>CM022299.1:267280481-269912981 GCA_011799875.1 Thinopyrum elongatum
ACAAGATGCCCCTTCATAATTTCGTCCATAGCTTATTTTAGTGCTACGCACCTTATTTTTGGGGCTAGGCCCATGTAATTTCGAAATACTTGAGTGATGGAGGAAAGGGGGGGGGGGGGATTTCGTGGCCCTTGAAGAGGGGTCCGAAACCAACCTATCTCTGTTTCCCCACACATACGGACTCAAAACAGCCTATACTCAAGTATTTGAAATTACATGGGCCTGGCCCAATAATAAGGTGACGCAGCACCTATAATAGCCTCTGGACGAAATTTATGAAGTGCATCTTGTATATTTCGTCCAAGGCTTCCTGCACTCATTATGGTGGCTTCAAAGTCCTGAAATATCACTTTGACTCCGTTCTTGTTCCCCTTGCGCATGCCATCACTCCATGCTTGAACTGCTCCAAGGTTCCTATTTTTCTTGTCCAAGCTAGGCCCTTCATTTGTAAGCAAAAACAATGTATCCAATTTAGGCAGCATCATATTCTCATGAACTTAGAATCATTACCAAGAAACGAAATACCTGATATTTATTGGCGTGCATGAGCTCTAGTAATTGGTCCATAGTATGCAGCAGGGCTGTGGTGTAACAATGGTATTGATGTCCTCATCAACACTTGAATCTATGCATTATGCCTAGCTAGGGGCATAAAACGATAGCGCTTGTTTTGGAGGCCAACCACAAGTAATAAAATTTTATTTCTACCATTTTCTTTCTGTTCTTGAGTGTTTACACAATTATTCTACTGTTATGATTGTGTTTTTTATGTTTTAATTAGTGTTTGTGCCAAGTAAGCCTTGGGATAGCTCGGGTGAAGTTGATTTAATCTTGTTGAAAACAGAAACTTTTGCGTCCAGTAACAGATTGTGTAGATTCACATAAGTGACGAAAAATTCCTGAATGTTTACACGATATTGATATACAAATTATCTTTGTTGTCCTAATTTTTCAGAATTTTTGGAGTTACATAAGTATGACTACATTCGCATCTTTACAGGCTGTTCTGTTTTTGACAATTCTATTTTCTTGCATTGTGTGCTTATTTTGATGAATCTATGGATTGTATTGGGGGGGGGGCATAGCCATGGTGAAGTTAGAATACATTAGGTATAATGCCAAAACAAATATGAATGGGTTTTCAATAGTACTTAAAGCAACAATTGGTTTTATTATTCTAAACGGATCTCACGAGGTTTTTGTTAAGTTTTTGTGGTTGAATTTTTCATGTTTGGGTGAGATCTCGATGGATGAAGGAATAAGGGTGAAAAGAGCCAGCTCGGGGATGACCATGGCACCCCAAGTTAATATTTAAAAGAACCAGGCAACTAAGCTTGAGGTGCCCTGGAAGGCATCCCTCTTTCTTCTAACAACCATTTGTAATTTTACTTGGAGCTATATTTTTATTCGTCACATATCATGAGTTTTGCTTGGAGCATCTGTATTATATAGAGTCTTTGCTTGTTTTTCTTTTAGTTGTCACCGTCATCCTTGCTGGACACACCTATTTGAGAGATCCAAAATTATGCTTGATTTGTTATAATTGCTCTATGTGCTTCACTTAAATTTTTTGAGCTATGGATTGCTCTAGTGCTTCCCTTATATCTTTTTGAGCACGGTGTGCTTTAATATTTTTTGAAGAATTCTCTCATGCTTCACTTAGATTATTTGAGAGTTAAGTAAATTTTTTGAAGAAAATCTCTCATGCTTTAACTTATAATATTTTGAGAGATGAAATTTTTTATGCTCATGTTTCTTCACTTAAATTTGTTTGAGCTTATCAAAAGCAATTGCACATATGAACTTAGTCCAAAAGTTTTAGATATTCAACAGGGATATAAATGAAAACGTTCATGAAGATCATTGGAAAAATAAAACTTGATTCTTTGATAGTTTTGAGATATGTTGATAGTAATTGTGAGTCATGTTGGCGAGTAATTATGCTTTAGTAAGAATATTGGTGTTAAGGTTTTTGTGATTCCCTAGCAAGCACGATAGTCAATAGTTTAGCAATGAAATTACATCCTACTTTGTGGTGCATTATTCAGTGTTAGTTATGCTAATGCTCGTTTAGTGAATTTTCATTTCTTGGTTGGTTGCTTCTCAATCTATTTGCTAGCCTCCACTTGTACTTAGTAAAAATACTACTTGTGCATCCAAAATCCTTAAAACCAGTTTTGCCATATGAGTCCCACATATGCGGTATTTCCGTGCCGTTCTAAGTAAATTTGTATGTGCCGCTCTAATTTTCCACATGAATTTCCTTTTTGTGTGGCCCGTACCGCTCATGAAGCAGCAGGGGGTGGCCAATATTTTCCATGCTAGATGTGTTATTCTCAAGATCATTGTTTATTCACTTGCATTGCATGAGATACGGCGGTAATAGGATGCCCAGTCCCGAATGAAAAAGAAATTTACTTTAATTGTTGTTCAATAATAAATTCCTTGGAAAGTGTTGGTATGGACGGTACCCGTGGATACGGCTAGTCGTGGACTGTGGAAGTATGGTGGAAAAAGAATAAACTTTATTTTATGTTTGGGAACCTCCTATGATATATCTAGCATGGAAAGTGTTTGGAATTACTCGGTCATTTTCGTTGACGGGAAAAGTATGCCTCTCAATTATTTTTATCTCTCAATTTAAGCTTTGAGCTCTGGCACACCTCTCACAAATCTCTGCTTCCCTCTTGGAAGGGCCTATCTATTTACTTTTATGCAAAAAAAATTGAGTCTCCATCTTCTCTTATAAGCACCAACTAGGAGCACATGATCATACTTGTGCATTTTGTGTAGCTAATATTCCGAAGGCGACCAGACCAAGACGTCACAGAACCCCACCTTGATCAATAAAGCTTTCATCTTATATTCGCAATATCCAGATTGCAAATCTTAGTTTCTTGCTTGTTCTTCGTTTGCTTGCAGGAGATAGACCCTCGTGGTCAGGTTGATTGTGCTCCGGCGTGGTCAATAACCTCTCGGAGTTGGTTTAGCGATTGCTAAGGCGCGACGTCCTCGCACGTTCGTAGTCGGATCGTCAAAGTCTACTCCACCAAAAATGATAGCTATCATCTCATCGAAAGATCGGGACACCCTCGCCTCTATCAAGTGGTATCAGATTTTCAGGTTGCTCGATGAGATTTTATAGTTTTTCGTAGTTTAGATCGAGTCTGTTCTTCATACCTACAGTCCACGAAAAAGCCACAAAAAAAAATTACGGTTAGTTCATCATATCCGAACCAATCTGAGCCTTTGCATAATCTTTTTAGGGTTTTTGCTTTGTTGAATCTGTGGTTGCATCGTCGTGTCGAGTTGCTGGTCTTAGCGTCTAGTCTTTTAGAGTTTCGAGTTCTGGTCATAAGTTGTCACGCCGCTGCCGCACCATCATCATCGCCCCTGCCATCTACCACCACCGTTGATCCGCCACCGCTTTGAATCTATATACCACCACCGCTGCCATATTCCACCACCATATATCCACCACCAATCCGAGTTTTTTTCATATTAGGTTTGTTTTCGAGACCCATCTATTTTCCGTTTCGTGTTTCCTTGCCTGAGTAGGATTCGGAAAAAAAAAAGCGTTTTGAGGCCAAAATTTTGGCGGTCAATTTTTTTTCCCTATCCTATTTTTAGGTCCCAGGGACCGTTTTGAGACACTCGCCATCATAGTGATTTTTTGTCGCACTTTTTCGTCGTCGTTGCCCTGATTTCCGAAAAAAAAATTGTCAAAAAAAATTTTGTGCCAATCCTGTTAGTTTGACTTGGGAAGAGTTTTGAGACACTCGCCATTATAGTGATTTTTTTGCAAAAAAAAAGGAGCGCAAAAAAAACAAAATTTTTTTTAGAGTGTGCTCTTCCCTTGTTTACGTGCCGCGCTGTGATTTTGTTAGTGTTCTAGGCTCGCGTCTCTAGTACGGTCTAGCCTAGGACCAACACAGTACCGTCGTTGAGCGTTTATTCAACTTTGCATCTCTGAATTGATTATTGCTGACATTTTTGCTACCATATCATAAGCCTTCCCAGCACCACATACATCTACGTCGTGCGTTTGACACCACCTGGCAATCGCTCTGTCCAATCTTTAAGAGTTTTGACTACAACGGTTGCCGATCACCACCTGCTGCTGGGTAAGAACTGGTAAGCATTTGAGATTCGCTTGACGGTTTTGTGATACACCACCACCACCACTTCCCAGTAGTCTGTAGGATCATATTTTTGTGTGTTTCTATTGCTGCTAACCATGGCAGGATCACAAGCCGATGAGACTGATTGGGAGAACATGACGAACAAACAGCTACATGATAAATTTCAGCAAATGATGAGTGGACAGGTGCAAGATGTGCTAAACAGATTTGAAGAGGCCATGGAGAAGATAGATGGAATTGAGAAGACGTTCGAAACAAAGCTCGATAACAAGTTTAATGAATTGCTCGCGCGTCTTCCACAACCACCACCGGCTGCACCTGTCGCACCTCTACAACAACAACAACGTCGCCTTCCAAATCAAGTGGGACGAGCACAGCGCGTTCCCCTTGAGCCTGGTCAAACTTCTGGTGCCGCTGCACCTACTGTTGATGCTTCTATGGCTCCTGTTGCCGCTGAGGAGGACGATTATGCGGGCGATTACGAGGATGAGGTTGATCAAAATTAGAACTACGTACCAGCACCAGGTCGTCCACATGCCAATAATCGCAATGGTAGGGCTGCATTACCAGCTCAGGTACGAGATCATGACCATCTTCCTAAACTGAAATTGAATATTCCACCATTTGAGCGTAGATATGTTCCTGATATATATCTTACTTGGGAGTTAGAAACTGAACAATGTTTTACATGTTTACAATATCCCGAGGAGAGACGTGTTGCTGCTGCTGTTTGTGCTTTTACTAGTTTTGCATGTGTATGGTGGTCTGAACATTGTAGATTATATCCTATTCCAGCTATGTGGGCTGCTTTGAAAACTGCTATGCGTACTCATTGGGTTCCACCATATTATCAACGTGGATTACTTCAAAAATTGCAGCGCTTAAGACAAGGAAAAAATTATGTAGAAGAATATTATCAGGAATTACAAACTGGCATGATTAGATGTGGTATTGTTGAGAAGAATGAAGCTATGCTTGCATGTTTCATGGGTGGATTAAATAGAGAGATTCAGACCATTCTAGAGTATAAGGAGTTGATGAGGACATGACTACCTTGGATACGACCAAAAATATTGCATACATGTATATTTGTGAGGTGATTTCTAATGCAAACTATGCAATAATTTATTTGTGTCATCCACGACAAAAATACTTCACAAACTTTTGTGCCATGTCTAATTGCAGGTGTATGGGACATTTGTACAATTCACATATGAAGATAAGGGAAAAAGAGAAGTTTAGGTGCTGTTCAAAAAGTCCTCTCACGTCACTTTTGGGCCAAGAGAAGATAGAGTCCAAGTCTCTCACGTTCTGGATTCAGATTCGGACTGCACAGACATACCTGACTCAAAACACCAAGAACTTTTTCATACGGACTCCGAATTGGGTGATTCTTTTTTTGTTGGAAAGTAGATTTCGTGCTCTTTCCAACCCAATTGGATTCACCTTAAAATTCATCCGGAGCGTTGAGTTATCAATGAAACAATCTGATGCTGCAGCAGAATCCGAGTAAACCTCAAGTCCAAAGGTGTTGCATCACCTCCACTTGGGCCCATGAGCCTTGTACGACCTAGGGTTAGTTTTAGGCTGCCTTGGGACGTCCTCCCACCTCCTTGGCCGCCACCCCTTACTCCTATATAAGTAGATCCATCTAGTAGCTTTTTCCTTGGGATTTGTTTAGTTAAAAGTTAGCCATTGCAACTTCGTGTACTTCGTTTGTGTCCAACGACCAGACCAAGACCGCTTCTGGATCCCCACCTTTATCAATACTTCATCTATATTCACAATATTCAGATTGCATTATCATATTCTTGCTTGTTCTTCGATTGCATCCAGGAATAGACCTTCGTGGTCAGGCTGATCGTGCTTTCAGCATCGTCAGTAACCTCGGGAGATTGGTTTAGCGATTGCTAAGGCGCAACGTCGTGCACGTTTGTAGTCGGATCGTCAAAGTCGACTCCACCAAATCGATAGCTATCATCTCATCGAAAGATCGGGACACCCCTGCCTCTATCAAGTGGTATCAGTTTTCAGGTTGCTCGGTGAGAATTTCCAGTTTTCCCTAGATTAGATTTATTTTCTTACCTATTGTTCAAGAAAAAGCCACAAAAAAAAAGTTAGATCTATTCATCCTTTGTCCAAGCCAGTAGAGCCTTTGCAATTTTCTTTTCATTGTTTGCATTATTGAATTATCGGTTGCATCGTCTTGTTCAGTTGCTGGTCTTAGTGTCTAGTTCGTTTAGAGTTTCGAGTTCTGTTCACATTAGTCACGCCGCCGCTGCATCGTTATTCCTTCCGCTGTCCACCATCCCATCCATCATTTTCCACATCGTGCTACCCACTGTTCATTGTCATAATCATAGTTGAGGTCGTTCACATCTGTGCTTGATCCAATCTACATCTTATCTAATTTGTTTTGGAAAGAGGGAGAGAGAAAAAAAAGTTAAAAAAAAGTCAGAGAAAAAAAGAGAGAAAGAAAAAGAAAAAAAAGTGTGAGAAAAAAAAAGAGAGAAAAAAAAACAAAATTCGGATCTATCTAGACTCAATCTCGTAGCTGAATTCGGATTGGAATCTGTTTTGCGCAGTGTTCAGTAAAACAAGTATATCTTTTTCATACGAAGTCTGTTTTGGCTCCGTGAGTAATCAAATTAAAGCTAGCGACGAGACGCATCTAAATAGTTGCAGAAGCTAATTCAATATTTGACACCTCAAAATCGACTTCTAAATAGGTCTTTTTGCCCTCCGAAGTTCGCGAACACAGCTTGTTCCAGTTTTTCTGGCCAGTTTTAGAATTTTTTGACTCCTCATATCAACTCGGAATTGAGTGATTCTTTTTGCATTTGAAAGCTTGTGTCAGTGCCATTCTTGAGAAAAATTTGCATAAAATTGGCACAAACTTTTATAGAGTAAAGTTGGAGAGAGAATTGTTGGTATATGCTACTTGGTAGTTGTTTCTCATCATTATCTTTACTGCCATTGTGATCTTCACTTATATCTTGCTGTCCAGAGCTACTTCATATCCTTTATTGATGCTAGTTGTGCTACGCCGTGACCTCATTAGTGTTCTAGGCTCGCGTCTCTAGTCCGGTCTAGCCTAGGACCAGCACAGTACCGTCGTTGAGCGTTTATTCAACATTGCATCTCTGAATTGATTATTGCTAATCTTTTGCTACCATATATAGCCAACCCAGCTCCACATATTTCTACACCGTGTATACGTACATTCGCCTGGCAATCGCTTTACTCAATCTTCGGAGTTATTTGACACCGCTGGTTGCCCGTCACCACCTGCTGCATGGTAAGAACTTGTAAGATATTGATATTTGCTTTACTATGAGCGCTTTACCACCACATCCTAGTAGTTCATAGGAACATTATTCTCGATTTTTTTTGTTTCTACTAATCATGGCAGGTTCCGGAGTTGTTAGTTCTTGGGCTTCATCGATCGTGGGAGATTTGCCATCACCTAAGAAAATACAACAACCGTCACAAGAGGAGCAACAACATCAGAATGCACATAATCAGGTTAATGTTTCCATGCCACCATTTACTGGTCGTTTTAGGCCTGATTTATATATTGAATGGGAGTACGAAATTAATGCTATATTTGCTTCCCATAATTTTGATGAGCGTGGAAAATTTCAAGCCGCGGTTAGTACTTTCAGTAGCTTTGCTTTAGTTTGGTGGAGTGAATACTGTCGGTTAAACCCTGATTATATACCTACTACTTGGGATGGTTTAAAACATGTCATGAGAGATAGATTCGTTGATGTTTATTATACTCGTGGCATGATTAAAAAATTACAACATTTAAAAGAAGGCACTGACACGGTAACAAAATACTATGATGATTTACAAACTACATTATTGCACTCATTTTTAGAAGAAAGTGAAGAAGATTTTATGGATAGATTTTGGGGAGGATTAAACAGTGATATTCAGGAGATACTAATTCATGAAGAGTGTTATCCTCTGAACCGTTTGTTTAGTCTTGCTTGCAAAGCTGAACAGAGAATAAAACGACGTGTTGCCCACGAGGAGAACAAGCGCAAGGTGCACATTCCAAGTGTTGATACAGATGTTTCTTCAGCTACTAGGCGTACTATGACAACCACATCCGTTGTTGCGAGGACTACATCATCTCCACCATGTGACACATCACCATCGAGAGTGCCTACATCATCTGAGTTGATCATAAGAGGTAAGGACAAATGTACAGATTTTCCACTTTCACATGAGAATGATGCATGCCTAGTTAACTTGAATACATCATTTGTTGAGTTACCTATTGATTTGAATATTTTAGAGAATCGTGTTACTATCATGAATGCATCATGTGATCAAACAGCTGAAATACCAACAATTTTGAGTGCACCCATTGAATTAACTGTTGATGCAAAAGAACCAATGTTTAATCATTTTGATATGACCTCTAATATTGGTGATGATTCTGTGTCAAATGACTTATTGCATGTTTGCTTATTTAAGCAGGCTGTAGCATGTAAATTTGATGCAAGTAAGGTTTATTCACCAATGTTGGGATGGTTTAATGATGAACATTGTCAATCTTTTGATATGCATAAGAGCTTCACTTATATGTGCAAACTGAGTTGCAATATTTTCATGTCTTCTACATCTTGTGATAATATTTTGGCTTTATTATATTTTATGAACTATGAAAGTTACTCATGTATACATGTGTCATATGTGCAAAAACCAAAGGAAGTAAAAATGGGTGACATATACATATACAACATGTACACCTTGTCTCTTTTGTTAGCCACATTTCAGATTAAGCAACACCGAGGACGGCTTTGTTTTCAAGAAAGGGAGGATGATGAGGACATGACTACCTTGGATATGACCAAAAATATTGCATACATGTATATTTGTGAGGTGATTTCTAATGCAAACTATGCAATAATTTATTTGTGTCATCCACGACAAAAATACTTCACAAACTTTTGTGCCATGTCTAATTGCAGGTGTATGGGACATTTGTACAATTCACATATGAAGATAAGGGAAAAAGAGAAGTTTAGGTGCTGTTCAAAAAGTCCTCTCACGTCACTTTTGGGCCAAGAGAAGATAGAGTCCAAGTCTCTCACGTTCTGGATTCAGATTCGGACTGCACAGACATACCTGACTCAAAACACCAAGAACTTTTTCATACGGACTCCGAATTGGGTGATTCTTTTTTTGTTGGAAAGTAGATTTCGTGCTCTTTCCAACCCAATTGGATTCACCTTAAAATTCATCCGGAGCGTTGAGTTATCAATGAAACAATCTGATGCTGCAGCAGAATCCGAGTAAACCTCAAGTCCAAAGGTGTTGCATCACCTCCACTTGGGCCCATGAGCCTTGTACGACCTAGGGTTAGTTTTAGGCTGCCTTGGTACGTCCTCCCACCTCCTTGGCCGCCACCCTTACTCCTATATAAGTAGATCCATCTAGTAGCTTTTTCCTTGGGATTTGTTTAGTTAAAAGTTAGCCATTGCAACTTCGTGTACTTCGTTTGTGTCCAACGACCAGACCAAGACCGCTTCCGGATCCCCACCTTTATCAATACTTCATCTATATTCACAATATTCAGATTGCATTATCATATTCTTGCTTGTTCTTCGATTGCATCCAGGAATAGACCTTCGTGGTCAGGCTGATCGTGCTTTCAGCATCGTTAGTAACCTCGGGAGATTGGTTTAGCGATTGCTAAGGCGCAACGTCGTGCACGTTTGTAGTCGGATCATCAAAGTCGACTCCACCAAATCGATAGCTATCATCTCATCGAAAGATCGGGACACCCCCGCCTCTATCAGGAGTATAATAATATCACTCGTTTATTCCATCTTGCTTGTAAAGCTGAACGTGAAGTGCAGGATCGACAGGCATTGACGCGAACTAATTTTTCTGCAGGTCGATCTTCGTCATGGACACCGCGTGCCTCCTCTACTCCCACACGTCCTACTGCGGCACCACTGACTTCAACCGCCAATTCCAACCGAGATACAAGAAAACAGGCACCACCACCACCATCTGCCAAGAGTACACCTTCTGGGCCTGCCCAGAGCTCTTCTTCATCTATCGCATCAACAGGGCACACACATGATATTATTTGTCGTCGTTGTAAGGGAAGAGGTCATTATGCGAGAGAATGCCAATCTCCGCGTGTTATGATTGCTACTGAGGATGGTGGGTACGAGTCTGCTAGTGACTATGATGAGGAGACTTTGGCTCTTATTACAAGTGAAGAACACGGTGGAGATGATTCTGATCATGAGACGCAATACATGGCTCCTGAAGACGCTGACAGGTATGAATGTTTAGTTGCTCAACGTGTTTTGAGTGTGCAGGTCACACAAGCTGAGCAAAATCAGAGGCATAATTTGTTCCATACAAAGGGAGTTGTGAAGGAACGTTCTGTTCGCGTCATCATAGATGGAGGGAGCTGCAACAACTTGGCTAGCATGGAGATGGTGGAGAAGCTATCTCTCACCACAAGACCACATCCGCATCCTTACTATATCCAATGGTTCAACAACAGCGGCAAGGTTAAGGTAACACGTACTGTTCGTGTGCATTTTAGTATCTCTACATATGCTGATTATGTTGATTGTGATGTGGTACCCATGCAAGCATGTTCATTATTACTTGGTAGACCATGGCAATTTGATAAAAATTCTGTACACCATGGTAGAAACAATCAGTATACTCTTGTTCATAAGGATAAACATATTACTTTGCTTCCTATGACTCCTGATTCTATTTTGAAAGATGATATTAATAGAGCTAGTAAAGCAAAACAAGAGAAAAATAAGAGTGAAAATCAGATTGTGGCAAAAGAATTTGAGCAACAAATGAAACCTAATAATAAACCATCTAGTGTTGCTTCTGAAATTAAATTGAAAAGTGCATGTTTACTTGCCACCAAATCTGATATTGATGAGCTAGATTTCAACAAATCTGTTTGCTATGCTTTTGTGTGCAAAGAGGCGTTATTTTCATTCGAGGACGTGCCTTCCTCTTTGCCTCCTGCTGTCACTAACATTTTGCAAAGTTCGCTGACGTCTTTCCACAAGACGTGCCACCGGGATTACCACCTATTCGCGAGATTGAGCATCAGATTGACTTAATTCACGGTGCTTCATTGCCAAACCGTGCGCCATACCGTACCAATCTAGAGGAGACGAAGGAGATTATGCGTCAAGTACAGGAGCTGCTCGACAAAGGTTATATACGCGAATCTCTTAGTCCTTGTGCTGTTCCTATTATACTAGTGCCAAAAAAGGATGGTACGTCGCGTATGTGTGTTGATTGTAGAGGCATTAATAATATTACTATTCGTTATCGTCATCCTATTCCTAGGCTAGATGATATACTTGATGAATTGAGTGGCTCTACAATATTCTCCAAAGTTGATTTGCGTAGTGGATACCATCAAATTCGTACGAAATTGGGAGATGAATGGAAAACAACATTTAAAACTAAGTTCGGTTTATATGAGTGGTTGGTCATGCCTTTTGGGTTAACTAATGCACCTAGTACTTTCATGAGATTAATGAACGAAGTTTTACGTGCTTTCATTGGACGATTTGTGGTAGTTTACTTTGATGATATATTTACTTATAGCAGATCTTTGGAGGAACATTTGGAACATTTACGTGCTATTTTTATTGCTCTACGTGATGCACGTTTGTTTGGTAACCTTGGGAAGTGCACCTTTTGCACCGACCGAGTATCTTTTCTTGGCTATGTTGTTACTCCACAGGGAATTGAAGTTGATAAAGCCAAGATTGAAGCTATTGAGAGTTGGCCGCAGCCCAAAACAGTCACACAAGTGAGGAGTTTCCTTGGCCTCGCTGGTTTCTATAGGCGTTTTGTGAGAGATTTCAGTACCATTGCTGCACCTCTCAACGAGCTTACAAAGAAGGATGTGCCTTTTGTTTGGGGTACCGCACAGGAAGAAGCCTTCACGGTGTTGAAAGATAAGTTAACACATGCTCCTTTACTCCAACTTCCTGATTTTAATAAGACTTTTGAGCTTGAATGTGATGCTAGTGGAATTGGATTAGGAGGTGTGTTATTACAAGATGGCAAACCTGTTGCATACTTTTCTGAAAAATTGAGTGGGCCTAGTCTGAATTACTCTACTTATGATAAGGAATTATATGCTCTTGTTCGGACTTTCGAAACATGGCAACATTATTTATGGCCCAAAGAATTTGTTATTCATTCTGATCATGAATCTTTGAAACATATTAAAAGTCAAGCCAAACTGAACCGTAGACATGCTAAATGGGTTGAATTCATTGGGACTTTCCCTTATGTCATTAAACACAAGAAGGGTAAAGAAAATGTTATTGCTGATGCATTATCTCGTCGTTATACTATGCTTTCACACCTTGACTTTAAAATATTTGGTTTGGAGACCATCAAAGATCAGTATGTGCATGATGCTGAATTTAAAGATGTATTGCAGAATTGTAAAGAAGGGAGAACATGGAACAAGTTCGTCGTTAACGATGGATTTGTGTTTCGTGCTAACAAGCTATGCATTCCAGCTAGCTCCGTTCGTCTTTTGTTGTTGCAGGAGGCGCATGGAGGAGGATTAATGGGACACTTTGGCGTAAAGAAGACGGAGGATGTACTTGCTACACATTTCTTTTGGCCAAAGATGAGACGGGATGTTGAGCGCTTTGTTGCTCGTTGCACTACATGTCAAAAAGCTAAGTCACGACTCAATCCTGATGGTTTATATATGCCTTTGCCTGTACCTAGTGTTCCATGGGAGGATATATCTATGGACTTTGTTTTGGGTTTACCTCGAACAAAGAAGGGGAGGGATAGCATATTTGTTGTCGTGGATAGGTTCTCGAAAATGGCACACTTTATACCATGTCATAAAAGCGATGATGCTGCTAATGTTGCTGATTTGTTCTTTCGTGAAATTATTCGCTTGCATGGTGTGCCAAATACTATTGTTTCAGATCGTGATACCAAATTTTTTAGCCACTTTTGGAGATGTTTATGGGCTAAGTTGGGGACTAAACTGCTTTTTAGTACTACTTGTCACCCCCAAACTGATGGGCAAACTGAAGTAGTCAATAGAACTTTGTCTACTATGCTTAGGGCTGTTATGAAGAATAACAAGAAAATGTGGGAAGAATGCTTGCCTCATATTGAATTTGCTTATAATCGTTCATTGCATTCTACTACTAAGATGTGCCCTTTTGAAATTGTATATGGTTTCCTACCTCGTGCACCTATTGATTTGTTGCCTCTTCCATCTTCGGAGAAGGTTAATTTTGATGCTAAACAACATGCTGAATTGATCTTAAAAATGCATGAGTTAACTAAGGAGCACATTGAGCGTATGAATGCTAAATATAAACTTGCTGGAGATAAAGGTAGAAAACATGTTGTGTTTGCACCTGGAGATCTTGTTTGGTTACATTTGCGTAAGGATAGATTTCCTGATTTGCGCAAATCAAAGCTAATGCCACATGCTGATGGTCCTTTTAAGGTGTTAGAGAAAATAAATGATAATGCATATAAACTTGAGCTGCCCGCAGATTTTGGGGTTAGTCCCACTTTTAACATTGCAGATTTGAAGCCTTATTTGGGTGAGGAAGATGAGCTTCCGTCGAGGACGACTTTATTTCAAGAAGGGGAGGATGATGAGGACATCAATACCATTGTTACACCCACAGCCCCTGCTGCTATACATACTGGACCAATTACTAGAGCTCGCGCACGCCAATTAAATTATCAGGTACTTTCGTTTCTTGGTAATGATTCTAATGTTCATGAGAATATGATGCTGCCTAACTTGGATACATTTGTCTTACTTACAAATGAAGGGCCTGGCATGGATAAGAGGGATGAACACTGGAGCAAGACCAGGCATGGAGATGATGGCATGCGCAAGGGGAACAAGAACGGAGTTACAAGTGATGATTTCAGGACTTTGAAGCCACCTTAATGCGTGCATGAAGCCTTGGACGAAATATACAAGATGCCACTTCATAAATTTCGTCCAGAGGCTATTATAGGTGGTGCGTCACCTTATTATTGGGCCAGGCCCATGTAATTTCGAAATACTTAAGTATAGGTAGTTTTTAGAGTCCGTATGTGTGGGAAAACAAGAGTTAGGGTTGGTTTCGGATCCCTCCTCCAAGGGCCACGAAATTCCCCCTTCTTCCTCCATATATACAGCCCTTAGGGCGTCGTTTAGACTTGGGTTTTGTTTAGATTAAAAGTTCGCCATAGCTGCAACTTCGCGTACTTCGTTTGTGTTCAACGACCAGACCAAGACGTCACAGAACCCCACCTTGATCAATAAAGCTTTCATCTTATATTCGCAATATCCAGATTGCAAATCTTAGTTTCTTGCTTGTTCTTCGTTTGCTTGCAGGAGATAGACCCTCGTGGTCAGGTTGATTGTGCTCCGGCATGGTCAATAACCTCTCGGAGTTGGTTTAGCAATTGCTAAGGCGCGACGTCCTCGCACGTTCGTAGTCGGATCGTCAAAGTCTACTCCACCAAAAACGATAGCTATCATCTCATCGAAAGATCGGGACACCCTCGCCTCTATCAAGTGGTATCAGATTTCCAGGTTGCTCGGTGAGATTTTACAGTTTTTCGTAGTTTAGATCGAGTCTGTTCTTCATACCTAGAGTCCACGAAAAAGACAAAAAAAATTAGGGTTAGTTCATCATATCCGGACCAATCTGAGCCTTTGCATAATCTTTTTTGTATTTGCTTTGTTGAATTTGTGGTTGCATCGTCGTGTCAAGTTGCTGGTCTTAGCGTCTAGTCCTTTAGAGTTTCGAGTTCTGTTCACAGGTTGTCACGTCGCCGCTACCATATACCACCACCGCACCAACTTCATCGCCGCTGCCATATACCACCACCACATATTCACCGCCAATTCGAGTCCCTATACGCCACCACCTATCCGCCGCCATCACGCCAATCTGAGTCCACCTGCAACATATATCCGCCACCAGTCCGAGTTCCACCAGATTCATCGCCGCCACCAGTCCGAGTTCCACTAAATTCATCTCCGCCACCAGTCCTAGTCCGAGTCCAGTATTTTGTTACTCTGTTTTGGATTTCCAGATCACGCCATACTCCGAGTCGTGACAGAGTAGGACTACCGAACTTTCGTACTACCCGCAGAAGAAAAATAGTTCCAGTTTCAAAAAAAAAACTAAGTCTGGAAAATTCTGGCTAGGCAGTTTTTAGACCATTTGTAGACTTTTTCGAAAAAAAATTGTTGCGGAGCAAAAAAAAAGAGGAAAAAAAGTGCAAAAAAAAGAAAAGAAAAAAAAATAGAAAAAAAAATTCAGAGTGTGCTCCTCCCTTGTTTACGTGCAGCGCCGTGATTTTAATAGTGTTCTAGGCTCGCGTCTCTAGCACGGTCTAGCCTAGGACCAGCACCGTACCGTTGTTGAGCGTTTATTCAACTTTGCATCTCTGAATTGATTATTGCTGACATTTTTGCTACCATATCATAAGCCTTCCCAGCTCCACATACATCTACGTCGTGCGTTTGACACCACCTGGCAATCGTTCTGTCCAATCTTTGAGAGTTTTGACTACAACGGTGGCCGATCACCACCTGCTGCTGGGTAAGAACTGGTAAGCATTTGAGATTCGCTTGACGGATTTGTGATACACCACCACCATCACTTCCTAGTAGTCTGTAGGATCATATTCTTGTGTGTTTCTATTGCTGCTAACCATGGCAGGATCACAAGCCGATGAGACTGATTGGGAGAACATGACGAACAAACAGCTACATGATAAATTTCAGCAAATGATGAGTGGACAGGTGCAAGATGTGCTAAACAGATTTGAAGAGGCCATGGAGAAGATAGATGGAATTGAGAAGACGTTCGAAACAAAGCTCGATAACAAGTTTAATGAATTGCTCGCGCGTCTTCCACAACCACCGCCGGCTGCACCTGTCGCACCTCTACAACAACAACAACGTCGCCTTCCAAATCAAGTGGGACGAGCACAGCGCGTTCCCCTTGAGCCTGGTCAAACTTCTGGTGCTGCTGCACCTACTGTTGATGCTTCTATGGCTCCTGCTGCCGCTGAGGAGGACGATTATGCGGGCGATTACGAGGATGAGGTTGATCAAAATCAAAACTACGTACCAGCACCAGGTCGTCCACATGCAAATAATCGCAATGGTAGGGCTGCATTCCCAGCTCAGGTACGAGATCATGACCATCTTCCTAAACTGAAATTGAATATTCCACCATTTGAGGGTAGATATGTTCCTGATATATATCTTACTTGGGAGTTAGAAACTGAACAACGTTTTACATGTTTACAATACCCCGAGGAGAGATGTGTTGCTGCTGCTGTTTGTGCTTTTACTAGTTTTGCATGTGTATGGTGGTCTGAACATTGTAGATTATATCCTATTCCAACTACTTGGGCTGCTTTGAAAACTGCTATGCGTACTCGTTGGGTTCCACCATATTATCAACGTGAATTACTTCAAAAATTGCAGCGCTTAAGACAAGGAAAAAATTCTGTAGAAGAATATTATCAGGAATTACAAACTGGCATGATTAGATGTGGTATTGTTGAGGAGAATGAAGCTATGCTTGCAGGTTTTATGGGTGGATTAAATAGAGAGATTCAGACCATTCTAGAGTATAAGGAGTATAATAATATCACTCGTTTATTCCATCTTGCTTGTGATGAGGACATCAATACCATTGTTACACCCACAGCCCCTGCTTCTATACATACTGGACCAATTACTAGAGCTCGCGCACGCCAATTAAAATATCAGGTACTTTCGTTTCTTGGTAATGATTCTAAAGTTCATGAGAATATGATGCTGCCTAAATTGGATACATTTGTTTTGCTTACAAATGAAGGGCCTAGCTTGGACAAGAAAGAGGAACCTTGGAGCAAGTTCAAGCATGGAGATGATGGCATGCACAAGGGGAACAAGAACGGAGTTACAAGTGATGATTTCGGGACTTTGAAGCCACCATAATGAGTGCAGGAAGCCTTGGACGAAATATACAAGATGTCACTTCATAAATTTCGTCCAGAGGCTATTATAGGTGCTGCGTCACCTTATTATTGGGCCAGGCCCATGTAATTTCGAAATACTTGAGTATAGGCTGTTTTTAGAGTCCGTATGTGTGGGGAAACAAGAGATAGGGTTGGTTTCGGACCCCTCCTTCAAGGGCCACGAAATCCCCTCCTCTTCCTCCATATATACAGCCCTTAGGGCACCGTTTAGACTTTGGGTTTTGTTTAGATTAAAAGTTCGCCATAGCTGCAACCTCGCGTACTTCGTTTGTGTTCAACGACCAGACCAAGACGTCACAGAACCCCACCTTGATCAATAAAGCTTTCATCTTATATTCGCAATATCCAGATTGCAAATCTTAGTTTCTTGCTTGTTCTTCGTTTGCTTGCAGGAGATAGACCCTCGTGGTCAGGTTGATTGTGCTCCGGCGTGGTCAATAACCTCTCGGAGTTGGTTTAGCGATTGCTAAGGCGCGACGTCCTCGCACGTTCATAGTCGGATCGTCAAAGTCTACTCCACCAAAAACGATAGCTATCATCTCATCGAAAGATCGGGACACCCTCGCCTCTATCAAGCGCCGTGATTTTTGTTAGTGTTCTAGGCTCGCGTCTCTAGCACGGTCTAGCCTAGGACCAGCACAGTACCGTCGTTGAGAGTTTATTCAACATTGCATCTCTGAATTGATTATTGCTGACCCTTTTTGCTACCATATCATAAGCCTTCCCAGCTCCACATACATCTACATCGTGCGTTTGACACCACCTGGCAATCGCTCTGTCCAAGCTCTGAGAGTTTTGACTACAAAGGTTGCCGATCACCACCTGCTGCTGGGTAAGAACTGGTAAGAATTTGAGATTTGCTTGACGTATTTGTGACACCACACCACACCACCACCACTTTCTAGTAGTCTGTAGGATCATATTCTTGTGTGTTTCTATTGCTGCTAACCATGGCAGGATCACAAGCCGACGAGATTGACTGGGAGAACATGACGAACAAGGAGTTGCATGATAAATTTCAGCAAATGATGAGTGGCCAGGTGGGAGATGTGCTAAACAGATTTGAAGAGGCCATGGAGAAGATAGATGGCATGGAGAAGTCGTTCGAGACACAGCTGGATAACAAGTTTAATGAATTGCTCACGCGTCTTCCCCAACCACCACCGGCTGCACCTGTCGCACCTCTGCAACGACAACAACAACGCCCCCTTCCAAATCAGTTCGGACGAGCGAAGCGTGTTCCTCTTGAGGATGGCCAAACTTCTGGTGCTGTTGTACCTACTGTTGATGCTTCTTTGGCTTCTGCTCCTGCTGCTGCTGGTGCCGAGGAGGAGGATGATTACGCGGGCGATTATGAGGATGAGGTTGATCAAAATCATAACTACGTGCAACCACCAGCACCAGGTCGTCCACATGCAAATAATCGCAATGGTAGGTCTGCACCACCACTTCAGGTACGAGATCATGACCATCTTCCTAAATTAAAATTGAATATTCCACCATTCGAGGGTAGATATGTTCCTGATATATATCTTACTTGGGAGTTAGAAACTGAACAACGTTTTACATGTTTACAATATCCCGAGGAACGACGTGTTGCTGCTGCTGTTTGTGCTTTCACTAGTTTTGCATGTGTATGGTGGTCTGAACATTGTAGATTATATCCTATTCCAGCTACGTGGGCTGCTTTGAAAGCTGCTATGCGTACTCGTTGGGTTCCACCATATTATCAACGTGAATTACTTCAAAAATTGCAGCGCTTAAGACAAGGAAAAAATTCTGTAGAAGAATATTATCAGGAATTACAAACTGGCATGATTAGATGTGGTATTGTTGAGGAGAATGAAGCTATGCTTGCACGTTTCATGGGTGGATTAAATAGAGAGATTCAGACCATTCTAGAGTATAAGGAGTATAATAATATCACTCGTTTATTCCATCTTGCTTGTAAAGCTGAACGTGAAGTGCAGGATCGACAGGCATTGGCGCGAACTAATTTTTCTGCAGGTCGATCTTCATCATGGACACCGCGTGCCTCCTCTACTCCCACACGTCCAACTGCGGCACCACTGACTTCAGCCGCCAATTCCAACCGAGATATAAGAAAACAGGCACCACCACCACCATCTGCCAAGAGTACACCTTCTGGGCCCGCCCAGAGCTCTTCTTCATCTATGGCATCAACAGGGCACACACATGATATTATTTGTCGTCGTTGTAAGGGAAGAGGTCATTATGCGAGAGAATGCCAATCTCCGCGTGTTATGATTGCTACTGAGGATGGTGGGTATGAGTCCGCTAGTGACTATGATGAGGAGACTTTGGCTCTTATTACAAGTGAAGAACACGGTGGAGATGATTCTGATCATGAGACGCAATACATGGCTCCTGAAGACGCTGACAGGTATGAATGTTTAGTTGCTCAACGTGTTTTGAGTGTGCAGGTCACACAAGCTGAGCAAAATCAGAGGCATAATTTGTTCCATACAAAGGGAGTTGTGAAGGAACGTTCTGTTCGCGTCATCATAGATGGAGGGAGCTGCAACAACTTGGCTAGCATGGAGATGGTGGAGAAGCTATCTCTCACCACAAGACCACATCCACATCCTTACTATATCCAATGGTTCAACAACAGCGGCAAGGTTAAGGTAACATGATGAGGACATCAATACCATTGTTACACCCACAGCCCCTGCTTCTATACATACTGGACCAATTACTAGAGCTCGCGCACGTCAATTAAAATATCAGGTACTTTCGTTTCTTGGTAATGATTCTAAAGTTCATGAGAATATGATGCTGCCTAAATTGGATACATTTGTTTTGCTTACAAATGAAGGGCCTAGCTTGGACAAGAAAGAGGAACCTTGGAGCAAGTTCAAGCATGGAGATGATGGCATGCACAAGGGGAACAAGAACGGAGTTACAAGTGATGATTTCAGGACTTTGAAGCCACCATAATGAGTGCAGGAAGCCTTGGACGAAATATACAAGATGTCACTTCATAAATTTCGTCCAGAGGCTATTATAGGTGCTGCGTCACCTTATTATTGGGCCAGGCCCATGTAATTTCGAAATACTTGAGTATAGGCTGTTTTTAGAGTCCGTATGTGTGGGGAAACAAGAGATAGGGTTGATTTCGGACCCCTCCTTCAAGGGCCACGAAATCCCCTCCTCTTCCTCCATATATACAGCCCTTAGGGCACCGTTTAGACTTTGGGTTTTGTTTAGATTAAAAGTTCACCATAGCTGCAACTTCGCGTACTTCGTTTGTGTTCAACGACCAGACCAAGACGTCACAGAACCCCACCTTGATCAATAAAGCTTTCATCTTATATTCGCAATATCCAGATTGCAAATCTTAGTTTCTTGCTTGTTCTTCGTTTGCTTGCAGGAGATAGACCCTCGTGGTCAGGTTGATTGTGCTCCGGCGTGGTCAATAACCTCTCGGAGTTGGTTTAGCGATTGCTAAGGCGCGACGTCCTCGCACTTTCGTAGTCGGATCGTCAAAGTCTACTCCACCAAAAACGATAGCTATCATCTCATCGAAAGATCGGGACACCCTCGCTTCTATCAAGTGGTATCAGATTTCTAGGTTGCTCGATGAGATTTTACAGTTTTTCGTAGTTTAGATCGAGTCTGTTCTTCATACCTACAGTCCACGAAAAAGCCAAAAAAAAATTAGGGTTAGTTCATCATATCCGAACCAATCTGAGCCTTTGCATAATCTTTTTAGGGTTTTTGCTTTGTTGAATTAGCGGTTGCATCGTCGTGTCTAGTTGCTGGTCTTAGCGTCTAGTCCTTAGAGTTTCGAGTTCTGTCATAGTTTGTTACGCCGCCGCCGCACCATATACCACCACCGCTGCCATATACCACCACCGCTGCCATATCCTACCACCGCTGCCATATACCATCACCGCAGCCATATTCTACCACCATATATCCACCACCAATCCGAGTTCTTTTTATATTAGATTTGTTTTCGAGACCCATCTATTTTCCGATTCGTGTTTCCTTGCCTGAGTAGGATTCGGAAAAAAAAAATCTGGAGACCCCCGGCCAGTTTTTAGGCCAAAATTTTGGCAGTCAAAAATATTTTTTCCCTATCCTATTTTTAGGTCCCAGGGAGCGTTTTGAGACACTCGCCATCATAGTGATTTTTTGTCGCACTTTTTCGTCGTCGCTGCCCTGATTTTTGAAAAAAAAAATTGTCAAAAAAAATTTCATGCCAATCCTGATAGTTTGACTTGGGAAGAGTTTTGAGACACTCGCCATTATAGTGATTTTTTTTGCAAAAAAAAAAGGAGCGCAAAAAAAATGAATTTTTTTTAGAGTGTGCTCTTCCCTTGTTTATGTGCCGCGCCGTGATTTTGTTAGTGTTCTAGGCTCGCGTCTCTAGTACGGTCTAGCCTAGGACCAGCACAGTACCGTCGTTGAGCGTTTATTCAACTTTGCATCTCTGAATTGATTATTGCTGACCCTTTTTGCTACCATATCATAAGCCTTCCCAGCACCACATACATCTACGTCGTGCGTTTGACACCACCTGGCAATCGCTCTGTCCAATCTTTAAGAGTTTTGACTACAACGGTTGCCGATCACCACCTGCTGCTGGGTAAGAACTGGTAAGCATTTGAGATTCGCTTGACGGTTTTGTGATACACCACCACCACCACTTCCCAGTAGTCTGTAGGATCATATTCTTGTGTGTTTCTATTGCTGCTAACCATGGCAGGATCACAAGCCGATGAGACTGATTGGGAGAACATGACGAACAAACAGCTACATGATAAATTTCAGCAAATGATGAGTGGACAGGTGCAAGATGTGCTAAACAGATTTGAAGAGGCCATGGAGAAGATAGACGAAATTGAGAAGACGTTCGAAACAAAGCTCGATAACAAGTTTAATGAATTGCTCGCGCGTCTTCCACAACCACCGCCGGCTGCACCTGTCGCACCTCTACAACAACAACAACGTCGCCTTCCAAATCAAGTGGGACGAGCACAGCGCGTTCCCCTTGAGCATGGTCAAACTTCTGGTGCCGCTGCACCTACTGTTGATGCTTCTATGGCTCCTACTGCCGCTGAGGAGGACGATTATGCGGGCGATTACGAGGATGAGGTTGATCAAAATCAGAACTACGTGCAACCACCACCATCAGGTCGTCCACATGCAAATAATCGCAATGGTAGGGCTGCATTACCAGCTCAGGTACGAGATCATGACCATCTTCCTAAACTGAAATTGAATATTCCACCATTTGAGGGTAGATATGTTCCTGATATATATCTTACTTGGGAGTTAGAAATTGAACAACGTTTTACATGTTTACAATATCCCGAGGAGAGACGTGTTGTTGCTGCTGTTTGTTCTTTTACTAGTTTTGCATGTGTATGGTGGTCTGAACATTGTAGATTATATCCTATTCCAACTACTTGGGCTGCTTTGAAAACTGCTATGCGTACTTGTTGGGTTCCACCATATTATCAACGTGAATTACTTCAAAAATTGCAGCGCTTAAGACAAGGAAAAAATTCTGTAGAAGAATATTATCAGGAATTACAAACTGGCATGATTAGATGTGGTATTGTTGAGGAGAATGAAGCTATGCTTGCACGTTTTATGGGTGGATTAAATAGAGAGATTCAGACCATTCTAGAGTATAAGGAGTATAATAATATCACTCATTTATTCCATCTTGCTTGTAAAGCTGAACGTGAAGTGCAGGATCGACAGGCATTGGCGCGGACTAACTTTTCTGCAGGTCGACCTTCATCGTGGACACCGCGTGCATCCTCTACTTCCACACATTCTATTGCACCGACACCTCCATCAGCTGCCACCACCAGCCGTGATACAAGGAAGCAGGCACAACCACCACTATCTGCCAAGAGCACACCTACCGGGCCTGCACAGAGTTCTTCTTCTTCCATGGCATCAACAGGGCATACAAGTGATATTATTTGTCGTCGTTGTAAGGGAAGAGGTCATTATGCGAGAGAATGCAAATCTCAGCGTGTGATGATTGCTACCGAGGATGGTGGGTATGAGTCCGCTAGTGACTATGATGAGGAGACTTTGGCTCTCATTACACGTGAAGAACACGGTGGAGATGATTCTGAACAAGAGACTCAATACATGGCTCCTGAAGACGCTGACAGGTATGAATGTTTAGTTGCTCAACGTGTTTTGAGTGTGCAGGTCACAAAAGCTGAGCAAAATCAGAGGCATAATTTGTTCCATACAAAGGGAGTTGTGAAGGAACGTTCTGTTCGTGTCATCATAGATGGAGGGAGCTGGAACTACTTGCCTAGCATGGAGATGGTGGAGAAGCTCTCTCTCACCACAAGACCACATCCACATCCTTACTATATCCAATGGTTCAACAACAGTGGCAAGGTTAAGGTAACACGTACTATTCGTGTGCATTTTAGTATCTCTACGTATGCTGATTTTGTTGATTGTGATGTGGTACCCATGCAAGCATGTTCCTTATTACTTGGTAGACCATGGCAATTTGATAAAAGTTCTGTACACCATGGTAGAAACAATCAGTATACTCTTGTTCATAAGGATAAACATATTACTTTGCTTCCTATGTCTCCTGATTCTATTTTGAAAGATGATATTAATAGAGCTAGTAAGGCAAAACAGGAGCAAAATAAGAGTGAAAATCAGATTGTGGCAAAAGAATTTGAGCAACAAATGAATCCTCATAATAAACCATCTAGTGTTGCTTCTGAAATTAAATTGAAAAGTGCATGTTTACTTGCCACCAAATCTGATATTGATGATCTAGATTTCAGCAAATCTGTTTGCTATGCTTTTGTGTGCAAAGAGGCATTATTTTCATTCGAGGACATGCCTTCCTCTTTGCCTCCTGCGGTTACTAACATTTTGCAGGAGTTCGCCGACGTCTTTCCACAAGATGTGCCTCCGGGATTACCACCTATTCGAGGGATTGAGCATCAGATTGACTTAATTCCCGGTGCATCGCTACCCAACCGTGCACCATACCGTACTAATCCAGAGGAGACGAAGGAGATTATGCGTCAAGTCCAGGAGTTGCTTGACAAAGGTTATATACGCGAATCCCTTAGTCCTTGTGCTGTTCCTATTATTCTAGTGCCGAAAAAGGATGGTACATCGCGTATGTGTGTTGATTGTAGAGGCATTAATAATATTACTATTCGTTATCGTCATCCTATTCCTAGACTAGATGATATGCTTGATGAATTGAGTGGCTCTACAATATTCTCCAAAGTTGATTTGCGTAGTGGATACCATCAAATTCGTATGAAATTGGGGGATGAATGGAAAACAGCATTTAAAACAAAGTTTGGATTATATGAGTGGTTAGTCATGCCTTTTGGGTTAACTAATGCACCTAGTACTTTCATGAGATTAATGAACGAAGTTTTACGTGCTTTCATTGGACGATTTGTGGTAGTCTATTTTGATGATATACTGATTTACAGCAAATCTTTGGAGGAACATTTGGAACATTTACGTGCTGTTTTTATTGCTTTACGTGATGCACGTTTGTTTGGTAACCTTGGGAAGTGCACCTTTTGCACCGACCGAGTATCTTTTCTTGGCTATGTTGTTACTCCACAGGGAATTGAAGTTGATAAAGCCAAGATTGAAGCTATTGAGAGTTGGCCACAGCCCAAAACGGTCACTCAAGTGAGGAGTTTTCTTGGACTCGCTGGTGTCTATAGGCGTTTTGTGAGAGATTTCAGCACCATTGCTGCACCTCTCAATGAGCTTACAAAGAAGGATGTGCCTTTTGTTTGGGGTACCTCACAGGAAGAAGCCTTCACCGTATTGAAAGATAAGTTGACACATGCTCCTTTACTCCAACTTCCTGATTTTAATAAGACTTTTGAGCTTGAATGTGATGCTAGTGGAATTGGATTAGGAGGTGTTTTATTACAAGATGGCAAACCTGTTGCATGCTTTTCTGAAAAATTGAGTGGGCCTAGTCTGAACTATTCTACTTATGATAAAGAATTATATGCTCTTGTTCGGACCTTAGAAACATGGCAACATTATTTATGGCCCAAAGAATTTGTTATACATTCTGATCATGAATCTTTGAAACACGTTAAAAGTCAAGCAAAACCGAACCATAGACATGCTAAATGGGTTGAATTTATTGAGACTTTCCCTTATGTCATTAAACACAAGAAGGGTAAAGAAAATGTTATTGCTGATGCATTGTCTCGTCGTTATACTATGCTTTCACAACTTGACTTTAAAATATTTGGTTTGGAGACCATCAAAGATCAATATGTGCATGATGCTGAATTTAAAGATGTATTGCAGAATTGTAAGGAAGGGAGAACATGGAACAAGTTCGTCGTTAACGATGGATTTGTGTTTCGTGCTAACAAGCTATGCATTCCAGCTAGCTCTGTTCGTCTTTTGTTGTTGCAGGAGGTGCATGGAGGAGGATTAATGGGACACTTTGGCGTGAAGAAGACGGAGGATATACTTGCTACACATTTCTTTTGGCCAAAGATGAGACGGGATGTTGAGCGTTTTGTTGCTCGCTGCACTACATGTCAAAAAGCTAAGTCACGACTCAATCCTCATGGTTTATATATGCCTTTGCCTGTACCTAGTGTTCCTTGGGAGGATATATCTATGGACTTTGTTTTAGGTTTACCTCGAACAAAGAAGGGGAGGGATAGCATATTTGTTGTCGTCGATAGGTTCTCGAAAATGGCACACTTTATACCATGTCATAAAAGCGATGATGCTGTTAATGTTGCTGATTTGTTCTTTCGTGAAATTATACGCTTGCATGGTGTGCCAAATACTATTGTTTCAGATCGTGATACTAAATTTCTTAGCCACTTTTGGAGATGTTTATGGGCTAAGTTGGGGACTAAACTGCTTTTTAGTACTACATGTCACCCCCAAACTGATGGACAAACTGAAGTAGTCAATAGAACATTGTCTACTATGCTTAGGGCTGTTTTGAAGAATAACAAGAAAATGTGGGAAGAATGCTTGCCTCATATTGAATTTGCTTATAATCGCTCATTGCATTCTACTACTAAGATGTGTCCTTTTGAAATTGTGTATGGTTTCCTTCCTCGTGCACCAATTGATTTGTTGCCTCTTCCATCTTCGGAGAAGGTTAATTTTGATGCTAAACAACGTGCTGAATTGATCTTAAAAATGCATGAGTTAACTAAGGAGAACATTGAGCGTATGAATGCTAAATATAAACTTGCTGGAGATAAGGGTAGAAAACATGTTGTGTTTGCACCTGGAGATCTTGTTTGGTTACATTTGCGTAAGGATAGATTTCCTGATTTGCGCAAATCAAAGCTATTGCCACGTGCTGATGGTCCTTTTAAGGTGTTAGAGAAAATAAATGATAATGCATATAAACTTGAGCTGCCTGCAGATTTTGGGGTTAGTCCCACTTTTAACATTGCAGATCTGAAGCCTTATTTGGGTGAGGAAGATGAGCTTCCGTCGAGGACGACTTCATTTCAAGAAGGGGAGGATGATGAGGACATCAATACCATTGTTACACCCACAGCCCCTGCTTCTATACATACTGGACCAATTACTAGAGCTCGCGCACGCCAATTAAAATATCAGGGCCTAGCTTGGACAAGAAAGAGGAACCTTGGAGCAAGTTCAAGCATGGAGATGATGGCATGCACAAGGGGAACAAGAACGGAGTTACAAGTGATGATTTCAGGACTTTGAAGCCACCATAATGAGTGCAGGAAGCCTTGGACGAAATATACAAGATGTCACTTCATAAATTTCGTCCAGAGGCTATTATAGGTGCTGCGTCACCTTATTATTGGGACAGGCCCATGTAATTTCGAAATACTTGAGTATAGGCTGTTTTTAGAGTCCGTATGTGTGGGGAAACAAGAGATAGGGTTGGTTTCGGACCCCTCCTTCAAGGGCCACGAAATCCCCTCCTCTTCCTCCATATATACAGCCCTTAGGGCACCGTTTAGACTTTGGGTTTTGTTTAGATTAAAAGTTCGCCATAGCTGGAACTTCGCGTACTTCGTTTGTGTTCAACGACCAGACCAAGACGTCACAGAACCCCACCTTGATCAATAAAGCTTTCATCTTATATTCGCAATATCCAGATTGCAAATCTTAGTTTCTTGCTTGTTCTTCGTTTGCTTGCAGGAGATAGACCCTCGTGGTCAGGTTGATTGTGCTCCGGCGTGGTCAATAACCTCTCGGAGTTGGTTTAGCGATTGCTAAGGCGCGACGTCCTCGCACGTTCGTAGTCGGATCGTCAAAGTCTACTCCACCAAAAACGATAGCTATCATCTCATCGAAAGATCGGGACACCCTCGCCTCTATCAAACAAGTTCGTCATTAACGATGGATTTGTGTTTCGTGCTAACAAGCTATGCATTCCAGCTAGCTCTGTTCGTCTTTTGTTGTTGCAGGAGGCGCATGGAGGAGGATTAATGGGACACTTTGGCGTGAAGAAGACGGAGGATATACTTGCTACACATTTCTGTTGGCCAAAGATGAGACGGGATGTTGAGCGTTTTGTTGCTCGCTGCACTACATGTCAAAAAGCTAAGTCACGACTCAATCCTCATGGTTTATATATGCCTTTGCCTGTACCTAGTGTTCCTTGGCAGGATATATCTATGGACTTTGTTTTAGGTTTACCTCGAACAAAAAAGGGGAGGGATAGCATATTTGTTGTCGTGGATAGGTTCTCGAAAATGGCACACTTTATACCATGTCATAAAAGCGATGATGCTGTTAATGTTGCTGATTTGTTCTTTCGTGAAATTATACGCTTGCATGGTGTGCCAAATACTATTGTTTCAGATCGTGATACTAAATTTCTTAGCCACTTTTGGAGATGTTTATGGGCTAAGTTGGGGACTAAACTGCTTTTTAGTACTACATGTCACCCCCAAACTGATGGACAAACTGAAGTAGTCAATAGAACATTGTCTACTATGCTTAGGGCTGTTTTGAAGAATAACAAGAAAATGTGGGAAGAATGCTTGCCTCATATTGAATTTGCTTATAATCGTTCATTGCATTCTACTACTAAGATGTGTCCTTTTGAAATTTTGTATGGTTTCCTTCCTCGTGCACCAATTGATTTGTTGCCTCTTCCATCTTCGGAGAAGGTTAATTTTGATGCTAAACAACGTGCTGAATTGATCTTAAAAATGCATGAGTTAACTAAGGAGAACATTGAGCGTATAAATGCTAAATATAAACTTGCTGGAGATAAGGGTAGAAAACATGTTGTGTTTGCACCTGGAGATCTTGTTTGGTTACATTTGCGTAAGGATAGATTTCCTGATTTGCGCAAATCAAAGCTAATGCCACGTGCTGATGGTCCTTTTAAGGTGTTAGAGAAAATAAATGATAATGCATATAAACTTGAGCTGCCTGCAGATTTTGGGGTTAGTCCCACTTTTAACATTGCAGATTTGAAGCCTTATTTGGGTGAGGAAGATGAGCTTCCATCGAGGACGACTTCTTTTCAAGAAGGGGAGGATGATGAGGACATCAATACCATTGTTACACCCACAGCCCCTGCTTCTATACATACTGGACCAATTACTAGAGCTCGCGCACGCCAATTAAAATATCAGGTACTTTCGTTTCTTGGTAATGATTCTAAAGTTCATGAGAATATGATGCTGCCTAAATTGGATACATTTGTTTTGCTTACAAATGAAGGGCCTAGCTTGGACAAGAAAGAGGAACCTTGGAGCAAGTTCAAGCATGGAGATGATGGCATGCACAAGGGGAACAAGAACGGAGTTACAAGTGATGATTTCGGGACTTTGAAGCCACCATAATGAGTGCAGGAAGCCTTGGACGAAATATACAAGATGTCACTTCATAAATTTCATCCAGAGGCTATTATAGGTGCTGCGTCACCTTATTATTGGGCCAGGCCCATGTAATTTTGAAATACTTTAGTATAGGCTGTTTTTAGAGTCCGTATGTGTGGGGAAACAAGAGATAGGGTTGGTTTCGGACCCCTCCATCAAGGGCCACGAAATCCCCTCCTCTTCCTCCATATATACAGCCCTTAGGGCACCGTTTAGACTTTGGGTTTTGTTTAGATTAAAAGTTTGCCATAGCTGCAACTTCGCGTACTTCGTTTGTGTTCAACGACCAGACCATGACGTCACAGAACCCCACCTTGATCAATAAAGCTTTCACCTTATATTCGCAATATCCAGATTGCAAATCTTAGTTTCTTGCTTGTTCTTCATTTGCTTGCAGGAGATAGACCCTCGTGGTCAGGTTGATTGTGCTCCGGCGTGGTCAATAACCTCTCGGAGTTGGTTTAGCGATTGCTAAGGCGCGACGTCCTCGCACGTTCGTAGTCGGATCGTCAAAGTCTACTCCACCAAAAATGATAGCTATCATCTCATCGAAAGATCGGGACACCCTCGCTTCTATCAGCTTGTAAAGCTGAACGTGAAGTGCAGGATCGACAGGCATTGGCGCGGACTAACTTTTCTGCAGGTCGACCTTCATCGTGGACACCGCGTGCATCCTCTACTTCCACACATTCTATTGCACCGACACCTCCATCAGCTGCCACCTCCAGCCGTGATACAAGGAAGCAAGCACAACCACCACTATCTGCCAAGAGCACACCTACCGGGCCTGCACAGAGTTCTTCTTCTTCCATGGCATCAACAGGGCACACAAGTGATATTATTTGTCGTCGTTGTAAGGGAAGAGGTCATTATGCGAGAGAATGCAAATCTCAGCGTGTGATGATTGCTACCGAGGATGGTGGGTATGAGTCCGCTAGTGACTATGATGAGGAGACTTTGGCTCTCATTACACGTGAAGAACACGGTGGAGATGATTCTGAACAAGAGACACAATACATGGCTCCTGAAGACGCTGACAGGTATGAATGTTTAGTTGCTCAACGTGTTTTGAGTGTGCAGGTCACACAAGCTGAGCAAAATCAGAGGCATAATTTGTTCCATACAAAGGGAGTTGTGAAGGAACGTTCTGTTCGCGTCATCATAGATGGAGGGAGCTGCAACAACTTGGCTAGCATGGAGATGGTGGAGAAGCTCTCTCTCACCACAAGACCACATCCACATCCTTACTATATCCAATGGTTCAACAACAGCGGCAAGGTTAAGGTAACACGTACTGTTCGTGTGCATTTTAGTATCTCTACGTATGCTGATTTTGTTGATTGTGATGTGGTACCCATGCAAGCATGTTCATTATTACTTGGTAGACCATGGCAATTTGATAAAAATTCTGTACACCATGGTAGAAACAATCAGTATACTCTTGTTCATAAGGATAAACATATTACTTTGCTTCCTATGACTCCTGATTCTATTTTGAAAGATGATATTAATAGAGCTAGTAAAGCAAAACAGGAGAAAAATAAGAGTGAAAATCAGATTGTGGCAAAAGAATTTGAGCAACAAATGAAGCCTAATAATAAACCATCTAGTGTTGCTTCTGAAATTAAATTGAAAAGTGCATGCTTACTTGCCACCAAATCTGATATTGATGATCTAGATTTCAGCAATTCTGTTTGCTATGCTTTTGTGTGCAAAGAGGCGTTATTTTCATTCGAGGACGTGCCTTCCTCTTTGCCTCCTGCGGTCACTAACATTTTGCAGGAGTTCGCTGACGTCTTTCCATAAGACGTGCCTTCCTCTTTGTCTATCTCCTGCAAGCAAACAAAGAACAAGCAAGAAACTAAGATTTGTAATCTGGATATTGCGAATATAAGATGAAAGCTTTATTGATCAAGGTGGGGTTCTGTGACGTCTTGGTCTGGTCGTTGAACACAAACGAAGTACGCGAAGTTGCAGCTATGGCGAACTTTTAATCTAAACAAAACCCAAAGTCTAAACGGTGCCCTAAGGGCTGTATATATGGAGGAAGAGGAGGGGATTTCGTGGCCCTTGAAGGAGGGGTCCGAAACCAACCCTATCTCTTGTTTCCCCACACATACGGACTCTAAAAACAGCCTATACTCAAGTATTTCGAAATTACATGGGCCTGGCCCAATAATAAGGTGACGCAGCACCTATAATAGCCTCTGGACGAAATTTATGAAGTGACATCTTGTATATTTCGTCCAAGGCTTCCTGCACTCATTATGGTGGCTTCAAAGTCCTGAAATCATCACTTGTAACTCCGTTCTTGTTCCCCTTGTGCATGCCATCATCTCCATGCTTGAACTTGCTCCAAGGTTCCTCTTTCTTGTCCAAGCTAGGTCCTTCATTTGTAAGCAAAACAAATGTATCCAATTTAGGCAGCATCATATTCTCATGAACTTTAGAATCATTAGCAAGAAACGAAAGTACCTGATATTTTAATTGGCGTGCGCGAGCTCTAGTAATTGGTCCAGTATGTATAGAAGCAGGGGCTGTGGGTGTAACAATGGTATTGATGTCCTCATCAGATGTGTCCTTTTGAAATTGTGTACGGTTTCCTTCCTCGTGCACCTATTGATTTGTTACCTCTTCCATCTTCGGAGAAGGTTAATTTTGATGCTAAACAACGTGCTGAATTGATCTTAAAAATGCATGAGTTAACTAAGGAGAACATTGAGTGTATGAATGCTAAATATAAACTTGCTGGAGATAAGGGTAGAAAACGTGTTGTCTTTGCACCTGGAGATCTTGTTTGGTTACATTTGCGTAAGGATAGATTTCCTGATTTGCGCAAATCAAAGCTAATGCCACGTGCTGATGGTCCATTTAAGGTGTTAGAGAAAATAAATGATAATGCATATAAACTTGAGCTGCCTGGATATTTTGGGGTTAGTCCAACTTTTAATATTGCAGATTTGAAGTGATGAGGACATCAATACCATTGTTACACCCACAGCCCCTGCTTCTATACATACTGGACCAATTACTAGAGCTCGCGCACGCCAATTAAATTATCAGGTACTTTCGTTTCTTGGTAATGATTCTAAAGTTCATGAGAATATGATGCTGCCTAAATTGGATACATTTGTTTTGCTTACAAATGAAGGCCCTAGCTTGGACAAGAAAGAGGAACCTTGGAGCAAGTTCAAGCATGGAGATGATGGCATGCACAAGGGGAACAAGAACGGAGTTACAAGTGATGATTTCAGGACTTTGAAGCCACCATAATGAGTGCAGGAAGCCTTGGACGAAATATACAAGATGTCACTTCATAAATTTCGTCCAGAGGCTATTATAGGTGCTGCGTCACCTTATTATTGGGCCAGGCCCATGTAATTTCGAAATACTTGAGTATAGGCTGTTTTTAGAGTCCGTATGTGTGGGGAACCAAGAGATAGGGTTGGTTTCGGACCCCTCCTTCAAGGGCCACGAAATCCCCTCCTCTTCCTCCATATATACAGCCCTTAGGGCACCGTTTAGACTTTGGGTTTTGTTTAGATTAAAAGTTCGCCATAGCTGCAACTTCGCGTACTTCGTTTGTGTTCAACGACCAGACCAAGACGTCACAGAACCCCACCTTGATCAATAAAGCTTTCATCTTATATTCGCAATATCCAGATTGCAAATCTTAGTTTCTTGCTTGTTCTTCGTTTGCTTGCAGGAGATAGACCCTCGTGGTCAGGTTGATTGTGCTCCGGCGTGGTCAATAACCTCTCGGAGTTGGTTCAGCGATTGCTAAGGCGCGACGTCCTCGCACGTTCGTAGTCGGATCGTCAAAGTCTACTCCACCAAAAACGATAGCTATCATCTCATCGAAAGATCGGGACACCCTCGCCTCTATCAAGTGGTATCAGATTCCCAAGTTGCTCAGTGAGATTTACAGTTTTTCGTAGTTTAGATCGAGTCTGTTCTTCATACCTACAGTCCAGGAAAAAGCCAAAAAAAAAATTTAGGGTTAGTTCATCATATCCGAACCAATCTGAGCCTTTGTGATGAGGACATCAATACCATTGTTACACCCACAGCCCCTGCTTCTATACATACTGGACCAATTACTAGAGCTCGCGCACACCAATTAAAATATCAGGTACTTTCGTTTCTTGGTAATGATTCTAAAGTTCATGAGAATATGATGCTGCCTAAATTGGATACATTTGTTTTGCTTACAAATGAAGGGCCTAGCTTGGACAAGAAAGAGGAACCTTGGAGCAAGTTCAAGCATGGAGATGATGGCATGCACAAGGGGAACAAGAACGGAGTTACAAGTGATGATTTCAGGACTTTGAAGCCACCATAATGAGTGCAGGAAGCCTTGGACGAAATATACAAGATGTCACTTCATAAATTTCGTCCAGAGGCTATTATGGGTGCTGCGTCACCTTATTATTGGGCCAGGCCCATGTAATTTCGAAATACTTGAGTATAGGCTGTTTTTAGAGTCCGTATGTGTGGGGAAACAAGAGATAGGGTTGGTTTCGGACCCCTCCTTCAAGGGCCACGAAATCCCCTCCTCTTCCTCCATATATACAGCCCTTAGGGTACCGTTTAGACTTTGGGTTTTGTTTAGATTAAAAGTTCGCCATAGCTGCAACTTCGCGTACTTCGTTTGTGTTCAACGACCAGACCAAGACGTCACAGAACCCCACCTTGATCAATAAAGCTTTCATCTTATATTCGCAATATCCAGATTGCAAATCTTAGTTTCTTGCTTGTTCTTCGTTTGCTTGTAGGAGATAGACCCTCGTGGTCAGGTTGATTGTGCTCCGGCGTGGTCAATAACCTCTCGGAGTTGGTTTAGCGATTGCTAAGGCGCGACGTCCTCGCACGTTCGTAGTCGGATCGTCAAAGTCTACTCCACCAAAAACGATAGCTATCATCTCATCGAAAGATCGGGACACCCTCGCCTCTATCAAGTGGTATCAGATTCCCAGGTTGCTCGGTGAGATTTACAGTTTTTCGTAGTTTAGATCGAGTCTGTTCTTCATACCTACAGTCCAGGAAAAAGCCAAAAAAAAAATTTAGGGTTAGTTCATCATATCCAAACCAATCTGAGCCTTTGCATAATCTTTTTAGGGTTTTTGCTTTGTTGAATTTGCGGTTGCATCGTCGTGTCAAGTTGCTGGTCTTAGCGTCTAGTTCTTTAGAGTTTCGAGTTCTGTTCACAAGTTGTCACGCCGCCGCCGCACCATCATCATCGCCCCTACCATATACCACCACAGCTTATCTGCTATTTCTCTGAGTCCATATACCACCACCGATCTGAGTCCATATACCACCACCGATCCGAGTCCATATACCACCACCAATCCGAGCCCACATATACTACCGTCATATACCATCACCAGTCCGAGTTCCACCAGATTCATCTCTGCCACCAGTCCTAGTCCGAGTCCAGTATTTATTCCTTTATTTTAGAGTTCCAGATCACGCGATACTACGAGTCGTGAACAAGTCGGATTCGCCAATTTTCGTGCTACCCGTAGAAGAAAAATAGTTCCAGATTCAAAATCATAAGGTTGATCAAAATCATATGGTTGAGGATGATTACGCGGGCGATTATGAGGATGAGGTTGATCAAAATCATAACTACGTGCAACCACCAGCACCAGGTCGTCCACATGCAAATAATCGCAATGGTAGGTCTGCACCACCACTTCAGGTACGAGATCATGACCATCTTCCTAAATTAAAATTGAATATTCCACCATTCGAGGGTAGATATGTTCCTGATATATATCTTACTTGGGAGTTAGAAACTGAACAACGTTTTACATGTTTACAATATCCCGAGGAACGACGTGTTGCTGCTGCTGTTTGTACTTTCACTAGTTTTGCATGTGTATGGTGGTCTGAACATTGTAGATTATATCCTATTCCAGCTACGTGGGCTGCTTTGAAAACTGCTATGCGTACTCGTTGGGTTCCACCATATTATCAACGTGAATTACTTCAAAAATTGCAGCGCTTAAGACAAGGAAAAAATTCTGTAGAAGAATATTATCAGGAATTACAAACTGGCATGATTAGATGTGGTATTGTTGAGGAGAATGAAGCTATGCTTGCACGTTTTATGGGTGGATTAAATAGAGAGATTCAGACCATTCTAGAGTATAAGGAGTATAATAATATCACTCGTTTATTCCATCTTGCTTGTAAAGTTGAACGTGAAGTGCAGGATCGACAGGCATTGGCGCGGACTAACTTTTCTGCAGGTCGACCTTCATCGTGGACACCGCGTGCATCCTCTACTTCCACACATTCTACTGCACCGACACCTCCATCAGCTGCCACCTCCAGCCGTGATACAAGGAAGCAGGCACAACCACCACTATCTGCCAAGAGCACACCTACCGGGCCTGCACAGAGTTCTTCTTCTTCCATGGCATCAACAGGGCACACAAGTGATATTATTTGTCGTCGTTGTAAGGGAAGAGGTCATTATGCGAGAGAATGCAAATCTCAGCGTGTGATGATTGCTACCGAGGATGGTGGGTATGAGTCCGCTAGTGACTATGATGAGGAGACTTTGGCTCTCATTACACGTGAAGAACACGGTGGAGATGATTCTGAACAAGAGACACAATACATGGCTCCTGAAGACGCTGACAGGTATGAATGTTTAGTTGCTCAACGTGTTTTGAGTGTGCAGGTCACACAAGCTGAGCAAAATCAGAGGCATAATTTGTTCCATACAAAGGGAGTTGTGAAGGAACGTTCTGTTCGCGTCATCATAGATGGAGGGAGCTGCAACAACTTGGCTAGCATGGAGATGGTGGAGAAGCTCTCTCTCACCACAAGACCACATCCACATCCTTACTATATCCAATGGTTCAACAATAGCGGCAAGGTTAAGGTAACACGTACTGTTCGTGTGCATTTTAGTATCTCTACGTATGCTGATTTTGTTGATTGTGATGTGGTACCCATGCAAGCATGTTCCTTATTACTTGGTAGACCATGGCAATTTGATAAAAGTTCTGTACACCATGGTAGAAACAATCAGTATACTCTTGTTCATAAGGATAAACATATTACTTTGCTTCCTATGTCTCCTGATTCTATTTTGAAAGATGATATTAATAGAGCTAGTAAGGCAAAACAGGAGCAAAATAAGAGTGAAAATCAGATTGTGGCAAAAGAATTTGAGCAACAAATGAATCCTAATAATAAACCATCTAGTGTTGCTTCTGAAATTAAATTGAAAAGCGCATGTTTACTTGCCACCAAATCTGATATTGATGATCTAGATTTCAGCACATCTGTTTGCTATGCTTTTGTGTGCAAAGAGGCATTATTTTCATTCGAGGACATGCCTTCCTCTTTGCCTCCTGCTGTTACTAACATTTTGCAGGAGTTCGCCGACGTCTTTCCACAAGATGTGCCTCCGGGATTACCACCTATTCGAGGGATTGAGCATCAGATTGACTTAATTCCCGGTGCATCGCTACCCAACCGTGCACCATACCGTACTAATCCAGAGGAGACGAAGGAGATTATGCGTCAAGTCCAGGAGTTGCTTGACAAAGGTTATATACGCGAATCCCTTAGTCCTTGTGCTGTTCCTATTATTCTAGTGCCGAAAAAGGATGGTACATCGCGTATGTGTGTTGATTGTAGAGGCATTAATAATATTACTATTCGTTATCGTCATCCTATTCCTAGACTAGATGATATGCTTGATGAATTGAGTGGCTCTACAATATTCTCCAAAGTTGATTTGCGTAGTGGATACCATCAAATTCGTATGAAATTGGGGGATGAATGAAAAACAGCATTTAAAACAAAGTTTGGATTATATGAGTGGTTAGTCATGCCTTTTGGGTTAACTAATGCACCTAGTACTTTAATGAGATTAATGAACGAAGTTTTACGTGCTTTCATTGGACGATTTGTGGTAGTCTATTTTGATGATATACTGATTTATAGCAGATCTTTGGAGGAACATTTGGAACATTTACGTGCTGTTTTTATTGCTTTACGTGATGCACGTTTGTTTGGTAACCTTGGGAAGTGCACCTTTTGCACCGACCGAGTATCTTTTCTTGGCTATGTTGTTACTCCACAGGGAATTGAAGTTGATAAAGCCAAGATTGAAGCTATTGAGAGTTGGCCACAGCCCAAAACGGTCACACAAGTGAGGAGTTTTCTTGGACTCGCTGGTTTCTATAGGCATTTTGTGAGAGATTTCAGCACCATTGCTGCACCTCTCAATGAGCTTACAAAGAAGAATGTGCCTTTTGTTTGGGGTACCTCACAGGAAGAAGCCTTCACGGTATTGAAAGATAAGTTGACACATGCTCCTTTACTCCAACTTCCTGATTTTAATAAGACTTTTGAGCTTGAATGTGATGCTAGTGGAATTGGATTAGGAGGTGTTTTATTACAAGATGGCAAACCTGTTGCATACTTTTCTGAAAAATTGAGTGGGCCTAGTCTAAACTATTCTACTTATGATAAAGAATTATATGCTCTTGTTCGGACCTTAGAAACATGGCAACATTATTTATGGCCCAAAGAATTTGTTATACATTCTGATCATGAATCTTTGAAACACATTAAAAGTCAAGCAAAACTGAACCGTAGACATGCTAAATGGGTTGAATTTATTGAGACTTTCCCTTATGTCATTAAACACAAGAAGGGTAAAGAAAATGTTATTGCTGATGCATTGTCTCGTCGTTATACTATGCTTTCACAACTTGACTTTAAAATATTTGGTTTGGAGACCATCAAAGATCAATATGTGCATGATGCTGAATTTAAAGATGTATTGCAGAATTGTAAGGAAGGGAGAACATGGAACAAGTTCATCGTTAACGATGGATTTGTGTTTTGTGCTAACAAGCTATGCATTCCAGCTAGCTCTGTTCGTCTTTTGTTGTTGCAGGAGGCGCATGGAGGAGGATTAATGGGACACTTTGGCCTTTGTTTTAGGTTTTGTTGCTCGTTGCACTACATGTCAAAAAGCTAAGTCACGACTCAATCCTCATGGTTTATATATGCCTTTGCCTGTACCTAGTGTTCCTTGGGAGGATATATCTATGGACTTTGTTTTAGGTTTACCTCGAACAAAGAAGGGGAGGGATAGCATATTTGTTGTCGCGGATAGGTTCTCGAAAATGGCACACTTTATACCATGTCATAAAAGCGATGATGCTGTTAATGTTGCTGATTTGTTCTTTCGTGAAATTATACGCTTGCATGGTGTGCCAAATACTATTGTTTCAGATCATGATACTAAATTTCTTAGCCACTTTTGGAGATGTTTATGGGCTAAGTTGGGGACTAAACTGCTTTTTAGTACTACATGTCACCCCCAAACTGACGGACAAACTGAAGTAGTCAATAGAACATTGTCTACTATGCTTAGGGCTGTTTTGAAGAATAACAAGAAAATGTGGGAAGAATGCTTGCCTCATATTGAATTTGCTTATAATCGTTCATTGCATTCTACTACTAAGATGTGTCCTTTTGAAATTGTGTACGATTTCCTTCCTCGTGCACCTATTGATTTGTTGCCTCTTCCATCTTCCGAGAAGGTTAATTTTGATGCTAAACAACGTGCTGAATTGATCTTAAAAATGATGAGTTAACTAAGGAGAACATTGAGTGTATGAATGCTAAATATAAACTTGCTGGAGATAAGGGTAGAAAACGTGTTGTCTTTGCACCTGGAGATCTTGTTTGGTTACATTTGCGTAAGGATAGATTTCCTGATTTGCGCAAATCAAAGCTAATGCCACGTGCTGATGGTCCATTTAAGGTGTTAGAGAAAATAAATGATAATGCATATAAACTTGAGCTGCCTGCAGATTTTGGGGTTAGTCCCACTTTTAATATTGCAGATTTGAAGCCTTATTTGGGTGAGGAAGATGAGCTTCCGTCGAGGACGACTTCATTTCAAGAAGGGGAGGATGATGAGGACATCAATACCATTGTTACACCCACAGCACCTACTGCTACATACACTGGACCAATTACTAGAGCTCGCGCACGCTAATTAAATTATCAGGTACTTTCGTTTCTTGGTAATGATTCTAATGTTCATGAGAATATGATGCTGCCTAAATTGGATACATTTGTCTTACTTACAAATGAAGGGCCTGGCATGGATAAGAGGGATGAACACTGGAGCAAGACCAGGCATGGAGATGATGGCATGCGCAAGGGGAACAAGAACGGAGTTACAAGTGATGATTTCAGGACATTGAAACCACCTTAATGCGTGCATGAAGCCTTGGACGAAATATACAAGATGCCACTTCATAAATTTCGTCCAGAGGCTATTATAGGTGCTGCGTCACCTTATTATTGGGCCAGGCCCATGTAATTTCGAAATACTTAAGTATAGGCAGTTTTTAGAGTCCGTATGTGTGGGAAAACAAGAGTTAGGGTTGGTTTCGGATCCCTCCTCCAAGGGCCACGAAATTCCCCCTTCTTCCTCCATATATACAGCCCTTAGGGCGTCATTTAGACTTGGGTTTTGTTTAGATTAAAAGTTCGCCATAGCTGCAACTTCGCATACTTCGTTTGTGTTCAACGACCAGACCAAGACGTCACAGAACCCCACCTTGATCAATAAAGCTTTCATCTTATATTCGCAATACCCAGATTGCAAATCTTAGTTTCTTACTTGTTCTTCGTTTGCTTGCAGGAGATAGACCCTCGTGGTCAGGTTGATTGTGCTCCGGCGTGGTCAATAACCTCTCGGAGTTGGTTTAGCGATTGCTAAGGCGCGACGTCCTCGCACGTTCATAGTCGGATCGTCAAAGTCTACTCCACCAAAAACGATAGCTATCATCTCATCGAAAGATCGGGACACCCTCGCCTCTATCAACATGGCACAAAAGTTTGTGAAGTATTTTTGTCGTGGATGACACAAATAAATTATTGCATAGTTTGCATTAGAAATCACCTCACAAATATACATGTATGCAATATTTTTGGTCGTATCCAAGGTAGTCATGTCCTCATCAGCCACTGGCCGTGCTGAAGGAGCCGACCTTACAGTGCAGTCCCCCCCACGACAGCCAGTGCAGGGGCCGCAGCCAGAGCCGCACAACCAAGAACATGATGAGGTGTCGATGGCTTCATCTGATCCTCGAGCCCATCGAGATCAACGGCAGGTCTTGGAGGACAGGCGGAGGGAATACGCGCGTGTTACCATAGAATGACATCATGAAACCCACCGCCAGTCTGACAGGCCCAATGGCCCCAACGTCGACGAGCCTGCGCCCGATGGAGACGGATACATACCCTTCGAGGTTGGGTGTCCTGCCTTCACTCGCGAGCTGTGGCAAGTCCGTTGGCCATCTGCCCGTACGTTCAAGCCAGAGATACCAGAGAAATACGATGGAAGACTGAACCCGACAGAGTTCTTGAGCATCTACACCATTGCTGTTCAAGCCGCCGGGGGAAGAGATGAAAAGATATTCACCAACTACTTCCCTTTGGCACTCAAGCCAAATGTGAGGTCGTGGCTGATGCACTTGCCGGAGAACTCCATCTCGACTTGGGCTGATCTGTGCCACGAGTTTGTTGGTGCCTTCACGGGCGGCCATCAAGAACCAGGGCGGCCCAGCGATTTGCAGCTCCTTCCACAAAAGGAAGGAGAGAGTTTGTGGAAGTACATGCAGAGGTTCAGTCGGGTACACAGGAACATTCCAGATATCCACCCGGCAGCTGTGATTGCCGCGTTCCAGTCCAATGTGCGCAACCGCAGCATACGTTCCAAAATGAACGTCCGGTTGCCCAAGACTATGAACGAGCTTTACACCTTGGTGGGTAAGTGTGCCCATACGGAGGAGGGGAGGCGTCTCCCTGGAGAAGAGGATGGCGTCGATGTCGACTCGGAAGATGACGACAATGCCGCCGACCAGAAGGAGAAGAACAAGAAACGCAACAAGAAGCGCAAGGAGAAAGCAGTGCTAGCTGTCGAGGGGTTGGGTTCTCCGAGTACCGGCAAGAAGGCCAAGGCCGAAGCCCCCGGCAAGGAGGTTGCTACGTGCACCGACTGCCGGGAGGCTGCGGTAGCCGAGAAGGCTAGGAAGGCTGACGGACCGTACTGCAAGATCCATCGAACCAAAGGCCATGATCTCCAAGAATGTCACCAAGTTGAGCAACTCGTCAAGAAGCAGAAGGCTGAATACGAGAAGCGTGATAGGGAGAGAGACCAAGATGGCATTGGCGGGAAGGGCCGAGGAGACCGCCCCAGCAAGGTCCCCCAACATCAGGGAAAACCCGCTAAAGGCCATGAGAAGAAGGAGTGTGGTGATGAAAGTGATGAAGGGGATGAAGAGGAAACCAGTGAGCAAGAGTTTCAGAAAGCCACTAACGCCCTATGCGTTGACGAAGGCGCATCCTTGCTGAAACAATGGGCGCATGATGTCAATGCTGTGGAGCCAGCGGCAGACTCCCGGAAACCACTCAAATGGTCTCGCACGCCCATCATCTTTGATGAAGAGGATCACCCTGACCGCACCACTACGGTAGGGTGCTTACCGTAGTTGGTTTCACCAACAATCCACAACCTCAAGGTCACAAAGATGTTGGTTGACGGTGGGGCTGGGTTGAATCTGATTTCCCCCAAGGTACTCAGCAAGCTACAGATAACAGATGAAGAGCTCAAGGTTACTGGCATGTTTCAAGGAATCAACCCCGGTAGGAGTCATCCAAAGGGGAAGATCATGCTGCCGGTAACGTTTGGAGGGGAGTTGAACTACCGGACTGAGAAGATCGTGTTCGATGTGGTCGAACTTCCGTTGCCATATAATGGGATACTCGGGCGACCTGCCCTGGCAAAGTTCATGGCGGCATCCCACTATGCCTACAACACCCTGAAGATGCCAGGACCGATGGGCATCATTTCTATCCCATCAGACAAGAAGGACGCGATCATATGCGTAGACAAGATGTACCGGGAGGCGGTCGCTGCCGAGGCCGCGGAAGCTGCAATCCCCGCCAAGGAAAACAAACAAGGTAGAAGAGCTAGCAAGGATGCCGGCAAGGAATCCGGGAAGCGCGCCTCTCCGGAGTACGCTGCACCCGTCGATGATTTGCCGGAGAGTTCTACTAGCAAGAGATCCAAGGTTGCTGCACCCGCTGTGAAGAAGGTCCCGGCAGGGCTGGTTGGCGCTGATGGTACATTCACTATCAGCTCCATCCTTGACGACAAATAGGAAAGCACGCTCGTTGCTTTCCTGCGGGCGAATGTCGATGTGTTTGCTTGGCAACCATCTGACATCCCCGGTGTTCCCAGGGAGGTAATTGAGCACCACCTTGCTGTCTGCCCTCATGCCCGGCCCATCAAGCAGAAGGTTTGAAAGCAAGCCTTGGAGCGGTAGCAGTTCATTGCCGAGGAGATCTAGAAACTTGAGGCAGCTGGTTTGGTCAGAGGAGTATTGCACCCAACATGGTTGGCGAATCCAGTGGTGATGCGCAAGGCGAATGGGAAATGGAGGCTTTGCATAGATTTCACATATCTAAATAAAGCATGCTCGAAGGACCCATTCCCCTTGCCGCGCATCGACCAGATCATGGATTCCACCTCCGGGTGTGATCTGCTTTCCTTCTTGGATGCCTACTCCAGATACCACCAGATTTTCATGTCCAAAGAAGACGAGGAGAAGACAGCATTCATAACCCCCTGTGGCACGTACTGCTTCATACGGATGCCCTTCGGATTAAAAAGCACTGGATCCACTTTCACAAGAGCAATGCAGATAGGGTGTGAGCCTCAGCTACACAGGAATATTAAAGCTTACATGGATGACATACTGGTCAAAACCAAGGACAAGTCAACTCTAGTTCAGGACTTGGCAGAGACCTTTGCAAATATGCGCAAGATCAACTTGAAGCTAAACCCAGAGAAGTGTGTGTTTTGCGTTCCTTCCGGCAATCTACTTGGCTTCTTCGTGTCCCACCGGGGGATAGAGGCCAACCCCGACAAGATCAAGGCGATCGAGCAGATTCAAGCACCCAAGACAGTTAAAGATGTGAGGCGTTTGATTGGATGTGTTGCCGCGTGAAGCAAATTCATTTCCAAGTCTGCCGAGCACGCCTTGCCGTTCTTCAAAATCTTGAAGAAGGCAGGGCCCGTGGAGTGGACCTTGGAGGCAGAAGCTGCGCTGCAAGATTTGAAGGCATATCTATCCTCTGTTCCCACCTTAGTCACTGCTAAACCGCAAGAGCCGTTGCTGTTATACGTAGCAGCAACCAATCAAGTGGTTAGTGCAGCGCTGGTGGCGCAGTGGGAAGTAGATGAAGGAGCAGCCGCGGCTATCGTCCTCTCCGAAGGGGAAAGTGAACTCATCCCGGCAAGGCCAGATGTAGATCAGGACAAAGAGTAGCAAAGCAACGGAGACAATTCCAGGATCACGGCAAGGAAGAAGGTGGTGCAGCGGCCAGTGTACTTGTCAGCTCCCTACTGCAGGGGGCTAGGTCAAGGTACTCTGGTGTGCAAAAGTTGATCTTTGGCCTCATCATGGCCTCAAGGAAACTGTGCCATTACTTCCAAGCGCATGAGATCACGGTTGTCACCCGCTTCCCCTTGCAACGCATACTGAGGAACCCTGAGGCCACTGGCAAAATAGTGGAATGGGCTTTGGAGTTGTCAAGCTTTGGCTTTAAGTTTGAGAGCACATCAACCATTCAGAGCAGAGCACTGGCAGAGTTTATTACGGAGTGGACACCTACCCGAGACGAAGAGGCACTGGAAACGGTTACCCTCGGCAAGGAAGCACCCCAAGAATGGATCATGTACTTTGATGGTGCCTTCTCACTACAAGGTGCAGGAGCTAGCGTGCTCCTCGTCGCACCCACTGAGAGCACCTCAAGTATGTGATCCAGATGCATTTCCCCCGGGAGGAGGCAACTAACAACACTACAGAGTATGAAGAACTCCTTGCCGGGCTCAGGATCGCGACAGAGTTGGGGATTAAGAAGATGATCATACGAGGAGACTCACAGCTTGTGGTGAGGTAAGTGAACAAGGATTATCAAAGTCCATTGATGGAGGCATACGTGGAGGAAGTGAGAAAGCTGGAGGAGCGCTTTGACGGATTACAAACAGAGCACGTACCCCATGCTGAAAACAGCATTGCTGATCATCTGTCAAAGTGTGCAGCGCAAAAGCTTCCTGTGGAACCAGGGACTTTTGTTCTCCGCCTGACTCAGCTCTCCGTATCCCCGGCAACAATGGCCAGAAAGAGGAGGAAACTAGACTCCGGCAAGCCTCTCCCGGCAGAGCTTCCAGAAGCCCCTGGCAGAGAGGTTGGCAGGAACAACTCCACTTCGCTTGGCGAGCAGCACCCTCCCGCCGAACTACCAATCCTCGTGGTTGAGGCATGCGCTCCCACGAACGAGGAGGTGCTGCTGATCCTTGTTGTCGAGCCTCAGGCTCCAACTTGGGCGCGACACATAGTCCGTTACCTCCAAACAGGAGAACTTCCCGAAGAGCAAGAAGAAGCTGAAAGAGTAGCCCGGAGGGCCTGTATGTATCAGTTCGTCGATGATGCACTATATAGAAGGATGCCCAATGGTGTGAAATTGAGGTGCATTTGCCGGGAAGAAGGGAAGAACTGTTGGCGGAGATACAGGGAGGCATGTGCGGCTCTCACATTGGATCAAGGGCCTTAGTTGGAAAAGCTTTCCGGCAAGGTTTCTACTGGCCCACGGCCCTCCAAGATGCAATCGAGCTAGTCACCAGATGTGAAGCCTGCCAGTTCCACTCCAAGAATATCCATCAACCTGCTCAAGCTCTCCAAACGATCCCTTTGTCATGGCCCTTTTCGGTCTGGGGGCTCAACATCTTGGGCCCCTTCCCCCGTGCTACTGGGGGCTTTGAGTTCTTGTACGTCACCATCGACAAGTTCACAAAGTGGCAGGAGGTGGAGCCCGTGAGGAAGGTGACCGCATAGTCAGCTATCAAGTTCTTGAAAGGACTGGTGTGCCGCTTCAGAGTACCCGCCAGGGTCATCACTGACAACGGCATCCAGTTCACGAGTCGTGCCTTCATGCAATATGTTCAAACCCTCGGAAGCAAGGTTTCATTCGCCTCTGTTGCTTATCCCAGAAGCAATGGACAAGCTGAGAGGGCGAACTGTGAAGTGTTGCGAGGACTCAAGACAACAACATTTGATAGGCTGCAGAAATGCGGCAGGCGCAGGATTGATGAGCTGCCGGTGGTTCTTTGGTCCCTCCATACGACACCAAATCGAGCTACTGGCCAGACTCCCTTCTCCCTAGTCTATGGGGCAGAAGCAATGATCCCCACGGAACTCATATATGGGTCACCTCGAGTATTTGCCTATGATGAAGTAGAGCAAGAGCAGCACCGTCATGACGATGCCATGCTACTCGAGGAGAACCGTCTCCGGACTATTACGTGTGCTGCACGCTATCAGCAAGCCCTGCATCGCTATCACAGCCGCAGGGTTCATCCTCGGAGCCTTGAGGAAGGCGACCTTGTCCTTAGGCGCATTTAGTCCGCCAAGGGTACAAACAAGTTGACGCCGAAGTGGGAAGGCCCTTACCGGGTGGTACGAGTCACCAGACCTGGCGTAGTCCGTCTGGAGACCAGAGATGGCATTCAATTGCAAAACTCATGGAATATTGAGCATCTCCGTAAGTTCTACCCGTAAGGTGCGGCTATCGAGCCCTGCCCGGTAGCCACCCTTTTGTACAAGCTTTGTCGATGCTGCATGTAACCCTTTGTACAAAGCCAGGCACAGACCCTGAGCAGCAGATAAATAAACGAAGCGCTGGGGGCCCCTAAAACTTGCATGCATGCATAACATAACATGAGCATGGCATGATCATGTAGATAAGGGCATATGTAGCATTGTTTTCCTCTGCACTTAACTGCACGGCTCTTACCGCGGACTCGGTCCCGAAGAGAAGAAACGGAGACAAGCCTACATATCGGTCCCTGACAAGCCAAACAGATAAGTACCTTCTTGTCCATAAATGTTCTGTAAGGTGAAAACTTGTGCATATGAAAACCTTGTCACCTTCGAAGCATAGGTGCTCCCATCCTTTATCCTGAATGTTGCTTCGGTCAAGGTGGTTGTAGTGGCCTTTGACGAAGGAGGTTCGACAAGGGGCTGGTCCGTTTCCATAGTTTTGAGCCTGGCAGGCTAAGCCCCGCGGCAACTAACGGAAGGAACCGGCAGGATAGCTTGCCGGAGATAACTTGTTTACTTAAATGTATAGAGACGTCTCACCTCTGCATGGACATAGTACATGCACAAGTGCCCGGCAAGGCTTGTCTTTTTTTCATTAATATGCGGATAAACAAGTACAGATCTTACAGAACACAAACATGGATAAAGAAGATTACATATTTGAGACTAAAATTTGGCAAATGCCTACATGTCTTAGATTGAAAAAAGATAAGTGCCCCATAATCCCTTTATTGTCCCTCTCCTCCTAGGAACTGCAGCGGGAGGCGAAGAGGGCAAAAGGAGTGCCTTAGCAGAAGCCAAGCCTGACCTCGTCAAAACCCGCGAGACAAAGTATGACAAGATCGAGAGGCCACGGGCGAAGGTGATGGATGGGGGGAGTGACTAGGCGATGCCCTGATCACCGCCACCAGGGCCAGCAGGACATGGCAGGGCGAACGAAGCCGGACCCACGAGGAAGCCTGCCAGGGTCTAGTTGGAAGACTGCTGGAGGAGACAAGGGTGCCACCCACACCCAACACCCCGGCAAATTGCCTTGCCGAGGAGGAGATGCAGGTGCAGATGGCGGTGCTGCCGGCTGACGGTGATGGTGCGGCTGGTGTTCAGCCGGAGTCGGAGTCGGAGTCCTCCTCACCGGCTCTGTCGTCATCGCCGTCACTGTCCTCCTCGTCGCTATCGCTTGAGGAGGAGCTTTTGTCGTCAACCGAGCTCTCCGAACAGCACCCTAAGCGAGCACCCGAGCGTCCGAAGACCTTGACGGAGAGCAGGGTGGCGTCCATTAACTTGAAATGGAGGACGTGCCCGGCCGCCAAGCGATGGGCACGAGCAAAAGTCTTCCAGCCACGCCGGAGAAGCATGACATGAGGAGCGGGGAACTCCACGTCCGCCCGCATGCTACCGTTACAGCAGCCACTCATGTGCAGCCTCAACCCCGGCGGCTGCTCAATCTCCATCACCCTTGCAAATGGAGTAGGAAGCCGAAGACGGCTGCGCGGGGGCCCTAGTAGCTTGACGATGAACTTCAACGGCTGGTTCCCGACGTGGCCTTCATTGGGGTCCTGAGCAGCCAGAGGAGGTGCGATCAAGGCACCACCTCGCCCTCCTCGACCCCGAGCGCCACGGTGACCACGTCCTCGTCCTCTCCCGCCTCCCCTCACAACGGGCTCTGCTCCCGCATCCCCAACAGGAGGAGGGAGGCGCTGTCGAGCAGAAGCCCTTGTCGCCACCACTGGAGTGCCACCACGACCTCTACCCCTCACCATGATGGAAAAGCGATGCCAAAAGAGAGGAGGAGGAGATAGGTGTGAGCCAGCACCTTGCCCACGTTCCCTCTTTATAGGCGAACAGGGCCGGGGGCTCGCCCCTCACCAAGGGGCCAACCGCCCCGCTCTGCCAATCCGACTCCGCACCACCAACGGCTCGTGGAATCAAGGCCGACCCTGTGCGCCAATCCAAGGCACCTGGCTTTCTGCCATGGCGCATATTTTCGCGCTCCCCGTGTCCGCCACCAACCCTGCGCAATGCATGCAGCATACATGGCGGAAACGCCAGAAGCGGAGAATCTAGTGGAATGGTAGTTTCCACTCCGTGAACATGGGACGTGGGTAGCCACGGATCATTGCTTAAAACTCCCCCATAACGTCTTGCACGATGCACAGAAAAACCAGAAACTGACTCAAGCATAGATTGATGAAGAGGCAAAAAAATATCGAGGGATGAGCTACCACAAACTCTTCGCCTGTGTACTAGATAGGACCTACCCCGACGACGCTCAGCAGCACGTTCGGGCCAGACCCAGGGGCTCCTGTCGGTGCAACAAACCCTGGTGTATGTTGCCCTGACTGTACACAGGCTCAATGGCAAGGTTCCAAGACAAGGCCAAGCAGGAGAGATAGCTCTTTGAGGAATCAATGGGCGGATCAAGAAGACCAAGACAAGCCGAGACAACGAGATATCACCAAGGGAAAAGCCTCCCTTGCCGAGCAGGCAAGCCTGGTCAGGTCGAGGCCACCCCAAGAACAAGTCCCAAGACCTCCCCAACAAGGGCTGCCGGGACGCTGGCAGCCTGCTATCCCGCCAAGGTTCCACCGCTCCACCTCACAGTGACACAAGTCGCTTATCGGTGCGGTGTCGAGCCCCCAAGTGAATAAGTGGCAGTCATTCAGCACGTGGCAGCCATTTCAGATGAAGATCACCCCTAAATGACACACGTCCAAAGGCATGTTACGTAAGCAGGCGAGAAGGTGGTTGAATGGCATGGCAAGGCTTGCCGGGCTGCATCCACGACGTGACACTAAGCGGTGCATTTAATGCACCTTGTCCTATCTGTAGAGTTAGGTATGATAGCACTGTGGCTATCTAATCACTGGATAATGACTGTTTTGCCATTGTGGTAACCCCTTAACCTATAAAAGGAGGGTCGTGGCAACCTTAGAAAGGATTCGGACCGTTGTACACTCATACGCGGGTAGCTGCTCTCCCCGAGGCGACCTTGCCGGGCCTGAGTACTGCGCGTTCGTCACGGTCTTCCACTCAATCCACCAAAGCAGGAGTAGGGTTTTACGCCTCGCGGCGGCCGAACCTGGGTAAAAACCACCCGCGTCACCATTGCTGTGCTGTTCTACGATCTTCGCTATTTGTGCAACGTGCCCTTCCCCCTTGCCAAACCACAAAGGGGTCGATTGCCCCATAGGTGATCGTGTCAAACCACGACACCGCGTCACCATTGCCGTGCTGTTCTACGGCCTCCGCTCTTTGTGCAACGTGCCCTTCCCCCTTGCTGAACTACAAAGGGGCCGATGGCCCCATAGGTGATCGTGTCCAACCACGACATCTCTGGCGCGCCAGGTAGGGGGAAGCGCGTGCGCGAACCTGAGGTCGAGATCGGCGCGTTAATCTTTATCATCGTCGCCTCCATCGGCGACATCATTATCCACGACACAGCAGCACGGGGAGGGAGCGATGTCGCTCCTTTGTCCGTCCTGCCCAATCTCAATCACCCGTTTCCGCTGCGGTCGCAAGCGGCGGCGGAGGCGAGGGATGGTGATGACGCGGCGACCCCAAGCGGCTCGGGCAGCATGGCGACCGTGCGGGCCCCGTTCGAGAAAAAGGACAAAGGGGTAAGGTGCATGGTTTCGCCCCTCCACCACTTTCACTTTTCGACGATCAAGCCACACTGGGTTTTTAGCATCATCAATGTCGATAAGCCCGCGCGAAACTCGGTCCAGCATTTACCCTGCTAAGGGAAAATCCTAAGTAGAGCACCGGTGCAAATCCGTTGATTGACTCCCCAGCAAGCATGCTCCGGTAAGGCCGTCCGCTCTAGCGTGACCTTTGTGCCTACTGTCGTAAGATCGTTGAAAGTGTAAAGGGCAGGAGAGTGAAACCAGCCCTGCCTTGCGCCGAGCATTATCGACCGCAAAAGGTTTGTGGTCCCCTCCGGCCCTTGCCGGGGGTCCATAAATATCTCGTGGAGTGTCATCCCCTCCCGGGACGTACGGATGCGATGAACAACCGTAACCAGGAAGGGAGGGAGGCGTGAACGAAAAGCTAAGTTGACGTACTCATTAGCTCTTTCTCCAGAGTTTACATTCGATTATCCCTCGGACAACCAATGTTTTTCATATGGTCAAGTCTTTCGTGTGATGGCACCCTGTCGGATCTGTCTGTGCCCTCGCTCTGTTTCGAGCCTGCTCATGGAACGGGTGGCTGCATCAAAGACTCCTAAGGGAAAAACCTGCCGGGGCATGTCTTCGCCAGCTGAATGCTAAGGACCCGTTCCTCACAGCAATCGCGGCAGTATGCTACCGACGGGCAGCCAAAGTACATAAGAAGAAACTAGCCATACGAACATTCATGGATAAAACACGAGAGGGATATCATGCATTCGAAATTAGTTAAAAACACCAGTTCGGCGCAAACAAAAGTGGTACTGAATCTAAACACGAAACATGAATAATGTTTTGTTACAGGGCAATGCGGCAATGCAAATGGTTCAGGGTCGTGCGTGGCGGCCTTATGGAGCCCTGGGAACAGAGAGCACCTTGTTAGTGAAAGGGGCAGCTTTCGCCTCGGCGGCAGAAACATCAGCGCCTACCGGCAACTTCCTGAAGCCATCTACAAGGTTGAGATCCGGGTGGCGGTAGGCAATATTGCTCAAGACCATGAAGAGGGTGTTATGGGCAAGCCTCCGGGACTCGCTTGCAAAGTGAGTGGCTCTTCCCTCCTCATGGACCTTCAGCCCTCTGATTAGCCCGTCGAAGAAGAGTGCCAGCTTGACGCTTGGGGCCTCATGCCCACCAACTGAGAAGATTGGACCCTCCATGCCCATCGTTGTGATCTGGGCAGTGAGGCGCTCGGCAATGTCGACCAGGTTCTTGATCCAAAGATCGCGCTACTAGACCTGGTTCACCAATTTGTCCTCTGCGTCCTTCTGGAGGATCTTCGTATTTTCCAAGTCCCTTGTTAGTTGCTTCTCACGAACCCCAGCAGACTCAAGCTTCCTCTCCAAAGTGCCGATCCTCTCCTTCATGTCGGTGATGGTGCCATTGGCGGCATCAAGGGCCTGGCCCTTAGAGGAGAGTTGCAATTGCACCTCTCTCAGGAGAAACCCCACCTTTTGCGCCTCCTCTTTAAGGGCCACAACTTCCTTGGCATTCCCGGCAAGCTCCTCTGTCGGTTTGGCCACTTGTTGATCAATATCAGCTTTAGCAGTGGATGCAGCGGCAAGTTCATCGGCGACCTTTTTCAGCTGAGCAGTGGAATCAAGGGTGAGCGCATCCAGAGCCGCCTTGTGCTTGTCCTCCAACTCCTTGGTACGTTGCTAGACAGGGGCCTCCAGTTCTCCGTCCTTGCCGCGGAGGGTGGCCTCGAGGTTCTCTTCCCGGGAAGAAACATCCTTCTCCCTGGCATCCAGGAGCGCTATACGTTTCGCCAAGCAGGCTTCCCGGGCGGCGACATCCTCCTTCGCCATGGTGATCATCTCATGTTACCGCATAAGGACTTGGAATTGCTTGCCATGCCACTCATGCAGCTCGCTACCCTTGTCCCTCAGCTTTTGATCCACGCTGTTGGCGGAGTTGCGCTACTCCTTGAGTGACTGCCACTTCTGGCCGTACTGGCTCTGCATCTCCTTGATGCCTGCCGCCACAGACTCCAGGAAGGACAGGTCCATGACTGCGCTGATGGAATCATCAGCTTCTCCAACTCGCTGGGATACTGGCGCTATGATGCGCTGGATCTCCTCGTCAAGATCTGCGCCCACTGCCGCAGACGAGCCGGGGGCTCCCAGCCCAGGTTGGGCGAGAACCAACGTCAGAATGCTCGAAGATGGCTGCGGGGTTGCGGCCGAGGTGCCAAATTGGGGAGGGGGGCTCATGGTCTGGAGGGGAACCTTCTCTTCGACCACCACCCCCAATCCTGGCATGCTGCCGAGGGCTCCCCCTATGTCGTGGTTCGACACGATCACCTATGGGGCCATCGGCCCCTTTGTGGTTCGGCAAGGGGGAAGGGCACATTGCACAAAGAGGGGAGGTCGTAGAATAGCACGGCAATGGTGACACGGGTGTTTTTTACCCAGGTTCGGGCCGCCACGAGGCATAAAACCCTACTCCTGCTTTGGTGGATTGAGTGGAAGATCATGGCGAACACGCAGTGCTCAAGCCCGGCAAGGTCGCCTCGGGGAGAGCAGCTACGCGTGTATGAGTGTACAAGGGTCCGAATCCTGTCTAAGGTTGCCTCGGCCCTCCTTTAGCCATTATCATAGTCGCAAAATAGTCATTATCCAGTGATTAGATAGCCACGGTGCTATCATACCTAACTCTGCAGATAGGACAAGGTGCATTAAATGCACCGCTTAGTGTCATGTCGTGGATGCAGCCTGGCAAGCCTTGCCGTGCCATTCAACCACCTTCTCGCCTGCCTGTGTGACACGCCTCTGGACGGGTGTCATTTAGGGGTGATCTTCATTAGAAATGGCTGCCACGTGCTGAATGACTGCCACTTATTCACTTGGGGGCTCGACACCGCACTGATAGGCGACTTGCGCCGCTGTGAGGTGGTGCGGTGGAGCCCTGGCGGGATAGCAGGCCGCCAGCGTCCCGGCAACCCTTGCCGGGGAGGTCTTGGGACTTGCTCTTTGGGTGGCCTCGACCTGACCAGGCTCGCCTGCCCGGCAAGGGAGGCCTTTTCCTTGGTGATATCTTGTTGTTCTGGCTTGTCTTGGTCTTCTTGATCCGCCCTTTGATTCCTCAAAGAGCTATCCCTCCTACTTGGCCTTGTCTTGGATGCTGGAACCTTGCCCTTGAGCCTGTGTATAGTCAGGGCAACATAAACCAGGGTTTGTTGCACCGACACCCTGGGACTTCTCGAATTTCCCCGGCAACATGTCCCTGGCCTTCCGCTGCGGCAATCTTGGCCGCCTCTTCAGCGGCATCCTTGCCGATGCTAGCCACTTCTTCCAGTAGCTCTGGTTCCTCGGCTGCTAGGACTACAAATGAGATCGGTAAGCCATGGCAAGGAGAGAATATGTGTCAGAAGGACAGGGACTGGAAGCAAGATAATGAAGACAGCAGAAAACAGAAGGACAAGCGAATTACCTGGAGTTGATTGCCGTGGAAGGGCTTCGGTTTCCCCGGCAGTATTAGTTGCCGGTATGCGACCACCGCCCTCTTCCTCAGTTGCCACGGCATCAGCTTGGGCCGATCCTTTCGTGGAGGCCCTTGCCGGGAATTCTCGGCTCGGGTTTCAGGAAGGGTGGGCCCCCCTCGGAGAACCTCACCCAAGGGAATCTCTCCTTCCTCCTTAGCTGGAGATGGGGGGCATTCCTCCATGCCACTCTTCACGGGGGAGGCCTGCCCCGTGCCTCCATGCTGGGGGCTGAGCTAGGGGCTTGATGCCGGATCGCTCGTGCTACTCCCCGTCAAGCCTATGCCCTCCGAAAGCCCCGACGGCTCCGTCTGCTTGAGCCGCTTGGACCGATGGATGAGGGTTTCCTCCTCCTCTTCCCTGTTGAAAGCAGCAAACAAAATGGAATCAGCAAACCAACAAATATGCAAGACTCGGATGGGAGCAGAAACTATTTTCCTTACTCCGAGTCCATGAGCATAGAGCCCAGCTCGAACTCCATGGGTGGCGGAGGCGCTCTGCCTCTCTTCAGGACCGAGGGAACAGTACTCCCCGATAACTTCAAGTCTTGCTTGGGCGGAGGGATCTCCGGTGAAGACGAGCTGCTCGAAGAGCTCGAATCTGATTGGGAGCTGGAGTCGACTCCCGTGACTGCCCGTCGCTTGGTGGGAGGGGTCTTGGCCTCGGAAAGGTGAAAAGAATGCCGGCGCTCCACGTCCGGCTTATCGCTCTTGGAGGCGATCTTCTTCACCTTCCTGGCGGCAGGCGCAGGGGCAGGAGCCGCTGGTCCCCGACTAGCCGCCCGCCCACGAGGGCAATGGTCCAGGTCTGGCTCGGGGGCTTGTGGGGCGGCTGAGAGCCACTCCTCTTTGGGCTGCTCCACAGCCTCGGCTTCGTCCCCTTCCTGGTTTTCTGCTGCCGCAGCATACAATGCTTCGATCGCGGAAGGCTCAGCCCGGGCAGGGTCTTCCCCGGCAACCTCCTCTGTGGCATGCACCTCGCTCCTACCATGGGAGGAGCCCTCGGCCTCGGCCTCCCCTTCCTCTTCTTTCTCCACCCTTATGGGCCTTGCCTTCCCGGCGGCCCGGGCTGCTTTGTCCTCCTCTACCTTGGAGGTGCGCTTGAACATATTGCCCTCCACCCTGACAGCTCTTTCCTCTAGACCGGAGAACCACTCAACCTCTGTGTTGGTGTCGGGTAGTTACCAATCGCTCGCAACCCCATAGGCGTTGTAGTCGGCCATCCACTTCAGGATCTGATCCCGGGCAGAGTTGACGTTCAGCGGAACAATCCTTGCCGGCAATTTGAATGGCCCCAGGCTGCCGAACAGTTGTTCGCACAGCCAGCCGAGGCCGTAAACTGACAAATTGTTGGTAAGGCCTGGGTACAGCCGCATCCTGTCTCTGGCGTCTCCATACCGCCAGGCAAACCTATCCCTCTTCTGCAGTGGTGCAATGCGGCGCCGGAGGAAATCGGCTCCCACCTGTTCGATGGTTAACCCGGCAGCTTTGAGACGAGCGATCCTGTTCAGCGCCGAGCAAAGCCTGTCGTCAGTGAGGCCCAATTCCCTCCAGTCATTGCCGCGCACTATGCACTCCGTCTGGGCCTGGCAATACTCTGGAGCTTCCTCGTCCTGGATCCAGCACCAGTCCACCCTCCATTCCTCCCATCCGCCGCGCTGCTGACTAGGAAGATAATCCCAAATCTCCCTCCTCTCCCGGGGGATCCAGCTTATGTTTCCCGAGCGATGAGCCTTGTTTCCACCCACGGGACGAAAAAGTGCCTGAACAGGTCTACATTGGGGCGACCCCGACAAAGTTCTTGCACAAATGGGCGAAGATCGCCATACATGCCATTGCATTTGGTGTGAAGTCCAGTAGGTGGAATCCATACACCACCATCATTGCCTCAAAAAAATCTGAGAAAGGGGGATAGAGGCCGCAGAAGAAATACGCGCAGAAAGATCGATAAGAATCCGGCGGATCCTCTTTCCCCACCGGTAGAACCTTGGGCGCGCCATGCCCCTGTGGGACTTCCCTTCCCCACATATATCCATACCTTGCAACCAGAGAATCACTATCCAAGCTCGACAGGAAGAAAACCACATCTCCCCGTCGCTTCTTGTCCAGCTCCGCCGCCCTCTTCTTGTTCCCCTCTGCGACCGTCTCCTTCACGCCGGCCGCCTGCTTCCCCTTAGCGGCGGCGGCTTTCTTTCCCATCCTCAGGAGCCCTGGAAGGGATGGAAGGTTGGGTGAGGCATCACAGGTGAATGTGGGCGCGGGAGCGGTGGCTTGGCTTGAGGAAGGAGATGGTGGAGAACAGGTGCGAACGAGCCGCGCTCCTTCATGTTTTTCCTTTTTATGAGGGACGAACATGGGGGAAGGGGTGACTCTTCGCTGCTTTCCCTCGGAAAGTTACCGTTTTACATTAACTGCTACAGTCCCACGACCCTACGGCATGCGGTCATTACACGGAGTGGACGTTGGTTTGACTAGTCATCACAACCGCTGCACGCGCAGCACTCATTTGACGTGTGTCCATGCACTATCTAGGGCCTAACCCAATGTGCCCGGCAACACGTATGGATCAGGCCCGGGGGCTTCTGTCGGGGTACACAGACAGGGGTGTATGTTTCCCCCTGACTTGTGCATGGACTGGCACGTCTCCGGTGCGGCAACAGCTAGGCAAGCTCCACCAAGCTTCACCAAGGCCAAGCTAGAGAGAAATTGATGTAGGGTAGAACCCTAGGGCCCGATCTTTCACGATTGGAGCGGATCCTATGAAGAACACAAGGGAAAACACGAGGGGAACGCGAGAGGAATCACTCAAACCAACAAGATTCGATTACACATGTGCTAGATCCTCGAAACACAAAGGGATACATGATCCAAGATCAACAAGGGACGATACAAGTAGCAAGTTCTTCTCCGTGAGGAGGCCTTGAGGGGGTCTTCCCGTGAGGGGTCTTGAATCCGCTTGGGGGATCTTCTCCGAAGAGGCCATGAACTCCAATGGAGAAGTAACCAAGTGGATGAGCAAAGCTCTCGCACATAAAAAAAGCTAATCCTTTGCTAAACGCCAAAAGGGGGACGACGAGGAGTATATATAGTCTAAGGGGGCGAAAGGGTACATGGGCCTCGGCCCAACACGCTGTGCACAGACAGGCGTCGGTCGTCCGGATGCTGTCGGACGTCCAGAGGCTCACGAGGGTCCGGACGTCCGGAAGCGGTCGGACGTCCGACATTTCTGCTCGGGTTAGGTGGCGTCGGATTTCCGGAGACGGTCGGTCGTCCGGTCGTCCGGAGGCTTCGGACTTCCGATAATTTCCCTTCTGTTGGGTGACACCGGATGTCCGGAGGGGCTCGATCGTCCGGTCACAGGGGGTTGTCGAACGTCTGGTCCGTATCGGTCGTCCGGCCGCTGTAGCGATCGCAGGCCGGGACTTGGCTGGCAGGCTGGTGCTTCAGGCGTCGGATGTCCGGTGAGGTCCGGTCGTCCGGTGGCTGTAGAACTCCTGGCAGCATTCTCTCTTGGTCCTTGTACTTGGTGTCCCTGCCGTCTTGGCCGTTGTGTGTAGTTGCTCCGTGGCTATCCTCTAGGTACCTGATCACACATAGTGTTTCTGCTTGAGGTAGTAGCCATGTCTCACATGTCGAAAGTGGTAGTTCGGAGAGGAGTGAGTTCACCTTATCTTCGATAGCCTTTGCTCGACCTCTTGTCATTGGTCCAAGTGGTGTTGTGGGAGATGTAGTTAGGTCCATGGGGATGACCTTCGGATGCTCCACATCATATCCTCCCCCCCCCCTTGGGAAATATCCGACCTCGGATCGAAAGCCTCATCACCATGGTAGGGAGAGAGATCTTTGACGTTGAAGACGTCGCTCACATTGTACTTGTCGCGCGGGAGATCGATCTTGTAAGCATTGTTGTTGTAGCATGCTAGCACCTTGAAGGGTCCGTCGGCTCGAGGTAGAAGCTTGGATTTGCATTCGTTTGGGAAGCGGTCCTTGCGAAGGTGTAGCCACACGAGATCTCCAATGTTTAATATCATGGGTTGCTTGTTGATGTTGAGCTTGGTCGCGAGTCGTTGTACTTGGCGCTCGATGGTGTGCCTTGTATGTTCATGCATCTTCTTGAGGCAGTTCACTCGGGCACTCACGTCGATGTTGATGTGCTCTTGTAGTGGTAGAGGAAGAATGTCCAATGGGGACAACGGGTTGAAACCGTAGATGACCTCGAAGGGGGACTTGCCGGTAGTCGAATGTCTTGCGCGGTTGTAGGCGTACTCGGCGATAGGTAGGCACTCTTCCCACCCCTTGATGTTCCTCTTGATCAAAACGTGTAGTACAGTGGAGAGCGTTCGGTTCATCACCTCCATTTGGCCGTCGGTTTGAGGATGGTATGCCGAAGAGAACAAAAGCTTGATTCCGAGCTTGGCGCATAGAGTCTTCCAAAAGTAGCTCAAGAACTTGACGTCGCGATCCGAGACAATCATCTTTGGCACTCCGTGTAGGCGCAAGATTTTCCTACAAAAAAGATTTGCAACATGTGAAGCATCGTCTATCTTGTTGCAAGGAATGAAATGAGCCATCTTGGAGAATCGGTCCACAACAACAAACACGGAATCCTTTCCATTTCTAGTTCGAGGCAAACCAAGCACAAAATCCATGCTAATATCTTCCCATGGGTGATATGGTATTGGAAGGGGCATATAAAGACCATGAGATTGAGCTTTGGACTTAGCTTTGCGACATGTCGAGCATCGGTTGGTGAAGCGTGAGACATCGCGGAACATCTTGGGCCAAAAATAGTTCTTGGAGAGCGTAGCAAATGTCTTGTCGCGTCCAAAGTGTCCCATTAGTCCTTCTCCATGGCATTCTTGCAATAGTAACAAACGAAGAGAAGACTCGGGAATACATAGTTTGTTAGCTCTCATAAGATAACCATCCTTGATGTAATATCGTTCCCAAGATGTATGCGTCAAACATTTGCCATAAGGAATAGCAAAAGTAGGATCATGCGCATACAAGTCTTTTATGTGCTCAAAACCAATGACATTCAATTCAAGTTTAGTAACAAGCATGCATTTGCGGGAAAGCGCATCCGCCACAACATTTTCTTTGCCTTTGATGTACTTGATGACATAGGGAAAAGACTCAATGAATTTACTCCACTTAGCATGATGCTTGTTCAACTTAGTTTAACCCTTAAGATACTTAAGCGTTTCATGGTCGGTATGAGTGACAAATTCATGGGGGCGAAGATAGTGTTCCCACTCATGCAAAACTCACACTAAAGCATATAGCTCTTTGTCATAGATGGGATAATTGAGTTGCGCTCCGGAAAGTTTCTCGCTAAAGTAAGCAATTGGGCGCTTCTCTTGCATTAACAAACCTCCTATGCCATTACCGCTAGCATCGCAATGAACTTCAAAAGTTTTGTCAAAATTGGGTAATGCAAGCACGGGAGCATGAGTAAGCAAATTCTTAAGTTCGTTAAATGCGGTATCTAGAGATGGTCCCCAAACAAAGGGTGCATTCTTCTTACTCAAAGCATGTAAAGGGGATGCAATGGTGCTAAAATCCTTAACAAATCTACGGTAGAAACCGGCTAAACCAAGGAAACTACGCACTTGTTGCAAGTTGGTTGGTTGTGGCCAAGTTTTAATAGCATTGATCTTAGATTCATCTACATGCACACCCTTAGAAGAGACTACAAAACCCAAGAAAACTAGTTTATCAACACCAAAAAGGCATTTGTCCATATTAGCATAAAGGCGCTCTTTTCTAAGAGTTTGTAGAACGGTTCTAAGATGGGTGACATGAGCTTTGAGAGATTTTCTAAAAACAAGGATATCGTCGACCACAACAAATACGCCAATGTAGGGACAAAGAACAAAATTCATAACTCGCATGAAAGTACCTGGTGCTTCGGATAAGCCCATTGGCATAACAAGCCATTCATATAAGCCAAATTTGGTCTCAAATGCGGTTTTCCATTCGTCACCTTCTTGTATGCAGATTTCGTAGTAGCCACTTTTAAGATCAATTTTAGAGAAAATAGTGGCTCCGCTAAGCTCATCTAGCATGTCGTCTAAGCGTGGATGGGGTAGCGATATCTAACCATGATAGCATTGATAGGACGACTGTCGATGTACTAAGTATTGGGCCACTAGTACCCCGTACTTGTGCACGGGCAGTTGTAGCCATCCTCGCGGCAAGGCTTGCCGGGGAACAGTTCGAGGTTGATTCAAACCATCAAAGAAACCATCCAGTCAGAGATCTGAGGATCAGCAGATAAGGAGAGCTGGAATCCAAAGGCCAGCTTCCCCGGCAAGATCTTGCCGGGGTGGCCTGCGGAGCCCGGCAAGGATCGGTGCCCGGCAAGGCTCGGCGCCCGGCAAGGCTTGGCACCCGGCAAGGTTTTGTTGCTGTGCCACCGCTCTAGCACAGCGACAAACCCGACATTCTGGGTCCTTCTTTGGATGCGTGGCGACTCGCCAATGGAGGGGAGCTTAAGCGGTGCTGATGGGATGGCCCCTTTTTCCATCCCCAAGAAAGTAAGGACACCTAAACGGACACCTCACGGTGCATTAAATGCGTTCGTCCTAGTCCGTCAGGGGTTAGGTATGATTACCCTGTAGCTACTTTACACCTCAATGTATGTACATTTTGCCACTGTGGTGACCCCTTTGAGTGTATAAAAGGAGGCCCAAGGCAACTGCTACAGAGGAGGAGAACTTCTAGCCCATTCTGCATGCGTAGCTGCTCTTTGAACGTACTGTTCACTACGAGCGCTCCTGAAGACTGGGCTCAAGAACACTAATAAGAACATAAGGCAGGAGTAGGGTTTTACGCTGATCAGCGGCCCGAACCTGGGTAAAATCTTCCCGCGTCGATCGTTGGTTCTGCTCTTTGCGTATACCTCTCCCCCCGCCGAATCGTAAAGGGGTCCCTTTGGATCCCATAGGTGTCGTACCCCGACATCTTTGGCGCGCCAGGTAGGGGGATTGAAGGTTGCGTGAACCTGATCTAGTGATCGGTGCCTCAGTTTCTTCATCACCATGCCGCCCAAGAAAAAGAGCGCCGCGACGGCACAACCGTCCACGTCCGTTTTGCCTACGCCTTCGCGTACGGGCGACGGCGTGGGTGCAGAAGGAAGAGGACTAGAACCTCCACGGCATTCTGGTGATCCGAGCCAGGCGAGCGGCATCGTTCGTAGTGGCAGTGGCAACCTGCACGCCGCTGGGTCTAGAGACGGCGCTGTGTTGCCTACGGGTGGCACAACGAATTCCAGAGATCGGAGGGCGCCTGCTGGAGCTCCCGTGCCGGCGCAAGCATCACGACCTACCCAGGTCGTGCACGATGAGCGACGTCATGGCGCTGGTGGTTCAGGGCGTCCCCATGAAAAGATTTCTGCGCATCGATCTCAAGATGCACGGGACCAGCATGCACACCGAGCTGCTGGCGGGGGTGGCGCGCGGTCGCGAGACCGTGGTGGTGCTCCTTCTAATATGGTTAGGAGTCAGAGCACCTCACGTACCTCGCACCTGTCGCCGCCGCCTACGCCAGCGGAAGCCTTGGCACGTGCGCAGCTGCTCCTCGATTTTCCTCCTGCCCCGGAGAAGATGGAGGAGTGGCGAGCTACTATCTAGAGCCTTATCGGCTTCGCCAACAAAGATGGACCGCAAGAGGCAGGGCCCTCGCAGCGAAGGCCCATCGATCCGGCGCGAGCCGATATGGAGAAAACCGGAGGTGGTGCAACCACAGTGCACTCCCCTCCGCGGCACCAGCGGCGACCGATAACCCAGCAGGTCGACCGCCGTGAAGAAGTGTCCACGGCGTCGTCCGATCCACGGATGCGCCGCGATCAGCGTCAAGTTCTCCAGGAACGAGGCAAGGAGGACGCTCGAACTACCATCGAGCGGCGATGGGAAGCGCGCTATCAGTCTGATAAGCGCGCAGGGCCAGCTGTCGACGAGCCTGCGTCAGGGGACGTAGGAGACTTGCCTTATGAGGTAGGGACTCCAGCGTTTACCCGTGAGCTGCGGCAAGTCCAGTGGCCCAATTCCCGAACCTTCAAGCCGGAGGTCCCGAAGAAATATGACGGTAAGACCCATCCCTCGGAGTTCCTAAGCATCTACACCATTGCGGTGCAGGCTGCCGGGGGCCGAGATGACAAGATACTTGCCAACTACTTCCCGTTGGTGCTCAAACCCAACGTCAGGTCGTGGTTGATGCATCTGCCGGAGAATTCTATTTCTTCCTGGTCAGATCTGTGCCATCAGTTTGTTGGCGCCTTTGTTGGAGGCCACCAAGCTCCTGGCCAAGAGAGTGATTTGCATATCATCCCTCAGAAGGAGGGCGAGTCCCTGCGCAAGTTTATGCAGAGGTTCAGCCGGGTGCAGTACAATATTCCTGACGTTCACCCTGCCGCTGTCATTAGCGCGTTTCACCAGAACATGCGTAACCGCAGAATGCGGGAAGAGCTGGCAATGAACAAAGTCAGGAGTATTGCCGAGCTTTACGCTCTAGCGGATAAATGCGCTCGAGCTGAAGAGGGGAGGAAACTCCCTGGTGAGGCTGTTGGCGCGGCGGGCGAATCCGAAGAAGAAGATGCCGCGGCCCCGTCAAGGAAAGGCCGGCCGCGGAACAGGAAATGCGGAGGCAAGGCCGTGCTTGCTGTCGAGGAATCCGACAACCCCGGCGTCGCCAAGAAGGCCAAGGTTGGTGACCCCGGCAAGGATCTTGTCGGGTGCCCTTCCTGTCAGGCCTTGGCGGCTGCCGACAAGTCGGAAAACTCCGGCAAGCAGTATTGCAAGATCCATCGCACCAAGGGCCACGATCTCCAGAACTGCCGGCAAGTTGAACAGCTTGCCGAGAAACAGAGGGCCGAATATGAAAGGCGAGATAAGGAGAAGGCCCAAGATGGTGCTGACGGATCCGGCAAGAAGCGCGGTGGCCAAGGGGGGCGCCGCGGCAAGGCCAAGCAACAGAAGGATAGGCCCGCTCGGGGCCGAGACAAAGAAGAAGATGATGAGTCCAGTGAGCAAGAATTCCAGAAAGCTATAGAGGCCATGTGTATCGATGGAGGTGCCTCGCTGCATTCTTCCCACCGTCAACTCAAACAGTGGGTGCGGGAAGTCAATGCGGCAGAGCCATCCCCAGATGCATGTAGGCCCCTGAAGTGGTCCAACACGCCTATCATTTTCGACGCCGAGGATCACCCTGATCGCACAACTGCGGTCGGGTGCTTGCCATTGTTGGTCTCGCCAACGATTCGCAACCTCAAGGTGACGAAAATGCTAGTTGACGGTGGGGCCGGCCTAAATTTAATCTCACCGGATGTGCTCAAAAAGCTCCAAATTCCCGACGAGAACCTCGAAGAAACGGGTACGTTTCAAGGGGTCAATCCGGGAAGAACCCAGCCCAAGGGCAAGATTACGCTGCCGGTGACATTTGGTAGCGAGCTCAACTATAGGACCGAGAAGGTGGTGTTTGATGTCGCCAAGATCCCCATGTCATACAATGGGATCCTTGGTCGGCCAGCACTGGCTAAGTTCATGGCGGTGTCACACTACGCATACAACGTTTTGAAGATGCCCGGGCCTTTGAGCGTCATCACCATCCATTCCGATAAGAAGGATGCACTCATCTGTGCCGACCAACTTTACCGGGAAGCAGTTGCAGCACCTGCCATCAAGGCACCTGCTCCTGCCGCTGGAACTCCCGGGGGGAAGAAGAAGACCGGCAAGAATCTTGGCGCGAACTCCGGCAAGCGCACCTCCTCGGAGTACTGCGCTTCCGTCGAGGATGCACCAGAGAGTTCCACCAGCAAGAACAAGAAATCCAAGGCTGCTCCGCCGGAGACCAAGAAGGTGCCCGTCAGGGAGGACGGAACGGGGGGAACTTTCACCATAAGTTCCGCCCTAGATGACAAATAGGAAAGCGCGCTCATTACTTTCCTGCGGGCGAACATCGACGTGTTTGCATGGCAACCGTCTGACATCCCCGGTGTTCCCAGGAAGGTAATTGAGCACCACCTTGCTGTCTGTCCTCATGCGCGGCCCGTCAAGCAAAGGGTCAGGAAGCAAGCCTTGGAGCGGCAAGAATTCATTGCCGAAGAAATCAGAAAGCTGGAGGTGGCAAGATTGGTCAAAGGAGTGCTTCATCCAACCTGGTTGGCCAATCCGGTTGTAGTGCGGAAAGCGAATGGGAAATGGAGGCTTTGTATCGATTATACAGATATCAATAAAGCATGTCCGAAAGATCCCTTTCCCTTGCCGCGCATCGACCAGATTGTGGATTCCACCGCTGGTTGTGATCTCCTGTCCTTCCTTGATGCCTATTCAGGGTATCATCAGATTTTTATGGCAAAAGAAGATGAAGAGAAGACCGCATTTATCACCCCATGTGATACGTATTGTTTTATACGAATGCCTTTCGGGTTGAAAAGTGCTGGTTCGACATTTGCGAGAGCAATCCAAATTGGTTTTGAGCCTCAACTCCATAGAAATATGGAGGCGTATATGGATGATATAGTGGTCAAAACCAAAGGCAAAGCGACGCTCATTCAAGATTTAGAAGAAACATTTGCAAATCTGCGCAAGATCAACTTGAAGCTCAATCCTGAGAAGTGCGTGTTCGGTGTTCCTTCCGGCAAGCTCCTCGGATTCTTTGTATCTTGCTGGGGAATCGAAGCGAACCCCGACAAGATCAAAGCTATTGAGCAAATTGAAGCGCCGAGACGCGTCAAGGATGTGCGTCGTCTTGCCGGCTGTGTTGCTGCTCTAAGCAGGTTTATTTCCAAATCTGCTGAGCGCGCCCTGCCCTTTTTCAAAATTTTGAAGAAGGCAGGTCCAATGAAATGGACTCCGGAGGCGGGGGCTGCGCTGCAAGATTTGAAGAAATACCTTTCCTCTCCGCCGACGCTAGTCGCGCCTAAACCACAAGAGCCGTTGCTGCTATATCTGGCAGCAACAAATCAAGTGGTTAGTGCTACGCTAGTGGCGCAGAGAGAGGCTGATGAGGAAGCAACACCAGCGGCAGGACCGCCAAGTGACGCGGCAAGATCTTCCCCGGCAAGGGTTGATCCCGGCAAGACAGGATCTGCGCAAACAGAAGAACCAGTGCAGAAGAAGAAGGTGGTGCAGCGCCCAGTTTATTTTGTTAGCTCTCTTTTACAAGGAGCTAGGTCAAGATATTCTGGTGTGCAGAAGTTGCTTTTCGGCCTTCTTATGGCCTCGAGGAAGCTGCGCCATTATTTTCAAGCACATGAAATCATCGTCGTCACTCACTTTCCGTTGCAACGGATTTTGCAAAATCCAGAAGCAACCGGCAGGATTGTGGAGTGGGCGTTGGAGTTGTCGAGCTTTGGCCTCAAGTTTGAAAGCACTTCGACGATTCAGAGCAGGGCCTTGGCGGAGTTCATTGCAGAATGGACCCCAACACCGGACGAAGAGGCTCAGGAAACAACTCTCCCTGGCAAGGAAATCGATCAGCAATGGGTTATGTACTTTGATGGGGCTTTCTCGCTGCAAGGCACCGGTGCTGGCGTGCTGTTTGTCGCACCCACCGGAGAGCACCTCAAGTACGTAGTCCAAATGCATTTTCCCCGGGAGAGTTCGACCAACAACACTGCAGAATACGAGGGTTTGCTTGCCGGTCTCAGGATCGCGGCAGAACTTGGTATCAAAAAGCTCGTCATCAAAGGCGATTCACAACTTGTCGTCAGGCAAGTTAACAAGAGTTATCAAAGTCCATTGATGCAAGCCTACGTGGATGAAGTGAGGAAAATGGAAGAGCGCTTTGACGGTCTGCAAATGGAGCACGTTCCTAGTGCTGAGAACAGTGTTGATGGCGACCTGTCAAAGCGTGGCGCCCTCAAGTTGCCTGTGGAACCAGGAACTTTTGTGCTCCAATTGAATCAACCATCCGTGGTGCCATCGATGCAGCAAGAAAAGAGAAGAAAGTTGAACTCTGGTCAGTACTTCCCGGCAGAGCTCCCCGGAGCCGCCGGCAAGGAAGTTGCCGGGGTCGACATGCCTGCCGGGGAACAACAGGCTCCGGCAGGGCCTCAGGCCCTTGCTGTCGAGACAAACGTTCCCCCGGTGGAGGAGATGCCTTTAGTCCTAGCCGTCGAGCCTCAGGCTCTAGCATGGGCGCAGCACATTGTCCATTTCCTTCAGACAGGAGAACTCCCGGAGGAACAGGAAGAAGCAGAAAGAGTAGCCCATCGGTCTGTTATGTACAAGTTCGTCGATGACGTCCTGTACAGAAAGAGACCAAACGGTGTGAAATTGAAGTGCATTCCTCGGGAGGATGGGCTAGAGCTGTTGGCAGAGATACATGGAGGCATATGTGGTTCTCACATAGGATCAAGAGCCCTTGCCGGGAAAGCATTCCGGCAAGGTTTCTTTTGGCCCACCGCTCTCCAGGATGCAACTGCACTAGTCACCAAGTGTGAAGCGTGCCAGTTTCATTCGAAGAAATCACATCAACCAGCTCAAGCTCTTCAGACAATCCCTCTCTCCTGGCCATTTTTGGTCTGGGGGCTCGACATACTGGGCCCTTTCCCCCGTGCTACCGGGGGCTTTGAGTACTTGTACGTTGCTATCGACAAGTTCACAAAGTGGCCGGAGGTGGAAGCAGTGAGGAAGGTGACAGCACAATCAGCCGTCAAGTTCTTTAAAGGGATAGTTTGCCGTTTCGGTGTACCCAACAGGATCATCACCGATAACGGCACGCAGTTCACAAGTCGCACCTTCATGTAGTACGTCCAAGACCTTGGCAGTAAAATTTGTTTTGCCTCTGTTGCTCACCCGAGAAGCAACGGCCAAGCAGAGAGGGCTAATGCTGAAGTGCTGCGCGGTCTCAGGACCAGGACTTTTGACAGGCTGAAAAAGTGCGGAAGACGCTGGATCGATGAGTTGCCGGCGGTTCTTTGGTCAATCAGAACGACACCAAATCGAGCCACCGGCCAGACACCCTTCGCTCTGGTCTACGGAGCGGAAGCAGTTCTCCCCACGGAACTCATATACGGATCACCTCGAGTGCTCGCTTATGATGAGCTCGAGCAAGAGCAACTGCAGCAAGATGACGCTGTGCTCCTTGAGGAGAATCGTCTTCAGGCTGCTGTGTGAGCTGCACGCTAACAGCAAGCTTTGCACCGCTACCATAGCCGCAAAGTTCATGCCCGAAGCCTTGAGGAAGGCGACCTTGTTCTTCGCTGGATTCAGTCTGCCAAGAATTCAAACAAGTTGACGCCAAAGTGGGAAAGCCCTTATCGGGTAGTACGAGTCACCAGGCCCGGCGCTGTCCGCTTGGAGACCGAAGATGGCGTTCCAGTGAGAAATTCCTGGAATATCGAACATCTTCGCAAGTTCTACCCATAAGGCGCGGTTGCCGGGGGCTCCCGGCAACCACCCTTTTGTACAAGTCTTGCCGGCAAAGCATGTGATCCTTCGTACAAAGCCAGGCGCAGACCCTGAGCGCAGATGAATAAATTTAAGTGTTGTACATTCCCTTATTGATTCCCATGTTCATATTTATATATGCATGTTTGTCTAAGATGTTGTATAACACCTACTCCCAGTAAGTTCTAACGAACCGCCAAGGTTTCATGTCTTTATTTTCTCTTCTTTCTTTTTAAAAGACAGAAGGATTCCTCGCGTGCACATTTGCCGGGGGGGGAAGGGAGATATGAGTACCAGTTGGCGACGTTCGGAATCGACGCTTGCCAGAGGAAGGACAGTGACAGAAAGCTAAGTTCTAAAAACTTAGAGCAAGTTTCCTTTATTGCAAGTTATTTCCTTGGACGATTCCGACTCTTGTATGGAAAATCTGCACGCGAAGGAACCCTTGTTGTAATCAGTTGCGCCCTTACTTTGTTTCGAGCCCGCTCAACGATTTAAGTGGCTGCACTGAGAATGCCAAGGAGTCTTGTCGGCCGCTGCGCCTCCAGCAGGCTGCTGAAGTCCCGCACCCAGCGCTCGCGGCAGGTTGCGCGCCGACAAGTTTTTCAGTAAGCGTAGGGTGAACTCCATACATAAAGGAATCAGACAAGGAAAATAGCAAGCATGAACCTAAACATAGGCGAGTTATATTACATTCATGAGTTGCCGCAATTCTAACTTGAGACTTAATTGTCTTTTACATGGAATGATGACGGCAAGAAAAGGCGGAGCACTTAATCCCTACGCTGGCCTTCGATCCTTTTGATGGAGTCCACCTTCTCAAGGATAGGCGCGATAAGTTCTTCAAGCGCCTCGACATTTATGTCCGTTGGCAGGTGGCCGAGCGCGTTGGAGAGGTCGATGCCGGGATTGCTGTGCACCACCTTGATAAGCACCTTGCGAAGGACGGCCCGGCAAAGCCGGCAAGTCTCGTTGGCCAATTGGGTCGCCCGGCTAGACTGGAGCACCCTTAAGGCGTCGATGATGCTTTCAAAGAACATCGTCAACCTGGCACTTGAAGATATCCTTTCCTCGGAAGAATACCTGAAGTTCGACAGGCCCATGGTTGACAGTTCTGCCGTAAGCTTCTCCGCAGCGGTGATGAGACGTCCAGTCCAGATCTCCACCCCCTTCTCGTAATCGATTTGGGCGGCGGCAGCGCTCTTGAGCAGGTTCCTCTCTCCTTGGAGATCCTTGAGTAGAGCCTTCTCACGGGCCTTGCCGGCCTCGAGAGACTTCTGCAACGTGGTCAGCTTCAATTCCAAAACTGCAATAGCATCAGCCACAGAGGAGAGCTGCTTGGTTTTGTTGGACAGGGCAACTTGCATCTCCGCCAAGGAGTGGAGGGTTTTTTCCCTATCACCTTTGAGCGTCGAGAGCTCCTTGCCGTGCTCTTCGAGATCTATTTCCAGCTTCTTTACCTTGTCACTCAGCTCGTTCTTGGTGGCCTCTGCAGCTTCGGCAGCATCGACGGCCTCCTTGAGCTTGCCGGCATGACTTGCAGTCAGAGCTTCGAGCGCCTCTTTATGTTTTTGCTCCAGCTCCTGGGTCCGCCGCGCGACAAGCTTCTCGATATCTTCATCTTTGCTGCGAAGCTTGGCGGCGAGCGCCTACTCATGTGCGGTGAGATCTTCCTCATGAGCATCAAGAGCAACGCGGCGCCCCGTCGGGAGGGCATCTTCAGCAGCAATCCTTTGAGTAGCTTCATCCTGCGCCTTCTCCATATCAGATTGCCTAAGGAGGATCTCTGTCCACTGTTGGCTCACCTGTTCCCGGCCAGCAGTCAGCTCTTGGAGGGCCTCGGCGTACCAGGTTTGCATTTGTTCGACGCGCCTCTGGAAATCTGCCTCAGCCGCCTCGACAATTGCCATTTTGGAATCCGCTTTATCTTTCCGGGCGCGGTGAAGAGCCTGAAGCTTGCGGAAATTCTCGCCCATCGCCTGAAGGAGCTGATCCTCTTCAGATTTGCCGCTGCTAGCGCTGGGATCGTCAACAACCTCCAGCCCGGCAGTAGCAATGATTTCTTCGTCAAAAACTTCTCCTTCGGCTGGTGCCCCAATGCTTGCCGTCCCCAACAAGTTAACAAACAGGTTCTCGCCAACCTTGAGGTATTTGCTGGATAAGGGGCCTTCAGATGTTGACGGTTGGTCTTCAGCGACCGCCTCACCAGTGGCAGGGGGCTCCGTGGCCGGTGCAGCGCCTGGCGCTCCTGCGGCAGGAATGCCATCAGTACGGTCATCAGCCTCCCTGTCGCCCCCTTTAGTAGGTTCCTTGGCGGGTTCCTCCTGTGCAGTCTTGGCGGCCTCCCCGTCAAGAGCACCACCAGCCTCGATAGTGTCATCATTGGCGGCCTCGCTGGCAGCGATCCTGTCTGCTTCGGCAGCGGCGTCCCTGGCGGTCTCCTCGATGACAAAGTCGACGTCCATGTGTTCCATCACAGGGAACTCTGAAGGACGAAGGAAGAGAACAGAATAAGATCAAGATTGAAGTTTGAAGCGACTAAAGACAGAGAGATAAGGGAAAGAGTAACAAGCATTCTGAGGCAATCGATTACCTGCGTCGAGCTGTTGAGAGGTGGCCTTGTCCCTCCCGGCAACTTTGGTTGCCGGGGGAGGGTTGCCGATGTCCATGCTTGCCGGCTCCTACTCAGTTAGGATGGGCTCGTCGCTAGGATCTCTTGCCGGGGACGTGCTTGTGGGCAGCGTGGTCGATGAAGGTGGCACGACGGGGATGTCTTCCGACAACTCTCCTTGTTGCCGTTCTTCTCCTGCGAGCCCAAGGATATCAGCGGCAAGAATGGAAGCCTCAGTACTTGCCAGCAGAAAAAGAACAGTGAACTTACGCTGGGGGCTGCGCTGGGGGCTGTGTTGAGGGCTGTGCTGGGGGCTGCATTGAGGACTGAGTTCCGGGCTGACGATGACGGTTTCTGGCACGCTCGTGGAACCTGCCGGGGGCTCGTCGCCCGTTGAAGTCTTTGTCCTCTTCGCCATCCTCTCCAGTAAGGTTTCTGCATCACTGCAGAGACAATACAAACAAGTCAGTAAGATCGATCCAAGATTGAAATATAAAGGCTGTGGCTAAGTACTCACTCTTCTTCTTCTTGCTCCGGACTAAAGCCGGAGATGTCGAAATCGGCCTCCGTTGCGATGTCTGAGTGGGAAGGCGGAGGAGGGGTCCTAGGTCGCTTGGCTGTGGCAGGCACCGGGGCAGCTTCCGGTGCGGTAGTGTGAGACGCCCCTGCCGCTCCAGCAGTGGTCGCTGGTGTGGGTCTCGCGCGCCACGCAGGTTGCTGACGAACCCCTTGGCGCGGTGCAGTCTTGCCGGCCACTTTCTTGCCGGGAGCCTCGCCGCTCGAAGAAGGCTGGCCTGCCGGGATGCCAGATGCAGCCTTTCGAAGAACACACTTCGTCTTCTTCGGGGCTGGGAGCTCTTCTTGCGGTTCTTCTTCGGCCGTGTCCTCGTCGGACGAGCTCTCAGCGGCTGTGCTGCTCTGTTCCCCGGCAGCTTTGTCCTTCCCGGCAGGTTTTACCTCCACCACTACCTCTGCGTCGCTGGCTTCCCATTCTGTGAAGCCAACGTTGCCGGCCTCCGCGGCAAGATTTGCCTCCTCCACCCTAGTAGCAATGTATGCTACTTCTTGGTCGGTGGTGGCTCGGATGAAATCTGTCTCTTGCCGGACGGGTCTCTTCGTCAAGTTGTCAAAAAACTTCTGTGCTTCCTCCTCGGTTGGCTCGGCCCAAGTCACGTCAAGACCGTGGGCATTGAACATCGGCATGAAGGCGATGATTGACCCCAAGGCGGAGTTGTTGCGCAAAGGGACAATCCTTGCCGGCAGCCGATGCTTGTCTTCGCGCTGGAATAGTTTTTGACGGAGAGCGCCAAGCTGCATAGTGGTCAGATTATTATTCAGCCCGGGGCGCAATCTCATGATATCCGCCGCGTTACGGTATTCCCAAGCTGGCCTTCCCCTGTTCTGCAAGGGGGCGATGCGGCGGCGGAGAAAGTCAAAGCCAATCATCTCCATTGTCAGCCCGGCAGCTTTCAGGCGAAGAATCCTGGTGGTGGCGATTGCGAGCTTTTCGTCATCAGTGGCAAGACTGCTCCAACCGCTGCCGCGGACCACCTTCTGTTGCCGGGGAAGACAAAACGGATGGGGATCTGCTTCCTTGATCCAGCACCATTCAGCCCGCCATTCGTCCCACTTTTCGCGGTAAACTCCTTCTGGGTATATTTCCTTATTCCAAGCCCTTGGAATCTAGGCGATAGAACCAGAGAGGGCCTCTCCTTTTTGGATGCGGGGGAAGAAGTAATGGCGAAAAAGAGTAGTGTTGGGAATCACTCCGGCAAAGTTTTCACAAAGATGGGCAAAGATGGACATGCACAGTACCGCATTCGGCGTGAAATCGAGAAGATGAAAGCCGTATGTGTACATGATATCATTGAAGAAGTCGGAAAATGGGGGGCAGAGCCCGCAATAGAAATATGCAGCAAAGAAGGGGTATCTGTCCGACCCACTTTTGGAACAAGAACCTGGAATCACGCGTGTGGCGGGGTGAGCTTGTGTCCCCTTTGCCCACATGCATTGGTACCGCCTCTTCAGAGCTTCTGCATCGAGCGATGGGGCGAAGACGACATACTTCTTCCGCATCTTCACCAGTTCGCTCTCTGGGACATCAGCTCTCGCCTCCTTGCTCTTGCTCTTGCTGGTCTTGGGTGGCATGGCGGCTGTGAGGGCGGAGGCCGGAGACGAGGTGAGCGTGGAAGCAGTGGGCGGAAGGGGAAAAGCTTCGCTCTGAGCTCGAGAGGAAGAAGGCGATGGCGACGGCCAGATTGAGAAGAAGAGGGGGGTAAATAGGCTTGTGCCTCTGCGGCTTCTCCTTTTTATGGGGAAGGAGCGGGGCCACCTCTTTTATTCCCCAATGTGAATGCGCCTCTATAGGCGCGTCGCAGTTGCAGCCTTTGAGGCACGCTCCCCACGCCGCGCGTTGGACGCGCGTAGTGGGGGGCACAGTAAACGGGATATTTACGAGCAGTTAACCCTCTGCCACGCGTGCCCGTGCACTGTTTGGGCCTAGCCCAACAACGCCTCGCACTCGTGTATGGCCTAGGCCCGGGGGCTCCTGTCGGTGTACTAAGTATTGGGCCACTAGTACCCCGTACTTGTGCACGGGTAGTTGTAGCCATCCTCACGGCAAGGCTTGCCGGGGAACAGTTCGAGGTTGATTCAAGCCATCAAAGAAACCATCCAGTCGGAGATCTGAGGATCAGCAGATAAGGAGAGCTGGAATCCAAAGGCCAGCTTCCCCGGCAAGATCTTGCCGGGGTGGCCTGCGGAGCCTGGCAAGGATCGGTGCCCGGCAAGGCTCGGCGCCCGGCAAGGCTTGGCACCCGGCAAGGTTTTGTTGCTGTGCCACCGCTCTAGCACAGCGACAAACCCGACATTCTGGGTCCTTCTTTGGATGCGTGGCGACGCGCCAATGGAGGGGAGCTTAAGCGGTGCTGATGGGATGGCCCCTTTTTCCATCCCCAAGAAAGTAAGGACACCTAAACGGACACCTCACGATGCATTAAATAAGTTCGTCCTAGTTCGTCAGGGGTTAGGTATGATTACCCTGTAGCTACTTTACACCTTAATGTATGTACATTTTGCCACTGTGGTGACCCCTTTGAGCGTATAAAAGGAGGCCCAAGGCAACTGCTACAGAGGAGGAGAACTTCTGGCCCATTCTGCATGCGTAGCTGCTCTTTGAACGTACTGTTCACTACGAGCGCTCCTGAAGACTGGGCTCAAGAACACTAATAAGAACATAAGGTAGGAGTAGGGTTTTACGCTGATCAGCGGCCCGAACCTGGGTAAAATCTTCCCGTGTCGATCGTTGGTTCTGCTCTTTGCGTATACCTCTCCCCCCGCCGAATTGTAAAGGGGTCCCTTTGGATCCCATAGGTTTCGTACCCCGACAACGACAATCGGAACACATGCGATATGTACCATCTTTCTTGGGAACAAGGATTACCGGTACGGCACATGGACTCAAGCTTTCGCGCACGTGGTCGTTGTCGATGAGTTGTTGTGCTTGCCGTTGGATCTCCTTGGTTTCCTCGGGGTTGACGCGGTAGGGAGCCTTGTTAGGAAGAGGTGCTCCGGGGATGAGGTCGATTCGGTGTTCGATGCCTCGAAGAGGAGGTAGGCCCGGAGGTAGCTCGTTAGGGAATACATCTTGGAATTCCTGCAAAAGAGAAAATAACACTAGAGGTAGATTGTGAGAGGTGTTAGTTTTTGGTGCCTCATCCTTGCATAATAGGACATAGTGCATAACACTTGATGGGTTCTCACACACTTCTCTCATCTCACTTTTGGTGGCAAATAGCACTAAGTTTTTCTTGTCGCTTATCATGGAGGCACTCGATTTGGGGTTGTGCCGCTCACTCTCTTTGTGGTGGCTTGCTCTCTCACTATTCTCTCCATGATGGGTGGTTGCTTGCTTGTCGGCGATCACTTGACTTGGTGACATAGGTCGTAGCACGTACTCCTTCCCTTTCATCTTGAAGCTATAGTGATTGGTACGCCCGTTGTGGATGACGCCTCGGTCAAATTGCCATGGTCGTCCAAGAAGGAGGTGGCAAACGGACATAGGAATGACATCACATTCCAACGTGTCTTCATATGCTCCTATCTTGAAGGAAACTTGCACCATATGTTCCACTTGAATAGTGCCAGAGTCGCTTAGCCATTGGACCTTGTAGGGGTGGGGATGCTTCATCTTGACCAATTGGAGCTTGGAGCATAGTTCTTCACTTGCCAAGTTATGGCAACTCTCTCCATCGATGATGACCTTGACGGACCTTCCATTGATGCCGGCCTTGGTATGGAAGATATGGCATCGTTGGTCTTCTTGTTGTTGATGTTGAAGTGTCAAGACCTTGGAGACAACAAGAGCGGGGCTCGAATCTTCGTCACAAAAGACTTGATCATCTTCATCTTCATTCACTTGCCGGTGCATGGCCACTTGTGCAATGGCATCCATTTCCTCTTCACTCATGGAGTCATAGGTTCCGTCGTCGTTGAGGATCATGGTGCGCTTGTTGGTACATTCAAAGGACTTGTGGTCACGGCCGCCGCATGTGAAGCACTTGATTGAACTTGTCTTGATGGTCTCATCGGTTGGAGTAGATGTTGATGAAGCTCTCGGCTTGAAGTTGCTTGTAGTAGGAGGACGACTTGAAGATGTCGAAGTTTTCTTATAACTTGACTTGTCGCCGTTGCTTGTAGAAGGTTTGGTTGAGGTAGAAGTTATTGGAGTCGTTGAAGCTTGGTTGTTGGAGTCGTAGTTCTTGGAAGAGTACTTGGCATACTTGAAGTCATCTTGCACTTGACGTTCCGCCTTGGTAGCTTGGTGCACTAGCTCGATGAGGTTCGAGTACGGTTGGAAATCCGCAATCTTCTTGATAGGATGGTTGAGTCCATTCAAGAAACGTGCCATAGTTTGCTCATCATCTTCCGCGACATTGGCTCGAATCATGGCAATCTCCATTTCCTTGTAGTACTCTTCAACGCTCTTGTTTCCTTGCTTGAGTAGTTGGAGTTTCTTGAAGAGGTCGCGGTTGTAATAGGTTGGCACAAAACATGCTCTCATGACATCCTTCATTTGAGCCCATGTTGTGATGGGTGGTTCACCTCTTGCTTCACGGCGCTCGATGACTTGTTCCCACCAAATGAGTATGTAGTCTTGGAACTCAAGGGATGCCATAGCAATCTTCTTTTCTTCCTCATAGTTGTGCAAACGAAAGATCTTGTCGACCTTCAATGCCCATGAAAGGTACTCTTCGGGATCATTGCTTCCGTTGAACTTGGGCATGGTGAACTTGAGCTTGCCATAGCGTTGCTCTTCATTGTGTTGTGGTCGAGGGTGATGACGCCCTTGACGTGGAGGATTGTCAACCTCAAGTTTCTCTTGGCATGGAGGATTCCCAATGTTTTCTTGCTCTTGGCGAACTTGGGGTTCTTGTCGAGGAGCTTGTGGAACTTGTCGGTGTACTCGTGCATGATAGTTCCTCTCTTGGACTTCCTCGTGAAGCGCTTCTCGTTGCTCACACGTTTGACCGTTGCGGTCGGCGAAGGCGCGACTTGTGTCGTGGAGGGCACGTTGGGCCTCAAGTGCTTGGGCTTCACGCCGTTGTTGTTGTTGTCGGAACGCTTCGGTGTCTTGCTCTTCTTGGTGTTGGCGCGCCCACTCTTCCTCTTGTTGGCGTTGGCGTTGCCTTTCTTGTGCTTGCGCAAAGGTAGCTTGGTTTTGGCGATGTCGATGTCCTTACGCCAGAAGTTGCTCTTGAGAATCGTTTCCGTGTAGAGGATTGTGGTTTGCTTGACGGTCTTGGCGCGCGGCTTGGCGAAGAGTGTTCAATGTTGGTGTACTTGAGCCAGAGATTGTGTCATCGGAGTGTCAACTCGAGCGGCTCCGTCTTGAGTAGGACGACGAGGTAGAAGAGCGGTTGACCATCATGGCATGAATATCATCCTTGAGAGAGGCCATGGATGTGTCGAAGTAGTCTCTTGTACGTTGCTCGGATTGTCTTAAGTCGGTGGCGAGGTTGTTGATGCGGTCGCCCAAAGCTTGTTGTTCTTGGTGTAAAGCTCTTTGTGCACCAAAGAGGTGGCTCTTGGTGACGTAGGAGGTCGAGTCGTCGTCTTGCTCGATGAAGAGTGGGTTGGTAGAAGAACTTGGCCTATCCATCATTCTAAGCAAATGTGTGAGTGGGGGAAAGAGAATAACTTATACCAAATGTACCTTGATCGATGTTGAAGATGGATCAATGATCACTCAAATGTGTAACAAGGAAATAGCACAATTGGTACCAATTCTTGTTGGTTCTCACACCTACACAAAGAAAGCTTATGGTGGAGCTCGGTTAGGATGGTGGCACAAAATTCATGCAATTGTTAGTGAGACTCAATAATGTTGGAAAAGATTCACAAATTTGCAAATGCAACAAGTAGACCAAGCAAGTAGTGTTACACGGAAACACACACGCAAATAGATAAATGGGGTCGTGCAACCAAAAATGAGCGGAAAATGCTGAATCCACCAAAATGCTCGTGTTGCACAACTCTAGAGAGACGCTAGCACGATTGCATAATAGGCGGATACAAGACTTGTGCACAACCTACTAAGCAAAAATGCAACGACTTCTATCCCAAGTATGCTATATGTATGGTGTTCCGATGATATGATCCAAGATGATCGAGTATGACAATCTTAATGTAGTATGATGCTATGGTTCTTGCTTAAAATCTCTGTGCTTATCTCTTCCTTTTGCTTAAAAGCTTGTTTGGCTCTTTCTCTTTTGAGCTCTTTTCCATGCAAAACTTCATGAACCAAGATAGCAAGTGTGTATATGCTATGACAACTTTGTGGCACAAGAGATGATACCAAGATATGGACACCAAGATGATGGTATATATGCAATGACTACTAATGTGCACAAGTAACATTGCTAGCAATACTCAAAGGCTAGTCTCGATGGGTAAGTGACGCAAAAGTTAGGCTAGTGGTTTATCAATGCAATGGCAAGAATGTACAATGATGTCGTCGAATTTACCGTCCTTGCTAATGGTTGAGGGTGTCAAAATTGTTGAGCGGATTGTTGTCGATGACGAGTCGATAGCGAATATGAGCGGCGGTGGTGTTAATGTCGAACCGTCCCTAAGTTGCCGAAACGCGTTAGGAAACGGGAAACCGCAACTCAAATTTTCAAAGAACAAAACGTGTCAAAACTTCGGAGCTGGGAAACGGGTAAGCTATGGTGGTTGCGGAAAGCGGTGGTGGTTTGATAAATGGGGTTAACGGAGTGTTGGTGCGGAAAGTGGGATGGGGTTGCGTATGCGGAAGTGGGAAAGGGCCGGTGGCGAACTGAAAATTTTCAGTTTCGTCAGGTTTGATTGGACGTCTGGTGGTGGTCGGACGACCGGTGGTTGTCGGACGTCCGGAGACTATCAGACGTCCGGTGCCTGGGCGATTTCGGGCAAGGAATGAACTTCTAGGGTTCGTGGTGGGGAGGCAAAATTGGGTGATTTTGAGGATGGAAAATGGGGGAAATGAAGGGGGAAAGCTAGATCCACTCGAGGTAAAGCAAATCCACGGATCAAATCCAACAAAACTTCATCACACCAACAAATCACAAAAAAAATTGGGGCTATTTTTGGTGGGGAATTTTCGAATTTGGGGAAGAACACAACAAAACAAGGCTAGAAAACAAGGGTAGGGGCTCCAAAACCGTGATCAACCTTGGCTCATGATACCAAGATGATGTAGGGTAGAACCCTAGGGCCCGATCTTTCACGATTGGAGCAGATCCTATGAAGAACACGAGGGAAAACACGAGGGGGATGCGAGAGGAATCACTCAAACCAACAAGATTCGATTACACATGTGCTAGATCCTCGAAACACAAAGGGATACACGATCCAAGATCAACAAGGGACGATACAAGTAGCAAGTTCTTCTCCGTGAGGAGGCCTTGAGGGGGTCTTCCCGTGAGGGGTCTTGAATCCGCTTGGGGGATCTTCTCCGAAGAGGCCGTGAACTCCAATGGAGAAGTAACCAAGTGGATGAGCAAAGCTCTCACACATAAAATGAGCTAATCCTTTGCTAAACTCCGAAAGGGGGACGAGGAGGAGTATATATAGTCTAAGGGGGCGAAAGGGTACATGGGCCTCGGCCCAACACACTGTGCACAGACAGGCGTCGGTCGTCCGGACGCTGTCGAACGTCCGGAGGCTCACGAGGGTCCGGACGTCCGGAAGCGGTCGGACGTCCGACATTTCGGCTCGGGTTAGGTGGCATCGGATTTCCGGAGGCTTCGGACTTCCGATAATTTCCCTTCTGTTGGGTGACACCGGATGTCCGGAGGGGCACGGTCGTCCGGTCGCTGGGGGTTGTCGGACGTCCGATCCGTGTCAGTCGTCCGGCCGCTGTAGCGATCGCAGGCCGGGACTTGGCTGGCGGGCTGGTGCTTCAGGCGTCGGACGTCCGGTGAGGTCCGGTCGTCCGGTGGCTGTAGAACTCCTAGCAGCATTCTCTCTTGGTCCTTATACTTGGTGTCCCTATTGTCTTGGCCGTTGGGTGTAGTTGCTCCGTGGCTATCCTCTAGGTACCTGATCACACATAGTGTTTCCACTTGAGGTAGTAGCCATGTCTCACATGTCGTAAGTGGTAGTTCGGAGAGGAGCGAGTTCACCTTATCTTCGATAGCCTTTGCTCGAGCTCTTGTCATTGGTCCAAGTGGTGTTGTGGGAGATGTAGGTAGGTCCATGGGGATGACCTTGGGATGCTCCGCATGAGAAATGAGCCCTTTGAGGAATCAATGGGCGGATCAAGAAGACCAAGACAAGCCAAGACAGCGACATATCACCAAGGCAAAAGCCTCCCTTGCCGGGCAGGCGAGCCTGGTCAGCTCGAGGCCACCCCAAGAGTAAGTCCCAAGACCTCCCCGTCAAGGGTTGCCGGGGCGCTGGCGGCCTGCCATCCCGCCAAGGCTCCACTGCTCCACCTCATAGTAACGCAAGTCGCTTATCGGTGCGGTGTCGAGCCCCCAAGTGAATAAGTGGCAGCCATTTCATATGAAGATCACCCCTAAATGACACCCGTCCAAAGGCATGTCACGCAGGCAAGCGAGAAGGTGGTTGAATGGCACGGCAAGGCTTGCCGGGCTGCATCCATGATGTGACACTAAGCGGTGCATCTAATGCACCTTGTCCTGTCTGCAGAGTTAGGTATGATAGCACTGTGGCTATCTAATCACTGAATAATGACTGCTTTGCCATTGTGGTAACCCCTTGACCTATAAAAGGAGGGCCGAGGCAACCTTAGAAAGGATTCGGACCCTTGTACACACATACGCGCGTAGCTGCTCTCTCCGATGCGACCTTGCCGGGCTTGAGTACTGTGCGTTCGTCACGGTCCTCCACTCAATCCACCAAAGCAGGAGTAGGGTTTTACACCTCGCGGCGGCCCAAACCTGGGTAAAAACCACCCGCGTCACCATTGTCGTGCTATTCTACGGCCTCCGCTCTTTGTGCAACGTGCCCTTCCCCCTTGCCGAACCACAAATGGGCCGATGGCCCCATAGGTGATCGTGTCCAACCACGACAAGTAGACCGACTCTTGCCTGCATCTACTACTATTACTCCACACATCGACCGCTATCCAGCATGCATCTAGTGTATTAAGTTCATGGAGAAATGGAGTAATGCAATAAGAACAATGACATGATGTAGACAAGATCTATTCATGTAGGAATAGACCTCATCTTGTTATCCTTAATAGCAACGATACATACGTGCCTCGCTACCCCTTCTGTCACTGGGTGAGGACACCATAAGATCGAACCCATCACAAAGCACCTCTTCCCATTGCAAGAAAATCCAATCTAGTTGGCCTACCTAAACCAAAGATTCGAAGAGGAAATACGAGGCAAATAATCATGCATAAAAGAGAACAAAGAAGACTCAAATAATATTCATGGATATAGATCTGATCATAAACTCGAACTTCATCGGATCCCAACAAACACACCGCAAAAAATCATTAAATCAAATAGATCTCCAAGAGACCATTGTATTGAGAACCAAAAAGAGAGAAAAAGCCATCTAGCTACTGCCTACGGACCCGTAGGTCTATGGTGAACTACTCACGCATCATCGGAGAGGCACCAATGAGGATGATGAACCCCTCCGTGATCGTGTTAGATTGGATCTCATGGTTCTGGAACTTGCGGTGGCTGGAATTGTGTTTCGTCGACTCCCCTAGGGTTTCTGGAATATTTGGGTATTTATAGAGCTGAGAGGTGGTGGAGGAGACCTCCGTGGGCCCCACGATACATCAGGGCGCGCCAGGGGCCTCTGGCGCGCCCTGTATCATGGGCCCCACAAGCCTCCCCTAGGTGCTTCCTTGGCTCCCAAGTTGTCTTCTGGTCCAAAAAAATCTCCAAAAGTTCCGTTGCGTTTGGACTCCGTTTGATAGGGATATTCTGCGAAGTAAAAAACAAGCAAAAAACAACAACTGGCATTGGGCACTATGTCAATAGGTTAGTCCCAAAAAATGATATAAAGTTGCCATAAAATGATTGTAAAACATCCAAGAATGGTAATATAACAGCATGGAACAATCAAAAATTATAGATACGTTGGAGACGTATCAGCGACTTCTGTCTTTTCTTTTGTTTATTTATCAACAGTGTGTCAGAGTCTGAAATACCCATGCATAAAAAAATAATAGTGTGAGTATGGGTGAAGTGTGTGCACAAATAGTACACTGTAAAAGTAGCAGATAGCAGGTGGGTGAGAAATAAATGACGGGAGACATATGATAGCTCTATAACTTGCATGGCACACGAAATTAGATTCTAGGATTTTGAAATATGAGCACCGGGATGGCTGGGAAATGCAGATGCTCCTCCAGCACACCACAAGGTGTGGTCCTATGAAAATAACAGTCGACTGAAAACAAATAGGTCTGTCCATTTTTTCTCCACCGTCCGATGTACAAAGAATGGGCAGATCGCCTTCATCTACCTCCAGCCAGTCAGTGTTGATGATCTTCCTCGAAACGCCAGCGACCACCGGCCGAGTCGCCTGCCTCCTCCCTCCCCTCGACCTCACCGCACCATCGTGCTTGGCACCGCCCCCCGGCCATCCCTTCAAGCCCCGCCAACCTCCAGATCAGGCGCAAGCAGCTCCTGTGCCTCACACCCCTATGATAACACCGATGCGCCGCTTCCCCGGCGAACAGACGACTAGGTGCTCCGCGCGCCTAAGCGGGTTTTGCTTCTTTTATTGCGAATCAACTGACCCTGAATTGAAATCCAGGTGGGCGACTGACCTCTAGCTAAGGTGAAATAGTAAATGGGGGAACCTTGTGCATTTAGTATCACAAAGGTGCAATAAGAAGCGCTCAACTAGTTTCTTTCATGGGATGAATACGGTGTGAGCAGAGACGTAAGATTTGCACGAATAAGGGAAGAGGAGTACCTCTTCCTACTGGCAGTGATGTGTCCTCCTTCTGTTTTTCCAATGATCTTCTTGTGGTTCGCTGGAAAGAAGATGTTGTGGAGGATGGTGGAGCCTTGGACGAACCCATGGCCAAGTTGTTGAGTGTGGTGCGGTGGCCGTCTGTCGGCGGCGGGGAAGTAGATCCGAGGCGGCGAACGACGGCGTACCAGGAATAGCTCCGGTGCGGTGGATGGTTGTGACAGTGAAGCGGCAGTGGTGAGGCGCATGACGGCGTGGTCAAATTGGTTCGGGTATGACGCACGTCGATGTTCGTGTCATGGAGGTAGCTCTGCCCCGGCTTCAGCTGCTAAGTCCTTGAGGGTGTTGCGTTTGCGTTGGACGACGACGTCGGGGTACCGGCTCCGGTGTGATGGAGGAGGGCGGCGGTGGATTGGGAGCGATGGGGTGGAGGACGGAGGAGGCTGGGGTTTCCCGGCTGGTGGAGAGGGTGTTTTGGCGCCCACGGAGTATGAATGGGGAAACGGAGGGAGGGGGATAAGGGGGAACAATGTTTCGGTTTGGGACGCGCTTGTTTGAAATTTGGGGAAAGTTACAAACTTTGCCCCCATCTAAAATTTCAGACATATTGCGGGTCAGGGGTAGGACGGTAATCTCAGGTGTCCCAAATTGTTGGTGGGATAGATTTCGGCCGAGCGCATGGGTGTTTAGACACCCACGGTATATGAATGCTTCTCGGAGGCGGTTAACTGGCATCTTAGTGAAGTTACAAACCTACCCCGGTTTAGACCTTTGGACATCAGGCCGATAGGCTACACGGGTCAGAGTCAGGACAGTAATTTCCTACGACCAAACATTGGTCTCGCGCGGTTTCGGGCGACCAGAGGCTTATTTGGCGCTTCGTCCAATATTTGGGAGCAGAAGCATGAATGATTACAGTTCTCTTGAATTAAACTTTCAGGATTTGTCAAACTTCAAAAATCTTAACTCTTGAAAATCCTAAAACTACAGTTATTTTTGAATGGAGGGGGTACATTTGAATCTACATTGTACATGAGTATATATTAAAAAAATGCAGCTTAGCTTAATTCATGCATGGTTCCAGATATAATCTCCTTAGTTGCAAAAAAATAGTTAGACATGCATATGAATATATAGCATGTTCAAACGCACAACAAAGATTGATGACCCCTTTTAGATCTGATTTACAAATGCCATTATCTCGAATTCAAATAGTTGAATGCACTTCCTATGAATTCGAATCTTTGAAACCACTTTTATGTTGAATTCAGCATGTATTCTATTTCGTAGCTAGCAATTTGGAATGTATCCATGTATGTGACAAATGTATAAAGTGCTTGACACTAACAACACGGAGTGCACTCATGTTTATATATGAATTACAAAAGCCATGCACTGTCTGGATTTCAAACCACTCTCACTGTATGGATCAATAATGTGAAATAAACCCATACACATGCTCGAATTCAATAGAGTATGGGTGTCTGATAGACCAATGTTCGTTCATACACAAATTGCAAAATTCATGATCGCATCCAATTTTTTAATGCAATTTATATTTTAATTTAATGCATAGAACTACCTTTTATGCGTCGATGCACTATGCCTCGGCCCCTCCTCACACATGCGCTATATATCTCTCTATGTGACGCATAAGTGCACACACTTTATATACATCGGCATTTCTCTCTCACACATGCTCACACTCTCTCCCGGGGTGTCTCACGCACACACTCTCTATATCTCTCTCTCTCTCTTACTACTATCTATGACTCTTTTCACTAATCTCAGTTAGGAACACTATTTCTCTCACATGCATATATACACACGCATGGTCTCTGCTGGCCCTCTATATGCACATATATTTGCCTACGTGTCTCCCGCACTCACACTATCTTTAGGCCTCTCTCGCACACATTGCCCCCCCCCCACCTCCCTCTTACTAGTTGGCGGATATGATTCCATCAGATCATTCGGTAGGATTCCCTGACGGTTAGGCTGGATGGTAATAAGAGGCAAAGTTTTACCCAAGTCCAGGCCCTTGCAATTGAGGAAAAAGCCTACTCCTGGTACTGTATATTTGTGATTGGGGTGTGTACAAAGTACACGTGAATACCAGCCATTGTGTGTGTGTGTGTGTATACTATCGACAAACTAGCCCCCGGGCTTATATAACATACTCGGGGCCTAGGGTTACAAATCATAGTCGGCTTATCATCAGTGGGGATAGAGTCCTCCACGACTCTGGTAGCTTCGTCTTGTACGCCGAGTCCTCCATGGGTCTTCGTATAATGAATCTTGGTCCGACCTATGTGGTACAGGACAAAACCGACCTATGAGTCCTCACGTTGACCCACCACAACTAGAAATGATGTGCCCACCACACCCCACACACAATTGTCCACTAAGAAAATAAGCATATACAATAGTACAAAGTTATACATGAAAGTTAACTGCATGGTGCATCCAATGATATTTGTTCCGTATTGTGAATGTTTATATTTTCTCCTAAAAAATTAGTCATCGTAAAGAGAAATGAAGGGCATATCTCTCTTTGTCTCCACCACACACCCCCTCTCTCTACACCACTTTCACGTACGCACACAAACTATCTCTTGGCCCTCTAAAAGTATGCCCCTGACACATTCACGTGTGACGATCACTACATTTCAGGTGAAAGCACTATACGGTCACTGGACTTCAGAATATGCTCATTACGGTCACCGTATACATTCTTGTGGTGATCATGCGGTCTCTAGCTCATCGTACAGCTCCGTATTTTGTTGATGACACTGACGGTCGGTGTATTTGAAGCGTTCTTCGTATTTTGTTGATGACATTTACGATCATTGTATTTGAAACGAAAGCATGATATGGTCACTGGACTTCAGAATAAGATCATTACGGTCACCATATACATTTTGTGGTGCTAACCAACCTGTGGTTGGATGGTTAGGAGGACAGTGGTATCCCCAACCCACCAGGGTTAAAGTCCTGGTGCTCGCATTTATCCTGGATTAATTTCAGTATTTCCAGCGATGTGCGTTCAGTGGGAGGAGACGTTCCCCTCGACTACGAGGCGCCTACGGTGACTTCATAAAATCTTAGGATGATATGCCGGCTCACTCTCTCGAAGATGCTCATAGGGGTAGGGTGTGCGTGTGTGCATTTATAGGGGTGAGTGTATGCACGTATATATGTAACATCCCAAATTTTCAATTTGGAATGTTATGCATTAGATCATCATTGCATATCATATTTTAATGCATTTTGTTTTGCGATCCTCGAAATCCTGAGCAACTCAAGGACCACGGAGAGAGTTGGGGATTTCACCATTTTCATATTTGAATGTTTCTCAAATATTGAAACAAGGATCAATTTGGTTTAACTATTTTTCTCTCCGAAAATATTTCATATTAAAAATATATGAGAGGAGATAATATGACTTCTCCAAAATAAATGGAATATTGGAGGAAAAATATTAAAATCAAATAAATATTTTATTTGGATTTTATTGCAATTTTATTTGAATTTAGAAAAATATGTGTTTTTCAAAATTTCATTAGAGGCCCAAATAAATGTTCACTTGTCCGCTATATTTTTAGAGGACGGGGAAAATTTATTTCAGGATTTTTGGAGTCCGTTTAGTATTTCTTTTCTTTGTTTTTCTGCGTCAGGATTTATTTAAAAAAAAAAAAACTTCGCGGACCGAACTGAGCCGAAGCCCAGCCGGCCCAGCACCGCGCCGTCCCCGACCCCGGGAGGACTCCGCCTCTCGCACGCGCAGCCGGCGGCTGTGGCCGACTCGGCCTCCCTGGCCCCTCGCCCACGCCTCCCCAGACCCCGCCTATAAAAGGCGAGGCCCGCCCCCCCCCTCTCTCGACCCGCCCCGCCGGAGCCGCCGCCGCACGCTGCTGCTGCCGCTGCCGCCGCCGCCGCCGCCCCGCCTCCCGAGCGCCGCCGCCGCTGCAGCCTCGCCGCCGCACGCCGCTCGCGCCGCCGCGCCGCACCCCGCCGCCCCGCAGCACCTCGCCTCGCCGGAGCCGCCGCTCGCCGGATCTGACGCCCGGTTTTTTTTCGGTTTAGGTAAAAACCGATCGGTTTTTTTTTAGAAACCCTAGATGCGTTTTTTTTATTTTATCGGTTCATTCGGTTTTTTATTTCTTCGTTACCCAGTTTTTATGCATTAGTTTCGACCCTCAAATATTGCATGATTAGGATGTGATTAACTTGTGGGTACTGGGAAGTAGATGATGAGGTAGAACCTATTGCCCTTTTTAATAACAAACCCTTGGGAGTTACTTCTACGCTATGCTTATATTGCCATGCTATGCTCATAGACGTGGATTGGGTTTTGAGTGTATCCATGACAGATGTGAGATTGTTAATTAATGGTTAACTTAAGGTGGCTACTTAAATACACATCTGGGTGGATTGGTTGCAGGCACCTGGGGATATACCAGTGTTGTCTATTTGGTTCGCCACCCAGGCTCAAAGGGATCATAAGATTATTCATGCTAGAAACTTCCGTGTGCAGCCACAAGCTATTATGGGCTCTAGCATAGTTGAGTATGTTGCAGGACCTCTTTCAGTGGTAGGCTAGCAGATGTAGGGGAAAGTAGGTGTAACTGTCTACCCAGAGTAAAGAGTAAATACTTCAGAAAGACTGTGTCTCGGTCATCCGTTTCTCAAACACCATGAAGTGCGAGAAATCCAACGGAGGAGATCGAGTCTTGTGGGGAAAAGTGCACAAACCTCTGCAGAGTGTACAAACTAATCATGATTAGCCGTGTCCCCGGTTATGGACATCTTGAGTATCTGGTTCTTGGATCATCATATTGAATCCCATCACTCTAAATTAATTTGTTGGGATTAATGATTACTTTTAATTGGGATTGAGAGGGGGTTTTACCTTCTCAATGTTCAACAACCACCATGATAGCTAAATAAAATATATTCCTTTGTTGTAGGGAAAATTTGGCTTTTCGCAAAACAGTATAACCCTAGAGCTTTTCCACCAGCCAAATATGCATGTAGTATTAGCAATTATTCTGTTCATTGCTCTACTATGTTATATTGCCAGCATAGTCCATGTGCTGACCCGTTTCGGGCTGCAACGTATCATGTTGCAGACTTTTCAGACGAAGAGTAAGGTGCGCTAGGTCGTTGTCGTGCACTCAGCTATGCCGTTGGAGTTGATGGACTCACTTTATCTTCCAAGCCTTCCGCTGTTATCTTATTTAGATGGCCTTAAGCCATATTTATTGTAATCAGTTCTCTTTTGAGACATTCGATGTAATAAGTGTGTGATTGCTACTCTGTTATAAATCCCTCAAGTACTGTGTGTGTCAGCATTACCGATCCAGGGATGACACTTGAACACAGAGATTCGATCCATTCGGGTCGGGTCGCTACAAAGATGGTATCAGAGCACACGCTGACTGTAGGACACGACCACTAAGAAAAGCCATAGGTCACTCTTCTCTACTCATTTCTGACTTCTCTCCATCTTCTATTCTCTAGGATGGCGGACTCAAGGAACAAGTTTACACAACCGGATGAAGACACACCTTTTGGACGACACTTAAGGAAGTCACTAGGTACCTGAACATCGGAATACCAAGCTTCACCGGGACCTACACCACCACTGTACCAGAAGGGGAGCATTGGATGATTCGAGTTCAAATTCCAGGAAGGACATTCACGCCAGTTACGGAGCCCATAGAGTTTTCCTTTGATGCACCAACCTGGAGTCTAGGAAAGAGCATGGCAGCCCACATCGCCATGGGACGCATCGGCGAAGTGTATCACAAGGATCTTAAGGACACAATCTACCAGTTATGTGGGCGCCGAGATGAGCAATGGGAGATGATCAGCACCCGGAGGGACAGGTCCATTGCAGCTTTCATCCAGGAGTTAAACCAGCACATTCGTCGACAGGAGAACCAGATGTGTGCAAGCATGATAGATTTGAAGAAGGTGATGACCAGGAACATGGAGCTAGAAGAGGAACTCAAGTCTACACGCGATGGATACGAGGAGGAAATCGCAATACTAGTGGAGAAGAATGACGACCTGACAAGGAAGCTAGGAGTATTCATGGGAGACCCTGCGCCCGGAGAAGAAGACGACGAACCTGAGGAAATTCGATCTGAAGGCTACATCATCATCGACGACACCGACTCCGACCCCGACAGTAGTGATGATGATTATGAAGACGAAGCTGGAGCGGATATCATGGAGTCTTCCACCGATCAAAATTTCTAGATGACCACCATATTATCATTAGTATTTTCCCCATGTAAATAGTAATAGTCCGAGCACTTTTGTAACGGTAGTTAGATCGATTGTATGCTCTTGCTTGAATTGAGTGGTGTGTTATGAATGTGTTTGTCTCATGTGCATATGGGTAGTGCCTTCTCACTAGACCTTACTCTATTCTAATCTCTTCCCTCTAAACCCATCAGATGCCTCCGAGATGCGACACCGGATTTGTTTTCCCACCGGAGCTCACTCAGTTGATTCAACAGCAGAATACCCTGATGCAGCTACTAGTTCAGAACCAAGGCAACAACAACAACAACCCACCGCCACCACCACCAGTTGACAACTTAGCCTGTTTTCTGAGGTTGCAGCCGCCGGTGTTTTCCAGTAGCACCGAGCCAATAGTTGCGGATGACTGGCTACGCAGGATTGGAAGGGAGTTGACCACCGCAGGATGCACAGACGCTGAGAAGGTGCGTTTTGCCGCACATCAATTGGATGGACCCGCAGCCTCATGGTGGGAGAATTACACAGCCACATTCCCTATAGCCAATGTCACTTGGGATCAGTTTCAGCAAGCTTTCCGCACTGCACATGTCTCAGCAGGAGCTATGAGCATGAAGAAGCGTGAGTTTCGCAACTTACGCCAGGGAAACCGTACCGTGGGGCAGTACGTGGATGAGTTCAGTAAATTAGCTCGCTATGCCCCGGATGATGTGGCCACTGATGCCGCGAAGCAGGAGAAGTTTATGGAAGGGTTGAATGATGAGCTGAGTATGCAGTTGATGGTGGCAACATTCAACAACTACCAGGAGTTGGTAGACAAAGCTCTTATGATTGAAGGGAAGCATCAGCAGATTGATAGCCGCAAGAGGAAGTATGGACAAGGGAAGTTCAACTCAGGAGCTCAGCAGAAGCCCCGGTTCACCCCGAACTCGGGAGGGCTTGTTCATAACCATGGAGGTCATAACCACAATGGAGGAAGTTCGCACAACCATAATGGCCACAAGAATGGAAATGGAAATGGAGCAGGCAGCAATCAGAACCGCTCTAACCCAGCCACACCCGCCAAGAAGGATCAAAGCCACATTACCTGTTTCAAGTGCGGGAAGACTGGACATTATGCCAACGAATGTCCAGAATTGAAGAACGGCAATGGTAATGGAAGCGCTGGGAAGAAGCCCAATCCATTCCACCGAGGACAAGTGAACCACGTGAACATGGAGAAGGTTGAGGAGCAGCCTGATGCAGTTATCGGTAAGTTTTTGGTTAAGTCTTTTATTGCAATTGTTCTTTTCGATACTGGTGCATCGCATTCATACATATCAAGGGGATTCGTGGATAAGTATAAGTTGCCCACTAAGGTACTTAGGACACCCATGTTAGTAAGGTCACCCGGTGCGGAGTATATGGCAAGACAAGGATGTTTTCAGATGCCATTGATCATTGGAAGTCATGTTTTCCCCTCAGACCTGATAGTTTTGAAGTCACAAGGATTGGATGTGATACTAGGCATGGATTGGCTATCGATGTATGGAGGAAGCATCGATTGTGCGAGTAAGTCGATTTTGCTTACCACCCCGGAGGGAAAAAGGATCAAGTATGTATCTAGGCATGTGCCTAGAAGGAGCCAAGTAAATTCTCTCACGGGAGTTGTTCAGGAGGAGGTGCCTATTGTGAAGGATTACCCAGATGTATTTCCAGAGGAGTTACCAGGCATGCCACCGGATCGAGACATTGAATTCTTGATAGAGTTGTTGCCAGGCACCGGACCAATATCAAAGAGACCATACCGGATGCCCGCAAATGATCTGGAGGAGATTAAGAAGCAGATCAAGGAATTATTGGAGAAAGGTTACATTCGACGAAGTTCATCACCGTGGGGAGCCCCAGTGCTCTTAGTTGAGAAGAAGGATGGATCCTTGAGAATGGTTGTTGATTATCGCGCATTGAATGAAGTGACGATTAAGAACAAGTACCCACTGCCAATGATTAATGATTTGTTTGATCAGTTGCAAGGAGCTAAAGTGTTCTCCAAGATCGATCTGAGATCAGGGTATCACCAGCTGAAGATCCGAGAACAGGATATACCTAAGACAGCCTTCACCACCCGGTATGGGCTATATGAGTACACAGTTATGTCATTTGGATTGACTAATGCCCCTGCCTATTTCATGAGTATGATGAACAAGGTGTTCATGGAGTTCTTGGATAAGTTTGTCGTGGTGTTCATGGATGATATCTTGGTATACTCAAAGAATGAAGAGGAGCACAAGGAGCATCTGCGTTTAGTTCTTGAGAAGCTCAGGGAACATCAGTTGTATGCCAAGTTCAGCAAATGTGAGTTTTGGTTGAAGGAAGTTGGATTTCTTGGACATGTTATATCGGGCGAAGGTATAGCAGTAGACCCCACTAAGGTTCAGTCTGTCACTGAGTGGTTGGCACCCACCTCAGTGGGGGAGATCCGCAGTTTTCTTGGACTTGCAGGATATTATCGAAGATTTATCAAGAATTTTTCTAAGATTGCGAAGCCTATGACGGAGTTACTGAAGAAGGACACTAAGTTCAAATGGACAGATGAATGTGAGGCAAGTTTTCAGGAACTGAAGAAACGTTTGGTTACAGCCCCAGTTCTGATTCTGCCAGATATACGCAAGGATTTCCAAGTGTATTGCGACGCTTCTCGCTTAGGACTGGGAGGAGTACTTATGCAGGAAGGAAGAGTTGTTTCATATGCCTCACGTCAGCTTCGGCCGCATGAGTTGAATTATGCCACGCATGACTTGGAGTTAGCAGCTGTAGTTCATGCACTTAAGACTTGGAGACATTTTCTTATTTGGAACCGTTGTGATGTGTACACGGATCACAAGAGCTTGAAGTATATTTTCACTCAGAAGGAGCTGAACCTCAGGCAGAAGAGTTATGCAGATTCAAAACATAAGGAGGTAACCTATGAAATTGGAGACAGAGCATATCTACGAGTATCACCCTTACGAGGAGTGAAACGTTTTGGAGTTAAAGGAAAGTTAGCCCCGAGGTTTGTAGGATCGTATCGTGTTGTGGAACGTATGGGTGAAGTTGCCTACAAGTTGGAATTGCCCGAAGGTTTGTCAGGAGTTCATGATGTGTTTCACGTTTCCCAGTTGAAGAAGTGCCATGCAGAGATGGCCGATATTCCTCTAAGAGATACAGTACCCCTAGAAGCAATTCAATTGGATACCGATTTGACCTACGAGGAGAAACCCGTCAAGATTCTCGAGTTTGCCAGCCGAGTTACACGCAACAAAGTTATCAAGTTTTGCAAGGTTCAGTGGAGCCACCATACCGAAGATGAAGCCACCTGGGAACGAGAGGAAGACCTCCGGAAGGACCACCCACACCTGTTTTCTAGCCAACCCGAATCTCGAGGGCGAGATTCATCTTAAGGGGGGTAGGTTTGTAACATCCCAAATTTTCAATTTGGAATGTTATGCATTAGATCATCATTGCATATCATATTTTAATGCATTTTGTTTTGCGATCCTCGAAATCCTGAGCAACTCAAGGACCACGGAGAGAGTTGGGGATTTCACCATTTTCATATTTGAATGTTTCTCAAATATTGAAACAAGGATCAATTTGGTTTAACTATTTTTCTCTCCGAAAATATTTCATATTAAAAATATATGAGAGGAGATAATATGACTTCTCCAAATAAATGGAATATTGGAGGAAAAATATTAAAATCAAATAAATATTTTATTTGGATTTTATTGCAATTTTATTTGAATTTAGAAAAATATGTGTTTTTCAAAATTTCATTAGAGGCCCAAATAAATGTTCACTTGTCCGCTATATTTTTAGAGGACGGGGAAAATTTATTTCAGGATTTTTGGAGTCCGTTTAGTATTTCTTTTCTTTGTTTTTCTGCGTCAGGATTTATTTAAAAAAAAAAAAAAACTTCGCGGACCGAACTGAGCCGAAGCCCAGCCGGCCCAGCACCGCGCCGTCCCCGACCCCGGGAGGACTCCGCCTCCCGCACGCGCAGCCGGCGGCTGTGGCCGACTCGGCCTCCCTGGCCCCTCGCCCACGCCTCCCCAGACCCCGCCTATAAAAGGCGAGGCCCGCCCCGCCGGAGCCGCCGCCGCCGCCGCACGCCGCTGCTGCCGCTGCCGCCGCTCGCCTCGCCGCCGCCGCCGCCGCCCCGCCTCCCGAGCGCCGCCGCCGCTGCAGCCTCGCCGCCGCACGCCGCTCGCGCCGCCGCGCCGCACCCCGCCGCCCCGCAGCACCTCGCCTCGCCGGAGCCGCCGCTCGCCGGATCCGACGCCCGGTTTTTTTTCGGTTTAGGTAAAAACCGATCGGTTTTTTTTTAGAAACCCTAGATGCGTTTTTCTTATTTTATCGGTTCATTCCGTGTTTTTTTCGGTTTAGTTATTTAGCGAACGCCCGTTCGTACGTTCGTTTTAACGAACGGTTTTCGTGAGTTAACCGCAGACAGCGAACGTTCGTTCGTTAGCCTGTTCGTTAGTTTTTCTTTTTCTCGGATTTTTCCGCGATTATTTTCGATCGCGATTCCTGATCCGATTTTCGTTTTAGTGTAACTTTTCGCTCGTTTGTCGGAATCAGGCGGTTCAAGCGCCTAGATCTTCGTCTCGAAGCCCTCTTTCTGTTTAACCAACTTAAACAAGTTTTTGCTACTGTAAAATTTGACTTTAGTCCAGATTAGTAATCAAAGCTTGTTTCTTTCGCAGTTTGAGTTTAGTTGCTCCGTTTGATTTGATTCTTTTTGCAAACCGGAGTTCTTCAGTTGAACTTTTTGGTTAAATCATCTCATTTGAGTTTTACCCGTGCATCTTCGCTTGATTACTTATGTATGCTATTGTTTGTTTGCGATAGAGTACCCGGAGTGCGAAGCGTGCTACTACGAGTCCCTAGGTTTTGCGGATCGTCAGCAAGGCAAGTAACACATTGATCATACTTCTTCGTTACCCAGTTTTTATGCATTAGTTTCGACCCTCAAATATTGCATGATTAGGATGTGATTAACTTGTGGGTACTGGGAAGTAGATGATGAGGTAGAACCTATTGCCCTTTTTAATAACAAACCCTTGGGAGTTACTTCTACGCTATGCTTATATTGCCATGCTATGCTCGTAGACGTGGATTGGGTTTTGAGTGTATCCATGACAGATGTGAGATTGTTAATTAATGGTTAACTTAAGGTGGCTACTTAAATACACATCTGGGTGGATTGGTTGCAGGCACCTGGGGATATACTAGTGTTGTCTATTTGGTTCGCCACCCAGGCTCAAAGGGATCATAAGATTATTCATGCTAGAAACTTCCGTGTGCAGCCACAAGCTATTATGGGCTCTAGCATAGTTGAGTATGTTGCAGGACCTCTTTCAGTGGTAGGCTAGCAGATGTAGGGGAAAGTAGGTGTAACTGTCTACCCAGAGTAAAGAGTAAATACTTCAGAAAGACTGTGTCTCGGTCATCCGTTTCTCAAACACCATGAAGTGCGAGAAATCCAACGGAGGAGATCGAGTCTTGTGGGGAAAAGTGCACAAACCTCTGCAGAGTGTACAAACTAATCATGATTAGCCGTGTCCCCGGTTATGGACATCTTGAGTATCTGGTTCTTGGATCATCATATTGAATCCCATCACTCTAAATTAATTTGTTGGGATTAATGATTACTTTTAATTGGGATTGAGAGGGGGTTTTACCTTCTCAATGTTCAACAACCACCATGATAGCTAAATAAAATATATTCCTTTGTTGTAGGGAAAAATTGGCTTTTCGCAAAACAGTATAACCCTAGAGCTTTTCCACCAGCCAAATATGCATGTAGTATTAGCAATTATTCTGTTCATTGCTCTACTGTGTTATATTGCCAGCATATTCCATGTGCTGACCCGTTTCGGGCTGCAACGTATCATGTTGCAGACTTTTCAGACGAAGAGTAAGGTGCGCTAGGTCGTTGTCGTGCACTCAGCTATGCCGTTGGAGTTGATGGACTCACTTTATCTTCCAAGCCTTCCGCTGTTATCTTATTTAGATGGCCTTAAGCCATATTTATTGTAATCAGTTCTCTTTTGAGACATTCGATGTAATAAGTGTGTGATTGCTACTCTGGTATAAATCCCTCAAGTACTGTGTGTGTCAGCATTACCAATCCAGGGATGACACTTGAACACAGAGATTCGATCCATTCGGGTCGGGTCGCTACAATATATGAGCGCTTGCGTATGTACTGTGTTAAAAAAATACATGTGGTGATTATACGGTCACTGGCTCATCGTACAGCTCCGTAATTTGTTGATGACATGATCAATTGACCAGTTAAACAGTCCAAGTGGCGCAACCATCAGCGCATGTTACCGTGGGGCCCACTTGTCAGCGCATATATGAAAGAAAGAAACTGTAGCTTGTGTCTGTACTGTGTTAATAAAATACATTTTGTGGTGATCATACGGTCATTGGCTCACCGTACAGCTCCGTAATTTGTTGATGACACAATCAATTGACCAGTCAAACGGTCCATGTTCAGCAGCGCACATTACCATGGGGCCCACCTGTCAGCGCGTATATGAAAGACAGAAATGGTAATAAATTAATGGTCGGTGGGGATTCAAAGTTGTGAGACCTTAGGTTGGCAGCCCACGCGCCCTAACCACAGCGGACAAGGTCGCCTTGTGATGATATGCTGAGTCGGCAGTTTTAATTGCACACACGCACAAGCTACTGTGGTGAATACAAACACATCACACATGTGCATAAACACGCCCGCAATGCCCGCATGCATGCATCCAATACACACACGTACACATGCACGCACGCAACACTCGCACAAACACACGCATGCATGCAGGCACGCAACACTGACACGTACACCTGCACGCACGAACACACGTACGCACACATGCATGCAACACTGAAACGTACACATGCATGCAACACTCACTCGTACACATGCACGCATGCAACACTCACACACCTGCATGCACACAGCACACGGCGCAAGACAGACGCTCAACCTATACGTGCATGCACCCTTTGTTAAGGCCACTACAAGAAATATGTCAACTTGCGACCATCAATCTTGGTCACTGAATGGTCATTGTTTTCCATTTGTGACCTTCTTGTGACCAAAAACAGTTGGTCAAAAGATGGTCGTCTTTAATGAAACTTAACGACCTTCTTTGTGATATGGTCGTAGAAGGTCACGACCAAAATAAAAGGTCGTAGATTCTACGACCAATTGTTTTGGTTGCTAGTTGTGTGCCTAGGCCACGTCGGATCCAACGTGGCAAGCTAACATGGCAAAATTGCGACCAATTGAATTGGTCGTTGATAAGAATCAGCCCGGTCCAATTCGGTGTCTATATGGGCCAAGCTCATTAATTCAGCCCATTTATATATTTTTTCCCTACAAATTTTGGTCAGCTACACGGGCTAAGCCCTAAATTTGGCCTTTTTAATTTGTGGGCCATGACCTTTTTGTACCAACAATTTTAGTTTTCTTTTTTTTATAAAATGGGTCCACTAGTCAAACAGGCCCCACTTGTCAGGTTCTGATAAGTGGGTCCCAGCTATTAGGCTCAGATTCTTCATATTTCAATTTGACAGTAAGAAAATAAACAGCATTTAAATTGACAAACAGAAAACATACATAATACTTCAAATAACAATAGCCAGATTCCGTACAAGCTCTACAAATGACACGTAATACAAGTTGTAATATATACAGTACTTTACAAGCTCTACAAGTGTAATAACTAGATACAGGTTCTACAAGTATGGGAACCACAGTTACAAGCTCTACAAGTGTTTTCTTCTTCAACATGGAGTTCCTTTGATAGCGATCAAATGCCGGTCTCACTGGACGGCCATAGTCAGGACTGGACTAACAGAACGACAACATGCCTTCCACGGTCGCCCTATTACATGAATCAGCTGAGAAGAATTAGAAAAACTGGAGCCAATATATTATGAACATTACATTCAAAGAAGGACAGTTCTTTATAGAATGATAACACAAATTCAGCTAGTACCATGCTTTTTGTTGTCGAGCTAGTTAAAATGAGATACTCATTCATATAAGAAATAGAGACACAATATGAATATGCATGGCACAGGTGCAGGTCATGCAAAAAAACTGCACTACAACACATTACGCCTAAAACAAAATACCATTCTACTACCACAACCATACATTCAACTGGCAAGATCTAACAATACTAGTCATCACACACATACTAACATCACAAAGGCATGAGAGAATAAAGGGAACCAAGGGAGATACATGTGGATGATAGCGTTGGCGATGATCTGGATTGAGTTAGCATTGATGAGGAAGTGGATGATGTCCATGGTGTGCTTTAGATGCACACACACATGAGCTTCTTGCCGTTGATGCATCCGTTCGCTCGATGATAGGTACCAATGCATCCAAGTAGAACAAAACCACCATCATTAACCCACAGCTTCAAGTACAAGCAACTATATATCAAGTGACAGTGAAACACAAGTTGAGAAAAACACTTTAAATATCTATTTCATGTCATGCAGAGTTCAAACCGAATAAACCTATGCATATGAAGGTGAAATATTACAAAGAAAGCACTCATCAGGTAGCAATGCATACAAAATCTCTGTGTTGGCAGCAGTAAATACTCTCTGTGTTAGCAGTAGTAAAACTCATGTAGTACCAAGTTAACAACTTTGAGTCAGAAAAGCTAGAAGTGTCTCTTAAGAGAGACCAGAACTTAGAATTAAGGCACATATCATATTCTGAACAGTATCAGCACCATGGTAGTAACAATTAACAGCAGTAGGAAATCAATGGGGCACAACTTAGTTAGCTACTAAGTTCAGCAAATTCAAAGATTGTATGTTCTATCTAACAAAAATATAATACCATGCTTAGGAACTCGAAGCGAGAAAAGGTATGTGTCGCTTAAGAGCTACCACAATTGATACTGATCAAGGATAAAAACAGGTAGATATCATATAATTATCATCAGGATCATACATTCAATTCATTAAATTCTACAGATTCATTTGTTAGATATTGAATTGGAAAATCACAAGAAAAGTAGATTAACCAATGTGTCTAGATAACACAAGGAGGTCACCATCACATAGCAAAGGAAGAGAGTGGAACAGAATGAGGCAAGTACTAGTAAATCTTTGCACCATTTTTCAAATAGATAAAAATGTAGTTGTGCTCATCCTAACTAGCGTTGTGCAACAACAATAAAGAAAAGGTGGTTGTCGGCATACTACATGGCGTGTCAAAATGTTCCAAAGGCTAGTATGGTAGCAAAATGAACTCTTCCCTCCAAGCAAATCAACAGTCAGTCAGTCAGGTGTAAGTTACCCATGTGTGCAGACAGAAGAACATATGGACCAATAGGCATTAGCAGTAGCAGAAGTTGACCCTAGCTAATCCTATTTCAAATAACCAGTAAGAAATTAATATGTGCATTCGAAAACACTAATAGTCAGTAAGGAATAGCTAATGTTATTTAGGCTCGTGGAAATGCGGAATCATCACATAAGTCAACATGCGGATTAAGTTAGCGTGTCAACACCGAAGACTACATAGTAATTCAGACACAAATAATCCTGAAACCTGGTAAAATCGGACCCTGAACTTCTACCTGATCCAATATTGTGTTAATTTCCAACAAGCTCTCCGCAAAATTTGCTGCCTGAAAGAGAGGAGGGACTACCAAGGAGCTAAATTAACAGCGACCATCCATCATAAATTGGTGACACTAGCAATAAGCGGCAGCGGTGGCATTCCAGGGACCCCCCCCCCCCTCCCCCACTGCTGCTTGGTGTGCCGCATCACTAGTCACCAGGCACACAGCAAGTTTTCATATGTTTAGAATAGATAACATGTTGAACAGTTAGGGAATCACGGGGAGGGAGTGGGCGGGTGGATCAGGATGGTCTCACCTCGTCACCGTCGTCCTTGTCGCTCACCTCGAACTTGGACTTGTCAGATTTTCTGGACGCCTCTCCTGCTTGAAACGGGGATGGGCTCGAAAGAGTGTGGATCAGTACCACAATGTTGTGTTAATCTTGCGGGGCTATGATTTTGATGGAGGCATTTGGCGTGAATGTTATACCTATGGGTAGTTGTAGGCATCGATCTTCTTGGTTTACTCGGCCTTGAGCATCTCAGCCTTGGCAACATAGGGAGACTTCTCCTGCTATTCATTCAAACAGAGGAAATGTTAGTGTGGTGCAACGCGATAGATTCCTGGATAACAATTAACAGAAGAATAGTTGAACAAATCGTGCGAAATGGCATGGCGAATTTGGAAACTAACATTTGAGCAGCAGTTTTGATGAGCAGAGACTGTACAAATTCTAACGAGGCTACAAGCATTTGAACACTGCAAACCATAAATTTAAACAACCAAATTGAGAATAGGCAGTAGATCAACAATTGCATAGCGACTGAATTGAGAATAGCAACTGCTCCATCTTCATATAGATAAAACGATACGGTGTGTGTTGTGCTAGCCATATATACATAGATACAGGTACTAGATATTATCAAAGATTATTATTGGTTAGTTTGAAGTTATATCTAAGTAGCAGAGCGTGCAGCTGAATCAATGCCAATATCTCCGGTAACAGATTGTACGAATCTACAAATCTCTGGCTGCTCGATTGTATCAGTCTTTCATACCACCACAAGAGGAGGAGAGATGCTACCCAGCTAGGCATGGGCATTTCAACCATAGTGCTAGTCCAAATCCAAAAATTATCAAATGCCTGAGTTACCGAAGCAGTTAATCTTGATATGTTTCCAAACTTTCTTTTTTCAAAAACAACTGAAAATATCCCATAATTTATAGCAATAATCTACTCTAGTACCATGTTTCCCGTACACAAACAGTCATCTCAGCCCCGATTGGATGTACTACATGTTGTCTGATTTACAGACACAAAAATCAGCGAAGCATCAATGCCATGCCATGCATGGTCCAAAACCCAGATCAGGGGCGGTCGGGTACATGCCAGAAAGCAAACAGACGAGCTAATCCTTTTGCAGGAGTACTTGCTTGTGAGTTGCGACACCCAAACCTGTGTACCTTTGCATGTTTGGGACCAAACTGAAGTAGTAGTAGTTTGCAGACAAATAAGTACACCAGCTTGGATGAAATGGTAATGTAACCTTACACAAACACATAGTCATCGATATTTTGAAATGAAATCGATTGACATCTTCTTGAACTACACCCCACCATAATTTGCCAGTAACCCTCCTGACTTGAAGACTATACCACTATACCAGCACCACCAATTACTACTCTTAATAATGATAAACCTACCTAAGTAGACAGTAAAGCAAAGTTACTTATCACGTCACCCCCCACTAATTGACTAACAAAAGGAAAACACAAGAATTAATTGAGAAGAAAAACACACAATGCTAGACTGAGCTGAGCTACGCTATTGTTGTCATCATGCATGTAACAGCCGGTCGGCCGGCGTTGTCGAGGTCGGTCATGGGAAGGCGCCGTTGAGAGTGGGCAAGTCCGTCCATGCCATCATTAAGGCCGGATCACGGATGGTCTGATAGAGTTATCACAAGCATACTTACATGTACGCACGCAGTCTTAATTAATTAAATGAGTAGGCAATGAAGGCAATTGGAAATCTAGGAGTTGACTTGAATCGTGAACAAGCATATCGCACTGTAAGCTAATTTGACCTCATCGAAGTGAATCAAAACGAATTTGGCAGGATCCCAATCTCGAACCAAATTAGGCTGCAAGCAGAAAATATATCTAAAAGGAAAGGGGAAGTGATCCGGGGGTAGCTACCAGGATGAGGTCGAAGAGGGCGGCCTGGTCGACCTTGAAGAACTCGGTGTAACAGTTCGGTCCTCGGCGGGGGTCACCATCGATGAGCCGCTACTAGGATGAGGTCGAAGAGGCTGCCAGGAGGAGCTCCATAGCGTCACGCAGGAGGAGAGGGAGGAGGTCGTCGATGGGGGACGCCGGCCTGCCCAAGCTCCGTTAGTGGAGAGTGCCTGCTCAATCCAGATCGAGGTCCAGATTGGCGTGGGCTTGGTTGCGAATCCCAATGCGTCCATCACGAGTCTGGGCATGGGCTCGATCTTGGGTCAGCCTCGAACTCGTCTATGGCGAGGGTCATCGATGGTGCGGGTGAGGGAGGGAGCGGCGGCGAATCGAGATCGGAGGGAGCGAGAGGGTTGGGGGTGGCGGCTGAGGGTGTGTGGGAGAGAAGGGGACGAGAGGAAGAGGAGTGCGGGCTGTGTTAGGGCTACGTGTGGGTGAGAGGGTGAGGGGGTGAGGACTGCCGTTGGATCCGGGAGCAGCCGACGGTGGTTGATACATGATCCGCGTGAGATGCCTATCGACCAATCAGAACACAGAAAACACTTTGAAGACCTTATGACCATCTAAATTGGTCGTAATCGATTAAAGCTAAGTTTTTTTCATGAATAAATCATTTTCCATTTTCCAAGTACCCAAAATGAGTTTTTTTTGTGAAGGACCTACAAATATTTGTTGCAAAATTGGACCACATCAAATTTTCTATAATACTAGGCCATATTTAATGTACCATTGACCAAATGGTTGGGTGCCAAAAGCATTTTATCCATCTCTCATGAAAAAGACAAATTTCTGCCGATTCAGTAGACGGCGAGTCAAATTTGAACTACAACTGCCTGATAGATTGCTCTTTAATTTTTCCAAAAATTATCTCTAGGTACATAATTATCTATTTCATTAGAGATGCTCCGAAAGTTTTGCAAGATTCAACCCCTAGCTACGAATGGTCATGCCCGCCGTTTTGACTACATTTTGAAACGGACATAGAAAATTCAAAAAAATCAAAAAAAATGTAAAACCTTTGCATTGTGACTTTATATGTGACCTAGTTAGCAAGAAAAATAACAAACTTGGAATACGGCAATTAGTTTCAAAAAGTGTTCTCAGAAATGAGCTATCATATATGAATATTCATGGCTTTCAAGGCAAATGACCAATGTTATAGCAAAATTCATGGCATAGTTTTGTTCAAGGGTTAATTGGATAAATGCCACTCCAATGTTGGCGATTTCGAAAAATGCCACTCCAATTTGCAAACTTCGAAAAATGACACTCCAATTCTCGCATACTTCTGTTGATGCCACTCCGGCCACTTGAGCTTGTTTTTTTGTACAAAAACACTCACGTATACGTCTTGTACTTTCTCTTGGATAGAAATGCCCCTGCATCCATCTGGTTAGCACACACCAGCCCATCCCGTGCCTATCTTCTTCCTCCTGTTCGTTGTTCCTCTCCTCGTTCCCCTCCTCTCTCGCCAAGAACCCTAGCCACCATCATGCTGCTCCTCCACATCCCCAGCCTTCGCCCTATTGCTCCACACCATCGTCCGCGCCCTGTCGCTCCACACCATCGGCCCCGTGCTGCTGCTCCATATCCCGTCCTACCGCCCTGCTGCTTCTCACCGCCGGGCAGGAGTCCTAGCCGGCGCGCCGCACCCCAACCGCCCTTCCACTCCGGCCCCATTCTCTCCCCCTACCCCCTACCCCCTTCCCTATCTCCTGCGTCCTTCCGTCGGAGCTCACCGCCAGCCTCTTCTGTCCTCACTCCCCCCTGCCCCAGCTTCCTCTGCTCCATCTGCCATGGCAAGGAGAGATGTCCGGGCCATTGGAGGTGGAGGATGGAGCTCGTATGTCGTTATTTAGATGATCTAAAGAGTAAGGAGAAGGAGAAGATCGCAGGTCGCCTTGCTGAATCTAAGAGCAAGAAAAATGATGCAGATGGCTTGTTTTTGGATGAACTAAAGATTGCTGAAATGAAGTTTGCACAATGGAAGATGGAAGAACTGAAGATTGAGAATGCAAAAATATATGAGTTGATGTGCAGATTTAAGCAGAAAATTGATGAGATCATGTGTGTAGTGAACAACAATAGTAGGCAGATTGGAAACATTTTTGATTTAGGTATAACATGTGCCATTTGTTTGCTTGTAATGTGTGCATTACTAGTGGTTGTACTGAAAAAGATGTACCTAGTGGCTATATAGAGAAATGAGTAATGAAGAATGTGTTATTTTCCTATGCACAAGAAGCATGAATGTACTCTGTAGAGGAAGCATGAATGTACTGTCACAATATTTGTCCATGAACAAAGCATGAAGTTAGTGGAAAAAATGGACATGACCTCTGCCAAAATACATATAATTTGCATCAGATGAAGTCACAATATTTTGCATCAATAAAAGATGAAACCAAATAGTCTTAAAGCTCCAGTTTGAGCATCAACAGTAGATGAACCAAAATAGTCTTAAAGCTCCTGTTTTTGAGCATCACACACACAAGTTCAGGCTCTAGTTTGAGCCTCACACACACAAGTTCAAGCTCCAGTTTGAGCATCACACACACACACAGGTTGAAGCTCTAGTTTGAGCATCACACACACATACATGGTCCAGTTCAAGCAAATTCAACCCCCAAGCCAATAAAGCAGATTTTTCTTGGTTCCTAGAGTTGGCTTGAGAATAGCATCACTAGTAGATGGTGTAACAAACTGCAGGTTTTTGCTCTTCTTCCTTGCAGTTTTCTCCTTTCCAGTACCTTCACTTTGCTTGCCTTTCCCCTTGACTGGAGTCTTCTTCTTGACCGGCATCTTCTTCTTCTTAACCGATGTCTTTTTCTTCTTGACCGGCATCGTCTTCTTGATCGGCGTGTTCTTCTTGACAGGAGTCTTCTATCTGCACATACATTAAGAGCGTATGTCAAAAATAAGTATTGTGTGTTCATAAACATAATTTGTGGTAAAAGAATGAACATAAGTTGGTATGATACCTTTTATAATTTGCGATAGGTTCGTCATCTTCCACAACTTCCTCCGCGGTTGCAGCAGCATCTCTCTTTCTGCATGATAGAAAAGGGTGAAATGGTTCAGCAACATTAACCCAATTGACATAATCAAATTTAGGTAAGTACAATGGCACCTTTTAGTAGGAGTGTGCTCCATTGGTGGTGGTTCTGCAATAACTAAAGGAGGGAGATTGCAAGTTTTCGCAAAGTGGCCATTTCGGCTGCATTTTTTGCATTTCACTACTTTCCTGCCTGGGTCTTCAAGAAATCCTCTAATTCTTTGAACCCTAGGCCTTCCAGGTGGCCTTTTCTCTTGTACAAGTGGGTAAACCATGATTCCAAGGTCAACTTGCTCCCATTGTGTCCTATCTATCATGGTTGGCAGTGCCCCAGCATAAGCAGCCTGAAATTTTGCTACGCTGGAATACTCATCAACAAAGGACTCAATCTTTGCGCCCCTCATTGAACAAATGAAAGTCAATGCATGAATGCAATGTTGCCCAGAAACTTAAGATAGGCACGGGCTGGACTGGTGCGTGCTAACCAGATGGATGCAGGGGCATTTCTGTCCAAGAGAAAGTACAGGACGTATACGTGAGTGTTTTTGTACAAAAAAATGAGCTCAAGTGGCCAGAGTGGCATCGACAGAAGTATGTGAGAATTGGAGTGGCATTTTTCGAAGTTTGCAAATTGGAGTGGTATTTTTCAGAATCGCCAAAATTGGAGTGGCATTTATTCAATTTACCCTTTGTTCAAATGATCTCACATTGTGCACAAGTTTGCGTCTTGGAATGACAAACAATGTTGCCTAAGGAAGTTTTCATTTTCTTTGCACGAAAATTTCATTTTCCATTTTTTGAGTGCCCAAAATGAGTTTTCTTGCAAAGGACCTACCAAATATTTGTTACAAAATTGGACCAAATCAATTTTCTAAAATAATAGGCCATATTTAATGTACAATTGACCAAATGATTGGGTGTCAAAAGCTTTGATGCACCTCTCGTGAAAAAAAAACAAATTTCCGCCGATTCAGTAGGAAGCGTGTCAAATTGGAACTGCAGTTGTCTCATAGTTTGCTCTTTATTTTTTCCAAAAATCATTTTTACGTACATAAGTATCTATTTAATCCGAGAAACACCAAAAGTTTTCCAAGGTTCAACCACTAGCTAGGAATGGTCATGCCCGTCGTTTTGACCGAATTTTGAAATGGGCATGACAAATTCAAAAAAATCAAAAAATGGAAAACCTTTGCATTGTGTCATTATATGTGACCAAGTTACCAGGAAAAATAATAGACTTGTAATACAGCAATTATTTTTAAAAAGTGTTCTCAGAAATGAGCTATCATTTGTGAAGATTCACGGCTTTCAAGCCAAATGGCCAATGTTATGGCCACATTCATGGCATAGTTTGTTAATTTGAGGCAGATCCAAGTGCTATCGAGTACCTTGAGAAACACCATAATAGGATTTGGTATAGGTGCGCCTTTGGTGTGGATAGCAAGGTTGATTATCTCACTAACAAGTGTTGCCAAAGGAAATTTTCATTTTCTTTGGATGAAAATTTAATTTTCCATTTTTTGAGTGCCCAAAATGAGTTTTCTTTGTGAAGGACCTATCATGCATTTGTTGCAAAATTGGACCAAATCAGTTTTCTAAAATATTAGGCCATATTTAATGCACAATTTACCAAATGGTTGGGTGTCAAAAGCTTTGATCCACCTCTCGTGAAAAAGACAAATTTCCGCCGATTTAGTAGGAAGCGAGTCAAATTTGAACTGCGGCTGTCTTATAGTTTGCTCTTTATTTTTTCCAAAAATCATTTCTAGGTACGTAAGTATCTATTTAATCAGAGAAACACCAAATGTTTTCCAAGATTCAACCACTAGCTAAGAACGGTCATGCCCGCCGTTTTGACCGCATTTTGAAATGGGCATGAAAAATTCAAAAAAAAATCAAGAAATTGGAAAACCTTCGCATTATGTCATTATATGTGACCAAGTTACCAGGAAAAATAATAAACTTGTAATACGGCAACTATTTTTAAAAAAATGTTCTCAGAAATGAGCAAGCATGTGTGAAGGTTCATGGCTTTCAAGCCAAATGATCAATCTTATGGCCACATTCATGGCATAGTTTGTTCAAATGATCTAATATTGTGCACAAGGGTGCATCTTGGAATGGCAAACAATGTTGCCTAAGGGAGTTTTCATTTTCTTTGGACGAAAAATTCATTTTCCATTTTTTGAGTGCCCAAAATGAGTTTTTTTGTGAAGGACCTACCATATATTAGTTGCAAAACTGGATCAAATCAATTTTCTAAAATACTTGGCCATATTTAATGTACAATTGACCAAATAGTTGGGTGTCAAAAGTTTTGATCGACCTCTCGTGAAAAAGACAAATTTCCGCCGATTCAGTAGGAAGCGGGTCAAATTTAAACTGCAGTTGCCTCATAGTTTGCTCTTTATTTTTTTCAAAAATCATTTCTAGGTACATAAGTATCTATTTAATCCAAGAAACACCAAAAGTTTTCCAAGATTCAACCACTAGTTAGGAACGGTCATGCCCACCGTTTTGACCGCATTTCGAAATGGGCATTAAAAATTCAAAAGAAAAACAAAAAATTGGAAAACCTTCGCATTGTGTCATTATATGTGACCAAGTTACCAGGAAAAATAATAAACTTGTAATACGACAATTATTTTAAAAAGGTGTTCTCAGAAATGAGCTATCATGTGTGAAGATTCATGGCTTTCAAGCCAAATGATCAATCTTATGGCCACATTCATGGCATAGTTTGTTCAAATAATCTAATATTGTCCACAAGGGTGCATCTTGGAATGGCAAACAATGTTGCCTAAGGAAGTTTTCATTTTCTTTGGACGAAAATTTCATTTTCCATTTTTTGAGTGCCCAAAATGAGTTTTTTTGTGAAGGACCTATCATATATTTGTTGCAAAATTGGACCAAATCAATTTTCTAAAATATTAGACCATATTTAATGCACAATTGACGAAATGGTTGGGTGTCAAAAGCTTTGATCCACCTCTCGTGACAAAGGCAAATTTCCGCCGATTTAGTAGGAAGCGGGTCAAATTTGAACTGTAGTTGTCTTATACTTTGCTCTTTATTTTTCCAAAATTCATTTCTAGGTACATAAGTATCTATTTAATTAGAGATACATGGTGTGGTGGCGATACTTCGAGGTTTGGACGTGGCCGAGGGCCCCAACTCCAGAGCGCGTAAACTGGCATGCCCGCCGCGTGGTCACCGCGTGACCGTGGCGTTGCCACGCATTCTGGGCGCCTAGGCATGTCTGGTGGGTTGGGCACTCCCCCGGTAGGTGCTAGGAAGAAGAAGGCAATAGAATAATATCACGAGGAGACTGAACTAAGCTCAAACATGAATTAGCAGCCAAGTGTTTGATTAGTGGTGTGGAAAATGCACATGGCCAATGGGCCTGAGTTTTGGCCGAGGATGATCATCTACTAAGGAGACTGTCTTGGCAAATTTGGAGAACAAATGGAGGAGCCTAGGTGTCACTTGCTTTGCAAAGTACCACACTGGACAGAAATATGAATGCTGAAGCTGGGCTCAAATGAATGAATGGATTGAGCTAAAATTTGGAGGACGATGATAATTTGGGCATCTGAAGGCACTGTAAAATTTCGTACCATTTGGATAAATAAAAATGGTACTTCCTTCACAGTGCTCTCCACTGAACAGAAAATTGGGAAACATATTGAGGGAAATTGGCTAAATTAAATGAGCTAAAGTTTGGTGGAGGGAGGTTCTATGGGCAGGGTCATGTCCTGGTAAATTTTCCGCAATTATAAAGAATATAAAATATAGTTGCTTCACAAACTGGAAATAGTACCAGAAACAAAGATTGGACTGTGAGCTCACATGGATTTTTATATGGGGCTCAAATTTTGGGGATAGCTATGATTTGGGCATATAGAAGATGTGGCAAAAATTCAACTTATTAGGATATGCCTAGCTTGTACTTCCTTCACAATGGTTCTAGCTGAACAAAAACTTTGGAAATTTGCTGAGGAAGATTTACTAGGCAAATGGAGCTGAATTTTGTCATGAGGCAATGATTTGGATAGTAAAGAGTGCCCAAATTTTTTGGGAATTTTGGGAATGATAGAAATATAGGCTGCTTCACAACCTAGGGCAAAAAATGACACATGGACATGACACATAGGCAAAACTGATGAGGTAGCACCTAGTCATAGCAATGCACCACAATTTACAAGGCTATGACCATCTATATTGGTCATGATCAGCTAGAAATAAGGCAGCGGGCCATTGTTGTCTACTTTACGACCATTTCGTGTAAGGAAATTACGACCTTTCTAACAAAAATGGTCGTTATGGTTTAGGGTTTGGAGCCCCCCGACTAGCTTACGACCAATTGGTCTCAAATGGTCATAGATTTATGACCATTTCTTCCAGGGTCACTAATAGAAGATCACAAGTTGACATATTTCTTGTAGTGAGGACATGGATTGTTACGAGTATTCATCAATCTTATCTATGATAAGCAGAACATTGATGTTTGTAGCACTCTTTATGAATCACAACCTATCGAACGGGCTATCAACGTATATATTGAAAAATTTAAAATTCTCTTACATTATATAGTAGGCCTATCAACCTACATGAATTAGATGATGTCACACTCAATAAACAATCATCGTTTATGAAATGCCCGCTTCTCACAGCCCTGGCCCACCAAAAAACCATCCGCCTCCCGCGCGTGATCCCTGCCCGGCGCCAGCTGCCCGCATTCATGCGGAACCGGCTCCTCTGTCGTGCGCTGCCTGCGTTGGGTCACTGACATGAAGGCCAGGTACCCAACGGGCCTCCACGTTAGTGGAAGAATGGCACAGTGTTGTACTTCAGACGATCTGGTCGAGGGCGCCGCCCGCTGCACGCTCGGCTGAACACGCCTCCTTGCCGCATTCAAACGCCTCCAAGAAACCCGTGTGGAAGCCGAGAAACCCACTCCGGCCACATGTCCGTTTATGATCGGGTCGGTATTAAACGCAACGCCAGTCGAGCTCCTCCCGTCCTCCCTCTATTTAATCTCCTATTTAAATGAGGCCCGACGCCGGCCAAGAATCGCACACCTCCGCCGCTCCCCTATCTCCTCCTCCATTTTCTCCACTCTTTACAATGGCTTATGAAGAGTAGTTATCCGGTATATAAGCCGGCTGGGTGGCCTACCGAGCCTGGTGGATACGAGCTACGCATCTCGCTGATTCACCTCCCTCGCCTCGCCCAACGGAGATAGTTGCCGCCCCAAGCCGGCGCGTGGTTTAGCAAATCACCACTCCTGGCCAGCTCGACGAGGAGCGGCGAGTTGCTCCACGCCGGCATGGCGGGGAGCACGGGCATCGTCGCTGCCGTCCATGACGCCGCCTTGTACCGCGCCTCCCATGTCTGTGGTCGTGACTCCCATGCCTGCGGCCACGCCATGCAGGCACAGACAGAAGCCGGGTGCGCGGAGAGCGACGAGTTGGTGGCCAGCGCCTCCGCGTCCGCCGCCATCATTGAGGAGAAGTAGAACACTGGAGGCCGCTGCCGCTTGGGTCCCATGAAGGCCACCGCCGAGGCGACGCCTTTGTACACAGCAAGTGTCTTGTGGGTCCTTCTGTTGCGAGGACCTTCGTCGACCCAGCATGGGCTCCACGGAACCGGAGAAGCCCCCTTCGACTCCATCTTAGGCATCAGCAAAGGATTTCACTCAGTTGAGTTGTGGGGAAGCGAGACATCCCTTGCGCTGAAGCATATACCTCCGGGGCTCCCAACAGTCCGGTGATCATGCTGCCGGAAATGAGGAAGACAAAGGGATCCACGGGTGACCATTTAGACTAGGTATTATTATACCTGTGAAGTTCAGGAGTAGCACCGCTTAGTTGATTTATAAATGTAATGAAATCCGTCGTGTTTATATGATAATCCGGTATTTTATATGAATTCCGTCATTGTTTATATGAAATATCACCGTGTTTGCACAAATTTCATCCAGTTGGTTGAGTTGTTGTCAGAATGTGTGCGGCTACGGTTGGATGGCATAATTTGCGGGTTGCCGTTCGAGATGTGTGTTGGGAATCGTTGCATGGAAAACAAAAAAAATTCTGCGCACACGCAATGACCTATCCATGGAGATGCATAGCAACGAGGAGGAGAGTATGTCTACGTACCCTTGTAGACCGTAAGCGGAAGCGTTTCACAACGCGGTTGATGTAGTTGAACTTTCTTCGTGCTCCAACCGATCTAGTACCGAATGCACGGCACCTCTGCGTTCTGCACATGTTCAGCTCGGGGACGTCCTACACCTTCTTGATCCAGCAAGATGGCAAGGTAGTAGATGAGTTTCGACAGCACGATGGCGTGGTGACGGTGATGGTGATGTGATCTCCGCAGGGCTTCGCCTAAGCACGACGAAAATATGACCGGGGGTGTAAACGGTGGAAGGGGGCACCGCACACGGCTAGGCAATTGTATGTTGTGTGCTAGGCGCCCCCCTCCCACATATATATAGGTGGGAGGGAGGGAGGAGCAGCCAAAGGAGGCGCCCAAGTAGGAGGAATCCTACTTGGGGTCCCTCCCAAGCCGCGCCCCCCTTTCCTTATTTGGAGTGCGGGGAAAGGCAGGGGAGGGTGCCCCCCCCCCCCCCTTTCCTTTTTCCCATGAGAGGGAAAGGCAAGAGGGGCTAGCCCTCCCCCTTTTCCTTCCCTAGGGAAGTCCAAACAAGGGAGGAGGCGCACCAGCCCCCTCGTGGGCTGGTATGTCCCCTCCTTTGGCCCATAAGGCCCATAACTTGCCGGGGGGGTGCCCGGAACCCCTTCCGGTGACCCGATTCCTTCCCGGTACGTCCCGAAACACTTCTGGTGTCCAAAAACCATCGTCCTATATATCAGTCTTTACCTCTCGACCATTCTGAGACTCCTTGTCATGTCCGTGATCTCATCCGGGACTCCGAACAACATTCGGTCACCAAAACATATAACTCATATAACACTATATCGTCAACGAACGTTAAGCGTGCGGACCCTACGGGTTCGAGAACTATGTAGACATGAACGAGACACCTCTCCGATCAATAACCAATAGCGGAACCTGGATGCCCATATTGGCTCCTACATATTCTACGAAGATCTTTATCGGTCGAACCGTTATGACAACATACGTAGTTCCCTTTGTCCATCGGTATGTTACTTGCCCGAGATTCGATCGTTGGTATCTTCATACCTAGTTCAATCTCATTACCGGCAAGTCTCTTTACTCGTTCCGTAATACATCATCATGTAACTAACTCATTAGTCACTTTGCTTGCAAGGCTTCTTATGATGTGTATTACCGAGAGGGCCCAGAGATACCTCTCTGATACTCGGAGTGACAAATCCTAATCTTTATCTATGCCAACTCAACAAACACCTTCGGAGATACTTGTAGAGCATCTTTATGATCACCCAGTTACGTTGTGACGTTTGATAGCACACAAGGTATTCCTTCGGTATCCGGGAGTTGCATAATCTCATAGTCGAAGGAATATGTATTTGACATGAAGAAAGCAATAGCAATAAACTGAACGATCATTATGCTAAGCTAATGGATGGGTCTTGTCCATCACATCATTCTCCTAATGATGTGATCCTGTTATCAAATGACAACACATGTCTATGGTTAGGAAACCTTAACCATCTTTGATCAACGAGCTAGTCTAGTAGAGGCTTACTAGGGACACGGTATTTGTTTATGTATTCACACATGTATTTAAGTTTCCGATCAATACAATTCTAGCATGAATAATAAACATTTATTATGAATAAGGAAATATAATATAATATAACAACTTTATTATTGCCTCTAGGGCATATTTCCTTCAGTCTCCCACTTGCACTAGAGTTAATAATCTAGTTCACATCACCATGTGATTTAACACCCATAGTTCACATCGCCATGTGACCAACACCCAAAGAGTTTACTAGAGTCAATAATCTAGTTCACATCACCATGTGATTAACACCCCAAGAGTATTAAGGGGTGATCATGTTTTGCTTGTGAGAGAAGTTTAGTCAACGGGTCTGTCACATTCAGATCCGTATGTATTTTTGCAAATTTCTATGTCTACAAAGCTCTGTATGGAGCTACTCTAGCTAATTGCTCCCACTTTCAATATGTATCCAGATTGAGACTCAGAGTCATCCGAATCGGCGTCAAAGCTTGCATCGACGTAACCCTTTACGACGAACTCTTTATTACCTCCATAATCAAGAAATATCTCCTTAGTCCTCTTAGGTAACTAAGGATAATTTTGACTGCTGTCCAGTGATCTACTCCTGGATCAGTATTGTACCCCCTTGCCAAACTCATGGCAAGGCACACATCAGGTCTGGTACTCAGCATAGCATACATGATAGAACCTATGGCTGAGGCATAGGGAATGACTTTCATTTTCTCTCTATCTTCTGCAGTGGTCGGGTTTTGAGTCTGACTCAACTTCACACCTTTAACACAAGCAAGAACCCTTTCTTTGACTGGTCCATTTTGAACTTCTTCAAAACTTTGTCAAGGTATGTGCTTTGTGAAAGTCCTATTAAGCGTCTTGATCTATCTCTATAGATCTTGATGCCCAATATATAAGCAGCTTCACCGAGGTCTTTCATTGAAAAACTCTTATTCAAGTATCCTTTTATGCTATCCAGAAATTCTATATCATTTCCAATCAATAATATGTCATCTACATATAATATCAGAAATGCTACAGAGCTCCCACTCACTTTCTTGTAAATACAGGCTTCACCAAAAGTCTGTATAAAACCATATGCTTTGATCACCTCATCAAAGCGTATATTCCAACTCCGAGATGCTTTCACCAGTCCATAGATGGATCGCTGGAGTTTGCACACTTTGTTAGCACCTTTAGGATCGACAAAACCTTCTGGTTGCATCATATACAACTCTTACTTAAGAAATCCATTAAGGAAAGCAGTTTTAACGTCCATTTGCCAGATTTCATAATCATAAAATGCGGCAATTGCTAACATGATTCGGACGGACTTAAGCATTGCTATGGGTGAGAAAGTCTCATCGTAGTCAACCCCTTGAACTTGTCGAAAACCTTTTGCGACAAGTCGGGCTTTGTAGATGGTGACATTACCATCAGTGTCAGTCTTCTTCTTAAAGATCCATTTATTCTCTATGGCTTGCCGATCATCGGGCAAGTCCACCAAAGTCCACACTTTGTTCTCATACATGGATCCTATCTCAGATTTCATGGCCTCGAGCCATCTGCAGGAATCTGGGCTCATCATAGCTTCTTCATAGTTCGTAGGTTCGCCTTGGTCTAGTAACATGACTTCCAAAACAGGATTACCGTACCACTCTGGTGCGGATCGTGCTCTGGTTAACCTACGAGGTTCAGTAGCAACTTGATCTGAAGTTTCATGATTATTATCATTTGCTTCCTCTCTAGTTGGTGTAGGCATCATGGGAACGGATTTCTCTGATGTGCTACTTTCCAATTCGAGAGAAGGTACAGTTACCTCATCAAGTTCTACTTTCCTCCCACTCACTTATTTCGAGAGAAACTCCTTCTCTAGAAAGGTTCCATTCTTGGCAACAAAGATCTTGCCTTCGGATCTGTGGTAGAAGGTGTACCAAATTGTTTCCTTAGGGTATCCTATGAAGACGCACTTCTCCGATTTGGGTTCGAGCTTATCAGGCTGAAGCCTTTTGAAATAAGTGTCGCGACCCCAAACTTTAAGAAACGACAGCTTAGGTTTCTTGTCAAACCACAGTTCATACGGTGTCGTCTCAACGGATTTAGATGGTGCCCTATTTAACGTGAATGCGACTGTCTCTAATGCATAACCCCAAAACGATAGTGGTAAATCGGTAAGAGGCATCATAGATCGCACCGTATCTAATAAAGTGCGGTTACGATGTTCGGACACACCATTACGCTGTGGTGTTCCAGGTGGCGTGAGTTGTGAAACAATTCCACATTGTTTTAAATGAAGGCCAAACTCGTAACTCAAATATTTGCCTCCATGATCAGATCATAGAAACTTTATTTTCTTGTTACGATGATTCTCCACTTCACTCTGAAATTCTTTGAACTTTTCAAATGTTTCAGACTTGTGTTTCATCAAGTAGATATACCCATATCTACTCAAATCATCTGTGAAGGTCAGAAAATAACAATACCCGCCGCGTGCTTCAACACTCATCGGACCGCATACATAGGTATGTATTATTTCCAATAAGTCATTAGCTCGCTCCATTGTTCTGGAGAACGGAGTTTTAGTCATCTTGCCCATGAGGCATGGTTCGCAAGTATCAAATGATTCATAATCAAGTGATTCCAAAATCCCATCTGCATGGAGTTTCTTCATGCGCTTTACATCAATATGACCTAAACGGCAGTGCCACAAGTATGTTGCACTATCATTATCAACTTTGCATCTTTTGGCATCAATATTATGAATATGTGTATCACTACGATCGAGATTCAATAAACCATTCACATTGGGTGTATGACCATAGAAGGTTTTATTCATGTAAATAGAACAACAATTATTCTTTGACTTAAATGAATAACCGTATTGCAATAAACATGATCAAATCATATTCATGCTCAACGTAAACACCAAATAACATTTATTTAGGTTCAACACTAATCCCGAAGGTAGAGGGAGTGTGCGATGGTGATCGTATCAACCTTGGAATCACTTCCAACACACATCGTCACCTCGCCCTTAACTAGTCTCTGTTTATTCTGCAACTCATGTTTCGAGTTACTAATCTTAGCAACTAAACCGGTATCAAATACCCAGGGGCTACTATTAATACTAGTAAGGTACACATCAATAACATGTATATCAAATATACCTTTGTTCACTTTGCCATCCTTCTTATCCGCCAAGTATTTGGAGCAGTTCCATTTCCAGTGACAATTTCCTTTGCAGTAGATGCACTCAGTTTTAGGCTTGGGTCCAGCTTTGGGCTTCTTCATGGGAGCGGCAACTTGCTTGCCATTGTTGGGAAACCTAGTAGAAAAAAAATCACACCTACGCACACCCATGATCAATATGAAGATGCATTACGGATTGGGATCACGATCGTTACCGTCACCGAGTTGTAGCAGAAGAAGAACGTGTCGGTGTAGATCGTAGTTGGAGTCCCTCGAACCGTCGATCGAACAATCCCGCGAACTGCCCACGAACAGTCCCTCGAACAGAAGACCGAAAACACGGCCTCTCTACTTGGTTGTAAGCATGAAGCCTTCATGATCCGGCAGCGCTTCGCCATCCAGAGCTAATTGTCACCGGAGAATTAGAGGGAGGAGATTAGAACCACACTGGGCTTCTGATTATGAGGATTAGAGGATCTAGGTCTAGCTGTAATTAGATCAACTAGAACTAGAACTAGAGGGAACTAGAGGAGGCTCCAAACTTGTGTTAGGAAAAGGTGCAAATCCTCTAGTATATATAGGTTGGAGGGGAGAGGGAGGGGTGCCACAAGGAGGGAAAGGACTCCCCTCCTTGGCCGGCCAAGAGGAGGGGGATTCCCCCTCCAATTCGGCCTCCTCTCCCTTCCCCAAGTGGAAAGGAGGGTGCCACCTCTAGTGGCCCAAGTAGCATTCCACCACTTGGCCTTTTTAGGCCCGTTGATATTAAATTAAATATTAAAGCCCTCTAGCAATTACTAGAGCATATCATATATAATTTAACATCATCGGAAACATTTTCCACCTATATATTATTTATCTGTAATACCCGGTATTGCCCGATACTCTCCAAAACCCTTCCGGTGACCCTGAAACGCTTCCGGATCCTCTAGAAACTATTTCAAATATTTATGAAACAATTCCAAAAATATGTTCTCATCACTCATGTCCTGCTAACACTCAGCAGATCATGATTGCCTTAAGCTTGTGACCCCATAGGTTCGATAACTCATAGACATGAACGAAACCCCTTCGTTTAATGATCGTTAGCGGAACCGTGGACATCCATATCGATCCCTATGAGTACACAAATGATATTCGATTGAGCATTTGGTTATCATGTGATGTTACCTTTGCTTCGCGATACTTCACAAAACCCGGGATGCATCGGTATCCTCCTGAGTCATCACATGCTTATTATACAGTTATCCTCGTTATCGATTTTGTTCTTTCTTCTCGTTATCGTGTTCCGGCGTCCCCATGACGTAGTCACCTTTGTTTGGCCAGACGATGATGGGTGTTGTCACACCGAGAGGGCCCTAAGTATATCTCTCCATAGTCGGAGGCGCAAATCCCACTCTCGAGCTATCTAATCCTTTGTCAAACTTCCTGAGGAGCCTGGAAGTTGTCATTATGATCACCGTGTTATAGGTGACATTTGAGCAACCCCAAAGTCCACTGTATGGTAAGAAGTGACTATGATATTCTCATGGTCTAAGGAGAAAAAAAACGCACGTTAACACTCTGTGTTATTACAATTGATTACAGACGATATAAACTCAATCCATAACAAACAAGTTTGGGTCGATTCAATATGATCGTTCTTCTAACGTCATCTCAATGTTGTTTTAGGACTATCGTTACACTTAATGATATCCTAAGATCCGGAAAACATGACCACCAACAACACTTGAGCCAGTCTTAGAGGCAAGACTAGGAACCTACTATTTACCGTTTATCATTCCACACGTGCATATGAGTTTTCCACTGAATCGCATATTCAAGGATCATAGCAGTTATAGCATGAAATATAAACTCTTAATTATGAACACGGAAATATAGTAATACAATATTATTGCCTCTAGGGCATATTTTCAACAATAATCCGTCATGTATTCCTGCCCACCAATGTCTACTCATTGAGGAGTCGGCCCTTCCCGCAAGGAGGCGTGGTGGTCACCGTCTAGGTGCGGTGACAGGAAGTGTAAGGCGCCGTGGTACCTCATTAGGATCGTGCAGTTGGTTGCACCTACCGTGGTGGATGACTCAGAGGATGACGCTGACGATCCACTGCCTCCGCCGTCGCCGCTACCGCCCCCTTACCCGCCATCAAAAGATGTTCCCGAGTGCCCCAGTAATGGCCATATGTCAGGTGCTTGCCGGCCTTGGACTAGGCGGCAGGAGGACTGACGCAATTCACCGGCCCGTGGCGTGGAGTCCTTGTCAGTGTCAGGGCCGCTAGGGCGACAGTTCCAAAATCAGGTGCGCCGGTGCGGTTGTCCCAATTTCAAACACCAGTGGTTGCGAAAGGTGCCCGCGCTTTCTAGCTGCCAGGCCAACGTCGCCGGTAGGCCTCGGTGCACTATGCCTGCTGTTGGACAAAGCACGCATGGACCACCTACCATATGCCGACTTGTGGCAAATTCTGCGATGGGAGACCAGGTGGCAACCATGGAAAGCAGAGCCGGTCAGTCTGGGATTAGGAAGCACTCTTTGTCTTGAGCATCTGCCCTCCCTGCGACTGGTCTTGGGACGCGGCGAAGGATAGGTCCCTTGCCTTGCCTACCTCCACCACTTGCGTGGGGTGGTAGTGGAACCTGCTATAGCCAATAGGAACTCACCTGAAGATCCTATGCAGACAGACCTGGCAATCCGCGTGGAGTCGGTGGAGTTGGTGGTTGATGATGGGATGCGAGGCACGCGTCCTACCATGGGCTACCAACTGGATTGAATGTATATGCTTAATGGGACAGAAAGCATGCAAGCGGTAACCCCTAAGGTACCCTCTAGTGCGGCTCGTCTGCAGGATCTCTCTCGTTCGTTCAAAGGCATGCCACGTGGAAACAAGATGGGGACTACACATGCATGGGATACCTTCATGGTTAGCCTTTCTAAGGAGGTATCTGCAGCTTTATCTGGTGGGACAGGCACACCGGCTACACAAAGCATGCACCAGTCCACTGCATGTGCCCGCCTAAACGCTTTTTGTGCCCAAGTATAGTGCGTGTTATCTCCCATCCTCATGACACTTGTGAGTCATGCACCGCCGAAGTCGAGGCGCCCAAAGCAGCAAAGGTAGATCACCACCACCACACCTAGGCGAAGAGTACGCTTGGCTGAGGGCCTAGGTCATGGATCTGTGGACACCAAACAACAACAAGCAATCATAAGGAAACTTTGCCTGGCAAATGATGGAGACATCATAGGCGATGATGCATTGCAGGCGTACGCCCGTTGGTTCGACTGCCCATTAAATGATACACAAATCGCGGCAGTTCTGGCGTTGTTTGGATGGGAACACTCGGTCTTGCCACTTAAGGAGACCATGGTGGACATGAAGGTGAGGGCCTAAGCCTTCAACCCTTGTGGTGATTGTTGTTGGCTCCCTATATGGCTACACAACATTTGAAGTTGCTTGTGTGGAATGTACGCGGGCTGAATACACCAGCACGGCGCAATACTATCTATCAAGTGGTGACGGCGGCCAATCCTAGTATAATCTGTTTTCAGGAGACCAAGATGGAGGTTGTAACGCTTGAGACTATCAAACAATGCTTGGGGAATAAATTTGGAAGTTTCTATTACCTTCCGGCTGATGGCACACGGGATGGCATTTTACTAGCTTGGGATCCACTTGTGGCTACGTTATCTAAACCGCAAAATCACCGATAACACGCTCTTGGCATTGGTCCAGCCCCTAGGGGCACCGGTATGGCGGCTCACGAGCGTCTATAGGCCAAACCTGGACGCGTCAAAGCTTGAATTTTTGCAAGAGATGGTAGATATTCATGACTTACACGTGGGTCCGTGGATGATCGTCGGAGATTTTAATATTTTGGTAAACTCAGAAGATAAGAACAATGCATCGATTAATCGGCGGTTGATATCTCATTTCTAGTCTAAACTAAATCGGTGGAACCGAAAGAAATCTACCTCAATGGGAGGAGATAAACTTGGTCCAATGATAGGGCATGTGAAACTTTGGAAAAGATTGATCATGCTTCGCGACAAACTCCTGTGAGGATCTCTACCCTTCAAGCTTCCTTTCAGCATTGGGCTCTGCGGTATCTGATCAATGCATGCTTCTGCTGGATTTGAGCGCGGATTTCCACTTCGGCAAGCATTTTAAGTTCGAGGTTTTCTGGCCGAAAGCACCTGGGTTCATGGACATGATTCAAGAAGCATGGAATTCTACACCATCAACTGGCAATCCCTTCATAGTACTGAACAATAGGCTACAGATCACCGCGAAACAGCTACAAAGGTGGAGTGTTAAATGGATTGGGAATATACGTCTACAGATCACCATTGCATTTGAGATAATTTTGCATTTGGATGTGGCCTTAGAATCTCGGGAGCTGGTTCCAGCCGAATTTGAGCTGCGCAAACTTTTGAAAAGGAAGCTACTGGGCCTATGTTCTCTTCAACGAACGATTGCAAGACAAAATCCAAACTCGTGCATCTCAAGGATGGGGATGCCAATATTCGTTTTCCCCATCAACATACTCGGCATCGACAGCGGAAGAACGTCATCATGTCTATGCGGCACAACTATGAAATAATAATTGGCCAGGAGAGGATTGTGGCGGTGGTTGATGATTACTATGGCAAACTATTTGGATCCGCACGAGTGAGGGATCAATCTCTCAACCTCCATGCATATGATCTAAAACACCTTGAGGCGCCATTCACGTCGGACGAAGTGCTCAAAGTCCTAAAGTCTATGCCACTAGAGGGCCAAACGGTTTTATGGTACGATTGTACACAACCTGCTCGAGTATCATTCAAGAAGATTTTATGAAGGCCCTTGAGTCTTTCCATCATGGCGACATGCGGGGCCTTCATCGATCAACAAAGCGCTTTGTTTCGCTACTGCCTAAGAAGGAAGGTGCAAAGGAAATGCCAGACTACATACCTATGAGTATGGTGCATGGCTCTATCAAAATCTTTGATAAGATTCTGGGTTGCCAGCTAGCGGAGGACCTGCCTCGTCAAGTTGGAACATATCAAAGTGCCCTCGTCCAAGGCTGATCTCTGGACGATAATTTTATGTTGGCTCAATGCACAACCAGATTACTACACGTGCTAAAACAACCTATGGTCATGCTTAAGTTAGACATTTTCAAGGCATTTCACTCAGTGCAATGGCCTTTTCTGCTAGAGGTCTTCCGGATGATGGGTTTTAGCACAAGGTGGCTATAGTGGATTTCTGGACTTCTTGCTACATCGTCCACGCGGATTATGATAAATGGGGTACCCGAAGCACCTCTCTACAATTGCAGAGGCCTTGACCAGGGCGATCCATCTCTTCATCCTCATCACGGAACCTTTGCAACAACTATTTAGTGTGGCCTCGAATATGGAAATCCTAGCTCCACCGGCAAGAGTTGGCTTCAGTCACCGGCTTTCTATTTTTGCGGATGATGTCATCATATTTTTGAAACATGATGACGTAGTGTTGAAAGCTTGCTCAAACTATCCTGGACATGCATGGTACGACGTCCGGCCTAGGTGTGAACTTTCACAAAACTGCTGCCTTGCCGATATGTTGATATGAAGACCAAGAAAGCATTGATTGAGACTACCCTTGCATGCTCGCTGGGGATTTTCCCGTGTAAGTACCTTAGGCTACCACTATGGATCAGCTGCTTAGCCGCCCTTCCTAAGAAGGAATCGACGGCCATGTTTAGGACATCAACAAGGGCGACGATTGGAGATGGCAAAGACGCCCTATTTTGAGAAGATCGATGGATCAATGGAGCACGGCCAGAGGAACTTGCACTGGGCGCTATACGCTAGAATAACATAGTGTGTGAAAGCATCTCGAACTGTCTATGATGCCCCCCTTTCTTCTATATAACTAGATTGGGATCGCGCCTTGGCGCGAGGGTGCCGGTCCCAACATTTTAGCCAAACAAGTAATGCTGCATCCAATCTTATGCTGGCCATGGATAGGGTGCCAAGCTGGCCGTGCCTTGGCGAGAGGGTACATTCTTAATAGGAGATGTACCATGACATACCAAAAGAAAGCAAAGATCAATCATTCATCTAATATTATCTATACATGATGAGTCCAAGGAATAAGAGCATCCATCATATATATACATTATTCAGGCCTCATCCATAATCATCCATTAGAATTACACAACAAACTAAACATTTCCATCAAAAGAAACTGTGTAAAATTCCAAATGATGGGGTTGGGTGTTGTAATAATTTAAGGTGCCTCATTATCTGATACAGATGACCAAAATATACAATGGAATTCCTGTAAGATACATATGACCAAAATTAAAAGATATCATAGCTATACATAATTCAGTCCTCATCCATAATCTCTCCAATCCTAGCTCGTGACACAGGTTTAGTTTGAAAAGAATCTCTCCAATCTTGCAGCATAATAGAAGTTCATATCATTATGAAATCAGAGAGAGAGAGAGAGGTAACAGACCTAAAATATAGCAATATATTTCCATAGCAGCAACAACCCAAGCAATTAAAATTTGCCACTACAATAAGAAATCATAAGCAAATAAGCATGTATATGAAGTGATCAAAATTTAATTAGATAAGAGTTGATCCTATTTGTGCCTTTGTGAGAAAATTTAAAAACCAAGCCACAAACACAATCATTTGGTACCTTGACTACATCCCGGCACAACTAAGTCTCAGGAATGTTGAAGAGTTTGGCGGGCACTAATTATATTGTAGCACAAAATACTAATAAATAGTATCTATGCAGATTAGGTAGGAGCCCATGAAGGAACCACAAATAGCACACATTAGCAGATTAAGCAAATACTTTAAATGGCTGGCTACCTACCATACTGAGAAGCTTACTAACTGTTCTTCGTTCGCGATAGACACATGCCTGGCTAATAATCTTCACTCTGTACAATGAGATACTCGGCCGGTGATTGAATCAATCTTGCAAGATACGACAATAATAACATTAGGCAAGATACAATATGAAAACTGCTTAGAGAAAGTCAGCTAACATGGAGAATTATAACTTGCTCGAATGTAAGTTTTCCTTAATGTGCTATGTGGAATGATGTTGAAGAGACAGGAGAAACGAAAATTATGAGAAAATATCAGTTATGCGGACTGTACCCATAAAAGGGAGAAATCATTGACTATTTCCATTGGTAATTACAAAGGTTATAACATTTATCTACTCTCAATTACCATGTTTTTAAAAGGTATATTTGCATTTCATTTCCAGTCCAGACATAAACAGTAAATGCCGGATAGCATGATTATTTGTAACTAAACTAAATCTCCAAAATTATGAAAATGACAATAGGGAACTAGGAGCATGGGATGGACTTTGCCGCAAGTATCATAGCAGTACTATGGTAATTCTAAATGATAACAAAAGAAATATTCTAAGGAGTCAGCTTTGCTAATCAGCAAACATTATGAGAAGGGTCTATGGTTATTTTTCTTGAGTGCTTTACAGGTGCGCTGTATATACTTTCTGGATGAGTGATTACAATAGAAAAGTAAACAAAAGCAAAAGTAATTGCATGAGAATAGAGGCAGCAAAAATTCAGAAACCATGGAATATTCTAAGGGATCAAGAACATGATCTGGGATTTCCGTAGAAATGAAAACAAAAATCAATAACATCCGTACCAATCTGTAGACCACCTTCTCTCAAGCAGACAAGGATATGAGCATATGGAAACCCTCCTCTAGAACTCAATAATGTTATCTGTATAATCCTTTTGTAGAAGCGGAAAGAACAATAATTAGTCGATTATTTGCAACCTACACGGTAGGGCATGATCATCAACAAAGTAGTCAAACATGGTTGAAAACCATAAGATACAGAGAAGTCTGGCAACTAAAATTCTCACAAGAATAATACATGAGTACATGATAGTTCAACCAAATTATCTAAATTGAATAAAGTTTTGGCATAACCAGGAGGTAAATGCCAAGCTATTGGCATGCTAGTGTACATATCTAAGCATGGTATAACCAAAGAAACATAAAAACAAGATAACTGAACTTTCTTTAGACAGAAGAGTGATATATGAAAAGCACCATGGGGAGGAGTCAAGCAATGGCATCACATCCAAACCAAAGCTGTAAGGATTACTGAGAATGGATCTTACATTGCATCATTGGAATATATAGCCATGTATAGATTGGAACTTTAAACTTCTTCATATACTGGTATAGAGTTGTAAGTACAAATCATGGTTCTCCATAATGCAGGAAAATCATACCAAACCTGCAAATGACCAGATAGTGATCAAAATTAGTACCAAACCCTTAATTGTCAATCAAATCCTTTCAGTGATGAGTATGTCTTTGACATGACAATGTCACGTCTGTTTGCCATTATTTCTTGTCTTCTAGTCATATGTGGTTTATAATCACAGGTTATGAGAACACCCAACAAAACAGTTCGCACGCTTATTTAGACACGAAGAAGATTAATTGGTTAAATAAATCATTCCATGCTCTCTTATTTGGACAAGAACGCACATTCAGATTGAACTCTTCCTGAAAATATCATATGGATTTATCAAAGTGTGAGTAAAAAGCCACCAAGATCGCCATCCTTATTTCAGATATTGAAATAAATAGTACAAAGAGGAGAAATATTAGAAAACTATGAGAAACAGCAAGCTAGAACTTGGAAATCACATCGAGTTAAGATGTACTCCCTCTGTAAACTAATATAAGTGTCTAGATCACTACTGTAGTGATCTAAACACTCTTATATTAGTTTACGGAGGGAGTAAGAACCAATGGATACTTCCACCTCAAGAAAGTAAATGGCCACATGCACCTAAAACAGATCTAAGACACTTCCACGAATAGGGCTTACTCTGAAGATACCATTTTTATAAAAACATTGGCAAAATTTCAAACGACCTTGCGACCCCTTTGAATCTAAATACAAAACTCGACATCGTGAAAGAAACTAAGATAAATTGAGATATTAATGTGTTGTTAAGGGGAGAAACATGGAATTCACTTTTCGACTGGGCATCCGTAGCTAACATTGTAAACCAGCAGCCAATTGTGATTTTTAATGACAGCCTTGGAAAAAATGCAGAGCATTGAACTAAATCTAAAACTAAACTATAAGTGAGAAGTACACTCAAATAAACTATGCCATGATCCATAGAGCCTAAATCAGCAGCAATTATATATTAAAAAATAGCCGTTAAAGGGAAAGGGAGCCATAGTCCGCTATCCTTGTCCTCGATGCAATGAGGATCATGTTTGCTTCGATGGTGTTTTACTGCAAGAGAAATCCAGATGTGCAGTTGATCATATAATGATATAAGAGTAAAATTCTCGATTAACTATCAAAGAATTCAAGTGATCCTGAGATCTGCATACAAGGAAACAAAAAAATGATCACTACAGATTCATCTACTTGTGCATGCCTACCAAAATCTTTGTTTGTTTTTAAGGTTTTATGACCCCGAAGTCTCCATATACATACTTATTCAACATAATCTCAGTGTCATCTACAAATATAAGCATATCGATCAGGTTATGAATCTAGAGCAGCACAACAATGTGAAATAAATAAAATATTAAATTACTGGAGATAAACAAGGCAATGAAAAACAAAAACAAAAGATGAACAATCTCCGGAAAAGGAGATGATAGAAAATCAACACCAATTATTATAACGTACGCTCAAATTAACGGATGGTCAAAGAAAGCATCTTGTTATTTTAAGAAAAAACAGTGAAAACAACCTGTAGAAGAAGAACATTTCCTTGGTATATCCTTGTAAGACAGAAAGGCTGAAATGCTGAGATGCAAGGAATGTACTCATCTTCAGTTCTTTACTCTAAATCATAGAAATACTGAAAAACATGTGAACCATGTAAAAGCAAAGGAGCAGATGAAGATCATGTTGATATTTTTTATCCAACATATAAACAAAGATCCCTCTTCCTTGGATCCTAGCTAGACCAGTAATCATGCACAAAGGAACAAGACCACCAGCATTCCATGCACAAAGAAACATCAAATGCAAGTCCTACCAGGATTCAGACAAGGAACAAAAGGCATAGAGGTACATACAAAAAAACAAGCAAAGAGAATAATACACTTGACTTTCCACAAAAAAGACAAGAAACAAAAGGCCCTCATTGGCCAGCCTGCACACCAATCATATCGCCATACAACCATGCACCCATGCACCAAGCCCTGGAAACGAAGAAGAGTGGAAAGGAGGAGGAGAAGAGGTGTTGACCTGCAGATCCACGAAGGGAGATGCACGAGGCTGCTACCAGACGATGCGCAAGCACATATCAAAGGAGGCACCGGCCAGGGGATAGACTAAAAGCACAATAATCCAGTAACAACGGACCAATCTGCAGGAAAAATAAAGAAATATCATTGATGAGCAGCAGCCAACGAGCGAGAATGGAAAAAATAGACTCGTGAAGCAGCAGATCTGGCGAAGTGACCAGAAGAACAAGGGGCGTGCAATGAAATGACGCGAAGACAAAATTAGGAACGAGGGGGACATCTTCTTCCTCCCCATTGCCTCCTGTTCCTCTCCGGCTCTCCCCCACAACCTCCATGTCCTCCTCTTCTTCCTTCCCCCATGACCACCATGGCATCCACCCCTTCCTCCCAGCTCTCACATGTTGGCGTATGAACAAGAGGAGGCAAAGGAAGGGGGCGCACCTGGAGCAGCAACAACAACGCTAGGGTTAGGGTTAGAGCAGCGGGGAGGCGGCGTCTCGAGCAGGCCATGGCATGAGCCGAGCGTGAAGCAGGCAGCTCGTACGTCACGTCGCTGAGCAGAAGCACTCGGAGGCCGAGGTTGGATGACAGCGCCGGCGGATCTACGAGCGCCATGGCTGCCGCCTGACCTGCTCGCTCTCCCTCTTCTCTTCCCATCCCTTCTGATGACAGGAGAGGGGAGGTTGCGGGCGGCGTGGTGTGAGGGAGATGAGGAGAGAAGTCCGTGGCGGCCAGGACTGACGAGCGGTGTCGGCGGCGATGTGGGTGGGGCGGCGAGGTCAGGGAGGAATGAATCGGGAGGGTGGGTGGGTGGGAGAGGGCTGGCGAGCAGAGGCGGCGCGCGAGTGCGGGAGGAGGCCGCTAGGTTTTAGCACGGGATTTACCACCGTTGATTTATACTCGTATGCGAAATGACCAAAATGCCCTCGACGGGGTACTAAATTAACACGCGGTGGCACAAAACGGGAGTAACTATTCATTGCTACAGGAGCACGGCCTCGATCCGACGGTCTAGATCCTCCCACCGCTCGATCCAACGGCCGGAAACGCATCAAGCAAACACATCGGACGGCCAGAATCGTCTGAGCTCTGAGGAGGCTCGGGGGCTCCCGTCATCCTTATTTCTCGATATGATATGCACGATGTGTGTACTCGAGAAAAAGAGTTGGGAGTGTAATGTGATGCATCAGCTGTAAACAAAGGCTTGCAAGGCTTCACGAGCACATTCAGATGACCTGGTGCACAAAATAGTAATAGTATGTAAATGGCGGCACAAAATGACAAAATATACATATACTACTTTTATGAGCACTTTGGTTATATACCAACGAGTTGAAGTTAGTCCCCTAGCAATGCCATACACTATTCTTTTAAGGGTCGATCACATCGTGGAGGAACCTACGCCCGAAAATCGATCATGACACATGAACCTGCAACATGTATCCCGCCTATGCGAGTTCACTGGTCACTCGAACTCCCCAATGTCCTTCTGGCCGGCAAGGATCCTTGAGATCTGGAGGCCCCGGCTGAAGGCTTGGTTGAAGAGCAACCGTGTCTGGAACTCTGAGACGAAGGGAAACCACGACAAGAAACCGATGGGAAGGAAGAGGACAAGACCCATGATGTTATCGTATGCCCTCCCTAGCTCCATGATGGAGTCCCACAGCGTAGTCTTCTTAATCAGTGGAGCGCATGCCTGCCCAATCTGTGCACAACAAACAATATAAATCACTCATAAGCTCAGTTTGCTTCTGTTCAATGAGCTTGTCAGTCAACTGCTCGAGAATTAAGCGGCTAAATGTTTGTTATCTGGTTCCGTGCTCAAATGCAGGTAGGAATTCCGTCTTTTCTAGAGCAATTCGCTATGCAAAAGTAGTTTAACAGAGGTTTTACTCACCAGAAGAATACACCAACCAGTTGGTAGGAACCCAAGAATACTAGCGAAGACATCTGAAATCGTGAGGCTGCATACAACAAATAGGACCGACATCACAGAGATAAATCCAAGAAAGAGAAGGCCCTTCAGGATGCGGAACATAAGCTGCAAGTCTGTCCCAAATTTCTGCCGTCCTATTGAAACCATCTGAAGACAAGGTAGAGCATCCAGATGGTAAGATTTTTAAGCATCGGAGGAAACTGGTCAAGACCAAAGGCCATAGTGTTACCTTCAAAACTACTAGAACCGTCAGCATAACCAGCCATGACAATCCATAAACCTACAGGTCGATAGCAAATGGAAAGTACATTATGATATGCTGCAACTTATCAACTAAATATTAAGCAAATAAGGCAGCACACCATATGTAGTGAAAAGTACCAGGATGCTTGTGCTGCGGCGTGCAATGTTGAGATGATACACTATACCATACTGGTAGATCAAGAAACGAAGAGAGAGGAGGATTTCCAAGACAAGAGCGCGAATGCTGGTTTTCCTGAGGTGCTCCTGCTCACCTATCCACCAAGCCTCCCAGCTTTGATCCACAGACATACCGATACCCCCACGGTTACCCATCCATTTCCTCCAATCTGTCCAGTCATCAACCGTCTTCTGCCACTCAAAGCATGACGGATTGAAGATAAATGGTGCAAATAGCCAAGATGCCACCAGGAACCATATGGAGAAGGTGACAAATAGGTACAGGCTCGTGCTGCGGTAGGATTTTCCATAGGCCAGATATACAACCAGAAGTATTAACAGCTCAAGTCCTTTAACAAAGTGGCTTCGGGAGTACATGCGATAATTATCAGCAAACTTAGCGTGGTACACAACAAATCCACGGCCTGTAGGTCTGTATTTAGCGCCACCATGGAGTATTGTTCGCCCATAGTAGTGTGTTTTGGTGCCAAGCTGGAATGTGAAGAACACAGAGGCCAACTGAAGCTGCATGATGATGAACTCTCCTAAAGCTGTGCGGAATCCCTTCTCTAAGCCAACTTCCATGACCATAGGGAGGACAAGCAGCAACCCAAGCTGGAAAACAGACTGTGAAGCGAGTGCATTTTCAAGAGGCTTGATGTCCTCCTTAATACGTGGATCCAGCAAAATAGACTTTTCCAGACCACTCATAACGAGATATAACCTCCCATACAAAAATACATAGACTGTAAGTACAGTGACCTGGAAGAAGGAATTATGGATGTCAGTATCCCAAAATATGCAGAATGAGCACATTGTGTGTTTGAGACCATGGCTAAACTGTCAGTTAGGTTTTTATGAATAATAACTAAAGTCCTAAAAAGGGCCATTTTAGGAATATCCCATTAATGATACCAAATATTGTTGATTTTGTTGTAAAGGATGATATTGCTAATTACTAATTTAACATACTGGCCATGATGAAATAAATGGCTTGAACTTCGATCATCTCCACCAAATTCTCCCGTATTGTTTTATGGGATCTTTTTAATAATCTATAAAGAGCCCTCACAATTGGATTTTTTATCTAAATGTTTAGCATGGTTCTCTCATACGGTCCAATCATAAACGCATCAGAAACAAGGAAATAACATCGACATTTATACACCTAGATGTTCAGTTAATGTATTCTTACCATGCTACTGAAATAAAAGCCAACTGTAGTGAAGTAGAAAGACAGCATTCTATAGAAGTCAAATCTGCGTCCAAGACGATAGATATCACGACTCAATGTTTGTTCACCATTTCCATTGGCAACCTTAGCTTCAAAGCTTGAAATTTGGTTCATCCCCACATCACGTCCTTTACCGACTTGCATATACTCATGATGTGTGATATTTCCTTCCCTCATTGTTGAATTAAAACCTAAGAAAATTGTATTCAATAAATGCATTTTAGGTAAGGGATGACTGAAACGTTCATAAGAGATGTAGACTTGCCTGAAAAGATATCTTCACTTAAATTTATAGTCTTGGAAGCTTTACTTATGCCACCCCTAGTAATATGGAAGAGTCTATCAAAAATATCAGGATGGCCATAATGGAACCGAACCCTGTACATTACAATGAGTTAAGAGAGATACAAAGCCTCATAATCAAAAGAAAAATGGTGCATCTTACATACATGAAGATACAAACATCTCCATACTACTTAAAAAAATAATAGCATTCCTTTTTCTGCAAACCAGAGTGCTTCGTCCAACCTTACGTACGTTCGTACTCCCTCTTTCCATTTGATTTTTTCCCTCCTATCTCTTGTTTTTTTTTCACGGGTGCTCCTTGAAAACCGTCTTAACTGTCCCACCTTTTATTGACTTGCCAAATGAAATTATGTTTCCTTTGGTAAGCCAATAAGTTTTACCAAATAAGTGATTACAAAATAAAATCTAAAATTTACTTAGGTAGGTAAATCATGGGCAGGATTTGATAAGTGATTACTAGAGTAGAATATTTATATCCCGTTGCAATGCACGGGCAATTATCTAGTGACCAAAAAAGTTTACTGATCCTTGCTTTGGACTGGAATATCACCAAAGAACTAGCCGTGGACAGGGGTGCGTGGAAGTTAGCTATCACGTGCCAGAACCATGAGTTGGTTTCAAGATCTTATGGGTTTCAGCTCTAGCCTAATCCCAACTTGTTTGGGACTAAAGGCTTTGTTGTTATTGTTGCTGCTGCTGCTTTCATCTCGTAATTCTGTTGGTTACCTTGGTGCATGGTACAGTTATCCACCATGGTCTGACATAGTAGTGCAATGTAACGCCCTGACCAAACCCACCAGTTCCTGGCCGTTGAACCTGGGATCTAGACTGACCACAAAGACCAACACTAGTCTTTCCTGCGCACTTTGTCCTCACTCATGCACACCCGGGATCAACTTCCCAGTCAGTCACCCATCCTCAAATTGCTCCCAGCCAAGCACGCTTAACTTTGAGGTTCCTTTCGAATGGGGCTCCCGGAAAAGAAGGTGCACCTTGTTGATATGAGTAGTCTATCATCCTATTAAGCCAGGATGTCACATGCAACAACTTTTTTTTTCGAGAAAATGCAAAGGACCTTTGCATTTCATTGCATTGAAAAGGTAGAGTTTGGGTACAATCCTCCTAGGAGGTCAATTACAAATGAGGATCAGTCTAACTAGTGCACGTCCCAGGTGGGCGGCAGAATGACGCGAAGGCTGTGGGCACCCGCTCTTGCCCACTGCTCGGCTTCCTCTTTGATCTTCGAGACCAGGACTTGAACCAGGGGCTGGGCGCCCTCGAAAATGCATTCGTTGCGTTGTTTCCAGATCATCCATGGTGTCAACAGAGCAATGGAGGCTAGGCCCTTACGCATCAGTGTCGGTGTGTTTTGCCTGGCCTGCAGCCACCAGTCCATGAGTGAATCTTCGTGGCTTGGCCCTGCAGTGGTCATCCGTAGCCAGGATAGGATTTCATGCCAAGTCTGCCTGGCGAAGGGGCACTCCAAGAGGAGGTGGCGCATCGTCTCGGGAGCCTGGTCACAGAGTGGGCATCGTGGCTGGTGCTGGAGACCGTATCTAGCCAAGCGGTCGGCCGTCCAACACCGGTCTTGGTTGGCCAACCAGTGGAAAAACTTCACTCGTGGCGGTGCCCAATTCTTCCATATGAGCTTCCACGAGAAGCAAGTCGCGGATCCCTGGAAGGTGGCAAGATAGCAGGAGCTAGCAGAGTAGATACCGGAGGCCGTCCATCTCCAAACTAGCTGGTCAGGGGTGTCCGAGAGCGTGATGTGCTCAATCGCCAGCCAGACTTGAAGGTACTGGCCAATCTCGTGTATGCCCAGGGTCCCGTGAATGTCCCTGGCCCAGCTATGGCCTTGCAGTCCTTCAGCGACGGTCTGGATTTTGCGCCGGTGCTTGGGTATGCAGTTGTAAAGTGCTGGGGCGATCTCACAAATGGACTGCCCATTTATCTAGCGGTCTTCCCAGAAATATGTCGTTGTTCCGTTTCCGAGGGTCATCCTGGTGGACGCAAAGAAGAGCGCTCGCTCCTCTGTAGAGAATTGTAGGTCCAGGCCACTCCAGGCGCGCTCATGGTCAGTGCGCGAGAACCATAGCCATCGTAGCCGCAGAGCAAGGCCAGCGCGCTCCAGATCCTGGACTCCCAAGCCTCCGTGCGATATGGGGCGGCAAACGCGGCGCCAGTTGACATGGCAGTGGCCTCCGTTGGCGGCAGCACGGCCAGCCCACAAGAAGCCGCGCTCAATCTTCTCAATTTGACGAAGCGTCTTCTTTGGCGGCGCGTAGGCGAGTAGTTGATGCACAAGGATGGCACTCAGCACGGACTTCACCAGCGCAAGCCGCCCAGGTTTGTTCATCAGGTTGGCCTTCCAAGCAGGGAGCCGGCCGGCAATCCCATCAACTAGGGGCTGCAATTGGGCGGCAGTCGGTCGGCCTACCGTGAGGGGGATCCCGAGGTAGGTGATCGGCAAGTCGACGATGGGGCAGCCTAGGTGCGCAAGTGCTGCTGTCGCCTCGCCCGTGTCACAATGCAGCAGCGAGGTGGAGCTTTTGGCATAGTTCACCATCAGGCCGGAGGCGCAGCTGAAGAGCGCCAGGACCTCACGCACGGCGATGATGTCATTGGGCGAGCAGTGGCAGAATAGCACCACGTCGTCCGCGTACAGCAACACGGTGGGAATGGAACGCCTCTGGTGCAGCCGCACCATGACTCCCATGTCAATAGCGCGCTTGATGAGCCTGCCCAGGATGTCGACGGCGAGCACAAAAAGCTGTGGTGACACAGGATCACCTTGCCGGAGCCCCTTGCGGTGCCAGATAGGTGGCCCTGGCTTACCGTTCATCAGTATACGTGTGTTTGCCGAAGATAGGAGGATGGCGATCCACTCCATAAATCTATTTCCGAAGCCATATTGGCGAAGGGTCTCCATGAGGAAGGGCCAAGCCAGAGAGTCGAAGGCTCGCGCAAGGTCAAGCTTGAGCAAGACTCGTGGGGCGCCCAACTGGTGAAGAAGCCGGGCCGATTGCTTGACTAGAATGAAGTTGTCGTGGAGGCTCCTGCCGGTGATGAACGCATTTTGGCTCCAGCTAACAAGGCTGTCCAGCTTCGGGGCGAGCCGTAGGGACAACACTTTGGCGAAGATCTTTGCCACCAGGTGAATAAGGCTTATAGGCTGGTAGTCATTCAACGTGGTCGCGTCCGTGCGTTTCGGCAGCATGGTGATCAGTGCCTGGTTGAGGTTGCTGAAACCACGGCCCCTCATCTCATAGAGCTGCTGGAAGACATCCACAAAGTCTTGGCGTACCGTGCTCCAGCAGGCTCGCACAAACTCGGCGGTGAACCCATCCGGTCCGGGTGCCTTGCGCGCCGGAAGCCGCTTGATCGCCTCCCAGATCTCTGCGGCGCTAAAGGGAGCATCAAGGTCTGCCAGATCAGTGGGCGTGATCAGCTCCGATAGGTCCAGCGTGCATTCACGGTCAACTGCGGTGCCCAGCAGTGCATCATAATGTGTGAATGCCGCTTCTGCCATGTGCTCATGATCAGTGACCACCTGGCCGTTCACGGTCAGGCCAAAAATCCTATTCTTCTGTCGTCTAAAGGAACATTGCCGGTGGAAGAAGGCTGTACTAGCATCACCATCTTTCAGAGTGGCAATCCGCGCGCGCTGCCAGGCGAATGTGCGCTCCATAGACGCGAGGCCAAGATAGCCGATCTTGAGCTGTTTGCGGAGCCAATCCTCATGTGGCGTCAACTGCCGGTCTTCCCGAGCTTTGTCAAAGCGCGATATGAGTTCGCGCGAGATTGCCATCTTATGCTTAATGTGACCAATTGATCGTGAGCTCCAGCTTGTCAACTTGCGTGCTGTAGCTTGCAATCGAAGCAACAGCCGGTGAAAGGGGTCAGCATCATGTACAGACCTCCAAGCCGTGTCCACCGTCGCGTGGAAGCCGTCCATGCGCAACCACAAGTCCTCGAAATGAAAGCGTCGAAGGGCAACCGGGACCTTGGCACAGTACAGAAACAACAGGCTGTGGTCCGAGATCACCGATGCGAGGCAGCGAAGGTTGCAAGCAGCATGGGCTTCCGAGATCACCGATGCGAGGCAGCGAAGGTTGCAAGCAGCATGGGCTTCCTCCCAGTCATAAGTGCAGAGCACTCTGTCAAGATGCACAAGTGTGTGTGTGTGTTGGGGGGGGGGGGGGGGGTGGGGGGGGGGGTGGGGGGGGGGGGGGGGGGGGGGGGGGGGGGGGGGGGGGGGCTGCTCGTTCGACCAGGTATACCGGCGGCCATTGAGATAAACCTCTTTCAACGCAAGATCATTGATCAGCCTCCGGAATCTGCCCATCGTACGCCTATGAAGGTTGCCATTGTTCTTGTCTTCGTCGCGGTAGATTAGATTAAAATCCCCGCAGAGCATCCAAGGTTCCTGGCAAGCGCTCCGGATGTCACGCAGCTCTTGGAGGAATGTGATTTTATCCGTGTCTTCCTGCGGTCCATAAACCACCGTCAACCACCAAGGGGCAGCAGAGTCAGTGGAAACCTTTGCGGTGATCGCGTTCGTGGATAACTCCGGGTCCGTGATGCTCACGGCCCTGCTCCTCCAGGCGAGGAGGATGCCGCCTCTCGTGCCAATCGCTGGCAGGTAGACGTAGCCATCGAACTCTAAACCAAGCGTGTCCAGGATCACCGAGGAGCAAATCATGTCCATTTTTGTCTCCTGGAGACAAACAATGGTCGCATCGGTGGAGGCCAGCAGGGAGCGAACAGCAAATCTCCGCGCGCGAGCATTGAGGCCACAAACATTCCGAACGACAATCTTAAGGCCGTGATCCATATGCAACATGATCGACGGTAAAAGAGTGCAACTAACAAGGTCTAAGTCTCGCTAGCAGCGATACTGCACACGGAGACGACCGTCGGAGGGGCCACGTTGGCAGGGAGCTCGCGGTCGACAAGCGCGGCAATGGCCGAGAGGACGGCAAGCGGGATGGGCGCGGCGAAGATGCCGTCGTATGTCTTCATCTCTGCTGCGGTGATCCGCTGGTCTGTGCCCACGATCCCAAGGGTGCGGATGTTAACTTGTGCCCGCCGTTCAGCAGTTGGCGGCACTGTCGTGGGCGAGCGTGCTGCGGAGGCTGAGCGTCCCCGACGAGGGGTTAAGTTCAGGGGCCGCCGTGGCCTTTTCCCAGGTGCAGGCAGAGCGGCTCCGATATGTTTTGTTGCAGCAGCCAAGAAGTCGCCTAGCGTCCACGCCCTGTCAGTGGCGCGAGTCGTGGAGCGGCGTAGGGCTACGGGTGGAGATGCAAACCGGCCAGCAGAAGCACGCAGGGAGGCGTGATTGGGCGTCGTCCCCTGCACATCCCTGTTTGGCTCAGCCATGGGCGGCACAGGTTTCTGCGATGGCCCAATGCGCTCCGGGGTGGGCCTGGGCATCACGGGCCGCTGCAGGAGAGTGATGGGCTGCGTGGGCAGCGGCCTTGGCCCATCAACGGAGACCAATCGGGGGCTGTCGGCGGGGGCATCGTGGTGTGGCGCCATATTCGAATCATGCGCGCTTTACCTTCTCTGTCAGTAGGGCCACCCTCCAAAAGCAACCTTTCTTTCCTCCGCGCTTTACCTTTTCTGGCACGATGACGAGGTCGAAGTGCCCCACGCTTGCCAGGCCAAGGCAGCATCTCCTTTTCCGGCGCACGTATGGGCGGTGGGGCTCCCTCCCAGGAGGAGGCCATGGAGACGCCGCCGGCCCGCACAGAGCGGCAGTCGGCGCGCCAGCCAGTGGAGTCGACCGCCATGCCATCGGCGCGTCCCGAGGGCTGCGCGTCATAGCGGCGGCGCTTGCGGCCACGGCGGCGCTAGCGTCCAGGGTCAGGGCCAGGGCCAGGACCGGGGGCATGCCCAGGGGCAGCACCGTCATTGCCATCTCCGTCTTGAGCCACTCCGAGGGCGTCACGAGCCTGAGCGCGGTCAACCTTGTTACGCACGACGGCGATGGTGATGGGGTACGTGAGGGTGCGGACGGTCGGAGCAGAGGAGCTGGAGCGGACCGGGATTTGCTCGACAATTTCGAGGGTGGTGGCGCGTCGTATGCCAGCGGCGTCATGGGTACATCCAGCTAGCCGGAACGTGGCGAGGTCGGCACGGGAGCGTGTCTGCGGGTGGAGGCACTCAATCTAGACGCTTCGCCCCAGGATGTGCTCGGCCGTGGCCAAGTGCCAGGCCTGGGCGGGGATGCCGCGGAGCTCAAGCTCAACGCGGTATTCGAACCCATCGCAGCCGGCGTGAGCTAGCTTGCACCACGGGCGGAGCGACAGGGCGAAACGCGGGCAGCTGATGAAGTGGTCACCACGCATGCGGTCCATGGAAGCTCTGGAGCCGAAGATGACGAGGAAATTCTCAGGGCGGTGCGTGTGGACATGAAGTCGCCCTCCTAGAACTCGAATGTGCTGCAGAGCAGCTCGGAGACATCGCCGGAGGACACCCGGGGCCTGTTGCCCGTGATGGTGGCCACCATCGCACGGGAGAGCACCCCCTCCACCTCCTCCATCTCGACGGAGCGCGCAATGATGACCCGCGCCGGCTCGGCAGCGGTCGCCGGCGCCACCGGAGCTGGGGGCGTAGGGCGGGGAGGGCTGGGGGCGGCCGGAGGAGTGCGGCCGAGTCGCCTATGGTAGTCTGCGCAGCCGCGAGAGTCGTGCCCGGAGGAAGGCAGCGCCTGCATCGGATGTCGTTGGTGAAGTCACGAACCCGATGACGGTGGTCGAGGCAGCGTAAGCAGAGTCCGGCCACCTCCTCCGGCGACGGGCTGCGTTGCCGCTGCGGGTTGGGGCTTGGCATCTGGGCGCGGCGCGGCTGCCGGAACCCGCCGGCGTCGACCACGGCCTCGCCCGATACGCGGTGCACCTCAGAGCGGGGGCCGAGGCGGGCAGCCGAGCGCCCGCCGGCACGGCGGCAGGGGCAGGCGGCGCCGGGGCAACGGTCCGGGGCGCCGGCGGCGTGCGGACTACGTCGTAGTAGGAGCGTGCGGAGGACTCTCCCTCCGAGTCGAACCAGCGCCCGTCTCCGGAGGAGACACGCTCGCCGGAGAGGGAGCGGGCGTTGGAGGCGGCCATGGGGAAAGGGGGTGAGGTGGTGGGGGGGGGGGCGCTTCGTGGGAGGCCCCGGAGGGGAGTCCAAGGGCAGCGAGGCTGGTGGTGGCGCGGGGATCGGCCTAGGCATAGATTCGGTTATTTTTTATGTTCTGTGTAGCGGGAGGCATCGCACCTTTGGCAACATCTCTCTCTGCAACATCTTGAATTGTTCTTTTTCCCACTAACTAAACCATCATACTCCCTAAAATCATAATAGCCTAGTTGACAACATCTAGTGACTTATACGTGCACCTTGTTGATATGAGTGGTCTATCATCCTATTAAGCCAGGATGTCACATGAAACAACTTTTCAAACATCTTGAATTGCTCTTTTCCCACTAACTAAACCATCATGCTCCCTAAAATCATAATAGCCTAGTTAACAACATCTAGTGACTTATAGGTGCACCTTGTTCACATGCAACAACTTTTCAAACATCTTGAATAGCTCTTTTTCCCACTAACTAAACCATCATACTCCCTAAAATCATAATAGCCTAGTTGACAACACCTAGTGACTTATTATTGGTTCCTAGAAGGACTGGGTGGGAAAAGATTCTAAAGTATCACTAGCTACATACAAGTGTCACTTTATGAAAACATGGTTTCAGGATAATCTTTTAGCAAAATAGCAATTAGTGGTTAGAGCAGAAGTAAATTTTAGCTAAAAACTGACTGCATCGTCTTGATGCGACGTCGAGAGTCAATAAAATCTCCCTTAGTCGAAAAAAAGCTACAAACTGCCTGGAATTTGGATCGATATGGCCTTAAGAGGGTACCAATCACAGTTTGCTCTTCTTTTTTCTAACAATAACTAACGAAACTTTAAATCTTTATATCAGACTTACGATCTCTAATTTTACATAAAAGATTCCAAAGTTCTTGCCTTCTTGGTAGCACATTATATTATTCGTACTAGACTACAACTGTATTTGACAGATTAGGAATTTAGTGTAGAGAATGTACATAATTTAATCTATTTTATAAATATGAATTCCTCGTAAGACAAATCTATAATGTAATTTACTTTTATAATTTAATCTACAACTATAAGTCTTTTAGCAGGAATTCCTCATAAGATAAATCTGAATAGATTACAAGTACATTCCCCATGGTCATGGGCTCAATAGTTTGACCAAAACGATATAGTGGAACTGACAACCAACTCAAATAGATTCTCATTCTAACTAAAAGCATTGGATTAATAGCTTCTACACGGAAATGAAAATGAGAAGAGGGTTACATACTTGAGAGGATTGGCCAAAACACGCTGTCCAATCGTAACAAAGCTGGTCTCTTGGTTTGACATAAACCAAGCAAGTGATGAAACACTATAGAAAAGGAAAAAGAAGTTACTTATATGTGGGGGGGGGGGGGGGGGGGGGGGGGGGGATAGCATAAATGGCATGAACAAAAATTGGACAGAACTATGGATAGATGGATATACCTTCCAGTAAAAATATGCTCCCGAAGACCTAATATAGTGGGCTTGCTCTTTCCATATTTGTCACTCCCGAACTCCTCCAGCACATTTCTCATTTTAAATGCCTCTTCAAGGTAATTATCCTAGAAGTAAAGGGGCAAAAGTTACCACTAATTTATTACCCATTGTCCTGTTACTCTAAATATGCAGGAACAGTTAGGACCTTTAGGTTATTTTCAACTGGTTCCACATAGTTCCTCTATGACTCCTACATGAATATATTGACCAGCTGGTCTCCATTGCATATTATCGTTGCTTCTCTTCAAATCTAACGCGGAACTGGTATCAGAACAAAAAGCATTGGGAAATACCACAGCAGTGTATGCCGGCATGTCAACATGATTTTTAGTGTGTTTGGGCAGAGAAGAGTGTGTGCCAGCAAATGAACACGATTCAGTAGTACAATTAGATAGGGAGACTGTTTTGAGGTGTGTTTGGACAATGTCGGCCAAGTGCAGTTTACCCAGTTTTGCCTCAAAATTTACTAATGGTTGACAAATCAGAGTGGTGAGACCAAGGACGGCTGCCTCAAAATTTACTAATGGTTGACAAATCTGAGTGGTGAGGCCAAGGACGGATAGGAATGAACCAAATCACAGCAGCAGACCACACAAGCCTACATTATTGGCCTGGTTGGCCTTCTTCGACAAGTTAAGCTGAATTGAACACGTGCAATGTGGAAATGGAAACTGTACCTGATTCATATCAATGGCCTGGAGTGCTTCTCCCCTCGTGAAAATTATGGCATGATTTTGATTTTCAGGTTTACCCTCTCCAATATCTGTGGGTTTGCCAGGAAGCTTGATGCGGTAAATTTCCTAAATCAAGTTTACAGCACAAAGTATAAAAATATCAGTGAACTAAAGATGCATATCCAAAAGATGGCGAGTTGATGCTTTATGAGTTTATGAATGTGCACAGAAATAGGTGACCAAAAATTGATGAAAAACTACTAACAAGTGCGGAGACGTCAAATACTTACATACAAGTGTAATTTCTACTTAAATAATATTATCTAAAAAAGGAACATGAAAAATGAAGTTTTCTACCTTTAGTTAGAGAAGCCAATGAAGCTTTTGATGGAAATGATGCTATGTGAAAACATTTATGTTTATATTCAGTAAGTACCTCATCATACTTTTCACCCACTCCTTTGACAAGAACAGAATAATAAGTCTTCTCTGTTGTTCCATTTTTGGTCGGACCTTCTACCTCATCAATATAAGCAATCCGTAAGGACGGGTACCTGTGCATTTCAAATATCAGATGGATTGTAGTAACCTTACTATGATCTTCGTGGAAAGATGAATGCACTAGGTTTTGTACATTATCATGAGGTTAAGGATGTTCAGATAGCAAGCTTTATCTTTGAGATTCTTGGACACCTTTTGCATGCCATATACTTGACAAGACACAACATAGGTGAATTTGATATCAGCAATGGCAAGTGCCATATCTACAATGTTTCCACCCTCTTGATAGGATGTTGTTGTTCTCTGGCGGTCCAATTTAGCTGCAAAATACTGATGGAGTAAAACATATGCAGATTTGCAAAGAATGGGAAAGAATTCACGGGCAGATTTGCATAGGATGAAAAATATATGATGGAGAAAAAATTAATCTAACCAATATCAATTTTATCTTGAATACATTGAATCTCAAGCGCCCTCCTGTAGTACATCATTCCTCTCACTAGCACAGTAATAGAGTTAGAAAACACGATAGATGTAGTTCATACAACAGAAGAGAGTTAGTGACTTCACCAGTTCTGGTGAGCGTTTGTCCCCTATAAGATGCCCAGGGTGAGATCTCATCCATCCTTGATTTAAGGGACTCCTCATCCTTTGGTACAAATTTTATGCGCTCAAGACAATTCTTCCATTCATCTATTAGCATGCAATAGTTCATGATGAGCATTTGCTGACAGCAGAAGATAATTAACATTAACAATTGTCAGATAAATGAATATACGAGTACCTGGATATATTTTCCGTAAATAGAACAGGATGGAAATTCCGTCCTCATTTTTTTTATGCAGATCTTCTGTCGAAAAGAGCACCTCCTCTTTGAAGTAAGGAGTTAGAACACTGATGTGAAAACAGAAATGTTTGTTAACCGGTATTCCAGCAAAAAATAATTGTAGGGTGGTTCGACCTACGTGCCAAGTGTTAAGGAGTATTAATATTAGCCTAGGAGTCCTTATTAGGCTATGTCTCTTTCCTTGTACCTTAAGTCTTGTGTAATATAGATATGCCCCTTGAGCTATGCAATAGAGATAAGTTGCATCCATAACATGGTATCATGAGCCCAAGATTAGGGATTTTTTGGGGTGTCACAACTCGCCCTCCTGATCAAATCTCGCGCTGCCATTGCTCTCTTGGCTGTCGTGATTTCCTCTCCCTCGCCGGCTGCCGCTACCTTGGCCAGCCGCTGCTCTGCCCGCTGCCTGTCACCTCAATCTGGTGCGTGGCTGATTGATTTGGTGAGTCGCGCTCGATCTGGTGCTGGTGTGCAGCCGTCCCCTGCAGGTCTTCAATCGGCACCTCAAGGTCTCCAACAGCCGCTCGATCGGTCTCCCGCAGCATGATCTCGACGCCACAAGTGGGTATGTATTTACTAATGGAGGCGGCGCAGTGCATGGAGGTCTTGTAAACAGATCATATTGACGAGGTCAACCATGGAAGCAGAACTTACTGCTTTAGACACAGCCACTGCTGAAGCAGAATGGCTGCGTGACTCTTGATGGGCCTGCATGTGGTTGAAACACCTGCACCGGCTATTCTTATGAATTGTGACAGCCAAACGGTCATCGCTAAAGTGAACAATTCTAAGGATAATGGAAGTCATCAAGACACGTGAAGAGACGTTTGAAGTCTGTCTGGAAGTTGAGAAACTTCGGAGTAAGAACTGTTACATATATTCAAACAGACAAAAACCTGGCAGATTCCCTTTTAATGCGGAGCATCCTATGGCATCACCATGTCAAGTGACACGTGCGACATCTACTTCATACATATAAAGGTGAATTATCTCCTTTACACATGTTCACTTGAGCCCTTCTTGGATGGTATACTACTTGACCCTCCATCGTGCATGTATAGGTTTGAGCAGAGATTCACGGATGACGAGTACAAGCGCAAAGGAATGACTACACCATCCGCGAAGGAAGCATGGAAGCAAAGACGGAGCTGCAGCGAGTTACAGCCACCGGACATCCCACTACCGGACGTCCGGTGCCTGAAGAAGAGAAGCCAGCCAAGCCAGCCAGGAGCAGCCCAGTCGTGCTCCAGCGGCAGGACATCCGATGGAGTACCGGACATCCAGTACCCACCGGAAATCCAGTGCCACGCACCCGAGAAAAAACGGGCGGATTTCCGGTGCATACCGGACATCTGGCGCCTCACGAGCTGTTGGACATACGGTACCTGCCTGCTCGCATGAGTGGGCCACGGGCCTTGTATCCCTTCCTTCCGCAGACCCTCACTTACCCCTTCGTGGCTTGTAATATAAATAGACCTCCCCCTCCTCATTTCTAGGGTTAGCTAAGATTAGAACAGACACCATAGAGCTTAGCTCATGTACCTCCCCTTGTGGGATCTATCCTCTCCTATGGAGATCAAGATCACCATGAGTGGAGAATCCTGAGGGATTGCAAGACCTCTATATGAGAAGAACCATCTATGGTTGCAAGGCCTCTCCTTGTCGAGAAGAAATGCTTCACAGAAGCATCAAGCCCTCCTTGTCCTAGGACTTAGGGAAGAACCCTATCTTGTTCCATCTCACTCTTTGGATCATGGATCTATCTAACGACCCGTTTGGTTCGCCAATTTCGCACCGTCTCCTGATTACATCGCTTCCCGAAAACGTTACGGGCGTTTGGTTCGGCTGGGCCGGTTTCCGTTGCCTTGTAATCGGATACGTCGCTTTGGAAAAGCCCAAAACAGGGCACACCGAGTGAAAACAGAAAACACTCGTCTCCGTAATCAGATCCACTTTCCCTTCCTCCGCTCGTCCCGACCTCGCCTCCACCATGAGCTCTCCCCGTCGCCGCCATGACCTCCCCTCGCCGTCGGAGTAGGAACGCCGGCCTCTCCCTCCTCCGCCGCGAGATCCAACGTCGGACCTCTCCAAGCTCCGCCCCAAACAGCTGGTCCCCTTTCTTTCCTCGACGTGAACCTTCCCTGGATCGGCATCTTCGACAAGAACCACGGTGCGCCACCTCCCCTCTTCCCTCCCTCCTCTTCTCGTTCTCTAGTGCCCGGATTTATCGTTTCCTTTCTCCTATCTGGAAGATCCAAGCGTTTTGGTTGAACTGTACTCTGGTTAGGGCTTCAGACTCAGTCGACCAGCTGAGATTTGGGTACTGCTCATGGATGTGCGCAAGTCATGCTTGGATTGTCTTGCACTTAACCCATGTGTTTAGACACTTCATTCTATTTGGTGTTGTGAATGATTCTTATGCCTACCATCGACCATTTGTCGAGCGCTTTATGCATATTTGCTATGATCTTGAGGTAGATGCTTGCTCTCTTGTCAAACATATTAGCATCTCTACCACCCATTTGCATGATTGTTTCCATGATGCCCTTGATTGTGCTCAATTCATATGCTTCCATGACATGTCACAATCCTTTGTCAAACCATATGCTTTGCATGATGACGACACTTGTTGGGTGAATCACCACTTGAATGCTTGGTTTTGCACTAACGCTAACCACATTTGTTTTTCCAAGTGTTTGTTGTCCTTGCTCCTTTTGAAGGAATCACAAGACGGTGCGACATTGGAGAGGGCCCATTTCGAGCTTGAACATGATGAATACTTGGTGAACGTCCACTTCTACACGGCGAAGCCATCTCTTTCCCATGGTGATTTGGTTTTCGATCCGAGGTCGGATCTTTCCCAAGGGGGAGGAGATGATGTGGAGCATCCTACGGACATCACCATGTCAAGAGTCCGTTTGGCAAGTGACATGTGCCACATCTACTTCATATACACAAAGGTGAATCATCTCCTTTACACGTGCTCACTTGACCCCTTCGAGGATGGTATACTACTTGACACTCCACTCGTGTGCATGCATAGGTATTGTCGGAGCTTCACGGACGATGAGGAGTGCAAGCGCCAAGGATCACCTACACCATCCGCGAGGGAAGCGTGGAAGAGAAGGAAGAAGAAGCATGGACAAGCTTCTGGAAAGCCCGGAACTTCCGGCCGCTGCCCGGAACTTCCGGTCCCCGGAACCTCCGGCCATCCCGGAACTTCCGGCCCTGCTGCACCGAAGCCATCCAAGAGTGTGCCAACTCTCTGGATAGCCCGGACCCTTCCCGGACCTTTGCCCGGAACCTCCGGCGCCCGGACCTTCCGGCCGTCCCCGGAACTTCCGGCCCTGCCTGCGCGCAGACACTCGGGCCGAAGCCCATGTACACTTTCGCCCCTCACTTACCCCTTCGTGACTACCACTATATATACTCATCCCCCTCCTCCGTTCTAGAGTTAGCAAAGTGATAGCTCATTTGTATGTGAGCTTTGCTCCTACCAACCTCTACTCTTGAGAGAGAGAGAGACCACCACTCCCATGGAGTTCAAGACCTCCATGTGAGAAGATCCTGCGGGATATATATCGTCAAGACCCCTCACGGGAAGATCCGTTTAGGATACCATCAAGACCTCCTCTTGGAGATGAACTTTACCTTGTATCTTTCCCTTTGTTGTTCATGTACCTTGTGGATCTTGTGTGTTTGATTGTCTAGTGGATGTGTGATTGGACTTGTTCTTGAGTGTTTCCCCTTGTGATTTCTCTCCGTTCTTCCCCGTGTTCTTTGTGTTCTTCGAGGGAATCCACTCCAATCGTGAAAGATCGGCCTACACCGGGTTAGCCCCGTATCATCCTTTCCCTTCCAGTCACATTATTTCATAGATATAGATTGGAGAAAGTGCTTTTCTGGTTCACTGCATGATTTTTCTTTACCTTGTAAGTTGTCGCACCGCATGACTTAGAAAACTGAGAACGTATGGAACTTCTTGAACAATGAGAAAATCTATTGATTATGGTTGTAGTAGAGTTAACTAAAAATATGATTTCCATGCTTATTGTCTTTTGTAGCTTCACAATGAGGCCAAGGGCTTGTATGGTGTTCCGTTCCCCTATTTTGATAAGTTGGCTGCTATTTATAGCAAAGATATAGCTACTGGGGAGGGTGCGGAAGGTTTTGGCGAAGCTATAACAAATTTACAGAATGAGATTGTCATCGAGGATGAGATGAATGATGAAGAGGAAGATGACAGAACGTCAAGAGAGACACCTAGACGGTCTGTTGACAGCCATGTCACCGCTGATTCTACAAACTCTAAGAAGAGAAAGAGAGGTAACGGGTCTCGTAGGTCAGAATCAACTGATCCTTTTCTCACCATGTTTGGAGATGTAAACAGCCAGCTGAAGAGTGTCACTCAGAATGTCGGTCAAATGGCAGCAACAATGGAACGTGAAGCTATTGCCCAAGAGAAAGCAATGGAGGAAGATCCTAGACAGAAGTTTAAAGAGAAAGCTATCAATGAATTATCAAGGCTTGGATTCACTGGGACTGAAATCGTGAATGCTGCTAGCATATTTGCCAAAGCTCCAGAAGAAATGCATATGATGTTTGCACTCCCGGAGAATCTGAGGAGGGAGTATGTTAAGAAAACGCTTGGTAAGTTAAATTCATGCACTATTATCTTGTTCTGATGTTAAGTGATAGTTATGTACTGTTATCTTGTTCTTTCTCTCTTAAAAAGAATAGTCTGGGCAATACTTCATTGTTATATGTTAGACCTTTGTTGAACAAAACCCATGTGGCTATGTGACTGAACTTGCTTGTATAGATTCCAATAACTAGGTCATGCACATTGATTTTTGTCAGAAATGTCCAACACTGCCATTCCAGTTTTTATTGTTTATTGTTAGGCAGATTTCATGTGTGTTGCCATGAACAGATGAAATCCAACTTGCTATTAGAATATCCTTCTTAGATCTGGGAGATTCAAGATTTGTTTTTCATGGCAAATCATGTATGCAAAGCTTTTACATTTGCAATTCTTCAGAACTACGACATGTATTGTGACTGAGTTAGAGAAATGACAAGTTTTTGTTGGTCCAATGATGTGCTAGATGATGCAATTAGAAGATAAGGAACTGCTGCTACTGGTGGTGATGAGGAGCTGATGATGTGCTAGATGATGCAATTAGAAGATAAGGAACTGCTGCTACTGGTGGTGATGAGGAGCTGATGTGTTACCAGATGGAAATCACATGAAAAATGTTATTGCTACTCTTCAACAATGAGAAAATGATCTGTTTTATTGGCTATTAATTATGCATGTGTTAACGCATTTTTAGCTGATGACCCCTCTTATGGAGTTAGCTTGAATTTGTTAAAATATTTATCTGTTTAGATCCATAAGAAAAAGTCTGTTACCGGTGATATATGACATGGACATGTCAGTCATGCACAGATCAGTGTTTATTTTTCATTCATCCTTGTTCATTTCGTGGGATACTACTTCTGTTACAGTGTAATCCCAATACATGGGACAACCAAATGCTGCATTGTATTGAGAATGCATCCATTTGTTGAACCAAACAGATCATGTGGTCACTCAATACACCACTTAATACAGTGCAATCTGATTACAAAGCTGAATACGTTACCTGCGCTGTACCAAACGCGTCGTAAGTGTATCTTTATTTGCATCTATGTGTGTTGATTTGTATGTCTCCCTTTGTGTTCTTCCTCAAATCCACCTCCAATTCGTAAAGATTGGGCCACATAGGGTCTCTACCCTACATCACCTTTTCAAAGGGACTATCACGAAATGTGATAGATAGTGCATCGAGGAAGATGGGTAGACCCATAGATGTTACACCATAGTAGTAACCCAACCTTTGTGATCGGAGATCTTGTGAATTTAGACCTGGGAAGAACAAGCTATTGATTAACAGAGGAGAGTAACATGTAACCCTCTCTATGTGAAGATGCAAAACTCTCAGAGTTGTAAAGCTCAAAGTTGTAAGGCAGGTTGGCAACATGCCTTAAAGTGGTTCTATTAGCTATGATTAGCAAAGATGTTCTCCTAAAGAGCAGTCTTGAAAGAACGCACATATAGGAGCCCCGTCTGTAAACGTCACAGTTTATGAGACTTGGGTGATCTCTAGTAACCTCAAGAAGAGACCAGGGAGTATGGCGTATATGCTCCAAACCGCAGGATAGCCTACTGGCAGTCAGGTACTGGTTAAGACTTCGAGTGAAACTTGTTCACACAAAACTTGCAATTCAAGGCATAGTCCATTATCAAGTTGCGGATGGATGTAGCTTAAAGCTCTAGGCAGAAGTTCAACTTAACACCAGTATATTAAACAAGTAGTGAGAAAAGACAAATCTTTAAATGGGTATTTGAGATCTGGTGGGGAATTGTTAGAAATAATGGGCTAGGCCCATGTTCAATTTCTGAAATCTCAAAGAGGCCCATTAATAAAATGGCAAGTAGTGGTTTTAAATTTTAGTCCCACCCCGCTAGTGGAGGAAGTGTTTGGCCTCTTTATATTGTGGGTTCTCCCCACCACACTAAGTTGTGTGTTGAGGAGAGAAAGAGAAGACCACACGCGCGCGCTCACCTCGCCGGGCCGGGCCGGCGCGGGCGTGCGACATACGCGTGAATGGTCCGCCAAAATCCGGTCCGTGACCTTGCAGGGGCGCAGCTTCCTTTTGTCGTTTTATTTTTTGATGTCTTGGCCGACAAGTTGATTGTTTCTTGTCCGGTAAGTATACGACTTAGAAACCAAGTCGGTTTGAGATCGTGATCGCGACACGATATTGTTGGAAATATGCCCTAGAGGCAATAATATTTGTATTATTATATTTCAATGTTCATAATTAAGTTTATATTTCTATGCTATAACTGCATTGGTTCTTGAATATGAGATTAATAGTTGGAAATATGCCCTAGAGACAATAATATTTGTATTATTATATTTCAATGTTCATAATTAAGTTTATATTTCTATGCTATAATTGCATTGGTTCTTGAATATGAGATTCAGAGGAAAACCCAATTGCATGTGTGGAAACATAAACACCAAGATGATCCTTAGTCATGCCTCTAGGACTAGCTCATGTATTGATGATGATCTTGTTTTCCTGATCATGAGCATTATTATTGTAACAAGGATACTATCAATAATGAGAACACATTGTTACCGGAACAATGGTGTTGGATAGACCCAACTTATGAATTACTGAGAGATGTTATCGTTGTTATGTTGTCAGTATTTTCATATAACTTGTTCATGATTACTAAGTTCCATAGACCATGCGAACATCGTAATTCAACATGCTGGATGGTTTACTTTGGTTACCGAGCGTCACTCTGTAACTGAATATGTGAATAAAGGTGACTTACGAGTATACCTAAAAGGCTGAAACATATGTCTCGGAATCGATAGTTCAAGACTAGGGTTTGCTCCTCTCACGATAAAGAGATCTATATATGGAAATCTTTGGGGGGTCTCGAAATGGGAGACATACGAAAAATCCGGGATTTTATTTGTGGAAGGAAGTAGTGACGAACCGTCATGAGATGACCACCCCTAGTGGGCCCCACAGGGCCAACATGAGGCGCCACCCCCCTAAGAAGGCCTAGGCCGAATCCTAATAGGGGTGGAGTCCTTCCCTCCTTCCACCAAGTGGAAAAGGAGGACTCCTCTTGGGGGCGCCCCTTCTTCCCTCTCCACCTATATATATGTGTGGAGGACTCCCTCTACACACCAATCCAAAGGGGGTCTCTCCCGCATAGCTCCACGTTCCCCCGGTCTAATTGGCCTAAGTGTTTAGGCTCCTAATTAGACGGGCTCTAATCTCGATCTAATTGGTCTAATAGAATTAGACTCCTAATTAGACGAGAAGCGCCGCTAGACTTTCTCTCTCTAATTTTCTCGGAGTTCTTCCTGCACGTCAAAGCTCTGCCGGACTACTATTTCGGAACGCGTGGATACCTCCGAGGGGTCGTCTACTTCGACTCTCGTCTCGAAGAACTTTCTCGTGGCTGGGAGGTGTAACCCAGCTGCGAGAAATCGTCGCGCTGCACTGACTCTTCACTGCTTCCGCTACTCTGCTCGTCGGTGAGTTTGATCGTTACAACCATCTTCATAGTGTTCCTGGGTGTGATCGTGTAGCATAATTTTTTGTCGTGTAGCACGTTCCCCTACAGCCGATACATATTTTCTTACGTTCTTGTTTGACTTCAGACGTAAGACAAAATTTACAGGATATAAAAATGATGTTAAAATAGAGGGCCTTGTGCTATGCAGTAGAGATAAGTTGCATCCATAACACCGAGAACCAAAAAAGGTTGGTGGAAGAATAGGGTGGAGGGCCAGCCACTAGAGTTGGGTTTCTTACCTGAAGGACATCATGCTGCGGACCTGTGGAGCCCTTGGCATTTTCATAAATAGTGAGTTTGCAAAGAAAGTGATCCTGCGCCGAGCTTCCAAGTTCGTTGGTACATAAATTGCAGATTCTTTCGTTGTCAGCAACAACTGAAGCCTAACACACTGCTAACACAGAAATCCCATGGTTGATGAGGACACTAGTGCTTGTGAACTTACAGAAATGAATACTACCATTGAAATAAGTTGCTAAGAAGATAAATGACCTTCTCCCTCCATGCTTCATCCTTTATTGAGTCCAGATTCAGATTTGCAAACAGTTGATTGTCTCTATTTTCATCCTTCAAAATACTGGGATTTGAAAGAAAGTTGGTTGTCAAAAAGAATTCCTGAAGGCGCACATCTCAGCAATCACCATAGATCTTACCCTTGTCCATTCTTCATGATATCCTGTGTAATGATTTCCATTGTATCTTGTAATAGATTGGCAATCTGTGTTTTTAGTGTTGTGTCATGCTCCTCTTCAGTTTTCTGTAAAACAACAGTTTTTAGAGTGTTGAAATGGAAATATCGTATAAAAATATCTTGCTAAGAAATCCAAGAACAGTAGCTATCAGTACCAATAGTAGAGTTAGCAGCTTATCGAACTTAGCACTTAGCTGAGGAAGTTCATCCAATCGGAATTCCCTCACAAGTGACTGACGTTCTATGCTATCTTCAAGACTTTCACGTATTCGATCAACAACTCTGTACCCATGAAGCAAATCAATAGTAACTGTAGTTAGCAACATAACCATATGGTAAATTAATTTTCTCAGAACACAATATGCCTTACTTCTTATCACTTGTTTCTGCCATAAGGCTGTACAGAATATTTAACAAAGTCTCATAGCACTCTATTACGGCATAAAAGGTGTATGGATCCTGGTTTATCCTCTTCCGTAGTTCTTCATCCCTTTTCTTGACGCTCTTTGCCATATCAAGTGCCATTGGAATCTAGAACATCGTAGCCATGAGCACTACAGTACTAGCTCAGGGAGAAAATCGAGTGCTTAACCTAGTGGATGATTAAAAAGTGTACCTTGCTAGCGAGAAGGAAAGGAGGCCATTGAAAAACGCTAGTGTCACCCGCAGATGATGGAACAATCAATAAATCTCTCTCCCTAGAAGCAAATGGAAAACAAATTTAGAAGCATGTTAATAAAAGGAAAAGACTAACACCAACAGCCAAAGCATGTTATAACAAAAAGAAAAGGACGCCAGGACCAACAGCAAACCTATTGTTTATCAAGTCTTCATCTCGCAAAGAGATAATAAATGCATTCCATATGTCGGAGAACTTATCAATATGCAGATTTTTGTCCTCCTTCTGAAAAGAGTTTACACAACGTATTCGAAGAGACAATAAATCAGCTATCGTGCCAGCCAAAAAGTGACAGAAAAATGATTGGTAACAAAATTTAGTAATACTGGACCTCACGCTCACGTCTCTTTGGTTGACTACCATGTCTAGGCACAAGATGTTTACCAAACGCTGTTGGGATTGCCTCGAATCTTGATCTTAACATCCCAAGGGTTCGTATCTGCAGGAAGGTAAATATTCTGCAAGATTTACTTGCGGTAGCTACAGCCTCAACACTTCAAGGGTAAAAAGGTAAGAATAGACATGCTACCAACCTCACCCAAGCGGCTGAAGGCACCATTTACTCCACCACATATTGTTGAAAAAATAGCATACCATATTTGCGTATCCATGAAGTATACCTATAGGAGGAAAAATGAGGAGCTTCGTATTAAACCGCCCCCCCCCCCCCCCCCCTTCCCCCACACCCACACACGTACAAAACGCATGAATTGATACATACCATGACAATTGGTGCCCATATAGTAAAAACAACACCTAAATTATGCTGCACTGAAAAATTAGCATCCAATCAGTGTTCGAAACCTTATCTAAAGAATTACCGTGATACTGCACTACTACAACATAAATCTTACAGTATGGAAAGAACTCGTGCCAGATGTATTTCCCCCGTCCCAAAAACATAATTGTCCTGGTAGGTCCAACGAGAGGAGAAATCTGCCAACAGTGATCAAATGTCAGTACACTGGCAATATTTGAAGCTCAAAAAAATAATTATTACATGTGGCACAAAAAAACAAAAGGGTTGTATGTGGCAGGTTACTCAAAAATACTATTTGGATTCATTATTTGGGGTAGCAGGGGTTTAGCAATAGATAAATGGAATTCACGAAGATTAGTTGGGGATGGATTAGCTTATTTTCCTTTTTTTGGGTCAACCAATGTCTGTTCCTAATTAAGAGGCATAAAATACCTTGCTTAGAAAAAAATATCTATACTAAATATCCAAACTGCAACCTTCAATTTTCATCCTAGCTTTGCCTCTAAGGGTCGAGTGCGCTGCATGGACTATTCTCTAAACAACGTGTTCCTCCGCAAGGATGTGGCATAGCTAGAGGCATCATTGACTCTTATACCAAATCGTCCTGAACGCCAAGATACACAGTGCAACCAAACTTTAGCTAGATGCACTGGTGACAGCAAGAACACCACAGCAGGAATGGGAGGGTGGGTGGTGATATCGAAAAGGGGAGCAAATGTCCACTTGGGGACAACAAGGAAAGAAGTAATGTCGAGCAGCTGAGGTAGGAACTCGTGGTGGGATTACTTGCTTGCAATCTTGCGTTGAAGGAGCCCACAGGCTGAAGAAGAACCTCAGTAGATGAAATATTGAGTGGCAAAGCACTTCAATAGTGATAAAAGAACTATCATTGTTGTAACTTTTGGTGTTCTTTTAATAGATATGATTTGAAAAGATTAAGTGTGTGTGCATGTTAAGAGTATAACTTAGGAAGTGTATATCCTGTTTTTGCAGAACAGTAGAAGAGCCCATTCGGCCCATGTAGGTGTGTGTATATCTCCTCAGAGAAACAGAGGAAAGTGATTTGGCTAGGAAAAAGGGTTCCTACTATGCCCATGTTTGAGGCGAGAGTGCCTGCACATGTGTGTGGAGGGGTGAAGTTTATGTGGATTGCCCAACCCTCTCCATCGGTTAGGACTTTTGGGTGAACTTGTTGTGAAACGTTATATGGCATCGGATCCAGAGGTCACTCATGTCACCACTCTCACTATCTACGCATCAATATATCTCGGCTCGTACAACATGTTTATTTTGCAACCGATTTTTTCGCAGATAGGGAAAAGCAATGTGTGCCATTTCATCGATAGATAGGGGTTTTAACAAGTTATATATCGACCAAAAGGCTGCAACCCCAGAGCACCCTAGACGTTAAGTAACATCACACCCACCACTCCCCCGGAACTCCATCAGCGAGCCTCCTGTTTGGTACCTCATCTTATATCTTATTTTCATATGGTGTGTAAAAATTTATAATTTGTTTAGTTGTTTCTGTCAATTTCATCACGAATCCACGACAGAGACACATTCATTATATCTTGGCTAGTATAACATTTTTACTTTGCAACCGAGTTTTTTTCGCAAATAGGGAAAAGAATTGTGTGCCATTTCATCGATAGATAGAGTTTTAACAAGTTATATCGAGCGAAAGGCTGCAACCCCAGAGCACCCTAGACGTGAAGTAACATCACATCCGCCGCTCCTCCGGGACTCCATAAGCAAGCCACCTGTTTGGTACCTCATCTTATATCTTATTTTCATATGGTGTGTAAAACTATATAATTTGTTTAACTTTTGTTGTCAATTTCATCACAAATCTACAATACAAACACATTTCTTTTGTTTCTCAGGTATGCAGCAGGCTGTTAAGGCTGCAGTTTGGCAAGGTTAACCAACTTTGGGCATGGCCGATGTCTAAGGATACTTTGGGTCGTGGATCAGCCTCAACTACCTGGATGCATAGCCCGGTAAGACTCAAAGGTGTTTTGTGGGTCAGCCAGCATAGTACAAAGAGTTTGAGCAAATTTGGTTCCCTTCGTACCAATGTTATGAGGCCCCAATGTTGAAGTTACTAAACAAGAAAGGAATTTCGTTCTGTTTACTAATTTAAAATGATTTACATCATATTCTGATTTTAAAATACAAAAGTTCAAGGGATATGCCACCCAGTTTGGTGTAGGATTGACAACCTCGAAATTCCCTTCTCAACATTGTACCGACAAGTACCAGAAGCCGACATCTGGCTCTAATACCATGTTGATTTTCTGATCAACAAATTCACCAACAAAGATGGGAAATCCATTCATACCTTAATAAAGTATTATCAAATCGGTAGCTAATGTAATAATATAGTAAGGAAATAGCTGCCCAGCTGGTCTAGAAAAGCACCACGACGAACAAATTATTACTCCCTCTGTTGTAAAATATATTTATTTTTACTTTGGACAATCCAATATGCAAGTTTGACCATTATTTTTTGGATAAGTATGTAAGTAGAACATTACAGAACATTGTATTGTGAAACAATTTTTAACTCTAAATCCAACGAACTATTTGTATCTAACCAATCTAAAAAAATCCCTAAAAAGACAATCTAAAATTTTAATTAATTAGTGATAAAAAATAAAGAAGTTTGACAGCTGACTTTCTAAGAGGACAAATCTATTTTCAAACGGATGGAACACAAAATTAAGTAGTGTGTAAAATAAACTAAAACTGGTGGATTAATTTGAGCAAATACTAACCAATAAAACATAAATTTGCTTACGGAAACAGTAACAAATCTAGTGTGATACTTAAACTAGAAATACGTTATTACAGTGCCTAGATTGTACCAACCTCAACATAATAACTGAAGGCGAGCTTGCATATAAGCAATAGAATCCAGAATGTTGTGTACCTATTTTATGAAGAAAAATATTAAGTGTTAGGAAAAGAGAGAGAGAGAGAGAGAGAGAGAGAGAGACTTACTTAAGAAGTGAGCATGTGTCCTCATACATGCCTCGGGCGACATATAATTTTGGCTGATAAGTAAAAAACATATGAGAACCAAAGACTACAATCAATTCTACTAAGAAGTCATGTAGATAGATCTAATCAAATGTACCTGCGTCCACCACAAAAGAAATCTAACAATGCGAGAATTTGAACGCTCTAATGCCCTTCGCATTGGTAGAAATATGAAAAACAAGGCACTGAAAATGTTCGGCAGCATGTAAAGAGCAACTGCAAAATTATATATCGATTGACTCTGAAAATTTCCAATCCAATTGCTGAAGAACTTGATAAGGCCTGTGGGATTTTGGATGGAACTGGAGTACGTCACTGGAAGAATTATCAACCAGCCAATAGCTACAACAAATTTCAGAACATGCCGTATCATCTGCGAGCACACCAGGCTCCTCCAAGCCTTCCAGTTAAGAACTATCTCAAGTGTGGCTGGAAAAGTTTAAGAGACCAGTTTAGGAACTATGCAGCATCCGAATCAGTAAGAAAAGCCAAAGTAGTTTCAAATTCTACTCAGATGCCAAAAGGTAATTAAGCAAGGACTCCTTAAAACTGGGAAAACAACTAAGCAAGGTTACAAGATTCACAAAGTTCCTGATACCAAAAGTGCATCCGTACCTTGAAGGAAGTTTAGAAATGCAGCTGTTATGAATATTGTCATAACATTTCTGAAAACAGCTGGCTCGAATATAGCAGAAAGTGATCCAGAAGGGCTCCATGCAATAATTACCATGGCCTAAAAGGAAGAAAAAACACATGATATAGCAAATGAAGAAACATGACATCTTTCAACTAATAATTAAGTCCATACCTGGAAAGCTAATATGAAAAAGGCCCACATTCGATCAAAACTTCTGAAGAGATGCAAAAATGTACGAACTTCAACAAAATTTATTTTGGACATCGTCCGTCTGCTCATTGAATGATAGTGCCGCTGCACATTGCATACATTGAAAGTTAGTTCCATTATATTACCAAATGTACTTAACTTGATCAAACTGCTTTTAGAAATACACATACAATACACTGAATACAAATGAGTACATATCCCATTGGAAGTCTAGATTACACGTATGTTCCTTGAAAAAAAAGGAAAATATGTCATGTGGGCCAGCAATACCGTCAGCACCCTAAGCACAAGGAGGGTGTTGCAGCATCTCAGACCCAGACGGGTGCAGATGAGCACCAGGCTTACTACTTAGAAACAAGCCATTTATACCAAGTTGGTGCTTTCCTCTCAAGCCAAGTAAGTTCTTCAGATTGATTGCTTAGACTGAGTTTGTTAGATCAACTTAATAGGGCCGGCTCCTACTCTCCCCAGCTTGTATCAGACCTTCTACCTTTTCGCTGTCGCTCTGTCTTCAGCTTGTATCGTACCTATTTAAGGGCTTTATATTTAAACTTGGGCGGAAGTGTACTTTCTACAGAAATAGGCTCGGCTCCTATATGAAGGATGACATGATTGGAAAATGTAAAGGTGTGCCCCTTTTGGGTCCATCAAGAAATAAACAGAAACAGAGATTAATATGATTGTCTCCATAATCCCTATTTCTACCTCTGTAGCCATTACGGCACAGCCCAGACCCAAGGGTGTGCAGCCACATGCTCCCTTCTCCCACTATTACTTTATCCAATCCATAGTCTGATGAAGTAGAACATGATTTCCCTTCAGTTCATTTTGTATGAACAGCTCTCAGCTCTCTTCCATCACTGTACTAAATTTGCATATGCTCAGTAGTAATATTGCATGTTACATTTGGCTTACATCACCCCAATGAGTGAAAAGAATATGTGAAATTACAACCATTCTTAAAAGAAACAATAAAATTTTATAAAATCAACTGCATAACCATGGTTTTTGCATCCTTGCCTCTTCTTCACTATCCATTGCTAGTTTGTATCTACAATTAAACATTTCACTTCCTTGTACTCATTTCATTGCTATACTTTGGAACAATGGGTTTTGTGTTTCCTTATATCTCATTTAGCCGCTAATATTTTTGTACATATATCATCATTTCATGTTCACCTTTTATTTTTCCCCTGGAACTGTTTGAGACTTTGAGGAACCACAAAAAACAATGATACTGTTGTCTACTTTTAGCAATATGAAGCAATATTAAACAAACCTTCAAAGTAAACTGCATTTAACCATGCAGTGGATAAATTTCTTTTCATGATTTCTTCAATTCCAGAACCTCCATGCAAGAAAAATTGTTCCAATTATACCACTAAAAGGTGTTGCCAGTTCCTCATCTACCATTTTCTGTTGGTTGACTGTTAAGTGAAGATCTTCAACTTCTCATGGTCATGTACTTTAGTTTCACCGTATTCGAAAGAATAGAATCAGTGAATAAATATATTAAACTAAAACCGCTAAGAATTTTAACAAATTAATGATGTCTGGTATGATAATAAATAGTATATGTTGCACAAAAAATATGCAAAGGATTATCCAGAAACCTCAATGTCATTTTTAGTTTTCCTAGGATCTGCAAAAAAGTTGGAGGCTGGATCCATTGGCCATCCAAGTTGTTTGAAGCATTTCTTCGACCTGAATGTGCGAAGGTTTAAGACAAAAACAGTGACCAGTAAGAAATGCTTTCTTAGAACCTACAGATAGGCAAGGCACAAAGATGAACTATTAAAAGCAACTTACCAAAAATATTCATTCAGGTCATCATAGTTTCTCCACTTCGAGTGGCTCACAGTACCACGCTTACTCATTGTAGCTTCCTTTTGCATCAAATGAACATTAAATGGATAAGAATAAGAAATAAAATTTTGCAACAAATATTATACAAGATATCCGAGTGCATACATTATGAATAACATTGTAGATTGGTTGGATAACCAACTGTAGAAATGCATCATCACTCCCCTCTCGCCGGAAGGGTGGGTCAAACGACTCTTCTCTTCTATCAGATATTATGTCATATAAATCCCTTGCCATCTATCATGAATTTTAGGGTGAAAAAGATTGGTCAAGAAGTCAGTGTATGTTTAGAACATGCCCAGAACGTTAGCTCAGGATCTGTTTATGAGAGAATTGTGAAACTCTAACAGAAGTGTTGCATGCAGCTCCATTTTTAAAGTATATCTGAAAATTCTCATTTCATAACAAAAAATAATACAAATGCCATAAAAACATTGAAGAACAAAAAAAAAATTATATTATTTGCCAAGACATCTATTATTTTGGTACTTCAACCTTACATGATTTGCTTGGAGTTCATGCTCATACATAAGCAGTTAATGTGTTTCATGCAGTACACCATTTTACTCACGGTAAAAAGTTTGTTCTTTCTGGTGTGCTAAAAATGTAGAGTCCTCAACTTACAGGAACAAACATAGCAGAACTGTGCTTAGTGTAGTATAGGTATTGACTGAAATTATTAGCCCATGACAAGTGTCTCCCTACTCCCTAGTAAACCCTCATCATGTGCATTTCCCAATACTCATGTTCTACATGTAGTCTCTCTTTTCATGGGTGATAACCAACCAGAATACATTATGCATACCTCAGAAGTCAGATGGCGACTTAGTCAACCTTTGTTGGTCATTTCAACTCTGTTATAAGGTGTTTTGGCCTATTAGCTTTCCCCTTATATAATAATATGATGATTGTGTGCATCCTAGGGTGCAGAGACCAGGAGGTATAACCTTCCTTTTCGGAGAAAAAGATTCTACAGTACCATGTCACCCCTTTGCATTTCAATCAGAAGAAATTTCTTTGTTACACGATTATATAATCACTGCTATATGAATAGGTCTACGAAGTTCACCCGTAAACCACCCAAAAACTGAAATAGCTCTATATAACAAAATTATTCGGCATAAATATATATATATATATATCAAAAGCAGATATCTCAGACGTAAGAACAAAATTGTCACTTACATGGTGGAAGATATAACAAAGGCATTCAGGCATAAAGCGAACATTAGAAGCTTCACCCCAAATCAGCAAATACAACCCGATGTAAAGAAGCTCTGGTTGTTGTGTGGAGGCATCATGTGGAATTCTGCACCAAAATCATTTACAGTTAACGAGGAATCGAGGATAACTTTGAGCACCAGGTGTGCAACAAAATGCTATATCATTACTTGATGTTTGACTCCAAATGCAGATACCGACACCATGAAATGTAGTTTTGAAAGACTTTTTTCATCAAGTGATCCACTGTATCACGCTGTATCTGCAAGTCATATTAGAAGCTCGTGAATCAGTTTAACATGGACACTAGTAGGAGCTGAACACCACTTGCAAAAGGGCTCTGCCAAGTTGAGTTGTTCCAGCATTACTGACAAAAACTAGTTCACAGAAATATTTACCATGTGATTTTGTCTTTCACCCTGGTGGACATTGCCACTTCCTCTCATATCTATGTTAGCAAGCAGCAAAATCAAATGCTCCTTTTGGTTTTCCACGTTACCTTTCTACAACAATAAAGCAAAACATAGTATGAAATCCTAAACAAATAACAGAACACCTTGGTGCCTAACCACCCAACACAAAACCACCATATTACTTTTTGACTAGAGAGTAGTGTATAAATCCGCAACTCCAGTGACTAGAAAACAGCTTGCATGATTCATGAACGTTTGTGAACAAATTTTATATGTGATTGATGTGCCTAAAAGATTCGTGTGTGTACTATAATCCCACAGTGTATTTTCCATTAGCATAACATAAGCATTAACTATGTGAGTTCCATGCAAAACCAATTGGTCAAACTAGTAAATTTTGCCGGCTGGTCACTTGAAGTGATTTAGAAAAACAAAATTCTAAAGGATGGAAGTCACCACAGTGCAAAACAGAAATAGAAAACCAGAAATTTCAAGATCATGTAGTCATGCAAGATTTTGATCATACAGTCTAGAATATAAATTTAAGTATTGGTTAGTATCCACCTGAAATCCAAATGTTTGCCAGAGCCAATCAAGTAAGTCACGAACAATAGGTCCATCATCTATCCCTTGAGACCCGTTAGTCGTATCTGGCCTTGGCGTTGGAAGATTGTTTATCTTGCGAAGAAGGGCCACTGCTGCTTTTATCTGCAATTTTCACACACAAGAAAATCAATCATTCATAGTAAATGTTGTACTAAATAAAGCAGTCGAAACAAAGTTTTATGGTATATAACCTACCTCAGGTATTTCCATTACAGGTTGTGTGGGACCAGAAATATTAAGGGGCAAAATGTTGTAATGTGAGAAGGAAGCTTTCTCCTTTTCAACACCTTTAGCATACTGGTCATACTGCAAGACATGTATTAATTCCAAGTTATAATGTTTCATGATGTGCAAAAATGTGATGAAGATAAAACAATTATGTTGCAATTATTTGCAGTTGCTAGATGTCGAACCTCGGAGTTATGCTTGTCAGGTGTCACAGTTTTTAGCACATCATATAGGACAGATGCAATCTGATAGTATCTAGCCATCTCATCCCTATATGTTATGCAGAGAGAAAGGGTGAACAGAGCTTAAGGGTGACATATATATATATATAATGCTGCAGCTTACGGCTTTCTCGTTTGAAGACCCTCCTCAAGATATTTTCTACAATAGTGTTCATAGAACCTCTGAATCTCTTTTGCATCAGTTGATGCAAGCCTGCGTTGTGTATCTTTTTCATCCTGTGAAATAACAAACATGAAAGATGTAATGTATTGTATTAGTTTCAAAGCAATCGACAATTAGGGTGAATATGAATGATAGGTTCATTCATACCTTTTCCAGCCTGTGCAAGAGATAGGTTTTGAACTGCCGGACTCCACGGCCACTTGAGTTTGGATCCATGGTGTGCGCCTTCTCGAATGCAGTAAAACGGCCTTGTGGAGCAGGCAGGCAGGCAGGCAGGTCGGAGTAAGAATAGGTGAACTAAGTCAGGTGTGAAGAAAGTGCTAGTGGTAGTACTGACAGAGGTATGCGACGCGCGGGTTTTCGTCCTCGATCTCGTTGGCCGCACGGAGAATGGGCACGATGGGCGCGAGGGAGGATGGCACGAGCTCGCTCTCTATGATGGGTCCTTCCTCCTCGCCGGAGTATCCATCCGTCCTCATGGTGATTGCCCGCGACATGTTCCGCCTACCCATGGAGGGCCGCCGCTGCGGCGCCGACGGGCCGCCGCTGGACATGGACATAGCTCCCTCCCCGACGCTGTGGTTGCGATGATCGAATAGAGCGAGAGTGGTGTGGCGGTGGCGGTGAGGAAGAAGGGAAGAGAAGGGAGCAGAGGGGGATGCATCGTCATCGTCTTAAGAGATAGAGAGAGTCGAGGGGAAGTGCGATGCTGAGGGAGTTTGCTTTTTCGCTTTGTGGCTTTAGGGCGGGCCTTTTTCTTTCGGGCGGGGGCGGGGGCGGGGGTGGTGGAGATGTTGGGGAATTGGGGATGGCCGACGAGGGAAGCAAAGGAATTGGAACTGCAAAGGTTGAAGACAACGGGTGGGCTCTGGTCCTGGCTTTTTCGTCTGGTCGTTCGCTCCCCTGCTTTTTTAACTTTTCTGCTCTTTCTCTCTTATTATAATATTATAATTATTATAATTATATTTTTATCTTTATCTTTACCTAATCTCACCGTCGTGGCTGTTTTGCAAAACAGTCCCTGTAATTTTAGATTATCAACCCACAGGTCCTGCAGTTCAGGAATAAGTGAAAATAACGATTTGCAAACAAACGCATGGGCTGACGTTGTATTGGGCCTCAAGCCGCGGGAAAAAACGCATCTATAACACTTAAATAGTTCATCCCCATTAACCTACTATTTAACTAAGTATGCACCATATCCACATCAGCATCCATTCATCTATGGCCACATCAGCACTAAGCCTCCACTAAGCTAATCCTTCCTCTTATGCATGCATGGCGGGTTTTTTTCGAAGCGTGGCCCCCTGATTCCACGCGTCCAGTATTCCATGCAGCCATTACTCTAGCCCACATACAACCCATTACTAGAAGGGAACTGGGCGATACAGAGAAAAGAAAACTGATGGAAGCGACCTAAAAAGAAGGAAACTGAAGGAGTCGCCGTGATCTCTCCTTCTTGTTCCAATGCCACGCATAATCTCTTCCGCTTCCTCGCATCTTCTTATATCCTCTGTATATACGAAGCAACGACATCTTCATAGGATGGATCCCTTCCCTATCCTGGTTCTCACACACAGAAGACTGCTGCTCCCTGCCCGTGCACTGGCCATCGCCTCGCCATGGCTTCACTAGGTGATCTTCTTGGCACTGTGGCCTGCCCGGCGATTCCTCTCCCCGTTGCTTTATTTGTTCTGTTTCATTGTGAAAACAGAGAGTTCAACTCAGATGCGGCACATACATAGTTTTAAATAGCCGGCTATAGCTCCGCTATAGCCCGCTATAGCCTTTTCAGCAGGGTGCCGCTAAATGGTCGCCTTCACAAATAGCCCGCTATAGCTCCGCTATAGCTGATTTGGAGGCTCGCCGCTATTTTCCATAGCCCGCTATTTAAAACATTGTGCCTCAATACAAGGCCTCCTAGGGATCTCATGCTTCTCCTACCTTGCATAGAAGTTTGGAATATGGCAAGTACCCTTGACTTTGACTTTTATGTATTTCTTCCCAGATTGATTTCTCCAATTCTATGTAAGGGAAAACTGTAAGCTTTGAGTAAGAATGAACAAGATGTAGGTTTTGAAGTCAGCTTCAACCAGTACAGTGTCCACCCATCAATGTATACATATACGTAATTGTTTCAGTGCTCTTGCTTGCATCCGTATCTTTGCAGGTCACCACACAGAATGTTTTTTTCACTGGTTAAATATCATAAATTCGAGGTGGCATATTCAGATTTTGGTGTATATTGTATTATTCCTCGAATATACGAGAGTCCTCGACAGGGTCTTCGCATCTCCTGAGTGGGACATTCGCTGCCCCCTAGCTTTGCTCCGGGCGATTACACGGATTGGTTCCGATCACGTCCCCCTCCTCCTCTCTTCGGAGAACGAGCGTCCCCCCTGCCGCCCCGCTTCCGATTCGAAACCTTCTGGTTGCGCCAGCCTGGGTTTGTTGTTGCGGTGGTCGCTTGGTGGCGCGAGGCGCGCGAAGCCCCCCATCGATCCCTCTCGGCCGTTGACTCCTGGCACTTCTGTGCAAAGCGGTCACGGCAATTCATGAAAGGATGGGGTGCTAACTGATGAGGACATCAATACCATTGTTACACCCACAGCCCCTGCTGCTATACATACTGGACCAATTACTAGAGCTCGCGCACGCCAATTAAATTATCAGGTACTTTCGTTTCTTGGTAATGATTCTAATGTTCATGAGAATATGATGCTGCCTAAATTGGATACATTTGTTTTGCTTACGAATGAAGGGCCTAGCTTGGACAAGAAAAAGGAACATTGGAGCAAGTTCAAGCATGGAGATGATGGCATGCGCAAGGGGAACAAGAACGGAGTTACAAGTGATGATTTCAGGACTTTGAAGCCACCATAATGAGTGCAGGAAGCCTTGGACAAAATATACAAGATGCCACTTCATAAATTTCGTCCAGAGGCTATTATAGGTGTTGTGTCACCTTATTATTGGGCCGCCATGTATTTCGAAATACTTGAGTATAGGCTGTTTTTAGAGTCCGTATGTGTGGGGAAACAAGAGATAGGGTTGGTTTCGGACCCCCCCCCCCCCTTCAAGGGCCACGAAATCCCCCCCCCTCTTCCTCCATAATACAGCCCTTAGGGCATCGTTTAGACTTTGGGTTTTGTTTAGATTAAAAGTTCGCCATAGCTTGTCAAACTTCGCGTACTTCGTTTGTGTTCAACGACCAGACCAAGACGTCACAGAACCCCACCTTGATCAATAAAGCTTTCATCTTATATTCGCAATATCCAGATTGCAAATCTTAGTTTCTTGCTTGTTCTTCGTTTGCTTGCAGGAGATAGACCCTCGTGGTCAGGTTGATTGTGCTCCGGCGTGGTCAATAACCTCTCGGAGTTGGTTTAGCGATTGCTAAGGCGCGACGTCCTCGCACGTTCGTAGTTGGATCGTCAAAGTCTACTCCACCAAAAACGATAGCTATCATCTCATCGAAAGATCGGGACACCCTCGCCTCTATCAAGTGCTATCAGATTTTCAGGTTGCTCGGTGAGATTTTACAGTTTTTCATAGTTTAGATCGAATCTGTTCTTCATACCTACAGTCCACGAAAAAGCAAAAAAAAAAATTAGGGTTAGTTCATCATATCCGAACCAATCTGAGCCTTTGCATAATCTTTTTAGGGTTTTTGCTTTGTTGAATTTGTGGTTGCATCGTCGTGTCTAGTTGCTGGTCTTAGCGTCTAGTCCTTTAGAGTTTCGAGTTCTGGTCATAAGTTGTCACGCCGCCGCCGCACCATCATCATCGCCCCTGCCATCTACCACCACCGCTTATCCGTCACCGATCTGTATCCATATACCACCACCGATCCGTATCCATATACCACCACCGATCCGTATCCATATACCACCACCGCTGCCATATACCACCACCATATATCCACCACCAATCCGAGTTCTTTTCATATTAGGTTTGTTTTCGAGATCCATCTAGTTTCCGATTCGTGTTTCCTTGCCGGAGTAGGTTTCGAAAAAAAAATTCTGGAGACCCCCGGGCAGTTTTTAGGCCAAAATTTTGGCAGTCAAAAATATTTTTTCCCTATCCTATTTTTAGGTCCCAGGGTGCGTTTTGAGACACTTGCCATCATAGTGATTTTTTGTCGCACTTTTTCATCGTCGCTGCCCTGATTTCCGAAAAAAAAATTCAAAAAAAATTTCGTGCCAATCTTGTTAGTTTGACTTGGGAAGAGTTTTGAGACACTCGCCATTATAGTGATTTTTTGCAAAAAAAAAAAGGAGAGCAAAAAAAAAACAGCGCAAAAAAAAATGTGCTCTTCCCTTGTTTACGTGCCGCGCCGTGATTTTGTTAGTGTTCTAGGCTCGCGTCTCTAGTACGGTCTAGCCTAGGACCAGCACAGTACCGTCGTTGAGCGTTTATTCAACTTTGCATCTCTGAATTGATTATTGCTGACATTTTTGCTACCATATCATAAGCCTTCCCAGCACCACATACATCTACGTCGTGCGTTTGACACCACCTGGCAATCGCTCTGTCCAATCTTCAAGAGTTTTGACTACAATGGTTGCCGATCACCACCTGCTGCTGGGTAAGAACTGGTAAGCATTTGAGATTCGCTTGACGGTTTTGTGATACACCACCACCACCACTTCCCAGTAGTCTGTAGGATCATATTCTTGTGTGTTTCTATTGCTGCTAACCATGGCAGGATCACAAGCCGATGAGACTGATTGGGAGAACATGACGAACAAACAGCTACATGATAAATTTCAGCAAATGATGAGTGGACAGGTGCAAGATGTGCTAAACAGATTTGAAGAGGCCATGGAGAAGATAGATGGAATTGAGAGGACGTTCGAAACTAAGCTCGATAACAAGTTTAATGAATTGCTCGCGCGTCTTCCACAACCACCGCCCGCTGCACCTGTCGCACCTCTACAACAACAACAACGTCGCCTTCCAAATCAAGTGGGACGAGCACAGCGTGTTCCCCTTGAGCCTGGTCAAACTTCTGGTGCCGCTGCACCTACTGTTGATGCTTCTATGGCTCCTGTTGCCGCTGAGGAGGACGATTATGCGGGCGATTACGAGGATGAGGTTGATCAAAATCAGAACTACGTACCAGCACCAGGTCGTCCACATGCCAATAATCGCAATGGTAGGGCTGCATTACCACCTCAGGTACGAGATCATGACCATATTCCTAAACTGAAATTGAATATTCCACCATTTGAGGGTAGATATGTTCCTGATATATATCTTACTTGGGAGTTAGAAACTGAACAACGTTTTACATGTTTACAATATCCCGAGGAGAGACGTGTTGCTGCTGCTGTTTGTGCTTTTACTAGTTTTGCATGTGTATGGTGGTCTGAACATTGTAGATTATATCCTATTCCAACTACTTGGGCTGCTTTGAAAACTGCTATGCGTACTCATTGGGTTCCACCATATTATCAACGTGAATTACTTCAAAAATTGCAGCGCTTAAGACAAGGAAAAAATTCTGTAGAAGAATATTATCAGGAATTACAAACTGGCATGATTAGATGTGGTATTGTTGAGGAGAATGAAGCTATGCTTGCACGTTTTATGGGTGGATTAAATAGAGAGATTCAGACCATTCTAGAGTATAAGGAGTATAATAATATCACTCGTTTATTCCATCTTGCTTGTAAAGCTGAACGTGAAGTGCAGGATCGACAGGCATTGGCGCGAACTAATTTTTCTGCAGGTCGATCTTCATCATGGACACCGCGTGCCTCCTCTACCCCCACACGTCCTACTGCAGCACCACTGACTTCAGCCGCCAATTCCAACCGAGATACAAGAAAACAGGCACCACCACCACCATCTGCCAAGAGTACACCTTCTGGGCCTGCCCAGAGCTCTTCTTCATCTATGGCATCAACAGGGCACACACATGATATTATTTGTCGTCGTTGTAAGGGAAGAGGTCATTATGCGAGAGAATGCCAATCTCCGCGTGTTATGATTGCTACTGAGGATGGTGGGTATGAGTCCGCTAGTGATTATGATGAGGAGACTTTGGCTCTTATTACAAGTGAAGAACACGGTGGAGATGATTCTAATCATGAGACGCAATACATGGCTCCTGAAGACGCTGACAGGTATGAATGTTTAGTTGCTCAACGTGTTTTGAGTGTGCAGGTCACACAAGCTGAGCAAAATCAGAGGCATAATTTGTTCCATACAAAGGGAGTTGTGAAGGAACGTTCTGTTCGCGTCATCATAGATGGAGGGAGCTGCAACAACTTGGCTAGCATGGAGATGGTGGAGAAGCTATCTCTCACCACAAGACCACATCCACATCCTTACTATATCCAATGGTTCAACAACAGCGGCAAGGTTAAGGTAACACGTACTGTTCGTGTGCATTTTAGTATCTCTACATATGCTGATTATGTTGATTGTGATGTGGTACCCATGCAAGCATGTTCCATGTTACTTGGTAGACCATGGCAATTTGATAAAAATTCTGTACACCATGGTAGAAACAATCAGTATATTCTTGTTCATAAGGATAAACATATTACTTTGCTTCCTATGACTCCTGATTCTATTTTGAAAGATGATATTAATAGAGCTAGTAAAGCAAAACAGGAGAAAAATAAGAGTGAAAATCAGATTGTGGCAAAAGAATTTGAGCAACAAATGAAGCCTAATAATAAACCATCTAGTGTTGCTTCTGAAATTAAATTGAAAAATGTGTGTTTACTTGCCACCAAATCTGATATTGATGAGCTAGATTTAAGCAAATCTGTTTGCTATGCTTTTGTGTGCAAAGAGGCATTATTTTCATTCGAGGACGTGCCTTCCTCTTTGCCTCCTGCTGTCACTAACATTTTGCAGGAGTTCGCTGACGTCTTTCCACAAGACGTGCCACCGGGATTACCACCTATTCGCGGGATTGAGCATCAGATTGACTTAATTCCCGGTGCTTCCTTGCCAAACCGTGCGCCATACCGTACCAATCCAGAGGAGACGAAGGAGATTATGCGTCAAGTACAGGAGCTGCTCGACAAATGTTATATACGCGAATCTCTTAGTCCTTGTGATGTTCCTATTATACTAGTGCCAAAAAAGGATGGTACGTCGCGTATGTGTGTTGATTGTAGAGGCATTAATAATATTACTATTCGTTATCGTCATCCTATTCCTAGGCTAGATGATATGCTTGATGAATTGAGTGGCTCTACAATATTCTCCAAAGTTGATTTGCGTAGTGGATACCATCAAATTCGTATGAAATTGGGAGATGAATGGAAAACAGCATTTAAAACTAAGTTCGGTTTATATGAGTGGTTAGTCATGCCTTTTGGGTTAACTAATGCACCTAGTACTTTCATGAGATTAATGAACGAAGTTTTACGTGCTTTCATTGGACGATTTGTGGTAGTTTACTTTGATGATATATTGATTTATAGCAGATCTTTGGAGGAACATTTGGAACATTTACGTGCTGTTTTTATTGCTCTACGTGATGCACGTTTGTTTGGTAACCTTGGGAAGTGCACCTTTTGCACCGACCGAGTATCTTTTCTTGGCTACGTTGTCACTCCACAGGGAATTGAAGTTGATAAAGCCAAGATTGAAGCTATTGAGAGTTGGCCGCAGCCCAAAACGGTCACACAAGTGAGGAGTTTCCTTGGCCTCGCTGGTTTCTATAGGCGTTTTGTGAGAGATTTCAGTACCATTGCTGCACCTCTCAACGAGCTTACAAAGAAGGATGTGCCTTTTGTTTGGGGTACCGCACAGGAAGAAGCCTTCATGGTGTTGAAAGATAAGTTAACACATGCTCCTTTACTCTAACTTCCTGATTTTAATAAGACTTTTGAGCTTGAATGTGATGCTAGTGGAATTGGATTAGGAGGTGTGTTATTACAAGATGGCAAACCTGTTGCATACTTTTCTGAAAAATTGAGTGGGCCTAGTCTGAATTACTCTACTTATGATAAGGAATTATATGCTCTTGTTCGGACTTTGGAAACATGGCAACATTATTTATGGCCCAAAGAATTTGTTATTCATTCTGATCATGAATCTTTGAAACATATTAAAAGTCAAGCCAAACTGAACCGTAGACATGCTAAATGGGTTGAATTCATTGAGACTTTCCCTTATGTCATTTATAGCTAGCACAAACAACGACTCTAGATCGAAAGGCGTAGGCCCCCTGCCTGGGAGCCTCCGATCCTACTCCTGGTCGGCTGGCTCGATCCAGTAGTAAGTACCGTCTGGACCCTCCTGGTAGTAAGCTCCTGAGGTGGCATCTGGCTCCGGGGCTCCATCGTCTGATGTATCATCAAAGTGGGGTATGGGGAAAAAGAAGTAACAAAGCAACCGTGAGTACTCATCTGAAGTACTCAGCAAGCAAGGATCTACACTACATATGCAACATTATCAATGGAGAAAAGCTGTATATGTGACTGGGCTACAGAAATGCCAGAATAGAGAGAAGGCCTAGTCCTATCGAAGACTAGCATCTTCAAACATCTTCACGAGCCACCATCTTGCAGCAATAGAAGAGAGTAGAATAGCATTTTATTAAGCAAACATGTTGAAGCAAAGCCTAGAGATCCTTCCTCGACTCCCTGCGAGAAAGCGATCCCGAAGCTTCAATTAAGTAACAAGTATCTAGTTCAAGTAGTAGATCGGGATACACAAACTGAGCGTCCTTTACCGTAGGACCGGCTATCGATAGATTATTCATCCCTGCAGGGGTGCACTACTGTTACCCAACACGCTCGATCAACTCTGGCCGGACACACTTGCTGGGTAATGCCCGGCCTCGGGAGATCAACACGAAGCAGCGCCCTACCTAGGCTCGGCAGAGAGGTCAGCATGCCGGACTAACCTATGCACCCAGAGGTCTTGGGCCATCGCCCTGGGCACCCTGCGCGTTGCGAGACTGGCCGGGGTGCAGGCGCGACACTGAACTCGTCAGTGAAGTATCCAGCCCAATCCCGACAATCAGTCCGCACGGTGAATCGTGACGTCTGACGAGCTTTCGGGAGAAACGTACATCGCAGAGGGCCCCATAAACCATTATCCCGTGTGGTGGTAGTGTGTATAGGGCACGTCGACCCACTCAGATCAAACACCCAAATCCAATAAGCTCATTTAGTAACACGCGGAGACAATCAGAGTTTCTGAAGCTCCGCCACAATATCACACTCGAGTGCCCTTCCGGCACACCCGACATCATAGATCCCCTACGGGTACCCATCAGGGTCGACCCGCCTGTAACAAAGGTCAAAGTAACCGTGTGGTCATAACATCAAGGGGGAAACCCCGAGGAATCACCCTCGATGGATTCCACTCGACGAAATCATCAGGGTGAACGTATGAGGCATCACCCTCGAGGTTCACACTGAGGGGTTGCAAGACAGAGTCGTATCGGAAGTGGAGAAGGAGGAATCACCCTCGATGACCACGACCGAACAGCTACACTGCAGAGTATTCATCAGGAGTGCGTTACGAGGTATCACCCTCGGCACTCGAGAGTAACTATGCAGAGTCGTACAACTAAATGGGGTGAGGTGATATGTCGGTCTCTGGTCGACGATCACACTGATCGAGTCATCGATGATCAAGTAGGGGCAACAAGGGAAAGGTGGTGGGGGTCACTGATGGTTCACTACCAACCTATACTAAACAATTTATCATAGGCAGGTAAGGTAACAATGAACAGGTTACGAAAGCAGGCTATGCATCAGAATAGGAGCAAACATTTAACAGTAGCAAAATCTAATGCAAGCAGGAGAAAAGGAATGGGCGATATCTGGATGCTCAAGGGGGGGGGGGCTTGCCTGGTTGCTCTGACAAGAGAGAGGGATCATCAACGGGCTGCTCGTCTGTAGCGTAGTCGTACCCAGCTGCAACGTCGTCGGTCTCGGCGTCTATCGAGAGAGAAGGAGGGGAGAGAAACAATAAATCCATGACAAAAATGCAAACAATATGCATGACATGACTAAATGATATGCCGGGGTGTTCTACTGCCTAACTAAATGCTTTAGTTAATTTAGGAATTTATCCGGATTTATTTAATTAAAGTTGAGCACTATTCATTTATCAAAATCGGTCTAAAAGTTCCATATTCATCTAGCTAGGGGCATCTGACACGAATACAGAGGGCGTATTCAGACTCGTATCGAAATTCTGAGCGACTTTCATGTATAAAGTATTTTCATCGGAGTTACGGATTATTTTATATGATTTTCTAAGGATTTAATTATTTTCTGAAATTTATTTAATTATTTTAAATCAACATTATCCAGAACAGTGTATGCTGATGTCAGCATGACGTCAGCAGTCAACAGGGCGTTGACTGGGTCAATCTGACGTGTGGGCCCCACCTGTCATAGTCTGTTAGGTTTAATTAGGGTTTAGTTAATCTAATTACTGTTTAATTAGACTAACTAATTAATTAGATTAATTAAACATGATTAATTAACTTAATTAATTCACTAATTAATTAATTATTAATTTTATTAATTCATTTTCTTTTTCTTTTTTTTAAACCGTTCTGTGGGGCTGGGCCCCACGTGTCATAGTCACAGGGGGGTGGGGGCCGGCCGTCAGTGGCCCATGTGGCCACAGCGGGCGCGCGGGCACGCGGGCGCGGCCAGGGGCGAGCCCGAGCGTGGCCAGGCGCGGCCCGCGAGCGCGGCAAGGGACGGCGGGGCCGAGAGGCAGTGGCGAGTGGCGAGCGCGAGCGGAGGCGGCTGCGAGCGTGCGGGCCAGCGAGGCCGCAGCAGCGGGCGCCGGGCGGCGGAGGAGCTGCGGGGCGCTGCGGTGAGCGCGCGGTGGCAGGGTCGACGCGAGCAGCAGCAGCAGGCAAAGGAGCGAGCGGGGCATGCGCGGGTGCGACGCGGCGGGGAGTGCGCGGGAGCGTGGTGGATGCGGCGGTGAGCGCGGCCGAGCGCGCGCGGGGCGCTCGGGTGCGGGACGGCGGTGCGCGGGCGCGCGCATTGGGCGTGGCCCGGTAACGCGGTGCGCGCGGCGACCGCGGCGGAGTACGGGAGCAGAGAGGGGGGGAGAGGGGAGGCGCGACCGGCGCGGCAGCTCACCGCGAGCTGTAGGGGGGTGGCAGTGGGGGTCGAGGAGGAGGACGGGGACGCGGTCGACGACGGGGTCGGGGAGGCGGTCCGGCGAGGAGGCGAGCGGCGCGGGCTCCGGGCGGCGTCGGCCGTGGGTCGAGCGTCCCGATCCCGATCTGGATCGGGGAGGGAGAGCGAGGGGGGGACGAGTGGGGAGGGAACCGGCTAGGGTTCCACTCGGGTGGGGGATAAGAGGGGGAGCGGGATGGGCCGGCCTGGTGGGCTAAGGCCAGCTGGGCTAGGCCCAGTTGGCCTGGGAGGGTTTTCTTTTTTTTATTTCTGTTTTGCCCTTTTCTTTTCTGTTTTCTGTTTTTGCAAAATTGTGTGGCCTCATACTTAGTTTTGTAAAATATGTGAACTAGTCACCAGACTCCAGTGCAACATCTATTAATGCCATAAAATGGTTCTGAGTTCATATCATTTCTTTTGCAATTTTATAAAACTAAATGGGATTAAATATTATTGTTTTGGCACTGTTAGAGTCACTTAATTAAGTTATTAAATGTTGGTCACAATTTTAGCATTGTCTCTAGAATATTTGTCACCTAATGAACATTTTAGTTTCTATGTTTGAACAGCTTTTATTTTCCACTTTAATTTAATTTGAATTTTGAGTTAGGAGTTGAAATGTAATATGATGCAAATGATGATTATGCACTGTTAATCATGCTGACTTGTCATTATCAAAAGTGTTTACTGTGGCTAATGACATGGGGTGTTACAGAAAGAAAGCCCTCCTAGAGGCCATCCATCCCTCGATCTCCGTGCTGATGCTGCGGGCCTCTCAGCCGAGGAATGGATGCTTAGGTACGATCTGGAGGACCAGCTCACGGTCATCTACACGGATGAGGAGGCATACTGGCGCTTGCGGGGTACGCAGAATTGGGTCCTCAAGGGGGATGCCAATACCGCCTACTTCCAGGCCATCGCCAACGGCCGGCGACGCCGTAACTCCATCCCACTTCTCTGGGACGGAGAGACCCTCCTGTAGCAGCCGGAGGACATCCGAGCCCATGTAGACGGCTTTTACAGAGACCTATTCTCTGCCTCCCCTCGGGGAGGGCTTGCCCTCGCGCAAGACATTTTGCCGGCCCACAGATGTGTCTCGCCTGCGGACAACGTGGCCCTAACGGCCCCGTTCTCCGAGGCAGAAGTGTGGGCGGCCATTAAGGGCATGAATCCATCTTCGGCCCTCGGCCCGGATGGCCTCCCAGTGAGGTTCTTCCAGACCTTCTGGGAGGTAATTAAGCCGGAGGTGATGGCCCTTTTTGAGGAGTTCTACGTAGGATCCATCGACCTCACCAGGCTGAACTTTGGGATAATCACCCTCATCCCCAAAGTAACTGGAGCGAAGGATATCCGCCAATTTCGCCCGATTACGGTGATCAACGTCATCTTCCGCATCCTTGCGAAGGGGTACGCCATTAGGGTGGCACCCATAGCGGACCGGATCACTCACCCTGATCAGTCGGCATTTATCCAGGGCTGATATATCCTTGATGGAGTCCTAGTGTTTCACGAAGCACTCCATGAGGTGCACACCAAACACCTCAAGGCGGTCTTCCTGAAACTGGACTTCCACAAGGCATATGACACGGTCAGTTGGTTCTTCCTTCGGGAATGCTTGCTCCGGAAGGGCTTCGACGATAGATGGGTGACCCGCGTGATGCAAATGGTCTCCTCGGGTCGGACCGCGGTTAACATAAATGGTGAGATTGGACCATACTTTCCCACATTCTGTGGGGTTCGTTAGGGCGATCCCTTCTCTCCGTTCCTCTTCAACATGGTTGTTGATGCTCTGGCAGCCATCTTAGATAAAGCCAAGGCTGCGGGGCATATTAAGGGCATAGTCCCGCATCTAGCAGGCGGGAATGGGATTTCCCTCCTCCAATATGCCGATGACACCATTATCATGGTGGAAGGCTCAGCGAGCGACATCACGAACTTGAAGTTCCTCCTGCTCTACTTTCAGTAGATGTCTGGCCTCAGGATCAATTTCGATAAGAGTGCGGTCATGGTCGTGGGATACTCCCAAGACGAGCGGCGGAGCATCGCGAACCGTCTTAATTGCCAGCTCGGGAGCTTCCCCACGACTTATTTGGGGATCCCCATTAGCGACACGAGGCTCACGGTGGCTGAGCTGCGCCCCACGGTGGGTAAGTGATAGAGGCGAGGATGTCCCGATCTTTCGATGAGATGATAGCTATCGTTTTTGGTGGAGTAGACTTTGACGATCCGACTATGAACGTGCGAGGACGTCGCGCCTTAGCAATCGCTAAACCAACTCCGAGAGGTTATTGACCACGCCGGAGCACAATCAACCTGACCACGAGGGTCTATCTCCTGCAAGCAAACGAAGAACAAGCAAGAAACTAAGATTTGCAATCTGGATATTGCGAATATAAGATGAAAGCTTTATTGATCAAGGTGGGGTTCTGTGACGTCTTGGTCTGGTTGTTGAACACAAACGAAGTACGCGAAGTTGCAGCTATGGCGAACTTTTAATCTAAACAAAACCCAAAGTCTAAACGGTGCCCTAAGGGCTGTATATATGGAGGAAGAGGGGGGGATTTCGTGGCCCTTGAAGGAGGGGTCCGAAACCAACCCTATCTCTTGTTTCCCCACACATACGGACTCTAAAAACAGCCTATACTTAAGTATTTCGAAATTACATGGGCCTGGCCCAATAATAAGGTGACGCAGCACCTATAATAGCCTCTGGACAAAATTTATGAAGTGGCATCTTGTATATTTCGTCCAAGGCTTCCTGCACTCATTATGGTGGCTTCAAAGTCCTGAAATCATCACTTGTAACTCCGTTCTTGTTCCCCTTGCGCATGCCATCATCTTCATGCTTGAACTTGCTCCAAGGTTCCTCTTTCTTGTCCAAGCTAGGCCCTTCATTTGTAAGCAAAACAAATGTATCCAATTTAGGCAACATCATATTCTCATGAACATTAGAATCATTACCAAGAAACGAAAGTACCTGATAATTTAATTGGCGTGCGCGAGCTCTAGTAATTGGTCCAGTATGTATAGCAGCAGGGGCTGTGGGTGTAACAATGGTATTGATGTCCTCATCATCCTCCCCTTCTTGAAATGAAGTCGTCCTCGACGGAAGCTCATCTTCCTCACCCAAATAAGGCTTCAAATCTGCAATGTTAAAAGTGGGACTAACCCCAAAATCTGCAGGCAGCTCAAGTTTATATGCATTATCATTTATTTTCTCTAACACCTTAAAAGGACCATCAGCAAGTGGCATTAGCTTTGATTTGCGCAAATCAGGAAATCTATCCTTACGCAAATGTAACCAAACAAGATCTCCAGGTGCAAACACAACATGTTTTCTACCCTTATCTCCAGCAAGTTTATATTTAGCATTCATACGCTCAATGTTCTCCTTAGTTAACTCATGCATTTTTAAGATCAATTCAGCACGTTGTTTAGCATCAAAATTAACCTTCTCCGAAGATGGAAGAGGCAACAAATCAATTGGTGCACGAGGAAGGAAACCATACACAATTTCAAAAGGACACATCTTAGTAGTAGAATGCAATGAACGATTATAAGCAAATTCAATATGAGGCAAGCATTCTTCCCACATTTTCTTGTTATTCTTCAAAACAGCCCTAAGCATAGTAGACAATGTTCTATTGACTACTTCAGTTTGTCCATCAGTTTGGGGGTGACATGTAGTACTAAAAAGCAGTTTAGTCCCCAACTTAGCCCATAAACATCTCCAAAAGTGGCTAAGAAATTTAGTATGACGATCTGAAACAATAGTATTTGGCACACCATGCAAGCGTATAATTTCACGAAAGAACAAATCAGCAACATTAACAGCATCATCGCTTTTATGACATGGTATAAAGTGTGCCATTTTCGAGAACCTATCCACGACAACAAATATGCTATCCCTCCCCTTCTTTGTTCGAGGTAAACCTAAAACAAAGTCCATAGATATATCCTCGCAAGGAACACTAGGTACAGGCAAAGGCATATATAAACCATGAGGATTGAGTCGTGACTTAGCTTTTTGACATGTAGTGCAGCGAGCAACAAAACGCTCAACATCCCGTCTCATCTTTGGCCAAAAGAAATGTGTAGCAAGTATATCCTCCATCTTCTTCACGCCAAAGTGTCCCATTAATCCTCCTCCATGCGCCTCCTGCAACAACAAAAGACGAACGGAGCTAGCTGGAATGCATAGCTTGTTAGCACGAAACACAAATCCATCGTTAACGATGAACTTGTTACATGTTCTCCCTTCCTTACAATTCTGCAATACATCTTTAAATTCAGCATCATGCACATATTGATCTTTGATGGTCTCCAAACCAAATATTTTAAAGTCAAGTTGTGAAAGCATAGTATAACGACGAGACAATGCACCAGCAATAACATTTTCTTTACCCTTCTTGTGTTTAATGACATAAGGGAAAGTCTCAATAAATTCAACCCATTTAGCATGTCTACGGTTCAGTTTTGCTTGACTTTTAATGTGTTTCAAAGATTCATGATCAGAATGTATAACAAATTCTTTGGGCCATAAATAATGTTGCCATGTTTCTAAGGTCCGAACAAGAGCATATAATTCTTTATCATAAGTAGAATAGTTTAGACTAGGCCCACTCAATTTTTCAGAAAAGTATGCAACAGGTTTGCCATCTTGTAATAAATGTTCTATTGACTACTTCAGTTTGTCCATCAGTTTGGGGGATGAATGGAAAACAGCATTTAAAACAAAGTTTGGATTATATGAGTGGTTAGTCATGCCTTTTGGGTTAACTAATGCACCTAGTACTTTCATGAGATTAATGAACGAAGTTTTACGTGCTTTCATTGGACGATTTGTGGTAGTCTATTTTGATGATATACTGATTTATAGCAGATCTTTGGAGGAACATTTGGAACATTTACGTGCTGTTTTTATTGCTTTACGTGATGCACGTTTGTTTGGTAACCTTGGGAAGTGCACCTTTTGCACCGACCGAGTATCTTTTCTTGGCTATGTTGTTACTCCACAGGGAATTGAAGTTGATAAAGCCAAGATTGAAGCTATTGAGAGTTGGCCACAGCCCAAAACAGTCACTCAAGTGAAGAGTTTTCTTGGACTCGCTGGTTTCTATAGGCGTTTTGTGAGAGATTTCAGCACCATTGCTGCACCTCTCAATGAGCTTACAAAGAAGGATGTGCCTTTTGTTTGGGGTACCTCACAGGAAGAAGCCTTCACGGTATTGAAAGATAAGTTGACACATGCTCCTTTACTCCAACTTCCTGATTTTAATAAGACTTTTGAGCTTGAATGTGATGCTAGTGGAATTGGATTAGGAGGTGTTTTATTACAAGATGGCAAACCTGTTGCATACTTTTCTGAAAAATTGAGTGGGCCTAGTCTGAATTACTCTACTTATGATAAGGAATTATATGCTCTTGTTCGGACTTTGGAAACATGGCAACATTATTTATGGCCCAAAGAATTTGTTATTCATTCTGATCATGAATCTTTGAAACATATTAAAAGTCAAGCCAAACTGAACCGTAGACATGCTAAATGGGTTGAATTCAGTGAGACTTTCCCTTATGTCATTAAACACAAGAAGGGTAAAGAAAATGTTATTGCTGATGCATTGTCTCGTCGTTATACTATGCTTTCACAACTTGACTTTAAAATATTTGGTTTGGAGACCATCAAAGATCAATATGTGCATGATGCTGAATTTAAAGATGTATTGCAGAATTGTAAAGAAGGGAGAACATGGAACAAGTTCGTCGTTAACGATGGATTTGTGTTTCGTGCTAACAAGCTATGCATTCCAGCTAGCTCCGTTCGTCTTTTGTTGTTGCAGGAGGCGCATGAAGGAGGATTAATGGGACACTTTGGCGTAAAGAAGACGGAGGATGTACTTGCTACACATTTCTTTTGGCCAAAGATGAGACGGGATGTTGAGCGCTTTGTTGCTCGCTGCACTACATGTCAAAAAGCTAAGTCACGACTCAATCCTCATGGTTTATATATGCCTTTGCCTGTACCTAGTGTTCCATGGGAGGATATATCTATGGACTTTGTTTTGGGTTTACCTCGAACAAAGAAGGGGAGGGATAGCATATTTGTTGTCGTGGATAGGTTCTCGAAAATGGCACACTTTATACCATGTCATAAAAGCGATGATGCTGCTAATGTTGCTGATTTGTTCTTTCATGAAATTATTCGCTTGCATGGTGTGCCAAATACTATTGTTTCGGATCGTGATACCAAATTTCTTAGCCACTTTTGGAGATGTTTATGGGCTAAGTTGGGGACTAAACTGCTTTTTAGTACTACTTGTCACCCCCAAACTGATGGACAAACTGAAGTAGTCAATAGAACTTTGTCAACTTTGCTTAGGGCTGTTTTGAAGAATAACAAGAAAATGTGGGAAGAATGCTTGCCTCATATTGAATTTGCTTATAATCGTTCGTTGCATACTACTACTAAGATGTGCCCTTTTGAAATTGTATATGGTTTCCTACCTCGTGCACCCATTGATTTGTTGCCTCTTCCATCTTCGGAGAAGGTTAATTTTGATGCTAAACAACGTGCTGAATTGATCTTAAAAATGCATGAGTTAACTAAGGAGAACATTGAGCGTATGAATGCTAAATATAAACTTGCTGGAGATAAGGGTAGAAAACATGTTGTGTTTGCACCTGGAGATCTTGTTTGGTTACATTTGCGTAAGGATAGATTTCCTGATTTGCGCAAATCAAAGCTAATGCCACGTGCTGATGGTCCTTTTAAGGTGTTAGAGAAAATAAATGATAATGCATATAAACTTGAGCTGCCTGCAGATTTTGGGGTTAGTCCCACTTTTAACATTGCAGATCTGAAGCCTTATTTGGGTGAGGAAGATGAGCTTCCGTCGACGACGACTTCATTTCAAGAAGGGGAGGATGATGAGGACATCAATACCATTGTTACACCCACAGCCCCTGCTTCTATACATACTGGACCAATTACTAGAGCTCGCGCACGCCAATTAAAATATCAGGTACTTTCGTTTCTTGGTAATGATTCTAAAGTTCATGAGAATATGATGCTGCCTAAATTGGATACATTTGTTTTGCTTACAAATGAAGGGCCTAGCTTGGACAAGAAAGAGGAACCTTGGAGCAAGTTCAAGCATGGAGATGATGGCATGCACAAGGGGAACAAGAACGGAGTTACAAGTGATGATTTCAGGACTTTGAAGCCACCATAATGAGTGCAGGAAGCCTTGGACGAAATATACAAGATGTCACTTCATAAATTTTGTCCAGAGGCTATTATAGGTGCTGCGTCACCTTATTATTGGGCCAGGCCCATGTAATTTCGAAATACTTGAGTATAGGCTGTTTTTAGAGTCTGTATGTGTGGGGAAACAAGAGATAGGGTTGGTTTCGGACCCCTCCTTCAAGGGCCACGAAATCCCCTCCTCTTCCTCCATATATACAGCCCTTAGGGCACCGTTTAGACTTTGGGTTTTGTTTAGATTAAAAGTTCGCCATAGCTGCAACTTCGCGTACTTCGTTTGTGTTCAACGACCAGACCAAGACGTCACAGAACCCCACCTTGATCAATAAAGCTTTCATCTTATATTCGCAATATCCAGATTGCAAATCTTAGTTTCTTGCTTGTTCTTCATTTGCTTGCAGGAGATAGACCCTCGTGGTCAGGTTGATTGTGCTCCGGCGTGGTCAATAACCTCTCGGAGTTGGTTTAGCGATTGCTAAGGCGCGACGTCCTCGCACGTTCGTAGTCGGATCGTCAAAGTCTACTCCACCAAAAACGATAGCTATCATCTCATCGAAAGATCGGGACACCCTCGCCTCTATCATTGGGGGTGACAAGTAGTACTAAAAAGCAGTTTAGTCCCCAACTTAGCCCATAAACATCTCCAAAAGTGGCTAAGAAATTTGGTATCACGATCTGAAACAATAGTATTTGGCACACCATGCAAGCGAATAATTTCACGAAAGAATAAATCAGCAACATTAGCAGCATCATCGCTTTTATGACATGGTATAAAGTGTGCCATTTTCGAGAACCTATCCACGACAACAAATATGCTATCCCTCCCCTTCTTTGTTCGAGGTAAACCCAAAACAAAGTCCATAGATATATCCTCCCATGGAACACTAGGTACAGGCAAAGGCATATATAAACCATGAGGATTGAGTCGTGACTTAGCTTTTTGACATGTAGTGCAGCGAGCAACAAAGCGCTCAACATCCCGTCTCATCTTTGGCCAAAAGAAATGTGTAGCAAGTACATCCTCCGTCTTCTTTACGCCAAAGTGTCCCATTAATCCTCCTTCATGCGCCTCCTGCAACAACAAAAGACGAACGGAGCTAGCTGGAATGCATAGCTTGTTAGCACGAAACACAAATCCATCGTTAACGACGAACTTGTTCCATGTTCTCCCTTCTTTACAATTCTGCAATACATCTTTAAATTCAGCATCATGCACATATTGATCTTTGATGGTCTCCAAACCAAATATTTTAAAGTCAAGTTGTGAAAGCATAGTATAACGACGAGACAATGCATCAGCAATAACATTTTCTTTACCCTTCTTGTGTTTAATGACATAAGGGAAATTCTCAATGAATTCAACCCATTTAGCATGTCTACGGTTCAGTTTGGCTTGACTTTTAATATGTTTCAAAGATTCATGATCAGAATGAATAACAAATTCTTTGGGCCATAAATAATGTTGCCATGTTTCCAAAGTCCGAACAAGAGCATATAATTCCTTATTATAAGTAGAGTAATTCAGACTAGGCCCACTCAATTTTTCAGAAAAGTATGCAACAGGTTTGCCATCTTGTAATAACACACCTCCTAATCCAATTCCACTAGCATCACATTCAAGCTCAAAAGTCTTATTAAAATCAGGAAGTTGGAGTAAAGGAGCATGTGTTAACTTATCTTTCAACACCGTGAAGGCTTCTACCATGGTGTACAGAATTTTTATCAAATTGCCATGGTCTACCAAGTAATAATGAACATGCTTGCATGGGTACCACATCACAATCAACATAATCAGCATATGTAGAGATACTAAAATGCACACGAACAGTACGTGTTACCTTAACCTTGCCGCTGTTGTTGAACCATTGGATATAGTAAGGATGTGGATGTGGTCTTGTGGTGAGAGATAGCTTCTCCACCATCTCCATGCTAGCCAAGTTGTTGCAGCTCCCTCCATCTATGATGACGCGAACAGAACGTTCCTTCACAACTCCCTTTGTATGGAACAAATTATGCCTCTGATTTTGCTCAGCTTGTGTGACCTGCACACTCAAAACACGTTGAGCAACTAAACATTCATACCTGTCAGCATCTTCAGGAGCCATGTATTGCGTGTCATGATCAGAATCATCTCCACCGTGTTCTTCACTTGTAATAAGCGCCAAAGTCTCCTCATCATAGTCACTAGCGGACTCATACCCACCATCCTTAGTAGCAATCATAACATGCGGAGATTGGCATTCTCTCGCATAATGACCTCTTCCCTTACAACGACGACAAATAATATCATGTGTGTGCCCTGTTGATGCCATAGATGAAGAAGAGCTCTGGGCAGGCCCAGAAGGTGTACTCTTGGCAGATGGTGGTGGTGGTGCCTGTTTTCTTGTATCTCGGTTGGAATTGGCGGCTGAAGTCAGTGGTGCCGCAGTAGGACGTGTGGGAGTAGAGGAGGCACGCGGTGTCCATGATGAAGATCGACCTGCAGAAAAATTAGTTCGCGCCAATGCCTGTCGATCCTGCACTTCACGTTCAGCTTTACAAGCAAGATGGAATAAACGAGTGATATTATTATACTCCTTATACTCTAGAATGGTCTGAATCTCTCTATTTAATCCACCCATGAAACGTGCAAGCATAGCTTCATTCTCCTCAACAATACCACATCTAATCATGCCAGTTTGTAATTCCTGATAATATTCTTCTACAGAATTTTTTCCTTGTCTTAAGCGCTGCAATTTTTAAAGTAATTCACGTTGATAATATGGTGGAACCCAACGAGTACGCATAGCAGTTTTCAAAGCAGCCCAAGTAGCAGGAATAGGATATAATCTACAATGTTCAGACCACCATACACATGCAAAACTAGTAAAAGCACAAACAACAGCAGCAACACGTCTCTCCTCGGGATATTGTAAACATGTAAAATGTTGTACAGTTTCTAACTCCCAAGTAAGATATATATCAGGAACATATCTACCCTCAAATGGTGGAATATTCGATTTCAGTTTAGGAAGATGGTCATGATCTCGTACCTGAGCTGGTAATGCAGCCCTACCATTGCGATTATTGGCATGTGGACGACCTGGTGCTGGTACGTAGTTCTGATTTTGATCAACCTCATCCTCGTAATCGCCCGCATAATCGTCCTCCTTAGCGGCAACAGGAGCCATAGAAGCATCAACAGTAGGTGCAGCGGCACCAGAAGTTTGACCAGGCTCAAGGGGAACGCGCTGTGCTCGTCCCACTTGATTTGGAAGGCGACGTTGTTGTTGTTGTAGAGGTGCGACAGGTGCAGCCGGCGGTGGTTGTGGAAGACGCGCGAGCAATTCATTAAACTTGTTATCGAGCTTTGTTTCGAACATCTTCTCAATTCCATCTATCTTCTCCATGGCCTCTTCAAATCTGTTTAGCACATCTTGCACCTGTCCACTCATCATTTGCTGAAATTTATCATGTAGCTGTTTGTTCGTCATGTTCTCCCAATCAGTCTCATCGGCTTGTGATCCTGCCATGGTTAGCAGCAATAGAAACACACAAGAATATGATCCTACAGACTACTGGGAAGTGGTGGTGGTGGTGTATCACAAAACCGTCAAGCGAATCTCAAATGCTTACCAGTTCTTACCCAGCAGTAGGTGGTGATCGGCAACCGTTGTAGTCAAAACTCTTAAAGATTGGACAGAGCGATTGCCAGGTGGTGTCAAACGCACGACGTAGATGTATGTGGTGCTGGGAAGGCTTATGATATGGTAGCAAAAATGTCAGCAATAATCAATTCAGAGATGCAAAGTTTAATAAACACTCAACGACGGTACTGTGCTGGTCCTAGGCTAGACCGTACTAGAGACGCAAGCCTAGAACACTAACAAAATCACGGTGCGGCACGTAAACAAGGGAAGAGCACACTCTAAAAAAAATTCGTTTGTTTTTTGCGCTCCTATTTTTTTTTTTGCAAAAAATCACTATAATGGCGAGTGTCTCAAAACTCTTCCCAAGTCAAACTAACAGGATTGGCACGAAAATTTTTTTTGACAAATTTTTTTTTCGGAAATCAGGCAGCGACGACGAAAAAGTGCGACAAAAAATCACTATGATGGCAAGTGTCTCAAAACGCTCCCTGGGACCTAAAAATAGGATAGGGAAAAAATATTTTTGACTGCCAAAATTTTGGCCTAAAAACTGCCCGGGGGTCTCCGGACTTTTTTTTTCCCGAAACCTACTCAGGCAAGGAAACACGAATCGGAAACTAGATGGATCTCGAAAACAAACCTAATATGAAAAGAACTCGGATTGGTGGTGGATATATGGTGGTGGTATATGGTAGCGGTGGTGGTATATGGATACGGATCGGTGGTGGTATATGGATACAGATCGGTGATGGTATATGGATTCAGAGCGGTGGTGGTAGATGGCAGGGGCGATGATGATGGTGCGGCGGCGGCGTGACAACTTATGACCAGAACTCGAAACTCTAAAGGACTAGACGCTAAGACCAGCAACTAGACACGACGATGCAACCGCAAATTCAACAAAGCAAAAACCCTAAAAAGATTATGCAAAGGCTCAGATTGGTTCGGATATGATGAACTAACCCTAATATTTTTTTTGGCTTTTTCATGGACTGTAGGTATGAAGAACAGACTCGATCTAAACTACGAAAAACTGTAAAATCTCACCGAGCAACCTGAAAATCTGATACCACTTGATAGAGGCGAGGATGTCCCGATCTTTCGATGAGATGATAGCTATCGTTTTTGGTGGAGTAGACTTTGACGATCCGACTACGAACGTGCGAGGACGTCGCGCCTTAGCAATCGCTAAACCAACTCCGAGAGGTTATTGACCACGCCGGAGCACAATCAACCTGACCACGAGGGTCTATCTCCTGCAAGCAAACGAAGAACAAGCAAGAAACTAAGATTTGCAATCTGGATATTGCGAATATAAGATGAAAGCTTTATTGATCAAGGTGGGGTTCTGTGACGTCTTGGTCTGGTCGTTGAACACAAACGAAGTACGCGAAGTTGCAGCTATGGCGAACTTTTAATCTAAACAAAACCCAAAGTCTAAACGGTGCCCTAAGGGCTGTATATATGGAGGAAGAGGGGGGGATTTCGTGGCCCTTGAAGGAGGGGTCCGAAGCCAACCCTATCTCTTGTTTCCCCACACATACGAACTCTAAAAACAGCCTATACTCAAGTATTTCGAAATTACATGGGCCTGGCCCAATAATAAGGTGACGCAGCACCTATAATAGCCTCTGGACGAAATTTATGAAGTGGCATCTTGTATATTTCGTCCAAGGCTTCCTGCACTCATTATGGTGGCTTCAAAGTCCTGAAATCATCACTTGTAACTCCGTTCTTGTTCCCCTTGCGCATGCCATCATCTCCATGCTTGAATTTGCTCCAAGGTTCCTCTTTCTTGTCCAAGCTAGGCCCTTCATTTGTAAGCAAAACAAATGTATCCAATTTAGGCAGCATCATATTCTCATGAACATTAGAATCATTACCAAGAAACGAAAGTACCTGATAATTTAATTGGCGTGCGCGAGCTCTAGTAATTGGTCCAGTATGTATAGCAGCAGGGGCTGTGGGTGTAACAATGGTATTGATGTCCTCATCAGTAAGCTACAGCACCGCATTGAACCCTGGCAGGGTCGGTGGCTCTCGAAGGCAGCCCGGACGGTGCTCATTAACTCGTCCCTTTCCAGCCTGCTCCTATTCATTATGAGCTTCTACAGCCTGCCTGAGACTCTGCACCATGAGATTGCCACAGTTCAGGGGCGCTTCTTCTGGGCTAGCGAGGGCGATAAGCAGAAGTACCACATGGTTCGGTGGACGAAGATCTGTAAACCTCGCGATCAGGGCGGCCTAGGGATCATGTCCTCCAAACGCATGAACATTGCCCTCCTGACTAGGTGGCTTTGGCGGATTGCGAACGGAGAGGGTGGCTTGTGGCTTCGCATTATCCAGCAAAAATACCTCCGTGGCCATCCACTCGCCTTCTGCCAGTGGTCCGGTGGCTCCCAGTTCTGGCAATCCATCATACAGCTCCTCCCAGTCCTCCGCATCGGGACCTCGATTGCGGTTGGATCTGGCACCGCCACGCTGTTCTGGTTCGATAGATGGGTTGGGGACACCCCCTTCGCGGCTCGCTTTCCTGACCTGTTCACCATCGCGGTAGATCCGCGGATTTCTGTCGCGGTGGCCCTTATTGACTTAGGGCAACTCGCGTTCCAGAGACCATTTGGACCGGCGGAGAATGCTGATTGGCAGGACTTGCTCGACTGCATCGCTCTGCACGAGCCTGATCTTGATATGGGAGATGACCGCACCAGGTGGCTGAAGGAAATATGCCCTAGAGGCAATAATAAAGTTATTATTTTATTTCCTTATGTCATGATAAATGTTTATTATTCATGCTAGAATTGTATTAACCGGAAACTTGATACATGTGTGAATACATAGACAAAATAGAGTGTCACTAGTATGCCTCTACTTGACTAGCTCGTTAATCAAAGATGGTTATGTTTCCTAACCATAGACATGAGTTGTCATTTGATTAACGGGATCACATCATTAGGAGAATGATGTGATTGACTTGACCCATTCCGTTAGCTTAGCACTTGATCGTTTAGTATGTTGCTATTGCTTTCTTCATGACTTATACATGTTCCTATGACTATGAGATTATGCAACTCCCGTTTACCGGAGGAACACTTTGTGTGCTACCAAACATCACAACGTAACTGGGTGATTATAAAGGTGCTCTACAGGTGTCTCCGAAGGTACTTGTTGAGTTGGCGTATTTCGAGATTAGGATTTGTCACTCCGATTATCGGAGAGGTATCTATGGGCCCACTCGGTAATGCACATCACTATAAGCCTTGCAAGCATTGTAACTAATGAGTTAGTTGCGGGATGATGTATTACGGAACGAGTAAAGAGACTTGCCGGTAACGAGATTGAACTAGGTATTGAGATACCAACGATCGAATCTTGGGCAAGTAACATACCGATGACAAAGGGAACAACGTATGTTGTTATGCGGTTTGACCGATAAAGATCTTCGTAGAATATGTGGGAGCCAATATGAGCATCCAGGTTCCGCTATTGGTTATTGACCGGAGACGTGTCTCGGTCATGTCTACATAGTTCTCGAACCCGTAGGGTCCGCACGCTTAAAGTTCGGTGACGATCGGTATTATGAGTTTATGTGATTTGATGACCGAAGTTTGTTCGGAGTCCCGGATGAGATCGGGGACATGACGAGGAGTCTCGAAATGGTTGAGAGGTAAAGATCGATATATTGGAAGGCTATATTCGGACATCGGAAAGGTTCCGAGTGATTCGGGTATTTTTCGGAGTACCGGAGAGTTATGGGAATTCGTATTGGGCCTTAATGGGCCATACGGGAAAGGAGAGAAAGGCCTCAAGGGTGGCTGCGCCCCTTCCCCATGGACTGGTCCGAATTGGACTAGGGAAAGGGGGCGCCCCCTTCCTTCCTTCTCCTTCTCCCTTCCCCTTTTCCTATTCCATGTGGGAGGTGGAATCCTACTAGGACTAGGGAGTCCTAGTAGGACTCCACACCTTGGGCGCGCCCTGTGAGGGCCGGCCTCCTCCTCCCTCCATCCTTTATATACGTGGCCAGGGGGCACCCCATAGACACAACAATTGATCATTGATCTCTTAGCCGTGTGCGGTGCCCCCCTCTACCATAATCCACCTCGATCATATCGCAGCGGTGCTTAGGTGAAGCCCTGCGTCGGTAGCATCATCATCACCGTCACCACGCCGTCGTGCTGACGAAACTCTCCTGTGAAGCTTTGCTGGATCGGAGCTCGCGGGACGTCATCGAGTTGAACGTGTGCTGAACTCGGAGATGCCGTGCGTTCGGTACTTGGATCGGGCGGATCGTGAAGACGTATGACTACATCAACCGCGTTGTGCTAACGCTTCCGCTTTTGGTCTACGAGGGTACGTGGACACACTCTCCCCTCTCGTTGCTATGCATCACCATGATCCTGTGTGTGCGTAGGATTTTTTTTTTGAAATTACTACGTTTCCCAACAGTGGCATCCGAGCCAGGTTTTATGCATAGATGTTATATGCACGAGTAGAACACAAGTGAGTTGTGGGCGATACAAGTCATACTGCTTACCAGCATGTCACACTTTGGTTCGGTGATATTGTTGGATGAAGCGGCCCGGACCGACATTACGCGTACGCTTACGCGAGACTGGTTTTACCGCCGTGCTTTGCACACAGGTGACTAGCGGGTGTCAGTTTCTCCAACTTTAGTTGAACCGAGTGTGGCTACGCCCGGTCCTTGTGAAGGTTAAAACAACACTAACTTGACGAACTATCGTTGTGGTTTTGATGCGTAGGTAAGAACGGTTCTTGCTCAGCCCGTAGCAGCCACGTAAAACTTGCAACAACAAAGTAGAGGACGTCTAACTTGTTTTTGCAGGGCATGTTGTGATGTGATATGGTCAAGACATGATGCTATATTTTATTGTATGAGATGATCATGTTTTGTAACTGAGTTATCGGCAACTGGCAGGAGCCATATGGTTGTCGCTTTATTGTATGCAATGCAATCGCCCTGTAATTGCTTTACTTTATCACTAAGCGGTAGCGATAGTCGTAGAAGCAATAGTTGGCGAGACGACAACGATGCTACGATGGAGATCAAGGTGTCGCGCCAGTAACGATGGTGATCATGACGGTGCTTCGGAGATGGAGATCACAAGCACAAGATGATGATGGCCATATCATATCACTTATATTGATTGCATGTGATGTTTATCCTTTATGCATCTTATTTTGCTTTGTTTGACGGTAGCATTATAAGATAATCTCTCACTAAATTTCAAGGTAAAAGTGTTCTCCCTGAGTATGCACCGTTGCCAAAGTTCGTCGTGCCGAGACACCACGTGATGATCGGGTGTGATAAGCTCAACGTTCATCTACAACGGGTGCAAGCCAGTTTTGCACACGCAGAATACTCGGGTTAAACTTGATGAGCCTAGCATATGCAGATATGGCCTCGGAACACTGATACCGAAAGGTCGAGCGTGAATCATATAGTAGATATGATCAACATAGTGATGTTCACCATTGAAAACTACTCCATTTCACGTGATGATCGGTTATGGTTTAGTTGATTTGGATCACGTGATCACTTAGATGATTAGAGAGATGTCTATCTAAGTGGGAGTTCTTGAGTAATATGATTAATTGAACTTAAATTTATCATGAACTTAGTACCTAATAGTATTTTGCATGTCTATGTTGTTGTAGATCAATGGCCCGTGCTACTGTTCCTTTGAATTTTGATATGTTCCTAGAGAAAACTAAGTTGAAAGATGATAGTAGCAATGATGCGGACTAGTTCCGTGATCTGAGGATTATCCTCATTGCTGCATAGAAGAATTATGCCCTTGATGCACCGCTAGGTGACAGACCTATTGCAGGAGCAGATGCAAATGTTATGAATGTTTAGCAAGCTCGATATGATGACTACTTGATAGTTTAGTGTGCCATGATTTACGGCTTAGAATCGGGACTTCAGAAACGTTTTGAACACCACGGAGCATATGAGATGTTCCAAGAGCTGAAATCGGTATTTCAGACTCATGCCTGTGTCGAGAGGTATGAGACCTCTGACAAATACTTTGCCTACAAGATGGAGGAGAATAGCTCAACCAGTGAGCATGTGCTCAGAATGTCTGAGTACTACAGTTGCTTGAATCAAGTGGGAGTTAATCTTCCAGATAAGATAGTAATTGACAGAATTCTCTAGTCACTATCACCAAGTTACTGGAACTTTGTGATGAACTATAATATGCAAGGGATGACAAAAACGATTCCCGAACTCTTCGTGATGCTGAAATCAACGAAGGTAGAAATCAAGAAAGAGCATCAAGTGTTGATGGTTAACAAGACCACTAGTTTCAAGAAAAAGGGCAAAGGGAAGAAGGGGAACTTCAAGAAGAATAGCAAGCAAGTTGCTACTCCCGGGAAGAAGCCCAAGTCTGTACCTAAGCCTGAAACTGAGTGCTTCTACTGCAAAGGGACTGGTCACTGGAAGCGGAACTGCCCCAAGTATTTGGCGGATAAGAAGGATGGCAAAGTGAACAAAGGTATATTTGATATACATGTTATTGATGTGTATTTTACTAGTATTCATAGTAGCCCCTGGGTATTTGATACCGGTTCAGTTGCTATGATTAGTAACTCGAAACAGGTATTGCAAAATGAACAGAGACTAGTTGAGGACGAGGTGACGATGTGTGTTGGAAGAGATTCCAAGGTTGATAAGATCACCATCGCACACTCCCTCTATTTTCGGGATTAGTGTTGAACCTAAATAAATGTTATTTGGTATTTGCGTTGAGCATGAATATGATTGGATCATGTTTATTGCAAAATAAATGTTATTTGGTGTTTGCGTTGAGCATGAATATGATTGGATCATGTTTATTGCAATACGGTTATTCATTTAAGTCAGAGAATAATTGTTGTTCTGTTTACATGAATAAAAACCTTCTATGGTCATACACCCAATGTAAATGGTTTATTGAATCTCGATCGTAGTGATACACATATTCATAATATTGAAGCCAAAAGATGCAAAGTTAGTAATGATAGTGCAACTTATTTGTGGCACTGCCGTTTAGGTCATATTGGTGTAAAGCGCATGAAGAAACTCCATACTGATGGACTTTTGGAATCACTTGATTATGAATCATTTGATGCTTGCGAACCATGCCTCATGGGCAAGATGACTAAAACTCTGTTCGCCGGAACAATGGAGCGAGCTACGGACTTATTGGAAATAATACATACCGATGTATGCGGTCCGATGAGTATTGAGGCTCGCGGCGGGTATCGTTATTTTCTGACCTTCACAGATGATTTGAGCAGATATGGGTATATCTACTTAATGAAACACAAGTCTGAAACGTTTGAAAAGTCCAAAGAATTTCAGAGTGAAGTAAAAAATCATCGTAACAAGAAAATAAAGTTTCTACAATCTGATCGCGGAGGCAAATATTTGAGTTACGAGTTTGGTCTTCATTTAAAAATGTGGAATAGTTTCGCAACTCACGCCACCTGGAACACCACAGCGTAATGGTGTGTCCGAACGTCGTAACCGTACCTTATTAGATATGGTGCGATCTATGATGTCTCTTACCGATTTACCACTATCATTTTGGGGTTATGCATTAGAGACAGCTGCATTCACGTTTAATAGGGCACCATCTAAATCCGTTGAGACGACACCGTATGAACTGTGGTTTGGCAAGAAACCTAAGCGTCGTTTCTTAAAGTTTGGGGCTGCGATGCTTATGTGAAAAAGCTTCAGCCTGATAAGCTCGAACCCAAATCGGAGAAGTGTGTCTTCATAGGATACCCAAAAGAAACTGTTGGGTACACCTTCTATCACAGATCTGAAGGCAAGATATTTGTTGCTAAGAATGGATCCTTTCTAGAGAAGGAGTTTCTCTCGAAAGAAGTGAGTGGAAGGAAAGTAGAACTTGATGAGGTAGTGGTACCTTCTCTTGAATTGGAAAGTAGTTCATCACAGAAATCAGTTCCAGTGATGCCTACACCAATTAGTGAGGAAGTTAATGATGATGATCATGAAACTTCAGATCAAGTTACTACAGAACCTCGTAGGTCAACCAGAGTACGTTCCGCTCCAGAGTGGTACGGTAATCCTGTTCTGGAAGTCATGTTACTAGACCATGACGAACCTATGAACTATGAGGAAGCGATGATGAGCCCAGATTCCGCGAAATGGCTTGAGGCCATGAAATCTGAGATGGGATCCATGTATGAGAACAAAGTATGGACTTTGGTTGACTTGCCCGATGATCGGCAAGTCATTGAGAATAAATGGATCTTCAAGAGGAAGACAGACGCTGATAGTAGTGTTTCTATCTACAAAGCTCGAATTGTCGCAAAAGGTTTTCGACAAGTTCAAGGTGTTGACTACGATGAGATTTTCTCACTCGTATCGATGCTTAAGTCTGTCCGAATCATGTTAGCAATTGCCGCATTTTATGAAATCTGGCAAATGGATGTCAAAACTACATTTCTTTAATGGATTTATTAAAGAAGAGTTGTATATGATGCAACCAGAAGGTTTTGTTAATCCTAAAGGTGCTAACAAAGTGTGCAAGCTCCAGCGATCCATCTATGGACTGGTGCAAGCATCTCGGAGTTGGAATATACGCTTTGATAAGGTGATCAAAGCATATGGTTTTATACAGACTTATGGTGAAGCCTGTATTTACAAGAAAGTGAGTGGGAGCTCTGTAGCATTTCTGATATTATATGTGGATGACATATTGCTGATTGGAAATGATATAGAATTTCTGGATAGCATAGAAGGATACTTGAATAAGAATTTTTCAATAAAAGACCTCGGTGAAGCTGCTTAAGTATTGAGCATCAAGATCTATAGGGATAGATCGAGACGCTTAATAAGACTTTCACAAAGCACATACCTTGACAAAGTTTTGAAGGAGTTCAAAAAGTATCAGTCAAAGAAAGAGTTCTTGCCTGTATTCAAGGTATAAAGTTGAGTATGACTCAAAGCAAGACCACGGCAGAAGATAGAGAGAGAATGAAAGTCATTCCCTATGCCTCAGCCATAGGTTCTATAAAGTATGCCATGCTATGTACCAGACCAGTTGTGTGCCTTGCTATGAGTTTAGCAAGGAGGTACGATAGTGATCTAGGGATAGATCACTGGATAGCGGTCAAAGTTATCCTTAGTTACCTAAGAGGACTAAGGAAATATTTCTCGGTTATGGAGGTGATAAAAGAGTTCGTCGTAAAAGGTTACGTCGATGCAAGCTTTTACACCGATCCAGATGACTCAGAGTCTCAATCTGGATACATATTGAAAGTGGGAGCAATTAGCTAGAATAGTTCCGTGCACAGCATTGTAAACATAGAAATTTGCAAAATACATACGGATCTGAATGTGGCAGACCCGTTGACTAACTTCTCTCACAAGCAAAACTTGATCACACCTTAGTACTCTTTGGGTGTTAAACACATGGCGATGTGAACTAGATTATTGACTCTAGTAAACCCTTTGAGTGTTGGTCACATAGCGATGTGAACTATGGGTGTTAATCACATGGTGATGTGAACTATTGGTGTTAAATCACATGGCGATGTGAACTAGATTATTGACTCTAGTGCAAGTGGGAGACTGAAGGAAATATGCCCTAGAGGCAATAATAAAGTTATTATTTTATTTCCTTATGTCATGATAAATGTTTATTATTCATGCTAGAATTGTATTAACCGGAAACTTGATACATGTGTGAATACATAGACAAAATAGAGTGTCACTAGTATGCCTCTACTTGACTAGCTCGTTAATCAAAGATGGTTATGTTTCCTAACCATAGACATGAGTTGTCATTTGATTAACGGGATCACATCATTAGGAGAATGATGTGATTGACTTGACCCATTCCGTTAGCTTAGCACTTGATCGTTTAATATGTTGCTATTGCTTTCTTCATGACTTATACATGTTCCTATGACTATGAGATTATGCAACTCCCGTTTACCGGAGGAACACTTTGTGTGCTACCAAACGTCACAACGTAACTGGGTGATTATAAAGGTGCTCTACAGGTGTCTCCGAAGGTACTTGTTGAGTTGGCGTATTTCGAGATTAGGATTTGTCACTCCGATTGTCGGAGAGGTATCTCTGGGCCCACTCGGTAATGCACATCACTATAAGCCTTGCAAGCATTGTAACTAATGAGTTAGTTGCGGGATGATGTATTACGGAACGAGTAAAGAGACTTGCCGGTAACGAGATTGAACTAGGTATTGAGATACCAACGATCGAATCTCGGGCAAGTAACATACCGATGACAAAGGGAACAACGTATGTTGTTATGCGGTTTGACCGATAAAGATCTTCGTAGAATATGTGGGAGCCAATATGAGCATCCAGGTTCCGCTATTGGTTATTGACCGGAGACGTGTCTCGGTCATGTCTACATAGTTCTCGAACCCGTAGGGTCCGCACGCTTAAAGTTCGGTGACGATCGGTATTATGAGTTTATGTGATTTGATGACCGAAGTTTGTTCGGAGTCCCGGATGAGATCGGGGACATGACGAGGAGTCTCGAAATGGTCGAGAGGTAAAGATCGATATATTGGAAGGCTATATTCGGACATCGGAAAGGTTCCGAGTGATTCGGGTATTTTTCGGAGTACCGGAGAGTTACGGGAATTCGTATTGAGCCTTAATAGGCCATACGGGAAAGGAGAGAAAGGCCTCAAGGGTGGCTGCGCCCCTTCCCCATGGACTGGTCCGAATTGGACTAGGGAAAGGGGGCGCCCCCTTCCTTCCTTCTCCTTCGCCCTTCCCCTTTTCCTATTCCATGTGGGAGGTGGAATCCTACTAGGACTAGGGAGTCCTAGTAGGACTCCACACCTTGGGCGCGCCCTGTGAGGGCCGGCCTCCTCCTCCCTCCATCCTTTATATACGTGGCCAGGGGGCACCCCATAGACACAACAATTGATCATTGATCTCTTAGCCGTGTGCGGTGCCCCCCTCCACCATAATCCACCTCGATCATATCGCAGCGGTGCTTAGGCGAAGCCCTGCGTCGGTAGCATCATCATCACCGTCACCACGCCGTCATGCTGACGAAACTCTCCTGTGAAGCTTTGCTGGATCGGAGCTCGCAGGACGTCATCGAGTTGAACGTGTGCTGAACTCGGAGGTGCCGTGCGTTCGGTACTTGGATCGGTCGGATCGTGAAGACGTACGACTACATCAACCGCGTTGTGCTAACGCTTCCGCTTTCGGTCTACGAGGGTACGTGGACACACTCTCCCCTCTCGTTGCTATGCATCACCATGATCCTGTGTGTGCGTAGGATTTTTTTTTTGAAATTACTACGTTTCCCGACAGTGGCGACTAGAGCCATCTGGGCAATTCTCCTCTAAATCTCTCTACCAGGCTATAGCCCCCTCGCCGGGTCCTGAGGCTCTCACCACCATCTGGGAGATCCGGCTCCCCTTGAAGATTAGGATCTTCTTGTGGCAATGGATTCGCGGCCGCCTCCCGTCCGGCGTGGAGGTCCTGAAACGCAACGGCCCTGGTGATGGGCGTTGCCCGCTCTGTGGGCATGAAGAGGATTCGAACCATATCTTCTTCACCTGCGTGTCCGCGCAGTTCCTCTGGAGCTGTTTTCGCGAAATAGTGGGTGGAAGCTGGGACCACAACAACTTCCCCGCTCTCTTCGCCGAACTCCAGGCGTTACCACCCTCGTCTCGCCACATTAGGTGGTTGACCATCGGTGTGCTAGCCTGGACGCTGTGGACTGTTAGGAATAAGCTTGTGATTCAGCGTATCCCTCTTTGTCGCGCTACTGACGCTTTGTTCAAATGGTCTGGTTACTTGCAGCATTGGCGGCCGCTTAGCCGCCCCAGGGAGAGAGACGCCATCACCCAGCTTCGCGCGATGGCTCTCCGGATGGCTCCACCGCTTCCCCCACCACCACCGGAGCCGGATTAGATCTTCTATACCTCGCCGCCACCGCCGTTTATGTGTTGTGCGTGCCTTGTGTCTGTGTTGGGCTTGTTGTGCTGTGCCCACAGCTGAACCCGTGTAGTGTTTATGTGCCTGTGTGTTGGACCTTGCCTGCGGTGGCGTTGTGTGTGTGTGTTGTTCGGATGGTACCATGTTGACTTTGTGCTCGGTGGTTGCTTTATTTATAAAGCGGGGCGAAAGCCTTTTTCGGTAATATACGAGAGTTGTGAACTGTGGGAATGTCATGTAGACTGTGACGAGCGAGGCAGGTAAATTATTTTTTATCTTTTTAAATAAACATGTCTCTGTACTATTAAATTATTTGCATCCCTTTGGCTGGATGCAGCACTTTCTTTCCTAGATCTGGTGTTTACCATCCACAAAATTCATGTATAGAGGCAACAAAAATGCTAGATTTTGCCCAGCTCTTATCAGGAATGCCCCATAGTAGTCATAACTATGTTCCTGTTATTGTGTACCATTCTAAACTGACATTTTATTGCTCTTTAGAAGATAATAAATTGTCCATCATATGATTTTCATGTACATGATATTTCAGGCACTGGCAGAGTTGTGTGACAACTATCAAAGACCCATTTATTTAGTGCAAAGGATTTTCTGTCACAACATGTAATTGTAGAAATAAGGTAAGATAATTATTCTTTGCCTAAGATTAGTTGGTTCCTACGGCATATATTTTTTTCTTGCTTAATGATTTTCCTATATAAATGAATGCACACTTACGTAATTATTTTCCCATCAGTTTCAGTTGACAGTTACAAGTAATATTTCATTGCGGATCTCTTGGTGACCAAGACTGAATTCTAGACGAGACCCAGAAGAAAATATTTCTGTCCATATCTTGGTATATTTGTTTTTTCCGTACATCGATTGTAAAGTTTGATATTTCATATTAATTATAATTCTCAGTCTATCATGTAATTGTTTTATCCGATTTGTTTTACCATGCAATGGAAAACGGAATAACAAACAGAAATATTGTGAAACTAACATCCTACTTAGTAACTTACTACTCCGTGCCTGAAAAAGATCCACCTTTAAATGATTTTTTACAGTTTCATAAGTCAATAATATACACTGATTTTTTACAGCTGCATAATGTATAAATTTTTCGAGTTGTGACATCAATGAATTTTAACGGCTTCAACCTACAGCGGAATAAACAAGTAAATGATGTTACTAGTAGAATGCCCGTGCATTGCCACGGGCATTTAAAACATTTTGTTGAAGTTATATATAAACATAATGCATGTTAAATTTCACATGTATAGATAATATAGCTAGTAACAATCAGGTAATAATTGAATCTACTTCACTTGCGATAGAAAAGGGTAATTTGGCGATGTATACAAGAGAGCGATGATTCAACTAATCATCTGTTACGAATTAAGATCTACTTGACGTGCTTCAGATATTCTCGCGCAATATCAGGAATGTTATATTTAGCTTCATTCACACAACATTTCCTGAGCCGAAACCGTAGAAAAATCGTTCTACGGTAATTTATATATTAAATAAAAATAATTTACAAAGGCTACAAGTAGCAAGTCTGTAGAGGGTCAACCGATACCAGTTTTGTGAAACATAGGAAATTTAAAGATTCTGTACTATCCAAGTGCTAATCAAATCAGCTTTCTTCTGTTTAGCTCTTAATTTGGTAACTTCAAGTCCTTCTTTGAGATAAAACTTCCACGTTCCCTAGTGCAAGTATAATAAAAACTTCTTTCTCAACTCATAATTATCCTGCACGGGCAATATACATAGTTAGCATAAATATTTCACGTCGAAGACCTAAAAATGTGTGACGAAGAATACTCACCGTGCAAACCAGACAAACCAAGTTATTATCGTTCCATGAGAGCATAAATCAAAAACAAAATAGCCAGATACATCCCTGCAATTGAATAAATTAATATTATTTTGAATACAGTGATAATAAAAATAAATGCTTGAATATTCAATTTTATGATAATGAAATATACAAATATACTTGTCCGTGGTCGATGGAATACCAGCCGGAAAATATCAATCCTAATCCCCTCCCCCAGCTACATGTCGTCACCAGATCTTTGTCCAGGTCTGGGTCACTCCTGGCCAAGACCTCGCCGACGTCCCGCATCTGCCACGACACCACCATCTTTTGTTATGAGGCTCTGCGCCGCTCTCAAGAATCAACCGACACAACTGAAAGTTTCCGTTGCATCTGAAATAGCAACTGCAATAAAATATACATACGTGCATGCAGAATTGGGGAAGAAAATGCCTCATAATTGATTTTTGTCATTGGGCATATATCCATGTCCCTACACTACACAAAATGATTTTAGGAAGCATGAATAAAGACACGTTGAACTCTGTATAATCAGTTGGACTGCTTGAACATGCATCATCTTTTAACAAATATAGTTTTCCACGGGCATGCAAACCCCAATGAACAAATATTGCTAATCACATTTAGACAAATTAAAATAGAAGTGACAAACATTGCTTAGAGAATGACAGCCTTTGGAAATGTATTGCACAAAGTGCCACTGAAAGGAAAAGATTACATCACTTATTCAGGAGGAGAGAACTTACAATCTGGCAAAATTGCAAGATCCTTACAATAATTCACCAATTTCTGAAAAAAGATACTCATAACTATTACAACAATCCTGTTGTCCTTGATACATGGGAAAGAATGACTAACAACACATGTCTGCATGTGTAACTAAGTACATGTGAAGTATTAGGTACTATGTATGAACACTACCTAGCCGGACTACTTTAATAAGCTTCTCCTTGTTCCTCCAGCTCTCGAGCTTCTCGGCTCTTCCTTTCATCTTCAAATCATCACATCTGAGTTATACACATATTTTCCTGCTATATATTTATCTCATTCAGCTTAATAAACCTAACATATTGGAGCCTAAAAACACAATGGTGAGCTATTCTTAAAAGAACACGAAGATGAACTGAGATCTAATAACAGAGATGAATATTGATTGTAATCATTTGTTGCAATCCTGTACCATAAGCAGGCATTGGCACAACTGAAACGGGGTGAAAGTGGAAAGGATACCTTGCAATCCTACCTGCGGTACTTCCAGACAACCATGCGTGGACCAGCTTGTTCGTGCTTTCATCGTGGTGGCTCCCCCGAGCAACGCATGACACCAGACGTCATTCGCATGCAAGCCTAGAAGGGCTCTCAAGCCACTCGACATAGCAGAACGAGTGCACCCTCTTGGCACCGCAGGTAGCCGGAAGCCTCCATGAGGTGGACAGAAGCCAGGGGCTCACTGGGTGGACTGAAGCCAGGGGCTCAAGGAGTGGAGGGAGGCCGCCGGTGGGCACGTGAAGAGGCCCGCGTTGGGTGACTCTAGCAGAAAATGCAATCGGTGTACAGACCGGTCAGGCAAATATATCTGGTAAAGGTCGATGTGATCCAAACCAAGCCTGTGCAAACTGCAACAAAGATAAAACTTGATGAGCATACCCAATGGTGGCACACATTATATCAATAATAATGTTCTACAATGACATCATCATGTAGGTTAATAACAAGGTGCCGTCTGGGACATGTGTAAAGATAATAACATAAACAGGGTATGCAGACGGAAGAGGTCTAGTAAACTGAAATTATTTGGATACTTCTTAAGGTAGCTTGTGAATTCTTCATCATAAAGAAGGCTGCCCGAATTAGCCACACCAAGGAACAGTGAGTGAATTGCAGAAAACCACCACATTGATGTCTAGGTTTACAGAAAACACCGGTTTATGATTTATTTATTTTTGCCAAAAAAACACTGATTCTTCGACCCCGACCCGTGAATGTGTGGTTTCTAGCAAAAATTCATAAACCGGTGTTTTCTACAAACCCTAGTTGTCAATGTGGTGATTTTCTGCAATTCACTCAGGAAGAGCCAAGCTAGGCCACCAAATCTGCAATGGGACATCTTCCATGAACACGCGGCGTAGGTACCTGCGGTAGGGAGCAACACCAGTGCCAGTGGCAATCATGATATGGGTTGCATTAATTTGGATCACTCTCATGTAGGAGCATTATTTTGCCAGAAGGTCCTGGTCAGAAAGAAAGGCAGTGAGATGCATAAACTTTGAACATCCATCATATGCCATGAACTATGAGTATACACAATTCTACCGGAAAGAGCATGTGCATACATGTTGGGTTTGTATCTCAGAACAGGAAGGAGAACATTGTTTAAAGGACATTCATTATATGCATCGAAATTTGACTTTTATCCAAAAATAATAATCAAGTACGACAAAACTGATAGAATAGATCCAGTTGGAAGCAGGATATAATGGAGATAGCCATATTAGTGTCACCGATAGCCATACTGTTAAAAGGCTCTTGGTACATAGAATTTGTTATTTGTCTGGCTAGTGCATAAGAAATTGATCTTAGTCAGAATGTACACTGTAAACCAGTGGCACTGTGAAAAAATCCCCTCTTTCTTAATGTTTTGGAAGAATGGCTACTCCATGTTCCGTCTTAATTCATATCCTACACGATGTGCATATACAATGTACTAACACCTTTTTCACTGAAGGATTTAGAAATAGTTGGTTTGGCGCAAATGAACTTTAGGAAAATGTAACTGAGAAAACTTTGTCTTTCTAGAGTTAGATAGAGGCACACATATAACACTGCCAACACACAGGAAAGCCTTTACATCCATCTAAAAGAAATCAACTGACCTGTCAGCTGAATCTTGTCCACGGGCTTTGAGTTGCATAAGAAATTACTGCAGACACCATTCTTTGAGGGGTCCTACACGTCGAACACATAAACTGGGGGTCTTTCCGTCAAATGAAGCCCCATAAATAGGCTTCTTTGAGATGCAATCGAATACAGACGGACATTCTATGGGTTTCCAGGATCTTTGGGTTCTCTCCTTGACAGATGCACACAAGATTCAGCGAGTGACAAAGATAGAAGGTGACAAATAAGGACGATTGCAGATGTAATGAATAGATATTTGGTACTTGAGCCAACCTAAAGTAGTTCTCCTAAAATAAAGTCAACCAGCATACTCATTGGACGATTTGTGGTAGTTTACTTTGATGATATATTGATTTATAGCAGATCTTTGGAGGAACATTTGGAACATTTACGTGCTGTTTTTATTGCTCTATGTGATGCACGTTTGTTTGGTAACCTTGGGAAGTGCACCTTTTGCACCGACCGAGTATCTTTTCTTGGCTACGTTGTTACTCCACAGCGAATTGAAGTTGATAAAGCCAAGATTGAAGCTATTGAGAGTTGGCCGCAGCCCAAAACGGTCACACAAGTGAGGAGTTTCCTTGGCCTCGCTGGTTTCTATAGGCGTTTTGTGAGAGATTTCAGTACCATTGCTGCACCTCTCAACGAGCTTACAAAGAAGGATGTGCCTTTTGTTTGGGGTACCGCACAGGAAGAAGCCTTCACGGTATTGAAAGATAAGTTGACACATGCTCCTTTACTCCAACTTCCTGATTTTAATAAGACTTTTGAGCTTGAATGTGATGCCAGTGGAATTGGATTAGGAGGTGTGTTATTACAAGATGGCAAACCTGTTGCATACTTTTCTGAAAAATTGAGTGGGCCTAATCTGAATTACTCTACTTATGATAAGGAATTATATGCTCTTGTTCGGACTTTGGAAACATGGCAACATTATTTATGGCCCAAAGAATTTGTTATACATTCTGATCATGAATCTTTGAAACACATTAAAAGTCAAGCAAAACTGAACCGTAGACATGCTAAACGGGTTGAATTTATTGAGACTTTCCCTTTTGTCATTAAACACAAGAAGGGTAAAGAAAATGTTATTGCTGATGCTTTGTCTCGTCGTTATACGATGCTTTCACAACTTGACTTTAAAATATTTGGTTTGGAGACCATCAAAGATCAATATGCGCATGATGCTGAATTTAAAGATGTATTGCAGAATTGTAAGGAAGGGAGAACATGGAACAAGTTCGTCGTTAATGATGGATTTGTGTTTCGTGCTAACAAGCTATGCATTCCAGCTAGCTCTGTTCGTCTTTTGTTGTTGCAGGAGGCGCATGGAGGAGGATTAATGGGACACTTTGGCGTGAAGAAGACGGAGGATATACTTGCTACACATTTCTTTTGGCCAAAGATGAGACGGGATGTTGAGCGTTTTGTTGCTCGCTGCACTACATGTCAAAAAGCTAAGTCACGACTCAATCCTCATGGTTTATATATGCCTTTGCCTGTACCTAGCGTTCCTTGGGAGGATATATCTATGGACTTTGTTTTAGGTTTACCTCGAACAAAGAAGAGAAGGGATAGCATATTTGTTGTCGTGGATAGGTTCTCGAAAATGGCACACTTTATACCATGTCATAAAAGCGATGATGCTGTTAATGTTGCTGATTTGTTCTTTCGTGAAATTATACGCTTGCATGGTGTGCCAAATACTATTGTTTCAGATCGTGATACTAAATTTCTTAGCCACTTTTGGAGATGTTTATGGGCTAAGTTGGGGACTAAACTGCTTTTTAGTACTACATGTCACCCCCAAACTGATGGACAAACTGAAGTAGTCAATAGAACATTGTCTACTATGCTTAGGGCTGTTTTGAAGAATAACAAGAAAATGTGGGAAGAATGCTTGCCTCATATTGAATTTGCTTATAATCGTTCATTGCATTCTACTACTAAGATGTGTCCTTTTGAAATTGTGTATGGTTTCCTTCCTCGTGCACCAATTGATTTGTTGCCTCTTCCATCTTCGGAGAAGGTTAATTTTGATGCTAAACAACGTGCTGAATTGATCTTAAAAATGCATGAGTTAACTAAGGAGCACATTGAGCGTATGAATGCTAAATATAAACTTGCTGGAGATAAGGGTAGAAAACATGTTGTGTTTGCACCTGGAGATCTTGTTTGGTTACATTTGCGTAAGGATAGATTTCCTGATTTGCGCAAATCAAAGCTAATGCCACGTGCTGATGGTCCTTTTAAGGTGTTAGAGAAAATAAATGATAATGCATATAAACTTGAGCTGCCTGCAGATTTTGGGGTTAGTCCCACTTTTAACATTGCAGATCTGAAGCCTTATTTGGGTGAGGAAGATGAGCTTCCGTCGAGGACGACTTCATTTCAAGAAGGGGAGGATGATGAGGACATCAATACCATTGTTACACCCACAGCCCCTGCTTCTATACATACTGGACCAATTACTAGAGCTCGCGCACGTCAATTAAAATATCAGGTACTTTCGTTTCTTGGTACAACGAAAGTACCTGATATTTTAATTGACGTGCGCGAGCTCTAGTAATTGGTCCAGTATGTATAGAAGCAGGGGCTGTGGGTGTAACAATGGTATTGATGTCCTCATCATCCTCCCCTTCTTGAAATGAAGTCGTCCTCGACGGAAGCTCATCTTCCTCACCCAAATAAGGCTTCAGATCTGCAATGTTAAAAGTGGGACTAACCCCAAAATCTGCAGGCAGCTCAAGTTTATATGCATTATCATTTATTTTCTCTAACACCTTAAAAGGACCATCAGCACGTGGCATTAGCTTTGATTTGCGCAAATCAGGAAATCTATCCTTACGCAAATGTAACCAAACAAGAGCTCCAGGTGCAAACACAACATGTTTTCTACCCTTATCTCCAGCAAGTTTATATTTAGCATTCATACGCTCAATGTTCTCCTTAGTTAACTCATGCATTTTTAAGATCAATTCAGCACGTTGTTTAGCATCAAAATTAACCTTCTCCGAAGATGGAAGAGGCAACAAATCAATTGGTGCACGAGGAAGGAAACCATACACAATTTCAAAAGGACACATCTTAGTAGTAGAATGCAATGAACGATTATAAGCAAATTCAATATGAGGCAAGCATTCTTCCCACATTTTCTTGTTATTCTTCAAAACAGCCCTAAGCATAGTAGACAATGTTCTATTGACTACTTCAGTTTGTCCATCAGTTTGGGGGTGACATGTAGTACTAAAAAGCAGTTTAGTCCCCAACTTAGCCCATAAACATCTCCAAAAGTGGCTAAAAAGTTTAGTATCACGATCTGAAACAATAGTATTTGGCACACCATGCAAGCGTATAATTTCACGAAAGAACAAATCAGCAACATTAACAGCATCATCGCTTTTATGACATGGTATAAAGTGTGCCATTTTCGAGAACCTATCCACGACAACAAATATGCTATCCCTCCCCTTCTTTGTTCGAGGTAAACCTAAAACAAAGTCCATAGATATATCCTCCCAAGGAACACTAGGTACAGGCAAAGGCATATATAAACCATGAGGATTGAGTCGTGACTTAGCTTTTTGACATGTAGTGCAGCGAGCAACAAAACGCTCAACATCCCGTCTCATCTTTGGCCAAAAGAAATGTGTAGCAAGTATATCCTCCGTCTTTTTCACGCCAAAGTGTCGCATTAATCCTCCTCCATGCGCCTCCTGCAACAACAAAAGACGAACGGAGCTAGCTGGAATGCATAGCTTGTTAGCACGAAACACAAATCCATCGTTAACGACGAACTTGTTCCATGTTCTCCCTTCCTTATAATTCTGCAATACATCTTTAAATTCAGCATCATGCACATATTGATCTTTGATAGTCTCCAAACCAAATATTTTAAAGTCAAGTTGTGAAAGCATAGTATAACGACAAGACAATGCATCAGCAATAACATTTTCTTTACCCTTCTTGTGTTTAATGACATAAGGGAAAGTCTCAATAAATTCAACCCATTTAGCATGTCTACGGTTCAGTTTTGCTTGACTTTTAATGTGTTTCAAAGATTCATGATCAGAATGTATAACAAATTCTTTGGGCCATAAATAATGTTGCCATGTTTCTAATGACCGAACAAGAGCATATAATTCTTTATCATAAGTAGAATAGTTCAGACTAGGCCCACTCAATTTTTCAGAAAAGTATGCAACAGGTTTGCCATCTTGTAATAAAACACCTCCTAATCCAATTCCACTAGCATCACATTCAAGCTCAAAAGTCTTATTAAAATCAGGAAGTTGGAGTAAAGGAGCATGTGTCAACTTATCTTTCAATACCGTGAAGGCTTCTTCCTGTGAGGTACCCCAAACAAAAGGCACATCCTTCTTTGTAAGCTCATTGAGAGGTGCAGCAATGGTGCTGAAATCTCTCACAAATCGCCTATAGAAACCAGCGAGTCCAAGAAAACTCCTCACTTGAGTGACCGTTTTGGGCTATGGCCAACTCTCAATAGCTTCAATCTTGGCTTTATCAACTTCAATTCCCTGTGGAGTAACAACATAGCCAAGAAAAGATACTCGGTCGGTGCAAAAGGTGCACTTCCCAAGGTTACCAAACAAACGTGCATCACGTAAAGCAATAAAAACAGCACGTAAATGTTCCAAATGTTCCTCCAAAGATCTGCTATAAATCAGTATATCATCAAAATAGACTACCACAAATCGTCCAATGAAAGCACGTAAAACTTCGTTCATTAATCTCATGAAAGTACTAGGTGCATTAGTTAACCCAAAAGGCATGACTAACCACTCATATAATCCAAACTTTGTTTTAAATGCTGTTTTCCATTCATCCCCCAAACTGATGGACAAACTGAAGTAGTCAATAGAACATTGTCTACTATGCTTAGGGCTGTTTTGAAGAATAACAAGAAAATGTGGGAAGAATGCTTGCCTCATATTGAATTTGCTTATAATCGTTCATTGCATTCTACTACTAAGATGTGTCCTTTTGAAATTGTGTATGGTTTCCTTCCTCGTGCACCAATTGATTTGTTGCCTCTTCCATCTTCGGAGAAGGTTAATTTTGATGCTAAACAACGTGCTGAATTGATCTTAAAAATGCATGAGTTAACTAAGGAGAACATTGAGCGTATGAATGCTAAATATAAACTTGCTGGAGATAAGGGTAGAAAACATGTTGTGTTTGCACCTGGAGATCTTGTTTGGTTACATTTGCGTAAGGATAGATTTCCTGATTTGCGCAAATCAAAGCTAATGCCACTTGCTGATGGTCCTTTTAAGGTGTTAGAGAAAATAAATGATAATGCATATAAACTTGAGCTGCCTGCAGATTTTGGGGTTAGTCCCACTTTTAACATTGCAGATTTGAAGCCTTATTTGGGTGAGGAAGATGAGCTTCCGTCGAGGACGACTTCATTTCAAGAAGGGGAGGATGATGAGGACATCAATACCATTGTTACACCCACAGCCCCTGCTGCTATACATACTGGACCAATTACTAGAGCTCGCGCACACCAATTAAATTATCAGGTACTTTCGTTTCTTGGTAATGATTCTAATGTTCATGAGAATATGATGCTGCCTAAATTGGATACATTTGTTTTGCTTACAAATGAAGGGCCTAGCTTGGACAAGAGGGATGAACACTGGAGCAGGATCAAGCATGGAGATGAAGGCGTGCGTGAAGGGATCTAGAATGGCGTTTCTAGTGCATATTTAAGCACTTTGAAGCCTCCGTGATGACCCACAAGGACATGGACGAAATATACAAGATGCCCCTTCATAAATTTCGTCCATAGCTTATTTTAGGTGCTGCGCCACCTTATTTTTGGGCCAGGCCCATGTAATTTCGAAATACTTAAGTATAGGCTGTTTTTAGAGTCCGTACGTGTGGGGAAACAAAGTTAGGGTTGGTTTCGGACCCCTCCTACAAGGGGCCACGAAATTCACCCCTACTCCTCCATATATACAGCCCTTAGGGCGTCGTTTAGACTTTGGGTTTTGTTTAGATTAAAAGTTCGCCATAGCTGCAACTTCGCGTACGTCGTTTGTGTTCAACGACCAGACCAAGACGTCACAGAACCCCACCTTGATCAATAAAGCTTTCATCTTATATTCGCGATATCCAGATTGTAAATCTTAGTTTCTTGCTTGTTCTTCGTTTGCTTGCAGGAGATAGACCCTCGTGGTCAGGTTGATTGTGCTCCGGCGTGGTCAATAACCTCTCGGAGTTGGTTTAGCGATTGCTAAGGCGCGACGTCCTCGCACGTTCGTAGTCGGATCGTCAAAGTCTACTCCACCAAAAACGATAGCTATCATCTCATCGAAAGATCGGGACACCCTCGCCTCTATCAAGGCGCATGATCACTCAGCGAATGAATGATTGGTAAATTAAAAACATTAGTATTAGGAAACATAACACACCATTCTGCATTGGCAAGACAACGATCAAGCCTTTCAAAGATAGGTCTAGAGGAGAACCGCATATTTGTCCAAGTATAAGCCGGTCCACTAAACCCCAAATCAAACAGACCACATTGCTTGACATAGTTATTGACAGCACGCATACGGTTCTTATTCACATTGAGAGAAGTAGTTTCCGTATCACACATGATATCATTCAGATCACCGAAACAAACAATTGGCTTCCCTATGTTATCATTAACAAAATTTAGAACATGATCCCAAATTAGGTTAGTGTGGCGATGATGGGGATCTCCATAAATACAAGCCAGAACAAATTCCACATTGGTAGTTTTATTGACAACAAGGGCTAAAATCATATAGTGATTAGAGAACTTGACAGAGACACAAACTTCATCAGACCAAAGTATCCAAAGACCGCCAGAACGACCAACGGATGGAACTACAAAGCTATCGTTATTATTAAATCGAGAGTTAAGATGAGAAGAACTGTACCTTGATGTTCTAATTTCAGATACGAAAGTTACCTGAGCACAGGTGGAATTCATCAATTTTGCTAGGTACTCCATCTTAGTAGAGCTGCTGAGGTCCTTGCCCATGCCACGGCAGTTCCAGCCAATGAGCTTCATGGCAATCACAGCTCCAGTTCAGCTTCTCCACAGACACAAATTTCAGGTAGCGTTGCTCCTATTCGAAGCAGCCGTGCTCTCTGTCCAAATCAGAAACTGGTTCCTTTAGCTGTCCTAGCCAAGCGAGAAGGACGAGGCCAAGGCGCTCCAGCAGCACTTGGCCGATAGCCTCACGGAGCTGAGGGATGGGGAGGATTTCCTCTCCGACGCGGGAATCCGGCGGCACCTCGAGGCAATCCTGCTGAGGCAGTAGAAGTCTCGGGCGGTGGTGGCAGAGGCGCGATGCCACAGCGGTGGAGGGGCGCAGGCAGAGAGGCTGGAGAGGGAGAATCGATCAAGAAATCCACTGATATAGATGAGACGGAGAGAGATCGGTTGATGGATTGGATACAAAGGATCTAGCCTCACTAGTTGGAGCAGGGAAATTGATGAGATCTGGAAGGAACAATAGAAAAGGATAAGGAAGATTAGAGAAGGGAATTGTTGAGATCTGAAAGGAACAAGAGAAAAGGATAAGGAAGATTAGAGAAGCAGTTGGGGATCAGAAAAGGAAGAAGAAGAATCAAGAGGAGAAATCAGGAGGAGGAAGGACGGCATGACGCCAATCTCTAGCATATCGCCAAGTCGCCAACGAGGACACGTCTCTTCCCATGAACGCACCAGTCCCCCATCGGTCGTGCGTGGTATTCTGGTGGTTCAATATGACCTTGCGCCGCCGCCCCTGGCTTTTCTCTTTCTGATTGCGCCGCTCTCGCGCGGGGCGGGTATTAGCTAGTTGGATGAACGCACGCCACCGCCGCCATGAATCTCGCAGCCACGGCCGGTGGCCGGTCTTCCTCTCCGGCTTCCATCCAGCGAGGCCGCCGCCCTGCTCTCCTCCCCCCTCCCACCTGCCCCAAATCTCACTGGTGCCATCCTGAGTCTCCACCACCTCCAACCTTCTGCTGCCGGCCATGTCGGATTTGGATCGAAGTCACTAGCGTGTGCGCGCAGGAGACAAAATCTCACGTAGACTCAGAAGCCGACGAACGAGTTTTCCCCATCACTTAAATCCCTCTCCCAGATCAAAACAATCGAGCGGAAGGCGATCTGGACGCGATGGCGCTGGAGTGGGTTGTGCGGTACGCGGCGGGCGCTGACGCCATCATGCTGCTGCCGCTGCCGAGGTTCGACGTGCTCCGGCACCGCTCTTCATCAACCTCTACCACGCTGTATCCACTCGCCATGCTTCTCGGAATGAAAAAGCAAGGTACAATCCATCCTCTCCCTGAGCTTCGCCCGTGCATGCGTATCCCAACCTCCATTTGATGCAAATAAACACAGTGATGTTATCGCTTTCTTGGTTTAGTTGATGGGGGACTTGTTGACCATAATTAAGAGATGAAAGGGAATCTACGTATGTGAAGATAATAATAAGGATTATAAATTGACAACACATCAACTACACTAGGGACGTCCTGCTAGCATTAGAACAAAGGCAAAGGATGTGCAGCGGCAACCAATGATGCACATGTTGTATGATCTTTCATTATTATTTTATCTTGGATTAGTCATGCAGTCCTTGATTGTTTGTCCAGAAACACAGACTGATCATAACACTCCTGCTTTCATGTCATGTTTGCTAATACTTATTGAGCCGTAAAACAATGTTTTCAGTTTATAAGCTAGCCCTTCTTATTTTCAGAAGATCGATAATACCCATTGCACTGCTTGTCTATTGCCCAACGTACTACAGTGTAATATGCAGAACCTAAGTTACAAACAAATGTTGTGCTAATTCCCACAAGAATTTTTTGTTTGAAGAATTATTACTTTATCAGGGCAATATCTTTTATATGGCTTCATGAAATCGAATATGGTGAAAGCTGTTATCTTTTAACCAATCAGCTTGGTAACTATGCACTATTGATTCAAACAGTGTTGTACACCGTAATGATGCAAGAATTGCAGAATGACTAAGCGGCATAGGAAATTGATTTAGCACTGCTTAATTAAACATGGAGATATTTTATTGATTTTGTGTTGATGTTTAGATGGATTTTTTTGTTGGGAATAAGTCACGACGGAGCACGGTGCGACCGGCGTCAGTGCGCCAGGTCGGGTCCGTGGCGGTGCAACCGGCGTTGGTGCGCCAGGTCGGGTCCGCGGGCTGGGTCACAACCGTAAGTGGGCGTGTGTGCGTTGCGTGGTGTGCGTGTGTGCGCATGTGTTTGTGGCGTGGTGGTACATAGCTAGCTAGACCGTTAGTCGCCGGGTCGTGCGATCTGTTGCATGGCCGCGTTGTGCGCATGGGCACATCGTGGGCATGCGGATAGCGCGCGCATGCAGCAGGGTGGAGTGGGCTGCGGGTGTATGAGCACCAGCCCGGCTATAAACTCCGTAGGCTGTTTGATGGTTGTTAGTCTGTACCCATAGTTCGTGCCGAAGGAAGAAAACGGCTGTACGTGCGGCTGGGGCGTTCGTCGCCGGAAAGACTCCATTGTGTTATGCTCTTTCTTCTACCTCCGTCCAACCAAGAGAGAGAGAGAGAGAGCTTGCAAAGGTTCGGCCCCAACATTTGGTATCAGAGCCAGTTCGTCGTGGGATTCGTTACCATCGTCGGAGACGCGCTGGTCGTAGCCGGCGGCGTGATGGCGTGGACCGCCGGCGGTGCGGCGAGGTCGTCGGGCCGTGTTTCGGCCCGTGCGTGGTCTCAATGGAGGTGCTTGACAGCAGATCGTTTGTCGGTCTTGCCGGGCAAGATGTGCTCCACGACGTGTGTCGCCGGAGCCGGAGAAGACGGTGTATGGCCGCCAAAGAAGAAGGAGGGGTGGCGGCGGCCGTGGCGACGACGACGGCGGCAGCAGCATGGAGTCGGGCAGAGGGCGGCGGCGCGGTCGCTGCTGCTACAACTGTGGCGTGCGCGGCCACTTCCGGCGGGACTGCAAGAAGCCGAAGCGCGTGGAGTAGGAGAAGGCTCTTCTCGCCGACATTGACGACGTCGGGCCAGCACTCCTCTAGGTCATGGCTTAGGGGGTGATTGTTGGGAATAAGTCGTGACGGAGCACGGTGCGACCGGCGTCAGTGCGCCAGGTCGGGTCCGTGGCGGTGCGACCGGCGTCGGTGCGCCAGGTCGGGTCCGCGGGCTGGGTCACGACCGTAAGTGAGCGTGTGTGCGTTGCGTGGTGTGCGTGTGTGCGCATGTGTTTGTGGCGTGGTGGTACATAGCTAGCTAGACCGTTAGTCGCCGGGTCGTTCGATCTGTTGCATGGCCGCGTCGTGCGCATGAGCACATCGTGGGCATGCGGATAGCGCGCGCATGCAGCAGGGCGGAGTGGGCTGTGGGTGTACGAGCATCAGCCCGGCTATAAACTCCTTAGACTGTTTGATGGTTGTTAGTCTGTACCCATAGTTCATGCCGAAGGAAGAAAACGGCTGTACGTGCGGCCGGGGCGTTCGTCGCCGGAAAGACTCCATTGTGTTATGCTCTTTCTTCTACCTCCGTCCAACCAAGAGAGAGAGAGAGCTTGCAAAGGTTCGGCCCCAACATTTTTTTCATCAGGTATGTGGGGTGATTGGACGAACAAGCTTTCTGCGAAACATCCAGATCCTGGCTGTGGTGCTTCCGCTCAACATCCCACACGGAGACGTCCTCCGGCATAGTGACGCCGGCAGGGGAGGGAGAGCAGAGAAGGAGGGGTATACGGTTGATACCGCTGCGGGCATTGTCAGTACCATGATGGTGGTCAATCCCCACAGGCGATTCTATTCTTGTGTGCGGATTAAATAGAGCTGAGTAAACATCATCCATAGGAGATGCATGTGTTGATTAAGTTTAGAGGAAAAAGTGGTTATTTATTCTGTTCAAACGTCGAACGGATTTCCTTGAGCTCATGGTTCACGGAGTACATAAATGGCTTGTCCTTATTTTACACGAGTGCTATTGAGAGGCTCATATCTTTGGGATTTTATTACAGGGAGCTGAACCGTTTTGCGACCAAGTATCATGGTCTGAGCTGGATTTAGTCTTTTGCTGATGTTTCGTCACCTTATGCTGACATTACTATGAAGAGCAAAGTGAGAAAAAGGGCGTGCATACCGGAGGGGAAAATGCCAACGGTATTCCTGAGATTTTACTGGTTTATATGTCAGCTATTCCACAGGTTGAGCAAAATCCGTTGTCAAATCCATTGCATATCCTGGCGACTTAGACCCATGGGCTAAATAAGGTCCGCTCTTCAACATCTTGCAGTTATAGTTTTGTCTTCGTATATATTTTTCACTTTTGTACAACCATGTATTTATCTATTGCAGTTAGGATATTTTTTAACCACAGACTATAGTGTTTTTATGAGCTTTTATGCACATTTCAATATTATGTTCCTCTAGCGCCCATTATCTCATGCAATTTGTCCAGTTTTTGGCACATACCCATTCATGGTTATGTGAATTTGTAGTTCAAGGTTATTTTGCCTCCACTTTATCAACATTTTTATGGAAATCGAGTGGAAAATATCAAGGGACCACAACTTCTTAACCTGTTACATAAAAGACGCCATTGTTGGGTTCCACTATTGCAAAGCTGCATTCAAATGTATGTATGTGACCTCCGAAGAAAAATAACTGTCATTTTCCTTTCCTTTCGTGTTTGCACGGAAACCATTGTACTTCCATTTTCGTTGCCACTACTTTCTTTACTTGCATATTTCTTATGCACCTTATGACCTGTTGTTTGCTTATTAATTTCCTTTTCATTGATGGTAAAAATAAGAATAGGCTGCTTTGGGACGGACACCATGTCATGTTTAACCAGCTGATTTCTTGGATGGTTTATGGTATTCCTCAAGATCAGTACCAAGAATGTTTTTTCTCATGAATCGCCCATGGTAATTTAATATTTTTTTGCTACTTGAAAAGTTGTTTGAGTGGTAAATTATTTTCCAATAACATATTTATTTTTGTTGTACGGATACTGCCATGCCAACAATAAATTCTTCTTTTCAGCTGGATTCTATATTAGACCGAGGTTTTACAGGCGGTGGGTTCGCCAAGACTATTACGTGAAGCAGTGTATGCTCAGTTGTCAACACATTGAGGAATTCAATGGAGGAAAGTCTAAGTGCCACAATTTGGAGCTCTAACGCTGATGATTTTTTTCAGGTAATGCAAGCTGTATTAAATATCTTGATGATATAAAACGAACATAAGCTTTTGAGCAACAATGCTAGAAGGATAATTTTTACAGGTTTCGTTCAATCCTGGGAAAACAACATTCTTTTACAGGGCAATCTAGAATAATGACCAACTTTCTTCTACAGGGCAATATAGAATAATGACCTTGGCAGATTATGTGCATGGAAAAGGTAATGGCCTGTATCAGGCTAGATTGAGCTGTTTATTCAGTGAGGAAAGGTAAAACAAATGAGCTACTGACAGCTGTAGCCGAGGAACAAGATGCCAAAGATTCATATGTACTGATGAAGATGCCAGACAAATCATCTCTTGAAGTGAGCCAAGAACATTGAAAGTGGCACTGGCCAGAGTATTCATCTACCATCGTGCACGAATTCATACGATCTACCATCAAGTCTGTAGAGTGCGGGGGTTGTGCTACAATATTCTCTTAAATATGTGCGATGATTTTTTTCCCGTTGCAACGCATGCCATTTTTTGCACGAGTGACACTCACACCCATGTTTGATCCTTTGCATCGGCATCTCAACGAGTTGCCAGATCGCCAGAATGTTGTTGTGGCACCATTTCCGTTATCGCCGCCGTGGCACCCATTTCTTTCCGCCATGGCGACAAATGCTTCATATCATATTATGCCACCATTTCCATAACATTGCATATAACTTGATTATGTCATCCGCATCATGATAACAAGGTTTAAAGTGTTTAAAATGTTGTTTGCATTAATTTGCATAAATAACTTGCTAAAACGGTTTATTTCATAACTAAATAACAGTAGCTCCGAATTAAATAAATTATATACGTAAATTGACTAGAAAAACGTGTAGAATGGCATGGTGCACTTACTTCTCCTATTTAACAATATTAAAATTGTGTTTTGGGCAGAACAGTAGCAAATTCAAAAATTGCGTATGGGGATTTTCTGGAATTGTTATGTGTTGCTTCCGGCCTCATTTAAATTGCCTAGATAGGTAGTTTACTTATGCTTAACCTCTTGCCATGTTTAACAAATATTTAATATTAATGTGTAGCATAAACGGGAGTGAACTAAATAAATTGATCGTGGAGCTTCATTTAATGTGTAGTATTGTTTGTTGCACTTTTGTCATGCCATGACTCATAAATCGGACATGCATCATACTTGTTTGTGCATCATGTCATGATTATGATATGTGTGTTTACCTTGTTGTTTGCTTCTTTTAGGTTGTGCTTCTTCTCGATAGTACCCGGTTACGTTCCAGAGTTGTGAGGATTCGTTCGACTACTTCACGGATTCGATCTTCTTCCAAGCGGAATTCCAAGCAAGATGACCATTACCTTGGATATCACTACTATCTTTGCTTGTTAGTTGTCTCGTTGCTCTCGCTTGGTCTCACTACCTACCACTTGTTCGTCAGCCTGCCAAATACCATGATAAGCCTCTAACCTCTGCTATCCTAGCAAACCGTTATTTGGCCTTGTTACCTTTTTGCTCAGCCCCTCTTATAGCATTGCTAGTTTTAGGTGCAGTTGCAGTTTGTTCCATGTTGGGGACATGGATATCATGGGATATCACACTATCTTGTTATTTAATTAATGCATCCATATACTTGGTAAAGGGTGGAAGACTCGTCCTTCTACTTGGTGTTTTGTTCCACTCTTGCTGCCCTAGTTTCCGTAATACCGGTGTTATGTTCCTTGATGAGCGCTCCTAACACATTTGGTGGTTTATGGGGCCCCCTTGATAATTCGTCTTTGAATAAAACTCTTTCAGCAAGGCCCAACTTTGGTTTTAAAAATTGCCAACATAATAATTGTGATAATTAATTAAAGCATAGGGCATCATGAACCCGCGGATTTTTAATTCCACATAAGCAGGTGGGCTAGTGCTGATGGTGCTGGTCTGAAATAGAGTGGTGTGCGGCTTCCCCCGGGGCAACTAGGGTCTCCCGACGTTGATGTCTTTCAACGCAACTTGTGGTAATTTATGATGGACAAGTTGGAGCATCCTTGCAGGGTTAAATCTTTTGGAAAGTCATGCCCGCAGTTATGTGGCGACTATAATATCCGGTTGTAGAGAACCTGACACTAAAGCTACCTAAAATTACACCAACCGCGTGAGTAACCGTGATCGTCTCTTTGCGAGGGAGTTCAGGAAGATAACACGGTGGGGTTATGTATGACTCGTAAGTATGTATTCAGGATCACTTCTTGATCATTACTAGTTCACGTCCACTTATGCGTAGCTTACTCTTATTATGCTTTTACTCGTAAGTTAGCCAGATACAAATGCTTAGTGCGTGCTGCAACCTTGCCACTTAACCATTCCATGCCCACTAAAGTATTGTTAGTCTTGATACCCATGGTAATGACAGATGCAGGTACAGGTAAAACGATGCTTTGACGCGAGAGCGATGCTTGTTCTATTTGGAGTCCTTCTTCTTCGACAATCATAGGATGGGTTCCCGGTTGGCAGCCTGGGATTAGCAGGGTGGACGTCGTTCTTCTTTCGTTTGATTTCATCCGTAGTAGGGTCCTGCTCTTCTGTATGATGGTTGCCATGTATTGATATATTGATATATTCATGATGTAGCTTGTGGTGAGTGTAAGCCTTTATCCGGTATTCTCATCTATTCAGTAGATGTTATGTTGTAATGATGTCCACCTTGCGAAGCGTCTCTGATATCACTACTAGGGAAAACCTTATACACAGAGGATTATCAGTAGCGCTGGTTAAAACTAAGCGCTACTGCTACTTACCCGTAGCGCGTGGACACAAAGGGCGCTACAGCTATGTTGGTAGCAGTAGCGCGTCTACAGGAAAAAGCGCTACTACTATAATTCCCACACTCTTGCCGGCAGGCTAGCACAGTAGTAGCAAGCTTGGGAAAACGCGCTACCGCTAAGCTAGTTGTAGTAGCGCGTTTTCAGGGGGAAGCGCTACTGCTAAGAAAAAGAAAATAAAATGAAAATGAAATAGAAAAGTAAATGAAAATGAAAGAAATAGAAAAGGGAGAAAGGAAAAAATGTAAAGAAAAAGAAAAGAAAAATAAAGGAGAAAGGAGTAGCAGTAGGGCTTGTTTTCAACAAGCGCTATAGCTAATCTAGCAGTAGCGCGTTTTGTAGACCCGTGCTATAGCTAAGTTCCCTAAATAAAGGAGAAAGGAAAAAAGAAAAGTAAAAAAGAAAAGGAAAAGGAAAAGGAAAAGGAAAAGGAAAAGGAAAAAAGAAAAGAAAAAGGAAATAAAAAGGAAAATAAATAGGTACTTCCTATAGCAGTAGCGCTTTTTATTACCAGCGCTATAGCTACTTCCTATAGCAGCAGCGCGTTTTATGTACCAGCGCTATAGCTAACTTAGCTATAGCGCTATTTCCCGACCGACGCTATCGCTACGTTTGACATAACCCCCACGCGGGCTTTCTCCCCCCGCCACTTCTCCCCCAAATCCCCACTCCTCTGATGTCGCCGCCGTCGCCCTCCGCGCGCCCTACATCGTAGTCGGCCTGCGCGCGACCTCCCGTCGCCATCCGCACGCCGGCTGGTATAGTGCTCTCCGTCGCCCTCCCTCGCCGCGCGCCCGAGCCCCGACCCCAACCTCGACGCTGCGCGCCCCCTCCCTCGGCCGCTCTGCCTCCTCCTGCTCCCTACCTCCGCCGGCGCCCAAGGTGAGCACGCCTACACCTCTTCCTTCTCCTCCCCTACCTCTGCCTAGCTAGGGTGCTTAAGTAGTTGTAGATGCATAAATAGCTAAGGTTCATCTAATTAGTTAGGGTTCATCAAATTAGCTAGTACTTGTAGATTCTTAAGTATCTAGGGCAGTAGGGTTTAACTAGAAATGTTAGGGCAGCAGGGTTTAACTAGATGTTAATTGGGGCACTAGGGTTTAGTTTAGAGAAAAATTCAATATAAAAATATAAATTTCTATTAGTGTTGCAAGTCCAATAGGTTCTTAATTTTTACTGAATTTTTATTAGGACAAAAATTTAGGACATAATTTGAATTGAGTTCTAGGGTTCATAATTTGAAATTTAGGACAGAAATTGAGTTCTAGGGTTCATAATTTTTATTAGGACATAATTTTTATTAGGACAGTAATTTAGGACAGAAATATGTAAAGGTTCTAGGTTTCTAGGGTTCATCCATCTATATTTGGTTTTTGAATTGAGTTTGAGAGAGCATGAGATTTGTGTAGATTTTCTTGAAGTGTCAAACACTAGGCGATGCAAATTTGAAGTGGTCATGTTATATGCAAATTCCTCAATAGTGTTTGCTCATGTATATCTACTGTTGTAGTTGCTCATGTACACGTTCTTAAGTGGTCCTGTTATATGCAACATTGATGTGGTTCGATTGTGCCCAAGTGGCCTTTTGTTGTTTGCAGGGAATGATTCCGAGTGGCCTATGTTTTGCCGGAATGTTGATTCATTTCCGTTCCGGCAAATTTCAGGCGCTCGATTTGTCCACTTTTTAGCAAAGGTCATGCCGAAATTTTCCGTGAATTTCGGCATGACTTGTGCTAGAAACTAGGACATATCGAGTGCCCGGGATTTGCCGCAACGGGAATGAATCAACATTCCAGCAAAACATAGGCCTTTCTTATGTCATTATTCATTTTATTAGGTCTAGAATTAATTGAGTAGACTTAATCGTAGGAAACATGGCTAACAACGATGAAGGAGGGGGTTCTGATAATTGCAACGTCCACGAGGCGGCATACAACTATTTGAACTGTCTGGACGAGCAACAACGGTTGTAGTACCCCCGTGTCACATCCGAGACTGAGACCGACACCGGCACCGAGACCGGCGCCGATGCTGGCGAATTAGCCGATATAGAACCGAAACCGAAGAGGATACAGCGCCCAAACCAGCTCGGCACTACTAGAATGGTGGTCACGGCGGTGGACCCCTGCAATTTCGAGCCAACAGAGCCTACGGAAGCGCGCATGTGCTACGGCAATCAAGTAGGCTGCATCCTACGGGAAACCGCCACCATCAACGATGAAAAATTAAATAAGATACAAAATATGGAGCACTCCCTCCTAAAGAAGATGCACCAAAGATTCTTGTTCCCGGACCGGGATGACATCAAATATACTCGACCGTGGCAAGACCCGGCAATGAAGAAGATAAACAGACGTGCCATGGGCAAGTTTAGCGGCACGTTATCCACCTGGAAAGTAAGGGTGAAACTCGGATCATCGTCAAAAAGGAACCCTACTCCGAGATTGTAAAGGATAATCCGACAATTACGGAAGAGCAGTTCAAAATATTCAAAAAGGCTTGCGTTGCCGAAGCTGCCAAAGAAAAGTCAAAGTACATGAAGGGGCTTCAAGAGAGGAACATGGGGTGCCACCACCTCGGAAGCCGTGGTTACGCGGGGAATAGGCCCATATGGGCCAAGGAGGACGCAGAACGCGAAAGTCTGGGGATCCCAGACCCCTTGGCGGAGTTCACCGTCCCGCAAGAGCGTGACATCATCAGGGCCCGGTACCGTTGGGACCTAGTCAACAAGGTTTTCGAAACGGACGAGGTCATGAAGGAGTTCATGAGACTGCTGGTAATTTTTAATTTATCCCCTAAGTTTAGCTTCTGATCAATTCGACTGCACGTTTAGTCACATTTGTAAACGATCCACGTTCCTTTTGCAGAAAGAGTAGCATAGGATTGTGGCCGAAAGCGACTTGCCATCTGAGGAGTTGGCGAGGCCCAAGTGGGACACCCCATTCAACCGGGCCTTGAACATATTGAAAAGACTCCCGGTGGACACTCGACCGTCGTATGGATGTGTGCACGGCGTCGGAGACGGCGCCATGTGGAAGCACTACTACCATGAGGACGTCGAGGAGAGAAAGCAAAGACAAAGGTTAAATGAAATAAACATCGACAAGAAGGTTGAGATTGCGGTCGATAAAAAATCAGCTGAGACCAAAGAAGCGATACGACCTGAGTTGTTGAACGAGGCAGTCAAAGCAGCGGTAGCTGCCGCAAGAGAGGAAATGGTATCTTCGTTTGCTACCTGGATTCCGGCTATCATCAATTGGACCAAGTAAAATCCAGATAAAGTGGCAGCGGACTTTCCCCTTCCCAACTTCATCGGGAGCAGCTCGTTTAGCGTTGCACCAGCACCTGCTCACGCACCTTCTCATAGCAGCCCGTCCTTCGTCTCTGACGTGCTCGGCGGGGCTCCATCTTTGGCTGAGCTCGACGCCCTCACGGTAACTACCTGGCACACTGGCCCTCTTTAATATATGTATAATATCCTGTTTTCGTTGCCTTTCGGATGTCTCACGTCGCAGACATGTCTTTGCAGGCCGACGTAACCCCATGCACCATACTGTACACCATCAGTGGCCAGAAGGTGGACGTGGGAAAGGCGACGATAGTGAAGCCGAAGGAACAGTTGTTCCACAACCGGCCAATCCCCCCTGGCGTCTTCAAGGTTTCCATGGCCAGTGTCAAACCAGGCCACGACAATTTGGCTCCTCCGGTAGCACTAGGGAGAGATGACGATGAGAGCCCGCGGCGGCTTGGCGATTGCAAGAGTTGGGTCCTGTTGTGGCCAAAGAGTCTGCTTCGTCTGGAGGCGGCCGGGAGCACACCCACGACCAAGCAGCCTCAGCAAGGTATGAACACCAACACCCCACCTACCCAATTAGCATCGCCTGTCGTGCCAGGTGATAGCGGACGGCGTGAGGAAGAGGCTACATTAGTGGCTGATGACGTCGCTGCTGTCGAATAAGCAATGCATGATGCCATGGACGAGGACGATGACCCTCTACGGTATCTCAATACCGGCGCCTATGACGATGGAGGATTGATGGCTCAACAGTATGACTCAGGGTTTGAGCATGATGAGTTGATGCCTGAATTGCGGGAGGATGAACGTATGAGAGGCTCACTTTCGGTAGCAAAGAAGCATAGGAAGAGACCGAAGAAAGGCCGAAATGGTGGCAAAGCTGCTTCTATGAGCCAGCCGCCTCCACAGCCTCGGGTTGAAGACCGTATACCTATCAAAGATGCGGCAAAATACCATATCCCCGGTGATCTGATCCTACCTAAGGCAGCGGTAGAGGCCACAGACGGCAATCTAAGGAGACTTCATGATGATCTGCTGCGGAGAGAGAAAAGCCTTATCGCCTCGAAAAATCCAGGATAACCGCTCTACGTGGTTAACGTGCCACAACAAAGGTTGTACGTCCAGACATTCCCCGCGGAAAAGTTCTTCCTTTGATTCGATTACATCTTCGACATGTTTCACTTGAGAAAGCTGGATTTTACGTTTGTCCGCCTTTTTGCCTTGTACATGAACTACATCACCAGGATTGAGCAAATACCTTATATCTGTGTCGCTGACCCGTACTTTATGCATGAGGGCTTCTTGGCAGCCTGCCCAGCGTATTGTGAATACGCGAGGAACTACATCGCCGATTTCATGGTCGGCAATAAGGACAAGGAGACGATTCTCCTGCCTTATCATCCCATGTAAGTCATCCGCGGATATCCTTCCTTCGATTTCAATAATTCATTTGCACGCGTGGAGGCTAATTTGAGGTGTACTTATTTTGTGCAGCGACGGGCGCGCCGTCCTCATCATCCTTTACCCCCGATTCTCCCACGCTCTTTACTTGGACTCGTCGAAGAACATGAAGAAAAAGGATTACACCCACATCAAGTCTATTCTCGATAGTGCTATCTTAAGCTACGACATACGGGGTGGATAGATCACGGTCAAGAAGGCAAGGAACCGCACGCCCAGCTTTGGCCATAAGACCGACTTCTGCTGCATCCAGCAACCGAGAGGTACTCTCAGTGATGGATTCTATGTCCTCCACCACATGCTGCAGTACAGACGGGGTTGCCAGAACCTTCGTATGTCACCTAGATCCGGCGATGCCGATATTCTGCAATGGGCAAAGAAACTAGGAAATGTCCCAGATCATCGACTCCGAGCTGAGTTCTATCACATCCAGTGTGAACTTGCCCAAATCATCATGAAGGAGGTCCTCGAAAAAACAGGGATGTTCTACGAAGAAGGGCAAATGTCGCGGGAAGACGTCCAAATGCGCGTAGCCGCTCAGCGTCTCGACCTGAAGCCTTTCACTTCGCTTGGGTCCTTCCTCCCTGATTTGGATGGATGGCACGACATGTTGGAGTGATTGACGATATATGACAATGTCCGTTTAGTCACTACTTTCTCTATGACGAAACTTTGAGTTATGCATGACGAAACTTTGTGATGTAATTAAACCGTCCTCCTCAACTAGTGAAGATCACTCTAGTTAGGGCATTTTGGGTATGATTAACTTTGCTATTTATGCTTATGATATATTGCTTCTATTTTTGCTAACTTTCTCTTTCTGTTGCTCAACTATATATATTGCATATTATCGACTCATGTGATGATGCAGGTACATAGATCATCGATGGGGAAGAAGTGTGTCGGTGTAGTGAACAGGGGGTGTTCATTACCCCTGGACACGCACCGGCGAGTTGCAGCCCCCCCAGGCGGGAAAGGCGTGGCAGGGGAGCGAGCCTTCCTGGGAGAAGACAACTGGGAACAAGCACAATACTATCCAAAAAGCATTCGAGTCAATAATTGGAAGGCAGAAGACCAAAGGCCGAAGCTCCGGCAGGATTCTTGTTGATGAGCCCCGCCCCGGCAAGATTCTTGCTGGTGAGGCCCGGCAAGATTCTTTGCTGGTGAGCCCCAGCAAGATTCTTGCTGATGAGCCTCGGCAAGATAATCCCGGCAAGGCTTGGCGTCCGGCAAGGCTTGGCTCCCGGCAAGGCTTGGTGCCCGGCAAGTTTCGGTGCCCGGCGAGATTCTGCCACTGTACCACTACTCCAGCACAATGACAAAACCTGACATTCTGGGTCCTTCTCTGGATGTGTGGCAATGCGCCAGTGGAGGAGAGCTTAAGCGGTGCTGATGGGATGGCCCCTTTTTCCATCCCCAAGAAAGTGAGGACACCTAAATGGAAACCTCACGGTGCATTAAATGCGCTTGTCCTAATCCGTCAGGGGTTAGGTATGATACCCTGTAGCTACTTTACACCGTGATGTATGTACATTTTGCCACTGTGGAGACCCCTTTGAGCATATAAAAGGAGGCCCAAGGCAACTGCTACAGAGGAGGAGAACTTCTGGCCCATTGTGCATGCGTAGCTGCTCTTCGAACGTACTGTTCATTGCGAGCGCTCCTGAAGGCTGGGCTCAAGAACATCAATAAGAACACAAAGCAGGAGTAGGGTTTTACGCTGATCAGCGGCCCGAACCTGGGTAAAAACCTCCCGCGTCGATCATTGGTTCTGCTCTTTGCGTGTACCTCTTCCCCCGCCGAATCGTAAAGGGGTCTCTCAGGATCCCATAGGTGTCGTACCCCGACATCTTTGGCCCGACATCTTTGGCGCGCCAGGTAGGGGGATCGAGGTTGCGCGAACCTGATCCAGCGGTCGGCGCGTCAGCTTCATCGTCCATGGCGACTTCGCTCCACATACAGAAAGCTAAGTTCTAAAACTTTAATGCTTTTTGCTGATTTGATTTTATCCATGATGATGTTCTTTGCACATAACCTGTGCGCAAAGGAGCACTCTTGAGACATTCTGCGCTCTGGGTTGTTCGGGTCTGCCTAGCAACACCTATGCAGCCGCGTTTGTTCTTGGAGTGTGAAGCTCTCGAGGAGGCGGCGTCCTCGATAGGCTGCTAACTAGGATCCATTCCTAAGCGCCATTGACTAGGACGTGCGCGATCGAGATGCATTCCGGCAAGCGTAGGGGACAACTGTGCAAAAACAAAAACATGTGGAGAAGAGCTCTAAATAAAGTTACGCACAAGTTAAAATGCTTTTAAGATGCTAATTAACTTGTCGTATTTAAACGCAGTTGTGGCCCGGGGGCTGGCAGCGTCCTCTGGACCAATCTTCTCGACGTCGAGAACGACGAAGTTCTCCGCCATAAGCCTTCCTGGCAACAAGCTTGCCGGAAGCCAGCGTCGAGAACGATGAAGTCCTCCATCATGAGCTTTCCCGGCAACTCCTTGCCGGAAGCTAGCGTCGAGAATATCAAAGTTCTCCGGTAAAGTCAAAAGTTTCCCGACAACCACCCTTTGAGCTAAAAATAAGCTCGGGGGCTGGCAGCACCCTCGCAAGAAAAGCTAAGTTGCCAAGATTTATTACATTCATTTTGCTATCCTCACTTGCTTCTTATACCTACACACGAAGGAGCCCTCCCGGGGCTAATTGCGCCCCTAGTTGCCTCGAGTCCGCTCGACAATTTAGGTGGCTGCATAAGCACCGAGGAGGTAAACCTTTCCGGGAGGCGGCGTTCCCGGCAAGTTGCTTAGGACCCGTTCCTCAAGCACTGCCGACTGGAGCATGCGCACCGGAAAGCTTTCCGGCGAGCGTGGGTCGCCTTGATTAATTCTTTGTCCTTGTACATCAACCTGCATGCGGAGGAACCTTGTCGTGGTTAGCCCGCGCTCTAGCTTTGCCTCGAGTCCGCTCGGCAAGCTTAGCAGCTGCGTTCTGGCCCGGCAAGTCGCCTTGCCGGCGGCGGCGCTTCCAGCAGGCTGCTAAAGACCCGCATCTAGCGCTCGCGGCAAACGTGCGCACCGGCAAGGTTTCCAGACAGCGTAGGGACTAAAATAAGTGCAAGGATTGAATTAATCAAGGGGGAAGCATACATTCATTCAGCATAAAGTAACATGCATTGCATGCATAAAGATTGATTTAACTAAGATAAATTGCTTCTTTATATGCGCCATTGCAGCAACAGGCCGGCAAGACGGCAGTGAGACATTCACGGTAGACGGCTGCGGCAGCAGGGGTGACTATATGGATCGAGCACCGCACCCGCAGTACCCTATATGGGGAAAGCTCGAGGACTGGCTCCTCGTCGCACAGTGTGGCACTTCCTTTCGGGCACACGACTCCTGTTGCCGTCCTGCTCTGTCTGCCCATGCTGCCGGCAAGCCCAAGGCCCGGCAAACCGCAAGCTCTCTTGCGTCATCACAAGCATGCAGTTAAAAGTCAAGAGTAATGGTTACTTCTCGCCGCGCGTGTACCGGTGCATGTTTTTGGGCCTAGCCCAGACAAACACTGTGCGCGCTTGTCCGGCCCAGGCCCGGGGGCTCCTGTCGGTGTAGTGAACAGGGGGTGTTCATTACCCCTGGACACGCACCGGCGAGTTGCAGCCCCCCCAGGCAGGAAAGGCGTGGCAGGGGAGCGAGCCTTCCTGGGAGAAGACAACTGGGAACAAGCACAAGACTATCCAAAAAGCATTCGAGTCAATAAATGGAAGGCAGAAGACCAAAGGCCAAAGCCCCGGCAAGATTCTTGTTGATGAGCCCCGGCAAGATTCTTGCTGGTGAGGCCCGGCAAGATTCTTGCTGGTGAGGCCCGGCAAGATTCTTTGCTGGTGAGCCCCGGCAAGATTCTTGCTGATGAGCCCCGGCAAGATAATCCCGGCAAGGCTTGGCGCCCGGCAAGGCTTGGTGCCCGGCAAGTTTCGGCGCCCGGCGAGATTCTGCCACTGTACCACTACTCCAGCACAACGACAAAACCTGACATTCTGGGTCCTTCTCTGGATGCGTGGCAACGCGCCAGTGGAGGAGAGCTTAAGCGGTGCTGATGGGATGGCCCCCTTTTCCATCCCCAAGAAAGTGAGGACACCTAAACGGACACCTCACGGTGCATTAAATGCGCTTGTCCTAATCCATCAGGGGTTAGGTATGATACCCTGTAGCTACTTTACATCGCGATGTATGTACATTTTGCCACCGTGGAGACCCCTTTGAGCATATAAAAGGAGGCCCAAGGCAACTGCTACAGAGGAGGAGAACTTCTGGCCCATTCTGCATGCGTAGCTGCTCTTCGAACGTACTGTTCATTGCGAGCGCTCCTGAAGGCTGGGCTCAAGAACATCAATAAGAACACAAAGCAAGAGTAGGGTTTTACGCTGATCAGCGGCCCGAACCTGGGTAAAAACCTCCCGCGTCGATCATTGGTTCTGCTCTTTGCGTGTACCTCTCCCCCCGCCGAATCGTAAAGGGGTCTCTCAGGATCCCATAGGTGTCGTACCCCGACAAAGTGCTACTCCGTGTACGTAGGGAAGGTTCCAGGAGTGTACGATGAGTGGCCTGAGTGTCAGGCCCAGGTGCACCGGTTTACGGGCGGCAGCCACAGAGGGTTCGATAGCAGAGCTGAAGCGGAAGATAGTTACTTGAGGTTGACGCTAGCGCGAGAGAGAGATCGGAACCGGCGCCTCAAAAACTACTACATTATCGCACTCTTGCTCATAGTGATCGCTCTTCTGTTCTATATCTTTGTTTAGATATAGATGATGAAACATGTGTATGTGACGACCATGCAGTTGCTTGTATTCGAGACATGTCACTTAACTTGTATCGCTATATTGTGATTATGATGAGACGACATGATTTGTGTTGGATGATATGATGAGACTATTATGTGTATGATATGATGAGCATATTGCGGGTTTATGATATGATTAGAATATTGTATAAAACCTGTACAAGAACATCGCAAATATGTAGCAGAAAAAATGTGAAAATATAGCAGTAGTGCTCTTTAGTAGGAAGCAGTAGCGCCGTGCTCAAGCGCTACAGCTAATTAGCAGTAGCGCCGGACTGGAAAACGCTACTGCTAAGCTACTTAGCAGTAGCATGGGTGAGGACAGCGCTACTGCTAAGTAGGTATAGCAGTAGCATGGGGCAAACAATGCTACTGCTACAAGTTAGCTGTAGCGCCTTACTAGTAGCGCCGGAGCCAGCGCTACAGCTAGGCATTTGACCCGCGCTACTGCTAGGCTTTTCCCTAGTAGTGTATGCGCTTCTATCCTTAGCGGGACTTCCAAGTTCCTTAAGGATAGGACCTCATATTGGGCGTTACAAGTTGGTATCAGAGCCAGGTTCTGACCATAGAAGCCCCCTTGATTGATCGTCACTTGGCCGTTGTTGAGTCTAGAAAAAGAACTATATTTTGAGTCTAGTTATATCGGAGACTAGGAATTCTTTTTACTCCGTATCTCGTTGTGAGAAAGTGTGACGTAAGTGTTTTCATTCTACTCCTCTTCCCCTTCAAATTTTCTAGGATCACGCGGGTATTTTGGAATCTCTACGATGTTGGTGTGACGGAATTCTGTTCTTGGTGTCTCCCGTCTACCTAGGCTTTGCCTCGGGGAGTTGAGCCACAAGGTTTTCTTGTCACATTCGCTAACGTTTCAGTTCCTTAATACCAGAGGACGCTGATTACGAAATGCTCCTATTCTTTTTGTGGTGGCAAATAGTGATGTGACTTATCCCTAGTACTGGGTAGAGATATCACAGATGATCTGCCATGACTAGTATCGTTGTTGTTTTTGAAGGTCTGAGGTACACGAGTTTCCGAGGTTTCTTGGTTATGTGTTGAATGGAATAGGTACATTGGAGTATAGTATCATGTTATGAATTGTGTGAAGTTTTGCTCCTGGTATGCATGGGGCCAGATTGCATAACCAAGAATATTTGGGAGTCTCTAGGTGGGAGTTTGAGTAGTTACCTAGAATTATCCTTCCAACAAATGCATGAGGGGTTATGTATTTGTTTCCGGCTTATTCTGCAAGCCAAATCCTTTGTTTTGTTTTGGTTATGGTATTCGAGTTGCTTCGAAGTCAAGTGTTGATCCGTACCTTTCCTAAGAGGTTTTCTCATATTTCTATGGGAGTGCTAATCCTTCTTGATCATCGAGATTGTCATGTCAATTCTCTTCCATCCGAGGTGCTTCTCTTCAAGTTAATTCAATCCTCTTCACCAATTGCAAGATCTATCTTTATTTAAGACGGATGAAAAGAACTCCGCTGCGAACCGTCTTAAGTTGCCTTCTTCGTCGTCCCACCCTCCCACCCTTTTTTCTTCACGAAGTTAGAAATCTCAACCAAGTGTCCTTTTGTTCATGCGAAACTTCTGTCTCTTTTTTCCTTCCATATTGTATCCAGTGATTCCTCGTGAATATGCTCAGGAGCTACAAGTTCAACATTGTTCGTTCTTGTTTTCTTCTCCGGTGGTCTAAATTCAAGCTCTCGTTATTGATCTTATCCCTTTCTTTTATTCCATGTTGGAAGTTCTTATCCAAGAATCTCATGGATATCTTGGAAGATTCGTGTTTGCATTTTAAATCCATTCAAGCTATTTTGAGGTTGCTATCTCATTCAAATTATTTAAATCTTCCCGGTGCATCTTCTCTTCTAAGCATTCATTTCAATGGTGTTTTTTTGAGTGGGCCCTTAACCCACATGATTTTCCTAGGATCTTACCTCGCTTTTTTATCTTTCCCATAGTTATTCTCAAATTCTTTTCAAAGTTTGACGTAAGAATGAATTCTCATCAGTCAACTATCTTCTCCGAGATTTTCTTCAATTCCTTTCATCTTAATCTAATTTTTTTCCTCTTGTTATTGTTCCAGAGTGTCTCAATAATTTTGGTGGTTTTCCTTGTCGTTATTCTCAGCAATTGGAGACGAAGAAGAGTTTCTCCCAAATCTTGGTCCGTCTCGTGAAGATTCGTGGTTCAAGGTTGATGTTATCCTCTCAAATTGTTTCAATCCATGAGAAGTTCTTTTCAGGACCATCCCAAATCCTTTTTAGGAGTTATTTTCATTTTGATTCTCCAAAGGCCTTCATTACAGAAGAAATTTTTATTCTCAACCTTTCAACTCTCATTCTCTAATTCTTTTGGTGCATCGTTAAGTATTCTCTAGTCAGCTCGTCATCTCTTCATTCTCTGGCATCTAAATTCCCTCAAGTATCTTCGTTCATTTTCTAATTCTTCCCGGTGATTCCTTCTCTTTTCTTCATTCGTTCTCAATTATTACGATGGTTCGTTCAAGATTCCTCTTCCTTTGTAATCGTATCAATTCATTCGTTCTTTCCAAAAATCCTATCGGTGGTTCGTTGAAGACCTTCCAAGTTTGCACCATACCTCTCCTCAATCCTTGCGAATAAGTAGTATGCCAAGTCCATTGCTTGTCAACAATTTAATTTGATGATGGATAGACATATAATAATTCTTATTCTTGTTTTCTCAAGGTGGTTCAATTCCTTCTACAGGAATTTTGTTGAGATGAATAAAGTCTCGGTTCCCTTTACTTCATCTTTTCTTCCAGAGTCCAAAGTTTTATCTTTTATCTCATCAAGAAGCTCCACCTATTTTCTTTATTGGTGTTGGAAGGAAATCATTGCAAGGCGTCAATCTTGTTATTTCAACCTTCACTTCCGTTATATCATCATTCTATTTTTTTGGAGTTCTTCATGGATGCTCTACATGGTGGTTAATCATATATTTCTTTCATTCTCGAAGTTTTCTTTAAGATTCTTTCCGAAGTCAAGATCCATCAAGTTTACCCCTTAATAATAGGTCATGCTTTATTTTAGGAGTACAACCATTCTTCATCTTGCATACCGAAGTGCAATTCCATCTCCCTTATATTTTGAGGTTGTGTTATATTCGTTCTTGATTCATGAGGAGGCTAGAAGAGAAGTTCTCAAGAATGAGATATTTTCAACCCAACAATTTCTTCGTTTGAGTTATCTTGGGTTATATTTCACCTAAAGCCTTTCGGAAGGATTGTTTCTATTTATGGTGATTATCCATGACCCAAGCTTGCTCTTTATCATCTCCGCGGAAGAAGTTTGGCATATCTTTGTTGCTCGCAAGCAATCAATTGTTTTCGTTAGTGGCGGAATTTCACCTCAAAGATTTCAGATGTTTTCCATAAGGCCATTTGAAGCATAATTGGGTTGTTGAGTTTTCAATGACTCATTCAAGCCTTCCTCCTAAGGATGCTCTTTCAATTCATTTGTGGTAGAAGATGTTATTTTCTTCTCCATTCTTTTTATTCCAACTATCTAGCTCCCATTCATTTGTTCCGAAGGCCTTGTGTTGTTGCTCTCTTTGTTCTATCATCCCATCTTATAAAGCTCATGTCCCATTCATTCCTTATCATTTCAACCATAGTTGTTTCAAATTATTCTTGTCCTTGTCTATCTCGTTTCAACCGGAGTTGTTGCATATTCTATCTTGTCCATTGAGCTCTTGATTCATGTCTTTGCAACCTACAAGTTTCTCATGGTGTTCCTTGTTCCTCTTTTCTACTGGAGTGCTCTCAAATTTGTTCATCTCCATTGTGTTCTCTCCTTTCTTGCAAGTTTTTCTAACCTCCAAGGTTCTTTGGTCTCACTCATTTGTCCAAGAAGCAACTTAATTCTACCTCATTCTCTTCCTCTTCTCATTCTTAGATCTCGGGGCGAGATCTCTTGTAAGTGGGGGAGAGTTGTGACAGCCTGAGGCCGATTCATTTCCGTAATTATTATTTATTGCTTGCTTTATGTTGTTTTTGCATTGCATCATTTCATCATGCCATCATATCATTAAATTTTGCAACTCAAATAAATAAATTGTATGGATCTTCGATCCATTTAAACTGAGGGAAATGCACATGGTGTTTTCTCTTTAAAACATTTATAATATCCTCCCAATATTTTAGGGAGCTAAAATGATATTCCATTTATTTGGGAATCAACTAACACACTTGCAAAATAAATTTCATGCCTATTCTACTTCAAGTTGGGCTCCAAACTTTGCCACAAATTCCTTTATCACTTTTGCAAGCTCCACCAAAAATCTTGATGTTGGACACTTCTAACTCCCACATCTAGTTCTAACTCTTTTTGGTTTACATTCAATTCCATTTGGATTTAGAAATTTTTTTCTTCAAATTATTGGAACCCTTATTTTCTTTTGTTTAACTAGCCGAGCAGGGCCATTTTCCTCTCCACCGAACTAGCCCGCAAAGCCCAGCCACACCCCTATTAACCTTAGCCCAATTGATCCCCATCTCTCTCAGCTCTCTCACTCCCTCGATCCCCTCCAGTCCTCCTGACAACACCGCCTCCTACCCAAATCCCCACGCTCGATCAATCCCTCTCGATCCCCATCATGATGTCATACCCATGCGCAAGGAAAGCCACACGCGCCCGATCCCCATGGCCTCCATCGCCTTGCCTCGACTCCAGTGGCTCCCTTCTCCTCTTGCTGGGGCTGCTACGCCGCCAGCACCCAACCTCTGCCCCTTGAAGGAGCCACCACCTCGGCCATCTGCTTCCCTCGGCTCGAGCCGCTGGCTTGCCCCGAGCTCCACCACCATCTGCTACAACAGTTGCTGTTGTGCCGCCCCCTGACCTGGCCTCAGCCCCTTGTTCAGCGTTGCGCCTCCACCGATGATCCTCTGCTTTGACCGCGCCCTCGCACAACGCATGGACGGCCTCCAGCAAAAGTGCCACCCCACCCTTGCTCCACTCCTAGACGACGACCGACAGGTCAGACACACCTCTCCTTCCATTTCTCTCTTCTCTGCTCATGATTTGCCTCCACCTGGTGTTGCTTTGCAGCGCAACAAAGCTTCAATCATCCCAAAACCTCATGTGGACCACCTCCTGCCCGGTTCCAAACCAGCACAGTCGTGTCCATTGATGTCTACTATGCAACTTTCTTCTTATAACTCTGTTGGGCCTTCAAGCGCAGAGTTTTCTAGGACAACAACAAATTTCCCTCAAGTGAATGACCTAAGGTTTATCAATCGATGGGAGGTGTAGGATGAATATGTTCTCTCTCAATCAACCATGCAATCAAAATACAAAGAGTCTCTTGTGTCCCCAACACACCCAATATAGTTGTCAATTGTATAGGTGCACTAGTTCGGCGAAGAAATGGTGATACAAGTGTAATATGGATGGTAGAAATAGGTTTTTATAATCTAAACAATTAAAAAACAGCAAGGTAACAAGTAGCAAACAACTAGCAAAACGGTATATTAATGCTTTGGAACAAGGCCTAGGGTTCATACTTTCTCTAGTGCAATCTCTCAATAGTGCTAGCATAATTAATCATATAACCATCCCTCAACAAACGACAAAGAATCACTCCAAAGTTCCTATTGGAGAAAGTAGGATGAAAACATATATCAACCTTTGTGTCTAGATTACCACAATGTCACCACGGGAATCCGCAAGTTGATTACCAAAACATATATCAAGTAACTCGATAGAATACTCCATTGTCACCATGGGTATCCGCATGCAAGACATACATCAAGTGATCTCAAATCCAAAATATTCAATTCGATAACAATGAAACCTCAAAGAGCAAGACTCAATTCATCACAACAAAGATAGAGAGGGAATAGCACCATATGATTCCACTATATTAACAAAGCTCATGGTACATCAAGAACGTTCCCTACCAAGATCACAAGAGATAGAGAGAGATGAAACACATAGCTACTAGAACATACCCTCAGCCCTGGGGGTGAACTACTCCCTCCTCGTCATGGAGGCAGTGGGGATGATGAAGATGGCCTCCGGTGATGACTTCCCCCCTCCGACAGGGTGCCGGAACGGAGCTCCGGATGAGATCACTTCGGAACAGAGGCTTGCGGCGGCGGAAAAAATCATCTAGGTTAACTTTCGGTGGTTTTCTGATTTATAAGAATTTTTAGCATTGATTTCATGCCAATAGGAGTTACAAGGGGCCCACAAGCTCACATGGCCCTCCCGGCCCACAGGGCGAACCATGTGAGCTTGTGGCCTCGTCGTGGGTCTTCCGGTCCTCCCTTGAAGCTTCGGGGGTCTCTTCTTATCCATAAAAAATCACCGTAAATTTTTATCACGTTTGGACTTCGTTTGGTATGGATTTTCTGGAAAACCAAAATTTTGCAGAAAACAACAACTGACACTGGGCACTAGGTTAATAGGTTAGTTAATGAAAATCATATAAAAGTGCACCAAAACCATATGAAATTGTTGTAAACATGGCATGAATACTTCATAAATTATAGATATGTTGGAGACATATCAGCATCCCCATTCTTAATTCCTTCTCGTCCTTGAGTAGGTAAATGGTAATAAAAGAAATAATTTATGAAGTGTGAATGCTAGCATAGTGCATAAGTTCGATCAATGATAATTTCAATCACTTTTCCTAGCATCATAAACAACAACTCTTTCTCATCATGATAAGGTAGCAATCAATTGGCATATTATGGTTCAAATAATGCATTCTCTTGTAGCTTAACAACCTATGTTCTTAGTCACCAAACAATTACAATTCAACTTATTTTCAGAAAAGTCTAAGTAAGAGTCCCGCATACTCAATTATCATATAGTCTTCTATGATTGCTAGTACTCAAAGCACATTTTTAGAACACATAGCATCCATCAAACATAGAGGAGGATAGGGGCCTAATGTTTCTGCTCCCAACTAACTTATCATAGAGATAATTGTCAACAATAATAACTCATGATCAAATATTTTGGCTAGATATATGTGCTTGGATCTTTCCCCACCACATGATACTTGCCAAGTGGAGAATAAGTGAGGTTGGAATAAGAAGTTGACTCAACATGAAAAGTAAATAGATAGGCCCTTCGCAGAGGGAAGCGTAGATTTGCTAATGTGCTAGAGCTCATTGCTTAAAATAGAGATAATTTCATTTTAGAGGTGTACTTTTCCTGTCAATGGTTTAATGACAAAGTTTTCAATATCTTCCATGCTAAACACATTAATGGCGGCTCCCATAATGAAAATGTTTTACTCCCTAAAAGCACATTTGCTCCCTTCACTACTGTAGGATGGTCCTAACGCGACACATGTATCGGAGTCCCTTCGACCAAATTGTGTGTGTTGCATGAATCACAAACGGTATCATAATAAAACCATCACCAATAAAATAGACTGTGTACGATGGTGGAGACATCAAGCACGATTCAGATTATAGTCACGTGTGCGATACGTGGCATACAGTTGATCCATACAAACTGTTTGCAATGAGCCAAAGCAACAGAAACAGTCAGCCAGATCAAGGTGTGTGCAATATACGGCATACAGTTCACTCGGATGAACTGTTTGCGATGAGTCAAAACAACAGAAACTATTCAACTTAACAAGATGTGTGTGATACGTGGCAAATAGGCCAGTAATCAGAATTGTGTGGGAAGACCGATAATAACACATACGACTCCTGCTAATAAGCCGTGTGTGTTGTGGGCAAACGCTTGCTGGTATACAATTGTTAGCGATTGATGAAATCATCACCGACGAGTTCCGTAGTTTAGTCTGTGTGTGATGTGATTTGCTCTGTCTACAGAAGAACAACATGTATACTTATAAGAACATGATTGCATAACCAAATTAAACATTCAATTACACAAGCGACTATACACAACATTCGCACACACCTCAATAAACAATTACATGCATACTAAACTAGGAGAAACAATCATCTAATCATATACTTCTTGTGACGCTGCCACCACTGCTCTATGGCTTGATCCCTTGCCTAGGGCAGGACAAAGGCACTTCCTCATGTCAACGATTTGCATGTACATCTCATAGCCTGTGTACGCGTCCTTGGTCGCGTACTTGACGTGTTCTTCATCCAGTCTCTACACCCAGGCACTGTGCCAGGCGGTCTTGTCCTTCTTGCTCTCATCCTCCATCTTCATGTAGCAGGGGTCGATGATGTCCAAGGCAAGGTCTACCAAGGAGTCCTTGTTCTTCGTGCTGCCCCAGACCCTGTAGTGGTCACGGATGTTGACAAGCTTCTGGGAGGCCAAGCCCAAAATCTCGTGCGCTTTTAGATCGTGCTCGGTGTCCATCGTAGCGAAACTGTAGTCAAGGCTGTTGATAAATCTGGCGAAACACTCAAAAGGCCTTGTGGCCAGGCAGTAGTGGTAGACGAGGACATGATGGCGCACGCACAACTGGGCGAGGGCAACCTTCTGATCATACCCGGCACGACCGCCGATGAACTCAAGGTCAAAGCCGACCACTTGGTACTTGTCCTCAGCAAGCAACTGCTATATAGTGTGGATGGAGCTCTCCATCGAGACCGGCTCATTCGTGTACACCACCGAGAGGTCCTTCCCCCTCACGTGGGATGTCCACTACATGACGCGTGATGAACTACCGCCCGTCATCGTCATCAACCGCCGAGAGTGCCATTGGAGCCGCAGGGAGCGCCATTGGAGCCACTGGATATCCTTTCTATATATGTCGTCATGGGTGTACTTATTGTGTCATGCGGCGCGTGAGATTAAGGTAAATGGCCGCGGGAATAAATGGGGGCCGGATGGCCTGGATTCTCAGCACGTCCGCATGGCAGTTTTTGCAGCGGGTAACTGCATCGTGGCGCAGCGCCTGGCGCAACCACATGCATATGGCACCCCGAACGTATGTGATCGTGCACCGGCCTGAAATGCTGGCAGCGCGCGCTGAGGGACACGGGTAGAACACATAGAGGGATGCGAACAGAGCGCGCCGCGGCTGCCTCAATGGCAAGCAACCACACGCATAGAGCAGTTGAACACGCAGAGAATGGCCATCTACAAGCTGTCCGGCGGTTGCGAGCCGGCGGTGTGATGTGAAACTACGCCGTGTTCCACATCACACAGTGGGCAAACAATCATTTGCGACGCTGCGTAAAGAGTGGTCGTGTGCTAGGTAATTAAATCTCAAACATTTTTTATTAGCCGTATGTGTATGTGTCATTTCGCCCCCCTCTCGCACGTCTTGCCACCGCGCTGCCGTCGAAGGCTTCGAGTGCAAGCTTGAGCACCGCACAAGCCTTTCTTTTGGCCACGCGCTGGCTCGAAAAGGCACCAATGAATCATCGGTGAGCCCATTCCCGCGCTACTGCGCAGGTTCCCGCGTGCAACCGCGCAAGCTTCCCGCCCGACTCGGCGAAATCCCCCAAAACCCTAATGCTTACCGGCCTGCTAAATAAACCCTCACAGCCGACGAGTCCGCATCGCATTTACCCTTCCTCCCCGTAGCTTATCTCTTCTGCTTCTCCCACAATCGCCAATGGCACCGGTCCGCCGTCGTGCAGGACAACTTGAGCTGAGAGGCTACACCGCGGCGGTAACGCAGTCCCCAGTGACATGTATTGCACGTGGCGTCCTTGTTGGGTGTGCGCACAACACACTCCGTCGCCGCTGCCCGACGGCAGCTGTTGCCGTCCGCCATTGCCGCCACCATACCTTCAGCCGCCGTGGCCGCCACCCCACCACTGGCCACCGGGGCCATCACCCGCTCCGCCACCGCGGCCCGAAAGCGGGAGGTGGCCGTCATGGCTGCCACCCCATCGTCGGCCACCGGGGCCATCACCCGCTCTACCACCGTGGCCCGAAGGAAGGATGTGGAGGCCCGCATTTGCGTCAGCGACCTTGCGCGCTACATCGAGTTCCTGCGGGAGGAGGAGGAGCGCCTGGTCAAGCACGCAAAGAGTCTTACCACCGCCGTGACCATAACAGAAGCCACCACAGTGGTGCAGAATGCGGAGATCTACAAGTTGTCCTGCCGCTTCGAGAGGGATCGTCAGGAGCGGTAGAGGGCGTTTGAGCTGGCGTCGCTAAAGGTGCAACAACGGCTGGCGTCGGATTCCACTCCTCTGGCTCGTTGGTAGGCTCCTCCTCCTCTGCCTCTTACTGAGCGTGCTCGGCATAGGAGAGGCTGCTAGAAGTAGTACAAAGCCCCTCCGTAGTAGTATTTAGGGGCTATATTGTTCAGTTCATCTGACTATAGATATGGTTGAATCGTACTATGTACTTAAAATTATCTAGTATATATAGTTGAACTAACTATTTTAGTACGTGGTTGGCAACAATTGGGAATTTTTTTATTCGGTTGAGCTATCGAGTTGAATTGTTTGTATAAAGAACGACTGCTTAATCTATGAATGAAATCTATGCTTACTAAATTTCAGTTCCAAAATTAGACAGCACTAGTGATTTTTAGTTGCAAAATTTGACAAATGGCAGTGTTACTTGGTTGACAAATGGCAATTCTTCGTTGACAAATGGCAATGTTACTAGATCGACAAATGCCAGTGTTTCCAATTTGACAAATGACAATATACCCAATATCACAAATGCAAATCTTACCAAATTGTTTATACGTGGTTGCACACGGGTCATCATACAAAATCGTTCACGATCAAGAGATGTACAAATCCCGCGCGCCAAATTTTCCCTTGGCTTAGTGGCGAAGGAACCACAACTCTCGCTTTGCATACATGTGTTCAATCTAAAATGTTTGCGATGAAGAGATGCACAAATCCTGCACGGCAAATTTTCCCTTGGCTTACTGGCGAAGGAACCATAGCTCTCGCTTGGCATACGGGTGTTCAATCAGAAATGTTTGCGATGAGTGTTTTATTTAGAGAAAACATTGATGTCTTTTAATTTTTACTTTGATAAGTTTGTACATTCAGAGAAAAAACACAAGTTTGTTCAAACCATAGATTTCATTCAGTCACACTGTGACTTTACATTCAGACAATCGAGATACAATATTAAACAAAAAAACTAATCGTGGCAGCGGCGGCGTGCTGCACCGATGTTGTCATCCTCCGCGACGCCGTTGTTCAAGTCTTCAAGCCAGCCGAGAATGTTCTGGACTTGAAATCAAATATCTGGTCGTCGTGCGATCGACGGGTGGGGAGGGGCGAGGGGCGGCGACTCGCGGCTACGAGGTAGCGGTTGACAGCGGCATCCCATGACGCTGGGGGGGGGGGGGCGCGGCAGGTGCAGGTGCGCGCACGGGCACTGATAAGTGTCCAACGTATCTATAATTTTTTATTGTTCCATGCTATTATATTATCAATCTTGGATGCTTTATATGCATTTATATGCTATTTTATATCATTTTTTGGGACTAACCTATTAACCTAGTGCCCAGTGCAAGTTGCTGTTTTTGCTTGTTTTTGGCTTTTCAGAAAATCAGTACCAAATGAGTTCCAAACGCGATGAAACTTTACGATGATTTTTTTGGACCAGCAGGGACCCTAGAAGGTTTGGGAGGATGCCATAAGAGCTACGGGTGAGCCACAAGCTCACAGGGTGTACCCCAAGGAGGTAGGCACGCCCCCTGAGCTTGTGCCCCCTCCTAGCACCCCTTGACCTAATTTCACCTATATAAATTCAGAAATATTCCCATACCAATAGAGAGCCACCCGAAAAACTTTTTCCGTAGCCGCAAGCTTCTGTTCTTCTGCGATCCCATCTGGATGCCTTTTTCGGTACTATGCCGGAGGGGCAATTGATCATGGAGGGCTTCTACATCATCTGTGTTGCCTTTCGATGATGCGTGAGTAGTTCACCACAGACCTACGGGTCCATAGCTAGTAGCTAGATGGCTTCTTCTCTCTCTTTGATCTTCAATACAATGTTCTCCTTGGTGTTCTTGGAGTTCTATCCGATGTAATCTTATTTTGCGGTGTGTTTGTTGGGATCCGATGAATTGTGGGCTTATGATCTTAATATTCATGAGAAGTAATTGAGTCTTTTCTGAACTTTATTATGCATGATTGTTATAGCTTTGTATTTCTCTCCGATCTATTTGTTTGGTTGGCCAACTAGATTGATTTATCTTTAGTGGGAGAGGTGCTTTGTGATGGGTTCAAACTTGCGGTGCTCTATATCCCAGTGATAGAAGGGGACAAGACACGTATTTGTATTGTTGCCATTAAGGGTAAAACGACGGGGTTTATTCATATTGATTGGGTTTACTTTGTCTATATCATGTCATCTTGCTTAAGGCGTTACTCCGTTTTTCATGAACTTAATACCATAGATGCATGCTAGATAGCAATCGATTGGTGGAGTAATAGTAGTAGATGCAGACAACAGTCGGTGTACTATGTGCTTTTGTATCAATTGCCCAACAGTAATTTGTGTACCCACCGTATGCTATGTGTTCGAGAGAGAAGCCTCTAGTGAAAACTATGGCCCTCGAGTCTACTTTAATTATATTACAAAGAACAAAATACCTTTGCTGCAATTTTATTTCTTTTATTTTGTTTTGAAATTTATCCATCTACCTATACAAGATTTGGTCCTCGCAAGTGACGAGTTCGAGGGGATTGACAACCCTCTTACCCGCTGTCGGTGTACTAAGTATTGGGCCACTAGTACCCCTTACTTGTGCACGGGCAGTTGTAGCCGTCCTCGCGGCAAGGCTTGCTGGGATCAGCTCGAGGTTGATTCAAGTCATCAAGGAAATCATCAAGTCAGAGATCTGAGAATTAGCAGATAAGCAAAGCTGGAAATCGAAGGCCAGCTTCCCCGGCAAGATCCTTGCCGGGATGGCCGTGGAGCCCGGCAAGGCTCGGCGCCCGGCAAGGCCTGGCGCCCGGCAAGGTTTGGTGCCCGGCAAGGATCGGCGCCTGGCGAGATTCCGCCACTGTGCCACCGCTTCGGCACAGTAACAAGTCTGACATTCTGGCTCCTTCCCTGGGTGCGTGGCGGCATGCCAGTGGAGGAGAGCTTGAGCGGTGCTGATGGGATGACCCCTTTTTCCATCCCCAAGAAAGTGAGGACACCTAAACGGACACCTCACGGTGCATTAAATGCGCTTGTCCTAATCCGTCAGGGGTTAGGTATGATACCCTGTAGCTACTTTACACCTCAATGTATGTACATTTTGCCACTGTGGAGACCCCTTTGAGCATATAAAAGGAGGCCCAAGGCAACTGCTACAGAGGAGGAGAACTCCTGGCCCATTCTGCATGCGTAGCTGCTCTTTGAACGTACTGTTCATTGCGAGCGCTCTTGAAGGCTGGGCTCAAGAACATCAATAAGAACACAAAGCAGGAGTAGGGTTTTACGCCGATCAGCGGCCCGAACCTGGGTAAAAACTTCCCGCGTCGATCACTGGTTCTGCTCTTTGCGTATACCTCTCCCCCCGCCGAATCGTAAAGGGGTCTCTCGGGATCCCATAGGTGTCGTACCCCGACATCTTTGGCGCGCCAAGTAGGGGGATTGAAGTTTGCGTGAACCTGATCTGGTGGTCGACGCCCTAGTTCCTTCATCATCTTCATCATCATGCCGCCCAAGAAGAAGAACGCTGCGACAGCACAACCGTCCGGGTCCGTTTTGCCCGCGCCTTCGCAGACAGGCGATGGTGTGGGTGCAGAAGGAAGAGGACTAGAATCCCCGCGGCGTTCTGGTGATCCAAGCCAAGCGAGCGGTATCGTTCGCAGTGGCAGTGGTAACTTGCGCGCCGCTGGATCTAGAGATGGTGTTGTGTTGCCTACGGGTGGCACAACAAACTCTAGGGATCAAAGAGCGCCTGCTGGAGCTCCCGCGCCGGCGCGAGCCTCGCAACCTGCCCAGGTCGTGCGAGATGAGCGACATCATGGCGCTGGTGGTTCGGGGCGTCCCCATGAAAAGGTTTCTGCGCATAGATCCCAAGATGCGCAGGACCAGCATGCACACCGAGCTGCCGGCGAAGGTGGTGCGCGGTCGCGTGACCGTGGCGGTGCTCCTTCTAACTTGGTTGGGAGTTAGAGCACCTCACGCACCTCGCACCTGTCGCCACCACCTACGCCAGCAGAAGCCTTGGCGCGTGCACAGCTGCTCCTCGATTTTCCTCCCGCCCCGGAGAAGATGGAGGAGTGGCGAGCTACTATCCAGAGCCTTATCGGCTTCGCTAACAAGGATGGACCACAAGAGGCAGGGCCCTCTCAGCGGAGGCCTGTCGATCCGATGCGAGCCGGTGCAGAGAAAACCGGAGGTGGTGCAACTACAGTGCACTCTCCTCCGCGACATCAGCGGCGGCCGACGACTCAGCAAGTCGACCGCCATGAGGAAGTTTCCACGGCGTCGTCCGATCCACGGATGCGCCGTGATCAGCGTCTGGTTCTCCAGGAAAGAGGCAAGGAAGACGCTCGAACAACCATCGAGCGGCGGCGGGAAGCGCGCTATCAGTCTGATAAGCGCGCGGGGCCGGTTGTCGACGAGCCTGCGCCAGGGAACGTAGGAGACTTGCCTTACGAGGTAGGACCTCCGGCGTTTATCCGTGAGCTGCGGCAAGTCCAATGGCCCAATCTCCGAACCTTCAAGCCAGAGGTCCCGGAGAAATACGACGGCAAGACTCATCCCTCGGAGTTCCTGAGCATCTACACCATTGCGGTGCAGGCTGCCGGGGGCCGAGATGACAAGATACTTGCCAATTACTTCCCATTGGTGCTCAAACCCAACGTCAGGTCGTGGTTGATGCATCTGCCGGAGGATTCTATTTCTTGCTGGTCAGATCTGTGCCATCAGTTTGTTGGCGCCTTTGTTGGAGGCCACCAAGCTCCTGGCCAAGAAAGTGATTTGCACATCATCCCTCAGAGGGAGGGCGAGTCCCTGTGCAAGTTTATGCAGAGATTCAGCCGGGTGCAGTACAATATTCCTGACGTTCATCCTGCTGCTGTCATTAGCGCGTTCCATCAGAACGTGCATAACCGCAGGATGCGGGAAGAGCTGGCAATGAACAAAGTCAGGAGTATTGCCGAGCTTTACACTTTGGCCGACAAGTGTGCTCGAGCTGAAGAGGGGAGGAAACTCCCCGGTGAAGCTGTTGGTGCGACAGGCGACTCAGAAGAAGAAGATGCCGCGGCTCCATCAAGGAAAGGCCGGCAGCGGAACAGGAAGCGCGGAGGCAAGGCCGTGCTTGCCGTCGAGGAATCCGGCAACCCTGGCGCCGCCAAGAAGGCCAAGGTTGGCGACCCCGGCAAGGATCTTGCCGGGTGCCCTTCCTGTTAGGCCTTGGCGGCTGCCGACAAGTCAGAGAACTCCGGCAAGCAGTACTGCAAGATCCATCGCACTAAGGGCCACGATCTCCAGAACTGCCGGCAAGTTGAGCAGCTTGCCGAGAAGCAGAAGGCCGAATACGAGAGGAAGGCAGAAGAGTCCCAAGGGCTCCACAAGCCCTCAGGGCGCTCCCTGGGGGGGGGGGAGGGGCTCCCCCTGGCTTGTGGGCCCCATGGGAGTCCTCCAACCCTAATCTTTGGCCTATAAATTCAGAAATATCCCCAAACCACTAGAAGCGTCTACCAAAATACTTTTCCGCCGAAGTAACTTTCTGTACCCAAGAGATCCCATCTTGGGGCCTTTTTCGGCATCCTGCCGGAGGGGGATTCGATTACGGAAGGCTTCTACATCAACTCTATTGCCTTTCTGATGAAGCGTGAGTAGTTTACCACAGACCTACGTGTCCATAGCTAGTAGCTAGATGGCTTCTTCTCTCTCTTTGATTCTCAATACCATGTTCTCCTCGTTGTTCTTGGAGATCTATCCGATGTAATATTCTTCTGCGGTGTGTTTGTCGAGATCCGATGAATTGTGGATTTATGATCAGTTTATCTATAAATATTATTTGAATCTCCTCTGAATTCTTATATGCATGATTTGATATCTTTGTATTTCTCTTCGAGTTATCGGTTTGGTTTGGCCAATTAGATTGGTTCTTCTTGCAATGGGAGAGGTGCTTAGTTTTGGGTTCAATCTTGCGGTGTACTCACCCAGTGACAAAGTAGGGGTAGCGAGGCACGTATTGTATTGTTGCCATAAAGGGTAAAAAGATGGGGTTTTCATCATATTGCGTAAGTTTATCCCTCTACATCATGTCATCTTACTTAAGGCGTTACTCTGTTCTTATGAACTTAATACTCTAGATGCATGCTGGATAGCGGTCGATGTGTGGAGTAATAGTAGTAGATGCAGAATCGTTTCGGTCTACTTGACACGGACGTGATGCCTATATTCATAATCATTGCCTTGGATATCGTCATAACTTTGTGCTTTTCTATCAATTGCTCGACAGTAATTTGTTCACCCACTGTATTATTTGCCTTCAAGAGAGAAGCCTCTAGTGAAACCTATGGCCCCCGGGTCTATTTTCCATCATATATTTTCAGATCTATAAACCAAAAAACCCCAAAATACCTTGCTGCAATTTATTTCCTTTTATTTTGTTTTAAGTTTTAGTAAGCGTTTATATCTATCTCTATCAGATCTCACCTTTGCAAGTGACCGTGAAGGGATTGACAACCCCTTTATCGCGTTGGGTGCAAGTGTTTGATTGTTTGTGCAGGTGCATAGATTGGAGACTTGCTTGTTTCTCCTACTGGATTGATACCTTGGTTCTTAACTGAGGGAAATACTTATCTCTACTTTGCTGCATCACCCTTTCCTCTTCAAGGGAAAAACCACGCAAGCTCAAGAAGTAGCAGGAAGAATTTCTGGCGCCGTTGCCGGGGAGATCTACATCAAGCCTACCAAGTACCCACCATAAACTCTCATCTCTTGCATTACATTATTTGCCATTTGCCTCTCGTTTTCCTCTCCCCCACTTCTAAAACGATTTCAGAAAAACACAAAAAGATTTGCCTTTTTATTCGCCCTTCTTCCGTCCGGTCTTTTGTTTGCTTGAACTCATCATCATGAGTGACTTTGGTATGGCAGAAATAGATGATGGCCTAACTCCTAAAATTGGACGAATATGCAATCTGGATGCTAAAACTTTTGTTCTGGGGCAAGGGAATTTTATGGGAAAAGAAATATACAAGAATATTTCAATTGTGTAGGCAATTTGCCTCTCGATGACACTCCCATACTTAAAAGAACTAAAACTTATGCGGAAGCTATTTCAGCACTAGTTCTGAAATTTGAAAGTAGATTTATCCGTACTCATCCTACCTTGCAAAGATTGTTTTATGAGTTACCCGTTATAAAGGATCCTAAGGCTAAAAAGATAGCTACCCAAGTTCTTAAGAATGAATTTGATCACATAGTATGGGAAGCTAGGGAAATTTTTGATCATTATGGTATGAGCCGTGAAAAACCGGTGATAGATGAGATACTTTACAAATACTTTGAGACATTTGTTTGGAAATAATAAATTTTTTGATGAAAACCTTAAAAAGAAAATTCCTGTTTTAGATATGATCCAACAAGTTTTCAACGATGTTAATCAACAGTATTCTTGGATTGTAGCCGGAAATCAAAGGGGATACGTAGATGGGCAGCTTAATGATGCCAAAATTTCTATGGATAATGTGTTCCAAGTCATGTTTGCAAAACCTTCCGACGAGAACACATCTATGGGATTGCATACCAAAGATGACAATACCTAGATCTATGTTTTATGCCTAGCTAGGGGCGTTAAACAATAGCGCTTGTTGGGAGGCAACCCAATTTTATTTTTATGTTTTATGTTTTTGGTTATGTTTTTCAATAAATACACATTATTACCTCTGTAGTAATTGTGTTTTGGTGTTTTAATTAGTGTTTGAGCCAAGTAAGACCTTTGGGATGGCTTACGGTGATAGTTGATTTGATCTTGCTGAAAAACAGAAACTTTTGCGTCCAGTACCATAATTATTTAAATTCACTGGAGCGTGTAAAAACTCTGAATTTTTTTACACAAGATTAATATACAAATTTACTCTGTTGTCCTTGTTTTTCAGAGGTTTTGGAGTTACAGAAGTATGAGAACAATTCAGATCTTCGCAGACTGTTCTGTTTTTGACAGATTCTGTTTTCTATGTATTGTTTGCTTATTTTGATGAATCTATGGGTAGTATCGGGGGGTATGAACCATGGAGAAGTTGGAATACAGTAGATATTACACCAATATAAATGAAGAATGAGTTCACAACAGTACCAAAAAGTGGTGATTTATTTTCTTATACTAACGGATCTCATGAGTTTTCTGTTGAGTTTTGTGTTGTGAAGTTTTCAAGTTTTGGGTAAAGATTTGATGGACTATGGAATAAGGAGTGGCAAGAGCCTAAGCTTGGGGATGACCAAGGAACCCCAAGGTAATATTCAAGGACAACCAAACATCTAAGCTTGGGGATGCCCCGGATGGCATCCCCTCTTTCGTCTTCGGTAAATTTACTTGAGGCTATATTTTTATTCACCACATGATATGTGTTTTGCTTGGAGCGTCTTGTATGATTTGAGTCTTTGCCTTTTAGTTTGCCACAATCATCATTGATTTACACACCTTTTGAGAGGTACACACATGAATCATGAATTTATTAGAATACTCTATGTGCTTCACTTATATCTTTTGAGCTAGGCAATTTTGCTCTAGTGCTTCACTTATATCTTTTTAGAGCATGACGGTGGCTTTATTTTATAGAAATTGTTGAACTCTCATGCTTCACTTATATTATTTTGAGAGTATCTCTAAACAGCATGGTAATTTTCTTAGGTTATGAATTTAGTCCTAATGTGATGGGCATCCAAGAGGGATATAATAAAAACTTTCATATAAAGAGCATTGAATACTATGAGAAGTTTGATTCCTTATGATTGTTTTGAGATATAAAGATAGTGATATTAGAGTCATGCTAGTGAGTAATTGTGGATTGGTAGAAATACTTGTGTTAAAGTTTGTGATTCCCGTAGCATGCACGTATGGTGAACCGTTATGTGATGAAGTCGGAGCATGATTTATTTATTGATTGTCTTCCTTATGAGTGGCGGTCGGGGACGAGCGATGGTCTTTTCCTACCAATCTATCCCCCTAGGAGCATGCGTGTAGTACTTTGTTTCCATAGCTAATAGACTTTTGCAATAAGTATGTGAGTTCTTTATGATTAATGTTGAGTCCATGGATTATACGCACTCTCACCCTTCCACCATTGCTAGCCTCTCTAGTACTGCGCAACTTTCGCCGGTGCACTACACCCACCATTTACCCTTCCTCAAAACAGCCACCATACCTATCTATTATGAAATTTCCATAGCCATTCCGAGATATATTGCCATGCAACTTCCACCGTTCCGTTTATTATGACACGCTCCATCATTGTCATATTGCTTTGCATGATCATGTAGTTGATATAGTATTTGTGGCAAGGCCACCGTTCATATTTTTTATACATGTCTCTTTTGATCATTGCACATCCTGGTACACCGCCAGAGCATTCATATAGAGTCATATTTTTGGTCTAGTATCGAGTTGTAATTCTTGAGTTGTAAGTAAATAAAAGTGTGACGATCATCATTATTAGAGCATTGTCCCATGTGAGGAAAGGATGATGGAAGCTATGATTCCCTCACAAGTTGGCATGAGTCTCCGGACTTTACAAAAAAATAAAAGAGGCCAAAAGAAGCCCAAACAAATAAAAAAAAGAAAAAAAAGATGAGAGAATAGAGAGAAGGGACAATGCTACTATCCTTTTACCACACTTGTGGTTCAAAGTAGCACCATGATCTTCATGATAGAGAGTCTCCTATGTTGTCACTTTCATATACTAGTGGGAATTTTCATTATAGAACTTGGCTTGTATATTCCAATGATGGGCTTCCTCAAATTGCCCTAGGTCTTTGTGAGCAAGCGAGTTGGATGCACACCCACTTAGTTTCTTTTTGAGCTTTCATAAACATATAGCTCTAGTGCATCCGTTGCATGGCAATCCCTACCCACTCACATTGATATCTATTTATGGGCATCTCCATAGCCCGTTGATACGCCTAGTTGATGTGAGACTATCTCTTTCTTTTTGTCTTCTCCACAACCACCATATTCTATTCCACCTATAGTGCTATATCCATGGCTCACGCTCATGTATTACATGAAAGTTGAACAAGTTTGAGAACATTGCTACTTCTTGAGCTTGCGTTGGTTTTTCCCTTGAAGAGGAAAGGGTGATGCAGCAAAGTAGAGTAAGTATTTCCCTCAGCTTTTGAGAACCAATGTATCAATCCAGTAGGAGACAACGCTCAAGTCACCGAATACCTGCACAAACAAACACCAACCTTGCACCCAACGCGATAAAGGGGTTGTCAATCCCTTAACGGTTATTTGCAACGTGAGATCTGATAGAGATGATAAATGGTAAAGTAATATTTTTGGTATTTTTGGTTTATGGAACGGAAAGTAAAGATTGCAAAGTAAAAGAAAGAGGAAATGGAAATTGTAAATCGGAAACTTATATGATGGAAAATAGACCCGGGGGCCATAGGTTTCACTAGAGGCTTCTCTCAAGATAGAAATTATTACGGTGGGTAAATAAATTACTGCCGAGCAATTGATAGAAAAGCGCAAAGTTATGATGATATCTAAGGCAATGATCATGAATATAGGCATCACGTCTGGGTCAAGTAGACCGAAACGATTCTGCATCTACTACTATTACTCCACACATCGACCAACTCCTGCCTGCATCTAGAGTATTAAGTTCATAAGATCAGAGTAACGCATTAAGTAAGATGACATGATGTAGCGGGATAAACTCAAGCAATATGATGAAAACCCCATCTTTTTTATCCTCGATGGCAACAATACAATACGTGCTTTGCTGCCCCTACTGTCACTGGGAAAGGACATCGCAAGATTGAACCCAAAACTAAGCACTTCTCCCATTGCAAGAAAAACCAATCTAGTTGGCCAAACCAAATCGATAGTTCGAAGAGACTTGCAAAGATATCAAATCATGCATATAAGAATTCAGAGAAGATTCAAATAATATTCATAGATAAGCTGATCATAAATCCACAATTCATCGGATCTCGGCAAACACACCGCAAAAGAGTATTACGTCAAATAGATCTCCAAGAACATCGAGGAGAACTTTGTATTGAGAATCAAAGAGAGAGAAGAAGCCATCTAGCTACTAGCTATGGACCCGTAGGTCTGAAATAAACTACTCACGCTTCATCGGAGAGGCAATGGTGTTGATGTAGAAGCCCTCCGTGATCGATTCCCCCTCCAGCAGAACGCCGGAAAAGACCCCAAGATGGGATCTCACGGGTACAGAAGGTTGCGGCGGTGGAAAAGTGGTTTTGTTGCTCCCCTGGATGTTTTTAGGGTATAAGAGTATATATAGGCCAAAGATCTAGGTCAGAGGGTCTACGAGGGGCCCACAAGGTCGGGGGGCGCCCCCTACCCCCCTGGGCGCGCCCTCCACCCTTGTGGCCACCTCGCAGCTCTTCTGACTTGCACTCCAAGTCTCCTGGGTGTCTCTGGTCCAAGAAAAATCATCGCGAAAGTTTTATTCCGTTTGGACTCCGTTTGGTATTCCTTTTCTGCAAAACTCTAAAACAAGGAAAAAACAGAAACTGGCACTGGGCTCTAGGTTAATAGGTTAGTCCCAAAAAACATATAAAATAGCATATTAATGCATATAAAACATCCAAAACAGATAATATAATAGCATGGAACAATAAAAAATTATAGATACGTTGGAGACGTATCAAGCATCCCCAAGCTTAATTCCTGCTCGTCCTCGAGCAGGTAAATGATAAAAACATAATTTTTGATGTGGAATGCTACCTAACATATTTATCCGTGTAATTCTCTTTATTGTGGCATGAATGTTCAGATCCGTAAGATTCAAAACAAAAGTTTAATATTGATATAAAAACAATAATACTTCAGGCATACTAACAAAATAATCATGTTTTCTCAAAATAACATGGCCAAAGAAAGCTTATCCCTACAAAATCATATGGTCTGGCTATGCTCCATCTTCATCACACAAAATATTTAAATCATGCACAACCCCAATGACAAGCCAAGTGATTGTTTCATACTTTTGATGTTCTCAAACTTTTTCAACTTTCACGCAATACATGAGCGTGAGCCAAGGACATAGCACTATAGGTGGAATAGACAGTGGTTGTGGAGAAGACAAAAAAGAGGAGATAGTCTCACATCAACTAGGCGTATCAACGGGCTATGGAGATGCCCATTAATAGATATCAATGTGAGTGAGTAGGGATTGCCATGCAACGGATGCACTAGAGTTATAAGTTTATGAAAGCTCAAAAAGAAAACTAAGTGGGTGTGCATCCAACTTGCTTGCTCATGAAGACCTAGGGCGTTTTGAGGAAGCCCATCGTTGGAATATACAAGCCAAGTTCTATAATGAAAAATTCCCACTAGTATATGAAAGTGATATGATAGGAGACTCTCTATCATGAAGATCATGGTGCTACTTTGAAGCACAAGTGTGGCAAAAAGGATAGTAGCATTGTCCCTTCTCTCTTTTTCTCTCATTTTTTTGGGCCTTCTCCTTTTTTTTATTTGGCCTTTTCTCTTTTTTTATTTCCTCACATGGGACAATGCTCTAATAATGAAGATCATCACACTTTTATTTACTTTACAACTCAAAAATTACAACTCGATACTTAGAACAAAATATGACTCTATATGAATGCCTCCGGCGGTGTACCGGGATGTGCAATGAATCAAGAGCGACATGTATAAAAAATGATGAACGGTGGCTTTGCCACAAATACGATGTCAACTACATGATCATGCATAGCAATATGACAATGATGAAGCATGTCATAATAAACGGAACGGTGGAAAGTTGCATGGTAATATATCTCGGAATGGCTATGGAAATGCCATAATAGGTAGGTATGGTGGCTGTTTTGAGGAAGGTATATGGTGGGTTTATGGCACCGGCGAAAGTTGCGCGGCACAAGAGAGGCTAGCAATGGCGGAGAGGTGAGAGTGCATATAATCCATGGACTCAACATTAGTCATAAAAAACTCACATACTTATTGCAAAAATCTATTAGTCATCGAAACAAAGTACTACGCGTATGCTCCTAGGGGGATAGATTGGTAGGAAAAGACCATCGCTCGTCCCCGACCGCCACTCATAAGGAAGACAATCAAAAAATATCTCATGCTCCAACTTCGTTACATAACGGTTCACCATACGTGCATGCTACGGGACTCACAAACTTTAACACAAGTATTTCTCAAATTCACAACTATTTACTAGCATGACTCTAATATCACCATCTTCATATCTCAAAACAATCATAAGGAATCAAACTTCTCATATTATTCAATGCACTTTATATGAAAGTTTTTATTATATCCCTCTTGGATGCCTATCATATTAGGACTAAATTTATAACCAAAGCAAATTACCATGATGTTTTAAAGACTCTCAAAATAATATAAGTGAAGTGCGAGAGTTCATCAATTTCTATAAAATAAAACCACCGCCGTGCTCTAAAAAGATATAAGTGAAGCACTAGAGCAAATTTGCCTAGCTCAAAAGATATAAGTGAAGCACATAGAGCATTCCAATAAATCACGATTCATGCGTGTCTCTCTCAAAAGGTTTGTACATCAAGGATGATTGTGGCAAACTAAAAAGCAAAGACTCAAATCATACAAGACGCTCCAAGCAAAACACATATCATGTGGTGAATAAAAATATAGCCTCAAGTAAAGTTACCGATAGACGAAGACGAAAGAGGGGATGCCTTCCCGGGGCATCCCCAAGCTTAGGCTTTTTGACATCCTTGAATATTACCTTGGGGTGCCTTGGGCATCCCCAAGCTTAGGCTCTTGCCACTCCTTATTCCATAGTCCATCAAATCCTTACCCAAAACTTGAAAACTTCACAACACAAAACTCAACAGAAATTCTCATAAGCTCCGTTAGTATAAGAAAATAAATCACCACTTTTGGTACTGTTGTGAACTCATTATTTATTTATATTGGTGTAATATCTACTGTATTCCAACTTTTCCATGGTTCATACCCCCCGATACTATCCATAGATTCATCAAAATAAGCAAACAACATATAATAAACAGAATCTGTCAAAAACAGAACAGTCTGCGAAGATCTGAATTGTTACAATACTTATATAACTGAAAAAATTCTAAAAAATTAGTAAAACATAAGAAATTAGTATATAAATCTTGTGTAAAAAAATTCAGAGTTATTTCACGCTCCAGTGAATTTAAACAATTCTGGTACTGGGCGCAAAAGTTTCTGTTTTTCAGCAGGATCAAATCAACTATCACCGTAAGCCATCCCAAAGGTCTTACTTGGCACAAACACTAATTAAAACACAAAACCGCATCTAACCAGAGGCTAGATGAAATATTTATTGCAAAACAGAACCTAAAAAGCAAAAACAAAAAATAAAATTGGGTTGCCTCCCAACAAGCACTATTGTTTAACGCCCTTAGCTAGGCATAAAAACACGAATAGATCTAAGTATTATCGTCTTTGGTATTCAATCCATACGTGGCTCTCATAATAGATTCATAAGGCAATTTAATTTTCTTTCTAGGGAAGTGTTCCATGCCTTTCCTTAATGGAAATTGGAATCTAATATTTCCTTCTTTCATATCAATAATTGCACCAATCGTTCTAAGGAAAGGTCTACCAAGAATAATAGGACATGTAGGATTGCAATCTGTATCAAGAACAATGAAATCTACGGGCACATAATTCCTATTTGCAACAATAAGAACATCATTAATTATTCCCATAGGTTTCTTAATAGTGGAATCCGCAAGATGCAAATTTAAAGAACAATCATCAAATTCACGAAAACCTAACACATCACATAAAGTTTTCGGAATCGTGGAAACACTAGCACCCAAATCACTCAAAGCATATCATTCATAATCTTTAATCTTAATCTTAATAGTAGGTTCCCACTCATCATAAAGTTTTCTAGGAATAGAAACTTCCAAATTAAGCTTTTCTTCATAAGATTGCATCATAGCATCAACGATATGTTTAGTAAAAGCTTTGTTTTGATTTTAAGCATGACGAGAATTCAACATGGACTGCAACAAGGAAATACAATCTATTAAAGAGCAATTATCATAATTAAAGTTCTTGAAATCCAAAATGGTGGGTTCATTGCTATCTAAAGTTTTGACCTCTCCAATCCCACTTTTATTAGTTTTTGCATCAAGATCTAAAAACCCCGAATCATTGGGATGCCTTCTAACTAAAGTTAACTCATCTCCAGTCCCATATTTATCAAGATTTACATTGGAAAACAAAGATTCAATAGGAGTCACATCAATCACTTTAAGATCTTCATCATTATTCTCAGACTCCGGTTTAGCGGCCATCTTATTTACTAAGGTAGCTTGTTTATCAGAAATTTGGCCTACTAAATTTTCAAGATGAGCAAACTGAGATTTCAAACCATAAAATTCCTTAGACATATCATTGAGCTCTTTATTTATGAATTCCATAAAACTTTTCTGCTCCTTAAGCTCGTTTCTAAAGAAATTATTATGCTCAAATTGTAAAGACATGAAGCTCCTAACATTATTTTCAATTTCTTCCATCCTCCTAGAGTGAGGACCACAATCCCTTCGTTGAGCCATAGTGACAAAGCAAGCAATCCAACACACGAGCACACAAAAAGCAAGCGAAGAAGATGAATGGAAGAGGGATGGAAGAAGGGAGGTAGAAGGGTGAATAAAAAGGCAACTCTTTTCAAAAACCGTTTTAGAAGTGGGGGAGAGGAAAATGAGAGGCGAATGGCAAATAATGTAATGCGAGGGATGAGAGTTTATGATGGGTACTTGGTATGTCTTGGCTTGGCGTAGATCTCCCCGGCAACGGTGCCAGAAATAGGCAAGTTGACGGGAGATCAAATCTTGACTGACTTGGCGTAAACCTCCCCGGCAACGGCGCCAGAAATCCTTCTTGCTACTTCTTGAGCTTGCGTTGGTTTTTCCCTTGAAGAGGAAAGGGTGATGCAACAAAGTAGAGTAAGTATTTCCCTCAGCTTTTGAGAACCAAGGTATCAATCCAGTAGGAGACAACGCTCAAGTCACCGAATACCTGCACAAACAAACAACAACCTTGCACCCAGCGCGATAAAGGGGTTGTCAATCCCTTAACTGTTATTTGCAACGTGAGATCTGATAGAGATGATAAACGGTAAAGTAATATTTTTGGTATTTTTGGTTTATGGAACGGAAAGTAAAGATTGCAAAGTAAAAGAAATAGGAAACGGAAATTGTAGATCGGAAACTTATATGATGGAAAATAGACCCGAGGGCCATAGGTTTCACTAGAGGCTTCTCTCAAGATAGAAATTATTACGGTGGGTAAACAAATTACTGCCGAGCAATTGATAGAAAAGCGCAAAGTTATGACGACATCTAAGGCAATCATCATGAATATAGGCATCACGTCCATGTCAAGTAGACCGAAACGATTCTGCATCTACTACTATTACTCCACACATTGACCGACTCCTGCCTGCATCTAGAGTATTAAGTTTATAAGAACAGAGTAATGCATTAAGTAAGATGACATGATGTAGCGGGATAAACTCAAGCAATATGATGAAAAGCCCATCTTTTTATCCTCGATGGCAACAATACAATACGTGCCTTGCTGCCCCTACTGTCACTGGGAAAGGACACTGCAAGATTGAACCCAAAGCTAAGCACTTCTCCCATTGCAAGAAAAACCAATCTAGTTGGCCAAACCAAATCGATAGTTTGAAGAGACTTGCAAAGATATCAAATCATGCATATAAGAATTCAGAGAAGATTCAAATAATATTCATAGATAAGCTGATCATAAATCCACAATTCATCGGATCTCGGCAAACACACCGCAAAAGAGTATTACATCAAATAGATCTCCAAGAACAACGAGGAGAACTTTGTATTGAGAATCAAAGAGAGAGAAGAAGCCATCTAGCTACTAGCTATGGACCCGTAGGTTTGAAATAAACTACTCACGCTTCATCGGAGAGGCAATGGTGTTGATGTAGAAGCCCTCCGTGATCGATTCCCCCTCCGGCAGAACGCTGGAAAAGGCCCCAAGATGGGATCTCACGGGTACAGAAGGTTGCGCCGGTGGAAAAGTGGTTTTATTGCTCCCCTGGATGTTTTTAGGGTATAAGAGTATATATAGGCGAAAGATCTAGGTCAGAGGGGCTACGAGGGGCCCACAAGGTCGGGGGGCGCGCCCTCCACCCTTGTGGCCTCCTCGCGGCTCTTCTGACTTGCACTCCAAGTCTCCTGGGTGTCTTCTGGTCCAAGAAAAATCATAGCGAAAGTTTTATTCGTTTGGACTCCGTTTGGTATTCCTTTTCTGCAAAACTCGAAAACAAGGAAAAAATAGAAACTGGCACTGGGCTCTAGGTTAATAGGTTAGTCCCAAAAATCATATAAAATAGCACATTAATGCATATAAAACATCCAAAACAGATAATATAATAGCATGGAACAATAAAAAATTATAGATACGTTGGAGACGTATCAAACATCAAAAGTATGAAACAATTGCTTGGCTTGTCATCGGGGTTGTGCATGATTTAATACTTCATGTGATGAAGATGGAGCATAGCCAGACTATATGATTTTGTAGGGGTAACTTTCTTTGGCCATGTTATTTTTAGAAGACATGATTGCTTTATTAGTATGATTGAAGTATTATTGTTTTTATGTCAATATTAAAATTTTGTTTTGAATCTTATGGATCTGAATATTCATGCCATAATAAAGAAAATTACATGGATAAATATGTTAGGTAGCATTCCACATCAAAAATTCTGTTTTTATCATTTACCTACTCGAGGACGAGTAGGAATTAAGCTTGGGGATGCTTGATACGTCTCCAATGTATTTATAATTTTTGATTGTTCCATGCTATTATATTATCTGTTTTGGATGTTTTATATGCATTAATATGCTATTTTATATTATTTTTGGGACTAACTTATTAACCTAGAGCCCAGTGCCAGTTTCTGTTTTTTCCTTGTTTTTGAGTTTTACAGAAAAGGAATACCAAACGGAGTCCAAACGGAATAAAACTTTTGCGATGATTTTTCTTAGATCAGAAGACACACGTAGGACTTGGAGAGGAAGGCCGAAGAGTCCCAAGGGCTCCACAAGCCCTTAGGGTGTGCCCTGGGAGGGGCGCCCCTGGCTTGTGGGCCCCACGGGAGTCATCCAACCCTAATCTTTGGCCTATAAATTCAGAAATATTCCCAAACCACCAGAAGCGTCCACCAAAATACTTTTCCGCCGCCGTAACCTTCTGCACCTGTGAGATCCCATCTTGGGGCCTTTTTCGGCATCCTGCCAGAGGGGGATTCGATCACGGAGGGCTTCTACATCAAATCTATTGCCCATCCGATGAAGCGTGAGTAGTTTACCACAGACCTACGGGTCCATAGCTAGTAGTTAGATGGCTTCTTCTCTCTCTTTGATTCTCAATACCATGTTCTCCTCGTTGTTCTTGGAGATCTATCCGATGTAATATTCTTTTGCGGTGTGTTTGTCGAGATTCGATGAATTGCGGATTTATGATCAATTTATCTATGAATATTGTTTGAATCTCCTCTGAATTCTTATATGCATGATTTGATATCATTGTATTTTTCTTCGAATTATCGGTTTGGTTTGGCCAACTAGATTGGTTCTTCTTGCAATGGGAGAGGTGCTTAGTTTTGGGTTCAATCTTGCGGTGTCCTCACCCAGTGACAAAGTAGGGGTAGCGAGGCACGTATTGTATTGTTGCCATCAAGGGTAAAAAGATGGGATTTTCATCATATTGCTTGAGTTTATCCCTCTACATCATGTCATCTTACTTAAGGCGTTACTCCGTTCTTATGAACTTAATACTCTAGATGCATGCTGGATAGTGGTCGATGTGTGGAGTAATAGTAGTAGATGCAGAATCATTTCGGTCTACTTGACACGGACGTGATGCCTATATGCATAATCATTGCCTTGGATATCGCCATAACTTTGCACTTTTCTATCAATTGCTCGACAGTAATTTGTTCACCCACCGTATTATTTGCCTTCAAGAGAGAAGCCTCTAGTGAAACCTATGGCCGCCGGGTCTATTTTCCATCATATATTTTCAGATCTATAAACCAAAAAACCCAAAAATACCTTGCTGCAATTTATTTTCTTTTATTTTCTTTTACGTTTTAGTAAGCTTTTATATCTATCTCTATTAGATCTCACCTTTGCAAGTGACCGTGAAGGGATTGACAACCCCTTTATCGCGTTGGGTGCAAGTGTTTGATTGTTTGTGTAGGTGCATAGATTGGAGACTTGCGTGTATCTCCTACTGGATTGATACCTTGGTTCTTAACTGAGGGAAATACTTATCTCTACTTTGCTGCATCACCCTTTCCTCTTCAAGGAAAAAACAAACGTAAGCTCAAGAAGTAGCACAGGGGCACGCACGAGTATAGGCGGGGGCGCTGGCACGTACACGAGCTCACGCGGGTCCACCAGGACCTCACTGATGCCCGCGGCTTCCAGCGCTGCGATGGTGCCCGGTGACCAACCCGTTAATGCCGCGACGATGGTCACTAGCGCGGGCGCAGGGATGGGAGATGGGACGGGCGCGGGGGCAGCATCCGCTATGGCTAGCTCGTTCAGGGTCATGTCCATGAGGCTCCATTCCTCCTTATTTTCTATCTCCTCCGGCTCGGAGTCGACTTCACCAAACCGGAAGACTAGTGGCAGATGATCCTTGTGCGCCATGGCGTAGGAGGAGGTCTGGGAGATAGGATTCAGTGAGAGGGAATGGGAGGTTAAGAGTAAGGCCGCCTATTAAGTAGCGGCTCGGGCACCATTAATGGAGAGGTTGGGAGCAAGGTGGGTGGCCATGGAGGTCAAAGGGCACGCTTCACAGTGAGCCTACGCAGCGTACTGCTCGCACGCTTCATGGTGAGCCTGCGCAGCGGAGGACTGCTCGCACGCCTCCCAGCCAGCCTGCGCAGCAGACTGCACGCCCAGGCCTCCCGTCTACTCAAGCAGATGGCCGCACGGCACCTCCTAGCCAATAAAAGTGTGACATGTGGCGTCAAGTGAATGGTTAGCAGAACACCCATGGTTTAAATTATACAAACGTTTGAGATGCAACTATTTTGAAACAACCAACAAAGGCATTTTGAAACAAAGGCGCAACTATTTGTTTCAAAAAGCCTTTGTTGGTTGTTAATTTGTGCGCCTTCTCTCAAATTGGGCGCAAAAATACCACAGCATGTTGGTGCCATTTCATGACACCATGCCAAGTTTCATGACTTTAGGATGAGATTTGGATTTACAGGAATTTAAAAACCAAGTTTCCTATTGTTTGCAGCCGAGCCACGATGCCGAGGTGTTTGAAATTCATTCCCAATTCTTGCATGGGACCTAAACATGCACCCAAGACACATATATGATTTTCAACCCATTTTGGTGCACTGGAGCATGTGCATGTAGTTCACATTTGAATTACGCACACTTAATGTCTAGAAAACTCAATTAATGTATACAAAAGTCCAAACAAACCCTGAATTGTTCCAAATTTTAACATGGCACTCCTGTTGGTCTATGTTGCCTCTAGAAAAATATTCAAGGCGGGAAGAGGCAACGAATGTCATTTCGTGCACAAAGGTGACACCTTCCCCGACTGGAACCACGAGGATTCTTGTGAGAAGCTCTAGTTTGTGAGAGGCTTATACCAAAACCTACCCCAAATGGGACAAAAAAATACCACAGCATGTTGGTACCATTTCATGACATCATACCAAGTTTCATGAATTTCAGATGAGTTTTGGATTTACAAGAATTTAAAAACCAAGTTTCTCAATGTTTACGGCCGAGCCACAATGCTGAGGTGTTTGAAACTCATTCCCATTATTTGCATGGCACCTAAACATGCACTCAAGGACACATATATGATTTTTGAACCCATTTTGGTGCACCAGCGCATGTGCGTGTAATTCAAATTTGAATTATGCACATTAAATGCCTACAAAACTTAGTTAATGTGTAAAAATGTCCAAACAAAGCCTGAATAGTTCCAAATTATAACATGACACTCCTATTGGTCTATGTTGACTCTAGAAAAATATTTAAGGTGAGAATAGGCAACGAATGTTGTTTCGTGCACAATGGTGGTTTGTGAGAGGCTTATACCAAAACCTACACCAAATGGGATAAATTTTTTACCACGACATGTTGGTGCCATTTCATGACACCATGCCAAGTTTCATTAATTTCAGATGAGTTTTGCATTTACAGGAATTTAAAAACAAAGTTTCTCAATGTTTGCGGCGGAGCCACAATGCCGAGGTGTTTGAAATTCATTCCCGTTTCATGATTGGCACCTAAACATATATGATTTTTAACCCATTTTGGTGCACCGGAGTATGTGCTTGTAGTTCAAATTTGAATTATGCACATTAAATGCCTAGAAAACTCAGTTAATGTATAAAAATGTCTAAACGAACCCTGAATAGTTCCAAATTATAACATGACCCTCCTATTAGTCTAAGTTGCCTCTAGAAAAATATTCAAGGCGAGAAGAGGCAACAAATGTGGTTTCATGCACAAAGGTGACACGTTCCCTACTGGAACCACGAGGCTTCTTGTGAGAAGCTTATACCAAAACTTGCCCCAAATGGGACAAAAAAATTACCATAGCATGTTGGTGCCATTTCATGACACCGTGCCAAGTTTCATGAATTGCAGACGAGTTTTGGATTTACAGGAATTTAAAAACCAAGTTTCTCAATGTTTGCGCTCGAGCCATGATGCCGAGAAGTTTGAAATTCATTCCCGTTTCTTGCATGGCACCTAAACATGCACCCAAGGACTCATATATTATTTTTAACCCATTTTAGTGCACTAGAGCATGTGCATGTAGTTCAAATTTGAAATATGCACATTAAATGCCCAGAAAACTCAGTTATGTATAAAATGTCCAAATGAACCCTGAATAATTCCAAATTGTAACATGGCACTCCTATTGGTCTATGTTTCCTCTAGAAAAATATTCAAGGCAGGAAGAGGCAACGGATGTCGTTTCGTCCACAAAGGTGACAGGTTCCCTATCGGAACCACGAGGCTTCTTGTGAGAAGCTTATACCCAAACCTGTCCCAAATGGGACAAAAAAATTACCACAACATGTTGGTGCAATTTCATGACACCATGCCAAGTTCCATTAATTTTAGACGAGTTTTGGTTTACAGGAATTTAAAAACCAAGTTTCTCAATGTTTGCGGCCGAGCCACGATGCTGAGGTGTTTGAAATTCATTTCCATTTCTTGCATGGGACCTAAACATGCACCCAAGGGCACATATATGATTTTTCAACCCATTTTGGTGCACCAGAGCATGTGTCTATAGTTCAAATTTGAATTATGCACATTAAATGCCTAGAAAACCTAGTTAATATATAAAATTTTCCAAATGAATCCTGAATAATTCCAAATTTTAACACGACACTTCTATTGTTGCATGTTCGGTGCAGATAAATGTTCTAGCAATTCAAACATCGTCCTTTGCCGCTATGACCCCATATTGTATTTCAAATCCAAATGAAAAATCAAGTACATTACACACAGTTTCTTATCATGAACCATGTGAGATGCAGTACAAAATATCTTGGAGCACCCTCAAATAGGATTACGCCGGAAGGTTCGTCGGCTATAGTCCACCGCCGACACGGTAACCACACTAGCACCCCAATATCATTTTACTATTCAATCATCATCGGTCAAAGATGGGGGCGTGGGCCTGTGTCGTGAGGGCAACTTCCGCGGCTCACTCCGGCGGGAGCGCGACCGTAGCCGCCATGAGCACGCTCACAACCTGCATGAGCGCGGCCGCAATCTGCGACCGGGTGGCTGCCGCAGCCGAAACTGCAGCTACTGCAACGGGGATAGCAAATGGCGAGAGTGCCATGATACGTCTCCAACGTATCTATAATATTTGATTGTTCCATGCTATTATAGTATCAATCTTGGATGTTTTATATACACTTACAAGCAATTATATATCATTTTTTGGGACTAACCTATTAACTTAGTGCTCAGTGCCAGTTGCTGTTTTTTGCCTGTTTTTGGTTTTTCAGAATATCAGTAACAAACAAAGTCCAAATGCCACGAAACTTTTTGGAGATTTTTTTTCTGGACATAAGAGACCCTGGAAGCTTCGGGAGGGGATGAGAAGATGGAGCAGTGGCCCACGAGGCACCAGGGTGCGCCCAGGGGGTAGGGCGCACCCTGGTGGCTCATGGGGCCCACGTGGCTCCGTTTGACCTAACTCCGCCTCTATAAATTCTCTAAAATCTGGAAACCAATAGAGGAGTCCACGAAATACTTATTCCGCCACCACAAGTTCCTATTCTCGCGAGATCCCATCTGGAGGCCTTTTCCGGCACTCTGCCGGAGGGGGAATCGATCACGGAGAGGATCTACATCAACCTTGCTGCCCTTCCGATGATGTGTGAGTAGTTTACCACAGACCTACGGGTCCATAGTTAGTAGCTAGATGGCTTCCTCTCTCTATTTGATCTTCAACATAATGTTCTCCTCGATGTTCTTGGAGTTCTATCCGATGTAATTACTTTTTGCGGTGTGTTTGTTGGGATCCGATCAATTGTGAGTTTATGATCAGATTATCCATGAATATTATTTGAGTTTTCTTTGAACACTTTTATGCATGATTATTATAGCTTCGTATTTCTCTTTGATCTATTGATTTGGTTTGGCCAACTAGATTGATTTGTCTTGCAATGGGAGAGGTGCTTTGTAATGCGTTCGATCTTAGGGTGCTAATTTCCAGTGACAAAAGGGGACATGACACGTATGTGTCGTTGCTATTAAGGATAAAAAGATGGGGTTTATTCATGCATGAGTTTACTTTGTCTACATCATGTCATCTTGCTTAAGGCGTTACTCCATTCTTTATGAACTTAATACTCTAGATGCATGCTGGATAGCAGTCGATGTGTGGAGTAGTAGTAGATGCAGGCAGGAATCGGTCTACTTGTCTCGGACATGATGCCTATATACATGATCATTGCCTTGGATATCGTCATGATTATTTGCTTTTCTGTAAATTGCCCAATAGTAATTTGTTTACCCACCGTATGCTATTTTCAAGAGAGAAGCCTCGAGTGAAAACTATGGCCCCCGGGTCTACTTCTATCATATATTAAAAATCGTAAAAATAGCTTGCTACAATTTTACTTTATTTATTTTATTTTGTATTTTTGTTCGATCTATCTATCTATCTATCTATCTATCTATCACCATACAATTTAATCCTGCAATTAACCGCCAATGGATTGACAACCCCTTGTTCGTGTTGGGTGCAAGGATTTGTTATTTTGTGTGCAGGTGCTGTTAACGAGTTGTTGTGTGATTCTCCTACTGGATTGATAACCTTGGTTTCATAACTGAGGGAAATACTTATCTCTACTGTACTACATCATCCTCTCCTCTTCGGGAAAATCCCAATGCAGCTCACAAGTAGCAGGAAGAATTTCTGGCGCCGTTGCCGGGGAGACATCATCAACATCTATCAAGTACCTATGCATAAACTTTCATCTCCTTGCATTTACATTATTTGCCATTTGCCTCTCATTTTATCTCCCCCACTTCTAAAACATTTTCACGAAACACAAAAATATTTTTCGTTTGCCTTCTTGCTCGTTTGCTTGCTTGCTTTTTATTGTCTTCATGTCATGACTAAAAAACAGAAAAGAAACAAGGAAAATATAGATGACTATGGATCCACTTAAAGTTTTCTACTTGGATCATCCTCGATCCATATGTGCTCGTGCTGAAACCCCAACTAGTTTAGTTGAGGGAAAATCATTAATGAGCATGCTCATTTTGTGCGTCACCGTTTGTCTCAAAAAGGGAGACTCTTATAGAATCAAATAAATGCTATGGTATGCTATGCTTGGAATCTATGTGAAATTTATGACTTTACTTGTTGTTAGGAGAACCCTACAAATACCTTCCCTACCTATGTGAGTTTAATGATAATGAAATCTTATCTTCTTATGCCAAAGGTGTTTATAGTTACTATGATATCAAACAAATCAAAGAAATTGTTGCTTTTAAGGGTGCTTATGAAGTTGCTTCTTTGATTGAAAAGTATGATATTACTCTCTACAAATCTGAAAATTTTGCCATACTTAAATATGTGCCATGAAAACTATGCTTCTAATGCCTATGTTAGTGAATTCATTAGGAATGTCTATTGCTTTGGAAGGGTATAATGATATGCATGAACCTATAGATGATTATGATTCCATTGATTTGATTGAAATATCCCCCTTGATGAACATGATTCTTGCTATTCTTATGGCAATGATGCCAATATTAATGATGCTTATGGAGACGAACTTGCTATAGTTCCATACGTTAAACATGAAATTATTGCTATTGCACCCACACTTGATAGCCTCTTGAATGAAAAGCATGATTGTAATGATGTTATTACAAATTCTAATAATGATAATTGTGCTAATGATATGCAAAGGTACAAGCTTGGGGATGATAATTTTGTTATGTCTACTACTTATTGCAATGATCATGATTGGGGTGATAATGTTTCTTATGATCTTGAAAATTTATTTAAGCCTCATAATGAATATGATATTGATTATAATGTTTACAGTACTTATGATCTTGAAAATTTATTTAAGCCTCATGATGAATACGATATTGATTATAATGTTTGCAGTAATATTGAAAGTGGGTTTGGAAGAGCGTCAACTTTAGGTAAAAATAATCCCACATATTTGGAGAGTGTTGAATCTTATGAATTTTTTGATAAAGGTGGGTTTGGAGAGGTCATGACTTTAGTTGATGTTGATCCCACTACCTTGGAAGATTATAAAACTTTTATGCATGTGGATCATGGAGAGAAAATTTTATATGAAAGCTATATTGTTGAATTTGATTATGATCCTACATGTAATTATAATGAGAGGAAAATGTGGTTGTAGAAATCTTCATGTTACTAAAATACCTCTCTTCATATTGAGATTGTTATTGTTTCTTTCTTCTTGCTTGCATATGCTAGATATTTCATGTCTTCATAATTGGTTTGCTTATAAAATGGCTATGCATAGGAAGAGAGTTAGACTTAAATTTGTTTGCCGCATGTTTCATGATGCTCTCTTTGTGTTTCAATTATTATCTTTTGTGTGAGCATCGTTCAAATCTCAAGCCTATCTTAATGGCTATAAAGAAAGAGCTTATTGGGAGACAACCCAATAGCTATATTTTTTCAGTTTTCTTGTGTGCACACAATTATGCAACTGTTATGGTTGTGTTTTTGTGTTTAAATTAGTGTTTGTGCCAAGTAAATCCTTTAGGATGATTTGGATGATAGTTGATTTGATTCTTTGAAAAAACAGAAACTTTTGCACCCAGTAGAAGAATTATCGAAATTGTATGGAGCATGAAAAAATTCTAAATGTTTAACAAATTATTGAGATAAAAATTGCCTATGTTCTCCTAAATTTTCAGATTTTTGGGAGTTACATAAGTGTAGTCAATATTCAGAAGTCTATAGACTGTTCTGTTTTTGACAGATTCTATTTTTGATGCATTGTTTTGCTTGTTTTGATTGAACTAAGGATTGTATCGGGGGGGGGGGGGGGTATAAGCCATGGAGAAGTTAGAATATAGTAGGTATAATGCAATAGTAAAATATGAATGGGTTTGCCACATTACCTAAAGTAGTGATTTGTTTTATTATACTAACGGATCTCACAAAGGTTTTGTGAAGTTTTGTGTGATTGAAGTTTTCAAGTTTTGGGTGAGATCACGATGGATGAAGGAATAAGGAGTGGAAAGATCCTAAGCTTGGGGATGCCTGAGGCACCCGAAGGTAATATTCAAGGACTCCCAAGCAACTAAGCTTGGGGATGCCCCGGAAGGCGTCCCCTCTTTCTTCTACCGACCATCTGTAATTTTACTTGGAGCTATATTTTTATTCGTCACATGATATGAGTTTTGCTTGGAGCGTCGTGTATTATATGAGTCTTTGCTTTGTTTGCTTTTTAGTTTGTCACAATCATCTTTGATGGACACACCTATTTGAGAGAGCCACACATTTATCATGATTTTTAGAATACTCTACGTGCTTCACTTATATCTTTTGAGCTAGGCAGTTGCTCTAGTGCTTCACTTAAATCTTTTTTAGCACGGTGGTGACTATATTTTGAAGAAATACATGCACTCTCATGCTTCACTTATATTATTTTGAGAGTTGATAAGATTCTGTTTTAAAGAAATATTTGCACTCTCATGCTTCACTTATATTATTTTGAGAGTTGATAAGATTATATTTTGAAGAAATATTTGCACTCTCATGCTTCACTTATATCTTTTAGAGAGTTGATAATAGTAATGGTAATTTGCACAAATATGAGTTTGGTCCCAAAGTGATGAATATTCAAAAGGGATATAATAAAAACTTTCATGAAAGATCATTGGATATGATAAGTTTGATTCCTTGTAATAGTTTTGCGATATGGAGATGATAATATGTGAGTCATGTTAGTGAGTAATTGTGATTTAGTAAGAATATTGGTGTTAAGGTTTGTGATTCCCTATGCATGCACGTAAAGTCAGTATTTATGCAATGAAGTTATATCCTACTTATGGTGCATTATTCAGTGGTAGTTATGTTCAATGCATGTTTATGACCGTTTTTGTTTTTTGGTTGGTCGCTTCTCACTGGTACCGTATTGTGCTATACAAACAATTTTAACCCCTTTCTGCGACAACATTTGGAACCATCGCCTAGTGAGTGACTGTGATAGGGGGGTCCTTCCCACACGACCCAGAAACCGTCGGGGATAGGCGAGCAGCTACTGATGATTGCCATAGAATAAACGTTTGAGAAGCCGCCCCAGTCCCACACGTTACATCTCGACATTACATTTCTGATCAGAGAGACATAACAAATGATTACGCCGCTATAGTCGTGTGAAAAATGTAGACATCAACATTTAATCTACCGATATGTTTGTGATAGGTACGTTATCGCACACGGTTCAAGAATATAAAATGTGTGCGGTGCCTCTACTAACGCCAACGTGTCCATTTTCATAACTGTGTGCGATTGGTAATCCTATCACACACGCACACTAGTTTGAAACGTTTAACGTATTACCATGAATCGCACACGCATATGAGACGAAACCGTGTGTGCGTCCGTCGGGCATCGCAAACGTTTCACGTCAAAGAACCGTCTGTTCTCTATTTTTCATCGCACACGCTGTTTTCTTTCTAACCGTGTGCACATTATTTTATTCGCTCCTGTATAATTTTATTTTTCCCTTTAATTTATTATTCGAATTGGAAATTTTGAAATATAGAACGTGGAATTCAAATTCTCAGCACAATGGTTCAACAATGAATCCATAAATAAAATTGTCAGTACAATATGTTCAGTAATTACAGGATTAGACAACAATTAACTATGATGAAGCACAATATTTAGAGGCGGTAAAGGTGAAGAGACAAGTGTAAATCATTTTGACTGCCGATGGTGTTGAAGAAGCGGAATGCCCATAATGTGCCTTCCTGCATGCCATAGGCACAAACAACTTTTGTCCAACCCCTTGTGACAATCGCCCGCCCATCCTTCACCGCCTTCAGGAAGACTTCTAGAGCATTATCATGGTAGCATGAATTATATACTTTAACCTTTGTTGCCTCCACTCCGGTCATGTAGTTTGCAAGGTAATCATCAGTAAATAGCTTCGGAAACCACTGAAAAGAGAAAAATATCAGATACTGAGGTCTAATAGAGTAACTTGTTGTGGGTAGGGGGAAAAGGCAACACATTACTTACCATCCTAAAGTTCACTGTTGTCTTGGACAAAGTGTAAATAAAGAGCTTAATTCCCATCACCTGTTTCTTTCGCCTAACAATCTTTCTTAGTTTCCTCACTTGACGCTTGTTCATGAATATCTCATTGCTCGATACGCAAAAAGGATCGAAGCGTGGATCAGTACCACTCATATATGTACCTACAAGCAACCAGTAAATGTTAGAAGCTAAAATGAGATTGCACAAATGATGCAAAATACAACTACCTACGTTCCTAAGTACAAGTATTTTTAGAGATTTCAATATGAACTACATACGGATGTATATAGAATTATAGATATAGTTTAGATTAGAATCTAGGTTCACTCATTTTTCTCCTTATGTAGGCTATATTGGAATCTCTAAAAATACTTATATTTAGGAACAGATGGTGTATAAGACATGGGATGCAGCTAACCTCGACGGCAAACAACAACATCGCCCATTGTAGCCCTGTTTAAGTACATGGAAAGACAATGTTAAATACAACAGGGTTAACATCCACCAAAAATAGCAAATGGTAATAAAACGGCAGCATCTGTAGTGATATCTTCATTGCGAAAGAGTAGCACGGTAGCAAAGGGATGGATTAAAAAATGGATACAACTGTTAATTGCAACAGGCTTAACTACATTCTAAGTCATGTTTTGTAAGTTTGAAGCCATTGAAATACAACTATTTAAAAATGGATACAACTGTTAATTGCAACAGACTTAATAGCCATTGAAACCGGTACTGATAAAAATGCAATTGGCAGAGTTAAACATCACAAGGCAGGTGCTGCTAGAGCATAGAATGGCCCAGTTGTCTATAAAAAGGTAGGGAAAATAGCTAAAATGTGTTAGGCATGTTTACTACAACATGCTTAATACATCGACCGTACAAAACATAGCCATTAATTGCAACTGGTATTGGTAAGATTGAACTGGTGAGTTCATACTTGGTAAGTCCTGAGAGGTAGTTGCTGGGGCACTTCATCTTGGCCAGAGCCCGCCCAAAGTCAGCGGTGGCGGAGGCGAGCTCTTCCTCCAGGTCAAAGCATGGATCAGTGCCACCGACATGTGTACCTACAAGAAGCAAGTAAATGTTAGAAGCCAAACTGCAATCGCACAAATGATGTAAAATACTGTAAGACATGGGATGCAGCTAACCTCGATGGCAAACAATAGCATTGCCCGTTATGGCCCTGCGTAAGTACATGGAAAGGCATGTTAAGTACAACAGGGTTAGCATCCACCAAAAATAGCAAATGGGCAGCATCTCTAGTATATCTTCATTGCTGAGAGTAGCACGGTAGCAAAGGGACAGATTAAAAAATGGATACAACTGTTAATTGCAACAGGCTTAACAACATCCTAAGTCATGTTTTGTAAGTTTGTAGCCATTGAAATACAACTGTTTAAAAATGGATACAACTGTTAATTGCAACATGCTTAATAGCCCTTGAAATCGGTACTGACAAAAATGCAATTGGCAGAGTTAAACATCACAAGGCAGGTGCTGCCAGAGCAGAGAATGGCCCAGTTGTCTATAAAAAGGTAGGGAAAGTAGCTAAAATGTGTTAGGCATGTTTACTACAACATGCTTAATACATCGACCGTACAAAACATAGCCATTAATTGCAACTGGTATTGGTAAGATTGAACTGGTGAGTACATACTTGGTAAGTCCTGAGAGGTAGTTGCTGGGGCACTTCATCTTGGCCAGAGCCCGCCCAAAGTCAGTGGCGACGGAGGCGAGCTGTTCCTCCGGGCCAAAGCGTGGATCAGTGCCACTGACATGTGTACCTACAGGCAACCAGTAAATGTTAGAAGTTAAACTGCAATTGCACAAATGATGTGAAATACTGTAAGACATGGGATGCAGCTAACCTCGACGGCAAACAACAACATCGGCCGTTATGACCCTGCGTAAGTACATGGACAAGCGCGTAAGTACATGGACAAGCATGTTAAGGACAACAGGGTTAGCATCCACCAAAAATAGCAAATGAGCAGCATCTCTAGTGATATCCTGAGTCATTTATTGTAAGTTTGTTGCTGGTATTGGTGAAATTGAGCTGGACAGTTAATACTTGAACATCACATAGTGTGCAGTACTGAAATAAACAAGGCACGAACATGCTTAATACATCAACCGTACAAAACATAGCCATTGCAAGTGATATTGGTAAGATTGAGCTGGTCAGATCATACCTGTTAAGTCCTGGGGGGGGGGGGGGTAGTCGCTGGGGCACTTCATCTAGGCCAGAGCCTGCACCATGTCGGCGGTGGCGGAGGCGAGGTGTTCCTCTGGTCAACACGCACAGCGGCCATCGTGCCATGGACCGCCATCAGCTCCTCGACCTCCACGTGATATGTGGTTGGGCTTGTGCGGCGATGCTCTGGAGGTAGGGGCGGTGGGGATTTGGAGGCATGAGGATGTTTCGCAGGCGCCATTTAAGCAATCAGGCCGGGACCGTGATAGAGATTGGTGGGTTACCTGACTGGATCCGAGCAGAACGTAGATGTGGTTGAAGCTGTGGTTGTGGCGCTGGCGGTTTGAGCTGCCGGTAGGGGGAGGGGGGGGGAGGGGGAGATACTGAGAAAATTTGATGGGTGGGGATGTGGTTGGAGGAATAAATTCTGAAATCGCGCGCCTAATGAAAATTTCCTTGCGAAACTTGAAACTTGGGTGGGGGAAGCACACAACACAGACGAAGCGCGTAAAATACTCGTGTGCGAGAAAAGAAAAATTTGGCAGATTCCGTCTCCAAAAAAATGTACACGTGTAGTTGATTTTTTCGGTCAATGGTACGCCTGGTTTATTAGGAAACATCGCATAGGTAACTGACTTATGGATCATTAACGCAAAAAAACACACACGGGTATGCCATAGAAACCGTGTGTTTTGTGATCTTCTAATAATTCTTATATCTATCAGCATCTCCAACCGCACATAATTTCAAAAATCTCTTTCATTGTATCAGGATTATTCAATGTACATGAATGAGGCAAGGTGACACCCGATGAGCAATCATCGGTTTATGAAATGCAATCAAGTGTCAACCTGCCTCGCTCGCGTAGCCAGATTTGATCCTATGCAACAAGAGAGACGCTTGCTGCCATCCACCAGCGTGGCAATTTAAGCCGGTGTGCGGCCAACTCGCGCGGTGAGGTATGCAGTACTGGTAGATGCTCGTAATTAATTATACAAACTTACGGGTGACACACGCACTAACTACTTCTCACATGCTGCCATCGGGGCATGCTGGCCAGACGCCGGCGTTCTCCTTCCCGGCCTTGTAGGCGGCAGCCCACCATGCTTCAATCTCCGGCAAGCTCTCCTCAGCAGGGCATGCGGCCTCTTCTTTCTTGCGACGGCGGGACTCTCTTTTCTTGACTGCTTTCTGCCTTTTTTGCTCCTTCTGTGTGGCTTTGGCCGCCTCTAGATCCACCGCCCATTTGGCCATGGCAGCCTCAAAGTCCGCCCACGTAACTATGTGGCCGCCGGCGGTGATGAACTCGGCGCGACGAGATGCCATCGCTTCCTTACCATGTGTGCGGTCGCGGGCGGCGAGGAACGTGGCGCGGCGGGATGCCATCACTTCCTTACCAGTTACTGTGCGCCGCGGTGCCATGAACGACGCTTGGAGAGAGCTCTGGGATGGAGGGGCCGGGCAGCCGTACAGTGCGGTGGTTTTTAAGAGCTCAACGACAAACAACGAAGGAAATTTGGCTTCCCTTACAATTTTGCTCGTTCATTATCGCACACGGTTCATCTCCGTCGCCTCCAGAAACAGTGTGCGCTGAGCCTATTGTGTGTTGCGTTATGATTGGCCAGAACCCCAGCCACACGGATCGCGCGTGTGCACCGTAGGATGCGCTGCGATCGAACGGCAATCCATGTCCCTCACATCACACCCGTGCAGCTGTAGCTGGATTGGATTTATATGCGCTAAATGCCTAGAAAATGCACATAATCCCCTAAATATGGTAAATGAGCCCGAAAAAATGCCAAATTTGAACACAGTGATTTGCAGGGTGTATGTTCGTCGTACAAAAAAACTCCAGGGTAAAGAACGAAGAAAATTTGGATTCCCCTTCAATCTTGGTGATTTCCCTCTCGAAAGCATGGAACTTCCTCGGCGATGGTTCGATTTATGAAGGGCGTGCATGATGACATAAGCCAAACCTTCTCAAATTTTTACCAGGGCATGGTGAGGCCATACCATGGCACCATGCCAGGCGTCATGTTTTTCAAGCATTTATTTCATTTTTTCTATAGTTGAAAACCCAATAAACAAACGTTTGTGGTTGACTATTGCCACACATTTCATCGAAATATCTGCCCATTCCTTGTAAAAGGCATGAGAATTTACTAAATGGCACGAGCATGGTTTTCCAGGCCGTTCTTGTGCACCCTTTCATGCACCGATTGTTTGAACTTGAATTATGTGCATTAATGCCTAGAAAATGCACATAATCCCCTAAATATGGTAAATGAACCCAGAAAAGTGCCAAATTTGAACACGGTGATTTGCAGGGTTTATGTTCATCGTAGAAAAAAACTCATGGACAAAGGACAAAGGAAATTTGGATCCCCCTTGAATCTTGGTGATTTCCCCCTCAAAACCATGAAACTTCCTCGGTGATGGTTCGATTTATGAAAGGCGTGCATGATGACATAAGGCAAACATTCTCAAATTTTTACCAGGGCACAGTGAGGCCATACCATGGCACCACGCCAGGCGTCATGTTTTCCAAGCATGTATTTCATTTTTGTATAGTTGTTAACCCAGTAAACGACGCGTTTGTGGTTAACTATTGCGACACATTTCCTTAAAATATCTGCCCATTCCTTGTAAAAGGCATGAGAATTTACTAAATAGCACGAGCATGGTTTTCCAGACCGTTCTTGTGCACCATTTCATGCACCGATTGTTCGAATTTGAATTATGTGCATTAATGCCTAGAAAATGCACATAATCGCCTAAATATGGTAAATGAGCCCGTAAAAATGTCAAATTTGAACATGTTGTATTGGAGGCGGTATGTTGATTGTTGTAAAAAAACTGAATGACAAACTAGGATGAAAATTTGGATTCCCCTTCAATCTTGGTGATTTCCCTCTCGAAAGCATGGAACTTCCTCGGTGATGGTTCGATTTATGAAGGGCGTGCATGACGACATAAATCAAACCTTTTCAGCTTTTTACCAGGGCACGATGAGGCCATGCCATGGCACCATGCCAGGTGTCATGTTTTTCAAGCACATATTTCATTTTTCTATAGTTGCTAACCCAGTAAATGACGCGTTTGTGGTTGACTATTGCCACGCATTCCCTTGAAATCTCTGCCCATTCCTTGTAAAAGGCTTGAGAATTTACTAAATACCACGAGTATGGTTTTTCCAGACCGTTCTTGTGCACCTTTTCATGCACCGATTGTTCGAATTTGAATTATGTGGATTAATGCCTAGAAAATGCACATAATCCCCTAATATGGTAAATGATCCCGGAAAAATGCCAAATTTGAACACGTTGCATTCGAGGGGGTATGTTGATTGTAGAAAAAACTGAATGACAAGATAGGAAGGAAATTTGGATTCCCGGCCCCTTCAATCTTGCTGATTTCCCCCTCGAAACCATGAAAATTCCTTGGTGATGGTTCGATTTATGAATGGCGTGGACGACGACATAAGCCAAACCTTCTAAAATTTGTACCAGGGCATGGTGAGGCCATACCATGGCACCATGCCAGCCGTCATGTTTTTTAAGCATGTATTTCATTTTTCTACAGTTGAAAAACCAATAAACGACGTGTTTGTGGTTAACTATTGCCACACATTTCCGTGAAATATCTGCCCATTCCTTGTAAAAGGCATGAGAATTTACTAAATAGCACGATCATGGTTTTCCAGACTGTTCTCATGCACCTTTTCATGCACCGATTGTTTGAATTTGAATTATGTATATTAATGCCTAGAAAATGCACACAATCCCCTAAATATTGTAAATGAACCCGGAAAAGTGCCAAATTTGAACACGGTGATTTGCAGGGTTTATGTTCATCGTAGAAAAAACTCATGGACAAAGGACAAAGGAAATTTGGATTCCCCTTCAATCTCGGTGATTTACTATCGCACACGATTCATCTCCGTCGCCTCTGCGAACCGTGCGTGTTCACCCACACATGCAGAAGGAAAAACAAAACCCTCGCCCACTTCGTCCCCACCCACTCGCCGCAGACTCCTCCGCAACTCTGCACCTCATCAACTTCTATCGCGGCGGCCACCCTAAGCTCGACGGCTGTTGTCGGCGGGCGGAGGTCGCACTCCAAACAACACGAGATTTCGCCCCTACAGCTTTTCGCTGCCTATCTGCACTGACATTCTAGACTTTAGTCGATTGGGGTTTTCTGCGGGACTGGGCCGGGGATTTTTCTCATGGAGAAGTTAATCAACTTAGCAAAATATTCACACAGCTCTTATCGCAGTCCTTCCGTCGCTGTTAGTCAACCGGCGAAAATCGCCGTGGATTCATTTTTCTTCTAGCTGATTCGAGGGTTTTCATTCATGTGTCCACAGTGCGAGCACAAATCGGGAAAGTGTGGTCGCGACCAGTCGGAAACGAAGTTCTATCTCACCATTCCAGATGACTTCAGGGAGCGCTCGGTATGTTCAATCTCAACCTACCACGGTCGGCATGGCCTAAATTGTTGAACATATACCGTCTGTTGCTACATTTGGATAAAAGGTACGGTGCCATGTGCAGCCTAGATGTCGAAGCCGATTTCCCCCCTATATTAGGCAAATATATGATGTATTGTTCATTCAGTTACTCTCATATTTGTATCAAATCTTTGTTACATCATCTATTTTTAATTATATATTTTTGTACTTTGCTCTCATCTATATATTGATCTGTTCTATCAGTTACTCCCATATTTGCATCTTGCTCTGTTATTTCAATATATCTAATTTATGATCTTAATTTTCATTTCAAGCAGTACATCCCTTGCTTTGCAAGAACAGGAGTAGAAGGAAATCTTGGGCTTTACTTTGTTGATGACTCCATGGATGTCATATTGACAACGCAGCATGGATTTAGAATGACGGTTAGCATAAAACTTGATAAAGATGGTCAGTCCTATTTTGATGCGGACCTTTGGAGAAAAATGTCGAAGTGTTATGAACTGAAAGCTGGCAATAAAATTCTAGTGCGTGCACCACAGCCTGGTCTAATTAACATGGATGTTTACTTCCCCAACGTCATCAGCCGATCAAAGTCTGATCGAGGTTAGTGTCCTTTCAACTTTTTCCATGCTGGCATATTACTTAGCAAAATTGGGGTATTTGTTCTGACTAATTGATCACTATTTAAGCAACCAATTGTGATTTCATTTTCTGACTTCGTTCCTAGGTAGTAACAAATTCTATTTACCAATTTATGCGCACTATATATTCTTCCGCCATGTTCTGAATAAGTAATATCTTTCCACCTTTTAAGCAGGATATGTTGGATGCATAGTGAACGATCTGTATGTTACTAAGCGTACCAAATTTCACTGGAAGGACTTGAAGCATGTCATAAACTTTGTTGATAATCTGACAGAGATAGCACAGCGTATGAACGCTAGATTTTGGATGGTATTAATTATACCTATGGTGCACACATTGAACAAGACCAATTGTGTGCACACGCTGGTACAAAGTCTTATTTTTATGTTGATGCTCATAAACTATATATATGTTCAACGATATGTTACAATTGGTTTTTATTCTACATTTTAACAGAAGTTGCCCGCTGTAGCAGTTCCTGGATCGATTTCCCGGCGTGGTCGAATTACACTTGTGCCTACTAATAACGCCAAAGTGATTGCAAGGTACTGCATTTCCCGCAGAAATGGAACCATTCAAATTAACAAGTTCTCGCTTGTCGTGGCAATGCATCCATATTGGAAAATTGGAGACACTGTTCTACTCATGCTCTACCAAGGCACAGGAGGGCTCTTCCTTTTCATTGACGAGATGCCGAGTCGCCGTGATCAAGCTGCTTCCAGCGGATAGTTATGGTTGTTGGCCCTCAGCCTCTTAAAATGTGCTAGCTGTTACTATGTTAAGTATGTAGATATGGACCATATGGTTGTTAGCCCTCAGCCTCTTAAAATGTGATAGTTGTTACTATGTTAAGTATGTAGATATGGACCATATGGTTGTCAAAACCGTGTTACGAAGATCCTCCTTTTGTCGAATAGTGTAACCACTATATATATGTTACTCAAATGCTGTTAGCCAAGTTCTTAAATTTTCATGGAAAGTATTAGTATCGTACACAGTTCATTGAGTTTAAGCGTGTGCCCGATGTCCAGAAGGCATTTGCATATTAACTGTCCATATTGCAAATTCACACACGTGTTAACATAAGGAAACGTATGTGTAACTTACTAATCATCACCCACGAGTACTCGCAGACGCATCGTGTGTGATACTCCTAGCCACCGCAAGCAACTAGTTTGTAATTTTCAAAGGTTTTTTGTACACACAGAATCGCACACGAATTAACTGTAGTAACCGTCTGTGTTGTAATTTCTCATCGCAAACAGTTCATCCGAGTCGGCTGTTTGCCGCGTATCACACACATCTTGTTTACACGACTCGTTTGTGTTCTATTGGCTCATTGCAAACAGTTCATCTATGTGAACTGTATGCCGCATATCACACACATCTTGTTAAGTTGAACCGTTTCTGTTGTGTTCCCTAATCGAAAACAGTTCGTCCGAGTGAACCGTATGCCGTATATCACATACATCTTGATCTGGCTAACCGTTTCTGTTGCACTCCCTAATAGCAAACAGTTCATCTGAGTGAACTGTATGGCGTATATCGCACACACCTTGATATGGCTGCCCGTTTCTGTTGTTCTGTCTCATCGCAAACAGTTCGGATGGATCAATCGTGTGCCCTGCATCGCACACACAACTAAAATCGAAACCGTGTTTGATGGCTCCGCCATCGCAAACGTTTTACATCTTTTTTGACGGTTTTTTTACATCACCGTTTGCGATTAATGCATCACACATAGTTTTGTCAAAGGGTCTCTAATAGTAGTGTCACGTTATGTCGGTGTACTAAGTATTGGGCCACTAGTACCCCGTACTTGTGCACGGGCAGTTGTAGCCATCCTCGCGGCAAGGCTTGCCGGGAACAGCTCGAGGTCGATTCAAGCCACCAAGGAAATCATCAAGTCAGAGATATGAGGATCAGCAGATAAGCAAAGCTGGAATCCGAAGGCCAGCTTCCCCGGCAAGATCCTTGCCGGGATGGCCTGTGGAGCCCGGCAAGGCTTAGCGCCCGGCAAGGCTTGGCGCCCGGCAAGGCTTGGTGCCTGGCAAGACTCGGTGCCTGGCGAGATTCTACCACTGTGCCACCACTTCGGCACAGTAACAAGTCTGACATTCTGGGTCCTTCTCTAGATGCGTGGCAACACGCCAGTGGAGGAGAGCTTAAGCGGTGCTGATGGGATGGCCCCTTTTTCCATCCCCAAGAAAGTGAGGACACCTAAACGGACACCTCACGGTGCATTAAATGCGTTTGTCCTAATCCGTCAGGGGTTAGGTATGATACCCTGTAGCTACTTTACATCTCAATGTATGTACATTTTGCCACTGTGGAGACCCCTTTGAGCATATAAAAGGAGGCCCAAGGCAACTGCTACAGGGGAGGAGAACTTCTGGCCCATTCTGGATGCGTAGCGGCTCTTTGAACGTATTGTTCATTGCGAGCGCTCCTGAAGGCTGGGCTCAAGAACATTAATAAGAACACAAAGCAGGAGTAGGGTTTTATGCTGATCAGCGGCCCGAACCTGGGTAAAAACTTCCCGCGTCGATCGTTAGTTCTGCTCTTTGCGTATACCTCTCCCCCCACCGAATCGTAAAGGGATCTCTCGGGATCCCATAGGTGTCGTGCCCCAACATCTTTGGCGCGCCAGGTAGGGGGATTGAAGGTTGCGTGAACCTGATCTAGTGATCGGCGCCTTAGTTTCTTCATCATCTTCATCATCATGCCACCCAAGAAGAACAGCGCTGCGACGGCGCAACTGTCCACGTCTGTTTTGCCTACACCTTCGCGTACGGGTGACGGCGTGGGTGCAGAAGGAAGAGGATTAGAACCCCCACGGCGTTATGAGGATCCGAGCCAGGCGAGCGGCATCGTTCGTAGTGGCAGTGGTAACCTGCACGCCGCTGGATCTAGAGATGGCGCTGTGTTGCCTACGGGTGGCACAACGAACTCGAGAGATCAGAGGGCGCCTGCTGGAGCTCCCGCGCCGGCGCAAGCCTCACGACCTACCCAGGTCGTGCATGATGAGCGACGTCATGGCGCTGGTGGTTCAGGGCGTCCCCATGAAAAGGTTTCTGCGCATCGATCCCAAGATGCGCGGGACCAGCATGCACACCGAGCTGCTGGTGGAGGTGGCGCGCGGTCGCGTGACCGTGGTGGTGCTCCTTCTAACATGGTTAGGAGTCAGAGCACCTCACGTACCTCTCACCTGTCGCCGCCGCCTACGCCAGCAGAAGCCTTGGCACGTGCGCAGCTGCTCCTTGATTTTCCTCCTGCTCCAAAGAAGATGGAGGAGTGGCGAGCTACTATCCAGAGCCTTATCGGCTTCGCCAACAAAGATGGGTCGCAAGAGGCAGGGCCCTCGCAGCGGAGGCCCATCGATCCGGCGCGAGCCGATGTAGAGAAAACCGAAGGTGGTGCAACCACAGTGCACTCCCCTCCGCGGCACCAGCGGCGGCCGACAACCTAGCAAGTCGACCGCCATGAAGAAGTTTCCACGGCGTCATCTGATCCACGGATGCGCCGCGATCAGCGTCAAGTTCTCCAGGAACGAGGCAAGGAGGACGCTCGAACTACCATCGAGCGGCGACGGGAAGCGTGCTATCAGTCTGATAAGCGCGCAGGGCCGGCTGTCGACGAGCCTGCGCCAGGGGGCGTAGGAGACTTGCCTTATGAGGTAGGGACTCCAGCGTTTACCCGTGAGCTGCGGCAAGTCCGGTGGCTCAATTCCCGAACCTTCAAGCCGGAGGTCCCGGAGAAATATGATGGTAAGACCCATCCCTCGGAGTTCCTGAGCATCTACACCATTGCGGTGCAGGCTGCCGGGGGCCGAGATGACAAGATACTTGCCAACTACTTCCCGTTGGTGCTCAAACCCAACGTCAGGTCATGGTTGATGCATCTGCCGGAGAATTCTATTTCTTCCTGGTCAGATCTGTGCCATCAGTTTGTTGGCGCCTTTGTTGGAGGCCACCAAGCTCCTGGCCAAGAGAGCGATTTGCACATCATCCCCCAGAAGGAGGGCGAGTCCCTGCGCAAGTTCATCCAGAGATTCAGCCGGGTGCAGTATAATATTCCTGACGTTCACCCTGCCGCTGTCGTTAGCGCGTTCCACCAGAACGTGCGTAACCGCAAAATGCGGGAAGAGCTGGCAATGAACAAAGTCAGGAGTATTGCCGAGCTTTACGCTTTGGCCGACAAATGTGCTCGAGCTGAAGAGGGGAGGAAACTCCCTGGTGAGGCTGTTGGCGCGGGGGGCGAATCAGAAGATGAAGACGCCGTGGCCCCGTCAAGGAAAGGCCGGCAGCGAAACAGGAAGCGCGGAGGCAAGGCCGTGCTTGCTGTCGAGGAATCCGACAACCCCGGCGCCGCCAAGAAGGCCAAGGTTGGTGATCCCGGCAAGGATCTTGCCGGGTGCCCTTCCTGTCAGGCCTTGGCGGCTGCCGACAAGTCGGAGAGCTCCGGCAAGCATTATTGCAAGATCCATCGCACCAAGGGCCACGATCTCCAGAACTGCCGGCAAGTTGAGCAGCTTGCCGAGAAGCAGAGGGCCGAATATGAGAGGCAGGATAAGGAGAAGGCCCAAGATGGTGCTGATGGGTCCGGCAAGAAGCGCGGTGGTCGAGGGGGGCGCCGCGGCAAGGCCAAGCAGCAAAAGGATCGGCCCACTCGGGGCCGAGACAAAGAAGAAGATGATGATGAGGAGGATGATCAATCCAGTGAGCAAGAATTCCAGAAGGCTACAGAGGCCATGTGTATCGATGGGGGTGCCTCGCTGCATTCTTCCCACCGCCAACTCAAACAGTGGGTACGGGAGGTCAATGCGGCAGAGCCATCCCCAGGTGCATGTAGGCCCCTGAAGTGGTCCAGCACGCCTATCGCTTTCGACGCCGAGGATCACCCTGATCGCATAACTGCGGTCGGGTGCTTGCCATTGTTGGTCTCGCCAACGGTTCGCAACCTCAAGGTGACGAAAATGTTAGTTGACGGCGGGGCCGGCCTAAACTTAATCTCACCGGATGTACTCAGAAAGCTCCAAATTCCCGACGAGGACCTCGAAGAAACGGGTACGTTTCAAGGGGTCAATCCGGGAAGAACCCAGCCTAAGGGCAAGATTATGCTGCCGGTAACATTTGGCAGCGAGCTCAACTTCAGGACCGAGAAGGTGGTGTTTGATGTCGCCAAGATCCCCATGTCATACAATGGGATCCTTGGTCGGCCAGCGCTAGATAAGTTTATGGCGGCATCACACTACGTGTACAATGTCTTGAAGATGCCTGGGCCGTTGGGCATCATCACTATCCATTCCGATAAGAAGGATGCGCTCATCTGTGCCGACCAACTTTACCGGGAAGCAGTTGCAGCACCTGCCATCAAGGCACCTGCTCCTGCCGCTGGAACTCCCGGGGGGAAGAAGAAGCCGGCAAGAACCTTGGCGCGAACTCTGGCAAGCGCACCTCCTCGGAGTGCTGTGCTTCCGTCGAGGGCGTACCAGAGAGTTCCATCGGCAAGAACAAGAAGTCCAAGGCTGCTCCGCCGGAGACCAAGAAGGTGCCTGTCAGAGAGGACGGAACGGGGGGAACTTTCACCATAAGTTCCACCCTAGATGACAAATAGGAAAGCGCGCTCGTTGCTTTCCTGCGGGCGAATGTCGACGTGTTTGCATGGCAACCGTCTGACATCCCCGGTGTTCCCAGGAAGGTAATTGAGCACCACCTTGCTGTCTGTCCTCATGCGCGGCCCGTCAAGCAAAGGGTCAGGAAGCAAGCCTTGGAGCGGCAAGAATTCATTGCCGAAGAAATCAGAAAGCTGGAGGCGGCAGGACTGGTCAAAGGAGTGCTTCATCCAACCTGGTTGGCCAATCCGGTTGTAGTGCAGAAAGCGAATGGGAAATGGAGGCTTTGTATCGATTATACATATATCAATAAAGCTTGTTCAAAAGATCCCTTTCCCTTGCCGCGCATCGACCAGATTGTGGATGCCACTGCTGGTTGTGATCTCCTGTCCTTCCTTGATGCCTATTCGGGGTATCATCAGATTTTTATGGCAAAAGAAGATGAAGAGAAGACCGCATTTATCACCCCATGTGATACGTATTGTTTTATACGAATGCCTTTCGGGTTGAAAAGTGCTGGTTCAACATTTGCCAGAGCAATCCAGATTGGTTTTGAGCCTCAACTCCATAGAAATATGGAGGCGTATATGGATGATATAGTGGTCAAAACCAAGGACAAAGCAACGCTCATTCAAGATTTAGAAGAAACATTTGCAAACTTGCGCAAGATCAACTTGAAGCTCAATCCTGAGAAGTGCGTGTTCGGTGTCCCTTCTGGCAAGCTCCTCGGATTTTTTGTATCTTGCCGGGGAATCGAAGCGAACCCCGACAAGATCAAAGCTATTGAGCAAATTGAAGCGCCGAGACGCGTCAAGGATGTGCGTCATCTTGCCGGCTGTGTTGCTGCTCTAAGCAGGTTTATTTCCAAATCTGCTGAGCGCGCCCTGCCCTTCTTCAAAATTTCGAAGAAGGCAGGTCCGATGAAATGGACTCCGGAGGCGGAGGCTGCGCTGCAAGATTTGAAGAAATACCTTTCCTCTCCGCCGACGCTAGTCGCGCCTAAACCACAAGAGCCGTTGCTGCTGTATCTGGCAGCAACAAATCAAGTGGTTAGCACTGCGCTAGTGGCGCAGAGAGAAGCTGATGAGGAAGCAACACCAGCGGCAGGACAGCCAGATGGCGCGGCAAGATCTTCCCCGGCAAGGGTTGATCCCGACAAGACAGGATCTGCGCAAACAGAAGAACCCGTGCAGAAGAAGAAGGTGGTGCAGCGCCCAGTTTATTTTGTTAGCTCTCTTTTACAAGGAGCTAGGTCAAGATATTCTGGTGTGCAGAAGTTGCTTTTCGGCCTCCTTATGGCCTCAAGGAAGCTGCGCCATTACTTTCAGGCACATGAAATCACCGTCGTCACTCGCTTTCCGTTGCAACGGATTTTGCAAAATCCAGAAGCAACCGGCAGGATCGTGGAGTGGGCGTTGGAGTTGTCCAGTTTTGGCCTCAAGTTTGAAAGCACTTCGACGATCCAGAGCAGGGCCTTGGCAGAGTTCATTGCAGAATGGACCCCAACGCCAGACGAAGAGGTTCAAGAAACGACTCTTCCCGGCAAGGAAATCGATCAGCAATGGGTTATGTACTTTGACGGGGCTTTCTCGCTGCAAGGCGCCGTTGCTGGCGTGCTGCTTGTCGCACCCACCGGAGAGCACCTCAAGTATGTAGTCCAAATGCACTTTCCCCGGGAGAGTTCGACCAACAACACTGCGGAATACGAGGGTTTGCTTGCCGGTCTCAGGATCGCGGCAGACCTTGGTATCAAAAAGCTCGTCATCAAAGGCGATTCACAACTTGTCGTCAGGCAAGTTAACAAGAGTTATCAAAGTCCATTGATGCAAGCCTATGTAGATTAAGTGAGGAAAATGGAAGAACGTTTTGACGGTCTGTAGATGGAGCACGTTCCTCGTGCCGAGAACAGTATTGCTGACGACCTGTCAAAGCGTGCCGCCCTCAAGTTGCCTGTGGAACCAGGAACTTTTGTGCTCCAATTGACTCAACCATCCGTGGCGCCATCAATGCGGCAAGAAAAGAGAAGAAAGTTGAACTCTGGCCAGTACTTCCCGGCAAAGCTCCCCGGAGCCGTCGGCAAGGAAGTTGCCGGGATCGACATGCCTGCAGGGGAACAACAGGCTCCGGCAGGGCCTCAGGCCCTTGCTGTCGAGACGAACGTTCCCCCGGCAGAGGAGATGCCTTTAGTCCTAGCTGTCGAGCCTCAGGCTCCAGCATGGGCGCAGCACATTGTCCATTTCCTTCAGACAGGTGAACTCCCTGAGGAACAGGAAGAAGCAGAGAGAGTAGCCCGTCGGTCTATTATGTACAAGTTCGTCGATGACGTCCTGTACAGAAAGAGACCAAACGGTGTGAAATTGAAGTGCATTCCTCGAGAGGATGGACTAGAGCTGTTGGCGGAGATACATGGGGGCATATGTGGCTCTCACATAGGGTCAAGAGCGCTTGCCGGGAAAGCATTCTGGCAAGGTTTCTTTTGGCCCACCGCTCTCCAGGATGCGACTGCACTAGTAACCAAGTGTGAAGCGTGCCGGTTTCATTCAAAGAAATTACATCAACCAGCTCAAGCTCTTTAGACAATCCCTCTCTCCTGGCCATTTTCGGTCTGGGGGCTCGACATACTGGGCCCTTTCTCCCGTGCTACCGGGGGCTTTGAGTACTTGTACGTTGCTATCGACAAGTTCACAAAGTGGCCGGAGGTGGAAGCAGTGAGGAAGGTGATAGCACAATCGGCCGTCAAGTTCTTCAAGGGAATTGTTTGCCGTTTCGGTGTGCCCAACAGGATCATCACTGACAACGGCACGCAGTTCACGAGTCGCACCTTCATGCAGTACGTCCAAGACCTTGGCGGCAAGATTTGTTTTGCCTCTGTTGCTCACCCAAGAAGCAACGGCCAAGCGGAGAGGGCCAATGCTGAAGTGATGCGCGGTCTCAGGACCAGAACCTTTGACAGGCTGAAAAAGTGTGGAAGACGCTGGATTGATGAGTTGCCGGCAGTTCTTTGGTCAATCAGAATGAGACCAAATCGAGCCACCGGCCAGACGCCCTTCGCTCTGGTCTACGGAGCAGAAGCAGTTCTCCCCACGGAACTCATATACGGATCTCCTCGAGTGCTTGCTTATGATGAGCTTGAGCAAGAGCAACTGCGGCAAGATGACGCTGTGCTCCTTGAGGAGAATCGTCTTCAGGCTGCTGTGCGAGCTGCACGCTATCAGCAAGCTTTGCGTCGCTATCATAGCCGCAAAGTTCATGCCCGAAGCCTTGAGGAAGGCGACCTTGTTCTTCGGCGGATTCAGTCTGCCAAGAATTCAAACAAGTTGACGCCAAAGTGGGAAGGCCCTTATTGGGTAGTATGAGTCACCAGGCCCGGCGCTGTCCGCCTGGAGACCGAAGATGGCGTTCCAGTGAGCAATTCCTGGAATATCGAGCATCTTCGCAAATTCTACCCATAAGGCGCGGTTGCCGGGGGCCCCCGGCTACCACCCTTTTGTACAAGTCTTGCCGGCAAGGCATGTGATCCTTTGTACAAAGCCAGGCGCAGACCCTGAGAACAGATGAATAAATTTAAGTGTTGTACATTCCCTTATTGATTCCCATGTTCATATTTATATATATGCATGTTTGTCTAAGATGTTGTATGACACCTACTCCCGGTAAGTTCTAACGAACCGCCAAGGTTTCATGTCTTTATTTTCTCTTCTTTCTTTTTCTCAAAAGACAGAAGGATTCCTCGCGTGCACATTTGCCGGGGGGGGGGGGGAAGGGAATATGAATACCCAGTTGCGACTTGTTCGGAATCGACGCTTGCCGGAGGAAGGACAGTGATAGAAAGCTAAGTCCTAAAAACTCAGAGCAAGTTTTTCTTTTATTACAAAGTTATTTCCTTGGACGATTCTGACTCTTGTATGGAAAATCTGCACGCGAAGGAACCCTTGTTGTAATCGGTCGCGCCCTTATTTTGTTTCGAGCCCGCTCAGCGATTTAAGTGGCTGCACTGAGAACACCAAGGAGTCTTGCCGGCCGCTGCGCCTCCAGCAGGCTGCTGAAGTCCCGCACCCAGCGCTCGCGGCAGGTTGCGCGTCGGCAAGTTTTTCAGTAAGCGTAGGGTGAACTCCATACATAAGGGAATCAGACAAGGAAAATAGCAAGCATAAACCTAAACATAGGCAAATTATATTACATCCATGAGTTGCCGCAATTCTAACTTGAGACTTAATTGTCTTTTACATGGAATGACGACGGCAAGAAAAAGGGGAGCACTCAATCCCTGCGCTGGCCTTCGATCCTTTTGATGGAGTCCACCTTCTCAAGGATAGGCGCGATGCACTCTTCAAGCACCTCGACATTTGCGTCCCTTGGCAGATGGCCGAGCGCGTTGGAGAGGTCGATGCCGGGATTGCTGTGCACCACCTTGATGAGCACCTTGCGGAGGACGGCCCGGCAAAGCCGGCGAGTCTCGTTGGCCAACTGGGTCGCCCGGCTAGACTGGAGCACCCTCAAGGCGTTGATGATGCTTTCAAAGAACATCGTCAACCTGGCACTTGGAGATATTCTTTCCTCGGAAGAATACTTGAAGTTCGACAGGCCCATGGTTGACAGTTCTGTGGTAAGCTTCTCCGCGGTGGCGATGAGACGTCCAGTCCAGATCTCCACTCCCTTCTCGTACTTGGTTTGGGCGGCGGCGGCGCTCTTGAGCAGGTTCCTCTCTACTTGGAGATCCTTGAGTAGAGCCTTCTCACGGGCCTTGCCGGCCTCGAGAGACTTCTGCAGCGTGGTCAGCTTCAACTCCAGAACCGCAATGTTATCAGCCGTAGAGGAGAGCTGCTTGGTTTTGTCAGACAAGGCAGCTTGCATCTCCGCTAAGGAGTGGAGGGTTTTTTCCCTGTCGCCCTTGAGTGTTGAGAGCTCCTTGCCGTGTTCTTCGAGATCAGTTTCCAGCCTCTTCACCTTGTCGCTCTGCTCGTTCTTGGCGGCCTCTGCAGCTTCGGCAGCATCGACGGTCTCCTTGAGCTTGCCGGCGTGACTTGCAGTCAGAGCTTCGAGCGCCTCCTTATGTTTTTGCTCCAGCTCCTGGGTCCGCCGCGCGACAAGATTCTCGATGTCTTCATCTTTGTTGCGAAGCTTGGCGGCGAGCGCCTGCTCACGTGCGGTGAGATCTTCCTCATGAGCATCAAGAGCAATGCGGCGCCCCGTCAGGAGGGCATCTTCGACAGCAATCCTTTGAGCAGCTTCATCATGCGCCTTCTCCATATCGGATTGCTTCAGGAGGATCTCAGTCCACTGCTGGCTCACTTGTTCCCGGCCGGCAACCAACTCTTGGAGGGCCTTGGCATGCCAGATCTGCATTTGTGCGATGCGCCTTTGAAAACCTGCTTCGGCCGCCTCGACAACTGCCATTCTGGAGTCCGCTTTGTCTTTCCGGGCGCGATGGAGAGCCTGGAGCTTGCGGAAATTCTCGCCCATGGCCTGAAGGAGCTGATCCTCTTTAGATTTGCTGCTGCTAGTGCTGGGGTCATCAACAACTTCGAGCCCGGCAGCAGCAATGATTTCTTCAAAAACTTCTCCTTCGGCTGGTGCCCCAGTGCTTGCCGTCCCCGGCAAGTTGACGAACAGGTTCTCGCCAACCTTGAGGTATTTGCTGGATGAGGGGCCTTCGGATGTTGATGGCTGGTCCTCAGTGGCTGCCTCACCAGTGGCAGGGGCTCTGTGGCCGGTGCAGCGCCTGGCGCTCCTGCGGCAGGAATGCCGTCAGTGCGGTCCTCAGCCTCCCTGTCGCCCCCTTCAGTAGTTTCTTCGGCGGGTTCCTCTTGTGCAGTCTTGGCGGCCTCCCCGTCAAGAGCACCACCAGCCTCGACAGTGTCATCCTTGGTGGCTTCGCTGGCAGCGATCCTGTCTGCTTCGGCGGCAGCGTCCCTGGCGGTCTCCTCGATGACAACGTCGACGTCCATGTGTTCCATCACAGGGAACTCTGAAGGACGAAGGAGGAAAACATAATAAGATCGAGGTTGAAGTTTGAAGTGACTAAAGACAGAGAGATAAGGGAAAAAGAGTAACAAGCACTCTGAGGCAATCGAGTACCTGCGTCGGGCTGTCGGGAGGTGGCTTCGCCCCTCCCGGCAACTCCGGTTGCCGGGGGTGGGTTGCCGGAGTCCGCGCCTGCCGGCTCCTCCTCAATTAGGATGGGCTCGTCGGCAGGATCTCTTGCCGAGGACGTGCTTGTGGGCGGAGCGATCGATGAAGGAAGCACAATGGGGATGTCTTCCGATAGCTCTCCTTGTTGCCGTTCTTCTCCTGCGAACCCAAAGATATCAGCGGCAAGAATGAAAGCCTCGGCACCCGCCAGCGGAAAAAGAACAGTGAACTTACGCTGGGGGCTGTGCTGGGGGCTGCGCTGGGGGCTGCATTGAGGACTGGACTCCAGGCTGACAACGACGGTTTCTGGCACGCTCGTGGAGCCTGCCGGGGGCTCGTCACCCGTAGAAGTCCTTGACCTCTTCGCCATCCTCTCCAGCAATGTTTCTGTGTCACTGCAGAGACAATACGAGCAACTTAGTAAGATTGATCCAGGATTGGAATATAAAGGCTGCGGCAAAGTACTCACTCTTCTTCCTCTCGCTCCGGACTAAAGCCGGAGATGTCGAAGTCGACCTCCGCTGCGATGTCTGAGCGGGGAGGCGGAGGAGGAGTCCTAGGCTGCTTGGCTGTGGCAGGCGCCGGGGCAGCTTCCGGTGCGGTAGTACGAGACCCTCCTGCCGCCCCAGCAGTGGCCGCTGGTGTGGGTCTAGCGCGCCGCGCAGGCTGTTGACGAGCCCCCTGCCGCGGTCCAGTCTTGCCGGCCACTTTCTTGCCGGGAGCTTCGCCGCTCGAAGAAGGCTGGCTTGCCGGGATGCCAGATGCAGCCTTCCGAAGAACACGCTTCGTCTTCTTCGGGGGTGGGAGCTCTTCTCGCGTTTCTTCTTCGGCCGTGTCCTCGCCGGACGAGCTCTCAACGGCTGCGCTGCTCTCTTCCCCGGCAACCTTGTCCTCCCCGGCAAGTTTTACCTCCACTACTACTTCTGCGTCACTGGCTTCCCACTCTGTGAAGCCGACGCTGCCGGCCTCCGCGGCAAGATTTGCCTCCTCCACCCTAGTAGCAATGTAAGCTACTTCTTGATCGGTGGTGGCTCGGATGAAATCTGACTCTTGCCGGACAGGCCTCTCCGTCAAGTTGTCAAAAAACTTCTGCGCTTCCTCCTCGGTTGGCTCAGCCCAGGTCGGGTCAAGACCATGGGCGTTGAACATCGGCAGGAAGGCAATGATTGACCCCAAGGCAGAATTGTTGCACAAGGGAACAATCCTTGCCGGCAGCCAGTGCTTGTCTTCGCGCTGGAATAATTTCTGACGGAGAGCGCCAAGCTGCATAGCGGTCAGATTGTTGTTCAGCCCGGGGCGCAATCTCATGATATCTGCCGTGTTCTTGTATTCCCAAGCTGGCCTTCCCCTATTCTGCAGAGGGGCGATGCGGCGGTGGAGAAAGTCGAAGCCGATCATCCCCATCGTCAGCCCGGCAGCCTTCAGGTGAAGGATCCTGGTGGTGGCGATTGTGAGCCTCTCGTCTTCCGCAGCGGGATCGCTCCAATCCTTGCCGCGGACCACCTTCTGTTGCCGGGGATGACAAAACCGATGGGGATCTGCTTCCTGGATCCAGCACCATTCAGCCCGCCACTCGTCCCACTTTTCGCGGTAAACTCCTTCTAGGTATATTTCCTTATTCCAAGCCCTTGGAATCCAGGCGATAGAACCAGAGAGGGCCTCTCCTTTTTGGATGCGAGGGAAGAAGTAATGGCAAAAAAGAGCAGAATTGGGAATCACACCGACAAAGTTTTCACAGAGATGGGCAAAGATGGACATGCAAAGTACTGCATTCGGCGTGAAATCGAGAAGACGAAAGCCGTATGTGTACATGATATCATTGAAGAAGTCGGAAAAGGGGGGACAGAGCCCGCAATAGAAATATGCAGTGAAGAAAGGGTATCTGTCCGATCCACCTTTGAGCAAGCACCTGGGATTACGCGTGTGGCGGGGTGAGCTTGCGTCTCTTTTGCCCACATGCACTGGTATCGCCCCTTCAGAGCTTCAGCATCGAGCGATGGAGGGAAGACGACGAGCCTCTTCCGCATCTTCGCCAGTTCGCTCTCCGGAACATCGGCTTTCGCCTCCTTGTCCTTGCCTTTGCTGGCCTTGGGCGGCATGGCGGCTGTGAGGATGGAAGCTGGGGGTGGAGCGAGCGTGGAAGCAGCGGGCGGAAGAGGAAAAGGCTTCGCTCTGAGCTCGAGAGGAGGAAGGCGATGGCGATGGCCAGATTGAGAAGAAGAGGGGGGTAAATAGGCTTGTGCCTCTGCGGCTTCTCCTTTTTATGGGGAAGGAGCGGGGCCGCCTCTTTTATTCCCCAATGTGAATGCGCCTCTATAGGCGCGAGGCAGTTGCAGCCTTTTTGGCATGCTTCCCACGTCGCGCGCTCGGTGCGTGTAGTGGGGGGCACAGTAAAACGAGATATTTACGAGCAGTTAATTCCCTGCCACGCGTGCCCGTGCACTGTTTGGGCCTAGCCCAACAATGCCTCGCACTCGTGTATGGCCTAGGCCCGGGGGCTCCTGTCGGTGTACTAAGTATTGGGCCACTAGTACCCCGTACTTGTGCACGGGCAGTTGTAGCCATCCTCGCGACAAGGCTTGCTGGGAACAGCTCGAGGTCGATTCAAGCCACCAAGGAAATCATCAAGTCAGAGATATGAGGATCAGCAGATAAGCAAAGCTGGAATCCGAAGGCCAGCTTCCCCGGCAAGATCCTTGCCGGGATGGCCTGTGGAGCCCGGCAAGGCTTAGCGCCCGGCAAGGCTTGGCGCCCGGCAAGGCTTGGTGCCCGGCAAGACTCGGCGCCTGGCGAGATTCTACCACTGTGCCACCGCTTCGGCACAGTAACAAGTCTGACATTCTGGGTCCTTCTCTGGATGCGTGGCAACGCACCAGTGGAGGAGAGCTTAAGCGGTGCTGATGGGATGGCCCCTTTTTCCATCCCCAAGAAAGTGAGGACACCTAAACGGACACCTCACGGTGCATTAAATGCGTTTGTCCTAATCCATCAGGGGTTAGGTATGATACCCTGTAGCTACTTTACACCTCAATGTATGTACATTTTGCCACTGTGGAGACCCCTTTGAGCATATAAAAGGAGGCCCAAGGCAACTGCTACAGGGGAGGAGAACTTCTGGCCCATTCTGCATGCGTAGCGGCTCTTTGAACGTATTGTTCATTGCGAGCACTCCTGAAGGCTGGGCTCAAGAACATTAATAAGAACACAAAGCAGGAGTAGGGTTTTACGCTGATCAGCGGCCCGAACCTGGGTAAAAACTTCCCGTGTCGATCGTTGGTTCTGCTCTTTGTGTATACCTCTCCCCCCGCCGAATCGTAAAGGGATCTCTCGAGATCCCATAGGTGTCGTGCCCCGACACGTTAGCAGCATCCTACAGTAGTGTCTCAATCTATTTGCTAGCCTTCATTTGTACTAAGCGGGAATGCTTCTTGTGCATCCAATTCCTTAAACCCAAAGTTGTGCCAAATGAGTCCACCATACCTACCTATATGCGGTATTTCCATGCCGTTCCAAGTAAATTTGCATGTGCCAACTCTAATTTTTTAAAATAACTTTCCATTTTGTGTGCCCGTACCACTCATTAAGCGGCAGGGGGTGGCCAATATTTTCCATGATAGATGGGTCATTCTCATGATGAGTGTTTATTCACTTGTCATTGCACGAGAAAGTGGCAGGTAATAGGGATGCCCATTCCCGAAATGAAAAAAATTAATATGATGATAATAATAAATTCCTTGGAAAGTGTTGGTATGGAAGACACCCATGGATACGGCTAGCCATGGATTGTGAAAGAATGGTGGAAAGGAAATTAACTTTATTTTCTGTTTGGGAACCACCTATAATATGTCTAGCATGGAAGATATTGGGAATTCTCGGTCGTTTTCGTTGACAGGAAAAGCATGCCTCTCGAAATAATTTTATATCTCTAAGTTAAGCCTTGAGCTCTCGCACCTCTGCAAATCTCTACTTCTCAATGCGAAGGGCCTATTTATTTACTTTTATGCAATTTTTATTTTTATTTCGAGTCTCCATCTTCTCTTACAAAGCACTAACTAGAGAACACTATTGTCATACTTGTGCATTAGGTGTAGCTAACATTGAATGTGTTTCATGAATGGATCAATGATTGAGCATAATGGGCTAGGGATAACTTTCTTTACCGTTGATATTTTGAAAGACATGGTTGCTTGTTGGTATGCTTGAGTATTTATGTCTTCATGTCAAACTATAGACTATTGCTTTGAATCATTCAAGTCCAAATGTCCATGCCACAAAAGAAAAGATTATATGATGAATATGATAGGTAGCATTCCACATCAAATTTTTTGTTTTTTTATCATTTACCTACTCAAGGATGAGCATGAATTAAGCTTGGGGATGCTTGATACTGATATGTCTCTGTCGTATCTATAATTTTTTATTGTTCCATGCCGATATTATACAACTTTTACATACTTTTGGCAACAATTTATATGATTTATTGGACTAACCTATTGATCCAGTGCCCAGTGCCAATTCCTGTTTGTTGCATGTTTTTTGTTTCGCAGAATATCCATATCAAACGAAGTCCAAATGTGATAAAAATTTACGGAGAATTGTTTTGGAATATTTGTGATTTTTGGGAGGTGGAATCAACGCAAACGAGGGCCCACAACCACCATGATACACTAGGGCGCGCTCCAGGGCCCAGGCGTGTGGTGGTGGGTTGTGCCCTCCTTGTAAGTCAGTTGGAGCTCTACTTCGGGCGCAAGGAAGCTTATATCCAAAAAAAATCGTGTTAAAATCTCAGCGCAATCGGAGTTACGGATTTCCAGGAATATAAGAAACAGTTTTTGGCCAGAAAATAGAAACGAGAAACAGAAGAGAACAGAGGGATAGATCCAATCTAGGAGGGGCTCCTGACCCTTCACTGCCATGGAGGCCATGGACCAGAGGGGGAACTCTCCTCCCATCTAGGGGGGAGGCCAAGGAAGAAGAAGAAGGAGGGGTCTCTCTCCCGGTGGGGCCGGAACGCCCCGGGGCAATCATCGTGTGATGGCAATCTACTCCAACAACTCCGTCATCTTCACCAACATCTTCATCACCTTCCCCCATCTATATTCAGCGGTCCACTCTCCCGCAACCCGCTGTACCCTCTACTTGAACATGGTGCTTTATGCTTCACACTATTATCCAATGATATGTTGCCATCCTATGATGTCTGAGTAGATTTTTGTTGTCTTACCGGTAATTAGTGAATTGCTATGGTTGGTTTAATTTGCTTGTGGTTATGTTGTTGTCCTTTGGTGCCCATCATATGAGCGCACGTGTGGATCACACTATAGGGTTAGTTGTATGTTGATAGTACTATGCATTGGAGGGCAAGGGTGACAGAAGCTTCAGCCTACCATAGAAATTGATGTATACGGGATTGAAGGTGGACCTATATATATATATATATCTTAATGCCATGGTTGGGTTTTACCTTAATGAATGTTAGTAGTTGCGCATGCTTGCTAATAGTTCCAATCATAAGTGCATAGAATTCCAAGTAAGGGACGACATGCTAGCAGTGGCCTCTCCCACATAAAAACTTGCTATCGGTCTAGTAACGTAGTCAATTGCTAAGGGACAATTCCGCAAATCCTACCACCACTAATCCACACTCGTTTTACTAAACTTAACTGTTTCTTTATCTAAACAACACCTAACTTTTATTTTCACGTTCTTTATCATCTTGCAAACCTATCCACACCTACAAAGTACTTCTAGTTTTATTCTTGTTCTAGGCAAAGCAAATGTTAAGTGTGCGTAGAGTTGTATCGGTGGTCGATAGAACTTGAGGGAATATTTGTTCTGTCTTTAGCTCCTCGTTGGGTTCGAAACTCTTATTTATCGAAAAAGGCTACAAATGATCCCCTATACTTGTGGGTTATCAAGACCTTTGTCTGGCGCCGTTGCCGGGGAGCAATAGCGTGGGGTGAATATTCTCGTGTGTGCTTGTTTGCTTTATCACTAAGTAGTTTTTATTTTCTGTTCTAAGTTGTTTTATATCTTTAGTTATGGATATGGAACACGAAATACCAAAAAAATTAGTTGTACTTGCTACTCATGGAGATGAGGAATCTCCTAAGACTCTCGATGCTCGTTATGTGCAAAATATTAAACACTACTTTGATAATCCTGAGAAAACCCCATTCAACATGATAATGGGAGACACATTGGATCAACGTGAATACTTTAGGGATTATCGCTTGACATAAAAGGGAAACTATTGATGAGGATATGACTACCTTGGATACGACCAAAAATATTGCATACATGCATATTTGTGAGGTGATTTCTAATGCAAACTATGCAATAATTTATTTATGTTATCCAGGATCAAAATATTTCACAGACTTTTGTGCCATGTTTAATTGCAGGTGTATGGGACATTTGTACAATCCACATATGAAGATAAGGGAAAAAGAGAAGTTTAGGTGCTGTTCAAAAAGACCTCTCACGTCACTTTTGGGCCAAGAGAAGATAGAGTCCAAGTCTCTCATGTTCTGGACTTAGATTCGGACTACACAGACATACCTGGCTCAAAACGGCAAGATATCTTTCATCCAGGCTCCGAATTGGGCGATTCTTTTTTTGTTGGAAAGTAGATTTTGTGCTCTTTCCAACCCAATTGGATTCACCTTTCAATTCGACCGGAGCATTGAGATATTGACGAAACAATCTGACACTGCAGCAGAATCCGAGTCAAACTACAAGTCCAAAGGTGTTGCATCACCTCCACTTGGGCCCATGGGCCTTGTACGACCTAGGGTTAGTTTTAGGCTGCCTTGGAACGTCCTCCCACCTCTTTGGCCGCCACCCCTTGATCCTATATGAGTAGATCAATCTAGTAGCTTTTTCATTGGGATTTGTTTAGTTAAAAGTTAGCCATTGCAACTTCGTGTACTTCATTTGTGTCCAACGACCAGACCAAGACCGCTTTTGGATCCCCACCTTTATCAATACTTCATCTATATTCGCAATATTCAGATTGCATTATCATATTCTTGTTTGTTCTTCGACTGCGTGCAGGAATAGATCTTCGTGGTCAGGCTGATCGTGCTTCCAGCATCGTCAGTGACCTCAAGAGATTGGTTTAGCGATTGCTAAGACGCAACATCGTGCACGTTTGTAGTCGGATCGTCAAAGTCGGCTCCACCAAATCGATAGTTATCATCTCATCGAAAGATTGAGACTCTCGCCTTTATCAACTATTGTGGGATCAAATTGATATGTTGCATTGGAATGCTTGGAATTTATGCCAGAGATATGATTATACTTGTTGCTCTAGGATGAAGGCTCCACACCTTCCCTTTTCATGCAAATTGAATGATAATGAAACCTTAGCTTCTTATGATAATGGTAGATATGATTACTATGATGTGGAACGAATAGAAGAATTTGTTGCTTTTAAGGGTGCTTATGAAATTGAATCTCTGTTTGAAAAATTTGAAGATTATGATGATTCTGTTTATAGACCTGAAAATTTTGCTATACTTAAATATTGCTATGTGAATTATAAATACAATGCCGATATTGATGCGTTTATTGAGAAAGTCTCCGCTGTCCAAGAAGAGACTAAGATTTTGCAGGAATCTATGGAAGAAGAAATTGATGACACTGTGATCTCATTAGATGAAAAAGATGACGATGAGAGCGAAGAACAAAAGGAGGAAGACCGGATTAGCTACCTGTGCCCACCTTCTAATGAGAGTAACTCTCCAACTCATATATTGTTTAATGTCCCTTCATTCTTACTGAAGGGTGAATGCTATGATCCCCTGGATTCGTTTGAAATATCCCTTTTTTATGAACTTGATGCTTGCTATGCTTGTGACCATGATGACAATTTGAATTATGCTTATGGAGATGAACTTGCTATAGTTCTTTATGTTGAGAATGAAATTGTTGCTATTGCACCCACACATGATAGTCCTATTAACTTTTTGAATTCTCCAAACTACACTATATCGGAGAAGTCTGCAGTTATTAAGGATTACATTGATGGGTTGCGTTCTACCATTACACATCATGATTTTGATGAATATAATATCCATGTGCTTGATGCTCCTACTTGCAATTATTATGAGAGAGGAACTACATCTCCGCCTCTCTATGTTTCCAACACGAAAAAATTCCAACATGAATTGTTCTTTTATGACATGCCGATGCATAGGAAGAGAGTTAGACTTCGTCATTGCATGATATATGTTTCTTCGTGCTCACTACTAAATGCCAAATCATTGTTAATTAAAATAGGCTTTGATATACCTTGGGATCCGGGTGGATCCATTAGTTGAGCACTTTATGCCTAGCTTAATGGCTTTAAAGAAAGCGCTGCCAGGGAGACAACCCGGATGTTTTAGTGAGTCATTTTATTATGTTGAGTGCTTTTATAAAGTTTAAAAACAAGAAAAATATAGAGGGGAACTTAAAAAACTTTTTCAAAAAGAGAAGCGATTGGAAGGTTATGCATTGGAGAAGTGAGGGTCGGCCTTGAACACTTGTGTTCATGCTCATGGAAACAATGTAGAATTTTTCATGGAAGTTTCTCACAAAAATAATTATCCCCTTGTACAAATCCATTGTATTATAAAAATAATGTGCCAAGATTTTCCTTTAGGATGATTAGATTGCTTGTTGGTATGTGCGGTGCAAAAACAGAAACTTTGGCTGTAGTGCGTGATTTTACATTTTTTTACTGGAATGTCAAAAGTTTCTGAAATTTTTACATGGTACTTCTATGCAAATTATTTATTTGGTCCTAATTTTTCAGAATTTTTGGAGTTATGTAAGTATAGTCAAAGTTCAGATTACTACAGACTGTCCTGTTTTTGACAGATTCTGTTTTTGATGCATTGTTTTGCTTGTTTTGATGAAACTATCGATTCTATCGGTGGTATGAGCCATGGAGAAGTTATAATACAGTATCTATAATGCAAAAAAAATATGAATGGGTTTTCAACAGTACTTAAAGTAGTAATTTGCTTTATTATGCTATCGGATCTCACCAGTTTTCTGTTAAGTTTTGTGTGGATGAAGTGTTCAAAGATCAAGGAGGTCTCGATATAAGGAGAAGGAGGAGAGGCAAGAGTTCAAACTTGGGGATGCCTAGGGCACCCCAAGTAAATATCCAAGGAGCCTCAAGCGTCTAAGCTTGAGCATGCCCCGGAAGGCATCCCATCTTTCTTCAACAAGTATCGGTATGTTTTCGTTTTCGTTTCATTCATGTGATATGTGTAAATCTTGGATCATCTTTTGTGGTTAGTTTAATTTTTCTTTTTTTGCACCATGCTGGTATGAGATAGTCCATGGTTAATTTATAGAATGCTCATTGCACTTCACTTCTATCTTTTGAGCATGGCTTTATAGAATGCCTCATGTGCTTCACTTATATCATTTGAAGTTTGGATTGCCTGTTTCTCTTCACATGGAAAACCGTTATTTGTAGAATGCTCTTTTGCTTCACTTATACTTATTAGAGCATGGTATTTTGTAGAAAGAATTAAACTCTCATGCTTCACTTATATTTATTTAGAGAGTCAACAAGAATTGGTCATTTGCATGGTTAGTCAATAAATCCTACATAAAACTTATGGATCACTGAATATGATATGTTTGATTCCTTGCAATAGTTTTTCGATATAGAGATGGCAATATGTGGGAAGTACTATTAAACGGTTGTGGTTCGTAGGAATATTGGTGTTAAGGTTTGTGATTCCCGAAGCATGCACGTATAGTCTCTCGTTATGCTATGAAGTTGGAGCATGATTTATTATTGATTGTCTTCCTTATGAGTGGCGGTCGGGGACGAGCGATGGTCTTTTCCTACCAATCTATCCCCCTAGGGGCATGCGTAGTAGTACTTTGGTTTGAGGGCTAATAAAATTTTGCAATAAGTATATGAGTTCTTTATGACTAATGTGAGTCCATGGATTATACGCACTCTTACCTTTCCGCAATTTGCTAGCCTCTTTGGTACCGTGCATTGCCCTTTCTCACCTCGAGAGTCGGTGCAAACTTCGCCGGTGCATCCAAACCCCGTGATATGATACACTCTATCACACATAAGCCTTATTATATCTTCCTCAAAACAGCCACCATACCTACCTATTATGGCCTTTCCATAGCCAATCCGAGATATATTGCCATGCAACTTTCACCGCTTCCGTTTTGATGACTTGAGAATTCATTGTCATATTGCTTTGCATGATCATATAGCTGACATAGTATTTGTCGCTCAGCCACCATTCATCATTTTTTTATACATGTTACGCTAGATCATTGCACATCCTGGTACACTGCCAGTGGCATTCATATAGTCATATTTTGTTCTAGGTATCGAGTTGTAATTTTTATTTCTTTTGAGTTGTAACTAAATAGAAGTGTGATGATCATCATTATTCATTATTAGAGCATGTCCCAGTGAGGAATGGATGATGGAGACTATGATTCTCCCACAAGTCGGGATGAGACTTTGGACAAATATAAAAAGAAAAAGAAAAAAAAGAAAAAAAGTGAGGCTAAAAAGAGCCCAAGAAAAAAGGAAAAAAAAAAGAAAAGAAAAAAATGAGAGAAAAGAGAGAAGGGCATGCTAATTCCACACTTGTGCTTCAAAGTAGCACCATGTTTTTCATATAGAGAGTCTCCTATGTTGTCACTTTCATATACTAGTGGGAATTTTCATTATAGAGTTAGATGCACACCCACTTAGTTTTCATCTTGAGCTTTCATACACTTATAGCTCTTAGTGCATTCGTTGCATGGCAATTCCTACTCCTCGCATTGATATCAATTGATGGGTATCTCCATAGCCCGTTGGTTAGCCGCGTCGATGTGAGACTTTCTTACTTTTTTTTCTTCTCTATATTTACCCCTATCATCATACTCTATTCCACCCATAGTGCAATATCCATGGCTTGCACTCATGTATTGCGTGGGAGTTGAAAAAGCTGAAGCGCGTTAAAAAGTATGAACCAATTGCTCGGCTTGTCATTGGGGTTGTGCATGATAAATACTTTGTGTTAAGAAGACAGAGCATGGCAAGACTATATGGTTTTGTAGGGATAGCTTTCTTTAGCGTTGATATTTTGAAAGACACGATTGTTTGTTGGGATGCCAGGGTATTGATGTCTTTATGTCAAATTATAGACTATTGCTTTGATTCATTCGTGTCTTAATATTCATGCCATGATTAGATATATGATCAAGATTATGCTAGGTAGCATTCCACATAAAAAATTATCTTTTTTATCATTTACCTACTCGAGGACGAGCAGGAACTAAGCTTGGGGATGCTGATATGTCTCTGTCGTATCTATAATTTTTTATTGTTCCATGCTGATATTATACAACTTTTACATACTTTTGGCAACAATTTATATGATTTATTGGACTAACCTATTGATCCAGTGCCCAGTGCCAGTTCTTGTTTGTTCCATGTTTTTTGTTTCATAGAATATCCATATCAAATGAAGTCCAAACGCAATAAAAATTTATGGAGAATTATTTTTGGAATATTTCTGATTTTTGGGAGGTGGAATCAACGCAAACGAGGGCCCACAGCCACCACGAGACACCAGGGCGCGCCCCAGGGCCCAGGCGCGTGGTGGTGGGTTGTGCCCTCCTCGTAAGTCAGTTGGGCTCTACTTCCGGCGCAAGGAAGCTTATATCTGGAAAAAAATTGTTTTAAAATCTCAACGCAATCGGAGTTACGGATCTCCGGGAATATAAGAAACGGTTTTCGGCCAGAAAACAGAAACGCGAAACAGAAGCGAACAGAGGGATAGATCCAATCTAGGAGGGGCTCCTACCCCTCCACTGCCATGGAGGCCATGGACCAGAGGGGGAACTCTCCTCCCATCTAGGGGGAGGCCAATGAAGAAGAAGAAGGAGGGGTCTCTCTCCCCCTCTCTCCCGGCGGCGCCGGAACACCGCTGGGGCAATCATCGTGTGATGGCGATCTACGCCAACAACTCCGTCATCTTCACCAACATCTTCATCACCTTCCCCCATCTATATTCAGCGGTCCACTCCCCCGCAACCCGCTGTAACCTCTACTTGAACATGGTGCTTTATGCTTCATACTATTATCCAATGATATGTTGCCATCCTATGATGTCTGAGTAGATTTTTCTTGTCCTACCGGTAATTGGTGAATTACTATGGCCTGTTTAATTTACTTGTGGTTATGTTGCTGTCCTTTGGTGCCCATCATATGAGCGCGCGTGTGGATCACACCATAGGGTTAGTTGTATGTTGATAGTACTATGCATTGGAGGGCAAGGGTGATAGAAGCTTCAGCCTACCATAGAAATTGATGCATATGGGATTGAAGGGGGACCTATATATATATATATATCTTAATGCTATGGTTGGGTTTTAACTTAATGAATGTTAGTAGTTGCAGATGCTTGCTAATAGTTCCAATCACAAGTGCATAGAATTCCAAGTAAGGGACAACATGCTAGCAGTGGTGTAAGTGCATCTAGTGCCCCTTAGTGATTTTGGTGTATTGAAGACTTATAGGTTAAGGGACTAATGCGTTTGTGAGTGTACACAGGTCTATAAGTCTATGAGGAGTTTGTTATTTACGATGAATGTCGACCCCTAAAAATGAATGTCTTCAACTGAAGACTTTGGTTTTCTTGAAGACTTTGAAAGTGAAGAAATTGGTGTGACCCTGAAGACTTGATATTCATGCGAGGATTATGAAGCGTGAAGACTTTTGTTTTCGTAGTTTCATTTTCTTCTTCTTGAGTCATAGGAAACACCGTACTGTTAAAGGGGGTCGAGGTAAAACTAAGGAAAAGTTTCCAAGTGATGCTCAACTCAAAATCCTACACCTACCCAATCCTTTCGAGTGAAGCCATTGGAAATCGCATTCAGTTTGGTCAAGTTCTTCAGTGAAAGAGACGAAGTTCTTCTGTTCTCTGAGGAATTTGTCCTGACTGAGGAGTTAGGAATTCGCCAGTGCGGATTGCCTTCAAGTGAGGATCATGATAGCCCTGAGGAATTTGATACTCAAATATCCGACCGTTGCTGTGCTGCGCGCCAGCTGTCCAAATATCCTACCCACCTAACGGTCATATCATTGAAGGGCATTTATGTCTTATCATGTCGGGCTGCTCCCTAGGCTATAAATAGCTGCCCCCTACAACCACTAGCTGGTTGGCTGCTCCGAGAGATAGATTGACACTTGTCATTTAGAGCATCCCATCCTCCGAGGACTTTGAGCGAAAATCATCAAGTGAGGAAAAACCCAAAAACCTACAAACCCAAAGTGATTGAGCATCTCCTGTGTGGAACCGACGCTTGTTACCTTTGAGGACTGTGCATCCTCCAGACGGTTAGGCGTCATGGTCTAGAGCATCCAAGAGGAAATTGTGGATTGCCGAGTGACCGAGTATGTGAAGGTTTGGAAGTCACCTGAAGACTTACCACGAGTGATTGGCGAGGTCTGTGTGACCTTAGCTCAAGGAGAATACGGTGAGGACTGTGTGTCCGGGACTGTGTGTCCTCAGGTTTAAATACCTAGCCGCTCTAACCAGACGTACAACTGTCACAGCAGTTGGAACTGGTCTACCAAATCATTGTCTTCACCAAGCTACTGGTTCTATTTCCTCAACCCTTTCATTTCCTCGCATACTTGCTATATATTTGATCATTACTGTTTGAAGACTTTGAGTGAAGACTTTCTCAATTTCCTCAGTTCAATTTCTTCAGTCAGTTTGTCTTCAGCCTGCTTATCCTGTGTTTACGCTACTCGTACTCTGTGCTTGTTTTCATTTCATCATGATGACTGTGCTACTGCTCTGTTATGCTTGCATCTGAGTACTTATTCCGCTGCTAAGTAGTTCGTCGCTTAGGAATTTCCTCACCTTGAAATTCCTCAGTGACAAATTTGTAAAAATCGCCTATTCACCCCCCCTCTAGTCGATATAACGCACTTTCAATTGGTATCAGAGCAATGTACTCCCTTGTTCTGTGTGATTTTGGTTTAACCACCTAGAGTTTTAGTTATGTCGACTGCAGGCATGATCAAGGTCTCGGCTGGGTGTCCTACCTTCGATGGGACGGACTACCCCTACTGGAAGAACAAGATGCGCATGCATCTTGAGGCAATTGACAACGATCTCTGGTACGTTGTGGAAAATGGTGTTCCCTCTGTCACTCCTTCCGTAAACGCTGCTGATGTGAAGAGATTCAAGCAACTCGACTCTCAAGCGAAGAATATCATATGTGGCCATCTGAGCAAAGGGCAGTATGGCAGAGTGAGTGCTTTGGAGACAGCTAAGCTTATCTGGGATAGGCTGTCCAAGGTCAACGAAGGAGTCTCAACTCAACGTGACTCTCGAGTTGACATTCTTCGCAATCTCTTCAACCGCTTCAAAAGACTCGACAACGAAAATGTTCAGCAAACCTTTGATCGCCTCACTGACATTTCAAACGAGCTTCAAGCACTGGGTGCCACTGACATCACCGACCATGAAGTGGTGAAGAAATTGCTGAGGTCACTCGATTCTTCATTCGATACACTGGCACTGATGATTCAAGAACGTGGAGACTACAAGTTACTTGATCCTGCTGATATCCTCGAGAGGCTAAATACTCATGAGTTCCAACTTGCTGAGAAGAGAGATCTCTACGGACCGAGCTATGGCAGATCTCGAGCACTGAAAGCCAAGGCAGTCTCTGAATCTGAAGATGAAGATTCTGGTAGCAGCCTTGGTGATCCTGAAGAACTGAGTCAGGAGCTAGCAATGCTCGTGAGGAAATTCCAGAAGTTCTCTAGACGTGGCCGACTTGGAAAATCCTCAAGAGGTGATGACATGAAATCAGATTCCTCATCCCGTGACTACAAGAAGAGAACTTGCCATAAATGCAAGAAACCTGGTCACTACATTACTGATTGTCCTCAGTGGGAGAAGGAATCAAAGAAGAAGAAATACAAGGATGATAGTTCAGATGACTCTAAGAAGAAGAAGAAATCTTCAAAGTCCTCATCGTCAAAATCTTCAAAGTCTTCATCTCACAAGAAGAGCAGCTCCAAGAAAGCTCGGGCATTCATTGGCAAGGAAATGGACTCTGAAGCTGAATCTGAGGAACATGAGGAAGAGGAGGCATCTGAGGAGTCAGACTCTGGTGTGGCGAGCCTAGCCCTCGCTACTGCTTATGTTAGCAAGTCCATCTTCAACACTGAGGAAAATGGCTTCCCCAACACTGCTGATGACGGCAACGATGACTATGCTCCCACCTATTGCTTCATGGCAAAAGGTGCCAAGGTACTCAAATATCCCTCCTCTGAATCAAGTGAGGATGAATCTGATGATAACCTCAAACCCAGCTATTCCAAACTTGCTAATATTGTTGTTAAACAACAAAAGGCTTTGGAAAAGGTTCAAAATATGCTAGACAAAAGCGATGACCTGTTAGGTGAGGAAATGGATCGAACTCAAACACTGACTGATAATCTTCAGCAACTACAGTCTAAGTTTGACTCCCTTCAAGGTCGTCATGAAACTCTCTTAGCCGATCATGAGAAGCTTTCTTATGAATTTCTTCAAAGAAAGCAAGATCTTGAGAAGCTAAGGGTGAGTCATGAAGATCTTCAGAAGAAAAATGATTATTTGCTTGCTCAACAGATCAGTTCCACTCAGGAAGAATTTATTCCACCATGCTTGAAATGCATTGAACGTGAAACTGCTAATTCTTCACCTGAATGTTCAAATGCTTCTATTGCTGCAAATTCTTCAACTATCTCTGTGGTCACAAATTTCTCATCTGAGGATACCACTAGTATCACTGACGAAAATGCAGGGTTGAAGGAATCGTATGTGACAGGCATGTACAAAAGCCTCAAAGGGCATCAGACTCTTTGTGATGTGCTCAAAAAGTAGATCTTGAACAGGAACCCTAGGAAAGAGGGTATTGCCTTTGAGAGGAAACTCAATGCTGATGGAACCTACTGGAAACCTGAGCAGTATCCCAAAACCTCATGGGTTGCTGCGAAGGGATCTACCGTAGATCCATCCACTTTATCTGGCTTTACTTGTGAATCCTCATATTCATCTGATGAGTCATTTGACTCCAACTATAAACTGTTCAAAAATTAGAATGGTGAAGTATTTGCTAGATATGTTGGATCTAACTGCAGGAATGGTCCCCCTATGAAGAAAATCTGGGTTCCCAAAAGGTGCTTTGAAAGTCTTCAGGTGAATGTCCTCATGACACCACCTGTGAAGAATAAGAACCCCAGATCAAATTCTTCATATGGACCAAAGTCTTCATATGGATCCAAGTCCTCTTGTGGATCAAATTCCTCACATGGATCCAAGTCTTCACATGATCATCATCATGCTAACGCTTCTGTTTCGCAGGGAAAATCTAAGAGTTCTGATTATGTGCATTATTCTTCAAATCATTATATTCATAAGTCCTCGAAGAATTTCTCTGCTTACTCATATGTCTATGCTAATCCCTCTCCTGTGAAACGAAGCACTCTGGCTTCAATGCCACCTTTTTCTTATGGAGCTCGCAGAATGATGAACTCTTTGCCACCCCTCCAGATGTGGGTGGTGAAGAAAAAGAACTAATCTCTTATGCAGGGTCAGGTCTCCAGACGAACTAAATCGTCTGAAGAATTTGCTGGAGACCTGAAATGCTTGAAAGGACGCAAGCTAATCATGAAGAAATGATTTATTCATTTCTCACGTCCTCATATTGCTATATATACATATGTTGCTTTAATTGATGAAATATGTCTGATGAATTTGATGTCATATTCTTCACTCTGAAGTATATGAGTTCATAAGATGCACTAATTCATCTGCAGGATGATTTACCCAAAGCTACTGAGTGGGTCCTCGATAGTGGATGTACAAATCACATGACCGGTGACAAGAGCTTACTGATGAACACTCCTTTATCTCCATCACACTTGAAGCATATCACCTACGCTGACAAAGGCAAAAGAAAGGTATTGGGTCTAGGTAGGGTTGCAATCTCAAAGGATCGACACATGGATAAAGTCATGCTTGTCGAGTCCCTCGGATTCAACCTCATGTCTGTCTCAATGCTTTGTGATCTTGATATGGTTGTTGTCTTTGGCAAATATCGTTGCTTAGTGCTCATGGAATCTGACAATTCCAAAGTCTTCGAAGGCTTTAGGAGAGGAGACTTGTATATTGTTGATTTCTCTGCAGGACCACAGCCTGCCACTTGTCTACTTGCTAAAGCTTCAGAAGGCTGGCTATGGCATCGACGACTGGGTCATGCTGGCATGAGGAACTTACACACGCTCGTGAAGAAAAAGCACATCATTGGCATCGAGGGTGTCAAATTCCTCAAAGATCATCTTTGTGGGGTTTGTGAGGCTGGAAAAATGACCAGAGCCAAGCACCCCTCGAAGACTATCATGACTACTTCTCGTCCTTTTGAATTGCTTCATATGGATCTTTTTGGCCCTACTCATTATGCTACACTAACAAATGCAGCATCTCTATATGGCTTTGTTGATGACTATTCTCGTTACACATGGGTGCATGTCATTACTTACAAAACTGAAGTGCAGGAAGTCTTCAGACGATTTTCCTCAAGGGCTTCGACGAATTTTGGTGTGAAGATCAAGCATATATGTAGTGACAATGGGACCGAGTTCAAGAATACTGGTCTTGATGACTATCTCGATGAACTTGGTATTACTCATGAGCTATCTGCCCCATACACTCCTCAGCAGAATGGCATTGTGGAGCGCAAGAACAGGACTCTTGTTGAGATGGCTCGCACCATGCTTGATGAATACAAGACACCTCGTCACTTCTGTCCTGAGGCAATTGATACTGCATGCCACATCATCAACAGGGTATATCTTCACAAATTCTTCAAGAAGACCTTATATGAACTCCTCACTGACAAGAAACCCAATGTGAGTTATTTCAAAGTCTTCGGTGCTAAATGTTGGATTAGAGATCCTCATCGCAATTCTAAATTTGCACCGAAAGCACATGAAGGTTTTATGCTTGGTTACGGAATGGACTCTCACACCTACAGGGTCTTCAACACCTATCACAACAAGGTTGTTGAAACTGTAGATGTGCAGTTCAATGAAACTAACGGCTCGCAAAGAGAGCACCTACCTCCTGTGCTAGATGAAAAGACGCCTGAGGAAACCATCAAGTTCAAAGCTACTGAGGATGTCATTCCTACTGAAGAAATCATTCCAGAACATGAAGAACAGCATGCTGGCGCATCTGAAGAAAATGGCTCTGAAGAAAATGCTGAGCCAAACCAAAGTCGTCAACCTGCTCATCCCCGCGTTGCAAATGAAGTACAGATTGAGAGAATCATCAATGACATCAACGCACCAGGTCCTCTGACTCGCTCAAAAGCTTCACATTTATCTAACTTTTGTGGGCATTTTGCTTTCGTCTCTATCACAGAGCCCACCAAAGTTGATGAGGCATTTCTGGAGCCTGAATGGATTCAAGCAATGCAAGAGGAATTACATCAATTCAAGCTGAACAATGTGTGGGAGCTTGTCAAGTGACCGGACCCATGCAAGCACAATATCATCGGTACCAAATGGATCTACCGCAACAAGCAAGATGAAAATGGCCTAGTGGTGAGGAACAAGGCTCGTCTTGTGGCTCAAGGCTACACACAGGTTGAAGGAATTGATTTCGATGAAACTTTTGCACCTGTTGCTAGACTTGAGGCTATTCGCATATTGCTTGCTTATGCTAACCATCATAATATCATCATATATCAAATGGATGTGAAAAGTGCATTCCTCAATGGTAAGCTTGAGGAAGAAGTATATGTTGCTCAACCCCCAGGTTTTGAAGATCCTAAGCATCCTGACAAAGTCTTCAGACTCAATAAGGCCCTCTATGGCCTCAAGCAGGCCCCTCGGGCGTGGTATGATACCTTGAAGGAATTCCTCATGAAGAAAGGCTTCAAACCCGGTTCACTCGACCCAACTCTTTTCACCAAAACCTATGATGATGAATTATTCGTGTGCCAAATATATGTTGATGATATTATCTTTGGCTGTACTAACCAACATTACAGTGACGAATTTGCCTACATGATGAGTGAGGAATATCAAATGTCCATGATGGGAGAATTGAAATTCTTCTTAGGTCTTCAAATTCGTCAACAACGCAATGGCATCTTCATTTCTCAAGAGAAATACCTCAAGGACGTTCTGAGGAAATTCGGTATGCAAGAATGCAGAGGCGTCAAAATCCCTATGCCCACAAATGGCCATCTATGCACTGATGAAAATGGAATAGACTTCGATCAAAAGGTATACCGCTCCATGATTGGCTCTTTATTGTACCTATGTGCATCTAGGCCGGATATTATGCTTAGTGTTTGCATGTGTGCCCGTTTTCAAGCTACACCGAAGGAATCACACCATAAGGCTGTGAAACATATTCTTCGATATCTAGCTCACACTCCAACACTTGGATTATGGTATCCCAAGGGCTCGGATTTTGATCTCATTGGATATTCTGACTCTGACTATGCTGGTGATCATGTGGACCGCAAGTCAACATCAGGCACATGCCATTTCCTCGGACAATCCTTAGTATGTTGGTCCTCGAAGAAGCAGAACTGCGTATCACTCTCTACTTCTGAAGCTGAGTATATTGCTACTGGTTCTTGCTGTGCTCAATTGCTATGGATGAAGCAAACCCTCAAGGACTACGGCATCAATGTGAAGAATGTGCCACTCTACTGCGACAACGAGAGTGCCATCAAAATTGCTCATAACCCAGTTCAGCACTCAAAGACAAAGCACATCGAGATTCGTCATCATTTTCTTCGAGATCATGTGTTGAAGGGTGACATCTCTATTGATCCCGTGAAGTCTGAAGAACAGCTAGCGGATATCTTCACAAAGCCCTTGGATGAGAAGAGATTTAGCAAGTTGCGGTGTGAGCTAAATATCTTAGAATCTTCGAATGTCCTTTGAAAAGGACACACATCCTAACACTTATGCAAATTGATGACTTAGATGTGCAACACACGAAGAAATGTTTTTCTTCAGTCAATGAAGACTAACCCTCTAAGTGTGAAGAAATTAATGGAGAATTTGATTCTCAGAGCCCTACGACAATTGTACGCGGTGTCTGAAATCATCATTCTTACACGGTGGGTCACGCCACCACAAAAAGTTGAAAGTCTTCAAAATTTGAGTTTTTCCATCATTGTGCAAATTCTTCAAATTTTCAAATTCTTCAACTTTGCAAAGTCTTCACTCTTTCCGACTGTGTTCTTCATTAACTATATATATATTTGAGTTTTTCTGTCCTCTACAGCATTCACTTATTGCTAATTCTTCAAGTTGACCTTTACCTAAGTGAATGTGATCGAACCCTTCCCTTCTATGCTAAACTCAACCCAGTCTGTTCACAAATTCTTCATGTGCGTTCTATTTGAAACCCGTTCAAAGTCTTCACTGTGTCCTTGACAGCTGAAGAATTTGCGAACTAAACATTAAAATATTCTTATCTGAATTTTCGGCTTTTGCCGCTCAAACCGTTTCATATCCCTCGATAAGATTTATCTATTCACCCACGATCTAACACGATCTCCACTTCACAGTACGTGGGTGACACATGTCGCTAGGATGAGAAGGGTCAGGGGCATGTTCGTCCATTTTCCTCGAACAGGCGGTTTTTCACCTCGGCTATAAATACCCCCTCACCCTCCTCAGATTTCTCCTCCCGCTCGATCTCACTCCCCTCGCTCGAGCTCTCAGACCTAGCGCCGCCGCTACATTCCATCGTCGCCGGTGAGGAAGAGCTTCACTGCCTCGACCTCGTCGCCGTCGTACTCACGCCGGCCGCGGAAATCTTCACTCCGCCGCCGCCGTAGCTGTTTTCCATCACCAAGTTAGGGCGTGGAAGATCTGAACGGACGAACATCTCCACTGCCACTCTCAGTTCGTCGTGTTCTTCGTCACGGGTAAATAAAATTTATTTTTACTGCCCATGTTGATTCTGATGATTTCCACAAAATCTTCAAAAGGTGTTTATTCTTCAACTTTCATGTTCTTAAACACCAACTTGCTTCTGTCCTTGATCAGTTTCTCTAAGCAACATTTTTCTTCAAGATTCCTCAATTGTGTGGATTTTCAATCTACACAACTCTGGAACCTAAGTCAAAATGCTTAGTGAAATTCCTCAAGACACCCCTGGTCATCTTCCTCAAACTTGATACTTTTGAAAATCTTCTGAGAATGCATATGACCTCTCCAAAACTCTTCGCACCTATATTCTGTTCACAGGTACACATGTCCGCTGCTGAATCTCTAGGTTCTCATCAACTTAACTCATTTGCAGCGTTCCTTGAAGAAAAATTGCATACCTCATCAGAAAATTCGATTGTTCAAAACCCTCAAGTGAAGAAAATGGCTGATGGTAAAAGACCTCAGAAGGGAGGAAAGAGGCCAGAAACAAATACTGCTTTTGAGATCCCTGATGACATCTATGATGAATATTGTACTCCCGATGAAGCAACTCATGGCAAGGAGAACAAAAATCAGCGCAAAGTGCGCATTCAGAAGATTGAGAGGAGATGGGCAAGAGAATGGAGGGAATATCGCTATGTCACTCCCAAGTACATGAAGAAATTCGCTGTTAACCCTCCATGTCCAAGACCTCCATTGGCTCTTGGCCAAGAAGCTGATCCCACTAGCATCATAAGAGGTGAGGAATTTCCTCAGGAGTGGGCTAAGCGTCAAGCCAAGCTGACCAAAGTGGCTAAAGAGGCAGTGAAGAAATTCAATGAAGATTCTGTTGCTGCCGCCACTGAGGCCTCTGCTATCAAGCCTAAGAAGGCTATGCTGAAGAAATCAGCTGTCAAGACAAGTTCCTCAGCTGCAATGCCCTCACGGCCAAGCTCTTCAAAGCCCTCACGGCCTGTTCCTCAAGCAAATTCCTCAAAAGCAGCTCCAACTCCCTCGGTTGCAAAATCCTTAGCTGCTCCTGCAAAGTCCTCAGCACCTATGCATCTTGCCACATGCCAAAGGACTACTGGAATCTCAATTGCTTCAGGAGTCTCTGCAAGTTCTTCAGCTCCACCTCAGTCTTCAACAACTCCGACCTTGCTGAAGAAAAAGGCCACTGCTGGACGAGGCACAAGGCCAAGTCCTCACAAGAAGCAGGTCGCCTTTCAGGTTCCGTCAAGCGAAGACGAAGCTGATGATGAAGAATTAGCTGAGATCATCAGAGATCGACAACAAAGGGCCTCTAGTGCCAAAGGCAGTGCTGTGCCCCTCATGCTGGATCCAAGGAAGATCCTTGATTTTATTGATCTATGGCACAAGGATCCAAATACACCTTTGCCTGAATTAAACCTCACTCCTGGTCAAAGTCACATGTTGACGGCCTTCATTAATGAAGAGAAATGGAAATTTGAAAAGGCCAGGCAGGTGAAGAAGGCTCAGTACAAGAAGGAGCGTTTTCTGAAGAACAATGTTGTGAAAATGTCTCCTGAAGAACTTGTGTCTATGCAGGCTGAGATCAAAGCACTCAGTGATGAATTTCATGCATTCCGTGCAGATTGGCTAGGTGCCAAAGTCAGATTCGTCAGAATGGCAAAAGAATTTACTCCAAGTGTTGCAGCTTCATCGCAACCCAAATTTCCTCAGACTGGAACATCTGTTCAGTCTGCTGAAGAAAATGAAAGCGCCAGAGCTGATGAAGAAATTCCAGTCTCTGAAGAAAATGCCAGGGCAACCTCCAACATTGCGCTTGAAGAGCAATCCAGGCCAGTTGAAGCATCTGCTACTGTGCCTGAGGAATCTGAACATGCCAGGGCAACTGCATCAGTTGTGCCTGAAGAAATTCAACCAATTTCCTCTGCTCCTCCTACACCGATGACAAGCATCAACCTTCCTTCTGCAACAGAAGCGAAGAAAACCAAGGCTGCGGAGCGAGCAGCTGTGAAGAAAAGGAAAGCATCTGCCTCCTCAGAGTCTTCAGCTCCCAAGAAAGTGAAGACTTTGACGAGTTCATCTGAAAACCCAATTGATGCTATTCCAATATCAAGCATGCCATCAAAGGAGATCATTCCCTTTGGTGAGGAATATGAAATTCCAAGTAAATCTGACGAAGATGATCCTTCTGCTACTTCGACAGAGCAGATGGATGAAGAAATTGAAGTGGATACTTTCCCTTCAACCCCACTGGTATCATCGCCCATGCCTCAGTTCACAGCTGAAGAGGCAGGCGTCGAAGGAATTGAAGAAGATGAGGATGTGGATATTGGGTCTACAACACCTATTCTAAATGATGACTTTTGGGAAAGTCATCACCCCAATTCACCTCTGACAACCCCTCTACATCATGTTCCTCAGTCCCCTGTGCCAACTGAAGAAATTCATACGGGCTCTGATGAACGTCAAGCTTCACTTCACTCTATTCCTGAAGAAGTTCCAGTCACTAGCGCTGATGTACATATGTCTGAAGAAATGGAGGCCAAGGCTGCTGCTGAAATTCCTCAGCCTGTGGCTCCAGTGGCTATACCTCAAGAGGCTGTAAATTCTTCAACTGTTAATCTTCAGCCCAAGCCACAGAACCCTCACTCCAAGAAGCAAAAGTTTAATGCTGAGGATTTCTTCAATGAGCACATATTCTTCACTGACTACAATCCCTATGACTCTGCTCGACTTCGTCGCAAGCGCTTCTGGACTGCAAGCCAGATGAACTTCTACTCCTCATTGTTGGTTGATAAGGATAAGATCTTTGAACATGAGCAAATTCCTCATGTAGATATGGAATCACTGCCCTGCTTCACCCCAGTCCTCAGTGTTCTTCATGACGCTGGGTTACTCAATTTCTGCACCGACATCTGCGATTGGAATGAAGAACTCATTCTTCAATTCTTCGCCACGCTGCACATTACTGGAAATGTTGATGATGTCAATTCATGGGTATTGGACTGGATGACCGATAATACTCATTTCAAAGCACCGGCCTCTGAATTGCTTCATGCCGTCCTAGTCAGTCCTCCCACTGAAGGTGCAAGGCTTCTCTATGTAGAACCTGAACTGTCTGATCATCTGATGCAAGTGCTGATGAAGCCTTTGAAGCCAGGCCAAGCTCCAAGGACCAAATTCCTTGTCAAGGAATTGCTCTATGTGCCAAGGACAGTCTATCGCATATTGACCAAAACCCTCAGTCCAATCAAGGGCCACAACTCTGATGATGAAGAAGTTGTTGGCATTATGAAGAATCTGCTGTTCAATATCATTCACGGTATTCCTATCAACTACCACGATTTCTTCATGAGGACTTTGGCCAATGCTGCTCTGTCGCCTTTCGAGTTGAAGCCTTATGCTCCCTGGATCATGAGATTCATCAGATCAAGGTCTTCAATTAATTATAAGGCTGACTTTCAAAATCATCTCAGCTATTTGCCCCCTATCGAAGTCCTCAAACAGACTATTTCCTCAGCTGACGAGAAGGGCAAGGCTGCTGTTATTGATGAAGGTACTCGTCCATTGGATGGACAGTTTCGCAAAGCTACTTCCTATTCCACCAATGATGACTCTGCAACTCAAGATTCTGCCGCCAAAGCTTCAGAACATCATCCTCAAGCCACAGCTCCGCGTGTGATGACTGATCGTGAACTTCTCCTTAGTCTTCATCAGAAAGTTGATCGAAATCACAAGTGGGTCAAGCGTCAGTTTGGTGCAATTCTTCAGAACATGACAGTCACTCAAAATACTGTGAAGAAGAATCACTACTACTTGCATGAAGTCTTTGACCGCACTTGGGCGATTCTGTCTAATCTTCATAGTGCTGAAGAACTCAAGGAGATGGGATTCCAACAGGACTTTGACTGGTCTTAGCCACCTTCGAAAAAATTCAAGAAAGTCAAAGTTCCTCAGCTTGTTGCCAGTTCATATTCTTCATCGCGCGAGATGGATGAAGCTGAAGACTTGAACGACACTGCGGCAGGCCCTACCTCAACCGACGACCCCAACAATGCTGGCGCTCCTCCATCGACATCATGATGATATTCTTCAGGGGCGTTAGTCCTCATTTTTCGTCCCTTTTGGTCATTCGATGACAAAGGGGGAGAAATTTGAGTTAGTCTTCAAGCGGGTCTTATATATGGGCTATATTTTTGTTAAGTTACAACTCTTGCTTTTCTGAGGTGTTTGCTCTGATGAGTTGTAAACTTAAGTCCTATGGTGGTCTGATACTTTTGCTCTATTTTTCTGCATGCTATTTCCTCAATACCATAATGCACGCATGCTGAATTTCGTCAGACACCATATTTCATCTTGCATTTCAAATTCTTCAAATCATATGTTAAATGCGTGTATGAATTTCAAGATATAGGGGGAGTTCTCCATGATATTACTCAACAATGTGCATTTGCTATTTCAAAGCAAATTCCTCAAATATGCACATCTTCAGGGGGAGTTCTTCTATATCTTGCAATCAAATTCCTCAATATCAGTATTTACACTTCATATGTTTATCCCCGTTGAAAACTTAACCTATATTGTCATCAATCACCAAAAAGGGGGAGATTGTAAGTGCATCTAGTGCCCCTTAGTGATTTTGGTGTATTGAAGACTTATAGGTTAAGGGACTAATGCATTTGTGAGTGTACACAGGTCTATAAGTCTATGAGGAGTTTGTTATTTACGATGAATGTCGACCCCTAAAAATGAATGTCTTCAACTGAAGACTTTGGTTTTCTTGAAGACTTTGAAAGTGAAGAAATTGGTGTGACCCTGAAGACTTGATATTCATGCGAGGATTATGAAGCGTGAAGACTTTTGTTTTCGTAGTTTCATTTTCTTCTTCTTGAGTCATAGGAAACACCATACTGTTAAAGGGGGTCGAGGTAAAACTAAGGAAAAGTTTCCAAGTGATGCTCAACTCAAAATCCTACACCTACCCAATCCTTTCGAGTGAAGCCATTGGTAATCTCATTCAGTTTGGTCAAGTTCTTCAGTGACAGAGACGAAGTTCTTCTGTTCTCTGAGGAATTTGCCCTGACTGAGGAGTTAGGAATTCGCCAGTGCGGATTGCCTACAAGTGAGGATCATGATAGCCCTGAGGAATTTGATACTCAAATATCCGACCGTTGCTGTGCTGCGAGCCAGCTGTCCAAATATCCTACCCACCTAACGGTCATATCATTGAAGGGCATTTATGTCTTATCATGTCGGGCTGCTCCCTAGGCTATAAATAGCCGCCCCCTACAACCACTAGCTGGTTGGCTGCTCCGAGAGATAGATTGACACTTGTCATTTAGAGCATCCCATCCTCCGAGGACTTTGAGCGAAAATCATCAAGTGAGGAAAAACCCAAAAACCTACAAACCCAAGTGATTGAGCATCTCCTGTGTGGAACCGACGCTTGTTACCTTTGAGGATTGTGCATCCTCCAGACGGTTAGGCGTCATGGTCTAGAGCATCCAAGAGGAAATTGTGGATTGCCGAGTGACCGAGTATGTGAAGGTTTGGAAGTCACCTGAAGACTTACCACGAGTGATTGGGCGAGGTCTGTGTGACCTTAGCTCAAGGAGAATATGGTGAGGACTGTGTGTCCGGGACTGTGTGTCCTCAGGTTTAAATACCTAGCCGCTCTAACCAGACGTACAACTGTCACAACAGTTGGAACTGGTCTACCAAATCATTGTCTTCACCGAGCTACTGGTTCTATTTCCTCAACCCTTTCATTTCCTCGCATACTTGCTATGTATTTGATCATTACTGTTTGAAGACTTTGACTGAAGACTTTCTCAATTTCCTCAATTCAATTTCTTCAGTCAGTTTGTCTTCAGCCTGCTTATCCTGTGTTTACGCTACTCGTACTCTGTGCTTGTTTTCATTTCATCATGATGACTGTGCTACTGCTCTGTTATGCTTGCATCTGAGTACTTATTCCACTGCTAAGTAGTTCGTCGCTTAGGAATTTCCTCACCTTGAAATTCCTCAGTGACGAATTTGTAAAAATCGCCTATTCACCCCCCCTCTAGTCGATACAACACACTTTCAAGTGGCCTCTCCCACATAAAAACTTGCTATCGCTCTAGTAACGTAGTCAATTGCTAAGGGACAATTACGCAAATCCTACCACCACTAATCCACACTTATTTTACTAAACTTAATTGTTTCTTTTTTTAAACATCACCTAACTTTTATTTTCACGTTCTTTATCATCTTGCAAACCTATTCACACCTACAAAGTACTTCTAGTTTTATTCTTGGTCAAGGCAAAGCAAACGTTAAGTGTGCGTAGAGTTGTATCGGTGGTCGATAGAACTTGAGGGAATATTTGTTCCGCCTTTAGCTCCTCGTTGGGTTCGACACTCTTATTTATCGAAAAAGGCTACAAACGATCCCCTATACTTGTGGGTTATCAGATACGTCTCCAACGTATCTATAATTTTTTATTATTCCATGCTATTATAGTATCAATCTTGGATGTTTTATATACACTTACAAGCAATTATATATCTTTTTTTTGGACTAAACTATTAACTTAGTGCCCAGTGCCAGTTGCAGTTTTTTTTGCCTGTTTTTGGTTTTTCAGAATATGAGTACGAAACGAAGTCCAAATGCCACTAAAATTTTTGGAGATTTTTTCTGGACATAAGAGACCCTGGAAGCTTTGGGAGGGGACGAGAAGATGGAGCAGTGGCCCATGAAGCACCAGGACGCGCCCTGGTGGCTCGTGGGGCCCATGTGGCTCCGTTTGACCTAACTTCGCCTCAATAAATCCTATAAAATCGGGAAACCAACAGAGGAGTCCACGGAATACTTTTTCCGCCGCCGCAAGTTCCTGTTCTCGCGAGATCCCATTCGGAGGCCTTTTCCGGCACACTGCCGAAGGGGGAATCAATCACGGAGGGGCTCTACATCAACCTTGCTACCCTTCCGATGATGTGTGAGTAGTTTACCACAGACCTATGGGTCCATAGTTAGTAGCTAGATGGCTTCTTCTCTCTATTTGATCTTCAATACAATGTTCTCCTCGATTATCTTGGAGTTCTATCCGATGTAATTACTTTTTGAGGTGTGTTTGTTGGAATCCGATGAATTGTGAGTTTATGATCAGATTATCCATGAATATTATTTGAGTTTTCTCTGAACTCTTTTATACATGATTATTGTAGCTTCGTATTTCTCTCTGATCTATTTATTTGGTTTGGTCAACTACATTGGTTTGTGTTGCAATGGGAGAGGTGCTTTGTAATGGGTTCAATCTTGCGGTGCTTAATCCCAGTGACAAAAGGGGAAATGACATGTATGTATCATTGCTATTAAGGATAAAAAGATGGGGTTTATTCATGTGTGAGTTTACTTTGTCTACATCAAGTCATATTGCTTAAGGCGTTATTTCGTTCTTTATGAACTTAATACTCTAGATGCATGCACTACAAAAAAATACACTTCCGTGATGATACGTGTTTGTCACAGTAGGTCATGTTTTCTGTCATGCATGTACATCCATGACGATTCTATGACAGAATCAAGATAGTCATACCTGTGCTGTCGTAGAAGTGTTCCGTGACATTACCAAAATTATCATCACGGAAGTGTCCACTTCCATGACGATAAATCGCGCGTCATAGAAGTGCTTTCATCAAGGGTAATCAACACGTGGCATCCACCGTAATGGGTCGCCGTTAAGCTATCGGGTTCCGGTTTGGATCCGATAACCCGTTAACAGCCCAGACCAATGGGGATTTTCCACGTGTAAAATTCTCAATGGCCAGAGGAACCACGTGTCGGCTCACCGTTGGGAATGATGTCATCCACTCATTGGACCGCAGGCGCCTATGATACGTCGACAACGTGGCACGGCCCAACAGAGGCCCATTTCAGTGAAAAGGCCGGCCCATTTGACTTGGTCAAAAGGTAGTGGGCTGGCCCATGGAAAGCTTGTTAACGGCCTGTTCGCATATAGCCCATTTACAGCCCGCTAACTCACGGCCCATTATGGCCTATCCTAATTGGGCCCAGTAGCGTCATCTAGGCCGTCCAATATGATTCTAGCCCGTTGTAACTTCTGGCCCATGTATGGCCCATGACGTCTTTCGGCCCATACGAGGCCCTTTGTAACTCTGGGCCCATTAAAGGCCCGAGGTGAAACTGGCCCATAATGAACAGTGTATCCCATTATACCCATTAACGGCCCATTATTCCGTAGGCCGTCTCCAGCCTGTGTTACCTTTCGGCCTTCTAAGGGCCCATTTATTCTTGGGCTTATTTCCAGAATTCAGTTACTTACGGTCCGTTACTGGCCTGTTCCGCTTGTGGGCCAAATTCAGCCCGTGGTTACTGCCGGCCCAATTGTGGCCTGTTAACCCGTTGGGCTGTTTTCATAGCATCATCAAATACATCCTATTAACGGCCCATTATGGTCGGGCCATAAACAGACGATTTCCACTCTAGCCCATTTTGCGGACCGTTATTGGTCCACGAATAGTACGACCCATGTTTGGCCAAATGATTATTCGGCCCGTAGAAGGCCCATTGATTATGCGGCTCGTAGAAGGCCCATGGATCCTACGGCCCATAGAAGGCCCATGGATCCTACGGCCCGTAAGAGGCCCATGGTCACTACAGCAGGTAGCAGGACCATGGTTACAACGGTCCGTGTGTTGCCATGGTTATTGTGGCCTAGTTATAAAAATAGGTTATTGTGGCCACTAGAAAAACGAGAAAAAAGAACTGCAGTGACTATAAGCAAACAACTAAACAAGACAATAAGGAAATAAATAAGCAAGCAACTAACGCTAGGCTATTACGGCTATTACACATATTACATCCACTGGGCATCAAAGTTCGCCACCAGTGCAAATATAGGGAACAAAGTAGCATATTACATACACTGGCCGTCTAAATTGGCCACCAGTGCAAATAAAAGCGGCAACAAACCAAGTCCATAACTGAAACAACTTCAGAAGAGCTCAGGAAATGTTATCCTAGGTATCCACCATGCTGGCAATAAGCTTAGCAAGCTTATTAGCTTTCTCCTGTTTGGCACTAAAATCCTCCAACGCTTGCTCCTGCATCAGAAAGTATGCATCTGAATTCTCCAAGGACATCCACAGTCCTTCGGCTTCTTGTCACAACACAGCTGATCAATGTCTTTCAGCTTGTAGTTGAGACTCAAGAAACCGAACTGATTCAGACAGTGAGTTCGAATAGCTTGTGCCAGCGGTAGTGGCCAGTAACTCGAACACTACACCAAGACAGGACTTTGGGGTTGTCTCACTATCTTCAAGATAGTTTTCCTTAGCTGTTTTATCAGCTTTGTTGGAGACCAACAAGGATGTCTCACTATCCTGAACCTTATCTGCATTACTTCCTTTACCATTGCTTAATAAGGCACTCTTCCCCAATATTCTGTCAGCATTCTAAAAGAAGAAACAAGCAGACACATAACAGGTTTAGCAGGTAGTATATGAAACTCATTTCGGTGAACCAGTTCATTAGTAAGGTGGACAGGATTAAACTACCAAGTCTTCTATTGCTAAGTAGTACATAATAAAAGCATTAAACAAACATATATCTATGTCCTATGGTCACTGCATTGTCTTGCCAAATCAAAATTGAGACACGGTTCAAATCATATCAGTTCAAGACAAAGCAGCATTGAAAGAATACAAAGCATGGGAAACTACATGGCACAACAAGATTTCAGATGGGTACCATGGGTCTACATGTACAACAACACTATTGACTCTGTTGTGATGCTAGTAATGTGCATGATATGAGAAGTCAACTGTATACACAATTGAAATTGAAATCAAAACATGCTTATACATACCTGTTGTGCCATTGGAGTTTTGATTGGATCCTTCAATTTAAAAATAAGTTTGTATGAGTAAATACAGTGATACAAGAGCAAAGCAGTATGCACGATAGCAATGGAATCTTAAATGAGAACAGTTGTTCTTCGGGTTTAAGCACTTGTTCTACACGACCAGAGTACAGTAAGACGCAGGCATATAGTACTTCAAAATAAAAAATGAGCTCATAGACCTTACCACATTCTTGGTTCGGGACTAGTACAGAACAAGGCGTTCCCAGTCATCGTCCCGTTAATGTGTGTCAGGAGAACATAAGGGAATTTGATGAGTTTCTTTGCCAGTGAAGTACATTTTCTTCAGGTAATTTCGATACTGCCACCAAGCATTCTTGAAGATAGTAGAGGTATTAGCACAGGTTACCTCATCCTGAGTTTCCAAATCGGTCCTTCTCTATAGAGAAAAGTGGGAAAATTTGCTGTATTATAACCATCATGGAGGTAGAATATATGGGACAAAGCAAAGTAATTGCCATGAATAAATTACTTACACATAACTCCTGGATGAACACCTGCAACTGGCATTTTCCTTTATCTTCCGTATAATATTTCCATGATGGGAAGATACGCACATAGGATTTAACAACATCAAATGCGATAGATGCTAAACTACGAATGGCTGGTTGTGCTTCCTCCAGAGGAATAGGTGTACTAACTGGTGGAGTTGGGGTTCACCGTGGTAGTACTGGCACTTTGGGCACTGGAGCTGCCTTACTAACTGCTCTTGTTTGGGAGCTCTATGGTGGAGATGGTGCTGTGTCAATAGGAACTGGGTTACTATCTGCTGGGATTGGGGTTAGATTGGGTGAAGCTGGTTCTCTGTCCATCGCAGTAGGGGTACAATCTGCGAGAGTCTGGGTTATGTGTGGTAGGGCTGGTTCTTGTGCATGTACAACCGGGGTGCTATCTCCACCAAGAGGTAGCACTGTTTTATTTGAAGACCGTGTTTTTACTCCGCTAGATACTGCCATCACCCGCTCCAATTCAAATGGCTGATAAACAGGAAACATAGTTGAATGTACAGACCTTGTATGAGAGACAGATGCAATAAATAGTGTGGAAAAAAGAGGGCATGTAATAGTTGACATGTATATTGTTTAACTAGAAAGGATAGCATGACATAATTTCACATATATGATGTCTATCTAAACTGGATAGCATAGCATGACATAATTCAAAGATATGATGACTAACTAAACAGGATGGCATGAGATAATTATATGGTGTCTTTAGTAAGCAGGTTCACATGACATAATTCACATACATGTTATCTAAGTAATGAGGATCGCATGATTTAATTCACATATGTGATTTATATACTAAGTAGAGGGCATTCGCATATATGATGTCTGAACTAAGAACATGGTGTTGAATATTGTGTATATGATGTCTAAACTATGCAATGCAAGACACCATATGCATGATATGAGCAGTATAACCGTGCCAAGTTAGAGCATACACTTCGGTGGGGGAATAGGACTGGTGATCTGTCTCTGAATCCATCTCTGAGGAGCTATCGGGACCCAGCAAGAGATCTCTTCGATAGTTAGCACTGCCTGCTCTGAAGACCTTGTATTCACTGCAGATTTTTCCATCACCCACTCAAATGGCTAATTCACAGGAAGAGTAGTTTAATGTACAAACATTGTCGACAAATGGAAATGTAATGAAGAAAAGGATTGGCAAGATATCATTCAAATATATGATGCCTGGTTAAACAGGATGGCATTGCATATTTCACATATATTATGGCTGGCTAAAAGACATGAGACTGCATAATTCTCATATATGATATAGAAACTAAACAGGCAGCATTACAGAACATGTCTAAACTAAGCAGATGACATATATGATGTCGAAAGTAGGCACTGCAAGGCAACATATGCATGATATGACCAACATCATCATGCCAAGTTAGAGCAAACACCTTGGGGGGTAAATAGGAGTGGTCAGCTACGTCTGAATCCGCCTCAGAATAGATATCGTCCTCTGGATTACAATCTGGAGAGGGGGGGGGGAGGGTTTGCCATTGAACCCACCATGGAGCGATGTCCGCATTACATTGTATTGCCGCGCAAAACTCTTCTCTTTTTCTCTACATGTTCAGCATGACGGTGTACAATATCTGACATGCATACGAAAAAAATATAGTGAGATTATGTAAGGAGAGCATGCAGAAATCTAGAGTGATGGTAACAACCAGTGGATGGATCCAAAACTAATGATAGCAGGCTGATGATAGCTTTAATTTAATAAAAAGACAGATGATGATTGCTTTACTATTTGTTTCCCACCCAAGATGAACAACATAGGAATACCCTAGGTGAACCAGATAATAGACAGAGATACTATTCATTGCTGCCTCGATATGTGCCCCACAAGTAATTTTAAAACTCAAGTTTGAACATTAATTTGGACCTGACTTGGAGTCTAAGAGGTGAACATGATGATAAAGTAGCAGGTAATATTAAGCAATGCATAACATAAGCAGAAACAAAAGAGTGTGACCTCTCTTGTGGACCCGTGTACTCCTCAGGTTCATCAGCTGAGTCGATGATGGTGATGCAGTTGCGGTGGGTGCCGGCGGCAGGGAAGGAGATCTGAGGCGGCGAAAGACGGTCAGGAGTCGTGATGTCTGGTTTGGTGGATGCTTCTGTCGATGGAGCAGCTCAGGTGAGGTGGACGACATTGCGGCAGGAGCCGGACAAACCACACAAAGTTTTCTTCGACACCTATCTGTAACTGAAGTAATTCTGTAAGGGCTCCTTTGGCTTACAGGATTCTAAAAACGCAGGGATAGGGAAAACACCGGAATAGGATAGGAATGCATGTGGGAAACAGAGCATTTGTAAACATAGGATTTCTGTCAACTTGGGTGTTTGGTTCACAGGAATTGGAAGAGCAGAGGAATGCAAAGAAACATGGCCAAATTAAAGTGAAACCATATGAAAGTGTGTACAGTTAGAATGTTATTCTGCCATTAATGCACTTAGTCTTGTTTTCATGCATAGGATTTTGAAAAGTAGGTCCAGGTGGATGTTTTTCTCCATTCCTTTCAACGAAATGCATGAATAATTGAATAGTAGAGTGCCATAGGAAAATTTCCTATTGCTGTGTTTTTCCTTCACTTTTTCCTTTGAACCAAAATAGCCCTAATGGATCGACATGAATGCAGAGTAATAAGTGATGCGACAAGTGTACAACCTCTTTGGCGTAGCCGTGTCGACCTCAGCATCATTGGGTTGGTCGCTGAAGAAGTTGCGGCAGAGGTGGCTGTCGGAGGTGTGGAGAAAGATCTGAGGCGTCTGTAGACGGCGTCCAGGGCACTGCTCTATTGTGATGGATGGTTCCGTCGTTGGAGCAGCTCCGGCGAGCCGTAAGACGTCGAGGCTAAAGCAGTACAAGACCGACATCGTTAATCTCAAGTGGGATTCCAATGGCATCTCCAATAGATGATGTAAAATACATTACCAAAAAAGTTATAGATGTAAAATTTACATCACAAAAAAACACCTGATCAACAGATGAGGTAAAAACTGTTGACTCTGAACTTAACTGTCGAAACTGAAATTTACTGTGGAATCTGAATGTTACTGTCGAAACTGAACGCACTGGTAGCAGAGAGGCACTTCACATGTAGTTTAGGCGGCTCGAGCACTAGTAGTAGAGAAACAGTGATCTAAATCGGCAGGCGATCGACTGGGAATACAGTAGCAGATAGCAGCCGGAGCAGCAGTGCCTGGAGGAGCAGCGCGAACTAGAGCCAGAGCAGCAACTCGTGTAGCTGCAGCAGCCCGTGTACCAACATCAGCAGCGCGAGCGAGAGCAAGAGCAGAGCAGTAGCACGAGCGAGGGGGAGAGCAGAGCAGCAGCGTGACCGAGGGAGAGCCGGAGCAGCAGCAGCACGAGCGAGCGAGAGCCATAGCAGCAGCAGCAACAGCAGAGCAGTAGCGTGAGCGAGCGAGAGCCGGAGCAGCAGCAGCTCCGGCCGTGGAGATGTCGCCGGTGGCGCCGACTACGAGGTAGCCGCGCCATGGGGGAGCAGGATCGAGCACCGGTGGCGCCGGGAGGTCAAGTTAAGGAGAAGGTGCGATGCGATGAGTGTACAACCTCTTTGGTGGCGCCGAGTAGGCCTCGGCTTCGTCCGAGGAGTCGGTGAGGATGCTGCAGTTCCGGTGGAGCAGGTTAAGGCGGCGCTGTGGGGATGGAGCAGCCGCGATAGATGAGGCGATCATCCGAGCAGCTCCTTGGAGGTGGAGAACGGGGCGGCTAAACCGGCGGGACGACGAGATCAACGATGGATCCTGATAGAGGCGAGGGTGTCCCGATCTTTCGATGAGGTGATAGCTATCGTTTTTGGTGGAGTAGACTTTGACGATCCGACTACGAACGTGCGAGGACGTCGTGCCTTAGCAATCGCTAAACCAACTCCGAGAGGTTATTGACCACGCCGGAGCACAATCAACCTGACCACGAGGGTCTATCTCCTGCAAGCAAATGAAGAACAAGCAAGAAACTAAGATTTGCAATCTGGATATTGCGAATATAAGATGAAAGCTTTATTGATCAAGGTGGGGTTCTGTGATGTCTTGGTCTGGTCGTTGAACACAAACGAAGTACGCGAAGTTGCAGCTATGGCGAACTTTTAATCTAAACAAAACCCAAAGTCTAAACGATGCCCTAAGGGCTGTATATATGGAGGAAGAGGGGGGGATTTCGTGGCCCTTGAAGGAGGGGTCCGAAACCAACCCTATCTCTTGTTTCCCCACACATACGGACTCTAAAAATAGCCTATACTCAAGTATTTCGAAATTACATGGGCCTGGCCCAATAATAAGGTGACGCAGCACCTATAATAGCCTCTGGACGAAATTTATGAAGTGGCATCTTGTATATTTCGTCCAAGGCTTCCTGCACTCCTTATGGTGGCTTCAAAGTCCTGAAATCATCACTTGTAACTCCGTTCTCGTTCCCCTTGCGCATGCCATCATCTCCATGCTTGAACTTGCTCCAAGGTTCCTCTTTCTTGTCCAAGCTAGGCCCTTCATTTGTAAGCAAAACAAATGTATCCAATTTAGGCAGCATCATATTCTCATGAACATTAGAATCATTACCAAGAAACGAAAGTACCTGATAATTTAATTGGCGTGCGCGAGCTCTAGTAATTGGTCCAGTATGTATAGAAGCAGGGGCTGTGGGTGTAACAATGGTATTGATGTCCTCATCATCCTCCCCTTCTTGAAATGAAGTCGTCCTCGACGGAAGCTCATCTTCCTCACCCAAATAAGGCTTCAGATCTGCAATGTTAAAAGTGGGACTAACCCCAAAATCTGCAGGCAGCTCAAGTTTATATGCGTTATCATTTATTTTCTCTAACACCTTAAAAGGACCATCAGCACGTGGCATTAGCTTTGATTTGCGCAAATCAGGAAATCTATTCTTACGCAAATGTAACCAAACAAGATCTCCAGGTGCACACACAACATGTTTTCTACCCTTATCTCCAGCAAGTTTATATTTAGCATTCATACGCTCAATGTTCTCCTTAGTTAACTCATGCATTTTTAAGATCAATTCAGCACATTGTTTAGCATCAAAATTAACCTTCTCCGAAGATGGAAGAGGCAACAAATCAATTGGTGCACGAGGAAGGAAACCATACACAATTTCAAAAGGACACATCTTAGTAGTAGAATGCAATGAACGATTATAAGCAAATTCAATATGAGGCAAGCATTCTTCCCACATTTTCTTGTTATTCTTCAAAACAGCCCTAAGCATAGTAGACAATGTTCTATTGACTACTTCAGTTTGTCCATCAGTTTGGGGGTGACATGTAGTACTAAAAAGCAGTTTAGTCCCCAACTTAGCCCATAAACATCTCCAAAAGTGGCTAAGAAATTTCGTATCACGATCTGAAACAATAGTATTTGGCACACCATGCAAGTGTATAATTTCACGAAAGAACAAATCAGCAACATTAACAGCATCATCGCTTTTATGACATGGTATAAAGTGTGCCATTTTCGAGAACCTATCCACGACAACAAATATGCTATCCCTCCCCTTCTTTGTTCGAGGTAAACCTAAAACAAAGTCCATAGATATATCCTCCCAAGGAACACTAGGTACAGGCAAAGGCATATATAAACCATGAGGATTGAGTCGTGACTTAGCTTTTTGACATGTAGTGCAGCGAGCAACAAAACGCTCAACATCCCGTCTCATCTTTGGCCAAAAGAAATGTGTAGCAATTATATCCTCCGTCTTCTTCACGCCAAAGTGTCCCATTAATCCTCCTCCATGCGCCTCCTGCAACAACAAAAGACGAACGGAGCTAGCTGGAATGCATAGCTTGTTAGCACGAAACACAAATCCATCGTTAACGACGAACTTGTTCCATGTTCTCCCTTCCTTACAATTCTGCAATACATCTTTAAATTCAGCATCATGCACATATTGATCTTTGATGGTCTCCAAACCAAATACTTTAAAGTCAAGTTGTGAAAGCATAGTATAACGACGAGACAATGCATCAGCAATAACATTTTCTTTACCCTTCTTGTGTTTAATGACATAAGGGAAAGTCTCAATGAATTCAACCCATTTAGCATGTCTACGGTTCAGTTTGGCTTGACTTTTAATATGTTTCAAAGATTCATGATCAGAATGAATAACAAATTCTTTGGGCCATAAATAATGTTGCCATGTTTCCAAAGTCCGAACAAGAGCATATAATTCCTTATCATAAGTAGAGTAATTCAGACTAGGCCCACTCAATTTTTCAGAAAAGTATGCAACAGGTTTGCCATCTTGTAATAAAACACCTCCTAATCCAATTCCACTAGCATCACATTCAAGCTCAAAAGTCTTATTAAAATCAGGAAGTTGGAGTAAAGGAGCATGTGTTAACTTATCTTTCAACACCGTGAAGGCTTCTTCCTGTGCGGTACCCCAAACAAAAGGCACATCCTTCTTTGTAGGCTCGTTGAGAGGTGCAGCAATGGTACTGAAATCTCTCACAAAACGCCTATAAAAACCAGCGAGGCCAAGGAAACTCCTCACTTGTGTGACCGTTTTGGGCTGCGACCAACTCTCAATAGCTTCAATCTTGGCTTTATCAACTTCAATTCCCTGTGGAGTAACAACATAGCCAAGAAAAGATACTCGGTCGGTGCAAAAGGTGCACTTCCCAAGGTTACCAAACAAACGTGCATCACGTAGAGCAATAAAAACAACACGTAAATGTTCCAAATGTTCCTCCAAAGATCTGCTATAAATCAATATATCATCAAAGTAAACTACCACAAATCGTCCAATGAAAGCACGTAAAACTTCGTTCATTAATCTCATGAAAGTACTAGGTGCATTAGTTAACCCAAAAGGCATGACTAACCACTCATATAAACCGAACTTAGTTTTAAATGCTGTTTTCCATTCATCTCCCAATTTCATACGAATTTGATGGTATCCACTACGCAAATCAACTTTGGAGAAGATTGTAGAGCCACTCAATTCATCAAGCATATCATCTAGCCTAGGAATAGGATGACGATAACGAATAGTAATATTATTAATGCCTCTACAATCAACACACATACGCGACGTACCATCCTTTTTTGGCACTAGTATAATAGGAACAGCACAAGGACTAAGAGATTCGCGTATATAACCTTTGTCGAGCAGCTCCTGTACTTGACGCATAATCTCCTTCGTCTCCTCTGGATTGGTACGGTATGGCGCACGGTTTGGTAATGAAGCACCGGAAATTAAGTCAATCTGATGCTCAATCCCGCGAATAGGTGGTAATCCCGGTGGCACGTCTTGTGGAAAGACGTCAGCGAAGTCCTGCAAAATGTTAGTGACAGCAGGAGGCAAAGAGGAAGGCACGTCCTCGAATGAAAATAATGCCTCTTTGCACACAAAAGCATAGCAAACAGATTTGCTGAAATCTAGCTCATCAATATCAGATTTGGTGGCAAGTAAACATGCACTTTTCAATTTAATTTCAGAAGCAACACTAGATGGTTTATTATTAGGCTTCATTTGTTGCTCAAATTCTTTTGCCACAATCTGATTTTCACTCTTATTTTTCTCCTGTTTTGCTTTACTAGCTCTATTAATATCATCTTTCAAAATAGAATCAGGAGTCATAGGAAGCAAAGTAATATGTTTATCCTTATGAACAAGAGTATACTGATTGTTTCTACCATGGTGTACAGAATTTTTATCAAATTGCCATGGTCTACCAAGTAATAATGAACATGCTTGCATGGGTACCACATAACAATCAACATAATCAGCATATGTAGAGATACTAAAATGCACACGAACAGTACGTGTTACCTTAACCTTGCCGCTGTTGTTGAACCATTGGATATAGTAAGGATGTGGATGTGGTCTTGTGGTGAGAGATAGCTTCTCCACCATCTCCATGCTAGCCAAGTTGTTGCAGCTCCCTCCATCTATGATGACGCGAACAGAACGTTCCTTCACAACTCCCTTTGTATGGAACAAATTATGCCTCTGATTTTGCTCAGCTTGTGTGACCTGCACACTCAAAACACGTTGAGCAACTAAACATTCATACCTGTCAGCCTCTTCAGGAGCCATGTATTGCGTCTCATGATCAGAATCATCTCCACCGTGTTCTTCACTTGTAATAAGAGCCAAAGTCTCCTCATCATAGTCACTAGCGGACTCATACCCACCATCCTCAGTAGCAATCATAACACGCGGAGATTGGCATTCTCTCGCATAATGACCTCTTCCCTTACAACGACGACAAATAATATCATGTGTGTGCCCTGTTGATGCCATAGATGAAGAAGAGCTCTGGGCAGGCCCAGAAGGTGTACTCCTGGCAGATGGTGGTGGTGGTGCCTGTTTTCTTGTATCTCGGTTGGAATTGGCGGCTGAAGTCAGTGGTGCCGCAGTAGGACGTGTGGGAGTAGAGGAGGCACGCGGTGTCCATGATGAAGATCGACCTGCAGAAAAATTAGTTCGCGCCAATGCCTGTCGATCCTGCACTTCACGTTCAGCTTTACAAGCAAGATGGAATAAACGAGTGATATTATTATACTCCTTATACTCTAGAATGGTCTGAATCTCTCTATTTAATCCACCCATGAAACGTGCAAGCATAGCTTCATTCTCCTCAACAATACCACATCTAATCATGCCAGTTCGTAATTCCTGATAATATTCTTCTACAGAATTTTTTCCTTGTCTTAAGCGCTGCAATTTTTGAAGTAATTCACGTTGATAATATGGTGGAACCCAACGAGTACGCATAGCAGTTTTCAAAGCAGCCCACGTAGCTGGAATAGGATATAATCTACAATGTTCAGACCACCATACACATGCAAAACTAGTGAAAGCACAAACAGCAGCAGCAACACGTCGTTCCTCGGGATATTGTAAACATGTAAAACGTTGTTCAGTTTCTAACTCCCAAGTAAGATATATATCAGGAACATATCTACCCTCGAATGGTGGAATATTCAATTTTAATTTAGGAAGATGGTCATGATCTCGTACCTGAAGTGGTGGTGCAGGCCTACCACTGCGATTATTTGCATGTGGACGACCTGGTGCTGGTGGTTGCACGTAGTTATGATTTTGATCAACCTCATCCTCATAATCGCCCGCGTAATCATCCTCCTCCTCGGCACCAGCAGCAGCAGGAGCAGGAGCCAAAGAAGCATCAACAGTAGGTATAGCAGCACCAGAAGTTTGGCCATCCTCAAGAGGAACACGCTTCGCTCGTCCGAACTGATTTGGAAGGGGGCGTTGTTGTTGTCGTTGCAGAGGTGCGACAGGTGCAGCCGGTGGTGGTTGGGGAAGACGCGTGAGCAATTCATTAAACTTGTTATCCAGCTTTGTCTCGAACGACTTCTCCATGCCATCTATCTTCTCCATGGCCTCTTCAAATCTGTTTAGCACATCTCCCACCTGGCCACTCATCATTTGCTGAAATTTATCATGCAACTCCTTGTTCGTCAACTTATCTTATTAAAATCAGGAAGTTGGAGTAAAGGAGCATGTGTCAACTTATCTTTCAATACCGTGAAGGCTTCTTCCTGTGAGGTACCCCAAACAAAAGGCACATCCTTCTTTGTAAGCTCATTGAGAGGTGCAGCAATGGTGCTGAAATCTCTCACAAAACGCCTATAGAAACCAGCGAGTCCAAGAAAACTCCTCACTTGAGTGACCGTTTTGGGCTGTGGCCAACTCTCAATAGCTTCAATCTTGGCTTTATCAACTTCAATTCCCTGTGGAGTAACAACATAGCCAAGAAAAGATACTCGGTCGGTGCAAAAGGTGCACTTCCCAAGGTTACCAAACAAACGTGCATCACGTAAAGCAATAAAAACAGCACGTAAATGTTCCAAATGTTCCTCCAAAGATCTGCTATAAATCAGTATATCATCAAAATAGACTACCACAAATCGTCCAATGAAAGCACGTAAAACTTCGTTCATTAATCTCATGAAAGTACTAGGTGCATTAGTTAACCCAAAAGGCATGACTAACCACTCATATTATCCAAACTTTGTTTTAAATGCTGTTTTCCATTCATCCCCCAATTTCATACGAATTTGATGGTATCCACTACGCAAATCAACTTTGGAGAATATTGTAGAGCCACTCAATTCATCAAGCATATCATCTAGTCTAGGAATAGGATGACGATAACGAATAGTAATATTATTAATGCCTCTACAATCAACACACATACGCGATGTACCATCCTTTTTCGGCACTAGAATAATAGGAACAGCACAAGGACTAAGGGATTCGCGTATATAACCTTTGTCGAGCAACTCCTGTACTTGACGCATAATCTCCTTCGTCTCCTCTGGATTGGTACGGTATGGCGCACGGTTTGGCAACGAAGCACCGGGAATTAAGTCAATCTGATGCTCAATCCCGCGAATAGGTGGTAATCCCGGTGGCACGTCTTGTGGAAAGACGTCAGCGAACTCCTGCAAAATTGATAGAGGCGAGGGTGTCCCGATCTTTCGATGAGATGATAGCTATCGTTTTTGGTGGAGTAGACTTTGACGATCCGACTACGAACGTGCGAGGACGTCGCGCCTTAGCAATCGCTAAACCAACTCCGAGAGGTTATTGACCACGCCGGAGCACAATCAACCTGACCACGAGGGTCTATCTCCTGCAAGCAAACGAAGAACAAGCAAGAAACTAAGATTTGCAATCTGGATATTGCGAATATAAGATGAAAGCTTTATTGATCAAGGTGGGGTTCTGTGACGTCTTGGTCTGGTCGTTGAACACAAACGAAGTACGCGAAGTTGCAGCTATGGCAAACTTTTAATCTAAACAAAACCCCAAAGTCTAAACGGTGCCCTAAGGGCTGTATATATGGACGAAGAGGGGGGGATTTCGTGGCCCTTGAAGGAGGGGTCCGAAACCAACCCTATCTCTTGTTTCCCCACACATACGGACTCTAAAAATAGCCTATACTCAAGTATTTCGAAATTACATGGGCCTGGCCCAATAATAAGGTGACGCAGCACCTATAATAGCCTCTGGACGAAATTTATGAAGTGGCATCTTGTATATTTCGTCCAAGGCTTCCTGCACTCCTTATGGTGGCTTCAAAGTCCTGAAATCATCACTTGTAACTCCGTTCTTGTTCCCCTTGCGCATGCCATCATCTCCATGCTTGAACTTGCTCCAAGGTTCCTCTTTCTTGTCCAAGCTAGGCCCTTCATTTGTAAGCAAAACAAATGTATCCAATTTAGGCAGCATCATATTCTCATGAACATTAGAATCATTACCAAGAAACGAAAGTACCTGATAATTTAATTGGCGTGCGCGAGCTCTAGTAATTGATCCAGTATGTATAGCAGCAGGGGCTGTGGGTGTAACAATGGTATTGATGTCCTCATCATCCTCCCCTTCTTGAAATGAAGTCGTCCTCGACGGAAGCTCATCTTCCTCACCCAAATAAGGCTTCAAATCTGCAATGTTAAAAGTGGGACTAACCCCAAAATCTGCAGGCAGCTCAAGTTTATATGCATTATCATTTATTTTCTCTAACACCTTAAAAGGACCATCAGCACGTGGCATTAGCTTTGATTTGCGCAAATCAGGAAATCTATCCTTACGCAAATGTAACCAAACAAGATCTCCAGGTGCAAACACAACATGTTTTCTACCCTTATCTCCAGCAAGTTTATATTTAGCATTCATACGCTCAATGTTCTCCTTAGTTAACTCATGCATTTTTAAGATCAATTCAGCACGTTTGTTTGGTAACCTTGGGAAGTGCACCTTTTGCACCGACCGAGTATCTTTTCTTGGCTATGTTGTTACTCCACAGGGAATTGAAGTTGATAAAGCCAAGATTGAAGCTATTGAGAGTTGGCCACAGCCCAAAACAGTCACTCAAGTGAGGAGTTTTCTTGGGCTCGCTGGTTTCTATAGGCGTTTTGTGAGAGATTTCAGCACCATTGCTGCACCTCTCAATGAGCTTACAAAGAAGGATGTGCCTTTTGTTTGGGGTACCTCACAGGAAGAAGCCTTCACGGTATTGAAAGATAAGTTGACACATGCTCCTTTGCTCCAACTTCCTGATTTTAATAAGACTTTTGAGCTTGAATGTGATGCTAGTGGAATTGGATTAGGAGGTGTTTTATTACAAGATGGCAAACCTGTTGCATACTTTTCTGAAAAATTGAGTGGGCCTAGTCTGAACTATTCTACTTATGATAAAGAATTATATGCTCTTGTTCGGACCTTAGAAACATGGCAACATTATTTATGGCCCAAAGAATTTGTTATACATTCTGATCATGAATCTTTGAAACACATTAAAAGTCAAGCAAAACTGAACCGTAGACATGCTAAATGGGTTGAATTTATTGAGACTTTCCCTTATGTCATTAAACACAAGAAGGGTAAAGAAAATGTTATTGCTGATGCATTGTCTCGTCGTTATACTATGCTTTCACAACTTGACTTTAAAATATTTGGTTTGGAGACCATCAAAGATCAATATGTGCATGATGCTGAATTTAAAGATGCATTGCAGAATTGTAAGGAAGGGAGAACATGGAACAAGTTCGTCGTTAACGATGGATTTGTGTTTCGTGCTAACAAGCTATGCATTCCAGCTAGCTCCTTTCGTCTTTTGTTGTTGCAGGAGGCGCATGGAGGAGGATTAATGGGACACTTTGGCGTGAAGAAGACGGAGGATATACTTGCTACACATTTCTTTTGGCCAAAGATGAGACGGGATGTTGAGCGTTTTGTTGCTCGCTGCACTACATGTCAAAAAGCTAAGTCACGACTCAATCCTCATGGTTTATATATGCCTTTGCCTGTACCTAGTATTCCTTGGGAGGATATATCTATGGACTTTGTTTTAGGTTTACCTCGAACAAAGAAGGGGAGGGATAGCATATTTGTTGTCGTGGATAGGTTCTCGAAAATGGCACACTTTATACCATGTCATAAAAGCGATGATGCTGTTAATGTTGCTGATTTGTTCTTTCGTGAAATTATATGCTTGCATGGTGTGCCAAATACTATTGTTTCAGATCGTGATACGAAATTTCTTAGCCACTTTTGGAGATGTTTATGGGCTAAGTTGGGGACTAAACTGCTTTTTAGTACTACATGTCACCCCCAAACTGATGGACAAACTGAAGTAGTCAATAGAACATTGTCTACTATGCTTAGGGCTGTTTTGAAGAATAACAAGAAAATGTGGGAAGAATGCTTGCCTCATATTGAATTTTCTTATAATCGTTCATTGCATTCTACTACTAAGATGTGTCCTTTTGAAATTGTGTATGGTTTCCTTCCTCGTGCACCAATTGATTTGTTGCCTCTTCCATCTTCGGAGAAGGTTAATTTTGATGCTAAACAACGTGCTGAATTGATCTTAAAAATGCATGAGTTAACTAAGGAGAACATTGAGCGTATGAATGCTAAATATAAACTTGCTGGAGATAAGGGTAGAAAACATGTTGTGTTTGCACCTGGAGATCTTGTTTGGTTACATTTGCGTAAGGATAGATTTCCTGATTTGCGCAAATCAAAGCTAATGCCACGTGCTGATGGTCCTTTTAAGGTGTTAGAGAAAATAAATGATAATGCATATAAACTTGAGCTGCCTGCAGATTTTGGGGTTAGTCCCACTTTTAACATTGCAGATCTAAAGCCTTATTTGGGTGAGGAAGATGAGCTTCCGTCGAGGACGACTTCATTTCAAGAAGGGGAGGATGATGAGGACATCAATACCATTGTTACACCCACAACCCCTGCTTCTATACATACTGGACCAATTACTAGAGCTCGCGCACGCCAATTAAAATATCAGGTACTTTCGTTTCTTGGTAATGATTCTAAAGTTCATGAGAATATGATGCTGCCTAAATTGGATACATTTGTTTTGCTTACAAATGAAGGGCCTAGCTTGGACAAGAAAGAGGAACCTTGGAGCAAGTTCAAGCATGGAGATGATGGCATGCACAAGGGGAACAAGAACGGAGTTACAAGTGATGATTTCAGGACTTTGAAGCCACCATAATGAGTGCAGGAAGCCTTGGACGAAATATACAAGATGTCACTTCATAAATTTCGTCCAGAGGCTATTATAGGTGCTGCGTCACCTTATTATTGGGCCAAGCCCATGTAATTTCGAAATACTTGAGTATAGGCTGTTTTTAGAGTCCGTATGTGTGGGGAAACAAGAGATAGGGTTGGTTTCGGACCCCTCCTTCAAGGGCCACGAAATCCCCTCCTCTTCCTCCATATATACAGCCCTTAGGGCACCGTTTAGACTTTGGGATTTGTTTAGTTAAAAGTTAGAAAAATTAGTTCGCGCCAATGCCTGTCGATCCTGCACTTCACGTTCAGCTTTACAAGCAAGATGGAATAAACGAGTGATATTATTATACTCCTTATACTCTAGAATGGTCTGAATCTCTCTATTTAATCCACCCATGAAACGTGCAAGCATAGCTTCATTCTCCTCAACAATACCACATCTAATCATGCCAGTTTGTAATTCCTGATAATATTCTTCTACAGAATTTTTTCCTTGTCTTAAGCGCTGCAATTTTTGAAGTAATTCACGTTGATAATATGGTGGAACCCAACGAGTACGCATAGCAGTTTTCAAAGCAGCCCACGTAGCTGGAATAGGATATAATCTACAATGTTCAGACCACCGTACACATGCAAAACTAGTGAAAGCACAAACAGCAGCAGCAACACGTCGTTCCTCGGGATATTGTAAACATGTAAAACGTTGTTCAGTTTCTAACTCCCAAGTAAGATATATATCAGGAACATATCTACCCTCGAATGGTGGAATATTCAATTTTAATTTAGGAAGATGGTCATGATCTCGTACCTGAAGTGGTGGTGCAGGCCTACCATTGCGATTATTTGCATGTGGACGACCTAGTGCTGGTGGTTGCACGTAGTTATGATTTTGATCAACCTCATCCTCATAATCGCCCGCGTAATCATCCTCCTCCTCGGCACCAGCAGCAGCAGGAGCAGGAGCCAAAGAAGCATCAACAGTAGGTATAGCAGCACCAGAAGTTTGGCCATCCTCAAGAGGAACACGCTTCGCTCGTCCGAACTGATTTGGAAGGGGGCGTTGTTGTTGTCGTTGCAGAGGTGCGACAGGTGCAGCCGGTGGTGGTTGGGGAAGACGCGTGAGCAATTCATTAAACTTGTTATCCAGCTTTGTCTCGAACGACTTCTCCATGCCATCTATCTTCTCCATGGCCTCTTCAAATCTGTTTAGCACATCTCCCACCTGGCCACTCATCATTTGCTGAAATTTATCATGCAACTCCTTGTTCGTCATGTTCTCCCAGTCAATATCGTCGGCTTGTGATCCTGCCATGGTTAGCAGCAATAGAAACACACAAGAATATGATCCTACAGACTACTAGAAAGTGGTGGTGGTGTGGTGTGGTGTCACAAATCCGTCAAGCAAATCTCAAATTCTTACCAGTTCTTACCCAGCAGCAGGTGGTGATCGGCAACCTTTGTAGTCAAAACTCTCAGAGCTTGGACAGAGCGATTGCCAGGTGGTGTCAAACGCACGATGTAGATGTATGTGGAGCTGGGAAGGCTTATGATATGGTAGCAAAAAGGGTCAGCAATAATCAATTCAGAGATGCAATGTTGAATAAACTCTCAACGACGGTACTGTGCTGGTCCTAGGCTAGACCGTGCTAGAGACGCGAGCCTAGAACACTAACAAAAATCACGGCGCTGCACGTAAACAAGGGAGGAGCACACTCTGAAAAAAAAAATTTGGCACTTTTTTTTTCCTCTTTTTTTTTTCCTCCGCAACAATTTTTTTTTCGAAAAAGTCTACAAATGGTCTAAAAACTGCCTAGCCAGAATTTTCCAGACTTAGTTTTTTTTTTGAAACTGGAACTATTTTTCTTCTGCGGGTAGCACGAAAATTGGGGAATCCGACTTGTTCACGACTCGTAGTATCGCGTGATCTGGAACTCTAAAATAAAGGAATAAATACTGGACTCGGACTAGGACTGGTGGCAGAGATGAATCTGGTGGAACTCGGACTGGTGATGGTATATGACGGTAGTATATGTGGGCTCGGATTGGTGGTGGTATATGGACTCGGATCGGTGGTGGTATCTGGACTCGGATCGGTAGTGGTATATGGACTCAGAGAAATAGCAGAAAAGCTGTGGTGGTATATGGTAGGTGCGATGATGATGGTGCGGCGGCGGCGTGACAACTTGTGAACAGAACTCGAAACTCTAAAGAACTAGACGCTAAGACCAGCAACTTGACACGACGATGCAACCGCAAATTCAACAAAGCAAAAACCCTAAAAAGATTATGCAAAGGCTCAGATTGGTTCGGATATGATGAACTAACCCTAAATTTTTTTTTTGGCTTTTTCCTGGACTGTAGGTATGAAGAACAGACTCGATCTAAACTACGAAAAACTGTAAATCTCACCGAGCAACCTGGGAATCTGATACCACTTGATAGAGGCGAGGGTGTCCCGATCTTTCGATGAGGTGATAGCTATCGTTTTTGGTGGAGTAGACTTTGACGATCCGACTACGAATGTGCGAGGACGCCGTGCCTTAGCAATCGCTAAACCAACTCCGAGAGGTTATTGACCAAGCCGGAGCACAATCAACCTGACCACGAGGGTCTATCTCCTGCAAGCAAACGAAGAACAAGCAAGAAACTAAGATTTGCAATCTGGATATTGCGAATATAAGATGAAAGCTTTATTGATCAAGGTGGGGTTCTGTGACGTCTTGGTCTAGTTGTTGAACACAAACGAAGTACGCGAAGTTGCAGCTATGGCGAACTTTTAATCTAAACAAAACCCAAAGTCTAAACGATGCCCTAAGGGCTGTATATATGGAGGAAGAGGGGGGGATTTCGTGGCCCTTGAAGGAGGGGTCCGAAACCAACCCTATCTCTTGTTTCCCCACACATACGGACTCTAAAAATAGCCTATACTCAAGTATTTCGAAATTACATGGGCCTGGCCCAATAATAAGGTGACGCAGCACCTATAATAGCCTCTGGACGAAATTTATGAAGTGGCATCTTGTATATTTCGTCCAAGGCTTCCTGCATTCCTTATGGTGGCTTCAAAGTCCTGAAATCATCACTTGTAACTCCGTTCTCGTTCCCCTTGCGCATGCCATCATCTCCATACTTGAACTTGCTCCAAGGTTCCTCTTTCTTGTCCAAGCTAGGCCCTTCATTTGTAAGCAAAACAAATGTATCCAATTTAGGCAGCATCATATTCTCATGAACTTTAGAATCATTACCAAGAAACGAAAGTACCTGATAATTTAATTGGCGTGCGCGAGCTCTAGTAATTGGTCCAGTATGTATAGAAGCAGGGGTTGTGGGTGTAACAATGGTATTGATGTCCTCATCAGATCCTCATCCGGGGCGGTGGATGAGGGATGTTGAGATGTTACGGTGGATGACGTCGTCGGGGAAGAGGCTTCGGCTGGGCAGCGGTGGGGTGGCGGACGACGGAGGGTGGGGTTTCGTGGCTGGAGCAGAGAGGTTATGGCGGCCTGGGATTTCGAATGGCGAAAAGGAGGTGATGGGAGGTGGGAACCATGACTTAGGGACGTGCTTGTCCAAAATGTAGGGTGTGTTACAAAAGTACCCCCACCGATTTGATCTAGCGGCCCTATCGGCTCAGGGTTAGAAGGGGGATTTCGTGTGTCGGGATTTGGCAGCTGGAGGGAGTTTTCGCGCACGTTCTAATTTCGGGATAGCAAGGCGCGGGTTGTGAAGGCGCGAGTTTTGGGAGCACGAGATCTGAATTTTCGGGATAACAAGGTGCGGGTTGAATTTTAGGGACAAGCCTAACGTGTAATATTGTACGTACCAAATCAATTTGCACTTCCCTCAACGAAAAAAATGAAAAAAATAAAACTATTCGCACCACACAAAGAGAGAGTCTTGTCCCGTTTCACTGTGCAAATGCTATTCAAAGCTATGAATCCATGTTATGTCCAATTAAATTTTTTCAATGGCTGTATAATGCATGTAACCTACTCATACGAACATTTTAGTGCATTCCAAATGTCTATACTACCGCTGCAATTTGAACTAAATTTGAATTCGTTTCTCTATTTGAATAAGAATCTACAATCATGATTGTTGCCAAGTTAAACCATCATTCGTATATTATCTTAACAACACACCACATGATTACTATACAGATAGATATGAACTATGTGTACTATATGAACTCGAATTCAAAATTTTAATACACTTGATGTTGATTCCAAATAATAGTACATTTGATGTACTAACTAGATCTTCATAATCTAAACCATGTTTCATACGTACACTGTGTTTATCACACAAAGTATAGTGCCCCGCCCCCTACATTATGACAAGTATTTAGCCTTGAGCTGCAAAAGCCACACATTATCACAAATTCAAATAAATGTTCTATATATTATATGTAGTATAACATGTTCATAACCACACCATGCGTATCACCATTATATATATTCATGCATGCGTCGGTTTAAAACACTATGATATCTTCTTCACATATCCGAATCCACTTTTTTATAATGAATTATGATCTCTGTTTGTCTTTTACACCCACACAATCCTCTTCTCTTTGTAAATAACGCTAACTTCCTATCGTGCATGCACACGCTCGCCCCCCTCTCACCCTCCCTCAACATCCCCTCCATCACGCACATTCGTTATTTCTCTTTAGGTCGTTCACCCATGGTGTGTGTAGGCCCCCCGGCTCCTTTCCGGCACACACCGGTCGATATACCTCTCTAGCCAAGTGTGCCTACCACAAACACACACTTTCCCTCTTCTCTTCTCACCGTCCATGCCCCCCTATGTCCAATATGGTTCCACGCAGGTGCACACTCCCGCCCCTCTTTTCATCGATCTCATACTCGCACACTCATCCCTCCTCGATATAGTAGCCCTCTCGCACCACCTCCTAGCTGCATCCCTTTCCCCCTGTCCGTCTCTCCGGGCCTTATTTGCTTCTAACACATGCATGCATGTATACCTACCGATCTCCCTACATATAGCTAGGTCGACTATAAGTCTTTTTCCCCATGCACCGATCAACGTACCTCACTAGTTATGTCTCTCCCTTTCTCCGACACATGATGATTGATCTTCCTATGTAGTTACGTCTGCTTACCACAACCGTATCGCCCCCCTCATCATCCTTTCATACCTCCCAACCCGTCTCTCACATGCACGTGCATAGATAGGCAGACATCCCCTCTCTTATTGATATTGCACTCGTACCCTCCGTTTGTCTAGCAGGCCTCTCCCACCATTTGTGAGAAGCAACTCCACCACCAACCCTCCAACACTCTACCTTTGTCTCTCTCTCAACCTTATTCCTCTGCTACACATATGCATGGATGCCGATCGATCTCCTTCAATACATAGCTAGGTCTCTCTCCTTCTCCACACATATACTAGTCGATCTACCTCTCTATAGTTAGGTCTCTACCCCCTCCCCCCCCACACCGATAGTCGAATGTTGTAGGTAGGTATCCATGCCACAGAGACAAACTGCACCTCTGCCCTCTCACATTCCAGTAGGCCAGCCGCCCTGTATCTTTGATGTGGGCAAACACAAATTCGATGGCACTCTTTATCGATCGAGCACCCACACACTTCATCCCTGTTTTCGATTCTATCGATATCTTACACTGATGATCCCTCCACTCTCTTCTCGTGGATCGCTCCCTCTATATATGATATATCCATGACTCTGTTTCACACACATTGCATCTGTTACATTTTTTGTTTGAGATATCATCGACACATTGCCTCTGTTTCGCACAAACCATCTCTCTCACACCCACCCACGTACGTACTGCATGTAAAGAAGAGGTGCACGCACGACAGACGTACTCACGTCTCGTTCCCGGCCACACCCGCGCGGGTACATGGTGGAGTTCATTTCTGTGCGGAAAGGCAGCCCACATGATAATTTGACGCGTGTAGCGGTTGCTTACTCGAAGGAGGGTCGTGTACCACGCGTACACGGAACAAAGTTTGACTTGACGCGTTAGTATTAAATAAAGTTATATTCGTCAATGGCACGTACAGAATATAAAATGATTGTCATCGGGAAAAAAGAAATCTGCTCCACTATATACAATGGAGCCTGGCTGCCGGGGTTTGTCTCTTGTCACACTATCTCACACAAGGCGGCGGCGGCCTCTCTCTCTCACCGTTGGTCACTGATTTGGCTGCATCCCATCCACTGGCGGAAAGGGAGGATGTGCATCGTTTCTCCGTTCGACGGTGCCGAGGCAGCACGTCCCGATCTGCGGTACCCGCCGTTCTCCCTGACCAAGCTCCGGCGCGGTAGGGCCTATGCCACTTGCTCGCTGCTGTAGTATGGGCAGATCCCGCCAGCCGCCGCCCTCCTAGTTACATCCCGATGACCCCCAGGTATCCTCTCCGGCCTTGCTCCACTGCCCATCTTCCCACGTTACTGCATGTGGAAAATTTTGCATGTGGTTCTTCCCTACTTCTTTGCCCAAAACGTAGCTCGTCCGGTGTACTTTCCATATTGCAATCTCGTCCTCACACCGTTTTAGATAAACACAACCGTGCTGTTATCTTCCCTTAGGACAAGGAGTATGCTTCTTTTTTGTCGTCGTATGTGTCATCAACTGTTATTGGCTAGTAATTGTTTCCTTTCTACCTCTTTTTTGCAAACATGGCTATCCATTTCACCTCGTTGCTATTGCGACCTTTTGGTGAACTGCACAAATCACTTTTTTCTTAAGAGTGCTTTGTGTAGTTCTACTAAAATGTCACACGGGCAACGTCTCTACATTTCAGTGCGACTGCACAAAGGGAGATTGGTTTTGCTCTATCCTCCTCATCCAACTCCGAGCCTAATCTTCTCCAACTATTTGCTTAATCTTCTCTAACTAGTTAGTCTTAAGAGAGACCTGCACAAAGGGAGATTGGTTTTGCTCTATCCTCCTCATCCAACTCCGAGCCTAATCTTCTCCAACTATTTGCTTAATCTTCTCTAACTAGTTAGTCTTAAGAGAGACTGCAAAGGTGGCCGGCTTCTATTTGTGTGTTTATTGTTTCATCAACAGTCCTCTATTATTGTAATCACACTTAATACCTTTGGAACAGGGACACTCAGCTCTATTTTAGTGGAACTGCACAAAATGATCAGAATGTTGCATGCTCCTGACAGCTACTTTTTTTCCCAACATGCCTTGTTGATTTAGACAGAGCTGGGGGGAAGTTGCTGCCAATCAAAGCACAGATCAATTTTAATTTAACACCTTCTCACAACTTTGTCTTCAATTGTGATGTAAATATTAGCTCTGATCTGCTAATCATTGAGATGCATTAGCAAGGAAGTTAGTTTTTTATTTTTTCCGAAAGAGCATGGATGGCAAGACACACGAAACAAAAGCTGAAAGCTCAGAGCATTGTACAATTTCATGTCGCTGGAAAATTATTTGTATAGTACGTCAATTATGTAAACAAATGCTGGAAGCTTGCATTGCCAGAAGCCTCTTCAGCATTCGGGTCCATGTGCCATGCACCAAATTATAGTGCGCAACCGCATGGGAGACTCAGCCCGATCATTGCGCCGCACTAATAGTGAGTAATGAGCAGTCAAATCATAAGCCCCACCTTTCCCACTCTAAGTTGCTCGGAAGAAGCAACCATCAATATGCTCTTGTTTGAATCCGCTCATACTACTCCCTCCGTCACAGTTTATAGAGCGCGCTTCAACAATCTCTAGGACCAAGGCGACTAGCGATCGGCCTGAAAAATCGCATTGGTAGTTATAGCACAGCGTCTATTACTAGAGGAAATAATGCGTACACACATGCATGCAGTGCTTCCACCCCGGGTACACACATGCATGCACTTACTCCACTCCGCATACACACCTACATCGAGAGAAAATTGTGGACTTGATTGTGGTTACCACACCCTAATTAATTGAGCATTAAACCAAACGCGTCCAAAATCTCTCTAGTGGTGGAAATGCATGGAGAGAAATGCATGAGAATGAAGTGCGCCCTGTAAACTGTGAAGGAGGGAGTAGTATGAAGGTGCAAAACCAAGTACGCATATGGCCTGTCGGTCAACGCACTTCCTCTTGGCATATCACTGACATGTGGGACCGGAGTGTGAGCAAACCAATCTCAATTGATGGCAAAATGGCCAACCCGCCGTTCCTTGAGAGAGACGAGGAGCGAGAACACACAGACGGGCTCGCACGGAGGCTAAGATATATTCGAGCATGTGTCGGTGTACTAAGTATTGGGCCACTAGTACCCCTTACTTGTGCACGGGCAGTTGTAGCCGTCCTCGCGGCAAGGCTTGCCGGGATCAGCTCGAGGTCGATTTAAGTCATCAAGGAAATCATCAAGTCAGAGATCTGAGAATCAGCAAATAAGCAAAGCTGGAAATCGAAGGCCAGCCTCCCCGGCAAGATCCTTGCCGGGGTGGCCTGAGGAGCCCGGCAAGGATCGGCGCCCGGCAAGGCTTGGCGCCCGGCAAGGCTCGGCGTCCGGCAAGGCTTGGCGCCCGGCAAGGCTTGGCGCCCAGCAAATTTCGGCGCCTGGCGAGATTCTGCCACTGTGCCACCGCTTCGGCACAGTGACGAGTCTGACATTCTGGCTCCTTCCATGGATGCGTGGCGGCGCGCCAGTGGAGGAGAGCTTAAGCGGTGCTGATGGGATGGCCCCTTTTTCCATCCCCAAGAAAGTGAGGACACCTAAACGGACACCTCACGGTGCATTAAATGCGCTTGTCCTAATCCGTCAGGGGTTAGGTATGATACCCTGTAGCTACTTTACACCTCAATGTATGTACATTTTGCCACTGTGGAGACCCCTTTGAGCATATAAAAGGAGGCCCAAGGCAACTGCTACAGAGGAGAGGAGAACTTCTGGCCCATTCTGCATGCGTAGCTGCTCTTTGAACGTACTGTTCATTGCGAGAGCTCCTGAAGGCTGGGCTCAAGAACATCAATAAGAACACAAAGCAGGAGTAGGGTTTTACGCTGATCAGCGGCCCGAACCTGGGTAAAAACCTCACGCGTCGATCACCGGTTCTGCTCTTTGCGTGTACCTCTCCCCCCGCCGAATCGTAAAGGGGTCTCTCGGGATCCCATAGGTGTTGTGCCCCGACAGCATGGTTGATCGATATCATCATTACATGTTTGATGTTTTTTAATAGTACTATTGGGTTGCCGTTTTCCGCACTTCTCCCGAATAAATGTGTACTTTATCAGAGATTAAAATAAAATAAGAGTACAGACGCTCCACCATGCAGTTCCTAGTACCTGTATACTAGTAGTAGTACTACTCGTACTACTAAACCTTGCGCTTGGCTCTTCGCCTCTTCGGGAAGTCGAACAATGATGGTACTACAGTGTATGCCCCTGGCAATCTGGCACCGAATGAACTGCTGCACGTCCACCGCCTGGGCGAGGGTAGGTTGCATAAGTCAAAAGCTTCTCCTCGTCCTGTGAGCCACCGAGCTTGAGGTAGACGGAGAGGGCGTAAGCGAGCTTCACCTTGTCTTGCAAGCTTCTCCTCGTTCTGCGAGTTGATGGGACACACCAAAAAGTAGTGCTAGTCCATACTCCCTCCTTTCCGGTTAATACGGCTTAATCTTTTTTGCGGGTAAATGAGAGAACTTTATTCATATATAAGCATTCTTAGGACAATCAGCCAAGAGACTAGTCACTAGGAAGCAAGGTACCCCGCAAAAAAGAAGAAGGAAGCGAGGTGTTTCATCAAGCCAGCTCTCGGTCACATTCAAAGTGCAGCAAGCACGGTTCGCACAAAGATGCACCGCAAGGTTTGCTGACCTGTTTACATGGTGAATAACAAAAAAGAGAAAATATTACTGAGCGCTCCTATTTCTAACAGGATAGGAGCCAGAATTAAGCGAGAATTGTGGCGAGTGTTCCATGCAATAAACTTCCATTATCACATGCGAGAACCCTTGAAGAGAACCAAATGTGTTGAAGATTGCTTTATCACAGATTAAAATAAAATAAGAGTGCAGACGCTCCACCATGCGGTTCCTAGTAGTACATACCTGTATAGTAGTACTAGTAGTACTACGTAATACTAGTACTCGGAGTACTCTAAACTTTGCGCTTGGCTGTTCGCCTCTTCGGGAAGTCGAACATAATGGTACTAGTACAATGTATGCTTCTGGCAATCTGACACCGAATTAACTGTTGCACGTCCACCGCCTGAGCGAGGGAGAGCTTGCATTAGTCAAAAGTTTCTCCCGTCCTGCAAGCTTCTCCTCGTTCTGCAAGTTGACGGGACACAACAAAGTAATGCTAGTCCATACTGCCTCCTTTCCAGTTAATATGGCTTAATTTGAAACGAGATAAATACTCTCTGTCACTGTATATTTGTAAAAATATGGCCAGTGGACTTCATAATACGCTCATTGTGGTCAATATATACGCTTATATGGTCACTAGCTCACCCTGGCTGAGTATGTGTGTGCATGCACGTGTAGGTTGAGCACTTGAGCGTGATCGTGTGTGTTCCGTCGTGTGCTCGGACATGCATGCATTAGGGCGTCGCGCGCGTTTTTGCATCCATGTGTATGTGTGACTGTTGCATGCATGCACGAGGTTGTAGTACCTCACATTCACATGTTCATAAGTCAATGCTTTGTCAACACGTTGCATGCAAGGTTTAATCATTCATTGTTCACGCATGCATTCCCGATATTAATACGTTGGTAAATACAATTTCTTGAGGAAAACGAGCCCATGAATTGAGTACAAAGGGGACCAATAAGCCAGGACGGAGGGAGTACTAGTAGTGAACCAGAAGGAGGGAGTAGGTACTAGTAGTGCGTAACAACGTGCAGTAACAAAATTCCTCTATGCGCATCCTATCTACGTGTCTCTACTCTTATAAAAAACAGAGTTGGTGATGATGGTGTGCCTGCCATCCTGCAATATAAGCCGTCTGATTTATATCTGACGGATAGGAAGGAAACTATGGCAATTTTGCAAAAAGATACCTGCACCCCTCTCCACATTTGCAAATAAGGCCTTCCCTCGTTCATCCTTTTCTCTCACAAGATAAACTACTCATACAAATGCATCTTGATGTTCCATGCAACGCACGGGCATCTTGCTAGTCATGCAAGAAAATAGAGATAAGTACAAGTGAGACTCAGGAACGGTCATACACGTAGGGGGAGTACGTGTAGGGGCCACTCAGGAGCAGTCAAATCACACAGTAAGTTAGTCGGACGAAGCAACCATCATTTCACTCTTCAATGACACGTACGCAATATAAAATAGTTGATATGGAGAGAAAAAGAAAACCGCTCCACTATATATTCGCTAGCAGGAGCCTAAGCTACAAGCCTGCTTGCTTGGGTTGCTCTCTTCACAAGCATAGAACAACGGTGGCCACACCACTGGTCACAGATCCGGCCTGATCTCGCCGTTGGGGGAAGGGGACGATGTTCTGCGTAGACGCGGTCGATAGTGGCGAGGGAGAAAACCCATTGTCGTGCGTCCCGACCGGGGGTCCCCGCAGTAGGGGCTGATGCCGCCTCCCAACCGCCCTTCTAGCTACACACCGATGTCCCAGGTACAACTTCGTTTTGGAGCCGGCTTGCTCCACTGCCGCAGCTCCCCACGTAGCTCCATCTCCATGTGGATCTTTCTCTACTCCTACCGGCTTCTATTTGTGATGAGTTTATGTCTCATGAACTAGTGCCACCACTATTATTCTAATCACACTTCTTCAATATCTTTGCCAATAGGGATGCTCAGCTCGATTTTGGTGGAACTGCACAAAAGCATCGTATGATCCGAGGGTGCCAGGCTTCTTTCCTTCGACAGGTTCTACCTAGCCAGGAAATTAAATCCTGTTTAGGGTTTAGGGTTTACGGCGTAGAGACCCCATCAGTAGTTTTTTTTTGTACACACTCTCACAACTTTTGTCTTTAGTTGTGAAGTAAATATTGGCTATGATCTGTGAATCATTGATATGCATCAGCATGCGTGTTAGTTTTCCTTTGTATTTGATGGAATGTTGTAACGGGGCAACCTTGGAGTCAGGATACATACATGAAACAAAATCATAAAGCTTCGTACTCCCTCCGGTCCTTTTTTGTATGCGTATAAGGCTACTCATAGTGGGGAGTATCATATCATGCATAAATTACATAGGGGACGGAGGTAGTATGTGAGAGTGTATGGTGGGTCATGTGGTAAAATGTACTACTACGCAAAGAAAAAAGGACCGGAGGTGACGAACGATGTCCAACGAATATGGTGATAGTGGGAGGTGGGCCATGTAGTCACTGGGCTGCCGTGTTTCGTACTCCTTCGGTGTAAGAGTGGAGAAAGTTAGTTTTATCACAGAATAAATAAATAAGAGTGCATGCGCTGTACGACGCTCTACCGCCGCAGTAATAGTGACCAATGAGCCTCCAAATCACATAGACCCGGTATAGTTATTGGACGGAAGAAGCAAACCATCACTCTATCTCTCTCATGCAGTACAATATTCTTTTGGAAACCAACGTTTCGTTTCGTTGGATCGCGCCATCGAGCAAAACCAACGTTTCAATCACGTCTGTCGCGTTCGTGTCTCACCCTCCTCCATCCCACACGGTCGCTCGGCATGCCACTCACCGCAAACCATGTATACGATAACTTTCTTGCCTGCTTGGTGATGGATCGCGCCATGGAGTACTAGCACTACTGGAAGAGATTGACGAGGAGGGGGAGGACAGCTAGCTGTAGCACGGACTCCCAAGAACTTTTTTACATGCATGTTGTGGCCGGCCGTGGCGACGTTTGAACGCGGAGCAGTCGCGTGCACTGGGAAGCGGCGCGGGTGGCTCTCTCTCGGCTGGCGCGCCGCTTCAATGCCGGCGCTAGTGAGAGGTCGCGTCCGCTCTGGCCGGGCATGAATGCGGCACTGACCGTTTCGGGCGGGAAGCACGCGCAGGTGATGAAGAGGGTTCAGGTTGGCCAGGGCGGTCAGGAGCGGGCGTGGCAGCGGTCCGGACGCCCGCAAACAAGAGATGCTGTACGTAAATATTTGCTGAGTAATTAATAACGTAAATAATGTGCCAGTTGGACAAATATGATTGGAGATGGAGATGGAATTTTACGTCATATGCATGTCTATGTCTAGGTGTGTGTGCGCGACGACTCTCGCGACTACTCGTACACATCATCGATGTCTCGTTCTCCCTACACACACACAAACTTAGTACCACCTCATTTTGTTCCTAGGATAGGAATATCATAGGAGTGGGAAACAATATGAGGTGAGATAAATGGAGTACGATGTACAAGAAGAAATGTACATGCACTCAGTCTGCCTCCGAGATACCCGCGAGTACATGATGGAGCGCATTTGTACACGAAGAGGCAGCTTACATATGTAATAATTTGACCATTTAATTTGTTCACTTAATTTGTTGCTCGCTGCACTACATGTCAAAAAGCTAAGTCACGACTCAATCCTCATGGTTTATATATGCCTTTGCCTGTACCTAGTGTTCCATGGGAGGATATATCTATGGACTTTGTTTTGGGTTTACCTCGAACAAAGAAGGGGAGGGATAGCATATTTGTTGTCGTGGATAGGTTCTCGAAAATGGCACACTTTATACCATGTCATAAAAGCGATGATGCTGCTAATGTTGCTGATTTGTTCTTTCGTGAAATTATTCGCTTGCATGGTGTGCCAAATACTATTGTTTCAGATCGTGATACCAAATTTCTTAGCCACTTTTGGAGATGTTTATGGGCTAAGTTGGGGACTAAACTGCTTTTTAGTACTACTTGTCACCCACAAACTGATGGACAAACTGAAGTAGTCAATAGAACTTTGTCTACTATGCTTAGGGCTGTTTTGAAGAATAACAAGAAAATGTGGGAAGAATGCTTGCCTCATATTGAATTTGCTTATAATCGTTCGTTGCATTCTACTACTAAGATGTGCCCTTTTGAAATTGTATATGGTTTCCTACCTCGTGCACCTATTGATTTGTTGCCTCTTCCAACTTCGGAGAAGGTTAATTTTGATGCTAAACAACGTGCTGAATTGATCTTAAAAATGCATGAGTTAACTAAGGAGAACATTGAGCGTATGAATGCTAAATATAATCTTGCTGGAGATAAGGGTAGAAAACATGTTGTGTTTGCACCTGGAGATCTTGTTTGGTTACATTTGCGTAAGGATAGATTTCCTGATTTGCGCAAATCAAAGCTAATGCCACATGCTGATGGTCCTTTTAAGGTGTTAGAGAAAATAAATGATAATGCATATAAACTTGAGGTGCCTGCAGATTTTGGGGTTAGTCCCACTTTTAACATTGCAGATTTGAAGCCTTATTTGGGTGAGGAAGATGAGCTTCCGTCGAGGACGACTTCATTTCAAGAAGGGGAGAATGATGAGGACATCAATACCATTGTTACACCCACTGCCCCTGCTGCTATACATACTGGACCAATTACTAGAGCTCGCGCACGCCAATTAAATTATCAGGTACTTTCGTTTCTTGGTAATGATTCTAGTGTTCATGAGAATATGATGCTGCCTAAATTGGATTCATTTGTTTTGCTTACAAATGAAGGGCCTAGCTTGGACAAGAAAGAGGAACCTTGGATTAAGTTCAAGCATGGAGATGATGGCATGCGCAAGGGGAACAAGAACGGAGTTACAAGTGATGATTTCAGGACTTTGAACCACCATAATGAGTGCAGGAAGCCTTGGACGAAATATACAAGATGCCACTTCATAAATTTTGTCCAGAGGCTATCATAGGTGCTGCGTCACCTTATTATTGGGCCAGGCCCATGTAATTTCGAAATACTTGAGTATAGGCTGTTTTTAGAGTCCGTATGTGTGGGGAAACAAGAGATAGGGTTGGTTTCGGACCCCTCCTTCAAGGGCCATGAAATCCCCCCCTCTTCCTCCATATATACAGCCCTTAGGGCACCGTTTAGACTTTGGGTTTTGTTTAGATTAAAAGTTTGCCATAGCTGCAACTTTGCGTACTTCGTTTGTGTTCAACGACCAGACCAAGACGTCACAGAACCCCACCTTGATCAATAAAGCTTTCATATTATATTCGCAATATCCAGATTGCAAATCTTAGTTTCTTGCTTGTTCTTCGTTTGCTTATAGGAGATAGACCCTCGTGGTCAGGTTGATTGTGCTCCGGCGTGGTCAATAACCTCTCGGAGTTGGTTTAGCGATTGCTAAGGCGCGACGTCCTCGCACGTTCGTAGTCGGATCGTCAAAGTCTACTCCACCAAAAACGATAGCTATCATCTCATCAAAAGATCGGGACACCTTCGCCTCTATCACTTGCCAAGAAAATGCGCTTTAAGAAATAATAAATGGGCTGTAATTAAAAAAATTTGGCTGTAAATAAAAAAATGCACCGAACAGGTATTTTTTTAATTTCATTACTTGTTGCGCGCACAAAATTTCGTTAGATTTTTACCTAATACAAATTTATTTTGAAATTATATTTAATCTGAATCGAAATTTCGGGTTAAAAAATATTTCGGATCCCATCAAAATGTGGGAAATTTTGTTTATTTTTTTTGAGCGGTTGGTTGAAATTATTAACCGTTATCCTTGCTAGAAAATGGGCTGTAATTTTAACAAACAGTAAATGGTCTGAGTAAATTCCATTAGAATTAAAAATGGACTGTACATTATAACAAATCGCAAATGGGCTATATGTTCTCTGCCACAGCTATGATGGTCACTTGTGGGCCTACTAAGTTGACGCTTACGCAAGGCTTTGTCAACTTATAGTCAACACACGATTCTAGTAGCAGTGGCCGTTGGATGTCCATCTAACGGCTGTGGTGCTTCTTCAATCTCGGACATTCATGCTTCAGCCGCCCAAGCCACCGCCGGTGGTACCACTTGCTACCGCCTCCCGTGGCCGGCTGTGCTGCCTCGCAGGCCTCACCGGCCCACCCTACTCCCATCACCGTCTAGGCCATTCCTCTACTCACCAACACCTCCTGTTTTTCTCCGGTGACGGCAGCCTCACACCGCAGCCGAACCAGTGAACCCATGTACTCCCCTCCGCGTGGGCATCCACTGTTGTGTCTTCGCCGGCTCCGGCTCGTTCCCTTCCTAGGCCTCGCCATCGTCCACCGCGTTGGTTCTCTCGGCGCGGCGTGGTCAACTTTGTCAACAAACGACAGCCATCAGAAGTGGCATGTACGTGGAGTGGCTGACACTAGGAACCTGCATGGCCCATGGTCGCACGCGAGCAAGTCCCTCCTTATTATGCAAAAACAAATGATTTCTCCCCCTGACAGGTTTGAGCCACCAGCTACATCTTCGCACGCAGGGAAGTGTTTGCTTTATTATGTGGAAAAAAAGTTACCTCTCCCTGACAGCTGGGACCCACTAGCTTTATTATCATCCATTTCGCGAAAATATAGATTGTACCAAAGATGCTAAATTGTTTTCCTTTTATTCTAACTCGAAAAAGAAGAAATTAAAAAAACCAGACAACATCTTCGCACGCAAGGAAGTGCCACCTTATTACGAACAAAAAAATGATTCCCCCTGCTAGCTGGGACCCACCAGATTTGGAGGCTGACTTGTGGGCCAACTAAGTTGACGCATACGGGCTTTGTCAACTTAGTCAAAACGATTCTAGCTGCACTGACCGTTGGATGTTAAATCAACCGCCGTGCTGCGTCTTTAACCTCTGGTCTTCTTGCTCCTGCCGCCCAAACCAGGCCCGCCGTACTGCCTGCTCCAGCCTCCCATGGCCGGCTGTGCTGCCGCGCAGGCCTCACGGACCGACCATACTATGACTGGCCAGGCCTTCCCTCTACTCACCCACACCCCCTGTTATTCTCCGGCGACGGAGCCTTACGCCGCAGCCGAACCAGTGAACCCTCGTACTCCCCTCTGCGTGGGCATCCACCTGCCTCGTCTTCTCTGGCTCCTCGTCATTCCCTTCCTAGGCCTCGCCGTCGTCCACCGCCTTGATGCTCTCGGCGCCTCGTGGTCAACGAGGTCAATGAACGACAGCCATCGGAAGTGGACTTTAGGCTGTGAGGCTGACAGCTGGACCCACTAGCTACATCTTCGAACACAAGGAAGTGCCTCCTTATTACTCACAAAATAAGAATGATTCCTCCCCCTGATAGCTGGGACTCACCAGCTATATCTTCTCACGCAAGGAAGTGCATCCTTATCTTCCCTGACAGCTGGGACCCACCCGGTCGAAGCGTACGTAGCGTTGTCACGAACGTGTACGTACATACTGGTCGATCGGTCTCTCTGCAACGATGAACCGTGGCCGAGCAAGCAGTGGCACGTGTAGTAGTAGAGCCCCCGACGTAGCAGTTCAGGCAGTCCCTTCTAAACCGTGTACATGTACATATAGCCACATGCCAAAAAATACGGCCACGTACGTACATACGGGCGGGGTCTCGAACGCGTACTCGCGCATACGTACGGCCAGGGCTCGTGTACATGGAGAGGCAACGGATGGCAGCAACAGCGTCCTGTTCATCGAGTAGCCAACCGGCTGGGTCGAAACGGAGAAACAACGTCCTGTTCATCGGGAGGCAATAGACTGGGTCGGAATGCATCCTGTTCAACGGGAGCCAACTGGCTTGGACGGAACAGCCGAACCGGGGTCTGGCATACTGCAGTACGGAGGAAATGGCCTTTTGTTCGACCGGCTACGATCGAAATGGTGGTCCTGTTGATCGGGAGGGGTGTGGCGTACCGCAAAACGGAGGAAACAGACTTGTGTTGGAGCGCTACGGTTGAAACGGGGGTCCTGTTCATCAGGAGGGGTGTGGCATACCGGAAAATGGAGGAAACGGACTTGTGTTGGAGCTCTACGGTCGAAACGGGGGTCCTATTCATCGAAGGGGTGTGGCGTATAGCAAAAGGGGACTCCACGGGCTACTGTTCACCCACCGTTGACTTGCTTCAGCCTCCACCTGCACTGTTCATCCACCGCATCTTCCTCCTGCCTCCACCAGCTGCTGTTCATCCACGGGCTACTGTTCATACAGCCCTCCACCGGCTAATTTTCAACCAGCCCTCCACGGGGTCCTGTTCATCCATCCCCAACCAGCTCGGCTATGGCGGCCTCCTCTCGGTGTCCTGTTCATCCAACCCCCACCGGGAACTGTTCATCCAACCCCAACCACGTACGTCTCGACTCGTTCAACCGCAACCCCCATGTTCACTGTTCATCAAGAGGCAGCAGGTTCGATCGGCTTCAGTAAGCAGCAGCGGCAGCAGCGATCGATCACTCGGGTTCAGTTAGCAGTAGTAGTGAAGGAATTGCTCGGGTTCAGTTAACAACCAAGGGATCAATCGCTCGGGTTCAGTAACGTAGCTAGTGCAATCGCTCGGGTTCAGTAAGCGAACGCCTCACTCGGGTTCAGTTAGAGCCCAACGCCTCAGACCCACGCGCGTATGTGTACGAGAGAAACGCGCAATCCCTTCATGCATCGCTCGGCCCCGACCACCCACCGTAACCGGGAACTCCCCGAAATTTTCCTCGCCCTCGCTTCTACCACGATTTTTTCTGTCATGGACGGCCCAAAGAATGTCATGCAGGTGCGTCTCCGGCCCGCCCAGGACAAAAAGCCCATTTTCTGTCATGATTTTTTGTCATAGAAGTAGGAGCCCACCACATCTATGATGATATCGGGTTTTGTCACAATTATCATCATAGAAGTGTCATAAGCATGACTGATTTTTTTTCGTTCGGCCCAAAATGTCACGGATGTGTCTTTTTTTTGTAGTGATGCTGGATAGTGGTCGATGTGTGGAGTAATAGTAGTAGATGCAGGCAGGAGTCGGTCTAGTTGTCTCGGCGTGATGCCTATATACATGATCATTGTCTTGGATATCATCATGATTATTTGCTTTTCTGTCAATTTCCCAATAGTAATTTGTTTACCCACCATGTGCTATTTTCAAGAGAGAAGCCTCTAGTGAAAACTATGGCCGCCGGGTCTAGTTCTATCATATATAAAAAATCCTAAAAATACCTTGCTGCAATTTTACTTTATTTATTTTATTTTGTATTTTTGTTCGATCTATCTATCTATCACCATACAATTTAATCTTACAATTAACCGCCAAGTGACTGACAACCCCTTGTTCGCGTTGGGTGCAAAGATTTGTTATTTTGTGTGCAGGTGCTGTTAACGAGTTGTCGCATGATTCTCCTACTGGATTGATAACCTTGGTTTCGTAACTGAGGAAAATACTTATCTCTACTGCACTGTATCATCCTCTCCTCTTCGGGGAAATCCCAACGCAGCTCACAAGTAGCACGGCACAACAGTTGTCCGTTCTGCGGCAACCGCCTTAGCCCTGATGGAAGCCGCCCACCCCCAGCTCTTGGCGGTCACCGCACAAATCAAACAAAGCTTCTCCACAACGGTCGGCAACCCATAGTCGAAGAGTTGGCAATCGCTAAGATCATTCGAGCAGCCGTCCTTTCGTTCACGACATACCTTGCCGAGATGGAGGCCATCAAATCCCAGGCCACGGCTGCCCAGGCCCAGCTCGTGGCGGCCTTTTCCAAAGAGATGGCAGACACGGATGGCGAGATGCTTGCTGAGTATGTTGTGATGGATGCAATGGAGCCCCTTCCCTAGGAGATCGTCGGGCGCGAGCTAGACATGGAGGAGGCGGCAGAGATCGACGAGCGCTAGGCGGAGTAGTAGTCTTTGTTTAGAGTGCCGGTCTTTTGGTAGAGTAATGTTTAGGTCAGCTAGCTCTGTTTAATTGCTGAACTTGCTTGATTAAGTAAGAAGTGTGGGTGTTCTGTAGGCTCTTTTGTGTACCCAAATTATGCAATGATGTGAATGAACAATTTAACCAAGGAAATTCAGACCAAAATTTGCATGTTCAAACTCATCACACATGGGGTAGGCCATGTTAATCGTTTGTGATGTTCAAATATAGTACATAGTGCTGAGTAAGGGACCGTGTCTGATGACACTTTGTGTGCTAGTTTTTTGCTGCATTGGGCAAAAAAATTGGCATCTTCGGAAATATCTACTCCCCGTCCTCCTGACCAAAAGCCACATTTCCCCTATTTTCGCCTCCCTTTCCAAGTTTAAACCTTCACTGCTTGCTTGCAGCGCCGCCTCCTCGCCGGCGACGCTCCTTCCTGCTGCTCTGCCTTGTCGATCTAGTCAGGTAATCCACATCCGAGCCCCATTCTCCTCCTCCTTCTCCATCCCACATGCCCCAACCACCGGCGTGACACCTTCCACCCAAATCATCGACTCATCCTCCAAATAAGCGCCTCCCTAAGCCATGGTGCATGCAGTATAGCCAGGAGCTCAAGGAGCATTTGGCAGCGGAGAAGCAAATCACGTCCGCATGACCCCCAGATCTAGGAGGAGAACCTCACCGTCGAGGCCACTATCGATGCCTCTGTGTGGAAGCCGCCACACAGTTAGCTTCTTTAAATGATAGTTCATGGTGTTTTCTTGAAGCCACCATCGGTGCCTTCGACGAAGGCTACGAGGTGTTTTCTCAACGTGCCCGTGCTGCACCCTGGGCATTTGGGTACCCAAACCCGCTACCCGAACCTGAAGTGAACCGAATTAATCGAATTGTCGGGTAATTTGGTCTCCGGGTTAGGGTTTGGGTTTTCGTTCCTGTCTATTTGGTCTTCTGGTTCCACTCTCAAAAACCCGAATTGACCGAACTAACTGATATTTTAGTAGCCCATGCTACGAGGGAGGCCCAGTTAAGTGAAAATGTCCAGGCCCGGGTTCGCATTCCGCGTGACAGGAGACAAAGGCCCACACGGGCAGGGCAGCCTCGCATTCCCATCGCTTCTCTCTCTGCCTCTTGACTCTTTGCTTCACCCTAAACCTAGCACTACCAGTGGCGACGATGCCGATGGCACCTGCATCGCTGCTCCTGCCCATTAGCTCGTGCGTCGTGATGTAGCAGAGGATAGGATGACCTTCGATGTGTGACGCCCTGACCATAGCTGTAGAGACGCGTGGACGCGGTTGCCAGAGCCGAAGGGTGCGAGCTGAAGTCAATGACAGCAAGGCGAGTCCTACTCCCCAATCCCCATCTCGTTCATCTTCTCTAATGTATGTATGTGCTCGTGCTACTATGCATAATTTTTTTCTTCTGTGAGGCCATGTTCGTGTCTCTTACTATTGTTCTTGTATGTTACTGTTGTGAGCTTCAAAGAGTGCATGCATAAAGATCGTGTATGTTGCTGCTGTTGGTAACAAATTACTTATCTCAATAGCCATAAATAGCTCTCTGCAGCTTGTAAATCCCCAAACTATCTGAATTTGCTGTAGTACATTGGTCTGAATATTTTGGTTATTGGGGTACCAGAATTACCCGAACCGAAATTTATGGGTAATTTGGGTTCGGGTATTTTTTTTGGTAGATAGAATTTTGGTTTTTTATTTTGGACTAACCGGATTACCCGTAAACCGAATTACCCGATCCAATATAACCAAATTACGCAAATGCCTAGGGTGACCTGTGCTTACCTCAACTCCAGAGCCAGCAGGTTGGTGCCTGGAGTGGCTCAGGTGACTCACCACTACGAGGAGGGCACCACGATGTAGAGGCCTCGCCCTCTTCCAAGTCTAAGGAGCCCATCGTCATCGATATCCTTGACGATGAGGAGTAGCTTGTTTTTGAGCTCACTATAAGGACCTATGTTTAGCTAGCTAGCTATGCCGGTTAAGCATTTTCGGTTTACCTGTTGCATGTGCTGCTCCTACCTTTCGTTTACAAGTTCTAGTGAATTGTCCTATGTACTGTTACTATGCAATCTGATCCTCTTGTATATCTGTTCTATATATTGTGCAATGTGGTGCTCATTTAACTGTTTGGTTAATTTGTTGTCATGTTCAGTTAACTGTTTGGTTCAATTCTGCAATGTGATGTTCAATTCTTGTGGGTGCAATTTTGTATTGTTATGCATGTGAGAAATAAATTGAATTTGGTTGTACAAAATACATGAGAAACAAATACAATTGCTATATTTCCAAGTTGGTAAGCATGCTTTGTTTGGTTAACTGTCTGATCTTCTAGTATGTTCTATTATGCAATGTGGTGCCCAGTTAACTGTTTGGTTCATTTGTTGTGGTGTTCAGTTAATTGTTTGGTTCAATTCTGCAATGCGATATTCAGTTGTCGTGGGTACAATTTTGTATTGTTATGCATGTGAGAAATAAATCAAATTTGGATGTACTAAATACATGAGAAACATATACAATTGCTATATTTCCTAGTTCTTAAACATGCTTGGTTTGGATAAATGGCTTTTCCATGTGGCTCAAATTAATCTGCTGAATCTACAATGTGTTTACTTTTCATCAACACATTTTACTGATAGTATGCCAACTCTCACTTAACCTAATTAATAACTACCTTATATGTGTTGCAGGGAAACAATGGGAGGCGCTGAGGTTTACCATCGAGGTTTGCAGATGCATGGTCCTTTGGCTAATAGCACATTATTGTGCAATTGCAAGAACCATTCTAATATTTAGTTTTTTTGAACAATTTGGTCTTGCACATGTAGGTCCTGCTATCCGAGGTATTGACCCATTGTTCGACCCATTTTGCATATGGGGAAATGAGATGTCCATGAATATCAGTCAAGTCAAGAAACTCAGAAAGATTGTTAGGATAAAGAAACTAGCAACGAAAAGCAACAAAATCTTTGTCTGCACAATGAAGAAGACATCAGTGAACTACAGGATGGTACTAACTCTTATACCTTGTTTTTTTATTCCTTTGCGCCATTTCAAAATTTAGAGAAGTTATTTATGCATATCTTTGTTTTCAGGCCTTTCCAAAGCAGTTCACTGATGATTACCTCTCAAACCACCTGTATGGTCAAGAGGCGAGGACAGTATTCATTCAACACCCATGGTACAATATTGAAGTCTTCCTCAAGAGGATGAAGGATGGATGGTCAATCATCCACATGAATGGCCTAAAGTTGCAAGGACCTTCAACATCATTGAAGGCTCAATATTTGCCTTCAGCTTCAGCAGTTTTCTAGACGAGATTCACCTGTCTATCTACCGTCTATGATGCTAATTTCCAAAGGTTTTAGATGTTGCATGTGAAACTTGGTGCTGTTGTGTAATGGGGTAGCTAGTTATATGCCTATATGGCGTAATAGAGTGCTGAAGCTATATGATGTTGTACTCTGATGTATTTCAATTATGAAATCCTGGTTTCGTAATACGAAAATGAAATATATCATTTGTTTAATATGAAATGTCAATATTATTACTAAATGGATTAAAAAAATAGGCCAATTAGCCTGCTTATTGGGGTTTCTATTGTAAACGGTTATTGAGACAACACCGTGAGCGATGCCCTTAGACAACCCACACATTTTCTAGGAAGTAAACATGTTGGATCAATGAACAATCACACACGACTTCCTCTGGACAACTGTTTGCGTTAGGCCACCTTGCACAAAAAATTTCCACATAAAAAGTGTGTGTGATGGATAGCCTATGCCTATGCCACACAGTTTCTTCTAGGCACCGTGCGTGATGCATTCAATAACGCAAATGATAAAATTATTAATATCTTCTGCAATGGCAACACTGTCACAGATGATGTGATGCGAAAAATCATGTGTGATGTGCGTACGCATGAAAATGTTTGTCTAGGATTCACTGTGTGGGATGTATATACGAATGGAAACGTTTGTCTGGGGTTCACTGTGCGGGATGTACATACAAATGGAAATGATTGGGCCTGTATAATTGTTTGTGATGGCTCACCCGATTGCACACGAGCTCTTTTTGCCCCGTGTGTGTGACCGGAGGACCTATCACCGATGGTTTTTGGGTCATGTGGGAAGGACCCCCCTATTGTACACATAGGCAAGGCGACGGTTTAAAATTCTCTCGTGGAAAGGGGGTAAAAAGTGTTTGTATAGCAGTTGCCTGCACTAGTGCTTGGTGGTTTTGGTAATTCATGTCAACATACATATTGTTGGACTAATATTTTCATCTGGTATGTTTTAGAAAAGTTCAACATTGGCATGGCAAGGACATGAGAATGTGGAACCCTTCAACATGCTAATGACATGGATTGGCAAAGTTTCAAGACTCTACATTTTTGGTTAAGTGATCCAAGATCACATTGAGTCCATAGGAAAGCCAATGCTATTAAAAGGGGATGAGGTTTTGATCATGACTCCATTGCTCAAAGTGCTTGAAGATATTGCCCCAAAAAAACCTCAACCACATTCTCCATATCATATTTGTCCAAACCCTAAAAGCCCAACTCAGTCCCATCAAATTCCATACACCCGGACCCATGGAGTTGATCCTAGATAGTGCCAAAGCCAAACCCTAGATATTCGGTTGCACCGAGATGATGATCGGCCCCACGATTTGCATTGACCAAGTTTTTGTAACCCAATTAGTTCATTTTGGAATCACCGAGTTGAACCGATCGGAATTACCGAAGTGAAGTCTTGCTTAGGTCATCACATATCGGTTTGTCCGAGATTCTCTGTTTGGTCCCACCGAAATGCGCAATGTTTGAATCTTTTACACATGTCGGTCTCACCGAATTTTTGGTTCGGTGTCACCGAGTTGAGTCAAAAGGTTGTAACAATTGGATTTTGGGTGAAGACTATTTATACCCCTCCACCCCCACTTTCTCCAAGAGAAAGCCATCAGAACGAAACTACACCTCCACCATTCATTTTCTAAGAGAGAATCACCTACTCATGTGTTGAGATCAAGGCATTCCAATCCAACCATTTGAACCTTGATTTCTAGCCTCCCCAACTTGCTTTGCACTCCAATCCTTCTCCTACCAAAGCCAAATCTATGAGAGAGTGATTGAGTGTTGAGGAGACTATCTTTTGAAGCACAAGAGCAAGGAGTTCATCATCAACAAAACCATCTATTACCTTTTGGAGAGTGGTATCTCCTAGATTGGTTAGGTGTCACTTGGGAGCCTCCAAGATCTTGTGGAGTTGAACCAAGGATTTTGTAAGGGCAAGGAGATCGCCTAATTCATGAAGATCTACCCCAACAGAGGCTAGTCCTTCATGGACGTAAGCCATGGTGGAATAGACAAGGCCGCTTCTTCATGGACCCTTCGTGAGTGGAGCCCTCCATGGACTCGCGCAGCCATTACCCTACGTGGGTTGAAATCTCCATCAACGTGGATGTATGATAGCACCACCTATCGAAACCATGCCAAAAACCACTGTGTCTTCATTGCGTTTGATCTTCCCATCTCTACCCCTTTACTTTTCGCACAATTCCATGGTGTACTATTTTCGCTGCCCTATCTCTAGATATGCATGTGCAAGAAGTATTGTTGTTATCTTAACTTGTGCCAAAATCTGCCTAAACTTCAAGAAAACTAAAAATTGCACCTTTGGTTGGTCAAGTGTCTATTCACTCCCTCTAGACCTATCTTCTTGATTCTACAATTGGTATCAGAGCTTTGGTCTCCATTGCTTTGGTTTAATCACCATTGGAGGAAGATGGATGTGTCTACTTTAGGGAGTCTTAGATGTAGAGTGCCCATTCTTGATAGAGAGTACTATTATTCTTGGAGGAATGAAATGCTTGATATCTTTGATGAATTTAACATGAGCAAGTATATTTATTGTCCTTATGTGCCTCCTATTGATCCCTTGCACCCCATTCACGAAGAGGAAATTGACATGCTTTGTAATCTTAGAACAGTAAATTTTATCATTTGAGGATTCCTAAAATTGTGCTTGTTCATATGCAAAACTTTGAATGCACCTATACATTGTGGAATGACTTAGAAATGCGCTTTCCTGATTACTCTTTAAAGAACCTTGATGAGATCCTTCATAAAACTATTGCCTTTCATAAGATGAAGCCTAGTGATCCTAAATTTGATGACTGTCTATTTGAGCTTCATAATCTTATGCATGCTAAAGGAGATGTTAGAACCATTAGCAATATCGTAATAGAAGCCATTAGAATTCATAAACTTGAACATTGTCATGATCATGAAACTAATGAATCCATTGCCCTAGGTGATGACCACATACATGTTGATGATGACGATGTTGAACATGGCTATTATGATGAGGATCAAGAGTTTGACATCGAATATGAGAAGACTATGAGAAAACTTAGTCTCATGGCAAATCTTCGAGATTACATGGCGGAAGGAAAAGAATGGATTCTTGATAGCAGATGCACCGATCACATGACTAGAATGATGGTCCACTGATACGTCTCCAACGTATCTATAATTTTTCATTGTTCCATGCTATTATAGTATAAATCTTGGATGTTTATTATGCAATTATATGCAATTATATATCATTTTTGGTGATGAGGACATCAATACCATTGTTACACCCACAGCCCCTGCTGCTATACATACTGGACCAATTACTAGAGCTCGCGCACGCCAATTAAATTATCAGGTACTTTCGTTTCTTGGTAATGATTCTAATGTTCATGAGAATATGATGCTGCCTAAATTGGATACATTTGTTTTGCTTACAAATGAAGGTCCTAGCTTGGACAAGAAAGAGGAACCTTGGAGCAAGTTCAAGCATGGGGATGATGGCATGCACAAGGGGAACAAGAACGGAGTTACAAGTGATGATTTCAGGACTTTGAAGCCACCATAATGAGTGCAGGAAGCCTTGGACGAAATATACAAGATGCCACTTCATAAATTTCGTCCAGAGGCTATTATAGGTGCTGCGTCACCTTATTATTGGGCCAGGCCCATGTAATTTCGAAATACTTGAGTATAGGCTGTTTTTAGAGTCCGTATGTGTGGGGAAACAAGAGATAGGGTTGGTTTCGGACCCCTCCTTCCAGGGCCACGAAATCCCCTCCTCTTCCTCCATATATACAGCCCTTAGGGCACCGCTTAGACTTTGGGTTTTGTTTAGATTAAAAGTTTGCCATAGCTGCAACTTCGCGTACTTCGTTTGTGTTCAACGACCAGACCAAGACGTCACAGAACCCCACCTTGATCAATAAAGCTTTCATCTTATATTCGCAATATCTTGATTGCAAATCTTAGTTTCTTGCTTGTTCTTCGTTTGTTTGCAGGAGATAGACCCTCGTGGTCAGGTTGATTGTGCTCCGACGTGGTCAATAACCTCTCGGAGTTGGTTATCGATTGCTAAGGCGCGACGTCCTCGCACGTTCGTAGTCGGATCATCAAAGTCTACTCCACCAAAAACGATAGCTATCATCTCATCGAAAGATCGGGACACCCTCGCCTCTATCAAGTGGTATCAGATTTTCAGGTTGCTCGGTGAGATTTTACAGTTTTTCGTAGTTTAGATCGAGTCTGTTCTTCATACCTACAGTCCACGAAAAAGCCAAAAAAAAAATTTAGGGTTAGTTCATCATATCCGAACCAATCTGAGCCTTTGCATAATCTTTTTAGGGTTTTTGCTTTGTTGAATTTGCGGTTGCATCGTCGTGTCTAGTTGCTGGTCTTAGCGTCTAGTCCTTTAGAGTTTCGAGTTCTAGTCATAAGTGGTCACGCCGCCGCCGCACCATCATCATCGCCCCTGCCATCTACCACCACCGTTGATCCGCCACCACTCTGAATCCATATACCATCACCGATCTGTATCCATATACCACCACCGATCCGTATCCATATACCACCACCGCTACCATATACCACCACCGCTGCCATATTCCACCACCAATCCGAGTTCTTTTCATATTAGGTTTGTTTTCGAGACCCATCTATTTTCCGATTCGTGTTTCCTTGCCTGAGTAGGATTCGAAAAAAAAATTGGTTATCATAGTGAGCGTTTTGAGACCCCCGGGCAGTTTTTAGGCCAAAATTTTGGCAGTCAAAAATATTTTTTCCCTATCCTATTTTTAGGTCCCAGGGAGCGTTTTGAGACACTTGTCATCATAGTGATTTTTTGTCGCACTTTTTCGTCGTCGCTGCCCTGATTTTCGAAAAAAAAATTGTCAAAAAAATTTTCGTGCCAATCCTGTTAGTTTGACTTGGGAAGAGTTTTGAGACACTCGCCATTATAGTGATTTTTTGCAAAAAAAAAAAGAGTAGCGCAAAAAAAAACAGCGCAAAAAAAAACGAATTTTTTTTAGAGTGTGCTCTTTCCTTGTTTACGTGCCGCGCTGTGATTTTGTTAGTGTTCTAGGCTCGCGTCTCTAGTACGGTCTAGCCTAGGACCAGCACAGTACCGTCGTTGAGCGTTTATTCAACTTTGCATCTCTGAATTGATTATTGCTGACATTTTTGCTACCATATAATAAGCCTTCCCAGCACCACATACATCTACGTCATGCGTTTGACACCACCTGGCAATCGCTCTGTCCAATATTTAAGAGTTTTGACTACAACGGTTGCCGATCACCACCTGCTGCTGGGTAAGAACTGGTAAGCATTTGAGATTCGCTTGACGGTTTTGTGATACATCACCACCACCACTTCCCAGTAGTCTGTAGGATCATATTCTTGTGTGTTTCTATTGCTGCTAACCATGGCAGGATCACAAGCCGATGAGACTGATTGGGAGAACATGACGAACAAACAGCTACATGATAAATTTCAGCAAATGATGAGTGGACAGGTGCAAGATGTGCTAAACAGATTTGAAGAGGCCATGGAGAAGATAGATGGAATTGAGAAGACGTTCGAAACAAAGCTCGATAACAAGTTTAATGAATTGCTCGCGCGTCTTCCACAACCACCGCCGGCTGCACCTGTCGCACCTCTACAACAACAACAACGTCGCCTTCCAAATCAAGTGGGACGAGCACAGCGCGTTCCCCTTGAGCCTGGTCAAACTTCTGGTGCCGCTGCACCTACTGTTGATGCTTCTATGGCTCCTGTTGCCGCTGAGGAGGACGATTATGCGGGTGATTACGAGGATGAGGTTGATCAAAATCAGAACTATGTACCAGCACCAGGTCATCCACATGCCAATAATCGCAATGGTAGGGCTGCATTACCAGCTCAGGTACGAGATCATGACCATCTTCCTAAACTAAAATTGAATATTCCACCATTTGAGGGTAGATATGTTCCTGATATATATCTTACTTGGGAGTTAGAAACTGAACAACGTTTTACATGTTTACAATATCCCGAGGAGAGACGTGTTGCTGCTGCTGTTTGTGCTTTTACTAGTTTTGCATGTGTATGGTGGTCTGAACATTGTAGATTATATCCTATTCCAGCTACGTGGGCTGCTTTGAAAACTGCTATGCATACTCGTTGGGTTCCACCATATTATCAACGTGAATTACTTCAAAAATTGCAGCGCTTAAGACAAGGAAAAAATTCTGTAGAAGAATATTATCAGGAATTACAAACTGGCATGATTAGATGTGGTATTGTTGAGGAGAATGAAGCTATGCTTGCACGTTTCATGGGTGGATTAAATAGAGAGATTCAGACCATTCTAGAGTATAAGGAGTATAATAATATCACTCGTTTATTCCATCTTGCTTGTAAAGCTGAACGTGAAGTGCAGGATCGACAGGCATTGGCGCGAACTAATTTTTCTGCAGGTCGATCTTCATCATGGACACCGCGTGCCTCCTCTACTCCCACACCTCCTACTGCGGCACCACTGACTTCAGCCGCCAATTCCAACCGAGATACAAGAAAACAGGCACGACCATCACCATCAGCCAAGAGTACACCTTCTGGGCCTGCCCAGAGCTCTTCTTCATCTATGGCATCAACAGGGCACACACATGATATTATTTGTCATCGTTGTAAGGGAAGAGGTCATTATGCGAGAGAATGCCAATCTCCGCGTGTTATGATTGCTACTGAGGATGGTGGGTATGAGTCCGCTAGTGACTACGATGAGGAGACTTTGGCTCTTATTACAAGTGAAGAACACGGTGCAGATGATTCTGATCATGAGACGCAATACATGGCTCCTGAAGATGCTGACAGGTATGAATGTTTAGTTGCTCAACGTGTTTTGAGTGTGCAGGTCACACAAGCTGAGCAAAATCAGAGGCATAATTTGTTCCATACAAAGGGAGTTGTGAAGGAACGTTCTGTTCGCGTCATCACAGATGGAGGGAGCTGCAACAATTTGGCTAGCATGGAGATGGTGGAGAAGCTATCTCTCACCGCAAGACCACATCCACATCCTTACTATATCCAATGGTTCAACAACAGCGGCAAGGTTAAGGTAACACGTACTGTTCGTGTGCATTTTAGTATCTCTACATATGCTGATTATGTTGATTGTGATGTGGTACCCATGCAAGCATGTTCATTATTACTTGGTAGACCATGGCAATTTGATAAAAATTCAGTACACCATGGTAGAAACAATCAGTATACTCTTGTTCATAAGGATAAACATATTACTTTGCTTCCTATGACTCCTGATTCTATTTTGAAAGATGATATTAATAGAGCTAGTAAAGCAAAACAGGAGAAAAATAAGAGTGAAAATCAGATTGTGGCAAAAGAATTTGAGCAACAAATGAAGCCTAATAATAAACCATCTAGTGTTGCTTCTGAAATTAAATTGAAAAGTGCATGTTTACTTGCCACCAAATCTGATATTGATGAGCTAGATTTCAGCAAATCTGTTTGCTATGCTTTTGTGTGCAAAGAGGCGTTATTTTCATTCGAGGACGCGCCTTCCTCTTTGCCTCCTGCGGTCACTAACATTTTGCAGGAGTTCGCTGACATCTTTCCACAAGACGTGCCACCGGGATTACCACCTATTCGTGGGATTGAGCATCAGATTGACTTAATTCCCGGTGCTTCGTTGCCAAACCGTGCGCCATACCGTACCAATCCAGAGGAGACGAAGGAGATTATGCGTCAAGTACAGGAGCTGCTCGACAAAGGTTATATACGCGAATCTCTTAGTCCTTGTGCTGTTCTTATTATACTAGTGCCAAAAAAGGATGGTACGTCGCGTATGTGTGTTGATTGTAGAGGCATTAATAATATTACTATTCGTTATCGTCATCCTATTCCTAGGCTAGATGATATGCTTGATGAATTGAGTGGCTCTACAATATTCTCCAAAGTTGATTTGCGTAGTGGATACCATCAAATTCGTATGAAATTGGGAGATGAATGGAAAACAACATTTAAAACTAAGTTCAGTTTATATGAGTGGTTAGTCATGCCTTTTGGGTTAACTAATGCACCTAGTACTTTCATGAGATTAATGAACGAAGTTTTACGTGCTTTCATTGGACGATTTGTGGTAGTTTACTTTGATGATATATTGATTTATAGCAGATCTTTGGAGGAACATTTGGAACATTTATGTGCTGTTTTTATTGCTCTACGTGATGCACGTTTGTTTGGTAACCTTGGGAAGTGCACCTTTTGCATCGATCGAGTATCTTTTCTTGGCTATGTTGTTACTCCACAGGGAATTGAAGTTGATAAAGCCAAGATTGAAGCTATTGAGAGTTGGCCGCAGCCCAAAACGGTCACACAAGTGAGGAGTTTCCTTGGCCTCGCTGGTTTCTATAGGCGTTTTGTGAGAGATTTCAGTACCATTGCTGCACCTCTCAACGAGCTTACAAAGAAGGATGTGCCGTTTGTTTGGGGTACCGCACAGGAAGAAGCCTTCATGGTGTTGAAAGATAAGTTAACACATGCTCCTTTACTCCAACTTCCTGATTTTAATAAGACTTTTGAGCTTGAATGTGATGCTAGTGGAATTGGATTAGGAGGTGTGTTATTACAAGATGGCAAACCTGTTGCATACTTTTCTGAAAAATTGAGTGGGCCTAGTCTGAATTACTCTACTTATGATAAGGAATTATATGCTCTTGTTCGGACTTTGGAAACATGGCAACATTATTTATGGCCCAAAGAATTTGTTATTCATTCTGATCATGAATCTTTGAAACATATTAAAAGTCAAGCCAAACTGAACCATAGACATGCTAAATGGGTTGAATTCATTGAGACTTTCACTTATGTCATTAAACACAAGAAGGGTAAAGAAAATGTTATTGCTGATGCTTTGTCTCGTCGTTATACTATGCTTTCACAACTTGACTTTAAAATATTTGGTTTGGAGACCATCAAAGATCAATATGTGCATGATGCTGAATTTAAAGATGTATTGCAGAATTGTAAAGAAGGGAGAACATGGAACAAGTTCGTCGTTAACGATGGATTTGTTTTTCGTGCTAACAAGCTATGCATTCCAGCTAGCTCTGTTCGTCTTTTGTTGTTGCAGGAGGCGCATGGAGGAGTATTAATGGGACACTTTGGCGTAAAGAAGACGGAGGATGTACTTGCTACACATTTCTTTTGGCCAAAGATGAGACGGGATGTTGAGCGCTTTGTTGCTCGCTGCACTACATGTCAAAAAGCTAAGTCACGACTCAATCCTCATGGTTTATATATGCTTTTGCCTGTACCTAGTGTTCCTTGGGAGGATATATCTATGGACTTTGTTTTGGGTTTACCTCGAACAAAGAAGGGGAGGGATAGCATATTTGTTGTCGTGGATAGGTTCTCGAAAATGGCACACTTTATACCATGTCATAAAAGCGATGATGCTGCTAATGTTGCTGATTTGTTCTTTCGTGAAATTATTCGCTTGCATGGTGTGCCAAATACTATTGTTTCAGATCGTGATACCAAATTTCTTAGCCACTTTTGGAGATGTTTATGGGCTAAGTTGGGGACTAAACTGCTTTTTAGTACTACTTGTCACCCCCAAACTAATGGACAAACTGAAGTAGTCAATAGAACTTTGTCTACTATGCTTAGGGCTGTTTTGAAGAATAACAAGAAAATGTGGGAAGAATGCTTGCCTCATATTGAATTTGCTTATAATCGTTCGTTGCATTCTACTACTAAGATGTGTCCTTTTGAAATTGTGTATGGTTTCCTTCCTTGTGCACCAATTGATTTGTTGCCTCTTCCATCTTCGGAGAAGGTTAATTTTGATGCTAAACAACGTGCTGAATTGATCTTAAAAATGCATGAGTTAACTAAGGAGAACATTGAGCGTATGAATGCTAAATATAAACTTGCTGGAGATAAGGGTAGAAAACATGTTGTGTTTGCACCTGGAGATCTTGTTTGGTTACATTTGCGTAAGGATAGATTTCCTGATTTGCGCAAATCAAAGCTAATGCCACGTGCTGATGGTCCTTGTAAGGTGTTAGAGAAAATAAATGATAATGCATATAAACTTGAGCTGCCTACAGATTTTGGGGTTAGTCCCACTTTTAACATTGCAGATTTGAAGCCTTATTTGGGTGAGGAAGATGAGCTTCCGTCGAGGACGACTTCATTTCAAGAAGGGGAGGATGATGAGGACATCAATACCATTGTTACACCCACAGCCCCTGCTGCTATACATACTGGACCAATTACTAGAGCTCGCGCACGCCAATTAAATTATCAGGTACTTTCGTTTCTTGGTAATGATTCTAATGTTCATGAGAATATGATGCTGCCTAAATTGGATACATTTGTTTTGCTTACAAATGAAGGGCCTAGCTTGGACAGGAAAGAGGAACCTTGGAGCAAGTTCAAGCATGGGGATGATGGCATGCACAAGGGGAACAAGAACGGAGTTACAAGTGATGATTTCAGGACTTTGAAGCCACCATAATGAGTGCAGGAAGCCTTGGACGAAATATACAAGATGCCACTTCATAAATTTCGTCCAGAGGCTATTATAGGTGCTGCGTCACCTTATTATTGGGCCAGGCCCATGTAATTTTGAAATACTTGAGTATAGGCTGTTTTTAGAGTCCGTATGTGTGGGGAAACAAGAGATAGGGTTGGTTTCGGACCCCTCCTTCCAGGGCCACGAAATCCCCTCCTCTTCCTCCATATATACAGCCCTTAGGGCACCGCTTAGACTTTGGGTTTTGTTTAGATTAAAAGTTCGCCATAGCTGCAACTTCGCGTACTTCGTTTGTGTTCAACGACCAGACCAAGACGTCACAGAACCCCACCTTGATCAATAAAGCTTTCATCTTATATTCGCAATATCCAGATTGCAAATCTTAGTTTCTTGCTTGTTCTTCGTTTGTTTGCAGGAGATAGACCCTCGTGGTCAGGTTGATTGTGCTCCGGCGTGGTCAATAACCTCTCGGAGTTGGTTTAGCGATTGCTAAGGCGCGACGTCCTCGCACGTTCGTAGTCGGATCGTCAAAGTCTACTCCACCAAAAACGATAGCTATCATCTCATCGAAAGATCGGGACACCCTCGCCTCTATCAAGTGGTATCAGATTTTCAGGTTGCTCGGTGAGATTTTACAGTTTTTCGTAGTTTAGATCGAGTTTGTTCTTCATACCTACAGGTCCTCTACATCACACCTGCCGCCCTTTCTATGATGTGTGAGTAGTTTACCACAGACCTACGGGTCCATAGCTAGTAGCTATATGGCTTCTTCTCTCTCTTTGGTCTTCAATACAATGTTCTCCTCAATGTTCTTGGAGATCTATTCGATGTAATCCTTTTTTTGCGGTTTGTTTGTTGGGATTCAATGAATTGTGGGTTTATGATCATATTATTCATGAATAATATTTGAGTCTTCTCTGAACTCTTTTATGCATGATTGTTATAGCTTTGTATTTCTCTCTGATCTATCCGTTCGGTTTGGCCAACTAGATTGATTTATCTTGCAATGGGAGAGGTGCTTTGTGATGGGTTCGATCTTTCATTGCTCAATCCCAGTGATAGAAAGGGACATGACACGTATTTGTATCATTGCCATTACGGATAAAAATATGGGGTTTATTCATATTAATTGGGTTTACTTTGTCTACATCATGTCATCTTACTTAAGGCGTTACTCCGTTCTTTATGAACTTAATACTCTAGATGCATGCTGGATAGCGATCGATGTGTGGAGTAGTAGTAATAGTAGTAGATGTAGGCAGGAGTCGGTCTACTTGTCTTAGACATGATGCCTATATACATGATCATTGCCTTGATATCGTCATAACTATGCGCTTTTCTATCAATTGCCCAACAGTAATTTTTTTACCCACCGTATGCTATGTTCAAGAGAGAAGCTTCTAGTGAACACTATGGTGCCCGGGTCGATCTTTATCATATATTAAAATCCAAAAATACCTTGCTGCAATTTATTTACCGTTATTTTATTTTGTGTTTATCTATCTATCACTACGAGATTTGATCCTTGCAATTAACCGCCAAGGGATTGACAACCCCTTGTTTGCGTTGGGTGCAAGTATTTTTTATTTGTGTGTAGGTGCTGTTCACGAGGTCTTGTGTGGTTCTACTACTAGATTGATAACCTTGGTTCTTAACTGAGGGAAATACTTATCTCTACTTTACTGCATCATCCTCTCCTCCTCGAGGAAATCCCAACGCATCTCACAAGTAGCAGGAAGAATTTCTGGCGTTGTTGCCCGGGAGACATCAGCAAAACCTATCAAGTATCATCGCATAAAATTTCATGTCCTTGCATTTACTTTCATTTGTCAATTGCCTCTTGTTTTCATCTCCCCCACTTCTAAAATATTTTCACCAAAACACAAAAATATTTTTTCGTTTGTCTTTTTGCTTGTTTGCTTGCTTTGTCGCGATGTCTCAAGAAAATAAAAAATTGTGTGATTTTTCCAATACTAATAATAGTGATTTTATTAGTACTCCGATTGCTCCCGCCACTAGTGTGGAGTCGTGTGATATTAATGCCGCTTTGCTAAATCTTGTTATGAAAGAACAATTTTCTGGTAGTCCTAATGAAGATGATGCATCCCATCTTAACACTTTCGTTGAATTGTGTGATATACAAAAGAAAAAAGATGTGGATAAGGATATTGGCAAATTAAAATTATTTTCATTCTCACTACGAGATCGCGCTAAAACTTCGTTTTCATCATTGCCACGAAATAGTATTGATTCTTGGGATAAGTGTAAGGATGCTTTTATTTCCAAGTATTTTCCTCTCACGAAAATTATTCCTCTTAGAAATCAAATCATGAATTTTAAGCAACTTGAGCATGAACATGTTGCCCGATCTTGGGAGAGGATGAAATTAATGATAAGAAACTTCCCTACTCATGGTTTAAGCTTATGGATGATCATACAAAAAATTTATGCGGGATTGAACTTTGTTTCTAGAAATCTTTTAGATTCCGCGACGGGTGGCACCTGTATGGAAATCACACTAGGAGAAGCTACAAATTTTCTTGATAATATTATGGCAAATTATTCACAATGGCATACTGAAAGAACTCCTGCTGGTACAAAAGTGAATTCGGTTGAGGAAATTAGTACTTTGAGTGATAAAGTAGATGCGCTTATGAAAATGGTTGCTAGTAAGAGTGCTCTTATTGATCCTAATGATGTGCCATTGTCTACTTTGATTGAGCAAAATAATGATCCCATAGGTGTGAATTTTGTCTCGAGAAACAATTTCAATAGTAATGCTTATAGAGGTAATTTTAATCCTAGGCCGTTTCCTGGAAATTCCTCTAATAATTATGGCAATTCCTATGGTAATTCTTCTTATAATAATAATAGGATACCCTCTGATCGTGAAAGTAATATTAAAGAATTATAAACTCTCAAAAGATTTTCAATACTACGATAGAGGAAAAATTGAGTAAAATTGATGATATGTCTAGGAACATGGATATAATTGCTCATGATGTGGAAAATCTCAAAACTAAAATCTGGCCACCCAAGCTTGATATTAATGAGTCCATTAAATCTCAATATGTTTCCATTGGTGAAAGTAAAGAAAGAACCGCTTGGTTGAGAGCTAAGCGAGAATTCTTAGAAAAAGCGATTCCGCCCGGTTTTTATAGTAATCATGATGAAGATATTAAAATGATTGGTGTTTCACCCATTTAATCTCTGTTTAGCAACATAAAACTTGATGAAAAGGGGACTGAAGATGAGTCTACTTTAGCTAGAAGGCATCCCCATTGTTTGGAGGGTGAAAATCTTAATGAAAAAAATTGATAAAAGTGGGTTTGGAGAGGTCAAAACTTTAAAAGTGGATTTCATGGATTTTAATTATGATAGTTGTTCTTTAACTGGGTGTATTTCCTTGTTGCAATCCATGCTAAACTCACCCAATGCTTATGAACAAACTAAGGCTTTTACTAAAGATATTGTAGAAGTTATGCTGAAAGCTTTAGAAGAAAAGCTAGAATTGGAGGTTTCAATACTTAGGAAATTATAGGATGAGTGGGAACCTATTATTAAATTAAAAATTATGAGTGCAATGCTTTATGTGATTTGGGTGTTAGCGTTTCCACAATACCAAAATCTTTATTTGATGTGCTAGGTTTTACCAATATGGATGAATGTTCTCTTAATTTGCACTTAGCGGATTCCACTATTAAGAAACCTTTGGGTAGAATAAATGATGTTCTTATTCTTGCAAATAGGAATGATGTGCCCATTTATTTCATTGCGCTTGATATTGATTGCAATCTGTCTTGTCCCATAATACTTGGTAGACCTTTCCTACGAACCATATGTGCTATTATTGATATGAAAGAATGTAATATAAGATTACAATTTCCATTAAAGAAAGGAATGGAACACTTCCCTAGAAAGAGAATTAAGCCACCATATGAATCTATTATGAGGGCCACCTATGGAATTAATTTGAAGGATGGCAACACTTAAAACTATGCATTACACCTAGCTAGGGGCGTAAAACAATAGCGCTTGTTGGGAGGCAACCCAATACTTATCTTAGTTTTTCTTGTTACTTTCCTGTTTTTTGGTGTGCACACAATTATGCTACTGTATGGTTGCATTTTTGTGCTTAAATTAGTTTTTGTTCCAAGTAAAGCCTTTGGGATGATTTGGTTGATAGTTGACTGGATTCTGTGAGAAAACAGAAACTTTTGCGCCCAGTAACAGAATTTTCTAAATTCACTGCAACGTGATAAAATTCTGAATTTTTTACACATGATTTATATAAAAATTTCACATGTTGTACTAATTTTTGAATTTTTGGAGTTATAGAAGTATTGCACTTAGCCAGATCATTACAGACTGTTCTGTCTTTGATAGATTCTGTTTTCATTGCATTGTTTGCTTGCTTTAATGAATCTATGGATTGTATCGAGGGGTATAAGTCATGGTGAAGTTAGAATATAGTAGGTAATATGCAATAATAAATTATGAATGGGTTTACAACAATACCTAAAGTTTATGATTTGCTAGTTATACTAACGGATTTCACGAGTTTTCTATTGAGTTTTGTGTGCTGAAGTTTTCAAGTTTTGAGTGAGATCGCGATGGATGTAGGAATTGAGAGTGGCAAGAGCCTAAGCTTGGGGATGCCTGAGGCACCCCAAGGTAATTCAAGGAGACCCAGGCATCTAAGCTTGGGGATGCCCCAGATGGCATCCCCTCTTTTTTCTACCACCATCGGTAAATTACTTGGAGCTATATTTTTATTCATCACATGATATGAGTTTTGCTTGGAGCGTCGTGTATTATATGAGTCTTTGCTTTGTTTGCTTTTTCTTTGCCACAATCATATTTGCTGAACACACCATTTTGAGAGGGACACACATTATTCATGATTTGTTAGAATACTCTATGTGCTTGACTTATATCTTTTGAGCTAGGGAGTTGCTCTAATGCTTCACTTATATTTTTTAGAGCACGACGGTGGTTATATTTTAAGGAAATAGTTGCACTATCATGCTTCACTTATATCATTTTGAGAGTTTGATAAATAGTAATAGCAATTTTCGCGGGTTATGAATTTGGTCCTAATATGATAGGTATTCAAGAGGGATATAATAAAAACTTTCATGTAGATCAGTGAATATGATAAGTTTGATTCCTTGCAATAGTTTTGAGATATAAAGATGGTAATATGTGGGAGGTACTAGTGAATGATTGTGGTTTAGTAAGAATATTATTGGTGTTAAGGTTTGTGATTCCCGAAGCAAGCACATATGGTCTCTCGTTATGCTAAAAGTTGGAGCACGATTTATTATTGAGTGTCTTCCTTTGCGTGAAGGTCGGGGGGTTAACTCCTACCAACCTCCCTCATAGGAGCATGCATAGTAGTACTTTGCTTAGAGGAATAATAAAGTTTCGCAATAAGTATGTGAGTTCTTTATGACTAATTTTAGTCCATGGATTATACACACTCTCACCTTTCCACCATTTGCTAGCCCCTTCGGTACCGTGCATTGCCCTTTCTCACCTCAAGATGTGGTGTAAACTTCGCCGGTGCAAACCCCGTGATATGATATGCTCTATCACACATAAGCCTTGATATGTCTCCGTCGTATCTACTTTTCCTAACGCTTTTGCTCTTGTTTTGGACTCTAATTTGCATGATTTGAATGAAACTAACCCGGACTGACGCTGTTTTCAGCAGAACTACCATGGTGTTGTTTTTTGTCCAGAAATAAAAGTTCTCAGAATTGGACGAAACTTTTTGGATAATTATTTTGGAATAAATAAAAAATACTGGAACCAAGACCCACTGGAGGGGACCCTAGCTGCCCACTAGGCACTAGGGCGCGCCACCCCCTCTGGCGCGCCCTGGTGGGTAGTGGGGCCCACGAGGCTCCGCTGACCCTAATTCCAAATCTATAAAATCCTATTTTTGGAGAAAAATAGGAGTGGAAGTTTCATCGTGTTTTACGATATGGAGCCACCCCACCTCCTATTCTTCATCGGGAGGCCAGATCTAGAGTCCGTTTGGGGCTCCGGAAAGGGGGATCTTCCATCTTCGTCATCATCAACCATCCTCCATCACCAATTTCATGATGCTCACTACCGGGACTGATTAATTCCTTCATAGCCTTGCTGGACGGTGATGGGTTGGATGGGATTCATCATGTAATCGAGTTAGTTTTGTTAGGGCTTGATCCCTAGTATCCACTATGTTCTGTGATTGATGTTGCTATGACTTTGCTATGCTTAATGCTTGTCACTAGGGCCCAAGTGCCATGATTTCATATCTAAACAGTTTATGTTTTCACCATTATATCTATGTTCTTGATCCGATCTCGCAAGTTATATGCACCTATTACGTGTTATGATCCGCATACCCCAAGGTGACAATAATTGGGATTCTTTCCGATGATTACCGTAATTTGAGGAGTTCACGTATTCACTATGTGTTAATGCTTTGTTCCAGTTCTCTATTAAAAGGAGGCCTTAATATCCCTTAGTTTCCTTATGGACCCCGCTGCCACGGGAGGGTAGGACAAAAGATGTCATACAAGTTGTTTTCCATAAGCACGTATGACTATTTACGGAATACATGCCTACATTATATTGATGAATTGGAGCTAGTTCTGTGTTGCCCTAGGTTATGATGTTATATGATGAATATTATCCAACGTTATCACCGATCCAATGCCTACGAGCTTTTCATATATTGTTCTTGCTGAGTTACTATTGCTATCGCTACTGTTACAACTGCTACAAAATTGCTGCTACCACTGTTACCGTAACCATTACTATCATTGCTGCTGCTACCAAATTACCATACTACTGTGCTACTGATCACTTTGCTGCAGATATTTAATCTCCAAGTGTGGTTGAATTGACATCTCAACTGCTAATACTTACAAATATTCTTTGGCTCCCCTTGTGTCGAATCAATAAATTTGGATTGAATACTCTACCCTTGAAAATTGTTGCGATCCCCTATACTTGTGGATTATCAAGACCTTTTTCTGGCACCGTTGCCGGGGAGCATAGCTATATTTGTTGAGTCACTTGGGATTTATATCTATTGATCACTATGAAGAATCTGAAAGATACTAGAACCAAGATCGGTCCCTCTAAGACGAGGGAAGGTAAGGAATTGCCATCTAGCTCTGCACTTGATTCACCTTCTGTTTTGAGTAAGCTCGCAACACCACCACCTGCTATTAATTCTGATATGTCGCAAGTAATTGATGATGCTACTTATGCTATGAATGATGCTTATGATGATGCTAGTACCTTGCTTGATAAGAATGTGCCACTAGGTGAATTTCTTTATGAAAAACTTGCTAGAGCTAAAGATATTGAGAATGATGAAACTGATGAAATTACTAAAACTGATGAAGTCTTTGAAACTGAGAATTATGAAACACCTATTAGATCTAGCTCTCCTAGATATGAATTGCCTGAGATACCTGAGGGTTATGTTATGGATGGAGAGGTTGCTAGGGATTTTCTTGCTTGTAAGGATATATATGATCTTAAGAAATTATTATGCAAGTTGAAAGAAAAATCTTTGGATGCTAGAATGAAATGTGATCCTAAGTTTGCTACTTCACCTATCTTTATTACTGATAAGGATTATCAATTCTTTGTTGACCCAGAGTTAATTACTTTGGTTGAATCTGATCCTTTCCATGGCTATGAAACTAAGACTATTGTGGCACATCTTACCAAATTAAATGATATAGCCACCCTATTTGCTCATGATGAGAAAATTTGCTACTACTATATTCTCAAGTTATTTTCGTTCTCATTAAAGGGTGATGCTAAGATATGGTACAACACTCTTGCTCCTGGTTGTGTGCGTAGTCCCCAGGATATGATTTATTACTTCTCTGAAAAGTATTTTCTTGCTCATAAGAAACAAGCTGCCTTACAAGAAATATTTAACTTTGTGCAAATTGAAGGAGAGAGTCTCCCACAAGCTTGGGGGATGCTTCTCCAATTACTTAATGCTTTGCCTGACCATCCTCTCAAGAAAAATGAAATACTTGATATCTTCTATAATGGACTAACCGATGCTTCTAGGGACTTCCTAGATAGTTGTGCTGGTTGCGTTTTTAGGGAACAAACTGTTGAACAAGCCGAGGAGTTACTGAATAATGTATTAAAGAATTATGATGATTGGACACTTCCTGAACCACCGCCTAAACCCACTCCTAGGAAGAGGGGTATTTTATTTCTCAGTCCTGAAGATATGCAAGAGGCAAAGAAGTGTATGAGGGAAAAAGGTATTAAAGTTGAAGATGTTAAGAATTTACCGCCTATTGAAGAAATACTTGGTCTTGACACACCACCACAGGTGGTAGAGGTAAACTCTTCTATAAAGTTTGATGAAGGTGACATCCCTCATAATAAACATCCTAGTCGGTGCTTATACGAATTTGATAATTACATTATTAAGCAAGATCATTTCAATGCAAATGTTATGAAATAGTTAAAACAAAATGCTGATATGATTGCTCGCTTGAGTGACTTGTTATTGAGAATCACTAATGATGTCAGAGGTGTAGGAAAACGTGCTTCTATGGTTCAAACTCAGTTAGAACAAGTTGCTAAATGTCAAAGTTAGTTGGTCAATGAAATGAATAATAATATGAATGATCATGTTGTTAGAGTGATGTCTAGAGGAGTTACAATGACTCAGGAGCCACTTTATCCTGAAGGTCATCCTAAAAGAATTGTACAAGACTCTCAAAGAATTAATAGTGATACACCTAGTCGTACTTAAAAGGAAAATAAAAATAAAAATGATAGGACTTTGCATACTTCTAGTGAACCTGAGGTAGAAAAACCTTCTAAAGATAACAATGATGTCTCTATGTCTGATGCTGAAACTCAATCTGTTAATGAACATTCACCTAGTGATAATGAAAATGATAATGATGATATTCATGAAGATGCTCAACTAGACAATGATAAAGAACCAGATAATGATGTTGAAATAGAACCTGCTGTTGATCTTAATAATTCACAACCTAAAAATAAATGTTATGATAAGAGACTTTGTTGCTAGAAAACAGGGTAAAGAAAGAGAACCATGGGTTCAGAAACCAATGCCCTTTCCACCTAAACCATCTAAGAAAAAGGATGAGGAAGAATTTGAATGCTTTGCTGAAATGATTAGGCCAGTCTTTTTGCGTACTCGTTTGACTGGTATTTTAAAGATGGCCCCTTATGCTAAATACATGAAGGATATTGTCACTAATAAAAGAAAAATACCTGAAGCTGAAATCTCCACCATGCTTACTAAATATTCCTTTAAGGATGGAGTACCTAAGAAACTAGGAGATTGTCGGGGCCGGATTTCGGGGACACAAAAATCTCAGAAATTAACCCCTCGTGTCATCACCAGGATTACTGTTACTGGTGGACACGTCCTTGTTACAGAATTACCAAGCTATTACAAGAATTGGATACAAGACCATAAAGGTCTAATGATACAACAGTGATTCCGGTGGTGGATGACGGAAATGACTCGTGGTTCTCCAGCGTCGATGGGGCTCCATTCCCACAGGAACAGCTGACCCGGATAATTTCTATCCACGTGACTGCTATCCTAGGCTCCGTGTGGACGTCGTGGTTGTACTTCTCGTAGAACTCCTGACCTGGCCAAGTAAATAGCCAGGGACAAGCCTGTGAGTACGTTTGAATGTACTCACAAACATCATGAACAAAAGATATACCGAGTGCAGCAGATAAAAAAATATATGATCATGATGAGCCTAACTATATGCATATGCTCATGCTGACTGAAATTTAAATCATGACAATAAAATGATATGAATGTGAACATAGCATGTTATTTATGATCAAACTTACTAGAAATAAAGCAAATGAATGCCACGGGTAGTCTAGCCAGCCCAAGTGACACTCAGCAAAATAAAAGAAATGCCAATCGGGTGTCCACAAGAGTAGTGGTGGGATAAACCGCCTGTTAACTCGAGAGACGCCACGAGAGGTCTTGAAAATAAAATTGAGTGCCCGGGGTAGTCTAGCCAGCCCCTGAGGCACTCAGGAAAATAAAATAAGAGAAACGGGTTAGTCCACAATAATATGCATAACCACAATAATATTAATATGCATAGCAAAAATATTCATGGTAGCATCAGGGTGACAATAATTATCCTGCAAAATAATTCAGGCACATTTTAATTATTTCCTCTGAAGACCGACACTAAGATCAACACTTGACCAACCCAAACTGTAGTCCTTAACCGCGGACATGACTATTCGAATAGGTTTAAACTCTGCAGAGGGTGTACTCTTTACCCACAAGTAAAGGATTTCTTTAGTCAGTACCATGACACTGGCTAATTCCCATTACGGTCTTTGGGTTTAAAACACACCTAACCAGCACACACCAGATTAACTTTCCGGATGCCAGGAATCACCCAAAGCATCGTTCAAGAAAAACTCTAAGACGGAGAGACCAACGTCCTGCATGGGATCACTATTCATACGCGCGGATTACAAGGGGTGCCCCCCTCTTAGTCACAACTGGAAACACCCATGCCCCCTGACCCGATGACAGGATTTAGTCCGCGGTCGCGGAAACCCTCATCGTGGCCCTCTATACGGTGTGTGCATGGAAAGGGGTTATCAATGAAACATACCCTACCTGTGGCAGCACGGAACAAGTATGGGGGTTACCGGAACAAGACTCGATCTACGGTCGACTCAGGAGGTTCAAGTTTTCCTGCAGTGGTTAGCTCAACAAAGCATCTTTTTAAGAGTAACACCAAACAGGGCCACAACCCTTGCATGCTCCAACATGCATAACCAATAAGGCATGATCACGCTTCAACGTGGTCACCCTTCTGCCGGAACTGTATTTTACTTATACCTGTTCCTGCAAGTTAGTCATGACAACACACGATGCATGGTATGAGGAAACATGCCATCACTACATGCATGCAAATTTTTATTTGAATTCAACCTTATGCATGACATCACAATTTCTCTCTAGAATTTAATCAAGCAAACACCATATCAAGTGTTCAAGAAGCTTGCCTTGAGCATGCAGAGGATTAGGTGCACTTCCAAAACTTGAAAACTCTTTTCTTCCCTCCATTTCCTATTTTAAAAAATATTGAAATCACTACATAAAGCAAAAACAGTACAAAAAAGTTGTCTGGATCTTTTTTAAATAAATACTAAAATAAACTAGATGAAAAATAATGAATGTCAGAAAAAGAGTCAAATCATTCAGAGTTAGAGATAAAAAGTATTGATAGTTTTAAGTTAAGGGACCTTTCCGTGAAAGAAATAATTGCTAGAAGGCCCCTGGGTTCAAATCAGCCGGCGCTTTCCGAAAACCGAAAGCGTCTTTAAATAAAACCGCCTCCACTTAACCAGCAGGGCCCGCAGCTTGTATGGCTGACGTGCGGGTCCCATACACTTTCTCTCTCCTCCCCTCTTCTTCTCTTCTTCCTCCCGATGTGGAAAACAGAGGAGCACGGCGCTACTTGCCGCCGGCGACTGGGGCACGGCGGCCTCGAGCGGCGGAGGGGATGGATCCGCCGCTCCATCCTCCGCCGATGGGTGGTGGAGTTGGGGCCGGGGTGGCCGGAGCGGAGCGCGGCGACTGGAGGTAGTAGGCGGCCGAAGTTGGATCGGGGCGAGGCCATGGCCTTCCCCAAAGCTATCTGGGGTTCAGGAGGGCCTTGTGGTGGTGGTGAGAGTTGGCCGGTGGTGCTAGGTGGAGAGGAGGGGGTCAGGACGAGGTGAATTTGACCGAGGTGGGATGCGGCCATGGTGGTGATGTGGTGCTCCATTCGGTTAGAGGAGCTCGAGGCTCGGGCTTGGAGGTTCTAGGGAGCAAGTGGAGGAACTAGGTGTGTTTGGTTTAGCTTATATAGTACAAGGAGGTCGGTTTCACCAGGAGTTCACCCAGCTGCAGCACGGTACGACGACGCGAGGGGATTATTGGCGGGTGGAGGAGGTAGTTGAGGTCGGCGTGGATGATGGAAATTGGGTAGATGGTAGTTGGGTCAAGGGGAGGCTCTAGCAACCTCTGGATGGCCCCGGGCACAATGGGCGGTGGCGTAACTAAAACGGCGACTATGGCGGTGGTTCTGGATGGCGGCGCGTCGGCACAAGGGGCTAAGGCCAGGGGTGACGCTCTGCGGGGGAATCTGGAGATCCCTCCTGAAGATTAGAACGAGCGGGGAGGGCAGTTGGGAAGCAACATGAGCTCAAGGCGTTGGCGCGTGCTCTGGCCGTGCCCAGTGCATGCCAACTTGGTGGTCACCAGGCGCTGGGTGTGTCTGCTGCACGTCCAAGGGTAGGACCATGTCCTAATGATGCATTGATGCTGGATAACACCCTAGTGTAGGTGGTTTGGTGAAAAGATCAAGTGTCCTATGGAGTGCAGAAGGTTGGAAGGTTTCAGTCATGCACGCTCTGTGTTTGCTGAAATGCTAAGGTGTCCTAGGCTCTTTTGTTAGCTATGAAAATTGGCAGGATGAGGTCTCCTTGAATGATAAAGATGATGGTGGAGTTGGTTTGGCAAAAGGAGAAACTTGTTAGTGCAAATTTTAGAGAAATTTATTTCTGGACAGAATCTTCAGAGGAATATTTGGTGAACTAACAAGATTCCAATGGAGCTAAAATTTTGTACTTAAGGGTTTGGTTGGAAGGACAGTAAGTGGGAAAAATTTCAGAATTATTGGAGCAAGGAAAGTTGGGGTTGTCGTACAAACTCAAATATAGGACAGAATTGCAAAGAGGTTGTTTCACTCAAAATTTTCAAATACCAAGTTGGGTTTTTGCACCAAGGTGACATATAGGCATCATATGACCTCTCATAATTTTTGCGGAATTTAAAAAGAATTATTTAAAATGGTTGTAGTGCAACAAAGGCATTTAAAGTATTAAAATAGCTATTAAAGGAATTGTTTTTGGGCAATTTTTATTATGAAAATAATTCTTACTGTTATTAAACTATAATTGAAATGTTTTAAGAGAACTACCAAAGCCACAATATTATTTCCAAAAATTGCTATATGGAGGGGAGAATTTTTGGAATAATAGAAACAGAAAATGGTTCTGAAATTAATAAAAGACCTAGTAAAATTCAAAATTTTAATTCTGGCCAAATTTTATTTAGTAAAAACATGATTAATTTTGGGGGTGTTACAGAGATCCAGGAATACCAACTATACCATGCTCCATTAAAAGAAATTATGTCAAAACTGCCTGATGTGATTTGGGAGCTGGTGTTAGTGTTATGCCTCTCTCTTTATTTAAAAGACTTGATTTGAATAAACTCACACCTACTGAAATATTATTGCAAATGGCTGACAAATCAACTGCCATACCCATCGGTATTTGCGAGGATGTGCCCGTTGTTGTTGCAAATGTTACTATCTTAACAGACTTTGTTATACTTGAGATGCCCGAGGACGGCAACATGTCGATTTTCCTTGGTAGACATTTTTTGAATACTGCAAGGGCTGTTATTGATTGCAATAAAAGCAAAGTCACTTTTCATATCAATGGTAATGGGCATACCGTGCACTTTCCGAAGAAATAATTTCAAGTGAATGGTATTAATGTTATTGAAAAGTCTCCGACAATTACTATTGGAAGTTTTCAACTCCCTCTTCCTATTGCCAAAAAGAAATATGAAATACTTACTGTTTTACGAAGATTCTTTGGGTTCATGCTAATCGAAAGTGGTTGTTAATAAGACTTGATCAACCTTATTAATGGATTATTTTCGAGAGGCATGTGGTCGATGAATTTAGTAGGCACAACTTTCTGTACCAACTTCTTGTTTTCTGTTATTTTTAGAGTAATACAATAAAATGCCTTATTTATCCTGTTTTCTCAATTATCCGTGCAATAAAAAAATGTCCAAAAATAAAAGTGCTCAGAATGGCCTGAAATTTTGACACGATTTTTTTTGAATATTTAAGAATTTTTGATACAAAAAATATCACAGGGGGTGCCCCTGGTGCCCACTAGGCACCAGGGCGTGCCACACCCACCTGGCGCGCCCTGGTGGGTAGTGGGCCCCACAAGGCCCCCCTCACTTATCCCTTTAGCTCACTTCATCACCTACTTCCAGAAAAAAAAACCTGTAGCTCTCTCTCTCTCTCTCTCTCTCTCTCTCTCTCTCGTGTTCTTGCTCTCAAACCCGTCAGATACCGCTAACTGAATTTTGTGAGATATGTTTAATGCCCTCTGATGGGGAATTAAGAGAGCCTAGACCGGCGGAGTTTGAGGACTTCCTCCTCACTTTGACAGTGGGTGAGGGGAGGGGCGTGTCGAAAGCCACATCCACCAGTCTGCAGTTTCCTTCTATGCATTACTTTGCCTTATTTATCACGAAATGTTTGACTGCCAGAGAGAAAGGCAGTATACTTAGTGCTCCTGACCTTGCCATCTTACGCCGTGGACTTCACAATGACCACACCTATAACCTAGGGGATATTATTGCATGTCGTCTGCACACTAATAGGACTAAGGGTAAAATCCATGGTGGTATTTGTGCCACTTCACTCAGCGAGACATTTTAATGTTCAGATACGCCACCACGATTATTCGTTGCCCAGAGTTTATTTAGATCACCACGCGATGGAGGGCCACCACTTTATTGATGCAACAGATTCTTCTAACCATATTCGTTATAACTTGGTATTCAGTGAGAATACCCATGATGTTATCCTGTTGGCTACACCTGCTTTGTTTGATTATATTGCCAAGAACGGATACACCATCCTACTAGCGGACATTGTTGCCTACCGGAACGCCCAGGCAATGGCAGAGGAGGAGCCCCAGCAGTGGGACGCTCAGGCGCGGCCGCCTCAGCACTTTCACATGGGACCAGACAGCTACTACGGATGGTGATTACCAAGAGCCTAAGCTTGGGGAAGTACGTATTTCCACCGACATTACATTCATGTTCACACACTTCACTTGAGTTGTCTGTGCTCATATTTTTCCACTGTATAATCCATGTTAGTTTTATTTTCTCGCTTTCTTTTTGTGTGTTTGAAAAACTTTGAGAAAATCCAAAAATATTTCTTGCTTCTTCTCGGTTTTTCTTTCTAGTTTAATTTACTTGTAGTATTAAAAGAAAACCCAAAAAGATTTCCCATGTCTTCTTTTGCTTGTTGGGAGCTTTCTCGTGTAAATAGTTTTTCTCGTTTTTGTTTTTCTTTCTTTAATCTGCTTCCTCCAAGAAAGACTAAAAACTCCTAAAATATTTCAGTGTGTTCCTCTGAAATTCTTTTCTTTTGTTGAGTCGTACTAGGGAGAAGACCACGATGAAAATGTTGAGTGACTCTCATATGCACTATTGTTGATCTAACAAAGAGCCCAAATTATTTTGTCTTCTCCTTTAAATAAAATGTTTGCAGATTCCAGCTTAGTCCATGGCACTCTTGCACTATTATTATTTTCATATCATTCAGTCGTGCAAGTGAAAGGCAATAATGACGATATATGGTGAAGTGACCGAGGCAAGGAAAGGTGGGTATGAACTCAACTTGTTTTTGTTTTTGTAAATATGTTTATGATTCAACATGTTTGTGATGACAATTAGAGATTATAGTTGCTCATGCCATGCTTAAGTAGCTAGGAGTGGATAATGATTTATCTTGGGCGTCAACATGCATTAAAATGATTGTGATGTAGTGATACGTCTCCAACGTATCTATAATTTTTTGATTGTTCCATGCTGTTATATTATCAATCTTGGATGTTTTATATTCATTTTATAGCAACTTCATGTCATTTTTTGGGACTAACCTATTGACATAGTGCCCAGTGCCAGTTGCTATTTTTTGCTTGTTTTTTACTTCGCAAAATATCAGTACCAAACAAAGTCCAAATGCCATGAAACTTTTTGGAGATTTTTTTTCTGCCTAGAAGACAACTTGGGAGCCAAGGAAGTACCGGAGGGGAGGCCCGTGGGGCCCACAAGGCACCAGGGCACGCCAGAGACCCCTAGCATGCCCTAGTGGGTAGTGGGGCCCACATGCCCCCTCTCCACCGCCTCTCAGCTCTATAAATATCAAAATATTCCAGAAACCCTAAGGGAGTCGAGAGATCAGAGTTTCCACCGTCGCGACCTCCACAACCACGAGATCCAGTCTAGAGGCCTTTTCCGGCACCTTGCCGGAGGGGGAAACGATCACGGAGGGGTTTATCATCCTCATTGGTGCTCCTCTGATGATGCGTGAGTAGTTTACCACAAACCTATAGGTCCGTAGGCAGTAGCTAGATGGCTTCTTCTCTCTTTTTGATTCTCAATACAATGTTCTCCTCGATGTTCTTGGAGATCTATTTGATGTAATTACTTTTTGCGGTGTGTTTGTTGGGATCCGATGAATTGTGAGTTTATGATCAGATCTATCTATGAATATTATTTGAGTCTTTGTTGAACTCTTATATGCATGATTGTAATAGCCTCATATTTCTTCTCCGAAACTTTGGTTTGGTTTGGCCAACTAGATTGATTTTTCTTGCCATGGGAAGAGGTACTTTGTGATGGGTTCGATCTTGCGGTGCTCAATCTCAGTGATAGAAAGAGACATGACACGCATTTATCGCTGCCATTAAGGATAAAAACATGGGGTCTATTCCAATATGAATAGATCTTGTCTACATCATGTCATCGTTCTTATTGCATTACTCTGTTTCTTCATGAACTTAATACACTAGATGCATGCTGGATAGCGGTCGATGTGTGGAGTAATAGTAGTAGATGCAGAATCTTTTCGGTCTACTAATCTTGGACGTGATGCCTATATACATGATCATTGCCTTGGATATCGTCATAATTATTTTCTTTTCTATCAATTGCCCAACAGTAATTTGTTTACCCACCGTATGCTATTTTCTCGAGAGAAGCCTCTAATGAAATCTACGGCCCCCAGGTATATTTCCTATCATATTGCCTCATATCTATTTATCCAAAAACCCAAAAAACCTTGCTGCACTTTTTGTTTATTTATTTATTTTATTTTGTGTTTTCATTAGATCTATTTATCCAATCTTATACTATTTAGTCTATCTCAATACCGAGGAGGGATTGACAACCCCTCTTACGTGTTGGGTTGCAAGTTTTTGTTATTTGTGTGAAGGTACTACTTACATAGTTTGGTGGATCCTCCTACTGGATTTATACCTTGGTTTCATAATTGAGGGAAAGTACACAATCAGAAATCTCATCTCCTTGCAATTTACTTTATTTGCCATTTGCCTCTCGTTTTCATCTCCCCCACTTCACAAAAATATTTTTTATTTGCCTTCTTTTTCGTTCGCCTTTTTCTCGCTAGATCTTTTTGTTTGTTTTCCCCTTTGAACCTGTCATCTTGAGTTACTTTGGTATGGTAGAAACAGATGATGGCAGAACTCCTAAAATTGGACGTTCTGGTAATATGGATGCTAGAACTTTTGTCTTGGGACAAGGGAATGTTATAGGAAAAGAAACCATCCAAGAATTCTTTAATTGTGTTGGAACTTTGACTTGTGATGATACTCCTATACTTAAAAGAACTAAAACTTATGCAGAAGCTATCTCAGCACTAGTTCTGAAACTTGAGAATAGATTTACCCATACTCATCCTACCTTGCAAAGATTGTTTTATGAATTACCTCTTATAAAAGATCCTAGAGCTAAAAATATAGCCACCCTTGTCTTAATGAATGAATTTGACCACATATTGCGGGAAGCTAGGGAGATCTTTGATTCTTATGGTATGAACCGTGGAAAACCAGTGACAGATGAGATTCATTACAATAGTGATTCACGACATTTAACTACTAGGGAAAACCCTAGTAGTAGTGCTTGTTTTAAAGCTAGCAGTAGCGCTTGTACGAGCGCTACCACTAAGGCGCTACAGCTAACTAGTAGCAGTAGCACTGAAAAGGGAGCGCTACTGCTATACCTAGTTAGCAGTAGCACTTTTGTTGGGAAAGCGCTACTGATAGTAGTAAGTAGCAGTAGCGTTTCTTCTGAAAAGCGCTGCTGATAACTTTTCCTGTATTTTTAAAATTACAGCTTATTTTCGTTGTGGTTTTATATACAGTACTTTCATCATATGATTTTATGACCATGATTAGTTATTATATATAACAGTGGGTGAAATGAACGTGGAGTAGATTCAAGTGGAGGCAACATGTGGTGCATGTCGAAAGTACTACTCTAATCCAAACTTGATCTAGTTTGGATTAGTAGTACTTTTGATGTGCACCACATGTTGCCTCCACTTGAATCTAATCCTTGTTCATTTCACCTATTGATATATATATATATATATAATAACTCATCATGCTCATATAACAACCTAGCATCATGCATCATCGATCATAATAATAAATAACTCATCATTGGTATCATAATAACAAGTCATACTCATCATCATTGATCATACAACTTCTACTCGATACCACATCATCATCATAGTCATCTAACCAATCCTACTTAGTTGTTCTTAGCACATGATCATGAGTATTATTAGCTAGGACCTACTACCTTCTCTTAGGTAAAATGGCATAAAACAAGATAGGCACTGACTCTCCATTATGGAGAATGGAGATTATCCTGTCTCCAATTCTTGCCTTTCGCACAATGTTGCTTCCAAGTACCTCCTTACGACTGTCCATACATTTTTCCCATTCTTTGATTTTCATGTCTTCACTGGTTTTAGAAATCTGATATGGACAGGTGTGATTCGTAGGATGACCTGGCTGTATGTTCAAAACATCAAGGCGACCATTCTGATACATCAGATGAGGCACACAATCCTTTGGGATTTTCTGTTGAAAAACATCGTAATAACTTCGTAGTTAGCAATGTAGTTAAGTTTTAAAAGAATTTATGCAAAAGATGCACGGATGTCGTAAGAGTGAAAAATCTTACCATGGCATCTCCATGGATGTTACCGTAGTTCAACACGTGCACTAGTGGCACGTATTGACCATAATGTGGAGGAGTTTGATAATAGATATTGTAATTCTCAAGATCAGTACAAAATGCGATCAGATGATTTTTCTCCTGATAAGTTAACTCAGAGCCATCGGTGTAGTAGGTTCTGTCTACCATCTTCCGCACATTCTTTGAAGAATGAAAATAAGCTGTCAATGGAAATAAGCTGTCAACTATTTTGAAATAAACAATATAAATTAGTTAATAACTATGTTTGAGAAACTCACATAGCGGTAGAATTGGAAGCGTATCAACAAGGACCCAAATGTCCATATTGTCTTGCTCGATGTCAGGATCACCAAGATCCATGGTGACAAGCATATCCTCATAAAAACAATACATCTTGCAAAGTGCTTCCCAATTCGGGCAACCAAAATGGGTTACGCTCTCAGAATTGTACAGATTTACTTCAAAATCCATACCATGATGGGTCCTTAGGTGAATTTTCTTTGTTTCCATACTTTCATGGTCTTCAAAACCCATCCTCTCCAAGACATAGCGTCTTGCATGGCATGGGATAAGCTAGTCGAATTGTAAAAGATGAAAATTACACGTTGAAATAGTTGAAGTCGTGCTTAATTATGAAAAAAAACACTTGTCGTCGTTGCGTACCGTTTCAACATCGAAGGTCTCCTGGAGCTTAATGCTGAAGCGCCGATCTTCGTCCAGGCGAGGCCTATCGCGCAGACCTCGGTCGTCGTTGCACCAGTCGCACTCCCCCGGGAGACTTTCGTCGTCCGAGTACGACATTTCCTATGTTCATAATTCAAAGATTAAACTTGTACAATTAAATCCAGCATGACCTTTGCTAAAAAAGGACATATCGAGCGCCTGAAATTTGCCGGAACAGAAATTAATCAACACTCCGGCAAAACATAGGCCACTATTGGAGGTGTAACCTGCAAACATGGCCGGCCACTTGGGCAAGCACATATCCTATTTGAGCAACACAAGATATACATGTTTATATCTACATCATATGAGCATTCAAACTTGATGGAGTAGTTTTCCAATTTGAGCATTCAATAAGCAAAACCAAATCGTAAAATAAATTAGTATTCAAATTAGCATTCATTCAATAAGCAGAACTAAATCATCTCTTTCGTCCGTACATCGTCGAATATTATCATACATATAACATCACTAATACAGCTAAAACCCTAGCGAACGACGGGTATCGGCGCGGGCGGTGGACACCCAAAGAGAAGGAACCATCACAGGATCATAGCTCCAGTGAGATCCCTGAAGAGCCTGCCAGGTATTGGAGAACCTGCCCTCCAACGCAACCATGTAGCGACAGACGTGCTCGTCCTCCTCGCTGACACGGTGACGTACCACCTCCGCGGAGTCCTCAAGCCTCCGCACCGTCACTCGCCCACGCGACCGCCACCAAAGAAGGTTCGGGTCAACGACGGGCTGGCTCCTCACCAAGCTGCGCCCCCCGGAAGGTAGCACCTCCCAGTTTGAACATGATTCGATCATAACTAGGGTTCATTCTACATTATTCTAAGATTAAACACCTAAAATACCTAAATTAAATTAACAACATGGGGTGGCTGGTCTCACCTCGATCGAGGTCGGAGGGGGTCGGTGACGGGGACGACGGCGGGGATGATGCAGGGGCTCCTTGATTTCTGCAAAAACAAAATATAAACAAAAACATTATTATCGTCATCTTAGGACTTACTGAAACTCCATAAGCTACATTTAATTATTCTATTCAAATTTACTTATAATTTCCTATTTTATTCAAATTTACTTATTCAAATTTTCTAAAAATTTCCTATTCTATTTAAAAGACCTACATTTACTTATTTTTTTTCAATTTCATATTTTATTCTATTCAAATTTACTTATTCAAAATTTCTAAAAATTGCCTATTCTATTCAAAAGACCTACATTTATGTGGGAGGAGGAGGGAGGAGGAGGAGAGAGCAGGAGAGGGAGGAGGGAGGAGGAGGAGGGGCCACCGGAGAGGGAGGAGGAGGATCGGAGGGGGCCGCCGGCGGAGAGGGAGGAGAGAGGATGGCAGTGGGAGGAGGGAGAGATGAGGGCGGCGAGAGGAGGAGGAGGGAGGGAGGGAGAGGAGGGCGGCGAGAGGAGGAGGGAGGGAGGGAGGCAGATACCTTGGGGGCGTCGGCGGCGACGGCGCAGGCGACGACATGCGGCGAGTGATGAGAGTGTGTGAGGGAGAGTGACGGACGCGCGCGGGGCGCCGGGCGTGGATAAGGTAAGCGTAGTAGTAGCGCTTTTTAGAAACAACCGCTACTGCTATTTAGCAGTAGTGCTCGTCAGTGGACAGCGCTATTGCTATGCACAATAGCAGTAGCGCTTTTTAATAACGAGCGCTACTAGTATACCTACACTGCCATGCAACCATTGGCAACTATAGTAGTAGCATTTTTTATAACAAAAGCGCTACTGCTACATGAATAGTAGCAGCGCTCTTCAGTGACAAGCGCTACCGTTATTTAGCAGCAGCGCTTTCTTATAAAAAGCGCTACTACTGACCTCCTGTGTATAAGCATTTTTCTAGTAGTGTTTGCTCGGCAATAATCAAATCTTTGACGATAATCTTAAAAAGGTAGTTCTAGTTTTAGATATGATCCAACAAGTTTTCAATGATGTTAATCAACAATATTCTTGGATCGTAGCCGGTAATCAAAGGGGATTTGCAAATGAACAACTCGATAATGCTAAAATTTCTATGGATAATGTGTTTCAAGTTATATTCGAGAAGCCTCCTACTAAAAACACATCTATGGAAATTAAAAACAAAGATGGCAATACTTGAATCTATGCATTATGCCTAACTAGGGGCATAAAACAATAGCGCTTGTTAGGAGGCAACCCAATGAATAAAATTTATTTTTGTATTTTTCTTTCTGTTCTTGAGTGTTTGCACAATTATGCTACTATTATGATTGTGTTTTTTATGTTTTGATTAGTGTTTGTGCCAAGTAAATCCTTTGGGATCATGTTGGGTGATAGTTGATTTGATCTTGTTGAAAAATAGAAACTTTTGCATCCAGTAGAAGAATTGTTAAAATTCACAAAAGTGACGAAAAATTCTAAATGTTCTACGCAAGATTGATATACAAATTGCCTACGTTTTCCTAATTTTTCAGAATTTTTGAAGTTACTGAAGTATGAGTAAAATTCGCATCTTGACAGACTGTTATGTTTTCGTCAGATTCTGTTTTCGTTGCGTTGTGTGCTTATTTTGATGAATCTATGGATTGTATCGAGGGGTATAAGCCATGGTAAAGTTAGAATACAGTAGGTATAATGAAATAACAAAATATGAATGGGTTTTCAACAGTACTTAAAGTAAAGATTGGTTTTCTTATACTAACGGATCTCAGAAAGGTTTTTGTTGAGTTTTGTGTGATTGAAGTTTTCAAGTTTTGAGTGAGATCACGATGGATGAAGGAATCACTACTACAGGATGCTGCTAACGCGACACTACAATCAGAGACCCTTTGACGAAAATGTGTGCGATGCATTAATCGCAAACGGTGATGTAAAAAACCGTCAAAAAAGATGCAAAACATTTGCGATGGCGGAGCCATCAAACACGGTTCCGATTTTAGTTGCGTGTGCGATGCAGGGCATACGGTTCAGTTCAATTAACTGTTTGCGATGAGGAAGAAGAATAGAAACAGGCAGCCAGATGAAGGCGTGTGCGATATACGGCATACAGTTCACTCAGATTAACTATTTGTGATGAGGCGGAACAACAGAAACGGGCAGCTAGATAAAGGTGTGTGCGATTGAGGGCATACGCTTCAGAAGGATTAACTGTTTGCGATTAGGCAACAGAACAGAAACGGTCAGCCAGACCAAAGTGTCTGTGATTGATGGCATACACTTCACACGGATGAACTATTTGTGATTAGCCACAACAAATAGAAATAGTTAGACAGCTCAACGTGTGTGCGCTAGACGGGCACACATTCTAATTAAAAGAAGCGTGTGCGATGGTAATAACGAGCGTGCACGGTTGTTGGAACAAGACGTGTGCTGACATTGCCTATTGCAGTGCACCCTATGGTGCAAACGCCACGTACGCGGCCGAGAAAGCGTGCCCACATTACACCGTCCGGGAATAGTGCCGCACTTAGAAATTATAGAACCGTCAATAAATTTCGAGCCTGTGTCCTGTCACATTCCAAATTACTATCACGCTATATTTAATTGCAAACCTATTCACACCGATCAAAACCTAAACGGTTTCCCACTTAGGAGCGTATTAGTACTCGGTTATAAATACTACATACTACTCCAAGATGACTGCACATTCCTCCTCAACTCCCCATCCACAAAAACAAACAAGTCATTCATCATCGTTCCCTTGCGTCTGCCATGGCCAACATGAGTTCTGGGTCGAGAGATTATCACCAGGGAGAGGCAAGCATGGAAGCGGAAGCACGAGAGATGTCCCGCCTCGCCGCGAAAGCAGCCGACATGTCCCACCGCGCGGCCGTAGCAGCACAGAGGTCCCGTCGCGCCGCCGAAGCAGCACGGAGGTCCCGCCGTGCCGTAGATGCAGCAGACTGGTCCGGCTGCGCCGCGGAAGCAGCAGAGATGTCCCGCCGCGACGCGAATGCAGCAGAGATGTCCTCCCATGTTGTGGCAGCCTGAAAAAATTTCTCGCAGGCAGGCGAGGACTCTTACAGGTGCATGAATGCGATCGTCCATAGGCAGATAGATCAGATCTCTGGCTGGGCGAGGTTGCAGGACGACATGAAAGCCTCGTTTGAACAGGCTACCGGCGTCATCCGGCAACTAAGTGAGGGCAATGCGAAGCTCCAGGCCAAGCACGACCTGCTGAGGGCGAAGATCGTCAGAAATGTGGAGCAGCAGGAGGAGACCACTGCCTTGTTGAAGAGGACCGGCGTCATCGTCAAGAAACTTATGGATGAGAATGACATGCTCCGCATCGAGCGCCAAAGGTTGGTGGAGGAATCCGTGGATGCTCTCAAGCAGCGTCTTGAGGACACGAAAGAGCTCATCGCCGCTCGCCACGGAGACTAGTTCCCGCGGCCTGCAGCAACGCATCAAGAAAGTAGAGATCAGCGAGCCAGATTGTTGTCTTCCTTCTTCTTTTGCCCTTGTGTATTTCGGGCGTTGCCGCATGTGGCTTTTTAAATTATCTTCCTAAATATGTAAGACAATTATTATCCATTGTCATCATCCTTATATTCATCAGTCTTGCTATAAGACGCACTCGATGCTATATAGGTCCGTCGGATCTTACATAAAGATCCGTGCAAAACTTTCTTTTAAGATTTTCTTTTTTCTCTCTTAAAACTCAGTCGAGTGAGACATAGCCACGCCGTGAAATAGGGGCTCGGGCACCATTAATGGAGACGTTGGGAGGGAGGTGGGCGGCGGATAGAGGTCAAAGGGCTCTCCTCCCGATGAGCACGCGCAGGGGTCTGATCGCACGCCTCCTGTACTCAAATAGCTAACCCGCACGGCACCTCCTAGCCAATAAAAAAGGGGATGCATGGCGGCACGTAATTGGTAAGTAGAACGCCCACAGTTTCAATAATACTTGTGTTTCCGATTTGTAACGTGACAACACTTGTTCCAAAATGACTTAGTTGATTGTTAATGTGTGCGCCTTCGCAAATCGGACAGAAAAATTACCACAGCATGTTGGTGCCATGTCATGACACCATCCCAAGTTTCATGATTTTCAGGCGAGTTTTGGATTTACGGGAATTTTAAAACCAAGTTTCTCGATGTTTCCGGCCGAGCCAAGATGCCCAGATGTTTGAATTCCATTCCCACTTCTTCCATGGGACCTAGAAGTTCGCCCAAGTACACATAAATGATTTTCCAACTAACTTTTGCGCACTGGAGCATGCACTTGTACTTCAAGTTTGAATTATGTGCATTAAATGCCGGGAAAATCAATTAATGTATAAAAAGGCCAAACAAACCCAGAATAATTCCAAAATTTAGCACGTAACTCCTATTTGGTCTGAGCTGTCTGTGTAAAAAAATCAAGGTGGGAGAAGGCAGTGTATGTCGTTTCGCACATGGAGGTGACACGTTCCCTCTCGGAACCATGAGCCTTCTTGAGAGAAGCTCCGGTTTGCAAGAAGCTTATACCAAAGCTTGTCCCAATTCAACCAAAAAATTTACCACAGCATGTTGGTGCCATGTCATGACACCATGCCAAGTTTCATGATTTTCAGGCGTGTTTTGAATTTACAGGAATTAAAAAACCAAGTTTCTCAATATTTTCAGCCGAGGCATGACACCCAGATGTTTGAATTCCATTCCCATTTCTCGCATGGGACCTACAAATTCACCCAAGGACACACGTGTGATTTTTCAACCAACTTTGGTGCACTGGAGCATGTGCTTGTAGTTCAAATTTGAATTATGCACATTAAATGCCCATAAATTCAATTAATGTATAAAAAAGGCCAAACAATCCCGGAATAATTCCAAAATTTAGCACAATACTTCTATTTGGTCTAATCTGCCTGTGTAAAAAAATTAAGGCGGGAGAAGGCAGTGTATGTCATTTCGCACACGGAGGTGACACGTTCCCTCTCGGAACCACGAGCCTTCTTGAGAGAAGCTCCGGTTTGTAAGAAGCTTATACCAAAGCTTGTCCCAATTCGGCCAAAAAAATTACCACAGCATGTTGGTGCCATGTCATGACACCATGACAAGTTTCATGATTTTCATGCGTGTTTTGGATTTACATGAATTAAAAAACCAAGTTTCTCAATCTTTCCGGCCGAGCCACGACGCCCAGATGTTTGAATTTCATTCCCATTTCTTGCATGGGACCTAGAAATTCACCCAAGGACACACATGTGATTTATCAACCAACTTTGGTGCACTGGAGCATGTGCTTGTAGTTCAAATTTGAATTATGCACACTAAATGACCAGAAATTCAATTAATGTATAAAAAAGTCCAAACGAACCCGGAATAATTCCAAATTTTAACACGGCACTCATATAGTTCTATGTTGCCTCTGTAAAAAATCAAGAGGGGGGGGGGGCAGCATATATCGTTTCGCACACAAAGGTGACACGTCGCCCCTCGGGAACCACGAGTCTTCTCGAGAGAAGCTCCGGTTTGCAAGAAGCTTATACCAAAACTTGTCCAAATGCGGCCAATTTTTTACCATAGTATGTTGGTGCCATGAAATGCCACCATGCCAAGTTTCATGATTTTTAGGCGAGTTTTGAATTTCCAGGAATTTAAAAACCAAGTTTCTCAATGTTCCCGGCCGAGCCACGACGCCCAGATGTTTGAATTTCATTCCCATTTCTTGCATGGGACCTATAAATTCACCCAAAGACACACATGTGATTTTTCAACAAACTTTGGTGCACTGGAGCATGTGCTTGTAGTTCAAATTTGAATTATGCACATTAAATGCCTAGAAACTCAATTAATGCATAAAAATGCCAAACGAACCCGGAATAATTCCAAATTTAAACACGACACTCATGTAGTTGCATGTTCACTGTACATAAATGTTCTAGCAATTCAAACACCATCCTTTCCCTCCGTAACACCATTTTGTCTTTCAAAACATAATGAAAAAATTAGGTATACCAGAAACAGTTTACTAGAAAGAATCATGTGGGATGCAATATAAAATATCTTGGCGCACCGTCTTGTCTGGCTTACGCAGGAAGCTTCGTCGTCTACAGTCCACCGCCCGCGCTTGAACCACACTTGCGCGCCAGTTTCTCGCGGCACCGAGCGAAATTTTTCTGCCACCGCGGAAATATCTATCTCCCCGCCCCTCCCTCCCACCAAAAGCCACATTTCCACTATTCCTCCTTGCTTTCCAAGTTCAAACCTTCACTGCTGCTTACTGGCAGCTCAGCCTCCTCACCGGTGACCCTTCTTCTTGAAGCGCCGCCTCCTCGTCAGCTACCCTTCTTCTTGCAGCGCTGCCTCCTCGTCAGCGACCCTTCTTCTTGCAGCGCCGCCTCCTTGCCGGCGACCCTTCTTCTTGCTGCGTGGCTTCCTCACCGCCGACCTTTCTTCTTGCTGCGCGGCCTCTTCGATATGGTCAGGTAATCCACACCCCACCCACACCATCCTCCTCCTTCCCCGTCCCACATGCCCCGACCGATGGCGCGACACCTTCCGCCGAAATCACTGTCCCCGTCCTCCAATTAAGCGCCGCCCACAACCATTTTGCACGCAGTATAACATGGAGCTCAGTAGCATCTGGTAGCGGAGAAGCAAATCGCGGCCGCACGCGCGCACGAGGTCGCTATGGCTGCCATGCGTGCCGACCTCCAGATCTTGGAGGAGCACCTCGTCTTCGAGGCCACCGTCGACACCGCCATGCGGTTGTCTACTTTAAAATATAGTTTGTGTTGTTTTCTCGAGGCTACCGCCAGTGCCTTCTAGTGATTTGTCCTCTGTAATGTTAATATGCAATCTGATGTTCAGTTAACAGTTTGGTCCTCTGAAATGTAATGTTCAGTTAATAGTTTGGTCCTCTAAAATGTAATGTTCAATTAACAGTTTGGTCCAACAATTGCTACATTTCGTAGTACTATTCTCAAGCATTCTTTGTTTTGTTAACTGTCTTATCTTCTAGTCATGTTTCTATTCTGCAATGTCATGCTTAGTTAACTGTTTTGGTTCATTTGGTCTGCTGTCCATTTAACTGTTTGGTTCAATTCTGCAATTTGATTTTCATTTGCTGTGGGTACAATTTTGTATTGTTATGCATGTGAGAAATAAATCGAATTTGGCTGTACTCAATACATATTCTACTGATAGTATGACAACTCTCAGTTAACCTGATCAAGATCTTCCTTATGTGTGTTGCAGGGAAACAATGGGAGACACTACGGTTTACCATCGAGGTTTGCTCATGCATGGTCCTTTCGCTAATAGCACATTATTGTGCAGTTGCAGGAATCATTCTAATATTTAGGTTTCTTACAATTTGGTCTTGCACATGTAGGTCCTGCTGTCAGAGGCTTAGACCCACTGTTCGACCCATTTTGCATATGGGGAAATGAGATGTCCATGAATATCAGTCAAGTCAAGAAACTCAGAAAGATTGTTAGGATGAAGAAACTTGCGACGAATAACAGCAAGATCTTTGGTTGCATAATGAAGAAGACATCAGTGAACTATAGGATGGTACTAACTCTTTTACCTTGTTTTTACCCCTTGCGCCATTTCAAAATTTGTAACAGCGATTTATGCATATCTTTGTTTTCAGTACTTTTCAAAGCAGTTCACCGATGATTACCTCTCAAACCACCTACATGGTCAAGAGGCGAGGAAGGTATTCATTCAACACCCACGGTACAATATTGAAGTCTTCCTGAAGAGGACGAAGGTTGGGCGGGCAATTATCCATAGCCACTGGCCTAAAGTTGCAAGGACATTCAACATCACTGAAGGCTAAATATTTGCCTTCCGCTTCTGCAGTTTCCCAGATGAGATTCATCTGTCTATTTACCGTGTATGATGCTACTTTCCAAAGGTTTTCGATGTTCCATGTGAAACTTGGTGCTGTTGTGTAATGGCGTAATTGAGTGCCGAAGCTATCTGATGTAATTCGATTATGAAATCCTAGTTGCCGTTATACGGATATGAAATATCTGGTGTGTTTTATAAGAAATATCAATTTGATTGCTACATGGATTATCAATAATAGGCTAATTACCCTGCTTATTGGGGTTTTCTATTGCAGACGGTTACTCAGACATCACCGTGGGCGATGAACTCAAACAACCCACATGGTTTCTAGAAAGTAGGCGTGTTCGATCAACTAACAATCACACACGGCTTTCGGCAGAGAACTGTTTGCATTAGGCCACCTTGCACAAACGTTTCCACACAAAAAACTATGTGTGATAAACATACGAACGTAAATGTTTTTTTGGGATTCACTGTGTGGGATGTACATACGAATGGAAACGATTGGGTTTCGATGCCTTGCCAGATCCCACATGAGCTCATTTTCCCCCACCCTACTAGGGAAAAGCCTAGCAGTAGCGCCGGTTTTAGGTATAGCAGTAGCGTGGGGCAGCGCGCTACTGCTACGATGCTATAGCTAAAGTGTAGCAGTAGTGTGTGTCTGCCCGCGCTACTGCTATGCCTGCTTAGCAGTAGCGCTTTTGGTAGAAAGCGCTACTGGTAGTTACTAGCAGCGCGCCTCTCTTCCCGCGCTACTATTATTATTATGTATTTCTTTTTTGTTTTATGTCGTATTCATACGCCATTATACAAGTTTTCATACAGTAGCAATTTAGAGATTGTTTTTACATCATAATGAGTTATTACATCATTGGGTGAAAGAACCGCGGATTAGTTTCAAGTGGATGGATCCAAAGTGACCATTTGAAACTAATCCGCGGTTCTTTCACCCAATGACATAATAACTCATCATCATCATCATCATCATCATCATCATCATCATCATCATATCATTAACAACTTATCATCATAATACATCATTGTCATATAACAACTCCTCATCATCATCATTTTCATCCATGAGACATCATATAACAACTTGATCACTAGTTATAATAACAACTCCTCCTCATCATCATCATCATCATCATCATAGTACTCATAATCACTACTCCTCCTCAGCATCACCATCAACTCTAACACATTGTAGCACATAATAAAAACTTCTCATCATCATCATAGTCATATATAATCAACACAAACTAATTGTTCTTAATACCTAGGACCTACTCCTGCTGCTCTCTCTCAGGTAAAATAGCATAAAACATGTGTAGCACTCCTGCTTCATCATATTGGAGAATGCAGATGAACCTGTCTCCTAATTGTGGGCTGCGCTTCTGATTGCTGCCCCCTAGTACTTCTCTGTTGTGATCATTCACAATTTTGCTCCAGTCTTTGACTATTAAGACTTGCTCGCTTCGAGAAATGATGAATGCACTCATGTGCAATGCAGGATATCTTGGCTGTAAGCTAACCATTGTCATGCGACCTTTAGGCTCAATCCAATGAGGCACAACACTCATCGGGAGTCCCTGTTGAAGAACTTCGTAGTAACATACTTAGCAATGAAGTTTAGCTTAAAAAATAATGTATGCAAAAGATGCACTAAGGACAAATAGTAAAAATCTTACCATCTTTCCTAAATAGATGTGACCGTAGTTCAATACGCACACTAGTGGTTGCATGTTTTGAGTACTAATATCTCGAAGTCCAGGAAAATAACCTGTTTTGACAGTATCAAGATCCTCAAGCCATGAAACATAATGACCTATCTCCTCGCAGTTTAGTTCAGCCCTGGGACAGTAGTAGGTGCTGTCTACCAAGCGCTGGACATGTTTGCTTGAATGGAAATAAGCTGTCAACTATTTTTAAATAGACAATATAAATTACTTAATAAATATGGTTGAGAAACTCACATAATGGTAGAACTGGAGGCATCTGCACATCGACCCAGATGTCGATATTACCTTCAATTTCATCTTTCGGATGAATATCAAAGGTGATAAGCATATTAGGCTCAAATGCATAAGCCTTGCATAGTGCTCTCCAATTTTTGCATTCAAAATAGGAGTATGTGTCTGCATTGTATAATTTTACGGCAAAAGTATAACCATGCTCGGTCCTCAAGTGAACTCTCTTTACCTCCATACTTTCCATAGTACTGAAACCAATCTTATCCAAGACATAAATTCTTGCATGGCAGGGGATACGCTAGTAGAATAGTAAAAAATTAAAATTATAAGTTGAAGCAAAAGAAGCAGAAGTCATTCTTAATTACGAAAAAAGACTTGTCGTTGTGACTTACTGTATCCACTTCGAAGTTCTCATCCAGCACGATGCTGAAGCGCCTACCACCAACTAGGTGAGGCCTGTCGCACATGCCGCACTCATCTTCACAGTATTCGCACATAACGAATTCCCTTTCGTCGTCAGACATTTCCTATGTTCATAGTTGAAACATTAATTGAAAATTGATCGAAGGCAACTACCAGGAAACTCAACACACAGATCACTATTACTCAATATGCAATGGGTTGACTTTAGGTCTGTCGAGTCTTCCTTCCTAAACTCTCATCTCACGTATATGGTGGGCACTCCCTCTCTAATATTGCGACCGTTTGTGATGGTCGCTACTCCTCCTTTCCCTAGTGCATTACAAATATCTAGCACAAGGAAAAGAAGGAGAAGCGACCCCCACGACAACAGTCGGCATTCTTCTCTCATATATGGTGGACACTCCCTCACCGATTTTTCGACCGTTGATGATGGTCGCTACTCCTTCTTTCCCTAGTGCATAACAAAGGTCTAGCACAAAGAGAAGAAGGAGAAACGATCCCCACGACAACAGTCGGCATTCTTCTTCTCTCATATATGGTGGAGACTCTCCCTCACTGATTTTTTGACTGTCATGTATGGAGCCCCGGCAGACTTAAAGTCAACTCGAAATGTCGTTTAATTCTCTTTCTAGCAAATCCGGGGCACTCGATATTTCCTACATATTCTAGCACAAGTCATGCTTAAATTCACGGAAAAATCCGGCATGACCTTTGCTAAAATAGGACACATCAAGCGCCTGGAATTTGCCGGAACGGAAATGAATCAACACTCCGGCAAAACATAGGCCACTCGGAAATGAATCAACACTTCGCACATGAGCATAAACTGGTGCTCATTGCATTTCAATGGTTCAATATTGAAAAAAGCATTTCAATATATCTTATAACCCGAACATTTCATTTGGTTAAGAAGCATAACTAAATACCCTAGTTCTACTCTATTCAACACCGAGGAGTGGAGAAGGAGGAGGTGGACTTTTAGCTCACCGACTCGGGTGTAGAGGAAGTAGAGGTAGCTCGGATGACGATCACTCCAAGGAGACACGACTCTACAAAGCCTGCATATTCCACCGAGTAAATTTTTAATTAGATCATCAAATCTCATATAGCATTCTTTGATGACAAAGTGATAATGACATAAATTCAACTAGTTCTATTAATTCAACTAGTTCAACTAAGCACTTACTAAAAATAAACTAGTTCTATTAATTTTCTTACTAAAAATAAACTAGTTCTATAGTAAAATTTTAATTAGATCATCAAATCTCATATACCTAAATTTTCTTACTAAAAATAAACTAGTTCTATTAATTCAACTAGTTCAACTAAGCACTTACTATAAATAAAAATAATTAATTTCGTAATAATTCAACTAGTTCTATAAAAACAGAAAAAAAACTACATTATGCAAGAACAGTAAAAAATAGTTTGGGTTTAGGAGAGAGAGAGATGGAGGGAGGGGGGGTGGGAGAGGAGGGAGGAGGGGAGGGAGGAGAGAGGGAGGAGGGGGAGGAGGCGGTGGGAGGAGGGAGGAGGAGGTGGGAGGAGGGAAGAGAGAGGAGGAGGGGGAGGAGGGCTGCCGGCGGAGGGCTTGGCCGGAGGAGGAGGGGAGGGAGGGGGAGGAGGGGCGGGGCCGGAGGAGGAGGAAGGGGCGTGGTAGGGAGGAGGGAGGAGGAGGAGGGAGGAGAGAGGAGGAGGAGGGAGGAGGGAGGAGGAGGGATGGAGGGACTACCTTAGTGGAGGAGAAGCAGGAGCGTCGGCGGTGGCGGGCGACGACGGTGGTCAGCGAACGGCGGCGGCGGCGGACGACGGGGGGTGCGGGGGAGAGTGAGAGTGGAGATGGAGAGTGGGGGCGGCCGGTTGGGGAAGATAGGATGTCATTTAGCAGTAGCGCGCTTTAGGATAAAGTGCTACTGCTAAACTCCATAGTCGTGGCAATTGTAGTAGTAGCGTTGTTTTTTCCTAGTGCGCTACTGCTACTTGGGTATCAGCAACGCGGTTTGTTTCCGCGCACTACTGTTGCGGTTTGTTTCCGCGCGCTACTGCTAAGTAGCAGTAGCGCCTTACTTTAAACCGTGCTGCTGGTAAGATTCTGTGTATAAGCTTTTCCCTAGTAGTGCCAGCCTGTGTGCCAGGAGGGCCTATCCCCGACGGTTTCTGGGTCGTGTGGGAAGGACCCCCCTATCGCCCACACTCACTTGGCGATGGTTCCAAACGCCGTCGCGGAGAGGGGTTAAAAACCGTTTGTATAGCAGGTCTCTGCACCAGTGAATAAGGTGTAAAAAGAGCCTAAGCTTGGGGATGCCCGATGGCACCCCAAGGTAATATTCAAGGAGAACCAAGCAACTAAGCTTGGGGATGCCCCGGAAGGCATCCCCTCTTTCTTCTAACGACCATCGGTAATTTTACTTGGAGCTATATTTTTATTCGTCACATATCATGAGTTTTGGTTGGAGCGTCTTGTATTATATGAGTGTTTGCTTTCTTTGCTTTTTAGTTTGTCACAATCATCCTTGCTGGACACACCTATTTGAGAGAGCCATAATGATGCTATGATTTGTTAGAATTGCTCTATGTGCTTCACTTAAATTTTTTGAGCTATGGAATTGCTCTAGTACTTCACTTATATCTTTTTGAGCACGACGATGTTCTATATTTTGAAGAAATATGCTCTCATGCTTCATTTAGATTATTTTCAGAGTTAGTAGAATTTTAAAGAAATATCCTCTCATGCTTCACTTATACTATTTTGAGAGATGAAAATTATTTTGAAGAAATTTGTGCTCTTGTTCTTCACTTATATTTGTTTAAGAGCTTTGCTAGTAGCAATGGCAATATATGAAATTAGTCCCAAAGTGATAGATATTCAAGAGGGATATAATAAAAACTTTCATGAAGATCATTGGATATTAAAAACTTGATTCCCTGTAATAGTTTTGAGATATGATGATAGTAATGTGTGAGTCATGTTGGTAAGTAATTATGCTTTAGTAAGAATATTGGTGTTAAGGTTTGTGATTCCCTATGCAAGCATGTAAGTCAATAGTTATGCAATGAAATTACATCCTACTTGTTGTGCATTATTCGGTGTTAGTTATGTTTAATGCTCTTTTATGATCGTTTGTTTTCTTGGTTGGTCGCTTCTCAATCTATTTGCTAGCCTCCATTTGTACTAAGTAGGAATACTACTTGTGCATCCAAATCCTTAAACCAACTTGTGCCAATGAGTCCACCATACCTACCTATATGCGGTATTTCCATGCTGATCCAAGTAAATTTGTATGTGCCAACTCTAATGTTCAAAACAAATTTCCTTTTTGTGTGTTTGTACATCTCATGAAGCGGCAGGGGGTGGCCAATATTTTCCATCCTAGATACTTTATTCTCAAGATGAGTGTTTATTCACTTGTCATTGCACGAGAGTGTGGCAAAGGTAATAGGGATGCCCAGTCCCGAAATGCAATTTTTTTATATATGTTGTTCATTAATAAATTCCTTGGAAAGTGTTGGTATGGAGGGCAACCGTGGATACAACTAGCCATGGATTGTGAAAGAATGGTGGAAAAAGGAATAAACTTTATTTTCTGTTTGGGAACTGCCTATGATTTATCTAGCATGGAAAGTATTGTGAATTCTCGGTCATTTTCGGTGAAGGGAAAAGCATGCCACGCAAAATAATTTTATCTCTCAATTTAAGCTTTGAGCTCTGGCACCTCTACAAATATCTTCTTCCCTCTGCGAAGGGCCTATCTATTTAGTTTATGCAATTTTTATTTTTGTTGAGTCTCCATCTTCTCTTATAAAGCACCAACTAGGGAACACTATTATCATACTTGTGCATTGAGCATAGTTAATATTTGAGTGTGTTTCATGAATGTAACACCCCCGGTGATTAGCAACAGTAATCACTTTTGATAATGACATGTTAGCATGATCAACAGTGCATAATCATCATTAGCATCATATTGCATTTCAACTCCTAAGTCAAATTCAAATTTAAATGAAAGTGGAATATGAAAGTTGTCCAACATAGAAGCTAAAATGTCAGATAAATAACAAATATTCCAGAGGCTATTCTAAAATTGAAACCAACATCATTGGAATTGGATAAGTGACTCGAACAACCTCAAACCGTGGATAAAGATAATATTTAGTAACCATTTATTAAATCTGAAATAAATATGGAATTATGTTTTGTCCAAGCTAATTTTAGGTGTTAAGGTATGGTGCACTGGTATTTATGAAATAGGTCACACTTTTTACAAAAGCCATTTGGGGCCTAAACATTTAACAGTAGAGAAAGGAGAATAAAGAAAAAGATAAAAGAAAAATGAAACAGAAAAGAAGAAGAAGGACCCCCCTCCCCGCGCCCAACTGGGCCGAGCCCAGCCGGCCGGCCCACCTTGTGCCCCCCCCTGGCCTATATGGCCCCAGCCGGACCAAACCCTAAACCCCGACCCCCCCCCCCCTTCCCCGCTCCTCTCCTCCCCCCCTCGTTGGATCGGGATCTCCGATCCCGTCACACCCCGTCGCCTACGCCGTCGCCGACGCCGCCCCGTCGCCGCCTCCCCCTCGTCAGCCCCCACCTCCCGATCCAGATCGGGATCGGGATCGCGGGAACGGCCCCGTCGCCGACGCCACCCCGCTCCCGCGCCGATCGGCCAGCGCCGACGCCGCCGCCACGCCGACGTCGCCCTGTCCTCTCCTCTTCCCCGACCAGCCGCCTGGCGCTCGGTCGCCCCCTCCCTCGACTGGATCCGGATCGGGGCGAACCCCCGATCCCGTCGCCCGACGCCGCGACGACCTCGCCGCCGCCCGGAGCCCGCGCCTCCCCGCCGGCCTGCCTCCCCATCGCCGCCGTCCCCGTCGACCACCCCGACCCCCCCGCTGCCCCGTCCCTACGGATCACGGTGAGGCCTCGGGCCTCTCCTCCCCTTCTCTGCTCCCGCACCTCGCCGCGCGCACCGCGCCCCCGTGCCGCCGCTCACCGCGCTGCGCGCATGCTCACGCGTCGCCGCGCCCCGGCTCGCGCCCGACTGCGCTGCGCGCGCCCCGCTCGCGCCCACTCCAGCCGCCGCTGCCGCTCGTCCTCTCGCCTCCGCCTCCGCTCGCCGCGGCCACCCGCACGCGCGCGCGCCCCCACACCTCGCCCGCGCGCTCGTCCGCATCGCGCGCCGTGGCCCCGCGCTCACCACCGCCCCGTCCAGCCGCGCCTCGCCGGCGCCCGGGCGCACCCTGGACGCGCCCGCTCGGGCTGCACCCACGCCCGCCCCGTGTGGCCCTATGGGCCCTGCCCACCCAGTGACGCTGGCAAATGGGGCCCACCCCCCTAAAAACGATTTAAAAGAAATAGAAAATAAAAATAGAAATAAATAAAATAATTAATTAAATAATTAATTAGTTAATTAATCCTGATTAGGTTAATCTAATTAACTAATTAGTGTTAATTAAACAGTAATTTAATTAGTTAATACCTAATTAACCTAACAGCCTATGACAGGTGGGACCCACCCTGTCAGGTGGCTGCTGACGTCAGCATGATGTCATGCTGACGTCATCAATCACTGTTTCGGATAATGTTGAGTTAAATAATTAATTAAATTTCAGAAATTAATAAAAACTTTAGAAAATCATATTAAATAAACCGTAACTCCGATGAAAATACTTTGTACATGAAACTTGCTCAGAACGACGATACGAACCCGGATACGCCCTCGGTATCTCCGTCAGATGCCCGCAACTATAAGAACGTTGAACAATTAGACCGATTTCGATAAATGAATAGTGTCCAACTTTAATTAAATAAATCCGAATAAATTCCTAAATTAACTAAATCATTTAGTTAGGCAGTAGAACACCCCGGCATATCATTTAGGCATGTCATACATATTGTTTGCATTATTGCCGTGAATTTATTGTTTCTCTCCCCCTCCTTCTCTCTCGATAGACGCTGAGACCGACGTCGCTGCTGTCGAGTACGACTACGCTACTGACGAGCAGCCCGTTGACGACCTCCCTCTCTTGCCAGAGCAACCAGGAAAGCCCCCCCCTTGAGCATTCCAGATATCGCCCATTCTATTCTCCTGCTTGCATTAGATTTCGCTACTGTTAATGTATGCTCCTATTCTGATGCATAGCCTGCTGTTGTAACCTGTTCATTGCTATCTTACCTGCCTATGATAAACTGTTTAGTATAGGTTGGTATGACCCATCTGTGACCCCACCACCTTACTTTGTCGCCCCTGCTTGTTCATCAACGACTCGATCAACGTGATCGTCGATCAGAGACAGACGCCTCACTTCACACCCCCCTTAGTTGTACGACTCTGCGTAGTAACTATCGAGTGCCGAGGGTGATACCTCGTAACGCACTCCTGATGAATACTCTGCAGCATAGCTGTACGGTCGTGGTCATCGAGGGTGATTCCTCCTTCTCCATGTCCGATACGACTCTGTCGTGCAACCCCTCAGTGTGAACCTCGAGGGTGATACCTCTTACGTTCACCCTGATGATTATGACCACACGGTTACTTGACCTTTTTCACTGGCGGGTCCACCCTGGTGGGTACCCGCTGGGGATCTATGATTTCGGGTGTGCCGGAAGGGCACTCGAGTGTGACATTGTGGCGGAGCATCAGAGACTCTGATTGTCTCCGCTTGATACTAATTGAGCCTATTGGATTTGGGTGTGTGATCTGAGTGGGTCGACGTGCCCTATACGCACTGCCACCACGCGGGATAATGGTTATGGGGCCCTCTGCGATGTACGTTTCGCCGAAAGCTTATCAGACGTCACGATTCACCGTGCGGGCTGATCGTCGGGATTGGGCTGGATACTTCACTGGCGAGTTCAGTGTCGCGCCTGCACCCCGGCCAGCCACGCAACACGCAGGGTGCCCAGGGCGATGGCCCGAGACCCCTGGGTGCATAGGTTAGTCCGGCGTGCTGACCTCTCTGCTGAGCCTAGGTAGAGCGCTGCTTCGTGTTGATCTTCCGAGGACGGGCATTACCCATCAAGTATGTCCGACCAGAGTTGATCGAGCGTGTTGGGTAACAGTAGTGCACCCCTGCAGGGATGAATCTTCTATCGATAGCCGGTCCTACGGTAAAGGACGCTCAGTTTGTGTATCCCGATCTACTACTTAAACTGGATACTTGTTACTTAATTGAAGCTTCGGGATTACTTTCTCGCTGGGAGTCGAGGAAGGATCTTTGAGCTGTACTTCAACATGTTTGTTAAATAAAATGCTATTCTACTCTCTTCTACTGCTGTAAGATGATGGCTTTGAGAAGATGTTTGAAGATGCTAGTCTTCGATAAGACTAGGCCTTTCTCTCTATTCTGGCATTTCTGCAGCCCAGTCCACATATACAGCCTTTTCTCCATTGATAATGTTGCATATGTAGTATAGATCCTTGCTTGCTGAGTACTTCGGATGAGTACTCACGGTTGCTTTATTTTCTCTTTTCCCCCATATACCCCACCTTGATGATACACCAGACGATGGAGTCCAGGAGCCAGACGCCACCACCGGAGCCTACTACCAGGCGGGTCCAGAGGGCACGTACTACTGGATCGAGCCAGCTGACCAGGAGTAGGATCGGAGGCTCCCAGGCAGGAGGCCAACGCCTTTCGATCTAGTGTCGCTGTTTGTGCTAGCCTTCTTAAGGCAGAACTTGTCTAACTATGTCTGTACCCAGATATTATTTGTATGACTGACTTATGTATTCGGATCTTCGGATCCCTGGTCTGTAATATTGTGGACCTCCGTTTATTTGTGTTTAGAGTTGTGTTGTGATATCTTCCCGTGAGTCCCTGGGCTTGATCGTACACGTTTGCGTGTATGACTAGTGTACGATTGAACCGGGGGCGTCACAGGTATGGCGCACGGTTTGGCAACGAAGCACCGGGAATTAAGTCAATCTGATGCTCAATCCCGCGAATAGGTGGTAATCCCGGTGGCACGTCTTGTGGAAAGACGTCAGCGAACTCCTGCAAAATGTTAGTTACCGCAGGAGGCAAAGAGGAAGGCACGTCCTCGAATGAAAATAACGCCTCTTTGCACACAAAAGCATAGCAAACAGAATTGCTGAAATCTAGCTCATCAATATCAGATTTGGTGGCAAGTAAGCATGCACTTTTCAATTTAATTTCAGAAGCAACACTAGATGGTTTATTATTAGGCTTCATTTGTTGCTCAAATTCTTTTGCCACAATCTGATTTTCACTCTTATTTTTCTCCTGCTTTGCTTTACTAGCTCTATTAATATCATCTTTCAAAATAGAATCAGGAGTCATAGGAAGCAAAGTAATATGTTTATCCTTATGAACAAGAGTATACTGATTGTTTCTACCATGGTGTACAGAATTTTTATCAAATTGCCATGGTCTACCAAGTAATAATGAACATGCTTGCATGGGTACCACATCACAATCAACATAATCAGCATATGTAGAGGAACACGCTTCGCTCGTCCGAACTGATTTGGAAGGGGGCGTTGTTGTTGTCGTTGCAGAGGTGCGACAGGTGCAGCCGGTGGTGGTTGGGGAAGACGCGTGAGCAATTCATTAAACTTGTTATCCAGCTTTGTCTCGAACGACTTCTCCATGCCATCTATCTTCTCCATGGCCTCTTCAAATCTGTTTAGCACATCTCCCACCTGGCCACTCATCATTTGCTGAAATTTATCATGCAACTCCTTGTTCGTCATGTTCTCCCAGTCAATCTCGTCGGCTTGTGATCCTGCCATGGTTAGCAGCAATAGAAACACACAAGAATATGATCCTACAGACTACTAGAAAGTGGTGGTGGTGTGGTGTGGTGTCACAAATCCGTCAAGCAAATCTCAAATTCTTACCAGTTCTTACCCAGCAGCAGGTGGTGATCGGCAACCTTTGTAGTCAAAACTCTCAGAGCTTGGATAGAGCGATTGCCAGGTGGTGTCAAACGCACGATGTAGATGTATGTGGAGCTGGGAAGGCTTCTGATATGGTAGCAAAAAGGGTCAGCAATAATCAATTCAGAGATGCAATGTTGAATAAACTCTCAACGACGGTACTGTGCTAGTCCTAGGCTAGACCGTGCTAGAGACGCGAGCCTCGAACACTAACAAAAATCACGGCGCTGCACGTAAACAAGGGAGGAGCACAATCTGAATTATTTTTTTTTTCACTTTTTTTTTCCTCTTTTTTTTTTGAAACTGGAACTATTTTTCTTCTGCGGGTAGCACGAAAATTGGGGAATCCGACTTGTTCACTGATGAGGACATCCATACCATTGTTACACCCACAGCCCCTGCTTCTATACATACTGGACCAATTACTAGAGCTCGCGCACGTCAATTAAAATATCAGGTACTTTCGTTTCTTGGTAATGATTCTAAAGTTCATGAGAATATGATGCTGCCTAAATTGGATACATTTGTTTTGCTTACAAATGAAGGGCCTAGCTTGGACAAGAAAGAGGAACCTGGGAGCAAGTTCAAGCATGGAGATGATGGCATGCACAAGGGGAACAAGAACGGAGTTACAAGTGATGATTTCAGGACTTTGAAGCCACCATAATGAGTGCAGGAAGCCTTGGACGAAATATACAAGATGTCACTTCATAAATTTTGTCCAGAGGCTATTATAGGTGCTGCGTCACCTTATTATTGGGCCAGGCCCATGTAATTTCGAAATACTTGAGTATAGGCTGTTTTTAGAGTCCGTATGTGTGGGAAAACAAGAGATAGGGTTGGTTTCGGACCCCTCCTTCAAGGGCCACGAAATCCCCTCCTCTTCCTCCATATATACAGCCCTTAGGGCACCGTTTAGACTTTGGGTTTTGTTTAGATTAAAAGTTCGCCATAGCTGCAACTTCGCGTACTTCGTTTGTGTTCAACGACCAGACCAAGACGTCACAGAACCCCACCTTGATCAATAAAGCTTTCATCTTATATTCGCAATATCCAGATTGCAAATCTTAGTTTCTTGCTTGTTCTTCGTTTGCTTGCAGGAGATAGACCCTCGTGGTCAGGTTGATTGTGCTCCGGCGTGGTCAATAACCTCTCGGAGTTGGTTTAGCGATTGCTAAGGCGCGACGTCCTCGCACGTTCGTAGTCGGATCGTCAAAGTCTACTCCACCAAAAACGATAGCTATCATCTCATCGAAAGATCGGGACACCCTCGCCTCTATCACCAAGGCCACGATGAAGAAGGAGAAGCCCATCAAGAGCAAGTCTGCAAGTCCCTGGCGACCTCGTGCGCACGGGCCACCGAGACCCCGTGCCCACGGACTACACCGGGAGCTGCCGCTGTAGCACCCCGTGCGCACGGGCTTGTACCGTGCCCATGGGACCCCCGTGCGCATGGGCCCAACTTACCCCGTGCGCACGGGCCCATCAGGATGGACGGCTGAGAGTCATCTGTTGGGCCCCCACTTCATCCCCTTCCTCCACCTACCTATATATTCCATGCCTCGACCATATGTTAGGTTAAGCAAAGTAGATGACATGATCTAGATGAGCTTTGCTCCTTGTACCTCCTCTTGAGAGAGAGAGACCTCTCCCATGGAGATCAAGACCTCCATAGGGGAAGATCCCTAGTGGATTCAAGACCCCATCTAGGAAAGGATCCCCATCATAGGATCACCAAGACCTCACCTTCCTTTGGGATTTGGGATGAACTCTATCTTGTATCTTTCCCTTTGTTGTTCTTGTACCTTTGTGGATCTTGTGTGGATGTGAGTCTAGTGGATGTGTGATTTGGGCTTGTTCTTGAGTATTCCTCTTGTGTTTTCCCCTTTGTGTTCATCTTGTTCTTGGGGATTTCCCCTCCAATTCGTGAAAGATCCATCTTAGGGTTCCACCCTACAACACGAGGGCTCGGGGAGTGATGAGGACATCAATACCATTGTTACACCCATAGCCCCTGCTTCTATACATACTGGACCAATTACTAGAGCTCTCGCACGCCAATTAAATTAACAGGTACTTTCGTTTCTTGGTAATGATTCTAAAGTTCATGAGAATATGATGCTGCCTAAATTGGATACATTTGTTTTGCTTACAAATGAAGGGCCTAGCTTGGACAAGAAAGAGGAACCTTGGAGCAAGTTCAAGCATGGAGATGATGGCATGCGCAAGGGGAACAAGAACGGAGTTACAAGTGATGATTTCAGGACTTTGAAGCCACCATAAGGAGTGCAGGAAGCCTTGGACGAAATATACAAGATGCCACTTCATAAATTTCGTCCAGAGGCTATTATAGGTGCTGCGTCACCTTATTATTGGGCCAGGCCCATGTAATTTCGAAATACTTGAGTATAGGCTATTTTTAGAGTCCGTATGTGTGGGGAAACAAGAGATAGGGTTGGTTTCGGACCCCTCCTTCAAGGGCCACGAAATCCCCCCCTCTTCCTCCATATATACAGCCCTTAGGGCACCGTTTAGACTTTGGGTTTTGTTTAGATTAAAAGTTCGCCATAGCTGCAACTTCGCGTACTTCGTTTGTGTTCAACGACCAGACCAAGACGTCACAGAACCCCACCTTGATCAATAAAGCTTTCATCTTATATTGGCAATATCCAGATTGCAAATCTTAGTTTCTTGCTTGTTCTTCGTTTGCTTGCAGGAGATAGACCCTCGTGGTCAGGTTGATTGTGCTCCGGCGTGGTCAATAACCTCTAGGAGTTGGTTTAGCGATTGCTAAGGCGCGACGTCCTCGCACTGTTGGGGATCGTAGCAGAATTTTAAAATTTTCTACGCATCACCAAGATCAATCTATGGAGTCATCTAGCAACGAGAGAGAGGGGAGTGCATCTACATACCTTTGTAGATCGCGAGCGGAAGCGTTCAAGAGAACGGGGTTGATGGAGTCGTACTCGTCGTGAGCCAAATCACCGATGACCGAGCGCCGAACGGACGGCACCTCCGTGTTCAACACACGTACGGTTGGGAGAGACGTCTCCTCCTTCTTGATCTAGCAAGGGGGAAGGAGAGGTTGATGAGGATCCAGCAGCACGACGGCGTGGTGGTGGAAGCAGCGGGATCTCGGCAGGGCTTCACCAAGCACCAACGAGAGGGAGAGGTGTCACGGGAGGAGAGGGAGGCGCCAGGGGCTGGGGTGTGTCCTCCCTCCCACCCCTCCACTATTTATAGGGGGAAGGGGAGAGGGGGCCGGCCCCCTCAGATCCAATCTGAGGGGAGGGGCGGCGGCCAAGGGGGTGGCTTGCCCCCCAAGCCAGGTGGAGGCGCCCCCCACCCCTAGGGTTCCCAACCCTAGGCGCAGGGGAGGCCCATAGGGGGGCGCACCAGCCCACCAGGGGCTGGTTCCCTTCCCACTTCAGCCCATGGGGCCCTCCGGGATAGGTGGCCCCACCCGGTGGACCCCCGGGACCCTTCCGGTGGTCCCGGTACAATACCGATTACCCCCGAAACCTTCCCAGTGGCCGAAACTGGACTTCCTATATACAATTCTTTACCTCCGGACCATTCCGGAACTCCTCGTGACGTCCGGGATCTCATCCGGGACTCCGAACAACTTTCGGGTTACCGCATACTAATATCTCTACAACCCTAGCGTCACCGAACCTTAAGTGTGTAGACCCTACGGGTTCGGGAGACACGCAGACATGACCGAGACGACTCTCCGGTCAATAACCAACAGCGGGATCTGGATACCCATGTTGGCTCCCACATGCTCCTCGATGATCTCATCGGATGAACCACGATGTCGAGGATTCAATCAATCCCGTACACAATTCCCTTTGTCTATCGGTACGATACTTGCCCGAGATTCGATCGTCGGTATCTCGATACCTTGTTCAATCTCGTTACCGGCAAGTCTCTTTACTCGTTTCCGTAACACATCATCCCGTGAACAACTCCTTGATCACATTGAGCTCATTATGATGATGTCCTACCGAGTGGGCCCAGAGGTACCTCTCCGTTACATGGAGTGACAAATCCCAGTCTCGATTCGTGCCAACACAACAGATACTTTCGGAGATACCCGTAGTGCACCTTTATAGCCACCCAGTTACGTTGTGACGTTTGGTGCACCCAAAGCACTCCTACGGTATCCGGGAGTTGCACAATCTCATGGTCTAAGGAAAAGTTACTTGACATTGGAAAAGCTTTAGCAAACGAACTACACGATCTAGTGCTAGGCTTAGGATTGGGTCTTGTCCATCACATCATTCTCCTAATGATGTGATCCCGTTATCAATGACATCCAATGTCCATGGTCAGGAAACCGTAACCATCTATTGATCAACGAGCTAGTCAACTAGAGGCTTACTAGGGACATGTTGTGGTCTATGTATTCACACATGTATTACGATTTCCGGATAACACAATTATAGCATGAATAACAGACAATTATCATGAACAAGGAAATATAATAATAACCATTTTATTATTGCCTCTAGGGCATATTTCCAACACGTTGAACAATTAGACCGATTTCGATAAATGAATAGTGTCCAACCCTAATTAAATAAATCCGAATAAATTCCTAAATTATCTAAATCGTTTAGTTAGGCAGTAGAACACCCCGGCATATCATTTAGGCATGTCATACATATTGTTTGCATTATTGCCGTGAAATTTATTGTTTCTCTCCCCCTCCTTCTCTCTCGATAGACGCCGAGACCGACGACGCTGCACCAGGTTACGACTACTCTACCGACGAGCAGCCCGTTGACGACCTCCCTCTCTTGCCAGAGCAACCAGGCAAGCCCCCCCCCCCTTGAGCATTCCAGATATCGCCCATTCTATTCTCCTGCTTGCATTAGATTTCGCTACTGTTAATGTATGCTCCTATTCTGATGCATAGCCTGCTGTTGTAACCTGTTCATTGCTACTTTACCTGCCTATGATAAACTGTTTAGTATAGGTTGGTATGAACCATCTGTGACCCCACCACCTTACTTCGTCGCCCCTGCTTGTTCATCAACGACTCGATCAACGTGATCGTCGATCAGAGACAGACGCCTCACTTCACACCCCCCTTAGTTGTACGACTCTGCGTAGTAACTATCGAGTGCCGAGGGTGATACCTCGTAACGCACTCCTGATGAATACTCTGCAGCATAGCTGTACGGTCGTGGTCATCGAGGGTGATTCCTCCTTCTCCATGTCCGATACGACTCTGTCGTGCAACCCCTCAGTGTGAACCTCGAGGGTGATACCTCTTACGTTCACCCTGATGATTATGACCACACGGTTACTTGACCTTTTTCACAGGCGGGTCCACCCTGGTGGGTACCCGCTGGGGATCTATGATTTCGGGTGTGCCGGAAGGGCACTCGAGTGTGACATTGTGGCGGAGCATCAGAGACTCTGATTGTCTCCGCTTGATACTAATTGAGCCTATTGGATTTGGGTGTGTGATCTGAGTGGGTCGACGTGCCCTATACGCACTGCCACCACGCGGGGTAATGGTTACGGGGCCCTCTGCGATGTACGTTTCGCCGAAAGCTTATCAGACGTCACGATTCACCGTGCGGGCTGATCGTCGGGATTGGGCTGGATACTTCACTGGCGAGTTCAGTGTCGCGCCTGCACCCCGGCCAGCCACGCAACGCGCAGGGTGCCCAGGGCGATGGCCCGAGACCCCTGGGTGCATAGGTTAGTCCGGCGTGCTGACCTCTCTGCTGAGCCTAGGTAGAGCGCTGCTTCGTGTTGATCTTCCGAGGACGGGCATTACCCATCAAGTATGTCCGACCAGAGTTGATCGAGCGTGTTGGGTAACAGTAGTGCACCCCTGCAGGGATGAATCTTCTATCGATAGCCGGTCCTACGGTAAAGGACGCTCAGTTTGTGTATCCCGATCTACTACTTAAACTGGATACTTGTTACTTAATTGAAGCTTCGGGATTACTTTCTCGCTGGGAGTCGAGGAAGGATCTTTCAGCTGTACTTCAACATGTTTGTTAAATAAAATGCTATTCTACTCTCTTCTACTGCTGCAAGATGATGGCTTTGAGAAGATGTTTGAAGATGCTAGTCTTCGATAGGACTAGGCCTTTCTCTCTATTCTGGCATTTCTGCAGCCCAGTCCACATATACAGCCTTTTCTCCATTGATAATGTTGCATATGTAGTATAGATCCTTGCTTGCTGAGTACTTCGGATGAGTACTCACGGTTGCTTTATTTTCTCTTTTCCCCCATATACCCCACCTTGATGATACACCAGACGATGGAGTCCAGGAGCCAGACGCCACCACCGGAGCCTACTACCAGGCGGGTCCAGAGGGCACGTACTACTGGATCGAGCCAGTTGACCAGGAGTAGGATCGGAGGCTCCCAGGCAGGAGGCCAACGCCTTTCGATCTAGTGTCGCTGTTTGTGCTAGCCTTCTTAAGGCATAACTTGTCTAACTATGTCTGTACCCAGATATTATTTGTATGACTGACTCATGTATTCGGATCTTCGGATCCCTGGTCTGTAATATTGTGGACCTCCGTTTAATTGTGTTTAGAGTTGTGTTGTGATATCTTCCCGTGAGTCCCTGGGTTTGATCGTACACGTTTGCGTGTATGATTAGTGTACGATTGAACCGGGGGCGTCACAAGTTGGTATCAGAGCCGACTGCCTGTAGGAAGCCCCCTCCAAATTCCTTGGCCGAAGTTGAGTCTAGAAACCGAGAAACTAATTTACTAACTTGGCTGTGTGGCTTACGGGCCCACGTCGCCAACTGGGTGGTATTAGGATCTTTTATTCCTCGTCTATACTCTGGGACTCTAATATCTCTTCTATTCGGGTTAAATAAAATTTTACTAACGCCGACACTTAGGATCTCGTAAATCCCGTCTACCCGGAGAGCTGGATATCTGTGCGATTGCCCTGTCGTTGATCTGATTAGTCTGATAATCATTTTCCTTTCCATTGTTTTGTTTAACCTTTCTCTCCGAGTTGTGTTAAACTTCTCGTTGTCATTTGACAAATCTGAATTTCCTCTGTTTCAGATGGACCGTTTGTTTCCACCGCGTCCTACGATACAGCTTGTGCTTCGCACTTGGGCTCGTGATGCCCCTGGTTTTCCAGCTGTCCTGATCGCTCTCATGACCAGACTTGGCTACCGCTGGTACCCTGAGTACATGGTTTACGAGGATTACCGCGAGTTTAATCAGGAGCAGTACCATGCTGATGTTCGTATCTATGATCGGCAGAATGACTCAGACACCGAGCTGCACCTTTTCCACGGTATCGGCGTGACGATTGAGATGGCAGTACATGATGCCGCCTACTCTGCTGTCGCACGTCTTCGAGGACAGTTCAGTGATATCTTGGATGACTCTGAGTTCCGATACATTCCGTATGCCCCTACTGGAGATGCTACCGGATACTACACAGCTATCTGTGCCCCGTACGAGCCTCGCCGATATGACCACCGCGTTCTGATTCAGTGCACTCAGGCTCTGGATCGCACTGTTCGGGCTCTCGCCGTCGAGTTGGTTGCCACTCGAGCACGTCTTTACGATGCTATGACGCAGTTGATGCCCGCTGTTCGTGCAGGGATACATCCGGAGCACATCCTTTACCCGCGCAGGACTCAGATGTATGCTGGTATTGACTGGCCTGCTGTTGGAGGTCACACACCTACACGTGGACCTCTTCTTACAGTTCGAGACCGGGTTCTGCATCAGAGTGCACATGGAGCACAGGATCCTTCCGCGACGAATATTCGTCGTCCGCACTCGCAGTTACCCCGTTACAGTGGTTTTCTCCGACGTTGATGTAACCTTTGCTATGTCTCGTTGTGTACTTCCTTACCGCGTGCCTGCGCGCCGCCTAGTATGTCTAGCTTATAATTTGCGCCGTTATGCTGTCCGCATGTACCCGACTTTGTGTATGGATCTGTATGTCTTAATCGACTACTGTTATGTGTCTATTACACTGCTTGAGGTATTGTCGTGTTACATCATACTTGTCGCCAAACACTCGCAATTGCTTTTACTAAACTACCCCCTGTTGATACGTAGCAGGATGGTTAGACCAGGTGGTCGTGGTCGTGGTCGTACCCCTGAACGTCCACCACCGCCAGACTATATGGCAGCTATGATGCAACAGTTCGAGCTCAACCGCCAGTTCATGGTTGGAATCATGGCTCAGTTTCCGCATCAGAACAACCAGAACCAGAACCCAGCTTCAGTAACTTTGACAGAGTTTACGCGACTCAACCCAACGCAGTTTCGCAACTCTGACAAGCCCCTGGATGCCGATGACGGGCTCCGCGACATCACTCACGAGATGGAGTCTGCTAATGTCGCCCCCGCCAACTTTGTCACCTTCGCGGCCTTTTTCTTAAAGGGCCCTGCTGCTCAATGGTGGGACACACACAAGCGTACTCTGCCTGTTGGAACAATCATCACTTGGTATGAGTTCCAGGCTGCTTTCCGTACACGTTACATCCCTCAAGCAATTATGGAACGCATGAAGACCCAGTTCCGCAACCTCACACAGGGCAATAAAACCGTCGAAGCTTATCAGCGGGAATTTCTTGATCTCTCCCGCTATGCTGAAGAAGACATCGCCACAGATGCTCGCAGACAGGAGAAGTTCCGTAATGGACTACACCCTGACCTCAAGCTTGCACTAGCTGCTCAAGACATCAATGACTTCTCAACTCTAGTGAACAAGGCTATTCTCGTTGAGACCGCTCAGATGGAACACAAGGACTCGCAGAAGCGCTATCGTGATGCTGGCTCATCTTCGGGCTCAGCACCGAAGCGTAGAGTTTGGATTCCCAACAACGCGTTCCGTCCCAATACCTCTGCGCCAAAGAACAATGCTGCACCACGTCTGCCTCCTCCACCACCGAGAACGTCAAAGGCTCAAGCTATTCAGAACAATGCCCCTCTTCGTCCTGAAGATGGTTTGTGTTTCAAGTGCCGCAAACCAGGCCACCAGGCTAAAGACTACCGCCAGACTCAGAATCAGTTAGATTTTCCTCGTGCTGGCCGTGGATATGGCCGTGGCAACAATCAGACCCGCAACTATAATACTGGGTCTGCTTCACGTGGTCGTGGTCAGGCTTACAACATTGACATTGAAGAAGTCCAGGATCAACCTGCTACTGTGATGGGTACCCTTCTTGTTAACTCAGTACCTGCTTCTGTATTATTTGATTCAGGAGCATCGCATTCATTCATGTCTGAAGCATTTGCATTATCTCATGACATTGCATTTGAAAAGATGAACCTGCCAATAGTTGTCCGTACCCCTGGAGGCCAATGTCAAACCACTATGATGGCACATAATGTCCCTGTTGAAATCGAGGAATTTGAATTCCTAGCTTCCCCTATTATCCTGAAGTCTTCCACCATAGACCTCATACTCGGAATGGATTGGTTGAAAGCTCACATTGCTTCGATCAATTGTGCCACTAAAGTCGTCCAACTTCTTCACCCCACCGATGAGATAGTGAACTATACCGCCCGCATTACTCGAGACGCTGAAGCTCAGATATATGCTCTGAATGCTTTGAACGCCTCACCTCTGGAAGGGATCGAGAACGTACCTGTCGTTCGAGATTTTCCAGACGTCTTTCCAGAAGAACTTCCAGGAATACCCCCGGCTAGAGCTGTCGAGTTTGTCATTGACTTGAAGCCTGGCACCGTTCCTATTGCCAAGCGACCTTATAAGATGCTTCCGCATCACCTTCTTGAGCTTAAGGAAGAAATCGACAAGTCACTTAAGAGTGGTTTCATCCGCCCCAGTTCCTCTGCTTGGGGAGCACCTTCACTCTTCGTTAAGAAGAAGGATGGAACTAACCGATTGGTTCAGGATTACCGGCCCATTAACCAAGCCACAATCTAGAATAAATACCCACTGCCCCGTATCAATGATCTTTATGATCAACTTGCCGGATCATCGGTGTTCTCTAAACTCGACTTGAGGTTGGGTTATCACCAAATCCGTGTCCGTGAGGAGGACATTCCCAAGACTGCATTCGTCACTCATTATGGCTCCTATGAATACACCGTCATGTCATTTGGCCTAACGAATGCCCCAGCTACGTTCTCCCGTCTGATGAATTATATATTCATGGATTACCTCGACAAATTCGTCGTGGTATATCTAGATGATATTCTGGTCTATTCTAAGAATAAAGAGGAACATGCTGAACATCTCTGCCTTGTTCTAGAAAGGCTCCGAGAACACCAGTTGTATGCCAAGTATTCCAAATGCGAATTTTGGCTTCCTGAAGTAACTTACCTTGGACATGTGATTTCCAAGGATGGGATTGCTGTTAACCCCAAACGAGTTCAGGCTATTCTTGACTGGACTCCCCCAAAGAATGTTAAGCAAGTCAGAAGTTTTCTCGGACTCGCTAGTTATTGCCGTCGATTCGTTGAGAACTTTTCCAAGATTGCAAAACCATTGACATATCTGCTTCACAAAGGTGTTAAATTTGAGTGGACAGAAAAATGTCAAGAAAGCTTTCAGACACTAAAAGATAAATTGACATCTGCCCCAGTACTAGCACCCCCGGATTCCCAAAAGGATTTCGTGATATACTGTGATGCATCTCGTCAAGGATTAGGCTGTGTCCTAATGCAAGAGCGCAAAGTGATTGCTTATGCCTCCCGACAATTGCGTCCTCATGAAGAAAATTATCCCGTGCATGATCTTGAACTTTCTGCGGTTATCTATGCCTTGAAGCTATGGCGACATTACCTTCTCGGTAACCGTTGCGAGATATACACGGATCACCAAAGCTTGAAGTATTTATATACTCAACCAGATCTGAACCTTCGTCAACAAAGGTGGCTCGAAACAATTGCCGATTATGATATGAATATCTCATACACCCCCGGCAAGGCTAATGTAATGGCCGATGCTTTGAGTCGCAAGTCCTATAGCAACAATCTTATGGTTCAAGAAACACAACCTCTTCTCCATGAAGAGCTTTGCAAGTTGAACCTCCATATTGTCCCACAGGGTTATCTCAATACCCTGGTTGTCGAACCAGATTTAGAACACGGCATTAAGGTTATGCAAAGGTATGACACTGAAGTTGAAAAGATCAAGCGATACCTCGAGAAAGGAAAGCCGTCGAAATTCCATCTTGATGCAGATGGGATCCTATTTTTCCAACACCGTCTCTTCGTACCCAAGTTCAAGAATGAGAGGGAAAACGTTATGAAGGAAGCTCATGACACTCCCTTGTCCATTCACCCTGGTAGCACAAAGATGTACCGTGACATTTGTCGAAGATTCTGGTGGCCTAATATGAAGCGAGACATTGCTCGTTATGTTTCTGAGTGTGACGTTTGCCGCCGCGTTAAAGCCCAACATCAAAGGCCCGCAGGAACTCTGCAACCCCTGGAAATTCCTGAATGGAAATGGGACAAGGTCCAAATGGATTTCATTACTGGTTTTCCCAAATCCCAGAAGGGTCATGATGCTATTTTTGTTGTCATTGACCGATTCTCTAAGGTTGCCCACTTTCTGCCTGTTAAGGAGACAATCACTGCTAGCCAGTTAGCAGACTTGTATGTTTCCCGAATTGTGTCACTCCACGGTGTTCCGTTGGAGATCAGTTCTGATCGTGGCAGCCTCTTCACCTCCAGATTCTGGAATAGTTTCCAAGAAGCTATGGGAACACATCTGTCTTTCAGCACCGCTTTTCACCCTCAGTCACAGGGTCAAGTTGAACGAGTTAATCAAGTGCTCGAAGATATGCTTCGAGCTTGCGCCATCTCCTTCGGTAAGAAATGGGAGGAATCTCTCCCGTATGCCGAATTCTCTTACAACAATAGCTATCAAGCTAGTCTGAAGATGGCACCGTTTGAAGTTCTATACGGTCGTAAGTGTCGAACCCCTCTGAATTGGTCAGAAACTGGGGAACGCTCACTCGTCGGACCGGACATTATTCGGCAAGCTGAAGAACAAGTCCGTATTGTTCGTGAACATTTGAAGTCTGCTCAGTCTCGTCAGAAGAGCAACTATGACCGAAAGCACCAGGAAATAGTCTATCAACCTGGCGAGCAAGCTTACCTCCGCGTCACTCCGTTGAAAGGCACTCATCGGTTCGGAATCAAAGGCAAGTTAGCCCCTCGCTACATTGGCCCGTTCCGTATTCTTGCCCGTCGAGGAGAAGTGGCATATCAGTTGCAATTGCCGCCAAACCTTTCTCAAGTACATGACGTCTTTCATGTATCCCAACTCCGCCGCTGCTTCAAGGATCCTATTCGAGCTGTGGATCATGAAGTGCTTGAATTACGGGAAGATCTGTCTTATCCAGAACATCCCATCCGTATTCTTGATCAAGCTGACCGTCGAACACGTCAAAAGTCAATCAAGTTCCTCAAGGTTCAGTGGTCAAATCATTCTGAAGATGAAGCCACTTGGGAACGCGAGGATCGTCTTCGCGAAGCATACCCCTCTTTCTTTCAGTCTTCCTCTTAATTCTCGGGACGAGAATTCTTAATAGATGAGGAGAGTTGTAACACCCCCGGTGATTAGCAACAGTAATCACTTTTGATAATGACATGTTAGCATGATCAACAGTGCATAATCATCATTAGCATCATATTGCATTTCAACTCCTAAGTCAAATTCAAATTTAAATGAAAGTGGAATATGAAAGTTGTCCAACATAGAAGCTAAAATGTCAGATAAATAACAAATATTCCAGAGGCTATTCTAAAATTGAAACCAACATCATTGGAATTGGATAAGTGACTCGAACAACCTCAAACCGTGGATAAAGATAATATTTAGTAACCATTTATTAAATCTGAAATAAATATGGAATTATGTTTTGTCCAAGCTAATTTTAGGTGTTAAGGTATGGTGCACTGGTATTTATGAAATAGGTCACACTTTTTACAAAGCATTTTGGGGCCTAAACATTTACAGTAGAGAAAGGAGAATAAGAAAAAGATAAAAGAAAAATGAAACAGAAAAGAAGAAGAAGGACCCCCCCCCTCCCCGGCCCAACTGGCCAAGCCCAGCCGCCGGCCCACTGTGCCCCCCCCTGGCCTATATGGCCCCCAGCCGACCAAACCCTAACCCCGACCCCCCCCATTCCCCTCGCTCCTCTCCTCCCCCCTCGTCTGGATCGGGATCTCCCGATCCCGTCCGCCCCGTCGCCTACGCCGTCGCGACCCGCCCCGTCGCCGCCTCCCCTCGTCAGCCCCCACCTCCCGATCCAGATCGGGATCGGGATCGCGGGAACGCCCCGTCGCGACGCCGCCGCACTCCACCCCGCTCCCGCGCCGATCGGCCAGCGCCGACGCCGCCGCCACGCCGACGTCGCCCTGTCCTCTCCTCTTCCCCGACCAGCCGCCTGGCGCTCGGTCGCCCCCTCCCTCGACTGGATCCGGATCGGGGCGAACCCCCGATCCCGTCGCCCGACGCCGCGATGACCTCGCCGCCGCCCGGAGCCCGCGCCTCCCCGCCGGCCTGCCTCCCCATCGCCGTCGTCCCCGTCGACCACCCCGACCCCCCCGCTGCCCCGTCCCTACGGATCACGGTGAGGCCTCGGGCCTCTCCTCCCCCTCTCTGCTCCCGCACCTCGCCGCGCGCACCGCGCCCTCGTGCCGCCGCTCACCGCGCTGCGCGCATGCTCACGCGTCGCCGCGCCCCGGCTCGCGCCCGACTGCGCTGCGCGCGCCCCGCTCGCGCCCACTCCAGCCGCCGCTGCCGCTCGTCCTCTCGCCTCCGCCTCCGCTCGCCGCGGCCACCCGCACGCGCACGCGCCCCCACACCTCGCCCGCGCGCTCGTCCGCATAGCGCGCCGTGGCCCCGCGCTCACCACCGCCCCGTCCAGCCGCGCCTCGCCGGCGCCCGGGCGCACCCTGGACGCGCCCGCTCGGGCTGCGCCCACGCCCGCCCCGTGTGGCCCTATGGGCCACTGCCCGGTGGGCCCTGCCCACCCAGTGACGCTGGCAAATGGGGCCCACCCCCCTAAAAACGATTTAAAAGAAATAGAAAATAAAAATAGAAATAAATAAAATAATTAATTAAATAATTAATTAGTTAATTAATTAGTTAATTAATCCTGATTAGGTTAATCTAATTAACTAATTAGTGTTAATTAAACAGTAATTTAATTAGTTAATACCTAATTAACCTAACAGCCTATGACAGGTGGGACCCACCCTGTCAGGTGGCTGCTGACGTCAGCATGATGTCATGATGACGTCATCAATCACTGTTTCGGATAATGTTGAGTTAAATAATTAATTAAATTTCAGAAATTAATAAAAACTTTAGAAAATCATATTAAATAAACCGTAACTCCGATGAAAATACTTTGTACATGAAACTTGCTCAGAACGACGATACGAACCCGGATACGCCCTCGGTATCTCCGTCAGATGCCCGCAACTATAAGAACGTTGAACAATTAGACCGATTTCGATAAATGAATAGTGTCCAACTTTAATTAAATAAATCCAAATAAATTCCTAAATTAACTAAATCATTTAGTTAGGCAGTAGAACACCCCGGCATATCATTTAGGCATGTCATATATATTGTTTGCATTATTGCCGTGAATTTATTGTTTCTCTCCCCCTCCTTCTCTCTCGATAGACGCTGAGACCGACGTCGCTGCTGTCGAGTACGACTACGCTACTGACGAGCAGCCCGTTGACGACCTCCCTCTCTTGCCAGAGCAACCAGGCAAGCCCCCCCCTTGAGCATTCCAGATATCGCCCATTCTATTCTCCTGCTTGCATTAGATTTCGCTACTGTTAATGTATGCTCCTATTCTGATGCATAGCCTGCTGTTGTAACCTGTTCATTGCTATCTTACCTGCCTATGATAAACTGTTTAGTATAGGTTGGTATGACCCATCTGTGACCCCACCACCTTACTTTGTCGCCCCTGCTTGCTCATCAACGACTCGATCAACGTGATCGTCGATCAGAGACAGACGCCTCACTTCACACCCCCCTTAGTTGTACGACTCTGCGTAGTAACTATCGAGTGCCGAGGGTGATACCTCGTAACGCACTCCTGATGAATACTCTGCAGCATAGCTGTACGGTCGTGGTCATCGAGGGTGATTCCTCCTTCTCCATCTCCGATACGACTCTGTCGTGCAACCCCTCAGTGTGAACCTCGAGGGTGATACCTCTTACGTTCACCCTGATGATTATGACCACACGGTTACTTGACCTTTTTCACAGGCGGGTCCACCCTGGTGGGTACCCGCTGGGGATCTATGATTTCGGGTGTGCCGGAAGGGCACTCGAGTGTGACATTGTGGCGGAGCATCAGAGACTCTGATTGTCTCCGCTTGATACTAATTGAGCCTATTGGATTTGGGTGTGTGATCTGAGTGGGTCGACGTGCCCTATACGCACTGCCACCACGCGGGATAATGGTTATGGGGCCCTCTGCGATGTACGTTTCGCCGAAAGCTTATCAGACGTCACGATTCACCGTGCGGGCTGATCGTCGGGATTGGGCTGGATACTTCACTGGCGAGTTCAGTGTCGCTCCTGCACCCCGGCCAGCCACGCAACGCGCAGGGTGCCCAGGGCGATGGCCCGAGACCCCTGGGTGCATAGGTTAGTCCGGCGTGCTGACCTCTCTGCTGAGCCTAGGTAGAGCGCTGCTTCGTGTTGATCTTCCGAGGACGGGCATTACCCAGCAAGTATGTCCGGCCAGAGTTGATCGAGCGTGTTGGGTAACAGTAGTGCACCCCTGCAGGGATGAATCTTCTATCGATAGCCGGTCCTACGGTAAAGGACGCTCAGTTTGTGTATCCCGATCTACTACTTAAACTGGATACTTGTTACTTAATTGAAGCTTCGGGATTACTTTCTCGCTGGGAGTCGAGGAAGGATCTTTGAGCTGTACTTCAACATGTTTGCTAAATAAAATGCTATTCTACTATCTTCTACTGCTGCAAGATGATGGCTTTGAGAAGATGTTTGAAGATGCTAGTCTTCGATAGGACTAGGCCTTTCTCTCTATTCTGGCATTTCTGCAGCCCAGTCCACATATACAGCCTTTTCTCCATTGATAATGTTGCATATGTAGTATAGATCCTTGCTTGCTGAGTACTTCGGATGAGTACTCACGGTTGCTTTATTTTCTCTTTTCCCCCATATACCCCACCTTGATGATACACCAGACGATGGAGTCCAGGAGCCAGACGCCACCACCGGAGCCTACTACCAGGCGGGTCCAGAGGGCACGTACTACTGGATCGAGCCAGCTGACCAGGAGTAGGATCGGAGGCTCCCAGGCAGGAGGCCAACGCCTTTTGATCTAGTGTCGCTGTTTGTGCTAGCCTTCTTAAGGCAGAACTTGTCTAACTATGTCTGTACCCAGATATTATTTGTATGACTGACTCATGTATTCGGATCTTCGGATCCCTGGTCTGTAATATTGTGGACCTCCGTTTAATTGTGTTTAGAGTTGTGTTGTGATATCTTCCCGTGAGTCCCTGGGTTTGATCGTACACGTTTGCGTGTATGATTAGTGTACGATTGAACCGGGGGCGTCACAAGTATGGATCAATGATTGAGCATAATCGGATAGGGATAGCTTTCTTTAGTGTTGATATTTTGAAAGACATGGTTACTTGTTGATATGCTTAAGTGTTGATATCCTCATGTCAAATATAGACTATTGCTTTGAATCATCTAGAAGTCCAAATGTCCATGCTACAAAAGAAAAAGATTATGAGATGAACATGTTAGGCAACATTCCACATCAAAAATTCTATTTTTATCATTTACCTACTCGAGGACGAGGAGGAATTAAGCTTGGGGATCCTGATACGTTTTCAACGTATCTATAATTTTTGATTGTTCCACGCTGTTATATTATCAATCTTGGATGTTTTATATTCATTTTATAGCAACTTTATATCATTTTTTGGGACTAACCTATTAACATAGTGCCCAGTGCCAGTTGTTGTTTTTTGCTTATTTTTTACTTCGCAGAATTTTAGTACCAAACGAAGTCCAAATGCCACGAAACTTTTTGGAGATTTGTTTCTACCCAGAAGAAGACTTGGGAGCCAAGGAAGTACCGGAGGGGAGGCTCGTGGGGCCCACAAGGCACCAGGGCGCGCCAGAGGCCCCTGGCGCGCCCTAGTGGGTAGGGGGCCCACATGCCCCCTCTCCACTGCCTCTCAGCTCTATAAATACCCAAATATTTCAGAAACCCTTAGGGAGTCGAGAGATCAGAGTTTCCACTGCTGCAAGCTCTAGAACCAAGAGATCCAATCTAGAGGCCTTTTCCAGCACCTTGCCGGTGGGGGAAACGATCACGGAGGGGTTCATCATCCTCATTGGTGCTCCTCCAATGATGCATGAGTAGTTTACCACAGACCTACGGGTCCGTAGGCAGTAGCTAGATAGCTTCTTCTCTCTTTTTGATTCTCAATACAATGTTCTACTCGATGTTCTTAGAGATCTATTTGATGTAATGACTTTTTGCGGTGTGTTTGTTGGGATCCGATGAATTGTGAGTTTATGATCAGATCTATCTATGAATATTATTTGAGTCTTTGTTGAGCGATTATATGCATGATTGTTATAGCCTCGTATTTCTTCTCCAAAACTTTGGTTTGGTTTGGCCAACTAGATTGATTTTTCTTGCCATGGGAAGAGGTGCTTTGTGTTGGGTTCGATCTTACGGTGCTCAATCTCAGTGATAGAAAGAGACATGACACACATGTATCATTGGCATTAAGGATAAAAAGATGAGGGTCTATTCCTACATGAATAGACCTTGTCTACATCATGTCATCGTTCTTATTGCATTACTCCGTTTCTTCATGAACTTAATACACTAGATGCATGCTGGATAGCGGTCGATGTGTGGAGTAATAGTAGTAGATGCAGAATCATTTTGGTCTACTAATCTTGGACGTGATGCCTATATACATGATGATTGCCTTGGATATCGTCATAATTATTTTCTTTTCTATCAATTTCCCAACAGTAATTTGTTTACCCACCGTATGCTATTTTCTCGAGAGAAGCCTCTAGTGAAATCTACAACCCCGGGTCTATTTTCTATCATATTGCCTCATATCTATTTATCCAAAAAGCCAAACCTTGCTGCACTTTTTTTATTTTTTTTATTTTGTGTTTTCATCAGATCTATTTATCCAATCTTATGCTATTTAATCTATCTCAATACTGTGGAGGGATTGACCACCCCTCTTACGCGTTGGGTTGCAAGTTTTTGTTATTTGTGTGATGGTACTGATTACATAGTTTGGTGGATCCTCCTACTGGATTGATACCTTGGTTTCATAACTGAGGGAAATACTTACTGTTGCTGTGCTGCATCATCCTCTCCTCTTCGGTGAAAATACCAACGCAGATCCAAGCAATCATGTAGTATGATGATATGATATCCTCCTCTGAATGTCTCAAGTGGCTTGACTTGGCACATGTTCACGCATGTAGTTGATTCAAAACCAACATAGCCTCCACAATATTTATGTTCATGGTGTTTATATCCTACTCATGCTAGTGCTCAATGTTAATTATTCATAATGCATGATAATGACCGTTTTCGCTCTCTACTTGGTCGCTTCTCAACCTAATTGCTAGCCTTCGCTTGTACTAAGCGAGAATACTGCTTGTGCATCAGAATCCTTAAACCAAAGTTGTTCCAGATGAGTCCACTATATCTACCTATATGCGGTATTACCCTGCCGTTCCAAGTAAATTTACACGTGCCACCTCTAAATATTCAAATGAACATCTGTTTTTTGTGCCCGTACCGCTCATGGAGCGATAGGGGGTGGTCAATATCTTCCATGCTAAGTGGGTTATTCTCATGATGAGTGTTTATTCACTCATCCTTGCACGAGAGGGGCTTGTAATCGGGATGCCCATTCCCATGATAGAAAATTGCAAATAATTAAACAAAACTCCCCCGGAATGTTGTTGGTATGGAGGGCACCCGAGGATTCAGCTAGCCATGGCTTGTGTTTGTTGGTGGAGGGGGAGTAAACTTTACTTTTACCGCTTGGGAACCGCTGCTATTTTTTTTTAGCATGGAAGATATTGAAAATTCTTGGTCGTAAGATTGACAGAAAAGGTATACCTCCCAAAATTATATTTATATCTGATTTAAGCTTCGAGCTCTGGCACCTCTGCAAATCCTTGCTTCCCTCTGCGAAGGGCCTAGCTTTTTACTTTCATGTTATTTTACTTTTATGTTGAGTCATCACCTTCTCGAACAAGCACAAGTCCTGAGAGCACTATTGTCATCCTTATGCATTGTGGATAGTTAATATTGTGTGCATCATGACTGGATCTCTTCTACCATGAAGTACAATGTTTAGTCGCTGCTTGAACTTTGGAGGTGCTCTGCATTTATGTTTTGCGGTCTCAGAAAGGGCTAGCGAGATACCATTATTGTCATATTATAGCATGATTGTTTTGACAAAGTGTTGGCATTTGAGATATTTTATTATTGCTCGCTAGTTGATTATGCCATTGATATGAGTGAATATAACTTGTAAGAGTTATCATTTGCATGGTTAGTCACGATCTTTGCTGAAAACCTGGGTATTATTTAAGCATATATTTAAACACAAGAACAAAAGAGTTCATAAAAGTTTTTCTTTGTCACTTTCAGTTTGTCAATTGAATTGCTTGAGGACAAGCAATGGGTTAAGCTTGGGGGAGTTGATACGTCTCCGTCGTATCTACTTTTCCTAACGCTTTTGCTCTTGTTTTGGACTCTAATTTGCATGATTTGAATGAAACAATCCTGGACTGACACTGTTTTCAGCAGAACTACCATGGTGTTGTTTTTTGTGTACAAATAAAAGTTCTCAAAATTGGACAAAACTTTTTGGAGAATTATTTTGGAATAAATAAAAAATACTAGAACCAAGACCCATTGGAGGGGGGCAGCTGCCCACTAGGCACCAGGGTGCGCCACCCCCCTCTGGCACGCCCTGGTGGGTAGTGGGGCTCACGAAACTTCGCTAACCCTAAATCCAACTCTATACAATCCTATTTTTGGAGAAAAAAATAGGAGAGAAAGTTTCATCGCGTTTTATGATACGGAGCCGCCGCCACCTCCTATTCTTCATCGAGAGGACAGATCTGGAGTCCGTTCGGGGCTCCGGAGAGGGGGATATTCCGTCTTCGTCATCATCAACCATCCTCCATCACCAATTTCATGATGCTCACCGCCGGGAGTGATTAATTCCTTCGTAGGCTTGCAGGACGGTGATGGGTTGGATGGGATTCATCATGTAATCGAGTTAGTTTTGTTAGGGCTTGATCCCTAGTATCCACTATGTTCTGAGATTGATGTTGCTGTGACTTTGCTATGCTTAATGCTTGTCACTAGGGCCCGAGTGCCATGATTTCATATATGAACCGTTTATGTCTTCACCATTATATCTATGTTCTTGATCCGATCTCGCAAGTTATATGCACCTATTATGTGTTACGATCCACCTACCCCAAGGTGACAACAATTGAGATTCTTTCTGGTGATTACCGTAATTTGAGGAGTTCATGTATTCACTATGTGTTAATGCTTTGTTCCGGTTCTCTATTAAAAGGAGGCCTTAATATCCCTTAGTTTCCTTATGGACCCCGCCGCCACGGGAGGGTAGGACAAAATATGTCATGCAAGTTCTTTTCCATAAGCACGTATGACTATTTACGGAATACATGCCTACATTATATTGATGAATTGGAGCTAGTTCCGTGTCGCCCTAGGTTATTACTATTATATGATGAATATTATCCAACGTTATCACCGATCCAATGCCTACGAGCTTTTCATATATTGTTCTTGCTGAGTTACTATTGCTATCGCTACTGTTACAACTGCTACGAAATTGCTGCTACCACTGTTATTGTTACCATTGCTATCATTCCTACTGCTATCAAATTACCATACTATTGTGCTACTGATCACTTTGCTGCAGATATTTAATCTCCAGGTGTGGTTGAATCGACAACTCAAATACTTACAAATATTCTTTTGCTCCCCTTGAGTCGAATCAATAAATTTGGGTTGAATACTCTACCCTCGAAAACAGTTGCGATCCCCTATACTTGTGGGTTATCAAGCCTCCTTATATCTTCCTCAAAACAACCACCATACCTACCTATTATGGCATTTCCATAGCCATTCCGAGATATATTGACATGCAACTTCCACCGTTCCGTTTTTATGACACACATCATGATTATCATATTGCTTTGCATGATCATATAGCTGAAATAGTATTTGTGGCTCAGCCACCGTTCATCATTTTTTATACATGTTACACAAGATCATTGTACATCTTGGTACACTGTCAGAGGCATTCATATAGAGTCATATTTTGTTCTAGTATTGAGTTGTAATTTGGAGTTGTAAGTAAATAGAAGTGTGATGATCATCATTATTCATTATTAGCATTGTCCCAAGTGACAAAATAATAAAAAAAGAGGCCAAAAAGAGCCCATAAAAAAGAGGCCAGCAAAAAAAGAAAGGAAAAAGAAAAATAAAAAAATGAGAGAAAAAGAGAGAAGGGGCAATGTTACTATCCTTTTCCACACTTGTGCTTCAAAGTAGCACCATGTTTTTCATATAGAGAGTTCCTATGCTTTCATTTTCATATAACTAGTGGGAATTTTTCATTATAGAACTTGGCCTGTATATTCCAATGATGGGCTTCCTCAAATGCCCGAGGTCTTCATGAGCTAGCAAGTTGGATGCACACCCACTTAGTTTTCTTGTTGAGCTTTCATACACTTATAGCTCTCAGTGCATCCGTTGCATGTCAATCACTACTCCTTGCATTGACATCAATTGATGGGCATTACCATAGCCCGTTGATTAGCCTTGTCGATGTGAGACTTTCTCCTTTTTTGTCTTCTCCATATTAATGTCTACCACCGTATTCTATTCCACCCATAGTGCTATATCCATGGCTTGCGCTCATGTATTGTGTGGGGGTTGAAAAAGCTGAAGCACGTTAATAAGTATGAACCAATTGCTTGGCTGACATCGGGGTAGTGCATGATTTATACTTTCTGTTAAGAAGATGGAGCATGACAAGGCTAAATGATTTTGTAGGGATAGCGTTCTTTAGCATTGATATTTTGAAAGGCATGATTTTTTGTTAGTATGCCTGAGTATTGATGTCTTTATTTCAAATTATAGACTATTTCTTTGAATCATTCGGATCTTAATATTCATGCCACAAAAGAGATTACATGATGAATATGATAGGTAGCATTCCACATCAAAAATTCTGTTTTTATCATTTACCTACTCGAGGACGAGCAGGAATTAAGCTTGGGGATGCTGATACGTCTCCAACGTATCTATAATTTTTGATTGTTCCATGTTATTATGGTATCAATCTTGGATGTTTATTATGCAATTATATATCATTTTTTGGGACTAACCTATTAACCTAGTGCCCAGTGCCAGTGCTGTTTTTGGGTGTTTTTTGCTTTTCAGAAAATCAATACCAAATGGATTCCAAACGCTATGAAACTTTTTGATGATTTTTTTCGGACCAGAAGGGACCCTAGAAGCTTCGGGAGAAGACCTGAGGAGTCACGAGGGAGCGACAAGCTTGCTAGGCGCGCCCCAGGGGGGCACCCCCAGGCTCGTGGGCCCCTCGTGGCACCTCTTGACCTAATTCCACTTCTATAAATTTCCAAATTTTCCTAATACATCAGAGAGCCACCCCAAATACTTTTTCCGCTGCCGCAAGTTTTTGTTCTTCAGAGATCCCATCTGGAGACCTTTTCTGGTACTCTGTCGGAGGGGGAATCGATCATGGAGGGCCTCTACATCAACCCTGCTGCCCTTCCGATGATGTGTGAGTAGTTTACCACAGATTTCGGGGAAGTTACCCATGGTTAGACCCAGATCTGAGGTTAAGTCAGTTTTGAAGTTAAGTCATTTCTGGTATGAAGTCATATCTGGAGTTAAGTTGACCCGGCTACGCCGGCTATAACCATGAGTCGGCTACAACCATGAGCCGGCTATACCTTGACCCGGCCAGCTAGAGGATCTGGACTTAGACGAAATTCCACCAAGGAGTCCAAATACAAGACGGAGACCCCCGACTTAGAAGACACGGAGGTTTAGAGGACTTAGAGTAGGACTCCGATTATGTGTATAATCTGGAATCTCTTGTAACCCCATGGACTCAACAATTATATAAAGCGAGTCCCTGGGTCATCACAAGGACATATTTTTAGACACACAAGTCTCGAGACATATGTTTTGATAGGTCTTGAGACAGATGTTTTGATAGGTCTCGAGACAAATGTATTGATAGCTCTCGAGATAGAGGTAGCGAAATAGCACCCTTGTAATCAAGACCACCACAATCAATAGCAATCAAGCAGGATGTAGGATTTTTACCTCCATCTTGAGAGGCCGAACCTGGGTAAAACTTGCGTCTTCTCATTTCCGATCAACCCCGTCCAAGCTTCCACCTAGTAGTGATGGCCTCACAACTTAGTCCTTTCATGAGGACATCTACTGTGACAAAACCATGACAGTTGGCGCCCACCGTGGGGCTTGCGCACAAAGGTATTGTGTTCTTGGAGGGAATTCTCCCAGGGATCGAGAAAATTTGCGGTCAGCCGGATGAAGAAGAGCCGGTGCGGAAAGATCAACATCGACGACTCGACTTGGGATACCGAGACTGACTCGCCGAAGTCAGGATTCCGGGTCACTCTTCAGCAAAATAAATGACTTCAATAGGAAAGAGTCGGCTCTAGAAGAGTCGCCCATAGAGGAGTCGGCCCTAGAGTAGATAGAAAAATTTGGATCAAGAGAAATCTGCTGAAGAAAAATTTGGCTCAAGAAAATTCTGGCTCAAGAGAATTCTGGCTCAAGAAAAATCCGGCTCAAGAGAAATCTGGCTCAAGAGAAATCCCGCTCAAGAGAAATCTGGCTGAAGAGAAATCTGGCTGAAGAAAAAATCCAGATCAAGAGAAATCTGGCTCAAAAGAAATCCGGCTCAAGAGAAAAGTGGCTGAAGAGAAATGTGGCTGAAGAAAAATCTGGCTGAAGAGAAATCCGGCTCAAGAAAATTCTGGCTGAAGAGAAATCCGGCTCAAGAAAAATCCGGCTCAAGAGAAATCCGGCTAAAGGAAAATCCACCTCAAGAGAAATCTGGCTCAAGAAAAATCTGGCCGAAGAAAAATCTAGCTGAAGAAAAATCCAGCTCAAAAAAAATTTGGCTCAAGAGAAATCTGACTCAAGAGAAATTCGGCTCAAGAAAATTGTGGCTCAATAGAAACCCGGCTCAAGAAAATTCTGGCTCAAGAAAAATCTGGCTCAAGAAAAATCCCGCTCTCAGAAAAATTCAGACTTGTGACCAAAATATTCTACCTTACCCGACGAAAGTTCCGGCTCCGCTGACAGATTTCTGGCTCCCGCCGCCGGCTCAAACCTCCAGCTGCGTTATGAACTTACGATTCCTAAAGGGTCATCTACAACCTTAAAGTCATAATCACCAAATCTTCACTGGTTTGTACAGCGTCATCAAACACCGAGGTTGCCAAGAAGGACTAGCTGCCATGATGCACAGTTCAAACATGGGTATCCTACCTTATTGGCGAAAAAGTGAAGGTTGCAAAAGAGAACTAGCTGCCATGATGCGCAGTTCAAACATTGGTATCCTGACTTATTGGCGAAAAAGTAAGGGTTGCCAAAGAGGACTAGCTGCCATGATGCGCAGTTCAAACATGGGTATCCTGCCTTATTAACGAAAAAGTAAAGGTTGCCAAAGAGGACTGGTTGCTACAATGCGCAGTTCAAACATGGGTACCCTGCCTTATTGGCGAAAAGTAAGGTTACCAAAGAAGACTAGTCGCCATGATGCACAGTCTAAACATGGGTATCCTTCTCAATTATGATCATTTGAATAAAGCCGGTAGCTCTGGAACCCGGAGTCTTTGTCGTTTCACCTCAAAAGTTGTTTGTTGAGTCTTTATTCTTTGATCATTGGTCACTTTGGGGCTTCCAACTCATCAAGTTAGCTACTAACATCCCTTTAGATTCAGCATATGCCATTATTATACTTGGTTATACCTGCCTGTTAGCTTGACGCTACTCCGAAAAGGTTACCCGATTGTACTTTTGATAAGTCAATCATACTGATGCCTATTATGGACTGTGTCGACCCTAAACTTATCAAAGTTAAAACACCGGCTTAAGTCACGTGAGAGCCGGTTTTTAGTGAGGACAAACCAAAAGAGGCTACAAGGCATGCTTCCACGGGAAGCGAAACCTAGACTCGATCCTCGAAAGCCGGTCTTTTGTTGTGCCTCGAAAGCCGGCTTTTTAATTATAATTTCATTATATTTATATTACTTTGTTATTGTACCAATTAACCTGAATTCTAACTTACCCACAAGTTATTATCAGATATATATTGCTTATTTTTGCAGAAGCCGGTTTTATATTTGAAAAGCCGGGTCTCATATTATTCTCTTATGAGTTGCTCAAGGATTTCTATACCAAGATACTTTACTGGTTTGTATTGCATCCATGTTCCATGATTCATTTCAAGCACAAAGGTATTATTCCAGGATATTTGTACAAAATGATAAATTGCCGGGTTGCACTATAACCACGGTCAAGGATTTATTCAAACCAGATTAATATAAGTTCAAGATAATTTCTGAAGTACATGATGGCACTACCAGATAAAGCAACAAGTCATGCTCCTTCAACTCCGAAATTTCCGAGCTGGCCTGATTCCGCATTGCCTGTATAATTACAAATGGGTTATATTATTCTCAGACAGTCCCAAATTGCTGCAGGCATGCGATCCGACACTTAGGGGCTACATCATATGATATTATTCTTTTGAAAGGAGAAATACATGTAAGTCCCGAGTCACTGCAGGTAAACGACCCGACACTTGGGGGCTACATTACTCACTTCAAAATCTACAAATTTTCTAAAGTCCCAAGTCACTACAGGCATGCGACCCGACACTTGGGGGCTACATTGTTCAGTTGTTTAAATAGATTATAAGGTCCAACTTGAAGACCTGGCCCATCACATATTGATGAATCGGCCCTTGGGGCTACACATGTGAAATGAAAAACCTTCATTTTATGATTGGTGACTCAGATGAACAACCCGGATTTCTCCTTGCTATCTATCTAAAACATTCAAATTTAAGTTCAAGTCCCAGGTTGTTACAGGCAAAACAACATGGCACTTGGGGGCTACACTGGCTGAAATTTTATGAGCATAAGACAATTACAAGTCCCAGGTTGCTGCGGGCAAGACAAACCTGGCACTTGGGGGCTACACAGTGAGAATATATTTCTATGCAAAGCACCAAGTCTACAAGTGATCAACTCGAAGCTTGGGGGCTACAGGTAATATGGAAATAAAGGAGGAATATACCTCATGATTTTTTCAGAGCCACCAACTGAACCTTCAAATTCTCAGTTTTGAGCAAGCTGGGTCTCACATTCTTGGTGGAAGTTTGTAAAGTTTATCTCCTCTAAGTTATTCACAGAAAGCACTGGAAGCCAGCTCAACGTTAGATGGGTTACTATTCTCAACATTTTTCTGCAAGGAACCAGCATCAACAAGTTGACTGTGAAGCCGGCCTATTGATATGACAAGGAAACCCGGACGTCCCAGGAGCCGGTTCATTGAATAAGTGACCATTTGAGTGAGCTGGTCACTTAAACGTATTAATTATTCTTATTTCAGGAGCTTAGCATGAATGCACGCCAAGCCTGTATTCAAGCCAACCTGGGGGATAATGTCGGGGGAGTTACCCGCGGTTAGACCTGGATCTAAGGTTAAGTCAGTTCTGAAGTTAAGTCATTTCTGGGGTTAAGTCATCTCTTCAGTTAGTTGACCCGGCTACAACCATGAGCCGGCTATAGCTTAACCCGGCCTGCCACAGGATCTGGACTTAGACGAAATTCCAACAAGGAGTCCAAATACAAGATGGAGACCCCCGACTTGAAAGACACAGAGGATTTAGAGGACTTAGAGTAGGACTTTGACTACGGGTATAACCTGGAATTTCTTGTAACCCCATGGACTCAACTATTATATAAAGCGAGTCCCTAGGTCATCACAAGGACATGTTTTTAGACACACAAGTCTCAAGACAGATGTTTTGATAGGACTTGAGACAGATGTTTTGATAGGTCTCGAGACAGATGTTTTGATAGCTCTCGAGATAGAGGTAGCAAAATAGCGCCCCTGTAATCGAGACCACCACAATCAATAGCAATCAAGCATGATGTACGTTTTTACCTCCACTTTGAGGGGCCGAACCTGGGTAAAAATCGCGTCTTCTCGTTTCTGATCAACACCGTCAAAGCTTCCACCTAGCAGTGATGGCCTCACAACTTAGTCCTTTCACGAGGGCATCTGCCGTGACAAAACTAGGACAACAGACCTGGGTCCATAGCTAGTAGCTATGATAGAGGCAGAGGGTGTCCCGATCTTTCGATGAGATGATAGCTATCGTTTTTGGTGGAGTAGACTTTGACGATCCGACTACGAACGTGCGAGGACGTCGCGCCTTAGCAATCGCTAAACCAACTCCGAGAGGTTATTGACCACGCCGGAGCACAATCAACCTGACCACGAGGGTCTATCTCCTGCAAGCAAACGAAGAACAAGCAAGAAACTAAGATTTGCAATCTGGATATTGCGAATATAAGATGAAAGCTTTATTGATCAAGGTGGGGTTCTGTGACGTCTTGGTCTGGTCGTTGAACACAAACGAAGTACGCGAAGTTGCAGCTATGGCGAACTTTTAATCTAAACAAAACCCAAAGTCTAAACGGTGCCCTAAGGGCTGTATATATGGAGGAAGAGGGGGGGATTTCGTGGCCCTTGAAGGAGGGGTCCGAAACCAACCCTATCTCTTGTTTCCCCACACATACGGACTCTAAAAACAGCCTATACTCAAGTATTTCGAAATTACATGGGCCTGGCCCAATAATAAGGTGACGCAGCACCTATAATAGACTCTGGACGAAATTTGTGAAGTGGCATATTGTATATTTCGTCCAAGGCTTCCTGCACTCATTATGGTGGCTTCAAAGTCCTGAAATCATCACTTGTAACTCCGTTCTTGTTCCCCTTGCGCATGCCATCATCTCCATGCTTGAACTTGCTCCAAGGTTCCTCTTTCTTGTCCAAGCTAGGCCCTTCATTTGTAAGCAAAACAAATGTATCTAATTTAGGCAGCATCATATTCTCATGAACATTAGAATCATTACCAAGAAACGAAAGTACCTGATAATTTAATTGGCGTGCGCGAGCTCTAGTAATTGGTCCAGTATGTATAGCAGCAGGGGCTGTGGGTGTAACAATGGTATTGATGTCCTCATCATCCTCCCCTTCTTGAAATGAAGTCGTCCTCGACGGAAGCTCATCGTCCTCACCCAAATAAGGCTTCAAATCTGCAATGTTAAAAGTGGGACTAACCCCAAAATCTGCAGGCAGCTCAAGTTTATATGCATTATCATTTATTTTCTCTAACACCTTAAAAGGACCATCATCACGTGGCATTAGCTTTGATTTGCGCAAATCAGGAAATCTATCCTTACGCAAATGTAACCAAACAAGATCTCCAGGTGCAAACACAACATGTTTTCTACCCTTATCTCCAGCAAGTTTATATTTAGCATTCATACGCTCAATGTTCTCCTTAGTTAACTCATGCATTTTTAAGATCAATTCAGCACGTTGTTTAGCATCAAAATTAACCTTCTCCGAAGATGGAAGAGGCAACAAATCAATAGGTGCACGAGGTAGGAAACCATATACAATTTCAAAAGGGCACATCTTAGTAGTAGAATGCAACGAACGATTATAAGCAAATTCAATATGAGGTAAGCATTCTTCCCACATTTTCTTGTTATTCTTCAAAACAGCCCTAAGCATAGTAGACAAAGTTCTATTGACTACTTCAGTTTGTCCATCAGTTTGGGGGTGACAAGTAGTACTAAAAAGCAGTTTAGTCCCCAACTTAGCCCATAAACATCTCCAAAAGTGGCTAAGAAATTTGGTATCACGATCTGAAACAATAGTATTTGGCACACCATGCAAGCGAATAATTTCACGAAAGAACAAATCAGCAACATTAGCAGCATCATCGCTTTTATGACATGGTATAAAGTGTGCCATTTTCGAGAACCTATCCACGACAACAAATATGCTATCCCTCCCCTTCTTTGTTCGAGGTAAACCCAAAACAAAGTCCATAGATATATCCTCCCATGGAACACTAGGTACAGGCAAAGGCATATATAAACCATGAGGATTGAGTCGTGACTTAGCTTTTTGACATGTAGTGCAGCGAGCAACAAAGCGCACAACATCCCGTCTCATCTTTGGCCAAAAGAAATGTGTAGCAAGTACATCCTCCGTCTTCTTTACGCCAAAGTGTCCCATTAATCCTCCTCCATGCGCCTCCTGCAACAACAAAAGACGAACGGAGCTATCTGGAATGCATAGCTTGTTAGCACGAAACACAAATCCATCGTTAACGACGAACTTGTTCCATGTTCTCCCTTCTTTACAATTCTGCAATACATCTTTAAATTCAGCATCATGCACATATTGATCTTTGATGGTCTCCAAACCAAATATTTTAAAGTCAAGTTGTGAAAGCATAGTATAACGACGAGACAATGCATCAGCAATAACATTTTCTTTACCCTTCTTGTGTTTAATGACATAAGGGAAAGTCTCAATGAATTCAACCCATTTTGCATGTCTACGGTTCAGTTTGGCTTGACTTTTAATATGTTTCAAAGATTCATGATCAGAATGAATAACAAATTCTTTGGGCCATAAATAATGTTGCCATGTTTCCAAAGTCCGAACAAGAGCATATAATTCCTTATCATAAGTAGAGTAATTCAGACTAGGCCCACTCAATTTTTCAGAAAAGTATGCAACAGGTTTGCCATCTTGTAATAACACACCTCCTAATCCAATTCCACTAGCATCACATTCAAGCTCAAAAGTCTTATTAAAATCAGGAAGTTGGAGTAAAGGAGCATGTGTTAACTTATCTTTCAACACTGTGAAGGCTTCTTCCTGTGCGGTACCCCAAACAAAAGGCACATCCTTCTTTGTAAGCTCGTTGAGAGGTGCAGGAATGGTACTGAAATCTCTCACAAAACGCCTATAGAAACCAGCGAGGCCAAGGAAACTCCTCACTTGTGTGACCATTTTGGGCTGCGGCCAACTCTCAATAGCTTCAATCTTGGCTTTATCAACTTCAATTCCCCGTGGAGTAACAACATAGCCAAGAAAAGATACTCGGTCGGTGCAAAAGGTGCACTTCCCAAGGTTACCAAACAAACGTGCATCACGTAGAGCAATAAAAACAGCACGTAAATGTTCCAAATGTTCCTCCAAAGATCTGCTATAAATCAATATATCATCAAAGTAAACTACCACAAATCGTCCAATGAAAGCACCTAAAACTTCGTTCATTAATCTCATGAAAGTACTAGGTGCATTAGTTAACCCAAAAGGCATGACTAACCACTCATATAAACCGAACTTAGTTTTAAATGTTGTTTTCCATTCATCTCCCAATTTCATACGAATTTGATGGTATCCACTATGCAAATCAACTTTGGAGAATATTGTAGAGCCACTCAATTCATCAAGCATATCATCTAGCCTAGGAATAGGATGACGATAACGAATAGTAATATTATTAATGCCTCTACAATCAACACACATACGCGACGTACCATCCTTTTTTGGCACTAGTATAATAGGAACAGCACAAGGACTAAGAGATTCGCGTATATAACCTTTGTCGAGCAGCTCCTGTACTTGACGCATAATCTCCTTCGTCTCCTCTTGATTGGTACGGTATGGCGCACGGTTTGGCAGCGAAGCACCGGGAATTAAGTCAATCTGATGCTCAATCCCGCGAATAGGTGGTAATCCCGGTGGCACGTCTTGTGGAAAGACGTCATTGAACTCCTGCAAAATGTTAGTGACAGCAGGAGGCAAAGAGGAAGGCACGTCCTCGAATGAAAATAACGCCTCTTTGCACACAAAAGCACAGAAAACAGATTTGCTGAAATCTAGCTCATCAATATCAGATTTGGTGGCAAGTAAACATGCACTTTTGAATCTAATTTCAGAAGCAACACTAGATGGTTTATTATTAGGCTTCATTTGTTGCTCAAATTCTTTTGCCACAATCTGATTTTCACTCTTATTTTTCTCCTGTTTTGCTTTACTAGCTCTATTAATATCATCTTTCAAAATAGAATCAGGAGTCATAGGAAGCAAAGTAATATGTTTATCCTTATGGACAAGAGTATACTGATTGTTTCTACCATGGTGTACAGAATTTTTATCAAATTGCCATGGTCTACCAAGTAATAATGAACATGCTTGCATGGGTACCACATCACAATCAACATAATCAGCATATGTAGAGATACTAAAATGCACACGAACAGTACGTGTTACCTTAACCTTGCCGCTGTTGTTGAACCATTGGATATAGTAAGGATGTGGATGTGGTCTTGTGGTGAGAGATAGCTTCTCCACCATCTCCATGCTAGCCAAGTTGTTGTAGCTCCCTCCATCTATGATGACGTGAACAGAACGTTCCTTCACAACTCCCTTTGTATGGAACAAATTATGCCTCTGATTTTGCTCAACTTGGGTGACCTGCACACTCAAAACACGTTTAGCAACTAAACATTCATACCTGTCAGCGTCTTCAGGAGCCATGTATTGCGTCTCATGATCAGAATCATCTCCACCGTGTTCTTCACTTGTAATAAGAGCCAAAGTCTCCTCATCATAGTCACTAGCGGACTCATACCCACCATCCTCAGTAGCAATCATAACACGCGGATATTGGCATTCTCTCGCATAATGACCTCTTCCCTTACAACGACGACAAATAATATCACGTGTGTGCCCTGTTGATGCCATAGATGAAGAAGAGCTCTGGGCAGGCCCAGAAGGTGTACTCTTGGCAGATGGTGGTGGTGGTGCCTGTTTTCTTGTATCTCAGTTGGAATTGCCGGCTGAAGTCAGTGGTGCCGCAGTAGGACGTGTGGGAGTAGAGGAGGCACGCGGTGTCCATGATGAAGATCGACCTGCAGAAAAATTAGTTCACGCCAATGCCTGTCGATCCTGCACTTCACGTTCAGCTTTACAAGCAAGATGGAATAAACGAGTGATATTATTATACTCCTTATACTCTAGAATGGTCTGAATCTCTATATTTAATCCACCCATGAAACGTGCAAGCATAGCTTCATTCTCCTCAACAATACCACATCTAATCATGCCAGTTTGTAATTCCTGATAATATTCTTCTACAAAATTTTTTCCTTGTCTTAGGCGCTGCAATTTTTGAAGTAATTCACGTTGATAATATGGTGGAACCCAACGAGTACGCATAGCAGTTTTCAAAGCAGCCCACGTAGCTGGAATAGGATATAATCTACAATGTTCAGACCATCATACACATGCAAAACTAGTAAAAGCACAAACAGCAGCAGCAACACGTCTCTCCTCGGGAAATTGTAAACATGTAAAACGTTGTTCAGTTTCTAACTCCCAAGTAAGATATATATCAGGAACATATCTACCCTCAAATGGTGGAATATTCAATTTCAGTTTAGGAAGATGGTCATGATCTCGTACCTGAGCTGGTAATGCAGCCTTACCATTGCGATTATTGGCATGTGGACGACCTGGTGCTGGTACGTAGTTCTGATTTTGATCAACCTCATCCTCGTAATCGCCTGCATAATCGTCCTCCTCAGCGGTAGCAGGAGCCATAGAAGCATCAACAGTAGGTGCAGCGGCACCAGAAGTTTGACCAGGCTCAAGGGGAACGCGCTGTGCTCGTCCCACTTGATTTGGAAGGCGACGTTGTTGTTGTTGTAGAGGTGCGACAGGTGCAGCCGGTGGTGGTTGTGGAAGACGCGCGAGCAATTCATTAAACTTGTTATCGAGCTTTGTTTCGAACGTCTTCTCAATTCCATCTATCTTCTCCATGGCCTCTTCAAATCTGTTTAGCACATCTTGCACCTGTCCACTCATCATTTGCTGAAATTTATCATGTAGCTGTTTGTTCGTCATGTTCTCCCAATCAGTCTCATCGGCTTGTGATCCTGCCATGGTTAGCAGCAATAGAAACACACAAAAATATGATCCTACAGACTACTAGGAAGTGGTGGTGGTGGAGTATCACAAATTCGTCAAGCGAACCTCAAATGCTTACCAGTTCTTACCCAGCAGCAGGAGGTGATCGGCCACCGTTGTAGTCAAAACTCTCAAAGATTGGACAGAGCGATTGCCAGGTGGTGTCAAACGCACGATGTAGATGTATGTGGAGCTAGGAAGGCTTATGATATAGTAGCAAAAATGTCAGCAATAATCAATTCAGAGATGCAAAGTTGAATAAACGCTCAACGACGGTACTGTGCTGGTTCTAGGCTAGACCGTACTAGAGACGCGAGCCTAGAACACTAACAAAATCAAGGCGCGGCACGTAAACAAGGGAAGAGCACACTCTAAAAAAAATTTCATTTTTTTTGCGCTGTTTTTTTTTCTTTGCGGTCCTCTTTTGTTTTTTGCAAAAAATCACTATAATGGCGAGTGTCTCAAAACTCTTCCCAAGTCAAACTAACAGGATTGGCATGAAAATTTTTTTTGACAATTTTTTTTTCGGAAATCAGGGCAGCGACGACGAAAAAGTGTGACAAAAAATCACTATGATGGCAAGTGTCTCAAAACGCTCCCTGGGACCTAAAAATAGGATAGGGAAAAAATACTTGACTGCCAAAATTTTGGCCTAAAAACTGCCCGGGGGTCTCCAGACTCTTTTTTTTTCTGAAACCTACTCAGGCAAGGAAACACGAATCGGAAACTAGATGGATCTCGAAAACAAACCAAATATGAAAAGAACTCGGATTGGTGGTGGTATATGGTAGCGGTGGTGGTATATGGATACGGATCGGTGGTGGTATATGGATACAGATCGGTGATGGTATATGGATTCAGAGTGGTGGCGGATAAGCGGTGGTGGTAGATGGCAGGGGCGATGATGATGGTGCGGCGGCGGCGTGACAACTTATGACCAGAACTCGAAACTCTAAAGGACTAGACGCTAAGACCAGCAACTAGACACGACGATGCAACCGCAAATTCAACAAAGCAAAAATCCTAAAAAGATTATGCAAAGGCTCAGATTGGTTCGGATATGATGAACTAACCCTAATTTTTTTTTGGCTTTTTCGTGGACTGTAGGTATGAAGAACAAACTCGATCTAAACTACGAAAAACTGTAAAATCTCACCGAGCAACCTGAAAATCTGATACCACTTGATAGAGGCAGAGGGTGTCCCGATCTTTCGATGAGATGATAGCTATCGTTTTTGGTGGAGTAGACTTTGACGATCCGACTACGAACGTGCGAGGACGTCGTGCCTTAGCAATCGCTAAACCAACTCCGAGAGGTTATTGACCACGCCAGAGCACAATCAACCTGACCACGAGGGTCTATCTCCTGCAAGCAAACGAAGAACAAGCAAGAAACTAAGATTTGCAATCTGGATATTGCGAATATAAGATGAAAGCTTTATTGATCAAGGTGGGATTCTGTGACGTCTTGGTCTAGTCGTTGAACACAAACGAAGTACGCGAAGTTGCAGCTATGGCGAACTTTTAATCTAAACAAAACCCAAAGTCTAAACGGTGCCCTAAGGGCTGTATATATGGAGGAAGAGGGGGGGATTTCATGGCCCTTGAAGGAGGGGTCCGAAACCAACCCCATCTCTTGTTTCCCCACATATACGGACTCTAAAAACAGCCTATACTCAAGTATTTCGAAATTACATGGGCCTGGCCCAATAATAAGGTGACGCAGCACCTATAATAGCCTCTGGATGAAATTTATGAAGTGGCATCTTGTATATTTCGTCCAAGGCTTCCTGCACTCATTATGGTGGCTTCAAAGTCCTGAAATCATCACTTGTAACTCCGTTCTTGTTCCCCTTGCGCATGCCATCATCTCCATTCTTGAACTTGCTCCAAGGTTCCTCTTTCTTGTCCAAGCTAGGCCCTTCATTTGTAAGCAAAACAAATGTATCTAATTTAGGCAGCATCATATTCTCATGAACATTAGAATCATTACCAAGAAACGAAAGTACCTGATAATTTAATTGGCGTGCGCGAGCTCTAGTAATTGGTCCAGTATGTATAGCAGCAGGGGCTGTGGGTGTAACAATGGTATTGATGTCCTCATCAAGCTAGATGGCTTCTTCTCTCTCTTTGATCTTCAATATAATGTTCTCCTCAATGTTATGCTTGTTGAATCTCTTGGTTACAATCTTCTTTCTGTATCTAGACTAGTTGACCTTGGTTTCAATGTTCTATTTACTCAAGTAGATTGTCAAGTGTTTCGTCGAGATAATCATACTATGGTCTTTACCGGCATTCATAGAGGTGATCTATACATTGTTAATTTTACTAAGAGAGCCCAACCTCGTACATGTCTCATTCACTACAAAAAAACACTTCTATGATGATACGTGTTTGTCACAGTAGGTCACGTTTTCTGTCATGCATGTACATCCATGATGATTTTATGGCATAATCAAGATAGTCATACATGTGCTGTCATAGAAGTGTTGCATGACAATACTCAAATTATCATCATGGAAGTGTCCACTTCCATGACAATAAATGGCGCGTCATGTAAGTGCTTTCGTCAAGGGTAACCGACACATGGCATCCACCATAACGGGTTACCGTTAAGCTATCGGGTTTCGGTTTGGATCCGATAACCCGTTAACAGCCCAGACCAATGGGGATTTTCCATGTGTAAAATTGTCATTGGCCAGAGGAACCACGTGTCAGCTCGATGTCGCGACAGGTCATTCATCCAATGGACTAGACGGGCCTATGAAAAAGTGACACGTGGCACGGCTCAACAGTGGGCCATTTAGGTTAAAAAAGCTGGCCCATTTGACTTGGTCAAAAGTTAGCGGGCCGGCCCAGGGAAAGCCTGTTAACGGCCTATCCGCATATAGCCCATTTACGACCCGTTAACTCACGGCCCATGATGGCCTTACCAAATTCGCCCAGTAGCGTCATGTGGGCTGTCCAATATAATTCCAGCTCGTTGTCACTTTTGGCCCTTGTATGGCCCATGACATCTTTCGGCCCATATGAGGCCTTTTGTATCTCTGGGCCCTTTAATGGTCGGCGGTGATTCTTGCCCATAATGAACAGTAAATTGCTTTATAACCATTAATGGCCCATGATTCAGTTGGGCCATTTCCAGCCCGGTGTTATCTTTTGGCCTTCGATTACTTATGGTCCGTTACTGGCCTGTTCCGCTAACGGGCCAAATTCAACCCGTTGTTACAGTCGGCTTGTTTGTGGCCCGTTAACCCATTGGGCCATTTTCATCCTGTCATATATTCCGGCCCATTAATGACCCATTGTGCCTGTCGATAGAATTAAGCTTGTGATACAAATCAGCCTATTAATGGCCCATTATGGTCGGGCCCACAAACGGATGATTCTGATTTTGTCCCATTTACGGCCCATATTATGGTCCGTTATCGGTCCATGAATAGTACGACTCATGTGTGGCCCATGGATCGTACGGCCCGTAGGAGGCCCATGGCTCATACGACTCATAGGAGGCCCATGGATCCTACGACTCGTAGGAGGCCCATGGTCACTACAACAGGCTGCAGGCCCATGGTTACAACGGTCCATATGTGGCCCATGATTATTGTGGCCACTAGCAAACCGCGGAAAAAGAACCATAGTGACTACAAGCAAACAAATAAACAAGACAATAAGGTAATAATAAATAAGCAAGCAACTAACGCTAGGCTATCACGACTATTACACATATTACATCCACTTGGCATGAAAGTTCGCCACCAGTGCCACTACAAGAAATATGGTGACTTGCGACCATCAATATTGGTCACTGAATGGTCATTATTTTTCATTTGGGACCTTTTTGTGACCAAAAATAGTTGGTCAAAAGCTGACCATCTTTAATGAAACTTAACGACCTTTGTTGTGAAATGGTCATAGAAGGTAACGACCAAAATAAAAGGTCGTTGGTTCTACGACCAATTGTTTTGGTCACTCGCAATCTGCCCAGGCCACGTCAGATCCAACGTGGCAAGCTGACGTGGCAAAATTGCAACCAATTAAATTGGTTGTTGATAAGAATTGGCCCGGTCCAATTTGGTGTTTTACATGGCCGAGCCCAACAATTCAGCCTTTTTATATTTTTTCCTATTAATTTTGGTCAGCTACATGGGCTTGGCCCATTAATTCGGCCTTTTTGCTTTCTGAGATGCAACGTTTTCACATTCTATATAATTTCTATTTTTGTTTTTTTTTTGTTTTTTTGTTACATTCAATTTTCAGATTATTGTAGTCAACTGGGTGCACATTGCCAGATTCTTCAAGGCACTGGGTCCCAATCATCAGGTTTTAATTTTTCACAGCTTGTAACTCACCGATATACCAATCAGAGAACACATTTAAAATATATTCAAATAACAGCCAAACTCAGTTTATTACAATATTCCACACAATCATAATATAACCATACATTATTCCACCAATCACAATATAGCACTCTACAGATAAAACACTGAACAAGATAGCACTCTATAGTCAGGGGCCAGCCAAGCCTACTACCATGCATGAGGCCACAACTAGCCTAATAGCATCACCACCGTCGGAGCCTTAACCAACGTCCAAGCTTTATCAAGCTCCCTGGAAATTGCATTTAGTGTCAAAGCATCAATAGATGGAGTTGCAAAGCGAATATCTTAGGGGAAGCTACACTTGGCATATACACGGGCAGAGCGGAGTTTAAATAACCAAGTCATGTTGTCGGTGCAACAAACCCCATTTGTGTTGCCCAGACTGTACACAGGCTAAAGAACAAGTTGCAGCATTCAAGACAAGACCAAGCAGAAGAGATAGCTCTTTGAGAAATCGAAGGGCAGATCAAGAAGACCAAGACCAACCAAAGAAGCAAGATACCACTAAGGAAAAACCTCCCTTGCCGGGCAGGCGAGCCTGGCGGGGTCGAGGTTGCCCCGAAGACAAGTCTCAAGACTGCCCTGGCAAGCTTGCCGGGGACGCTGAGGGCGGATTACCCCGCCAAGGCTCCACCGCTCCACCTCACAGCAACGCAAGTCACCGATCGGTGCGGTGTCGAGCCCCCAAGTGACTAAGTGGCCATTATTTGGCACGTGGCAGCCACTTTGAGAGGAAATCACCTCCAAATGACACCCGTCCAGAGACGTGTCACGCAGGCAGGCGAGAAGGTGGCCGAACAGCATGGTAAGGCTTGCCGGGCTACGCTACGATGTGACACTAAGCGGCGCATTTAATGCGCTCTGTCCTGTCTGCAGAGTTAGGTATGATAGCACTGTTTGCTATCTAATCAGTACGCAATGACTGATTTGCCATTGTGGTGACCCCTTGATCTATAAAAGGAGGGCCATGGCAACCTTAGAAAGGATTCGCCCGTTGTACACTCATATGCGCGTAGCTGCTCTCGACCCGAGGCAACCTTTCCGGGCTAGAGCGATGCGTCTCCACCACGGTCCTCTCATCAATCCACCAAAGCATGAGTAGGGTTTTATGCCTCGCGGCGGCCCCAACCTGGGTAAAAATTGCCCGTGTGATCGCTGCCGTGCTGCTCCGCGCCCTCCGCTCTTTGTGCAATGCATCCTTCCCCCCTGCCGAACCACAAGGGGCTGATGGCCCCATAGGTGGCCGTGTTTTCCCACGACATCTTTGGTCCGCCAGGTAGGGGGAAGCGCTTGCACGAACTTGAGAGCGTACGTAGCGCGTCAACTTCATCATCATTTTCTTCATCGACAACTCCATCATCCATGGTGCCCAAGAAGAAACCCGGTGCCGCAGCTCACCCGTCCACCTCGAAGGGCCCTTCGCACGCAGCCGCCGATGCCGTGGGTGCTATGGGGACGCACGGGGACGTGGACGCTGTGGGGGACGTGGCCGGCGCAAGCGTCGTCGTCACCACCTCCCCTATGGCTGAAACGGGAGCAGGAGGTACCGGAGAAGGACAACACCAACAACATCCCAGCGGCCACGCTCCACAAGGTGCGGGAGGAGAGATCATTCCATCCACGCTTCTCCACCCCACCGAAGGACACAGCCACAGTGGTGGCACTCGCCCTGGGGCGAACCACCACCCTCTGGCCGCCCCTGCTGCGGGTGCGGCCGCAGGACACACGCCACCCCCGGGACGGGTTGCCCAAGCCGATGCGCCGAACAGAGCCGTCGATCCCCAAGCACATCCACCCCGTCACCACGCCACCCTGCCGACTGGCTCATGGCGACGAGAGCACAGTGCTACCACTACCGGCACTGTCAGAAGCCAGGCGACGTTACGGTCTACGTCGTCATCTATGCCGAGCACTGCTTCGGAGGCCATGGCGCGGGCCCAACTCCTATTGAGATTTCCGCCGGCAGCCGATCAGATGGATGAGTGGAGAGCCATCATTTGGAGCCTGATTGGCTTTGCCGAGGCGGGAGGACCATAGCAAGTGGGCCCGTCACGGCCTCCGCAGGCGATGACAACGGCCCGAGCCGCTGGCCGTACCGAAGGGGCCACCCCCATGGTGCAATCCCCTTCGCAGCAACCAGCGCAGGGGCCGCAGCCAGAGCCATGCTACCAAGAACCCGACGATGTATCGATGGCTTCGTCCAATCCTCGAGCACGATGTGACCAACGGCGAGTCCTGGAAGATAGGCGGACAGAAGACGCGCGCGTCACCATCGAACGACGCCGTGAAACCCAACGCCAGTCTGATAGGCGTAATGGCCCCAACATCGATGAGCCCATGCCCGGTGAAGGTGGGTACCTACCTTTCGAGGTTGGGTGCCCCGCATTCACTCGCGAGCTGCGGCAAGTCTGTTGGCCATCTGCTCGCACGTTCAAGCCAGAAATACCAGAGAAGTACGATGGAAGATTGAACCCGGCAGAGTTCTTGAGCATCTACACCATCGCTGTTCAAGCTGTCGGGGGAAGAGACGAGAAGGTATTCGCCAACTACTTGCCTTAGGCACTCAAGCCAAATGTGAGGTCGTGGCTGATGCACTTGCCGGAGAATTCCATCTTGACCTGGGCTGACCTGTGCCATGAGTTTGTTGGCGCCTTCACGGGTGGCCATCAAGAACCAGGGCGACCCAGTGACTTGCAGCTACTCCCGCAGAAGGAAGGAGAGAGTCTGCGGAAGTACATGCAGAGGTTAAGCCGGGTGCACAGGAACATTCCAGACATCCACCCAGCAGCTGTGATAGCTGCGTTCCAGTCCAACGTGCGCAACCGCCGGATACGTTCTAAAATGAATGTTCGGTTGCCCAGGACTGTGAATGAGCTATACACTCTGGTGGATAAGTGTGCCCGAGTAGAAGAGGAGAGACGACTCCCCGGTGAAGAAGATGGCGTCGACATAGACTCAGAGGACGACGACGACGCCACCAACCAGAAGAAGAAGAATAAGAAGCGCAACAAGAAGCGCAAGGATAAAGCAGTGATGACCGTTGAAGGACCGAGTGCACCTAGTACCGGCAAGAAGGCCAAGACCGAGGTTCCCGGCAAGGAAGCTGCCGCATGCACTGATTGCCAGGAAGCCGCGGCTGCCGAGAAGGCTGGGAAGGGTGACGGACCGTACTGCAAGATCCATCAGACCAAGGGCCATGATCTTCAGGAGTGTCATGAGGTTGAGCAACTCGTCAAGAAGCAGAGGGCTGAGTACAAGAAGCGTGATAAGGAGAAAGACCAAGATGGCGCTGGCGGGAAGGGCCAAGGCGGCAGGACAGGTCGCCTCGGCAACGCTCCTCAGTATCAAGGGGAGCTCGCCAGAGGCCATGACAAGAAGGAATGCGATGACGAGAGTGATCAAGGAGATGAAGAGGAAATCAGCGAGCAGGAGTTCCAGAAAGCCACTGACGCCCTATGCATTGACGGGGGTGCATCTTCGCACTCCTCTCACTACCAACTTAAACAGTGGCCATGTGAGGTTAATGCCGTGGAGCCAGTGACAGATTCTCGAAAGCCACTCAAGTGGTCCCGCACGCCCATCATCTTTGATGAGGAGGATCACCCTGACCGCACTACCGCGGTAGGGTGTTTGCTGTTGTTGGTCTCGCCAACGATCTGCAACCTCAAGGTCACAAAGATGTTGGTTGACGGTGGGGCCGGGTTGAATCTGATTTCTCCGAAGGTCATCAGAAAACTCCAGATAGCAGATGAAGAGCTCAAGGTTACTGGTACATTCCAAGGGATCAACCCCGGCAGGAGTCGTCCTAAGGGGAAGATTTCACTGCCGGCAACTTTCGGGGGGGGGGGGGGGAGTTAAACTACCGGACTGAGAAGATCATGTTTGATGTGGTTGACATCCCCCTACCGTACAATGGAATCCTTGGTCGCCCAGCCCTGGTTAAATTCATGGCAGCATCCCACTATGCCTACAACACTCTAAAGATGCCAGGGCCAATAGGCGTCATTTCCATTCCATCGGACAAGAAAGACGCAATCATATGCGTGGACGAGATGTACCGGGAAGCAGTCACTGCAGAGGCCGCGGAAGCCACTGCTCCCGCCAAGGAAAGCAAGAAAAAGAAGAAAGCTAGCAAGGATGCTAGCAAGGAATCCGGGAAGCGTACCTCTTCGGAGTGTGTTGCGCCTGTTGATGACTTGCCGGAGAGTTCCAATAGCAAGAGATCCAAGGCTGCTGCACCCGGTGTGAAGAAGGTCCCGGCAGGGCTGGCTGGCGCTGGTGGTACATTTACCATTAGTGCCACCCTCGACGACAAATAGGAAAGCGCGCTCATTGCCTTCCTGCGGGCGAATGTTGATGTGTTTGCTTGGCAACCATCTGACATCCCCAGTGTTCCCAGGGAGGTAATCTAGCACCACCTTGATGTCTGCCCACATGCCCGACCCGTCAAGCAGAAGGTCCGGAAGCAAGCTTTGGAGCGGCAGTAGTTTATTGCTGAGGAGATCAAGAAACTTGAGGCAGCTGGTCTGGTCAGAGGAGTGTTGCGTCCAACATGGTTAGCAAACCCAGTGGTGGTGCGCAAGGCGAATGGGAAATGGAGGCTTTGCATAGATTTCACAGATCCGAACAAAGCATGCCCGAAGGACCCATTCCCCTTGCCGCGCATCAACCAGATTGTGGATTCCACCTCCGGGTGTGACCTGCTTTCCTTCCAGGATGCCTACTCTAGATACCACCAGATCTTCATGTCCAAGGAAGACGAAGAGAAGACCGCGTTCATAACCCCATGTGGTACGTACTATTTTGTACGGATGCCCTTCGGGTTGAAGAGCGCCGGATCCACTTTTGCAAGAGCAGTACAGATTGGCTTTGAGTCCAAGCTGCACAGAAATATTGAAGCCTATATGGATGATATAGTGGTCAAAACCAAGGACAGAATGACTCTCATTCAGGATTTGGAAGAGACCTTTGCAAATCTACGCAGGATCAACTTGAAGCTGAACCCGGAGAAGTGTGTGTTTGGCGTTCCTTCCGGCAAGCTACTTGGCTTCTTCGTGTCCCATTGGGGGATAGAGGCCAACCCCGACAAAATCAAGGCTATTGAGTAGATTCAAGCACCCAAGACAGTTAAAGACGTGAGGCGTTTGACTGGATGTGTTGCCGCGCTGAGCAGGTTCATTTCCAAGTCCGCCGAACGCGCCTTGTTGTTCTTCAAAATCTTGAAGAAGGCAGGATCCGTGGAGTGGACCCTGGAGGCAGACGCTGTGCTACAAGATTTGAAGACCTACCTCTCCTCTGTTCCCACCTTAGTCGCTCCTAAACCACAAGAGCCGTTGCTGCTATATTTAGCAGCGACCAGTCAAGTGGTTAGCGCAACACTAGTGGCACAACGGGAGGTAGATGAAGCAGCAGCCGCCACCGCCGTCCCCTCTGGAGAGGAAAGTGAACCCGTCCCAGCAAGGTCAGATGAAGTTCAAGACAAGGAAGAGCAAGGCAGCGGAGACAGTTCCAAGATCACGGCAAGGAAGAAGGTGGTGCAGCGCCCAGTGTACTTCATCAGCTCCCTACTGCAGGGGGCTAGGTCGAGGTACTCTGGCGTGCAAAAGTTGATTTTTGGCCTCATCATGGCCTCAAGGAAACTGTGCCACTACTTCCAAGCCCACAAGATCATGGTTGTCACCCGCTTCCCCTTGCAACGCATACTCCGAAACCCCGAGGCCACTGGGAGAATCGTGGAATGGGCTTTGGAGTTATCTAGCTTTGGTTTGAAGTTTGAAAGTACGTCAACTATTCAGAGCAGAGCACTAGCAGAGTTCATTGCGGAGTGGACGCCAACCCCTGATGAAGAAGTACTAGAGACAGTCATCCCCAGCAAGGAAGTGCCCTAAGAATGGATTATGTATTTTGACAGTGCATTCTCCCTACAAGGTGCAGGAGCTGGCGTGCTTCTTGTTGCTCCCACTGGGGAGCACCTTAACTACGTCGTTCAAATGCATTTCCCCCGGGAAAAGGCTACCAACAATACTGCAGAGTATGAAGGGCTCCTTGCCGGGCTTAGAATTGCAACAGAACTGGGAATCAAGAAGCTGATCATCCACGGAGATTCACAACTTGTGGTGAGACAAGTCAACAAGGATTATCAAAGCCCATTGATGGAGGCATATGTCAAGGAAGTGAGAAAGTTAGAGGAGCACTTTGACGGATTGCAAACAGAGCACGTACCATGTGCGGAAAATAGCATTGCTGATCATCTGTTAAAGTGCGCTGCGCAAAAACTCCCTGTGGAACCAGGGACTTTTGTTCTCCATCTGACTCAACCCTCCGTATCCCCAGCATCAATGGCCAGCAAGAGGAGGAAATTGAACTCTGGCAAGCCTCTCCCGGCAGAGCTTCCCCAAGCCCTCGACAGAGAGCTTGGCGGGAACAACTCCCCTTCGATCAGTGAGTTGCACCCTCCCACCAAAATACTAGTCTTTGCGGTCGAGGCATGCGCTCCCATCAATGAGGAGGTGCCGTTAGTCCTTGTTGCCGAGCCCCAGGCTCCAACTTGGGCGTGACACATTGTTCATTTCCTCCAAACAGGAGAACTTCCCGAAGAACAAGAGGAAGCTGAAAGAGTAGCCCGGAGGGCCAGTATGTATCCGTTCGTTGATGACACGCTATACAGAAGAAGGCCCAACGGTGTGAAATTGAAGTGCATTTACCAGGAAGAAGGAAAGGAACTGCTGGCAGAGATACACAAGGGTATGTGTGGCTCCCACATCGGATAAAGGGCCTTGGTTGGGAAAGCTTTCCGACAAGGTTTCTACTGTCCCACAGCCCTCCAAGACGCAATTGAGCTAGTCACCAAGTGTGAAGCCTGCCAGTTCCACTCCAAGAATATCCATCAGCCTGCTCAAGCTCTCCAAACAATCCCTTTGTCATGGCCATTTTCGGTCTGGGGGCTCGACATCTTGGGCCCCTTCCCCCGCGCTACCGGGGGCTTTGAATTCTTGTTCGTCGCAATCGACAAGTTTACAAAGTGCCCGGAAGTGGAGCCCGTGAGAAAGGTGACCACGCAGTCAGCTATCAAGTTCTTGAAAGGACTGGTGTGCTGCTTCGGTGTACCTGCCCGGATCATCACCGACAATGGCACCCAATTCACAAGCCGCGCCTTCATGCAATACATTCATGCCCTCGGAAGCAAGATCTCATTTGCCTTTGTTGCCCATCCCAGAAGCAACGGACAAGCTGAGAGGGCGAATGCTGAAGTGCTGCGAGGTCTCAAGACAAGAACCTTTGATAGGCTACAGAAGTGCGGCAGGCGATGGATCGACGAGCTACCGGTGGTTCTTTGGTCCCTCCGTACGACACCAAATCGAGCTACCGGGCAGACTCCCTTCTCCCTAGTCTATGGGGCAAAAGCAGTTATCCCCACGGAACTCATATTCGGGTCTCCTCGATTGCTTGCCTACGATGAAGTAGCGCAGGAACAGCACTGGCGTGATGATGCTGTGCTACTTGAGGAGAATCGTCTCCGGGCTGCTACGCGTGCTGCACGCTACCAGCAAGCCCTGCATCGCTATCACAGCCGCAGGGTTCATGCCCGGAGTTTGGAGGAAGGCGACCTTGTCCTTAGGCGTGTTAAGTCCGCCAGGGGTGCAAACAAGTTGACGCCAAAGTGGGAAGGCCCTTACCGGGTAGTACAAGTCACCAGACCTGGCGTAGTCCGTCTGGAGACCGGAGATGGCATTGAGTTGCAAAACTCATGGAATATTGAGCATCACCGTAAGTTCTACCCGTAAGCCGTGGCTGTCGGGCCCTGCCCGGCAGCCACCCTTTTGTACAAGCTTTGTCGAAGTTGCATGTAACCCTTTGTACAAAGCCAGGCGCAGACCCTGAGCAACAGAGAAATAAACGAAGTGCTGGGGGGCCCCCGAAACTTGCATGCATGCATAAGCATATCATGAGCATAGCATGATCATGTAGATGAGGTCACATGTGGCATTGTTTTCATCTGCACTAAGTTGTAAGGTTCTTGCCGTGGACTTGGTTCCGAAGAGAAGAAATGAAGAAGAGCGTACGTGACGATCCCCGGCAAACCAAACAGATAAGTTCCTTCTTATCCATACCTGTTCTGTAATTTGAAAACTTGTGCATATGAAACCCCCCCACCTTCGAAACATAGGTGCTCCTACCCTTTGACTCAAACACTGCTTCAGTCAGGGTGGTCCCAGTGGCCTTTGATGGAAAAGGTTCGGTGGGGGGTTAGTCCCTTTTTTTGGTTTTGTGCCCGGCAGGCCTAGCCCCGCGGCAACAAACTAAGGGCACCGGTAGGATAGCCTGCCAGGGAAACTTGTTTACTTAAATGTATAGAGGCATTTCATCTCTGCATGGATATGATACATGCACAAGTGCCCGGCAAAGCTTGTCTTTTTCATTAATATGCTGGTAAGCAAGTATAGAGCTTACAGAACACAAACATGCATAAAGAAGTTTACATTATTTAGACTAAACTTTGGCCGATGCCTACACATTTTAAACTGAAAAAAGATAAGTGCCCCATAAACCCTTTCTTGTCCCTCTCCTCCTAGGCACTACGGTGGGAGGTGAAGATGGCAAAAGGAGTGCCTGAGTGGAAGCCCAGCCCGATCCCGTTAGGGCTTGCCGGGCCCAGCCTGACAAGATCGAGAGTGGCGAGGCTGCGAAGGAGAGGGGCGGAATGAGCAGCTCGGTGGTGCCCTGGTCACCACCTCCAGGACCAGCAAGAAGCCCCAGTGCAAGCACCGGCAGTGGGAACCGCCGGTGCTCAGCTAGGAGACTGGTGGAGGAGGCAAAGGCACCAAGAGAGCAACCCCCTCCCCGGCAACCGTCCTAAAGAGGCCGGTGATGATGGTGTCGGGGAGGGAGGGGAAGAGCGGAAAGACGAGGCAGCGGGCCGGCAATACGAGACGAAGGCGTCGGTGCCATCGTACTCCGACCTGACGGCCTGCCACCCGCCTTCTCTGTCTTCCCTTGTTCTTTCTTCATCACCACCACTCCGGGAGGATACCAGCCCCTCGGGCCATTACCTCTCCCGGAGAAACAGCAGGCGACGACGACGTCCGAGGCATGCAAGAAGCACCGCTCCCTACCTTGGAGGGCAAGAAGGTGCCACCGTCTTCAGTGTTCACCCCGACTCTGCCGGAAGGAACAACACTGGGATTACCGAGGATCCTGAGTGCTACACCCCAGACAGGCGCTGGAAACCCCAAGGGCCCCATCGTCAGGGCAACGAGCCTCGGCGACCCATAGTGAGGGCTAGCGTTCCTCACCGGACAGCCGGCTCGTGTGAGGAAGACGAGCGTTTCACCATTTTGGAGAAGTGTGACACCTCCCACACTGCGGGTGACACGGCGCCCACATCCTCGACCATCGCATCCCCTTCGGCCCCGGACCAGACTCACTCCCCGGGCGCCTACACAAGCGTTCGTCATCATCGACCCCAAGCTAGATCCCGAGGCCTAGCCCCAGTCTCTCCCTCTCAACATAGCAAGAAGAAGGCAGGGAATGGGGAGAAGAGGTGCGTGGATGAGCACTTCCGCTCCTCCTTGCCCCCCTTTTACAGGCGGGCTGAGGCTCGGGGCTGATCCCTCGGCTGGTAACCGCCGCCCCTCTCCATCAACCCAAGAAGATTGGGCCCCTGCCATGATGCTCTCTCCCGCACCACGCGCCTCCGTTACCTACCCCACTCAATGCATGCAGCATATGTGGCAAGGGATAAGAGCGTGGTAGGAAGAGTGAATTGGTAGTTACTCACCCGTGTGTTAAAGTCATTCACAGGCCATTACAGGGATGGCCCCACTACAATCGGCATTACGCGACACGCGGGAAAACCGGAAACTGACTCAAGCTCAGATTAATGAAGAAGCAAAGAAGATCTCAAAGGGTGAGCTACCGCAGCCTCCCCGCCTATGTACTGGACAAGGCATACCCCGATGACGCTCGGCAACACATTCAGGCTTGGCCTGAGGGCTCCTGTCGGTGCAACAAACCCCAGGTGTGTTGCCCAAACTGTACACAGGCTAAAGAACAAGGTTGCAGCATTCAAGACCAGACCAAGCAGAAGAGATAGCTCTTTGAGAAATCGAAGAGCAGATCAAGAAGACCAAGACCAACCAAAGAAGCAAGATACCACTAAGGAAAAACCTCCCTTGCCGGGTAGGCGAGCCTGGCGGGCTCGAGGTTGCCCCGAAGACAAGTCTCAAGACTGCCCCGGCAAGCTTGCCGGGGACGCTGAGGGCGGATTACCCCGCCAAGGCTACACCGCTCCACCTCACAGCAACGCAAGTCACCGATTGGTGCGATGTCGAGCCCCCAAGAGACTAAGTGGCCGTTATTTGGCATGTGGCAGCCACTTCTAGAGGAAATCACCTCCAAATGACACCCGTCCAGAGACGTGTCACGCACGCAACGAGAAGGTGGCCGAACGGCATGTCAAGGCTTGTCGGGCTACGCTACGATGTGACACTAAGCGACGCATTTAATGCGCTCTGTCTTGTCTGCAGAGTTAGGTATGATAGCACTGTTTGCTATCTAATCAATACGCAATGACTGATTTGCCATTGTGGTGACCCCTTGATCTATAAAAGGAGGGCCATGGCAACCTTAGAAAGGATTCGGACCCTTGTACACTCATACGCGCGTAGCTGCTCTCGACCCGAGGCAACCTTGCCGAGCTAGAGCGCTGCGTCTCCACCGCGGTCCTCTCATCAATCCACCAAAGCAGGAGTAGGATTTTACGCCTCGCAACGGCCCGAACCTAGGTAAAAACTGCCCGTGTGATCGCTGTCGTGTTGCTGCGCGCCCTCTGCTCTTTGTGCAATGCATCCTTCCCCCCTACCGAACCACAAGCGGCTGATGGCCCCATAGGTGGCCGTGTTTTCCCACGACACATGTTTAAAAGAGTTAACTGAAGGAGTAAAATTAGCGTGTAACCTGGAAAACATATATCTAGTACCTATCTATCAACATGTGTCATCACATAGAAGACAAATACTATTTACTGATAATTAGTAGGCAGAGCTACGTAATGGCTACCACAAGCAAAAGTGACAACACAAAGAAAAGGGGGACTAGGAGGAAGTAAGGAGAAGCAATCCACAATGAAGAAATTATGTAAATAACACATTGAAAATGGAAACATAAGAGGATTGCCTATCTGTGTGTGTTGTACATAGCTTATTTCTTTAGCCAACAGAATTTATAAAGAAGATTTTTTTTGCAATACAATTATGTTATACATATGAATGACACCCAAGTAATTTGAGATGGAAACAAGTACAGCTAACAATCTAACATGTGTAGTAGCACCAGCAAAAGTGCAAGACATGAAAGAATTTACAAGAACAGCACCCTGGAAAGAACCTGCTCTCGCACAGTTAGGTTTTTAGTCTCTACTTTAGTAGTCCTGTGGTGCTGGGTTGCGCTTAGTTGCAAAGAGCTATTCAGATCTCTGATGTAGTTTGCGTGCAATTGCGCTGCAACTCGAAGAGCTTGTCCGGCAGAGTAGCCTATAGGTTGGCCAGAGAGAGGGAAATCATTCATGTATGCAGTATCTCTGTTTTCTGCACTGGGTTGTGTGGTAGGTCCTACGTAAAAAATGATTGTAGATCTTATCATGGTATCATTTAGCACTCTTGAAATGTTGATTTGCCATGCATAGAGAGGTTAAATCGGTCGGTGCTGTACTTTTTTACTTGTTGGCTTCAAGTACTTCTATTGAAGTCCTGGGGTACATTTATCGAGTTCAGGCTGTCTGCCTTCATCCAGCCCTGTCAAGGACAGTATCCTTGTTGGCTTGTACTATCAATGGTGATAAGATTGGGGGAAACAACACTACCGAAAGGAGGTGTTTTTGCAAAAAAAAAAACCCAGAGCTCCCGTGATCTGGCGGCAACGGAGACAAAGTGGGTGAGATGGCAGCGGCGATTCAGGTGGTGTTACTGGTGGAGGGGGACGCCCATGCGGTGGTGGGCACCCATGGGGGGCCTTTAGCGCTCAGGAGAGGAGGAAGATCGAGGCTAAGAAGCAGCTATGGAGAGGGAAGTCAAGTGAAAGGGAGGCGCTGATCCAGGCGGCTCCTCCGGCGGGGAAAGAGGCCCGTACGGAGGTAGGCACAACCCAAGGGCCCTTCATCGATCAGGAGTGGATCACCATCAAGGCCAAATCACGGGAAATTTTCCGGCGATCTGCGGATCGGAAGCGATGTTGGGAGAAGATGAAGAAACATGCGAAGGGGCTATTTAGCGGGATTTTAGGTGAGTTTGTATCCGAGCTGGCGGAGGAGGGTTCGCCGAAGGCCAAGTCTAGCAATGATTCTTTCCTGTTGAAGAATTTTAGGAAAGTGTATAGAAAGGATAGTTTCTCTCTACTGGGTGTGGATTCTTTTTTGCCCCCAGCAGATTTGGAAAGAAAATCCTACGTTACGGGGATTAGAGAGAGTGTTGCCTGGACAGCTATTAAGGGAGGAGAGATGAATCGGGATACTAACGGATTCTGCAGAATTAGTGGTATGGGAGGAATTCACGTGATCTTCTTTTGGAAAATGCCTAATAAAGGTCATGTACGCTTTGATAATTGTATCAATTTCGTCCTGTTTAATATGCTTGCGGGGGACAAAGGGTGCTATATTAAATCTAGGTGGGTGCATCCAATTCGAGATTTTAAGGATGGAAAGGGGGATTCCAGCCCGTTTCTTGTTGATTTCGAATCTTTTCCATTTGATGACTCGGGCGTGGGACAAGGGATTCAGCGGGGCATGGTAAATACTAGAGGAATTTTTCAAGGGATTGACGGTTTTAATTCTTATTTGGATGATAGAGCAATTAGCGGTGGCAGTTTTGGAAAACTAACAAATCAATGTCATTTATGTTTGGTAAAGGCTTTGGAGGTTTCCTTCCCGAATAAGAAGTCGCCCATAGTTCGACCTTCAAGCAACAGATCCAGAGCGGCCCATCAGTCCGGCCCATGAGAGATTGGCCAGCAGCCCGAGGACCCCTTAGTCCAGGACTCCCTCAGTAGCCCCCGAACTAGTCTTCGAAGCCAAGGTATGTGCGGGAATCATCGGCTTTGTGAGCCAGTTCCTCCCTTCCAAGGCATTTTATGCCAAGTATGCAGTTACCTTTAGCTGATCCTTCAAAGGTTGTCAGGCCATGTTTGACTATGTAATGTCCAGATTATGCCCGGATTTTCGAATAGTATGTATTGCTTAGACTCGAAGGCCAAGCGCTCAAGTGTGCACAATGCTTTTGCTTGACAACTTTTGGCGAAAGGTCATAACCGATCACAAAACTGACTAGTTATGAAAACTCGATTCGCGGTTCGAGGTAGTCCTTCCATTGGCATGTCCCATCAATATGGAGATCGTGCCCTGTTTTTTAAGGGATATGATCAATAATTTGGGCTATCCCATGCACGCATAACGACATGATTATATCGGGAAGTGGAGAGGTCTACGGCGCATCAAAGGGGGCTCTTGGTATTATGGCAGCTCATAAAAGGGAAATGGCCACCAAGGCCTCCATACGCTTCTCAGATCTCCCGTTGCTATCGCCTTCCCAACCTCTTGAGCTCTGAGCGCCCAGATCCATTTCTCCTTCCAATCTTCTCAGGCCACTCTACCAATCCGGCCATGGCCAGCTCTGGTTCCAGGGGCAAGCGGGAGGCCTCCAACGTCACCGACGACAACATCCAGGAGCTGAAGCGTGCCGGCAATCTTCCGGTCAACGTCGCCTGCCGCGCTCCGAAGGAGGGACAAGTCATCCCCATGCTCGACCAGGCGAAAGAGTGGTGTTCGTCCCCCACTTCATCCGGGGACTTGGCTTCCCGCTCCACCCCTTTGTTTGGGGTTTGATGTTCTTCTACGGGTTGGATTTTCACGACCTCGCCCCGAATTCTTTCTTGAATATCTCGGCCTTCATCGTTATCTCCGAGGCCTTCCTGCGGGTCCAGCCACACTTCAGCTTGGGGCTAAAGGTCTTCAATGTCAAGCCGAAGGTAGTCGATGGCCAGCAGACAGACTTTGGGGGGACGATGATCAGCAAGCTCCCCCGGGTCGAGTGGCCGGAAGGTACCTTTATAGGTACCATCAAAATCTAGCAAAAGGAGTGGTTTCATATCACCGAACCATGCGGCACAGGCTTGGCAGCAGCCTCCAAATTCAGATCCGGATCTCCCATGAGGCTGGTGTCATGGACCAAGAAGGGCATCGACTGGGGGTAACTAATGGAGCTGGAGTCGTTGCAGAAGCGCATCTCCCAGATGAGGAAGAAGAAAGTCGAACTGACCAACGTGGTTTAGGTCATGCTTCGCCACCGCCTCCTACCTTGCCAGCATCGGGCCGCACCAATGTGGTCCTACAAGCCCGAAGACCCTGCCACTATGCTCCGTTTCTACCGCACAACCCACGACAAGCTGTGGAAGGTGTTGTTCAAGCCCCAGAAGGACAGGTCGGCGAAGGAGGAAGACATCGGCCTCCACGCCACACACCCTCCTTGGGAGGTACAATAAAGTTTTACTCTTATGTTTGGATACTATTTTTTAAGAACGAACATGACCCCTTCTTCGCCGCATTAGCAGAGCTGGCTAGAGAAAGCCATGCAGACACGATGGCCTGGCCTCGCTGCCCGAGGGCCCCGGGATGGCCTTGTTGATGGAGAAGTTGGCCATGGCACCGTACAAGGCGCCGGAGAAGAAGGAGAAGAAGAAGGGCGAGAAAAGGGAGGCCCGAGAAGGCCTCCGCCCAAGAGGACCCCAAGACACTAAGTCCAAGGAAACCAAAGCCCCTTCTGCTCACGAGGATGAGCAGGGAGAGGATGGGAAGGAGAGCGACTACTCCTGAACAAGGAAGAGGCCGGCGTCAGATGATGCTGAGGAGGATCAGCCTCCTGCCCTGAAGAATTAGCGCAGGGCCAAGGTGGTCCTGTTCGATGACAGCTCGGACTCCACCGAGGAGTCCGAGGCTTCCGAAGAGGTTCCCTAGAGGAACCCCAGGGTCAAGCCACCCACCCAAAGGTATGTGTCCGAAGATGCCTTAGTGTGTTGAAAGCAAGTTCATAACTAACCACGTGCCTATCTTTCACCTTGTAGCCCACCGCGCGACCGTCCCGCCGATCGAGTCTCAGAAGGGGACTCCCCGCCAGCCGAGCTAGCAGAGAGCGGGATCGCATCGCGCACTACACCTCCTCCGGTTGTCGAGGAGACCGGGGAGGTGCTGTCCCGGAAGACCCCTCCTGGGCCGAACACGGGGTGGGGAGGTGATGACATCATGGCGGAGGTTAATACCTCAGTCACCGAAGACGAGGAGGAGGGATCTCTCCTCGCGAACAAAGAAGAGGAGCTCGGTAGCGAGGAGGGATCTCTCCTCCGAAGACGGTCCCAGAGCCCCCAAGTCCCCCGGAGTCATCCACTCCGGCCCCCACCAAAATGGGAGCCGAGGTGCCGCCACCAGTGCCACCCATAGCAGAGCAGGTCGAAACTGGGTGGCTGGCAGTGATGGAGGAGGCATTGAAGAGCTCCTCCATCATCAAAGAACACCGCGCACTGATGGGCACAGTTTTACAAAGCATTCGGTCCATTGACAGTGGACTGAAGGAGGCTTTCAGCGGCCTCTTGACGGGCTTCAAGGTAAATCATGTAATACCCATTTACCAGGAGAATTTATTTTGTGAGGTTATACATTCCCCATATATAGTAGCCCTCGAGCCCTGGGTGAGTTTGAAAAACTCAAGCGAAGGTCGAATAGTTCAAAAATACTGATGATACCAAAAGTAAACCGTAGCCCCCGAGACTCGAGCAGGATTGACAACAACTGGCAGAGGATCTAAAATCGATAACTTAGGAGTCTGAGATGTTGTGTAAGTCTCGTGTTCAACGGCAACTGCCAATGCTGTGGAGCTGGCCGAGGTGAGTCGGAAGCTCAAGAGCTCCGACGAGGAGCTCGACCTTCTCAACAAGTGGTTCGACGAAGTGCAAACTGGACTGTATTAATAGCATGGTTTTCCTCATCATGTGAGGTATTCGGGTTTTATCCCTAAGCGCGGGATGCTTATTATAAATGTAGTTGTCGCAGTGGAGGTTGAGAACTTGAATGCCGAGCTAAAGAAGGTGAAGCAAGAGACCGCAGAACAGAAGGCGGCGACCGAATGAGCGACCGCCGAACTTATGACGGTGAAGTCCGTCAGTGACAATGATCAGGACATCAATACCATTGTTACACCCACAGCCCCTACTGCTATACATTCTGGACCAATTACTAGAGCTCGCGCACGCCAATTGAATTACCAGGTACTTTTGTTTCTTGGTGACAATTCTAATGTTCATGAGAATATGATGCTGCCTAAATTGGATACATTTGTGTTGATTACTAATGAAGGGCCTAGCATGGACAAGAGGGATGAACACTGGAGCAGGATCAAGCATGGAGATGAAGGCGCGCGCGAAGGGATCCAGAATGGCGTTTCTAGTGCATATTTGAGCACTTTGAAGCCTCCGTGATGACCTACAAGGACATGGACGAAATATACAAGATGCCCCTTCATAAATTTCATCCATAGCTTATTTTAGGTGCTGCGCCACCTTATTTTTGCGCCAGGCCCATGTAATTTCAAAATACTTAAGTATAGCCTGTTTTTAGAGTCCGTATGTGTGGGGAAACAAAGTTAGGGTTGGTTTCGGACCCCTCGTACAAGGGGTCACGAAATCCCCCCCTACTCCTCCATATATACAGCCCTTAGGGCATCGTTTAGACTTTGGGTTTTGTTTAGATTAAAAATTCGCCATAGTTGCAACTTTGCGTACTTTGTTTGTGTTCAATGACCAGACCAAGATGTCACAGAACCCCACTTTCATCAATAAAGCTTTCCTCTTATATTCGGAATATCTAGATTGCAATCTCAGTTTCTAGCTTGTTCTTTGTTTGCTCGCAGGAAATAGACCCTCATGGTCAGGTTGATCATGCTCCGGCGTGGTCAATAACCCCTCGGAAGTTGGTTTAGCGATTGCTAAGGCGCAACGTCTTCGGACGTTCGTAGTCGGATCGTCAAAGTCGACTCCCACAGAAAACGATAGCTATCTCATCGAAAGATTGGGACACCTTCGCCTCTATCAGGCAAAGATGAGGCCCGATGTTGTATGTGCTAGCGATCCATCACATCGTCGATGGCGGTGAAGCTCGTATGCCCAGGACTTCTTGACGCCACATACCCCAATTATGCGTCGCCACGAAGAGTTCATGCTTGCTGAGGTAATGCCCATCCCCCCGCCTGATTAGATTGGAGCTCCTAGAGAGGAGGTCATTCAGTGGCTGCAAGCTCATGGAGTTTTGGTGCAGTCAGCCCAGCCATGGATCCATGCTGTAAGTCTTTTTGAGCTTAGGGATGCAGCAGTTCATTTTGCGCTTCTCCAATCCCACCGCAAGCTTTAGGCAATGATCGCTTTGTCCGTTTTATGAAGCATGATGATAGAGGCGAAGGTGTCCCGATGTTTCGATGAGATGGTGGCTATCGTTTTCTGTGGGAGTCGACCTTGACGATCCGACTACGAACGTGCGAGACATCGCGCCTTAGCAATCGCTATACCAACTTCCAAGGGTTATGCACCACGCCAGAGCATGATCAACCTGACCACGAGGGTCTGTTTCCTGCGAGCAAACGAAGAACAAGCAAGAAACTGAGATTGCAATCTGGATATTGCGAATATAAGAGGAAAGCTTTATTAATGAAGGTGGGGTTCTATGACGTCTTGGTCTGGTCGTTGAACACAAACGAAGTACGCGAAGTTGCAGCTATGGCGAACTTTTAATCTAAACAAAACCCAAAGTCTAAACGGTCCCCTAAGAGCTGTATATATGGAGGAAGAGGGGGGGAATTTCGTGGCCCTTGAAGGAGGGGTCCAAAACCAACCCTATCTCTTGTTTTCCCACACATACGGACTCTAAAAACAGCCTATACTCAAGTATTTCGAAATTACATGGGCCTGGCCCATTAATAAGGTGACGCAGCACCTATAATAGCCTCTGGACGAAATTTATGAAGTGGCATCTTGTATATTTTGTCCAAGGCTTCCTGCACTCATTATGGTGGCTTCAAAGTCCTAAAATCATCACTTGTAACTCCGTTCTTGATAGAGGCGAGGGTGTCCCGATCTTTCGATGAGATGATAGCTATCGTTTTTGGTGGAGTAGACTTTGACGATCCGACTACGAACGTGCGAGGACGTCGCGCCTAAGCAATCGCTAAACCAACTCCGAGAGGTTATTGACCACGCCGGAGCACAATTAACCTGACCACGAGGGTCTATCTCCTGCAAGCAAACGAAGAACAAGCAAGAAACTAAGATTTGCAATCTGGATATCGCGAATATAAGATGAAAGCTTTATTGATCAAGGTGGGGTTCTGTGACATCTTGGTCTGGTCGTTGAACACAAACGAAGTACGCGAAGTTGTAGCTATGGCGAACTTTTAATCTAAACAAAACCCAAAGTCTAAACGGTGCCCTAAGGGCTGTATATATGGAGGAAGAGGAGGGGATTTCGTGGCCCTTGAAGGAGGGGTCCGAAACCAACCCTATCTCTTGTTTCCCCACACATACGGACTCTAAAAACAGCCTATACTCAAGTATTTCGAAATTACATGGGCCTGGCCCAATAATAAGGTGACGCAGCACCTATAATAGCCTCTGGACGAAATTTATGAAGTGGCATCTTGTATATTTCGTCCAAGGCTTCCTGCACTCATTATGGTGGCTTCAAAGTCCTGAAATCATTACTTGTAACTCCGTTCTTGTTCCACTTGTGCATGCCATCATCTCCATGCTTGAACTTGCTCCAAGGTTCCTCTTTCTTGTCCAAGCTAGGCCCTTCATTTGTAAGCAAAACAAATGTATCCAATTTAGGCAGCATCATATTCTCATGAACTTTAGAATCATTACCAAGAAATGAAAGTACCTGATATTTTAATTGGCGTGCGCGAGCTCTAGTAATTGGTCCAGTATGTATAGAAGCAGGGGCTGTGGGTGTAACAATGGTATTGATGTCCTCATCATCCTCCCCTTCTTGAAATGAAGTCGTCCTCGACGGAAGCTCATCTTCCTCACCCAAATAAGGCTTCAGATCTGCAGTGTTAAAATTGGGACTAACCCCAAAATCTGCAGGCAGCTCAAGTTTATATGCATTATCATTTATTTTCTCTAACACCTTAAAAGGACCATCAGCACGTGGCATTAGCTTTGATTTGCGCAAATCAGGAAATCTATCCTTATGCAAATGTAATCAAACAAGATCTCCAGGTGCAAACACAACATGTTTTCTACCCTTATCTCCAGCAAGTTTATATTTAGCATTCATATGCTCATTGTTCTCCTTAGTTAACTCATGCATTTTTAAGATCAATTCAGCACGTTGTTTAGCATCCAAATTAACCTTCTCCGAAGATGGAAGAGGCAACCAATCAATTGGTGCACGAGGAAGGAAACCATACACAATTTCAAAAGGACACATCTTAGTAGTAGAATGCAATGAACGATTATAAGCAAATTCAATATGAGGGAAGCATTCTTCCCACATTTTCTTGTTATTCTTCAAAACAGCCCTAAGCATAGTAGACAATGTTCTATTGACTACTTCAGTTTGTCCATCAGTTTGGGGGTGACATGTAGTACTAAAAAGCAGTTTAGTCCCCAATTTAGCCCATAAACATCTCCAAAAGTGGCTAAGAAATTTAGTATCACGATCTGAAACAATAGTATTTGGCACACCATGCAAGCGTATAATTTCACGACAGAACAAATCAGCAACATTAACAGCATCATCGCTTTTATGACATGGTATAAAGTGTGCCATTTTCGAGAACCTATCCACGACAACAAATATGCTATCCCTCCCCTTCTTTATTCGAGGTAAACCTAAAACAAAGTCCATAGATATATCCTCCCAAGGAACGCTAGGTACAGGCAAAGGCATATATAAACCATGAGGATTGAGTCGTGCTTTTTGACATGTAGTGCAGCGAGCAACAAAACGCTCAACATCCCGTCTCATCTTTGGCCAAAAGAAATGTGTAGCAAGTATATCCTCCGTCTTCTTCACGCCAAAGTGTCCCATTAATCCTCCTCCATGCGCCTCCTGCAACAACAAAAGACGAACAGAGCTAGCTGGAATGCATAGCTTGTTAGCACGAAACACAAATCCATCATTAACGACGAACTTGTTCCATGTTCTCCCTTCCTTACAATTCTGCAATACATCTTTAAATTCAGCATCATGTGCATATTGATCTTTGATGGTCTCCAAACCAAATATTTTAAAGTCAAGTTGTGAAAGCATCGTATAACGACGAGACAAAGCATCAGCAATAACATTTTCTTTACCCTTCTTGTGCTTAATGACATAAGGGAAAGTCTCAATAAATTCAACCCATTTAGCATGTCTACGGTTCAGTTTTGCTTGACTTTTAATGTGTTTCAAAGATTCATGATCAGAATGTATAACAAATTCTTTGGGCCGTAAATAATGTTGCCATGTTTCTAAGGTCCGAACAAGAGCATATAATTCTTTATCATAAGTAGAATAGTTCAGACTAGGCCCACTCAATTTTTCAGAAAAGTATGCAACAGGTTTGCCATCTTGTAATAAAACACCTCCTAATCCAATTCCACTAGCATCACATTCAAGCTCAAAAGTCTTATTAAAATCAGGAAGTTGGAGTAAAGGAGCATGTGTCAACTTATCTTTTAATACCGTGAAAGCTTCTTCCTGTGAGGTACCCCAAACAAAAGGCACATCCTTCTTTGTAAGCTCATTGAGAGGTGCAGCAATGGTACTGAAATCTCTCACAAAACGCCTATAGAAACCAGCGAGGCCAAGTAAACTCCTCACTTGTGTGACCGTTTTGGGCTGCGGCCAACTCTCAATAGCTTCAATCTTGGCTTTATCAACTTCAATTCCCTGTGGAGTAACAACATAGCCAAGAAAAGATACTCGGTCGGTGCAAAAGGTGCACTTCCCAAGGTTACCAAACAAACGTGCATCACGTAGAGCAATAAAAACAGCACGTAAATGTTCCAAATGTTCCTCCAAAGATCTGCTATAAATCAATATATCATCAAAGTAAACTACCACAAATCGTCCAATGAAAGCACGTAAAACTTCGTTCATTAATCTCATGAAAGTACTAGGTGCATTAGTTAACCCAAAAGGCATGACTAACCACTCATATAAACCGAACTTAGTTTTAAATGCTATTTTCCATTCATCTCCCAATTTCATACGAATTTGATGGTATCCACTACGCAAATCAACTTTGGAGAATATTGTAGAGCCACTCAATTCATCAAGCATATCATCTAGCCTAGGAATAGGATGACGATAACGAATAGTAATATTATTAATGCCTCTACAATCAACACACATACGCGACGTACCATCCTTTTTTGGCACTAGTATAATAGGAACAGCACAAGGACTAAGAGATTCGCGTATATAACCTTTGTCGAGCAGCTCCTGTACTTGACGCATAATCTCCTTCGTCTCCTCTGGATTGGTACGGTATGGTGCACGGTTTGGCAACGAAGCACCGGGAATTAAGTCAATCTGATGCTCAATCCCGCGAATAGGTGGTAATCCCGGTGGCACGTCTTGTGGAAAGACGTCAGCGAACTCCTGCAAAATGTTGGTGACAGCAGGAGGCAAAGAGGAAGGCACGTCCTTGAATGAAAATAACGCCTCTTTGCACACAAAAGCATAGCAAATAGATTTGCTGAAATCTAGCTCATCAATATCAGATTTGGTGGCAAGTAAACATGCACTTTTCAATTTAATTTCAGAAGCAACACTAGATGGTTTATTATTAGGCTTCATTTGTTGCTCAAATTCTTTTGCCACAATCTGATTTTCACTCTTATTTTTCTCCTGTTTTGCTTTACTAGCTCTATTAATATCATCTTTCAAAATAGAATCAGGAGTCATAGGAAGCAAAGTAATATGTTTATCCTTATGAACAAGAGTATACTGATTGTTTCTACCATAGTGTACAGAATTTTTATCAAATTGCCATGGTCTACCAAGTAATAATGAACATGCTTGCATGGGTACCACATCACAATCAACATAATCAGCATATGTAGAGATACTAAAATGCACACGAATAGTACTTGTTACCTTAACCTTGCCGCTGTTGTTGAACCATTGGATATAGTAAGGATGTGGATGTGGTCTTGTGGTGAGAGATAGCTTCTCCACCATCTCCATGCTAGCCAAGTTGTTGCAGCTCCCTCCATCTATGATGACACGAACAGAACGTTCCTTCACAACTCCCTTTGTATGGAACAAATTATGCCTCTGATTTTGCTCAGGTTGTGTGACCTGCACACTCAAAACACGTTGAGCAACTAAACATTCATACCTATCAGCGTCTTCAGGAGCCATGTATTGCGTCTCATGATCAGAGTCATCTCCACCGTGTTCTTCACTTGTAATAAGAGCCAAAGTCTCCTCATCATAGTCACTAGCGGACTCATACCCACCATCCTCAGTAGCAATCATAACACGCAGAGATTGGCATTCTCTCGCATAATGACCTCTTCCCTTAGAACGACGACAAATAATATCATGTGTGTGCCCTGTTGATGCCATTGATGAAGAAGAGCTCTGGGCAGGCCCAGAAGGTGTACTCTTGGCAGATGGTGGTGGTGGTGCCTGTTTTCTTGTATCTCGGTTGGAATTGGCGGCTGAAGTCAGTGGTGCTGCAGTAGGACGTGTGGGAGTAGAGGAGGCACGCGGTGTCCATGATGAAGATCGACCTGCAGAAAAATTAGTTCGCGCCAATGCCTATCGATCCTGCACTTCACGTTCAGCTTTACAAGCAAGATGGAATAAACGAGTGATATTATTATACTCCTTACACTCTAAAATGGTATGAATCTCTCTATTTAATCCACCCATAAAACGTGCAAGCATAGCTTCATTCTCCTCAACAATACCACATCTAATCATGCCAGTTTGTAATTCCTGATAATATTCTTCTACAGAATTTTTTCCTTGTCTTAAGCGCTGCAATTTTTGAAGTAATTCACGTTGATAATATGGTGGAACCCAACGAGTACGCATAGCAGTTTTCAAAGCAGCCCACGTAGTGGGAATAGGATATAATCTACAATGTTCAGACCACCATACACATGCAAAACTATTAAAAGCACAAACAGCAGCAGCAACACGTCACTCCTCGGGATATTGTAAACATGTAAAACGTTGTTCAGTTTCTAACTCCCAAGTAAGATATATATTAGGAACATATCTACCCTCAAATGGTGGAATATTCAATTTCAGTTTAGGAAGGTGGTCATGATCTCGTACCTGAGCTGGTAATGCAGCCCTACCATTGCGATTATTGGCATGTGGACGACCTGGTGCTGGTACGTAGTTCTGATTTTGATCAACCTCATCCTCGTAATCGCCCGCATAATCGTCCTCCTCAGCGGCAGCAGTAGCCATAGAAGCATCAACAGTAGGTGCAGCGGCACCAGAAGTTTGACCAGGCTCAAGGGGAACGCGCTGTGCTCGTCCCACTTTATTTGGAAGGCGACATTGTTGTTGTTGTAGAGGTGCGACAGGTGCAGCCGGCGGTGGTTGTGGAAGACGCGCGAGCAATTCATTAAACTTGTTATCGAGCTTTGTTTCGAACATCTTCTCAATTCCATCTATCTTCTCCATGGCCTCTTCAAATCTGTTTAGCACATCTTGCACCTGTCCACTCATCATTTGCTGAAATTTATCATGTAGCTGTTTGTTTGTCATGTTCTCCCAATCAGTCTCATCGGCTTGTGATCCTGCCATGGTTAGCAGCAATAGAAACACACAAGAATAAGATCCTACAGACTACTAGGAAGTGGTGGTGGTGGTGTATCACAAAACCGTCAAGCGAATCTCAAATGCTTACCAGTTCTTACCCAGCAGCAGGTGGTGATCGGCAACCGGTGTAGTCAAAACTCACAAAGCTTGGATAGAGCGATTGCCAGGTGGTGTCAAACGCACGATGTAGATGTATGTGGGGCTGGGAAGGCTTATGATATGGTAGCAAAAAGGGTCAGCAATAATCAATTCAGAGATGCAAAGTTGAATAAACGCTCAACGACGGTACTGTGCTGGTCCTAGGCTAGACCGTACTAGAGACGCGAGCCTAGAACACTAACAAAATCACGGCGCGGCACATAAACAAGGGAAGAGCACACTCTAAAAAAAAAATTCGTTTTTTTTGTGCTCTTTTTTTTCCGCTTTTTTTTTTTGCAAAAAATCACTATAATGGCGAGTGTCTCAAAACTCTTCCCAAGTCAAACTATCAGGATTGGCACGAAAAAAAAATTTGACAATTTTTTTTTCGGAAATCAGGGCAGCGACGACGAAAAAGTGCGACAAAAAATCACTATGATGGCGAGTGTCTCAAAACGCTCCCTGGGACCTAAAAATAGGATAGGGAAAAAATATTTTTGACTGCCGAAATTTTGGCCCAAAAACTGCCCAGGGGTCTCCAGACTTTTTTTTTCCGAAACCTACTCAGGCAAGGAAACACGAATCGGAAAATAGATGGGTCTCAAAAACAAACCTAATATGAAAAGAACTCGGATTGGTGGTGGATATATGGTGGTATATGGCAGCGGTGGTGGTATATGGCAGCGGTGGTGGTATATGGTGCGGCGGCGGCGTGACAAACTGTGACAGAACTCGAAACTCTAAAGGATTAGACGCTAAGACCAGCAACTAGACACGACGATGCAACCGCAAATTCAACAAAGCAAAAACCCTAAAAAGATTATGCAAAGGCTCAGATTGGTTCGGATATGATGAACTAACCCTAAATTTTTTTTTGGCTTTTTCGTGGACTGTAGGTATGAAGAACAGACTCAATCTAAACTACGAAAAACTGTAAAATCTCACCGAGCAACCTGGAAATCTGATACCACTTGATAGAGGCGAGGGTGTCCCGATCTTTCGATAAGATGATAGCTATCATTTTTGGTGGAGTAGACTTTTACGATCCGACAACGAACGTGCGGGGACGTCGCGCCTTAGCAATCGCTAAACCAACTCCGAGAGGTTATTGACCACGCCGGAGCACAATCAACCTGACCACGAGCGTCTATCTCCTGCAAGCAAACGAAGAACAAGCAAGAAACTAAGATTTGCAATCTGGATATCGCGAATATAAGATGAAAGCTTTATTGATCAAGGTGGGGTTCTGTGACGTCTTGGTCTGGTCGTTGAACACAAATGAAGTACGCGAAGTTGCAGCTATGGCGAACTTTTAATCTAAACAAAACCCAAAGTCTAAACGGTGCCCTAAGGGCTGTATATATGGAGGAAGAGGAGGGGATTTCGTGGCCCTTGAAAGAGGGGTCCGAAACCAACCCTATCTCTTGTTTCCCCACACATACGGACTCTAAAAATAGCCTATACTCAAGTATTTCGAAATTACATGGGCCTGGCCCAATAATAATATGACGCAGCACCTATAATAGCCTCTGGACGAAATTTATGAAGTGGCATCTTGTATATTTCGTCCAAGGCTTCCTACACTCATTATGGTGGCTTCAAAGTCCTGAAATCATCACTTGTAACTCCGTTCTTGTTCCCCTTGTGCATGCCATCATCTCCATGCTTGAACTCGCTCCAAGGTTCCTCTTTCTTGTCCAAGCTAGGCCCTTCATTTGTAAGCAAAACAAATGTATCCAATTTAGGCAGCATCATATTCTCATGAACTTTAGATTCATTACCAAGAAACGAAAGTACCTGATATTTTAATTGGCGTGCGCGAGCTCTAGTAATTTGTCCAGTATGTATAGAAGCAGGGGCTGTGGGTGTAACAATGGTATTGATGTCCTCATCAGTTCTTGTTCCCCTTGCGCATGCCATCATCTCCATGCTTGAACTTGCTCCAAGGTTCCTCTTTCTTGTCCAAGCTAGGCTCTTCATTTGTAAGCAAAAGAAATGTATCCAATTTAGGCAGCATCATATTCTCATGAACATTAGAATCATTACCAAGAAACAAAACTACCTGATAATTTAATTGGCGTGCGCGAGCTCTAGTAATTGGTCCAGTATGTATAGCAGCAGGGGCTGTGGGTGTAACAATGGTATTGATGTCCTCATCATCCTCCCCTTCTTGAAATGAAGTCGTCCTCGACGGAAGCTCATCTTCCTCTCCCAAATAAGGCTTCAAATCTGCAATGTTAAAAGTGGGACTAACCCCAAAATCTGCAGGCAGCTAAAGTTTATATGCATTATCATTTATTTTCTCTAACACCTTAAAAGGACCATCAGCACGTGGCATTAGCTTTGATTTACGCAAATCAGGAAATCTATCCTTACGCAAATGTAACCAAACAAGATCTCCAGGTGCAAAAACAACATGTTTTCTACCCTTATCTCCAGCAAGTTTATATTTAGCATTCATACGCTCAATGTTCTCCTTAGTTAACTCATGCATTTTTAAGATCAATTCAGCACGTTGTTTAGCATCAAAATTAACCTTCTCCGAAGATGGAAGAGGCAACAAATCAATAGGTGCACGAGGTAGGAAACCATATACAATTTCAAAAGGGCACATCTTAGTAGTAGAATGCAACGAACGATTATAAGCAAATTCAATAAGAGGCAAGCATTCTTCCCACATTTTCTTGTTATTCTTCAAAACAGCCCTAAGCATAGTAGACAAAGTTCTATTGACTACTTCAGTTTGTCCATCAGTTTGGGGGTGACAAGTAGTACTAAAAAGCAGTTTAGTCCCCAACTTAGCCCATAAACATCTCCAAAAGTGGCTAAGAAATTTGGTATCACGATCTGAAACAATAGTATTTGGCACACCATGCAAGCGAATAATTTCACGAAAGAACAAATCAGCAACATTAGCAGCATCATCGCTTTTATGACATGGTATAAAGTGTGCCATTTTCGAGAACCTATCCACGACAACAAATATGCTATCCCTCCCCTTCTTTGTTCAAGGTAAACCCAAAACAAAGTCCATGGATATAACCTCCCATGGAACACTAGGTACAGGCAAAGGCATATATAAACCATGAGGATTGAGTCATGACTTAGCTTTTTGACATGTAGTGCAGCGAGCAACAAAGCGCTCAACATCCCGTCTCACCTTTGGCCAAAAGAAATGTGTAGCAAGTACATCCTCCGTCTTCTTTATGCCAAAGTGTCCCATTAATCCTCCTGCATGCGCCTCCTGCAACAACAAAAGATGAACGGAGCTAGCTGGAATGCATAGCTTGTTAGCACGAAACACAAATCCATCGTTAACGACGAACTTATTCCATGTTCTCCCTTCTTTACAATTCTGCAATACATCTTTAAATTCAGGATCATGCACATATTGATCTTTGATGGTCTCCAAACCAAATATTTTAAAGTCAAGTTGTGAAAGCATAGTATAACGACGAGACAAAGCATCAGCAATAACATTTTCTTTACCCTTCTTGTGTTTAATGACATAAGGGAAAGTCTCAATGAATTCAACCCATTTAGCATGTCTACAGTTCAGTTTTGCTTGACTTTTAATGTGTTTCAAAGATTCATGATCAGAATGTATAACAAATTCTTTGGGCCATAAATAATGTTTCCATGTTTCTAAGGTCCGAACAAGAGCATATAATTCTTTATCATAAGTAGAATAGTTCAGACTAGGCCCACTCAATTTTTCAGAAAAGTATGCAACAGGTTTGCCATCTTGTAATAACACACCTCCTAATCCAATTCCACTAGCATCACATTCAAGCTCAAAAGTCTTATTAAAATCAGGAAGTTGGAGTAAAGGAGCATGTGTCAACTTATCATTCAATACCGTGAAGGCTTCTTCCTGTGCGGTACCCCAAACAAAAGGCACATCCTTCCTTGTAAGCTCATTGAGAGGTGCAGCAATGGTGCTAAAATCTCTCACAAAACACCTATAGAAACCAGTGAGGCCAAGGAAACTCCTCACTTGTGTGACCGTTTTGGGCTGCGGCCAACTCTCAATAGCTTCAATCTTGGCTTTATCAACTTCAATTCCCTGTGGAGTAACAACATAGCCAAGAAAAGATACTCGGTCGGTGCAAAAGGTGCACTTCCCAAGGTTACCAAACAAACATGCATCACGTAGAGCAATAAAAACAGCACGTAAATGTTCCAAATGTTCCTCCAAAGATCTGCTATAAATCAATATATCATCAAAGTAAACTACCACAAATCGTCCAATGAAAGCACGTAAAACTTTGTTCATTAATCTCATGAAAGTACTAGGTGCATTAGTTAACCCAAAAGGCATGACTAACCATTCATATAAACCAAACTTAGTTTTAAATGTTGTTTTCCATTCATCTCCCAATTTCATACAAATTTGATGGTATCCACTACGCAAATCAACTTTGGAGAATATTGTAGAGCCACTCAATTCATCAAGCATATCATCTAGCCTAGGAATAGGATGACGATAGCGAATAGTAATATTATTATTGCCTCTACAATCAACACACATACGTGATGTACCATCCTTTTTTGGCACTAGTATAATAGGAACAGCACATGGACTAAGAGATTCGCGTATATAACCTTTGTCGAGCAGCTCCTGTACTTGACGCATAATCTCCTTCGTCTCCTCTGGATTGGTACGGTATGGCGCACGGTTTGGCAATGAAGCACCGGGAATTAAGTCAATCTGGTGCTCAATCCCGCGAATAGGTGGTAATCCCGGTGGCACGTCTTGTGGAAAGACATCAGCGAACTCGAATGAAAATAACGTCTCTTTGCACACAAAAGCATAGCAAACTGATTTGCTGAAATCTAGCTCATCAATATCAGATTTGGTGGCAAGTAAACATGCACTTTTCAATTTAATTTCAGAAGCAACACTAGATGGTTTATTATTAGGCTTCATTTGTTGCTCAAATTCTTTTGCCACAATCTGATTTTCACTCTTATTTTTCTCCTGTTTTGCTTTCCTAGCTCTCTTAATATCATCTTTCAAAATAGAATCAGGAGTCATAGGAAGCAAAGTAATATGTTTATCCTTATGAACAAGAGTATACTGATTGTTTCTACCATGGTGTACAGAATTTTTATCAAATTGCCATGGTCTACCAAGTAATAATGAACATGCTTGCATGGGTACCACATCACAATCAACATAATCAGCATATGTAGAGATACTAAAATGCACACGAATAGTACTTGTTACCTTAACCTTGCCGCTGTTGTTGAACCATTGGATATAGTAAGGATGTGGATGTGGTCTTGTGGTGAGAGATAGCTTCTCCACCATCTCCATGCTAGCCAAGTTGTTGCAGCTCCCTCCATCTATGATGACACGAACAGAACGTTCCTTCACAACTCCCTTTGTATGGAACAAATTATGCCTCTGATTTTGCTCAGCTTGTGTGACCTGCACACTCAAAACACGTTGAGCAACTAAACATTCATACCAGTCAGCGTCTTCAGGAGCCATGTATTGCGTCTCATGATCAGAATCATCTCCACCGTGTTCTTCACTTGTAATAAGAGCCAAAGTCTCCTCATCATAGTCACTAGCGGACTCATACCCACCATCCTCAGTAGCAATCATAACACGCGGAGAATGGCATTCTCTCGCATAATGACCTCTTCCCTTACAACGACGACAAATAATATCATGTGTGTGCCCTGTTGATGCCATAGATGAACAAGAGCTCTGGGCAGGCCCAGAAGGTGTACTCTTGGCAGATGGTGGTGGTGGTGCCTGTTTTCTTGTATCTCGGTTGGAATTAGCGGCTGAAGTCAGTGGTGCTGCAGTAGGACGTGTGGGAGTAGAGGAGGCACGCGGTGTCCATGATGAAGATCGACCTGCAGAAAAATTAGTTCGCGCCAATGCCTGTCGATCCTGCACTTCACGTTCAGCTTTACAAGCAAGATGGAATAAACGAGTGATATTATTATACTCCTTATACTCTAGAATGGTCTGAATCTCTCTATTTAATCCACCCATAAAACATGCAAGCATAGCTTCATTCTCCTCAACAATACCACATCTAATCATGCCAGTTTGTAATTCCTGATAATTCTTCTACAGAATTTTTTCCTTGTCTTAAGCGCTGCAATTTTTGAAGTAATTCACGTTGATAATATGGTGGAACCCAACGAGTACGCATAGCAGTTTTCAAAGCAGCCCACGTAGCTGGAATAGGATATAATCTACAATGTTCAGACCACCATACACATGCAAAACTAGTAAAAGCACAAACAGCAGCAGCAACACGTCTCTCCTCGGGATATTGTAAACATGTAAAACGTTGTTCAGTTTCTAACTCCCAAGTAAGATATATATCAGGAACATATCTACCCTCAAATGGTGGAATATTCAATTTCAGTTTAGGAAGATGGTCATGATCTCGTACCTGAGCTGGTAATGCAGCCCTACCATTGCGATTATTGGCATGTGGACGACCTGGTGCTGGTACGTAGTTCTGATTTTGATCAACCTCATCCTCGTAATCGCCCACATAATCGTCCTCCTCAGCTGCAGCAGGAGCCATAGAAGCATCAACAGTAGGTGCAGCGGCACCAGAAGTTTGACCAGGCTCAAGGGGAACGCGCTGTGCTCGTCCCACTTGATTTGGAAGGCGACGTTGTTGTTGTTGTAAGGTGCGACAGGTGCAGCCGGCGGTGGTTGTGGAAAATGCGCGAGCAATTCATTAAACTTGTTATCGAGCTTTGTTTCGAACGTCTTCTCAATTCCATCTATCTTCTCCATGGCCTCTTCAAATCTGTTTAGCACATCTTGCACCTGTCCACTCATCATTTGCTGAAATTTATCATGTAGCTGTTTGTTCGTCATGTTCTCCCAATCAGTTTCATCGGCTTGTGATCCTGCCATGGTTAGCAGCAATAGAAACACACAAGAATATGATCCTACAGACTACTAGGAAGTGGTGGTGGTGGTGTATCACAAAACCGTCAAGCGAATCTCAAATGCTTACCAGTTCTTACCCAGCAGCAGGTGGTGATCGGCAACCGTTGTAGTCAAAACTCTTAAAGATTGGACAGAGCGATTGCCAGGTGGTATGAAACGCACGACGTAGATGTATGGGGAGCTGGGAAGGCTTATGATATGGTAGCAAAAAGGGTCAGCAATAATCTATTCGGAGATGCAAAGTTGAATAAATGCTCAACGACGGTACTGTGCTTGTCCTAGGCTAGACCGTGCTAGAGACGCGAGCCTAGAACACTATTAAAATCACGGCACTGCACATAAACAAGGGAGGAGCACATTCTGAATTTTTTTCTCTTTTTTTTTGCACTTTTTTCCTCTTTTTTTTTTGCTCCGCAACAAATTTTTTTTTTCAAAAAAGTCTACAAATGGTCTAAAAACTGCCTAGCCATAATTTTCTAGACTTAGTTTTTTTTTTTGAAACTGGAACTATTTTTCTACTGCAGGTAGTACGAAAGTTCGGGAGTCCTACTCTGTCACGACTCGGAGTATGGCGTGATCTGGAAATCCAAAACAGAGTAACAAAATACTGGACTCAGACTAGGACTAGTGGCGGAGATGAATCTGGTGGAACTCGGCCTGGTGGCGGATATATGTTGCAGGTGGACTCGGATTGGCGTGATGGTGGCGGATAGGTGGTGGCGTATAGGGACTCGGATTGGCGGTGAATATGTGGTGGTGGTATATGGCAGCGGCGATGAAGTTGGTGCGGTGGTGGTATATGGCAGCAGCGATGATGATGATGCGGTGGTGATATATGGCAGCGGCGACGTGACAACCTGTGAACAGAACTCGAAACTCTAAAGGACTAGACGCTAAGACCAGCAACTTGACACGACGATGCAACCGCAAATTCAACAAAGCAAATACAGAAAAGATTATGCAAAGGCTCAGATTGGTTCGGATATGATGAACTAACCCTAATTTTTTTTTTGGCTTTTTCGTGGACTGTAGGTATGAATAACACACTCGATCTAAACTACGAAAAACTATAAAATCTCACCGAGCAACCTGGAAATCTGATACCACTTGATAGAGGTGAAGGTGTCCCGATGTTTCGATGAGATGGTGGCTATCGTTTTCTGTGGGAGTCAACCTTGACGATCCGACTACGAACGTGCGAGACGTCGCGCCTTAGCAATCGCTATACCAACTTCCAAGGGTTATTGACCACGCCGGAGCACGATCAACCTGACCACGAGGGTCTGTTTCCTGCAAGCAAACGAAGAACAAGCAAGAAACTGAGATTGCAATCTGGATATTGCGAATATAAGAGGAAAGCTTTATTAATGAAGGTGGGGTTCTGTGACGTCTTGGTCTGGTCGTTGAACACAAACGAAGTACGCGAAGTTGCAGCTATGGCGAACTTTTAATCTAAACAAAACCCAAAGTCTAAACGGTGCCCTAAGGGCTATATATATGGAGGAAGAGGGAGGGAATTTCATGGCCCTTGAAGGAGGGGTCCGAAACCAACCCTATCTCTTGTTTTCCCACACATACGGACTCTAAAAACAGCCTATACTCAAGTATTTCGAAATTACATGGGCCTGGCCCATTAATAAGGTGACGCAGCACCTATAATAGCCTCTGGATGAAATTTATGAAGTGGCATCTTGTATATTTCGTCCAAGGCTTCCTGCACTCATTATGGTGGCTTCAAAGTCCTGAAATCATCACTTGTAACTCCGTTCTTGTTCCCCTTGCGCATGCCATCATCTCCATGCTTGAACTTGCTCCAAGGTTCCTCGTTCTTGTCCAAGCTAGGCCCTTCATTTGTAAGCAAAACAAATGTATCCAATTTAGGCAGCATCATATTCTCATGAACATTAGAATCATTACCAAGAAACAAAAGTACCTGATAATTTAATTGGCGTTCGCGAGCTCTAGTAATTGGTCCAGTATGTATAGCAGCAGGGGCTGTGGGTGTAACAATGGTATTGATGTCCTCATCACATGATGAGGAGGAAAGTTTTCGTGGGGCTCAGGGTTTTCGTCAGGGCCTGCTCATGTTTCTTGGCGCCCCACTGGATCTTCGTAATACTGAGAATATTAGGGTGGTAGTTAATACTTTTGGCAAGTTTCATCATTGGAACAGCGAGGATCGTTATCTTGTCAGAACTTTGGTGTTTGCATCTTTTCTTGAAGACATTCTTATGCCACGTGATGTGGTTTTCATGGAGTATGTGCCTTGGGGGGGGAGCTAGGGTATCTTGGACAGCTCCTCTCTACATTCTTGGAGCTAATTTTGCAAAGCAAATGCCACAAGATGAGGACCGGATGCCCATCAATGGCAATCCACATCCGTTGCCTGGTGTGCCATTCCCTGAGATGCCACCTTTTATCTTGCCTCCATTTCCAGCCTTGGGATGGAATGATGTTCCTCCCCCCCAGAGCAACCAGCACCTGCTGAAGATGGAGATGACAATTGGGGCAATTGGAATGAACCTAAAGAGCAGCCAGTGGTTCAAGACCAAGAGTCGATGGTATTGTACTTATCAAATCACCCTAGTTCAGAGGCACAGCAAGCTCAGCCAATACCTGTCATAGATGTTGAGGAGGAGCAGCCAGTTGAGCCAGCTTTGGATTTGGTGGATTTTCAGGCTGAAGAGGAGATTAATAACTGGGCCATTGTTGTTTATCAGCCACAAGTGATCTATCAGCCATCTGCTTTGGATGTTCAGTCTGTTTGTGTGCCTTTTGGGCCTCCACTGCCTCCTGAGATGGTTTGGAGGAGATCTTTCGAGAACCTTTTGCAAGCTCCAATTGTGTTTGAGGTCCCAAAACCCTTATTTATGCAGCCTACATCTCCTGTTGTTCTACCAAAGAGGAATTGAGATTTGGCTTTCAGGCAGGATGGTTTTCCATTGCTTGCTTGGAAAGAGCAAGAAGCAGTGAGACCAGTGGCTAGGGCTCTTTTCTCAGAGGGCCAAGCTTCAGTTGAGCCTACCCCTTCTGCTTTGGGCAAGAAAGTCAGGAGGCCTCGCAAGACTTTGGCGCCAACACCAATTATTGAAACTTGTGTCAGAATGTGTACAAGGGGTTCAGTCCAGAGAGATTGTTTCAAGCCCATCTTCCATGAATTGGTTCCCTAGCCCAAGAGGAAGAAGCCCAAGGCCAGGCCTTTTACTGCTGAGATGCCTGATGACCCAGCACATTCAAAGATCCCTCCTGCAACTCCAGCCAATCGTCTTCAGGAAATTGGGCATGAACTGGGCATGGAAGACAAGCTCCTGACAGTGGAAGCACTTATGGTGGATCCACTCCATGCTGGCAGCAACACTTCAAATGATTAGTGTGTTTAATTTCTTCTGGGTTTGGCAAACCCCTGAATTTGCTACTTATCTGTCTTGGTTATTGCTGCTCTTTTGTGATAAACTTCTATGTAATAATTGTATGACAGACTCCTGTGGGATTTATGTGCATGTGGCATTGTGTGTCATGTGGATCTCTGCTCTTATCTTGAATTATTATTATCAGTAATTCTTGTAGAAACAGGAATGTTTTGTGTTGGAATGTTAGTGGTTTGGATGCTGAGACTAGACAAAGGGCAGTTAGACAGAAAATGGAGGAGAGCCAGTGTGCTATTGCATGTTTTCAGGAAACTAAATGCACCTCTTTTGATTTGAGAACAATTAGAAACTTCTGCCCTAAGAGGTTTGACTGCTTTGCTTTCTCCCCCTCTTTGGATGCTTCTAGGGGTATTCTTGTTGTTTGGAATTCTTCAGTCTTTGTAGGAACACTATTGGAAGTTCACCAATTTGCTGTGGTGATTGAATTTGTCTCTAGGAAAAATAATGAGCACTGGACCTTGGTCTCTGTCTATGGTCCTTGTCAGGGTGAAGCTAGAGACTTATTTGTGAGTTGGCTCTATAACCTGCAGATTCCCTTGGGACATCATTGGCTTCTGATTGGAGATTTCAATTTCATTAGATCCACTGATAATAGAAACCTGCCTGGGGGTGATTTAAATGATATTTTATCTTTAATGAGATTATTGGGCACCTGGGTCTCTTGGAATTGCCTCTGAAAGATAGATCTTTTACTTGGTCAAACATGCAGGACAACCCCCTTTTGGAACAACTAGACTGGTTTTTTACTTCTGTGGATTGGATATCTTATTACCCTATGCCTGAAGTGATTCCCTTAGCTAGAACTGCATCTGATCATATTCCTCGTGTGGTCACAATCAAAACATCTATTCCAAAATCAAATCTTTTTAGGTTTGGGAATTATTGGTTAGAACTTGAGGGATTTATGGATTGTGTGGAGCACTCATGGCAGAAACCTTCAAGGAAGGGCCATATCACTGCTAGAATTGCAGATAAATTAAAGGCTACGAGGATGAGCCTCAAGAGATGGCAGCTAAATGTCTCAAAACTCAAGGACCTGATTGCAAAATGCAACCAAGTATTACTGCTTTTGGATGAGCTGGAGGAACTTAGGCATCTTTTTAGACCTGAGTTTAATTTTAGAAAGATTGTTAAAATGCATGTGGAAAAATTGCTCCATCTACAATTTCTATATTGGAAGAAGAGATGTACTATTAGGTACATAAAAGTAGGTGGGGAAAACACAAAGTTTTTTCATGCAATGGCCACTGAGAGACACAGGAGAAATTCAATTGCAAGCTTGAGATTACCTGATGGCACAGTGGTCACTGAGCATTCTCAGATGGAGGGAGTGATTTGGAATTGCTTCAAGAACAGAATGGGTGTTTGAAGAGGAATTTTGATGGGCTTTGATTTACCTGCTTTACTCACTCCTGTGGAGGGACTTGAAGTACTAACTAAGCCTTTTGAGAAGTAAGAAATGAATAACATTGTGAAGCACATGCCAATTGATAAAGCTCCAGGGCCTGATGGCTTCAATGGCCTTTTCTTGCAGAAATGTTGGCACATCATTTCTAAAGAATTTTGTGGGTTAGCTCATGTTTTCGATGATGGCACTGCTGCTCTGGAAAACATCAATGGATCATACATTACTCTAGTACCTAAAAAGTTGTCACCAGAGGAAGTTGGAGACTACAGACCTATTTCTTTGACTGGGATGGGCTTGAAGTTTCTATCAAAAATGGGAGCTAATAGATTCCAAGGTATGATCATGCAATGCATTCATAAGAATCAGTATGGTTTTATAAAGAGCAGAACAATACATGACTGCATTGGTTGGACCGTTGAGTATCTGCATCAGTGTCATCAGTCCAAGATTACCATTGTTATTCTTAAGCTTGATTTTGAGAAAGCTTTTGACTCTCTGGAGCATGAGGCTATTGTTCAAATTTCGAGGCACAAAGGTTTTAATAAGAAGTGGATTCTTTGGATGAAACAGTTGCTCTCTACTGGCAGCTCTTTAGTCTTGCTTAATGGAGTACCTGGGAGAAAGTTTCTTTGCAAAAAGGGAGTTAGGCAAGGTGACCCAGTCTCCCCATTGCTCTTTGTCCTTGCTGCTGATCTTCTTCAGACATGATAAATGATATGTATAGAAGAGGCATCCTGCAGCCTATACCCTGCCATGATCAGGATTATCCTATTTTTCAATATGCAGATGATACACTAATCATTTTTCCTGCAGACAAAACTCAGCTCATTGCTTTGAAGGACATGCTGAAGGTCTTCTCTCAATCAATTGGGTTAGATGTGAATTACCATAAGTCATTTATCATCCCAATAAATGTTGACCCTGCCCCTATGTGTGAGCTTGCCATAGCTTTTGGGTGTCAAATTGGGAAAATGCCATTAAAATATCTAGGTCTGCCAGTGGGAACTACCAGGCCAAAAATGATTGATTTCATGCCTATGGTGGACTGTATGGAGGGTAGAATGTCTGTCAGTTCCTCTTTCCTCAATCAAGGGGAAAGATTATAATTTCTGAATTCCGCCTTATCCTCCATCCCATCTTCTTCCTTTGTAGCTTGGTCATTCCTGCTGGTATTTTGAAACAGCTAGAAAGGATTCAAAGATAGTGCCTTTGGAGGAAACACAGGGATGAGCCTACTCCATCCTTAGCTACTTGGGAGCTCATTTGTAGGCCTAAAAATAAGGGGGGGCTTGGTATCCTCAACCTAGGGGTGCAGAACATTGCTCTTCTCCTCAAGCATGCAAACAATTTTATGAATAGGAAAGATCTACCATGGGTGTCTTTAATATGGGACTCCTACTACCATGGCAGAGTGCCACAGGCAACAAGTGATTGTGGATCTTTCTGGTGGAGGGATATATGCAAGGTAATGCAGAACTTCAGAGACTGTTCATGGGTTCAGATTAATGAGGGAGATACTGCTCTTTCTTGGTCTGATCACTGGAAAATTGGTGAGGAGGTTACTACTCTATAGACCAGGTATCCTAGGTTTTTTTCCTATGCTAAGGTTCCTTGGATTACAGTCAAAGAGTTTTTTGATACTCAAGATATTTTTGAAAAATTCCACCTTCCCCTGTCAGAGCAGGCTTATGAGGAATTAACCATTTTACAATCTCTGATGGAAACTCATAGTAGAGTTGCTGGATTGAAGGACACCTGGTTTTGGAAAGGGTCCACAAAGGATTACAAGCCAAAGATGTTTTACTCTCACACCTATGTGGCTCAATCCTTTAATCCTTTGCTTAATTGGGTATGGAAATCTGCTTGCACTATGAAAATAAAAGTGTTTGCTTGGATGCTCATTATGGAAAGATTGAACACAAATGATATGGTGGAAAGGAGGCATTGGTATATTGAGGATGGAGTGAATTGTGTGCTCTGCCCTCTGCAGACAAGAGAGACAAGGGACCACCTATTCTTCAACTGCAATTTCAGTGTGAGGGTGTGGAACTAGCCCCAGATAGACTGGTCAAATGGTGGTTTAATGAATGAGGTGGTTATTCAGGCTAGGAGGAATTTTCATAAGCCATTCTTCACTGAAGTGGTCTTCATTGCTTGCTGGAATATTTAGATTATCAAGAATGGCAAAGTGTTTAGGAATGAAAGGGCCAGGTTTAACAAATGGAGAAGTGCCTTCATTCATGACATTTCCATTATTCAACACCGAATTAAGTCTGCTTTTAAGGATGATCTCCTGAAATGGATCTCTTTCCTGCCTCCTTGAGGTTCTTTGTTGTTTTTCTTTCTTTAGCTTACTTAGATTAGCCCTCCCTGGTTACATCTTGTAATCCTTGTACTTGTATTTCCTTCTTATTAATAAAGCTTTTGATCTGCTGTGGGGGTGTTGCCCCATAGTTTCCAGTCAAAAAAAAAAGATGAGGCCCGAGTGGCCGAGGTGTAGCAAGAGCTCAAGGAAGCCGTCACTAAATGTGAGGACCTTGAGCAGAAAAGTAAGGATCAGGCCACCGAACTATCCTCAGGGAAGTTGGAGATCCAGGAGGCGAAGACGGAGGAGTGAGGCGCCCAAGAGGAACTCCGCCAAGTCAGGCTTATTGCAGATGGTAAGCCATACTTACTGCAAAGTGTCTTTGGTGGTAACAGGTTCGCTTTGCTCACGCGAGTATGGCGTTCCCTAGGCACTTTTGCGGATCTTTCGAGGAGTGCGACAGATGCGGTAATGCACTTTGCGTCCCGGGAGGGCGATGCCGAGCATAGGTTGTTTTTAGCGCAGTTCCAAGCGCCCGAGCAGCCTCCCCTCCTTAATAACCAAATGAAGCAGTTGATGGAGTTGCATCGTATGGCAGAGCCAGCCATGAGGGATCTCTGTGTCTGGCTATGGCCTTCAGACCCGTTGCCGAGTAGCTACTTCTGCTTAGTGCAGAAGCTATGCGACGCCGCGCCCCGGACTGACATCCTGAAGCACTCCGTATGCATTGAGGGAGCTTGGATGGCCTTCGCGAAGACCATGGTGCATTGGCCGCAGATCAAGCCAGCCGAGATGGCCACCGGACCCCAGCTCCTGGGAAGGAGCACAGGCGCCCTGAGTAGTATTTTCCCATCGTGATGGATGGTGCTCGGGCAATAGAGGCCCAGTGCTTAAAAGATGTAATTTATGAATGAGCGCACTATCATGTATTAGATGATAGTTAAACTTTTGTGATTTATGATGCGGTTGCTTTGCATGGTATATCATGCTTTGTTTGTTTATTTTTGACTCCTGTCCGGCCGTTTGAGTCTGAAAGTTACCAGTCGTCGGCTTCAGCCCCCTTGTAGATGCTACAAGGGGTGTTTCAACCTTAACACTGTAACCTTAGCCGACATCTCAGTGCCCAGAGGCGGTAGTGTATAAGGGAAAGGAGGCAATCAGACTATGCGGTTTTAGTAATTTCACTTAGCCATAGGAGCTTGATAGTGGGGTCTTTGACTAGCCCCCAGTTTTTTGTGATATTCAGAAGAACCGAGGTAGAGACCATTATCACTTGGTTTGTGTAAAGCCAGACCCTTCGTATGACACGGCGCAACCTCCTTCAATTTTTAGTTTAACACTTGTCATCGGATCGCCGACCAGTTCTCGCTTATTATGACAGTGAGTTTTCGGCTTTCTCCACTGAGGTACTTAACTAGGCGAGCTGGAAGTACAATCGCAGTGGTTCTCCCTTTATCCTCCTAGCCGAACATGCGGAACATAAGAAGGTAAACACAGGAGCAGGGCAAAACAAATATTTACCCAAGACATAATTCGGAACCAATTCATATAATGCAATATCCGAGACGCCGAGTACATAAGATAGAAACTGGTGCCAGAGTGATGCTTGGGGTGAGTGATGAGGACATCAATACCATTGTTACACCCACAGCCCCTGCTGCTATACATACTGGACCAATTACTAGAGCTCGCGCACGCCAATTAAATTATCAGGTACTTTCGTTTCTTGGTAATGATTCTAATGTTCATGAGAATATGATGCTGCCTAAATTGGATACATTTCTTTTGCTTACAAATGAAGGGCCTAGCTTGGACAAGAAAGAGGAACCTTGGAGCAAGTTCAAGCATGGAGATGATGGCATGCGCAAGGGGAACAAGAACGGAGTAACAAGTGATGATTTCAGGACAAGCCACCATAATGAGTGCAGGAAGCCTTGGACGAAATATACAAGATGCCACTTCATAAATTTCGTCCAGAGGCTAGTATAGGTGCTGCGTCACCTTATTATTGGGCCAGGCCCATGTAATTTTGAAATACTTGAGTATAGGCTGTTTTTAGAGTCTGTATGTGTGGGGAAACAAGAGATAGGGTTGGTTTCGGACCCCTCCTTCAAGGGCCATGAAATCCCCCCCTCTTCCTCCATATATACAGCCCTTAGGGCACCGTTTAGACTTTGGGTTTTGTTTAGATTAAAAGTTCGCCATAGCTGCAACTTCGCGTACTTCGTTTGTGTTCAACGACCAGACCAAGACATCACAGAACCCCACCTTGATCAATAAAGCTTTCATCTTATATTCGCAATATCCAGATTGCAAATCTTAGTTTCTTGCTTGTTCTTCGTTTGCTTGCAGGAGATAGACCCTCGTGGTCAGGTTGATTGTGCTCCGGCGTGGTCAATAACCTCTCGGAGTTGGTTTAGCGATTGCTAAGGCGCGACGTCCTCGCACGTTCGTAGTCGGATCGTCAAAGTCTACTCCACCAAAAACGATAGCTATCTTCTCATCGAAAGAACGGGACACCCTTGCCTCTATCAAGTGGTATCAGATTTCCAGGTTGCTCGGTGAGATTTTACAGTTTTTCGTAGTTTAGATCGAGTCAGTTCTTCATACCTAGAGTCCACGAAAAAGAAAAAAAAAATTAGGGTTAGTTCATCATATCCGAACCAATCTGAGCCTTTGCATAATCTTTTCTTTATTTGCTTTGTTGAATTTGCGGTTGCATCGTCGTGTCAAGTTGCTGGTCTTAGCGTCTAGTCCTTTAGAGTTTCAAGTTCTGTTCACAGGTTGTCACGTCGCCGCTACCATATACCACCACCGCACCAACTTCATCGCCGCTGCCATATACCACCACCACATATTCACCGCCAATTCGAGTCCCTATACGCCACCACCTATCCACCGCCATCACGCCAATCCGAGTCCACCTGCAACATATATCCGCCACCAATCCGAGTTCCACCAGATTCATCGCCGCCACCAGTCCGAGTTCCACCAGATTCATCTCCGCCACCAGTCCTAGTCCGAGTCCAGTATTTTGTTACTCTGTTTTGGATTTCCAGATCACGCCATACTCCGAGTCGTGACAGAGTAGGACTCCCGAACTTCCGTACTACCCGCAGAAGAAAAATAGTTCCAGTTTCAAAAAAAATAATTTCTGGCTAGGCAGTTTTTAGACCATTTGTAGACTTTTTCGAAAAATAATTGTTGCGGAGCAAAAAAAAAAGAGGAAAAAAAGTGCAAAAAAAAAGAAAAGAAAAAAAAGAGAAAAAAATTCAGAGTGTGCTCCTCCCTTGTTTACGTGCAGCGCCGTGATTTTAATAGTGTTCTAGGCTCGCGTCTCTAGCACGGTCTAGCCTAGGACCAGCACAGTACCGTCGTTGAGCGTTTATTCAACTTTGCATCTCTGAATTGATTATTGCTGACATTTTTGCTACTATATCATAAGCCTTCCCAGCTCCACATACATCTACATCGTGCGTTTGACACCACCTGGCAATCGCTCTGTCCAAACTTTGAGAGTTTTGACTACAACGGTGGCCGATCACCACCTGCTGCTGGGTAAGAACTGGTAAGCATTTGAGATTCACTTGACGGATTTGTGATACACCACCACCACCACTTCCTAGTAGTCTGTAGGATCATATTCTTGTGTGTTTCTATTGCTGCTAACCATGGCAGGATCACAAGCTGATGAGACTGATTGGGAGAACATGACGAACAAACAGCTACATGATAAATTTCAGCAAATGATGAGTGGACAGGTGCAAGATGTGCTAAACAGATTTGAAGAGGCCATGGAGAAGATAGATGGAATTGAGAAGACGTTCGAAACAAAGCTCGATAACAAGTTTAACGAATTGCTCACGCGTCTTCCACAACCACCACCGGCTGCACCTGTCGCACCTCTACAACAACAACAACGTCGCCTTCCAAATCAAGTGGGACGAGCACAGCGCGTTCCCCTTGAGCCTGGTCAAACTTCTGGTGCCGCTGCACCTACTGTTGATGCTTCTATGGCTCCTGCTGCCGCTGAGGAGGACGATTATGCGGGTGATTACGAGGATGAGGTTGATCAAAATCAGAACTACGTGCAACCACCACCACCAGGTCGTCCACATGCAAATAATCACAATGGTAGGGCTGCATTACCAGCTCAAGTACGAGATCATGACCATCTTCCTAAACTGAAATTGAATATTCCACCATTTGAGGGTAGATATGTTCCTGATATATATCTTACTTGGGAGTTAGAAACTGAACAACGTTTTACATGTTTACAATATCCCGAGGAGAGACGTGTTGCTGCTGCTGTTTGTGCTTTTACTAGTTTTGCATGTGTATGGTGGTCTGAACATTGTAGACTATATCCTATTCCAACTACTTGGGCTGCTTTGAAAACTGCTATGCGTACTCATTGGGTTCCATCATATTATCAACGTGAATTAATTCAAAAATTGCAGCGCTTAAGACAAGGAAAAAATTATCAGGAATTACAAACTGGCATGATTAGATGTGGTATTGTTGAGGAGAATGAAGCTATGCTTGCACGTTTTATGGGTGGATTAAATAGAGAGATTCAGACCATTCTAGAGTATAAGGAGTATAATAATATCACTCGTTTATTCCATCTTGCTTGTAAAGCTGAACGTGAAGTGCAGGATCGACAGGCATTGGCGCGGACTAACTTTTCTGCAGGTCGACCTTCATCATGGACACCGCATGCATCCTCTACTTCCACACATTCTACTGCACCGACACCTCCATCAGCTGCCACCTCCAGCCGTGATACAAGGAAGCAGGCACAACCACCACTATCTGCCAAGAGCACACCTACCGGGCCTGCACAGAGTTCTTCTTCCATGGCATCAACAGGGCACACAAGTGATATTATTTGTCGTCGTTGTAAGGGAAGAGGTCATTATGCGAGAGAATGCAAATCTCAGCGTGTGATGATTGCTACCGAGGATGGTGGGTATGAGTCCGCTAGTGACTATGAGGAGGAGACTTTGGCTCTCATTACACGTGAAGAACACGGTGGAGATGATTCTGAACAAGAGATGCAATACATGGCTCCTGAAGACGCTGACAGGTATGAATGTTTAGTTGCTCAACGTGTTTTGAGTGTGCAGGTCACACAAGCTGAGCAAAATCAGAGGCATAATTTGTTCCATACAAAGGGAGTTGTGAAGGAACGTTCTGTTCGCGTCATCATAGATGGAGGGAGCTGCAACAACTTGGCTAGCATGGAGATGGTGGAGAAGCTCTCTCTCACCACAAGACCATATCCACATCCTTACAATATCCAATGGTTCAACAACAGTGGCAAGGTTAAGGTAACACGTACTGTTCGTGTGCATTTTAGTGTCTCTACGTATGCTGATTTTGTTGATTGTGATGTGGTACCCATGCAAGCATGTTCCTTATTACTTGGTAGACCATGGCAATTTGATAAAAGTTCTGTACACCATGGTAGAAACAATCAGTATACTCTTGTTCATAAGGATAAACATATTACTTTGCTTCCTATGTCTCCTGATTCTATTTTGAAAGATGATATTAATAGAGCTAGTAAGGCAAAACAGGAGCAAAATAAGAGTGAAAATCAGATTGTGGCATAAGAATTTGAGCAACAAATGAATCCTAATAATAAACCATCTAGTGTTGCTTCTGAAATTAAATTGAAAAGTGGATGTTTACTTGCCACCAAATCTGATATTGATGATCTAGATTTCAGCAAATCTGTTTGCTATGCTTTTGTGTGCAAAGAGGCATTATTTTCATTCGAGGACATGCCTTCCTCTTTGCCTCCTGCTGTTACTAACATTTTGTAGGAGTTCGCTGACGTCTTTCCACAAGATGTGCCTCCGGGATTACCACCTATTCGAGGGATTGAGCATCAGATTGACTTAATTCCCGGTGCATCGCTACCCAACCGTGCACCATACCGTACTAATCCAGAGGAGATGAAGGAGATGATGCGTCAAGTCCAGGAGTTGCTCGACAAAGGTTATATACGCGAATCCCTTAGTCCTTGTGTTGTTCCTATTATTCTAGTGCCAAAAAAGGATGGTACATCGCGTATGTGTGTTGATTGTAGAGGCATTAATAATATTACTATTCGTTATCGTCATCCTATTCCTAGACTAGATGATATGCTTGATGACTTGAGTGGCTCTACAATATTCTCCAAAGTTGATTTGCGTAGTGGATACCATCAAATTCGTATGAAATTGGGGGATGAATGGAAAACAGCATTTAAAACAAAGTTTGGATTATATGAGTGGTTAGTCATGCCTTTTGGGTTAACTAATGCACCTAGTACTTTCATGAGATTAATGAACGAAGTTTTACGTGCTTTCATTGGACGATTTGTGGTAGTCTATTTTGATGATATACTGATTTATAGCAGATCTTTGGAGGAACATTTGGAACATTTACGTGCTGTTTTTATTGCTTTACGTGATGCACGTTTGTTTGGTAACCTTGGGAAGTGCACCTTTTGCACTGACCGAGTATCTTTTCTTGGCTATGTTGTTACTCCACAGGGAATTGAAGTTGATAAAGCCAAGATTGAAGCTATTGAGAGTTGGCCACAGCCCAAAACGGTCACACAAGTGAGGAGTTTTCTTGGACTCGCTGGTTTCTATAGGCGTTTTGTGAGAGATTTCAGCACCATTGCTGCACCTCTCAATGAGCTTACAGAGAAGGATGTGCCTTTTGTTTGGGGTACCTCACAGGAAGAAGCCTTCACGGTATTGAAAGATAAGTTGACACATGCTCCTTTACTCCAACTTCCTGATTTTAATAAGACTTTTGAGCTTGAATGTGATGCTAGTGGAATTGGATTAGGAGGTGTTTTATTACAAGATGGCAAACCTGTTGCATACTTTTCTGAAAAATTGAGTGGGCCTAGTCTGAACTATTCTACTTATGATAAAGAATTATATGCTCTTGTTCGGACCTTAGAAACATGGCAACATTATTTATGGCCCAAAGAATTTGTTATACATTTTGATCATGAATCTTTGAAACACATTAAAAGTCAAGCAAAACTGAACCGTAGACATGCTAAATGGGTTGAATTTATTGAGACTTTCTCTTATGTCATTAAACACAAGAAGGGTAAAGAAAATGTTATTGCTGAAGCATTGTCTCGTCGTTATACTATGCTTTCACAACTTGACTTTAAAATATTTGGTTTGGAGACCATCAAAGATCAATATGTGCATGATGCTGAATTTAAAGATGTATTGCAGAATTGTAAGGAAGGGAGAACATGGAACAAGTTCGTCGTTAACGATGGATTTTTGTTTCGTGCTAACAAGCTATGCATTCCAGCTAGCTCTGTTCGTCTTTTGTTGTTGCAGGAGGCGCATGGAGGAGGATTAATGGGACACTTTGGTGTGAAGAAGACGGAGGATATACTTGCTACACATTTCTTTTGGCCAAAGATGAGACGGGATGTTGAGCGTTTTGTTGCTCGCTGCATTACATGTCAAAAAGCTAACTCACGACTCAATCCTCATGGTTTATATATGCCTTTGCCTGTACCTAGTGTTCCTTGGGAGGATATATCTATGGACTTTGTTTTAGGTTTACCTCGAACAAAGAAGGGGAGGGATAGCATATTTGTTGTCGTGGATAGGTTCTCGAAAATGGCACACTTTATACCATGTCATAAAATCGATGATGCTGTTAATGTTGCTGATTTGTTCTTTCGTGAAATTATTCGCTTGCATGGTTTGCCAAATACTATTGTTTCAGATCATGATACCAAATTTCTTAGCCCCTTTTGGAGATGTTTATGGGCTAAGTTGGGGACTAAACTGCTTTTTAGTACTACTTGTCACCCCCAAACTGATGGACAAACTGAAGTAGTCAATAGAACTTTGTCTACTATGCTTAGGGCTGTTTTGAAGAATAACAAGAAAATATGGGAAGAATGCTTGCCTCATATTGAATTTGCTTATAATCGTTCGTTGCATTCTACTACTAAGATGTGCCCTTTTGAAATTGTATATGGTTTCCTACCTCGTGCACCTATTGATTTGTTGCCTCTTTCATCTTCGGAGAAGGTTAATTTTGATGCTAAACAACGTGCTGAATTGATCTTAAAAATGCATGAGTTAACTAAGGAGAACATTGAGCGTATGAATGCTAAATATAAACTTGCTGGAGATAAGGGTAGAAAACATGTTGTGTTTGCACCTGGAGATCTTGTTTGGTTACTTTGCGTAAGGATAGATTTCCTGATTTGCGCAAATCAAAGCTAATGCCACGTGCTGATGGTCCTTTTAAGGTGTTAGAGAAAATAAATGATAATGCATATAAACTTGAGCTGCCTGCAGATTTTGGGGTTAGTCCCACTTTTAACATTGCAGATTTGAAGCCTTATTTGGGTGAGGAAGATGAGCTTCCGTCGAGGACGACTTCATTTCAAGAAGGGGAGGATGATGAGGACATCAATACCATTGTTACACCCACAGCCCCTGCTGCTATACATACTGGACCAATTACTAGAGCTCGCGCACGCCAATTAAATTATCAGGTACTTTTGTTTCTTGGTAATGATTCTAATGTTCATGAGAATATGATGCTGCCTAAATTGGATACATTTGTTTTGCTTACAAATGAAGGGCCTAGCTTGGACAAGAAAGAGGAACCTTGGAGCAAGTTCAAGCATGGAGATGATGGCATGCGCAAGGGGAACAAGAACGGAGTTACAAGTGATGATTTAAGGACTTTGAAGCCACCATAAGGAGTGCAGGAAGCCTTGGACGAAATATACAAGATGCCACTTCATAAATTTCGTCCAGAGGCTATTATAGGTGCTGCGTCACCTTATTATTGGGCCAGGCCCATGTAATTTCGAAATACTTGAGTATAGGCTATTTTTAGAGTCCGTATGTGTGGGGAAACAAGAGATAGGGTTGGTTTCGGACCCCTCCTTCAAGGGCCACGAAATTCCCCCCCTCTTCCTCCATATATACAGCCCTTAGGGCACCGTTTAGACTTTGGGTTTTGTTTAGATTAAAAGTTCGCCATAGCTGCAACTTCGCGTACTTCGTTTGTGTTCAACGACCAGACCAAGACGTCACAGAACCCCACCTCGATCAATAAAGCTTTCATCTTATATTCGCAATATCCAGATTGCAAATCTTAGTTTCTTGCTTGTTCTTCGTTTGCTTGCAGGAGATAGACCCTCGGGGTCAGGTTGATTGTGCTCCGGCGTGGTCAATAACCTCTCGGAGTTGGTTTAGCGATTGCTAAGGCGCGACGTCCTCGCACGTTCGTAGTCGGATCGTCAAAGTCTACTCCACCAAAAACGATAGATATCATCTCATCGAAAGATCGGGACACCCTCGCCTCTATCAAGTATACTCTTGTTCATAAGGATAAACATATTACTTTGCTTCCTATGACTCCTGATTCTATTTTGAAAGATGATATTAATAGAGCTAGTAAAGCAAAACAGGAGAAAAATAAGAGTGAAAATCAGATTGTGGCAAAAGAATTTGAGCAACAAATGAAGCCTAATAATAAACCATCTAGTGTTGCTTCTGAAATTAAATTGAAAAGTGCATGCTTACTTGCCACCAAATCTGATATTGATGATCTAGATTTCAGCAATTCTGTTTGCTATGCTTTTGTGTGCAAAGAGGCGTTATTTTCATTCGAGGACGTGCCTTCCTCTTTGCCTCCTGCGGTCACTAACATTTTGCAGGAGTTCGCTGACGTCTTTCCACACGACGTGCCACCGGGATTACCACCTATTCGCGGGATTGAGCATCAGATTGACTTAATTCCCGGTGCTTCGTTGCCAAACCGTGCGCCATACCGTACCAATCCAGAGGAGACGAAGGAGATTATGCGTCAAGTACAGGAGTTGCTCGACAAAGGTTATATACGCGAATCCCTTAGTCCTTGTGCTGTTCCTATTATTCTAGTGCCGAAAAAGGATGGTACATCGCGTATGTGTGTTGATTGTAGAGGCATTAATAATATTACTATTCGTTATCGTCATCCTATTCCTAGACTAGATGATATGCTTGATGAATTGAGTGGCTCTACAATATTCTCCAAAGTTGATTTGCGTAGTGGATACCATCAAATTCGTATGAAATTGGGGGATGAATGGAAAACAGCATTTAAAACAAAGTTTGGATTATATGCGTGGTTAGTCATGCCTTTTGGGTTAACTAATGCACCTAGTACTTTCATGAGATTAATGAACGAAGTTTTACGTGCTTTCATTGGACGATTTGTGGTAGTCTATTTTGATGATATACTGATTTATAGCAGATCTTTGGAGGAACATTTGGAACATTTACGTGCTGTTTTTATTGCTTTACGTGATGCACGTTTGTTTGGTAACCTTGGGAAGTGCACCTTTTGCACCGACCGAGTATCTTTTCTTGGCTATGTTGTTACTCCACAGGGAATTGAAGTTGATAAAGCCAAGATTGAAGCTATTGAGAGTTGGCCACAGCCCAAAACGGTCACTCAAGTGAGGAGTTTTCTTGGACTCGCTGGTTTCTATAGGCGTTTTGTGAGAGATTTCAGCACCATTGCTGCACCTCTCAACGAGCTTACAAAGAAGGATGTGCCTTTTGTTTGGGGTACCGCACAGGAAGAAGCCTTCACGGTGTTGAAAGATAAGTTAACACATGCTCCTTTACTCCAACTTCCTGATTTTAATAAGACTTTTGAGCTTGAATGTGATGCTAGTGGAATTGGATTAGGAGGTGTTTTATTACAAGATGGCAAACCTGTTGCATACTTTTCTGAAAAATTGAGTGGGCCTAGTCTGAACTATTCTACTTATGATAAAGAATTATATGCTCTTGTTCGGACCTTAGAAACATGGCAACATTATTTATGGCCCAAAGAATTTGTTATACATTCTGATCATGAATCTTTGAAACACATTAAAAGTCAAGCAAAGCTGAACCGTAGACATGCTAAATGGGTTGAATTTATTGAGACTTTCCCTTATGTCATTAAACACAAGAAGAGTAAAGAAAATGTTATTGCTGATGCATTGTCTCGTCATTATACTATGCTTTCACAACTTGACTTTAAAATATTTGGTTTGGAGACCATCAAAGATCAATATGTGCATGATGCTGAATTTAAAGATGTATTGCAGAATTGTAAGGAAGGGAGAACATGGAACAAGTTCGTCGTTAACGATGGATTTGTGTTTCGTGCTAACAAGCTATGCATTCCAGCTAGCTCCGTTCGTCTTTTGTTGTTGCAGGAGGCGCATGGAGGAGGATTAATGGGACACTTTGGCGTGAAGAAGACGGAGGATATACTTGCTACACATTTCTTTTGGCCAAAGATGAGACGGGATGTTGAGCGTTTTGTTGCTCGCTGCACTACATGTCAAAAAGCTAAGTCACGACTCAATCCTCATGGTTTATATATGCCTTTGCCTGTACCTAGTGTTCCTTGGGAGGATATATCTATGGACTTTGTTTTAGGTTTACCTCGAACAAAGAAGGGGAGGGATAGTGATAGAGGCGAGGGTGTCCCGATCTTTCGATGAGATGATAGCTATCGTTTTTGGTGGAGTAGACTTTGACGATCCGACTACGAACGTGCGAGGACGTCGCGCCTTAGCAATCGCTAAACCAACTCCGAGAGGTTATTGACCACGCCGGAGCACAATCAACCTGACCACGAGGGTCTATCTCCTGCAAGCAAACGAAGAACAAGCAAGAAACTAAGATTTGCAATCTGGATATTGCGAATATAAGATGAAAGCTTTATTGATCAAGGTGGGGATCCGAAAGCGGTCTTGGTCTGGTCGTTGGACACAAACGAAGTACACGAAGTTGCAATGGCTAACTTTTAACTAAACAAATCCCAAAGTCTAAACGGTGCCCTAAGGGCTGTATATATGGAGGAAGAGGAGGGGATTTCGTGGCCCTTGAAGGAGGGGTCCGAAACCAACCCTATCTCTTGTTTCCCCACACATACGGACTCTAAAAACAGCCTATACTCAAGTATTTCGAAATTACATGGGCCTGGCCCAATAATAAGGTGACGCAGCACCTATAATAGCCTCTGGACGAAATTTATGAAGTGACATCTTGTATATTTCGTCCAAGGCTTCCTGCACTCATTATGGTGGGTTCAAAGTCCTGAAATCATCACTTGTAACTCCGTTCTTGTTCCCCTTGTGCATGCCATCATCTCCATGCTTGAACTTGCTCCAAGGTTCCTCTTTCTTGTCCAAGCTAGGCCCTTCATTTGTAAGCAAAACAAATGTATCCAATTTAGGCAGCATCATATTCTCATGAACTTTAGAATCATTACCAAGAAACGAAAGTACCTGATATTTTAATTGGCGTGCGCGAGCTCTAGTAATTGGTCCAGTATGTATAGAAGCAGGGGTTGTGGGTGTAACAATGGTATTGATGTCCTCATCATATCGTCATCCTATTCCTAGGCTAGATGATATGCTTGATGAATTGAGTGGCTCTACAATATTCTCCAAAGTTGATTTGCGTAGTGGATACCATCAAATTCGTATGAAATTGGGAGATGAATGGAAAACAGCATTTAAAACTAAGTTCGGTTTATATGAGTGGTTAGTCATGCCTTTTGGGTTAACTAATGCACCTAGTACTTTCATGAGATTAATGAACGAAGTTTTACGTGCTTTCATTGGACGATTTGTGGTAGTCTATTTTGATGATATATTGATTTATAGCAGATCTTTGGAGGAACATTTGGAACATTTACGTGCTGTTTTTATTGCTTTACGTGATGCACGTTTGTTTGGTAACCTTGGGAAGTGCACCTTTTGCACCGACCGAGTATCTTTTCTTGGCTATGTTGTTACTCCACAGGGAATTGAAGTTGATAAAGCCAAGATTGAAGCTATTGAGAGTTGGCCACAGCCCAAAACGGTCACTCAAGTGAGGAGTTTTCTTGGACTCGCTGGTTTCTATAGGCGTTTTGTGAGAGATTTCAGCACCATTGCTGCACCTCTCAATGAGCTTACAAAGAAGGATGTGCCTTTTGTTTGGGGTACCTCACAGGAAGAAGCCTTCACGGTATTGAAAGATAAGTTGACACATGCTCCTTTACTCCAACTTCCTGATTTTAATAAGACTTTTGAGCTTGAATGTGATGCTAGTGGAATTGGATTAGGAGGTGTTTTATTACAAGATGGCAAACCTGTTGCATACTTTTCTGAAAAATTGAGTGGGCCAAGAATTATATGCTCTTGTTCGGACCTTAGAAACATGGCAACATTATTTATGGCCCAAAGAATTTGTTATACATTCTGATCATGAATCTTTGAAACACATTAAAAGTCAAGCAAAACTGAACCGTAGACATGCTAAATGGGTTGAATTTATTGAGACTTTCCCTTATGTCATTAAACACAAGAAGGGTAAAGAAAATGTTATTGCTGATGCATTGTCTCGTCGTTATACTATGCTTTCACAACTTGACTTTAAAATATTTGGTTTGGAGACCATCAAAGATCAATATGTGCATGATGCTGAATTTAAAGATGTATTGCAGAATTGTAAGGAAGGGTAGAAAACATGTTGTGTTTGCACCTGGAGATCTTGTTTGGTTACATTTGCGTAAGGATAGATTTCCTGATTTGCGCAAATCAAAGCTAATGCCACGTGCTGATGGTCCTTTTAAGGTGTTAGAGAAAATAAATGATAATGCATATAAACTTGAGCTGCCTGCAGATTTTGGGGTTAGTCCCACTTTTAACATTGCAGGTCTGAAGCCTTATTTGGGTGAGGAAGATGAGCTTCCGTCGAGGACGACTTCATTTCAAGAAGGGGAGGATGATGAGGACATCAATACCATTGTTACACCCACAGCCCCTGCTTCTATACATACTGGACCAATTACTAGAGCTCGCGCACGCCAATTAAAATATCAGGTACTTTCGTTTCTTGGTAATGATTCTAAAGTTCATGAGAATATGATGCTGCCTAAATTGGATACATTTGTTTTGCTTACAAATGAAGGGCCTAGCTTGGACAAGAAAGAGGAACCTTGGCGCAAGTTCAAGCATGGAGATGATGGCATGCACAAGGGGAACAAGAACGGAGTTACAAGTGATGATTTCAGGACTTTGAAGCCACCATAATGAGTGCAGGAAGCCTTGGACGAAATATACAAGATGTCACTTCATAAATTTCGTCCAGAGGCTATTATAGGTGCTGCGTCACCTTATTATTGGGCCAGGCCCATGTAATTTCGAAATACTTGAGTTTAGGCTGTTTTTAGAGTCCGTATGTGTGGGGAAACAAGAGATAGGGTTGGTTTCGGACCCCTCCTTCAAGGGCCACGAAATCCCCTCCTCTTCCTCCATATATACAGCCCTTAGGGCACCGTTTAGACTTTGGGATTTGTTTAGTTAAAAGTTAGCCATTGCAACTTCGTGTACTTCGTTTGTGTCCAACGACCAGACCAAGACCGCTTTCGGATCCCCACCATTATCAATACTTCATCTATATTCGCAATATCCAGATTGCAAATCTTAGTTTCTTGCTTGTTCTTCGTTTGCTTGCAGGAGATAGACCCTCGTGGTCAGGTTGATTGTGCTCCGGCGTGGTCAATAACCTCTCGGAGTTGGTTTAGCGATTGCTAAGGCGCGACGTCCTCGCACGTTCGTAGTCGGATCGTCAAAGTCTACTCCACCAAAAACGATAGCTATCATCTCATCGAAAGATCGGGACACCCTCACCTCTATCAAGTGGTATCAGATTTTCAGGTTGCTCGGTGAGATTTTACAGTTTTTCGTAGTTTAGATCGAGTCTGTTCTTCTGATGAGGACATCAATACCATTGTTACACCCACAGCCCCTGCTGCTATACATACTGGACCAATTACTAGAGCTCGCGCACGCCAATTAAATTATCAGGTACTTTCGTTTCTTGGTAATGATTCTAATGTTCATGAGAATATGATGCTGCCTAAATTGGATACATTTGTTTTGCTTACAAATGAAGGGCCTAGCTTGGACAAGAAAGAGGAACCTTGGAGCAAGTTCAAGCATGGAGATGATGGCATGCGCAAGGGGAACAGGAACGGAGTTACAAGTGATGATTTCAGGACTTTGAAGCCACCATAATGAGTGCAGGAAGCCTTGGACGAAATATACAAGATGCCACTTCATAAATTTCGTCCAGAGGCTATTATAGGTGCTGCGTCACCTTATTATTGGGCCAGGCCCATGTAATTTCGAAATACTTGAGTATAGGCTGTTTTTAGAGTCCGTATGTGTGGGGAAACAAGAGATAGGGTTGGTTTCGGACCCCTCCTTCAAGGGCCACGAAATCCCCCCCTCTTCCTCCATATATACAACCCTTAGGGCACCGTTTAGACTTTGGGTTTTGTTTAGATTAAAAGTTCGCCATAGCTGCAACTTCGCGTACTTCGTTTGTGTTCAACGACCAGACCAAGACGTCACAGAACCCCACCTTGATCAATAAAGCTTTCATCTTATATTCGCAATATCCAGATTGTAGATCTTAGTTTCTTGCTTGTTCTTCGTTTGCTTGTAGGAGATAGACCCTCGTGGTCAGGTTGATTCTGCTCCGGCGTGGTCAATAACCTCTCGGAGTTGGTTTAGCGATTGCTAAGGCGCGACGTCCTCGCACGTTTTTGATTCGGATCGTCAAAGTCTACTCCACCAAAAACGATAGCTATCTTCTCATCGAAAGAATGGGACACCCTCGCCTCTATCAGTGAGTATTATAGTCAAGCCCCGGTCTATTAGCCGAAAGCATGTAAAGAAAACATGTACCGAACTAGCTTGTTTCGGCGTTGAAGAGCAGAAAAAGTTATGCAACATAAATGACTGCAATGGGACCGTGAAAAATAGTCTTTATTTCTGATAAACTCGTGACGTATATCCGTACAATCCGAACTCTATTACAGATACTTTGTTTAAAAATAAACTTTACAGAGGAAAGGTTTACACAAGGCCTTCATGAGTGGTTTCATGTCCCTACTGTGCCCTGCTACACGTCTGCGCCTTTGCTCTTGAGGGGAGGTGCTCCTTGAAGGAGGTAGTGATCGACGGGAGGGCCCGTGAGAAAGGGTCTTGAGAGATCGCCATAGTATATTAGCTTGATGCTAGGTAGGTCCTAGATGGTACCTACTATTGTCCGAAGACGTGTTTGACCATAGCTCGGTCAAACCAAACACTTGGTCCTTGGGTAGTAGGTCCCCACAGCTGCCCATGGTATTTTGAGCATGAAATTGTGCCTCTGAGGCACGTACTTTACAACTAGCTGGGCCATGCTGTGGGGAGCGTGTCCCTATTTATGTTGAGCATTGGAAGACTCCGGGAGCTAAAATAGTGATCGGGCTCGTTTGCTCGCCTCCCATACCTTGACGGCGGATTGGGACTTCAGCGCCTCATTGCCGACCTGGACTTCGGCTGCCAGAGCCGCTGTGTGCTCCTCGGCCCAGAGTGAGTGCTCCATGTTGCCATTAACAGTGATGACACCCTTGGATCCGGGCATCTTGCGCTTCAGATATGTGTAATGGGGGACGGCGTTGAAGTGAGCGAACGTTGTACGATCGAGAAGTGCATGATAGCTGCTGCGGAAAGGGATGATGTCGAAGATCAAGTCTTCGCTGTGGAAGTTTTCGGGTGAGCCGAACACTACTTCCAGAGTCATGGTGCCCGAGCAGTGGGCTTCGATGCCTGGGATCACACCTTTAAAGGTGGTGTTGCTGGGTTTGATCCTTGACGGATCAATACCCATTTTTCTTACTATATCTCAGTAAATCAGATTGAGGCTACTGCCTCAGTCCATAAGGACTCTAGTTAGGTGGTACCCATCGACAATGGGGTCAAGTACCAGGGCCGCTGATCCTCCATGATGGATACTGGTCGGATGGTCCTTGCGGTCGAAGGTGATTGGGTACGCTGACCATGGATTGAACTTCGGAGTCACCGGCTCTATGGCATAGATGTCCCGAAGAGCGCGCTTCCTCTCCTTCTTGGGTATGTGTGTGACGTAGATCATGTTCACAGTTTTTACCTCGGGAGGGATAGCTTCTGGCCGTCATTATTCGGCCCGTGAGGCTCATCATCATCCTTGCTGCAAGGGCCCTTGCCCTATTCCTCGGTCGTAAGTTTGCCGGCCTGTTTGATCACCCAACAGTTACGGTTGGTGTGGTTGGCGGGCTTGTCTGGGGTGCCGTGGATCTGGCAGGGCCTATCTAGGATTTTGTCTAGCGCGGTAGGGCCATCCTGGTTCCCTTATAGGGCTTCTTCCGCGGTGCTTATTTGGAGTTGTTGAATCCGGCATTTACTGCCGTATCCTCGGCATCGCCGCTATTGTGTCGACGCTTGTTCTTATTGCGTCGTTGTTCCCATTTCCATCCCGAACTTCAGAGGTGCCAGGGTTTTTAGGGTTGTTGCTTCTACGAGCTAACCAATTGTCCTCGCCCGCGCAAAAGCGAGTCATGAGTGAGGTAAGGGCCGACATTGTTTTTGGCTTGTCTTGGCCAAGCTGACGAGCTAGCCATTCGCCCCGGATGATGTGTCTGAAAGCGGCTATTGCCTCAGCATCCGAACAGTCTACGATTTGGTTCTTTTCAGTCAAGAACAGATTCCAAAATTGCCGGGCTGACTCCTCGGGCTGTTGAACAATGTGGCTGAAGTCATCGGCGTCCGGAGGCCGGACATAGGTGCCTTGAAAATTAGCTCGGAAAGCATCCTCGAGCTCCTAATGGAGTTTTCAGGTAGGCTATTTAACCAGTGCCGTGCTGGTACTTTAAGCTTTAGTGGCAGGTATTTTATGGCGTGAAGATCATCTCCTCTGGCCATATGAATGTGGAGAAGCAAATCTTTAATCCACACGGCCGGGTCTGTCGTCCCATCGTATTGTTTAATGTTTACGGGTTTAAACCCTTCAGGGAACTGATGTTGCATCACCTCATCAGTGAAGCACATTGGGTGTGTGGCGCCCCTGACCTGGCTACGTCGTGGCACAGTTCGGCTGCCATCTGGGCCCGGAGTTGCTTCCGAGCTCTATCGTTTCGGTCGCGCCAAGTTTGGTATCCATCCCGTCCAGCAGGGGTGTAGCCTCTAGATCCATAGATGGATCTTGTATGACCTGCTTTAGCGGCGAGGTCGTGTCGTAGGTCATATGGATCCTCAAGATGCATTGGCTCCTAGCCTCTCCGTCGAGGGAGTGCAGGTGGGTTTTGGCCTCTCCAGCCGTCCTGTCCCGTCCTCGAGGGGGGCGGTCTGGCTGGTTGTCTTGAGTGCGTATAGGGGGTGCCGGCTCAAGGGCCTCATCATCGAACTGTGGCAGCAGTCGCCGTTTTGGGTAGCTTTTGGTTTAGTCCTGCCGCGAATTGCTGAAGCCTTCTTCAGCTGCCAAAACCATCGTCCATATGTCATTGAGGGTATTCTGTTCGGCTTTTAGCTGTTGTTGCTTCTTCTTTAAGCTTCGGGCGGTGGCTATGAGTTGCCGTTTGAACCGCTCCTATTCCAGAGGGTCTTTGGGGACAATGAAGTCCTCGGCCCCAAGGCTTTCCTCATCCTCGGGTAGAGGGAGGTAGTTGTTGTCCTCAGAGTCATTGAGGTCCTCGGGGTTACCTTGGTGCTCGTGTCCCTCTAGGCCATCGAGTTGCTGTTCGGGGGCGACATGGTCGCCGAGGTCCTCCATATCATCTGGAGTATCATTTTCCCTAGTGTCCGTGTTGCTTTCCCTTCCCTTACGCCCCTTGGATCGTCTACGCTGACGTCGGTGTTTGGGAGACTCCTCACCAGGCTTATCACCATCCTTTCTAGGGGTGTCATCGCCGTTTTTCCAGTGGTGCCATTGCCCTTATCATTGGGGGTGTCCACCATATAGACATCATAGGAGGAGGTGGTTGTCCACCGTCCGGTGGTGGGATAGGCAGTGGCGGTATACGCCGTGGTGTCGATATCTTCATCCATGTCGTCGGCCTCCTCAGAAGCGTAGTCCAGCATGTTGGTTAAATCTTCGACAGTGGCTACTAAGTGTGTGGTGGGTCGGACGTAAAATTCCACGTGGCCTGCCTCAAGACCGATCCGAGCATAGGTCGAGGACCTGTCATATGTAATGTTCATCGTGCGGATCCGTGCTAGCGTCTTGTTTAATAGCGAGAGGTCGGCCGGATTCGTCTTCCGATGCCTCTTGAAGATAGCCTCCGGTATGTCAATGCAGGGAGTGTGTTCGGCCAAGGCTGACCCCTGGTTTTCGAATGGTGTCATCGGGTCTGAGCTCAAAGCTAGATCCGAGGTAGGGATCGAGCCAGAGATGGGGTTGAGGAGAAGGTCGGATGTCAAAGCTTCGGTATTTTTAGGCTCACCAAGCAGCGCTGAGAAGCCAGTAAAGACCAGATCACCCCGAGCATCAGCGACATACTCTAGGTTGCCGAATTTGATTTCCTACTCTGGGCAAAGCTGCCGATCCGGTCGAGGTGACCGGACGGATCGGCGTGTAGGACGACGCTGCCGAACGTGAAGAGCTGGCCGGGGATGAAGATATCCCTTGAGCGGATGTCATCGATGATGACTAAGCAAGCCATCGATCCTTTGGTGATCCCACAGCGGAACTCTCAATGAAATCACCAATGTCAATTACAAAACCGGCGGATCTCGGGAAAGGGGTCCCGAGCTGTGAATCTTAAATCAATGGGGAACAAGGAACACAGAGACAGTATTTACCTAGGTTCGGGACCTCTCGAAGAGGTAAAACCCTACGTCCTACTTGATTGTATTGATGTGTGTATGAGGATTACAGAGTTGATCTACCACGAGATCGGATGAACTAAAGCCTAGATGAGTAGGATGATGGTTGTTCTTCTAGCCTCTACGGACTAAACCCTCTGGTTTATATAGACACCAGGGGTACCTAGGGTTACACATAATCGGTTTCCATCAGGGATCAAGCATGCCGATTCTTCTATCTTGACTTGGAGGACACACCAAGGCTATGGAGGTTTCCTTCCCGAACACGAAGTCGCCCATAGTCTGGCCTTCAAGCAATAGATCCAGAGCGGCCCACCAGTCTGGCCCATGAGAGATTGGCCAGCAGCCGGAGGACCCCTTAGTCAAGGACTCCCTCAGGACCCTAGAAGGTTCGCAAGGAGGCCAGAAGAGCTACGAGTGAGCCACGAGCTCATAGGGAACGCCCCCTGAGCGCGTGCCCCCCCCCCCCCCCCCCCCCCGTAGCACCCCTTGACCTAATTCCACCTCTATAAATTCCCAAATATTCCCAAACCAATAGAGAGCCACCCGAAACACTTTTTCCATCACCGCAAGCTTCTGTTCTTCCACTATCCCATCTCGAGGCCTTTTCTGGTACTTAGTCGGAGGGGGAATTGATCATGGAGGGCTTCTACATCATCCTTGTTTCCTTCCGATGATGCGTGAGTAGTTTACCATACACCTACGGGTCCATTGCTAGGAGCTAGATGGCTTCCTCTCTCTCTTTGATCTTCAATACCATGTGCTCCTCGATCTTCTTGGAGTTATCTCCAATATAATCTTCTTTTGCAGTTTGTTTGTTGGGATCCGATGAATTGTGGGTTTATGATCAGATTATTCATTAAAAGTAATTGAGTCTTTTCTCTCTGATCTATCAGTTTGGTTTGGCCAACTAGATTGATTTATCTTCAGTGCTTTGTAATGGGTTCAATCTTGCGGTGCTTTATATCCCAGTGATAGAAGGGGACAAGACACGTATTTCTATTGTTCCCATTAAGGGTAAAATGATGGGGTTTATTCATATTGATTAGGTTAATTTTTTTCATCATGTCATCATGCTTAAGGCGTTACTCCATTCTTCATGAACTTAATACCATAGATGCATGCTCGATAGTGGTGCATTGGGGGAGTAATAGTAGTAGATGCAGGCAGGAGTCGGTCTACTTGTCTCGGATGTGATGCCTATATACATGATCATTGCCGTGAATATGTCATAACTATGTGCTTTTCTATCAATTGCCCAACAGTAATTTGTTTACCCACCGTATGCTATGAGTTCAAGAGAGAAGCCTCTAGTGAAAACTATGGCCCCCGGGTCTACCTTTATCATATTGCTAAAAATCTAAAATACCTTGCTACAATTTATTTACTTTTATTTTACTTTTTAATTTATACATCTACCTATATAAGATTTGATCCTTGCAAGTAACGAGTTCAAGGGGATTGACAACCCTCTTGCCCGTGTTGGGTGCAAGTATTTGCTTTTGTGTGTGCAGGTGCTGAAGACGGGAATTTGCGTGGTAATCCTATTGGTTCGATAAACCTTGGTTCTCGCTGAGGGAAATACTTATCTCCAATGTACTACATCTCCCCTCCTCTTCGGGGAAAATCCCAACGCAACTCACAAGTAGCAGGAAGAATTTCTGGCACCGTTGTCAGGGACACATCATGAAATTCTTATCAAGTACCTACACACAAACTGTCATCTATTTTCTCTACTTTTTATTTTGCCTTTGCCTCTCTTTTTCATCTCCCTCCACTTTTCATAAAAATCGAAAACACAAAAATATTTTTGATTGCTAGTTTGCTTGCTTTGCTTGAAGTTGCTATCAAGTCTGAGTTTGAGAAAGTTATTATTGAAAGTGCTAGTGAAGATAGTACTAGTGAATCTGTTGACGAAAAACTTAAATTTCTTGATATTAATCATGATCCTCCGGAGAACAAAGCTCCCACAAATTTCAAAACTAAAATATATGATGTGGGTAGCAGGAATATTATTGGGAAGAATATCATTCAAGAATTCCTTAATTGCACGGGAGTCATACCAATCATTAAAGGAACAATTCTTGACAAAACAAATACCTATGTGGATGCTATTGTTATTCTTGTGGTTAAGTTAGAAAGAATTTTTTTGCATATTCATCCAGCCTTACAAAAGATATTCTATGAACTTCCCAACATCCATAATCCTAAAATTAAAAAGATTGCCACTATTATCCTTATTCATGAATTTGACTAATTCGAGAAGCTAGGGACATCTTTGCTTTTTATAAGATAGATTTTGAGCATCCTCCAATAGAAGAAATTTTCCATGATGAAGACACTATACGTAGGTTGGAGTCTAAAGATTATTTTGCATATGGTGAAAATCTTAGGAGGAGAGTTCCTTATGCTGAAATTATTAAAACCTTGTACCATCATACTTGTGATAAATTTGAGTGGATCACTAAGGGGATTGCTGAAGGGTTTAGTAATGAGTGGTTTGAGAGTATGGCTAGAATACATGTTTTGTATGAATATCTCTATGGTGATGATTCAGAGTTTGAAGTAATGAACGTTAAAATTACCGAACAAAGTCCCTTCAACTATTGAAGTTCTCCTACTAGAAAAGAAGAACATGAGACTAGAGAACTAATTAGGAAAGTTTTGGAAGACTTGATTAAAATAGAATTGGAAAAAAAAGATGACAACACTTGAAACAATGCCTTATGCCTAGCTAGGTGCGTAAAACATTAGGGCTTGTTGGGAGTCAACCAAATAGTTATCTTAAATTTTTACTTTTATTTTCTGTTTTTGTGTGTTGACACAATTATTGCTACTATTATGATTGTGTTTTTATGTTTTAAATAGATTTTGTTTTCCTTTGCATAGTTTGCTTGTTTTAATGATGTTATGGATTATATCAGGGGGTATAAGTCATGGAGAAGTTAGAATACAGTAGGTATTATGTAAGAATAAAGTATGAATGGGTTTGTCAGGCCCATGGGACTGGGGGTACACAGGCCCGTTTACCTGCGGCCCGCCACGTGGCGTCATCAGAAGGCCTGGCACGGCCCAGCGTCAAGACTTCATGAGCAAGATCCTCGCGAGAGCCCCTGCCTCGCGAGGCGAGCAGCAGAAAAGGTTATCGAGAGCTCTCGAGAGCCTCCCGCGGGGTGGCCTCCTGAAGCTGCCTCCTGAGGCCCCTCACAGGGTGGACATCTCTAGGCTCGCCACCCCGCCTCGCACTGCATGTGGGTGATGCGAGCCACGACGAGCGGAGCCAGAAGGGCACAAGCGGGCGTAGACAAGGACGCTTTCCTCTTTGGTTCTAAGGGAACAATGACGGCACACGGGTTCCCGAAGCAATCCCCAAAGGTTGCCACTCCAGCGCTAGAAGACCAGGACCGCGGGCTCACCAGGACGGAGGTCACCGCCGAGCCCACCGACGCGTCATGTCCAAAAGCTTTAGCAGGCGGAGACTGCTTTTGTCAGGATAAGCTGTACTTGTGTTCCCCTTCAAATTGTCCGTTGTGGTATCCATTCCCGCCTAGAGTTTTCGGGGGAAGAGGGCCAGGGCCAGTATAAGTATAGGCTAGTCTCCACCGCCAGCGGGGCAGGGGGGGGATCCGGAGCCCTCCTGAGGCAGTTCATCCTTGTACTCGTTCATACTCATTCTCCCTCATGAGGCAATCGACCACAAAGCAGGAGTAGGGTCTTACACCGAAAGGTGGCCCGAACCTGGGTAAATCGTCGTGTTATGTCTTCCTTTCTTCTCGCTCGAGCACGCCGGAGCATCGTCGTGAGGTAGTGAGAAGCGAGGCGTAGCATTGTGGAGTTCCTCGCGCACACCCCAGAGTTCGAACCTTTCCTTGGGTCCCCGAAGCACCGATTCCGACATTTGGCGTGCCAGGTATGAGTGTGCCGAGGTTCTTCCGTTCGTTCCGTCCCCGCTCCATCGTCCCGATGGCCGACGCTCGTCGTGTTCGTGCCGAGCGCCACACAGCTCGCGTCGCCCAGACGGAACCTACGGGCTGCAGCGGCTGCCGCCACTCCCCGTCGGCCACAGCCAACCCCGCCACTGACCCTGCCACTCACAAGCAGCAGGACTCTTCCCTGCCGCCCTCCATGGAGCATGACTGCCGCACTGCTATGCCTTCGCTCACCCCGGCTACGGCTTCGTCTTCCCATGCTCGCCGAGGGCCGGCTAACGTGCAGGCTATGATGCTCATGGCACACTAGCTACTGCGCTACCGCCCTGCCAATGAAGGCTATGACGCCTAGCTTGGCCGCATCACCGAGCTCGTCATCGCCGTGGGCGAGGCCCCGGTGCCCTCGCACTCGCTCCGCCCTCCACCGTCTTGCGCGGGCGACGTGGTGCATGGCGCGCCTCCGCCTCCTCCCCTGCGCGGCGACAACGTCGAGCCCCGGCATGATGCACGGTCACGTGACCCGCCGCGTGGAGCATCAGTGCCGGCTCGAGACAAGGCTAGTTGCCAGATTGTGCATCAGCCGCCGCTCGACACACACGCGCCTCCCACGCCGCTGCGTCAGCACTTAGACCGGGCCGTCCAAGAAGCCGCGGCACATGCATGCCAGGACCATGCCTTTCCCGCGCGGGGCGCGCCCGCTGGTCAAGTTCAAGCCGGAGCTGCCCCCATGCTACGACATCATCTCCGACCCCAGGGAGTTTCTCCAACTCTATGCGCTGAGCATCGAGGTGATGAATAGAGATGACAAGTTCATGGTGAACTGGTTCCCCATGGCCCGCAAGGACGGTGCACGCTCTTGGCTCAGGAACCTGCTTGAGGGGTTAATCTCCTCGTGGGATGAGCTCCGCGAGCGGTTCATCGCCAACTTCCAAGGCACCCGCGACCGCACCCTCACCATCAACGATCTACGGCATGTGAAGCAGCGCCCTGAAAAGACCGTCCGCAAGTACATTGAATGTTTCACCCAAGTTCGCCTCAAGATCCCGAAGGCCTTGGAAGAAGCCATCATCTCAGTGTTCAATGACGGCATCACGAACGTCAGGATGAATGAAAAGCTCGCCATCAATGACGACCTATGCACGGCACTGGAGATGTTCAACCTGGCTGACAAGTGCGCCAGGGCAGAGGAAGGCCACCTCTCCCTTCTGAAAAACCCTGCATCAAGCCCGAGGATAAGAAGGCTAGGGCCAAGGAAGTGAAGCGCAAGGGCCCACCATGCTAGCGGTGGAGCCAGAGCTGAAGCGCGGCCGTGACCACGTCGAGCCCACCAAGGACGGTCGCCTATTTTGTGTGTACCACAATGTGCACACCCACAACACCGACGACTGTCAGGAGCTCAGGGCGCTCAACGTGTGCACCCACAACACTGACGACTATCAGGAGCTCAGGGTGGTCCGTGACGAGCGCTTGGGCTGCCCGCCCCGACCGCAACCACCGTGGCTTCGGCCGAGGTGGAGGCTGTGGTGGAGGCCGATGGGACAGCTGCAACCCTAGTCGGGGCTGGCATGACCAGCCTCGTGAGGGTGGCTGGCGCGATCAGCCTCACGACGGCGCCTGGCGCGATCAGCCTCGCGAGGTCTGTCCTCAGGGCAACGCGGGCCTCCGGCCGCTGCCGCCACCACCCAGGAGGAACGATAACAACTAGCAGGACGAGGGGGATGGGGGCTACCAGGAGCCTCGTGCGGTAGCCTGCATCCTCGGAGAAGCCCGGGCCCCCGCGTCCAACCACATCTTCAAGGAGTTCTCTCGTGAGGTGAACGCTGCCCTCAAGTGGTCGCAGTACGTCATCACATTCGACTCCAAGGACCACCTCAGGTGTTCAGCCACCGCCGGCGCGCTCCCCTTGTTGTGCATGCCCACCATCAGCAAAGTCTCTGTCACCAAGACCCTCATCGATGGCGGCGCTGGCTTCAACGTCCTCTCTGTCGAAACCTTCGAGACGCTCCAAGTGCCTTATGATCAACTCATGCCCAGCAGGCCATCTCTGGGGTGAGCGACTATTCCACCACTCCCCTAGGGTAGGTGCGCTTCCCAGTCACCTTTGGTACCAGCGACAACCACCACACCGAGCTCATCGACTTCGACGTGGCCCACATTGGCCTACCGTACAACGCCATCCTGGGGTACCCTGCCCTTGCCAAGTTCATGGCGGCAACCCATCATGGCTACAATGTCCTCAAGATGCCAGGGTGCAGCGGGGTCATCACTGTCGCTTACGATGAAAAGGATGCAGTCTGCTCTCTTGAGCACGCCTACCGGGCTGCAGCAGCCGAGAGTTCCGGCGCCGAGGGTGACGTCGCGCCTCCTGAGGCTGACGCCGCGAAGAAGAAACAATTCCTCCCCAAGGGTCATCCTAAGGCAAAGAAGGCACCCGCCAGCGGCACCTCGAGTGCCGCGCCTGTCTCGGGGCATGCCTTCCTCCCTCATAGGAAGGCGCGCCCGACGCCTCCCTCAGGGCAGGCTCGGGGGCTTCCACCTGGAGAACGTCTGGCCTGACCAGTGCAGCAAGGGAGGTGCTCTGGCACCACTTGGAGGCGTGCTTCGATGCGCGCCCCCGCAAGCAAGGAACAAGGCACGAGGCGCCAGGAGCACAAGAGTTCATCACCAAGGTGATCCACGAGCTTCAGGAAGCGCGAGCAATGCGCGGCGAGCGGCACCCCACACTCCCCACCAGCTCAGCTGTCCCTGTCGACGCGGGTGGCAAGCTGCGCATGTGCGTCAACATCCCGTGCCTCAACATGGCCGCTTCTCAGGACCTCTTCTGGTCGTCACGCCTCGGCCAGAGCGGGGGTTATCCCCTGCAACATCATCTGCGTGCACTTTGGCTTGTTGAATGTGGGTGCCATGTACTAGCGGCTCGCTTAGCTCACGCTGGCGTCTCACAAGGCCCGGCGCTTGGCGTTGGTGTCTCATGAGGCCTCGGTTCCTCGCGAGCCTCCTGAGCCTCAGGAGCCGCCCAACTCTTGAGGGGCAAACCTTCACAGCGCGCTTCCCCAACTACCTCAACACTTCCACAGCAACATTGCCAGGTGTCTTTTTGGTTTGTTCAATTGAGGGCACCCCGCGGGCTGCATCATCCTCAGGCTGGCCAGGGTCCGCCCCTGCAGCCGCGTTGTTTTTGCTCATGTATCAGATTTAGCTGTGCCTTGATAAAATCTCCCTGATGGTTTAAATTGTGTGATCGGTGCTTCGTCACCATGAAAGTTGCCGCACCCTCGCAACCCTACTCTCGACCGCCTCATGACCAAGGACAGTCATGTCATCTGTGCTCGGGTCCGTCCCTGCAGCGTTGTTAGATCCAAGCGACCGAGCTCTATCTTGCGGGCCAGCTCCCGAACACGTCACCTCCTGGGGTCCTCGGTGTCTCGTCCTCTCATGAGCCCATTGCGAGTAGGTAAGTAAGGGTGCGGCCCAGTTCGTACAACCGTGATTATGGTGCTTCGCCACCATGGGTGCAGTGCGCCAGGTGTTCCTCCTCGGATCGTTACATGAGAAGGCATGGCACGGCGTCTGTGCTCGGGTTCGTCCATGCAGTGTCGCTAAACCCAAGTGACCGAGCTCTGTCTGACCGGCCGGACCCGTACACGTCACCTCCTATGGGTCCTTGGTGTCTACCCTTCTCATGCAATGGCCTCTAGACGATCATTCGGCATAGGTCACCCCCATAACTTAGGTTACACAAGCGCCCAACCGCGCCAGGAGCTAGGTGCAACCCGCCTGAGCCCCGTGCTGGCTCACGAGTGTCCACCACCTTCGCAAGTTCTGCCGTGCCTACCACACGTATGAATGAAATAGGGATGTACACACCCTAGAGACTTTAGTACAGAGCTCCTACGCACGCCCAGTGGAAGCTCCATTTTCAGCGCTGGCGGAACGATCGAACCACGATCATGCCCACGCCCAGTGGAAGCCCCATGCCCCGCGCTCGTGGATACACAACTGAGGTCGCCCCACGGGCCACATCAACCTCAGGATGGCCCATGCCTGTCGTGGCCGCCACATAACCCTTCAGTGACACTGCCTGTGCTCGGGTCAGTCCCAGCAGCGCTAAAAAACCCAAGCGACCGGGCTCTGGCTCGCGAGCCTGCTCCCGTGCACGTCACCCCACCAAGGCCCTTGGTGTCCAATCTCCTCGTGTGACACCCAGGTGCAAGCCGACGAGAGCTAGGTATGAGAAACACCCGGGGTAGCCTCGCTGTTGTCGACGTCTTCCTTCATGCGGCCGCTTGCGCGTCAAGGGGGACCCCTGAGCATCACGACTCAGGAGCCTTCACTAGTTTCGAAGCCCCTCACCTCCAGGCCTTGTCTAGGCATTGCAACCTAACATCCCAGTGGCGGCTGAGCTATGCGCCGGGCTGGGCCCTACCGACGCAGAGCACAAAGGCAAGCAAGGAAGAAACAGAGCACGAAAAGGAAACTGTGGATTACAAACGATTAATACAAGCATCAAGTGTATCTCAAATTAAACCATTGTCTTACACCTCCATGAGGCAGGGTCGGTCTGTTACAGGGCAAAAAAAGAAGTTTCAGGAAGAAGGGCCGTCGCCGCAATTGCCGCCATCTACCTCGGCTTCAACGGGCCCCCCATCTCCGCTGGAGGTGAACTTCCCGAGAAGTGCACTCACGTGGCTCTCGACAGCTTCCGCCAGGCCATCGCGAGACTCGACAGGAACAGGGGTTATCACCTCGCCGAAGTCGAAGACAGGGTCGCGGAGGAGAAGGTGGCTGAAGACGCACGTCGCCGCCATGGAGAAGAGGTCACGGCATTCCTCCTCCAGGATACCGTCCACCTTCTGGGCCGCGCCCTCGAGCTCTACAACAAGCTTGGAGGAAAGCTCAGCGTAGCCAGTGTTGGGGGCTGCGAGCGGGGCCTTGAACCTCTCCCTCCATATGGAGCCCAGCGCCTTGCGGGCCCAGATGTCGGGTGAAGAGAAGGCGGCGCGGTCCGTCGTCGCCTTAAAATTAGCGTCCTCCTGGAGCTTCTTCTCCCTGATGTCGAGCTTGGCGTTAGTCTCGGAGACATGCTTAACATGAGCCTTTTGGGCATCGGCTACCGGAGTTGCAACTCCTCTAGGCGCTTCCACTCCACGGCCTGCTCAGGCGCCGCCCTTTCCAACTCAGAGTCGCGCTCCGCAGGTGTCGCTTTGCGGGTCTTGAGGGCGTCCTCTCATAGCTGGAGTTGCTGCGCCTACGTGGCTTGTCCGTCCTAGAGCGCCTTTAGGCTGGCTTCCGCTTCACTGCAGCGCTTGGCGGCCGCCTCCGCCTCGGCAAGCATGCTGTCGCGGGCTGCCCTTGCATCAGTGGTCTCCTTCCTGTTCTCCTCAGCAGTGGCCTTAGCTCAGTGCTGGGCCTCCTTGGTGGCCGTCTCAAGCTGGTGCCGCCCTAAGGCGAGCTTCAGCCGCTCCTTGGCGAGGCGCCTTTCGGCGTCCTGGAGGTCTGCCCTGAACCGGTTGAGTGCGACCCGGGCGTCGGCCAATGCGTCGTGCCTGATCAGGGTGTCGGAGTTCATGAGTGCAAGAGCCTGACGAGGGGACGACACCTCTGCACTCGTTGTCACCACTGTTAAGGAAGCCCCGACATCTTTCGCTTGGGGCGCCGGGGGCTCCATGCTCTTCCTCGTGCTCGGCTCCCACGGCGCGCATGGGGAGGCTGAAGTTCTGACCCGCTGAACTCCGGGAGTGGGCATGGCTGGAGTCTGCGCCACATCACGCCATGCGTCCTTCTCGGCGGCAAGGGTGAGGGCGACCACAGGGGGCTGAGGTGCCCCGTCCCCTACCAAGGATTAAGCCGTCACGACCTGGGTGGTCGGACCCTTCTACAGGACTGGAGAGGAGCCGGGGGCCGCTGCTATGCCCGTGCGCCCAAGCACGGCGCCGGGGCGATGCAAGGCGGCCCTGCGTCCGCCGAAGCCACGGCAGAGCACCGCCGCCGCCTTTGGGGCGGAAGTCACCTTCGCCCCAGGGGCCACCTTCTTCCTCTTCGCCTCCTCGCCGCTGCCCAGACTCCTGTGCAGGCAAGGGGTAGCACAAGCGAACCGATCACGTGCGCACGACACAGGAATGGCTGGGGCACTTACTCGTTGGGTGCAGTCCACTTCCTCTTCTTCTCCTCCACGGAGGCCGACGTGCTACCATCTATATCTGGCGCCGTCCTGGCGCCGTCCCGGGGCCCGTCAAGGCGACTCCCAGCAAGCCCCGTCGTGTCACCGCTTCCCGGGGAGGTGCGAGAATTCCCCTGAGGGGCCTCGGTCAGCGGGGGCTCGGCCGCTCCTACGGGGGCCACCGTGATCGGCGGCTGCACAACCGGTGGGACGAGACCTATTTCCACAGCCACCCTGGCAGGGCGCGGGTAGTCCATAGGAGGAGGCTCATCGGCAGTGTCATCGTCCCCGAGGTCGAGGAGGAGCTGACGGTGGGTGCGCCCCGACGCTCTCTCCGAGGTCGTCCTCTTTCGTCTCCTCCAAGTCCACGCCGTCGTCACTTTCGTCGGAGGATAGCACCATGGTCGGAGGGCCCCCGTGCGGGACAGCGCGGTCGCTCGACTTGAGCCCCCACTCGTTGAAGGCGGGCATCCCCTCAAGCAGTTCCTCTAGGTTGTCATAGTTGTACATCGGGGTCGCATCCTCAGGAGGGTCCCCAGGGAGGTGGCCAAGTAGGGCTGCCAGAGCTATGTCCAGCTCCCCAGTTGTCAGGCCGGCAAAGTGCAGCCTCATCGCATCCCCCACACCAGAGAACTCCCACATGGGACGCGAGTGCGCTTGGAGCGGTGCGATACGCTGCCCCAGGAACTCTTTCACGATCATCGCTCCCGTTAGCTTCTTCTTCACATGCGCGGCTATCCTCCTCAAGACGGGCTTTGCCCATGGGTCAATGAGCTTTTCGTGGCCCCATCCAAGGGTCTGCTCAGGCCGCGCCACTGGAGTCATCTAGAGCAGGTTGGTGTGGCGCGCGTCCATGAAGACCCAGTGCAGCCAGTAGCCTTCCACCTTCTTCCCGGCTCTCAGGAGGGAGTTCCCGCCATGAACGTCGACAAAGGAGACAGATGTGGATCGCTGGTCCAGGGTGGTGAACCGCAAGCTGAAGAAGTGGTGGAAGAGCGCCACTGAGGGCCTCACGCCCTCGAAGGCCTCGCAGTAGAAGGCGAAGACAGACAAGAGAAGAATGGAGTTGGGCTGAAGATGGAGGGAATGGATTTGGTAATGAGCAAGAATGGCATAGAAAAAATCGGAGAATGACGGGACCAACCTGGCGAAGATGCTCTGGAGGAAGAAGGGGTGCACGGATTCTGCCAGGCTTCTCCGCGCATGCGAGCCTGGCCAGATCTTGGTTTCCTGCCCTTCATTACCTTCGCCGGCTACCAACGGGAGCACTGGGCCCAGATCCTCCTCCTTGACGATTGAGGAGGGCCAAAGCGCCGACCCCATGGTAGGCTAGCTCGCACCGGGGATCGAAGACTTCACCTTCTTGCTGCCCGGCACAATCAGGAGTCGCGGCTGCGAGCAAGGTCAGGGAGGAGCCGCGCCTGAGATTGAACTGGGAGGAATCTCGCGAGGAGCAGCAAGATAGATGCAAGCAGGAGAAGGGCGCAATGATGACTCCGCAGCTCACTCCAGGCTTTATGTCAGTCTGGGCGGTTGCCGAGGCATCATGAAGAAGTGGGGGCGTCCCGAGCCCCGTCGAGCGCCACGCATCAAGCCTGGCCCGCAGGCGGTTGGGCCCCACGTCGCTTCGCCCCCTCTCTTTTCCTTCGCCACGTGTGGAGTCATGCGCACCGCTGGCCCAGGGCCTACAGTCAGGCCCATGGGACTGGGGGTACCCAGGCCCATCTGCCTGTGCCCCGCCACATAGCGTCATCAAAAGGCTCGGCGTGGCCTAGCGTTAAGACTTCACGAGCAAGATCCTCACGAGGGCCCCCACCTCGCGAGGCGAGCGTCAGCAAAGGTCTTCGAGAGCTCCCGAGGGCCTCCCGCAGGGCGGCCTCCTGAGGCCCCTCGCGGGGCAGACATCTCTAGCCTCTCGACCCCGCCTCACGCTACACATGGGTGATGCGTGCCACGATGAGCGGAGCAAGAAGGGTGCCAGCGGGCATAGACAAGGACACTTTCCTCTTTGGTGCTAAGGGAACAAGGATGGCATGCGGGTTCCCAAAGCAATCCCCAAAGGTTGCCACTCCGGTGCTAGAAGACCAGGACCGCGGGCTCGCCAAGATCGAGGTCACCGCTGAGCCCACTGATGCGTCATGTCCAGAAGCATTAGTAGGCGGAGACTGCTTTTGTCAGGATAAGCTGTACTCATGTTCCCCTTCAAATTGGCCGTTGTTGTATCCCTTGCCGCCTAGAGTTTTTGGGGGAAGAGGGTCAGGGCCAGTATAAGTATAGGCTAGTCTCCACCGCCAGCGGGGGAGGAGGGAATCTGGAGCCCTCCCGAGGCAGTTCATCCTTGTACTCGTTCATACTCATCCTCCCTCGTGAGGCAATCGACCACAAAGCAAGAGTAGGGTCTTACACCGCAAGGTGGCCCGAACCTGGGTAAATCATCATGTTGTGTCGTCCTTTGCTCTCGCTCGAGCACGCCGGAGTGTCGTCGTGAGGCAGTGAGCAGCGAGGCGTAGCTTAGTGGAGTTCCTGCGCACACCCCAGAGTTCAAACCTTTCCTTGGGTCGCCGGAGCCCCGATTCCGACAGGGTTCATAACAGTACCTAAATTTTATGATTTCCTTATTATACTAACGGATCTCATGAGATTTCTGTTGAGTTTTGTGTGCTGAAGTTTTCATGTTGTGGGTGAGATCACGATGGATGAAGTAATAAGGAGGGGAAAGACCCTAAGCTTGGGGATGCCCAAGACACCCCAAGGTAATATTCAAGTAAGCCCAAGTGCCTAAGCTTGGGGATGCCCCAGATGGCATCCCCTCTTTCGTCTACAATCTATCGGTATATCAATTAGAGATATATTTTTATTCATCACATGATATGAGTTTTGCTTGGAGCGTCTTGTCCCATATTGGTTTTTGCTTTGTTTGCTTTTTATTTTGCCACAATCATTGTTTGCTGCACACACATTTTGAGAGGGACACGTATTTATTCGTCACTTGTTAGAATACTCTATGTGCTTCACTTATATCTTTTGAGCTAGGCAATTGCTCTAGTACTTCACTTATATCTTTTAGAGCAAAACAATGGTTATATTTTAAAAAAATAGTTGCACTCTCATGCTTCATTGAAATCTTTTTGAGAGTCTAATAAATAGTAATGGCAATTCCGGATAGGTGATAAGACTAGTCCATAAAGGATAGGTATTCAAGGGGGATATAATAAAAAAATCATGTAGATCACTAAATATGATAAGTTTGATTCCTTGCAATAGTTTTGCGATATTAAGATGGTAATATGTGGGGGCAATAGTGGATGATTGTGGTTTAGTAAAAATATTGATGTTAAGGTTTGTGATTCCAGAAGCGTGCACGTATATCTCTAGTCTTGCAATGAAGTTGGAGCATGATTTATTATTGAGTGTCTACCTTATGAGTGGCGGTCGGGAACGAGCGATGGTCATTTCCTACCAATCTATCCCTCTAGGGGCATGCGAGTAATACTTTGCTTCGAGGGCTAATAGGCTTTCACAATAAGTATGTGAGTTCTTTATGACTAATGTGATTCCATGGATTATACGCACTCTTACCTTTCTGCAATTTGTTAGCCTCTTCGGTACCGTGCATTGCCCTTTCTCACCACAAGAATTGGTGCAAACTTCGCGGGTGCATCCAAACCCCGTGATATCATACGTTCCATCACACATAAGCCTCCTTATATCTTCCTCAAAACAGCCACCATACCAACCTATTATGGCATTTCTGTAGCCATTCCGAGATATATTGCCATGCAACTTCCAGCGTTCCATTTTCATGACATGCATATTCAATGTCATATTACTTTGCATGATCATATAGTTGTCATAGTATTTGGGGCTCAGACACCGTTTATCATTATCATACATGTTACGCTAGATCAATGCACATCCTGGTACACTGCCAGAGGCATTCATATAGAGTAATATTGTTCTAGTTATCGAGTTGTAATATCGAGTTGTAAGTAAATAAAAGTGTGATGATCATCATTATTAGAGCATTGTCCCAGTGAGGAAAGAATAATGAAGACTATGATTCCCCCACAAGTCGGGATGAGAATCCGGACGAAAAAAGAGAGGCCAAAAAGAGCACAACAAAAAAATGAGAGAAAAAGAGAGAAGAGGCAATGTTACTATCCTTGACCACACTTGTGCTTCAGTGTAGCACCATGTTTTTCACATAGAGAGTCTCCTGAGTTGTCACTTTCATATACTAGTGGGAATCTAACATTACAGACTTGGCTTGTATATTCCGATGATGGGCTTCCTCAAATGCCCGAGGTCTTCATGAGCAAGCAAGTTGGATGCACACCCACTTAGTTTTTGTTCAGCAGTCATACACTTATAGCTCTTAGTGCATCTGTTGCATGGCAATCCCTAGTCCTCGCATTGATATCAGTTGATGGGAATCTCCACAGCTCGTTGATTAGCCACGTCGATGCGAGACTTTTTTCCCTTTTTGACTTCTCCTTATTAATCTCTACCATTGCATTCTACCCATAGTGCTATGTCCATGGCTCGTGCTCATGTATTGTGTGGGTTTGAAAATGCTGAAGCGTGTTAAAAAGTATGATCCAATTGCTCGGCTTGTCATCGGGGTAGTTCATGATTAATATCTTTATGCTGGGAAGACTAAGCAAGACATGGCTATACGATTTTGTAGGGATAGCGCTCTTTAGCTTTCTTTATTTTTAAAGGCATGATTGTTTGTTAGTATGCCTGAGTATTGATGTCTGGTTTAACCCACCAGGGGTGCTCCAAGTAGTCCATCACAAATTACCACACGCATCCGATGGTAAACCTCACACTATGATAACACAATGCCTATAAGGAATTCCGGTGGACAAGCCACTCGTCAAAGGCAAAACTAAACCAGCAAGACCTCCCGATGTGCCGACACCCCAATAGGAGCCGCATGTATCTCGTTATCATGCCACGATGGATAATCTATGCGTATGAGTAAAACCAGACCTCAAGTTGCGCCGTGGTGGCCCTGCACAGTGCTCTAGTTTTGGACCAGCACCATTAGCACTGGCCCGCCTGCTTATGTGGAATCAAGAATCCGCGGGTTCATGACGCCCTATGCTTTAATTAATTATCAGGATTATTATGTTAGAAAATTTTGAAACCCAAGTTGGTCCTTGCTGGAGAAGTTTTATCCTAAAATGAATGATCAAGGGGGTCCCAATAAAACCCCACACATGTTAGGAGCACTCATCATGGAACATAGCACCTACAGAAATTAGGGCGGCAAGAGTGGAATAGAACACCAAGCAAAAGGCCAGGCCTTCCACCCTTTACCAAGTATATAGATTCATTAATTAAATAAGAGATATTGTGATATCCCAAGATATCCGTGTCCCAACATGGAACAACCTGCAACTAGCAACTCTATAAGAGGGGCTGATCAAATCAGTAACATAGCCAAACAACAGTTTGCTAGGATAGTGGAGGTTAGAGGCTTATCATGGCATTTTGGGAGGCTTGACAAACAAGTGGTAGGTAGTGAGACATAGCGATAGCATCGAGATAACTAGCAAGCAAAGATAGTAGTGATATCCAAGGTAATGGTCATCTTGCCTGGAATCCCACTAGGAAGAAGACCGAATCAATGAAGTGCTCAAACAAGCGTAGTCAAACGAATCCTCACAACTCCGGAACGCTAACGAGAGAAGCAAACTGGAAAGAAGCAAACAATTCAGTGAACAAACATAACATAACCATGGATGATGCATATCTGGTTTAATGAGTCATGGGATGGCAAAGATGCAACAACCAAATACTACACATTAAGTGAAGCTCAATATGCAACGAGTTGCATATTGACGAAACTCCGCATTTAATTATTTAGTTCACTCTCGTTTATGTACAAGATTAAATGTTGTTAATCATGGCAAGAGGTGAAGCATAATTAATCTACCTATCTAGGCAATTTAAATGAGGTCGGAAACAACACATAACAACTCCGGAAAATCCCTATATGTAATTTTCGAAATTGGTACTGTTCTTCACTAAACACAATTTTATTGTTGTTAAACACACAAAGTAACATGTTAATCTACATGTTTTTGTAGTCAAGTTACATATATAATTTATTTAATTCGGAGCTACGGTCTAATAGTTATGAAATAAACCATCTTAGCAAGTTATTTAGCAATTTTAACACATACAACAATATAAACATTTTTAACATGGATGAAGATGGATATTCTGAAACAACACAAAATTCTAAGCATTTTACATGTATTAGTCATTTTAATCTGATGCATGGTTTGTGAGTTATTATATGCATGAGGATGACATTTTTCAAGTTGATACAAATTTTATGAAAATGTTGACATTAAGCATGATATGGAGCATTTGTCCTCATGGCGAAAAGAATTATGCCATAGCGGCAAAAATGAAATTGGTGCCACGACAACATTCTGAAGATTCGGTAACTCATCGAGATACCGGTGCAAAAGATCAAGTGTGGATGTGAGCGGAATGTGCAAAAGCAACGGGGAGTGATCCTGGTGGCCAGGTGTCCCACGTGTTGGTGGCACGGGAAAACAAGGAATTTGCATATGGTGCAAACATAGGGTGCATCTCATACACACAAGGCATACGTCAATGGGTGGTCAGCTCTGTGGTTATACCTTTGAAGCGTGCATTTTGGGGCGGCTTGAGTTTGATGCGGTGTAGATGTTCCCGGATCAAAGTGGAAGTATGGTTTCACTTGACGGTCTTGTTGGATCCAAGGCGACGGTAGTTGTACACTTGATGAATCCATGGTCTTGGGGCAATGGTAGTCGAACATGGGGCAACGGTAGTCGAAAACGTTTGTATAGGTACTTGGCGTGTAGTCGTCGAACATGGTCTTCGCGTGATCCAACACAAAGCACCACCAACCAAGCCTCAGTTCCTATTGGTTCTTCAGGCCTTGGCGATGCAACTGGTACGACCAACAAAGGTGTAGCCGTGCAAGAAGGACGGTCAACGGCGCGAGGCGTGCACATGATCCAGAGGTCACTGGGGCCAAACGAGGGCCTTGGCGGCCTTCGATGGAGGCACCAGTGGAGTTGGGTGGTGGAGCTCGAGGGCAACACCTCAACCGAGAAGACAGCAGGAGGCCTTGGCGTGGTTGCGGTCCAAGTGAGTGGTGATACGTCTCCAATGTATCCATAATTTTTGATTGGTCCATGTTATTATATTATCAATCTTGGATGTTTTATATGCATTTTTATGCTATTTTATATCATTTTTTGGGACTAACCTATTAACCTAGTGCCCAGTGCCAGTTGCTGTTTTTTCCTTGTTTTTGTCTTTACAGGAAATTAATACCAAACGGAATGAAACTTTTTGATGATTTTTCTTGGACCACAAGACACCCTGGAAGCTCAGGGGGGCGCCCCCCAAGCTTGTCGGCCCCCCGTGGCACTTCCAACCCTAAATTTTCTTCTATAAATACTCAAAAATTCCCCATAGACCAGAGGGCACACTAAAAATACTTTTTCGCCGCCGCAAGTTTCTGTCTTCGAGAGATCCCATCTGGGGACCTTTTCCGGTACTCTGCCGGAGGGGGATTCGATCACGGAGAGCTTCTACATCAACCTTGCTGCCCTTCCGATGATGTGTGAGTAGTTTACCACAGACCTACGGGTCCATAGCTAGTAGCTAGATGGCTTCTTCTCTCCCTTTGATCTTCAATACAATGTTCTCCTCAATGTTCTTGGAGATCTATTCGATGTAATCTTCTTTTGCGATGCGTTTGTTGAGATCCGATGAATTTTGGGTTTATGATCAGATTATCTACGAATATTATTTGAGTCTTCTCTGAACTCTTTTATGCATGATTTATATAGCTTTGTATTTCTCTCTGATCTATAGAATTGGTTTGGCCAACTAGGTTGATTTTTCTTGCAATGGGAAAGGAACTTTGTAACGGGTTCAATCTTGCGGTGCTCAATCCCCGTGACAGAAAGGGACATGACACATATTTGAATTATTGCTATTAAGGATAAAAAGATGGGGTTTGTTCATATTAATTGGATCTATCCCTCTACATCATGTCATCTTGCTTAAGGCATTACTCCGTTCTTGTTAACTTAATACACTAGATGCATGCTAGATAGCGGTCGATGTGTGGAGTAATAGTAGTAGATGTAGGCAGGAGTCGGTCTACATGTCATGGACGTGATGCCTATATACATGATCATTGCCTTGGATATCATCATAACTATGCGATTTTCTATCAATTGCTCAACAGTAATTTGTTTACCCACCGTACGCTTTCTTTCAAGAGAGAAGCCTCTAGTAAAAACTATGGTCCCCGGGATCTATCTTTTATCATATTATTTTCAGATCTATAAAATCAAAAACACAAAAAATACCTTGCTGCAATTTATTTACTTTTATTTTATTTAGCACTTTTACTTATCTTTTATATCTATCACTATCAGATCTCATCCTTGCAAGTAACCGTGAAGGGATTAACAACCCCTTTATCGTGTTGGGTGCAAGTATTTGTTTGGATGTGTACGTGCAATTATTGGAGACCTATGTGTTCCTCCTACTGGATTGATACCTTGGTTCACAACTGAGGGAAATACTTATCTCTACTTTGCTGCATCACCCTTTCCTCTTCAAGGGAAAAACCAACACAAGCTCAAGAAGTAGCAGGAAGAATTTCTGGCGCCGTTGCCCGGGAGGATCTACATCAAGCCTACCAAGAACCCATCATAAACTCTCATCTCTTGCATTTATATTATTTGCCATTTGCCTCTCGTTTTTCTCTCCCCCACTTCTAAAATGTTTTCAGAAAAAACACAAAAATATTTGCCTTTTATTTGCCTTCTTTTTGTTCGCTTTTTCATTTGCTTTTGTGCTAGATTGCTTGCTTTGTCATGATGTCTCAAGAAAATACTAAGTTGTGTGAATTTTCCAACACTAATAATTATGATTTTATTAGTACTTGATTGCTCCCGCCACTAGTGCGGAATCTTATGAAATTAATGCTGCTTTGTTGATTCTTGTTATGAAAGAACAATTTTCTGGTAGTCCTAATGAAGATGATACTTCCAATCTTAATACTTTCATTGAATTGCGTGATATGCAGCAGAAAATAGATGTGGATAATGATATTGTCAAATTGAAGTTATTTCCGTTCTCACTATGAGATCATGCTAAAACTTGGTTTTCATCCTTGCCTAAAAATAGTATGGATTCATGGAATAAGTGTAAGGATGCTTTTATTTGCAAGTATTTTCCTCTCGCTAAGATCATCTATCTTAGGAATGATATAATGAATTTTAAGCAACTTGATCATGAACATGTTGCACAATCATGGGAGATGATGTAGTTAATGATAAGAAATTGGCCTACTCATGGTTTAAGTTTATGGATGATCATATAATTTTTTTATGCTGGATTGAATTCTGCATCTAGAAATCTTTTAGATTCCGCAGCGGGTGGTACTTTCATGGAAATCACATTAGGAGAAGCTACTAAACTCGTAGACAATATTATGGCAAATTACTCTCAATGGCATACCGAAAGATGTTCTACTAATAAAAAAGTACATGGTATTGAAGAAATTAATATTTGAGTGGAAAGATGGATGAACTTATGAAATTGATTGCTAGCAAGGGTGCTCCTATTGATCCTAATGATATGCCTTTGTCTACTTTGATTGAGAATAATCATGAATCTATGGACGTGAATTTTGTTGGTAGGAACAATTTTGGTAATAATGCTTATAGAGGAAATTTTAATCCTAGGCCATTTTCTAATAATTCCACTAATAATTATGGTAATTCCTACAACCATTCTTATGGAAATTATAATAAGATACCCTCTAATCTTGAGAATAATATTAAAGATTTTATTAACTCTCAAAAGGTTTTCAATGCTATGGTAGAAGAAAAATTCTTTAAGATTGATGATGTGGCTAGAAACGTTGATAGAATTTCTCATGAGATTGATTCCCTTATGTTTAGATCTATGCCACCCAAGCTTGATGATGAGGTGATACATCTCCAACGTATCCATAATTTATGAAGTATTCATGCTGTTATATTATCATTCTTGGATGTTTTACAATCATTTTATAGCAACTTTATATCATTTTTTGGGACTAACCTATTGACATAGTGCCTAGTGCCAGTTGCTGTTTTTTGCTTGTTTTCTACATCGCAAAAAATCAATACCAAACGGAGTCCAAACGCAGCGAAACTTTTTGAAGAATTTTTATGGACCAGAAGACACAACTTGGGCCAAAGAAATACCAGAGGGGTGCCCCGAGGGGGGCTCAACCCACCTGGGCGTGCCTGGGGGCCCAGGCGCGCCCTGGTGGGTTGTACCCACCTCGGTGGCTTCCCGCACCGCCTCTTCGCCCTATAAATTGCCAAATATTCCAAAAACCCTTGGGGTAACCCTAGATCAGAAGGTCCGCTGCCGCAAGCCTCTGTAGCCATGAAAAACCAATCTAGACCCTATTCCAGCACCCTGTCTGAGGGGGAAATCATCACTGGTGGCCATCTTCATCATCCCGGCAGCCACCATGATGAGGAGGGAATAGTCCACCCTCGGGGCTGAGGGTTTGTACCAGTAGCTATGTGTTTAATCTCTCTCTCTCTCTCGTGTTCTTGAGATGTCATGATCTTGATGTATCGCGGGCTTTGTTAATATAGTTGGATCATATGGTGTTTTCCCCTCTCTATCTTGTTGTGAATTGAGTTTTCCCTTTGAGATTTCATTATATCAGATTGAATACTTTTATGGATTTGAGAACACTTGATGTATGTCTTGCTATGTATACCCATGGTGACAATGGGGTATCATATTGATTCACTTGATATGTGTTTTGGCACTCAACTCAAGGATTCCTGAGGTGACATTGGGGTAATCTATGCATAGGGGTTGATGCATGTTCTCATCTTTGTTTCAACAGTAGAAATCTTGGGGCACTCTTTGAGGTTCTTTGTGTTGGATTGAGTATTATGAATCTGAAATTGTTTGATGCATATCGCATAATCAACTCACGGATACTCGCAGTGACATTGGAGTATCTAGGTGACATTAGAGTTGGTGATGTGTATCATATGGTGTTATTTTAGTACGAACTCTTGGTTAGATCGATTGGAAAGAATAGCTTGGTGTTATTTTAGTATGAACTCTAGGATAGATTGATCAGAAAGAATAGCTTTGAGGCGGTTTCGTACCCTACTAACAATTTCTTCTTATGTTCTACGCTAGATAGGAACTTTGGAGTGATTCTTCATCACACGTTGAGGGATGGTTATATGATCCAATTATATTAGCATTGTTGAGAGATTGCACTAGCGAAAGTACGGACCCTAGGCCTCATTCTCAAGCATTGCAATACCTTTTGTGCTCCGTTTTATAAATTGCTACCTTGCTATTTTTTTATTATTCCTATTAAAAAAATCAATATCTACTATCATTACTACACTTGTATCACCATCTCTTCACCGAACTAGTGCACCTATACAATTTACCATTGTATTTGGTGTGTTGGGGACACAAGAGACTCTTTGTTATTTGGTTGCCGGGTTGTTTGAGAGAGACCATCTTAATCCTATGCCTCCCATGGATTGATAAACCTTAGGTCATCCACTTGAGGGAAAATTGCTACTGTCCTACAAAACTCTGCGCTTGGAGGCCCAACACGAGTCTACAATAATAAAGTTGCGTAGTAGACATCAAGCTCTTTTCTAGCGTCGTTGCCGGGGAGGTGAGTGCTTGAAGGTATATCTTTAGATCTTGCAATTGAATCTTTTAGTTTCTTGTTTTATCACTAGTTTGGTTTATAAAAGAAAACTACAAAAAAATGGAATTGAGGTGGCCTCATATTATTCGTCTTTATAATGTCTTTCTTGAAAATGATGGAAAGGAAAATTGTGCTCAATTGATAGAAGAAGAATTCAATAAAATGTTTGGCATGAATGATGAGCATGATTGCAATGTTGTTAGTATGAATTCTTTGAATATCCAAAATTCTAATGATGATTGGACAAGTCATGACAAAAATGTTTCTTATAAGCATGTCAATTTTTGTGGAGTGGAAAGACTTTGTGAAGACGTGCCTTATAGGGAAGATAGATTTTGTAAGAAGCATAAACATGATAGAACCAATTTTTTGCTCAAAGTGATAGATGAATTTGCCACAAAATTATGTTCTCTTTGTCCTATTACTTGTGAACTTTGCAATAAGGTTGGTCATCTTAATTTCCAATGCAAACTTTTTCATGATCGAATCATGGCCAAATATTGTAATGATTTGACCACCCTTGAACTTTATAATGAGCTTTGCCTATTTTTGGGGAGTGAAGAATTGTCACATAAAAATATTTGGTTTGAAGTATTCATTCTCACGGACGACATTGAAACTAATCTAAAAAATATCTATATGTTTTGTAACACCCCAAAAATCGGGTTATCGATTTTTGTGTTGTTATTCATTCCTAGCTTTTCTTTCCCAAATTTTTTCTCTGGAATCTGGTGAGTGACCAGGTGAATCCAGACAATCCTCAACCTCTCAGTGCCTATCCCATACTCTTATGCCAACTAACCACCTGTCAGAAAACCCCGAACCTCATTTAAACCCTAGTTCCAAAATATCGGAACTAGAAATCCTGCCTTTGCATTTACAAAGGAGCTATCATTTTTCTTGCTTTGTTGATCCTCCCAAAATTTCCAGAGATCATCCTTCACTCATAAACCCTAGATGTGCAAAAATATTGCCAAGTCATATGCAATATTTCCCATCTAGAATTAATTCCTTTTTCTGCCTTTCCGAGGAATTAAATCCAAAAAAATATCTATCCATCTCCAAAGTTCATGAAAACTTGTGGAGATATTCTTTATGATCATATTGAGCTCCCATAAAAATATTGGCCATAATTAAATGGGGGAAATTGCATTTTCCTATTTTAAGCCAATATAACAATTTGGGGTCTTTCCAAAGGAACTACCATTTTGGTAGCTAGGAAAAATCCCAAATAAATTGTGGAGCTTGCCCTATCCCTATATTCACCATTTCCATCAAGATCTCAAGTTTCACCCATTAAATTTTGAGCACAACACCACTTTGCAAATTCTGTCCAGATTTTCAGTTTGCAAAGGAAGTGCTTGATTCCTTGATCTCCTTGGGCTGAAATTTTGCATGGTGATTCATTATGATATATTACCCTTGGACACCAAAAACCAGCTCATTCCATCTAGCCAATCTTCCCCAGTAAATTCTCTAAGTTTCTGTTCAGATTGCATCATTGTTAAGGAAGTACCCTCATGGATGATCAATTTGAGCTGAAACTTTTCTAGACAGTTCCTATGACCAAATAATTACCCTACACCAAAAATCATTCAAATCCATTTAGCCATTTGAGTCCAGCATCATCATTTGCATTTCTGGTCAGTGGGCAAGGTTATAAAGGAAGTACCAGCTAGCCTTGTCCATTTGTGCCCAAATTTTGCCAGCATGACTACCTTAGTGGATGATTCACCCCTGCCCAAGATCATGCCAATGGCCACACCACATGACAAACACTTTGCTGTTGGAACCTGTTTGACCTTGGTCTAGTCACCTCAGAGCTCCCCTGTGTCTTACAGATGCATAGGTTAACTCAGTGATGTGTGGAGAACCTCCCAGACACCATTTGGCGTCGGGTGCAGTGTGGCATCGCCGTATCCACGTGGTGACCACGTGCAGTGCACGCCAAAGTAGTGCACCGGGTAACCAGAGCCTTCGGGAGCTCGCTCCGGCCGGCCGTGGCTTGTCCGAACGCGCCGGAGAACTCCCCACCGCACGCGTGTACCTTCCGGTCACCTCTCCCCCTTGTCTCGTAGCCCGTGGCAGCTTCTGTTGACCTCGGTGCTCCGCCGGATCGCCGCCACGGTGCCGTCCTCTCGGAGCTTCTCCCGGCGTCCAGAGCCCCTTCTCGCGGCTATATAATGCGTGCCCCGAGCCCTACTCGATCACCAGCAGCCCCAGCCCCTCCCAGTCCTTCTACTCAAGCTTGTGGCCGAGCTCTGCTCCGCCCGATTTCCCCCAGCCACCCCTCGCCCTGATTCTTCCCCTCCTCTCCCGCCTCACCCTCGGCCTCCCCCAGAGCCTACGAATCCTCCACCGTCCTCGAGTCAGTCGGGGGAGCCTCGCCGGAGCGGCCCTACTGGAGCCTCGCCGCCACCGTGTCTCGGTCGGGGCAACAACGCTGCCGGCCACCGTAGGAGGCGCCGAGACCACCGCTGGGGGCGGCGCAGGTTGCTGGTCCCGTCCCGCTCTTCGGCAGGCCCACGGGAGCGACCAGGTGATGGCTACGATGGCAGCCGAGCGCCCCTGCCCTGCCTCTGTTTCCAGTCGCGGGGAAGAGGACGACCTGGGAGGAGGAGAGAGTGGATAGAGCCGGGCCCAGGTGTAAGTCACTGTTAGCCGGGCCCGCGAACTTAAGTGAAAGCGTACTCCCGCAAATACGTTTTTGACCAAGTGAAAGCGTAAACTGCAGAGGGCGCTTTCTCTTTTTGTAGCCGGCGGCCGAACTGATTAAATAATGAACGTTCACTCGTTAAGACCTAAAATGGACAGTTTTTGTCTGTTTTAGCGCTTAACGAACGAACGGTCGTTTCTTCGTGACCGTAACTCCGATTGAGGTAAAACCAATGCCCACGTCTTCAGATTGTCGAGCCCGTTCCGACGCCATCATTTTCATAATGTTTTCACATTGTGGAAATGACCATTTTACCCTTGCCCTTCGATCAGCCCCTTCGAGAGGGAAACTTTCCCGGCAAATCTTCCCGGAGTTTTATTGCACTTCCACCCGATGTATTCCTTCACCCCAGGCAAGCCAACCTCTTCCATGAGCTCCAAACTTGAGTGATGACTTTGCTTGCACCCTGTGTGTTCATTATAGTACATCTGTATCACCTGTTAGCTTACACTTGCATACACCTGTTATGTCATCTGTTTTAGAGGTTAGCATTACTTTTCATCTAATATCATGATTTGTTTTTGTCGGGGACGAATCCGTGATCACCTATGGGACCCAGGGAAGGACCCCTTTACGTTCGGCAGGGAGAGACGGTCGCACGAAGAGCAAATCTAGTGAAGAACATGACAGCACACGAGAGAGATTTTAACCAGGTTCGGGCCGCACGGATGCGTAAAACCCTACTCCTGCTTTTTGGTGTATTATCTGGATGATTGTTCTAGCTCCAGGAGCGCTACAGTACAGAGTAGCTGCGTACAATACTGGAGTTCTCCATCTCCCAGTTCCTAACCTCCCTCCACGTTGCCTATGGGCCTCCTTTTATACGCACAAAGGGGTCACCAACAGGTGGCAAACAGTAAAGGTAGAGGTGGAAAGTTGCTACAGTAAGGCCATTATTACTAGGATGACATGTCCTACCTACCACTGACGGCAGGGGACAAGGGCATTAAATGCCCATGCCTTAGCTGTCCAGATACATGTACCCGGACGTCTTGGACGTGGGAAAAGCCTATCCCACCTGCTCCTGCACCGCTAGCTACAGAGTACCGCCGTCTACACAGTGCCCTGCCACACACGCTTGGAAGGACCCAGAGCGCCACGCTGGCAGAGGCACCGGAGCAGCACAGTAGCACAGTGGTACAGTAATGCTTGCCATGGCAAGACCTTGCCACACCTGACAGCTTGCCGCGCAAGGTAACTTGCCGGGGCAAGTACCTTGCCGCAGCTGCTATCTTGCCGCAACCAATAGCTTGCCGCAGCCAATTACTTGCCGGGCAAGTACTCTGCTACAGCAAACCTCAGGCTGGGCCTCAACTGTCCCTCCCGGCAAGCTCCTCTTGCCGGGGCCTTGACTCTTGCTTTGTATACTTTGTTCTTGAATGGCTTAATAACCTTGAGCTTCTCTCTGGCTGTCCTCCCGTAAGCCTGGCCGCGGGATGCTGCTACTGCCCGTGCACAAGTACGGGGTACTAGGGTACCCCTATTCTAGTACACCGACAGGAGCCCCCGGGCCTGGGCCACACACGGTGCCGGGCGTTGTTGGGCCAGGCCCAAACAGTGCACGGGCACGCATGGTTGGGATAAGCCGAAACGTCTCTACGCTGTTTAATTGCACGCTCTCCCACGCGTCGCGCGTTGAATGCGGAGCGTGGGAAGCGTGCGCAGTTATCTCGAATGACGAAGGGGCGGATGGTTCCGCATCTTTCCCCATAAAAGGAGGGACCTGCAGAAGCACTCACACACCCCTCTCACCATTCTCGATCTCCAAATCTCCGCCTTCTTCTTCCTCCGCTCCAAAACAAAGCGGTTTCCCAATCCTCCGCCACCATGCGCGTCCGCATCTCCCTCGGACCTCAGCTCCGCCTTCGCCATGCCTCCCAAAGGAGATAAGGGGAAGACGGGGAAGTCCTCAAGGACGGAGACCCAGGCGCAGTTGAAGAGGCAGAAGTACGCGCTCTTCGCTCCGACGCTCACGGGGGCGGATCTGAAGGCCAAGTTCCAAGGCATGTGGGCCGTGAGGACCAAGGCGCATCCGGCCACCCGCGTTCGCCCAGCCACAGACGAGAGCGAAGTGAGCAAGTACCCCTTCTTCGCTTGCTACTTTTGTTGCGGGCTCTGCCCACCGTACTCGGATTTCTTCAGCGACGTCATGTACACCTTCAATCTCCGTCTGCTGGATCTCACACCGAATGCCGTATCCACCATGGCAATATTCGCGCATCTGTGCGAGAACTTCGTCGGCGTCGTACCCAACACCGCGCTGTTCAGGCATTACTTCACTCCCCGTGCTGAAAAGGGGGAGCCTCTCACTGTTGGCGTCTCGTTCGTTTCAAGATTGGGCGCCAAGGAGCATTATCTGAAGGGGGATCTCCGCCCAAGATGGGGAGAAATCCGATCTGAATGGTGTTGGATCATTGACGACGAGCCGCCACCATACTGTGAGCTTCGCAAGACCCCAGCAGCGCGTGGCACGGACTGGAGCGATCTGGATCCCCAGGACAAGAAGCTCGACCAGGATCATACGGCTCAGGGAGGCCGGGCTCACCATAGGGATGGTTGGCTCAGACTTCCTTCGCCGCCGCATTGCTCCTCTGCAGCAGAGAGGAAGGCCGGCCTCCGATTGGAAGAACCCAGCCGATATCATGCGGCTGCGCCCTGGACTGATCAACAACTTCACAGTTCTGCAGCACGACTTCTTCATGTGAGAACTGTTCAAGCAAGAGACAGATCCAGAGAAGCGCGCCAAGGCATTCACGCTGCCGAAGCACATCGTGCCCCTTTGCAACAACTCCGCACTGAGTGCAATCATCGCTATGATGCCGCTCTGCAATGCGCACAGCGTTGAAGCAACTTGGGACGTGCCGCTCGAAGAAGACGTGCGGCGCGCTTTGACAAAGCATCGGCAATGTCATTCTCAGCACGTGGGATGTGCTCCATTTGTAGGCCGTCAAAGCGTTCCTCCAACTTCCTCACCTCATCTACATAAGCTTCCATCAATGGGCATTGGTAGTTCTTGTTCACTTGCCTGACGACAAGCTGCGAATCTCCCCTGACAATAAGCTTCTTGATCCCAAGGTCTGCCGCGATCCTGAGACCGGCAAGCAACCCCTCATATTCTGCAGTATTGTTCGTCGCCTGTTCCTTGGGAAAGTGCATTTGGACCACGTACTTGAGGTGCTCTCCGGTGGGTGCGACAAGCAGTACGCCAGCACCGGCGCCTTGCAGCGAAAAGGCACCATCAAAGTACATAAGCCACTCTTTGCTTGTCTCCTTGCCGGGGAGAGTCGTCTCTGGGATTTCTTCGTCTGGCGTTGGTGTCCATTCTGCGACAAACTCTGCCAAAACTCGGCTCTGTATGGTTGATGTACTCTCAAACTTGAGACCAAAGCTCGACAACTCCAACGCCCACTCGACAATCCTGCCTGTCGCTTCTGGATTTTGCAAAATCCTTTTCAGCGGGAAGCGAGTGACGACGGTAACTTCATGTGCTTGAAAGTAATGGCGCAGCTTTCTCGAGGCCATGAGAAGGCCGAAAAGCAGCTTCCGCACACCAGAATACCTTGACCTAGCTCCCTGCAGAAGAGAGCTCACAAAGTAGACCGGGCGCTGCACCATTTTCTTCTTTTGTACCACTTCGCCTGACTGCGCAGACGAATCCTTGTTGGCAGCAAAACTTGTCGGGGGAGCCCCCAGCTTGTCGCTGGACATGCTTGCCGCAGTTACTGCCTCCTCATCCACCTCTCTCTCCGCTACTAGCGCAGCACTAACCACTTGATTGGTTGCCGCTAGATACAGCAACAACTTCTCTTGTGGTTTAGGTGCGAAAAGTATTGGAGGAGAGGAGAGGTATCTCTTCAAGTCTTGCAGCGCTGCCTCCGCCTCCGGAGTCCATTTCAATGGACCTACCTTTTTTAAGATTTTGAAAAATGGCAGGGCGCGCTCAACTGACTTGGAGATAAACCTACTGAGAGCAGCAACACAGCCGGCAAGTCGTCGTACATCCTTGACGCGCTTCGGTGCTTCAATTTGCTCAATGGCTTTGATCTTGTCAGGATTGGCTTCAATTCCACGTTGAGACACAAAGAACCCGAGAAGCTTGCCGGAGGGAACTCCAAACACGCACTTCTCGGGGTTGAGCTTCAGGTTGATCTTGCGCAGATTTACAAAAGTTTCTTCTAGATCTTGAACCAAAGTAGACCTGTCCTTGCTTTTGACCACTATATCATCCATATAGGCTTCCACATTTCTGTGCAGCTGAGGCTCAAAAGCAATCTGGACGGCTCTTGCAAATGTTGAACCAGCATTTTTCAAACCAAATGGCATACGTACGAAACAGTATGTGCCACAGGGTGTGATAAATGCGGTCTTTTCCTCATCTTCCTCAGCCATGAAGATTTGATGATACCCTGAATATGCGTCAAGAAATGAAAGCAAATCACATCCTGCCGTGGAGTCAACAATCTGGTCTATGCGGGGCAAAGGAAATGGGTCTTTGGGACAAGCTTTATTGACATCAGTGAAATCAATACAAAGCCTCCATTTTCCATTCGCTTTGCGCACGACAACAAGATTGGCCAACCACGTAGGATGGAGCACTCCTCTGACGAGGCCTGCTACTTCCAACTTCTTGATTTCTTCCACAATAAACTCTTGCCGCTCCACAGCTTGCTTTCTGGCTTTCTGCTTGACGGGCCTCGCGTGGGGACAAACGGCAAGGTGGTGCTCAATTACTTTCCTGGGAACACCGGGGATGTCGGACGGTTGCCATGCAAACACGTCGACATTCGCCCGCAGGAAAGCAACGAGCGCGCTTTCCTATTTGTTGTCAAGTGTGGCACTGATGGTGAAGGAACCACCAGTGCCGTCCTCCTTGGCGGGCACCTTCTTTGTAGCCGGCGGAGCGGCTTTGTTCTTCTTGCACTTGCCGGTGGAGCTCTCTGGTGCGTCCTCGACGGCAGCGCAGCACTCCGAAGAGGTGCGCTTGCCGGAGTGGGCACAGGAGCTCTTGCCGGACTTCCTCTTGTTCTCCCCCCGGGAGCTTCAGCGGCAAGTGCCTTGGCGGCAGTTGCGGCAGCTGCTTCCCGGTAGATCTTGTCGGCGCAAATAAGTGCATCCTTCTTATCGCAGGGAACTGTGATAACACTTACTGGGCCTGGCATCTTCAACACGTTGTAGGCATAATGAGAGGCTGCCATGAACTTGGCGAGCGCTGGACGGCCAAGTATCCCATTATAAGGTAATGGAATATTGGCAACGTCAAAGGTGACCTTCTCGGTCCAGTAGTTCAGCTCGCCGCCAAATGTCACTGGCAGCGTGATCTTCCCTTTCGGCTTGCTCCTTCCTGGATTGACTCCTTGGAAAGTACCAGTTTCCTCAAGCTCGCCGTCAGGGATTTGAAGTTTCCGGAGCACAGCGGGCGAAATCAGATTCAAGCCGGCCCCACCGTCAACTAACATCTTCGTGACCTTGAGGTTGCGGATCGTTGGTGAAACCAACATCGGCAAGCACCCAACCGCCGTTGTGCGGTCAGGGTGGTCCTCAATGTCAAAGACGATAGGCGTGTCGGACCACTTCAGAAGCTTTCTGGCGTCAACAGATGGTTCCGTCGCATTGATCTCTCGCGCCCACTGTTTAAGTTGGCGGTGAGAAGAATGCAACGAAGCACCACCGTCAACACACAAGACTTATGCGGCTTTCTGAAATTCGTGCTCACTGGATTCTTCATCATCTAGATCATCATCATCATCATCTTTGTCGCGGCCACGAGGAGGCATGTCTCTTTGCTGCTGCTTGGCCTTGCCGTGACGCCCTCCTCGGGCAGTGCGCTTCTTGCCGGACCCGCCAGCACCTTCTGGGGCCTTCTCCTTGTCGCGCCTCTCAAACTCAGCTTTCTGCTGTTCCACAAGCTGCTCGACTCGTCGGCAGTTCTGGAGATCGTGTCCCTTGGTGCGGTGGATCTTGCAATATTGCTTGTCGGAGCCGTCCTGCTTGTCGGCAGCCGCCAAGGCCTGACAGTTGGCGCACGCGGCAATCTTCTTGCCGGAGCCCTCGACTTTGGCCTTGTCGGCGCTGCCGTTGCCGCTGGACTGTTCGACGGCAAGCACAGCTTTGCCCTTTTTCTTCCTGTTGTTCCGCCGCCGGCCCTTCTTTGCCGGGGCGGTACCTTCGCTGTCAGAGCTCCCCCCTGCGCCAACACCTTCACCGGGAAGTTTCCTTCCCTCTTCAACACGCGCACACTTGTCGGCGAGAGCATATAGCTGGCCAATGTCTCTGACCTTGGTCATCGCCATTTCCTCCCGCATCTTGCGGTTACGCACGTTCTGATGGAACGCGCTAATAACCGCAGCGAGGTTAACATCTGGGATGTTGTACTGTACGCGGCTGAACCTTTGAATGTATTTGCGCAGGGGCTCTCCTTCCTTCTGGGGGATGAGATGAAGATCACTCTCCTGGCCATGAGGTTGATGACCGCCAGTAAAGGCACCAACAAACTGATGGCACAGGTCCGCCCATGAAGAAATGGAGTTCTCCGGCAAGTGCATGAGCCATGAGACGACATTGCGCTTTAACACGAGCGGGAAGTAGTTAGCAAGAATCTTGTCGTCTCGTCCCCCGGCAGCTTGCACCACAATGGTGTAAATGCTGAGGAACTCCGACGGGTGTGTCTTGCCATCATACTTCTCCGGCACGTCAGGCTTGAAAGACTTGCGGTTGGGCCACTGGACCTGCCGCAGCTCACGGGTGAACGCTGGACAACTTACAGCGTACGGCAAGTCGCCAGGATCCCCTGGCGCATGCATGTCAATAGCGGGCCCTGCGCGTCTGTCGGACTGACGATGCGCTTCTCTCCTTCGCTCGATAGTGGTACGAGCGTCTTCTCCTCTGCATTCCTGAAGAACGAGGCGCTGGTCACGACGAGCTCGCGGGTCAGACGACGCCGTGGAATCATCGCCACAGGCGTCGTTTCGACGTGTCGGCGACCGAGGCCGTCTGGGCGGGGAGTGTACGGTTGTTGCCCCCTCGCCGTTCTTGTTGGTGACAGCATTGTCACCAGTTCTCTTGTCGGCCGCGTGCACCGGGTCGGCATCAGCGAAGCTGAGAAGGCTCTGAATGGTTGCCCTCCACTCGTCAAGCTTATCTGCTGGTGGAGGGAAGTTCAGGAGCAGCTGCGCACGCGCCAACGCTTCTGCTGGTGAGGGAGGTATCGAGTGGCGTGAGGACTGTGGGATGCTCTTACTCCTAACAGTGTTAGAAGGAGCATCTCCACGCCCAGGTGACCGTACCTCGACCCCGCCAACGTGTTGTTGCGTATGGTGACCCCGCGCATCTCGAGATCGATGCGCAAGTTCATTATCTAGGGAGCGCCTGGCACCTGGGGCGTCAGGACGCTTCCTGTCACGGGCTTCTTGCGAAGGCCGCGGCGTCTGAACCGGCGCAGGCGTTCCAGAACACGCAGCACCGTTTCTGGAGCTTGCAGGGCCAGCAGCAGCGAGCAGCGCTGCGTTCCTAGACCCAGCAGCGCCAAGATTGGCGGTGCTGGCCCGGTTTTGGACAGGTGGAGGTAATAGGAGCTCTCGCTCTCCAGTCCCCCCAGCAGCCGCAATCACGACGGCACCCTCCTGCATGGGAGCAGGCGGGTTGGACGTAGACGCACCGATGGCCAAAGTCTTCTTTTTTTGGAGCCATAAGGCGGAGGATGGCCCAAAAACTAACGCGCAAATCGCTAGATTAGGTTCACACAACCTCCCCTCCTACCTGGCGCGCCAAAGATGTCGGGGACGAATCCGCGATCACCTATGGGACCCAGGGAAGGACCCCTTTACATTCGGCAGGGAGAGACGGTCGCACGAAGAGCAAATCTAGCGAAGAACACGACAGCACACGAGAGAGATTTTACCCAGGTTCGGGCCGCACGGATGCGTAAAACCCTACTCCTACTTTTTGGTGTATTATCTGGATGATTGTTCTAGCTCCAGGAGCGCTACAGTACAGAGTAGCTGCGTACAATACTGGAGTTCTCCATCTCCCAGTTCCTAACCTCCCTCCATGTTGCCTATGGGCCTCCTTTTATACGCACAAAGGGGTCACCAACAGGTGGCAAACAGTAAAGGTAGAGGTGGAAAGTTGCTACAGTAAGGCCATTATTACTAGGATGACATGTCCTACCTACCACTGACGGCAGGGGACAAGGGCATTAAATGCCCATGCCTTAGCTGTCCAGATACATGAACCCGGACGTCTTGGACGTGGGAAAAGCCTATCCCACCTGCTCCTGCACCGCTAGCTACAGAGTACCGCCGTCTACACAGTGCCCTGCCACACACGCTTGGAAGGACCCAGAGCGCCACGCTGGCAGAGGCACCGGAGCAGCACAGTAGCACAGTGGTACAGTAACGCTTGCCGCGGCAAGACCTTGCCGCACCTGACAGCTTGCCGCAACCAATAGCTTGCCGCGCAAGGTAACTTGCCGGGGCAAGTACCTTGCCGCAGCTGCTATCTTGCCGCAACCAATAGCTTACCGCAGCCAATTACTTGCCGGGGCAAGTACTCTGCTACAGCAAACCTCAGGCTGGGCCTCAACTGTCCCTCCCGGCAAGCTCCTCTTGCCGGGGCCTTGACTCTTGCTTTGTATACTTTGTTCTTGAATGGCTTAATAACCTTGAGCTTCTCTCTGGCTGTCCTCCTGTAAGCCTGGCCGCGGGATGCTGCTACTGCCCGTGCACAAGTACGGGGTACTAGGGTACCCCTATTCTAGTACACCGACAGTTTTCATGCCATGTCCTGCCATGCTAGTAACAATATTTTGAATACCGTTATCATGTGAGTGCCATGATTTGAGTTCTTGCCATGTTGTCAACGTTGTAATGATTCTGCTATGTTGATGTTAAGTGGTTGTTCACACTTATAATTGTTAAGGTAATGGTGGGATGATGGAGATACAATGATAAACCTAGTCGGTTGATCAAGAGTCACCTGTCCGGGCTTATCCGTGCAACCACATTTGCCGGTATGGGACAGCCTTGACTTGGTGTGATCGCGTGCTCTTCCACCGATACCGCTCGACAGGGAGGGTTATACGCGCGCGCTGCCCTGGCCTGGTAGGCGGCGATAACCCTATGAGGCCAGTTGAGTTGTTTGGGTACCCGTCCCCGTTTGGGACAGTTTTGTTTGGCCACGACGGTGGCAGGTGTCAGGAGTGACATAGGGGCCACCCGGGGCAGGACTCCGGGGGAGGATGATTGCCGGTGGTACAATGGGAGAGGCACGGGTCAGGCAGGTTTCGTTGGAGCATTGCTGGTCCACCCGAATGGGATCACGAGATCAGTGCTCCATAGTGTGGGTAAAGTGTGTAACCTCTGCAGAGTTTAAAATCTATTCGAATAGCCGCGTCCACGGTATTGGACAGCCCGTCCAAACCTCGCTAGGTGATCAACCGTAATAATGATAATAAAGGTGAAAGAACCTACCCTGCATAAACTTCAGATGTTGTCAGGAGTATGGTATGATAGCCATGGGATGGCTATGGAAGAGATGGCCAGATGACCGAAAGACTTGGATTTGGATCAGGTTCAGATTGGATCATGAGATTATTCGGAATATGGATTATTTACTTGATACATGCTTTACTTTACTGTACTTTACTTCAGTAGTTATTTTGCTAGATAACCCCGTTATGTCATGATGATCAATGCTACTAGATGTTTAAACATGCCAGATAATCTTGCCACGACATGATGATTAATAATGCTAGATAGGTATGGTACGCCATGCTTGATTCATGTTTCCCTGTTAATTCCATGCCATGTTTAGAATAAATTCTTGCATAGCATAGGGCTTGCTTTGTCATCTGCTTGTTTGGATGCTATGTATTTGGTTGTCTTGCGAGTACATTCAAAGTACTCACCTGGCCTTGCATGTGGCCAGTTGCAGGTGAAGATCCGTCGTGCTAGATCGTAACCCAGCCAGTCATGTGAGTTGTGGAGCCCAGCCAAAGACGTCGTTGCCACTGAACCAAGACTTTCGCTGCCATCTTAGTTAGCCTTGGAGCTATGTAATATTGTTGTAAGCAACAGTATTGTAATACTCCATTCTATTTAATAAAGCCATTTTGTGCCTGGAATTGCTGTATCATGTCTTTGACGTGCGCTAGGTCTTATCCTGGGGCTGGCGTGCGTCGGCCCTCTATCAGGGTGCCACATGTTTTGTATGGTAAATTGCAATGAGAATGCTTATATTGCCAACTATAGAAATATGGGAAAACCAATAGAATATAAAACGAATACTAATGAAAGGGTAAAGATTTCCACTTTCCCTCCTATTGTCTCTCATTATGAAAGAGGTGACGAGGAGGAGCTCCCTATTCAACCAATCTCATCAATAAGAAGCTCGAAAAAATTAATTAAACCCACACATGATGTGGTGAAGAAGAAGAAAAGAAGAAAGAATAGAGGTAAAAAGGTATCTCTCCCAAATAATGTTGCTCCTATTATTGTTGTGCCTCATGAAAATGAATCAAAAATAATTTTGGAAGATGATGCACTTGATGATGATATTGCTTCTTTGTCTTATGGCATAATGTCCGAGAGCACTATTGATGATGATTTTGTTATGCCTATTGCTTGTTGTGATGATTATGATTGGGAAGATAATGATACTTCTTATAATCTTGGAAATATTTTTGGCACCAACTTGGGAAATTATGATGATAGCAATTGTTATACTGTTGGTGCTATTCATACTATTAATGATGAGAGTGATTATGCTCATGATATGCCAAGCCACAAGCTTGGGGATGCTATGTTTGATGAGAATGACATGTTTGAGAATTTATTTGCTGCAATTAATGTTTGTCCCAAGCTTGGGGATGATATGCTCAATGAAGATGATCTTTCTAGTCCCCCTACTTTGAATGATCAAATTTGCTATGATGATTGCATGCCTCCTATCTATGATGAGAACAAAGTTGCTACTTATGGTGATTATTGTGATGATACTTATTTTATAAAAAGTAGTGATAATTATTGTCATAATTTTGAATATCCTTTTACTGAACATTACTCTTTTAATGTGGAAGCAATTTTTAGTATTCGAGTTTCATATGATACTCCCACTATTGTGAATGAGAATAAAATTGCTTATATGGAGAGTAATAAATTTTCTATGCTTTTGGATCATGAAAAGAATGCTTTATGTGATGGTTATATTGATGAATCTATTCATGATGGTACTGAAAATTATTATGAGAGAGGAACTTATGATTCATGATGCTCTTGTTATGTTTCAATTCTTATCTTTTATGCGAGCATCTTTGAAATCATCATGCCTAGCTAAAAGGCATTAAAGAAAAGCACTTATTGGGAGACAACCCAAACTTTTACCTACTGTTCACATGATTAGGCTATTGTAGTAATCATGTTTTATAACTTTTATTTCAATAAAGTGCCAAGTAAAGCCTTTGGGATAGTGTGGATGATAGTTGACTTGATTTTGTGCAAAAACAGAAACTTTTGTGCCCAGTAACAAAAAAATTTAAATTCACTCGAGCGTCAAAAACACTCTGAATTTTTTACAGTTCTTGGGTCTACAAATGGTCTACGCTTTCCTAAATTTTCAGAATTTTTGGAGTTACATAAGTATGACCTTAATTCAGATCTTTATGTACTGTTCTGTTTTTTTGCAGATTCTGTTTTCAATGCATAGTTTGCTTGTTTTATGGTTTCTATGGCTTATATTGCTTAATATAAATTATGGAAATTGTAGAGTACATTAGGAATTGTGTGAGAACAATTATGAATCTTGTCTTTGATAGTACCAAAGTGAATGATTTGTCTTTATCATACTAACCCATCTCACGAAGTTCCGTTAAGTTTTCAAGTTTTGGGTGAGATATCGATATGAGGAGAATAAGGAGTGATAAGACCCTAAGCTTGGGGATTCCCAAGGAACCCCCAAGGTAATATTCAAGGAAGATCCAAGCAACTAAGCTTGGGGATGCCCTGGAAGGTATCCCGTCTTTCGTCTCCGACATTATCAGTAACCTCACTTGGAGCTATAATTTTATTTGTCACATGATATGTGTTTTGCTTGGAGCGTCATTTTCTTTTATTTGTATTTTCTTGATGCTATTTATAATAATGTTTTGCATCTTTAATTTCAATAAAAATGTCAAGGGTAGCCTTTACCATGCTTATTTTGCAAATCTATTTGTTGCTGTTTCAAAACAGAAAGTTTAGCGCTGTTGTAAAAATTCCCGAGAAAAGTCAGAATGTGATATAATGTTGAAACTTTTTACACAACAAGATCTGATAAATTTTATATAGTGTTCTAAATTTTAAGAATTTTTGGAGTTAGATAAGTGTGAATACTCTTGCATCCTTTACAGACTGTCCTATTTTGGCAGATTGCTGTTATGTTTGCATTGTTTGCATATGTTTGCCTGTTTAATGATTCTATTTGAGGACAGGACTATTAAATATGCAGAGGCATTTAGTATGCAATGTTAAATAATAATTTTAGTGATTTGCTATAGTAGAGAATGATAAGGTTATGCATTGATTTATACTAACGTATCTCACGAGTTCTTGTTGAGTTTTGTGTGGATGAAGTTTTTAAGATTTAGGGAAACCGTGATATAAAAGGAATTAAGGAGACATAAAAGCTCAAGCTTGGGTATTCCCAAGGCATCCTAAGATAATATTTCAAGAAGTCTCAAGCATCTAAGATTGGGGATGCCCCGGTGGGCAGCCCACCTTTCTTCTTCAACAATTATCGGTTAGTATCGGTTGAGCCTAAGTTTTTGCTTCTTCACTTGAGTTGTGCTATTCTTGGAATGTCATTTAATTTTTGTTTTGCTTGCTGTTTTAATAAAATAATTACGTATGAAAGATTTTAAATAAGAGAGAGTCCTCAAATAGCTACCCATTTACTTCACTACTCGCATGATCTTCACTTATATCTTTTTGGAGTAGTTTGTCATTTACTCTTGTGCTTCACTTATATCCTATGAGTAAATTATTGAATGAATTGAATATCATGAAGTTGAAATTATATGTTCATATCATGCCTAGTAGTAGCTTCGCATTGGGTTTAGGAAGTGAAATCTTTTGAAGCTTGACAATCACAATATTGGCCATACAAGCAATTCATGAATGATTAGTATAAGGAAGAGAATTTTCACATACAAATATATTATCTTGGACATCTTCTATGATTTTGAATACCCATTAATTATTTTCAAACTTGAGCAAATTAGTTGAAGTTGGACAAGGAAGACAACGTAATGAGTTATGTTTGGGTATATTTGCATAGAAGTTATATTGTCATGGATCCTCCAACATGTGGTGTTTTCCTATCATCTTTTGCTAGCCAAAAATTCGTACTAAGTAGAGATACTACTTGTGCATCCAAAACCCCTTAAAGCCAGTTTCTTGCCATGAGTGTCCACCATACCAACCTATGGATTGAATAATATCCATCAAGTAAGTTGTCATTGATGCATAAAGCAATAAAAATTGCCCCTAAATATGTTTGATCTTTTATTGTAAGGGAAAATTGAGCGTTGTACGAGCTTGTGATGGCAAAGTAATAAAAGCGATGGACTGCATAATAAAGATTGCTATCATAAGGGGCAATAAACGTGACATTCCTTTGCATTAAGAGCTTGGGCATCCAAAAATAAAAAGTGCATGACAACCTCTGCTTCCCTCTACGAAGGGCCTATCTTTTATTTTTCAGTATTTACTTTTATGCAAGAGTCAATAGATTGCATTCTCATTTCAACCTCAATTATTCTCTAGTTGGCAAGCATCATGTGGTGGGGAAAGATCTAGGCACATATGACCAGTCAAATATATTTGAGCATGATTTATTATTGTTGATAATTATCTCTATGATAAATGAGTTGGGAGGCAAAACATTAAGCCTCTATGATAATTATCTCTATAATTTATGAAGTATTCATGCTGTTATATTATCATTCTTGGATGTTTTACAATCATTTTATAGCAACTTTATATCATTTTTTGGGACAAACCTATTGACGTAGTGCCCAGTGCCAGTTGCTGTTTTTTGCTTGCTTTTTAAATCGCAGAAAATCAATACCAAACGGAGTCCAAACGCAGCGAAACTTTTTCGAGAATTTTTATGGACCAGAAGACACAACTTGGGCCAAAGAAGTACCAGAGGGGTGCCCTGAGGGGGGCACAACCCACCTGGGCGCTCCTGGGGGCCTAGGCGCGCCCTGGTGGGTTGTTCCCACCTCGGTGGCCTCCCGCACCACCTCTTCGCCCTATAAATTGCCAAATATTCCAAAAACCTCGGGGTAACCCTAGATCAGAAGTTCCGCCGCTGCAAGCCTCTGTAGCCACGAAAAACCAATCTAGACCCTATTCCAGCACCCTGCCGGAGGGGGAAATCATCACCGATGGCCATCTTCATCATCCCAGCAGCCACCATGATGAGGAGGGAGTAGTCCACCCTCGGGGCTGAGGGTTTGTACCAGTAGCTATGTGTATAATCTCTCTCTCTCTCTCTCTCTCTCTCGTGTTCTTGAGATGTCACGATCTTGATGTATCGCGGGCTTTGTTAATATAGTTGGATCATATGGTGTTTTTCCCTCTCTATCTTTTTGTGAATTGAGTTTTCCCTTTGAGATTTCGTTTTATAGGATTGAATACTTTTATGGATTTGAGAACACTTGATGTATGTCTTGCTATGTATACCCGTGGTGACAATGAGGTATCATATTGATTCACTTGATATGTATTTTGGCACTCAACTCGCGGATTTCCGAGGTGACATTGGGGTAATCTATGCATAGGGGTTGATGCATGTTTTCGTCTTTGTTTCTCCGGTAGAAATCTTGGGGAACTCTTTGAGGTTCTTTGTGTTGGAATGAGTATTATGAATCTGAAATTGTTTGATGCATATCGCATAATCAACTCACGGATATTGGCGGTGACATTGGAGTATCTAAGTGACATTAGAGTTGGTTGATGTGTATCATATGGTGTTATTTTAGTACGAACTATTGGTTAGATCGATCGGAAAGAATAGCTTGGTGTTATTTTAGTACAAACTCTAGGATAGATTGATCGGAAAGAATAGCTTTGAGGTGGTTTCGTACCCTACAAACAATTTCTTCTTATGTTCTCCGCTAGATAGGAACTTTGGAGTGATTCTTCATCGCACATTGAGGGATGGTTATATGATCCAATTATATTAGCATTGTTGAGAGATTGCACTAGCGAAAGTACGGACCCTAGGCCTCATTTTCAAGCATTGCAATACCTTTTGTGCTCTGTTTTATCAATTGCTACCTTGCTGTTTTTTTACTGTTCCTATTAGAAAAATCAATATCTACTATCATTACTACACTTGTATCACCATCTCTTCACCGAACTAGTGTATACAACTTACCATTGTATTTGGTGTGTTGGGGACACAAGAGACTCTTTGTTATTTGGTTGCAGGGTTGTTTGAGAGAGACCATCTTCATCCTACGCCTCCCACGGATTGATAAACCTTAGGTCATCCACTTGAGAGAAAATTGCTACTGTCCTACAAAACTCTGCGCTTGGAGGCCCAACACGAGTGTACAAGAATAAAGTTGCATAGTAGACATCATGAGGACATGACTACCATGGATTTGACCAAAAATATTGCGTACATGCATATTTGTGAGGTGATTTCTAATGCAAACTATGCAATAATTTATTTATGTTATCCAGAACAAAAATACTTCACAGACTTTTGTGCCATGTCTAATTGCAGGTGTATGGGACATTTGTGCAATCCACATATGAAGATAAGGGAGAAAGAGATGTTTAGGTGCTGTTCAAGTTCTCTCACGTAACTTTTAGCACAATAGAAGATAGAGTCCATGTTTCTCACGTTCTTTACTCAGATTCGGACAGCACATGCATACCTGAATCAAAACGTCAATTTCTCTTTCATCCGGACTCCGAATTGGGTGATTCTTTTTTTTATGGAAAGTAAATTTTGTGCACTTTCCAACCCGATTGGATTCACCTTCAAATTTGTTCGGAGCATTGAGACATTGACGAAACAATCTGACGCTGCAGCAGAATCCGAGTCAAACTACAAGTCCAAAGGTGTTGCATCACCTCCACTTGTGCGCATGTGCCTTGTATGACCTAGGGTTACTTTTAGGATGCCTTGGGACGTCCTCCCACCTCCTTGGCCGCCACCCCTTGCTCCTATATAAGTAGATCAATCTAGTAGCTTTTTGCTTGGGATTGGTTTAGTTAAAAGTTAGCCATTGCAACTTTGTGTACTTTGTTTCTGTCCAACGACCAGACCAAGACCGCTTTCGGATCTCCACCTTTATCAATACTCCATCTATATTTATAATGTTTAGATTGCATTATCATATTCTTGCTTGTTCTTTGATTGCGTGCAGGAATAGACCTTCGTGGTCAGGCTGATCGTGCTTCCAGCATCGTCAGTAACCTCTGGAGATTGGTTTAGTGATTGCAAAGGCGCAACGTCGTGCATGTTTGGAGTCGGATCGTCAAAGCCGGCTCCACCAAATCAATAGTTATCATCTCATCGAAAGATCGGGACCCTCGGCTCTATCAAGTGGTATCAGTTTTCAGGTTGCTCGCTGAGAATTTCCAGTTATCCATAGATTAGATTTATTTTCTTACCTATTTTCCAAGAAAAAGCCACAAAAAATAGGGTTAGTTCATCATATCCGAACCAATCTGAGCCTTTGCATAATCTTTTTAGTGTTTTGCTTTGTTGAATTTGCGGTTACATCGTCGTGTCGAGTTGCTTGTCTTAGTGTCTAGTTCCTTTAGAGTTTCGAGTTCTGTTGACATTAGTCACGCCGCCGCTGCATCATTATCCCTTCCACTATTCACCACCTCCATCCATCAATTTCCACCACGTGCCACACATCGTTCATTGTCATAATCATAGTTGAGGTCGTTCACATCTTCGCTTGATATAATCTACATCTTGCCTATTTGTTTTGGAAAGAGAGAGAAAAAAACAGATAAAAAAGAAAAAGAAAAAGTGAGGGAAAAAAACTAATTTCAGATCTATCTAGACTCAATCTCGTACTTGAATTTGGATTGGAATCTGTTTTGTGCACTGTTTAGTAAAACAGACAATCTTTCTCATACGAAGTACGTTTTGGCTCCACAAGTACTCAAATTCAAGCTATCAACGAGCTGCATCTAAATAGTTGTAGAAGCTAGTTCAATATTTGACATCTCACAATCGGCTTCTAAATAGGTCTTTTTGCCCTCCGAAGTTCGCGAACACACTTGTTCCAGTTTTTTAGGTCAGTTTTAGAATTTTTTGACTCCTCATATCAACTCGGAATTGAGTGATTCTTTTTTCATTGGAAAGCTTGAGTCAGTACCATTCTTGAGAAAAAAATTCAGAAAATTGGCAGAAACTTTTGCAGAGGAAAGTAGGAGATAGAGTTGTTGGTATATCCTGCTTGGCAATTGTTTCTCATCATTATCTTGACTGCCATTGTGATCTTCACTTATATCTTGTTGTCCAGAGCTATTTCATATCCTTTATTGATGCTAGTTGTGCTACGCCATGACCTCATTAGTGTTCTAGGCTCGCGTCTCTAGTCCGGTCTAGCCTAGGACCAGCACATTACCGTCGTTGAGCGTTTATTCAACATTGCATCTCTGAATTGATTATTCCTAATCTTTTGCTACCAAATATTTAAGCCTTCCAATCTCCACTTATTTCTACACCGTGTATACATACGTTCTCCTGGCAATCACTTTACTCAATCTTCGGAGTTATTTGACACCGCTGGTTGCCTATCACCACCTGCTGCATGGTAAGAATTTGTAAGATATTGATATTTGCTTTACTGTGAGCACTTTACCACCAGATCCTAGTAGTTGATAGGAACATTATTCTCGAATTTTGTTTCTTGTTTCTACTAATCATGGCAGGCTCCAGAGTTGTTAGTTCTTGGGCTTCATCGATCGTGGGAGATTTGCCACCACCTAAGAAAATACAACAACCGTCACAAGAGGAGCAACAACATCAGAATGCACATAATCAGGTTAATGTTTCCATGCCACCATTTATTGGTCGTTTTAGGCCTGAGTTATATATTGAATGGGAGTACGAAATAAATGCTATATTTGCTTCTCATAATTTTGATGAGCGTAGAAAAGTTAAAGCTGCGGTTAGTACGTTCAGTAGCTTTGCTTTAGTTTGGTGGAGCGAACATTGTCGGTTATACCCTGATTATATACCTACTACTTGGCATGATTTAAAACTTGTCATGAGAGATAGATTCGTCGATGTTTATTATACTCGTGGCATGACTAAAAAACTAGAACATTAAAAACAAGGTAGTGACACCGTAACAAAATATTATGATGATTTACAAACTACCTTGTTGCATTCCTTTTTAGAAGAAACTGAAGAAGATTTAATGGATAGATTTCGGGGAGGATTAAACCGTGATGTTCAAGAGATACTAATTCATGAAGAGTGTTATCCTATGGACTATTTGTTTCGTCTTGCTTGCAAAGCTGAACAGGAAATAAAATGACGTGTTGCCCACAAGGAGAACAAGTGCACGGTGCACATTCCAAGAGTTGATACGGTTGTTCCTTCAACTACTAGGCATACTATGACAACCACATCCGTTGTTGTGAGGACTACATCATCTCCACCATGTGACACATCACCACCGGGAGTGCCTACGTCATCTGAGTTGGTCATAAAAGGTAATGACAAAGGTACTGATCTTTCACCTCCACATGAGTATGATGAATGGCTTGTCAATTTCAATGCACCATGTGAAGACGTACCCACTACTTTGATCACACCACCTATTTTATAGGACTATGTTGATGATTTTACTTTGCCATGTGATCAAAAAGATGCAATATCAACAATGTCGAGTGCACCCATTGAATTAACTGAGAAAGAACCATGTGAATCAGGGAATAAATCAGATTTGGATCAAATACGTTTGAAAATAATTATGCCAATGTTTAATCATTTTGACATGACCTCTAATCTTGGTGATGATTCTATGTCAAATGACTTGTTGCATGTTTGCTTATTTAAGCATGTTGTAGCATGTAAATTTGAAGCAATTAAAGTGTATTCACAAATGTTGGGATGGTTTAATGATGAACACTGTCAATCTTTTGATATGAATAAGAGGTTCACTTATATGTGCAAATCGAGTTGCAATATTTTCATGCCTTCTACTTCTTGGGATAATAGTTTGGCTTTATATTTTATGAACTATGAAATTTACTCATGTATGCATGTGTCATATATGCAAAAACCAAGAGAAGTAAAAATGGATGACATATACATATACAATATATACACCTTGTCTCTTTTGTTAGCCACATTCCAGATTAAGCAACGCCGAGGACGGCTTTGTTCTCAAGAAGGGGAGGATGATGAGGACATGACTACCTTGGATATGACCAAAAATATTGCGTACACGCATATTTGTGAGGTGATTTCTAATGCAAACTATGCAATAATTTATTTATGTTATCTAGAACAAAAATACTTCACAGACTTTTGTGCCATGTCTAATTGCAGGTGTATGGGACATTTGTACAATCCACATATGAAGATAAGGGAGAAAGAGACATTTAGGTGCTGTTCAAGAAGTTCTCTCACGTCACTTTTAGCACAAGAGAAGATAGAGTCCAAGTTTCTCACGTTCTGCACTCAGATTCGGACTGCACAGACATACCTGAATCAAAACACCAATTTCTCTTTCATCCGGACTCCGAATTGGGTGATTATTTTTTTATTGGAAAGTAGATTTCGTGCACTTTCCAACCCAATTGGATTCACCTTCAAATTCGTCTGAAGCGTTGAGAGATTGACGAAAAAATCTGACGCTGCAGCAAAATCTGAGTCAAGCTACAAGTCCAAAGGTGTTGCATCACCTGCACTTGGGCCCATGGGCCTTGTACGACATAGGGTTAGTTTTAGGATGCCTTGGGACGTCCTCCCACCTCCTTGGCTGCTACCCCTTGCTCCTATATAAGTAGATCAATCTAGTAGCTTTTTGCTTGGGATTTGTTTAGTTAAAAGTTAGCCATTGCAACTTCGTGTAATTCGTTTGTGTCGAACGACCAGACCAAGACCGCTTTCGGATCCCCACCTTTATCAATACTCCATCTATATTTGTAATATTTAGATTGCATTATCATATTCTTGCGTGTTCTTTGATTGCATGCAGGAATAGACCTTCGTGGTCAGGCTGATCGTGCTTCCAGCATCATCAGTAACATCAGGAGATTGGTTTAGCGATTGCTAAGGTGCAATGTCGTGCACGTTTGTAGTCGGATCGTCAAAGTCGGCTCCACCAAATCGATAGTTATCATCTCATCAAAAGATCGAGACCCTCCCCTCTATCACTTGATATTAATGAGTCTCTGAAATCTATTCAAATTTATATTAATGAAAGTAGGGAGAGAACCGCTAGAATGCGAGCTAAGAGAGAATGGCTAGAAAAAGCATGTTCTTCTAGTTTTTGCGATAATCATGATGAAGATCTTAAAGTGATTTGTGTGACTCCTATTGAATCTTTGTTTGATAATATAAAACTTGATAAATAAGGGACTGGAGAGGAGTCAACTTTAGCTAGAATGTGTCCCAATAATTTGGAGGGTGAAGATCTTAATGAAAAATTTCATAAAAGTGGGTTTGGCGAGGTGAAAACTTTAAATAGTGATGTGACCACTCTTTTGGATTACAAGAAATTTAATTATGATAATTTTTCTTTCATTGAGTGTATTTACTTGTTACAATCCATGCTTAATTCACCTCATGCTTATGATCAAAGTAAGGCTTTTACTAAACTTATCGTTGATGCTATGATGAAATCTTTTGAAGAAAAACTTGAGTTGGAAGTTTCAATCCCTAGAAAGTTATATGATGAATGGGAGCCTACTATTAAAATTAATATTAAAGATTATGAATGCAATGCTTTGTGTGATTTGAATGCTAGCATTTCCACTGTTACAAAATCTTTATGTGATGTGCTAGGCTTCCATAAACTTGATGATTGTTCTTTTAATTTGCACTTAGTGGATTCCACTATTAAGAAACCTATGGGAAGAATTAATGATGTTCTTATTATTGCAAATAGGAATTATGTGCCCATAGATTTCATTGTGCTTGATATTGATTGCAATCCTACATGCCCCATAATTCTTGGTAGACCTTTCCTTAGAACGATTGGTGCAATTATTAATATGAAAGAAGAAAACATTAGATTTCAATTTCCATTAAGGAAGGGCATGGAACATGATGAGGACATCAATACCATTGTTACACCCACATCCCCTGTTGCTATACATACTGGACCAATTACTAGAGCTCGCGCACGGCAATTGAAATACTAGGTACTTTCGTTTCTTGGTAACAATTCTAATGTTCATGAGAATATGATGCTGCCTAAATTGGATACATTTGTGTTGATTACTAATGAAGGGCCTAGCATGGACAAGAGGGATGAACACTGGAGCAGGATCAAGCTTGGAGATGAAGGCACGCGCGAAGGGAACCAGAATGGTATTTCTAGTGCATATTTCAGCACTTTGAAGCCTCCGTGATGACATACAAGGACTGCACAAAATATACAAGATACCCCTTCATAAATTTCGTCCATAGCTTATTTTAGGTGTTGCGCCACCTTATTTTTGGGCTAGGCCCATGTAATTTCGAAATACAACTTCCTACGCTGTTTTTAGAGTCCGTATGTGTGGGGAAACATAGTTAGGGTTGGTTTCGGACCCCTACTACAAGGGGTCACGAAATCCCCCCTACTCCTCCATACATACAGCCCTTAGGGCGTCATTTAGAATTTGGGTTTTGTTTAGATTAAAGTTCGCCATAGCTACAACTCACGTACTTCGTTTGTGTTCAACGACCAGACCAAGACGTCACAGAACCCCACTTTCATCAATAAAGCTTTCCACTTATATTCGCAATATCCAGATTGCAATCTCAGTTTCTTGCTTGTTCTTCGTTTGCTCGCAGGAAATACACCCTCGTGGTTAGGTTGATCGTGCTCCGGCATGGTCAATAACCCCTCAGAAGTTGGTTTAGCGATTGCTAAGGCGCGACATCTTCCCACGTTCGTAGTCGGATTGTCAAAGCCGACTCCCATAGAAAATGATAGCTATCTCATCGAAACATCGGGACACCTTCAACTCTATCAAGTGGTCTCAGATTTCTAGGTTGCTTGGTGAGATTTTACAGTTTTTCGTAGTTCAGATCGAGTCTGTTCTTCATACCTACAGTCCACGAAAAAGCCAAAAAATTTAGGGTTAGTTCATCATATCCAAACCAATCTGAGCCATTGCATAATCTTTTCTGTTTTTGCTTTGTTGAATTTGCGGTTGCATCATCGTGTCAAGTTGCTGGTCTTAGTGTATAGTCCTTTAGAGTTTCAAGTTCTGTTCATAGGTTCTTACGCCGCCGCCGCACCATCATCATCATCACCGCTGCCATATACCACCATCATCATCACCGCTGCCATATACCACCACCATCATCATCGCTGCCATACATACCACCGTCTTCATCACCGCTGCCATATACCACATATCCACCGCCATCACGCTAATCCGAGTCCACCTCCATCACAGATTCGCCACCAGCCCGTGTTCCACCACCCTACATATATCCGCTACTAGTCCGAGTTTCCACCGGATTAATGTCCGCTACCAGTCCTAGTCCGAGTCCAGTATTTGTTTCTTTGTTTTTGATTTCCAGATCACGACATACTCTGAGTCGTGACCAAGTCGGACTCCCCAACTTCCGTGCTATTCGTAGAAGAAAAATAGTTCCACTTTCAAAAAAAAAGAGGAAAAAAGGTTTGGAAAATTCTGGCTATAGATTTTTAGACCATTTGTAGACTTTTTTGAAAAAAATTGTTGCGGAGAAAAAAAAGAGGAAAAAAAGTGAAAAAAAGGATTTTTTTTTTCAGAGTGTGCTCCTTCCTTGTTTACGTACAGCGCTGTGATTTTGTTAGTGTTCTAGGCTCGTGTCCATAGCACGGTCTAGCCTAGGACCAGCACAGTACCGTCGTTGAGCGTTTATTCAACATTGCATCTCTGAATTGATTATTGCTGACCCTTTTTGCTACCATATTATAAGCCTTCCCAGCTCCACATACATCTATGTCATGCGTTTGACTCTCCCTGGTAATCGCTCTATCCAAGCTTTGAGAGTTTTGACTACAACGGTTGCCGATCACCACCTGCTGCTTGGTAAGAAATTGTAAGAATTTGAGATTCGCTTGACGGATTTGTGACTTTCCACAACACCGCCACTTCCTAGCAGTCTGTAGGATCATATTCTTGTGTTTTTCTCTTACTGCTAACCATGCCAGGATCACAAGCGGATGAGCTGGACTGGGAGAACATGACGAACAAGGAGCTCCATGATAAATTCCAGGAAATGTTGGGTCAACAGGTAGAAGACGTGAGGATTGATGACATTGAGAAGACAATTGACAACAACTTGGATGCCAAGTTCGCTGAAGTGCTTGCGCATCTACCTCCACCTACTGCCTCTGCTGCACCATTGCAGCAACAACAACAACAGCCACCTCCACCTCGCGAAACAGCCCTCCGCCAAGCGAGCCGTGTTCCTCTTGAGCCTGGCCAAACTTTTGGTGCCGCTACTACTGCTGTTGATGCTTCTGTGGCTCCTGCTGCTGCGGAGGAGGAGGACGATTACGCGGGCGATTATGAGGATGAGGTTGATCAAAATCAGAACTACGTGCAACCACCAGCACCACCACCAGGTCGTCCACATGCAGGTACGAGATCATGACCATCTTCCTAAACTAAAATTGAATATTCCACCATTCGAGGGTAGATATGTTCCTGATATATATCTTACTTGGGAATTAGAAACAGAACAACGTTTTACATGTTTACAATATCCCGAGGAAAGACGTGTTGCTGCTGATGTTTGTGCGTTCACTAGTTTTGCATGTGTTTGGTGGTCTAAACATTGTAGATTATATCCTATTCCAGCTACTTGGGCTGCTTTGAAAACTGCTATGCATACTCATTGGGTTCCACCATATTATCAACATGAATTACTTCAAAAACTGCAGCGTTTGAGACAAGGAAAAAATTCTGTAGAGGAGTATTATCAGGAATTACAAACTGGCATGATTAGATGTGGTATTGTTGAGGATAATGAAGCTATGCTTGCACATTTTATTGGTGGATTAAATAGAGAGATTCAGACTTAGAGTATAAGGAGTATAACAATATTAATCATTTATTCCATCTTGCTTGCAAAGCTCAACGTGAAGTGCAGGATCGACAGGCATTGGCGCGGACTAATTTTTCTGCAGGTCGACCTTCATCATGGACACCCCATGCATCTTCTACTTCCACATGTTCTGATACACCGGCACCTCCGTCAGCTGCCACCTCCAGCCATGATACAAGAAAGCAGGCACTGCCACCACTCTCTGCCAAGAGCACACCGACCGGGCCTGCATAGAGCTCCTCTTCATCCATGGCATCAACAGGGCACACACATGATATTATTTATCGTCGTTGTAAGGGTAGAGGTCATTTTGCGAGAGAATGCAAATCTCCGCGTGTTATGATTGCTACTGAGGATGGTGGGTATGAGTCCGCTAGTGACTATGATGAGGAGACTTTGGCTCTTAGTACAAGTGAAGAACACGGTGGTGATGATTCTGATCATGAGACGCAATACATGGCTGCTGAAGATGTTGACAGGTATGAAAGTTTAGTTACTCAACGTGTTTTGAGTGTGCAGGTCACACAAGCTGAGCAAAATTAGAGGCATAATTTGTTTCATACAAAGAGAGTTGTGAAGGAACGTTCTGTTCACGTCATCATAGATGGAGGGAGCTGTAACAACTTGGCTAGCATGGAGATGGTGGAGAAGCTATCTCTCACCACAAGACCACATCCACATCCTTACTACATCCAATGGTTCAACAACAGTGGCAAGGTTAAGGTAACACGTACTGTTCTTGTGCATTTTAGTATCTCTACATATGCTGATTCTGTTGATTGTGATGTGGTACCCATGCAAGTATGTTCCTTATTACTTGGTAAACCATGGCAATTTGGTAAAAAAAATTGTACACCATGGTATAAACAATCAGTATACTCTTGTTCATAAGGATAAACATATTACTTTGCTTCCTATGTCCCCTGATTCCATTTTGAAAGACGATATTAATAGAGCTAATAAAGAAAAACAGGAGAAAAATAAGAGTGAAAAGCAGATTGTGGCAAAAGAATTTGAGCAACAAATGAAGCCTAATAATAAACCTTCTAATGTTATTTCTGAAATTAAATTGAAAGGTGCATGTTTACTTGCTACCAAATCTGATATTGATGATCTAGATTTTAGCAAATATGTTTGCTATGCTTTTGTGTGCAAAGATGCATTATTTTCATTCGAGGACGTGCCACGCAAGACCTCATGAATAGCACCTACAGACAAAATAATAAATACTTGCACCCAACGCATACAAGGGGTTGTCAATACCTTGGCGGATAATTGCAGGGACCAAATCTCTTAGTGATAGATAAATAAACAAAAACACAAAATAAAATAAAGGTAAATAAATTGCAGCAAGATATTTTTGCATTTTAATATATGATAAAGATAGTCCCGGGGGCCATTGTTTTCACTTGAGGCTTCTCACTTGAACATAGCATACGGTGGGTAAACAAATGACTGTTGGGCAATTGATAGAAAAGCGCATAGTTATGACGATACCCAAGGCAATGATCATTTATATAGGCATCACGTCCGAGACAAGCAGACCGACTCCTGCCTGCATCTACTACTATTACTCCACACATCGACCACTATCTAGCATGCATCTAGAGTATTAAGTTCATAAAGAACAGAGTAACGCCTTAAGGAAGATGACATTACGTAGACAAATAAACCCAATAAACCCCATCTTTTTATCCTTAATGGCAACGATACAAGTACGTGTCATGTCCCTCTCTGTCACTGGGACTAAGCAACGTAATATCGAACCCATCACAAAGCACCTCTCCCATTGCAAGATAAATCAATCTAGTTGGCCAAGCCAAACGAATAGATCGGAGAGACATACAAAGCTATAACAATCATGCATAAAAGAGTTCAGAGAAGACTCAAATAATATTTATAGATAATCTGATCATAAACCCACAATTCATCGGATCCCAACAAACACATCGCAAAAAAGTATTACATCGAATAGATCTCCAAGAACATCAAGGAGAACATTGTATTGAAGATCAAAGACAGATAAGAAGCCATCTAGCTACAAGCTATGGACCCGTAGGTCTAAGGTAAACTACTCACACATCATCGGAAGGGCAGCCAGGTTGATGTAGAGGCCCTCCGTGATCGATTCCACCTTCGGCAGAGTACCGGAAAAGGTCTCAAGATGGGATCTCCGAAGAACAGAAACGTGTAGCAGTGGAAAAAGTATTTTGGGTGGTTCTCTTATGTATTGGGAATATTTTGGAATTTATAGAGCTGGAATTAGGTCAAGAGGTTCAATGAGGGGCCCACAAGCCTGGGGGTGCCCCCCTGGGGCGCGCCTGGCAGGCTCGTTGCTCCCTCGTGACTCTTCAGGTCTTCTCCGAAAGCTTCTAGGGTCCCTTCTAGTCCAGAAAAAATCGTCAAAAAGTTTCGTAGCGTTTGGACTCTGTTTGGTACTGATTTTCTGGAAAGCCAAAAAAAAAGCAAAAAACGGCAACTAGCACTGGTCACTAAGTTAATAGGTTAGTCCCAAAAAATGATATATAATTGCATAATAAACATCCAAGATTGATATTATAATAGCATGGAATAATAAAAAATTATAGATACGATGGAGACGTATCAAAGGTCTTCCACGAACCACCGGCAGGATTTTGGAAAAAGCAAACAAATTGATACGATATAAAGGGAGAGAATGTTGAACGAACCACCGTAAGACATGCAAACGAACGACAAGAACAAATCATAGGCAACAACTAGAAAACAACGAAGATACTTGAGGGAATTTATACATGAGAACGAAGATAGCATGATCCAACTAGAGAATACTTGAAGGAAGCATCGGAGGAATTAAACACCAATGAACAAAGAGACATGAGAAAGAAGAGGAATCTTGAATGGATTCCCGATAATGATTGGGACACGAATGAAGGAAAAACTCAATTTTGAAGAATTGAAAAATGAAAGCTAAAGCTGAGAACGAAGAATTCCTCTGGAATGATGGCCTTCGAAGAATTGAAACTGAAAACAACTCCAGAAATGCTTCGGATGGGTAAGAACGCAATTTCTCACGATCGGAAAACAATTTGAGAGATGGCATGAAGCTTGCACCACGAATCTTCGAGAGAAAGGACAAGATTTGGAGGAAACCTCCTCTTCGGTCTTCAGCGTTGAGAATGATGATGAGGAACACCACTAAAATTATTTGGGACACTCCAGAATGATGAAAAGAGGAAGATTTGGATCAAAATGGAAGGAATTGAAGGAAAACTCATAGAAGGCATTTGACTGATGAGAATTCATTCTTACGACAAACTTTGAAAAGAATTTGAGAATAACTCTAGCAAAAGATTAGAATAGATAAGTAAGATCCTGTGAAAACCTGTGGGTTATGGGGCCACTCAAAAGATGTTGCTTGAAAGAGAGATTACACTAGTTGATTTAAATGTCTTGAATGAGGTAACGACCTCGAATTAGCTTGAACATATCTTGCATGGAAACACGAATATTCTGAGATGTCTTTTGAACACTGAATATGAATAGAAGGAGGTGAATAAAAAAGAGAGGCTTGGATAAGAACTTCCAACATGACAAATCATATAACAAAAGAAAGGGATATGATCAACACTGAAAGCTTGAATCGAATCGACCAGAGACGAAAACTAGAATGAAGAATGATGAACTTCTAGCTCCTGAGCATATTCACGAGGAATCGTTGGATGAAACTTGAAAGAAAAGGATGAATAGACATCACATGAATAAAAGAATATTCGATTTGAGATCTCTAACTCCTTGAAGAAAGAGGGTGGGAAAAATAAAGACAACTTAGGACAGGTGAAATGAACATCATTGAGAACACTGAGAATTGATCTTGCAAATGTAGAAAGGATCGGATTAACTTGAAGAGAAGCACACCTGTTGGAAAAAGAATATCCATGACAATTCCGATTGATCAAGAGAATTTGTGCTCCCATAGAAATATGAGAACACCACTTAGGAAAAGGTATGGAATCAAGACTTGACAACAAAGCAACTCGAGTACCACAACTTAAACAAAACAAAGGAATGGGCCTGCAAATAAGTCGGTAACAAACTAATCACAGAGATTCCATTCGATATTTTCGTGGTGAGACCCACACGGGCTCGATCATACATTGGATTGTCATATTGAAATGATGTTCGAATATGCTCCCTAGGTGTGGTAAACTACATGCCTTGACGAAGCATACTGAGACTGCCGTCTGTAAGAAAGACCGTGAACAAATGAACCACTAGATGTTGAACCCCGACCTCACATCATGCATTTGTTGGAAAGATAGCATAGGTAACTACTTGAATTCCCACCTAGGAACTCCTGAAACTCCTTGGTTATGCAATCTAGTCCCACGGCTACACAGAGCAAAATTTCACACAATTCCTAACATGATACTACGCTCCAATGTTCGAACTGCATTCAGCACATAACTAAGAAACCTTGGAAACTCATGTACCTCAGACCTTCGAAAACACAATGATACTAGTGATGAGGACATCAATACCATTGTTACACCCACAGCACCTACTGCTACATACACTGGACCAATTACTAGAGCTCGCGCACGCCAATTAAATTATCAGGTACTTTCGTTTCTTGGTAATGATTCTAATGTTCATGAGAATATGATGCTGCCTAAATTGGATACATTTGTCTTACTTACAAATGAAGGGCCTGGCATGGATAAGAGGGATGAACACTGGAGCAAGACCAGGCATGGAGATGATTGCATGCGCAAGGGGAACAAGAACGGAGTTACAAGTGATGATTTCAGGACATTGAAGCCACCATAATGCATGCATGAAGCATTGGACGAAATATACAAGATGCCACTTCATAAATTTCGTCCAGAGGCTATTATAGGTGATGCGTCACCTTATTATTGGGCCAGGCCCATGTAATTTCGAAATACTTAAGTATAGGCAGTTTTTAGAGTCCGTATGTGTGGGAAAACAAGAGTTAGGGTTGGTTTCGGATCCCTCCTCCAAGGGCCACGAAATTCCCCCTTCTTCCTCCATATATACAGCCCTTAGGGCGTCGTTTAGACTTGGGTTTTGTTTAGATTAAAAGTTCGCCATAGCTGCAACTTCGCGTACTTCGTTTGTGTTCAACGACCAGACCAAGACGTCACAGAACCCCACCATGATCAATAAAGCTTTCATCTTATATTCGCAATATCCAGATTGCAAATCTTAGTTTCTTGCTTGTTCTTCGTTTGCTTGCAGGAGATAGACCCTCGTGGTCAGGTTGATTGTGCTCCGGCGTGGTCAATAACCTCTCGGAGTTGGTTTAGCGATTGCTAAGGCGCGACGTCCTCGCACATTCGTAGTCGGATCGTCAAAGTCTACTCCACCAAAAACGATAGCTATCATCTCATCGAAAGATCGGGACACCCTCGCCTCTATCAAGTGGTATCAGTTTTCAGGTTGCTCGGTGAGAATTTCCAGTTATCCCTAGATTAGATTTATTTTCCTACCTATTGTCCAAAGAAAAAGGCACAAAAAAAGTTAGATCTGTTCATCCTTTATCCAAGCCAGTCTGAGCCTTCGCTTTTTTCTTTTCAGTGCTTGTATAGCTGAATTATCGGTTGCATCGTCGTGTCGAGTTGCTGGTCTTAGTGTCTAGTTCGTTTAGAGTTTCGAGTTCTGTTCACATTAGTCACGCCACCGCTGCATCATTATTCCTTCTGCTATCCACCATCCCATCCGTCAATTTCCACCACGTGCTACCCACCATTCATTGTCATAATCATAGTTGAGGTCGTTCACATCTTTGCTTGATCCAATCTGCATCTTATCTAGTTTGTTTTGAAAAGAGGGAGAGAGGAAAAAAAAGAGAGAGAAAAAAGGTAAAAAAAGTCAGAGAAAAAAAAAAGTCTGGAGACCCCCGGGCAGTTTTTAGGCCAAAATTTTGGCAGTCAAAAATATTTTTTCCCTATCCTATTTTTAGGCCCCAGGGAGCGTTTTGAGACACTTGCCATCATAGTGATTTTTTGTCGCACTTTTTCGTCGTCGCTGCCCTGATTAGCGAAAAAAAATTGTCAAAAAAATTTCGTGCCAATCCTGTTAGTTTGACTTGGGATGAGTTTTGAGACACTCGCCATTATAGTGATTTTTTGCAAAAAAAAAAAGCACAAAAAAAATGAAATTTTTTTTAGGGTGTGCTCTTCCCTTGTTTACGTGCCGCGCCGTGATTTTGTTAGTGTTCTAGGCTCGCGTCTCTAGTACGGTCTAGCCTACGACCAGCACAATACCGTCGTTGAGCGGTTATTCAACTTTGCATCTCTGAATTGATTATTGCTGACATTTTTGCTACCATATCATAAGCCTTCCCAGCACCACATACATCTACGTCGTGCGTTTGACACCACCTGGCAATCGCTCTGTCCAATCTTTAAGAGTTTTGACTACAACGGTTGCCGATCACCACCTGCTGCTCGGTAAGAACTGGTAAGCATTTGAGATTCGCTTGACGGATTTGTGATACACCACCACCACCACTTCCTAGTAGTGTGTAGGATCATATTCTTATGTGTTTCTATTGCTACTAACCATGGCAGGATCACAAGCCGATGAGACTGATTGGGATAACATGACGAACAAACAGCTACATGATAAATTTCAGCAAATGATGAGTGGACAGGTGCAAGATGTGCTAAACAGATTTGAAGAGGCCATGGAGAAGATAGATGGAATTGAGAAGACGTTCGAAACAAAGCTCGATAACAAGTTTAATGAATTGCTCGCGCGTCTTCCACAACCACCGCCGGCTGCACCTATCGCACCCCTACAACAACAACAACAACAACGTCGCCTTCCAAATCAAGTGGGACGAGCACAGTGCGTTCCCCTTGAGCCTGGTCAAACTTCTGGTGCCGCTACACCTACTGTTGATGCTTCTATGGCTCCTGCTGCCGCTGAGGAGGACGATTATGCGGACGATTACGAGGATGAGGTTGATCAAAATCAAAACTACGTACCAGCACCAGGTCGTCCACATGAAAATAATCGCAATGGTAGGGCTGCATTCCCAGCTCAGGTACGAGATCATGACCATCTTCCTAAACTGAAATTGAATATTCCACCATTTGAGGGTAGATATGTTCCTGATATATATCTTACTTGGGAGTTAGAAACTGAACAACGTTTTACATGTTTACAATACCCCGAGGAGAGACGTGTTGCTGCTGCTGTTTGTGCTTTTATTAGTTTTGCATGTGTATGTGTGACGCCCCCGGCCCGATCGTGCACTAATCATACACGCAAATGCACACGATCAAGCCTAAGGACTCACGGGAAGATATCACAACACAACTCTAAAACATAAATAAAGTCATACAAGCTTTATATTACAAGCCAGGGGCCTCGAGGGCTCGAATACATAAGCTTGCGAACAAGCGTCAGCGGAAGCATCAGATATCTGAGTACAGATATGAAATAGAAACAGAAAGGCCTTTAGGAAGGCGGGGCAAAATAAAACACTACGATCGAAAGGCGTAGGCCTCCTGCCTGGGACCCTCCGATCCTACTCCTGGTCGTCAGTCAACTCGTAGTAGTATCCATCCTCTGGGTAGTAGTAGTAGCGATCGTCGGGGCATCTGTCTCAGGGGGGCTCCGTCCTCTGGTCACGTCAAACTGATATGGGGAGAAAAGGAAAGAAAAGCAACCGTGAGTACTCTGAAGTACTCAGCAAGCAAGGATCTACACTACATATGCAACATTATCAAGGGGAGGCTGTATATGTGGACTGGGCTGCAGAAATGCCAGAATAGAGAGAAGGCCTAGTCCTATCGAAGACTAGCATCTTCAGCGATCTTGCAGCAGTAGAAGAGAGTAGAACAATACAATATAATGTAGCAGTAATAATATCAACCTCACCCAGAGATCCTTTCTCGACTCCCTGCGAGAAAGCAATCCCAGAGCCATACATTCATCAACCTCGTCCTGAGATCCCTTCTCGTCTCCCTGCAAGAAGCAATCCCAGAGCCATATATACCGGTCTCATCACAGGTATCCAGTTCTAAATTGTATCAATCAGGATACAACTCCGAGTGTCCTTTACCGTAGGACCGGCTATCGATAGTAATGTTCTTCCCTGCAGGGGTGCACCAACTTACCCAACACGCTCGATTAACTTCGGCCGGACACACTTTCCTGGGTCATGCCCGGCCTCGGCCAAACGACACATCGCAACCTTACCTACAGCTCAGCAGAGAGGTCCCCGTCGGTCTACATCCTAAGCGCTCAGAGGTCTTGGGCCATCGCCCTGTGCACTCCGAGTCGTTGCATGCAGGGGGAAGCCAGGCACCAGGGGGGCGCCGGTCCGTCCCGGCCGCAAGGCTGAACTAGACGTCTGACAGAGCTTTCGGCTGATGCTACGATGCAGAACGCCCATACTATGCCCACGTGATGGTTAGCGCTATCAGGCCAGAGGCCTGCTCGGATCAAATATCCAAATCGTTAGGACTAGGGCTTGCGGTAACGAGCAGAGACTCACGAAAGATGTGACCCCGTCGCCCCGTCTCGAGGACTTGCGGCAAGGGTTAAGAATGCCCGGCCGCGCCTCGTATTCACCACTCGGGCACCACACTGGCAACCCGCCTTCACATCACACGCGGGTACCCCTCAGGGTCGACCCGCCTTTCCAAGTAACATTGAAAAGTCCAAGTATCCGTGTGTCCATAACATCAGGGAATCCGAGGTATCACCCTCATTGGATTCCCACTCGATGTATCCGTCAAGATGAACTAGGAGGAATCACCCTCACTGGGTCCACACTTGAGGTGTTGTACGACAGCGTCGTTATCGGAAGCGGTGAAGGAGGAATCACCCTCGATGACCACGACCGAATAACTACTCTACAGAGTTAACATCAGAAGTGCTACATGAGGTTTCACCCTCGGCACTCGATAGTAACGCTGCAGTGTCGTTACAACTAAGGGGGGTGATGTGCGGTGTCGGGTCCTGGTCTTCAATCCCATTGATCGGGTCTTCTGACGATCCAGCGCGGCAGTCGGGATAAGTGGGGTCACTGATAGGTCTCTACCCAGCCTATACTAAGCAGTGTAGGATATGCAGGTAATTATCAACAGCAGGCGACAATAAACAGGCTATGCATCAGAATAGGTAAAGTAGTAGCAGCAGCAATTCTAATGCAAGCATGAGAATATAGAATGGGCGATATCGGGATGATCAAAGGTGGGGCTTGCCTGGTTGCTCTGGCAAGAGAGAGGGATCGACAACGGTGGCGTCGGGCTCCTGAGTTGCGTCGGTCTCGGGGACGACGTCGGTGTCAGGGTCTACCGAGAGAGAAGAGGGGGAGGAAACAGTATAAATATAGAGCAAACTTGAGCAACACAAGGTACGACATGATAATACGCAGTGCCGGGTGTATCCTAACGTATGGTTGCACGTCACCGAGGAAGGAGGAATCCATCCGGGAATGTTTTCCCGGTTCCGGACATTTGTCAGACAGATGACCGGAGAGGGACGGTTGCATGTTCTGATAGTTAGGGATGTGTGACGGACGAACGGACCGTGTATTCGGATTCGTCTCGTCGTTCTGAGCAACTTTCATGTACAAAGTTTTTCGATCTGAGCTACGGATTATTTTATATGATTTTCTAAAGTTTTTATTAATTTCTGGAATTTAATTAATTATTTAAATTAACATTATCCGAAACAGTGTCTTGCTGACGTCAGCATGACGTCAGGATGACGTCAGGACCAGTGGGTCCCACCTGTCATAGGCTGTTAGGTTAATTAGTGATTAACTAATTAATTTACTGTTTAATTAACACTAACTACTTAATTAGATTAACCTAATCAGGATTAATTAACTTAATTAATTAACTAATTAATTATTTAATTAATTAATTATTTTTATTTATTTTAATTATTTTTTTTATTACATTTTCTTTTAATTCGTTTTTAGGGGCTGGGCCCCATCTGTCATTGCCTCAGGGGGGGCAGGGCCCACCGGTCAGTGGCACAGCCGGACATGTCCGGGTTGTGCCCGTTTGGGCACCGGACATGTCCGGTGCGCATACGGGCGCACGGGTGCGGCCAGCGGGTGAGGCGGAGACGGGCGCCGGCGCGTGCGCGCGGGCGCGCGGCGGGGCGCGGCGACGGGCCGCAGAGCGGCAGCGCGTGCGCGTGGGCGCGGGCTCGCGCGTGCGCGCGCGCGGCGAACGGTGGGCGGCTCGGGGCGGAGCAGGGGACGAGGCGACGGGGAAGGGTGAGGCCGTGCGCGAGCGGGACTGGCGGCGACGTGCGGGCGCGGCGTCAGGGAGAGAGGAGAGGAGAGGGGCGCGGCTCACAGGGGGCCGGACGGGGATGATGGCGAGGCGAGGAAGCGACGGCGACGATGCGGCCGAGTCGGCGACGGCGTCGGGCAGCGGCGACGGGTGCGAGCGCTCGCTGAGGCGATTCGGGGAGGAGACGGGGAGGCGAGGTTCCGGCGACGGCGTCCGAGCGCGGGTGGCGAGGCGGAAGCGAGCGCGAGCACGGCGGGGAGCGCGGCGACGGGCGACGGGATCGGGCGCCTCTGCCCCGTTCCGATCCAGGGGAGGGGGGGTCGAGTGGAGAGGCTGTAGGAGAGGCGACAGGCGAGGCAGATCGGCGGCGGGGCGCGGTCGGGACGGCCGGCGAGGTGGAGGCGACGTCGGGGACGGCTTCGGCGACGGTGAGGTGGCGCCGGGCGCCGAGGGCGCGGTGAGGCGCGGGGCTGCGAGCGTGGCAAGGAGGAGAGGCGGCCGCGGCGGGGGCAGGCAGGCCGGCGATGGCGTCGGGGAAGGCCGGCCGCGACGGCGCCGAGGCGGCGCGGGCGACGGGGTTCGATCCCGATCCAGAATTTCTGGATCGGGGGGGGGGGGAATGAGCGAGGGGGTGGGGGTAGCGGCTAGGGTTTCGGGTGGGGGTGGGATATGGGGATGGGGTGGGCCGGCCTGGCGGCCTGGACGGCCTGCTGGGCCGAGGCCCAGGGGGGGTTCGTTTTATTTTATTTATTTATTTTTTGTTTTAGCTTTTGTTTTAGCTTTTGTCTTTTTCTTTTATTCTTATTTCATATATCTCTGATTAGTAAATAGTTAGGCCCCAAACCGAATTTTGTAAGAAGGGAGACCTAGTCCATAAATACCAGTGCTTTATTCCCTAACACCTAAAATTAGTTTGGGCAAAACATCATTTCACACTTAAATTAGATTTAATAAATGGTTATTAAATATTGTTTTTAGTCGCTGTTTGAAGATGTTTGAGTCACTTACCCAACTCCAATGATGTTGGTTTCAATTTTAGAATTGTCTCTGATTTATTTGCTATTTAATGAACAATTTAGTTTCTATGTTGGACAACTTTTATTTTCCACTTTCATTTAAATTTGAATTTTGACTTGGGAGTTGAAATGCAATATGATGTTAAAGATGATTATGCATTGTTAATCATGCTGACTTGGCATTATCAAAAGGGTGATTACTATAGTTAACCATCGGGGGTGTTACAGTATGGTGGTCTGAACATTGTAGATTATATCCTATTCCAACTACTTGGGCTGCTTTGAAAACTGCTATGCGTACTCGTTGGGTTCCACCATATTATCAACGTGAATTACTTCAAAAATTGCAGCGCTTAAGACAAGGAAAAAATCCTGTAGAAGAATATTATCAGGAATTACAAACTGGCATGATTAGATGTGGTATTCTTGAGGAGAATGAAGCTATGCTTGCACGTTTTATGGGTGGATTAAATAGAGAGATTCAGACCATTCTAGAGTATAAGGAGTATAATAATATCACTCGTTTATTCCATCTTGCTTGTAAAGCTGAACATGAAGTGCAGGATCGACAGGCATTGGCGCGGACTAACTTTTCTGCAGGTCGACCTTCATCGTGGACACCGCGTGCATCCTCTACTTCGACACATTCTATTGCACCGACACCTCCATCAGCTGCCACCTCCAGCCGTGATACAAGGAAGCAGGCACAACCACCACTATCTGCCAAGAGCACACCTACCGGGCCTGCACAGAGTTCTTCTTCTTCCATGGCATCAACAGGGCACACAAGTGATATTATTTGTCGTCGTTCTAAGGGAAGAGGTCATTATGCGAGAGAATGCAAATCTCAGCGTGTGATGATTGCTGCCGAGGATGGTGGGTATGAGTCCGCTAGTGACTATGATGAGGAGACTTTGGCTCTCATTACACGTGAAGAACACGGTGGAGATGATTCTGAGCAAGAGACGCAATACATGGCTCCTGAAGACGCTGACAGGTATGAATGTTTAGTTGCTCAACGTGTTTTGAGTGTGCAGCTCACACAAGCTGAGCAAAATCAGAGGCATAATTTGTTCCATACAAAGGGAGTTGTGAAGGAACGTTCTGTTCGCGTCATCATAGATGGAGGGAGCTGCAACAACTTGGCTAGCATGGAGATGGTGGAGAAGCTCTCTCTCACCACAAGACCACATCCACATCATTACTATATCCAATGGTTCAACAACAGCGGCAAGGTTAAGGTAACACGTACTGTTCGTGTGCATTTTAGTATCTCTACGTATGCTGATTTTGTTGATTGTGATGTGGTACCCATGCAAGCATGTTCCTTATTACTTGGTAGACCATGGCAATTTGATAAAAGTTCTGTACACCATGGTAGAAACAATCAGTATACTCTTGTTCATAAGGATAAACATATTACTTTGCTTCCTATGTCTCCTGATTCTATTTTGAAAGATGATATTAATAGAGCTAGTAAGGCAAAACAGGAGCAAAATAAGAGTGAAAATCAGATTGTGGCAAAAGAATTTGAGCAACAAATGAATCCTAATAATAAACCATCTAGTGTTGCTTCTGAAATTAAATTGAAAAGTGCATGTTTACTTGCCACCAAATCTGATATTGATGATCTCGATTTTAGCAAATCTGTTTGCTATGCTTTTGTGTGCAAAGAGGCATTATTTTCATTCGAGGACATGCCTTCCTCTTTGCCTCCTGTTGTTACTAACATTTTGCAGGAGTTCGCCGACGTCTTTCCACAAGATGTGCCTCCGGGATTACCACCTATTCGAGGGATTGAGCATCAGATTGACTTAATTCCCGGTGCATCGCTACCCAACCGTGCACCATACCGTACTAATCCAGAGGAGACGAAGGAGATTATGCGTCAAGTCCAGGAGTTGCTCGACAAAGGTTATATACGCGAATCCCTTAGTCCTTGTGCTGTTCCTATTATTCTAGTGCCGAAAAAGGATGGTACATCACGTATGTGTGTTGATTGTAGAGGCATTAATAATATTACTATTCGTTATCGTCATCCTATTCCTAGACTAGATGATATGCTTGATGAATTGAGTGGCTCTACAATATTCTCCAAAGTTGATTTGCGTAGTGAATACCATCAAATTCGTATGAAATTGGGGGATGAATGGAAAACAGCATTTAAAACAAAGTTTGGATTATATGAGTGGTTAGTCATGCCTTTTGGGTTAACTAATGCACCTAGTACTTTCATGAGATTAATGAACGAAGTTTTACGTGCTTTCATTGGATGATTTGTGGTAGTCTATTATGATGATATACTGATTTATAGCAGATCTTTGGAGGAACATTTGGAACATTTACGTGTTGTTTTTATTGCTTTACGTGATGCATGTTTGTTTGGTAACCTTGGGAAGTGCACCTTTTGCACCGACCGAGTATCTTTTCTTGGCTATGTTGTTACTCCGCAGGGAATTGAAGTTGATAAAGCCAAGATTGAAGCTATTGAGAGTTGGCCACAGCCCAAAACGGTCACACAAGTGAGGAGTTTTCTTGGACTCGCTGGTTTCTATAGGCGTTTTGTGAGAGATTTCAGCACCATTGCTGCACCTCTCAATGAGCTTACAAAGAAGGATGTGCCTTTTGTTTGGGGTACCTCACAGGAAGAAGCCTTCACGGTATTGAAAGATAAGTTGACACATGCTCCTTTACTCCAGCTTCCTGATTTTAATAAGACTTTTGAGCTTGAATGTGATGCTAGTGGAATTGGATTAGGAGGTGTTTTATTACAAGATGGCAAACCTGTTGCATACTTTTCTGAAAAATTGAGTGTGCCTAGTCTGAACTATTCTACTTATGATAAAGAATTAAATGCTCTTGTTCGGACCTTAGAAACATGGCAACATTATTTATGGCCCAAAGAATTTGTTATACATTCTGATCATGAATCTTTGAAACACATTAAAAGTCAAGCAAAACTGAACCATAGACATGCTAAATGGGTTGAATTTATTGAGACTTTCCCTTATGTCATTAAACACAAGAAGGGTAAAGAAAATGTTATTGCTGATGCATTGTCTCGTCGTTATACTATGCTTTCACAACTTGACTTTAAAATATTTGGTTTGGAGACCATCAAAGATCAATATGTGCATGATGCTGAATTTAAAGATGTATTGCAGAATTGTAAGGAAGGGAGAACATGGAACAAGTTCGTCGTTAACGATGGATTTGTGTTTCGTGCTAACAAGCTATGCATTCCAGCTAGCTCTGTTCGTCTTTTGTTGTTGCAGGAGGCGCATGGAGGAGGATTAATGGGACACTTTGGCGTGAAGAAGACGGAGGATATACTTGCTACACATTTCTATTGGCCAAAGATGAGACGGGATGTTGAGTGTTTTGTTGCTCGTTGCACTACATGTCAAAAAGCTAAGTCACGACTCAATCCTCATGGTTTATATATGCCTTTGCCTGTACCTAGTGTTCCTTGGGAGGATATATCTATGGACTTTGTTTTAGGTTTACCTCGAACAAAGAAGGGGAGGGATAGCATATTTGTTGTCATGGATAGGTTCTCGAAAATGGCACACTTTATACCATGTCATAAAAGCGATGATGCTGTTAATGTTGCTGATTTGTTCTTTCGTGAAATTATACGCTTGCATGGTGTGCCAAATACTATTGTTTCAGATCGTGATACTAAATTTCTTAGCCACTTTTGGAGATGTTTATGGGCTAAGTTGGGGACTAAACTGCTTTTTAGTACTACATGTCACCCCCAAACTGATGGACAAACTGAAGTAGTCAATAGAACATTGTCTACTATGCTTAGGGCTGTTTTGAAGAATAACAAGAAAATGTGGGAAGAATGCTTGCCTCATATTGAATTTGCTTATAATCGTTCATTGCATTCTACTACTAAGATGTGTCCTTTTGAAATTGTGTATGGTTTCCTTCCTCGTGCACCTATTGATTTGTTGCCTCTTCCATCTTCGGAGAAGGTTAATTTTGATGCTAAACAACATGCTGAATTGATCTTAAAAATGCATGAGTTAACTAAGGAGAACATTGAGTGTATGAATGCTAAATATAAACTTGCTGGAGATAAGGGTAGAAAACGTGTTGACTTTGCACCTGGAGATCTTGTTTGGTTACATTTGCGTAAGGATAGATTTCCTGATTTGCGCAAATCAAAGCTAATGCCACGTGCTGATGGTCCATTTAAGGTGTTAGAGAAAATAAATGACAATGCATATAAACTTGAGCTGCGTGCAGATTTTGGGGTTAGTCCCACTTTTAATATTGCAGATTTGAAGCCTTATTTGGGTGAGGAAGATGAGCTTCCGTCGAGGACGACTTCATTTCAAGAAGGGGAGGATGATGAGGACATCAATACGATTGTTACACCCACAGCACCTACTGCTACATACACTGGACCAATTACTAGAGCTCGCGCACGCCAATTAAATTATCAGGTACTTTCGTTTCTTGGTAATGATTCTAATGTTCATGAGAATATGATGCTGCCTAAATTGGATACATTTGTCTTACTTACAAATGAAGGGCCTGGCATGGATAAGAGGGATGAACACTGGAGCAAGACCAGGCATGGAGATGATGGCATGCGCAAAGGGAACAAGAACGGAGTTACAAGTGATGATTTCAGGACATTAAAGCCACCATAATGCGTGCATGAAGCCTTGGACGAAATATACAAGATGCCACTTCATAAATTTCGTCCAGAGGCTATTATAGGTGCTGCGTCACCTTATTATTGGGCCAGGCCCATGTAATTTCGAAATACTTAAGTATAGGCAGTTTTTAGAGTCCGTATGTGTGGGAAAACAAGAGTTAGGGTTGGTTTCGGATCCCTCCTCCAAGGGCCACGAAATTACCCCTTCTTCCTCCATATATACAGCCCTTAGGGCGTCGTTTAGACTTGGGTTTTGTTTAGATTAAAAGTTCGCCATAGCTGCAACTTCGCGTACTTCGTTTGTGTTCAACGACCAGACCAAGACGTCACAGAACCCCACCTTGGTCAATAAAGCTTTCATCTTATATTCGCAATATCCAGATTGCAAATCTTAGTTTCTTGCTTGTTCTTCGTTTGCTTGCAGGAGATAGACCCTCGTGGTCAGGTTGATTGTGCTCCGGCGTGGTCAATAACCTCTCGGAGTTGGTTTAGCGATTGCTAAGGCACGACGTCCTCGCACGTTCGTAGTCGGATCGTCAAAGTCTACTCCACCAAAAACGATAGCTATCATCTCATCGAAAGATCGGGACACCCTCGCCTCTATCAACTAGTCATGGCAGATCATTTGTGCTATCTCAACCCAGTACTAGGGATAAGTCACGGCACTATTTTCCACCACAAAAAGCATAGAAGCATTTCGATGTTGGCGTCCTCTGGTATTCGGGAACTGAAATGATAGCGAATGCGACAAGAACACCTTTGAGCTCAACTCGCCGGAATAAATTCGAGGCAGACAGGAGGCACCAAGAACAGAATTCCGTCACACCGATATCGCAATGATTCAAATAATACTCGCATGATCCTAAACAAATTTGAAGGGGAAGAGAAATAGAATCAAAACACCTACGCCACAATTCCTCACCAGAGAGGTGAAGTGGATAAGGAGTAAAAATAATTACTACTCTCCGATATATAACTAGACTCAAAATAGTTTTTTTCTAGACTCAACAACGGCCAAGTTCGATCATTTAAGGAGGCTCCCATGGTCGGTAAGGCTCTGATACCAACTTGTAAGGCCCAACATGCAGTCCTATCCTCGAGGAACTTGGAAGTCCCATGAAGGATAGAAGCACATATCAGAGATGCTTCGCAAGGTGGATATTATTACAACATACCATGTACTGAATAGATGAGAATACCAGATAAAGGCTTACACTTGTCACAAGCTACAACATGAATACAACAATACATACATAGCAATCATCATACAAAAAGAGCAGGATTTGACTATGGATAAAATCAAACGAAAAGAAGAACTACATCCACCCTGCTAATCCTAGGCTGCCAACTGGGAACCCATCCTATGATCAACAAAGAATAAGAAGAGGAAGAAGAAGAATAAGAACTCCAAATAGAACAAACATCGCTCTCACATCAAAAGCATCGCTTTATCTGTACCTGCACCTGTTGTTGTAGTAATCTGTCAGCCACGGGGACTTAGCAATCTCATTACCATGTGTATTAAGACTAGCAAAGCTTAACGGGTATGGAATGGTTTGTTGGTGAGAGATACATCTCCAACGTATCTATAATTTTAGATCGTTTCATGATATTATATAATAAATCTTGGATACTTGATGTCTACTACACAACTTATTCTTGTAGACTCGTGTTGGGCCTCCAAGCGCAGAGTTTTGTAGGACAGTAGCAATTTCCGTCAAGTGGATGACCTAAGGTTTATCAATCCGTGGGAGGCATAGGATGAAGATTGTCTCTCTCAAACAACCCTGCAATCAAATACAAGAAATCTCGTGTGTCCCCAACACACCCAATACAATGGCGAATTGTATAGGTGCACTAGTTCGGTGAAGAGATGGTGATAGAAGTGTAGTATGGATAGTAGATATAGGTTTTTGTAATCTGAAGATATAAAAACAGCAAGATAGCAAGTAACAAAAGTGAGCACAAACGGTATTGCAATGCTTAGAAACAAGGCCTACGTTTCATACTTTCACTAGTGCAATCTCTCAATAGTGATATCATAATTGAATCATATAACAATCCCTCAACGTGCGACAAAGAGTCACTCCAAAGTTCGCGGAGAACATAAGATGAAATTATTGTAGGGTACGAAACCACCTCAAAGTTATCTTTTCCGATCAATCCGTTGAGCCATCCCTATAAGTGTCACAAACAACCCTAGAGTTCGTACTAAAATAACACCATATGATACACATCAACCAACTCTAATGTCACCTAGATACTCCAATGTCACCACAAGTATCCGCGAGTTGATTACTCGATATACATCAAACAACTTTAGATTCATAATATTGAATCCAACACAAAGAACATAAAAAATTGCCCCAAGTTTTCTACCGGAGAAACCAGGATGAAAATGTATATCAACCCCTATGCAGAGATTACCCCAGTGTCACGATAATCCGCAAGTTGAATACCAAAACATATATCAAGTGAATCAATAGAACACCCCATTGTCACCACGGGTATCCACATGCAAGACATACATCAAGTGTTCTCAAATCCAAGAGTATTCAATCCAATAATAGTGAAACCTCAAAGGTAAAAACTCTATTCATCACAACATGATAGAGCGGGAGAAACACCATATGATCCAACTATATTAATAAAGCTCGTGGTACATCAAGATCGTGCCAAATCAAGAACACGAGAGAGAGAGATCAAACACATAGCTACTTGATGTAGGGTGGATACCCTAAGGCTGATCTTTCACGAAATGGAGGAGATCCTACGAAGAACGCGAAGAACACGAGGGGAAACACGAGGGGAAACATGAGGGAAAACACGAGAGGAAACACTCAAATCAACGAGAACGATCACACATGTGCTAGATCCATGAACATAAAGGGTGATACAAGATTCAAAGGCAACAAAAGATGATACAAACGGTAGCTAGTTCATCTCCGTGAGGAGGTCTTGAAGGTCTTCCCGTGAGGGGTATTGAATCCAAGGATGGATCTTCTCCGAAGAGGCCGCGGTATCTCCGAGGAGTAGAACCAAGTGGATGAGCAAAGCTCTATCTCTATGATGAGCTATCACAATGCTGACCCTAGAAAGAGGGAGGAGAAAGAGTATATATAGTCTAAGTGGGCGAATGGGTACATGGGCTTCGGCCTAACACACTATGCACAGACAGGCGTCGGTCGTCTGGACGCAGTCGGACGTCCGGTGGCTCGTGAGGGTCCGGACGTCCGAAAGCGGTCGGACATCCGACATTTCAACTTTGATCAGGTGGCGTCGGATTTCTGGAGGTGGTCGGTCGTCCGGAAGTCTCGGATTTTCGATAATTTCCCTTCTGTTGGGTGACACCAGATGTCCGGAGGGGCTCGGTCATCCGGTCACTGGTGATAGAAGGCGAGGGTCCCAATCTTTCAATGAGATGGTAACTATCGATTTTGTGGAGCCGACTTTGATGATCCGACTACAAACGTGCACGACGTTGCGCCTTAGCAATCACTAAACCAATCTCCTGAGGTTACTGACGATGCTGGGAGCACGATCAGCCTGACCATGAAGGTCTATTCCTGCACTCAATCAAAGAACAAGCAAGAATATGATAATGCAATCTGAATATTGTGAATATAGATGAAGTATTGATAATGGTGGGGATCCGTAAGCGGTCTTGGTCTGGTCGTTGGACACAAACGAAGTACACGAAGTTGCAATGGATAACTTTTAACTAAACAAATCCCAAGGAAAAAGCTAATAGATTGATCTACTTATATAGGAGCAAGAGGTGGCGGCCAAGGAGGTGGGAGGACGTCCCAAGGCAGCCTAAAACTAACCCTAGGTCGTACAAGGCTCATGGGCCCAAGTCGAGGTGATGCAACACCTTTGGACTTGTAGTTTGACCTGAATTCTGCTGCAGCGTCAGATTGTTTCATCTTTATCTCTATGCTCCGGACGAATTTCAAGGTGAATTTAATTTGGTTGGAAAGTGCACGAAATCTACTTTCCAACAAAAAAAGAATCACCCAATTCGGAGTCCGGATGAAAGAAAAATCTGAGTTTTGAGTCAGGTATGTCTGTGTAGTCCGAATCTAAGTGCAGAACATGGGAGACTTGGACTCTGTCTTCTCTTGTGCTAAAACTGATGTGAGAGAACTTCTTTAACAGCACATAAACATTCCTTTCTCCCTTGTCTTCATATGTGGATTGTACAAATGTCCCATACACCTGCAATTAAACATGGCACAAAAGTCTGTGAAGTATTTTTGTTCTGGATAACATAAATTAATTATTGAATAGTTTGCATTAGAAATCACCTCACAAATATGCATGTATGCAATATTTTTGGTCATATCGAAGGTAGTCATGTCCTTATCATCCTGCCCTTCTTGAAAACAAAGCCGTCCTCGGCGTTGCTTAATCTGAAATGTGGCTAACAAAAGAGACAAGGTGTACATGTTGTATATGTATATGTCATCCATTTTTACTTCCCTTGGTTTTTGCACGTGTGACACATGTATACATGAGTAACTTTCATAGTTCATAAAATATAAAGCCAAAATATTATCACAAGAAGTAGAAGGCATGAAAATATTGCAACTTAGTTTGCACATATAAGTGAAGTTCTTATTCATATCAAAAGATAAACAATGTTCATCATTAAACCATCCCAACATTGGTGAATAAACCTTACTTGCATCAAATTTACATGCTACAACATTCTTAAATAAGCAAACATGCAATATGTTATTTGACACAGAATCATCACCAAGATTAGAGGTCATATCAAAATGATTAAACATTGGTTCTTTTGCATCAACAGTTAATTCAATGAGTGCACTCAAAATTGTTGGTATTTCAGTTGTTTGATCACATGACGCATTCATGACAATAACACGATTCTCTAAAATAGGTGATGTGCTCAAATCAATAGGTAACTCAACACATGATGTATTCAAGTTAACTAGGCATGCATCATTCTCATGTGAAATTATATCATCAATACCTTTACTGTTACCTTGTCGCAAAGACGTAGCTGATGTAGGTACGGACGATAACAATGTACCAACACTTGAGATGATGTCACGCTCACAATCTGAGGTGTGGCTGCTCTAGTAGGTGCAACGATGGAGGAACCAACCGGTGGTGCTGAACATGAACTAGAATAGTAGTTGTTGTAGTCACCCAATGCATCCTCCTGTATCTGTCTCTCAAAGGTACAATCGCGAACATATATACCAGTAATGCAACGAGGAATATACTGAAATCTTGCGCGAATATCATGGTTCAAACCACCAAAAAATCTATTCATTGTATCATCCTCAGATTCTTGTATGTCACAATGATGCATATAAGATTTGAACTCTTGGTAGTAAGCATGAACAGTGTTACTGCCTTGTTTTAATTGTTCCAATTTGCGAAGCAATTCACGGCGATAGTAAGGAGGAAAAAATTGTTGTCTCATTACAACTTTCAAATCTTTCCAAGTTGTGGGTTGGTTATCAATGTTTCTTACAATGCACACTCCACCAAACATAAGCAAAACCAGTAAATGCTCCAGTGGCAGCTCGTACCCTGTCAAGTTCAGAAAAATCATGGTGACTAAAAACTTGTTCTACTTCAAGTTCCCAAGCTAGATAAATAGCAGGATTAAATCTACCCTCAAATGACGGTAAAGAGATTACCTGACCATGTGCTTGTGTGTGTTGTCCCGCCTCTCGTGATGGTGAAGATGTATCCATCGTCGAAGAACTTCTATCTCCGTAACCTGTCATGATTAGTAGAAACAAGAAACAAAATTCGAGAAGAATGCTCCTATCAACTACTAGGATCTGGTGGTAAAGCGCTCACAGTAAAGCAAATATCAATATCTTACTTCTTACCATGCAGCAGGTGGTGACAGGCAACCGGTGGTGTCAAATAATTCTGAAGATTGAGTAAAGCGATTGACAGGGGAATGTACGTATACACGGTGTAGAAATATGTGGAGCTTGGATGGCTTAAATATATGGTAGCAAAAGATTAGCAATAATCAATTCAAAGATGCAATGTTGAATAACTGCTCAACGACGGTATTGTGCTGGTCCTAGGCTAGACCGGACTAGAGACGCGAGCCTAGAACACTAATGAGGTCATGGCGTAGCACAACTAGCATCAATAAAGGATATGAAGTAGCTCTGGATAGCAAGATATAAGTGAGGATCACCATGCAAGTAAAAATAATGATGAGAGACAACTGCCAAGCAGGATATACCAACAAATGTCTCTCCAACTTTCCTCTGAAAAAGTGTGTGCCAATTTTCTGATAATTTTTCTACAGAATGCTACTAACTCAAGCTTTCCAATGCAAAAAGAATCACTCAATTCCGAGTTGATATGAGGAGTCAAAAAATTCAAAAACTGGCCTAAAAAACAGCGAGAAACTTTGTTCGTGAACTTCAGAGGGCAAAAAGTCCTATTTAGAAGCCGAATTTGAGGTGCCAAATATGAAACTACCTTATGAAACTATTTAGTTGCGGCGCGTCACTAGCTTTAATTTGAGTACTCATGGATAAATCCGAAATTAGTTTTTTCTTTCTTCTCTCTTTTTTTTCTCACTTTTTTCTCTGACTTTTTTTTAATTTTTCTCTGTTTTTCTCTCTCTCTTTCCAAAACAAACTAGGCAAGATGTAGATTGGATCAAGCGAAGATGCGAACGACCTCAACTATGATTATGACAATGAACGATGTGTGACACGTGGTGGAAATTGATGGATGGAGGTGGTGGACAGCGGAAGGGATAATGATGCAGCGGCGGCGTGACTAATGTGAACAAAACTCGAAACTCTAAAGGAACTAGACACTAAGAACAGCAACTCGACACGACGATGTAACCGCAAATTCAACAAAGCAAAACACTAAAAAGATTATGCAAAGGCTCTGATTGGTTCGGATATGATGAACTAACCTTATTTTTTATGGCTTTTTCTTGGACAATAGGTAAGAAAATAAATCTAATCTATGGATAACTAGAAATTCTCACCGAGCAACCTGAAAACTGATACCACTTGATAGAAGGCGAGGGTCCCGATCTTTCGATGAGATGGTAATTATCGATTTGGTGGAGCCGACTTTGACGATCCGACTACAAACATGCACGATGTTGCGCCTTAGCAATCGCTAAACCAATCTCCTGAGGTTACTGACGATGCTGGAAGCGCGATCAGCCTGACCACGAAGGTCTATTCCTGCATGCAATCGAAGAACAAGCAAGAATATGATAATGCAATCTGAATATTATGAATATAGATGAAGTATTGATAATGGTGGGGATCCGTAAGCAGTCTTGGTCTGGTCGTTGGACACAAACGAAGTACACGAAGTTGCAATGGCTAACTTTTAACTAAACAAATCCCAAGGAAAAAGCTAATAGATTGATCTACTTATATAGGAGCAAGGGGTAGCGGCCAAGGAGGTGGGAGGATGTCCCAAGGCAGCCTAAAACTAAACCTAGATCGTACAAGGCTCATGGCCCAAGTGGAGGTGATGCAACACCTTTGGACTTGTAGTTTGACCCGAATTCTGTTGTAGTTTCAGATTGTTTTGTCTTTATCTCAGTGCTCCAGATGAATTTTAAGGTGAATCTAGTTGGGTTGGAAAGTGCACGAAATCTACTTTCCAACAAAAAAAGAATCACCCCATTCGGAGTCCAGATGAAAGAGAAATCTGCTTTTTGAGTCAGGTATGTCTGTGGAGTCCGAATCTTAGTGGAGAACGTGAGAGACTTGGACTCTATCTTCTCTTGTGCTAAAAGTGACGTGAGAGACTTCTTGAACAGCACCTAAACGTCCCTTTCTCCCTTATATTCATATGTGGATTGTACAAATGTCCCATACACCTGCAATTAAACATGGCACAAAAGTCTGTGAAGTATTTTTGTTCTGGATAACATAAATTAATTATTGAATAGTTTGCATTAGAAATCACCTCACAAATATGCATGTATGCAATATTTTTGGTCGTATCCAAGGTAGTCATGTCCTTATCAGCTGGGGTGTCTCGGTCGTCCGGTCCGTGTCGGTCGTCCGGCCGCTGTAGCGTTCGCTGGCTGGGACTTGGGCTGCCTGGTTGACGCTTCAGGCGTCGGACGTCCGGTTTGGGCCGGTCGACCGGTGGCTGTAGGCTCCTAGCTATTCATTCTCTTGGTCCTTGTACTTGGCGTCCTTGCTAGCTCGTCCGTTGGATGTAGTGGTTCCGTGTCTTCCCTCTAAGTACCTGATCACACATAGCGTTTCCGCTTGAGGTAGTAGCCACTAGTAGAAAACAGGGCTTTGGTCCAACCTCGATCTACACATTAGTCCCGGTTGTATTACGAACCGGGACTAATGTGAGCATTAGTCCCGGTTCGAGCGGCTAGGGCGCCAGGCAGGCATTAGTCCTCGTTCAAATGGGACCTTTAGTCCCGGTTGGAGACACCAACCGGGACTAAAGGGTGCGATGTCCCGGTTGGTGTCTCCAACCGGGACTAAAGATTAGACCTTTAGTCCCGGTTGGAGACACCATCCGGGACTAAAGGGGTTGAGGCTTTAGTCCCGGTTGGTGTCTCCAACCGGGACTAAAGGTTAGACCTTTAGTCCCGGTTGGAGCCACCAACCGGGACTAAAGGGGTTCTGAAATTTGTTTTTTGTTTTTAGTTTCTGTTTTAAATTGCTTATATCTTTTAGGATATTTGATGTTTTTGAGTGATTCTTTTTGCATTAGATTCAAAATTTTGTCTAGTTTCTGTTTGTGCCATTAGTTTTCAAATTTGAATGATTTAAATTTGAATTTTTTCAAATTTGCTTCAATCCCTAGATTGTGAATAATTTGAGTTTAAAAATAGTTTTTAATTTAATTCTTTTTGCCCCTAGTCACATGTTAGATTATTGTCACAGTAAGATTTATTTGGTTATTTTTAGAATAATTTAAATTAGGATTTTAATTAAAACAGTACTGTTTTGCTTATATAGTTGTTTTAGTCCTTTAATTGTTGTTTTCAATTATTTTTAGTTAGTTCTTTCTGTAGATTTTAACATGTTGTAGTATGCTTCTGTTAGACAACAGTAGATAAATTTAAATAATTAATTAATATTAATTTTGCTACTATTTTTTATTAATAGTTGTTTAGCCTTTAATAATAGTTGATAGAATTAGTTTTGCTATATTAAAAAGTAATTCTTTCTGCCACTTTACTTGAACGTGACTCTGGCTTGGTTAACCTTAGTTGTGACTCTGGCTGGAATGGTGCTAGCAGATGTAGTCGATGGTAGGATTGGATGGACACCATCCCGCACTAAAGGGGTTGGGTTCTATAATTTTCAAACTCTACCCCCCTGTATCGCCATTTCAGTTTTGAAAAAAAAAGAAAATGATAAAAACTTCAAAAATTAAAATCCTTCGAGATGTAGTTATGTTACTACATCTACTAGTTAGGAAAATTAAAAAAAATTCGACATGTTTTGCAAAAAAGTGTTATGAAAAAGTAAAATGGCTATAACTTTTGCATACGATGTCGAAAAAAATGTATAATATATCAAAATGTTCAGCACGAAAAGCCGGTTCCGATTTCGACGGTCGTAGGTCGTTTTGCAAATTTTTAGAATCCTCAAATTCTGAAAGGAAAAAAATTATCCTCAAATTTAAGTTTTTTTGAATTTTTGGTCAAACTCTAGTCAAACTACTTATTCAAGAAATATTAGTGTTATTAAATAATTATTGTTTTTTAGAATAATAATTTCAAACTCAAATGCTAAAACATGTGACTTCATGCTCATAGGATTGCAAGCTTACTATTGTCAGGGAAACAACAAGTGCAGACTTGGAAACTAGGGGGAATAGAACTCGGAAGTTAAGCGTGCTAAGGCTCGGGTAGTGAGAGGATGGTATTATGGCAGCTTATAAAAGGGAAACAGCCACCAAGGCATCCATACGCTTCTTAGATCTCCCGTTGGTATCGCCTTCCCAACCTCTTGAGCTCTGAGCGCCCAGATCCATTTCTCCTTCCAATCTTCTCAGGCCACTCTCCCAGTCCGGCCATGGCCAGCTCTGGTTCGAGGGGCAAGCGGGAGGCCTCCAACGTCACCGACGACAACATCCAGGAGCTGAAGCACGCCGGCTATCTTCCGGCCAACATCGCCCACCGTGCTCCGAAGGAGGGACAAGTCATCCCCATGCCCCGGCTAGGCGAAAGAGTGGTGTTCATCCCCCACTTCATCCGGGGACTTGGCTTCCCGCTCCACCCCTTTGTTAGGGGTTTGATGTTCTTCTACGGGTTGGATTTTCACGACCTTGCCCCGAATTCTTTTTTGAATATCTCGGCCTTCATCGTTATCTCCGAGGCCTTCCTGCGGGTCCAGCCACACTTCGGCTTGTGGCTAAAGGTCTTCAATGTCAAGCCAAAGGTAGTCGATGGCCAGCAGGCAGACTGTGGGGTGACGATGATCAGCAAGCTCGCCCGGGTCGAGTGGCCGGAAGGTACCTTTATAGATACTGTTAAAATCTGGCAAAAGGAGTGGTTTTATATCACCGAACAATGCGACGCAGGCTTGGCAGCAGCCTCCAAATTCAGATCCGGATCTCCCACAAGGCTGATGTCATGGACCAAGAACGGCGTTGACTAGGGGTCACTAACGCAACTGGAGTTATTGCGGAAGCGCATCTCCCAGATGAGGAAGAAGAAAGTCAAACTGACCAACGTGGTTTAGGTCATGCTTCGCCACCGCCTCCTACCTTGCCAGCATCGGGCCGCACCAATGTGGTCCTACAAGCCCGACGACCCTACCACTGTGCTCCGTTTCTACCATACTACCCACGACAAGCTGTGGAAGGTGTTGTTCAAGCCACAGAAGGACCGGCCGGCGAAGGAGGAAGACATCAGCCTCCACGCCACACACCCTTCTTGGGAGGTACAATAAAGTTTTACTCTAATGTTCGGATACTATTTTTTAACACATAACTTGACCCCTTCTTCCCCGCATTCGCAGAGCTGGCTAGAGAAAGCCGTGCGGACACGATGGCCCGGCCTCGCTGCCCGAGGGCCCCGGGATGGCCTTGCTGACGGAGAAGTGGGTCGTGGCACTGTACAAGGCACCGGAGAAGAAGAAGAAGAAGAAGAAGGGCAAGAAAAGGGAGGCCCGAGACGGCCTCCGCCCAAGAGGACCCCAGGACACTAAGTCCAGGGAAACCAAAGCCCCTTCCGCTCACGAGGATGAGCAGAGAGAGAACGGGGAGGAGAGCGACTCCTCCCAAACAAGGAACAGGGCGACATCAAATGATGCTGAGGAGGATCAGCCTCCTCGTGCCCTGAAGAAGCAGCGCAGGGCCAAGGTGGTCCTGTCCGATGACAGCTCGGACTCCACCGAGGAGTCCGAGGCTTCTGAAGAGGTTCCCTAGAGGAACCCCAGGGTCAAGCCACCCACCCAAAGGTATGCGTCCGAAGACGCCTTAGTGCATTTAAAGCAAGTTCATAACTAACCACGTGCCTACCTTTCACCTTGTAGCCCACCGTGCGACCTTCCCGCCGATCGAGTCTCAGAAGGGGACTCCCCACCAGCCGAGCTAGCAGAGAGCGGGACCGCATCACGCACTACACCTCCTCCGGTAGTCGAGGAGACCGGGGAGGTGCTGTCCCGGAAGACCCTCCTGGGCCAAACACGGGGGGCGGAGGTGATGACATCATGGCGGAGGTTAATACCTCAGTCACGGAAGACTAGGAGGAGGAGCTCGATAGGTCCGAGCTCTCTCCGAAGATGGTCCCGGAGCCCCCAAGGCCCCCGGAGTCGTCCACTCTAGCCCCCACCAAGGTGGGAGCCGAGGTGCCGCCACCAGTGCCACCCGTAGCAGAGCGGGTCGAAACTGGGTGGCTGGCAATGATGGAGGAGGCATTGAAGAGCTCCTCCATCATCGAAGAACACTGCACGCTGATGGGCGCAGTTTTACAAAGCATTCGGTCCATTGACAGCTACTAAAGGAGGCTTTCAGCGGCCTCTTGACGGGCTTCAAGGTAAATCATGTAATACCCTTTTACCAGGAGAATTTATTGTGAGGTTATACATTCCCCATATATAGTAGCCCCCGAGCCCTGGGTGAGTTAGAAAAACTCAAGCGGGGGTCGAATAATTCAAAAATACTAATGATACCAAAAGTAAACCATAGCCCCTGAGACTCTGGCAGGATTTACAACAACTGGCAGAGGATCTAAAATCGATAACTCAGGCGTCTGACATGTTGTGCAAGCCTCGTCTTCAACGGTAGTTGCCAATGCCGTGGAGCTCGCCGAGGTGAGTCGAAAGCTCAAGAGCTCTGACGAGGAGCTCGACCTTCTTAACAAGTGGTTCGACGAAGCGCAAGGTGAGTCCGGACTGGACTGTATTAATAGCGTGGTTTTCCTCATCAAGTGAGTATTCAGGTTTTATGCCTAAGCGCGGGATGCTTATTATAAATGCAGTTGTCGCCGTGGAGGTCGAGAACCTCAATGCCAAGCTAAAGAAGGCGAAGCAAGAGACCACAGAATAGAAGGCGGCGGCCGAACGAGCAACCGCCGAACTTATGACACTGAAGTCCGCCAGTGACAATGATGAGGACATCAATACCATTGTTACACCCACAACCCCTGCTGCTATACATTCTGGACCAATTACTAGAGCTCGCGCATGCCAATGAATTACTAGGTACTTTCGTTTCTTGGTGACAATTCTAATGTTCATGAGAATATGATACTGCCTAAATTGGATACATTAGTGTTGATTACTAATGAAGGGCCTAGCATGGACAAGAGGGATGAACACTGGAGCAGGATCAAGCATGGAGTTGAAGGCGCGCGTGAAGGATCCAGAATGGCATTTCTAGTGCATATTTGAGCACTTTGAAGCCTCCGTGATGACCTACAAGGACATGGACGAAATATACAAGATGCCCCTTCATAAATTTCATCCATAGCTTATTTTAGGTGTTGCGCCACCTTATTTTTGTGCCAGGCCCATGTAATTTCAAAATACTTAAGTATAAATGTTTTTAGAGTCCGTATGTGTGGGGAAACAAAGTTAGGGTTGGTTTCGGACCCCTCCTACAAGGGGTCACAAAATTCCCCCACTACTCCTCCATATATATAGCCCTTCGGGTGTCGTTTAGACTTTGGGTTTTGTTTAGATTAAAATTTCGCCATAGCTGCAACTTCACGTACTTCGTTTGTGTTCAACGACCAGACCAAGACGTTACAGAACCCCACTTTCATCAATAAAGCTTTCCTCTTATATTCGCAATATCCAGATTGCAATCTCAATTTCTTGCTTGTTCTTCGTTTGCTTGCAGGAAATAGACCCTCGTGGTCAGGTTGATCGTGCTCCGGCGTGGTCAATAACCCCTCGGAAGTTGGTTTAGCGATTTCTAAGGCCCGACATCTTCGCATGTTCGTAGTCGGATCATCAAAGTCGACTCCCACAGAAAACGATAGCTATCTCATCGAAACATCGGGACACCTTCGCCTCTAGCAGACAAAGACGAGGCCCGAGTGGTCGAGGTGTAGCAAGAGCTCAAGGAAGCCGTCACTAAATGTGAGGACCTTGAGCAGAAAAGTAAGGATCAGGCCACCGAACTATCCTCAGTGAAGTTGGCAATCCAGGAGGCGAAGATGGAGGAGCGAGGTGCCCAAGTGGAACTCCGCTAAGTCAGGCTTATTACACATGGTAAGCCATACTTACTGCAAAATGTCTTTGGTGGTCACAGGTTCTCGTTGCTCACGCGAGTATGGCGTTCCCCGGGCGCTTTTGCGGATCTTTCGAGGAGTGCGGCAAATGCGGCAAGGCACTTTGCGTCCTGGGAGGGCGATGCCGAGCATAGGTTGTTTTGGGCGTAGTTCCAGGCCCCCGAGCAGCGTCCCCTCCTTAATAACCAAATGAAGCAATTGATGGTGTTGCATCAGATGGCGGAGCCAGCCATGCAGGATCTTCGTGTCCGGCTATGGCCTTCAAACCTGCTGCCGAGTAGCTACTTCGGCTTAGTGCAGAAGCTATGCGATGCCGCGCCACAGATTGACATCCTGAAGCACTCCGTATGCATTGAGGGAGCTTGAATGGCCTTCGCGAAGACCATGGTGCACTGGCCGAAGATCAAGCTAGCCGAGATGGCCACCGGACCCCGGCTCCTGGGAAGGAGCACAGGCGCCCCAAGCAGTATTTTCCCATCGTGATGGATGGTACTCGGGCAATAGAGGCCCAGTTCTCAAAAGATGTAATTTATGAATGAGCGCACTATCATGTATCAGATGATAGTTAAACTTTTGTGATTTATGATGCGGTTGCTTTGCATGGTATATCATGCTTTGTTTACTTATTTTTGACTCCTGTCCGGCCATTTGAATCTGAAAGTTACCAGTCATTTGCTTCAGCCCCCTTGTAGATGCCACAAGGGGTGTTTCAACCTTAACACTGTAACCCTTAGCCGACATCTTGGTGCCCACAGGCGATAGTGTATAAGGGAAACGAGGCAATCAAACTATGCGGTTTTAGTAATTTCACTTAGCCATAGGAGTTTGACTGTGGGGTCTATGACTAGGCCCCAGTTTTTTGTGATATTCAGAGGAACTGAGGTAGAGACCATTATCACTTGGTTTGTGTAAAGACAGACCCTTCATATGACACGGCACAACCTCCTTCGATTTTTTGTTTAACACTTGTCATCGGATCGCGGACCAGTTCTCGCTTATTATGACAGTGAGTTTTCGGCTTTCTCCACTGAGGTACTTAACCAGGCAAGCTGGAAGTACAATCGCAGTGGTTCTCCCTCTACCCTCCTAGCCGAACATGCGTAACGTAAGAGGTTAAACACAGGAGCAGGGCAACCCAACTATTGACCCAAGACATAATTCAGAACCAATTCATATAATGCAATATCCGAGACGCCGAGCACATAAGATAGAAACTGGTGCCAGAGTGATGCTTGGGGCGAGTATTATAGTCGAGCCCCGGTCTATTAGCCGAAAGCATGTAAAGAAAACATGTACCGAACTAGCTTGTTTCGGCGTTGAAGAGCGGAAAAAGTTATGCAACATAAATGATTGCAATGGGACCATGAAAAATAGTCTTTATTTTTTATAAACTCGTGACGTATATTCATACAATTCGAACTGCCGAAGCAACTGTTACAGATACTTTGTTTAAAAATAAACTTTACAGAGGAAAGGTTTACACAGGGACTTCATGAGTGGTTTGATGTCCCTACCGTGCCCTGCTGCATGTCTGCACCTTTGCTCTTGAGGGGAGGTGCTCCTTGAAGGAGGTAGTGATCGGCGGGAGGGCCCATGAGAAAGGGTCTTGAGAGGTCGCCATAGTATATTAGCTTGATGCTAGGTAGGTCCTAGATGGTACCTCCTATTGTCCGAAGACGTGTTTGACCATAGCTCGATCGAACCGAACACTTGGTCCTTTGGTAGTAGGTCCCATAGCTGCCCATGGTATTTTGAGGGCAAAATTGTGCCTCCGAGGCATGCACTTTACAACTAGCCAGGCCATGCTGTCGGGAGCGTGTTCCTATTTACGTTGAGCGTTGGAAGACTCGGGGAGCTAAAATAGTGATCGGGCTCGTTTGCTCGCCTCCCGTACCTCGACGGTGGATTGGGACTTCAGCGCCTCATTGCCGACCTGGACTTCGGCTGCCAAAGCCGCTGTGTGCTCCTCGGCCCGGAGTTTGCGCTCCATGTTGCCATTAACAGTGTTGACACCCTTGGATTCGGGCATCTTGAGCTTGAGATATGTGTAATGGGGGACGGTGTTGAATTGAGCGAACGTTGTACGGTCAAGAAGTGCATGATAGCCGTTGCGGAAAGGGATGATGTCGAAGATCAAGTCTTCGCTGCAGAAGTTGTCGGGCGAGCCGAACACTACTTCCAGAGTCATGGTGCCCGAGCAGCGGGCTTCGATGCCTGGGGTCACACCTTTAAAGGTGGTGTTGCTGGGTTTGATCCTTGACGGATCAATACCCATTTTTCAAACTGTATCTAATTAAATCAGATTGAGGATACTGCCTCAGTCCATAAGGACTCTAGTTAGGTGGTACCCATCGACAATGGGGTCAAGTACTAGGGCCGCTAATCCTCCAGGATGGATACTGGTCAGATGGTCCTTGCGGTCGAAGGTGATCGGCTACGCCGACCATGGGTTGAACTTCGGAGTCACCGGCTCTATGGCATAGACGTCCCAAAGAGCGTGCTTCCTCTCCTTCTTGGGTATGTGTGTGACGTAGATCATGTTCATAGTTTTTACCTTGGGAGGGATAGCTTTTGGCCGTCATTATTCGGCCCACGAGGCTCATCATCATCCTCACTGTAGGGGCCCTTGCCCTATTCCTCGGTTGTAAGTTTGCCGGCCTGTTTGATCACCCAACAGTTACAGTTGGTGTGATTAGTGGGCTTGTCTAGGGTACCGTGGATCTGGCAAGGCCTATCCAGGATTTTGTCTAGCGCGGTAGGGCCATCCCAGTTCCCTTATAGGCTTCTTCCGCGGTCCTGATTTGGAGTTGTTGAATTCGGCATTTACTGTCGTATCCTCGGCATCACCGCCATTGTGTTCATGCTTGTTCTTATTGCATCGTGGTTTCCCGTTTCCATCCCAAACTTCAGAGGTGCCAGGGTTTTCAGGGTTGTTGCTTCTACGAGCTAACCAACTGTCCTCGCCCGCGCAAAAGTGGGTCATGAGTGAGGTAAGGGCCGACATTGTTTTTGGCTTGTCTTGGCCAAGCTGACGAGCTACCATTCGTCCTGGATGATGTGTCTGAAAGCGGCTATTGCCTCAGCATCTGAACAGTCTATGATTTGGTTCTTTTCAGTCAAGAAAAAATTCCAAAATTGCCGGGATGACTCGTCGGGCTATTGAACAACGTGGCTCAAGTCATCGGTGTCCAGAGGCCGGACATAGGTGCCTTGAAAATTAGCTCAGAAAGCATCCTCGAGCTTCTCCCAGCTCCCGATGGAGTTTTCAGGTAGGCTATTTAACCAGTGTCGTGCTGGTCCTTTAAGCTTTAGTGGCAGGTATTTTATGGTATGAAGATCATCTCCTCTGGCCATATGTATGTGGAGAAGGAATTCTTTAATCCACACGGCCGGGTCTGTTGTCCCATCGTATTGTTTAATGTTTACGAGTTTAAACCCTTCAGGGAACTGATGTTGCATCACCTCATCATTGAAGCACATTGGGTGTGCGTGAAGGAATGAGACTAATGAGTTAGTTATGAGATGATGCATTATGGAACGAGTAAAGAGACTTGCCGGTAACGAGATTGAACTAGGTATGATGATACCGACGATCGAATCTCGGGCAAGTAACATACCGATGACAAAGGGAACAACGTATGTTGTTAGCGGTTTGACCGATAAAGATCTTCGTAGAATATGTGGGAGCCAATATGAGCATCCAGGTTCCGCTATTGGTTATTGACCGGAGATGAGTCTCAGTCATGTCTACATAGTTCTCGAACCCGTAGGGTCCGCACGCTTAACGTTCGATGATGATCGGTATTATGAGTTTATGTATTTTGATGTACCGAAGGTAGTTTGGAGTCCCGGATGAGATCACGGACATGACAGGGAGTCTCGAAATGGTCGAGACATAAAGATTGATATATTGGACGACTATGTTTGGACATCGGAATGGTTCCGGGTGAATTCGGGCATTTACCGGAGTACCGGAGGGTTACCGGAACCCCCCGGGGAGTCTATGGGCCTTATTGGGCCTTAGTGGGAGAGAGGAGGAGGCAGCCAAGGTTGGGGCGCACCCCCCCAAGCCCAATCCGAATTGGGGTGGGGGGCCGGCCCCCCTTTCCTTCTCCCTCTCTCCTCCTTCCTTCCTCTCCTACTCCAACTAGGGAAGGGGGAATCCTACTCCCATCGGGAGTAGGACTCCCCCCTTGGGCGCGCCATGAGAGGTCCGGCCCTCCCCTCCTCCACTCCTTTATATACGGAGGAGGGGGGCACCCCATAGACACACATGTTGATTGTTTAACCATGTGCGGTGCCCCCTTCCACAGATTTCCACCTCGGTCATATTGTCGTAGTGCTTAGGTGAAGCCCTGCCTCGGTAACTTCATCATCACCGTCACCACGCTGTCGTGCTGACGAAACTCTCCCTCGGCCTCAACTGGATCAAGAGTTCGAGGGACTTCACCGAGCTGAACGTGTGCAGTCGCGGAGGTGCCGTGCGTTCGGTACTTGGATCGGTTGGATCGTGAAGACGTTCGACTACATCAACCGCGTTACTAAACGCTTCCGCTTTCGGTCTCGAGGGTACGTGGACAAACTCTCCCCGCTCGTTGCTATGCTTCTCCTAGATAGATCTTGCGTGATCGTAGGAATTTTTTTGAAATACTATGTTCCCCAACAGTGGCATCATGAGCCAGGTCTATGCGTAGATGTTATTTGCACGAGTAGAACACAAAGGAGTTGTGGGCGTGGGTGTGTACATATTGCTTGCCGTTACTAGTTGTTACTTGGTTCAGCGGTATTGTGAGATGAAGCAGCCCGGACCGACATTACTCGTACGCTTACGCGAGACAGGTTTCACCGCTGCGAGCACTCGTTGCTTAAAGGTGACTGGCGGGTGTCTGTCTCTCTCACTTTAGTTGAATCGGTTTCAATGAAGAGGGTTCTTTTAGAAGATCAAAAAGCAATCACTACACCACGTTGTGGTTTTGATGCGTAGGTAAGAACGGTTCTTGCTAGAAGCCCGTAGCAGCCACGTAAAACTTGCAACAACAAAGTAGAGGACGTCTAACTTGTTTTTGCAGGGCTTGCTGTGATGTGATATGGTCAAGACATGATGTGATATAATTTGTTGTATGAGATGATCATGTTTTGTAACAAAGTTATCGGCAACTGGCAGGAGCCATATGGTTGTCGCTTTATTGTATGCAATGCAATCGCCATGTAATTGTTTTTACTTTATCACTAAGCGGTAGCGATAGTCGTAGAAGCAATAGTTGGCGAGACGACAACGATGCTACGATGGAGATCATGCTGGGGCGCCGGTGACGATGGAGATCAAGCTGGGGCGCCGGTGACGATGGTGATCATGACGGTGCTTTGGAGATGGAGATCAAAGGCACAAGATGATGATGGCCATATCATATCACTTATATTGAATTGCATGTGATGTTAATCCTTTTATGCATCTTATTTTGCTTAGTACGGCGGTAGCATTATAAGATGATCTCTCACTAAATTTCAAGGTACAAGTGTTCTCCCTGAGTATGCACCATTGCTACAGTTCGTCGTGCCGAGACACCACGTGATGATCGGGTGTGATAAGCTCTACGTTCACATACAATGGGTGCAAGCCAGTTTTGCACACGCAGAATACTCGGGTTAAACTTGACGAGCCTAGCATATGCAGATATGGCCTCGGAACACTGAGACCGAAAGGTCGAGCGTGAATCATATAGTAGATATGATCAACATAGTGATGTTCACCATTGAAAACTACTCCATCTCACATGATGATCGGACATGGTTTAGTTGATTTGGATCACGTGATCACTTAGATGATTAGAGGGATGTCTATCTAAGTGGGAGTTCTTAAGTAATATGATTAATTGAACTTTAATTTACCATGAACTTAGTACCTGATAGTATTTTGCATGTCTATGTTGTTGTAGATCAATGGCCCGTGCTACTGTTCCTTTGAATTTTAATTCGTTCCTAGAGAAAGCTAAGTTGAAAGATGATGGTAGCAACTATACGGACTGGGTCCGTAATTGAGGATTATCCTCATTGCTGCACAGAAGAATTACATCCTAGAAGCACCGCTAGGTGCTAGGCCTGCTGCAGACGCTACTGATGATGTTAAGAACGTCTGGCAGAGCAAAGCTGATGACTACTCGATAGTTCAGTGTGCCATGCTTTACGGCTTAGAACCGGGACTTCAACGACGTTTTGAACGTCATGGAGCATATGAGATGTTCCAGGAGTTAAAGTTAATATTTCAAGCAAATGCCCGGATTGAGAGATATGAAGTCTCCAATAAGTTCTATAGCTGCAAAATGGAGGAGAATAGTTCTGTCAGTGAGCATATACTCAAAATGTCTGGGTATCATAATCACTTGACTCAGCTGGGAGTTAATCTTCTAGTTGATAGTGTCATTGACAGAGTTCTTCAATCACTGCCACCAAGCTACAAGAGCTTCGTGATGAACTATAATATGCAAGGGATGGATAAGACAATTCCCGAGCTCTTCGCAATGCTAAAGGCTGCGGAGGTAGAAATCAAAAAGGAGCATCAAGTGTTGATGGTCAACAAGACCACCAGTTTCAAGAAAAAGGGTAAAGGGAAGAAGGGGAACTTCAAGAAGAACGGCAAGCAAGTTGCTGCTCAAGTGAAGAAGCCCAAGTCTGGACCTAAGCCTGATACTGAGTGCTTCTACTGCAAAGGGACTGGTCACTAGAAGCGGAACTGCCCCAAGTATTTGGCGGATAAGAAGGATGGCAAAATGAACAAAGGTATATGTGATATACATGTTATTGATGTGTACCTTACTAATGCTCGCAGTAGCGCCTGGGTATTTGATACTGGTTCTGTTGCTAATATTTGCAACTCGAAACAGGGACTACGGATTAAGTGAAGATTGGCTAAGGACGAGGTGACGATGCGTGTGGGAAATGGTTCCAAAGTCGATGTGATCGCCGTCGGCACGCTACCTCTACATCTACCTTCGGGATTAGTTTTAGACCTGAATAATTGTTATTTGGTGCCAGCGTTAAGCATGAACATTATATCTGGATCTTGTTTGATGCGAGACGGTTATTCATTTAAATCTGAGAATAATGGTTGTTCTATTTATATGAGTAATATCTTTTATGGTCATGCACCCTTGAAGAGTGGTCTATTTTTGTTGAATCTCGATAGTAGTGATACACATATTCATAATATCGAAACCGAAAGATGCAGAGTTGATAATGATAGTGCAACTTATTTGTGGCACTGCCGTTTGGGTCATATTGGTGTAAAGCGCATGAAGAAACTCCATACTGATGGACTTTTGGAATCACTTGATTATGAATCACTTGGTATTTGCGAACCATGCCTCATGGGCAAGATGACTAAAACTCCGTTCTCCGGAACAATGGAGCGAGTAACAGATTTATTGGAAATAATACATACCGATGTATGCGGTCCGATGAATATTGAGGGTCGCGGTGGGTATCGTTATTTTCTGACCTTCACAGATGATTTAAGCAGATATGGGTATATCTACTTGATGAAACGTAAGTCGGAAACATTTGAAAAGTTCAAAGAATTTCAGAGTGAAGTGGAAAATCATCGTAACAAGAAAATAAAATTTCTGCGATCCGATCATGGAGGAGAATATTTAAGTTACGAGTTTGGTCTTCATTTGAAACAATGCGGAATAGTTTCGCAACTCACGCCACCCGGAACACCACAGCGTAATGGTGTGTCCGAACGTCGTAACCGCACTTTATTAGATATGGTGCGATCTATGATGTCTCTTACTGATTTACCGCTATTGTTTTGGGGTTATGCTTTAGAGACGACTGCATTCACGTTAAATAGGGCACCATCTAAATCCGTTAAGATGACACCTTATGAACTGTGGTTTGGCAAGAAACCCAAGTTGTCGTTTCTTAAAGTTTGGGGCTGCGATGCTTATGTGAAAAAGCTTCAACCTGATAAGCTCGAACCCAAATCGGAGAAATGTGTCTTCATAGGATACCCAAAGGAGACTATTGGGTACACCTTCTATCACAAATCCGAAGGCAAGACATTCGTTGCTAAGAATGGATCCTTTCTAGAGAAGGAGTTTCTCTCGAAAGAAGTGAGTGGGAGGAAAGTAGAACTTGATGAGGTAACTATACCTGCTCCCTTATTGGAAAGTAGTTCATCACAGAAATTAGTTCCTGTGACTCCTACACCAATTAGTGAGGAAGCTAATGATGATGATCATGTAACTTCAGATCAAGTTACTACCGAACCTCGTAGGTCAACCAGAGTAAGATCCGCACCAGAGTGGTACGGTAATCCTGTTCTGGAGGTCATGTTACTTGACCATGACGAGCCTACGAACTATGAGGAAGCGATGATGAGCCCAGATTCCGCGAAATGGCTTGAGGCCATGAAATCTGAGATGGGATCCATGTATGAGAACAAAGTGTGGACTTTGGTTGACTTGCCCAATGATCGGCAAGCCATAGAGAATAAATGGATCTTCAAGAAGAAGACTGACGCTGACGGTAATGTTACTGTCTACAAAGCTCGACTTGTTGCAAAAGGTTTTCGACAAGTTCAAGGAATTGACTACGATGAGACCTTCTCACCCGTAGCGATGCTTAAGTCTGTCCGAATCATGTTAGCAATTGCCGCATTTTATGATTATGAAATTTGGCAAATGGATGTAAAAACTGCATTCCTGAATGGATTTCTGGAAGAAGAGTTGTATATGATGCAACCCGAAGGTTTTATCGATCCAAAGGATGCTAACAAAGTGTGCAAGCTCCAGTGATCCATTTATGGACTGGTGCAAGCATCTCGGAGTTGGAATAAACGTTTTGATAATGTGATCAAAGCATATGGTTTTATACAGACTTTTGGAGAAGCCTGTATTTACAAGAAAGTGAGTGGGAGCTCTGTAGCATTTCTAATATTATATGTGGATGACATATTGTTGATTGGAAATGATATAGAATTTCTGGATAGCATAAAAGGATACTTGAATAAGAGTCTTGTAATGAAAGACCTCGGCGAAGCTGCTTATATATTGGGCATCAAGATCTATAGAGATAGATCAAGACGCTTAATTGGACTTTCACAAAGCACATACCTTGATAAAGTTTTGAAGAAGTTCAAAATGGATCAAGCAAAGAAAGGGTTCTTGCCTGTGTTGCAAGGTGTGAAGTTGAGTAAGACTCAATGCCCGACCACTGCAGAAGATAGAGAGAAAATGAAAGTCATTCCCTATGCCTCCGCCATAGGTTCTATCATGTATGCAATGCTGTGTACCAGACCTGATGTGTGCCTTGCTATAAGTATAGCAGGGAGGTACCAAAGTAATCCAGGAGTGGATCACTGGACAGCGGTCAAGAACATCCTGAAATACCTGAAAAGGACTAAGGATATGTTTCTCGTTTATGGAGGTGACAAAGAGATCGTCGTAAGTGGTTACGTCGATGCAAGTTTTGACACTGATCCGGATGACTCTTAGTCACAAACCGGATACGTATTTATATTGAACGGTGGAGCTGTCAGTTGGTGCAGTTCTAAGCAAAGCGTCGTGGCGGGATCTACGTGTGAAGCGGAGTACATAGCTGCTTCGGAAGCAGCGAATGAAGGAGTCTGGATGAAGGAGTTCATATCCGATCTAGGTGTCATACCTAGTGCATCGGGTCCAATGAAAATCTTTTGTGACAATACTGGAGAAATTGCCTTGGCAAAAGAATCCAGATTTCACAAGAGAACCAAACACATCAAGAGACGCTTCAATTCCATCCGCGATCAAGTCAAGGAGGGAGACATAGAGATTTGCAAGATACATACGGATCTGAATGTTGCAGACCCGTTGACTAAGCCTCTCTCACGAGCAAAACATGATCAGCACCAAGACTCCATGGGTGTTAGAATCATTACTGTGTAATCTAGATTATTGACTCTAGTGCAAGTGGGAGACTGAAGGAAATATGCCCTAGAGGCAATAATAAAGTTGTTATTTATATTTCCTTATACCATGATAAATGTTTATTATTCATGCTAGAATTGTATTAACCGGAAACTTAATACATGTGTGAATACATAGACAAACAGAGTGTCACTAGTATGCCTCTACTTGACTAGCTCGTTAATCAAAGATGGTTAAGTTTCCTAGCCATAGACATGAGTTGTCATTTGATGAACAAGATCACATCATTAGAGAATGATGTGATTGACTAGACCCATCCGTTAGCTTAGCATGATGATCGTTTAGTTTGTTGCTATTGCTTTCTTCATGACTTATACATGTTCCTCTGACTATGAGATTATGCAACTCCCGAATACCGGAGGAACACCTTGTGTGCTATCAAACGTCACAACGTAACTGGGTGATTATAAAGATGCTCTACAGGTGTCTCCGATGGTGTTTGTTGAGTTGGCATAGACCAAGATTTGGATTTGTCACTCCGATTGTCGGAGAGGTATCTCTGGGCCCTCTCGGTAATGCACATCATATGAAGCCTTGCAAGCAATGTGACTAATGAGTTAGCTACGAGATGATGCATTACGGAACAAGTAAAGAGACTTGTCGGTAACGAGATTAAACTAGGTATGATGATACTGACGATCGAATCTCGGGCAAGTAACATACCGATGACAAAGGGAACAACGTATGTTGTTATGCGGTTTGACCGATAAAGATCTTCGTAGAATATGTGGGAGCCAATATGAGCATCCAGGTTCCGCTATTGGTTATTGACCGGAGATGAATCTCGGTCATGTCTACATAGTTCTCGAACCCGTAGGGTCCGCATGCTTAACGTTCGATGACGATTGGTATTATGAGTTTATGTGTTTTGATGTACCGAAGGTAGTTCGGAGTCCCGAATGAGATCACGGACATGACGAGGAGTCTCGAAATGGTCGAGACATAAAGATTGATATATTGGACGACTATATTTGGACATCGAAATGGTTCCGGGTGAATTCGGGCATTTACCGAAGTACCGGAGGGTTACCAAAACCCCCCGGGGAGTCTATGGGCCTTATTGGGCCTTAGTGGGAGAGAGGAGGAGGCAGCCAAGGTGCCCCCCCCCCAAGCCCAATCCGAATTGGGGTGGGGGGTCGGCCCCCCTTTCCTTCTCCCTCTCTCCTCCTTCCTTCCTCTCCTACTCCAACTAGGGAAGGGGGAATCCTACTCCCACCGGGAGTAGGACTCCCCCCTTGGGCGCGCCATGAGAGGGCCGGCCCTCCCCTCTTCCACTCCTTTATATACGGAGGATGGGGGCACCCCATAGACAGACAAGTTGATTGTTTAATCGTGTGCGGTGCCCCCCTCCAACGATTTCCACCTCGGTCATATTGTCGTAGTGCTTAGGCGAAGCCCTGCGTCGGTAACTTCATCATCACCATCACCACGCCGTCGTGCTGACGAAACTCTCCCTCAGCCTCAACTGGATCAAGAGTTCGAGGGACGTCACCGAGCTTAACGTGTGCAGATCACGGAGGTGCCGTGCGTTCGGTACTTGGATCGGTTGGATCGTGAAGACGTTCGACTACATCAACCGTGTTACTAAACGCTTCCGCTTTAGGTCTACGAGGGTACATGGACAAACTCTCCCCGCTCGTTGCTATGCTTCTCCTAGATAGATCTTGCGTGATCGTAGGAATTTTTTTGAAATACTACGTTCCCCAACAGTGCGGCGCCCCTCACCCGGGCTACATTGTGGCGGAGTTCGGCTGCCATCTGGGCCCGGTGTTGCTCCCGAGCTCTATCATTTCGGTCGCGTCAATTTGGTATCCGTCCCGTCCAGCAGGGGTGTACCCTCCAGATCAATAGATGGATCTTGTATGACCTGCTTTAGCGGCGAGGTCGTGTCATAGGTCATATGGATCCTCAGGCTGCATTGGCTCCTTGCCTCTCTATCGTGGTAGCGCAGGTGGGTTTTCGGCCTCTCCAGTCATCCTGTCCCGTCCTCGAGGGGGGCAGTCTGGCTGGTTGTCCTGAGTGCGTCTGGGGGTGCGGGCTCAAGGGCCTAGTCATCAAACTATGGTAGCAGTCGCCGTTTTGGGTAGCTTTTGGTTTGGTCCTGCCGCGGATTACCGAAGCCTTCTTTGGCTGCCAAAACCATCGTCCATCTGTCGTTGAGTGTATTCTGTTCGGCTTTTAGCTGTTGTTGCTTCTTCTTTAAGCTTCGGGCCATGGCTATGAGTTGCCATTTGAACCTCTCCTATTCCAGAGTGTCTTCAGGGATAATGAAGTCATCGGCCCCAAGGCTTTCCTCATCCTCGGGTAGAGGGAGGTAGTTGCTGTCCTCGGAGTCATTGAGGTCCTTGGGCATACCTTGGTCCTCGTGTCCCTCCAGGCCATCGAGTTACTATTCGGGGGCGACATGGTCGCTAAGGTCCTCCATATCATCTGGAGTATCATTTTCCCTGGTGCCCGTGTTGCTTTCCCTGCCCTTACGCCGCTTGGATCGTCTACGCTGACATCGGCGTTTGGGTGACTCCTCACCGGGCTTATCGCCATCCTTTCTGTGGGTGTCATTGCCGTTTTTCCCAGTGGTGCCATCGCCCTTATCATTGGTGGTGTCTACCATATAGACATCGTAGGAGGAGGTGATTGTCCACCGTCCGGTGGTGGGAGGGGCAGTGGCGGTATACGCCATGGCGTCGACATCTTCATCCATGTCGTCGGCCTCCTTAGAAGCGTAGTCCAGCATGTCAGTTAAATCTTCGACAGTGGCTACTAAGTGGGTGGTGGGTGGGACGTAAAATTCCCCGTGGCCTGCCTCAAGACCGATCCGAGCATAGGTCGAGGGCCTGTCATTTGTAATGTTCATCGTGTGGATCCAGGCCAGCGTCATGTTTAATAGTGAGAGGTCGGCTGGATTCGTCTTCCGACGCCCCTCGAACATAGCCTCCGGTATGTCAGTGCAGGGAGTGTGTTCGGCCAAGGCTGACCCCAGGTTTTCGAACCCTGTAATCGGGTCCAAGCTCAAAGATAGATCCGAGGTAGGGATCCACCCGGAGATGGGGTCGAGGAGAAGGTCTGATGTCAAAGCTTCGGGATTTTCAAGCTCATCGAGCGAAGTTGAGAAGCCAGTAAAGACCAGATCGCCCCGAGTATCAGCGACATACTCTAGGTTGCCGAATCTAATTTCCTACTCTGGGGCTAAGCTGCCGATCCGGTCGAGGTGACCGGACGGATCGGCGTGTAGGACGACGCTACCGAACGTGAAGAGCTGGCCGGGGACGAAGATATCCCTTAAGCAGATGTCATCGCTGATGACTAAGCGAGCCATCGATCCTTTGGTGATCCCACATCGGAACTCTCAATGAAAGTACAATTGTTAGTGTCAAAACCAGCGGATCTCGGGTAGGGGGTCCCGAGCTATGGATCTTGAATCAATGGGGAACAAGGAACACAGAGACAGTATTTACCCAAGTTCGGGCCCTCTCGAAGAGGTAAAACCCTATGTCCTACTTGATTGTACTGATGTGTGTGTGAGGATTACAGAGTTGATCTACCACGAGATCGGATGAACTAAACCCTAGATGGGTAGGATGATGGTTGTTCTTCTAGCCTCTACAGACTAAACCCTCTGGTTTATACAAGGGTACCTAGGGTTACACATAATCTGTTTCCATCAGGGATCAAGCATGCCGATTCTTCTATCTTGACCTGGAGGACACACCAAGGCTACGGAGGTTTCCTTCCCGAACACGAAGTCACCCATAGTCTGGCCTTCAAACAACCGATCCAGAGTGGCCCATTAGTCTGGCCCATGAGAGATTGGCCAGCAGCCCGAGGACGCCTTAGTCCAGGACTCCCTCAGGAACCTAGAAGGTTCGCAAGGAGGCCAGAAGAGCTACGGGTGAGCCACGAGCTCATAGGGCACACCCCCTGAGCTCGTGCCCCCCCCCCCCCCGTAGCACCCCTTGACCTAATTCCATTTCTACATCATCCTTGTTTCCTTTCGATGATGCATGAGTAGTTTACCATAGACCTACGGGTCCATTGCTAGTAGCTAGATGGCTTCCTCTCTCTTTTTGATCTTCAATACCATGTGCTCCTCGATCTTCTTGGAGTTATCTCCAATGTAATCTTCTTTTGCAGTGTGTTTGTTGGGATTCGATGAATTGTGGGTTTATGATCAGATTATTCATTAAAAGTAATTGAGTCTTTTCTCTCCGATCTATCAGTTTGGTTTGGCCAACTAGATTGATTTATCTTCAGTGGGAGAGGTGCTTTGTAATGGGTTCAATCTTGTGTTGCTCTATATCCCAGTGACAGAAGGGGACAAGACACGTATTTGTATTGTTGCCATTAAGGGTAAAATGATGGGGTTTATTCATATTGATTGGGTTTACTTTTTTTACATCATGTCATCTTGCTTAAGGCGTTACTCCATTTGTCATGAACTTAATACCATAGAAGCATGCTCGATAGAGGTGCATTGGCGGAGTAATAGTAGTAGATGCAGGCAGGAGTCGGTCTACTTGTCTCCGATGTGATGCCTATATACATGATCGTTGCCGTGAATATGTCATAACTATGTGATTTTCTATCAATTGCCAACAGTAATTTGTTTACACACCGTATGCTATGTGTTCAAGAGAGAAGCCTCTAGTGAAAACTATGGCCCCCGGGTCTACCTTTATCATATTGCTAAAAATCCAAAATACCTTGCTCTAATTTATTTACTTTTATTTTACTTTTTAATTTATACATCTACCTATACAAGATTTGATCCTTGTAAGTAACGAGTTCAAGGGGATTGACAACCCTCTTGCCCGCGTTGGGTGCAAGTATTTTCTTTTGTGTGTGCAGGTGCGGAAGACGGGAATTTGCGTGGTTCTCCTGTTGGTTCGATAAACATTGGTTCTCACTGAGGGAAATACTTATCTCTACTGTACTACATCTCCCCTCCTCTTCGGCGAAAATCCCAACGCAGCTCACAAGTAGCAGGAAGAATTTCCCGTGCCGTTGTCGGGGACACATCATCAAATTCTTATCAAGTACCTACACACAAACTATCATCTATTTTCTCTACTTTTATTTTCCTTTGCCTCTCCTTTTCATATCCCTCCACTTTTCATAAAATTCAAAAACACAAAAATATTTTTGTTTGCTAGTTTGCTTGCTTTGCTTGAAGTTGCTATCAAGTCTGAGTTTAGATAGTTATTATTGAAAGTGCTAGTGAAGATAGTACTAGTGAATCTATTGAGGAAAAACTTAAATTTCTTGATCTTAATCATGATCCTCCGGAGAACAAAGCTGCCACAAATTTCAAAACTAAAATATATCATGTGGGTAGCAGGAATATTATTGGGAAGAATATCATTCAAGAATTCCTTAATTGCATGGGAGTCATACCAATAATTAAAGGAACTATTCTTGACAAAACAAATACCTATGTGGATGCTATTGCTATGCTTGTGGTTAAGTTAGAAAGATTTTTTTGCATATTCATCCAGCCTTATAAAAGATATTCTATGAACTTCCCAACATCCATAATCCTAAAATTAAAAACATTGCCACTATTATCCTTATTAATGAATTTGACTATATAATTCGAGAAGCTAGGGACATCTTTGCTTTTTATAAGATAGATTTTGAGCATCCTCCAATAGAAGATATTTTTCATGATAAAGACACTATACGTAGGTTGGAGTCTAAAGATTATTTTGCATATGGTGAAAATCTTAGGAGGAGTGTTCCTTATGCTGAAATTATTAAAACCTTGTACCATCATACTTGTGATAAATTTGAGTGGATCACTAAGGGGATTGATAAAGGGTTTAGTAATGAGTGGTTTGAGAGTATGGCTAGAATACATGATTTATATGAATATCTCTATGGTGACGATTCAGAGTTTGAAGTAATGAACGTTAAAATTACCGAACAAAGTCCCTTCAACTATTGAAGTTCTCCTACTAGAAAAGAAGAACATGAGACTAGAGAACTAATTAGGAAAGTTTTGGAAGACTTGATTAAAATGGAATTGGAAATAAAAGATGAGAACACTTGAAAAAATGCCTTCCACCTAGCTAGGGGCGTAAAACAATAGGGCTTGTTGGGAGGCAATCAAACAATTATCTTAAATTTTTATTTTTACTTTCTGTTTTCGTGTGTTAACACAATTATTGCTACTATTATGATTGCGTTTTTATGTTTTAATTACTGTTTGTGCCAAGTAAAGCCTTTGGGATGATTTGGTTGATGGTTGACTTGATTTTGTGAAAAAACAGAAACTTTTGCGCCCAGTACTAGAATTATAATAATTCACTGGAACGTGATAACATTCTGAATTTTTTACAAATTATTGATGTAAAAATTTCCCACGTTGTCCTAATTTTTCAGAGGTTTTGGAGTTACAGAAGTATAGTGTTTGTTCATATCATTACACACTGTTCTATTTTAGACATATTTTGTTTTCCTTTGCATAGTTTGCTTGTTTTAATGATGTCATGGATTATATCGGGGGGTATAAGTCATGGTGAAGTTAGAATACAGTAGGTATTATGTAAGAATAAAGTATGAATGGGTTTGTTGGGCCCATGGGACTGGGGGTACCCAGGCCCGTCTACCTGTGACCCACCGCATAGCGTCATCAGAAGGCCTGGCGCGGCCCAGCGTCAAGACTTCACGAGCAAGATCCTCGCGAGGGCCCCTGCCTCGCGAGGCGAGCATCAGAAAAGGTAATCGAGAGCTCTCGAGGGCCTCCCGCGTGGTGGCCTCCTAAAGCTGCCTCCTGAGGCCCCTCGCGGGGCGGACATCTCTAGGCTCGCCACCCCGCCTCGCGCTGCACGTGGGTGATGCGAGCCACGACGAGCGGAGCCAGAACGGCGCCAGCGGGCGAAGACAAGGATGCTTTCCTCTTTGGTTCTAAGGGAACAAGTACGGCATGTGGGTTCCCGAAGCAATCCCCAAAGGTTGCCACTCTGGCGCTAGAAGACCAGGACCGCGGGCTCACCAGGAAGGAGTTACTGCCAAGCCCACCAACGCATCATGTCCAGAAGGTTTAGCAGGCGGAGACTGCTTTTGTCAGGATAAGCTGTACTCGTGTTCCCCTTCAAATTGGCCGTTGTGGTATCCATTCCCACCTAGAGTTTTCGGGGGAAGAGGGCCAGGGCCAGTATAAGTAAAGGCTAGTCTCCACCGCCAGGGGGGGAATCCGGAGCCGTCCCGAGGCAGTTCATCCTTGTACTCGTTCATACTCATCCTCCCTCGCGAGGCAATCGGCCACAAAGCAAGAGTAGGGTCTTACACCGAAAGGTGGCCCGAACCTGGGTAAATCATCGTGTTATGTTTTCCTTTCCTCTTGCTCGAGCACGCCGGAGCATCATCGTGAGGCAGTGAGCAACGAGGCGTAGGTTAATGGAGTTCCTCGCGCACACCCCAGAGTTCAAATCTTTCCTTGGGTCCCCGGAGCATCGATTCCGACATTTGGCGCGCCAGGTATGGGTGTGCCGAGGTTCTTCCATTCATTCCGTCCCCGCTCCATCGTCTCGATGGCTGACGCTCGTCATGTTCGTGCCGAGCGCCGCATAGCTTGCGTCGCCTAGACGGAGCCTGCGGGCCGCAGTAGCCGCCGCCACTCCCCGTCGGCCGCAGCCAACGCCGCCACCGACCCTGCCGCTCATGAGCAGCAGGACTCTTCCCTGTAGCCCTTCGTGGAGCATGACGTGCGCACTGCTATGGCTTCGCTCACCCTGGCTACAGCTTCGTCTTCCCACGCTCGCCGCGGGCCGGCGAACGTGCATGCTGCACTGCTCATGGCATGCGAGCTGCTGCGCTACTGCCCTGCCAACGAAGGCTATGACACCTAGCTTGGCCGCATCACCGAGCTCGTCATCGCCGCGGGCGAGGCCCCGGCGCCCTCCCACTCGCTCCATCCTCCACCATCTCGTGCGGGCGATGTAGTGCACAACGCACCTCCACCTCCTCCCCTACGCGGCGACAACACCGAGGCCCGGCATGATGCGTGGTCGCGTGACCCGCCGCGTGGAGCATCAGTGCCGGCTCGAGACGAGGCTAGTTGCTAGATTGTGCATCAGCCGCTGCTTGACGCATAAGCGCCTCCTGCGCCGCTGCGTCAGCACCAAGACCGGGCCGTCCAAGAAGCCGCGGCACACAGATGCCAGGACCACGCCTTTCCCACGCGGGGCACACCCGTGAGCGCCGCCGGCTGCCACGCCTTCACACGCGAGCTGCACCCGGTGGTCTAGCCGGTCAAGTTCAAGCCGGAGGTTCCCCCCGCGCTACGACAACATCACCGACCCCAGGCAGTTCCTCCAGCTCTATGCGTTGAGCATCGAGGTGGCAAACGGAGACGGCAAGGTCATGGCGAACTGGTTCCCCATGGCCCTCAAGGATGGCGCGCGCTCTTGGCTCATGAACCTGCCTGAGGGGTTAATCTCCTCGTGGGATGAGCTCCACGAGCAGTTCATCGCCAACTTCCAAGGCACCCGCGACCCCACCCTCACCATCAACGATCTGCAGTGTGTGAAGCAGCGCCCTGGCGAGACCGTCCGCAAGGACATTCAATGTTTCACCCAAGTCCGCCTCAAGATCCTGAAGGCCTTGGACGAAGCCATCATCTCAGCGTTCATCGACGGCGTCACGGACATCAGGATGAACAAAAAAGCTCGCCATCAACGACAACCTGTGCATGGCACTAGAGATATTCAACCTGGCTGACAAGTGCACCAGGGCGGAGGAAGGCCGCCTCTCCCTTCTCAACAACCCTGACATCGAGCCCGAGAATAAGAAGGCCAGGGCCAAGGAAGTGAAGCGCAAGGGCCCCACCGTGCTAGCGGTGGAGCCAGGGCTGAAGCGCGGCCGCGACCACGACGAGCCCACCAAGGACGGTCACCCATTTTGCGTCTACCACAACGTGCGCAGCCACAAAACCAATGAATGTCAGGAGCTCAGGGTGCTCAACGTGCACACCCACAACACCGACGACTGTCAGGAGCTCAGGGCACTCCGTGACGAGCGCTTGGGCCGCCGCCCCGACCGCAACCACCCTGGCTTCAGCCGTGGAGGAGGCCACGGTGGAGGCCGATGTGACAGCCGCAACCCTCGTCGGTGCTGGCGTGACCAGTCTCGTGAGGGTGGCTGGCGCAATCAGGCTCCCGACGGCGCCTGGCGTGATCAGCCTCGCGAGGCCCGTCCTCAGGGCAACACGGGCCTGGCACCGCTGCCGCTACCACCCAGGAGCAACGATAACAACTAGCAGGACGAGGGGGCTGGGGGCTACCAGGAGCTTCATGCGGTAGCCTGCATCCTCGGAGGAGTGTGGGCCCCCGCATCCAACCGCATCTTCAAGCAGTTCTCTCATGAGGTAAATGCTGCCCTCTGAGGCTTGAGGCTGTTCGTCCCCTCAAGTGGTCGCAGTACATCATCACATTCGACTCCAAGGACCACCTCAGGTGTTCAGCCACCGCCGGCATGCTCCCCATGATGTGCACGCCCACCATCAGCAAAGTCTCTGTCACCAAGACCCTCATCGACGGCGGCGCTGGCCTCAACTTCCTCTCTGTCGAAACCTTTGAGACACTCCAAGTGCCTTATGATCAACTCATGCCCACCAGGCCATTCTCTAGGGTGACCGACTGTTCCACCACTCCCTTGGGGCAGGTGCGCCTCCCAGTCACCTTCGGTACCCGCGACAACTACCACACATTGGCCTACCGTACAACGCCATCCTGGGGTACCCTGCCCTTGGCAAGTTCATGCCGATGACCCACCATGGCTACAATGTCCTCAAGATGCCAGGGTGCAACGGCGTCATCACTGTCGCCTGCAATGAAAAGGATACGGTCTGCTCTCTCGAGCACGCCTACCAGACTACGGTGGCCGAGAGTTCCGGCATCGAGGGTGACGTCGCACGTCCTGAGGCTGCCGCCGTGAAGAAGAAACAATTCCTCCCCAAGGGTCATCCTGAGGCAAAGAAGGCACCCGCCAGCGGCACCTCGAGTGCTGCGCCTGTCCGGGGCATGCCTTCCTCTCGCATAGGAAGGCGCACCCGGCGCCTCCCTTAGGGCAGGCTCGGGGGCTTCCACCTGGAGAGCGTCTGACCTGACTAGTGCGGCAAGGGAGGTGCTCGGGCACCACTCGGAGGCGTGCTTCGATGCACGCCCCCGCAAGCAAGGAACACGGCGCGAGGTGCCAGGAGCACAAGAGTTCATCAGCAAGGAGATCCACGAGCTTGAGGAAGCGCGAGCCATGCGCGGCGAACGGCACCCCGCACACCCCAGCAGCTCGGCTGTCGCTCCCGCCGCGGGTGGCGAGCTGCGCATGTGCGTCAACATCCCGTGCCTCAACAGGGGCGCTTCTCAGGACATCTTCTGGTCGTTACACGTCGGCCGGAGCGGGGGTATCCCCTGCAACATCATCTGCATGCACTTCGGCTTGTTGAATGTGGGTGCCATGTACCAGGGCTCGCTCAGCTCACGCTGGTGTCTCACGAGGCCCGGCGCTTGGCGTTGGTGTGTCATGAGGCCTTGGTTCCTCGCGAGCCTCCCGAGCCTCAGGAGCCGCCTGACTCTTGAGGGGCGAACCTTCACGGCGTGCTTCCCCAGCTACCTCAATGCTTCCACAGCAACATTGCCAGGTGACTTTTTGGTTTGTTCAATTGAGGGTGCCCCGCGGGCTGCATCATCCTCAGGCTGGTTAGGATCCGCCCCTGCAGCCGCGTTGTTTTTGCTCATGTATCTGATTTAGCTGTGCCTTGATAAAATCTCCCCGATGGTTTAAATTGCATGATCGGTGCTTCGTTACCATGAAAGTCACCGCGCCCTCGCAACCCTGCTCTTGACTGCCTCATGACCAAGGACATGCACGGCGTCTGTGCACGGGTCCATCCCTGCAGCGTTGTTAGATCCAAGCGACCAAGCTCTGTCTCACGGGCCAGCTCCCGTGCACGTCACCTCCTGGGGTCCTTGGTGTCTCGTCCTCTCATGAGCCCATCGCGAGTAGGCAAGTAAGGGTGCGGCCCAGTTCGTACAACCATGATTGTGGTGCTTCGCCATCATGGGTGGCGTGCACCGGGTGTTCCTCCTCGGATCGTTACATGAGAAGGCATGGCACGGCGTCTGTACTCGGGTCCGTCCATGCAGCGTCGCTAAACCCAAGTGACCGAGCTCTGTCTGACCAGCTGGACCCGTACATGTCACCTCCTATGGGTCCTTGGTGTCTACCCTTCTCATGCAATGGCCTCTAGACGATCATTCAGCACAGGTCACCCCCATAACTCAGGTTACACAAGCGCACAACTGCGCCAGGAGCTAGGCGCAACCCGCTTGAGGACAGAGGTAGGACCTCCTGAGCCCCGTGCTGGCTCACGAGCGTCTAACACCTCTGCAAGTTCTACCGTGCCTACCACGTGTATGAATGAAATAGGGCTGTACACATCCTAGAGACTCTAGTACAGAGCTCCTACCCATGCCCAGTGGAAGCCCCATGCTCAGCATTGGCGGAACGATCGAACTGCGATCATGCCCACACCTAGTGGAAGCCCCATGCTCCGCGCTGGTGGATAAACAACTAAGGGCGCCCCACGGGTAGCATCAACCTCAGGATGGCCCATGCCTGTCGCGGCTGCCGCACAACCCTTCAGCGACATTGCTCGTGGCTTCCCCATGAGCCTCACGCGAGCGGTGGCTGGACACGGTGCCTGTGCTTGGGTCAGTCCCAGCAGCGCTGAAAAACCCAAGGGACCGGGCTCTGGCTCGTGGGCCTGCTCCTGTGCACGTCACCCCACCAAGGCGCTTGGTCTCCAGTCTCCTCGTGTGACACCCAGGTGCAAGACAACGAGAGCTAGGTATGAGAAACTCCCAGGGTAGCCTCGCCGTTGCCGATGTCTTCCTTCATGCGGGCCGCTTGCGTGTCAAGGGGGACCCCTGAGCATCCCGACTCAGGAGCCTTCACTAGTTGCAAAGCCCCTCACCTCATGGCCTTGTCCAGGCATTGCGACCTGACATCCCAATGGCGGCTGAGGTATGCGCCGAGCTGGGCCCTGCCGACGCAAAGCACAAAGGCAAGAAAGGAAGAAACAGAGCACGGAAAGGAAACTGCGGATTACAAATGATTATTACAAGCATCAAGTGTATCTCAAATTAAACCATTGTCTTACGCCTCCACGAGGCAAGGTCGGTCTATTGCAGGGTAACAAAAGAAGTTTCAAGAAGAAGGGCCGTCGCCGTCATTGCCGTCACCTACCTTGGCTTCAACGGGCCCCCCATCTCTGCTACAGGTGAACTTCCCGAGAACCGCAATCACGTGGCTCTCGATGGCTTCCGCCAGGCCGTTGCAAGACTCCACAGGAACAGGGGTTATCACCTCGCCGAAGTCGAAGCTAGGGTCGCGGAGGAGAAGGTGGCTGAAGGCACGCGTCGCCGGTATGGAGAAGAGGTCGCGGCATTCCTCCTCCAGGATACTGTCCACCTTCTTGGTCGCGCCCTCGAGCTCTACAATGAGCTTGGAGGAAAGCTCGACATAGCCAGCGTCAGGGGCTGCGAGTGAGGCCTCGAACCTCTCCCTCCATATGGAGCCCAGCGCCTTGCAGGCCCTGATGTAGAGCAAAGAGAAGGCAGCGCGGTCCATCATCGCCTTCACATTAGCATCCTCCTGGAGCTTCTTCTCCCTGATGTCGAGCTTGGCGTCAGTCTCGGAGACGTGATTGCCATGAGCCTTTTGGGCTCGGCTACCTGACGTTGCAACTCCTCAAGGCGCTTCCGCTCCATCGCCTGCTCAGGCGCTTCCCTTTCCAACTCGGAGTCGCGGTCCGCGAGTGTCGCTTTGCGGGTCTTAAGGGCATCCTCTCACAGCTAGAGTTGCTGTGCCTCCGCGGCTTGTTCGTCCTGGAGCGCCTTTAGGCTGGCTTCCGCTTCACTGCAGCGCTTGGCGGTCGCCTCTACCTCGGCAAGCGTGTCGTCACAGGCTGCCCTTGCATCGAGAGTCTCCTTCCTATTCTCCGCAGCAGTGGCCTCAGCTAGGTGCTGGGCCTCCTTGGTGGCTGCCACCCTGAGGCGAGCTTCAGCCGCTCCTTGGCGAGGCGCCAAAACTTCCTGGAGGTCTGCCCCGATCCGGTCGAGTGCGACCCGGGCGTCGGCAAATGCGTTGCGCCTGATCAGGGTGTCACAGCTCACGAGTGCAAGAGCCTGATGAGGGGCCGGCACCCCTGCACTCGTTGTCACCACTACTGAGGAAGCCCCGACGTCTTTCGCTTGGGGCGCCAAGGGCTCCATGCTCTTCCCCGTGCTCAGCTCCCGCGGCGTGCCTGGGGAGGCTGATGCTCCAGCCTGCTGAACTCCGAGAGTGGCCACGGCTGGAGTCTGCGCCACGTCACGCCATGCGTCGTTCTCGACGGCAGGGGTGAGGATGACCACAGGGGGCTGAGGTGCCCCGTCCTCTCCCAAGGATTAAGCCATCGCGACCTGGGTGGCCAGACCCTTCTGCAGGACTGGAGAGGAGCCGGGGGCTGCTGCTACGCCCGTGCGCCCAAGCACGGCGCCGGGGTGATGCAAGGCGCCCCCGCGTCCGCCGAAGCCACGGTCGAGCACCGCCGCCGCCTTTGGGGTGGAAGTCACCTTCGCCCCAGGGGCCACCTTCTTCCTCTTCTCCTCCTCGCCGCTGCCCGGACTCCTGTGCAGGCAAGGGGTAGCACAAGCGAACCGGTCGCATGCGCGCGACACAGGAATGGGTGGGGCCCTTACTTGTCGGGTGCAGTCCACTTCCTCTTCTTCTCCTCCGCGGAGGCCGACGTGCTGCCATCTATCTCTGGCGTCGTCCTGGCGCCGCCCCGGGGCCAGTCAGGGGTGACCCTCAGCAAGCCCCGCCGTGTCACCGCTTCCCGGGGAGGTGCGAGAATTCCCATGAGGGGCCTCGGTCAGCGGGGGCTCGGCCGCTCCTATGGGAGCCACCGTGATCGGCGGCCGCACAGCCGGCGGGACGAGAACTGTTTCCACGGCCGCCTTGGCAGGGCACGGGGAGTCCACAGGAGGAGGCTCATCAGCAACATCATCATCCCAGAGGTCGAGGAGGAGCTGACGGCGGGTGCGCCCCGACGCTCTCTCCGAGGTCGTCCTCCTCCATCTCCTCCGTGTCTTTGCCGTTGTCGCTTTCGTCGGAGGACAGCACCATAGTCGGAGGGCCCCCGTGCGGGACAGCGCGGTCGCTCGTCATGAGCCCCCACTCATCGAAGGCGGGCATCCCCTCAAGTAGTTCCTCCAGGTTGTCATAGTTGTACAGCGGGGTCGCATCCTCAGGAGGGTCCCCAGGGAGGTGGCCAAGCAGGGCTTCCAGAGCTATCTCCAGCTCCCCAGTTGTCAGGCCGGCAAAGTGCAGCCTCATCGCGTCCCCCACACCGAAGAACTCCCACATGGGATGCGAGTGCGCTTGGATCGGCGTGATACGCTGCTCCAGGAACTCTTTCACAATCATCGCTCCCGTCACCTTCTTCTTCACATACGCAGCTATCCTCCTCAAGACAGGCTTTGCCCAGGGGTCAATGAGCTTTTTGTGGCCCCATCCAGGGGTCTGCTCAGGCCGCGCCGCTGAAGTCATCTAGAGCGGGTTAGTGTGGCGTGCGCCCATGAAGACCCAGCGCTGCCGGTATCCTTCCACCTTCTTCCCGGCTCTCAGGAGGGAGTTCCCGCCATGAACGTCGACAAAGGAGACGCACGTGGATCGCTGGTCCAGGGTGGTGAACCGCAAGCTGAAGAAGTGGTGGAAGAGCGCCACTGAGGGCCTCACGCCCACGAAGGCCTTGCAGTAGAAGGCGAAGACGGACAAGAGAAGAATGGAGTTGGGCTGAAGATGGAGGGAATGTATTTGGTAATGAGCAAGGACGGAATAGAGAAAATCGGAGAATGGCGGGACCAACCCGGCAAAGATGCTCTGGAGGAAGAAGGGTTAGACGAATTCTGCCAGGCTCCTCCACGCATGCGAGCCTGGCCAAATCTTGGTTTCCTGCCCTCCATTCCCTTCGTCGGCTACCAGTAGGAGCACCGGGCCCAGATCCTCCTCCTTGACAATTGAGGAGGGCCAGAGCGCCGGCCCCACGGAAGGCTAGCTCCCGCCGGGGATCGAAGACTTCACCTTCTTGCTGCCCAGCGCCATCAGGACTCACGGCTATGAGCAAGGTGAGGGAGGAGCCACGCGTGAGATTGAATCGGGAGGAATCTCGCGAGGAGCAGCAAGACAGATGCAAGCAGGATAAGGGCGCAATGATGGCTCCACAGCTCCTGCCAGGCTTTATGTCAGTCTGGGCGGTTGCCGAGGCATCGTGGAGAAGTGGGGGCGTCCCGAGCCCCGTCGAGCGCCACGCATCAAGCCTGGCCCGCAGGCGATTGGGGCCCGCGTTGCTTAGCCCCTCTCTTTTCCTCCGCCGCATGCAGAGTCATGTGCACTGCTGGACCGGGGGCTACTGTCAGGCCCATGGGACTGGGGGTACCCAGGCCCATATGCATGCGGCCTGTCGCCTGGTGTCATCAAAATGCCTGGCGTGGCCCAGTGTCAAGACTTCACGAGCAAGATCCTCGCGAGGGCCCCCTTCTCGCGAGGCGAGCGTCAGCAAAGGTCTTTGAGAGCTCCCGAGGGCCTCCCGCGGGGCAGCCTCCCGAAGCCGCCTCTCGAGGCCCCTCGTGGGGCAAACATGTCTAGGCTCTCCACCCTGCCTCACGCTGCACAAGGGTGATGCATGCCACGACGAGCGGAGCCAGAAGGGCGCCAGCGGGCGTAGACAAGGACGCTTTCCTCTTTGGTGCTAAGGGAACAAGGACGACACGCGGTTCCCAAAGCAATCCCCAAAGGTTGCCACTCCGGTGCTAGAAGACCAGGACCACGGGCTCGCCAAGACGGAGGTCACCGCTGAGCCCACCGACGCGTCATGTCTAGAAGCTTTAGCAAGCGGAGACTACTTTTGTCAGGATAACCTGTACTCGCGTTCCCCTTCAAATTGGCCGTTGTGGTATCCCTTCTTGCCTAGAGTTTTTGGGGGAAGAGATCCAGGGCCAGTATAAGTATAGGCTAGTCTCCACAGCTAGTGGGGGAGGAGGGAATCCAGAGCCCTCCCGAGGTAGTTCATCCTTGTACTCACTCATACTCATCCTCCCTCATGAGGCAATTGACCACAAAGCAAGAGTAGGGTCTTACACCATAAGGTGGCCCGAACCTGGGTAAATCGTCGTGTTGTGTCTTCCTTTCCTCTCACTCGAGCACGCCGGAGTGTCGTCGTGAGGCAGTGAGCAGCGAGGCGTAGCTTAGTGGAGTTCCTGCGCACACCCCAAGTTCGAACCTTTCCTTGGGTCCCCGGAGCCCCGATTCCGACAGGGTTCATAACAGTACCTAAAGTTTATGATTTCCTTATTATACTAACGGATCTCACGAGATTTCTGTTGAGTTTTGTGTGCTGAAGTTTTCAAGTTGTGGGTGAGATCACGATGTTTGAAGGAATAAGGAGCGGAAAGACCATAAGCTTGGGGATGCCCAAGACACCCCAAGGTAATATTCAAGTAAGCCCAAGTGCCTAAGCTTGGGGATGCCCCAGATGGAATCCCCTCTTTCGTCTACAATCTATCGGTATATCAATTGGAGATATATTTTTATTCATCACATGATATGAGTTTTGCTTGGAGCGTCTTGTACCATATTGGTTTTTTGCTTTGTTTGCTTTTTAGTTTGCCACAATCATTGTTTGCTGCACACACCTTTTGAGAGGGACACGTATTTATTCGTCATTTGTTAGAATACTCTATGTGCTTCACTTATATCTTTTGAGCTAGGCAATTGCTCTAGTGCTTCACCTATATCTTTTAGAGCAAAACAGTGGTTATATTTTAAAGAAATAGTTGCATTCTCATGCTTCACTGAAATCGTTTTGAGAGTCTAATAAATAGTAATGGAAATTTTGCATAGGTGATAAGACTAGTCCATAAAGGATAGGTATTCAAGGGGGATATAATAAAAAAATCATGTAGATCACTAAATATGATAAGTTTGATTCCTTGCAATAGTTTTGCGATATTAAGATGGTAATATGTGGGGGTAATAGTGGATGATTGTGTTTTAGTAAAAATATTGATGTTAATGTTTGTGATTCCCGAAGCGTGCGCGTATAGTCTCTAGTTTTGCAATGAAGTTGGAGCACGATTTATTATTGAGTGTCTACCTTATGAGTGGCGGTCGGGATCGAGCGATTGTCATTTCCTACCAATCTATCCCTCTAGGGGCATGCGAGTAATACTTTGCTTCGAGGGCTAATAGGCTTTCACAATAAGTATGTGAGTTATTTATGACTAATGTGAGTCCATCGATTATACGCACTCTTACCTTTCTGCAATTTGCTAGCCTCTTCGGTACCGTGCATTGCCCTTTCTCACCTCAAGAGTCGTTGCAAACTTCACCGGTGCATCCAAACCCCGTGGTACCGTGCATTGCCTCATTATATCTTCCTCAAAATAGCCACCATACCTACCAATTATGGCATTTCCATAGCCATTCCGAGATATATTGCCATGCAACTTCCAGCGTTCCATTTTCATGACATGCATATTCAATGTCATATTGCTTTGCATGATCATATAGTTGTCATAGTATTTGGGGCTCAGACACCGTTTATCATTATCATACATTTTACACTAGATCAATGCACATCCTGGTACACTGCCAGAGGCATTCATATAGAGTAATATTGTTCTAGTTATCGAGTTGTAATATCGAGTTGTAAGTAAATAAAAGTGTGATGATCATCATTATTAGAGCATTGTCCCAGTGAGGAAAGAATAATGGAGACTATGATTCCCCCACAAGTCAGGATGAGAATCCGGACGAAATAAGAGAGGCCAAAAAGAGCCCAACAAAAAATGAGAGAAAAACAGAGACGAGGCAATGTTACTATCCTTGACCACATTTGTTGATGCGGAGCATCCTATGGTCATCCCCATGGACCTACGATCGTCTCACCAAGTGCCAAGAGGACCAATGACACGAGCACGAGCTAGAGCTATCAAGACCGAGGTGACATCTCTCCTTAGTGATATTCCATATGATCCACTCAAGACATGGCTACTACCTAAGTCAAGAATGTTGTGCATGATCAGGTACCAAGAAGGCCCTCTCGAGGACGCACGCGAAGACGGAGAGGTCCCCAAGTTCACGGATGAAGAGGAACGACGGAAGGAACCGGAGAAGTCCCCAGGACCCGGACATCCGGCTCCAAGCCCCGGACATCCGGCCCATGGAGCATCATCCACAGCCGCCGCCCTCCAGCCGAGGCTACAAGGCCCGGATATCCGGCCTGACGCCCGGAAATCTGGCTCCTCCTATCCAGAGAACAACCAGAATCGACCAAGTCAGCCCGGTTATCCGGCCCAGGCCCCGAACATCCAGCTCGTCGTGAGCAGCCGGACATCCGGCCACCAGCCCGGAAATCCGGACCGTACCTGTCTAGAGATCACCGAAGCCGGACCTCGCTAGTCCGGGCATCCGGCCCCATCCCGGACATCCGGCCTCTCGTGAAGGCCCGGACATCCGGCTCGACACCCGGACGTCCGGCTCCACCTGTCTGCGCACAGTAAAGGGCCGAGGCCCATGTATCCCTTCGCCCCCCTAGACTATATATACTCCCTCTCCCTCATGTTTTAGGGTTAGAATAGGTTTAGCTCATTTGAGAGATAGAGCTTTGCTCATCCATTCGATTCTACTCCATCGAGAGTCCGCGGCCTCTACGGAGAAGATCCATCGATTGGATTCAAGATGCCTCACGGGAAGACCTCCTCTCGAAGAAGAACTCGCTACCGATTGTATCGTCCTTTGTTGCGTTTGCATCTTGTATCACTCTTTATGTTCATGGATCTAGCACATGTGTGATCTCTCCCGTTGATTTGAGTGTTTCCCCTCATGTTCTTCGTAGGATCCACTCTATTTTGTGAAAGATCGGGCATTTAGGGTTCTACCCTACATCATCTTGGTATCATGAGCCAAGGTTGATCACGAATTTGGAGCCCCTACCCTTTGTTTTATAGCCTAGTTTTGTTGATTTTGTCCCAATTTCAAAAATTCCCCACAAAAATAGCCCCCCAATTTTTTTTTGTGATTTGTTGGTGTAATGATGTTTTGGTGGATTTGATGTGTTACTCGTAGATCTAACTTCTCCTAACTTTTCTCCCCATTCCATCCACGAAATCCCTCGAATTTTGCCCTGAAAATCTCTTTTCCCCACAAGCTCCACTGAGTTCGTCCACGGAGCCAGGACCCGGACATCCGGCCAGTGACCCCGGACATCCGGCCATCCCGGACATCCAACCCGCAAGCCCGGACATCCGGCCCTTGGCAGCAACACCTCCTCCGCCACTCATTTCTTCCACCTAACTTTCACCAATTTTGACCGGGCCTACACCAATACTTCCGCATACCACCATCGCTTTCCGCAACCACCACCACTTACCTGCTACCACCTCCGACAATTTTTGCCACATTTGGTATTGGAGAAATTGCGTTGCGGTTTCCGTTTCCTAACGTGTTTCGGCTACTTAGGGATGGTTCGACATCGACATCACCGCCACTCATCTTCGTCATTGACCTCGACCATTTCATCATTTTGACACCATCCACAGTAAGCAAGGATGGTAACCTCGACGACACTCTCGTATATTCTCCCTTGCCATTGCATTGATAACCCCATAGCCTTCCTTTTTGTGTCACTTGCCCATCGAGACTAGCCTTTGAGTATTGCCGGCAACGTTACTCGTGCACATTAGTGGTCATTGCATATATCACATCATATTAGTATACACATCTTGGTATCATATCTTGTGCCACAAGGTTGTCATCGCATATACACAATTGCTATCTTGGTTCGTCAAGTTTTGCATAAGTTGCCTTAGAAAGAGCTCAAAAGAGAAAGAGCCAAACAAGCTTTTAAGCAAAAGAGAAAGATAAGCAAAGAGCTTTTAAACAAGAAACATAGCATCATACGACATTAAGATTGTCATACCCGATCATCTTGGATCATCTCACCGGAACACCATACATATAGCATACTTGGGATAGAAGTCATTGCATTTTTGCTTTCTAGGTTGTGCACAAGTCTCGTATCCGCCTATAGTGCAATTGTGCTAGCGTCCCTCTAGCGTTGTGCAACACGAGCATTTTTCGTGGATTCCACAATTTGAGCTCATTTTTGGTTGCACGACCCCATCTATCTTTCCGTGTGCCACATTTTGCTTGGTCTACTTGTTGCATTTGCAAATTTGTGAATCTTTTCCAACATTATTGAGTCTCACTAACAATTGCATAAATTTTGTCCACTATCCTAACCAAGCTCCATCAAAGGCTTTATTTGTGTAGGTGTGAGAAATTGACGGGAACCGGTACCAATTGTGCTATTTCCTTGTTACATCATTGAGTGATCTTTGATCCATTCTCAACATCGGTCAAGGTACATTTGGTATAGTTCTTCTCTTTCTTTCACACACACATTTACTTGGAATGATGGATAGGCTAAGTACTTCTACCAATCCACTCTTCATAGAGCAAGATGAGGACCCGAACAACTACATCACCAAGAACCACCTCTTCTGCGGGCAACGAGCTTTGCATCAAGAACAACAAGCATTGAGCGACCGCATCAACAACCTGGCCTCTGACTTGCGATATTCCGAGCAACGTACAATAGACTACTTCAACAACAAGCTCGACGAACAAAAACAAGAGAGCAATGCAATAATGGACGAGATTCGTGCCTTGTTGGTCAACCGCTCTTCTACCACTTCGTCATATTCAAGGTGGAGACACTCGAGTCGACAATCCTACGACACCATCTCCAGTTCAAGTACACCGACATCGAACACTCTTCGTCGAGCCGTGTGCCAAGACCGTCAAGCAAACCGCAATCCTCTACACTGCAATGATCCGCAAGAGCAACTTGAAGAGCAAGGACAACAACACCATCTCAATCAAGCTACCCTTGCGCAAGCACAAGAAAGGCAACGCCAACGCCAACAAGAGGAAGCGTAGGAACGCCAACAACTACGAGAGCAAATGCAAGAGCGAGCACGTCAACACCAAGACAAGCAAGACGCCGAAGCTCCCCGTCAACAACAACAACGGTGTGAAGCACAAGCCCTTGAGGTGCAACATGCACTCTGCGACACCAATCGTGCCGTCGCCGCCCGTAACCGACGTGTTCGAGAAGAAGAAGAAGAACTTTGCGAGGAAGTCCAAGAGCGACGACATCAAGCACGATTGTAACGACAAGCTCCACAAGCTCCTCCACAAGCATGACAAGAACCACAAGTTTGCCATGAGCAACAAGACAATAGAAATCCTCCATGCCAAGAGCAACTAGAGGGTGACAATCCTCCATGTCATGGGCGTCATCACCCCCGACCCCAACACAATGAAGAGCAACGCTACGGCAAGCTCAAGTTCACCATGCCCAAGTTCACCGGAAGCAATGATCCCGAAGAGTATCTTTCATGGGCATTGAAGGTTGACAAGATCTTTCTGTTGCAGAACTATGAGGAAGACAAGAAGATCGCCATGGCATCCCTTGAGTTCCAAGACTATGTCCTCATTTGGTGGGAGCAAGTCATTGAGCACCATGAGGCAAGAGGTGAACCACCCATCACTATTTGGGCGCAAATGAAGGATGTCATGAGAGCGCGCTTTGTGCCAACCTACTACAATTGCGACCTCTTTAAGAAGTTACAACTCCTCAAGCAAGGAACCAAGAGCGTTGAAGAGTACTACAAGGAAATGGAGATTGCCATGATACGAGCCAATGTCATGGAAGATGATGAGCAAACTATGGCACGTTTCTTGAATGGAATCAATCATCCTATCAAGAAGATCACCGACTTCCAACCTTACTCCAACCTCATCGAGCTAGTGCATCAAGCCACCAAGGCGGAACGACAAGTGCAAGATGACTTCAAGTACGCCAAGTACTCTTCCAAGACCTATGGCTCCAACAACCAAGCTTCAACGACTCCAACACCTTCTACCTCAACCAAACCTTCTATAAACAACAACGACAAGTCAAGTTACAAGAAAACGTCGACATCCTCAAGTCGTCCTCCTACCACAAGCAACTTCAAGCCGAGAGCTTCATCATCTATGACTCCACCGGATGAGACCATCAAGAAAAGTTCCATCAATTGCTTCACATGCGGTGGCCGAGGCCACAAGTCCTTCGAGTGTACCAACAAGCGCACTATGATCCTCAACGACGACGACGACGCCTATGACTCCATGAGTGAAGAGGAAATGGAGGCCCTTGAGCAAGTGGCCATGCACCGGCGCGTGAATGAGGATGAAGATGATCAAGTCTTTGTGACAAAGATTTGAGCCCCGCTCTCGTTGTCTCCAAAGTCTTGACACTTCAACATCAACAAGATGAAGACCAAAGATGCCATATCTTCCACACCAAAGGCGGGCATCAATGGAAGGTCTATGAAGGTCATCATCGATGCAGGAAGTTGCCATAACTTGGCAAGTGAAGAACTATGCTCCAAGCTCCAATTTCTCAAGATAAAGCACCCTCGCCCCTACAAGGTCCAATGGCTTGCGACTCCGGCACTATCCTAGTAGAGCACACCGTACAAGTTTCCTTCAAGATAGCAGCATACGAAGACACTTTGGAGTGTGATGTCATTCCGATGTCCGTTTGCCATCTCCTACTTGGACGACCTTGGCAATTCGACTGTGGCGTCATCCAAAATGGGCGAACCAATCACTATAGCTTCAAGATGAAGGGAAAGGAGTACGTGCTATGAGCTATGTCACCAAGCCAAGTGATCGCCGACAAGCAAGCAACAAAACATCATGGAGAGAATAGTGAGAGAGTGAGCCACCCAAAAGGGAGTGAGAGCCACAAGCCCACAATTAGTGCCTCCACGATGAGTGACAAAAAACACCTAGTGCTATTTGCTACCAAAAGTGAGATGAGAGAAGTGTGTGAGAACTCATCGAGTGTTATGCACTATGTCCTTTTGTGCAAGGACGAGGCACCAAAAACTAACACCTCTCAGAAACTACCTTTAGTGTTGTCTTCTCTATTGCAGGAATTCCAAGATGTATTCCCCGATGAGCTACCTCCGGGACTACCTCCACTTTGAGGCATCGAACACCGCATCGACCTCATCCCCGGAGCACCTCTTCCTAACAAGGCACCATACCGCGTCAACATCGAAGAAACCAAGGAGATCCAACGGCAAGTACAACAACTCATCGACAATGGCCATGTTTGAGAAAGCTTGAGCCCATGCACCGTCCCGGTAATCCTTGTTCCCAAGAAAGATGGTACATATCACATGTGTTCCGATTGTCGTCCCATCAATGCTATCACCGTTCGCTATAGATATCCTATTCCACGCCTTGATGATATGCTAGATGATCTTAGCGGAGCCACCATTTTCTCTAAAATTAACCTTAAGAGTGGCTATTACCAAATTCGCATCCAAGAAGGTGACGGATGGAAAACCGCATTTAAGACCAATTTGGCTTATATGAATGGCTTGTTATGCCAATGGGCTTATCCGAAGCACCCGGTACTTTCATGCGAGTCATGCATTTTGTTCTTCACCCCTACAATGGCGTATTTGTTTTGGTCTATTTCGATGACATACTTGTTTTTAGCAAATCTCTCAAAGATCATGTCACCCATCTTAGAACCGTTTTGCAAACTCTTAGAAAAGAGCGCCTTTATGCTAATATGGAAAATGCCTTTTTGGTGTTGATAAGCTTGTTTTCTTGGGTTTCGTCGTGTCTTCTAAGGGTGTTCATGTAGATGAATCTAAGATCAATGCTATTAAAACTTGGCCCCAACCAACCAACTTGCAACAAGTGCGTAGCTTCCTTGGCTTAGCCGATTTCTATCATAGATTCATGAAGGATTTTAGCACAATTGCATCCCCTTTACATGCTTTGAGTAAGAAACATGCACCCTTTGTTTGGAGACCATCCCAAGATACCGCATTTAGTGAACTTAAAATTTTGCTTACTCATGCTCCCGTGCTTGCATTACCCAATTTTGACAAAACTTTCGAAGTTCATTGCGATGCTAGTGGTAATGGCATAGGAGGTGTGTTAATGCAAGAGAAGCGCCCTATTGCTTACTTTAGCGAAAAACTTTCCGAAGCGCGACTCAATTATCCCATCTATGACAAAGAGCTATATGCCTTAGTGCGAGTTTCGCGTGAGTGGGAACATTATCTTCGCCCCCATGAATTGGTCATTCATACCGACCATGAAACGCTTAAGTACCTTAAGGGTCAAACTAAGTTGAACAAGCGTCATGCTAAGTGGAGTGAATTAATTGAGTCTTTTCCCTATGTCATCAAGTACATCAAAGGCAAAGAAAATGTTGTGGCGGAAGCGCTTTCCTGCAAATGCATGCTTGTTACTAAAATTGAATTGAATGTCATTGGCTTTGAGCACATAAAATACTTGTATGTGCATGATCCTACTTTTGCTATTCCATATGCCAAATGTTTGACGCATACATCTTGGGAATGCTATTACATCAAAGATGATTATCTTATGAGAGCTAACAAACTATGTATTCCCGAGTCTTCTCTCTGTTTGTTACTTTTGCAAGAATCTCATGGAGGAGGACTTATAGAACACTTCGGACGCGACAAGACATTTTCTACACTCTCAAAGAACTACTTTTGGCCCAAGATGTTTCGCAACGTCTCATGTTTCACCAACCGATGCTCTACATGTCACAAAGCTAAGTCTAAAGCTCAATCCCATGATCTCTATATGCCACTTCCTATTCCATATCACCCATGCGAAGATATTAGTATGGACTTTGTGCTTGGTTCGCGTAGAACTCGAAATGGAAAGGATTCCGTCTTTGTTGTTGTGGACCGATTCTCTAAAATGGCTCATTCCATCCCATGCAACAAGATAGACGATGCTTCACATGGTGCAAATCTTTTTTGTAGGGAAATCTTGCGTCTACATGGAGTGCCCAAGAATATCGTATCGGACCGCGACGTCAAGTTCTTAAGCTACTTTTGGAAGACTTTATGTGCCAAGCTCGGAATCAAGCTCTTGTTCTCTTCGGCATACCATCCCCAAACCGATGGCCAAACGGAGGTGACGAACAGGACGCTCTATACTCTACTACGCGTGTTGATCAAGAAGAACATCAAGGAGTGGGAGGAGTGCCTACCCATCGCCGAGTACACCTACAACCGCGGAAGACATTCTACTACTGGCAAGTCCCCTTTCGAGGTCATCTACGGCTTCAACCCATTGTCCCCATTGGACATTCTTCCTCTACCACTACAAGAGCGCATCAACATGGACGCAAGCGCACGAGTGAGCTACCTCAAGAAGATGCATGAAGATCCAAGGAACACCACCGAGCGCCAATTACAATGACTCGCGACCAAGCTCAACATCAACAAGCAACCCATGATATTCAACATTGGAGATCTCGTGTGGATACACCTTTGCAAGGAACACTTCCCCAACAAACGCAAATCCAAGCTTCTATCTCGAGCGGATGGACCCTTCAAGGTGCTAGCATGCTAAAACAACAACGCATACAAGATCGATCTCCCACGCGACAAGTACAACGTGAGTGATGTCTGCAATGTCAAGGATCTCTCTCCCTACCATGGTGATGAGGCTTTCGATTCAAGGTCGGATCTTTCCCAAGGGGGGAGATGATGCGGAGCATCCTATGGTCATCCCCATGGACCTACCATCGTCTCACCAAGTGCCAAGAGGAACGATGACACGAGCGCGAGCTAGAGCTCTCGAGACCGAGGTGACATCTCTCCTTAGTGATATTCCATATGATCCACTTGAGACATGGCTACTACCTAAGTCCGGAATGTTGTGCATGATCAGGTATCAAGAAGGCCCTCTCAAGGACGCACGCGAAGACGGATAGGTCCCCAAGTTCACGGATGAAGAGGAACGACAGAAGGAACCGGGGAAGTCCCTAGGACCCGAACATCTAGCCCCAAGCCCTAGACATCCGGCCCCTGGAGCATCATCCACAGCCGCCGCCCTCCAGCCGAGGCTACAGGGCCCGGACATCCGGCCCGACACCTGGAAATCCGGCTCCTCCTATCCAAAGAGCAACCAGAATCGGACAAGTCAGCCCGGACATCTGGCCCAGGCCCCGGACATCCGGTCCGTCGTGAGCAGCCGGACATTCGGCCACCAGCCCAGAAATCCGGACCGCACCTATCCAGAGAGCACCGAAGCCGGACCCCGCCAGTCCGGACATCCGGCCCCTCGTGAAGGACATCCGGCTCGACGCCCAGACGTCCGGCTTTGCCTGTCTGCACATAGTAAAGGGCCGGGCCCATGTATCCCTTTGCCCCCTAGAGTATATATACTCCCTCTTCCTCATGTTCTAGGGTTAGCATAGGTTTAGCTCATTTGAGAGATAGAGCTTTGCTCATCCATTCGATTCTGCTCCATCGAGAGACCGCGGCCTCTACGGAGAAGATCCATCGATTGGATTCAAGACCCCTCACGGGAAGACCCCTCAAGACCTCCTCTCAGAGAAGAACTTGCTACCGATTGTATCGTCCTTTGTTGCATTTGCATCTTGTATCACTCTTTATGTTCATGGATCTAGCACATGTATGATCTCTCCCATTGATTTGAGTGTTTCCCCTCGTGTTTCCCCTCGTGTTCGTCGTGTTCTTCGTAGGATCCACTCGATTTTGTGAAAGATCGGGCATCTAGGGTTCTACCCTACATCACTTGTGCTTCAGAGTAGCACCATTTTTTTCATATAGAGAGTCTCCTGAGTTGTCACTTTCATATACTAGTGGGAATCTAACGTTATAGACTTGGCTTGCATATTCCGATGATGGGCTTCCTCAAATGCCCGAGGTCTTCATGAGCAAGCAAGTTGGATGCACACCCACTTAGTTTGCATTCAGCATTCATACACTTATAGCTCTTAGTGCATCCGTTGCATGGCAATCCCTAGTCCTCGCATTGATATCAATTGACAGGCATCTCCATAGCTCGTTGATTAGCCGCGTCGATGCGAGACTTTCTTCCTTTTTTGACTTCTCCTTATTAGTCTCTACCACTGCATTCTATTCCACTAGGCAATAGTCCATGGCTCGTGCTCATGTATTGCGTGGGTTTGAAAATGCTGAAGCGCGTTAAAAATATGATCCAATTGCTCGGCTTGTCATCGGGGTAGTTCATGATTAATATCCTTATGCTAGGAAGACTAAGCAAGACATGGCTATATGATTTTGTAGGGATAGCGCTCTTTAGCTTCCTTTATTTTGAAAGGCATGATTGTTTGTTAGTATGCCTGAGTATTGATGTCTTTATATCAAATGATAGACTATTGCCTTGAATCATTCAGATCTGAATATTTATACCATAAATGATACACACGTTAGGTAGCATTTCACATAAAAAGAGTTTTTATCATTTACCTACTCGAGGACGAGCAGGAATTAAGCTTGGGGATGCTTGCTACGTCTCCAATGTATCTATAATTTTTGATTGTTTCATGCTATTATATTATCAATCTTGGATGCTTTATATGCATTTATATGCTATTTATATCTTTTTTTGGGACTAACCTATTAACCTAGTGCCTAGTGCCAGTTCCTATTTTTCGCTTGTTTTTGGCTTTTCAGAAAATCAGAGTACTAGATAAAACTTCACGGTGATTATTATGGACCAGAAGGGACCCTAGAAGGTTCGGGGGGAGGCCAGAAGAGCAATGGGTGACTCACGAGATCACAGGGCGCGCCCTTGAGCTCGTGGTCCCTCCTTAGCACCCCTTGACCTAATTCCAGCTCTATAAATTCCCAAATATCCCCAAACCAACGGAGAGCCACCCGAAACACTTTTTTCGTTGCCGCAAGCTTCAGTTCTTCCGTGATCCCATCTGGAGGCCTTTTTCGGTACTCTGTCGGAGGGGGAATTGATCACGAAGGGCTTCTACATCATCCTTGTTGCCTTTCAATGATGCGTGAGTAGTTTACCACAGACCTCTAGGTCCGTAGCTAGTATCTAGATGGCTTCTTCTCTTTCTTTGATCTTCAATACCATGTGCTCCCCGATCTTCTTGGAGTTCTATTGGATGTAATCTTCTTATGTCGTGTCTATGTTGGGATCCGATGAATCGCGGGTTTATGATCAGATTATTCATTGAAAGTAATTGAGTCTTTTTTTCTGAACTTTATTATGCATGATTGTTATATCTTCGTATTTCTCTCTGATCTATCTGTTTGGTTTGGCCAACTAGATTGATTTATCTTCAGTGGGAGAGGTGCTTTGTAATGGTTCAATCTTGCGGTGCTCTATATCCCAGTGACAGAATGGGATAAGACACATATTTGTATTGTTGCCATTAAGATTAAAACCGCGGGGTTTATTCATATTGATTGGGTTTACTTTGTCTACATCAGGACATCTTGCTTAAGGTGTTACTCCATTTGTCATGAACTTAATACCATAGATGCATGCTGGATAGCGGTCGATTGGTGGAGTAATAGTAGTAGATGCACGCAGGAGTCGTTCTACTTGTCTCAGACGTGATGCCTATATACATGATCATTGCCGTGAATGCGTCATAACTATGTGCTTTTCTATCAATTGCCCAACAGTAATTTCTTTACCCACCATATGCTATATGTTCAAGAGAGAAGCCTCTAGTGAAAACTATGGCCCCCGGGTCTACCTTTATCATATTGCTAAAAATCCAAAAATACATTGCTCTAATTTATTTACTTTTATTTTACTTTGCAATTTATCTATCTACCTATATAAGATTTGATCCTTGCAAGTAAGGAGTTCAATGGGATTGACAACCCTCTTGCCCATGTTGGGTGCAAGTATTTGCTTTTGTGTTTGCAGGTGTTGAAGACGGGAATTTCGTGGTTCTCCTGTTGGTTCGATAAACTTTGGTTCTCACTTAGGGAAATACTTATCTCTACTATACGACATCTCCCCTCCTCTTCGGGGGAAATCCCAATGCAGCTCACAAGTAGCGGTGAGGTTGCAGCAAGCACTAAGAATTTGTATGTGGCTATCTTACGAGTACAAGAATAAGAAGAGTAAACTACGCATAATTGGGTGAAAATAAATATGATCAAGAAGTGATCCTGAACTCCTATTTACGAGTCATACATAACCCCACCCTATTCTTTTCCCGGACTACCTCGAAAAGAGACAATCATGGTTACGCACACGGTTGGTGTGTTTTAGTTGGATTTATTGTCAAGTTCTCTAGAATCGGATATTATAAATTTCCAAGTCGCCACATAACCGCGGGCACGGTTTTTCGAAAGATTTAACCCTACAGGGGTGCTCCAAGTAGTCCATCACAAATTACCACACGCATTCGATGGTAAACCTCACACTATGATAACATGATGCCTATAAGGAATTCCGGTGGACAAGCCACTCATCAAAGGCAAAATTAAACCAGCAAGACCTCCCGATGTGCCGACACCCCAATAGGAGCCGCGTGTATCTCGTTATCATGCCACGACGGATAATCTACGCGTATGAGTAAAACCAGACCTCAAGTTGCGCCATGGTGGCCCTGCACAGTGCTCTAGTTTTGGACCAGCACCATTAGCACTGGCCCACCTGCTTATGTGGAATCAAGAATCCGCGGGTTCATGACGCCCTATGCTTTAATTAATTATTAGGATTATTATGTTAGAAACTTTTAAAACCTAAGTTGGGCCTTGCTGGAGAAGTTTTATCCTAAAATGAATGATCAAGGGGGTCCCCATAAAACCCCACACATGTTAGGAGCACTCATCATGGAACATAACACCGGTATTACAGAAACTAGGGCGGCAAGAGTGGAATAGAACACCAAGAAAAAGGCCGAGCCTTCCACCCTTTACGAAGTATATAGATGCATTAATTAAATAAGAGATATTGTGATATCCCATGATATCCATGTCCCAACAGGGAACAACCTGCAACTAGCAACTCTATAAGAGGGGCTGAGCAAATCAGTAACATAGCCAAACAACAGTTTGCTAGGATAGTGGAGGTTAGAGGCTTATCATGGCATTTTGGGAGGCTTGACAAACAAGTGGTAGGTAGCGAGACATAGCGATAGCATCGAGATAACTAGCAAGCAAAGATAGTAGTGATATCCAAGGTAATGGTCATCTTGCCTGGAATCCCGCTAGGAAGAAGACCGAATCCATGAGGTCGTCGAACAAGCATAGTCGAACGAATCCTCACAACTCCGGAACGCTAACGAGAGAAGCAAACTGGAAAGAAGCAAACAATACAGTGAACAAACATGACATAACCATGCATGATGCATATCTGGTTTAATGAGTCATGGGATGGCAAAGATGCAACAACCAAATACTACACATTAAGTGAAACTCCACATTCAATTATTTAGTTCACTCTCGTTTATGTACAAGATTAAATGTTGTTAATCATGGCAAGAGGTGAAGCATAATTAATTTACCTATCTAGACAATTTAAATGAGGTCGGAAACAACACATAACAACTCCGGAAAGTCCCTATATGTAATTTTTGAAATTGGTACTGTTCTTCACTAAACACAATTTTATTGTTGTTAAACACGCAAACTAACATGTTAATCTACATGTTTTTCTAGTCAAGTTACATATATAATTTATTTAATTCAGAGCTACGGTCTAATAGTTATGAAATCAACCATCTTAGCAAGTTATTTAGCAATTTTAACACATACAACAATATAAACATTTTTAACATGGATGAAAGATGGATATTCTGAACCAACACAAAATTCTAAGCATTTTACATGTATGAGTCATTTTAATCTAATGCACAGTTTGTGAGTTATTATATGCATGAGGATGACATTTTTCAAGTTGATACAAATTTTATGAAAATGTTGACATTAAGCATGATATGGAGCATTTGTCCTCATGGCGGAAAGAATTATGCCACAGCGACAAAAATGAAAATGGTGCCACGGTAACGCTCCGATGATCTGGTAACTCATTGAGATACCGGTGCAAAAGATCAAGTGTGGATGTGAGCGGAATGTGCAAAAGCAATGGGAGTGATCCCAGTGGCCAGGTGTCCCACGTGTTGGTGGCACGGGCAAACAAGGAACGTGCAAGAACATTTTGCATACGGTGCAAACATAGGGTGCATCTCATACACACAAGGCATACGTCAAAGGGTGGTCTTCTCTGCGGTTATACCTTTGAAGCGTGCATTTTGGGGCGGCTTGAGTTTGATGCGGTGTAGATGTTCACGAATCAAAGTGGAAGTATGGTTTCACTTGACGGTCTTGTTGGATCCAAGGCGACGGTAGTTGTACACATGATGAATCCATGGTCTTGGGGCAATGGTAGTCGAACATGGGGCAACGGTAGTTGAACACGTTTGTATAGGTACTTGGCATGTAGTCGTCGAACATGGTCTTGGCGTGATCCAACACAAAGCACCACCAACCAGGCCTCGGTTCCCGTTGGTTCTTCAGGCCTTGGCGATGCAACAGGTACGACCAACAAAGGTGCAGCCGTGCAAGAAGGACGGTCAACGGCGCGGGGCGTGCACATGATCCAGAGGTCGTTGGGGCCAAACGAGGGCCTTGGCAGCATTCGATGGAGGCAACAGTGGGGTTGGGTGGTGGAGCTCGAGGGCAACACCTCAACCGAGAAGACAACAGGAGGCCTTGGCGTGGTTGCGGTCCAAGTGAGTGGTCATACATCTCCAATGTATCCATAATTTTTGATTGTTCCATGTTATTATATTATCAATCTTGGATGTTTTATATGCATTATTATGCTATTTTATATCATTTTTTGGACTAACCTATTAACCTAGTGCCCAGTACCAGTTGATGTTTTTCCTTGTTTTTGTCTTTACAGGCAATTAATACCAAACGTAGTCCAAACGGAATGAAACTTTTTGATGATTTTTCTTGGACCACAAGACACCTTGGAAGCTTCGGGAGGAGGCCATAAGAGCCACGAGGTGGCCACAAGATCAGGGGGCGCCCCCCCAAGCTTGTGGGCCCCTCGTGGCACTTCCAACCCTAATTTTTGTTCTATAAATACTCAAACATTCCCCATAGACCAGAGGGCACACCAAAAATACTTTTCCACCGCCACAAGTTTCTATCTTTGTGAGATCCCATCGGGGGACCTTTTCCAGTACTCTGCCGGAGGGGGATTCGATCCCGAAGAGCTTCTACATCAACCTTGCTGCCCTTCCAATGATGTGCGAGTAGTTTACCACAGACCTACGGGTCCATAGCTAGTAGCTAGATGCCTTCTTCTCTCTCTTTGATCTTCAATAGAATGTTCTTGGAGATCTATTCGATGTAATCTTCTTTTGCAATGCGTTTGTTGAGATCCGATGAATTGTGGGTTTATGATCAGATTATCTATGAATATTATTTGAGTCTTCTCTGAACTCTTTTATGCATGATTTATATAGCTTTGTATTTCTCTCTGATCTACAGATTTGGTTTGGCCAACTAGGTTGATTTTTCTTGCAATGGGAGAGGATCTTTGTAATGGGTTCAATCTTGCGGTGCTCAATCCCAGTGACAGAAAGGGACATGACACATATTTTTATTGTTGCCATTAAGGATAAAAAGATGGGGTTTGTTCATATTGATTGGATCTATCCCTCTACATCATGTCATCTTGCTTAAGCCGTTACTCCATTCTTGTTAACTTAATACACTAGATGCATGCTGGATAGCGGTCAATGTGTGGAGTAATAGTAGTAGATGTAGGCAGGAGTCGGTCTACTTGTCACGGACGTGATGCCTATATACATGATCATTGCCTTGGATTTCATCATAACTATGTGATTTTCTATCAATTGCTCAATAGTAATTTGTTTACCCACCGTATGCTTTCTTTCAAGAGAGAAGCCTCTAGTGAAAACTATGGCCCCCGGGCCTATCTTTTATCATATTATTTTTAGATCTATAAAATCAAAAACACAAAAAATACCCTACTGCAATTTATTTACTTTTATTTTATTTAGAACTTTTACTTATCTTTTATATCTATCACTTTCAGATCTCATCCGTGCAAGTAACCGTGAAGGGATTGACAACCCCTTTATCGCGTTGGGTGCAAGTATTTGTTTGTTTGTGTAGGTGCAATTTTTGGAGACTTATGTGTTCCTCCTACTGGATTGATACCTTGGTTCTCAACTGAGGGAAATACTTTCTCTACTTTGCTACATCACCCTTTCCTCTTCAAGGGAAAAGCCAACACAAGCTCAAGAAGTAGCAGGAAGAATTTCTGGCGCCGTTGCCGGGGAGGATCCACATCAAGCCTACCAAGAACCCATCATAAACTCTCATCTCTTGCATTTATATTATTCGCCATTTGCCTCTTGTTTTCCTCTCCCCCACTTCTAAAACATTTTTAGAAAAAACACAAAAATATTTGCCTTTTATTTGCCTTCTTTCCGTTCGCTCTTTCATTTGCTTTTTGTTTGCTTGTGTACTAGATTGCTTGCTTTGTCATGATGTCTCATGAAAATACTAAGTTTTGTGATTTTTCCAACACTAATAATAATGATTTTATTAGTACTCGATTGCTCCCGCCACTAGTGCATAATCTTATGAAATTAATGCTGCTTTGTTGATTCTTGTTATGAAAGAACAATTTTCTGGTAGTTCTAATGAAGATGATGCTTCCCATCTTAATACTTTCGCTGAATTGTGTGATATGCAAAAGAAAATAGATGTGGATAATGATATTGTCAAATTGAAGTTATTTTCGTTCTCACTGTGAGATCAAGCTAAAACTTGGTTTTCATCCTTGCCTAAAAATAGTATCGATTCATTGAATAAGTGTAAGGATGCTTTTATTTGCAAGTATTTTCCTCCCGCTAAGATCATATCTCTTAGGAACGATATAATGAATTTTAAGCAACTTGATCATGAACATGTTGCACAATCATGGGAGATGATGTAGTTAATGATAAGAAATTGGCCTACTCATGGTTTAAGTTTATGTATGATCATATAATTTTTTTTATGCTAGATTGAATTTTGCATCTAGAAATCTTTTAGATTCCGTAGCGGGTGGTACTTTCATGGAAATCACATTAGGAGAAGCTACTAAACTCTTAGATAATATTATGGCAAATTACTCTCAATGGCATACTGAAAGATCTTCTACTAATAAAAAAGTGCGTGGTATTGAAGAAATTAATACTTTGAGTGGAAAGATGGATGAACTTATGAAATTGATTGCTAGCAAGAGTGCTCCTATTGATCCTAATGATAAGCCTTTGTCTACTTTGATTGAGAATAATAATGAATCTATGGATGTGAATTTTGTTGGTAGGATTTTTTTGGTAATAATGCTTATAGAGGAAATTTTAATCCTAGGTCATTTCCTAGTAATTCCTCTAATAATTATGGTAATTCCTACAACAACTCTTATGGAAATTATAATAAGATACCCTCTGATCTTGAGAATAATATTAAAGATTTTATTAACTCTCAAAAGGTTTTCAATGCTATGGTAGAAGAAAAATTGCTTAAGATTGATGATGTGGCTAGAAACGTTGATATAATTTGTCATCATATTGATACCCTTAAGTTTAGATCTATGCCACCCAAGCTTGATATTAATGAGTCTCTGAAATCTACTCAAATTTATATTAATGAAAGTAGGGAGAGAACCGCTAGAATGTGAGCTAAGAGAGAATGGCTAGAAAAAGCATGTTCTTCTAGTTTTTGCGATAATCATGATGAAGATCTTAAAGTGATTTGTGTGACTCCTATTGAATCTTTGTTTGATAATATAAAACTTAATAAAGAAGGGACTGGAGAGGAGTCAACTTTAGCTAGAATGCGTCCCAATAATTTGGAGGGTGAAGATCTTAATGAATAATTTGGTAAAAGTGGGTTTGGCGAGGTCAAAACTTTAAATAGTGATGTGCCCACTCTTTTGGATTAGAAGGAATTTAATTATGATAATTTTTCTTTGATTGAGTGTATTTACTTGTTACAATCCATGCTTAATTCACCTCATGCTTATGATCAAAATAAGGCTTTTACTAAACATATCGTTGATGCTATGATGAAACCTTTTGAAGAAAAACTTGAGTTGGAAGTTTCAATCCCTAGAAAGTTATATGATGAATGGGAACCTACTATTAAAATTAATATTAAAGATTATGAGTGCAATGCTTTGTGTGATTTGGGTGCTAGCATTTCTATTGCAAATACGAATTATGTGCCCATAGATTTCATTGTGCTTGATATTGATTGCAATCCTACATGCCCCATAATTCTTGGTAGACCTTTCCTTAGAACGATTGGTGCAATTATTGATATGAAAGAAGAAAACATTAGACTTCAATTTCCATTAAGGAAGGGCATGGAACATGATGAGGACATCAATACCATTGTTACACCCACAACCCCTGTTGCTATACATACTGGACCAATTACTAGAGCTTGCGCACGCCAATTGAATTACCAGGTACTTTCGTTTCTTGGTAACAATTCTAATGTTCATGAGAATATGATGTTGCCTAAATTGGATACATTTGTGTTGATTACTAATGAAGGGCCTAGCATGGACAAGTGGGATGAACACTGGAGCAGGATCAAGCATGGAAATGAAGGCGCGCGTGAAGGGAACCAGAATGGTGTTTCTAGTGCATATTTCAGCACTTTGAAGCCTCCGTGATGACATACAAGGACATGGACAAAATATACAAGGCACCCCTTCATAAATTTCGTCCATAGCTTATTTTAGGTGCTGCGCCACCTTATTTTTAGGCTAGGCCCCTGTAATTTCAAAATCAACTTCCTATGCTGTTTTTAGAGTCTGTATGTGTGGGGAAACAAAGTTAGGGTTTGTTTCGGACCCCTCCTACATGGGGTCACAAAATTCCCCCTACCCCTCCATACATACAGCCCTTAGGGCGTCGTTTAGACTTTGGGTTTTGTTTAGATTAAAGTTTGCCATAGCTGCGACTCACGTACTTCGTTTGTGTTCAACGACCAGACCAGGATGTCATAGAACCCCACTTTCATCAATAAAGCTTTCCTCTTATATTCGCAATATCCAAATTGCAATCTCAGTTTCTTGCTTGTTCTTCGTTTGCTCACAGGAAATAGACCCTCGTGGTCAGGTTGATCATGCTCCGGCGTGGTCAATAACCCCTCGGAAGTTGGTTTAGCGATTGCTAAGGCGCGACATCTTCGCACGTTCGTAGTCGGATCGTCAAAGTCGACTCCCATAGAAAATAATAGCTATCTCATCGAAACATCAGGACACCTTCACCTCTATCAAGTGGTATCAGATTTCCAGCTTGCTCGGTGAGATTTTACAGTTTTTCCTAGTTTAGATCGAGTCTGTTCTTCATACCTACAGTCCATGAAAAAGCCAAAAAAAATTAGGGTTAGTTCATGATATCCAAACCAATATGAGCCATTGCATAATCTTTTCTGTTTTTGCTTTGTTTAATTTGTGGTTGCATCGTCATGGCAAGTTGTTGGTCTTAGTGTCTAGTCCTTTAGAGTTTCGAGTTCTGTTCACAGGTTGTTACGCCGCCACCGCACCATCATCATCATCACCGCTGCCATATACCACCATCAACATCACCGCTGCCATATACCACCAGCGTCGTCATCGCTGCCATATATACCACCATCATATCTGCCATATACCACATATCCACCGCCATCACGCTAATCCGAGTGCACCTCCATCACAGATTCGCCACCAGTCCGTGTTCCACCGCCCTACATATATCCGCTACCAGTCCGAGTTTCCACCAGATTCATCTCCGCCACCAGTCTGAGTCCAGTATTTGTCTCTTTGTTTTCGATTTCCAGATCACGACATACTCTGAGTCGTGACCAAGTCGGACTCCCCAACTTCCGTGCCATCCGTAGAAGAAAAATAGTTCCAGTTTAAAAAAAAAGAGGAAAAAAAGTCTGGAAAATTCTGGCTAGGCAGTTTTTAGACCATTTGCAGACTTTTTCGAAAAAAAAATTATTCTGGAGCAAAAAAAGAGGGAAAAAGTGCAAAAAAAGTGAAAAAAAGGAATTTTTTTCAGAGTGTGCTCCTTCCTTGTTTACGTGCAGCGCCGTGATTTTGTTAGTGTTCTAGGCTCGCATCTCTAGCACGGTCTAGCTTAGGACCAGCACAGTACCGTCGTTGAGTGTTTATTCAATGTTGCATCTCTGAATTGATTATTGCTAACCCTTTTTGCTACCATATTATAAGCCTTCCCAGCACCACATACATCTATGTCGTGCATTTGACTCTCCCTAGTGATCGCTCTATCCAAGCTTTGAGAGTTTTGACTACAACGGTTGCCGATCACCACCTGCTGCTTGGTAAGAATTGGTAAGAATTTGAGATTCGCTTGATGGATTTGTGACTTTCCACAACACCACCGCCACTTCCTAGCAGTCTGTAGGATCATATTCTTGTGTTTTTCTCTTGCTGCTAACCATGCCAGGATCACAAGCAGATGAGCTGGACTGGGACAACATGACGAGCAAGGAGCTCCATGATAAATTCCAAGAAATGTTGGGTCAACAGGTAGAAGACGTGATGGCCAGTTTTGGCAAGGCATTAGCGAGGATTGATGACATTGAGAAGACAATTGACAACAACTTGGATTCCAAGTTCACTGAAGTGCTTGCGCGTCTACCTCCACCTACTGCCTCTGCTGCACCATTGAAACAATAACAACAACAACCACCTCCACGTCGCGAAACAGCCCTCCGCCGAGCGAGCCGTGTTCCTCTTGAGCCTGGCCAAACTTCTGGTGCTGCTACTACTGCTATTGATGCTTCTGTGGCTCCTGCTGCTGCTGCAGAGGAGGATGATTACGCGGGCGATTATGAGGATGAGGTTGATAAAAATCAGAACTACGTGCAACCACCAGCACCACCACCAGGTCGTCCACATGCAAATAATCGCCATGGTAGGCCTGCACCACCACCTCAGGTACGAGATCATGATCATCTTCCTAAACTAAAATTGAATATTCCACCTTTCGAGGGTAGATATGTTCCTAATATATATCTTACTTGGGAGTTAGAAACTGAACAACGTTTTACATGTTTACAATATCCCGAGGAAAGACGTGTTGCTACTGTAGTTTGTGCTTTCACTAGTTTTGCATGTGTTTGGTGGTCTGAACATTGTAGATTATATCCTATTCCAGCTACTTGGGCTGCTTTGAAAATTGCTATGTGTACCCGTTGGGTTCCACTATATTATCAACGTGAATTACTTCAAAAACTACAGCGTTTGAGACAAGGAAAAAATTCTGTAGAGGAGTATTATCAGGAATTACAAACTAGCATGATTAGATGTGGTATTGTTGAGGATAATGAAGCTATGCTTGCACGTTTTATCAGTGGATTAAATAGAGAGATTCAGACCATTTTAGAGTATAAGGAGTATAACAATATTACTCGTTTATTCCATCTTGCGTGCCAAGCAGAACGTGAAGTGCAGGATCGACAGGCTTTGGCGCAGACTAATTTTTCTGTAGGTCGGCCTTCATCATGGATACCGCGTGCATCTTCTACTTCCACACGTTCTGATACACCGGCACCTCTGTCAGCTGCCACCTCCAGCCGTGATACAAGAAAGCAGGCACTACCACCACTCTCTGCCAAGAGCACACCGACCGGACCTGCACAGAGCTCTTCTTCATCCATGGCATCAACAGGGCACACACATGATATTATTTGTCGTCATCGTAAGGGTAGAGGTCATTTTGCGAGAGAATGCAAATCTCCGCGTGTTATGATTGCTACTGAGGATGGTGGGTATGAGTCCGCTAGTGACTATGAAGAGGATACTTTGGCTCTTATTACAAGTGAAGAACACGGTGGAGATGATTCTGATCATGAGACGCAATACATGGCTGCTGAAGATGCTGACAGGTATGAAAGTTTAGTTGCTCAACGTGTTTTGAGTGTGCAGGACACATAAGCTGAGCAAAATCAGAGGCATAATTTGTTCCATACAAAGGGAGTTGTGAAGGAACGTTCTGTTCGCGTCATCATAGATGGAGGGAGGTGTAACAACTTGGCTAGCATGGAGATGGTGGAGAAGCTATCTCTCACCACAAGACCACATCCACATCCTTACTACATCCAATGGTTCAACAACAGCGGCAAGGTTAAGGTAACATGTACTGTACCCATGCAAGCATGTTCCTTATTACTTGGTATACAATGGCAATTTGATAAAAAAATTGTACACCATGGTAGAAACAATCAGTATACTCTTGTTCATAAGGATAAACATATTACTTTGGTTCCTATGTCTCCTGATTCCATTTTGAAAGACGATATTAATAGAGCTAATAAAGCAAAACATGAGAAAAATAAGAGTGAAAATCAGATTGTGGCAAAAGAATTTGAGCAACAAATGAAGCCTAATAATAAACCTTCTAGTGTTGTTTCTGAAATTAAATTGAAAGGTGCATGTTTACTTGCTACCAAATCTGATATTGATGATCTAGATTTCAGCAAATCTGTTTGCTATGCTTTTGTGTGCAAAGAGGCATTATTTTCATTCGAGGACATGCCTTCCTCTCTGCCTCCTACTGTCACTAACATTTTACAGGAGTTCGCTGACATCTTTCCACAAGACGTGCCACCGGGATTACCACATATTCGAGGGATTGAGCATCAGATTGACTTAATTCCCGGTGCTTCACTGCCAAACCTGCGCCATACCGTACCAATCCAGAGGAGACGAAGGGGATTATGTGTCAAGTACAGGAGCTGCTCGACAAAGGTTATATACGCGAATCTCTTAGTCCTTGTGATGTTCCTATTATACTAGTGCCAATAAAGGATTGTATGTCCCGTATGTGTGTTGATTGTGGAGGCATTAATAATATTACTATTTGTTATCATCATCCTATTCCTAGGCTAGGTGATATGCTTGATGAATTGAGTGGCTCTACAATATTCTCCAAAGTTGATTTGCGTAGTGGATACCATCAAATTCGTATGAAATTGGGAGATGAATGGAAAACGGCATTTAAAACTAAGTTTGGATTATATGAGTGGTTAGTCATGCCTTTGGGGTTAACTAATGCACCTAGTACTTTCATGAGATTAATGAACGAAGTTTTACGTGCTTTTATTGGACGATTTGTGGTAGTTTACTTTGATGACATATTGATTTATAGCAGATCTTTGGAGGAACATTTGGAACATTTACATGCTTTTTTTATTCCTCTACGTGATGCACGTTTGTTTGGTAACCTTGGGACGTGCACCTTTTGCACCGACCGAATATCTTTTCTTGGCTATGTTGTTACTCCACAAGGAATTGAAGTTGATAAAGCCAAGATTGAAGCTATTGAGAGTTGGCCACAGCCCAAAACGGTCACACAAGTGAGGATTTTCCTTGGCCTCGCTGGTTTCTATAGGCGTTTTGTGAGAGATTTTAGCACAATTGCTGCACCTCTCAATGAGCTTACAAAGAAGGATGTGCTTTTTGTTTGGGGTACTGCACAGGAAGAAACCTTCACGGTATTGAAAGATAAGTTGACACATGCACCATTACTCCAACTTTCTGATTTTAATAAGACTTTTGAGCTTGAATGTGATGCTAGTGGCATTGGATGAGGATCTGTGTTATTACAAGATGGCAAACCTGTTGCATACTTTTCTGAAAAATTGAGTGGGCCTAGTCTGAACTATTCTACTTATGATAAAGAATTATATGCTCTTGTTCATACTTTAGAAACATGGCAACATTATTTATGGCCCAAAGAATTTGTTATACATTCTGATCATGATCCTTTGAAACCTATTAAAAGTCAAGCCAAACTAAATCATAGACATGCTAAATTGGTTGAATTCATTGAGACTTTCCCTTATGCCATTAAACACAAGAAAGGTAAAGAAAATGTTATTGCTGAAGCATTGTCTCATCGTTATACTATGCTTTCACAACTTGACTTTAAAACATTTGGTTTGGAGACCATCAAAGATCTATATGAGCATGATGCTGAATTTAAAGATGTAATGCAGAATTGTAAAGAATGTAGAACATGGAACAAGTTTGTCGTTAACGATGGATTTGTGTTTCGTGCTAACAAGCTATGTATTCCAGCTAGCTCCGTTCGTCTTTTGTTGTTGCAGGAGGCGCATGGAAGAGGATTAATGGGACACTTTGGCGTCAAGAAGACGGAGGATGTACTTGCTACACATTTCTTTTGGCCAAAGATGAGATGGGATGTTGAGCGTTTTGTTGCTCGCTGCACTACATGTCAAAAAGCTAAGTCATGACTCAATCCTCATGGTTTATATATGCCTTTGCCTGTACCTAGTGTTCCTTGCGAGGATATATCTATGGACTTTGTTTTAGGTTTACCTCGAACAGAGAAGGGGAGGGATAGCATATTTGTTGTCGTGGATAGTTTCTGGAAAATGGCACAATTTATACCATGTCATAAAAGCGATGATGATGCTAATGTTGCTGATTTGGTCTTTCATGAAATTATTCGCTTGCATGGTGTGCCAAATATAATTGTTTCGGATCATGATACTAAATTTCTTAGCCACTTTTGGAGATGTTTATGGGCTAAGCTGGGGACTAAACTGCTTTTTAGTACTACATGTCACCCCCAAACTGATGGACAAACTGAAGTAGTCAATAGAACATTGTCTAGTATGCTTAGGGCTGTTTTGAAGAATAACCTTAAAATGTGGGAAGAATGTTTGCCTCATATTGAATTTGCTTATAATCGTTCACTGCATTCTACTACTAAGATGTGCCCTATTGAGATTGTGTATGGTTTCCTACCTCGTGCACCTATTGATTTGTTACCTCTTCCATCTTCGAAGAAGGTTAATTTTGCTGCTAAACATCATGCTGAATTGATCTTAAAAATGCATGAGTTAACAAAGGAGAACATTGAGCGTATGAATGCTAAATATAAACTTGCTGGAGATAAGGGTAGAAAACATGTTGTGTTTGCACCTGGAGATCTTGTTTGGTTACATCTGCGTAAGGATAGATTTCCTGATTTCGCAAATCAAAGCTAATGCCACGTGCTGATGGTCCTTTTAAGGTGTTAGAGAAAATAAATGATAATGCATATAAACTTGAGCTGCCTGCAGATTTTGGGGTTAGTCCCACATTTAACATTGCAGATTTGAAGCGTTATTTCGGTGAGGATGATGAGCTTCCGTCGAGGACGACTTCATTTCAAGAAGGGGAGGATGACGAGGACATCAATACCATTGTTACACCCACAGCCCCTATTGCTATACATACTGGACCAATTACTACAGCTCGCGCACGCCAATTGAATTACCAGGTACTTTTGTTTCTTCGTAACAATTCTAATGTTCATGAGAATATGATGCTGCCTAAATTGGATACATTTGTGTTGATTACTAATGAAGGGCCTAGCATGGACAAGAGGGATGAACACTGGAGCAGGATCAAGCATGGAGATGAAGGCGCACGTGAAGGGAACCATAATGGCGTTTCTAGTGCATATTTCAGCACTTTGAAGCGTCCGTGATGACATACAAGGACATGGACGAAATATACAAGATGCCCCTTCATAAATTTCGTCCATAGCTTATTTTCGGTGCTGCGCCACCTTATCTATGCCTTTGCCTGTACCTAATTTTCCTTGGGAGGATATATCTATGGATTTTGTTTTAGGATTACCTCGAACAAAGAAGGGGAGGGATAGATTATTTGTTGTTGTGGATAGATTTTCGAAAATGGCACACTTTATACCATGTCATAAAAGCGACGATGCTGCTAATGTTGTATATGGGCCTGGCCCAAAAATAAGGTGGCGCAGCACCTAAAATAAGCTATGGACGAAATTTATGAAGGGGCATCTTGTATATTTCATCCATGTCCTTGTATGTCATGACGGAGGCTTCAAAGGGCTGAAATATACACTAGAAACACCATTCTGGTTCCCTTCGCGCGCGCCTTCATCTCCATGCTTGATCCTGCTCCAGTGTTCATCCCTCTTGTCCATGCTAGGCCCTTCATTAGTAATCAACATGAATGTATCCAATTTAGGCAGCATCATATTCTCATGAACATTAGAATTGTTACCAAGAAACAAAAGTACCTGGTAATTCAATTGACGTGCGCGAGCTCTAGTAATTGGTCCAATATGTATAGCAACAGGGGTTTTGGGTGTAACAATGGTATTGATGTCCTCATCGCCATTATACTTATGTTATGATGGAGTTTTATTATTTAAATTAGTGTTTGTGCCAAGTAAGACCTTTGGGATGATTTGGAAGATCTTTGATTTGATTCTGAGAAAAAGCAGAAACTTTTGCATCTAGTAGCAGAATTCTTAAAATTTGCTAGAACGTGGAAACACTCTGAATTTTTTACAAAAGATTTATACACAGATTGGCTATGTTTTCATAATTGTTCAGAATTTTTGGAGTTACAGAAGTATGAGCTTAATTTAGGTTTGTACAGACTGTTCTATTTTTGACAGATTATGTTTTCATTGTGTTGTTCGCTTGTTTTGATGAATCTATGGGTTGCATCGGGGGGTATGAACCATGGTGAAGTTAGAATACAGTAGATATAATGCAAATATAAAATTGGAATGAGTTTACAATAGTACCTAAAAGTGGTGAGTTTTATTATACTAATGGATCTCACGAGTTTTCTGTTTAGTTTTGTGTTGTGAAGTTTTCAAGTTTCGAGTGAAGTTTCGATGGGCTAAGGAATAAGGTGGCAAGATCCTAAGCTTGGGGATGCCCATGACACCCAAAGGTAATATTCAAGGACAACCAAGCGTCTAAGCTTAGGGATGCCCCGGATGGCTTCCCCTCTTTTGTCTACAATCCATCGGTAAATTACTTGAGGTTATATTTTTATTCACTACATGATATGTGTTTTGCTTGGAGCGTCATGTATTATATGAGTCTTTGCTTTATTTGCTTTTTAGTTTGCCACAATCATCCTTTCTGGACACACCTTTTGAGAGGGACACACATTAATTGTGAATTTGTTAGAATACTATTTATGCTTCACTTATATCTTTTGAGCTAGGCAGTTGCTCTAGTGCTTCACTTACATCTTTTAGAGCACGACGGTGGTTATATTTTAAAGAAATTGATGAAATTTCATGCTTCACTTATATTATTTTGAGATTCTTATAAATTGTATGGCAATTTGCTTGGTTTATGAATTTAGTCCTAATATGATGGGTATTCAAGAGGGATATAATAAAAACTTTCATGAAGATCATTGAATATATGAGAAGTTTGATTCCTTGCATTTGTTTTGAGATATAAAGATGGTGATATTAGAGTCATGCTAGTAAGTAATTCTGGTTTAGTAAGAATATTTGTGTTAAGGTTTGTGATTCCCGAAGCATGCACGTATGGTCTCTCAGTATGCTATGAAATTGGAGCATGATTTATTATTGATTGTCTTGCTTATGAGCAGCAGTCGGGGATGAGCGATGGTCTTTAACTACCAATCTATCCCCCAAGGGGCATGCGTAGTAGTACTTTGCTTTGAGGGCTAATAAACTTTTGCAATAAGTATGTGAGTTCTGTATGACTAATGTGAGTCCATGGATTATAGGCACTTTTACCTTTCTGTAATTTGCTAGCCTCTTCGGTACCGTGCATTGCCCCTTCTCACCTTGATTTGTGGTGCAAACTTAGCCGGTGCATCCAAACCCCATGATATGATACGCTCTTTCACACATAAGCCTCCTTATATCTTCCTCAAAACAGCCACTATACCTACCTATTATGGCATTTCCATAGCCATTCCGTGATATATTGCCATGCAACTTCCACCGTTCCGTTTTATTATGACACATATCATCATTGTCATATTGCTTTGCATGATCATATAGTTGACATAGTATTTGTGGCTTGGCCACCGTTCATTTTTTTTATACGTGTCACGCTAGATCATTGCACATCCCGATACACCGCCAGAGGCATTCATATAGAGTCATATTTTTGTTCTAGTATTGAGTTGTAATTCTTGAGTTGTAAGTAAATAAAAGTTTGATGATCATCATTATTAGAGCATTGTCCCATATGAGGAAAGGATGATGGAGACTATGATTACCCCAAAAGTGGGGATGAGACTCCAGACTTAAATGAAATAAAGGAAAAAAAGAGGCCATAAGAGCCCAAGAAAAAAAGAGGCCGAAGTGCCCAACAAAAAAAGAAAAAAATGACAGAAAAAGAGAGAAGGGACAATGTTACTATCCTTTTCCACACTTGTGCTTCGAAGAAACACCATGTTCTTCATGACAGAGAGTCTACTATTTTGTCACTTTCATATATTACTAGTGGGAATTTTTCATTATAGAACTTGGCTTGTATATTCCAATGATGGGCTTCCACAAATGCCCGAGGTCTTCATGAGCAAGCAAGTTGGATGCACACCCACTTAGTTTTCTTTTGAGCTTTCATACACTTATAGATCTAGTGCATCCATTGCATGGCAATCCCTACTCCTTGCATTGATATCAATTGATGGGCATCTCCATAGCCCCTTGATTGGCCTTGTCAATGTGAGACTTTCTTCCTTTTTGTCTTGTCCGCACAACCTCCAACATCATACTCTATTCCACCCATAGTGCTATATCCATGCCTCATGCTCATACATTGCGTGAGCATTGAAAAAGGTGAAGCACATTAAAAAGTATGAACCAATTGCTTGGCTTGTCATCGGGGTTGTGCATGATAAATACTTTGTGTTAAGAAGATGGAGCATGACAAGACTATATGATTTTGTAAGGATAACTTTCTTTAGCCATGATATTTTGAAAAGACATGATTGCTTTTTAGTATGCTTGAAGTATTATTGTTTTTATGTCCATATTAAACTTTTGTTTTGAATCTTACGAGTCTGAATATTCATGCCACATAAAGAAAGATTACATGATAAACATGTTAGGTAGCATTCCACATCAAAAATTCTGTTTTTATCATTTACCTACTCAAGGACGAGCAGGAATTAAGGTTGGGGTTGCTTGATACGTCTCCAACGTATCTATAATTTTTTATTGTTCCATGTTATTATATTATAAATCTTGGATGTTTTATTTGCATTATTATGCTATTTTATATCATTTTTGGGGACTAACCTATTAACCTAGTGCCCAATGCCAGTTGTTGTTTTTTTCTTGTTTTTGTCTTTACAGAAAATCAATACCAAACGGACTCCAAACAGAATGAAACTTTTTGATGATTTTTCTTGGATCACAAGACACCCTGGAAGCTTCGGGAGGAGGCCAGAAGAGCCACGAGGTGGCCACAAGCTCAGGGGGCGTGCCCCCAAGCTTGTGCCCCCTCCCCCCCCCCCCCGTGGCACTTCCAACCCTAATTTTTCTTCTATAAATACCCAAATATTCTCTGTAGACCATAGGGCACACGAAAAATACTTTTCCGCCGCCGCAAGTTTCTGTCTTTGTGAGATCCCATCTAGGGACCTTTTCCGGTACTTTGCCGGAGGGGGATTTGATCACGGAGAGCCTCTACATCAACCTTGCTACCCTTCCGATGATGTGTGAGTAGTTTACCATAGACCTACGGGTCCATAGCTAGTAGCTAGATGGATTCATCTCTCTCTTTGATCTTCAATACAATGTTCTCCTCGTTGTTCAAGGAGATCTATTCGATGTAATCTTCTTTTGAGTGCGTTTGTTGAGATCCGATGAATTGTGGGTTTATGATCAGATTATCTATGAATATAATTTGAGTCTTCTCTGAACTCTTTTATGCATGATTTATATAGCTTTGTATTTCTCTCTGATCTATTGATTTGGTTTGGCTAACTAGATTGATTTTTCTTGCAATGGGAGAGGTGCTTTGTAATGGGTTCAATCTTGCGGTGCTTAATCCCAATGATAGAAAGGGACAAGACATGTATTTATATTATTGCCATTAAGGATAAAAAGGTGGGGTTTGTTCATATTGATTGCATCTAACCCTCTACATCATGTCATCTTGCTTAAGGCGTTACTCCGTTCTTGTTAACTTAATACACTAGATGCATGCTAGATAGTGGTCGATGTGTCGAGTAACAGTAGTAGATGCAGGCAGGAGTCAGTCTACTTGTCACGGACATGATGCCTATATACATGATCATTGCCTTGGATATCATCATAATTATGTGTTTTTCTAACAATTGCTCAACAGTAATTTGTTTGCCCACCATATGCTTTCTTTCAAGAGAGAAGCATCTAGTGAAAACTATGGCCCCCGGGTCTGATATAGGCCAAGGTGTCCCGTCTTTCGATGAGATGGTGATTATCATTTTCGGAGGAGTAGACTTTGACGATCCGACTACGAACGTGCGAGGACGTCACACCTTAGCAATCGCTAAACCAACTCCGAAAGGTTATTGACCACGCCGAAGCACGATCAACCTGACCATGAGGGTCTATTTCCTGCTAGCAAACGAAGAACCAGCAAGAAATTGAGATTGCAATCTGGATATTGCGAATATAAGATGAAAGCATTATTGATCAAGGTGGGGTTCTGTGACGTCTTGGTCTGGTCGTTGAACACAAACGAAGAACGCGAAGTTGCAGCTATGGCAAACTTTAATCTAAACAAAACCCAAAGTCTAAACGGTGCCCTAAGGGCTGTATATATGGAGGAAGAGGGGGGAATTTCGTGGCCCTTGTGGGAGGGGTCCGAAACCAAATCTAACTCTTGTTTCCCCACACATACGGACAATAAAAACTACCTATACTTAAGTATTTAGAAATTACATGGGCCTGGCCCAAAAATAACGTGGCGCAACACGTAAAATAAGCTATGGACGAAATTTATGAAGGGGCATCTTGTATAATTCGTCCATGTCCTTGTAGGTCATCATGGTGGCTTCAAAGTGCTCAAATATGCACTAGAAACGCCATTCTGGATCCCTTCACGTGCGCCTTCATCTCCATGCTTGATCCTGCTAAGTGTTCATCCCTCTTGTCCATGCTAGGCCCTTCATTAGTAATCAACACAAATGTATCCAATTTAGGCAGCATTATATTCTCATGAACATTAGAATTGTCACCAAGAAACGAAAGTACCTGGTAATTCAATTGGCGTGCGCAAGCCCTAGTAATTGGTCCAATATGTATAGCAGTAGGGGTTGTCGGTGTAACAATGGTATTGATGTGCTCATCATCCTCCCATTCTTGAAATGAAGTCGTCCTCAGCAGAAGCTCATATTCCTCACCCAAATAAGGCTTCAAATCTGCAATGTTAAAAGTGGGACTAACCCCAAAATCTGTAGGCAGCTCAAGTTTATATGCATTATGATTTACTTTCTCTAACACCTTAAAAAGACCATCAGCACGTGGCATTAGCTTTGATTTGCGCAAATCAGAAAATCTATCCTTACGCAAATGTAACCAAACAAGATCTCCAGGTGCAAACACAACACGTTTTCTACCCTTATCTCCAGCAAGTTTATATTTAGCATTCATACGCTCAATGTTCTCCTTAGTTATCTCATGCATTTTTAAGATCAATTCAGCATGTTGTTTATCATCAAATTAACCTTCTCTGAAGATGGAAGAGGCGACAAATCAATAGGTGCATGAGGTAGGAAACCATACACAATTTCAAAACGGCACATCTTAGTAGTAGAATACAGCGAACGATTATAAGCAAATTCAATATGAGGCAAGCATTCGTCCCACATTTTCTTGTTATTCTTCAAAATAGCCCTAAGCATAGTAGACAATGCTCTATTGACTACTTCTGTCTGTCCATCAGTTTGGGGGTGACAAGTAGTACTAAAAAGCAATTTAGTCCCCAACTTAGCCCATAAACATCTCCAAAAGTGGCTAAGAAATTTAGTATCACGATATGAAACAATAGTATGTGGCACACCATGCAAGCAAATAATTTCACAAAAGAATAAATCAGCAACATTAGCAACATCATCGCATTTATGACATGGTATAAAGTGTGCCATTTTCGAGAACATATCCATGACAACAAATATGCTATCCCTCCCCTTCTTTGTTCAAGGTAAACCCAAAACAAAGTCCATAGATCTATCCTACCATGGAATACTAGGTACAGGCAAAGGCATATATAAACCATGAGGATTGAGTCGTGACTTTGCTTTTTGACATGTAGTGCAGCGAGCAACAAAGCGCTCAACATCCCGTCTCATCTTTGGCTAAAAGAAATGTGTAGCAAGTACATCCTCTGTCTTCTTCATGCCAAAGTGTCCCATTAGTCCTCCTCCATGCGCCTCCTGCAACAACAAAAGACAAACAGAGCTAGCTGGAATGCATAGCTTGTTAGCACGGAACACAAATCCATCATTAACGACGAACTTGTTCCATGTTCTCCCTTCTTTACAATTCTACAATACATCTTTAAATTCAGGATCATGCACATATTGATCTTTGATCGTCTCCAAACCAAATATTTTAAAGTCAAGTTGTGAAAGCATAATATAACGACGAGACAAAGCATCAACAATAACATTTTCTTTACCCTTCTTGTGTTTAATGACATAAGGGAAAGTCTCAATGAATTCAACCCATTTAGCATGTCTACGGTTCAGTTTTGCTTGACTTTTAATATGATTCAAAGATTCATGATCAGAATGAATAACAAATTCTTTGGGCCATAAATAATGTTTCCATGTTTCTAAAGTCCGAACAAGAGCAAATAATTCTTTATCATAAGTAGAATAGTTCAGACTAGGCCCACTCAATTTTTCAGAAAAGTATGCAACAGGTTTACCATCTTGTAATAACACACCTCCTAATCCAATTCCACTAGCATCACATTCAAGCTCAAAAATCTTATTAAAATTGGGAAGCTGGAGTAGAGGAGCATCTGCCAACTTATATTCCAATACCGTGAAGGCTTCTTCCTGTGCGCTACCCCAAACAAAATGCACATCCTTCTTTGTAAGCTCATTGAGAGGTGCAGCAATGGTGCTGAAATCTCTCAAAAAACTCCTATAGAAGCCAGGGAGGCCAAGGAAACTCCTCACTTGTGTGACCGTTTTGGGCTGCGGCCAACTCTCAATAGCTTCAATCTTGGCTTTATCAACTTCAATTCCCTGTGGAGTAACAACATAGCCAAGAAAAGATACTCGGTCGATGGAAAAGGTGCACTTCCCAAGGTTACCAAACAAATGTGCATCACATAGAGCAATAAAAATAGCACGTAAATGTTCCAAATGTTCCTCCAAAGATCTGCTATAAATCAATATATCATCAAAGTAAACTACCACAAATCGTCCAATAAAAGCACGTAAAACTTCGTTCATTAATCTAATGAAAGTACTAGGTGCATTAGTTAACCCAAAAGGCATGACTAACCACTCATATAATCCAAACTTAGTTTTAAATGTTGTTTTCCATTCATCTCCCAATTTCATACGAATTTGATGGTATCTACTACGCAAATCAACTTTGGAGAATATTTTAGAGCAACTCAATTCATCAAGCATATCATTATGACGCCCCCGATTCAAACGTACACTAATGATACACGCAAACGTGTACGATCAAGATCAGGGACTCACGGGAAGATATCACAACACAACTCTAAAAATAAATAAGTCATACAAGCATCATAATACAAGCCAGGGGCCTCGAGGGCTCGAATACAAGTGCTCGATCATAGACAAGTCAGCGGAAGCAACAATATCTGAGTACAGACATAATTTAAACAAGGTGCCATAAGATGGCTAGCACAAACTGGGATACAGATCGAAGAGGCGCAGGCCTCCTGCCTGGGATCCTCCTAAACTACTCCTGGTCGTCGTCGGCGGCCTGCACATAGTAGTAGGCACCCTCGGTGTAGTAGGGGTCGTCGAAGGTGGCGTCTGGCTCCTGGGCTCCAGCATCTGGTTGCGACAACCAGGTATAGAAAGGGGAAAAAAAGGGGAGCAAAGCAACCGTGAGTACTCATCCAAAGTACTCGCAAGCAAGAATCTACACTACATATGCAATGGTATCAATGAAATGGTAGTATCTATGGACTGAACTGCAGAGTGCCAGAATAGGAGGGGGATAGCTAGTCCTATCGAAGACTACGCTTCTAGTAGCGTCCATCTTGAAGCATATAGAAGATAGTAGCTGGTAAGTTCACCAAGTATCATCGCATAGCATAATCCTACCCGGCGATCCTCTCCTCGTTGCCCTGTGAGAGAGCGATCACCGGGTTGTATCTGGCACTTGAAAGGGTGTGTTTTATTAAGTATGCGGTTCTAGTTGTCATAAGGTCGAGGTACAACTCCAGGTCATCCTTTTACCGAGGGACACGGCTATTCGAATAGATAAACTTCCCTGCAGGGGTGCACCACATTACCCAACATGCTCGATCCCCCTGGCCGGGCACACTTTCCTGGGTCATACCCAGCCTCAGAAGATCAACACGTCGCAGCCCTACCTAGGCCTAACAGAGAGGTCAGCACGCCGGTCTAAATCCTATGCGCGCAGGGGTCTGGGCCCATCGCCCATTGCACACCTGCACGTTGCGTGGGCGGCCGGTGAGCAGACCTAGCAACCTCCATTACAAAGGAAGTCACGTTACGCGGCCCAACCCGGCGCGCGCCGCTCAGTCGTTGACGTCTAGGAGGCTTCGGCTGATACCACGACGTCGAGTACCCATAACTGTTCCCGCGTGGTGGTTAGCGCGTATAGGCTCATAGCCAGACTCAGATCAAATACCCAATCTCGTTAAGCGTGTTATTTTGAAGTAACCGCAGATGCCGACCAGGACCAGGCCCACCTGTCTCCTAGGTGGTCACAACCTGCCCTGTCGCTCCGCCACAAAGTAACACTCGGGGGCCGTCGGGAACCTAGGCCCACCTCTGCCTGGATGGAACCACCTGCCCCTTCAGCCCCCATCTCCGAACAGAAACATAAGTATGTAATAGTATATAGTATAAACCCGTGATCACCTCCCGAAGAGATCACAGCCCTGTAGTATAGCATGGCAGACGGACAAGAGTGTAGGGCCACTGATGTAATTCTAGCAACCTATACTAAGCATTTTAGGATTGCAGGTAAGGTATCAACAATAGTAGCAAAGACAGGCTATGCAGCAGAATAGGATTAACCGAAAGCAGTAACATGCTACACTACTCTAATGCAAGTAGTAGAGAGAAGGAATAGGCGATATCTGGTTGATCAAGGGGGGGGCTTGCCTGGAAGCTCTGTCGAGAGGGAAGAGTCGTCGACGACGTAGTCGTACACAATAGTATCGTCGGCAGTCGCGGTGTCTATCGAGAGAGAAGGAGGGGGGAGAAACAATAAATACAAGGCAAACAAGGTAACACAATACAAGACATGGCAATAGGCTGTGCCGGATGTGACCTAACATAGTGCTACACGACAAAGGTGAAGGGGGAATTCAACTGCGAATGTTTTCCCGGTTCCGGACATCTGTCAGACGGATGACCGGAGGGGGACAGTTGCATGTCCGGCTAGTTAGAGGCATGTAGCAAATGCACGAAGCGCGTATTCGGATTCGTCTCGCTTTTCTGAGCAACTTACATGTACAAAACTTTATCATCCGAGCTACGGATGAATTTCTGCAAATTTCCAAAGATTTAGCATTTTTCAAAAAAATTCTGGAATTAGTAATAATTCGAGTTGACCAACTCAACTTGACTGGTCAACTGGGGAGGGTGTGGGCCATATGCCATAGGCAGCAAAGAAACTATTTTTGTTAATTAGATTAACTAGCCTGGGGGCTACTTGCCATTTGCTAATGGGCTAAATTAGTACTAAACTAATACTACCTAGCCTAATTAAACAAGGGCCAGCCATTACTGGACAGAACCCAGCCGGCCACACACACGGCCATGTACAGGGCCTTGGCGCCCATGGCCAAGAGCGGTAGCAACAAATGGCAGCAGCAGCTAGTAGCAAGCAGAGCAAAGCAGTAGCGGCAAGCAGCAGGAGCAAGTAGCAGCAGTAGCAAAGCAGCGGCGGCGGAAGCATGAGCAGCAAGCAAAAGCAGATGCAGTAGGTGAGCAGTAGTGCATGAGCAGCAGTAGCAGTAGGCCGCAACACAAGCAAGCAGCGCATCAGCAGGACGCATCAGCAGGGCTAGGAGCAGGCACGCGGTCGTGTGTGGGCGAGCGGCCGCAGCAGCAGCGCTGTAGCGCGGGCACCGGCGAGCGGGCGAGAAAGGGCACGGCCCGGACGGGCGCTGGCGCGCTAAGGCACGGCCTGGGCGAGCACGAGATGGCCAGAGGGCACAGGGGAGCGCGGCTAGGGCGTGCGCGGAGCAAGGCTCCCGCGGTCCAGCCATGGCGGCCGAAGCTCGAGGTCGACGACTAAACGGTGATGGAACGGGACGGAAAAAGGGGGGATCCGGAGGAGGGGCTCACAATGAGTTCGGTGGTGAGGTCGAGGAGGTGAGAGAGGCGCCGAAGCAAACGCAACGACGGCGAGGTTGTGACGACCAGACGAAGAAGATGAAGACGACGTCGGCTCGAGGGCGTCCCTGCTTGAGCTGGTCCCTGGGATAGACGAATCCGGCCGCGGCGGACCTCCTAGACGTGCTCCCGCACGTCGGAGACGTCGGTGGCCGCGACAACGACGGTGTGGCAGCGGTGATTGCGATTTCTTCGAGCTCAAATTCGAGCAGCAGAGGAAGGGGGCGAAGGGGGAACAAGGGGGAATGAAAGAGCTCGATCTAGGGTTTTCGGGGGACGCACTTATAGGCCAAGGGGTGGCACTATCGCGTGCGTGGCGGCCATCGAGCCGTGGTGGCCGGATGGCCTCCACGCCATGGCTTCTTGTACAGAGAGGAAGGAGGTGGCTGGTTGGTGGGCTGGGCTGTGCACTGTAGCAATGGGCTACAAGTGCACAGTAGTAGATAGGCCTTTTCCTTTTTTTTCTATATTTATTTTTCTGTTTTGCTTTTCTTTACAGTTTTGTATTTTTGTTGATCTAATAAATGAGTATAGTTAAATGTGCCACTTAGCACATAAATACTAGACAAGGTTTTGAAGTGGCACACAAAGTTCCAAATTATTTTGAATAGCTTAACTATTTGTTTAAGTTGAAATGGTTCAAATAAATACTGATGATTTAGTTTTAAATAGGTTAGGCCCACTTTAAATATTCAAAAGAGGTTGGCTCCTACATGAAAAATAGTTAGGGAATATTTTCAACCCATCGAACATTTTTCCTTGTCAGTTTGAAGAAATAAAAATTTGACTTGTGTTTCTAATTTGATTTTGAGTTTTATTTGGAACAAGCTCATGATTAGCAAAATAATTATGATGACATGGCATCATTAGGCATGAGCTTACTGTCGCATGATTCTCGGGGTGTTACAATTCTCCTCCACTACAAGAAATCTCGTCCCGAGATTTAAGAGGTAGAGTAGGGGGGAAAGACTAGGTTACGAAATTCTAAGGATTATTCTCGGTCTTGGTTGCTCTTCTCGAAGAGGTCGATCCATTACGTTGATGTCTTCATTTCTCTGCTTCAGGTCATCATGATGAAGTCATCATTCTCTCTTTGGGAATCCCATCGTACTTACGAATAGGTAAGGGCAGCTCGGCAACGATAGAATGCTAAGAGTGTATTCGTCTGGGGTTAACCCATGAATGAACATATGAGTATCTCTCGAGTTGATCAAATGAAACACATCGAGAGCCAAGTAAGAAGGTACAATAAGAAGTTTCAAGCGGATAGACAATCGTCCGATGTTTGAAACAAAGTGCGAAAGGGGTCCAGAGCAACGATAATAAGTATAGCGTCTGATACCAGAATTGATGATCTCTCAGAAGGTGGCTCGTGAATCCCATACGAGGCCACACGCGAGGAATAACTATGGGAACAGGGGGGTGTACAGGAGAGTCAGGTTTTGATCCTGTGGAACTGTGGGTTATGGGCCCACCATGTGGGTTAAAAGTAGGAAGGGCGGTGACGTCTTGCACGATCATGTAAGCAACGCATGTCAGAGGATAGCCTGTCAGTTATGTTGGCAATAACGTTGGTACCAAGGGCGAGGGACGAAGACAACCATTTTCCTGCTCGTTGAATGAGGCGGACCAATATGGCAAAGTTCTCGTCCAGCGTTGGTTACCGGAATGTCATCCACAAAAGTAACAGGGTCTTGGTACAACGAGGTGTTTGCATAAGCAGGAGAATATTACTGCTTAGATCATATAGATCACAAGAAAGGTTAAACAAATCAATGGAAAGGAAAATGTGATTAATAGATTAATCAGACCAATCGAAAGGATAATGTGTGCAAACACAGGTATTTGGAGTATATCCTTTAAAAGAAGGTAGAACATGATATACATGAGAGGACATCAAGTACACCAACATTTAGATAAAGGGGCAAAGAAATTCAAGATGTTTACCCGTACAGTGGTGTTTAAATAATAGACCAAGAGACGTTTAGCATTGCGCTTACAATGTTCCTTTTGATGTTTGAGTAACCACAGTCATGCTTCGGGATAGCATAGACAGGGTCAGAAGGTAAAGGTCGGACTTCGGATTCACAAAGGATCCATCACAAACAACTTGTAGAATAAGTCTTACCATTTCCTCATGGAAGAATGGATAACCTTGCTAAAAGGAAACTATAACAATAGGGCCTCCGTCCAGGTGTGCTAGGCATGACATCACCTTACCGGGTCATATAGAGACAATTGCTATAACTCTTGGAAATATGTTCCAACCATCATATCTGACCGAGATTCAGATCCGATTGGTGTCAGGATACCTCAGACTCAGGATGCCTGAGAAGAAAAAGGTGCAACACAATTTGATGAGATGACATCTCAAGATTCTCGGGAAATGAACTATGGAATCGAGTTTCGAAACAAGAGTTCATCATTAAACCAAGGAGAAGATGAGGAGGTGGTTGATGGACTCAGCGACCATTCATCGAGATTCCCTAAAAGATGGATTTCCAGAATTATGTGAATTAAAGAGATAACATTTATCAGATCAAATGATATAACGATGTATGCTCGAGGAAAACATACACAATTAAACATGGGTTGAACGGTGCACCCGAGATATGTGCTTGGGTAGCACGATTAATTGTTCGAATGGTGATTTGATAACCACTACACAAAGTATGAAACTATCGTTCATTAACTTACAAGCAATAGGGTTGCTAGAAGTTTTGAATTTTACACATCACAGTCCATTTGTCGGTATTCCGGTTAGAAACAACATGGGGACCAAGAAAAGAACGTAGATGGCGAGAAGTATTACTATATCAAGAATTCTTAAGAGGTGGTGAAATTCTCATGACATTCTCGACATAACCGATGGTAATACTCCAAGGTAGAACATAGCTTAAGCTGGATGTCAAGGAATTCGAGGTACAACACAAAACAAGAACAAGTTCTGTGTTGGAGGGAAGTCAATAAAGTGGTCGATGATAACACAAATCATTGAGGGCAAGGATGGTATTTCTCATCATGAACTCAATTGATATCCTGGAAGAGCTCAGAATGCCGATGATGATCACGACACATTTGTTGGGAGATTTCATGAAGATGTAATCGGTCGGCGATGACATCAAGTCAAAGGAATGATGAAGCGAAAGGTTATTGGAACCAAGGGTATGACACAAACTCGAAATCAAGCTTGCTGTTCAAGGCGAAATGATATGACGAGGAAGATCGATGTAGGCTTAGCTCATCGTCAAAATGTTGTGCTCCAGGACGAAGGACCAGGTAGCACAGTTAAAATTTAGCACGATAATTATATAATCGATCAGGCTAGGAATGGCTTGAAGGATTATTAAACTCATAAGCAACGAAAATTACTTAGAGTTATTGAATCGGAGTGCGGAATCGATTCACTTATCGATGTTCTCGAGTGACCAATAACTCAGAACCCGGGGGGAAATCTGAAATCGGTGAGAAGCAATACTAGATGCAGACCCATAGGAAGCAACACAGTTCTTTGATATTCTCGAGATACCGGAGGGTAATACTCGAAGGTAGATCAGGATAGAAACTGAACTAGATCATTGACTTGCGATAGCAGATACTTTAACCTTGTCAAAAATAGACGAGGCCCTGGAATGGTTTCCTTTCAGAAATATATTAATAAGGTTAGTATGGTCGGGACCATAACTGCAAGGGATCCAATTCAATGACACCGAAAGAATTATTCAAATGATTAAATATTCTTGCAAGAAGCTTTCATGATAAGCTCCACATCGAGTCCATGGGCAAGAACACAAAGGTTCGGGGTCGACTCCCACTTCTTCAATGCATAACATTTCATTCGCGTCTCGTCTTCGAAGAATTTGTAGAGTTGAAAAGTATCTGGAAAAACACCAGAAGAGAATGTCTTGTGTAAACTTTCGGGTTCACACGGTTTAGGGAAGGTATATGTTCATCCCATAGGGCATCTTAGGAACATATAACGCTTCAGGAGTAAATTATACAAGCTCGAAAGCAGAGTACGGTTGGGAACACAGAGGATACAATTTACCAAATGCATTATGTATCATGGAAGAATTCACAAGGCAGTTAAATATGAAGGACACTGTCGATTAATAATCCGACGAAGGATCAGATGTCCATAGCGGAGCTGACGTGAGCATCGGCACACAACCAGATGAAGAAAGAACGCAAAGGCATCGGATTATAGGACATCTGAATAATTTGATGCTTAGATAACAAAGGAATTATGAATTCCAATACGAAGGATCAGAAGCAGACGCTCTGATCAAGGATGGGTAACAAGAATAGACCTAAGGGTACAATCGACGGCAATTTGATTGGTCGAGAACCAGCTCATGTTCAAAAGGACGTCTGAGCCAGAAGATAATTAGAAAGGATCAACTGATGAATGCGTGCATTCGCACTCATGTTGAATCAATAAGATGAAAATGACGGTGTCAAAGGATACTAATAAATATTGCCAGTCATATGGGAAGCATCCATAATGCAAGTAGACAAGTATTTGCAGAGCAATAGCGGGCAAAGGATTATCGGAAGATCATATAGTATTTCCATGTATCTTGTGAATCATACGAACAACGGGGAAAGAACGGATACTCAGTAAGTGCAAGGAATTATCCATAGGGGGTATTCATGTGGCAAGAACTGCAAGGCAGTAGGCACAAAGTATTCTCGGAACAACAGCAAGAATTTTGGGGTATCTTGCAATAACAAGATCAACGGGGAATGATTGTATCAATGGCAAGTGCACGTGGTTATCCATAGGGGTTTATCGATGGAAGGGAATTGCAATAGCAATGGCACCAAGTCTCGAGAGAGTATCGGAGAGTATCATCGGAATCTTCTGGTGAAGCAGGCCATCATCAGGAATGAAGGGGCTCTCCGGGAGAAAGTATTTACGAGAACCTAGAGTTAGAGTTAGCAAAACCATTTAACCCGAATAGAAGAGAGATCAGAATCTGAGAGTATAGATGAGGAATAAAAGATCCTAATACTACCCAGTTGGCGACGTGGGGCCGTAAGCCACACAGCCACGTTAGTAAAAGTTTTTCAATGACTAGACTCAACTTCGACCAAGGTGTTGGAAAGGGGAGTTCCTACAGGCAGTCGGCTCTGATACCAACTTATGACGCCCCCGATTCAATCATACACTAATCATACACGCAAACGTGTACGATCAAGATCAGGGACTCATGGGAAGATATCACAACACAACTCTAAAAATAAATAAGTCATACAAGCATCATAATACAAGCCAGGGGCCTCGAGGGCTCGAATACAAGTGCTCGATCATAGACGAGTCAGCGAAAGCAACAATATCTGAGTACAGACATAATTTAAACAAGGTGCCATAAGATGGCTAGCACAAACTGGGATACAGATCAAAGAGGCGCAGGCCTCCTGCCTAGGATCCTCCTAAACTATGCCTGGTCGGCGGCGGCGGCCTGCACGTAGTAGTAGGCACCCTCGGTGTAGTAGGGGTCGTCGAAGGTGGCGTCTGGCTCCTGGGCTCCAGCATCTGGTTGCGACAACCGGGTATAGAAAGGGGAAAAAAAGGGGAGCAAAGCAACCGTGAGTACTCATCCAAAGTACTCGCAAGCAAGGATCTACACTACATATGCAATGGTATCAATGAAATGGTAGTATCTGTGGACTGAACTGCAGAGTGCCAGAATAGGAGGGGGATAGCTAGTCCTATCGAAGACTATGCTTCTGGTAGCCTCCATCTTGAAGCATATAGAAGAGAGCAGCTGGTAAGTTCACCAAGTATCATCGCATAGCATAATCCTACCCGGCGATCCTCTCCTCGTCGCCCTGTGAGAGAGCGATCACCGGGTTGTATCTGGCACTTGAAAGGGTGTGTTTTATTAAGTATCCGGTTCTAGTTGTCATAAGGTCGAGGTACAACTCCGTGTCATCCTTTTACCGAGGGACACGGCTATTCGAATAGATAAACTTCCCTGCAGGGGTGCACCACATTACCCAACACGCTCGATCCCCCTGGCCGGGCACACTTTCCTGGGTCATACCCGGCCTCAGAAGATCAACACGTCGCAGCCCTACCTAGGCCTAACAGAGAGGTCAGCACGCCGGTCTAAATCCTATGCGCGCAGGGGTCTGGGCCCATCGCCCATTGCACACCTGCACGTTGCGTGGGCGGCCAGTGAGTAGACCTAGCAAACTCCATTACAAAGGAAGTAGCATTACGCGGTCCAACCCGGCGCGCGCCGCTCAGTCACTGACGTCTAGGAGGCTTCGGCTGATACCACGACGTCGAGTACCCATAACTGTTCCCGTGTGGTGGTTAGCGCGTATAGGCTCGTAGCTAGACTCAGATCAAATACCCAATCTCGTTAAGCGTGTTATTTTGAAGTAACCGCGGACGCCGACCAGGACCAGGCCCACCTGTCTCCTAGGTGGTCACAACCTGCCCTGTCGCTCCGCCACAAAGTAACACTCGGGGGCCGTCGGGAACCTAGGCCCACCTCTGCCTGGATGGAACCACCTGCCCCTTCAGCCCCCATCTCCGAACAGAAACATAAGTATGTAATAGTATATAGTATAAACCCGTGATCACCTCCCGAAGTGATCACGGCCCAGTAGTATAGCATGGCAGACGGACAAGGGTGTAGGGCCACTGATGTAATTCTAGCAACCTATACTAAGCATTTTAGGATTGCAGGTAAGGTATCAACAGTAGTAGCAAAGACAGGCTATGCAGCAGAATAGGATTAACCGAAAGCAGTAACATGCTACACTACTCTAATGCAAGCAGTAGAGAGAAGGAATAGGAGATATCGGGTTGATCAAGGGGGGCTTGCCTGGAAGCTCTGTCGAGAGGGAAGAGTCGTCGACGACGTAGTCGTACACAGCAGCATCGTCGGCAGTCGCGGTGTCTATCGAGAGAGAAGGAGGGGGGAGGAACAATAAATACAAGGCAAACAAGGTAACATAATACAAGACATGGCAATAGGCTGTGCCGGATGTGACCTAACGTAGTGCTACACGACGAAGGTGAAGGGGGAATTCAACCAGGAATGTTTTCCCGGTTCTGGACATCTATCAGACGGATGACCGGAGGGGGATAGTTGCATGTTCGGATAGTTAGAGGCATGTGTCAAATGCACGGAGTGCGTATTCGGATTCATCTCGCTTTTCTGAGCAACTTACATGTACAAAACTTTATCATCCGAGCTACGGATGAATTTCTGCAAATTTCCAAAGTTTTAGCATTTTTCAGAAATTTTCTGGAATTAGTAATAATTCGAGTTGACCAACTCAACTTGACTGGTCAACTGGGGAGGGTGTGGCCCATATGCCATAGGCAGCAAAGAAACTATTTTTGTTAATTAGATTAACTAGCCTGGGGGCCACTTGCCATTTGCTAATGGGCTAAATTAGTACTAAACTAATACTACCTAGCCTAATTAAACAAGGGCCGGCCATCACTGGATAGAACCCAGCCGGCCACACACACGGCCATGTACATGGCCTTGGCGCCCATGGCCAAGAGCGGTAGCAGCAAATGGCAGCAGCAGCTAGTAGCAAGGAGAGCAAAGCAGTAGCGGCAAGCAGCAGGAGCAAGTAGCAGTAGTAGCAAAGCAGCGGCGGCGGAAGCATGAGCAGCAAGCAAAAGCAGCTGCAGTAGGCGAGCAGTAGCGCATGAGCAGCAGTAGCAGTAGGCCGCAACACAAGCAAGCAGCGCATCAGCAGAACGCAGCAGCAGGGCCAGGAGCAGGCACGCGGTCGTGTGTGGGCGAGCGGCCATAGCAGCAGCGCTGTAGCGCGGGCATCAGCGAGCGGGCGAGAAAGGGCATGGCCCGGACGGGCACTGGCGCGCTAAGGCACGGCTTGGGCGAGCACGAGACGGCCAGAGGGCACAGGGGAGCGCGGCTAGGGCGTGCGCGGAGCAAGGCTCCGGCGGTCCGGCCATGGCGGCCGAAGCTCGAGGTCGACGACTAAACGGTGATGGAACAGGACGGAAAAAGGGGGGATCCGGAGGAGGGGCTCACAATGAGTTCGGTGGTGAGGTCGAGGAGGTGAGAGAGGCACCGAAGCAAACGCAACGACGGCGAGGTTGTGACGACCAGACGAAGAAGATGAAGACGACGTCGGCTCGAGGGCGTCCCGGCTTGAGCTGGTCCCTGGGATAGACGAATCCGGCCGCGGCGGACCTCCTGGACGTGCTCCTGCACGTCGGAGATGTCGGTGGCCGCGACAACGACGGTGTGGCAGCGGTGATTGCGATTTCTTCGAGCTCAAATCCGAGCAGCAGAGGAAGGGGGCGAAGGGGGAACAAGGGGGGAATGAAAGAGCTCGATCTAGGGTTTTCGGGGGACGCACTTATAGGCCGAGGGGTGGCACTATCGCGTGCGTGGCGGCCATCGAGCCGTGGTGGCCGTGGATGGCCTCCACGCCATGGCTTCTTGTACAGAGAGGAAGGAGGTGGCTGGTTGGTGGGCTGGGCTGTGCACTGTAGCAATGGGCTACAAGTGCACAGTAGTAGATAGGCCTTTTCCTTTTTTTTCTATATTTATTTTTCTGTTTTGCTTTTCTTTACAGTTTTGTATTTTTGTTGATCTAATAAATGAGTATAGTTAAATGTGCCACTTAGCACATAAATACTAGACAATGTTTTGAAGTGGCACACAAAGTTCCAAATTATTTTGAATAGCTTAACTATTTGTTTAAGTTGAAATGGTTCAAATAAATACTGATGATTTTGTTTTAAATAGGTTAGGTCCACTTTAAATATTCAAAAGAGGTTGGCTCCTACATGAAAAATAGTTAGGGAATATTTTCAACCCATCGAACATTTTTCCTTGTCAGTTTGAAGAAATAATAATTTGACTTGTTTTTGGAATTTGAATTTGAGTTTGATTTGGAACAAGCTCATGATTAGCAAAATAATTATGATGACATGGCATCATTAGGCATGATCTTACTGTAGCATGATTCTCGGGGTGTTACAATCATCTAGCCTAGGAATAGGATGATGATAATGAAAATGAATAGTAATATTATTAATGCCTCTACAATCAACACACATACGCGACGTACCATCCTTTTTTGGCACTAGCATAATCGGACCACCACAAGGACTAAGAGATTCGCGTATATAACCTTTGTCGAGTAGCTCCTGTACTTGACGCATAATCTCCTTCGTATCATCTGGATTGGTACGGTATGGCGCACAGTTTGGCAGTGAAGCACCGAGAATTAAGTCAATCTGATGCTCAATCCCTCGAATAGGTGGTCATCCTGGTGGCACGTCTTGTGGAAAGACGTCAGCAAACTCCTGCAAAATGTTAGTGAAAGCAGGAGGCAAAGAGGAAGGCACACCCTTGAATGAAAATAATGCCTCTTTGCACACAAAAGCATAGCAAGCAGATTTGCTCAAATCTAGATCATCAATATAAGATTTGGTGGCAAGTAAACATGCCCTTTTCAATTTAATTTCAGAAGCAACACTACATGGTTTAATATTAGGCTTCATTTGTTGCTCAAATTCTTTTGCCACAATCTGATTTTCACTCTTATTTTTCTCCTGTTTTGCTTTATTACCTCTGTTAATATCATCTTTCAAAATGGAATCAGGAGTCATAGGAAGCAAAGTAATATGTTTATCCTTATGAACAAGAGTATACTAATTGTTTCTACCATGGTGTAGAGAACTTTTATCAAATTGCCATGGTCTACCAAGTAATAAGGAACATGCTTGCATGGGTACCACATCACAATCAACATAATCAACATATGTAGAGATACTAAAATGCACACGAACAGTACGTGTTACCTTAACCTTGCCGCTGTTGTTGAACCATTGGATGTAGTAAGGATGTGGATGTGGTCTAGTGGTCTAGTGGTGAGAGATAGCTTCTCCACCATCTCCTTGCTAGCCAAGTTGTTGCAGCTCCCTCCATCTATAATGATGTGAACAGAACGTTCCTTCACAACTCCCTTTGTATGGAACAAATTATGTCTCTGACTTTGCTCAGCTTGTGTGACCTGCACACTCAAAACACGTTGAGCAACTAAACTTTTATACCTATCAGCATCTTCAGTAGCCATGTAATGCGTCTCATGATCAGAATCATCTCCATCGTGTTCTTCACTTGTAATAAGAGCGAAAGTCTCCTCATTATAGTCACTAGCAGACTCATACCCACCATCCTCAGTAGCAATCATAACATGCGGAGATTGGCATTCTCACGCATAATGACCTCTTCCCTTACAACGATGAAAAATAATATCATGTGTGTGCCCTGTTGATGCCATGGATGAAGAAGTGCTCTAGGCAGGCCCAAAAGGTGTACTCCTGGCAGATGGTGGTGGTGGTGCCTGTTTTCTTGTATCTCGGTTGGAATTGGTGGCTGAAATCAGTGGTGTTGCAGTAGGACGTGTGGGACGTGTGGAAGTAGATGATGAAGAATGACCTGCAGAAAAATTAGTTCGCGCCAATGCCTGTCGATCCTGCACTTCACGTTTAGCTTTGCAAGCAAGATGGAATAAACGAGTGATATTATTATACTCCTTATACTCTAGAATGGTCTGAATCTCTTTATTTAATCCACGCATAAAACATGCAAGCATAGCTTCATTATCCTCAATAATACCACATCTAATCATGCCAGTTTGTAATTCCTGATAATATTGTTCTACAGAATTTTTTTCCTTGTCTTAAACGCTGCAATTTTTGAAGTAATTCGCGTTGATAATATGGTGGAACCCAACGAGTACGCATAGCAGTTTTCAAACCAGCCCAAGTAGCTGGAATATTATCATGATATAATCTACAATGTTCAGACCACCAAACAAAAGCAAAACTAGTGAATTCACAAACAGCAGCAACAACACGTCTATCCTCAGGATATTGTAAGCATGTGAAACGTTGTTCAGTTTCTAACTCCCAAGTAAGATATACATCAGGAGTGTATCTACCCTCAAACGGTGGGATATTCAATTTTAGTTTAGGAATATGGTCATAATCTCATACCTGAGGTGGTGCTGTAGCCCTACCATTGCGATTATATGCATGAGGTCGACCTGGTGGTGGTGGTGCTGGTGGTTACACGTAGTTCTGATTTTGATCAACCTCATCCTCGTAATAGTCCTCCACCTCTGCAATAGCAGCAGGAGCTATAGAAGCAGCAACAGTAGTAGCAGCGGCACCAGAAGTTTGGCCAGGCTCAAGAGGAACACGGCCCGCTCGGCGGAGGGCTGTTTCGCAACGTGGAGGTTGTTGTTGTTGTAATGGTGTAGCAGATGCAGGTGGTGGTTGTGGAAGACGCGCGAGTACTTCATCAAACTTTGCATCCAACTTGGTGTCAATTGTCTTCTCAACGTCATCAATCCTCTCCAGTGCCTTTCCAGAGTTGGCCATCATGTCTTCCACCTGTTGACTCAACATTTGCTGAAATTTATCATGAAGCTCCTTCTTCATCATGTTCTCCCAGTCAATCTCGTCGGCTTGTGATCCTGCCATGGTTACCAGCAATAGAAACACACAAGAATATGATCCTACAGACTACTAGAAAGTGGTGGGGTGTCACAAATCTGTCAAGCGAATCTCAAAGTCTTACCAGTTCTTACCAAGCAGCACGCGGTGATCAGCAACCGTTGTAGTCAAAACTCTCAAAGCTTGGATAGAGTGATTACCAGGGAGAGTCAAACGCATGATGTAGATGTATGTGGAGCTGGGATGGCTTATAATATGGTAGCAAAAAGGTCAGCAATAATCAATTCAGAGATGCGAAGGTGAATAAACGCTCAACGACGGTACTGTGTTGGTCCTAGGCTAGACCGTACTAGAGACGCGAGCCTAGAACACTAACAAAATCATGGCGCGACACGTAAACAAGGGAAAATCACACTCTGGAAAAAAATTGGTCTTTTTTTTGTGCTCCTTTTTTTTGCGAAAAATCACTATAATGGCGAGTGTCTCAAAACTCTTCCCAAGTCAAAATAACAGGATAGGCACGGAATTTTTTTGACTTTTTTTTTTGGAAATCAGGGCAGCGATGACGAAAAAGTGCGACAAAAAATCACTATGATGGCGAGTGTCTCAAAACGCTCCCCGGGACCTAAATATAGGATAGGAAAAAATATTTTTGACCGCTGAAAGTTTGGCCTAAAAACTGCCCGGGGGTCTCCAGAAACCTACTCTGGCAAGGAAACACGAATCGAAAAATAGATGGATCTCGAAAACAAACCTAATATGAAAAGAACACGGATTGGGTATGGTATAGGATGGTGATATATGTGGAGTCGGATTGGTGGTGTGGTATATATGGACTCGGATTGGTGGCGTATATATGGTGGTATATGTGTAACTCGGATTGGTGGCGGAGATATGGTGGTATATGGCAGCGGTGATGGATCTGGTGGGGTGGTGATATATGGCGGCAATGACAAAGGTGTGGCGGTGGTGTGAAGACCTGTGACCAGAACTCAAAACTCTAAAGGACTAGACGTTAAGACCAGCAACCCAACACGACGATGCAACCGAAAATTCAACAAAGCAAAACTCTAAAAAGATTATGCAAAGGCTCAGATTGGTTCAGATATGAGGAACTAACCCTAATAAAAAAATTAGCTTTTTCGAGGACTATAGGTATGAAGAACAGACTCGATCTAAACTACAAAAAACTGTAAAATCTCACCGAGCAACCTGGAAATCTGATACCGCTTGATAGAGGCAAAGGTGTCCCGTCTTTCGATGAGATGGTGATTATCGTTTTCGGAGGAGTAGACTTTGATGATCCGACTACAAAGTGTGAGGACGTTGCGCCTTAGCAATCACTAAACCAACTCTGAGAGGTTATTGACCATGCCGAAGCACGATCAACCAGACCATGAGGGTCTATTTCTTGCAAGCAAACGAAGAACAAGCAAGAAACTAAGATTGCAATCTGGATGCGAACATAAGATGAAATCTTTATTGATCAAGGTGGAGTTCTGTAACGTCTTGGTCTGGTCGTTGAACACAAAAAAAGTACACGAAGTTGTAGCTATGGCGAACTTTAATCTAAATAGAACCCAAAGTCTAAATGTTGCCCTAAGGGCTATATATATGGAGGAAGAGGGGGGAATTTCATGGGCCTTGGGGGAGGGGTCCGAAACCAACCCTAACTCTTGTTTCCCCACACATACGGACTCTAAAAACTGCCTATACTTAAGTATATTGAAATTACATGGGCCTGGCCCCAAAATAAGGTGGCACAGCACCTAAAATAAGCTATGGACGAAATTTATGAAGGGGCATCTTGTATATTTTGTCCATGTCCTTGTAGGTCATCACAGTGGCTTCGAAGTGCTCAAATATGCACTAGAAACGCCATTCTGGATCCCTTCACGCGCGCCTTCATCTCCATGCTTGATCCTGCTTCAGTGTTCATCCCTCTTGTCCATGCTAGGCCCTTCATTAATAATCAACACAAATGTATCCAATTTAGGCAGCATCATATTCTCATGAACATTAGAATTGTCACCAAGAAACGAAAGTACCTGGTAATTCAATTGGCGTGCGCGAGCTCTAGTAATTGGTCCAGTATGTATAGCAGTAGGGGCTGTGGGTGTAACAATGGTATTGATGTCCTCATCAATGTCTATCTTTTATCATATTATTTTCGGATCTATAAAATCAAAATCACAAAAATACCTTGCTGAAATTTATTTACTTTTATTTTATTTAGTACTTTTACTTAACTTTTATATCTATCACTATCAGATCTCATCCTTGCAAGTAACCGTGAAGGGATTGACAACCGCTTTATCGCGTTGGGTGCAAGTATTTGCTTGTTTGTGTAGGTGCGATTATTGGAGACTTGTGTGTTCCTCCTACTGGATTGATACCTTGGTTCTCAACTGAGAGAAATACTTATCTCTACTTTGCTGCATCACCCTTTCATCTTCAATGGAAAAACCAATGCAAGCTCAAGAAGTAGCAAGTGGCGGCTACAAGGAGCAGCGCCATGGATGGAGCTTGAGGCTCGGGGCTAAGCTAGGAGAAGGTCCAGCAGGACAAGTGGGAGGGGAGAAAGGAGGAACAGAGGGCAGTCGTAGGCATCGCTCGTCGGCATCGGCTCGCAGCCGGTGCAACGCAAGGTGGCAGCAGCAAGGGCATCGGGGAGGAAGCTTTTGATGAAGATGAAGTAGAGGATGGTGCGTGCTGCTCGAGGAGGCAGGCGTTGCATGGTGGCCAGAGCTTGTTCCATGGCGCAATCGTGGAGGCAGGTCAGGAGGGTCAGTAGCAGAGCAGCAATGTAATGGCGTGCTGCAGCCGCGGGAGGTGATTCCAGGGCGAGGGGATCGGGCGCCTCCCCTGTAGCGATGTGCGTGTGCATGTGTGACGGCGGGCACGGGAATGAGAGGGAGAGATTGAGAGATGGGGATCGGGTCTAGGGTTAAGGGTCCAGTGCTGGGCTAGATGGGCCTAGTGACCAGCTGGGCTGCTCCCGCTCTCTTCCTTCCATGCTTACTTCCATTTACAGAAAAACCAACAAAGGAGAAAAGAAGAGGAAAGAACAGGGTTGATACGTCTCCAACGTATCTATAATTTTTGATTGTTCCATGCTATTATATTATCAATCTTGGATGTTTATTATGCAAATATATATAATTTTTTGGGACTAACCTATTAACCTAGTGCCCAGTGCCAGTTGTTGTTTTTTCCTTGTTTTTGACTTTTTAGAAAATCTGTACCAAACGGAGTCCAAACGCTACGAAACTTTTTGATGATTTTTTCTGGACCAGAAGGGACCCTATAAGCTTCGGGAGAATACATGAAGTGCCACGAGGCAGCGACAAGCCTGCCATGTGTGCCCCCCAGGCTTGTGGGCCCCTTGTGGCACCTCCTAACCTAATTCCAGGTCTATAAATTCCGAATACATCAGAGGGCCACCCCAAATATTTTTCCTGCCACCACAAGTTTCTGTTCTTCGGAGATCCCATTCGGAGACCTTTTTGGTACTCTGTCAGAGGGGTAATCGATCACGGAGGGCCTCTACATCAACCTTGCTGCCCTTCCGTTGATGTGTGAGTAGTTTACCACAGACCTACGGGTCCATAGCTAGTAGCTAGATGGCTTCTTCTCTCTCTTTGATCTTCAATGCAATGTTCTCCTCGATGCTCTTGGAGATCTATTCGATGTAATCCTTTTTTGTGGTGTGTTTGTTGGGATCTGATGAATTGTGGGTTTATGATCAGATTACCCATGAATATTATTTGAGTCTTCTATGAACTCTTTTATGCATGATTGTTATAGCTTCGTATTTCTCTCCGATCTATCTGTTTGGTTTTGCCAACTAGACTGATTTATCTTGCAATGAAAGAGGTGCTTTGTGATCGGTTTGATATTACATTGCTCAATCGTAGTGACAGAAAGGGACATGACACGTACTTGTATCATTGCCATTAAGGATAAAAATATGGGGTTTATTCATATTAATTGGGTTTACTTTGTCTACATCATGTCATCTTGCTTAAGGCTGGCGTTACTCCATTCTTTATGAACTTAATACTCCAGATGCATGCTGGATAGCGGTCGATGTGTGGAGTAATAGTAGTAGATGCAGGTAGGAGTCAGTCTACTTGTCTCAGACGTAATGCCTATATACATGATGATTGCCTCTGATATCGTCATGACTATGTGGTTTTTTATCTATTGCCTAACGGTAATTTGTTTACCCACCGTATGCCATGTTCAGGAGAGAATCCTCTAGTGAAAATTATGGCCCCGAGTCTAGTTCAATCATATATTAAAATCCAAAAATCCCTTGCTGAAATTTATTTACATTTTTTTGTTTTTATTTATCTATCTGTCACTATGAGATTTGATCCTTCCAATTAACCGCCAAGGGATTGACAACCCCTTGTTTGCATTGGGTGCAAGTATTTGTTATTTTGTGTGTAGGTGATGTTCACGAGGTATTGTGTGGTTCTCCTACTAGATTGATAACCTTGGTTCTTAAATGAGGGAAATACTTATCTATATTGTACTGCATCATCCTCTCCTCTTCAGGGAAACCCCAACGCAGCTCACAAGTAGCAGGAAGAATTTCTGGCGTTGTTGCTGGGGAGACATCACCAACACCTATCAAGTATCATCGCATAAACTTCCATCTCCTTGCATTTACTTTCATTTACCTTTTGCCTCTCATTTTCATCTCCCCCACTTCTAAAACATTTTCACAAAAACACAAAAATATTTTTTGTTTGTCTTTTTGCTTGTTTGCTTGCTTAGTCGCGATGTCTCAAGAAAATACCAAGTTGTGTGATTTTCTCAACACTAATAATAATGATTTTATTAGTACTCTGATTGCTCCTCCCGCCACTAGTGCGGAATCATGTGATATTAATGCCGCTTTGCTAAATCTTGTTATGAAAGAACAATTTTCTGGTAGTCCTAATGAAGATGATGCATCCCATCTTAATACTTTCGTTGAATCGTGTCATATGCAAAAAAAAGGATGTGGACAACGATATTTTCAAATTAAAATTATTTCGGTTCTTACTACGAGATCGTGCTAAAACTTGGTTTTCATCCTTGCCGCAAAATAGTATTGATTCTTGCCGTGTAAGGATGCTTTTATTGCCAAGTATTTTCCTCCTGCGAAAATTATTTCTCCTAGAAATCATATTATGAATTTTAAGCAACTTGAGCATGAACATGTTTCCCAATCTTGGGAGAGGATTAAATTAATGATAAGAAAATGCCCTACTCATGGCTTGAGTTTATGGATGATCATACAAAAAATTTATGCGGGATTAAATTTTGTTTCTAGAAATCTTTTAGATTCCGCCGCGGATGGTACCTTTATGGAAATCACATTAGGAGAAGCTACAAATTTTCTTGATAATATTATGGCAAATTATTCACAATGGCATACTGAAAGAACTCGTACTAGTAAAAAAGTGAATTTTGTTAAAGAAATTAGTACTTTGAGTGATAAAGTAGATGCACTTATGGAGATGGTTGCTAGTAGAAGTTCTCATATTGATCCTAATGATGTGCCATTGTCTACTTTTATTGAGCAAAATAATGATCCCGTAGATGTGAATTTAGTTTCACGAAACAATTTCAATAGTAATGCTTATAGAGGTAATTTTAATCCTAGGTTGTATCCTGGAAATTCCTCTAATAATTATGGCAATTCCTTAGGTAATTCTTGTTATAATAATAATAGGCTGCCCTCTGATCTTGAAAGTAATATTAAAGAATTTATTAGTGCTCAAAAGATTTTTAATACTACGATAGAGGAAAAATTGAGTAAAATTAATGATATGTCTAGGAGCATGGACAGAATTGTTCATGATGCGAAAAATCTCAAAATTTAAATTTTGCCACCCAAGCTTGAAATTAATGAGTCCATTAAATCTCTCTATGTTTCCATTAATGAAAGTAAAGAAAGAACCGCTAGGTTGAGGGCTAAGCGAGAATTCTTAAAAAAACGATTTCGCCCGGTTTTTATCGTAATAATGATGAAGAGATTAAAATGATTGGTGTTACACCCATTGAATCTTTGTTTACCAACATAAAACTTGATGAAAAGGGGACTCAAGATGAGTCAACTTAGCTAAAGGGCATCCCGATTGTTTGGAAGGTAAAAATCTTAATGAAAATTTGATAAAAGTGGGTTTGGAGAGGTCAAAACTTTAAATAGTGATGTGCCCACTACTTTGGATTTCAAGGATTTTAATTATGATAGTTGTTCTTTAATTGAGTGTATTTCCTTGTTGCAATCCATGCTAAATTCACCGAATGCTTGTGAACAAAATAAGGCTTTTACTAAACATATTGTAGAGGCTACGATGAAAGCTTTAGAAGAAAGGCTAAAATTGGTGATAGAGGCAAAGGTGTCCCGTCTTTCGATGAGATGGTGGCTATCGTTTTTGGTGGAGTAGACTTTGATGATCTGACTACGAATGTGCGAGGACGTCGCGCCTGAGCAATCGCTAAACCAACTCCGAGAGGTTATTGACCATGCCGGAGCACGATCAACCTGACCACGAGGGTCTATTTCCTGCAAGCAAACGAAGAACAAGCAAGAAACTGAAATTGCAATCTGGATATTGCGAATATAAGAGGAAAAGTTTATTAATGAAGGTGGGGTTCTGTGACATTTTGGTCTGGTCGTTGAACATAAACGAAGTACGTGACGTTGCAGCTATGGCAAACTTTTAATCTAAACAAAACCCAAAGTCTAAACGACGCCCTAAGGGAAGTATATATGGAGGAGTAGGGGGAATTTCATGGCCCCTTGTAGGAGGGGTCCGAAACCAACCCTAACTTTGTTTCCCCACACATACGGACTCTAGAAACAACCTATACTTAAGTGTTTCGAAATTACATGGGCCTGGCCCAAAAATAAGGTGGCGCAACACCTAAAATAAGTTATGGATGAAAGTTATGACGTGGCATCTTGTATATTTCATGCATGTCCTTGTAGGTTATCACAAAGGCTTCAAAGTGCTCAAATCTGCACTAGAAAAGCCATTCTAGATCCCTTAGCGCACGCCTTCATTTCCATGCTTGATCCTGCTCCAGTGTTCATCCCTCATGTCCATGCTAGGCCCTTCATTAGTAATCAACACAAATGTATCCAATTTAGGCAGCATCATATTCTCATGAACATTAGAATTGTCACCAAGAAACGAAAGTACCTGGTAATTCAATTGGCGTGCGTGAGCTCTAGTAATTGGTCCATTATGTATAGCAGCAGGGGCTTAGGGTGTAACAATGGTATTGATGTCCTCATCATCCTCCCCTTCTTGAAATGAAGTCATCCTCGACGGAAGCTCATCTTCCTCACCCAAATAAGGCTTCAAATCTGCAATGTTAAAAGTGGGGCTAACCCCAAAATCTGCAGGCAGCTCAAGTTTATATGCATTATCATTTATTTTCTCTAACACCTTAAAAGGACCATCAGCACGTGGCGTTAGCTTTGATTTGCGCAAATCAGGAAATCAATCCTTACGCAAATGTAAACAAACAAGATCTCCAGGTGCAAACACAACACGTTTTCTACCCTTATCTCCAGCAAGTTTATATTTAGCATTCATACGCTCAATGTTCTCCTTAGTTAACTCATGCATTTTTAAGATCAATTCAGCACGTTGTTTAGCATCAAAATTAACCTTCTCCGAAGATGGAAGAGGCAAGAAATCAATAGGTGCATGAGGTAGGAAACCATACACAATTTCAAAAGGGCACATCTTAGTAGTAGAATGCAGCAAATGATTATAAGCAAATTCAATATGAGGCAAGCATTCTTCCCACATTTTCTTGTTATTCTTGAAAACAGCCCTAAGCATAGTAGACAATGTTCTATTGACTACTTCAGTTTGTCCATCAGTTAGGGGTGACAAGTTGTACTAAAAAGCAGTTTAGTCCCCAACTTAGCCCATAAACATCTCCAAAAGTGGCTAAGAAATTTAGTATCATGATCAGAAACAATAGTATTTGGCACACCATGCAAGCGAATAATTTCACGAAAGAACAAATCACTAACATTAGCAGCATCATCGCTTTTATGACATTGTATGAATTGTGCCATTTTCGAAAACTATCCACGACAAGAAATATGCTATCCCTCCCCTTCTTTGTTCGAGGTAATCCTAAAACAAAATCCATAGATATATCCTCCCGAGGAACACTAGGTACAGGCAAAGGCATAGATAAACCATGAGGATTGAGTCATGACTTAGCTTTTTGACATGTAGTGCAGCGAGCAACAAAACGCTCAACATCCCATCTCATCTTTGGCCAAAAGAAATGTGTAGCAAGTATATCCTCCGTCCTCTTCACGCCAAAGTGTCCCATTAATCCTCCTGCATGCGCCTCCTCCAACAACAAAAGACGAACAGAGCTAGCTGGAATGCATAGCTTGTTAGCACGAAACACAAATCTATCGTTAACGACGAACTTGTTCCATGTTCTCCCATCTTAACAATTCTGCAATACATCTTCAAATTCAGCATCATGCACATATTGATCTATGATGGTCTCAAACCAAATATTTTAAAGTCAAGTTGTGAAAGCATAGTATAATGATGAGACATTGTATCAGCAATAACATTTTCTTTACCCTTCTTGTGTTTAATGATATAAGGGAAAGTCTCAATGAATTCAACCCATTTAGCATGTCTATGGTTCAATTTTGCTTGACTTTTAATGTGTTTCAAAGATTCATGATCAGAATGTATAACAAATTCTTTGGGCCATAAATAATGTTGACATGTTTCTAAGGTCCGAACAAGAGCATATAATTCTTTATCATATGTAGAATAGTTCAGACTAGGCCCACTCAAATTTTCAGAAAAGTATGCAACAGGTTTGCCATCTTGTAATAACACTCCTCCTAATCCAATTCCACTAGCATCACATTCAAGCTCAAAAGTCTTATTAAAATCAGGAAATTGGAGTAAAGGAGCATGTGTCAACTTATCTTTCAATACCGTGAAGGATTCTTCCTATGCGGTACCCCAAACAAAAGGAACATCCTTCTATAGAAACCAGCGAGGCCAAGGAAACTCCTCACTTGTGTGACCATTTTGGGCTGCGGCCAACCCTCAATAGCTTCAATCTTGGCTTTATCAACTTCAATTCCCTGTGCAGTAACAACATAGCCAAGAAAAGACACTCGGTCGGTACAAAAGGTGCACTTCCCAAGGTTACCAAACAAACGTGCATCACGTAGTGCAATAAAAACAACACGTAAATGTTCCAAATGTTCCTCCAAAGATCTGTTGTAAATCAGTATATCATCAAAATAGACTACCACAAATCATCCAATTAAAGCACGTAAAACTTCACTCATTAATCTCATGAAAGTACTAGGTGCATTAGTTAACGCAAAAGGCATGACTAACCACTCATATAATCCAAACTTAGTTTTAAATGCCATTTCCCATTCATCTTCCAATTTCATACGAATTTGATGGTATCCACTACGCAAATCAACTTTGGAGAATATTGTAGAGCCACTCAATTCATCAAGCATATCATCTAGCCTAGGAATAGGATGATGATAACAAATAGTAATATTATTAATGCCTCTACAATCAACACACATACACGATGTACCATCCTTTTTAGGCACTATTATAATAGGAACAGCACAAGGACTAAGAGATTCACGTATATAACCTTTGTCGAGTAGCTCCTGTACCTGACGCATAATCTCCTTCGTCTCCTCTGGATTGGTACAGTATCGTGCACGGTTTGGCAGCAACGCACCGGGAATTAATTCAATCTGATGCTCAATCCCTCGAATAGGTGGTAATCCCGGTGGCACATCTTGTGGAAAGACGTCAACGAACTCCTGCAAAATTTTAGTGACAGCAGGAGGCAAAAAGGAAGGCATGTCCTCAAATGAAAATAATGCCTCTTTGCACACAAAAGCATAGCAAACAGATTTGCTGAAATCTAGATCATCAATATCAGATTTGGTGGCAAGTAAACATGCACTTTTCAATTTAATTTCAGAAGCAACACTAGATGGTTTATTATTAGGCTTCATTTGTTGCTCAAATTCTTTTGCCCCAATCTGATTTTCACTCTTATTTTTCTCCTGTTTTGCTTTATTAGCTCTATTAATATCATCTTTCAAAATGGAATCAGGAGTCATAAGAAGCAAAGTAATATGTTTATCCTTATGAACAAGAGTATACTGATTGTTTCTACCATGGTGTACATATTTTTTATCAAATTGCCATGGTCTACCAAGTAATAAGGAACAAGCTTGCACGGGTACCACATCACAATCAACATAATCAGCATATGTAGCTATACTAAATTGCACACGAACAGTATGTGTTACCTTAACCTTGCCACTGTTGTTGAACCATTGAATGTAGTAAGGATGCGGATGTGGTCTTGTGGTGAGAGACAGCTTCTCCACCATCTCCATGCTAGCCAAATTGTTGCGGCTCCCTCCATCTATGATGACGCGAACAGAACGTTCCTTCACAACTCCCTTTGTATAGAACAAATTGTGCCTCTGATTTTGCTCAGCTTGCGTGACCTGCACACTCAAAACACGTTGAGCAACTAAACTTTCATACCTCTCAGCGTCGTTAGCAGCCATGTATTGCGTCTCTTATTCAGAATCATCTCCACCGTGTTCTTCACTTGTAATAAGAGCCAAAGTCTCCTCATCATAGTCACTAGCGGACTCATATCCACCATCCTCAGTAGCAATCATCACATGCTTAGATGGGCATTCTCTCGCATAATGACCTCCACCCTTGCAGCGATGACAAATAATATCATGTGTTTACCCTGTTGATGACATGGATGAAGAAGAGCTCTGTGCAGGCCCAGAAGGTGTGCTATTGGCAGGTAGTAGTTGTTGTGCCTGCTTTCTTGTATCACGGTTGGAGGTGGCAGCTGACGGAGGTGCCGGTGCAATAGAACGTGTGGAAGTAGAAGATGCACGTGGTGTCCATGATGAAGGTCGACCTGCAGAAAAATTAGTCCGCGCCAATGCCTGTCAATCCTGCACTTCACGTTCAGCTTTGCAAGCAAGATGGAATATACGAGTGATATTTTTATACTCCTTATACTCTAACATAGTCTGAATCTCTATATTTAATCCATCGATAAAACGTGCAAGCATAGCTTCATTATCCTCAACTATACCACATCTAATCATGCAAGTTTGCAATTCCTGATAATATTCTTCTACAGAATTTTTTCCTTGTCTTAAACGCTGCAATTTCTGAAGCAATTCACGTTGATAATATGGTGGAACCCAACGAGTATGCATAGCAGTTTTCAAAGCAGCCCAAGTAGCTGGAATAGAATATAATCTACAATGTTCAGACCACCAAACTAATGCAAAACAAGTGAAAGCACAAACAACAACAGCAACACGTCTTTCCTCAGGATATTGTAAACATGTAAAATGTTGTTCAGTTTCTAACTACCAAGTAAGATATATATCAGGAACATATCTACCCTCGAATGGTGGAATATTCAATTTTAGTTTAGGAAGATGGTGTCGGTGCAACAAACCCCAAGTGTGTTTCCTAGACTATACACATGCTAGGAAACAAGGTTGCAACATCCAAGACGAGACCAAGTTGAAGAGATGGCTCTTTGAGAAATCAAAGGGTGGATCAAGAAGACCAAGACAAGCTAAATGAGCAAGTCTCCACTAAGGAGAAACCTCCCTTGCCAGGCAGGTGAGCCCGACGAGGTCGAAGGCACCCCGAAGACAAACCTCAAGACTACCCCGGCAAGCATGCCAGGGACGCCAAGGGCGGACTACCCTGCCAAGGCTCCACCGCTCCACCTCACAGCAACGCAAGTCATCGATTAATGCGGTATCAATCCCCCAAGTGACTAAGTGGCTGTTATTTGACACATGGCAGCCACTTCCGAAGGAAATCACCTCCAAATGACACCCGTCCAGAGACATGTCAAGCAGACAGATGAGAAGGTGGCCGAACAGCCCGGCAAGGCTTGCCGGGCATGCCATGATGTGACACTAATCGGCGCATTTAATGCGCTCTGCCCTGTCTGCGGAGTTAGGTATGATAGCACTGTTTGCTATCTAATCAGTACACAATGACTGATTTGCCATTCTGCTGACCCCTTGATCTATAAAAGGAGGGCCATGGAAACCATAGACAGGATTCGGCCCCTTGTACACTCATACGCGCGTAGCTGCTCTCGCCCTGAGGCGGCCCGACCGGGCTAGAGTGCTGCGTCTCCACCACGGTCCTCTCATCAATCCACCAAAGCAGGAGTAGGGTTTTACGCCTCGCGGCGGCCCGAACCTGGGTAAAAACTACCTGTGTGATCTCTGCCGTGCTATGCTACGCACTCCGCTCTTTGTGCAATGTGCCCTTCCCCCCGCCGAACCACAAAGGGGCTGATGGCCCCATAGGTGGCCATGGTTTCCCACGACAGATGGTCATGATCTCGTACCTGAGGTGGTGGTGCAGCAGCCCTACCATTGCGATTATTTGCATGTGGACGACCTAGTGGTGGTGCTGGTGGTTGCACGTAGTTCTGATTTTGATCAACCTCATCCTCATAATCGCCCGCATAATCATCGTCCTCCTCAGCAACAGGAGGAGCCACAGAAGCATCAACAGCAGTAGCAGTGGCACCGGAAATTTGGCCAGGCTCAAGAGGAACACGGACTGCTCGGCAGAGGGCTGTTTCGCGACGTGGAGGTGGTTTTTGTTGTTTTTGTTGTTGTAATGGTGTAGCAGATGCAGGTGGTGGTTGTGGAAGATGCGCGAGTACTTCATCAAACTTGGCGTCCAACTTGGTGACAATTGTCTTCTCAACGTCATCAATCCTCTCTAGTGCCTTACCAAAGCTGGGCCTCACTTGTTCCACCTGTTGACTCAACATTTACTGAAATTTATCATGAAGGTCCTTCTTCATCATGTTCTCCCAGTCAATCTCGTCGGCTTGTGATCCTGCCATGGTTAGCAGCAATAGAAACACACAAGAATATGATCCTACAGACTACTAAAAAGTGGTGGTGGTGGGGTGTCACAAATCCGTCAAACAAATCTCAAATTCTTACCAGTTCTTACCCAGCAGCAGGTGGTGATCGGCAACCGTTGTAGTCAAAACTCTCAAAGCTTGGACAAAGCAATTGCCAGCTGGTGTCAAACGCACGATGTAGATGTATGTGGATCTGGGAAGGCTTATGATATGGTAGCAAAAATGTCAGCAATAATCAATTCAGAGATGCAAAGTTGAATAAACGCTGAATGACGGTACTGTGCTGGTCTTAGGCTAGACCGTGCTAGAGATGTGAGCCTAGAACACTAACAAAATCATGGCGCTGCACGTAAACAAGGGAGGAGCACACTCTGAATCTCTTTTTTTCACTTGTTTCCTCTTTTTTTTGCTCCGCAACAAATTTTTTTCAAAAAAGTCTACAAATGGTCTAAAAATTGCCTAGCCAGAATTTTCCAGACTTAGTTTTTTTTAAAATTGGAACTATTTTTCTACTACTGGTAGCATGAAAGTTGGGGAGTCCAACTTGGTCACGACTCGGAGTATGGCATGATCTAAAAATCGAAAACAAAGGAACAAATACTGGACTCGGACTAGGACCGATGGCGGAGATGAATCTGGTGGAGACTCGGACTGGTGGCGGATATATGTAGGGCGGTGGAACACAGACTGGTGGCGAATCTGTGATGGAAGTGGACTCAGATTAGCGTGATGGCGGTGGATATGTGGTATAGAGCAGCGATGATTACGATGGTGGTATATGGCAGCGGTGATGACGATGGTGGTATATGGCAGCGGTGACGATGATGGTGGTAGTATATGGCAGCGGTGATGACGATGGTGGTATATGGCAGCGGTGATGACGATGGTGCGGCAGCGGCGTGACAACTTGTGAATAGAACTCGAAACTCTAAAGGACTAGACACTAAGACCAGCAACTTGACATGATGATGCAACCACAAATTCAACAAAGCAAAACCATAAAAACATTATGCAAAGGCTCAGATTGGTTCGGATATGATGAACTAACCCTATTTTTTTTGGCTTTTTCATGGACTGTATGTATGAAGAACAGACTCGATCTAAACGATGAAAAACTGGAAAATCTCACCGAGCAACCTAGAAATCTGATACCACTTGATAGAGGCAAAGGTATCCCGTCTTTCGATGAGATGGTTGCTATCGTTTTTGGTGGTGTAGACTTTGATGATCCGTCTACGAACGTGTGAGGATGTCGCGCCTTAGCAATCGCTAAACCAACTCCGAGAGATTATTGACCACGCCGGAGCATGATCAACCTGACCACGAGGGTCTATTTCCTACATGCAAACGAATAACAAGCAAGAAACTGAAATTGCAATCTGGATATTGTGAATATAGGAGGAAAATCTTTATTAATGAGGTGGGGTTCTGTGATGTCTTGGTCTGGTCGTTGAACATAAACGAAGTACGCGAAGTTGCAGCTATGGCGAACTTTTAATCTAAACAAAACCCAAAGTCTAAACGACGCCCTAAGGGATGTATATATGGAGGAGTAGGGGGGAATTTCGCGGCCCCTTGTAGGAGGGGTCCGAAACCAACCCTAACTTTGTTTCCCCACACATACGGACTCTAAAAACATCCTATACTTAAGTGTTTCGAAATTACATGGGCCTGGCCCAAAAATAAGGTGGCGCAGCACCTAAAATAAGCTATGGACGAAATTTATGAAGGGGCATCTTGTATATTTCGTCCTTGTCCTTGTAGGTCATCACGGAGGCTTCAAAGTGCTCAAATATGCACTAGAAACGCCATTCTGGATCCCTTCGGCGCGCGCCTTCATCTCCATGCTTGATCCTGCTCCAGTGTTCATCCCTCTTGTCCATGCTAGGCCCTTCATTAGTAATCAACACAAATGTATCCAATTTAGGCAGCATCATATTCTCATGAACATCAGAATTTTCACCAAGAAACGAAAGTACATGGTCATTTAATTGGCGTGCGCGAGCTCTAGTAATTGGTCCAGTATGTATAGCAGCAGGGGCTGTGGGTGTAATAATGATATTGATGTCCTCATCAATTGGAGGTTTCAATACCTATGAAATTATATGATGAGTGAGAAACTACTATTAAAGTTAAAATAAAAAATTATTAGTGCAATGCTTTATGTGATTTGGGTGCTAGCGTTTCCACGATACAAAAAATTTATGTGATGTGCTATGTTTTACAAATATGGATGAATGTTCTCTTAATTTGCACTTAGTGGATTCCACCATTAAGAAACCTTTTGACACAATAAATGATGTTCTTATTCTTATAAATAGGAATTATGTGTCTACTGATTTCATTGTCCTTGATATTGATTGCAATCTGTCTTGTACCATAATACTCGGTAGGCCTTTCCTATGAACCATAGGTGCTATTATTGATATGAAAGAAGGTAATATAAGATTTCAATTTCCATTAATGAAAGGAATAGAACACTTCCCTAGAAAGAAAATTAAGCCACCATCTGAATCTATTATGAGGGCCACCTATGGAATTAATTTGAAAGATGACAACACTTGAAACTATGCATTACGCCTAGCTAGGGGCATAAAACAATAGCGCTTGTTGGGAGGAAACCCAATAGTTATCTTAGTTTTTCTTGTTGCTTTTTTGTTTTTTGGTGTGCACACAATTATGCTATTGTTATGGTTGTGTTTATGTGTTTAAATTAGTGTTTGGGCCAAGTGAAGCCTTTGGGATGATTTGGATGATAGTTGCTTTGATTATGTGAGAAAACATAAACTTTTGCACCCAGTAACAGAATTTTCCAAATTCACTGAAACGTGATGAAATTCTATTTTTTACAAATGATTGATATACAAATTTCCCATGTTGTCCTAATTGTTCAGAATTTTTTGAGTTACAGAAGTATGGTCATTGTTCGAATCATTACAAACTACTCTGTTTTTGACACATTCTGTTTTCATTGCATTGTTTGCTTGTCTTAATGAATCTATGGGTTGTATCGGGGGGAATAAATCATGGTGAATTTAGAATACAATAGGTATTATGCAATAATAAAATATGAATGGGTTTACAACAGTACGTAAAGTTTATGATTTGCTTGTTATGCTAGAATCTCATGAGTTTTTTGTTGAGTTTTGTGTGCTAAAGTTTTCAAGTTTTGAGTGAGATAACGATGGTTGAAGGAATAAGGAGTGGCAAGACCCTATGCTTGGGGATGCCCAAGGCACCACAAGGTAATATTCAAGGACACCCAAGACTCTAAGCTTGGGGATGTCCCGGATGGCATCCCCTCTTTCTTCTACCAACAATGGGTAAATTACTTGGAGCTATATTTTTATTCATCACATGATATGAGTTTTGCTTGGAGCGTCATGTATTATATGAGTCTTTGCTCTGTTTGCTTTTTATTTTGCCACAATCATCTTTGCTGGACACACCTTTTTGAGAGGGACACTCATTATTCATGATTTGTTAGAATACTCTATGTGCTTCACTTATATCTTTTGAGCTAGGTAGTTGCTCTAGTGCTTCACTTATATTTTTTAGAGCACAGCGGTGGTTATATTGAAGAAATAGTTGCACTATCATGCTTCACTTATCACTACTGGAATCAGAGAATTTGCCATCAGCCAGTTCTTTGTCGTCTGCTAGCGGACAGCACAGAAGGTCTTTGCCGTCCGCTTACAAAAAACAGGCGACAAAGAACTGGCTGATGGCAAAGATACAGTTTGCCATTAGCCAGTTCTTTGTCGTCTGCTAGCTGACGGAAAAGTCACCAAAAGAAGATGGCAAAGAGGTGGGTGGGGTCCACTGGAGGCCAGTGCTGGGCAGTACACTCTAACGGCCCACCCCCACCTCTTTGCCGTCCGCTAGCGGATGGCAAAGAAATCAGTTCTAACGGTCCACCCCCACCTCCCACTCCTCTCCCTCTCTTCTCTCTCTCTGTCTCTCTCTCCCCCAACCCCCACCGCACCCGGACGCCGCCCCCGACACCCACCGCCCCCGCCGCACCTGACCCCCCACCGCCCCGGCCCGCCGCCCGTCGGCCACGATGCCCCGCGCCCCGGCCAGCAGCCCAGCTTCCCCGACCCCACCGCCCCGCCACACCTGACCCGCTGCCGCCCCGACCCGCTGGCCATCGACCACGATACCCGACCGCCCCGGCCAGCCGCCCAGCTCCCCCGATGCCCCATCGGCCCCGCGGGTCGCTGCGGCCGCCCCGACGCCCTGCAGGTGAGTTGCTTTGTTCTCTGTTTCTTTTTCTCTGATTTTTTTCAGATTAGGTAGAATAAAAGAAGGTAGAAATAGAAATAGAAGAAAGAAGAAAGAAGAAAAAATAGAAAGGTTAGTGCTAGGTTTAGGTTTAGGTTTAGATAATTAGAAGAAGAAAGATGAAAAAAAGGAGAAGAAAAGAAGAATAAGTAGTAGTAGAAGAAGAAGAAGAAGAAGAAGAAGAAGAAGAAGAGGAAGAGGAAGAAGAGGAAGAAGAAGAAGAAGAGGAGGAGGAGGAGAAGAAGAAGAAAAGAAGAAGAAGAGGAGGAGGAGGAGGAGGAGGAGGAGGAGGAGGAGAAGAACAAGAAGAAGAAGAAGAAGAAGAAGAAGAAGAAGAGAAGAATAAATGATGACTATTTAGGTTAGTGGGTGCATTGGCATCCACGGAAGCCGAAATGACATCTATATAGGTTAGGGGTGCCTCGACGTCGACGGAACCCTGAATGACATATATTTTGGGTAGGAGTGCATCCGCGTGGACGAAACCTTAAATAACGTCAATTATGGTTAGGGCGTACCTCGGCCTCGATGGAACCCTAAATTACAACTATTTAGGTTAGGGGGTGCCTCGGCGTTGATGGAACAATAAATGACAGCTGTTTAGATTAGCGGGTGCCTCGGTGTCGACGAAACTCTAAATGATAACTCTTTAGGTTAGGGGTTGTTGCGGGGAACGAGCAGTGCGAATCATTTTATTACAACTTGGCGGTGGCATCCTGTTGTAAATATTTAGTTATGTTGACGGAAAAAACAATAATGTTATGTTACTCATCCTTGGATTTAAATGTGCAGTTGTTTCATCGCTGCAAGGGTCTGGTGTTCGACGAGCTCCGACCCTGCGTTCGTGGGTGAGCACAAATGACATCTCCTCCTCCCCCCTTCATTTGCTCTATTCCGGTCTTCGTGTCGATGAAACTTGCTAGCTATAGGTGTCTTCAATCATTGGTATGCATGACCAGTATGCGTCTCCTGTTCGAAAGGGTTACATGAATAAGTATGCATGCATTTGCATATTTAAATCATGATTCTTTTGAATTGTCCAACGTTATCCATGGACAGCCCGAGTATGTGTAGATTGGGTTCGTTTTCCCATATGCACTGCTCTGGATCTGATGCATAATTTCATCAGTGCCTCCCTGTTGTTCTCCGAGTACACATCCTCTCTGTTTATTGCCGAGACGTGTATCAGGAGAACAGCGGGGAGGTGCTGCCAAAATTTTGCGTCCGATCCGAAGTAGAGCATGGGAAAACGAACCCAATCTACACATACTCGGGTGGGATTAGGACCTATCTTTACCTATTAGCATGTAGGTTGCATGGACGTAATAAAACTGACAAACTTGATTAACTAATGAATATATATGCTGAATTATATATATATTTCTTGTGTGTCCAGTAGCTAGGCAAGATGAGTGATCATGCGTGGATGTATACCGGTCACACTAGTCAGAAAGACATGACCAATGAATGGTTAACAAAAACCAAGTGGTTTGTGAGAGCCGCATTTGCAAATGGCCAGAGAAAAACCTGGTGCCCCTGTGTCCGGTGCGACAACTTTCAGAAGAGGACAGAGGGTGAAATGGGTAAACACATGCAGAAGTGGGGTTTTACGCCTGATTATACGGTATGGACATTTCATGGTGAGTCTGCCCAACGTGCCAGAGCTGAGGTGGTTCGTTGTTGCCCCAACGAGCATGGTACCGGAATTGAAGACATGGTGGAAGACTTTGATGATGCTCGGGATTCGGACGATGAGATGGAGGAATCTGTAAAGGCCTTCAGTGAAATGTTGGAGTCTTCAAAACGTCCTCTCCATGAGCACAATGAGCTTTGTCGGCTGGATGCCATCGCACAAGTAATGGCTCTGAAGGCTCAATTCAACTTGGGCAGAGAATGCTACGACGCGATGATGACAGTATTTGGACGCGTTCTACCCATTGGCCATGTAATGCCTGCAAATATGTACCAGTCGGATAAAATCCTCTGTGCACTTAAGATGCCCTATGAGAAGATAGATGCATGTGAGAAAGGATGTGCCTTATTTAGGCTTGAGTGTGTGGACTTGAACTATTGTCCCATTTGTAAGTCTTCCAGGTATGTTGTGGTAGACAACGGTATGGGTGAGAAGAGGCAGACCAAAATCCCCGTTAATGTTCTTCGGTATATATGCCAATCGTACCAACACTTCAACGTCTTTTCATGGTCGAAGAGACGGCCAGACAGATGACATGGCACAAAATGGGCAAAAGAACCAAACTAGATGCAGATGGGAATCAGATGATGGTACACACATCGGATGGTTCTGCGTGGAAGCACTCCGATGCATTACATGAGCAAAGAGCGGTAGATCCAAGCCATCCTCAAGTTGCCATCAGCACGGAAGGGTTCAATGTGTTTGGTCTGATGGCCACCCAATACAGTTGTTGCCTATATTTGTCATTCCACTCAATCTCCCCCCGGACAGATTATGCAAAGAAATAACATTTTCCTGACGTTGATAATTCCAGGGCCCAACTATCCGAGGAAGAATATGAATGTGTACATGTAGCCGCTTAAGGATAAATTGCAAGAAGCATGGGATAATGGGATCAAGACATACGACGCCGCTACAAACCAAAACTTCCCAATGCATGTGTGGTACATGTACTCGATGCATGACTTGCTCGCGTATGCGCTATTCGTTGGCTGGTGTGTGCATGGAAGGTTCCCGTGCCCCGCATGCAAGGCAACTCTTCAGTTTTGTTGGCTGCAGGCGGGTCGCAAGTTTTCTTGCTTTGACTTGCATAGACAGTTCCTGGATCCTCGCCATAAGTTTAGAAAAGACAAGAAGAACATCATCAAAGGTAGCATTGTCAAAAACTCTACACCACCTGCGTTGACAGGCCAACAAATGCTGGATCAGTTAAATGCTCTTGAGCCTGATCCAGAGCGTCCAGGGTATTTCAAAGGGTATAATTCCGAACACGCCTGGACTCACAAGACATGCTTGTGGGATCTACCTTACTTCAAAGAACTCCTTTGCCCACACGACATCGACGTGATGCACACTGAAAAGAATATCGCCAAGGCCCTTTTTGGTACATTGTTCGGCATAGAGGGGAAGTCAAAGGATAATCCTAAGGCTAGAGTTGATTAGGAGGCTCTATGTGATAGACCGTTACAAAACATGCAACAACCGAAAGGAAAGCAGAACTGGACGAAGCCAAAGGCATGGTTCAATCTTGGAAGGCCAACTATGAGGGAAATTATCTAGTGGGTGAAAACACACTTGATGTTCCCCGATGGGTATGCAGCGAATCTAAAAAGGGGAGCGAGTCTTGAAAAATTGAAAATATTTAGTCTCAAGAGTCATGATTGGCACATATGGCTTGAGCGAGTAATGCTGGTGATGTTGCGTGGCTTTATCCCTGAGGATGAATGGCTAGTACTGGCAGAGCTGAGCTATTTCTTCTGTGTTCTTTGTGCGAAAGAACTATCGGCTGGCGTGCTAGATGAAATGGAAGAGTTGGCACCGGAGTTGATCTTCAAGTTAGAGAAGATCTTTGCACCGGTCTTCTTTAATCCAATGCAGCATTTTGTTTTGCATCTCCCGACCAAGGCAAGATTTGGGGGGTGTGCAAAATCGTTGGTGCTACGCAATTGAGAGGATGCAGAAGACGCTTCAAGCAAAATGTAAAAATAAACATAGAATTGAAGCATCGATGGCCAAGGCATTCATTACTGAGGAGGCGGCAAACTTCGTGACAGCACACTACAAAGCCAAAAATCATCATTTGCATAATATGAAGCCTCGGTACAATGCTGGCGACCCTAAAAAAGGTGGATCCAACCTCAGCCTATTCAAAGGGAAGCTCGCACCAGCCGGTGCTTCGAAAGAAATAGCGTTGGATGTCGAAGAATGGCGGACCATTTCATTGTATATCTTCAACAACCTAATAGAAGTGCGGTCGTACATCGAGTAAGTTCTCGGTACATTGTTTCGCAACTTCTAATTCCTTTGAACTGCTCTTATTCCCGGATATTTGATACAGTCGATACGTCGCCAAATTCTCGGATGGAGCGGTGATCCAAAAGGATTCCATCAAAGAGTATGAGCTTCTGGCAAAGCATGGAGGCGGCTATCCCGGTTTCATCTCTTGGTTCAAACAAATGGTAATTTCCATTAGACCATTTCATTTCTTCATCTAATTTGCGGCTAATACAACAATCCTTTCATATTAAACTTGTAGGCTAATTCAGAGTCTATGGACGCCGAATTGAGACAAGTCGCTAATGGTTTTGACTATAAGGTCCGTTCATTTGACAAATACGACATCAACGGGTATCACTTTCGTACCTTTGGCAAAGAGCTATCTATGGCCGACTAAAAGTCTACAAATTGTTGTGTCTCTGCTATCGGTGAAGGAGGTACCAAGTATTATGGAAGAGTTGAAGCAATTTATGAACTTCTATTCTATGGTGAAAGCCCACCAAACGTCGTAGTCTTCAAATGTTATTGGTTCCAGCCGAAGGAGACTAGAAGGACTCATGAACATATAGGGCTAGTCGAAATCAAACAAAGCACCCATTTAGATGTTCCCGATGTCTACATTACGGCTCAACAGGCGACCCAAGTTTTCTATCTACCATGGGCCTGCCAAACTGATCCAAATCTGAATGGTTGGGATGTCGTTTATGAAGTGCCGCCACGTGTTAGACCACCTCCCTCCAATGAAGAGGATTATGAACCTCACATTAACCCAGACACATATGAAGGAGAATTCTTCCAAGAAACATGTCTTTCCAAAAAATGTTTCAAGAACCGCTCTACTTCACCCAGAACATTGACGTAGACAGCGACAGTGAATTCGACTTCACCTCTGAGCCGGAACAAGAAGAGCCGGAACAAGAAGAGGTTACTGCCGCGGATGATCGATTACATAAAGGAGGCCTTCCACATGTTGATGCCGCTGAACCCGATGAGCACGTCATTCATGATAGTGATGATGATGATGATGCATTTATTGATCCCGGAGCATATATAGACGATCAAGATTATTATTAGTTCATGTTAGGTATTCAATTTTTATTATATGCATATATATTATTAGTTCATATTAGGTATTCAATTTTTTTATGTTGTACATGATGATGATACACTTAAATTATATACATATTATTATTCATGTCGGTATTCAATTTTTTTATGTTGTACTAATTTTGTTTACTCTTTGTCATGGCAGGTGTTGAAAGATGGTGGGTGTGGGTCCAGAGTGCTCCGAGGCTCCTTCTTCGTTGGCGCGTGGTGGGAGGGGTACTTCCATTCCACCCCAGTCTCTTCGGAGAGCGTTGCTCGACAGTATCCAGACACCGGTGGGCGCTTCTTCATCGGCGTCGTTGCCCACCGGGAGAGGAGGTTGGGGAAAGAAGAGAGCTAGTAGAGGTGCACGTGGCCGCGGGAGAGGTAGGCAGGCTGCTACGCTGTGACGCCCCCGGCTCAATCGTGCACTAATCATACATGCAAATGCACACGATCAAGCCTAAGGACTCACAGGAAGATATCACAACACAACTCTAAAACATAAATAAAGTCATACAAGCTTTATATTACAAGCCAGGGCCTCGAGGGCTCGAATACATAGCTCGATGGCATACAAGCATCAGCGGAAGCATCAGATATCTGAGTACAGATATAGAAGAAAGCACAGAAAGGCCCTTAGAAGGCAGGGCAAAAGAAAAACACTATGATCGAAAGGCGTAGGCCTCCTGCCTGGGGACCCTCCGAACCTACTCCTGGTCGACGGCAAGTTGAAGCAGTATCCACCCTCGGGGTAGTAGTAGTAGTCGATCGTTGGCGGGGTAGCTGTCTCAGTGGCTCCGTCATCTGGTCATGACAAACTGATATGGGGAGAAAAAGAAAACAAAGCAACCGTGAGTACTCAGAAGTACCCAGCAAGCAAGGATCTACACTACATATGCAACACTATCAAAGGAAGGCTGTATATGTGGACTGGGCTGCAGAAATGCCAGAATAGAGAGAAGGCCTAGTCCTATCGAAGACTAGCATCTTCAGTGGTCTTGCAGCAATAGAAGAGAGTAGAACAGTACAATATAAGGTAGCAGTAATGATATCAACCTCACCCAGAGATCCTTTCTCGACTCCCTGCGAGAAAGCAATCCCAGAGCCATACAGTCATCAACCTCGTCCTGAGATCCCTTCTCGACTCCCTGCGAAAAGCAATCCCAGAGCTATAGTATCCAAGTATCCAGTTCTAATTGTATCAATCAGGATACAACTCCGAGTGTCCATTACCGAGGATCCGGCTATGCATAGATTAGTTCTTCCCTGCAGGGGTGCACCAACTTACCCACCATGCTCGCTTAACTCTGGCCAGACACACTTTTCCGGGTCATGCCCGGCCTCGGCCAAACGACACACCGCAACCATACCTAGAGCTCAGTAGAGAGGTCCCCGTCGGTCTACATCCTAAGCACTCAGAGGTCTTGGGCCATTGCCCTGTGCACTCCGAGTCGTTGCGTGCAGGGGGAAGCCAGGCACCAGGGGGGCGCCGGTCCGTCCCGACCGCAATGCTAAACTGGACGTTTGACAAAGCTTTCGGCTGATGCATACGATGCAGAGTGCCCATAACTTTTCCCACGTGATGGTTAGTGCTATCGGGCTAGAGGCCCACTCGAATCAAATATCCAAATCGTTAGTACCTTGGGGTTGCGGTAACGAGCAGAGACTCACGAAAGATGTGACCCCGTCGCCCCGTCTCGAGGACTTGCGGCAAGGGCGAAGAATGCCCGGCCACGCCTCGTATTCATCACTCGGGCACCATCCAGGTAACCCGTCTTCACATCACACGCGGGTACCCCTCAGGGTCGACCCGCCTTTCCAAGTAACAATAGTACAGTCCAAGTATCTGTGTGTCCATAACATTAGGGGAATCCAAGGTATCACCCTCGTTGGATTCCTACTCGATGAATCCGTCAAGGTGAACTCGGAGGAATCACCCTCAATGGGTTCACACTTGAGGTGTTGTACGACGGCGTCGTTATCGGAAGTGGTGAAGGAGGAATCACCCTCGATGACCACGACTGAATAGCTACTCTACAGAGTTAACATCAGAAGTGCTACAAGAGGTTTCACCCTAGGCACTCGATAGTAATGCCGCAGTGTCGTTACAACTAAGGGGTGGTGATGTGCGGTGTCGGGGCCTGGTCTTCAATCCCGTTGATCGGGTCTACAAATAATCCAGCGGGGCAATCGGAATAAGCGGGGTCACTGATAGGTCTCTACCCAGCCTATACTAAGCAGTTTAGGATATGCAGGTAATTATCAACAGCAGGTTACAGTAAAAAGGCTAAGCATCAGAATAGGTAAAGCAGTAGCAGCACCAATTCTAATGCAAGCATGAGAAAATAGAATGGGCGATATCGGGATGATCAAAGGGGGGGGCTTGCCTAGTTGCTCGGCGGTAAGGGCAAGGTCGTCAACGGTGTCTTCGGTCTCCGGAGCTGCGGCGGTACCGGGAACTGCGTCGGGGTCTAACAAGAGAGAAGAGGGGGAGGAAACAGTAAATACTAAGCACACAAGTGCATGACATGTCAATAAGCAGAGCTAGCGGTGTTCTATCATAGTGCTAGGTAATCCCGGCGAAGGGGAAAAACGTCCGGGAAAGTATTCCCAGTGTCTGGCATTTCGGACAGACGAAAAGAGGGGAACGGTTGCATGTTCGGATAGTTAGGGACGTGTAGCGGATGAACGGACCGCGCATTCGGATTTGTCTCGTCGTTCTGAGCAATTTTCATGTACAAATTATTTTCATCGGAATACGGATTAAAAGATATGATTTTCTAAAGTTTTTATTAATTTCTGGAATTATTTTAATTAACTAAACCAACATTATCCAGAACAGTGCTTGTGTGACATCAGCACGACGTCAGCTCTACGTCAGCCAGTCAACTGACCAGTTGACTGGTCAAACTGACTGGTGGGGGCCACCTGTCATTGACTCAGCGACTAACAAACTAATTAATCTAATTAATCTACCAGTGGAGCCTACTGTCAGTGTCAGTAGCTAATTAATAGAACTCTAATCATTTGTTTAACGCTAATTAAGTCAGCGGGACCCACTAGTCAGCGGCCAGTGTGAATAGTGACCATAGTTGACCATGGTCAACTGGGTCAAAGTGGGGCCAGAGGCCCACTGGCAGTGACTACGGGCGGGTCCCACACGACGCCAGCTCAGCGGAGCCGCCGGAGCTGCTCCGGCGAGCCTCCCACGGCGGCAACCTCGCCGGAAGGGCTCGGGATTCTGCTATGATGGTCCAAAAGCGACACGGTTGGGCTCTTTCAAAAGCTGGTGGAGCCGCGCATCAAACTACGGCGTCGGCCCATGCCGGGGAGCTCGGAAACGATGGCTACATCGAGCTCAGGTGGCGGCCAGAATCGGGGTCTAGCGCGTCGAGCGTTCCAGTCGGCTGGTGCGCTAACTAACACTAGGGGGGCACCAGAAGGTTACTCCGAACTCGCCAGAGTGCCTGCCTGGCCATGATCAGGACTATCGGGACGGCGGCGAGCTTGTCTACGGAGTCAGAGCTCTGGCACAGGTGTTGCAGCGTACGGCTTGCCATGGAGCAAAAACAGAGCAACGGACAGGGGAGAAGGGAGGATGCTCATCGTGCGGGCTCACGGAGGCCCCTCGAGTGGACGGTATCGCAGAGACGAGGCAAATTCGACGGTGATCGCCGGAGATGCCGTATACTGGGACGGTTCGATCCGCGAGTTCCGGTGCACCTCAGTTCTTGCTATCAGTCGATGAGGAAGAGGCGGTCGGCGGCGCACCACCCAGACACATCCGTCGAGCTCGGGAACGCCGGTGGCCGCGGTGGTGACGATGGCGCGTCGGCGGTGGCGCTCGGGAGAGATGGGGAAGCGAGGGAGAGTGAGAGGGAGCGAGCGAGGGAGAGCCAGGGGGCCAGGGGCGCACAGGGCTCTGCCCTTTATCCACGGCGAGCGCGGCGATGCGCTATCGTGCAGCGAGGGAGGGGGGCCGGGCTCGGGGGCGTGCGCGTACGCTAGCTGTTCGACAGCGCATCTGCGGCGTCAGGGGGTAGGGGGAGGGGGGCTAGTTGGGCTGGGCCGACTCTGTGCACTGGCTGTCCGGCACAGTGGGCTTCTTCTCTCTTTTCTATTTTCCCTTTTATTTTCTGTTTTGTTGCCTTTTGTCTTTTGTTTTTAACTCAAACAACTTTTGTGAAATATGAGACTAGCCCAAATAAATATGGTGCATTATATGTCACTGCAATAAAATGGTTTTGAGTCCAAAGGTTTTCATTTGGGATTTTATTTAATTAAAAAGGTATGAAATAGTGCTGTTTTACTGCTGTTTGAGTTAGTTAATTAATTTAGTGAATGTTGGTTATGATTTTAGAATTGTCTGTCGAATATTTGCCATTCAATGAACATTTTTGTTTCTGGGTTTGGACAACTTTTATTTTTACTTTAAGTTTGAATTTCCATTTGAATTTGAATTTGAAAAGAGATATGATACTAATGATGATTAATCACTGTTGATCATGATGACATGGCATAATCAAAAGGGTGATTACTGTAGCTTAATACATGGGGTGTTAGAAATCTCCTCTACTAACAAGAATTCTCGTCCCGAGAACTAAGAGGTAGAAGGAAAAAGTTTGGGGTATTCCGCACGAAGATTATCCTCGCGTTCCCAAGTGGCTTCATCTTCAGTATGATTTGACCACTACACTTTGAGGAACTTGGTAACCTTCTGACGGGTCTGACGTTCAGCTTCATCGAGAATGCGGATCGGATGCTCCTTATAAGATAGGTCATCTTGCAATTCGAGCACCTCGTGATCCACTGCTCGGTGCGGAGATTCCTTGAACCATTTACGAAGTTGCGACACATGGAAGACGTCGTGGATATGAGAGAATTGCGGCGGCAACTCCAATTTATATGCCACCTGACCATGTCTAGCAATAATGCGAAAAGGACCAATGTAGCGTGGAGATACTTACCCTTGATTCCGAAACAGTGAGTGCCCTTCATAGGAGTGACACGCAGATAAGCTTGATCACCAGGTTGATAAGTCAAACCCCATCATTTGCGATCATAGTTGCTCTTCTGGCAGTCCTGAGCCGCCTTGAGATTTTCCCGGACAATACAGACTTGTTCTTCGGCATGTTGAATAATATCTGGACCCACGAGCGGTCGTTCCCCAGTTTCTGACCAATTCATAGGGGTTCGACACTTACGTCCATATAGAACTTCAAAGGGAGCCATTTTCAAGATGGCTTGATAGCTGTTGTTATAAGAGAACTCGACATACAGAAGAGATTCTTCCCACTTCTTGCCAAACGATATAACACAAGCCCGAAGCATGTCTTCAAGCAGTTGATTGACTCGCTCGACTTGGCCTAGAGATTGGGGGTGATAAGCTGAACTCCAGGTAATATGAGTTCCCATGGCTTCTTGGAAACTTTCCCAGAACTTTGAGGTGAAAAGACCGCCACGGTCCGAACTGATCTCCTTCGGAATACCGTGGAGTGAAACAATTCTGGAGATATACAATTCTGCTAACTGACTAGCAGTGATAGTCTCCTTGACAGGCAGAAAGTGTGCAACCTTAGAGAGTTGGTCGATGACTACAAGAATAGCATCGTGACCCTTCTATGACCTAGGAAGGCCAGTAATGAAATCCATTTGCACTTTATCCCATTTCCATAAAGGAATAGGTAACGGTTGCAGAATTCCAGCAGGCTTCTGATGTTCTACTTTAACGCGACGGCAAACATCACATTCAGCAACATATCGAGCAATGTCCTACTTCATTTTAGACCACCAGTACCTTTGACGGAGATCACGATACATCTTGGTGCTACCCGGATGAATAGACAATGGTGTGTCATGTGCCTCCTTCATGACCTTGTCAGTCATAAGCTCGAATCGAGGTACGACGATGCGGTCTCTGAAATACAAGGTTCCATCTCCAGACAGCGAGAAATCCCTGTACTTTTGAAGGTGAAGATCTTTCTTCATGAGATCAATTTTAGCATCTTTAGCTTGCGCATTCTTAATAGCTTTCTCAAGATCTGGTTGTATCACAAGGTTATTAAGAGAGCCCTGTGGAACAATAAGTAGATTCAGCTTACACAGTTCTTCAAAAAGACGAGGTTGAGCTCGCCTAACCATGAGGTTGTCGCAATAGGACTTGCGGCTTAAGGCATCAGCCATCACGTTAGCCTTGCCAGGGGTATAGGAAATACCCAAATCATAGTCCGCAATGGCCTCCATCCATCTTTGCTGATGGAGGTTTAGAGATGGTTGAGTGAACAAGTACTTCAGACTTTTATGATCCGTGTAGATCTCACAACGATTACCGAGAAGGTAATGTCGCCGCAACTATAGTGCATAGATGACAGCAGCTAGTTCTAGATCATGTACCGGATAATTCTCTTCATGTGGGCGCAACTGACGAGAGCCATAGGCAATCACTTTACGCTCTTGCATTAGGACACAGCCTAATCCTTCACGGGATGCGTCACAATAAATCACAAAGTCTTTGCGGGTATCTGGAGGAGATAGTACTGGGGTAGATGTCAGCTTGTCTTTGAGTGCTTGAAAACTTTCCTGACATTTTTCTGTCCATTCAAATTTAACGCCCTTGTGAAGCAGATCAGTCAAAGGCTTAGCAATCTTAGAAAAGTTCTCGACAAATCGACAGCAATAGCTTGCAAGGCCAAGAAAACTTCTCACTTGCTTGACGTTCTTCGGAGGAGTCCAGTCAAGAATAGCCTGAAATCGTTCTGGGTTAACAGCAATTCCATCCTTGGAGATCACATGACCAAGATACGTTACTTTAGAAAGCCAGAATTCACATTTGGAGTATTTGGCATACAACTGGTGTTCTCGGAGCCTTTCCAGTACAAGACGGAGGTGTTCGGCATGTTCTTCTTTATTCTTAGAATAGACCAGAATATCATCCAGATATACCACGATGAATTTGTTGAGGTAATCCATGAAGATGTAATTCATCAGACGGGAGAATGTGGCTGGAGCATTGGTTAAGCCGAAGGACATGACCGTGTACTCGTAGGAGCCATAGCGAGTAACAAATGCAGTCTTGGGAATATCCTCTTCACGAACACGGATCTGATGATAACTCAACCTCAAATCAAGTTTAGAGAATACCGATGATCCAGCAAGTTGATCATACAAATCATTGATCCGAGGAAGCGGATATTTATTTTGAATTGTGGCTTGGTTAATGGGCCGATAATCCTGAACCAATCGGTTAGTTCCATCCTTCTTCTTAATGAAGAGTGAAGGTGCTCCCCAAGCAGAGGAATTGGGGCGGATGAAACCTTTCTTAAGTGACGTGTCGATTTCCTCCTTAAGTTCATGAAGGTGGTGCGGAGGCATTTTATAAGGACGCTTCGCAATTGGAGTTGTGCCTGGTTTCAAGTCGATGACAAACTCAACAGCTCTAGCAGGCGGTATTCCTGGAAGTTCTTCTGGAAAGACGTCTTGAAAATCACGAACAACTGGAACGTTCTCGATGCCTTCAAGGGGTGAGGCATTCAATGCATTCAAAACATATATTTGAGTCTCAGCATCCTGAGCTATTCGGGCTGAGTATTTGACTGTCTGGCCAGAAGGGTGAGTGAGTTGGACTGTCTTAGTAGCGCAATCAATCAAAGCATTATGGGCTGTCAACCAGTCCATACCGAGAATGATGTCTATGTCGGAAGGTCCAAGAGCAATAAGGGAAGCAGTGAACATCAACCCTTCAATTTTGATCTGATTGTTGTGATTTACCATCTTGGTTTGCCACCTGGAACGGGGAGTGATAATATCTAAAGGTGTGGGCAATAACTCTAGAGGTAGCTCATGCCGCTGAGCAAATTGCTGAGACACAAAGGAATGTGATGCCCCAGAATCAAATAGAACAGAAGCTGCAACTGAATTAACTGACAGAGTTCCCATCACGATTTTAGGAGACTCACGAGCTTCTCCCATTTTGACGTGAGTAACCTGGCCTCGGTCCATAGCAGACATCCTGGCTTTACGATTTCTACAACGATGGGTTCGATGGCCCTTCGTACGACCATCAGGAGGACGTGGTGCATCCTGAGGAGAAGCCATAACATTAGGCAGTCCTTCATGAACCGTTAGCTGTCTCGGCGGTGAAGGCAGACGAGGTGCAACATATGACGGCCTGGGTGTTGGAGCAGGTCGGTGGTAAACATTGTGTGGAATCCACACTCGACGTTTCTGAACAGACTGACCCGAGGATGGGCCAACGCCATGAGTGCTCTTGAGCGACTCTTGGTACTTAGTCAGAGCTATTTCAACTTGGAAAGAATTGCTGACAAGCGTTGCGAAGTCTGTGCAATCATGGATGGCAAGTGCAAGGTTTATATCAGTACGTAGTCCTTCACAGAATTTCTCCTGCTTGCGTGCGTCAGTGCAGACGTCATCTTCAGCATAGCGGGACAATTCAAGAAATTTCCTCTGATATTCATCCATAGTCATTGTGCCCTGAGAGAGTTTGCGGAACTCCTGCTTCTTCTGGTCCATCAGACCTTGAGGAATGTACCATGCATGAAAAACTGACTGAAATTCCTGCCAAGTGGTTATTGATTCAGTAGGCAACATACCCTTGTGGTTTTCCCACCATTGAGCAGCTGATCCCCTCAGGTGATACGTCGCATAGGTGACATAACTGTTAGGGTTAACACTAGCCGACTTCATCTGAAAGGCAATGTCACGGAGCCAATCATCAGCATCCATTGGATCAGTCGAGCTGCGAAAAGTGGACGGATTGAGGCGCACGAATTCTGGCAGAGTTATTGGTGTAGGCTGTTGATGAGCATTCTGAGTTGGGAATTGATCCATTAGTCCGGTCATAAACTGACGGTTGAGTTCAAACTGCTGCATCATTGCGGCAATATAGGGTGGAGGTGAAGGATCGTCGGCCATCCTGCCAATTTAACAGGGGCAGTTTAGTAATAACAACTGCATGTGTATAGAGTTCATGATGTAACATGGGGAATGAATAGGATGGGCATTAGATATATGATAGTAGTCGTTAAAGACATACCAATCCATGCACAGAGTTGGATTCAAACGGATAGTACGCGCCCGGGAATGCTCGCAGCTAGACAAACTAGGCGGCGCGCAGGCACGCGGTAGGGAAGTACACAACGAGACATAGCAAAGGCTACATCAACGTCGGAGAAAACTGTTGGGGCGAGGAATCTGCAAGTGAAACACAGGGTGCCCTCGATAAGAGAATCCTGCAAGCAGAACCTGGCCCGCAATCTTGAAGGAAGGGGGGAAATTTTCAGAACACCGAGTGGATGTGATCACGAGAACCTAATGTTGGAGTTAGTAAAATTTTAACCCGAATAGAAGAGAGATCAGAGTCCCAGAGTAAAGGTCAAGGAGTAAAAGATCCTAATACCACCCATTTGGCGACGTGGGCCCGTAAGCCACACAGCCATGTTAGTAAAACGATGTTGGACCACTAGACTCAACTTCGGCCAAGGAGGTGGAAAGGGGGTTTCCTACAGTCAGTCGGCTCTGATACCAACTTGTGACGCCCCCGGCTCAATCGTGCACTAATCATACTCGCAAATGCACACGATCAAGCCTAAGGACTCACGGGAAGATATCACAACACAACTCTAAAACATAAATAAAGTCATACAAGCTTTATATTACATGCCAGGGCCTCGAGGGCTCGAATACATAGCTCGATGGCATACAAGCATCAGCGGAAGCATCAGATATCTGAGTACAGATATAGAAGAAAGCACAGAAAGGCCCTTAGAAGGCAGGGCAAAAGAATAACACTACGATCGAAAGGCATAGGCCTCCTGCCTGGGACCCTCCGAACCTACTCCTGGTCGACGGCAAGTTCGAAGCAGTAACCACCCTCGGGGTAGTAGTAATAGTCGATCGTCGGCAGGGTAGCTGTCTCAGTGGCTCCGTCATCTGGTCACGACAAACTGATATGGGGAGAAAAAGAAAACAAAGCAACCGTGAGTACTCAGAAGTACTCAGCAAGCAAGGATCTACACTACATATGCAACATTATCAAAGGAAGGCTGTATATGTGGATTGGGCTACAGAAATGCCAGAATAGAGAGAAGGCCTAGCCCTATCGAAGCCTAGCATCTTCAGTGGTCTTGCAGCAATAGAAGAGAGTAGAACAGTACAATATAAGGTAGCAGTAATGATATCAACCTCACCCAGAGATGCTTTCTCGACTCCCTGCGAGAAAACAATCCCAAAGCCATACAGTCATCAACCTCGTCCTGAGATCCCTTCTCGACTCCCTGCGAGAAGCAATCCCAGAGCCATAGTATCCAAGTATCCAGTTCTAATTGTATCAATCAGGATACAACTCCGAGTGTCCGTTACCGAGGATCCAGCTATGCATAGATTAGTTCTTCCCTGCAGGGGTGCACCAACTTACCCACCACGCTCGCTTAACTCCGGCCGGACACACTTTTCCGGGTCATGCCCGGCCTCGGCCAAACGACACACCGCAACCCTACCTAGAGCTCAGCAGAGAGGTCCCCGTCGGTCTACATCCTAAGCGCTCAGAGGTCTTGGGCCATCGCCCTGTGCACTCCGAGTCGTTGCGTGCAGGGGGAAGCCAGGCACCAGGGGGGCGCCGGTCCGTCTCGGCCACAATGCTGAACTAGACGTCTGACAAAGCTTTCGGCTGATGCATACGATGCAGAGTGCCCATAACTTTTCCCATGTGATGGTTAGTGCTATCGGGCCAGAGGCCCACTCGAATCAAATATCCAAATCGTTAGTACCTTGGGGTTGCGGTAACGAGCAGAGACTCACGAAAGATGTGACCCCGTTGCCCCGTCTCGAGGACTTGCAGCAAGGGCCAAGAATGCCCGGCCATGCCTCGTATTCATCACTCGGGCACCATCCAGGCAACCCGTCTTCACATCACACGCGGGTACCCCTCAGGGTCGACCCGCCTTTCCAAGTAACAATAGTACAATCCAAGTATCCGTGTGTCCATAACATCAGGGGAATCCGAGGTATCACCCTCGTTGGATTCCTACTCGATGAATCCGTCAAGGTGAACTCGGAGGAATCACCCTCAATGGGTTCACACTTGAGGTGTTGTACGACGGCGTCGTTATCGGAAGTGGTGAAGGAGGAATCACCCTCGATGACCATGACTGAATAGCTACTCTACAGAGTTAACATCAGAAGTGCTACAAGAGGTTTCACCCTCGGCACTCGATAGTAACCCTGCAGTGTCGTTACAACTAAGGGGTGGTGATGTGCGGTGTCGGGGCCTGGTCTTCAATCCCGTTGATCGGGTCTTCGGATAATCCAGCAGGGCAATCAGGATAAGCGGGGTCACTAATAGGTCTCTACCCAGCCTATACTAAGCAGTTTAGGATATGCAGGTAATTATCAACAGCAGGTTACAGTAAACAGGCTATGCATCAGAATAGGTAAAGCAGTAGCGGCAGCAATTCTAATGCAAGCATGAGAAAATAGAATGGGCAATATCGGGATGATCAAAGGGGGAGGCTTGCCTGGTTGCTCGGCGGTAAGGGCAAGGTCGTCAATGGTGTCTTCGGTCTCCGGAGCTGCGGCGGTACCGGGAACTGCGTCGGGGTCTAACGAGAGAGAAGAGGGGGAAGAAATAGTAAATACTAAGCAAACAAGTGCATGACATGTCAATAAGCAGAGCTAGCGGTGTTCTATCGTAGTGCTAGGTAATCCCGGCGAAGGGGAAAAACGTCCGGGAAAGTATTCCCATTGTCCGGCATTTCGGACAGACAAAAAGAGGGGAATGGTTGCATGTTCGGATAGTTAGGGACGTGTGGCGGACGAACGGACCACGCATTCGGATTCGTCTCGTCGTTCTGAGCAATTTTCATGTACAAATTATTTTCATCGGAGTTACGGATTAAAAGATATGATTTTCTAAAGTTTTTATTAATTTCTGGAATTTTTTTTATTAACTAAACCAACATTATCCAAAACAGTGCTTGTGTGACGTCAGCACGACGTCAGCTCTACGTCAGCCATTCAACTGACCAGTTGACTGGTCAAACTGACTGGTGGGGGCCACCTGTCATTGACTCTGCGACTAACAAACTAATTAATCTAATTAATCTACCGGTGGGGCCTACTGTCAGTGTCAGTAGCTAATTAACAGAACTCTAATCATTTGTTTAACGCTAATTAAGTCAGCGGGACCCACTAGTCAGCGGCCAGTGTGAACAGTGACCGTAGTTTACCACGGTCAACTGGGTCAAAGTGGGCCCAGAGGCCCACTGGCAGTGACTACGGGCGGGTCCCACACGACGCCAGCTCAGCGGAGCCGCCGGAGCTGCTCCGGCGAGCCTCCCGCGGCGGCAACCTCGCCGGAAGGGCTCGGGATTCCGCTATGGTGGTCCAAAAGCGACGCGGTTGGGCTCTTTCGAAAGCTGGCGGAGCCGCGCATCGAACTACGGCGTCGCCCATGCTGGGGAGCTCGGAAACGATGGCCACGGCGAGCTCAGGCGGCGGCCGGAATCGGGGTCTAGCGCGTCGAGAGTTCCGGTCGGCTGGTGCGCTAACTAACACTAGGGGGGCACGAGAAGGTTACTCCAAACTTGCCAGAGTGCCTGCCTGGCCATGACCAGGACTATTGGGACGCCGGCGAGCTTGTCTGCGAAGTCAGAGCTCCGGCACCGACGTTGCAGCGTACGGCTTGCCATGGAGCAAAAACAGAGCAACGAACAGGGAGAGAAGGGAGGATGCTCACCGTGCGGGCTCACGGAGGCCCCTCGAGTGGACGGTAGCGCAGAGACGAGGCAAATTCGACGGTGATCGCCGGAGATGCCGTATACTGGGACGGCTCGATCCGCGAGTTCCAGTGCACCTCAGTTCTTGCTATCAGTCGATGAGGAAGAGGCGGTCGGCGGCGCACCACCCAGACACATCCGTCGAGCTCAGGAACGCCGGTGGCCGCGGTGGTGACGATGGCGCGTCGGCGGTGGCGCTCGGGAGAGATGGGGAAGCGAGGGAGAGCGAGAGGGAGCGAGCGAGGGAGAGCCAGGGGGGCCAGGGGCGCACGGGGCTCTGCCCTTTATCCACGGTGAGCGTGGCGACGCGCTGTCGTGCAGCGAGGGAGGGGGGCTGGGCTCGGGGGCGTGCGCGTACGCTAGCTATTCGACAGCGCATCTGCGGCGTCAGGGGGTAGGGGAGAGGGGGGGCTAGTTGGGCTGGTCCGACTCTGTGCACTGGCGGTCCGGCATAGTGGGCTTCTTCTCTCTTTTCTATTTTCCCTTTTCTTTTCTGTTTTGTTGCCTTTTGTCTTTTGTTTTTAACTCAAACAACTTTTGTGAAATATGAGACTAGCCCAAATAAATATGGTGCATTATATGTCACTGCAATAAAATGGTTTTGAGTCCAAAGGTTTTCATTTGGGATTTTATTTAATTAAAAAGGTATGAAATAGTGCTGTTTTACTGCTGTTTGAGTCAGTTAATTAATTTAGTGAATGTTGGTTATGATTTTAGAATTGTCTGTGGAATATTTGCCATTCAATGAACATTTTTGTTTCTGGGTTTGGACAACTTTTATTTTTACTTTAAGTTTGAATTTCCATTTGAATTTGAATTTGAAAAGAGATATGATACTAATGATGATTAAGCACTGTTGATCATGATGACATGGCATAATCAAAAGGGTGATTACTGTAGCTTAATACATGGGGTGTTACATACGCCTTCCTCGCTGCCACTCCTAGCTGATTCAACCGAGCACAGGACTACTAGGGTGGACACGTCTAAGGTGGAGGCTATGCGGACTTCGGTCCACGAGCCTCGGGTCGATGGGCCTTCGGCCCACGAGACTCTGGACCAGGATACATCCTAGGAGACGTCCGGATGGGGTACCTAGCCGGATCCACCTGAGGGGCCGAGTGGCCATGCTGATGGTGGCAGGGATCGGTTTTCTGATGGCGAGGGCGAGGTGGTTGAGGGGGGCACCGTCTACCAGCATGGTAGTACATGGCTCCCACCCGTGCCGGCGACCCGCAAGCAGAGGTGGTTGATTAGGCCTGATGGGGAGAAGTAAGTGCATTTACTCTTTTTTAACCTGTTGCCTTCACGTTTCTTCAAATATCTAATGTGTTGGCCTTGTCATAATGTAGGGGTTGGCTACACGCCAAGGATGTCCGCAGGCCCAACCAAGTCCTTGGTGTGATTTGCCGACAAAACTTCCCGGGGTTTGTCACATTGCCCGGTGAGGGTCAGCTTCCACAGCTAGGATTGAGCTGGGAACACTACTTGGTTGCCCCGGCCCCGCCGGAGGAGATGATCGACGGTGTCTTGTGCTGCACGAGGGCCGACATGGTGATTAGAAAGTTTTGGGTAATTTCTCCTTTACACAATTAAATATCAACGATAGCTAGTTATTGTACTAATCAGTGTTGTCTCGTTTGATTGCAGACCTTCTACAGGTGTGGGGAGGGATACGAGGAGGCCGTGGCACAGGTTATCGATGCCGAGTGCAAGCGCCTACTACAAAACTTACGGCACGAGGCTCGGCCACAGGTTGTTCGAGACAACTATGCCTCGCGTGGGGTTAAGAAGGACAAGGCATCGTGCCGCGCAAAGTTTCTGAAGAAGGAGCAGTACATGAAGGTAATTACCTATTCTTAAGGCCTTGTACTTAGTTTCCTTGATTTGATTCGTAGGCGTAGCGCTCCAATTTCTCTTTACTAACTTAGGTGCCCCTGAGATGGTGTGCGGATAAGATGGATTCTTGGGAGGCGTTGGTGGATGAGTGGTGCTCAGACGAATGGCTAGCCGTCCACAACAATGCCAAGGACCGGCGTGCCAAAATGGTTGGTGTGCCACACCATCAATGCAGTGCCAACTTATATAAGTTTGGGTGGAACTGGGTATGTTGTTTGCTTCATGATTCATGCAATTCATTCTTCATGCTTGCTTGAGCCCTTTAATTACTAATACTTTGTTCCTCTATTTTAGGCGCGACACAATAACACAGAGGTGCCAGAGGTGTACGACCTCTATGCCATGGCCCATACTGCCTCGTACAAGAAGGCCAAGGCATTCTCTGCGTCTGACCTCGATCATCCAGAGAACTTCACCAACATCTCCTCCAACCACAAGCTCGTGAGGTATAGAGATGAGGGGAAGGCGAGGAAAGGGGAGGCATTTAACCCGAGCCAGCATCCCTTTGATCCAGAGTTGGTGATGATATCTGGTGGCGGGAGGCCCCATGGCTCGATAGCCATTGGAGATGGACTTATACATTGTCCTCGCACTCTCCCGGAGATCAAGGCGCACCAAACAAACTCCTATCCTGAGATAAGGCCTCGTCCCCGGCTAGTCGAGCTTACCATCGAGGTTAGTTATACGGTGATGAGGACATCAATACCATTGTTACACACACAGCCCCTGCTGCTATACATAGCTCGCGCACGCCAATTAAATTATCAGGTACTTTCGTTTCTTGGTAATGATTCTAATGTTCATGAGAATATGATGCTTCCTAAATTGGATACATTTGTCTTGCTTACAAATGAAGGGCCTAGCTTGGACAAGAAGGATGAACATTGGAGCAAGATCAAGCATGGAGATGATGGCATGCGCAAGGGGAACAAGAATGGAGTTACAAGTCATGATTTCAGGACTTTGAAGCCACGATAATGAGTGCATGAAGCCTTGGATGAAATATACAAGATGCCACTTCATAAATTTCGTCCACAGGCTATTATAGGTGATGCGTCACCTTATTATTGGGCCAGGCCCATGTAATTTCAAAATACTTGAGTATAATCTGTTTTTAGAGTCCGTATGTGTGGGAAAACAAGAGATAGGGTTGGTTTTGGACCCCTCCTCCAAGGGCCACGAAATCCCCCCCCCCCTCTTCCTCCATATATACAGCCCTTAGGGCACCATTTAGACTTTGGGTTTTGTTTAGATTAAAAGTTCACCATAGCTGCAACTTCGCGTACTTTGTTTGTGTACAAGGACCAGACCAAGATGTCACAGAACCCTAGCTTGATGAATAAATCTTTCATCTTATATTCGCAATATCTAGATTGCAATCTTAGTTTCTTGCTTGTTCTTCATTTGCTTGCAGGAAATAGACCTTCATGGTCAGGTTGATTGTGCTCCGGCGTGGTTAATAACCTCTCAGAGTTGGTTTAGCGATTGCTAAGGCACGACGTCTTCCCACGTTCGTAGTCGGATTGTCAAAGTCGACTCCCATAGAAAATGATAGCTATCTCATCGAAACATCAGGACACCTTCAACTCTATCAAGTGGTATCAGATTTCTAGGTTGCTCGGTGAGATTTTACAGTTTTTCGTAGTTTAGATCGAGTCTGTTCTTCATACCTACAGTCCACGAAAAAGCCACAAAAAATTAGGGTTAGTTCATCATATCCGAACCAGTGTGAGCCTTTGCATAGTGTTTACAGTATTTTGCTTTGTTGAATTTGTGGTTGCATCGTCGTGTCAAGTTGCTGGTCTTAGCGTCTAGTCTTTTAGAGTTTCGAGTTCTGGTCATAAGTTGTCACGCCGCCGCCGCACCATCATCATCGCCCCTGCCATGTACCTTCACCGATCCGTATCCATATACCACCACCGATCGGTATCCAACCACCGCTGCCATATACCACCACCGCTGCTATATCCTACCACCATATATCCACCACCAATCCGAGTTCTTTTCATATTAGGTTTGTTTTCGACATCCATCTATTTTCCGATTCGTGTTTCCTTGCCTGAGTAGGTCTCGGCGAAAAAATAAGAGACTGGAGACCCTCGGGCAGTTTTTAGGCCAAAATTTCGGCAATCGAAAATATTTTCTCCCTATCCTGTTTTTAGGTCCCTGGGAGCGTTTTGAGACAGTCGCCATCATAGTGATTTTTTGTCGCACTGCCCTGGTTTCCGAAAAAATAGTCAAGAAAATTTTGTCCCTATCCTGTTATTTTGACTTGGGAAGAGTTTTGAGACATTCGCCATTATAGTGTTTTTTCGCAAAAAAAAAGAGCGCAAAAGAAGAGCGAATTTTTTTCCAGATTGTGCTTTTCCCTTGTTTACGTGCCGCGCCGTGATTTTCTTAGTGTTCTAGGCTCGCGTCTCTAGTACGGTCAAGCCTAGGACCAGCACAGTACTGTCGTTGAGCGTTTTGTTGCTCGCTTCACTACATGTCAAAAAGCTAAGTCATGACTCAATCCTCATGGTTTATATATGCCTTTGCCTGTACCTAGTGTTCCTTGGGAGGGTATATCTATGGATTTTGTTTTAGGATTACCTCGAACAAAGAAGGGGAGGGATAGCATATTTGTTGTCGTGGATAGGTTCTCGAAAATGTTGCTGATTTGTTCTTTCGCGAAGTTATTTGCTTGCATGGTGTGCCACATACTATTGTTTCAGATCGTGATACTAAATTTCTTAGCCACTTTTGGAGATGTTTATGGGCTAAGTTGGGAACTAAACTGTTTTTTAGTACTACCTGTCGACCCCAAACCGATTGAAAACTGAAGTAGTCAATAGAACATTGTCTACTATACTTAGGGCTGTTTTGAAGCATAACAAGAAAATGTGGGAAGAATGCTTGCCTCATATTGAATTTGCTTATAACCGTTCGCTGCATTCTACTACTAAGATGTGCCCTTTTGAAATTGTATATGGTTTCCTACCTCGTGCACCTATTGATTTGTGGCCTCTTCCATCTTCGGAGAAGGTTAATTTTGATGGTAAAGAACGTGTTGAATTGATCTTAAAAATGCATGAGTTAACTAAGGAGAACATTGAGCATATGAAAGCTAAATATAAACTTGCTGGAGATAAGGGTAGAAAACATGTTGTGTTTGCAACTGGCGATCTTGTTTGGTTACATTTGCGTAAGGATAGATTTCTTTATTTGCGCAAATCAAAGCTAATGCCACGTCCTGATGGTCCTTTTAAGGTGCTAGAGAAAATAAATGATAATCCATATAAACTTGAGCTGCCTGCAGAACTTGGGGTTAGTCCGACTTTTAACATTGCAGATTTGAAGCCTTATTTGGGTGAGGAAGATGAGCTTCCGTCGAGGACGACTTCATTTCAGGAAGGGTAGGATGATGAGGACATCAATACCATTGTTACACCCACATCCCCTACTGCTATACATACTAGACCAATTACTAGAGCTCGCGCACGCCAATTAAATTATCAGGTACTTTCGTTTCTTGGTAATGATTATAATGTTCATGAGAATATGATGCTGCCTAAATTGGATACAATTGTCTTGCTTACAAATGAAGGGCCTAGCTTGGACAAGAAGAATGAACATTGTGAAGGAAATATGCCCTAGAGGCAATAATGAAGTTGTTATTTTATATTTCCTTATTCATGATAAAGGTTTATTATTCATTCTAGAATTGTATTGATCGGAAAATTAAATACATGTGTGAATACATAAACAAATACCGTGTCCCTAGTAAGCCTCTACTAGACTAGCTCGTTGATCAAAGATGGTTAAGGTTTCCTAACCATAGACATGTGTTGTCATTTGATAACGAGATCACATCATTAGGAGAATGATGTGATGGACAAGACCCATCCGTTAGCTTAGCATATTGATCGTTCAGTTTATTGCTATTGCTTTCTTCAGGTCAAATATATATTCCTTCGACTATGAGACTATGCAACTCTCGGATACCGAAGGAATACCTTGTGTGCTATCAAACATCACAAGTAACTAGGTGATCATAAAGATGCTCTACAGGTATCTCCGTAGGTGTTTGTTGAGTTAGCATAGATCGAGATTAGGATTTGTCACTCTGAGTATCGGAGAGGTATCTCTGGGCCCTCTCGGTAATACACATCATAAGAAGCCTTGCAAGCAAAGTGACTAAGGTATTAGTTGCAGGATGATGTATTACGGAATGAGGAAAGAGACTTGCCTGTAACGAGATTGAACTAGGTATGAAGATACCGACGATCGAATCTCGGGCAAGTAACATGCCGATGGACGAAGGGAATTACGTATGTTGTCATAAGGTTTGACTGACAAAGATCTTCGTAGAATATGTAGGAGCCAATATGGGCATCCAGGTTCTGCTATTGGTTATTGACCGGAGAGTTGTCTCGGTCATGTCTACATAGTTCTCGAACTCGTAGGGTCTGCACGCTTAACGTTCGTTGACGATATAGTGTTATATGAGTTATATGATTTGGTGACCGAATGTTGTTCGGAGTCCCGGATGAGATCACGGACATGACAAGGAGTCTCGAAATGGTCGAGAGGTAAAGATTGATATATAGGACGATGGTATTCAGACACCGGAATAGTTTCGGAGTGCACTGGGTCATCGGGTCACCGGAAGGGGTTCCGGACACCTCCGGTAAGTGTATGGGCTTAATGGGCCAAAGGAGGGGACAGACCTGCCCACTAAGGGGCTGGTGAGCCCCTCTACATGGCTGGCCAACCCTAGGGGAAGGAAAGGGGAGGGGTGGCCCCTCCTGCCTTTCCCTCCTCGTGAGAGAAAGGAAAGTGGGGGGCGCTTCCTCCTCCTGCCTTCCTCCCGCAATCATATATGGAAAGAGGGGGCGCGGCTTGGGGAAGTCCCCAGGTAGGATTCGGCCCTACTTGGGGCGCCCATTAGCCTCTCCCCTCTCCCCCCACCTATATATATGTGGGAGGGGCGCCTAGCACAAAAACGACAATTGCATAGCCGTGTGCGGCACCCCCCCTCCACCGTTTACACCCTCGGTCACATTTTCGTAGTGCTTAGGCGAAGCCCTACGGAGATAGCTTCACCATCACCGTTACCATGCCTTCGTGCTGCCGGAACTCATCCACTACCTCGCCATCTTGCTGGATCAAGAAGGTGGAGGACGTCACCGAGCTGATCGTGTGCTGAACGCGGAGGTGCCGTACGTTCGGTACTTGATCGGTTGGAGTGCGAAGAAGTTCGACTACATCAACCGCGTTACTAAACGCTTCCACTTATGGTCTATGAGGGTACATAGACACACTCTCCCCTCTCGTTGCTATGCATCTCCATGGATAGATCTTGCGTGTGCATAGAATTTTTTTTGTTTTCCATGCAACGTTTCCCAACAGTGGCATCCGAGCCAGGTCTCTGCGTAGATGATATGCACGAGTAGAACACAAAGAGTTGTGGGCGGTGATAGTCATACTACTTACCACCAATGTCGTATTTTGATTCAGCGGTATTGTGGGATGAAGCGGCCCGGACCAACCTTACATGTCCACGCACATGAGACCGGTTCCACCGACTATATAACATGCAACTAGTTTTGCATAAAGGTGGCTGGTGGGTGTCTGTTTCTCCTACTTTAGTTGAATCGAATTTGACTACGGCTGGTCCTTGAAGAAGGTTAAAACAGCAAACTTGATAAATCACCATTGTGGTTTTTGCCGTAGGTAAGAAAGGTTCTTGCTAGAAGCCCGTAGCAGCCACGTAAAACTTGCAACAACAAAGTAGAGGACGTCTAACTTGTTTTTGCAGGGCATGTTGTGATGTGATATGGTCAAGATATGATGTGATATATGTTGATGTATGAGATGATCATGTTTTGTAATATCGACAACCGGCAGGAGCCTTAGGGTTGTCTCTTAATTATTGTATGAAATGCAAGCGCCATGTAATTGCTTTACTTTATCGCTATGCGTTAGAAATAGTTGCAGAAGAAATAGTTTGCGAGACAACCCCGATGCGACGATGGAGATCAAGGTGTCGAGCCGGTGACGATGGAGATCATGACGATGCTTTGGAGATGGAGATCAAAAGCACAAGATGATGATGGCCATATCATGTCACATATTTTGATTGCATGTGATGTTTATCCTTTATGCATCTTATTTTGCTTAGAACGGTTGTAGAATTATAAGATGATCCCTTCACTAAATTTCAAGATAAAAGTGTTCTCCCCTAGTACGCACCATTGCCAAAGTTCATCATTTCGAAGCACCTCGTGATGATCGGGTGCGATAGACTCTACATTCACATACAACGGGTGTAAGACAGTTTTGCACATGCAGAATACTTGGGTTAAACTTGACGAGCCTAGCATGTACAGACATGGTCTCGGAACACTGGAGACCGAAAGGCCGAGCATGAGTCATATAGTAGATATGATCAACATAGAGATGTTCATCATTGATGACTACCCCATCTAACGTGATGATCGGACTTGGGTTAGTTGATTTGGATCATGTATCACTTAGATAACTTGAGGGATGTTTATTTAAGTGGGAGTTCATTGGTAATTTGATTAATTAAACTTAAATTTATCATGAATTTAGTCTTAATAGTTTTTGCATATCTATGTTGTAGATCAATAGCTTGCAATATAGCTCCCCTAATTTTGATATGTGCCTAGAGAAAACTAAGTTGAAAGATGATGGTAGCAGTAATGCGGACTGGGTCCGTGATCTGAGGATTATCCTCATTGCTGCACAGAAGAATTATGTCCTTGATGCACCGCTAGGTGACAGACCTGTTACAGGAGCTGATGCAGATGTTATGAACGTTTGGCAAGCTCGATATGATGACTACTTGATAGTTTAGTGCACCATGCTTTACGGCTTAGAATCGGGGCTCCAAAGACGTTTTGAACGCCATGGAACATGTGAGATGTTCAAAGAGCCGAAATTGGTATTTCAGACTTATGCCCGTGTTGAGAGGTATGAGACCTCTGATAAGTACTTTACCTACAAGATGGAGGAGAATAGCTCAGCCAGTGAACATGTACTCAGAATGTCTGGGTACTACAATCGCTTGAATCAAGTCGGAGTTAATCTTCCAGATAAGATAGTGATTGACAGAGTTCTCTAGTCACTATCACCAAGCTACTAGAACTTCGTGATGAACTATAATATACAAGGGATGACAAAAACAATTCCCGAGCTCTTCGCGATGCTGAAATCGGCGAAGATAGAAATCAAGAAAGAGCATCAAGTGTTGATGGTTAACAAGACCACTAGTTTCAAGAAAAAGGGCGAGGGAAAGAAAGGGAACTTCAAGAAGAATGGCAAGCAAGTTGTCGCTCCCATGAAGAAGCCCAAAGCTGGACCCAAGCCTGAAAGTAAGTGCTCCAACTGCAAAGAAAATGGTCACTGGAAGCGGAACTACCCCACATACTTGGCGGATAAGAAGGATGGCAAAGTGAACAAAGGTATATTTGATATACATGTTATTGATGTGTACCTTACTAGTGTTCGTAGTAGCCCCTGGGTATTTGATACCGGTTCAGTTGCTAAGATTAGTAACTCGAAACAGGAGTTGCAGAATAAATAGAGACTCGTTAAGGGCGAGGTGACGATGTGTGTTCGAAGTGATTCCAAGGCTGATATGATCACCATCGCACACTCCCTCTACCTCCGGGATTAGTGTTATGCCTAAATAAATGTTATTTGGTGTTTACGTTGAGCATGAACATGATTAGATCATGTTTATTGCAATACGGTTATTCATTTAATTTAGAGAATAATTGTTGTTCTGTTTACATGAATAAAACCTTCTATGGTCATACACTATAATGACCCGAGACCGATGCTCCAGATGACTTCCAGTTATTTTTGTTGTCATCGTGTGTTTTATTTGTTTGTTGCATTTCATCATGGCATCATGCGCATTGCATCCTCATGTTTTCTTAAAACCTGCATCTGTTCATAGTTCTCGCTTCTCCTCGTTTCCTTTGTTGTCCCTTTCGAGGCCAACCGTTCTTTTGTTGTCCAACCATTTGAGCCTCTCTGCACAGCCACCGACCACCTTCGCAACCTAGTCGGAAAACTTCTCCCGGACCCGAACCGGGCAGCCGTGACCGATGGGTCCGGATCATCCCTAAACATCCTTAAAACATCTTCGGTTTCTCATTGGACTTCCCTAGCCTATCTATTCTCAACCGCCCGATTACGATCGAAGGGACCAGGTAACCCCTACCCTAATCCCACTGCTATATATAATCGGTCCAAACCCTAGCAATTGGGGACAACCTCCCTTGATTCCCATGCGCCGCCGCCACTGCTCTCCATCCCATCACCCAGATCCGCCTCCACCTTCCCCTTGCTCTCCATGCCCAACCAACCACAGCCGCGGCCTCCATTCCGAAGCCCCGAGCAGCCAGATCCCTCAACCGCGTCCAACTCCAGGACATCCTCGCGCCGCTGACCTTCCATCGATCCAAGCTAGCCGCCCGTGCCCCTTCCTCCTCTGCCCCGACCTCGCATAGCTCACACCTCCGGCCATCCTCGTCGAGCCACCGGCGATCTCCAGCAGGACTGTGCCCTTCCTCTCAACCTCCCCTTGTCTAGGAGCCGAGCTCCTTGATCCATCCTCACGCCCGAGGCCTCCCTGCCGACCTAGGGACCCCACAGTCGTGCGCCTCCTCGCCGCCGCATGCACCTTGCCGGCCCTGTAGGCCGTGCCCTCCGGCGACCCCACCACCGGCGCCCATGACCAGGACCGGCCTCGTCCCGCTCCTCTCCTTCCCTGTCTGTCTCTATTCCCTGATGGTCTCTCTCACATCTCTCTCTCTCTCCCTGTAGTTGCTGCAGCAAGGAACTGCCGTCGCCAAGTTCTTGCTGGGCGCGCCGCTGCCTGGATCCGCCATCCCCGCGCCCTTTGACGGATCCAAGTCTAGGCGCTCGTCCCCATCTTTCCGGCCTCCTCCGCATCGCTTGCAGCATCAAGCAGCATCTCGGGAACGAGCGCGCGCCTGCGTTGACCACGTCCAGCGCCAAGTTCCCCGCACCTGGACCCCGCTCGATCCCGTTGACCGCACCTCCACACTCGGGCCGTGATCCTCCCAAGGCCCAGCCGCTTGCCTCCTTCCAGCCGGCCTCCTCCCCACCGAACTGGGCCTGGCCCAGCTAGGTGAGCTCCAGCCCCTCCTCTCTGTTGGCCCAACATGCACCAGATTCGGCCTGTGTCATGTTTTTTCCTATTCTGCGAATTTCCTATTATTAGAGAACTGTTATTTACAGGAAAGTCCTTCATGTTCAGGCATATAATAACTCAACAATCATGCATCATATTAAAATGATTTCAATATGTAAAATGCTTAGAATTTCATCTAGTTTCATATTATGCAACTTGCATCCATGATAAAAATGTTTAAACTTGCTGCTTGCATTAATTTGTATAAATGATATGCTAAAATGGTTTATTTCAGAACTTAATAACCGTAGCTCCGATTTAAATAAACTTTATATGTAATTGGTGTAGAAAAATGCATAGATTAACATGGTGCACTTACTTTGCATGTTTAACAACTCTAAAATTGTGTATAGGGCCGAATAGTAGAAAATTCGAAATATGCATATGGGGATTTTCTGGAATTGTGGTTTGTTGTTCTGGCCTCATTTAAACTTGCCTAGCTAGGTAGTTTTATTATGCTTCACCTCTTGCCATGTTTAACAACATTTAATATTGATGTGTAGCATAAACGAGAGCGGACTAAATATTTTAATGTGGTGTTTCGTCAATATGCAACTCGTTGCATATTGAGCTCCACTTAATTTGTAGTATTGTTTGTGGCACTTTGCCATGCCATGCCTCATTAAACCAGAAATGCATCATACTTGGTTATGCATCATGCCATGTTTATGCTTGTGTGTTTACCATGTTGTTTGCTTCTTTCCGGTTGCGCTTCTTCTCGATAGTTCCAGTAACATTGCGATTGTGAGGATTCGTTCGACTACGCCCGTTCGTCTTCTTCATGGATTCGGTCTTCTTCCTAGTGGGATTTCAGGCAAGATGATCATTACCTTGGATACCACTACTTTCTTTGCTTGCTAGATGTCTCGATGCTATCGCTATATCGCACTACCTACAATTTGTTTATCAAGCCTCCCAATTGCCATGATAAGCCTCTAACCTTTTCACCATCCCAGCAAACCGTTGTTTGGCTATGTTACTGCTTTGCTCAGCCCCTCTTATAGTGTTGCTAGTTGCAGGTGCACCACCAAGGTTTGTTCCATGTTGGGACATGGATATCATGGGATATCACAATATCTCTTATTTAATTAATGCATCTATATACTTGGTAAAGGGTGGAAGGCTGGCCTTTTGCCTGGTGTTTTGTTCCACTCTTGCCGCCCTAGTTTCCGTCATACCGGTGTTATGTTCCATGATTTTGCGTTCCTAACATGGTCGGGGTTTATGGGCCCCCTCGACAGTTCGCTTTGAATAAAACTCTACCTGCAAGGCCCAACTTTGGTTTTACCATTTGCCTAATAACAGCTAAAACTTGCATAGGGACCAGCTAGCACCCGAGGACTCTTAATTAACAACCCAGGCCAGTGCTCCTCATGAGTGTTGGTCCAAACCGGGCAGCCTGCGGGGCCACCACGGGGAAACTCGAGGATTGGTTTTACTCGAAGCTTTTCCCATCCGATCATGGCCTGAGACGAGATACGCGCAGCTCCTATCGGGGTGTCGGCACGTCGGGAGGTCTTGCTGGTTTTGTTTTACCATTGTCGAAATGTCTTGTGCACCGGGATTCCGAGTTTGATCGGGTTGTCCCGAGATGGAGATTTGCCTCCACGGATTGTGAGAGTTTGTGATGGACTAAGTTGGGACACCCCTGCGGGATTTAATCTTTTCGAGAGCCGTGCCCGCGGTTATGTGGCAGATTGGAAATTTATAATATCTGGTTGTAGAGAACTTGACACCAAATCTGAATTAAAATACACCAACCGCGTGCGTAACCATGACTGTCTCTTTTCGAGGAGTTCGGGAAGAGAACACGGTGGGGTTATGTTTGACTCGTAATTAGTTCATAATCACTTATTGATCATTACTAGTTCACGACCATTATGCGTAGTTTCTCTTCTTATTCTTGTACTCGTAAGTTAGCCATCATACAATGCTTAGTGCTTGCTACAACCTCACCACTTATCCATTCGATACCCATTAAGCTTTGCTGGCCTTGATACCCATGGTAATGGGATTGCTGAGTCCTCGTGGCTCACAGATTACTACAACAACAGTTGCAGGTACAGGTAAAGCGATGCTTTGACGTGAGAGCGATGCTTGCTTGTTTTGGAGTTCTCCTTCTGCTCCTTCTTCTTCTTCGACCAAGGGATAGGTTCCGGGTCGGGAGCCTGGGATTAGCATTGTGGATGTCGTACTTCTTTTTTGTTTGATTTCATCCGTAGTCGGATCCTGCTCTTCTGTATGATGATTGCTATGTATTGATGTATTCATCTATTCATGCTGTAGCTTGTGGCGAGTGTAAGCCTTTATCTTGTATCCTCATCTATTCAGTACATGGTATGTTGTAATGATGTCCACCTTGCTATGCGCTCAAAATGCGGTTGTGCCCCAATCATGAATTTATCACGTGATAGGGATAGAATCGCATCTTTGGCGCTACAAGTTGGTATCAGAGCCCTACCGACCTTAGGTGCCCCCTTGAATGATTGAACTATTGCCGTTGTCGAGTCTAGAAAAAAACTATTTTGACTCTAGCTATATATCAGAGAGTAGGAATTCTGTTTACTCCTTATCCCCTTCGTCGCTCTGGTGAGGAATTGTGACGTAGGTGTTTTGTTTCCATCACTCTCCTTTTTCACTCAAATTTTTTTAGGATCATGAGGGTATTGTGGAATCGGTCCGATATCATTGTGACGGGAACTCTGTTCTTGGTGCCTCCTGTCATTTAGGGGTTGTGGGAGTGTCCCGGGGAGTTGAGCTCCTAGGTGTTTCCGTCACAGTGCTTATCATTTCAGTTCCGGAATACCAGAGGACGCCGACATAAAAAACGCTTATATACTCTTTTTGGTGAGAGTAGTTTGGCGCCACCCAGTACTGGGGAGAGCGATCAGATGTATTGCCATAGCTAGTATATCGGATGTTTTCCAAAGGTCTGAGGTACACAGTTTTCGAGGTTCTTGGTTATATGTTGATGGAGGCAGTACATTTCGAGCGTAGAATTCTTCTAGTAGTTGTGTGATGATATTTTGCTCCTTGTACTTGTTGTACCAGATTGCATAACCGAAAATTGCGAAAGATCATAGGTGGGAATTCAAGTAGTTACCTAGGATATCTTTCTGACAGATGCATGATATGAGATTGGGGTTCGACGTCTAGTGGTCTGCCTGTCCACGGTCGTTTTTACAATGGTCTCGTTGTGTCTTAGAGAATCGTTGGCTATGCTGAGTCAGGGACACTTCGTATGTCATGTGCACTGCCTTGTGCATGATGGTGCTGTACGATCGAGCCCGTGTGGGCCCCACCACAAAAATTTCGGACGAAATCTCTATCATATGTTTGTTCTGTCTTATTCTACAAGCCAATGCTTTGTTTTGTTTTGGTTGTGGTATTCGAGTTGCTTCGATGTCAAGTGTTGGTCCATACCTTTTGTAAATGGTGTTCTCATGTTTCTATGGGAGTGCTAATCCTTCTTGATCATCGAGATTGTCATGTAAATTCTTTTCCAATCGGTGCACTTCTCTTCAAGTTATTCTATACGAGCGCCGTTGAGAAGCCTGAGGATTCGTTCGTTTCATCTGTCTGAAGTTGTCTTTCTTTTTCCCACCCTCCCAACCTTTTTCTTCACGGAGTCAAAATCTCGAATCAAGTATCAATTTATTCATGTGAAGTCTCTTCATTCTTTTCCTTTAATGTTTCATTCGATGATTTCTCGTGAAGATGCTCAGGAGCTTCAAGTTCATCATTCTTCATTCTTGTTTTCTTCTCCGGTGAATTCAAGATTTGTATGTCCATCTTTCCCCTTTTTCTATTGGCTACGTGCTTTCCCATGTTGAAATTCTTATCCAATTCTTTCTTGTTGATCCAAACCTCTCTATTTCTTCTCTAGAGTGCTGAAGATATCTCAGAAGATTCGTGTTTTCATTCAAGAACCGTTCAAACTATTTCAATGTTCTCATTCAAGCCATTTAATTCAACCGGTGCAATATCTCTTTAAAAATTGGTCAACGGTGTTTTCTTTTGAGTGGGTCCATAACCCACAAGTCTTTTGCCAGGATCTTACCTGACTCTTCTAATTTTTTTCGGAGTTGTTCTCAAATTCTTTCCAAATTTGACGTAAGAATGAATTATCATCAGTCATTGCGTTCTCCAAGATCACTTTCAAATTCTTTTCATCTTTGGCTCAACATTTCTATTCTTCATTGTTCTGGAATGTCTCAACAATTCATGGTGGTCTTCCTCGTCGTTTATTCTCAGCTTTGAAGACGGAAGAAGAGTTTTCTCTAAATCCTTGTCCGTTCTCTTGAAGATTCATAGTTCAAGCTTGATGCCATCCTCTCAAATTGTTACGATCATCAAGAATTCTTTTCATACCCATCCGGAGCATTTCAGGAGTTGTTTTCGTTTCTTGATCATCCAAAGGCCATCATTTCAGAAGATTTCTTTGTTGTAAGTTTTCAGCTTCGTTCTCCAATTATTCTAAATTGATGCCTCTTTGTTCATCTCCATATCCTTCCGGTGCTTCATTCAAGTATTCTCTAGTCGGCTCGTGATCTCTTCGTTCTCTTGTATCTAAATTCTCTCAAGTATCTTTGTTAATTTCCTGATTCTTCCTGGTGATGTGTTCCTTTTCTTCGTTTGTTATTTTTAATTCTTACGGTGGTTCGTCCAACATCCTCTTCCTTTATTATCATATCATTTCATTTGTTCTTTCCAATCCTCCCGGTGATTCGTCGAAGACTTCTTCAAGTTTGCACTATATATCTCTTAATTCTTTCAACGAGAATGAGTAGTATGCCAAAAATCCATTGTTTGTCATCAATTTAATTGATGAAGGATAAGCATAACATAATTCTTATTCTTGTTTCCTCAATGAGATTTAATTCCTTCTCTCAGAGTTTGTTCATGATGAATAAATTCTAAATTCCAAGTGCTTTACCCTTTTCTATCCGGAATTCTTCATAGAGGTTCGACACGGTGGTTCTTCAAAGAATTAATTCAATTCTCGAATTGATCATCAAGATTCTTGTTGGAGAAGCTCAATTATTCTTCATCTTGCATTTTGAAGTGCAATTCTTTGTCCGTTATCTTTTTAAGTGGAGTTTTACATCTCTTCATTCCTCTCAACTAATAAATCATTTGGTAGTGGCAGAATTTCACCCCAAGTTTTGAGATGTTCTCCATAAGCCCACAACAAGCTTATTCTTCCGTTGTTGATTTTTCAACAACTCTGTTCAACCCTTCTTCGTAAGGATGTTTTTCAAATTCATTTGTGGTACAAGTTGTTGTTCTCTTCTCCATTCTTTTCATTCCACTCTTTCATTTGTTCCGGAGGCATTGCATTGTTGCTCTCGTCAAGTACCATCCCATCTTATCAAGTTCATGTTATATTCCTTCCATGTTCAACTGGAGTGCTCATTCTTGTTCCTTGGCTATCTCATTATACCGGTGTGGCTTCATATTCTTTTGGTTCGTTAACCTCTTGTTTCATGTCTTTCTACCTACAAGTTTCTCGTAATGTTCCTTGTGCCTCTTCTACCGGAGTGCCCTCAACTTCGTTCATCACCGTTGTATTCTTTCTTTCAAGTTGTTTAACCTCTCAAGATTTGTTGGTTTCACTCATTTGTCATAGATGCAACTTACTTTACCTCTTCCTCTTCCCTTCCATTTTCATCCCTAGATCTCGGGGCGAGATCTCTTGTAAGTGGAGGAGAGTTGTAACGACCCGAGACCAACTTTATAGGACAAAATACCAACATTCACTATATGAAATAAATATCAGTACATGTGTCATGACTTAAATTTTCAAATTGTATAACTTTAGCATGCTAGATGTTGATATTTTTTCATATAAATAAGGTCAAACTTTATGAAGTTTGACTTCAGACAATTCTTATATGCAGAGTAAAAAGGACCGGAGGGAGTATTGAACACGCCTTTCCATTTGATTTAACAATGGCACTGTTTGGATACTCTAACTTAGCTAGAGGTTAGAGTTAGTTTCTAGCTCATGACAGTTAAAAGGGAGAGAGAGAGAGATTGGTGGAATAGTTAATTGTATTGCTTGAGCCTCGTGGGCATATATATAGGAGTACATGGTCATCTTGGAGTACAAGTCATGGTAGAATAAATCCTATGCTATCCTACGTTTCCTAAATAACAATGATACTCAACAATGACTAACCCTGAACTAACTCTAGCCAAAGAGGTGTTTGGATGACAGTGTTAGATTGACAATCAATGCACTAGGAGAACTAGCCCCAATCAGCACCTCTTGGGTGGGATAGTTGTTTTGGGTGGGTTTGACACAACTAGCTCAAACTAGCCCTCATGTTTGGATACTTTAGGGCTATTTGAGCCCAAACTAGCTCAAACTAACTCTAACCCATGGATTCAAGTAGGGCCAATAACTAGTGTACTCAGACCTGCACAATACAAGTTTGAATGACTATGTTTGCTTGTTTTTAAATATTAGGCCTGTTGCAGTTAATAACACACCTTTCCACTTCTTGTTTTTAAATATTAGGTTTTTAACAATTTGGTCTTGCACATGTAGGTCCTGCTGTCAGAGGTTTTGACCCATTGTTTGACCCTTTTTGCATATGTGGAAATGAGTTGTCCATTAATATCAGTCAAGTCAAGGCACTCAGAAAGATTGTTAGGATAAAGAAATTAGCGACAAAAAACAACAAGATCTTTGTCTGCACAATGAAGAAGACATGAGTTCACTATGGGATGGTACTAACTATTATACCTTGTCTTTTTAATTCCTTTGCGCCATTTCAAATCTGGAGAAGATATTTATGCATATCCTTGTTTTCAGGCCTTTCCAAGGAAGTTCACTGATGATTACCTCTCAAACCACCTGTATGGTCAGGAGGCGAGGAAGGTTTTCATACAACACCCATGGTTTAATATTGAAGTGTTCCTGAAGAGTACGAAGGATGGACGGTCAGTCATCCACAGGCACTGGCCTAAAGTTGCAAAGACCTTCAACATCAATGAAGGCTCAATATTCGCCTTCCGCTTCAGCAGTTTTCCAGATGAGATTCATCTGTCTATGTTCCGTCTATAATGCTAATTTCGAAAGGTTGTAGATGTTGCATGTGAAACTTGGTGCTGGTGCAGTTGTGTAATGGGGTAGCTGAGTGCTGAAGCTATATGATGTTGTACTCTGATGTATTTCAATTATGAAATCCTGCTTCCTTAATATGGAAATGAAATATATTGTGTGCTTAATATGAAATGTCAATTAGATTAATAAATGGATTATTAATAATAGGGCAATTAGCCTGCTAATGGCCAATTAGCCTACTAATTGGGTTTTTCTATTGCAAACGGTTATTGAGAAAACACCGTGGGCGATGACCTCAGGCAACGCACACAGTTTCTAGGAATAAACCGTGTTGGATCAATGAACAATCACACACGACATCGTCTTGAAAACTGTTTGCGTTAGGCCACCTTGCGCAAACGATTACCACATAAAAAGTGTGTGTGATGGATAGCCTTTGCCACACAGTTTCTTCTACGCACCATGTGTGATGCATTCAATAACGCAAACGATAAAATTGTTAATATCGTGTGCAATGGTAATGCTATTACAAACGATTTAATGGGGAAAATTGTGTGTGATGTACCTGCGAACGGAAACGTTTTCCTTGGAGTGACTGTGTGGGATGTATATACGAACGGAAATGTACTTCTTGGATTAACTATGTGGGATGTACATACTAACGGAGACGTATTCCTTCGATTAACTGTGTGGAATGTACATAGGAATGGAAACGTTTAGCGGGGACTGACTGTGTGGAATGTACTTACGACCGAAAATGATTTCGCCTATATAATTGTACTTTTTTTAGCACTACTGTACATATAACCGTATTTGAGCGCTCGCCGGTCGCACACGACCTCATTTTGCTGAGCATGTGTGCCAGGAGGGCATATCCTCGACGGTTTCTGGGTCATGTGGGAAGGACCCCCCTATCACAGTCACTCACTTGGCGATGGTTCCGAACGCCATCACGGAAAGGGGTTAAAAACCGTTTGTATAGCTCCTCGCTATACCAGTGTACATCTCTCCGACACCTACATATGACGTGATGCCCCAATTCCCATGTGAGGAGAGCCACCACTACATGAGTGACATGAGTGACTCCACCATATGTGACATTGAGTGCATTTCCTATGAGAGGATGAGTGTGACCACCACTAGCCCCACACTTGAGAGCATGCCACACATCCTATGTGAGGTTGAGAGCCATTTGAGTGACTCCACCAACCATCTGAGTCAGAGCATCCTTGAGGGAGTAAGTGAGCCACAACACCTAGTGAGTGAGGTAGTTGAGATGGCATGTGAGGCCACTATGAGTTCTAACGACTTAACCTCTACTCTGAGTGTGTTTTCTTCTTTGGTGCTAGGTCTCCTACATGACGACATGCCTATTCTTGACGAGTCCATACCTCCAATGGAGACGATGATGGCCATGGTGGACGATGATGTACCCCCCACATGTTTCCATCAAGATGAAGATGACCACGACTTGGTCTTCAACACCTCACCTACAATACATGAGCAATGCTCCAAAGGTAACATAGGTGATGGTGCTTCTCTTGTCCAACTAGTGGACTATCTTACAAATGATTGCTTGCATGATGATGATCACCTTATGGATTCACCACATACTATGTCTTCTACATGCTTAGATATGCCACCTATTTATGATGAATATGATGATGAGCATGCTGATTTGCTTAGTTGTGATGCTATGCTCCATAGGATATCTTATGAAAATTCTATCGGTCACGTCATGTTTGACAATCCTTTAAACTTGTCATATGCTATGAGTGAGATTTCTCATATTGCATCATTTCAATCTCAACATAGTAACTATGCATGCCCCATTAAAATCAAACCCATTTGCACTTATGGCATAGATGACGAGATGATGGTCATTGGCTTTTGTTTTTCATGCGATGATATTGCCATGCTTCCTTTACATGATTTGCACAATTCATCTACTATGCCATGCCATGAACACATTGCTTCGGTTATGCATTATTTTGGATGTTGTCAATATTCTCCATGTGATGTTTCCACTAATGCTCATGAGGAGACCCCCATAGTTTCCTCATACATATTAGGAGATTTTGATGCATTCCATACTTTGCATGATTCCCATAATTGCATGCACCATATGCATTCCATGAATAGCAATGCTCTACATATTTCTCATGATGCATTACACAATTTGAGTCTCCATTATGCTATACATAATAACAAACCTCTCATGATGGATAAAATGTTTCTATATCACGCATCTCATTTATTTTAGCATTGGATATTTTGTGCTAACCAACACATGCACGTATGCATCATAATGGATGATGTGTACATATACCACGCACACACAATTTTCCCTTTGCCTTTATTTTGTGTAGGACTTATGAACACTCATCAACCTCACAATCCCATGAGTTGACGAAACAAGCTCTTGAGAGCAATGACGATTTGGGATCTCGTGAATTATCCTTACCACTATTCCCTTTGTGCATATGACTACGCGCATCTCTTCTACTTGGCTCTCACATGGCTATGGGCCATATACCATTTATCACCTTATGCTCATTTTACCATGTTCACTTTGCAAGTTATGCTTGCTTCTATGCCTTTGCCATGCAATTGTGAACCTTGCTTGCATTTACCCATGATACACCATTATGCTACTCCTATGTGTATTTGCATGCTTGGTGGAGATCCTTGTTGCTATTACCATGTTTTCCTTGTACCTCATGCTATTGTTGATTCTTGTGTTGGGAGTCATATTGTTCAATTGCTATTTACATAGGACTTCTTGCCAATACAATGATGATACCTATCTTGTTTTCATGATTGTGATATGTCTTGTGCATTATATGTGCCCACTATTTGCATCCATGACATGATGACCTTGATTACTTCTAGTATGTTGCATCTTCGCACTACTAGCTTGCATGACTTGTTTCCTATGATCACTTGCTTAGTTGCATCACCGATGATACATAATTGCTCATTGCATTGGGTTGATGACATATATATTCATGCCTCTCACATGATTTGTCTTGATCATTGTCTCTTGTCCCCATTAGTTGCACCTTTCATATGTCATTGTAGTGAGTGCACCCATGCTATGCTTATTGATCTTGGAGACTTGGACATATTAATTGTGATTCATGCTTGTTTGATTGAGCTTCTTGTCTTTGGTTGTACTTGCATCATATGCGTCCATACCATGCCACATTCCCTTGTACCTTTTTATGATAAGAATGATGAGGACACTTCTTGGGTAATTCACCACATGAATGATAGGTGTTGCATTTTCGTTAACCTCATTTGTTTTTCTGAGTGTTTGTCATGTTCTTTCACTTTGAGGGACTCATTAGGTGGTTCCATCATGAGACATATTGGGTATGTGAAGGCGTACATGATGCGCAACACCAACATTTTTGACATCCTCATAAAGGTGAACTCATTCCCTTTGAGCCATTCTCAAATACACATATTGGATGGGGCCATTCTTTCATTGTTGCCTCCTTCTTGTTGTCTACATGATACACCTATTGGATGGAGGACCGGCATTGGAGATGGACCCTATGGACCTTCAAGTTGAGGAGTGCTCGAACTTAGTGGATGCACCTCCTTTTGAAGCACCACCGGACCACCACTTCTACCACGACATCGAGCTATGGTATAACACCACCCATAACAAATTTGCATCTTATGCATGGATTGACTCACATTATGATTGCTTTGTTGCATCTTGTATTACCTTGTCTTCCATGATATATGAGCTTGTGCATTTCCTTAGCAAATTTGTTGTGGTCTTCCTTGATGGCATATTCATACATAATGATTACATTGCCTACCATCTATTGCATGATAACATAATCACATTGAGCACCAATTACCATGTTCATGCTTTTGATACACCATCCCATTATGACATCATTCTGCACAATGGTCGCATTAATCACATTCACAACACCTTTGTGCATACATCAAATGCTTTTGCTCACATGCATGCTTTACGTGTCATTGTATATCATTTGGCTAAGCTTCATGCACCTTGTCATGATCAATCTTATTGGACGAACACATGCTTACTTGATGGACAACTAGTGTGCGCTAACCATTGTATTTCTGAGTGTCGTTTGTGTTTGCTCTTTTTGCATGTATACCACTCCGGCGACACATTGGAGTACTTGGATTGCGCCATGTCTTCAACTCCGTCCAACTACAAGTTCATCCACAACAACCATTTCCATGGTGACGAGGTTTACGATCCAAGGTGGGATCTTTCCCAAGGGAGGGGAGATGATGCGGAGCATCCTACGGTCATCCCCATGTATACTACGACTACTCCCCAAGCCCCAAGAGGACATACGATGAGACCTCAAGCATACGCCATTGGACACAAGGTGAACCCGCTCCTAAATGCCTCCCCTTTCCATTCATTCAAGACATGGTTTCTACCTCATGCAAACACACTACCTGTGCTTAGGTACCAAGAAGACCCTCTCAGAGATGCTCGGGATCATGGACAAGTCCCCAAGTACATGGATGAAGGAGCATGATGAAAGGCACCGGAGAAGGCTTGCAGGACCCGGACATCCGGCCCCAGCCCTGGACATCCGCCCCCTGGAAACTACAGCAACATTAGCAGCCCAGCAGACGCCAGGCAACTCTACAGCGGCCGGACATCCCCGACGCTCGGACATCCGGCGCCTCCCGGAAATCAGGCGCATCCTATCCAGAGAGCAAAAGAATCGGGCAACTCCAGCCCGGACATCCTGCCAGAGGCCCGGACATCTGGCTCTTCGTGAGTCACCGGACATCCGGCCCCCAGCCCGGACATCCGGCGCCTGCTTGCGCGCATGGACAGGGCCGAGGCCCATGTATCCCCCTCTCACTTACCCCTTCATGGACTAGCACTATATATAGACCCCCTCCTCCTCCTAGTTAGGGTTAGCAAAGTAGTAGCACATTTAAGATAGAGCTTTGCTCTCCACTTGATCCCTTCTCCATCGGAGTTCACGACCTCCACGGAGAAGATCCCCCAAGTGGATTCAAGACCCCTCACAGGAAGACCCCTCAAGACCTCCTCACGGAGAAGAACTTGCTACTTGTATCGTCCTTTGTTGATCGTGGATCGTGTATCTCTTTGTGTTTCGAGGATCTAGCACATGTGTAATCGAATCTTGTTGGTTTGAGTGATTCCTCTCGTGTTTCCCCTCATGTTTTCCCCTCGTGTTCTTCGTGTTCTTCGTGTGATCCACTCCAATCGTGAAAGATCGGGCATCTAGGGTTCTACCCTACATCAATAAATGAGAGCGGATTAAATATTTGAATGTGGTGTTTCATCAATATGCAACTCGTTGCATATTGAGCTCCACTTAATTTCTAGTATTGTTTGTGGCACTTTGCCATGCCATGCCTCATTAAACCAGACATGCATCATACTTGGTTGTGCATCATGCCATGTTTATGCGTGTATGTTTACCATGTTGTTTACTTCTTTCTGGTTGCGCTTCTTCTCGATAGTTCCGGTATCATTGCGATTGTGAGGATTCGTTCGACTACGCCCATTCGTCTTCTTCATGGATTCGGTCTTCTTCCTAGCGGGATTTCAGGCAAGATGATCATTACCTTGGATACCACTACTATCTTTGCTTGCTAGATGTCTCGATGCTATCGCTATGTCGCGCTACCTACCACTTGTTTATCAAGCCCCCAATTGCCATGATAAGACTCTAACCTTTCCACCATCCCAGCAAACCATTGTTTGGCTATGTTACTGCTTTGCTCAGCCCCTCTTATAGCATTGCTAGTTGCAGGCGCAGTTTCAGTTTGTTCCATATTGGGACATCAATATCATGGGATATCACAATATCTCTTATTTGATTAATGCATCTATATACTTGGTAAAGGGTGGAAGGCATGGCCTTTTGCCTGGTGTTTTGTTCCACTCTTACCGCCCTAGTGTCCGTCATACCAGTGTTATGTTCCTTGATTTTGCGTTCCTAAGACGATCGGGGTTTATGGGTCCCCCTCGACAGTTCGCTTTGAATAAAACTCTTCCAGCAAGGCCCAACTTTGGGTTTACCATTTCCTAATAACAACTAAAACTTGCATAGGGACCGGCTAGCAACCGAGGACTCTTAATTAACAACCCGGGCCAGTGCTCCTCATGAGTGTTGGTCCAAACCGGGCAGCCTGCGGGGCCACCACGGGGAAACTCGAGGATTGGTTTTACTCATAGCTTCTCCCATCCGATCATGGCCTGAGACGAGATACGCGCGGCTCCTATCGGGGTGTCGGCACGTCGGGAGGTCTTGCTGGTTTTGTTTTACCATTATCGAAATGTCTTGTGCACCAGGATTCCGAGTTTGATCGGGTTGTCCCGAGATGGAGATTTGCCTCCGCGGATCGTGAGAGTTTGTGACAGACTAAGTTGGGACACCCCTACATGGTTTAATCTTTTCGAGAGCCGTGCCCGCGGTTATGTGGCAGATTGGAAATTTATAATATCTGGTTGTAGAGAACATGATACCAGATCCGAATTAAAATACACCAACCGCGTGCGTAACCGTGACCGTCTCTTTTCGAGGAAGTTAGAGAAGGGAACACGGTGGGGTTATGTTTGACTCGTAAGTAGTTCAGGATCACTTATTGATCATTACTAGTTTATGACCATTATGCGTAGTTGCTCTTCTTATTCTTGTACTCGTAAGTTAGCCACCATACAATGCTTAGTGCTTGCTTCAACCTCACCACTTATCCATTCCATACCCATTAAGCTTTGCTACTCTTGATACCCATGGTAATGGGATTGCTGAGTCCTCGTGGCTCACAGATTACTACAACAATAGTTGCAGGTATAGGTAAAGCGATGCTTTGACGTGAGAGCGTTGCTTGCTTGTTTTGGAGTTCTCCTTATGCTCCTTCTTCTTTGACCAAGGGATAGGTTCCGGGTCGGGAGCCTGGGATTATCAGGGTGGATGTCATTCTTCTTTTTCATTTGATTTCATCCGTAGTCGGATTCTGCTCTTTTGTATGATGATTGCTATGTATTGATATGTTCATGTATTCATGTTGTAGCTTGTGGCTTGTGTAAGCCTTTATCTTGTATCCTCATCTATTCAGTACATGGTATGTTGTAATGATGTCCACCTTGCTATGCGCTCGAATTGCGGTTGTGCCCCAATCATGAATTCATCACGTGATTGGGATAGAATCGCATCTTGGGCGCTACAAGTTGGTATCAGAGCCCTACCGACCTTAGGTGCCCCTTGATTGATCAAACCATTGCCGTTGTCGAGTCTAGAAAAAATACTATTTTGAGTCTAGCTATATATCGGAGAGTAGGAATTGTTTTTACTCCTTATCCCCTTCGTCGCTCTGGTGAGGAATTGTGACTTAGGTGTTCTGTTTCCATCACTCTCCTTTTTCACTTAAATTTTTTTAGGATCATGCGGGTATTGTGGAATTGGTCTGATATCATTGTGACGGGAACTCTATTCTTGGTGCCTCCTATCATTTAGGGGTTGTGGCAGTGTCCCGGGGAGTTGAGCTCCAAGGTGTTTTCGTCACAGTGCTTATCATTTCAGTTCCGGAATACCAGAAGATGCCGACATCGAAAACGCTTCTATACTCTTTGTGTTGAGAGTAGTTTGGCGCGACCCAGTACTGGGGAGAGCGTTCAGATGTATTGCCACAGCTAGTATATTGGATGTTTTTCGAAGGTCTGAGGTACACAGTTTCCGAGGTTCTTGGTTATGTGTTGATGGAGGCAGTACATTTGGAGTGCAGAATTCTGCTAGGAGTTGTGTGACGATATTTTGCTCCTTGTACTTGTTGTACCAGATTGCATAACCGAAAATTGCGAAAGTTCATAGGTGGAAATTCAAGTAGTTGCCTAGGATATCTTTCCGACAGATGCATGATATGAGATTGGGGTTCGACATATAGTGGTCCGCCTGCCCACGGTCGTTTTTACAGTGGTCTCGTTGTGTCTTAAAGAGTCCTTGGCTATGCTGACTCAGGGACGCTTCGTATGTCATGTGCATTGCCTTGTACATGATGGTGCTGTACGATCGAGCCCGTGTGGGCCCCACCACGAAAATTTTGGACGAAATCTCTATCATATGTTTGTTCCGGCTTATTCTACAAGCCAATCCTTTGTTTTGTTTTGGTTGTGGTACTCGAGTTGCTTTGATGTCAAGTGTTGGACCATACCTTTCGTAAATGGTGTTCTCATGTTTCTATGGGAGTGCTAATCCTTCTTGATCATCGAGATTGTCATGTAAATTCTTTTCCAATCGGTGCACTTTCTTCAAGTTATTCTATACGAGCGCCGTTGAGAAGCCTGAGGATTCGTTTGTTTCATCTGTCCGAAGTTGTATGCGGTCCGTTGAGTGTTGAGGCACGCGGTGGGTATCGTTATTTTCTAACCTTCACAGATGATTTGAGTAGGGATGGGTATATCTACTTGATGAAACACAAGTCTGAAACATTTGAAAAGTTCAAAGAATTTCAGAATGAAGTGGAGAATCATCGTAACAAGAAAAGAAAGTTTCTATGATCTGATCGCGGAGGAAAATATTTGAGTTACGAGTTTGGCCTTCATTTAAAACAATGTGGAATTGTTTCACAACTCACGCCACCTGGAACACCATAGCATAATGGTGTGTCCGAACGTCGTAACCGTACTTTATTGGATATGGTACATTCTATGATGTCTCTTACCAATTTACCACTATCGTTTTGGGGTTATGCATTAGAGACAGCCGCATTCATGTTAAATAGGGCACCGTCTAAATCCGTTGAGATGACACCGTATGAACTATGGTTTGGCAAGAAAACTAAGCTGTCGTTTCTTAAAGTTTGGGGTTACGACACTTATGTCAAAAGGCTTCAGCCTGATAAGCTCGAACTCAAATCGGAGAAGTGCATCTTCATAGGATACCCTAAGGAAACAATTGGGTACACCTTCTACCACAGATCCGAAGGCAAGATCTTTGTTTCCAAGAATGGATCCTTTCTGGAGAAGGAGTTTCTCTCGAAAGAAATAAGTGTTGGGGAACGTGCAATTTCAAAAAAATTCCTACGTTCACGCAAGATCTATCTAGGAGATGCATAGCAACGAGAGGGGAGAGTGTCGGCGTACGACACCTATGGGATCCTAAAGGACCCCTTTACGGTTCGGTAGGGGTGAGAGATATGCACAAAGAGCAGAACCAACGATCGACGCGGGGCGATTTTACCCAGGTTCGGGCCGCTAATCAGCGTAAAACCCTACTCCTGCCTTGTGTTTATTATGAGTGTTCTTGAGCCCAGGCTCCAGGAGCGCTTGCAATGAACAGTATGTTCAAAGAGCAGCTACGCATGCAGAATGGGCCAGAAGATCCTCCTCCCCTGTAGCAGTTGCCTTGGGCCTCCTTTTATATGCTCAAAGGGGTCACCATAGTGGCAAAATGTACACACATTGAGGTGTAAAGTAGCTACAGGGTTATCATACATAACCACTGACGGATTAGGACGAATGCATTTAATGCATCGTGAGGTGTCCATTTAGGTGTCCTCACTTTCTTGGGGATGGAAAAAGGGGCCATCCCATCAGCACCGCTTAAGCTCTCCTCCACTGGCGTGTTGCCACGCATCCAGAGAAGGACCCAGAATGTCAGGCTTGTTGCTGTGCCGAAGTGGTGGCACAGTGATAGAATCTTGCCGGGGTGCAAATCTTGCCGGGCCCAAATCTTGCCGGGTTTCGTTAGCCACCCCGGCAAGATCTTGCCGGGGGCCTGGTCTTCGGTCTTCAGATCTTATTAACTCCTGATCCTTTGATTCTCGGTCTGAGTGTCCCCTTGACAATCTTGCACTAATCTCCAATTACTCCCCCGGCAAGCCTTGCCGTGGGCTTCGCTACGACTGCCCGTGCACAAGTATGGGGTACTAAAGTCCCAATACTTAGTACATCGAAAGGAGCCCCGGGCCTAGGCCATACACGAATGCGAGGCGTTGTTGGGCTAGGCCCAAACAGTGCACGGGCACGCGTGGTAGGGGATTAACTGCTTGTGATGATTTCGCTTACTGCATCCCCCCACTACGCCTATTGAATGCGCGACATGGGGCGCGTGCGCTGAACGGCCGCGGCCGCAGCTTGCTTGTAGAGGTGTATTCACATTGGGCAGTAAAAGAGGCGGCCTCGCTCCTTCCCCATAAAAAGGAAACTGCAGAGGCGCTGCCTATTTACCCCCTCTTTCTTCTTCTTCTCAATCTAAAATCTGCCATTGCCTTCCTTCTCTCGAGCTCAGAGCAAAGCTTTCCCTCATCCGCTCTCCGCTTCCGCACCCGCTCTATCCTCAGCCTCCGACTTCGCAATCGCCATGCCGCCCAAGGCTAGCAAGGGCAAAGGCAAGAGTAAGGAGACGAAGGCTGATGTCCCGGAGAGCGAGCTGGTGAAGATGCGGAAGAAGTTCATCGTCTTCTCCCCGTCGCTTCATGCGAAAGCTCTGAAGAGCCGGTACCAGTGTATGTGGGCGAGGGAGACGCAAGCTCACCCTGCCACTCACGTGATTCCAGGTTCTTGTTCCAAGAGCGATCCTGACAGATATCACTTCTTCGTTGCTTATTTCTATTGTGGACTCTGTCCTCCTTTCTCCGATTTCTTCAACGATATCATGTACACATACGGCTTCCACCTTCTTGATTTCACGCCGAACGCCGTAATGTGCATGTCTGTCTTCACTCATCTTTGTGAAAATTTTGCCAGAGTAGTTCCCAGTACCGCCCTCTTCCGCCATTACTTTATTCCTCGCATCCAAAAGGGGGAGGCCCTTTCCGGTTCTATCGCCTGGATTCCACGGGCTTGGAATAAGGAGATATACCCAGAGGGAGTTTATCATGAGAAGTGGGATGAATGGCGGTCTGAGTTGTGCTGGATCAAGGAAGCAGATCCCCATCCGTTCTGTTCGCCTCGACGGCAGAAGGTGGTCCGCGACAGTGATTGGAGCGGCCTTGCCGCGGAGGATGAGAGGCTCACAATCGCCACCACCAGGATCCTTCGCCTGAAAGCTGCCGGGCTTACAATGGAGATGATCGGCTTCGATTTCCTCCACCGCCGCATTGCCCCCCTACAGAGCAGGGGAAGACCAGCTTGGGAGTACCGGAACGCAGCGGACATCATGAGGCTGCGCCCTGGTTTGAACAACAATTTGACTACTATGCAGCTTGGCGCCCTCCGTCAAAGGCTATTCCAGCGCGACAACAAGCATCGGTTGCCGACAAGAATTGTCCCTCTGTGCAACAACTCTGCCCTGGGGTCGATTATCGCCACCATACCACTGTTCAACGCCCACGGTCTTGACGTGACTTGGGTCGAGCCATCTAAGGAAGAGGCACAAAAGTTCTTTGATAACTTGACGGAGAGAGCCGTCCGGGAAGAAGCAGACCTCATCCGAGCCACCACCGATGAAGAAGTGGCATACATCGCCACTTGGGCGGAGGAGGCGAATCTTGCCGCGGAGGCTGGTAGCGTCGGCTTCACAGAATGGGAAACCAGTGACACAGAGGTAGTGGTGGAAGAAAATCCTGCCGGGGAGGACAAGGCTGCCGGGGGACAGAGCAGCACAGCCGCTGAGAGCTCGTCCGACGAAGACGCGGCTGAAGAAGAACCGCAAGAAGAACTCCCAGCCCCGAAGAAGACAAAGCGTGTTCTTCGAAAGGCTGCATCTGGCATCCCGGCAAGCCAACCTTCTTCGAGCAGCGAGGCTCCCGGCAAGAAAGCGGCTGGCAAGGCTGCGCTGCAGCAAGGAGTTCGGCAGCAACCCGTGCGGCGCGCGAGACACACACCTGCGGCAACTACTGGGGCGGCAGGGGCGTCTCACACAACCGCATCGGAGGTTGAGGCGGCAGAGCCACACCAACCCCTTGCACCTGCTACAACCAAGCGACCCAGAACCCCTCCTCCACCCCCCATACGGACACTCCAACGGAGGTCGATTTCGACATCTCCGGCTTCAGCTCGGGGCAAGAAGAGGAAGAGTAAACATCCTGTCACAGCCTTTATCTTCCAAATTCTGGATCAATCTTATTGACTTGCTTGTTTTGTCTCTGCAGTGATGCAGAAACCTTGGCAGAAAGGATGGCGAAGAGGGCAAAGACTTCCACGGGCGACGAGCCCCCGGCAGGCTTCACAAGCGCGCCGAAAACTATTACCATCAGCCCGGAGCTTAGCCGTCGACGCAGCCCCCAGCACAGCCCCCCAGTGTGAGTTCATTACTCTTTTTCCGTTGGCGAATGCTGAGCTTTCTATCTTTGCCGCTGGTATCTTTGGGCTTGCAGGAGAAGGACGGCAACAAGGGAAGTCATCGGGAGATACCCCCGTCGTGCCACCTCCGTCAACCACGCCGCCCACAAGCGCATCCCCGGCAAGAGATCACACCGACGAGCTTATCTTGGTTGAGGAGGAGCCGACAACCATGGGTACTAGCATCCCACCCCCGACAACCGAGGTTGCCGGGAGGGGTGAGGCCACCTCTCAATAGCTCGATGCAGGTAACCAATTGCCTGAGAGCGCCTGCTATTCTTTCCTTTATCTCTCTTTCTTTTGTCTTCTTGAACTTCAATCTTGATCTCATTCTGTTTCTCTCCTTTGTCCTTTAGAATTCCCTGTGATGGAACACATGGACATCGACGCTGTCATCGAGGAGACCGCCAGGGATGTTGCCGCCGAAGTCGACAAAATCACTGCCAGTGAGGCCGCCATGGATGCCACCGTCGAGGCTAGCGGTGCCTTTGCCGATGAGGCCACCAAGACTGCACAGGAGGAACCTGCCAAGGAATCTGCTGAAGAGGACGGCAAGGAGGCTGGTGACCGTACTGACGGCATTCCTGCCGCAGGAGCGCCAGGTGCTACGCCGGCCACGGAGCCCCTAGCTACTGGTGAGGCGGTTGCTGAGGATCAACCGTCAACATCCGAAGTCCCCTCATCAAGCAAATATCTCAAAGTTGGCGAGAACCTGTTTGTCAACTTGCCGGGGACGGCAAGCATTGGGGCACCGATCGAAGGGGAAACTTTTGATGAAGAAATCATCACTGCTGCTGCGCTCGAGATCGTCAACGAACCAAGTGTCAGCGGCAGCAAATCTGAGGAAGATCAACTCCTTCAGGCCATGGGCGATAACTTCCGCAAGCTCCAAGCACTCCACCGTGCCCAAAAAGAGAAGGTAGATTCCAGAGCTGCAGTTGTTGAAGCGGCTGAAACAGATTTCCAAAAGCGCGTTGGGCAAATGCAAATCTGGTACGCCGAGGTCTATCAAGAGCTGACTGTCAATCGGGAACAAGTGAGCCAAAGCTGGACGGAGCTCCTCTTGAAGCAATCTGACATGGAGAAGGCGCAAGAGGAAGCTACGCAAAGAATTGCTGCTGAAGATGCCCTCCTGACGGAGCGTCGCATTGCGCTTGACGCCCATGAGGAAGATCTTGTCGCGCATGAGCAGGCGCTTGTGGCCAAGCTTCGCGACAAAGATGAGGAGATTGATAAACTTGTCGCGCAACGGATCCAGGAGCTGGAGCAAAAACACAAGGAGGCGCTCGAAGCTCTAACTGTAGATCATGCCGGCAAACTCATGGAGGCCATTGATGCTGCCGAGGCTGCAGAGGCCACCAAGAACGAGCTGAGCGACAAGGTGAAGAAGCTGGAAATGGATCTTGAAGAACACGGCAAGGAGCTCTCGACGCTCAAAGGGGACAGGGAGAAAACCCTCCACAGCCTGGCGAAGATGCAAGTTGCCATGTTCGACAAGACCAAGCAGCTTACTTCAGCCAACGACACCATTGCCGATCTGAAGCTAAAGCTGACCACACTGGATAAGTCCCTCAAGGACGGCAGGGCCCGTGAGAAGGCCCTAAGCAAAGATCTTCAGGAAGAGAGAAACTTGCTTAAGAGCGCTGCCGCCACCCAAATTGACTACGAAAAGGGGGTGGAAATCTGGACTGAACGCCTCGTCGACGCTGTGGAGAAGCTCACGGCACAACTGTCAACCATGGGCCTGTCAAACTTCAAGTATTCCTCCGAAGAAAGAATATCTTCGAGTGCCAGGTTGACCATGTTCTTCGAAACCATCGTTGACGCTCTGAAGCTGTTTCAGTCTAACCGGGCGACCCAACTGGCCAACGAATCCCTCCAGCTTTGCCGGGCCGTCCTCCGCAAGGTACTCATCAATGTGGTGCATAATAATCCTGGTATCAACCTCACCAACGTGCTTGGCCGCTGATGAGGACATCAATACCATTGTTACACCCACAGCCCCTGCTGCTATACATACTGGACCAATTACTAGAACTCGCGCACGCCAATTAAATTATCAGGTACTTTCGTTTCTTGGTAATGATTCTAATGTTCATGAGAATATGATGCTGCCTAAATTGGATACATTTGTTTTGCTTACAAATGAAGGGCCTAGCTTGGACAAGAAAGAGGAACCTTGGAGCAAGTTCAAGCATGGAGATGATGGCATGCGCAAGGGGAACAAGAACGGAGTTACAAGTGATGATTTCAGGACTTTGAAGCCACCATAATGAGTGCAGGAAGCCTTGGACGAAATATACAAGATGCCACTTCATAAATTTCGTCCAGAGGCTATTATAGGTGCTATGTCACCTTATTATTGGGCCAGGCCCATGTAATTTCGAAATACTTGAGTATAGGCTGTTTTTAGAGTCCGTATGTGTGGGGAAACAAGAGATAGGGTTGGTTTCGGACCCCTCCTTCAAGGGCCACGAAATCCCCTCCTCTTCCTCCATATATACAGCCCTTAGGGCACCGTTTAGACTTTGGGTTTTGTTTAGATTAAAAGTTTGCCATATATGCAACTTCGCGTACTTTGTTTGTGTTCAACAACCAGACCAAGACGTCACAGAACCCCACCTTGATCAATAAAGCTTTCATCTTATATTCGCAATATCCAGATTGCAAATCTTAGTTTCTTGCTTGTTCTTCATTTGCTTGCAGGAGATAGACCCTCGTGGTCAGGTTGATTGTGCTCCGGCGTGGTCAATAACCTCTCGGAGTTGGTTTAGCGATTGCTAAGGCGCGACGTCCTCGCACGTTCGTAGTCGGATCGTCAAAGTCTACTCCACCAAAAACGATAGCTATCATCTCATCGAAAGATCGGGACACCCTCGCCTCTATCAAGTGGTATCAGATTTTCAGGTTGCTCGGTGAGATTTTACAGTTTTTTGTAGTTTAGATCGAATCTGTTCTTCATACCTACAGTCCACGAAAAAGCCAAAAAAAAAATAGGGTTAGTTCATCATATCCGAACCAATCTGAGCCTTTGCATAATCTTTTTAGGGTTTTTGCTTTGTTGATTTTGCGGTTGCATCGTCGTGTCTAGTTGCTGGTCTTAGCGTCTAGTCCTTTAGAGTTTCGAGTTCTGTCACAGTTTGTCACGCCGCCGCCGCACCATATACCACCACCGCTGCCATATACCACCACCGCTGCCATACCCTACCACCGCTGCCATATACCATCACCGCTGCCATATTCTACCACCATATATCCACCACCAATCCGAGTTCATTTCATATTAGGTTTGTTTTCGGGACCCATCTATTTTCCGATTCGTGTTTCCTTGCCTGAGTAGGATTCGGAAAAAAAAAGTCTGGAGACCCCCGGGCAGTTTTTAGGCCAAAATTTCGGCAGTCAAAAATATTTTTTCCCTATCCTATTTTTAGGTCCCAGGGAGCGTTTTGAGACATTCGCCATCATAGTGATTTTTTGTCGCACTTTTTCGTTGTCGCTGCCCTGATTTCCGAAAAAAAAATTGTCAAAAAAAATTTCGTGCCAATCCTGATAGTTTGACTTGGGAAGAGTTTTGAGACACTCGCCATTATAGTGATTTTTTGCAAAAAAAAAAGGAGCGCAAAAAAAAACAATTTTTTTTAGAGTGTGCTCTTCCCTTGTTTATGTGCCGCGCCGTGATTTTGTTAGTGTTCTAGGCTCGCGTCTCTAGTAGGTCTAGCCTAGGACCAGCACAGTACCGTCGTTGAGCCTTTATTCAACTTTGCATCTCTGAATTGATTATTGCTGACCCTTTTTGCTACCATATCATAAGCCTTCCCAGCTCCACATACATCTACATCGTGCGTTTGACACCACCTGGCAATCGCTCTATCCAAGCTTTGTGAGTTTGACTACAAAGGTTGCCGATCACCACCTGCTGCTGGGTAAGAACTGGTAAGAATTTGAGTTTTGCTTGACAGATTTGTGACACCAAACCACCACCACTTCCTAGTAGTCTGTAGGATCATATTCTTGTGTGTTTCTATTGCTGCTAACCATGGCAGGATCACAAGCCGATGAGACTGATTGGGAGAACATGACGAACAAACAGCTACATGATAAATTTCAGCAAATGATGAGTGGACAGGTGCAAGATGTGCTAAACAGATTTGAAGAGGCCACGGAGAAGATAGATGGAATTGAGAAGACGTTCGAAACAAAGCTCGATAACAAGTTTAATGAATTGCTCGCGCGTCTTCCACAACCACCGCCGGCTGCACCTGTCGCACCTCTACAACAACAACAACGTCGCCTTCCAAATCAAGTGGGACAAGCACAGCGCGTTCCCCTTGAGCCTGGTCAAACTTCTGGTGCCGCTGCACCTACTGTTGATGCTTCTATGGCTCCTGCTGCCGCTGAGGAGGACGATTATGCGGGCGATTACGAGGATGAGGCTGATCAAAATCAGAACTACGTACCAGCACCAGGTCGTCCACATGCCAATAATCGCAATGGTAGGGCTGCATTACCAGCTCAGGTACGAGATCATGACCATCTTCCTAAACTGAAATTGAATATTCCACCATTTGAGGGTAGATATGTTCCTGATATATATCTTACTTGGGAGATAGAAACTGAACAACATTTTACATGTTTACAATATCCCGAGGAGAGACGTGTTGCTCCTGCTGTTTGTGCTTTTACTAGTTTTGCATGTGTATGGTGGTCTGAACATTGTAGATTATATCCTATTCCAGCTACGTGGGCTGCTTTGAAAACTGCTATGCGTACTCATTGGGTTCCACCATAATATCAACGTGAATTACTTCAAAAATTGCAGCGCTTAAGACAAGGAAAAAATTCTGTAGAAGAATATTATCAGGAATTACAAACTGGCATGATTAGATGTGGTATTGTTGAGGAGAATGAAGCTATGCTTGCACGTTTTATGGGTGGATTAAATAGAGAGATTCAGACCATTCTAGAGTATAAGGAGTATAATAATATCACTCGTTTATTCCATCTTGCTTGTAAAGCTGAACGTGAAGTGCAGGATCGACAGGCATTGGCGCGAACTAATTTTTCTGCAGGTCGATCTTCATCATGGACACCGCGTGCCTCCTCTACTCCCACACGTCCTACTGCAGCACCACTGACTTCAGCCGCCAATTCCAACCGAGATACAAGAAAACAGGCACCACCACCATCTGCCAAGAGTACACCTTCTGGGCCTGCCCAGAGCTCTTCTTCATCAATGGCATCAACAGGGCACACACATGATATTATTTGTCGTCGTTGTAAGGGAAGAGGTCATTATGCAAGAGAATGCCAATCTCCGCGTGTTATGATTGCTACTGAGGATGGTGGGTATGAGTCCGCTAGTGACTATGATGAGGAGACTTTGGCTCTTATTACAAGTGAAGAACACGGTGGAGATGACTCTGATCATGAGATGCAATACATGGCTCTTGAAGATGCTGACAGGTATGAATGTTTAGTTGCTCAACGTGTTTTGAGTTTGCAGGTCACACAAGCTGAGCAAAATCAGAGGCATAATTTGTTCCATACAAAGGGAGTTGTGAAGGAATGTTCTGTTCGCGTCATCATAGATGGAGGGAGCTGCAACAACTTGGCTAGCATGGAGATGGTGGAGAAGCTATCTCTCACCACAACACCACATCCACATCCTTACTATATCCAATGGTTCAACAACAGCGGCAAGGTTAAGGTAACATGTACTGTTCGTGTGCATTTTAGTATCTCTACATATGCTGATTATGTTGATTGTGATGTGGTACCCATGCAAGCATGTTCATTATTACTTGGTAGACCATGGCAATTTGATAAAAATTCTGTACACCATGGTAGAAACAATCAGTATACTCTTGTTCATAAGGATAAACATATTACTTTGCTTCCTATGACTCATGATTCTATTTTGAAAGATGATATTAATAGAGCTAGTAAAGCAAAACAGGAGAAAAATTAGAGTGAAAATCAGATTGTGGCAAAATAATTTGAGCAACAAATGAAGCGTAATAATAAACCATCTAGTGTTGCTTCTGAAATTAAATTGAAAAGTGCATGTTTACTTGCCACCAAATCTGATATTGATGAGCTAGATTTCAGCAAATCTATTTGCTATGCTTTTGTGTGCAAAGAGGCATTATTTTCATTCGAGGACGTGCCTTCCTCTTTGCCTCCTGCTGTCACTAACATTTTGCAGGAGTTCGCTGACGTCTTTCCACAAGACGTGCCACCGGGATTACCACCTATTCGCGGGATTGAGCATCAGATTGACTTAATTCCCGGTGCTTCGTTGCCAAACCGTGCGCCATACCGTACCAATCCAGAGGAGACGAAGGAGATTATGCGTCAAGTACAGGAGCTGCTCAACAAAGGTTATATACGCGAATCTCTTAGTCCTTGTGCTGTTCCTATTATACTAGTGCTAAAAACGGATGGTACGTCGCGTATGTGTGTTGATTGTAGAGGCATTAATAATATTACTATTCGTTATCGTCATCCTATTCCTAGGCTAGATGATATGCTTGATGAATTGAGTGGCTCTACAATATTCTCCAAAGTTGATTTGCGTAGTGGATACCATCAAATTCGTATGAAATTGGGAGATGAATGGAAAACAACATTTAAAACTAAGTTCGGTTTATATGAGTGGTTAGTCATGCCTTTTGGGTTAACTAATGCACCTAGTACTTTCATGAGATTAATGAACGAAGTTTTACGTGCTTTCATTGGACGATTTGTGGTAGTTTACTTTGATGATATATTGATTTATAGCAGATCTTTGGAGGAACATTTGGAACATTTACGTGCTGTTTTTATTGCTCTACGTGATGCACGTTTGTTTGGTAACCTTGGGAAGTGCACCTTTTGCACCGACCGAGTATCTTTTCTTGGCTATGTTGTTACTCCACAGGGAATTGAAGTTGATAAAGCCAAGATTGAAGCTATTGAGAGTTGGCCGCAGCCCAAAACGGTCACACAAGTGAGGAGTTTCCTTGGCCTCGCTGGTTTCTATAGGTGTTTTGTGAGAGATTTCAGTACCATTGCTGCACCTCTCAATGAGCTTACAAAGAAGGATGTGCCTTTTGTTTGGGGTACCTCACAGGAAGAAGCTTTCACAGTATTAAAAGATAAGTTGACACATGCTCCTTTACTCCAACTTCCTGATTCTAATAAGACTTTTGAGCTTGAATGTGATGCTAGTGGAATTGGATTAGGAGGTGTTTTATTACAAGATGGCAAACCTGTTGCATACTTTTCTGAAAAATTGAGTGGGCCTAGTCTGAACTATTCTACTTATGATAAAGAATTATATGCTCTTGTTTGGACCTTAGAAACATGGCAACATTATTTATGGCCCAAAGAATTTGTTATACATTCTGATCATGAATCTTTGAAACACATTAAAAGTCAAGGAAAACTGAACCGTAGACATGCTAAATGGGTTGAATTTATTGAGACTTTCCCTTATGTCATTAAACACAAGAAGGGTAAAGAAAATATTATTGCTGATGCTTTGTCTCGTCGTTATACGATGCTTTCACAACTTGACTTTAAAATATTTGGTTTGGAGACCATCAAAGATCAATATGCGCATGATGCTGAATTTAAAGATGTATTGCAGAATTGTAAGGAAGGGAGAACATGGAACAAGTTCGTCGTTAATGATGGATTTGTGTTTCGTGCTAACAAGCTATGCATTCCAGCTAGCTCTGTTCGTCTTTTGTTGTTGCAGGAGGCGCATGGAGGAGGATTAATGGGACACTTTGGCGTGAAGAAGACGGAGGATATACTTGCTACACATTTCTTTTGGCCAAAGATGAGACGGGATGTTGAGCGTTTTGTTGCTCGCTGCACTACATGTCAAAAAGCTAAGTCACGACTCAATCCTCATGGTTTATTTATGCCTTTGCCTGTACCTAGCGTTCCTTGGGAGGATATATCTATGGACTTTGTTTTAGGTTTACCTCGAACAAAGAAGGGGAGGGATAGCATTTTTGTTGTCGTGGATAGGTTCTCGAAAATGGCACACTTTATACCATGTCATAAAAGCGATGATGCTGTTAATGTTGTTGATTTGTTCTTTCGTGAAATTATACGCTTGCATGGTGTGCCAAATACTATTGTTTCAGATCATGATACTAAATTTCTTAGCCACTTTTGGAGTTGTTTATGGGCTAAGTTGGGGACTAAACTGCTTTTTAGTACTACATGTCACCCTCAAACTGATGGACAAACTGAAGTAGTCAATAGAACATTGTCTACTATGCTTAGGGTTGTTTTGAAGAATAACAAGAAAATGTGGGAAGAATGCTTGCCTCATATTGAATTTGATTATAATCGTTCATTGCATTCTACTACTAAGATGTGTCCTTTTGAAATTGTGTATGGTTTCCTTCCTCGTGCACCTATTGATTTGTTGCCTCTTCCATCTTCGGAGAAGGTTAATTTTGATGCTAAACAACGTGCTGAATTGATCTTAAAAATGCATGAGTTAACTAAGGAGAACATTGAGCGTATGAATGCTAAATATAAACTTGCTGGAGATAAGGGTAGAAAACATGTTGTGTTTGCACCTGGAGATCTTGTTTGGTTACATTTGCGTAAGGATAGATTTCCTGATTTGCGCAAATCAAAGCTAATGCCATGTGCTGATGGTCCTTTTAAGGTGTTAGAGAAAATAAATGATAATGCATATAAACTTGAGCTGCCTGCAGATTTTGGGGTTAGTCCCACTTTTAACATTGCAGATTTGAAGCCTTATTTGGGTGAGGAAGATGACCTTCCGTCGAGGACGACTTCATTTCAAGAAGGGGAGGATGATGAGGACATCAATACCATTGTTACACCCACAGCCCCTGCTGCTATACATACTGGACCAATTACTAGAACTCGCGCACGCCAATTAAATTATCAGGTACTTTCGTTTCTTGGTAATGATTCTAATGTTCATGAGAATATGATGCTGCCTAAATTGGATACATTTGTTTTGCTTACAAATGAAGGGCCTAGTTTGGACAAGAAAGAGGAACCTTGGAGCAAGTTCAAGCATGGAGATGATGGCATGCGCAAGGGGAACAAGAACGGAGTTACAAGTGATGATTTCAGGACTTTGAAGCCACCATAATGAGTGCAGGAAGCCTTGGACAAAATATACAAGATGCCACTTCATAAATTTCGTCCAGAGGCTATTATAGGTGCTGCGTCACCTTATTATTGGGCCAGGCCCATGTAATTTCGAAATACTTGAGTATGGGTTGTTTTTAGAGTCCGTATGTGTGGGGAAACAAGAGATAGGGTTGGTTTCGGACCCCTCCTTCAAGGGCCACGAAATCCCCTCCTCGTCCTCCATATATACAGCCCTTAGGGCACCGTTTAGACTTTGGGTTTTGTTTAGATTAAAAGTTCGCCATAGCTGCAACTTCGCGTACTTCGTTTGTGTTCAACGACCAGACCAAGACGTCACAGAACCCCACCTTGATCAATAAAGCTTTCATCTTATATTCGCAATATCCAGATTGCAAATCTTAGTTTCTTGCTTGTTCTTCGTTTGCTTGCAGGAGATAGACCCTCGTGGTCAGGTTGATTGTGCTCCGGCGTGGTCAATAACCTCTCGGAGTTGGTTTAGCGATTGCTAAGGCGTGACGTCCTCGCACGTTCGTAGTCGGATCGTCAAAGTCTACTCCACCAAAAACGATAACTATCATCTCATCGAAAGATCGGGACACCCTCGCCTCTATCAGCCGCCTGCCAAAGGACGCAAATCTCAAGACACTTGAGGAGCTTGTCGCGCCTATCCTTGAAAAGGTGGATTCAATCAAAAGGGTCGAAGGCCAGCACAGTGATTAGCTGCTCCACCTCTTCTTGCCGTCGCCATTCCATGCCAAAGACAATTAAGTCTTTAGTTAGAACTGCGGCAACTTATTAATGTAATATAACTTGCTTATGTTTGGGTACATGCATGCTATTTCCCTTGTCTGATTCCTTTATGTATGGAGTTCACCCTATGCTTACTGAAAACTCGCCGGCGTGCAACCTGTCGCGAGCGCTGGGTACGGGACTTCAGCAGCCTACTAGAGGTGCAGCGGCCGGCAAGACTCCTTGGCGTTCTCAGTGCATCCACTTAAATTGTTGAGCGGACTCGAAACAAAATAAGGGCGCAACCGATTACGACAAGGGTTCCTTCGCGTGTAGGTTTTCCATACAAAAGTCGAAATTGTCTAAGGAAAATAACTTTGTAATAAAAGAAACTTGCTCTAAGTTTTAGAACTTAGCTTTCTGCCGCAGTTCTTTCTCCGGTAAGGTGCCAATTCTGAACGTCGCCAACTGGTACTCATATCTTCCTTCCCCCCCCCCCCGGCAAACGTGCGCACGAGGAATCCTTCTGTCTTTTGAGAAAAAGAAAGAAGTGAAAATAAAGATGTGGAACCTTGGCGGTTCGTTAAAACTTACCGGGAACAAGTGTCATACAACATCTTAGACAAACATGCATATATATATAAATATAAATATATATATATATATATATATGAACATGGAAATCAATAAGGAAATGCACAACACTTAAACTTATTCATCTGGGCTCAGGGTCTGCGCCTGGCTTTGTACAAAGGATTACATGCCTTGCCGGCAAGACTTGTACAAACAGGTGGTTGCCGGGGGCCCCCGGCAACCGCGCCTTATGGGTAGAACTTGTGAAGATGTTCGATATTCCAGGAGTTGCTCACTGGAACACCATCTTCGGTGTCCAGGCGGACAGCGCCGGGCCTGGTGACTCGTACTACCCGATAAGAGCCTTCCCACTTCGGCGTCAACTTGTTTGAATTCTTGGCGTACTGAATCCGTTGAAGAACAAGGTCGCCTTCCTCATGGCTTCGGGCATGAACTTTGCGGCTATGGTAGCGGCGCAAAGCTTGCTGGTAGTGTGCAGCTCGCACAGCAGCCTGAAGACGATTTTCCTCAAGGAGCACAGTGTCATCTTGCCGCAGTTGCTCTTGCTCAAGCTCATCATAAGCGAGCACTCGAGGTGATCCGTATATCAATTCCATAGGGAGAACTGCTTCCGCTGCGTAGACCAGAGCGAAGGGTGTCTGGCCGGTGGCTCGATTTGGCTTCATTCTGATTGACCAAAGAACTGCCGGCAACTCATCAACCCAGTGCCTTCCGCACTTTTTCAGCTTGTCAAAAGTTCTTGTCCTGGGACCGCGCAGCACTTCAGCATTAGCCCTCTCCGCTTGGCCGTTGCTTCTCGGGTGAGCAACAGAGGCAAAACAAATTTTGCCGCCAAGGTCTTGGACGTACTGCATGAAAGTGCGACTTGTGAATTGCGTGCCGTTGTCGGTGATGATCCTGTTGGGCACACCGAAACGGCAAACTATCCCTTTAAAGAGCTTGACGGCTGATTGTGCTATCACCTTCCTCACTGCTTCCACCTCCGGCCACTTTGTGAACTTGTCGATCGCAATGTACAAGTACTCAAAGCCCCCCGTAGCACGGGGGAAGGGGCCCAGTATGTCAAGCCCCCAGACCGAAAACGGCCAGGAGAGAGGGATCGTCTGAAGAGCTTGAGCTGGCTGATGTGATTTCTTTGAATGAAAATGGCACGCTTCACACTTGGTTACTAGTGCAGTTGCATCCTGGAGAGCGGTGGGCCAAAAGAAACCTTGCCGGAATGCTTTCCCGACAAGTGCTCTTGATCCTATGTGAGAGCCACATACGCCTCCATGTATCTCTGCCAACAGCTCTAGTCCATCCTCTCGAGAAATACACTTCAATTTCACACCGTTTGGTCTCTTTCTGTACAGGATGTCATCGACGAACTTGTACATAACAGACCGACGGGCTACTTTTTCCGCCTCTTCATGTTCCTCATGGAGTTCTCCTATCTGAAGGAAATGGACAATGTGCTACGCCCATGCTGGAGCCTGGGGCTCGACAGCTAGGACTAAAGGCATCTCCTCCGCCAGGGGAACATTTGTCTCGACAGCGAAGGCATGAGGTTCCGCCGGAGCCTGTCGTTCCCCGGCAGGCTTGTCGTTGATCCCGGCAAGTTCCTTGCCGGCGGCTCCAGGGAGCTCTGCCGGAAAGTACTATCCAGAATTCAACTTTCTTCTATTTTCTTGCCGCATCGATGGCGCCACAGATAGTTGAGTCAAATGGAGCACAAAAGTTCCTGGTTCCACAGGCAACTTGAGGGCAGTGCGCTTTGACAGGTCGTCAGCAATACTGTTTTCGGCACGAGGAATGTGCTTCATTTGCAGACCGTCAAAGCACTCTTCCATTTTTCTCACTTCATCCACGTAAGCTTGCATCAATGGACTCTGATAATTCTTGTTAACTTGCCTGACAACAAGCTACGAATCGCCTCTGATGATGAGCTTCTTGATACCAAGGTCTGTCGCGATCCTGAGACCGGCAAGCAGGCCCTCGTACTCTACAATGTTGTTTGTCGAACTCTCCCGGGGAAAATGCATCTGGATTACATACTTGAGGTGCTCTCCGGTGGGTGCGACAAGCAGCACGCCAGCACCAGCGCCTTGCAGCGAAAAAGCCCCGTCAAAGTACATAACCCATTCTTGATCAATTTCCTTGCCGGGGAGAGTTGTTTCTCGAACCTCTTCGTCTGGCGTTGGGGTCCATTCCGCAATGAACTCTGCCAAGGCCCTGCTCTGAATTGTCGAAGTGCTTTCAAACTTGAGACCAAAGCTCGACAACTCCAACGCCCACTCCACAATCTTGCCGGTTGCTTCTGGATTTCGCAAAATCCATTGCAACAGAAAGCGAGTGACGACGGTGATTTCATGTGCTTGAAAATAATGGCGCAGCTTCCTCGAGGCCATAAGGAGGCCGAAGAGCAACTTCTGCACGCCAGAATATCTTGACCTAGCTCCTTGCAAAAGAGAGCTAACAAAATAAACTGGGCGCTGCACCACCTTTTTCTTTTGCACTGGTTCTTCTGACTTTGTAGATCCTATCTTGTCGGGATCAACCCTTGCCGGGGAAGATCCTGCCGCTAGTGTTGCCTCCTCATCAGCTTCTCTCTGTGCCACTAACGCAGCAGTAACCACTTGATTTGTCGCTGCCAGATATAGCAGCAACGGCTCTCGTGGTTTAGGCGCGACTAGTGTCGGCGGAGAAGAAAGGTATTTCTTCAAATCTTGCAGCATAGCCTCCGCTTCCGGAGTCCATTTCATTGGACCTGCCCTCTTCAAAATTTTGAAGAAGGGCAGGGCGGGCTCAGCAGATTTGGAAATAAACCTGCTTAGGGCAGCAACACAGCCGGCAAGACGACGTACATCCTTGACGCGTCTTGGCGCTTCAATCTGCTTAATAGCATTGATCTTGTCGGGGTTCGCTTCGATCCCCCGTTGAGATACAAAGAATCCGAGAAGCTTGCCGGAAGGAAAGCCAAACACACACTTCTCAGGATTGAGCTTTAGGTTGATCTTGCACAGATTTACAAATGTTTCTTCTAGATCTTGTATGAGCGTCGCCTTGTCCTTGGTTTTGACCACTATGTCATCCATGTATGCCTCCAAGTTTCTATGGAGCTGAGGCTCAAAACCAATTTGGACCGCTCTCGCAAATGTAGAACCCGCACTTTTCAACCCAAAAGGCATTCGTATAAAACAATACGTACCACATGGGGTGATAAATGCGGTCTTTTCTTCATCTTCTTTTGCCATGAAGATCTGATGATACCCTGAGTAGGCATCAAGGAAGGACAGTAGATCACAACCAGCAGTGGAGTCCACAATCTGGTCGATGCGCGGCAAGGGAAAAGGATCTTTTGGACAGGCTTTATTGATATCTGTATAATCAATACACAGCCTCCATTTCCCATTCGCCTTGCGTACTACAACCGGATTTGCCAACCAAGTTGGGTGAAGCACTCCTCTGACCAATCCTGCCGCTTCCAGCTTCCTGATTTCTTCGGCAATGAATTCTTGCCGCTCCAAAGCTTGCTTCCTGACCCTCTGCTTGACGGGCCGCGCATGAGGACACACAACAAGGTGGTGCTCAATTACCTCCCTGGGAACACCGGGGATGTCAGACGGTTGTCATGCAAACACATCGGCATTCGCCCGCAGGAAGGCAATGAGCGCGCTTTCCTATTTGTCATCCAGGGTGGAACTTATGGTAAAAGTTCCTCCCGTTCCGTCCTCCCTGACGGGAACCTTCTTGGTGTTTGGTGGAGCAGCCTTGGATTTCTTGTTCTTGCCGGTGGAACTCTCTGGTGCATCCTCAACGGAAGCGCGGCACTCCGAGGAGGTGCGCTTGCCGGAGTTCGCGCCAAGATTCTTGCCGGTCTTCTTCTTCCCCCCGGGAGTTCCAGCGGCAGGAGCAGATGCCTTGACGGCAGGTGCTGCAACTGCTTCTCGGTAGAGTTGGTCGGCACAGATGAGCGTATCCTTCTTGTCGGAATGGATAGTAATGACACTCAACGGCCCGGGCATCTTCAACACATTATAGGCGTAGTGTGATGCTGCCATAAACTTAGCCAGCGCGGGGCGGCCAAGGATCCCATTGTATGACATAGGGATCTTGGCGACATCAAACACCACCTTCTCTGTCCTGTAGTTGAGCTTGCTACCAAACGTCACCGGTAGCGTAATCTTGCCTTTTGGCTGGGTCCTTCCTGGATTGACCCCTTGAAACGTGCCCTTTTCCTCGAGATCTTCATCAGGAATTTGGAGCCTCTTGAGCACGTCCGGCGAGATTAGGTTCAGTCCGGCCCCACCATCAACTAGCATTTTCGTCACCTTGAGGTTGCGGATTGTTGGTGAGACCAACAATGGCAAGCACCCGACCGCGGTTGTACGATCAGGGTGATCCTCGGCGTAAAAAATGATAGGCGTGTTCTACCACTTAGGGGCTTACATGCATCGAACGATGGCTCTGTTGCATTAACTTCTCGCACCCACTGTTTAAGTCGACGGTGGGAAGAATGCAACGAGGCGCCTCCGTCGATACACATAGCCTTTGTAGCTTTCTGAAATTCTTGCTCACTGGACTCATCTTCTCCATCATCATCATCACCCTCTTCTTTGTCACGGCCTCGAGCGGGCCTCTCCCTCTGTTGCTTGGCCTTGCCGCGGCAACCCCCTCGGCCACCGCGCTTCTTGCCAGAACCCTTAGCACCATCTTGGGCCTTCTCCTTGTCCTGCTTTTCATACTCAGCTCTCTGCTTCTCGACAAGCTGCTCAACTTGCCGACAGTTTTGGAGATCGTGGCCCTTGGTGCGATGGATCTTGCAATACTGCTTGCCGGAGCTTTCCGACCTGTCGACAGCCGCCAAGGCCTGGCAGGAGGCGCACCCGGTAAGTTCCTTGCCGGGGTCGTCAACCTTGGCCTTATTGGCGGTGCCGGGGTTGCCGGATTCCTTGACAGCAAGAACGGCCTTGCCTCTGCGCTTCTTCTTCCGCCGCCGGCCTTTCCTTGACGGGGTTGCAGCGTCTTCATCTTCTGATTCGCCCCCTGCGCCAACAGCCACACCAGGGAGTTTCCTTCCTTCTTCAGCCCGAGCGCACTTGTCGGCCAAAGCGTAAAGCTCGGCAATACTCCTGACTTTGTTCATCGCCAGCTCTTCCCGCATTTTGCGGTTACGCATGTTCTGATGAAACGCGCTAACGACAACGGCAGGGTGAATGTCAGGAATATTGTACTGCACCCGGCTAAATCTCTGGATAAACTTGCGCAGGGATTCGCCCTCCTTCTGAGGGATGATATGCAAATCACTCTCTTGGCCAGGAGCTTGGTGGCCTCCAACAAAGGCGCCAACAAACTGATGGCATAGATCTGACCAAGAAGAAATAGAATTCTCCGACAGATGCATCAACCACGACCTGACGTTGGGTTTGAGCACCAACGGGAAGTAGCTGGCAAGTATCTTCTCGTCTTGGCCCCCGGCAGCCTGCACCACAATGATGTAGATGCTCAGGAACTCCTAGGGGTCAGTCTTGCCGTCATATTTCTCCGGGACCTCTGGCTTGAAGGTTCGGGAATTGGGCCACTGGACTTGCCGCAGCTCACGAGTAAACGCTGGAGTACCTTCCTCGTAAGGCAAGTCACCTGCGTCCCCTGGCGCAGGCTCGTCGACAGCGGGCCCTGCGCACTTATCAGATTGATAGCGCGCTTCCCGTAAGCGCGCTTCCCGTCGCCGCTCGATGGTGGTTCGAGCGTCCTCTTTGCTTCGTTCCTGAAGAACTTGACGCTGGTCGCAGCGCATCCGTGGATCGGATGACGCCGTGGAATCATCGTCACGGCCATCAGTCCACCGGGTTCTCGACCGCCGCTGGTGTCGTGGAGGGGAGTGCACCGTGGTTGCACCACCTTCGGTTTTCTCCACATCGGCTCGTGCCGGATCGATGGACCGCCACTGCGAGGGCCCTGCCTCCTGTGGCCCATCTTTTTGGTGAAGCCAATGAGGCTCTGGATAGTAGCTCGCCACTCCTCCATCTTCTCCGGAGCAGGAGCGAAATCGAGGAGCAGCTGCGCACGTGCCAAAGCTTCCGCTGCTGTAGGCAGCGGTGACAGGTGCGAAGTATGTGAGGTGCTCTGACTCCTAACAATGTTAGAAGGAGCACCGTCACGATCACGCGACCGCGCGCCACTTCCGCCGGTAGTTTGGCGTGCATGCTGGGCCTGCGCACCTTGGGATCGATGCATAGAAGTCTTTCCATGGGGACGCCCTGAACCACCAGCACCATGACGTTGCTCATCGTACACGACCTGGGAACGCCGCGACGCTTGCGCCGGCGCAGGAGCCCTAGAAGGCGTCCTTCGATCTCTGGAGTTTGTTGCGCTGCCCATAGGCAACACAGCTCCATCTATGGATCCAGCGGCGTGTGGGTTGCCGCTGCCGCTGCGAACGACGCCGCTCGCGTGGCTTGGATCACCGGAATGTCGCGGAGGCTCTAAACCTCTTCCTTCTGCATCCGCGCCATCACCCGTACGCGAGGGCACAGGAAAAACGGATGTGGATGGTTGCGCCGTTGTGGCACTCTTCTTCTTGGGTGGCATGATGATGAAGATGATGAAGAAACTAAGGCGCCGATCACTGGACCAGGTTCGCACAACCTCGATCCCCCTACCTGGTGCGCCAAAGATGTCAACGTACGACACCTATGGGATCCTAAAGGACCACTTTACGGTTCGGCAGGGGAGAGAGATATGCACAAAGAGCAGAACCAGCGATCGACGCGGGGCAATTTTACCTAGGTTCGGGCCGCTAATCAGCGTAAAACCCTACTCCTGCCTTGTTTTATTATGAGTGTTCTTGAGCCCAGGCTCCAGGAGCGCTTGCAATGAACAGTACATTGAAAGAGCAGCTACGCATGCAGAATGGGCCAGAAGATCCTCCTCCCCTGTAGCAGTTGCCTTGGGCCTCCTTTTATATGCTCAAAGGGGTCACCACATTGGCAAAATGTACATACATTGAGGTGTAAAATAGCTACAGGGTCATCATACCTAACCACTGACGGATTAGGACAAATGCATTTAATGCATCGTGAGGTGTCCGTTTAGGTGTCCTCACTTTCTTGGGGATGGAAAAAGGGGCCATCCCATCAGCACCGCTTAAGCTCTCCTCCACTGGCGCGTTGCCACGCATCCAGAGAAGGACCCAGAATGTCAGGCTTGTTGCTGTGCCGAAGCGGTGGCACAGTGATAGAATCTTGCCGGGCCCAAATCTTGCCGGGTTTCGTGAGCCACCCCGGCAAGATCTTGCCGGGGGCCTGGTCTTCGGTCTTCAGATCTTATTAACTCCTGATCCTTTGATTCTCGGTCTGAGTGTCCCCTTGACAATCTTGCACTAATCTCCAATTACTCCCCCGGCAAGCCTTGCCGCGGGCTTGGCTACAACTGCCCGTGCACAAGTATTGGGTACTAAAGTCCCAATACTTAGTACACCGACAGAGAGTATGTCCACGTACCCTCGTAGACTGAAAGCGGAAGCGTCAGCTTAACGCGGTTGATGTAGTCGAATGTCTTCGCGATCCAACCGATCAAGCACCGAACGTACGGCACCTCCGAATTCAGCACACGTTCAGCTCGATGACGTCCCTCGAGCTCTTGATCCAGTTGAGGACGAGGGAGAGTTCCGTCAGCACGACGGCATGGCGACGGTGATGATGAAGTTACCGGCGCAGGGCTTCGCCTAAGCACTACGATGATATGACCGAGGTGTGTAACTGTGGAGGGGGGCACCGCACATGGCTAAGAGATTGTCTGTTGTGCCTTGGGGTGCCCCCTGCACACGTATATAAAGGAGGGGGGGAGGAGGAGGCCGGCCAAGGGGGAGGCGCACCAAGGGGGGGGGAGTCCTACTAGGACTCCAAACCTAGTAGGATTCGGCCCCTCCTTTCTTTCCAACGGAGAGGGGGAAAGGGGAAAGGTGGGAGAGGGAGAGGGAAAGAGGGGGGCCGGCCCCCTCCCCTAGTCCAATTCGGATTGGGGCAAGGGGGCGCGCCCCACCTCCTGTGGCCTGCCTCCTCTCCTCCACTATGGCCCATTAGGCCAAATAACTTTCCCGGGGGTTTCCGGCAACCTCCCTGTACTCCGAAAAATCCCCGATCTTCTTCGGAACCATTCCGGTGTCCGTATATAACCTTCCAATATATCAATCTTTATGTCTCGACCATTTCGAGACTCCTCATCACGTACGTGATCTCATCCGGGACTCCGAACAAACTTCGGTCATCAAATCACATAACTCGTAATACAAATCGTCATCGAACATTAAGCGTGCGGACCCTACTGGTTCGAGAACTATGTAGACATGACCGAGACACATCTCCGGTCAATAACCAATTGTGGAACCTGGATGCTCATATTGGCTCCTACATATTCTACGAAGATCTTTATCGGTCAAACCACATAACAACATACGTTATTCCCTTTGTCATCGGTATGTTACTTGCCCGAGATCCGATCGTCGGTATCACCATACCTAGGTCAATCTCGTTACCGGCAAGTCTCTTTACTCATTCCATAGTGCATCATCCCGTAACTAACTCATTAGTCACATTGCTTGCAAGGCTTCATATGATGTGCATTACCAAGAGGGCCCAGAGATACCTCTCCGATACTCGGAGTGACAAATCCTAATCTCGATCTATGCCAACCCAACAAACACCTTCGGAGACACCTGTAGAGCATCTTTATAATCACCCAGTTACGTTGTGACGTTTGATAGCACACAAGGTGTTCCTCCGGTATTCGGGAGTTGCATAATCTCATAGTCAGAGGAATATGTATAAGTCATGAAGAAAGCTATAGCAATAAAACTTATCGATCATTATGCTAAGCTAACGGATGGGTCTCATCCATCACATCATTCTCCTAATGATGTGATCCCGTTAATCAAATGACAACACATGTCTATGGTTAGGAAACTTAACCATCTTTGATCAATGAGCTAGTCAAGTAGAGGTATACTAGGGACACTCTGTTTGTCTATGTATTCACACATGTACTAAGTTTCCGGTTAATACAATTCTAGCATGAATAATAAACATTTATCATGATATAAGGAAATATAAATAAGAACTTTATTATTGCCTCTAGGGCATATTTCCTTCAGTCTCCCACTTGCACTAGAGTCAATAATGTAGATTACATAGTAATGATTCTAACACCCATGGAGTCTTGGTGCTGATCATGTTTTGCTCGTGGAAGAGGCTTAGTTAACGGGTCTGCAACATTCAGATCCGTATGTATTTTGCAAATCTCTATGTCTCCCTCCTTGACTTGATCGCGGATGGAATTGAAGCGTCTCTTGATGTGTTTGGTTCTTTTGTGAAATCTGGATTCCTTCGCCAAGGCAATTGCTCCAGTATTGTCACAAAAGATTTTCATTGGACCCGATGCACTAGGTATTACACCTAGATCGGATATGAACTCCTTCATCTAGACTCCTTCATTTGCTACTTCCGAAGCAGCTATGTATTCCGCTTCACACGTAGATCCCGCCACGATGCTCTGCTTGGAACTGCACCAACTGACAACTCCACCATTCAATATAAATACGTATCCGGTTTGTGACTTAGAGTCATCCGGATCAGTGTCAAAGCTTGCATCGACGTAACCACTTACGACAAGCTCTTTGTCACCTCCATAAACGAGAAACATATACTTAGTCCTTTTCAGGTATTTCAGGATGTTCTTGACCGCTATCCAGTGATCCACTCCTGGATTACTTTGGTACCTCCCTGCTAAACTTATAGCAAGGCACACATCAGGTCTGGTACACAGCATTGCATACATGATAGAACCTATGGCTGAGGCATAGGGAATGACTTTCATTTTCTCTCTATCTTCTGCAGTGGTCGGGCATTGAGTCTTACTCAACTTCACACCTTGCAACACAGGCAAGAACCCTTTCTTTGACTGATCCATTTTGAACTTCTTCAAAACTTTATCAAGGTATGTGCTTTGTGAAAGTCCTACTAAGCGTCTTGATCTATCTCTATAGATCTTGATGCCTAATATATAAGCAGCTTCATCAAGGTCTTTCATTGAAAAACTTTTGTTCAAGTATCCTTTTATGCTATCCAGAAATTCTATATTGTTTCCAATCAATAATATGTCATCCACATATAATTTTAGAAACGCTACAGAGCTCCCACTCGCTTTCTTGTAAATACAGGCTTCTCCAAAAGTCTGTATAAAACCATATGCTTTGATCACTTCATCAAAGCGTATATTCCAACTCCGAGATGCTTGCACCAGTCCATAAATGGATCGCTGGAGCTTGCACACTTTGTTAGCTCCCTTATGATCGACAAAACCTTCTGGTTGCATCATATAAAACTCTTCTTTAAGAAATCCAATAAGGAATGCAGTTTTGACATCCATTTGTCAAATTTCATAATCATAAAATGCGGCAATTGCTAACATGATTCGGACAGACTTAAGCATCGCTACGGGTGAGAAGGTCTCATCGTAGTCAACTCCTTGAAGTTGTCGAAAACCTTTCACAACAAGTCAAGCTTTGTAGATAGTAACATTACCGTCAGCGTCAGTCTTCTTCTTGAAGATCCATTTATTCTCTATGGCTTGCCGATCATCGGGCAAGTCAACCAAAGTCCACACTTTGTTCTCATACATGGATCCCATCTCAGATTTCATGGCCTCAAGCCATTTCGCGGAATCTGGGCTCATCATCGCTTCCTCATAGTTCGTAGGTTCATCATGGTCTACTAACATGGCTTCCAGAACAGGATTACTGTACCACTCTGGTGCGGAACGTACTCTGGTTGACCTACGAGGTTCGGTAGTAACTTGATCCGAAGTTTCATGATCATCATCATTAACTTCCTCACTAATTGGTGTAGGCATCACTGGAACTGATTTCTGTGGTGAACTACTTTCCAATTCAGGAGAAGGTACAATTACCTCATCAAGTTCTACTTTCCTCCCACTCACTTCTTTCGAGAGAAACTCCTTCTCTAGAAAGGATCCATTCTTAGCAACGAATATCTTGCCTTTGGATATGTGATAGAAGGTGTACCCAACAGTCTCCTTTGGGTATCCTATGAAGACGCATTTTTTCGATTTGGGTTCGAGCTTATCAGGTTGAAGCTTTTTCACATAAGCATCACAGCCCCAAACTTTAAGAAACGACAGCTTAGGTTTCTTGCCAAACCACAGTTCATATGGTGTCGTCTCAACGGATTTATATGGTGCCCTATTTAACGTGAATGCAGTTGTCTCTAATGCATAACCCCAAAACAATAGTGGTAAATCGGTAAGAGACATCATAGATCGCACCATATCTAATAAAGTACGGTTACGACGTTCGGACACACCATTACGCTGTGGTGTTCCAGGTGGCGTGAGTTGTGAAACTATTCCACATTGTTTCAAATGAAGACCAAACTCATAACTCAAATATTCACCTCCACGATCAGATCGTAGAAACTTTATTTTCTTGTTACGATGATTTTCCACTTCACTCTGAAATTCTTTGAACTTTTCAAATGTTTCAGAGTTATGTTTCATTAAGTAGATATACCCATATCTGCTCAAATCATCTGTGAAGGTCAGAAAATAACGATACCCGCCGCGAGCCTCAACACTCATCGGACCGCATACATCGGTATGTATTATTTCCAATAAGTCAGTTGCTCGCTCCATTGTTCTGGAGAACGGAGTTTTAGTCATCTTGCCCATGAGGCATGGTTCACAAGTATCAAGTGATTCATAATCAAGTGATTCCAAAAGCCCATCAGCATGGAGTTTCTTCATGCGCTTTACACCAATATGACCTAAACGGCAGTGCCACAAATAAGTTGCACTATCATTATTAACTTTGCATCTTTTGGCTTCAATATTATGAATATGTGTATCACTACAGTCGAGATTCAACAAAAATAGACCACTCCTCAAGGGTGCATGACCATAAAAGATATTATTCATATAAATAGAACAACCATTATTCTCTGATTTAAATGAATAACCGTCTCGCATCAAACAAGATCCAGATATAATGTTCATGCTCAACGCTGGCACCAAATAACAATTATTTAGGTCTAAAACTAATCCCGAAGGTAGATGTAGAGGTAGCGTGCTGACGGCGATCACATCGACTTTGGAACCATTTCCCACGCGCATCGTCACCTCGTCCTTAGCCAATCTTCGTTTAATCCGTAGCCCCTGTTTCGAGTTACAAATATGAGCAACCGAACCGGTATCAAATACCCAGGCACTACTACGAGCATTAGTAAGGTACACATCAATAACATGTATATCAAATATACCTTTGTTCACTTTGCCATCCTTCTTATCCGCCAAATACTTGGGGCAATTCCGCTTCCAGTGACCAGTCTCTTTGTAGTAGAAGCACTCAGTTTCAGGCTTAGGTCCAGACTTGGGCTTCTTCCCGGGAGTAGCAACTTGCTTGCTATTCTTCTTGAAGTTCCCTTTCTTCCCTTTGCCCTATTTCTTGAAACTAGTGGTCTTGTTAACCATCAACACTTGATGCTCCTTTTTGATTTCTACCTCCGTAGCCTTTAGCATCGCGAAGAGCTAGGGAATTGTCTTATTCATCCCTTGCATATTATAGTTAATCACGAAGCCTTTGTAGCTTGGTGGCAGTGATTGAAGAACTCTGTCAATAACACTATCATCCGGAAGATTAACTCCCAGCTGAGTCAAGTGGTTATGGTACCCAGACATTCTGAGTATGTGTTCACTGACAGAACTGTTCTCCTCCATCTTGCAGCTATAGAACTTGTTGGAGACTTCATATCTCTCAACTCGGGCATTTGCTTGAAATATTAACTTCAACTCATGGAACATCTCATATGCTCCATGACGTTCAAAACGTCTTTGAAGTCCCGATTCTAAGCCGTAGAGCATGGCACACTGAACTACAGAGTAGTCATCAGACCGCGTTTGCCAGACGTTCAAAGCGTCTACATTAGCGGGAGCGGGTTTGTCACCTAGCGGTGCATCAAGGACATAATTCTTCTGTGCAGCAATGAGGATAATCCTCAAGTTACGGACCCAGTCCGTGTAGTTGCTACCATCATCTTTCAACTTAGCTTTCTCTAGGAACGCATTAAAATTCAAGGGAACGGTAGCACGGGCCATTGATCTACAACAACATAGATATGCAAAAACTATCAGGACTAAGTTCATGATAAATTAAAGTTCAATTAATCATATTACTTAAGAACTCCCACTTAGATAGACATCTCCCTAGTCATCTAAATGATCACGTGATCCATATCAACTAAACCATGTCCGATCATCACGTGAGATGGAGTAGTTTTCAATGGTGAACATCTCTATGTTGATCATATCTACTATATGATTCATGTTTGACCTTTCGGTCTCAGTGTTCCGAGGCCATATCTACATATGCTAGGCTTGTCAAGTTTAACCCGAGTATTCTGCACGTGCAAAACTGGCTTGCACCCGTTGTATGTGAACGTAGAGCTTATCACACCCGATCATCACGTGGTGTCTCGGCACGACGAACTGTCGCAACGTTGCATACTCAGGGAGAACACTTATAACTTGAAATTTAGTGAGGGATCATCTTATAATGCTACCGCCGTACTAAGCAAAATAAGATGCATAAAAGATAAACATCACATGCAATCAAAATATGTGACATGATATGGCCATTATCATCTTGTGCCTTTGATCTCCATCACCAAAGCACCGTCATGATCTCCATCGTCACCGGCTTGACACCTTGATCTCCATCGTAGCGTTGTTGTCGTCTCGCCAACTATTGCTTCTACGACTATCGCTACAGCATAGTGATAAAGTAAAGCAATTACATGGCGATTGCATTTCATACAATAAAGCGACAACCATAAGGCTCCTGCCAAAAGCCGATAACTTTTACAAAACATGATCATCTCATACAATAACGTATATCATATCATGTCTTGACCATATCACATCACAGCATGCCCTGCAAAAACAAGTTAGACGTCCTCTACTTTGTTGTTGCAAGTTTTACGTGGCTGCTACGAGCTTCTAGCAAGAACCGTTCTTACCTACGCATCAAAACCACAACGATTTTTCGTCAAGTGTGCTGTTTTAACCTTCAACAAGGACCGGCCGTAGTCAAACTCGATTCAACTAAAGTTGGAGAAACAGACACCCGCCAGCCACCTTTGTGCAAAGCATGTCGATAGAACCAGTCTCATGAACGCGGTCATGTAATGTCAGTCCGGCCCGCTTCATCCAACAATACCGCCGAATCAAAGTAAGACGTTGGTGGTAAGCAGTATGACTATTATCGCCCACAACTCTTTGTGTTCTACTCGTGCATATCATCTACGCATAGACCTGGCTCGGATGCCACTGTTGGGGAACGTGCAATTTCAAAAAAATTCCTACGTTCACGCAAGATCTATCTAGGAGATGCATAGCAATGAGAGGGGAGAGTATGTCCATGTACCCTTGTAGACCGAAAGCGGAAGCATTAGCTTAACGCGGTTGATGTAGTCGAACGTCTTCACGATCCAACCGATCAAGCGCCGAACGTACGGCGCCTCCGAATTCAGCACATGTTCAGCTTGATGACGTCCCTCAAGCTCTTGATCCAGTTGAGGACGAGTGAGAATTCCGTCAGCACGATGGCGTGGCGACGGTGATGATGAAGTTACCGGCGCAGGGCTTCGCCTAAGCACTACGACGATATGACCGAGGTGTGTAACTGTGGAGGGGGGCACCGCATATGGCTAAGAGATTGTCTGTTGTGCCTTGGGGTGCCCCCCTGCCCACGTATATAAAGGAGGGGGGAGGAGGAGGCCGGCCAAGGGGGAGGCGCACCAAGGAGGGGAGTCCTACTAGGACTCCAAACCTAGTAGGATTCGGCCCCCCTTTCCTTCAAACGGAGAGGGGGGAAAGGGGAAAGGAGGGAGAGGGAGAAGGAAAGAGGGGGGCCGGCCCCCTCCCCTAGTCCAATTCGGATTGGGGCAAGGGGGGCACACCCCACCTCCTGTGGCCTGCCTCCTCTCCTCCACTATGGCCCATTAGGCCCAATAACTTTCCCGGGGGGTTCCGGCAACCTCCCGGTACTCCGAAAAATCCCCGATCTTCTTCGGAACCATTCCGGTGTCCGTATATAACCTTCCAATATATCAATCTTTATGTCTCGACCATTTCGACACTCCTCGTCATGTCTGTGATCTCATCTGGGACTCCGAACAAACTTCGGTCATCAAATCACATAACTCATAATACAAATCGTCATCGAACGTTAAGCGTGCGGACCCTACGGGTTCGGGAACTATGTAGACATGACCGAGACACATCTCCGGTCAATAACCAATAGCGGAACCTGTATGCTCATATTGGCTCCTACATATTCTGCGAAGATCTTTATCGGTCAAACCGCATAACAACATACGTTATTCCCTTTGTCATCGGTATGTTACTTGCCCGAGATCCGATCGTCGGTATCATCATACCTAGTTCAATCTTGTTACCGGCAAGTCTCTTTACTCGTTCCGTAGTGCATCATCCCGTAACTAACTCATTAGTCACATTGCTTGCAAGGCTTCATATGATGTGCATTACCGAGAGGGCTCAGAGATACCTCTCCGATACTCGGAGTGACAAATCCTAATCTCGATCTATGCCAACCCAACAAACACCTTCGGAGACACCTGTAGAGCATCTTTATAATCACCCAGTTACGTTGTGACGTTTGATAGCACACAAGGTGTTCCTCCGGTATTCGGGAGTTGCATAATCTCATAGTCAGAGGAATATGTATAAGTCATGAAGAAAGCTATAGCAATAAAACTTATCTATCATTATGCTAAGCTAACGGATGGGTCTCATCCATCACATCATTCTCCTAATGATGTGATCCTGTTAATCAAATGACAACACATGTCTATGGTTAGGAAACTTAACCATCTTTGATCAATGAGCTAGTCAAGTAGAGGCATACTAGGGACACTCTGTTTGTCTATGTATTCACACATGTACTAAGTTTCCGGTTAATACAATTCTAGCATGAATAATAAACATTTATCATGATATAAGGAAATATAAATAACAACTTTATTATTGCCTCTAGGGCATATTTCCTTCAATAAGTTGGAGGATAGTAGAACTTGATGAGGTAATTGTACCTTCTCTTGAATTGGAGAGTAGCACATCACAGAAAACCATTCCCGTGATGCCTACACTAACTAGAGAGGAAGCAAATGATAATGATCATGAAACTTCAGATCAAGTTACTACTGAACCTCGTAGGTCGACTAGCGCACGATCCGCACCAGAGTGGTACGGTAATCCTGATTTGGAAGTTATGTTACTAGACCAAGGCGAACCTATGAATTTTGAAGAAGCTATGATAAGCCCAGATTCCGATAAATGGCTTGGGGCCATGAAATCGGAGATAGGATCCATGTATGAGAACAAAGTGTGGACTTTGGTGGATTTGCCCAATGATCGGCAAGCCATAAAGAATAAATGGATCTTCAAGAAGAAGACTGACATTGATGGTAATGTTACTGTCTACAAAGCTTGACTTGTCGCGAAAGGTTTTTGACAAGTTCAAGGAGTTGACTACGATGAGACTTTCTCACCCGTAGCGATGCTTAAGTCTGTCCAAATCATGTTAGCAATTGCCACATTTTATTATTATGAAATCTGGCAAATGGACGTCAAAACTGCATTCCGTAATGGATTTCTTAAAGAAGAGTTGTATATGATGCAACCAGAAGGTTTTGTCGATCCTAAAAGTGCTAACAAAGTGTGCAAGCTCCAGCGATCCATCTATGGACTGGTGCAAGCATCTCGGAGTTGGAATATACGCTTTGATGAGGTGATCAAAGCATATGGTTTTATACAGACTTACGGTGAAGGCTGTATTTACAAGAAAGTGAGTGGGAGCTCTGTAGCATTTCTGATATTATATGTGGATGACATATTGTTGATTAGAAATGATATATAATTTCTGGATAGCATAAAAGGATACTTGAATAAGAATTTTTGAATAAAAGACCTCGGTGAAGCTGCTTAAATATTGGGCATCAAGATCTATAGAAATAGATCAAGACGCTTAATAGGACTTTCACAAAGCACATACCTTGACAAGATTTTGAAGGAGTTCAAAATGGATCAGTCAAAGAAGGAGTTCTTGCCTGTATTGTAAAGTGTGAAGTTGAGTAAGACTCAAAACATGACCACAATAGAAGATAGAGAGAGAATGAAAGTCATTCCCTATGCCTCAGCCATAGGTTCTATAAAGTATGCCATGCTATGTACCAAACCTGTTGTGTGCCTTGCCATGAGTTTGGCAAGGGGGTACAATAGTGATCCAGGAGTAGATCACTGGAAGTGATCAAAATTATCCTTATTTGCCTAAGAGGACTAAGGAGATATTTCTTGGTTATGGAGGTGATAAAGAGTTCATCGTAAAGGGTTACGTCGATGCAAGGTTTGACACCGATTCAGATGACTCTGAGTCTCGATCTGGATACATATTGAAAGTGGGAGCAATTAGCTAGAGTAGCTCCATTAGAGCATTGTAGACATAGAAATTTGCAAAATACACACGGATTTGAATTTGGCAGACCCGTTGACTAAACTTCTCTCACAAGCAAAACATGATCACACCCTCATGTGCAGCTTCAATGCGCGCGGTTGTTCGAGATCCATCACCCTTGCAAATGGAGTCAGGAGGCGGAGGCGGCCGCGCGGGGGCTTATACAACCTGATGATGAACTCCAGCGGTTGATCTCCGACATGGCCTTCCATTGGGGGATGAACGGCCGGCAGAGGTGCGATCGGAGCACCACCCCGTCCTCCTCGACCCCGGGCTCCACGGCGGCCGCGGCCTCTCCCCCTCCCACCCCCTCTCGCAACGGGCTCCGCCCCCGCGTTTTCAATAGGAGGAGGGAGGCGCTGTCGAGTAGAACCTCTCGTCGCCATCGCCGGAGAACCGCCATGACCCCGCCTCCTCACCATGGTGGACGAGAGCTGCTAAGGAGAAGGAAGGGGTGAGATGTGTGGAGAAGCACCCTGCCCAGCGTTCCTTTTTATAGGCGAACGGGGCAGGGGGGCTGGCTCCTGTCCCTGGAGGCAGCCGCCCTACTCCTCCAATCTGGCTTCCCCACACCACCAACGGCTCATGGAATTAAGGCCGACCTTCAGCACCAACACCTGGCATCTGGATTTCTGCCATAGCACGCATGTTCATGCCCTCCGTGTCCGCCACCAACCACATGCAACGCATGTGGTGCATGTGGCGGAAGCACTGTAAGTGGGAAAGATAGTGGAATGGCAGTTACCACCCCGTGAACGTGGGATGTGGGCAGCCCATGGATCGTGGCTCATAATCTCCCCCACAATGTCTTACACGACGCGCGGGAAAACCAGAAAATAACTCAAACTCAGATTAATGAAGAAGCAAAGATCTCAAAGGGTGAGCTACCACACCCTCCCCGCCTGTGTACTGGACAGGGCCTACCCCGATGACGCTCGGCAGCGTGTTCAGGCCAAGCCCGGGGGCTCCTGTCGGTGCAACAAACCCCAGGTATGTTGCCGAGACTGTACACAGGCTCGAGAACAAGGTTGCAGCATCCAAGACCAGACCAAGCAGAAGAGATCGGCTCTTTGAGGAATCAAAGTGAGGATCAAGAAGACCAAGACCAACCAAGGAAGTAAGATACCACTAAGAAAAAACCTCCCCTACCGAGCAAGCGAGCCTGGTGAGGTCGAGGTTATCCCGAAGACAAGTCTCAAGACTGCCCCGGCAAGCTTGCCGGGGACGCTGACGGCGGACTACCCCGCCAAGGCTCCACTGCTCCACCTCACAGCAACGCAAGTCATCGATCGGTGCGGTGTCGAGCCCCCAAGCGACTAAGTGGCAACCACTTCCGAAGGAAATCGCCTCCAAATGACACCCGTCCAGAGACGTGTCACGCAGACAGGCGAGAAGGTGGCCGAACGGCCCGGCAAGGCTTGCCGGGCTGCACTACGATGTGACACTAAGCGATGCATTTAATGCGCTCTGTCTTGTCTGCAAAGTTAGGTATGATAGCACTGTTTGCTATCTAATCAGTACACAATGACTTATTTGCCATTGTGGTGACCCCTTGATCTATAAAAGGAGGGCCATGGCAACCTCAGAAAGGATTCAGACCCTTGTACACTCATACGCGCGTAGCTGCTCTCGCCCTGAGGCAACCTTACCGGGCTAGAGCATTGCGTCACCACCACGGTCCTCTCATCAATCCACCAAAGCAGGAGTAGGGTTTTACGCATCGCGGCGGCTCGAACTTGGGTAAAAACTGCCTTTGTAATCACTGCCGCGCTGCTCCGCGCCCTCCGCTCTTTGTGCAATGCGTCCTTCCCCCCTGCCGAACCACAAGAGGCCGATGGCCCGATAGGTGGCCGTGTTTTCCCACGACAAGCAGCGGTGGTGGTATATGGCAGCAGCGATGAAGATGGTGCGGCAGCGGCGTGACAAACTATGACAGAACTCGAAACTCTAAAGGACTAGACGCTAAGACCAGCAACTCGACACCATGATGCAACCGCAAATTCAACAAAGCAAATGACTGAAAAGATTATGCAATGGCTCAGACTGGTTTGGATATGATGAACTAACCCTAATTTTTTTTGGCTTTTTCGAGGACTGTAGGTATGAAGAACAGACTCGATCTAAACTACGCAAACTGGAAAATCTCATTGAGCAACCTGAAATCTGATACCACTTGATAGAGGCGAGGGTCCTGATCTTTCGATGAGATGGTGATAATCATTTTCGGAGGAGTAGACTTTGACGATCCGACTATGAACGTGCAGGGACGTCGCGCCTTAACAATCTCTAATCCAACTTCGAGAGGTTATTGACCATGTCGGAGCACGATCAACCTGACCACGAGGGTCTATTTCCTGCAAGCAAACGAAGAACAAGCAAGAAACTGAGATTGCAATCTTGATATTGCGAATATAAGAGGAAAACTTTATTGATCAAGGTGGGGTTCTGTGACGTCTTGGTATGGTCGTTGAACACAAACTAAGTACGCGAAGTTGCAGCTATGGCAAACTTTTAATCTAAAGAAAACCCAAAGTCTAAACGACGCCCTAAGGGTTGTATATATGGAGGGAGAGGGGGGAATTTCGTGACCCCTTGGAGGAGGGGTCCGAAACCAACCCTAACTCTTGTTTCCCCACACATATGGACTCTAAAAACAGCCTATACTCAAGTATTTCAAAATTACATGGGCCTGGCAAAAAATAAGGCAACGCAACACCTATAATAGCCTCTGGATGAAATTTAGGAAGTGGCATCTTGTATATTTCGTCCAAGCCTTCATACATTCATTAGGGTGGCTTCAAAGTCCTAAAATCATCAGTTGAAACTCCAGTTTTGTTCCCCTTGCGCATGCCATCATCTCCACACTTGATCTTGCTCCAGTGTTCATCCCTCTTGTCCATGCTAGGCCCTTCATTTGTAAGCAAAACAAATGTATCCAATTTAGGCAGCATCATATTCTCATGAACATTAGAATCATTACCAAGAATCGAAAGTACCTAATAATTTAATTGGCGTGCACGAGGTCTAGTAATTGGTCTAGTATATGTAGCAGTAGGGGCTATGGGTGTACCAATGGTATTGATGTCCTCATCATTACCGTGTACCCATGGCTCAGTTTTGGCGATGATGTTCAAGGTAGCTGCGTTCTTTGCGCGTCGGGTATAGACATGGTAGTGAAATACCGGTTTTCTCTTTTGACTGCCTTAGCCAATCTGACATGGGACATCGTCGCACTGTGCAGTCCAGCGTAGTCAAGCTCCCAAATCTCTTCGACCCTTTTGTAGAATCTTTCAGTTGCGTTGTTGGCCATGCATTCCATCGTCACCCCTGAGTTCTGGTAATCACTGTCTATGTCTTTGGCCTCCATGTAGAACGTGTATCCGTTGATATCGTATGCCTGATAGGTCGCGAGGTTGCCGCGGGGCCATGTGCTAAGGCGTGTATGCGCAATCCGTCTGCACTGCCCTCTTCCGGGGGATTAGCAAGAACATGCTCTTTGAACCAACGGAAGAAAGTGGAGTTGTGCTCTCTAGTAACTTCGTCGTCCGTCTTGTTTAGCCCCTTGTCATGGTACTTCTTTGCGGTGGTTTGTTTGTGCAGTTCCATGAAAGGATCTACCACATCGAGGTGTTATAGCACTACTAATTTTGCTATGTCCAAGTCGTTGCGTCGACTCGAGTGGTCCACATGCAATTCCCTCCGGCCGTTCATGTGACCTTCTCCTCCGAGCCTCCCAAAGTGTCGGGGTATGACACCTATGGGATCCCGAGAGACCCCTTTACGATTCGGCGGGGGGGAGAGGTATACGGAAAGAGCAGAACCAGTGATCGACGCGGGAGGTTTTTACCCAGGTTTGGGCCGCTGATCAGCGTAAAACCCTACTCCTGCTTTGTGTTCTTATTGATGTTCTTGAGCCCAGCCTTCAGGAGCGCTCGCAATGAACAGTACGTTCAAAGAGCAGCTACGCATGCAGAATGGGCCAGAAGTTCTCCTCCTCTGTAGCAGTTGCCTTGGGCCTCCTTTTATATGCTCAAAGGGGTCTCCACAGTGACAAAATGTACATACATTGAGGTGTAAAGTAGCTACAGGGTATCATACCTAACCCCTGACGGATTAGGACAAGTGCATTTAATGCACCGTGAGGTGTCCGTTTAGGTGTCCTCACTTTCTTGGGGATGGAAAAAGGGGCCATCCCATCAGCACCGCTTAAGCTCTCCTCCACTGGCGTGCCGCCACGCATCCAGGGAAGGAGCCAGAATGTCAGACTCGTTACTGTGCTGCAGCGGTGGCACAGTGGCAGAATCTTGCCGGGCGCCCAGCCTTGCCGGGCGCCAGGGCTTGCCGGGCGCCAAGCTTTGCTTAGAACCAAGCCTTGCTGGGCGCCGAGGCTTGCCGGGCTCCACGAGCCATCCCGGCAAGGATCTTGCCGCGGAAGCTGGCCTTCGATTTCCAGCTTTGCTTATCTGCTGATTCTCAGATCTCTGACTTGATGATTTCCTTGATGACTTGAATCGACCTCGAGCTCATCCCGGCAAGCCTTGCCGCAAGGACGGCTGCAACTGCCCATGCACAAGTAAGGGGTACTAGTGGCCCAATGCTTAGTACACCGACAGGAGCCCCCGGGCCTGGGCCATACACGAGTGCGAGGCGTTGTTGGGCTAGGCCCAAACAGTGCACGGGCATGCGTGGCAGGGAATTAACTGCTCATAAAGATCTTGTTTTACTGTGCCCCCACTATGCGCACGGAGCGCGTGATGTGGGAAGTGTGCCAAAAAGGCTGCAAACTGTTTCGCGCCCATAGAGGCGCTTTCACATTGGGGGATAAACAAGGTGGCCCCGCTCCTTCCCCATAAAAAGGAGAAGTCGTGGAGGCGCAAACCTATTCACCCCCCTCTTCTTCCCAATCTGGCCATCGCCATCGCCTTCCTCTGCTCGAGCTCAGAGCGAAACCTTTCTTCTCTTCTGCTCGCTGCTCCCGCGCTCGTTCCGTCCTCCGGCTTCCATTTCCACAGTCGCCATGCCGCCCAAGGCCAGCAAAGCCAAGGGCACGGACAAGGAGGCGAAGGCTGAAGTTCCGGAGAGCGAACTGGTGAAGATGCGGAAGAGGCTCGTCGTCTTCCCTCCGACGCTCGACACCGAAACTTTAAAGGGACGATACCAATGCATGTGGGCGAAGGGAACGCAAGCTCACCCCGCCACACGCGTAATCCCAGGTGCTAGTTCCAAAGGCGGATCGGACAGATACCCCTTCTTCACTGCGTACTTTTATTGCGGGCTCTGTCCACCTTTTTCCGATTTCTTCAACGACATCATGTATACATACGGCTTCCGCCTTCTTGATTTCACGCTGAATGCCGTATTTTGCATGTCGATCTTTGCCCACCTTTGTGAAAATTTCGCTGGCGTGATCCCCAATTCTGCTCTTTTCCGCCACTATTTCTATCCTCGAATCCAAAAAGGAGAGGCTCTCTCTGGATCTATTGCTTGGATTCCAAGGGCCTGGAACAAAGAGATATACCCAGATGGAGTTTACCGCGAAAAGTGGGACGAGTGGCGGGCCGAATGGTGCTGGATCCAGGAAGCAGATCCTCATCCTTTTTGTCATCCCCGGCGACAGAAGGTGGTCCGCGGCAAGGATTGGGGCGATCTCGCCGCAGAAGACGAGAAGCTCACAATCTCCACTACCAGGATCCTCCGCTTGAAGGCTGCCGGGCTGACAATGGAGATGATCGGCTTCGACTTCCTCCGCCACCGCATCGCCCCTCTGCAGAATAGGGGGAGGCCAGCCTGGGAGTATAAGAACGCAGCGGATGTCATGAGGCTGTGCCCCGGGCTGAACAATAACCTGACTGCTATGCAGCTTGGCGCTCTCCGCCAAAAGTTATTCCAGCGCGAAGACAAGCACCGGCTGCCGGCAAGGATCGTCCCCTTGTGCAACAACTCTGCATTGGGGTCGATCATTGCCTTCTTGCCGATGTTCAACGCCCACGGCCTTGACCCGACCTGGGTCGAGCCAAGCGAGGAAGAAGCGCAGAAATTCTTCGACAATCTAACGGAGAAGCCTGTTCGGCAAGAGTCAGATCTTATTCGCGCCACCACAGATCAGGAGGTAGCATACATTGCTACCAGAGTGGAGGAAGCGAATCTTGCCGCGGAGGCCGGCAGCGTTGGCTTCACAGAGTGGGAAGCCAGCGATGCAGAGGTGGTAGTGGAGGCAAAACCTGCCAAGGAGAGCAAGGTTGCCGGGGAAGAAGGCGGCGTAGTCGCTGAAAACTCATCCGGCGAAGACACGGCCGAAGAGGAGACGCGAGAAGATCCCTCACCCCCGAAGAAGACAAAGCGTGTCCTTCGGAAAGCCGCATCAGGCGTCCCGGCAAGCCAGCCTACATCGAGCGGCGAATCCCCCGGCAAGAAAGTGGCCGGCAAGACCGGACCGCGGCAGGGGGCCCGTCAACAGCCCGCGCGGCGCGTGAGACCCACACCAGCGACCACCGCCGGAGCGGCAGGAGGGTCTCGTACAACCGTGCCAGAGGCTGCCCCGGCGCCTGCCACAGCCAAGCGGCCCAGGACCCCTCCTCCGCCTCCCCGCTCAGACATCGCAACGGAGGTCGACTTCGACATCTCCGGCTTCAGTCCGGAGTGAGAGGAAGAAGAGTGAGTACCTGTCACAACTTCCACCTTCCAATCTGCATCAGTCTTACTGACTTACTTGTATTGTTTCTGCAGTGACACAAAAACCTTGCTGGAGAGAATGGCGAAGAGGTCAAGGACTTCTACGGGCGACGAGCCCCCGGCAGGCTCCACTAGCATGCCAGAGACCGTCATTGTGAGCCTGGAGCCTACTCCTCAACGCAGCCCCCAGCGTAAGTTCATTGTCCCTTTTTCTGTTGGCTGGTGCTGAGGCTTTCATTCTTGTCACTGATATCTTTGGGTTTGCAGGAGAAGAACGGCAACAAGGAGAAGATTGCCCCATTGTGCCTCCTTCATCGACCGCTCCGCCCACAAGCACATCCCCGGCAAGAGATCCTGCCGACGAGCCCGTCCGGATTGAGGGGGAGCCGACAAGCACGGACTCCGGCAACCCACCCCCGGCAACTGGAGTTGCCGGGAGAGGCGAAGCCACCTCTCGACAGCCCGACGCAGGTACTCGATCGCCTCAGAGTGCTAGTTATTCTTTTGCCCCTACTTCTTTATCTTTGGTCACTTCAAAATCTAAAAACTCGATCTTATTCTGACCTCCTCCTTCACCCTTCAGAGTTCTCTGCGATGGAACATATGGACATCGACGCCGTCATCGAGGAGACCGCCAGGGATGCTGCTGCCGAAGCAGACAGGATCACTGCCAGCGAGGCCACCAAGGATGATGTTGCCGGGGCTGGTGATGCTCTTGACGGGGAGGCCGCCAAGACAGCACAAAAGGAAATCGCGGAAGAACCTACTGAAGAGGGCGGCAGGGAGGCTGGGGACCATACTGACGGCATTCCTGCCGCAGGAGCGCCAGGCGCTGCATCGGCCGCGGAGCCCCCTGTCACTGGTGAGGCGGCCACTGAAGACCAGCCATCAACATCTGACGAGCCCTCATCCAGCAAGTATCTCAAGGTTGGCGAAAACCTATTCATCAACTTGCCAGGGACGGCAAGCACCGAGGCACCAGCCGAAGGAGAAATTTTCGAGGAAATTATTGCCGCTGCCGGGCTCGAAGTCGTTGACGATCCCAGCGCTAGCAGTGGCAAGTCTGAAGAGGATCAGCTCCTTCAGGCCATGGGCGAGAACTTCCGCAAACTCCAGGCTCTCCATCGTGCCCGAAAAGAGAAGGCGGACTCCAGAATGGCAGTTGTCGAGGCAGCCGAAGCGGATTTCCAAAGGCGCGTCGCACAAATGCAAATCTGGCACGCCGAGGCCCTTCAAGAGCTGGTTGCCGGTCGAGAACAAGTGAGCCAGCAATGGAATGAGGTCCTCCTGAAGCAATCAGACATGGAGAAGGCACATGATGAAGCTGTTCAAAGGATCGCTGCCGAAGATGCTCTCCTGACAGGGCGCCGCGTTGCTCTTGACGCTTTCGAAGAAGATCTCACCGCACGTGAGCAGGCGCTCGCCGCCAAGCTTCGTAGCAAGGATGAAGACATTGAAAATCTTGTCGCGCGGCGGACCCAGGAGCTGGAGCAGAAGCACAAGGAGGCGCTTGAAGCTCTAACTGCAAGTCACGCCGGCAAAGCTCAAGGAGGCCGTCGATGCTGCCGAAGTTGCAGAGGCCGCCAAGAACGAGCTGAGCGACAAAGTGAAGAGGCTGGAGACAGATCTCGACGAGCACGGCAAGGAGCTCTCGACGCTCAAGGGGGATAGGGAAAAAACCCTCCACTCCTTGGCGGAGATGCAAGTCGCCCTGTTCAACAAGACCAAGCAGCTCTCCTCTGCGGCTGATGATATTGCGGTTCTGGAGCTGAAGCTGACCACGCTGCAGAAATCTCTCGAGGCCGGCAGGGCCCGTGAGAAGGCTCTACTCAAGGATCTCCAAGGAGAGAGGAACCTGCTCAAGAGCGCCGCTGCTGCCCAAAACGAGTACGAGAAGGGAGTGGAGATCTGGACTGGTCGTCTCATTGCTGCCGCAGAGAAGCTTACCGCAGAACTGTCAACCATGGGCATGTCGAACTTCAGATATTCTTCCGAGGAAAGAATATCCCCAAGCGCCAGATTGACGATGTTCTTTGAAAGCATCATCAACGCGTTGAGGGCGCTCCAGTCTAGCCGGGCGACCCAACTGGCGAACGAGACTCGCCGGCTTTGCCGGGCCGTCCTTCGCAAGGTGCTCCTCAAGGTGGTGCACAGCAATCCCGGCATCGACCTCTCCAGCGCACTCGGCCACCTGCCAAAGGATGCAAATGTTGAGGTGCTTGAGAAGTGCATCGCGCCAATCCTTGAGAAGGTGGACTCCATCAAAAGGATCGAAGGCCAGCGCAGGGATTGAGTGCTCCTCTTTTATTCTTGCCGCCATCATCTCATGTAAAAGACAGTTAAGTCTCAAGTTAGGACTGCGGCAACTCATGGATGTAATATAATTTAACTATGTTTAGGCTCATGCTAGCTACTTTCCTTGTCTGATTCCTTTATGTATGGAGTCAATCCTACGCTTACTGAAAAACTTGTCGGCGCGCAACCTGCCGCGAGCGCTGGGTGCGGGACTTCAGTAGCCTGCCGGAGGCGCAGCGGCCGGCAAGACTCCTTGGCGTTCTCAGTGCAGCCACTTAAATCGTTGAGCGGACTCGAAACAAAATAAGGGCGCAACTGATTACAACAAGGGTTCCTTCGCGTGCAGATTTTCCATACAAGGGTCGGAATCGTCCAAGGAACTTGGTACTAAAAGAAAAAACTTGCTCTAAGTTTTTAGGACTTAGCTTCCTGTCTTTGTCCTTCCTCCGGCAAGTGTCGATTCCGAACGTCACCAACTGGTATTCATATCTCCCTTCCCCCCCCCCGGCAAATGTGCACGCGAGGAATCCTTCTGTCTTTAAGAAAGAGAAAGAAGAGAAAATAAAGAGATGAAACCTTGGCGGTTCGTTAGAACTTACCGGAATCAGGTGTCATACAACATCTTAGACAAACATGCATATATGAATGTGAACATGAGAATCAATAAGGAAATGTGCAACACTTAAATTTATTCATCTGTGCTCAGGGTCTGCGCCTGGCTTTGTACAAAGGATCACATGCCTTGCCGGCAAGACTTGTACAAAAAGGTGGTTGCCGGGAGCCCCCAGCAACCGCGCCTTATGGATAGAACTTGCGAAGATGTTCGATATTCCAGGAATTACTCACTGGAGCGCCATCTTCGGTCTCCAGGCGGACAGCGCCAGGCCTGGTGACTCGTACTACCCGATAAGGGCCTTCCCACTTTGGCGTCAACTTGTTTGAATTCTTGGCGGACTGAATCCGTCGAAGAACAAGGTCGCCTTCCTCAAGGCTTCGGGCATGAACTTTGCGGCTATGATTGCGGCGCAAAGCTTGCTGGTAGCGTGCAGCTCGCACAGCAGCCTGAAGACGATTCTCCTCAAGGAGCACAGCGTCATCTTGCCGCAGTTGCTCTTGCTCGAGCTCATCATAAGCGAGCACTCGAGGAGATCCGTATATGAGTTCCGTGGGGAGAACTGCTTTCGCTCCATACACCAGAGCGAAGGGCGTCTGGCCGGTGGCTCGACTTGGTGTCGTTCTGATTGACCAAAGAATCGCCGGCAACTCATCAATCCAGCGTCTTCCGCACTTTTTCAGCCTGTCAAAAGTTCTGGTCCTAAGACCGCGCAGCACTTCAGCATTGGCCCTCTCCGCTTGGTCGTTGCTTCTCGGGTGAGCAACAGAGGCAAAACAAATCTTGCCGCCAAGGTCTTGGACGTACTGCATGAAGGTGCGACTTGTGAACTGCGTGCCATTGTCGGTGATGATCCTGTTAGGCACACCGAAACGGCAAACAATTCCTTTGAAGAACTTGATAGCCGACTGCGCTGTCACCTTCCTCACTACTTCCACCTCCGGCCACTTTGTGAACTTGTCGATAGCGACGTACAAGTACTCAAAGCCCCCGGTAGCACGGGGAAAGGGGCCCAGTATGTCGAGCCCCCAGACCGAAAATGGCCAGGAGAGAGGGATTGTTTGAAGAGCTTGAGCTGGCTGATGTAATTTCTTCGAATGAAACTGGCACGCTTCACACCTGGTTACTAGTGCAGTCGCATCCTGGAGGGCGGTAGGCCAAAAGAAACCTTGCCGGAATGCTTTCCCGGCAAGCGCTCTTGACCCTATGTGAGAGCCACACATGCCCCCATGTATCTCTGCCAATAGCTCTAGTCCATCCTCCCGAGGAATGCACTTCAATTTCACACCGTTTGGTCTCTTTCTGTACAGGACGTCATCGACGAACTTATACATAACAGACCGACGGGCTACTCTCTTCGCTTCTTCTTGTTCCTCAGGGAGTTCACCTGTCTGAAGGAAGTGGACAATGTGCTACGCCCATGCTGGAGCCTGAGGCTCGACAACTAGGACTAAAGGCATCACATCCGCCGGGGAAACATTTGTCTCGACAGTAAGGGCCTGAGGCCCTGCCGAAGCCTGTTGTTCCCCGGCAAGCGTGTCGATCCCGGCAACTTCCTTGCCGGCGGCTCCGGGGAGCTCTGCCGGGAAGTACTGGCCAGAGTTCAACTTTCTTCTCTTTTCTTGCCGCATTGATGGTGCCACGGATGGTTGAGTCAATTGGAGCACAAAAGTTCCTGGTTCCACCAGCAACTTGAGGGCAGCACGCTTTGACAGGTCGTCAGCAACGCTGTTCTCGGCACGAGGGACATGCTCCATTTGGAGACCGTCAAAGCGCTCTTCCAATTTCCTCACTTCATCTACGTAGGCCTGCATCAACGGACTTTGATAGTTCTTGTTGACCTGCCTGACGACAAGCTGTGAATCACCTTTGATAATGAGCTTTTTGATACCAAGGTCTGCCGCGATCCTAAGACCGGCAAGCAAACCTTCGTACTCTGCAGTATTGTTGGTTGAACTCTCCCGGTGGAAATGCATTTGGACTACATACTTGAGGTGCTCTCCGGTGGGTGCGACAAGCAGCACACCAGCACCGGCGCCTTGCAGCGAAAAAGCCCCGTCAAAGTACATAACCCATTGCTGATCGGTTTCCTTGCTGGGGAGACTTGTTTCTTGAACTTCTTCGTCTGGCGTCGGGGTCCATTCTGCAATGAACTCCGCCAAGGCCCTGCTCTGAATTGTGGAAGTGCTTTCAAACTTAAGACCAAAGCTGGACAGCTCCAACGCCCACTCCACGATCCTGCCGGTTGCCTCCGGATTTTGCAAAATCCGTTGCAACGGAAAGCGAGTGACGACGGTGATCTCATGTGCTTGAAAATAATGGCGCAGCTTTCTTGAGGCCATAAGGAGACCGAAAAGCAACTTCTGCACACCAGAATACCTTGATCTAGCTCCCTGCAAGAGGGAGCTAACAAAATAAACTGGGCGCTGCACCACCTTTTTCTTCTGCACAAGTTCTTCTGTTTGCGCAGATCCTGTCTTGCCGGGATCAACCCTTGCCGGGGAAGATCTTGCCGCGTCATCTGGCGGTCCTGCCGCTGATGTTGCCTCCTCATCAGCTTCCCTCTGCGCCACCAGCGCAGCACTAACCACTTGATTTGTCGCCGCCAGATACAGCAGCAACGGTTCTTGTGGTTTAGGTGCGACTAGCGTCGGCGGAGAAGAAAGGTATTTCTTCAAATCTTGCAGCGCCGCCTCCGCTTCCGGAGTCCATTTCATTGGACCTGCCTTCTTCAAAATTTTGAAGAAGGGCAGGGCGCGCTCAGCAGATTTGGAAATAAACCTGCTTGGAGCAGCAACACAGCCGGCAAGACGACGCACATCCTTGACGCGTCTCGGCGCTTCAATTTGCTCAATGGCTTTGATCTTGTCGGGGTTAGCTTCGATTCCCCGGCAAGATACAAAGAATCCGAGGAGCTTGCCGGAAGGAACACCGAACACGCACTTCTCAGGATTGAGCTTCAAGTTGATCTTGCGCAAGTTCGCAAATGTTTCTTCTAAGTCTTGAATGAGAGTTGCTTTATCCTTAGTTTTGACCACTATGTCGTCCATATATGCCTCCATATTTCTATGGAGTTGTGGCTCAAAACCAATCTGGATTGCTCTGGCGAATGTTGAACCAGCACTTTTCAACCCGAAAGGCATCCGTATAAAACAATACGTACCACATGGGGTGATAAAGGCGGTCTTCTCTTCATCTTCCTTTGTCATAAAAATCTGATGATACCCTGAATAGGCATCAAGGAAGGACAGGAGATCACAACCAGCGGTGGCATCCACAATCTGGTCGATGCGCGGCAAGGGAAAAGGATCTTTTGGACAAGCTTTATTGATATCTGTATAATCGATACAAAGCCTCCATTTCCCATTCGCTTTCCGCACTACAACCGGATTGGCCAACCAGGTTGGATGAAGCACTCCTTTGACCAGTCCTGCCGCCTCCAGCTTCCTAATTTCTTCGGCAATGAATTCTTGCCGCTCCAAAGCCTGTTTCCTCACCCTTTGCTTGACGGGCCGCGCATGAGGACAGACAGCAAGGTGGTGCTCAATTACTTTCCTGGGAACGCCGGGGATGTCAGACGGTTGCCATGCAAACACGTCGACATTCGCCCGCAGGAAAGCAACGAGCGCGCTTTCCTATTTGTCATCTAGGGTGGAACTTATGGTAAAAGTTCCACCCGTTCCGTCCTCCCTGGCAGGCACCTTCTTGGTTTCCGGCGGGGTGGCCTTGGACTTCTTGTTCTTGCCGGTGGAACTCTCTGGCACGTCCTTGACAGAAGCGCAGCACTCCGAGGAGGTGCGCTTGCCGGAGTTGGCGCCAAGGTTCCTGCCGGTCTTCTTCTTCCCCCCGGGAGTTCCAGCGGCAGGAGCAGATGCCTTGATGGCAGGTGCTGTAACTGCTTCCCGGTAAAGTTGGTCGGCACAGATGAGCGCATCCTTCTTATCGGAATGGATAGTGATGACGCTCAACGGCCCAGGCATCTTCAAGACGTTGTACGCGTAGTGTGATGCCGCCATAAACTTAGCCAGCGCTGGCCGACCAAGGATCCCATTGTATGACATGGGGATCTTGGCGACATCAAACACCACCTTTTCGGTCCTGAAGTTAAGCTCGCTGCCAAATGTTACCGGCAGCGTGATCTTGCCCTTAGGCTGGGTTCTTCCCGAGTTGACCCCTTGAAACGTACCCCTTTCCTCGAGGTCTTCGTCGGGAATCTGAAGCTTTGTGAGCACATCTGGTGAGATTAAGTTTAGGCCGGCCCCGCCGTCAACTAACATCTTCGTCACCTTGAGGTTGCGAATTGTCGGGGAAACCAACAATGGCAAACACCCGACCGCAGTTGTGCGATCAGGGTGATCCTCGGCGTCAAAGATGATAGGCGTGCTGGACCACTTCAGAGGCCTACATGCATCAGGGGATGGCTCTGCCGCATTATCCTCCCGCACCCACTGTTTAAGTTGGCGGTGGGAAGAATGCAGCGAGGCACCCCCATCAACGCACATAGCCTCCGTAGCCTTCTGGAATTCCTGCTCACTGGATTCGTCATCTTCTTCATCATCATCTCCTTCTTTATCTCGGCCCTGAGCGGGCCGATCCTTCTGCTGCTTGGCCTTGCCGCGGCGACCTCCTTGGCCACCGCGTTTCTTGCCGGACCCCTCAGCACCATCTTGGGCCTTCTCCTTATCTCGCCTCTCGTATTCGGCCTTCTGCTTCTCGGCAAGCTGCTCAACTTGCCGGCAGTTCTGGAGATCGTGGCCCTTAGTGCGATGGATCTTGCAGTACTGCTTGCCGGAGTTCTCTGACTTGTCGGCAGCCGCCAAGGCCTGACAGGAAGGGCACCCGGCAAGATCCTTGCCGGGGTCGCCAACCTTGGCCTTCTTGGCGACGCCAGGGTTGCCAGATTCCTCGACGGCAAGCACGGCCTTGCCTCCGCGCTTCCTGCTCCGCCGCCGGCCTTTCCTTGACGGAGCCACGGCATCTTCTTCTTCTGAGTCGCCTGTCACACCAACAGCTTCACCGGGGAGTTTCCTCCCCTCTTCAGCTCGAGCACACTTGTCGGCCAAAGTGTAAAGCTCGGCAATACTCCTGACTTTGTTCATTGCCAGCTCTTCCCGCATCCTGCGGTTACGCACGTTCTGATGGAACGCGCTAATGACAGCAGCAGGATGAACGTCAGAAATATTGTATTGCACCCGGCTGAATCTCTGCATAAACTTGCGCAGGGACTCGCCCTCCCTCTGAGGGATGATGTGCAAATCACTTTCTTGGCCAGGAGCTTGGTGGCCTCCAACAAAGGCGCCAACAAACTGATGGCACAGATCTAACCAGCAAGAAATAGAATCCTCCGGCAGATGCATCAACCACGACCTGACGTTGGGTTTGAGCACCAACGGGAAGTAGTTGGCAAGTATCTTGTCATCTCGGCCCCCGGCAGCCTGCATCGCAATGGTGTAGATGCTCAGGAACTCCGAGGGATGAGTCTTGCTGTCGTATTTCTCCGGGACCTCTGGCTTGAAGGTTCGGAGATTGGGCCATTGGACTTGCCGCAGCTCACGGGTAAACGCCGGAGGTCCTACCTCGTAAGGCAAGTCTCCTACGTTCCCTGGCGCAGGCTCGTCGACAACCGGCCCCGCGCGCTTATCAGACTGATAGCGTGCTTCCCGCCATTGCTCGATGGTTGTTCGAGCGTCTTCCTTGCCTCTTTCCTGGAGAACCAGACGCTGATCACGGCGCATCCGTGGATCGGACGACGCCGTGGAAACTTCCTCATGGCGGTCGACTTGCTGAGTCATCGGCCACCGCTGATGTCGCGGAGGAGAGTGCACTGTAGTTGCACCACCTCCGGTTTTCTCTGCACCGGCTCGCATCGGATCGATGGGCCTCCACTGAGAGGGCCCTGCCTCTTGTGGTCCATCCTTGTTAGCGAAGCCGATAAGGCTCTGGATAGTAGCTTGCCACTCCTCCATCTTCTCCGGGGCGGGAGGAAAATCGAGGAGCAGCTGTGCACGCGCCAAGGCTTCCGCTGGTGTAGGTGGTGGCGACAGGTGCGAGGTGCATGAGGTGCTCTGACTCCTAACCAAGTTAGAAGGAGCACCGCCACGGTCACGCGACCGCGCACCACCTTCGCCGGCAGCTCGGTGTGCATGCGGGTCCCGCGCATCTTGGGATCTATGCGCAGAAACCTTTTCGTGGGGACGCCCCGAACCACCAGCGCCATGATGTCGCTCATCTCGCACGACCTGGGCAGGTTGCGAGGCTCGCGCCGGCGCGGGGGCTCCAGCAGGCGCTCTTCGATCCCTAGAGTTTGTTGTGCCACCTGTAGGCAACACAACACCATCTCTGGATCCAGCGGCGCGCAAGTTACCACTGCCACTGCGAACGATACCTCTCGCTTGGCTTGGGTCACCAGAACGCCGCGGGGGTTTTAGTCCTCTTCCTTCTGCACCCACACCATCGCCTGTCTGCGAAGGCGCGGGCAAAACGGACCCGGACGGTTGTGCTGTCGCAGCGTTCTTCTTCTTGGGCGGCATGATGATGAAGATGATGAAGGAACTAGGGCGTCGACCACCAGATCAGGTTCACGCAAACTTCAATCCCCCTACCTGGTGCGCCAAAGATGTCGGGGTACGACACCTATGGGATCCCGAGAGACCCCTTTACGATTCGGCGGGGGGGAGAGGTATACGCAAAGTGCAGAACCAGTGATCAACGCGGGAGGTTTTTACCCATGTTCGGGCCGCTGATCAGCGTAATACCCTACTCCTGCTTTGTGTTCTTATTGATGTTCTTGAGCCCAGCCTTCAGGAGCGCTCGCAATGAACAGTACGTTCAAAGAGCAGCTACGCATGCAGAATGGGCCAGAAGTTCTCCTCCTCTGTAGCAGTTGCCTTGGGCCTCCTTTTATATGCTCAAAGGGGTCTCCACAGTGGCAAAATGTACATACATTGAGGTGTAAAGTAGCTACAGGGTATCATACCGAACCCCTGACAGATTAGGACAAGTGCATTTAATGCACCGTGATGTGTCCGTTTAGGTGTCCTCACTTTCTTGGGGATGGAAAAAGGGGCCATCCCATCAGCACCGCTTAAGCTCTCCTCCACTGGCGTGCCGCCACGCATCCAGGGAAGGAGCCAGAATGTCAAACTCGTTACTGTGCCGAAGTGGTGGCACAGTGGCAGAATCTTGCTGGGCGCCAGGGCTTGCCGGGCGCCAAGCTTTGCTAGGAACCAAGCCTTGCCGGGCGCCGAGGCTTGCCGGGCTCCACGAGCCATCCCGGCAAGGATCTTGCCGGGGAAGCTGGCCTTCGATTTCCAGCTTTGCTTATCTGCTGATTCTCAGTTCTTTGACTTGATGATTTCCTTGATGACTTGAATCGACCTCGAGCTGATCCCGGCAAGCCTTGCCGCGAGGACGGCTACAACTGCCCGTGCACAAGTAAGGGGTACTAGTGGCCCAATACTTAGTACACCGACACAAATGTTCTTGTTGACGGGCAAACCAACAACATGGTTTTCGCCGCCTAGATAGTTCTCGCAGAACGAGATGCACTCTTGGGGTCAAATAGCCCTACACGATGCTTTCTAATTGTGAGGTGATTTCTAATGCAAACTATGCAATAATTTATTTATGTCATCCAAGACAAAAATACTTCACAAACTTTTGTGTCATGTCTAATTGCAGGTGTATGGGACATTTGTACAATCCACATATGAAGATAAGGGGAAAAGAGATGTTTAGGTGCTGTTCAAAAAGTCCTCTCATGACACTTTTGGGCCAAGAGAAGATAGAGTCCAAGTCTCTCATGTTCTGGATTCAGATTCGGACTGCACAGACATACCTGACTCAAAACGCAAGAACTCTTTCATACGGACTCCGAATTGGGTGATTCTTTTTTTTGTTGGAAAGTAGATTTCGTGCTCTTTCCAACCCAGTTGGATTCACCTTCAAATTCGTCTGGAGCATTGAGTTCTCTACAAAACAATCTGCTGCTGCTGCAGAATCCGAGTCAAACTACAAGTCCAAAGGTGTTGCATCACCTCCAATTGGGCCCATGAGCCTTGTACGACCTAGGGTTAGTTTTAGGCTGCCTTGGAATGTCCTCCCACCTCCTTGGCCGCCACCCTTTGCTTCTATATAAGTAGATCCATCTAGTAGCTTTTGAAGTAATTGACGTTGATAATATGGTGGAACCCAACGAGTACGCATAGCAGTTTTCAAAGCAGCCCACGTAGTTGGAATAGGATATAATCTACAATGTTCAGACCACCATACACATGCAAAACTAGTAAAAGCACAAACAGCAGCAGCAACACGTTTCTCCTCGGGATATTGTAAACATGTAAAACGTTGTTCAGTTTCTAACTCCCAAGTAAGATATATATCAGGAACATATCTACCCTCAAATGGTGGAATATTCAATTTCAGTTTAGGAAGATGGTCATGATCTCGTACCTGAGCTGGTAATGCAGCCCTACCATTGCGATTATTGGCATGTGGACGACCTGGTGCTGGTACGTAGTTCTGATTTTGATCAACCTCATCCTCGTAATCGCCCGCATAATCTTCCTCCTCAGCGGCAGCAGGAGCCATAGAAGCATCAATAGTAGGTGCAGCGGCACCAGAAGTTTGACCAGGCTCAAGGGGAACGCGCTGTGCTCGTCCCACTTGATTTGGAAGGCGACGTTGTTGTTGTTGTAGAGGTGCGACAGGTGCAGCCGGCGGTGGTTGTGGAAGACGCGCGAGCAATTCATTAAACTTGTTATCGAGCTTTGTTTCGAACGTCTTCTCAATTCCATCTATCTTCTCCATGGCCTCTTCAAATCTGTTTAGCACATCTTGCACCTGTCCACTCATCATTTGCTGAAATTTATCATGTAGCTGTTTGTTCGTCATGTTCTCCCAATCAGTCTCATCGGCTTGTGATCCTGCCATGGTTAGCAGCAATAGAAACACACAAGAATATGATCCTACAGACTACTAGGAAGTGGTGGTGGTGTGGTGTCACAAATCCGTCAAGCAAAACTCAAATTCTTACCAGTTCTTACCCAGCAGCAGGTGGTGATCGGCAACCTTTGTAGTCAAAACTCACAAAGCTTGGATAGAGCGATTGCCAGGTGGTGTCAAACGCACGATGTAGATGTATGTGGAGCTGGGAAGGCTTATGATATGGTAGCAAAAAGGGTCAGCAATAATCAATTCAGAGATGCAAAGTTGAATAAACGCTCAACGACGGTACTGTGCTGGTCCTAGGCTAGACCGTACTAGAGACGCGAGCCTAGAACACTAACAAAATCATGGCGCGGCACATAAACAAGAGAAGAGCACACTCTAAAAAAACATTTCGTTTTTTTTTGCGCCCTTTTTTTTTGCGCTCTTTTTTTTTCAAAAAATCACTATAATGGCGAGTGTCTCAAAACTCTTCCCAAGTCAAACTATCAGGATTGGCACGAAATTTTTTTTTGATAATTTTTTTTCGGAAATCAGGGCAGCGACGACGAAAAAGTGCGACAAAAAATCACTATGATGGCGAGTGTCTCAAAACGCTCCCTGGGACCTAAAAATAGGATAGGGAAAAAATATTTTTGACTGCCGAAATTTTGGCCTAAAAACTGCCCGGGGGTCTCCAGACTTTTTTTTTTCGAATCCTACTCAGGCAAGGAAACACGAATCGGAAAATAGATGGGTCACGAAAACAAACCTAATATGAAAAGAACTCGGATTGGTGGTGGATATATGGTGGTAGAATATGGCAGCGGTGATGGTATATGGCAGCGGTGGTAGGATATGGCAGCGGTGGTGGTATATGGCAGCGGTGGTGGTATATGGCAGCAGCGATGAAGATGGTGCGGCGGCGGCATGACAAACTGTGACAGAACTCGAAACTCTGAAGGACTAGACGCTAAGACCAACAACTAGACACGACATGCAACCGCAAATTCAACAAAGCAAAAACCCTAAAAAAGATTATGCAAAGGCTCAGATTGGTTCGGATATGATGAACTAACCCAAATTTTTTTTTGGCTTTTTCGTGGACTGTAGGTATGAAGAACAGACTCGATCTAAACTACGAAAAACTGTAAAATCTCACCGAGCAACCTGGAAATATGATACCACTTGATAGAGGCGAGGGTGTCCCGATCTTTCGATGAGATGATAGCTATCGTTTTTGGTGGAGTAGACTTTGACGATCCGACTACGAACGTGCGAGGACGTCACGCCTTAGCAATCGCTAAACCAACTCCGAGAGGTTATTGACCACGCCGGAGCACAATCAACCTGACCACGAGGGTCTATCTCCTGCAAGAAAACGAAGAACAAGCAAGAAACTAAGATTTGCAATCTGGATATCGTGAATATAAGATGAAAGCTTTATTGATCAAGGTGGGGTTCTGTGACGTCTTGGTCTGGTCGTTGAACACAAACGAAGTACGCGAAGTTGCAGCTATGGCGAACTTTTAATCTAAACAAAACCCAAAGTCTAAACGGTGCCCTAAGGGCTGTATATATTGAGGAAGAGGAGGGGATTTCGTGGCCCTTGAAGGAGGGGTCCGAAACCAATCCTATCTCTTGTTTCCCCACACATACGGACTCTAAAAACAGCCTATACTCAAGTATTTCGAAATTACATGGGCCTGGCCAAATAATAAGGTGACGCAGCACCTATAATAGCCTCTGGACGAAATTTATGAAGTGGCATCTTGTATATTTCGTCCAAGGCTTCCTGCACTCAGTATGGTGGCTTCAAAGTCCTGAAATCATCACTTGTAACTCCGTTCTTGTTCCCCTTGCACATGCCATCATCTCCATGCTTGAACTTGCTCCAAGTCAAAAAAAAGAGAAAAAAAGTGAGATAAAAAAAAGAGAGAAGAAAAAAAAACACAAAATTCGGATCTATCTAGACTCACTCTCGTACCTGAATTCGGATTCGAATATGTTTTGTGCTCTCTTTAGTAAAACAGGCGTATCTTCCTCATACGAAGTCCGTTTTGGCTCTATGAGTACTAAAATTAAAGCTAGCGATGAGCCGCATATAAATAGTTGCAGAAGCATGTTCAATATTTGACACCTCAAAATCGGCTTCTAAATAGGTCTTTTTGCCCTCCGAAGTTCATGAACACAGCTTGTTCCAGTTTTTCAGGCCAGTTTTAGAATTTTTTGACTCCTCATATCAACTCGGAATTGAGTGATTCTTTTTGCGTTTGAAAGCTTGAGTCAGTGCCATTCTAGAGAAAAAATTATCAGAAAATTGGCAAAAAAAATTCCAGAGGAAAGTTGGAGAGAAAGTTGTTGGTATATCCTGCTTGGCAGTTATTTCACATCATTATCTTTACTGCTATTGTGTTATTCACTTTTATCTTACTGTCCAGAGCTACTTCATATCCTTTATTGATGCTAGTTGTGCTACGCCGTGCCCTCATTACTGTTCTAGGCTCGCGTCTCTAGTCCGGTCTAGCCTAGGACCAGCATAGTACCGTCGTTGAGCATTTATTCAACATTGCATCTCTGAATTGATTATTGCTAATCTTTTGCTACCAAATATTTAAGCCTTCCAAGCTCCTCATATTTCTACACCGTGTATACGTATGTTCCTCTGGCAATTGCTTTACTCAATCTTCGGAGTTATTTGACACCGCTGGTTGCCTGTCACCACCTGCTGCATGGTAAGAACTTGTAAGATATTGATATTTGCTATACTGTGAGCGTTTTACCACCACATCCTAGTAGTTCATAGGAATATTATTCTTGGATTTTGTTTCTTGTTTTCTACTAACTACCTTGTTGCACTCATTTTTAGAAGAAAGTGAAGAAGATTTTATGGATAGATTTTGGGGAGGATTAAATAGTGATATTCAAGAGATACTAATTCATGAAGAGTGTTATCCTATGGACCATTTGTTTCGTCTTGCTTGCAAAGCTGAACAGGAAATAAAACGACGTGTTGCCCACAAGAAGAACAAGCGCACGGTGCACATTCCAAGTGTTGATACAGATGTTTCTTCAACTACTAGGCGTACTATGACAACAACATCCGTTGTTGCGATGACTACATCATCTCCACCATGTGACACATCACCACCGAGAGTGCCTACATCATCTAAGTAGATCATAAGAGGTAATGACAAAGGTACATATTATCCACTTTCACATGAGAATGATGCATGCCTAGTTAACTTGAATACATCATGTGTTGCGTTACCTATTGATTTGGGCACGTCACCTATTTTAGAGAATTGTGTTACTGTCATGAATGCGTCATGTGATCAAACAACTGAAATACCAACAATTTTGAGTGCACCCATTGAATTAACTGTTGATGCAAAAGAACCAATGTTTAATCATTTTGATATGACCTCTAATCTTGGTGATGATTCTGTGACCAATGACTTATTGCATGTTTGCTTATTTAAGCATGTTGTAGCATGTAAATTTGATGCAACTAAGGTTTATTCACCAATGTTAGGATGGTTTAATGATGAACAATGTCAACATTTTGAAATGAACAAGTGCTTCACTTATATGTGCAAACTGAGTTGCAATATTTTCATGCCTTCTACTTCTTGTGATAATATTTTGGCTTTAGATTTTATAAACTATAAAGGTTACTCATGTATACATGTGTCATATATGCAAAAACTAAGGGAAGTAAAACTGGATGACATATATATATACAACATGTACACCTTGTCTCTTTTGTTAGCCACATTTCAGCTTAAGCAACGCCGAGGACGGCTTTGTTTTCAAGAAGGGGAGGATGATGAGGACATGACTACCTTGGAGACGACCAAAAATATTGCATACATGTATATTTGTGAGGTGATTTCTAATGCAAACTATGCAATAATTTATTTATGTCATCCAAGACAAAAATACTTCACAAACTTTTGTGTCATGTCTAATTGCAGGTGTATGGGACATTTGTACAATCCATATATGAAGATAAGGGGAAAAGAGATGTTTAGGTGCTGTTCAAAAAGTCCTTTCACGTCACTTTTGGGCCAAGAGAAGATAGAGTCCAAGTCTCTCACGTTCTGGATTCAGATTCGGACTGCACAGACATACCTGACTCAAAACGCCAAGAACTCTTTCATACGGACTCTGAATTGGGTGATTCTTTTTTTGTTGGAAAGTAGATTTCGTGCTCTTTCCAACACAGTTGGATTCACCTTCAAATTCGTCTGGAGCATTGAGTTCTCGACAAAACAATCTGATGCTGCAGCAGAATCCGAGTCAAACTACAAGTCCAAAGGTGTTGCATCACCTCCAATTGGGCCCATGAGCCTTGTACGACCTAGTGTTAGTTTTAGGCTACCTTGGGATGTCCTCCCACCTCCTTGGCCGCCACCCTTTGCTTCTATATAAGTAGATCCATCTAGTAGCTTTTTCCTTGGAATTTGTTTAGTTAAAAGTTAGCCATTGCAACTTCGTGTACTTCGTTTGTGTCCAACGACCAGACCAAGACCGCTTTTGGATCCCCACCTTTATCAATACTTCATCTATATTCGCAATATTCAGATTGCATTATCATATTCTTGCTTGTTCTTCAATTGCGTGCAGGAATAGACCTTCGTGGTCAGGCTGATCGTGCTTCCAGCATCGTCAGTAACCTCGGGAGATTGGTTTAGCGATTGCTAAGGCGCAACGTCATGCATGTTTGTAGTCGGATCGTCAAAGTCGACTCCACCAAATCGATAGTTACCATCTCATCGAAAGATCGGGACACCTTTGCCTCTATCGTCGTGTCGAGTTGCTGGTCTTAGTGTCCAGTTCCTTTAGAGTTTCGAGTTCTGTTCACATTACTCACACCGCCGCTGCATCATTATCCCTTCCGCTGTCCACAACCTCTGATCCATCAAATTCCACCACGTGCTACCCACCGTTCATTGTCATAATCATAGCTGACGCCGTTCATATCTTCGCTTGATCCAATCTGCATCTTATCTAGTTTGTTTTGGAAAGTGAGAAAAAAAAGTCAAAAAAAGAGAGAAAAAAAGTGAGATAAAAAAAAGAGAGAAGAAAAAAAAGCACAAAATTCGGATCTATCTAGACTCACTCTCGTACCTGAATTCGGATTCGAATCTGTTTTGCGCACTGTTCAGTAAAACAGGCGTATCTTCCTCATACGAAGTCCGTTTTGGCTCCGTGAGTACTCTAATTAAAACTAGCGATGAGCCACATCTAAATAGTTGCAGAAGCTAGTTCAATATTTGACACCTCAAAATAGGCTTCTAAATAGGTATTTTTGCCCTCCGAAGTTCATGAACACAGCTTGTTCCAGTTTTTCAGGCCAGTTTTAGAATTTTTTGACTCCTCATATCAACTCGGAATTGAGTGATTCTTTTTGCGTTTGAAAGCTTGAGTCAGTGCCATTCTATAGAAAAAATTATCAGAAAATTGGCAAAAACTTTTCCAGAGGAAAGTTGGAGAGAAAGTTGTTGGTATATCCTGCTTGGCAGTTATTTCACATCATTATCTTTACTGCTATTGTGTTATTCACTTTTATCTTACTGTCCAGACCTACTTCATATCCTTTATTGATGCTAGTTGTGCTACGCCATGCCCTCATTACTGTTCTAGGCTCGCGTCTCTAGTCCGGTCTAGCCTAGGACCAGCACAGTACCGTCGTTGAGCGTTTGTTCAACATTGCATCTCTGAATTGATTATTGCTAATCTTTTGCTACCAAATATTTAAGCCTTCCAAGCTCCACATATTTCTACACCGTGTATACGTACGTTCCTCTGGCAATCGCTTTACTCAATCTTCGGAGTTATTTGACACCGATGGTTGCTTGTCACCACCTGCTGCATGGTAAGAACTTGTAAGCTATTGATATTTGCTATGCTGTGAGCGTTTTACCACCACATCCTAGTAGTTCATAGGAATATTATTCTTGGATTTTGTTTCTTGTTTTCTACTAACTATGGCTGATTCCGGAGTTGTTAGTTCTTGGGCTTCATCGATCATGGGAGATTTGCCATCACCTAAGAAAATACAACAACCGTCGCAAGAGGATTAACAACATCAGAATGCACGTAATCAGGTTAATGTTTCCATGCCACCATTTACTGGTCGTTTTAGGCCTGATTTATATATTGAATGGGAGTACGAAATTAATGTTATATTTGCTTCCCATAATTTTGATGAGCGTGGAAAATTTCAAGCTGCGGTTAGTACTTTCAGTAGCTTTGCTTTAGTTTGGTGGAGTGAATACTGTCGGTTAAACCCTGATTATATACCTACTACTTGGGATGGTTTAAAACATGTCATGAGAGATAGATTCGTAGATGTTCATTATACTCGTGGCATGATTAAAAAACTACAACATTTAAAACAAGGTAGTGACACCGTAACAAAATATTATGATGATTTACAAACTACCTTGTTGCACTCATTTTTAGAAGAAACTGAAGAAGATTTTATGGATAGATTTTGGGGAGGATTAAACAGTGATATTCAAGAGATACTAATTCATGAAGAGTGTTATCCTATGGAACATTTGTTTCGTCTTGCTTGCAAAGCTGAACAGGAAATAAAACGACGTGTTGCCCACAAGAAGAACAAGCGCACGGTGCACATTCCAAGTGTTGATACAGATGTTTCTTCAACTACTAGGCGTACTATGACAACAACATCCATTGTTGCGATGACTACATCATCTCCACCATGTGACACATCACCACCGAGAGTGCCTACATCATCTGAGTAGATCATAAGAGGTAATGACAAAGGTACATATTTTCCACTTTCACATGAGAATGATGCATGCCTAGTTAACTTGAATACATCATGTGTTGCGTTACCTATTGATTTGGGCACGTCACCTTATTTAGAGAATTGTGTTACTGTCATGAATGCGTCATGTGATCAAACAACTGAAATACCAACAATTTTGAGTGCACCCATTGAATTAACTGTTGATGCAAAAGAACCAATGTTTAATCATTTTGATATGACCTCTAATCTTGGTGATGATTCTGTGACCAATGACTTATTGCATGTTTGCTTATTTAAGCATGTTGTAGCATGTAAATTTGATGCAACTAAGGTTTATTCACCAATGTTAGGATGGTTTAATGATGAACATTGTCAACCTTTTGAAATGAATAAGTGCTTCACTTATATGTGCAAACTGAGTTGCAATATTTTCATGCCTTCTACTTCTTGTGATAATATTTTGGCTTTAGATTTTATAAACTATGAAGGTTACTCATGTATACATGTGTCACATATGCAAAAACTAAGGGAAGTAAAACTGGATGACATATATATATACAACATGTACACCTTGTCTCTTTTGTTAGCCACATTTTAACTTAAGCAACGCCGAGGACGGCTTTGTTTTCAAGAAGGGGAGGATGATGAGGACATGACTACCTTGGATACGACCAAAAATATTGCATACATGTATATTTGTGAGGTGATTTCTAATGCAAACTATGCAATAATTTATTTATGTCATCCAAGACAAAAATACTTCACAAACTTTTGTGTCATGTCTAATTGCAGGTGTATGGGACATTTGTACAATCCACATATGAAGATAAGGGGAAAAGAGATGTTTAGGTGCTGTTCAAAAAGTCCTTTCACGTCACTTTTGGGCCAAGAGAAGATAGAGTCCAAGTCTCTCACGTTCTGGATTCAGATTCGGACTGCACAGACATACCTGACTCAAAACGCCAAGAACTCTTTCATACGGACTCTGAATTGGGTGATTCTTTTTTTGTTGGAAAGTAGATTTCGTGCTCTTTCCAACCCAGTTGGATTCACCTTCAAATTCGTCTGGAGCATTGAGTTCTCGACAAAACAATCTGATGCTGCAGCAGAATCCGAGTCAAACTACAAGTCCAAAGGTGTTGCATCACCTCCAATTGGGCCCATGAGCCTTGTACGACCTAGGGTTAGTTTTAGGCTACCTTGGGATGTCCTCCCACCTCCTTGGCCGCCACCCTTTGCTTCTATATAAGTAGATCCATCTAGTAGCTTTTTCCTTGGAATTTGTTTAGTTAAAAGTTAGCCATTGCAACTTCGTGTACTTCGTTTGTGTCCAACGACCAGACCAAGACCGCTTTTGGATCCCCACCTTTATCAATACTTCATCTATATTCGCAATATTCAGATTGCATTATCACATTCTTGCTTGTTCTTCGATTGCGTGCAGGAATAGACCTTCGTGGTCAGGCTGATCGTGCTTCCAGCATCGTCAGTAACCTCGGGAGATTGGTTTAGCGATTGCTAAGGCGCAATGTCATGCACGTTTGTAGTCGGATCATCAAAGTCGACTCCACCAAATCAATAGTTACCATCTCATCGAAAGATCGGGACACCTTTGCCTCTATCGTCGTGTCGAGTTGCTGGTCTTAGTGTCTAGTTCCTTTAGAGTTTCGAGTTCTGTTCACATTAGTCACACCGCCGCTGCATCATTATCCCTTCCGCTGTCCACAACCTCTCATCCATCAAATTCCACCACGTGCTACCCACCGTTCATTGTCATAATCATAGCTGACGCCGTTCATATCTTCGCTTGATCCAATCTGCATCTTATCTAGTTTGTTTTGGAAAGTGAGAAAAAAAAGTCAAAAAAAGAGATAAAAAGTGAGATAAAAAAAAGAGAGAAGAAAAAAAAGCACAAAATTCGGATCTATCTAGACTCACTCTCGTACCTGAATTCGGATTCGAATCTGTTTTGCGCACTGTTCAGTAAAACAGGCGTATCTTCCTCATATGAAGTTCATTTTGGCTCCATGAGTACTCAAATTAAAGCTAGCGATGAGCCACATCTAAATAGTTGCAGAAGCAAGTTCAATATTTGACACCTCAAAATAGGCTCCTAAATAGGTCTTTTTGCCCTCCGAAGTTCATGAACACAGCTTGTTCCAGTTTTTCAGGCCAGTTTTAGAATTTTTTAACTCCTCATATCAACTCGGAATTAAGTGATTCTTTTTGCGATTGAAAGCTTGAGTCAGTGCCATTCTATAGAAAAAATTATCAGAAAATTGGCAAAAACTTTTCCAGAGGAAAGTTGGAGAGAAAGTTGTTGGTATATCCTGCTTGGCAGTTATTTCACATCATTATCTTTACTGCTATTGTGTTATTCACTTTTATCTTACTGTCCAGACCTACTTCATATCCTTTATTGATGCTAGTTGTGCTACGCCGTGCCCTCATTACTGTTCTAGGCTCGCGTCTCTAGTCCGGTCTAGCCTAGGACCAGCACAGTACCGTCGTTGAGCGTTTATTCAACATTGCATCTCTGAATTGATTATTGCTAATCTTTTGCTACCAAATATTTAAGCCTTCCAAGCTCCACATATTTCTACACCGTGTATACGTACGTTCCTCTGGCAATCGCTTTACTCAATCTTCAGAGTTATTTGACACCGCTGGTTGCCTGTCACCACCTGCTGCATGGTAAGAACTTGTAAGATATTGATATTTGCTATACTGTGAGCGTTTTACCACCACATCCTAGTAGTTCATAGGAATATTATTCTTGGATTTTGTTTCTTGTTTTCAACTCACTATGGCAGGTTCCGGAGTTGTTAGTTCTTGTGCTTCATCGATCGTGGGAGATTTGCCATCACCTAAGAAAATACAACAACCGTCACAAGAGGATTAACAACATCAAAATGCACATAATCAGGTTAATGTTTCCATGCCAGCATTTACTGGTTGTTTTATGCCTGATTTATATATTGAATGGGAGTACGAAATTAATGTTATATTTGCTTCCCATAATTTTGATGAGCGTGGAAAATTTCAAGCTGCGGTTAGTACTTTCAGTAGCTTTGCTTTAGTTTGGTGGAGTGAATACTGTCGGTTAAACCCTGATTATATACCTACTACTTGGGATGGTTTAAAACATGTCATGAGAGATAGATTCGTAGATGTTCATTATACTCGTGGCATGATTAAAAAACTACAACATTTAAAACAAGGTAGTGACACCGTAACAAAATATTATGATGATTTACAAACTACCTTGTTGCACTCATTTTTAGAAGAAAGTGAAGAAGATTTTATGGATAGATTTTGGGGAGGATTAAATAGTGATATTCAAGAGATACTAATTCATGAAGAGTGTTATCCTATGGACCATTTGTTTCGTCTTGCTTGCAAAGCTGAACAGGAAATAAAACGACGTGTTGCCCACAAGAAGAACAAGCGCACGGCGCACATTCCAAGTGTTGATACAGATGTTTCTTCAACTACTAGGCATACTATGACAACAACATCCGTTGTTGCGATAACTACATCATCTCCACCATGTGACACATCACCACCGAGAGTGCCTACATCATCTGAGTAGATCATAAGAGGTAATGAGAAAGGTACATATTTTCCACTTTCACATGAGAATGATGCATGCCTAGTTAACTTGAATACATCATGTGTTGCGTTACCTATTGATTTGGGCACGTCACCTATTTTAGAGAATTGTGTTACTGTCATGAATGCGTCATGTGATCAAACAACTGAAATACCAACAATTTTGAGTGCACCCATTGAATTAACTGTTGATGCAAAAGAACCAATGTTTAATCATTTTGATATGACCTCTAATCTTGGTGATGATTCTGTGACCAATGACTTATTGCATGTTTGCTTATTTAAGCATGTTGTAGCATGTAAATTTGATGCAACTAAGGTTTATTCACCAATGTTAGGATGGTTTAATGATGAACATTGTCAACCTTTTGAAATGAATAAGTGCTTCACTTATATGTGCAAACTGAGTTGCAATATTTTCATGCCTTCTACTTCTTGTGATAATATTTTGGCTTTAGATTTTATAAACTATGAAGGTTACTCATGTATACATGTGTCATATATGCAAAAACTAAGGGAAGTAAAACTGGATGACATATATATATACAACATGTACACCTTGTCTCTTTTGTTAGCCACATTTCAGCTTAAGCAACACCGAGGACGGCTTTGTTTTCAAGAAGGGGAAGATGATGAGGACATGACTACGTTGGATACGACCAAAAATATTGCATACATGTATATTTGTGAGGTGATTTCTAATGCAAACTATGCAATAATTTATTTATGTCATCCAAGACAAAAATACTTCACAAACTTTTGTGTCATGTCTAATTGCAGGTGTATGGGACATTTGTACAATCCACATATGAAGATAAGGGGAAAAGAGATGTTTAGGTGCTGTTCAAAAAGTCCTCTCACGTCACTTTTGGGCCAAGAGAAGATAGAGTCCAAGTCTCTCATGTTCTGGATTCAGATTCGGACTGCACAGACATACCTGACTCAAAACACCAAAAACTCTTTCATACGGACTCCGAATTCGGTGATTCTTTTTTTGTTGGAAAGTAGATTTCGTGCTCTTTCCAACCTAGTTGGATTCACCTTCAAATTCGTCTGGAGCATTGAGTTCTCGACAAAACAGTCTGATGCTGCAGCAGAATCCGAGTCAAACTACAAGTCCAAAGGTGTTGCATCACCTCCAATTGGGGCCATGAGCCTTGTACGACCTAGGGTTAGTTTTAGGCTGCCTTGGGATGTCCTCCCACCTCCTTGGCCGCCACACTTTGCTTCTATATAAATAGATCCATCTAGTAGCTTTTTCCTTGGGATTTGTTTAGTTAAAAGTTAGCCATGGCAACTTCGTGTTCTTCGTTTGTGTCCAACGACCAGACTAAGACCGCTTTTGGATCCCCACCTTTATCAATACTTCATCTATATTAGCAATATTTAGATTGCATTATCATATTCTTGCTTGTTCTTCGATTGCGTGCAGGAATAGACCTTCGTGGTCAGGCTGATCGTGCTTCCAGCATCGTCAGTAACCTCGGGAGATTGGTTTAGCGATTGCTAAGGCGAAACGTCATGCACGTTTGTAGTCGGATCATCAAAGTCGACTCCACCAAATCAATATTTACCATCTCATCGAAAGATCGGGACACCTTTGCCTCTATTGTCGTGTCGAGTTGCTGGTCTTAGTGTCTGGTTCCTTTAGAGTTTCGAGTTCTGTTCACATTAGTCACACCGCCGCTGCATCATTATTCCTTTCGCTGTCCATAACCTCTCATCCATCAAATTCCACGACGTGCTACCCACCGTTCATTGTCATAATGATAGCTGACGCCGTTCATATCTTCGCTTGATCCAATCTACATCTTATGTAGTTTGTTTTGGAAAGTGAGAAAAAAAAGTCAAAAAAAAGAGAAAAAAAGTGAGATAAAAAAAAGAGAGAAGAAAAAAAAGCACAAAATTCGGATCTATCTAGACTCACTCTCGTACCTGAATTCGGATTCGAATCTGTTTGCGCACTGTTCAGTAAAATAGGCGTATCTTCCTCATACGAAGTCCTTTTTGGCTCCGTGAGTACTCAAATTAAAGCTAGCGATGAGCCGCATCTAAATAGTTGCAGAAGCTAGTTCAATATTTGACACCTCAAAATCGGCTTCTAAATAGGTCTTTTTGCCCTCCGAAGTTCATGAACACAGCTTGTTCCAGTTTTTCAGGCCAGTTTTAGAATTTTTTGACTCCTCATATCAACTCGGAATTGAGTGATTCTTTTTGCGTTTGAAAGCTTGAGTCAGTGCCATTCTAGAGAAAAAATTATCAGAAAATTGGCAAAAACTTTTCCAGAGGAAAGTTGGAGAGAAAGTTGTTGGTATATCCTGCTTGGCAGTTATTTCTCATCATTATCTTTACTGCTATTGTGTTATTCACTTTTATCTTACTGTCCAGAGCTACTTCATATCCTTTATTGATGCTAGTTGTGCTATGCCGTGCCCTCATTACTGTTCTAAGCTCGCGTCTCTAGTCCGGTCTAGCCTAGGACCAGCACAGTACCGTCGTTGAGCGTTTATTCAACATTGCATCTCTTAATTGATTATTGCTAATCTTTTGCTACCAAATATTTAAGCCTTCCAAGCTCCACATATTTCTACACCGTGTATACGTACGTTCCTCTGGCAATCGCTTTACTCAATCTTCGGAGTTATTTGACACCGCTGGTTGCCTGTCACCACCTGCTGCATGGTAAGATCTTGTAAGATATTGACATTTGCTATACTGTGAGCGTTTTACCACCACATCCTAGTAGTTCATAGGAATATTATTCTTGGATTTTGTTTCTTGTTTTCTACTAACTATGGCAGGTTCCGGAGTTGTTAGTTCTTGGGCTTCATCGATCGTGGGAGATTTGCCATCACCTAAGAAAATACAACAACCGTCACAAGAGGATTAACAACATCAGAATGCACATAATCAAGTTAATGTTTCCATGCCACCATTTACTGGTTGTTTTAGGCCTGATTTATATATTAAATGGGAGTACGAAATTAATGTTATATTTGCTTCCCATAATTTTGATGAGCGTGGAAAATTTCAAGCTGCGGTTAGTACTTTCAGTAGCTTTGCTTTAGTTTGGTGGAGTGAATACTGTCGGTTAAACCCTGATTATATACCTACTACTTGGGATGGTTTAAAACATGTCATGAGAGATAGATTCGTAGATGTTCATTATACTCGTGGCATGATTAAAAAACTACAACATTTAAAACAAGGTAGTGACACCGTAACAAAATATTATGATGATTTACAAACTACCTTGTTGCACTCATTTTTAGAAGAAAGTGAAGAAGATTTTATGGATAGATTTTGGGGAGGATTAAACAGTGATATTCAAGAGATACTAATTCATGAAGAGTGTTATCCTATGGACCATTTGTTTCGTCTTGCTTGCAAAGCTGAACAGGAAATAAAACGACGTGTTGCCCACAAGAAGAACAAGCGCACGATGCACATTCCAAGTGTTGATACAGATGTTTCTTCAACTACTAGTCGTACTATGACAACAACATCCGTTGTTGCGATGACTACATCATCTCCACCATGTGACACATCACCACTGAGAGTGCCTACATCATCTGAGTTGATCATAAGAGGTAATGACAAAGGTACATATTTTCCACTTTCACATGAGAATGATGCATGCCTAGTTAACTTGAATACATCATGTGTTGAGTTACCTATTGATTTGGGCACGTCACCTATTTTAGAGAATTGTGTTACTGTCATGAATGTGTCATGTGATCAAACAACTGAAATACCAACAATTTTGAGTGCACCCATTGAATTAACTGTTGATGCAAAAGAACCAATGTTTAATCATTTTGATATGACCTCTAATCTTGGTGATGATTCTGTGACCAATGACTTATTGCATGTTTGCTTATTTAAGCATGTTGTAGCATGTAAATTTGATGCAACTAAGGTTTATTCACCAATGTTAGGATGGTTTAATGAATAACATTGTCAACCTTTTGAAATGAATAAGTGCTTCACTTATATGTGCAAACTGAGTTGCAATATTTTCATGCCTTCTACTTCTTGTGATAATATTTTGGCTTTAGATTTTATAAACTATGAAGGTTACTCATGTATACATGTGTCATATATGCAAAAACTAAGGGAAGTAAAACTGGATGACATATATATATACAACATGTACACCTTGTCTCTTTTGTTAGCCACATTTCAGCTTAAGCAACGCCGAGGATGGCTTTGTTTTCAAGAAGGGGAAGATGATGAGGACATGACTACCTTGGATACGACCAAAAATATTGCATACATGTATATTTGTGAGGTGATTTCTAATGCAAACTATGCAATAATTTATTTATGTCATCCAAGACAAAAATACTTCACAAACTTTTGTGTCATGTCTAATTGCAGGTGTATGGGACATTTGTACGATCCACATATGAAGATAAGGGGAAAAGAGATGTTTAGGTGCTGTTCAAAAAGTCCTCTCACGTCACTTTTGGGCCAAGAGAAGATAGAGTCCAAGTCTCTCACGTTCTGGATTCATATTCGGACTGCACAGACATACCTGACTCAAAACACCAAAAACTCTTTCATACGGACTCCGAATTCGGTGATTCTTTTTTTGTTGGAAAGTAGATTTCGTGCTCTTTCCAACCCAGTTGAATTCACCTTCAAATTCTTTCGGAGCATTGAGTTCTCGACAAAACAATCTGATGCTACAGCAGAATCCGAGTCAAACTACAAGTCCAAAGGTGTTGCATCACCTCCAATTGGGCCCATGAGCCTTGTACGACCTAGGGTTAGTTTTAGGCTGCCTTGGGATGTCCTCCCACCTCCTTGGCCGCCACCCTTTGCTTCTATATAAGTAGATCCATCTAGTAGCTTTTTCCTTGGGATTTGGTTAGTTAAAAGTTAGCCATTGCAACTTCGTGTACTTCGTTTGTGTCCAACGACCAGACCAAGACGCTTTTGGATCCCCACCTTTATCAATACTTTATCTATATTCGCAATATTCAGATTGCATTATCATATTCTTGCTTGTTCTTCGATAGCGTGCAGGAATAGACCTTCGTGGTCAGGCTGATCGTGCTTCCAGCATCGTCAGTAACCTCGGGAGATTGGTTTAGCGATTGCTAAGGCGCAACGTCATGCACGTTTGTAGTCGGATCGTCAAAGTCGACTCCACCAAATCGATAGTTACCATCTCATCGAAAGATCGAGACACCTTTGCCTCTATCATGACACCTCGGTCAAATTGCCATGGCCGTCCAAGGAGGAGGTGGCAAATGGACATTGGAACGACATCACATTCCAAAGTGTCTTCGTAAGCTCCGATCTTGAAGGAAACTTGCACCATATGCTCGATTTGGATAGTGCCGGAGTCACTTAGCCATTGAACCTTGTAAGGATGCGGGTGCTTCACCTTGACTAATTGGAGCTTGGAGCATAGTTCTTCACTTGCCAAGTTATGACAACTTCCTCCATTGATGATGACCTTCACGGACCTTCCATTGATGCCGGCCTTGGTGTGGAAGATATGGCATCTTTGGTCTTCTTCTTGTTGATGTTGAAGAGTCAAGACCTTAGAGACAACAAGAGCGGGGCTCGGATCTTCGTCACAAAAGACTTGGTCATCTTCATCGTCGTTCACTTGCCGGTGCATGGCCACTTGCTCAAGGCCTTCCATTTCGCCTTCACTCATTGAGTCGTATGTAACATTATCGTTGACGATCATGGTGCGTTTGTTGGTACATAAGAAGGACATGTGGCCTCGGCCGCCACATGTGAAACACTTGAGTGAACTTGTCTTGATGGTCTCATCGGTTGGAGTAGATGATGATGAAGCTCGTGGCTTGAAGTTGCTTGTAGTAGGAGGACGGCTTGAAGTTGTCGAAGTTTTCTTGTAATTGGACTTGTCGCCGTTGCTTGTAGAAGGCTTGGTTGAGGTAGACGGTGTTGGAGTCGTTGAAGCTTGGGTGTTAGAGAAGCCATAGGACTTGGATGAGAACTTGGCATACTTGAAGTCATCTTTCACTTGACGTTCCGCCTTGGTAGCTTGATGTACTAGCTCAATGAGGTTTGAGTATGGTTGGAAGTTAGCGATCTTCTTGATAGGATGATTGAGTCCATTCAAGAAACGTGCCATAGTTTGCTCATCATCTTCCGTGACATTGGCTCGTATCATGGCAATCTCCATTTCCTTGTAGTACTCTTCAACGCTCTTGGTTCCTTGCTTGAGGAGTTGGAGTTTCTTGAAGAGGTCGCGGTTGTAGTAGGTTGGCACAAAACGTGCTCTCATGACATCCTTCATTTGCGCCCAAGTTGTGATGGGTGGTTCACCTCTTGCCTCACGGCGCTCAATGACTTGTTCCCACCATATGAGGACGTAGTCTTGGAACTCAAGGGATGCCATAGCGATCTTCTTCTCTTCTTCATAGTTGTGCAACCGGAAGATTTTGTCAACCTTCAATGCCCATGATAGGTACTCTTCGGGATAATTGCTTCCGGTGAACTTGGGCATGGTGAACTTTAGCTTGCCGTAGCGTTGCTCTTCATTGTGTTGAGGTCGAGGGTGATGACATCCCTGATGAGGAGGATTGTCTCCCTCAACTTGTGATGTAGGGTAGAACCCTAGATGCCCGATCTTTCACGATTGGAGCGGATCCCGCGATGAACACGAAGAACACGAGGAGAAATGCGAGGGGAAACACGGGGGAAACGAGAGGAATCACTCAAACAAACATGCATCACGTAGAGCAATAAAAACAGCACGTAAATGTTCCAAATGTTCTTCCAAAGATTTGCTATAAATCAGTATATCATAAAAATAGACAACCACAAATCGTCCAATGAAAGCACGTAAAACTTCGTTCATTAATCTCATGAAAGTACTAGGTGCATTAGTTAACCCAAAAGGCATGACTAACCACTCATATAAACCAAACTTAGTTTTAAATGATGTTTTCCATTCATCTCCCAATTTCATACGAATTTGATGGTATCCACTACGCAAATCAACTTTAGAGAATATTGTAGAGCCACTCAATTCATCAAGCATATCATCTAGCCTAGGAATAGGATGACAATAATGAATAGTAATATTATTAATGCCTCTACAATCAACGCACATACGCGACGTACCATCCTTTTTTGGCACTAGTATAATAGGAACAGCACAAGGACTAAGAGGTTCGCGTATATAATCTTTGTCGAGTAGCTCCTGTACTTGACGCATAATCTCCTCCGTCTCCTCTGAATTGGTACGGTATGGCGCACGGTTCGGCAGTGAAGCACCGGGAATTAAGTCAATTTGATGCTCAATCCCGCGAATAGGTGGTAATCCCGGTGTGATAGAGGCGAAGGTGTCCCGATGTTTCGATGAGATGGTGGCTATCGTTTTCTGTGGGAGTCGACCTTGACAATCCGACTACGAACGTGCGAGACGTCGCGCCTTAGCAATCGCTATACCAACTTCCAAGGGGTTATTGACCACGCCGGAGCATGATCAACCTGACCACGAGGGTCTGTTTCCTGCGAGCAAACAAAAAACAAGCAAGAAACTGAGATTGCAATCTGGATATTGCGAATATAAGAGGAAAGCTTTATTAATGAAGCTAGGGTTCTGTGACGCCTTTATCTGGTCGTTGAATACAAACGAAGTACGCGAAGTTGCAGCTATGGCAAACTTTTAATCTAAACAAAACCCAAAGTCTAAACGACGCCCTAAGGGCTGTATATATGGAGGAGTAGGGGTGAATTTCGTGGCCCCTTGTAGGAGGGATCCGAAACCAACCCTAACTTTGTTTCCCCACACGTACGGACTCTAAAAACAGCGTATACTTAAGTATTTCGAAATTACATGGGCCCTGCCCAAAAATAAGGTGGTGCAGCACCTAAAATAAGCTATGGACAAAATTTATGAAGGGGCATCTTGTATATTTCATCCATGTCCTTGTAGGTCATCACGGAGGCTTCAAAGTGCTTAAATATGCACTAGAAACGCCATTCTGGATCCCTTCACGCACGCTTTCATCTCCATGCTTGATCCTGCTCCAGTGTTCATCCCTCTTGTTCATGCTAGGCCCTTCATTAGTAATCAATACAAATGTATCCAATTTAGGCAGCATCATATTCTCATTAACATTAGAATCATTACCAAGAAACGAAAGTACCTGATAATTTAATTGGCGTGCGCGAGCTCTAGTAATTGGTCCAGTATATGTAGCAGTAGGGGTTGTGGGTTTAACAATGGTATTGATGTCCTCATCATCCTCCCCTTCTTGAAATGAAGTCGTCCTCGACGGAAGCTCATTTTCCTCACCCAAATAAGGCTTCAAATCTGCAATGTTAAAAGTGGTACTAACCCCAAAATCTACAGGCAGCTCAAGTTTGTATGCATTATCATTTATTTTCTCTAACACCTTAAAAGGACCATCAGCACGTGGCATTAGCTTTGACTTGCGCAAATCCGGAAACCTATCCTTATGCAAATGTAACCAAACAAGATCTCCAGGTGCAAACACAACATGTTTTCTACCCTTATCTCCAGCAAGTTTATATTTAGCATTCATGCGCTCAATATTTTCCTTAGTTAACTCATGCATTTTGAAGATCAATTCAGCATGTTGTTTAGCATCAAAATTAACCTTCTCCGAAGATGGAGGACGCAACAAATAAATGGGTATACGAGGTAGGAAACCATACACAATTTAGAAAGGGCACATCTTAGTAGTAGAATGCAATGAACGATTATAAGCAAATTCAATATGAGGCAGGCATTCTTCCCACATTTTCTTATTATTCTTCAAAACAGCCCTAAGCATAGTAGACAATGTTCTATTGACTACTTCAGTTTGTCCATCAGTTTGGGGGTGACAAGTAGTACTAAAAAGCAGTTTAGTCCCTAACTTAGCCCATGAACATCTCCAAAAGTGGCTAAGAAATTTAGTATCACGATCTGAAACAATAGTATTTGGCACACCATGCAAGCGAATAATTTCACGAAAGAACAAATCAGCAACATTAGCAACATCATCGGTTTTATGACATGGTATGAAGTGTGCCATTTTGGAAAATCTATCCACGACAACAAATATGCTATCCCTCCCCTTCTTTGTTCGAGGTAAACCTAAAACAAAGTCCATAGATATATCCTCCCAAGGAACACTAGGTACAGGCAAAGGCATATATAAACCATGAGGATTGAGTCGTGACATAGCTTTTTGACATGTAGTGCAGCGAGCAACAAAACGCTCAACATCTCGTCTCATCTTTGGCCAAAAGAAATGTTTAGCAAGTACATCCTCCGTCTTCTTCACGCCAAAATGTCCCATGAATCCTCCTCCATGCGCCTCCTGCAACAACAAAAGACGAACGGAGCTAGCTGTAATGCATAGCTTGTTAGGACGAAACACAAATCCATCGTTAACGACGAACTTGTTCCATGTTCTCCCTTCTTTACAATTCTGCAATACATCTTTAAATTCAGCATCATGCACATATTGATCTTTGATGGTCTCCAAACCAAATATTTTAAAGTCAAGTTGTGAAAGCATAGTATAACGACGAGACAATGCATCAGCAATAACATTTTCTTTACCCTTCTTGTGTTTAATGACATAAGGGAAAGTCTCAATGAATTCAACCCATTTAGCATGTCTTCGGTTCAGTTTGGCTTGACTTTTAATATGTTTCAAAGATTCATGATCAGAATGAATAACAAATTATTTGGGCCATAAATAATGTTGCCATGTTTCCAAAGTCCGAACAAGAGCATATAATTCCTTATCATAAGTAGAGTAATTCAGACTAGGCCCACTCAATTTTTCAGAAAAGTATGCAACAGGTTTGCCATCTTGTAATAACACACCTCCTAATCCAATTCCACTAGCATCACATTCAAGCTCAAAAGTCTTATTAAAATCAGGAAGTTGGAGTAAAGGAGCATGTGTTAACTTATCTTTCAACACCGTGAAGGCTTCTTCCTGTGCGGTACCCCAAACAAAAGGCACATCCTTCTTTGTAAGCTCGTTGAGAGGTGCAGCAATGGTACTGAAATTTCTCACAAAACGCCTATAGAAACCAGCGAGGCCAAGGAAACTCCTCACTTGTGTGACCATTTTGGGCTGCGGCCAACTCTCAATAGCTTCAATCTTGGCTTTATCAACTTCAATTCCCTGTGGAGTAACAACATAGCCAAGAAAAGATACTCGGTCGGTGCAAAAGGTGCACTTCCCAAGGTTACCAAACAAACGTGCATCACGTAGAGCAATAAAAACAGCACGTAAATGTTCCAAATGTTCCTCCAAAGATCTGCTATAAATCAATATATCATCAAAGTAAACTACCACAAATCGTCCAATGAAAGCACGTAATACTTCGTTCATTAATCTCATGAAAGTACTAGGTGCATTAGTTAACCCAAAAGGCATGACTAACCACTCATATAAATCGAACTTAGTTTTAAATGTTGTTTTCCATTCATCTCCCAATTTCATACGAATTTGATGGTATCCACTACGCAAATCAACTTTGGAGAATATTGTAGAGCCACTCAATTCATCAAGCATATCATCTAGCCTAGGAATAGGATAACAATAATGAATAGTAATATTATTAATGCCTCTACAATCAACACACATACACGACGTACCATCCTTTTTTGGCACTAGTATAATAGGAACAGCACAAGGACTAAGAGATTCGCGTATATAACCTTTGTCGAGCAGCTCCTGTACTTGACGCATAATCTCCTTCGTCACCTTTGGGTTGGTACGGTATGGCGCACGATTTGGCAACGAAGCACCGGGAATTAAGTCAATCTGATGCTCAATCCCGCGAATAGGTGGTAATCCCGGTGGCACGTCTTGTGGAAAGACGTCAGCGAACTCCTGCAAAATGTTAGTGACAGCTGGAGGCAAAGAGGAAGGCACGTCCTCGAATGAAAATAATGCCTCTTTGCACACAAAAGCATAGCAAACAGATTTGCTTAAATCTATCTCATCAATATCAGATTTGGTGGCAAGTAAACACGCATTTTTCAATTTAATTTCAGAAGCAACACTAGATGGTTTATTATTTGGCTTCATTTGTTGCTCTAATTCTTTTGCCACAATCTGATTTTCACTCTTATTTTTCTCCTGTTTTGCTTTACTAGCTCTATTAATATCATCTTTCAAAATAGAATCAGGAGTCATAGGAAGCAAAGTAATTTGTTTATCCTTATGAACAAGAGTATACTGATTGTTTCTACCATGGTGTACAGAATTTTTATCAAATTGTCATGGTCTACCAAGTAATAAGGAACATGTTTGCATGGGTACCACATCACAATCAACATAATCAGCATATGTAGAGATACTAAAATGCACACGAACAGTACGTGTTACCTTAACCTTGCCGCTGTTGTTGAACCATTGGATATAGTAAGGATGTGGATGTGGTCTTGTGGTGAGAGATAGCTTCTCCACCATCTCCATGCTAGCCAAGTTGTTGCAGCTCCCTCCATCTATGATGACGCGAACAGAATGTTCCTTCACAACTCCCTTTGTATGGAACAAATTATGCCTCTGATTTTGCTCAGCTTGTGTGACCTGCACACTCAAAACACGTTGAGCAACTAAACATTCATACCTGTCAGCGTCTTCAGGAGCCATGTATTGCGTCTCATGATCAGAATCATCTCCACCATGTTCTTCACTTGTAATAAGAGCCAAAGTCTCCTCATCATAGTCACTAGCGGACTCATACCCACCATCCTCAGTAGCAATCATAACACGCGGAGATTGGCATTCTCTCGCATAATGACCTCTTCCCTTACAACAACGACAAATAATATCATGTGTGTGCCCTGTTGATGCCATAGATGAAGAAGAGCTCTGGGCAGGCCCAGAAGGTGTACTCTTGGCAGATGGTGGTGGTAGAGCCTGTTTTCTTGTATCTCGGTTGGAATTGGTGGCTGAAGTCAGTAGTGCTGCAGTAGGACGTGTGGGAGTAGAGGAGGCACGCGGTGTCCATGATGAAGATTGTCGTGCAGAAAAATTAGGTCGCGCCAATGCCTGTCGATCCCGCACTTCACGTTCAGCTTTACAAGCAAGATGGAATAAACGAGTGATATTATTATACTCCTTATACTATAGAATGGTCTGAATCTCTCTATTTAATCCACCCATGAAACGTGCAAGCATAGCTTCATTCTCCTCAACAATACCACATCTAATCATGCTAGTTTGTAATTCCTGATAATATTCTTCTACAGAATTTTTTCCTTGTCTTAAGCGCTGCAATTTTTGAAGTAATTCACGTTGATAATATGGTGGAACCCAACGAGTACGCATAGCAGTTTTCAAAGCAGCCCAAGTAGCTGGAATAGGATATAATCTACAATGTTCAGACCACCATACACATGCAAAACTAGTAAAAGCACAAACAGCAGCAGCAACACGTCTCTCCTCGAGATATTGTAAACATGTAAAACGTTGTTCAGTTTCTAACTCCCAAGTAAGATATATATCAAGAACATATCTACCCTCAAATGGTGGAATATTCAATTTCAGTTTAGGAAGATGGTCATGATCTCGTACCTGAGCTGGTAATGCAGCCCTACCATTGCGATTATTGGCATGTGGACGACCTGGTGCTGGTACGTAGTTCTGATTTTGATCAACCTCATCCTCGTAATCTGATAGAGGCGAGGGTGTCCCGATCTTTCAATGAGATGATAGCTATCATTTTTGGTGGAGTAGACTTTGACGATCCGACTACGAACGTGCGAGGACGTCGCGCCTTAGCAATCGCTAAACCAACTCCGAGAGGTTATCGACCATGACGGAGCACAATCAACCTAACCACGAGGGTCTATCTCCTGCAAGCAAACGAAGAACAAGAAAAAACTAAGATTTGCAATCTGGATATTGCGAATATAAGATGAAAGCTTTATTGATCAAGGTGGGGTTCTGTGACGTCTTGGTCTGGTCGTTGAACACAAACGAAGTACGCGAAGTTGCAGCTATGGCGAACTTTTAATCTAAACAAAACCCAAAGTGTAAACGGTGCCCTAAGGGCTGTATATATGGAGGAAGAGGGGGGGGGGGATTTCGTGGCCCTTGAAGGAGGGGTCCGAAACCAACCCTCTCTCTCGTTTCCCCACAAATACGGACTCTAAAAACAGCCTATACTCAAGTATTTCGAAATTACATGGGCCTGGCCCAATAATAAGGTGACGCAGCACCTATAATAGCCTCTGGACGAAATATATGAAGTGGCATCTTGTATATTTCGTCCAAGGCTTTCTGCACTCATTATGGTGGCTTCAAAGTCCTGAAATCATCACTTGTAACTCCGTTCTTGTTCCCCTTGCGCATGCCATCATCTCCATGCTTGAACTTGCTCCAAGGTTCCTCTTTCTTGTCCAAGCTAGGCCCTTCATTTGTAAGCAAAACAAATGTATCCAATTTAGGCAGCATCATATTCTCATGAACATTAGAATCATTACCAAGAAATGAAAGTACCTGATAATTTAATTGGCGTGCGCGAGCTCTAGTAATTGGTCCAGTATGTATAGCAGCAGGGGCTGTGGGTGTAACAATGGTAGTGATGTCCTCATCATCCTCCCCTTCTTGAAATGAAGTCGTCCTCGACGGAAGCTCATCTTCCTCACCCAAATAAGGCTTCAAATCTGCAATGTTAAAAGTGGGACTAACCCCAAAATCTGCAGGCAGCCCAAGTTTATATGCATTATCATTTATTTTCTCTAACACCTTAAAAGGACCATCAGCACGTGGCATTAGCTTTGATTTGCGCAAATCAGGAAATCTATCCTTACGCAAATGTAACCTAACAAGATCTCCAGGTGCAAACACAACATGTTTTCTACCCTTATCTCCAGCAAGTTTATATTTAGCATTCATACGCTCAATGTTCTCCTTAGTTAACTCATGCATTTTTAAGATCAATTCAGCACGTTGTTTAGCATCAAAATTAACCTTCTCCGAAGATGGAAGAGGCAACAAATCAATAGGTGCACGAGGTAGGAAACCATATACAATTTCAAAAGGGCACATCTTAGTAGTAGAATGCAACGAACGATTATAAGCAAATTCAATATGAGGCAAGCATTCTTCCCACATTTTCTTGTTATTCTTCAAAACAGCCCTAAGCATAGTAGACAAAGTTCTATTGACTACTTCAGTTTGTCCATCAGTTTGGGGGTGACAAGTAGTACTAAAAAGCAGTTTAGTCCCCAACTTAGCCCATAAACATCTCCAAAAGTGGCTAAGAAATTTGGTATCACGATCTGAAACAATAGTATTTGGCACACCATGCAAGCGAATAATTTCACGAAAGAACACATCAGCAACATTAGCAGCATCATCACTTTTATGACATGGTATAAAGTGTGCCATTTTCGAGAACCTATCCACGACAACAAATATGCTATCCCTCCCCTTCTTTGTTCGAGGTAAACCCAAAACAAAGTCCATAGATATATCCTCCCATGGAACACTAGGTACAGGCAAAGGCATATATAAACCATGAGGATTGAGTCGTGACTTAGCTTTTTGACATGTAGTGCAGCGAGCAACAAAGCGCTCAACATCCCGTCTCATCTTTGGCCAAAAGAAATGTGTAGCAAGTACATCCTCCGTCTTCTTTACGCCAAAGTGTCCCATTAATCCTCCTCCATGCGCCTCCTGCAACAACAAAAGACGAACGGAGCTAGCTGGAATGCATAGCTTGTTAGCACGAAACACAAATCCATCGTTAACGACGAACTTGTTCCATGTTCTCCCTTCTTTACAATTCTGCAATACATCTTTAAATTCAGCATCATGCACATATTGATCTTTGATGGTCTCCAAACCAAATATTTTAAAGTCAAGTTGTGAAAGCATAGTATAACGACGAGATAATGCATCAGGAATAACATTTTCTTTACCCTTCTTGTGTTTAATGACATAAGGGAAAGTCTCAATGAATTCAACCCATTTAGCATGTCTACGGTTCAGTTTGGCTTGACTTTTAATATGTTTCAAAGATTCATGATCAGAATGAATAACAAATTCTTTGGGCCATAAATAATGTTGCCATGTTTCCAAAGTCCGAACAAGAGCATATAATTCCTTATCATAAGTAGAGTAATTCAGACTAGGCCCACTCAATTTTTCAGAAAAGTATGCAACAGGTTTGCCATCTTGTAATAACACATCTCCTAATCCAATTCCACTAGCATCGCATTCAAGCTCAAAAGTCTTATTAAAATCAGGAAGTTGGAGTAAAGGAGCATGTGTTAACTTATCTTTCAACACCGTGAAGGCTTCTTCCTGTGCGGTACCCCAAACAAAAGGCACATCCTTCTTTGTAAGCTCGTTGAGAGGTGCAGCAATGGTACTGAAATCTCTCACAAAACGCCTATAGAAACCAGCGAGGCCAAGGAAACTCCTCACTTGTGTGACCGTTTTGGGCTGCGGCCAACTCTCAATAGCTTCAATCTTGGCTTTATCAACTTCAATTCCCTGTGGAGTAACAACATAGCCAAGAAAAGATACTCGGTCGGTGCAAAAGGTGCACTTCCCAAGGTTACCAAACAAACGTGCATCACGTAGAGCAATAAAAACAGCACGTAAATGTTCCAAATGTTCCTCCAAAGATCTGCTATAAATCAATATATCATCAAAGTAAACTACCACAAATCGTCCAATGAAAGCACGTAAAACTTCGTTCATTAATCTCATGAAAGTACTAGGTGCATTAGTTAACCCAAAAGGCATGACTAACCAATCATATAAACCGAACTTAGTTTTAAATGCTGTTTTCCATTCATCTCCCAATTTCATACGAATTTGATGGTATCCACTACGCAAATCAGCTTTGGAGAATATTGTAGAGCCACTCAATTCATCAAGCAAATCATCTAGCCTAGGAATAGGATGACGATAACGAATAGTAATATTATTAATGCCTCTACAATCAACACACATACGCGACGTACCATCCTTTTTTGGCACTAGTATAATAGGAACAGCACAAGGACTAAGAGATTCGCGTATATAACCTTTGTCGAGCAGCTCCTGTACTTGACGCATAATCTCCTTCGTCTCCTCTGGATTTGATAGAGGCGAGGGTGTGCCGATCTTTCGATGAGATGATAGCTATCGTTTTTGGTGGAGTAGACTTTGACGATCCGACTACGAACGTGCGAGGACGTCGCGCCTTAGCAATCGCTAAACCAACTCCGAGAGGTTATTGACCACGCCGGAGCACAATCAACCTGACCACGAGGGTCTATCTCCTGCAAGCAAACGAAGAACAAGCAAGAAACTAAGATTTGCAATCTGGATATTGCGAATATAAGATGAAAGCTTTATTGATCGAGGTGGGGTTCTGTGACGCCTTGGTCTGGTCGTTGAACACAAACGAAGTACGCGAAGTTGCAGCTATGGCGAACTTTTAATCTAAACAAAACCCAAAGTCTAAACGGTGCCCTAAGGGCTGTATATATGGAGGAAGAGGGGGGAATTTCGTGGCCCTTGAAGGAGGGGTCCGAAACCAACCCTATCTCTTGTTTCCCCACACATACGGACTCTAAAAATAGCCTATACTCAAGTATTTGGAAATTACATGGGCCTGGCCCAATAATAAGGTGACGCAGCACCTATAATAGCCTCTGGACGAAATTTATGAAGTGGCATCTTGTATATTTCGTCCAAGGCTTCCTGCACTCCTTATGGTGGCTTCAAAGTCCTGAAATCATCACTTGTAACTCCGTTCTTGTTCCCCTTGCGCATGCCATCATCTCCATGCTTGAACTTGCTCCAAGGTTCCTCTTTCTTGTCGAAGCTAGGCCCTTCATTTGTAAGCAAAACAAATGTATCCAATTTAGGCAGCATCATATTCTCATGAACATTAGAATCATTACCAAGAAACGAAAGTACGTGATAATTTAATTGGCGTGCGCGAGCTCTAGTAATTGGTCCAGTATGTATAGCAGCAGGGGCTGTGGGTGTAACAATGGTATTGATGTCCTCATCATCCTCCCCTTCTTGAAATGAAGTCGTCCTCGACGGAAGCTCATCTTCCCCACCCAAATAAGGCTTCAAATCTGCAATGTTAAAAGTGGGACTAACCCCAAAATCTGCAGGCAGCTCAAGTTTATATGCATTATCATATATTTTCTCTAACACCTTAAAAGGACCATCAGCACGTGGCATTAGCTTTGATTTGCGCAAATCAGGAAATCTATCCTTACGCAAATGTAACCAAACAAGATCTCCAGGTACAAACACAACATGTTTTCTACCCTTATCTCCAGCAAGTTTATATTTAGCATTCATACGCTCAATGTTCTCCTTAGTTAACTCATGCATTTTTAAGATCAATTCAGCACGTTGTTTAGCATCAAAATTAACCTTCTCCGAAGATGGAAGAGGCAACAAATCAATAGGTGCACAAGGTAGGAAACCATATACAATTTCAAAAGGGCACATCTTAGTAGTAGAATGCAACGAACGATTATAAGCAAATTCAATATGAGGCAAGCATTCTTCCCACATTTTCTTGTTATTCTTCAAAACAGCCCTAAGCATAGTAGACAAAGTTCTATTGACTACTTCAGTTTGTCCATCAGTTTGGGGGTGACAAGCAGTACTAAAAAGCAGTTTAGTCCCCAACTTAGCCCATAAACATCTCCAAAAGTGGTTAAGAAATTTGGTATCACGATCTGAAACAATAGTATTTGGCACACCATGCAAGCGAATAATTTCACAAAAGAACAAATCAGCAACATTAGCAGCATCATCGCTTTTATGACATGGTATAAAGTGTGCCATTTTCGAGAACCTATCCACGACAACAAATATGCTATCCCTCCCCTTCTTTGTTCGAGGTAAACCCAAAACAAAGTCCATAGATATATCCTCCCATGGAACACTAGGTACAGGCAAAGGCATATATAAACCATGAGGATTGAGTCGTGACTTAGCTTTTTGACATGTAGTGCAGCGAGCAACAAAGCGCTCAACATCCCGTCTCATCTTTGGCCAAAAGAAATGTGTAGCAAGTACATCCTCCGTCTTCTTTACGCCAAAGTGTCCCATTAATCCTCCTCCATGCGCCTCCTGCAACAACAAAAGACGAACGGAGCTAGCTGGAATGCATAGCTTGTTAGCACGAAACACAAATCCATCGTTAACGACGAACTTGTTCCATGTTCTCCCTTCTTTACAATTCTGCAATACATCTTTAAATTCAGCATCACGCACATATTGATCTTTGATGGTCTCCAAACCAAATATTTTAAAGTCAAGTTGTGAAAGCATAGTATAACGACGAGACAATGCATCAGCAATAACATTTTCTTTACCCTTCTTGTGTTTAATGACATAAGGGAAAGTCTCAATGAATTCAACCCATTTAGCATGTCTACGGTTCAGTTTGGCTTGACTTTTAATATGTTTCAAAGATTCATGATCAGAATGAATAATAAATTCTTTGGGCCATAAATAATGTTGCCATGTTTCCAAAGTCCGAACAAGAGCATATAATTCCTTATCATAAGTAGAGTAATTCAGACTAGGCCCACTCAATTTCTCAGAAAAGTATGCAACAGGTTTGCCATCTTGTAATAACACACCTCCTAATCCAATTCCACTAGCATCACATTCAAGCTCAAAAGTCTTATTAAAATCAGGAAGTTGGAGTAAAGGAGCATGTGTTAACTTATCTTTCAACACCGTGAAGGCTTCTTCCTGTGCGGTACCCCAAACAAAAGGCACATCCTTCTTTGTAAGCTCGTTGAGAGGTGCAGCAATGGTACTGAAATCTCTCACAAAACGCCTATAGAAACCAGCGAGGCCAAGGAAACTCCTCACTTGTGTGACCGTTTTGGGCTGCGGCCAACTCTCAATAGCTTCAATCTTGGCTTTATCAACTTCAATTCCCTGTGGAGTAACAACATAGCCAAGAAAAGATACTCGGTCGGTGCAAAAGGTGCACTTCCCAAGGTTACCAAACAAACGTGCATCACGTAGAGCAATAAAAACGACACGTAAATGTTCCAAATGTTCCTCCAAAGATCTGCTATAAATCAATATATCATCAAAGTAAACTACCACAAATCGTCCAATGAAAGCACGTAAAACTTCGTTCATTAATCTCATGAAAGTACTAGGTGCATTAGTTAACCCAAAAGGCATGACTAACCACTCATATAAACCGAACTTAGTTTTAAATGCTGTTTTCCATTCATCTCCCAATTTCATACGAATTTGATGGTATCCACTATGCAAATCAACTTTGGAGAATATTGTAGAGCCACTCAATTCATCAAGCATATCATCTAGCCTAGGAATAGGATGACGATAACGAATAGTAATATTATTAATGCCTCTACAATCAACACACATACGCGACGTACCATCCTTTTTTGGCACTAGTATAATAGGAACAGCACAAGGACTAAGAGATTCGCGTATATAACCTTTGTCGAGCAACTCCTGTACTTGATGCATAATCTCCTTCATCTCCTCTGGATTGGTACGGTATGGCGCACGGTTTGGCAATGAAGCACCGGGAATTAAGTCAATCTGATGCTCAATCCCGCGAATAGGTGGTAATCCCGGTGGCACGTCTTGTGGAAAGACGTCAGCGAACTCCTGCAAAATGTTAGTGACAGCAGGAGGCAAAGAGGAAGGCACGTCCTCGAATGAAAATAACGCCTCTTTGCACACAAAAGCATAGCAAACAGATTTGCTGAAATCTAGCTCATCAATATCAGATTTGGTGGCAAGTAAACATGCACTTTTCAATTAATTTCAGAAGCAACACTAGATGGTTTATTATTAGGCTTCATTTGTTGCTCAAATTCTTTTGCCACAATCTGATTTTCACTCTTATTTTTCTCCTGTTTTGCTTTACTAGCTCTATTAATATCATCTTTCAAAATAGAATCAGGAGTCATAGGAAGCAAAGTAATATGTTTATCCTTATGAACAAGAGTATACTGATTGTTTCTACCATGGTGTACAGAATTTTTATCAAATTGCCATGGTCTACCAAGTAATAATGAACATGCTTGCATGGGTACCACATCACAATCAACATAATCAGCACATGTAGAGATACTAAAATGCACACGAACAGTACGTGTTACCTTAACCTTGCCGCTGTTGTTGAACCATTGGATATAGTAAGGATGCGGATGTGGTCTTGTGGTGAGAGATAGCTTCTCCACCATCTCCATGCTAGCCAAGTTGTTGCAGCTCCCTCCATCTATGATGACGCGAACAGAACGTTCCTTCACAACTCCCTTTCTATGGAACAAATTATGCCTCTGATTTTGCTCAGCTTGTGTGACCTGCACACTCAAAACACGTTGAGCAACTAAACATTCATACCTGTGAGCGTCTTCAGGAGCCATGTATTGCGTCTCATGATCAGAATCATCTCCACCGTGTTCTTCACTTGTAATAAGAGCCAAAGTCTCCTCATCATAGTCACTAGCGGACTCATACCCACCATCCTCAGTAGCAATCATAACACGCGGAGATTGGCATTCTCTCGCATAATGACCTCTTCCCTTACAACGACGACAAATAATATCATGTGTGTGCCCTGTTGATGCCATAGATGAAGAAGAGCTCTGGGCAGGCCCAGAAGGTGTACTCTTGGCAGATGGTGGTGGTGGTGCCTGTTTTCTTGTATCTCGGTTGGAATTGGCGGCTGAAGTCAGTGGTGCCGCAGTAGGACATGTGGGAGTAGAGGAGGCACGCGGTGTCCATGATGAAGATCGACCTGCAGAAAAATTAGTTCGCGCCAATGCCTATCGATCCTGCGCCTCACGTTCAGCTTTACAAGCAAGATGGAATAAACAAGTGATATTATTATACTCCTTATACTCTAGAATGGTCTGAATCTCTCTATTTAATCCACCCATGAAACATGCAAGCATAGCTTCATTCTCCTCAATAATACCACATCTAATCATGCCAGTTTGTAATTCCTGATAATATTCTTCTACATAATTTTTTCCTTGTCTTAGCGCTGCAATTTTTGAAGTAATTGACGTTGATAATATGGTGGAACCCAACGAGTACGCATAGCAGTTTTCAAAGCAGCCCACGTAGCTGGAATAGGATATAATCTACAATGTTCAGACCACCATACACATGCAAAACTAGTAAAAGCACAAACAGCAGCAGCAACACGTCTCTCCTCGGGATATTGTAAACATGTAAAACGTTGTTCAGTTTCTAACTCCCAAGAAAGATATATATCAGGAACATATCTACCCTCAAATGGTGGAATATTCAATTTCAGTTTAGGAAGATGGTCATGATCTTGTACCTGAGCTGGTAATGCAGCCCTACCATTGCGATTATTGGCATGTGGACGACCTGGTGCTGGTACGTAGTTCTGATTTTGATCAACCTCATCCTCGTAATCGCCCGCATAATCGTCCTCCTCAGCGGCAATAGGAGCCATAGAAGCATCAACAGTAGGTGCAGCGGCACCAGAAGTTTGACCAGGCTCAAGGGGAACGCGCTGTGCTCGTCCCACTTGATTTGGAAGGCGACGTTGTTGTTGTTGTAGAGGTGCGACAGGTGCAGCCGGTGGTGGTTGTGGAAGACGCGCGAGCAATTCATTAAACTTGTTATCGAGCTTTGTTTCGAACGTCTTCTCAATTCCATCTATCTTCTCCATGGCCTCTTCAAATCTGTTTAGCACATCTTGCACCTGTCCACTCATCATTTGCTGAAATTTATCATGTAGCTGTTTGTTCGTTAATATGTGGAGCTGGGTTGACTATATATGGTAGCAAAAGATTAGCAATAATCAATTCAGAGATGCAATGTTGAATAAACGCTCAACGATGGTACTGTGCTGGTCCTAGGCTAGACCGGAATAGAGACGCGAGCCTAGAACACTAATGAGGTCACGGCGTAGCACAACTAGCATTAATAAAGGATATGAAGTAGCTCTGGACAGCAAGATATAAGTGAAGATCACAATGGCAGTAAAGATAATGATGAGAAACAACTACCAAGTAGGATATACCAACAATTCTCTCTCCAAATTTACTCTATAAAAGTTTGTGCCAATTTTATGATAATTTTTCTAAAGAATGGCACTGACTCAAGCTTTCAAATGCAAAAAGAATCACTCAATTCCGAGTTGATATGAGGAGTCAAAAAAATTCTAAAACTGGCCTGAAAAACAGGAACAAGCTGTGTTCGCGAACTTCGGAGGGCAAAAAGACCTATTTAGAAGCCGATTTTGAGGTGTCAAATATTGAACTTGCTTCTGCAACTATTTAGATGCGGCTCGTCACTAGCTTTAATTTGAGTACTCATGGAGCCAAAACAGACTTCGTATGAAAAAGATATGTCTGTTTTACTGAACACTGCGCAAAACAGATTCCAATCCGAATTCAGCTACGAGATTGAGTCTAGATAGATCCGATTTTTTTTTTCTTCTCTCTTTTTTTTCTCACACTTTTTTTCTTTTCTTTTTCTCTCTCTTTTTTTTTCTCTGACTTTTTTTACCTTTTTTCTCTCTCTTTTTTTTCCTCTCTCCCTCTTTTCAAAACAAACTAGATAAGATGCAGATTGGATCAAGCAAAGATGTGAACGACCTCAACTATGATTATGACAATGAACGGTGGGTAGCACGTGGTGGAAATTGACGGATGGGATGGTGGATAGCGGAAGGAATAATGATGCAGCAGTGGCATGACTAATGTGAACAGAACTCGAAACTCTAAACGAACTAGACACTAAGACCAGCAACTCGACACAACGATGCAACCGATAATTCAACTATACAAGCACTGAAAAGAAAAATGCGAAGGCTTAGACTGGCTTGGATAAAGGATGAACAGATCTAACATTTTTTTGTGGCTTTTTCTTTAGACAATAGGTAAGAAAATAAATCTAATCTAGGGATAACTGGAAATTCTCACCGAGCAACCTGAAAACTGATACCACTTGATAGAGGCGAGGGTGTCTCGATCTTTCGATGAGATGATAGCTATCGTTTTTGGTGGAGTAGACTTTGACGATCCGACTACGAACGTGCGAGGACGTCGCGCCTTAGCAATCGCTAAACCAACTCCGAGAGGTTATCGACCACGCCGGAGCACAATCAACCTGACCACGAGGGTCTATCTCCTGCAAGCAAACGAAGAACAAGCAAGAAACTAAGATTTGCAATCTGGATATTGCGAATATAAGATGAAAGCTTTATTGATCAAGGTGGGGTTCTATGACGTCTTGGTCTGGTCGTTGAACACAAACGAAGTACGCAAAGTTGCAGCTATGGCGAACTTTTAATCTAAACAAAACCCAAAGTCTAAACGGTGCCCTAAGGGCTGTATATATGGAGGAAGAGGGGGGATTTCGTGGCCCTTGAAGGAGGGGTCCGAAACCAACCCTATCTCTTGTTTCCCCACACATACGGACTCTAAAAACAGCCTATACTCAAGTATTTCGAAATTACATGGGCCTGGCCCAATAATAAGGTGACGCAGCACCTATAATAGCCTGTGGACAAAATTTATGAAGTGGCATCTTGTATATTTCGTCCAAGGCTTCCTGCGCTCATTATGGTGGCTTCAAAGTCCTGAAATCATCACTTGTAACTCCGTTCTTGTTCCCCTTGCGCATGCCATCATCTCCATGCTTGAACTTGCTCCACGGTTCCTCTTTCTTGTCCAAGCTAGGCCCTTCATTTGTAAGCAAAACAAATGTATCCAATTTAGGCAGCATCATATTCTCATGAACATTAGAATCATTACCAAGAAATGAAAGTACCTGATAATTTAATTGGCATGCACGAGCTCTAGTAATTGGTCCAGTATGTATAGCAGCAGGGGCTGTGGGTGTAACAATGGTATTGATGTCCTCATCATAATCGCCCGCATAATCATCCTCCTCAGCGGCAGCACGAGCCTTAGAAGCATCAACAGTAGGTGCAGCGGCACCAGAAGTTTGACCAGGCTCAAGGGGAACGCGCTGTGCTCGTCCCACTTGATTTGGAAGTCGACGTTGTTGTTGTTGTAGAGGTGCGACAGGTGCAGCCGGCGGTGGTTGTGGAAGACGCGCGAGCAATTCATTAAACTTGTTATCGAGCTTTGTTTCGAACGTCTTCTCAATTCCATCTATCTTCTCCATGGCCTCTTCAAATCTGTTTAGCACATCTTGCACCTGTCCACTCATCATTTGCTGAAATTTATCATGTAGCTGTTTGTTCATCATGTTCTCCCAATCAGTCTCATCGGCTTGTGATCCTGCCATGGTTAGCAGCAATAGAAACACACAAGAATATGATCCTACAGACTACTAGGAAGTGGTGGTGGTGGTGTATCACAAATCCGTCAAGCGAATCTCAAATGCTTACCAGTTCTTACCCAGCAGCAGGTGGTGATCGGCCACCGTTGTAGTCAAAACTCTCAAAGATTGGACAGAGCGATTGCCAGGTGGTGTCAAACGCATGACGTAGATGTATGTGGAGCTGGGAAGGCTTATGATATGGTAGCAAAAATGTCAGCAATAATCAATTCAGAGATGCAAACTTGAATAAACGCTCAACGACGGTACTGTGCTGGTCCTAGGCTAGACCGTACTAGAGACGCGAGCCTAGAACGCTAACAAAATCACGGCGCGGCACGTAAACAAGGGAAGAGCACACTCTAAAAAAAATTCGCTTTATTTTTGCGCTCCTCTTTTTTTTTGCGCTCCTTTTTTTTGGAAAAAGTCACTATAATGGCGAGTGTCTCAAAACTCTTCCCAAGTCAAACTAACAGGATTGGCACGAAATTTTTTTTGACAATTTTTTTTTTGGAAATCAGGGCAGCGACGACGAAAAAGTGCGACAAAAAATCACTATGATGGCGAGTGTCTCAAAACGCTCCCTGGGACCTAAAAATAGGATAGGGAAAAAAATTTGACTGCCAAAATTTTGGCCTAAAAACTGCCCGGGGGTCTCCATATTCTTTTTTTTAGGTCCCTGGAACCTTTGTCGAGCAGCTCCTGTACTTGACGCATAATCTCCTTCGTCTCCTCTGGATTGGTACGGTATGGCGCACGGTTTGGCAACGAAGCACCGGGAATTAAGTCAATCTGATGCTCAATCCCGCGAATAGGTGGTAATCCCGGTGGCACGTCTTGTGGAAAGACGTCAGCGAACTCCTGCAAAATGTTAGTGACAGCAGAAGGCACAGAGGAAGGCACGTCCTCGAATGAAAATAATGCCTCTTTGCACACAAAAGCATAGCAAACAGATTTGCTGAAATCTAGGTCATAAATATCAGATTTGGTGGCAAGTAAACATGCACTTTTCAATTTAATTTCAGAAACAACACTAGATGGTTTATTATTAGGCTTCATTTGTTGCTCAAATTCTTTTGCCACAATCTGATTTTCACTCTTGTTTTTCTCCTGTTTTGTTTTATTAGCTCTATTAATATCATCTTTCAAAATGGAATCAGGAGTCATAGGAAGCAAAGTAATATGTTTATCCTTATGAAGAAGAGTATACTGATTGTTTCTACCATGGTGTACAGAATTTTTATCAAATTGCCATGGTCTACCAAGTAATAAGAAAATGCTTGCATGGGTACACATCACAATCAACAGAATCTGCATATGTAGAGATACTAAAATGCACACGAACAGTATATGTTACCTTAACCTTGCCGCTGTTGTTGAACCATTGGATGTAGTAAGGATGTGGATGTGGTCTTGTGGTGAGAGATAGTTTCTCCACCATCTCTATGCTAGCCAAGTTGTTGCAGCTCCCTCCATCTATGATCACGCGAACAGAACACTCCTTCACAACTCCCTTTGTATGGAACAAATTATGCCTCTGGTTTTGCTCAGCTTGTGTGACCTGCACACTCAAAACACGTTGAGCAACTAAAAATTCATACCAGTCAGCGTCTTCAGCAGCCTTGTATTGTGTCTCTTGTTCAGAATCAACTCCACCGTGTTCTTCAATTGTAATAAGAGCCAAAGTCTCCTCATCATAGTCACTAGCAGACTCATACCCACCATCCTCAGTAGCAATCATCACACGCTTAGATGAGCATTCTCTCGCATAATGACCTCCACCCTTGCAACGACGACAAATAATATCATGTGTTTGCCCTGTTGATGCCATGGATGAAGAAGAGCTCTGTGCAGGCCCGGAAGGTGTGCTCTTGGCACATAGTGGTGGTTGTGCCTGCTTTCTTGTATCACGATTGTAGGTGGCAGCTGACGGAGGTGCTCGTGTAGCAAAACGTCTGGACGTAGAGGATGCACGCGGTGTCCATGATGAAGGTCGACTTGCAAAAAAGTTAGTTCGCGCCAATGCCTGTCGATCTTGCACTTCACGTTCAGCTTTGCAAGCAAGATGGAATAAACGAGTGATATTGTTATACTCCTTATACTCTAGAATGGTCTGAATCTCTTTATTTAATACACCCATAAAACTTGCAAGCATAGCTTCATTATCCTCAACAATACCACATCTAATCATGCCGGTTTGTAATTCCTGATAATATTCTTCTGCAGAATTTTTTCCTTGTCTTAAACGCTGTAATTTTTGAAGTAATTCACGTTGATAATATGGTGGAACCGAACGAGTACGCACAACAGTTTTCAAAGCAGCCCAAGTAGTTGGAATATTATTCGGATATAATCTACGATGTTCAGACCACCACACACAAGCAAAACTAGTGAAAGCACAAAGAGCAGCAGCAACACGTCTCTCCTCGGGGTATTGTAAACATGTAAAATGTTGTTTAGTTTCTAACTCCCAAGTAAGATATATATCAGGAACATATCTACCCTCAAATGGTGGAATATTCAATTTCAGTTTAGGAAGATGGTCATGATCTCGTACCTGAGCTGGTAGTGCAGCCCTACCATTGCGATTATATGCATGTGGACGACCTTGTGCTGGTGGTTGCACGTAGTTCTGATTTTGATCATACTCATCCTCGTAATCGCCCGCATAATCGTCATCCTCCTCGACACCAGCAGCAGCAGTAGCTGGAGCCAAAGAAGCATGAACAGTAGGTACAGCAGCACAAGAAGTTTGGCCATCCTCAATAGGAACACGCTTCGCTCGTCCGAACTGATTCGGAAGGGGGCGTTGTTGTTGTCATTGCAGAGGTGCGACAGGTGCATCCGAAGGTGGTTCGGGAAGACGCGTGAGTAATTCATTAAACTTGTTATCTAGCTTTGTCTCGATGGCCTCTTCAAATCTGTTTAGCACATCTCCCACCTGGCCACTCATCATTTGCTGAAATTTATCATCCAACTCCTTGTTCGTCATGTTCTCCCAGTCAATCCCATCGGCTTGTGATCCTGCCATGGTTAGCAGCAATAGAAACACACAAGAATATGATCCTATACACTACTAGAAAGTGGTGGTGGTGGGGTGGCACAAATCCGTCAAGCAAATCTCAAATTCTTACCAGTTCTTACCCAGCAGCAGGTGGTGATCGGCAACCGTTGTAGTCAAAACTCTCAAAGCTTGGATAGAGCGATTACCAGGGAGAGTCAAACGCACGACGCAGATATATGTGGAGCTGGGAAGGCTTATAATATGGTAGCAAAAAGGGTCAGCAATAATCAATTCAGAGATGCAAAGTTGAATAAACGCTCAACAACGGTACTGTGCTGGTCCTAGGCTGGACCGTACTAGAGACGCGAGCCTAGAACACTAACAGAATCACGGCGCTGCATGTAAACAAGGGAGGAGCACACTCTGAATTTTTTTCTTTTTTTTTGCACTTTTTTCCTCTCTTTTTTTTTGCTCCGCAACAATTTTTTCCGAAAAAGTCTACAAATGGCCTAAAAACTACCTAGCCAGAATTTTCCAGACTTAGTTTTTTACAAATGGATCATGTATCTCTTTGTGTTTCGAGGATCTAGCACATGTGTAATCGAATCTCGTTGGTTTGAGTGATTTCTTTCGTGTTTCCCCTCGTGTTTTCCCCTCGTGTTCTTCGTGTTCATCGCGGGATCCGCCCCAATCATGAAAGATCGGGCATCTAGGGTTCTACCCTACATCATCTTGGTATCATGAGCCACGTTGATCATGATTTTGGAGCCTCCGCTCTTTGTTTTCTAGCCTAATTTTGTTGATTTTATCCCAAATTCGAAAATCCCCACAAAAATAGCCCTCCCAATTTTTTTTGTGATTTGTTGGTGTGATGAAGTTTTGTTGGATTTGATCCGTGCCTTTGATGTGTAGCAAGTAGATCTAGCTTCCCCTAACTTTTCTCCCAATTCCATCCACGCAATCTCTCAAATTTCGCCCGAAATTTTGCCTTCTCCACGAAGCTCCACCATGTTCGTCCACGGATCCAGAGCCCGGACATCCGGCCCGTGACCGCCGGACATCCGGCAACCCCGGACATCCGGCCAGCAAGCCCGGACATCCGGCCACTGGCAGCAACACCTCCTCCACCACTTGTTTCTTCCGCCTAACTTTCGCCAATTTTTGACCGGGCCGACACCTATACTTTCGCATACCACCACCGCTTTTCGCAACCACCATCGCTTACCCGCTACCAACTCCGACAAATTTTGACATGTTTTGTTCTTTGAGAATTTGGGTTGAGGTTTCCCGTTTCCTAACGTGTTTCGGCTACTTAGGGACGGTTCGACATCGACATCACCGACGCTCATTTTCGTCATCGACATTGTCATACCATCATCCATTATTGCTACACTCGACATACCTCGAACGGTGATAGAGGCAAAGGTGTCCCGTTGATGCGGAGCATCCTACGGACATCACCATGTCAAGAGTCTGTTTGGCAAGTGACACACGTGACCTCTACTTCACATACACAAAGGTGAATCATCTCCTTTACACGTGCTCACTTGACCCCTTCGAGGATGGTATACTACTTGACACTCCACTCGTGTGCATGCATAGGTATTGTCGGAACACTACGGACGACGAGGAGGAGTACGAGCACAAGTGTACAACTACACCATCCGCGAGGGAAGCGTGGAAGCGAAGACGGAAGAAACGGAGCTGCTACAAGCTACAGCCACCGGACGTCCGGACGCCACAGGACATCCGGTACCTGACGCATCCCAGACGGCCAGAAGAACTCCAGCCGATGAACGCTACAGTGGCCGGATGTCCGTCCGAGACCGAACGACCGGCGACCAGACGACCAGCCGTCTCCGGACGTCCGGTGCCACCGCAGCCGAGCCAAAATAGTGGAAGTCCGGCGATTACCGGACGTCTGGACGCCCGCGAACGACCGGACGTCCTGTACCCAGCGAACGTCCGCTGCCTGTGTGTGCACCGCGTGTTGGGCCGAGGCCCGTGTACCCCTTCGCCCCCTTAGACTATATATACTCTTTCCCCTTCCTCTTGCTAGGGCTAGCAAAGTGATAGCTCATTTGTATGTGAGCTTTGCTCCTACCTACCTCTACTCTTGAGAGAGAGAGACCACCACTCCCATGGAGTTCAGGACCTCCATGTGAGCATGTGAGAAGATCCTACGGGATTCAAGACCCCTAACGGGAAGACATCAAGACCTCCTCTTGGAGATGAACTTTACCTTGTATCTTTCCCTTTGTTGTTCATGTACCATGTGGATCTTGTGTGTTTGATTGTCTAGTGGATATGTGATTGGACTTGCTCTTGAGTGTTTCCCCTTGTGATTTCTCTCCGTTCTTCCCCGTGTTCTTCGTGTTCTTCGAGGGAATCCACTCCAATCGTGAAAGATCGGCCTACACCGGGATAGACCCGTATCATATGGAATCAGAGCTTAGGTTTATCACGAATTTGGAGCCTCCCCTTTTTGTTTTCTAGCCTAATTTTGTTGTGTTCTTCCCCAATTTCGAAAATCCCCACCAAAAATAGCCCCAATTTTTTTTGTGATTTGTTGGTTTGATGATGTTTTGTTGATTTTGATCCATGGATTTGCTTGGTTTCAAGTGGATCTAGCATTTCCCCAAGTTTTCCCATCTTTCATCCACGAAATCTCGTCAATTTTGACCCCAAAATCCCCAATTTCCGCCTAAAATTACGTCCCGAAACTCGCATCTCGCGTTGACCCAGACCCACCGGACGACCGCCACTTTACCGGACGTCCAGAGCCCCAGGAACCACCGGACGACCGGTACTTACCGGACGAACGGAATCCCTAACCCGAGCTGAAATAGCGGATTTCCGAGCCCGACCGGACATCTGTACATTTCCGAACGTCCGACACCTGTAGAAACTGACTTCGGCTGATTTTTGTTTCGGCCATAACTAATTCATCCGAACTCCGATTTTGACGTTCTTTAGCTCGTTTTGAAGCTATTGACATCCCCCTTCCCACAAAAATACTTCCAACATCATTTGACACCATCAAATTTTTGGAACTTTGGCATCTTTGCCTAGGGCCTTCACCACATCATCCGCATTACCACCACCGACTTCCGCAACCTAACCCATTTTGTTCACCATAGCATTAGTGGTTGCTTGAGTAGTGATTCGAGTCTCCTAAGGTGTTTCGGCTACTTAGGGATGGTTACTTCTTCATCAACCACCACCATACCTTCCACATAACCTAGTCCACCATACATTGTCGCCACCCCAACTTAACCCAATTTTGTTTGAGCTTGTTTGAGTTGTGGCTTGTGTCTCCTAAGGTGTTTCGGCTACTTAGGGACGGCAATTTCAACTTCAACTCGCATAACCCATCATTCCACTTCCGCATTGCCAAGTGCAAAACCACCACCGCTTTCCGCTACCACCATTTGACATTTGAGATTTTGAGTTCGCGGTTTTTACGTTTCCTAAGGTGTTTCGGCTAATTAGGAACGGTTCTACCTCAAGAACACCACCACTCATCATCGCAACGGACGATAACCTCGACGACATCATTGTACACTCTCCTTGCAATTGCATTGTTAACCCCTAGCCCATTTTGCGTCACTTACCTATCAAGACTAGCCATCGAGTATTGCCGGCAACGTTACTTGTGCACATTAGTGATCATTGATCTACACCTTCCATTGCATACATACCATATCATATTGGTATCATCTTGGTATCATATTATCTCTTGTGTCACAAGTTTGTTCCCGCATATACACAATTGCTATCTTGGTTTGTGCATTTCGCATAATGGCCATATAAAAAAAAATAAGCTTTTAAGCAAAGAAAAAGAGTGAACAAAGAGCTTGGAAGCACGAGCCATAGCATCGTATCATAGTGCATTACAATATATCATATCCGATCATCTTGGATCATCTTGTGCTAAAGCACCAGAACATACATACATAGCATACTTGGGATAGAAAGTTTATCCATTTTGCATCTTATAGGTTGTGCACAAGTGTCGTATCCGCCTATTGAGCAATCATGCTAGCGTCTCTCTTGAGTTGTGCAACACGAGCGTTTTTCGTGGACTCCACATTTTGTGCTCATTCCTTGGTTGCACGACCCCATTTATCTATCCGTGTGTGTGTTTCCGTGTGCCATATTGCTATTGGTCTACTTGTTTCACTTGCGATTTTGTGAATCTCTTTCAACATTATTGACTCTTGCTAACATTTTGCATCAAATTTTTTGTCCCACTATCCTCACCGAGCCACTCCATAAGCTTTACTTTGTAGGTGTGAGTGAACAAGTCCGGTACCAATTCCACTATTCTTTCATTTCACATTGAGTGAAACGGGATACATCCTCAACTTTGGGAAAAGGTAACTTGGTATTGTTTATCTCATTTCCTACTCACTTCTTCTCGAGTCTTGTGATGGATTGGTAAAGCACACCTCCTTCGGTCTACAACAACAACGACGAGTTTGGTGCCACGAAAAACAACTTCGATGCCAAGATGCAAGCTCAAATGGAGGAGATCAAAGCCCTCATCAAGTCCTACAAGAGATCTTCCTCATCTTCGAGAAGATGCTCAAGTGCACATGCTCCCGAGCTACCATCTTCGTCAAGGTCACATCGGCATCGACACCACCACCGACAAGAATGTGAAGGTCAAGAGCTCAACACCAACAACCGCTCAATGACTTCACCATCTCCCTTGGCATCTTCGCCAAGCGGCTTCAAGGCATCTTTGCCCACGGACATACGGCATCTTCGCCCACAAGCAACTCAAGAGAAGCTCCCCAAACTCAAGTCCGCGACTTCCATGAGCTACTACGACCTCGACACCGACCACGAGATTCCTTTCTATGGGACTCTAGAACCCGAGGAGTATCTCGAGTGGGAGTGCTTGATGGATGACTACCTCAAGCTACATCAAGTCCCTTCCGAAGATCAAGTGAAGTGCGCCGCAAGAAACTTCCACGACTACGCGTCGACATGGTGGCTTCACACACCTTCGGAGAGCTACGACATGAGTTGGCCCAAGACGAAGAAAGCTATGCGGCGAGAATTCGTGCCTCCAACCTACACGGAACAACTTCTACGCCAATTGGAGAACACCACCCAAGGATCCAAGTCCATCGATGCGTACTTCAAGGATATGAAGAATGCCTTGCGACGAGCCGGCGTGGACGACCCCATTTCGATGAAGTTCTACTTCATGATGGGATTGATCAACGACATCTCCAAGACTATCTTCCTCGAGAACTACAAGTCCCTCGACGATAACTACATTGGTGCTCTCAAGGCGGAACAAGAACTCATGAAGGCCAAGGCTTCTCCACCCCAAGCACACTTCTCGACGACCAAGCTCCACGACAACGAGCATGAGGATAGTACCACCAAGATGTCCAAGCCCGATGAGCTCCAAGATGATGCTACCAAGTTCAACTTCACCGCCATCCCTCTTTGTGGCATTGATGATGCCAAGTCTACTTCGACTCTTTTTCAAGACGTTGCGGCGACGAGTACGACTATAGAGACCTTCAAGGACCAAGCTTTGGAGGCGAGCGACACAGTGGTGAGCAAGGATGATGCTTCCATCTTTGGATGCGAGAGTGATGATGTGCCATCTTCGGCCTTCATCCACGGCGACGGTGACGAGATGATCGAGCATGGGATTCTCCCTTCGGTCATGGAGGAGAGCGATGATGTGCCATCTTCGGCCTTCATCCACGGCGACGACAACGAGATGGTTCAGCATGGGATTTTCCCTTTGACCACGGCGACGTATGATGACTTGAGTGACTTTTGCCACCATATTGAGAGTGAGAGTAACTTCACCACTAGCCCCATATATGACGAGTTGCCCCAATTCCGATGTGAGGAGAGCCACAACCCCCACCACTTGAGTGAGATGAGTGACTCCACCATACGTGAGTTTGAGTGCACCTACTTTGAAGGAGTGAGTGAACCACCACATAGAGAGAGTGAGGTAGTTGATAGGGCATGTGAGGCCACTATGATTTCTAATGACTTAACCTCTACCTCTATTGTGTCTTCCCATTTGGTGCTAGGTCCCATATATGATGACGCGCCGATACTCGACGACTTCGTCCTCCCTTTGGACAAGACGATGGCCATAGTGGAATATGATGCACCCCCCCACATGGTTCCATCAAGATGAAGATGACCACCAATTGGTCTTACCCACCTCACCTACACCACTTGAGTGGAATGACAAGGGTAACATAGGTGAAGGTGATGCTCTAGTCCCACTAGTGGACATTCTTGACATTGATTGCTTGCATGATGTTGATCCACCTATTACCATGCTTCATGCTAGTGCGATTTCCCCATGCGATGATTTACCCATTTATGATGAGTATGATGATTGCCATGTGGAGTCTATTAGTTTTGATGCCATGTTACATAGGATTTCTTGTGACAATTCTCTAGGTCACATCATGTTTAACAATCCGCTTGACTTGTCATATGCTATGCATGAGATCAACTGATGAGGACATGACTACCTTAGATACGACCAAAAATATTGCATACATGTATATTTGTGAGGTGCTTTCTAATGCAAACTATGCAATAATTTATTTATGTCATCCAAGACAAAAATACTTCACAAACTTTTGTGCCATGTCTAATTGCAGGTGTATGGGACATTTGTACAATTCACATATGAAGATAAGGGAAAAAGAGAAGTTTATGTGCTGTTCAAAAAGTCCTCTCACGTCACTTTTAGGCCAAGAGAAGATAGAGTCCAAGTCTCTCACGTTCTGGATTCAGATTCGGACTGCACAGACATACCTGACTCAAAACGCCAAGAACTATTTCATACGGACTCCGAATTGGGTGATTCATTTTTTGTTGGAAAGTAGATTTCATGCTCTTTCCAACCCAATTGGTTTCACCTTCAAATTCATCCGGAGCATTGAGTGTCGTCGAAACAATCTGACGCTGTAGCAGAATCCGAGTCAAACTACAAGTCCAAAGGTGTTGCATCACCTCCACTTGGGCCCATTGGCCTTGTACGACCTAGGGTTAGTTTTAGGCTGCCTTGGGACGTCCTCCCACCTCCTTGGCTGCCACCCCTTACTCCTATATAAGTAGATCCATCTAGTAGCTTTTTCCTGGGGTTTTGTTTAGATTAAAAGTTCGCCATAGCTGCAACTTCGCGTACTTCGTTTGTGTTCACCGACCAGACCAAGACGTCACAGAACCCCACATTGATCAATAAAGCTTTCATCTTATATTCGTAATATCTAGATAGCAAATCTTAGTTTCTTGCTTGTTCTTCGTTTTGGTTGCAGGAAATAGACCCTCGTGGTCAGGTTGATCATGCTCCGGCGTGGTCAATAACCTCTCGGAGTTGGTTTAGCGATTGCTAAGGCGCGACGTCCTCGCATGTTCATAGTCGGATCGTCAAAGTCTACTCCACCAAAAACGATAGCCACCATCTCATCGAAAGACGGGACACCCTCCGCCTCTATCATCAACCATATGTCATATTTGCAATCTCTTCGTAGTGACTATGCATATGCCATTAAAATGAACCCAATTTGCACATATGGCATAGATGTCATTGTTACACCCACAGGCCCTGCTGCTATACATACTGGACCAATTACGAGAGCTCGCGCACGCCAATTAAATTATAAGGTACTTTCGTTTCTTGGTAATGATTCTAATGTTCATGAGAATATGATGCTGCCTAAATTGGATACATTTGTTTTGCTTACAAATGAAGGGCCTAGCTTGGACAAGAAAGAGGAACCTTGGAGCAAGTTCAAGCATGGAGATGATGGCATGCGCAAGGGGAACAAGAACGGAGTTACAAGTGATGATTTCAGGACTTTGAAGCCACCATAATGAGTGCAGGAAGCCTTGGACGAAATATACAAGATGCCACTTCATAAATTTCGTCCAGAGGCTATTATAGGTGCTGCGTCACCTTATTATTGGGCCAGGCCCATGTAATTTCGAAATACTTGAGTATAGGCTGTTTTTAGAGTCCGTATGTGTGGGGAAACAAGAGATAGGGTTGGTTTCGGACCCCTCCTTCAAGGGCCATGAAATCCCCCCCTCTTCCTCCATATATACAGCCCTTAGGGCACCGTTTTCGACTTTGGGTTTTGTTTAGATTAAAAGTTCGCCATAGCTGCAACTTCACGTACTTCATTTGTGTTCAACGACCAGACCAAGACGTCACAGAGCCCCACCTTGATCAATAAAGCTTTCATCTTATATTCGCAATATCCAGATTGCAAATCTTAGTTTCTTGCTTGTTCTTCGTTTGCTTGCAGGAAATAGACCCTCGTGGTCAGGTTGATCGTACTTCGGCGTGGTCAATAACCTCTCGGAGTTGGTTTAGCGATTGCTAAGGCGCGACGTCCTCGCACGTTCGTAGTCGGATCGTCAAAGTCTACTCCACCAAAACCGATAGCCACCATCTCATCGAAAGATGGGACACCTTTCACTTCTATCAAGTGGTATCAGATTTCCAGGTTGCTCGGTGAGATTTTACAGTTTTTCGTAGTTTAGATCGAGTCTGTTCTTCATACCTACAGTCCACGAAAAAGCCAAAAAAAAAATTTAGGGTTAGTTCATCATATCCGAACCAATCTGAGCCTTTGCATAATCTTTTTAGGGTTTTTGCTTTGTTGAATTTGCGGTTGCATCGTCGTGTCTAGTTGCTGGTCTTAGCGTCTAGTCCTTTAGAGTTTCGAGTTCTGTCACAGTTTGTCACGCCGCCGCCGCACCATATACCACCACCGCTGCCATATACCACCACCACTGCCATATTCTACCACCATATATCCACCACCAATCCGAGTTCTTTTCATATTATGTTTCTTTTTTAGACCCATCTATTTTCCGATTTGTGTTTCCTTGCCTGAGTAGGTTTCGGAAAAAAAAATCTGGAGACCCCCGGGCAGATTTTAGGGCAAAATTTCGGCAGTAAAAAATATTTTTTCCCTATCCTATTTTTAGGTCCCAGGGAGCATTTTGAGACACTCGCCATCATAGTGATTTTTTGTCGCACTTTTTTGTCGTCGCTGCCCTGATTTCCGAAAAAAAAATTGTCAAAAAAAATTTCGTGCCAATCCTGATAGTTTGACTTGGGAAGAGTTTTGAGACACTCGCCATTATAGTGATTTTTTGCAAAAAAAAAGAGGAGCACAAAAAAAAACAAATTTTTTTTAGAGTGTGCTCTTTCCTTGTTTATGTGCCGCGCCGTGATTTTGTTAGTGTTCTAGGCTCGCGTCTCTAGTACGGTCTAGCCTAGGACCAGCACCGTACCGTCGTTGAGTGTTTTTTCAACTTTGCATCTCTGAATTGATTATTGCTGACATTTTTGATACCATATCATAAGCCTTCCCAGCTCCCCATACATCTACGTCGTGCGTTTGACACCACCTAGCAATCGCTCTATCCAATCTTTAAGAGTTTTGACTACAACGGTTGCCGATCACCACCTGCTGCTGGGTAAGAACTGGTAAGCATTTGAGATTCGCTTGACGGTTTTGTGATACACCACCACCACCACTTCCTAGTAGTCTGTAGGATCATATTCTTGTGTGTTTCTATTGCTGCTAACCATGGCAGGATCACAAGCCGATGAGACTGATTGGGAGAACATGACGAACAAACAACTACATGATAAATTTCAGCAAATGATGAGTGGACAGGTGCAAGATGTGCTAAACAGATTTGAAGAGGCCATGGAGAAGATAGATGGAATTGAGAAGACATTCGAAACAAAGCTCGATAACAAGTTTAATGAATTGCTCGCGCGTCTTCCACAACCACCGCCGGCTGCACCTGTCGCACCTCTACAACAACAACAACGTCGCCATCCAAATCAAGTGGGACGAGCACAGCGCGTTCCCCTTGAGCCTGGTCAAACTTCTGGTGCCGCTGCACCTACTGTTGATGCTTCTATGGCTCCTGCTGCCGCTGAGGAGGACGATTATGCGGGCGATTGCGAGGATGAGGTTGATCAAAATCAGAACTACGTACCAGCACCAGGTCATCCACATGCCAATAATCGCAATGGTAGGGCTGCATTACCAGCTCAGGTACGAGATCATGACCATCTTCCTAAACTGAAATTGAATATTCCACCATTTGAGGGTAGATATGTTCCAGATATATATCTTACTTGGGAGTTAGAAACTGAACAACGTTTTACATGTTTACAATATCCCGAGGAGAGACGTGTTGCTGCTGCTGTTTGTGCTTTTACTAGTTTTGCATGTGTATGGTGGTCTGAACATTGTAGATTATATCCTATTCTAGCTACGTGGGCTGCTTTGAAAACTGCTATGCGTACTCGTTGGGTTCCACCATATTATCAACATGAATTACTTCAAAAATTGCAGCGCTTAAGACAAGGAAAAAATTCTGTAGAAGAATATTATCAGGAATTACAAACTGGCATGATTAGATGTGGTATTGTTAAGGAGAATGAAGCTATGCTTGCACGTTTTATGGGTGGATTAAATAGAGAGATTCAGACCATTCTAGAGTATAAGGAGTATAATAATATCACTTGTTTATTCCATCTTGCTTGTAAAGCTTAACGTGAAGTGCAGGATCGACAGGCATTGGCGCGAACTAATTTTTTTGCAGGTCGATCTTCATCATGGACACCGCGTGCCTCCTCTACTCCCACATGTCCTACTGCAGCACCACTGACTTCAGCCGCCAATTCCAACCGAGATACAAGAAAACAGGCACCACCACCACCATCTGCCAAGAGTACACCTTCTGGGCCTGCCCAGAGCTCTTCTTCATCTATGGCATCAACAGGGCCCACACATGATATTATTTGTCATCGTTGTAAGGGAAGAGGTCATTATGCGAGAGAATGCCAATCTTCGCGTGTTATGATTGCTACTGAGGATGGTGGGTACGAGTCCGCTAGTGACTATGATGAGGAGACTTTGGCTCTTATTACAAGTGAAGAACACGGTGGAGATGATTCTGATCATGAGACGCAATACATGGCTCCTGAAGACGCTGACAGGTATGAATGTTTAGTTGCTCAACGTGTTTTGAGTGTGCAGGTCACACAAGCTGAGCAAAATCAGAGACATAATTTGTTCCATACAAAGGGAATTGTGAAGGAACGTTCTGTTCGCGTCATCATAGATGGAGGGAGCTGCAACAACTTGGCTAGCATGGAGATGGTGGAGAAGCTATCTCTCACCACAAGACCACATCCACATCCTTACTATATCCAATGGTTCAACAACAGCGGCAAGTTTAAGGTAACACGTACTGTTCGTGTGCATTTTTGTATCTCTACATATGCTAATTATGTTGATTGTGATGTGGTACCCATGCAAGCAAGTTCATTATTACTTGGTAGACCATGGCAATTTGATAAAAATTCTGTACACCATGGTAGAAAGAATCAGTATACTCATACACGCCCAAGAAGCCAAGCAGGGTCACGCAAAGATTCTTCGTCACGTGCATCACGTCGATTGCAGAGCGGACCTCTAGGTCTTTCCAATAGGGCAGGTCCCAAAATATAGATTTCTTCTTCCACATGGGTGCGCGTCCGTCAGCGTCATTCGGAACAGATTGTCCGCCAGGACCCTTTCCAAAGATTACCTTCAAATCCTTCACCATATCATGTACATCATCACCAGTACGGTGGCAAGGCTTCGTCCGGTGATCTGCCTCACCTTTGAAATGCTTGCCTTTCTTCTTACGGGATGCCTGCTCGAAAGAAATCGACGATGTCCCAGGTACACATTCTTCCTACAATTATCCAAATATATATTGTCGGTACCATCCAAACAGTGCGTGCATGCGTGGTATCCCTTGTTTGTCTGTCCTGAAAGGTTACAGAGGGCAGGCCAATCATTGATGGTCATGAACATCAACGCATGTAGGTCAAATTCTTCCTGTTTGTGCTCATCCCACGCACGTACACCTTTTCCATTCCACAACTGTAAGAGTTCTTCAACTAATGGCCTTAGGTAGACATCAATGTCGTTGCCGGGTTGCTTAGGGCCTTGGATGAGCACTGGCATCATAATGAACTTCCGCTTCATGCACAACCAAGGAGGAAGGTTATACATACATAGAGTCACAGGCCAGGTGCTATGGTTGCTGCTTTGCTCCCCAAAAGGATTAATGCCATCTGCACTTAGACCAAACCATATGTTCCTTGCGTCACCTGCAAAGTCCTCCCTATACTTTCTCTCAATTTTTCTCCACTGCGACCCGTCAGCGGGTACTCTCAACTTCCCGTCTTTCTTACGGTCTTCTCTGTGCCATCGCATCGCCTTGGCATGCTATTTGTTTTGGAACAAACATTTCAACCGTGGTATTATAGGAGCATACCACATCACCTTCGCAGGAATCTTCTTCCTGGGGCGCTCGCCCTCGACATCACCAGGGTCATCGCGGCTGATCTTATAGCGCAATGCACCGCATACCGGGCACGAGCGTTCAAATCCTCGTACTCATCGTGGTAGAGCATGCAGTCATTAGGGCATGCATGTATCTTCTGCACCTATAACCCTAGAGGGCAGACAGCCTTCATTGCTTCGTACGTACTCTCGGGCAATTCGTTGTCCTTTGGAAGCATCTTCTTTAACATTATCAGCAACTTTCCAAATCCCTTGTCAGATACACCACTCTCTGCCTTCCATTGCAGCAATTCCAGTGTGGTGCCCAGCTTTTTCTTGTCAGCTTCGCAATTTGGGTACAACGATTTCTTGTGATCCTCTAACATGCGCTGCAACTTCAGCCTCTCCTTTTCACTTGCGCAGTTTCTCTTTGCATCGGCAATGGCCCGACGAAGATCATCAGCGGGCTCATCTGATGCCTCTTCTTCAACTTCTTCCCGCATTGCCGGCTCAGCTTCTTCCCCCATTGTTGTACCATCGTATTCAGGGAACCCATCATGGCCAGGATAGCTGTCGTCGTCCTCTTCTTCTTCATTGTCTTCCATGATAACCCCTCTTTCTCCATGATTGGTCCAAACATTATAGTGGGGCATGAAACCGGACTCAAACAGGTGGACGTGAATGGTTCTTGACTTAGAGTAATTCCGATCATTCTTACAGCCAGCACATGGACAAGACATAAAACCATCCACCCGCTTGTTTGCCTCAGCCGCAAGTAGAAAAGTATGCACGCCATTAACGAACTGGGGAGAGCATCGGTCATCGTACATCCATTGCCGGCTCATCTTCATTACACAACACCAAATAGACCAAATTAATACAAGTTCACACATAAAGTTCATACAACACTTATTCTCATAAAACAAACATACAAATAACTCTCTAGCTAAAGCATTTAAATGCAACAACAAATGCGATCAAGAATGCAACTAAGGTAACAATTGATCCAACAGCATAATGATACCAAGCCTCACTATCAATGGCATATTTTCTAATCTTTCTATTCTTCAAGCACATTTTCTCCATCTTGATCTTGTGATCATCGACGACATCGGCAACATGCAACTCCAATTCCATCTTCTCCCCCTCAATTCTTTTCAATTTTTCTTTCAAATACTCGTTTTCTCTTTCAACTAAATTTAATCTCTCGACAATAGGGTCAGTTGGAATTTTCGATTCACATACCTCCTAGATAAAAATATCTATGTCAACTTGATGGGCATAATTTGTCATAAACACGAAATGCAACAAATAGTTATAAAAGAGAATATACCACATCCGAATCATAACCCGGACGAGGGCCGACGGGGACGGATATCAAAACCATGGCACTATGTATAACAAACAACGTACGGGTAAGATAATTATACGAGTAACTATATATCTAAATCACACAAACATGATTTTTTCATATAAAAAAGATAAGAACAAGAGGCTCACCACAAGGTGGTGCCGGCGACGGGATGGTGCGGGCGATCAACGGTGGTTAGGACGGAGATGGGAAGGCACTAAGTAAACCACACCTACATATGCAAACTAAGAGTTATTTTGACCTCAAATTGCATATAAATCAAATACTACCACATATAATTCCTCACAAAATAAAACACACAAATCACTATACTTATAGAGCATTGCAAGAGCTAATCTAGCAATGAGAGATGAAAGGACAGAGTTGCTAACCTTTGTGATCACTTGGATGGATGGGGTGCCTTCAAATCTTCACAAATTTTGGCAAAAATGGAGTGTGAGCTCGAGAGGAAGAGGAAGAAAACAGAGGAGAGGGGAAAGGGGAAGAACAGAGCGCTCGGGCTCGATGAAGGGGTTTATATAGGATGACCTTTAGTACCGGTTGGTTATAGGAACCGGAACTAAAGGTTCATCTCTAGTCCCGGTTCGTATAACCAACCGGTACTAAAGGTGCTGGTGGGGCCCCAGCCTGACACAAGCCTGCCACCACGTCTTTAGTACCGGTTCGTGGCACGAACCGGTACTAAAGGTTCGCCATGAACCGGTACTAATGATCGCCGCCCGCCTAGCCGTTGGAACCGGCACTAATGAGCACATTAGTGCCGGTTCAGTTACAAACCGGGACTAATGTGCTTCACATTAGGCCCTTTTTCTACTAGTGTAAGAACGTGGTGGGAAGAGTGAATTGGCAGTTACTCGCCCGTGCGTTAAAGTCATTCACGGGCCATTACAAAGATGGCCCCACCACAATTGGTGTTACGCGACGCGCGGGAAAACTGGAAACTGACTCAAGCTCAGATTAATGAAGAAGCAAAGAAGATCTCAAAGGGTGAGCTACCACAGTCTCCCCGCCTGTGTACCGGACAGGGCCTACCCCGATGACGCTTGGCAGCGCGTTCAGGCCAGGCCCGGGGGCTCCTGTCGGTGCAACAAACCCTAGGTATGTTGCCCAGACTGTACACAGGCTTGAGAACAAGGTTGCAGCATTCAAGACCAGACCACACAGAAAAGATCAACTCTTTGAGAAATCAAAGGGCAGATCAAGAAGACCAAGACCAACCAAGGGAGCAAGATACCACTAAGGAAAAACCTCCCTTGCCGGGCAGGCGAGCCTGGCGAGGTCAAGGTTGTCCCGAAGACAACTCTCAAGACTGCCCCGGCAAGCTTGCCGGGGATGCTGAGGGCGGACTACTCAGCCAAGGCTCCACCGCTCCACCTCACAGCAACGCAAGTCATTGATCGGTGTGGTGTCAAGCCCCCAAGTGGCTAAGTGGCTGTTATTTGGCATGTGGCAGTCACTTCCGAAGGAAATCGCCTCCAAATGACACTCGTCCAGAGACGTGTCACACAGGCAGGCGAGAAGGTGGCCGAACGGCCCGGCAAGGCTTGCCGGGCTGCGCTGCGATGTGACACTAAGCGGTGCATTTAATGCGCTCTGTCCCGTCTGCAGAGTTCAGTATGATAGCACTGTTTGCTATCTAATCAGTACACAATGACTGATTTACCATTGTGGTGACCCCTTGATCTATAAAAGGAGGGCCATGGCGACCTTAGAAAGGATTCAGACCCTTTAACATGCATTCGCGCGTAGCTGCCCTCGCCCCGAGGCAACCTTGCCAGGCAAGACCGCTGCGTCTCCACCACGGTCCTCTCATCAATCCACCAAAGCAGGAGTAGTGTTTTACACCTCGCGGCGGCCCGAACCTGGGTAAAAACTGCCCGTGTGATCGCGGCCGCGCTGCTCCGCGCCCTCCGCTCTTTGTGCAATGCGTCCTCCCCCCTGTCGAACCACAAGGGGCCGATGGTCCCATAGGTGGCCATGTTTTCCCACGACAGTGTTCAAAATGTTGCCCTGTTGCTGAAGCATGCCAACCACTTTCTTAACAAGAAAGATCTGCCTTGGGTCTCTTTAACAAGAAAGATTGTGGCTCTGTCTGGTAGAGGGACATTTGGAAACTTTTACATCAGTTCAGATCCTCAACATGGCTGCAAATTAATGAAGGGGATATAGCTCTGTGCTGGTCTGGTTGTTGTTAAATTGGGGACAGTGTCAACACATTGCAGTCAAGATACCCCAGGCTTTTTTATTATGAGAAAGACCCATGGATCTCTGTTAAGGAGGCTTTTGGTTTGCAAGATTTGATTGAGCTGTTCCACCTACCTCTTTTTGAGCAAGCCTTTGCTGATTTTCTGGCTCTTCGGTCATTGATGGGGACTGATAACAGAAGTGAAGGCTACAAGGACTCCTGGTTTTGGCAAGGATCTTCCAATGCTTTCAAGCCTAAGATCTTCTACACCTTCATGCACTCATCTCTTTCCTTTAATCCTTTGTTCCTTTGGATCTGGAAGTCCTCATGCACCATGAAGATAAAGGTGTTTGCATGGATGCTTATTATGGATAGATTAAATACAAAAGATATGGTTGAAAGAAGGCATTGGCATCTTGATGATGGAGTTGAGTGTGTTCTTTGTCCTTTGCAACCAAGGGAAACCAGGGATCACATATTCTTCCAGTGCAATTTTAGTGCAAGAGTTGGAACTATCTCCAGATTGACTGGACTCAGGGAGATACAATGGGAGAGGTGGTTACACAGTCCAAGAGGGATTTTGCAAAAGCATTTTTCCCTGAAGTGGTCTTTATAGCCTGCTGGAACATTTGGATCATCAGAAATGGGAAAGTTTTCAGACATGAAAGGCCTAGGTTCAATAGATGGAGATCTGCTTTTATCCATGACACTTCCCTCATGCAGCATAGGATTAAATCAGCTTTCAAGGATGAGCTACTAAGATGGATTTCCTTTCTACCTCCTTGAGTTACTTCCTGCCATGTACTATAGTTGTTTTTAGTTTTCTTGTAGTTGTTGCTTCTATGGTTACATCTTGTAATCTTTGTACTCTGTTTTCTTGCTTAATAAAGTTTTGATATGCTGTGGGGGTTTTCCCTACAGTTCCCAGTGAATAAAAATGTTGCAAATCTCTTTTGTAGAGAAATCTTGCATCTACATGGAGTGCCCAAGACTATCATGTCGGACCGTGACGCGAAGTTCCTTAGCTACTTTTGGAAAACCCTAGGCGCCAAGCTCGGAATCAAGCTACTCTTCTCATCCGCATACCATCCGCAAACCGACGGCCAAACAGAGGTCACGAACCGGACACTCTCGACTCTCCTCCATGTGTTGATCAAGAAGAACATAAAGGAGTGGGAGGAATGCTTACCCATCACCGAGTACGCCTACAATAGAGCGAGACACATTCGACTATCGGCAAGTCCACCTTCGAGGTTGTCTATGGTTTCAATCCGTTGTCCCCATTGGACATTCTACCGCTACCTCTACAAGAGTGCATCAACATGGATGCGAGCACACAAGCGAGCTATCTCAAGAAGGTGCATGAAGATACAAGATAAGCCATTGAGCGCCAATTACACCGCCTCGCGACCAAGCTCAACATCAACAAGCAACCCATGATATTCAACATTGGAGATCTTGTGTGGCTACACCTTCGCAAGGACCGCTTCCCCAATAAACGGAAGTCCAAGCTACTACCTTGAGCCGACGGACCCTTCAAGGTGATTGGATGCTACAATAACAATGCATACAAGATCGACATACCATGAGACAAGTACAACGTGAGCGACTTCCTCAAGGTCAAGGATCTCTCTCCCTAGCATGGTGATGAGGCCTTCAATCCGAGGTCGGATCTTTCCCAGGGGAAGATGATTACGGTCATCCCCATGGACCTACCTTTGTCTTCCACGCCACCACATGGACCAATGACTAGAGCTCGAGCAAGGGCTATCAAAGCTAAGGTGAACTCTATCCTCTCCGAACTAACACATTCTACATTTGAGGCAGGCTATTACCTCTAGCGGAGAGCCGGAAACCTTGTGTGTGATCAGGTACTTGGAAGAAAGCCATGGAGCAACTACATCCAATGGACAAGATGGCGAGGACACCAAATGCGAGGACCAAGAGGAAGAGCTGCCAGAAAACTACAGCCACCGGACGACCGGTCTGTGTCGGACGTGCGACGCGTGTAGACTCCTCCAGCCAGATGGACCATCCGACGAATGCTACAGTGGCCGGACGTCCGACACACTCTAGCGACCAAACGTCTGACCATCTCCGGATATCCGGCACCACCTGTCCAGAACAAAAATTCCAGAAGTCCGAGCCCTTCTGGACGACCGATGCACCAGACGTACGACCTCATCCAGAAGTCTCACGAAGCCGTTATAGGGCCAAAATGTCAGAATTTCGAGCCTTACCAGACGACCGGTCCCTTGGGAGACACCGGACGATGGGTAACGCCTGGACATTCGACGCCTGTCTGTGCATAGTGTCGCGGGCCAAGTGATAGAGGTGAAGGTGTCCCGATGTTTCGATGAGATGGTGGCTATCGTTTTCTGTGGGAGTCGACCTTGACGATCCGACTACGAACGTGCGAGACGTCGCGCCTTAGCAATCGCTATACCAACTTCAAAGGGTTATTGACCACGCCGGAGCACGATCAACCTGACCACGAGGGTCTGTTTCCTGCGAGCAAACGAAGAACAAGCAAGAAACTGAGATTGCAATCTGGATATTGCGAATATAAGAGGAAAGCTTTATTAATGAAGGTGGGGTTCTGTGACGCCTTTGTCTGGTCGTTCAACACAAACAAAGTACGCGAAGTTGCAGCTATGGCGAACTTTTAATCTAAACAAAACCCAAAGTTTAAACGGTGCCCTAAGGGCTGTATATATGGAGGAAGAGGAGGGGAATTCGTGGCCCTTGAAGGAGGGGTCCGAAACCAACCCTATCTCTTGTTTCCCCACACATACAGACTCTAAAAACAGCCTATACTCAAGTATTTCGAAATTACATGGGCCTGGCACAATAATAAGGTGACGCAGCACCTATAATAGCCTCTGGACGAAATTTATGAAGTGGCATCTTGTATATTTCGTCCAAGGCTTCCTACACTCATTATGGTGGCTTCAAAGTCCTGAAATCATCACTTGTAACTCCGTTCTTGTTCCCCTTGTGCATGCCATCATCTCCATGCTTGAACTTGCTCCAAGGTTCCTCTTTCTTGTCCAAGCTAGGCCCTTCATTTGTAAGCAAAACAAATGTATCCAATTTAGGCAGCATCATATTCTCATGAACTTTAGAATCATTACCAAGAAACGAAAGTACCTGATATTTTAATTGGCGTGCGCGAGCTCTAGTAATTGGTCCAGTATGTATAGAAGCAGGGGCTGTGGGTGTAACAATGGTATTGATGTCCTCATCATCCTCCCCTTCTTGAAATGAAGTCGTCCTCGACGGAAGCTCATCTTCCTCACCCAAATAAGGGTTCAGATCTGCAATGTTAAAAGTGGGACTAACCAAAAAATCTGCAGGCAGCTCAAGTTTATATGCATTATCATTTATTTTCTCTAACACCTTAAAAGGACCATCAGCACGTGGCATTAGCTTTGATTTGCGCAAATCAGGAAATCTATCCTTACGCAAATGTAACCAATCAAGATCTCTAGGTGCAAACACAACATGTTTTCTACCCTTATCTCCAGCAAGTTTATATTTAGCATTCATACGCTCAATGTTCTCCTTAGTTAACTCATGCATTTTTAAAATCAATTTAGCACGTTGTTTAGCATCAAAATTAACCTTCTCCGAAGATTGAAGAGGCAACAAATCAATAGGTGCACGAGGTAGGAAACCAAAACAAAGTGTCCCATTAATTCTCCCATGACAACAAATATGTTATCCCTCCCCTTCTTTGTTCGAGGTATACGCAAAACAAAGTCCATAGATATATCCTCCCATGGAACACTACGTACAGGCAAAGGCATATATAAACCATAAGGATTGAGTCCTGACTTAGCTTTTTGACATGTAGTGCAGCGAGCAACAAAGCGCTCAACCTCCCGTCTCATCTTTGGCCAAAAGAAATGTGTAGCGAGTACATCCTTCGTCTTCTTCACGCCAAAGTGTCCCATTAATCCTCCTCCATGCACGTCCTGGAACAACAAAAGACGAACAGAGCTAGCTAGAATGCATAGCTTGTTAGCACAGAACACAAATCCATCATTAACGACGAACTTGTTCCATGCTCTCCCTTCTTTATAATTCTGCAATACATCTTTAAATTCAGGATCATGCACATATTGATCTTTGATGGTCTCCAAACCAAATATTTTAATGTCAAGTTGTGAAAGCATAGTATAACGACGAGACAATGCATCAGCAATAACATTTTCTTGACCCTTCTTGTGTTTAATGACATAAGGGAAAGTCTCAATGAATTCAACCCATTTAGCATGTCTACGGTTCAGTTTTCCTTGACTTTTAATATGTTTCAAAGATTCATGATTAGAACGAATAACAAATTCTTTGGGCCATAAATAATGTTGCATGTTTCCAAAGTCCGAACAAGAGCATATAATTCCTTATCATAAGTAGAATAATTCAGACTAGACACACTCAATTTTTTAGAAAAGTATGCAATAGGTTTACCATCTTGTAATAACACACCTCCTAATCCAATTCCACTAGCATCACATTCAAGATCAAAAGTCTTATTAAAATCAAGAAGTTGGAGTAAAGCAGCATGTGTCAACTTATCTTTCAATACAGTGAAGGCTTCTTCTTGTGCGGTACCCCAAACAAAAGGCACATCCTTCTTTGTAAGCTCATTGAGAGGTGCAGCAATGGTGCTGAAATCTCTCACAAAACGCCTATAGAAACCAGCGAGGCCAAGGAAACTCCTCACTTGTGTGACTGTGTTGGGCTGCGGCCAACTCTCAATAGCTTCAATCTTGGCTTTACCAACTTCAATTCCCTGTGGAGTAAGAACATAGCCAAGAAAAGATACTCGGTCGGTACAAAAGGTGCACTTCCCAAGGTTTCCAAACAAACATGCATCACATAGAGCAATAAAAACAACACGCAAATGTTCCAAATGTTCCTCCAAAGATCTACTATAAATCAATATATCATCAAAGTAAACGACCACAAATCGTCCAACGAAAGCACGTAAAACTTCGTTCATTAATCTCATGAAAGTACGGGGTGCATTAGTTAACCCAAAAGGCATGACTAACCACTCATATAATCCAAACTTAGTTTAAAATGATGTTTTCCATTCATCTCCCAATTTCATACGAATTTGATGGTGTCCACTAGGCAAATCAACTTTGGTGAATATTATAGAACCACTCAATTCATCAAGTATATCATCTAGCCTAGGAATAGGATGACGATAATGAATAGTAACATTATTAATGCCTTTACAATCAACACAAACACGTGACGTACCATCCTATTTTGGCACTACTATAATAGGAACAGCACAAGGACTAAGAGATTCGCGTATATAACCTTTGACGAGCAGCTCCTGTACTTGACGCATAATCTCCTTCGTCTCCTCTGGACTGGTATGGTATGGCGCACGGTTTGGCAGCGAAGCACCGGGAATTAAGTCAATCTGATGCTCAATCCCGCGAATAGGTGGTAATCCCGGTGGCATGTCTTGTGGAAAGACGTCAGCGAACTCCTGCAAAATGTTAATGACAGCAGGAGGCAAAGAGGAAGACACGTCCTCGAATGAAAATAATGCCACTTTGCACACAAAAGCATAGCAAACAGTTTTGCTGACATCTAGATCATCAATATCAGATTTGGTGGCAAATAAACATGCACTTTTCAATTTAATTTCAGAAGAAATACTAGATGGTTTATTATTAGGCTTCATTTGTTGCTCAAATTCTTTTGCCACAATCTGATTTTCACTCTTATTTTTTCCCTATTTTGCTTTATTAGCTCTATTAATATCATCTTTCAAAATGGAATCAGGAGACATAGGATGCAAAGTAATATGTTTATCCTTATGAACAAGAGTATACTAATTGTTTCTACCATGGTGTACAGAATTTTTATCAAATTGCCATGGTCTACCAAGTAATAAGGAACATGCTTGCATGGGTACCACATCACAATTAACATAATCCGCATATGTAGAGATACTAAAATGCACACGAACAGTACGTGTTACCTTAACCTTGTCGTTGTTGTTGAACCATTGGATGTAGTAAGGATGTGGATGTGGTCTTGTGGTCAGAGATAGCTTCTCCACCATCTCCATGCTAGCCAAAATGTTGCAACCCCCTCGATCAATGATGACGCGGACAGAACGTTCCTTCACAACTCCCTTTGTATGGAACTAATTATGCCTCTGATTTTGCTCAGCTTGTGTTACCTGCACACTCAAAACACGTTGAGCAACTAAACTCTCATACCTGTCAGCATCCTCAGCAGCCATGTATTGCGTCTCATGTTCAGAATCATCTTCACCATGTTCTTCAATTGCAATAAGAGCCAAAGTCTCCTCATCATAGTCACTAGCGAACTCTTACCCACCATCCTCAGTAACAATCATCACACACGGAGATGGACATTTGCTCGCATAGTGACCTCCACCCTTGCAACGACGGCATATAACCTCATGTATTTGCCCTGTTGATGCCATGGATGAAAAAGAGCTCTGTGCGGGACCAGACGGTGTACTCCTGGCAGATGGTGGTGGTGGTGCCTTTTTTCTTGTATCTCGGTTGGAATTGGCGGCTGAAGTCAGTGGTGCTGCAGTAGGACGTGTGGGAGTAGAGGATGTACGTGGTGTCCATGATGAAGATCGACCTGCAGAAAAATTAGTTCGTGCCAATGCCTGTCGATCCTGCACTTCACGTTCTGCTTTGCAAGCAAGATGGAATAAACGAGTGATATTATTATACTCCTTATACTCTAGAATGGTCTGAATCTCTCTATTTAATCCACCGATAAAACGTGCAAGCATAGCTTCATTATCCTCAACAATACCACATCTAATCATGCCAGTTTGTAATTCCTGATAATACTCCTCTACAGAATTTTTTCCTTGTCTCAAACGCTGCAGTTTTTGAAGTAATTCACGTTGATAATATGGTGGAACCCAACGAGTACGCATAGCAGTTTTGAAAGCAGCCCAAGTAGTAGGGATATTATCATGATATAATCTACAATGTTCATATTACCAAACAGAAGCAAAACTAGTGAATTCACAAACAGCAGCAGCAACACGTCTATCCTCAAGATATTGTAAGCTTGTGAAACGTTGTTCAGTTTCTAACTCCCAAGTAAGATATACATCAGGAATGTATCTACCTTCAAACGCTGGGATATTCAATTTTAGTTCAGGAATATGGTCATAATCTTGTACCTGAGGTGGTGCTGCAGCCCTACCGTTGCGATTATATGCATGAGGTCGACCTGGTGGTGGTGGTGCTGGTGGTTGCACGTAGTTCTGATTTTGATCAACCTCATCCTCGTAATAGTCCTCCACCTCTGCAGTAGCAGGAGGAGCTACAAAAGTATCAACAGCAGTAGCAGCGGCACCAGAAGTTTGTCCTGGCTCAAGAGGAACACGCTGCGCTCGCCCTGCTGGATCACGACGTGGAGGTGGTTGTTGATGTTGTTGCAATGGTGCCGCAGATGCGGGTGGTGGTCGTGGAAGACGCGCGAGTACTTCATCGAACTTGGCATCCAACTTGGTTTCAATTGTCTTCTCAACATCATCAATCCACTCCAGTGCCTTTCCAAAGCTGGCCACGACGTCTTCCACCTGTTGACTCAACATTTGCTGAAATTTATCATGAATCTCCTTCTTTGTCATGTTCTCCCAGTCAATCTCGTCGGCCTGTGGTCCTGCCATGGTTAGCAGCGAGAGAAACACACAAGAATATGATCCTACAAACTACTAGAAAGTGGCGGTGTGTCACAAATCTGTCAAGCAAATCTCAAATTCTTACCAGTTCTTACCTAGCAGCAGGTGGTGATCGGCAACCGTTGTAGCCAAAACTCTCAAAGCTTGGATAGAGCAATTACCAGGGAGAGTCAAACGCACGACGTAGATCTATGTGGAGCTGGAAAGGCTTATAATATGGTAGCGAAAAGGGTCAGCAATAATCAATTCAGAGATGCATAGTTGAATAAACGCTCAACGATGGTACTGTGCTGGTCCTAGGCTAGACGGTACTAGAGACGCGAGCCTAGAACACTAACAAAATCACGGCGCGGCACGTAAACAAGGGAAAAGCACACTCTGGAAATTTTTCTTTTTTCGCTCTTTTTTCTGCGCTCCTTTTTTTTGCGAAAAATCACTATAATGGCGAGTGTCTCAAAACTCTTCCCAAGTCTAAATAATAGGATAGGCATGGAATTTTTTTGACTATATTTTTTCGGAAATCAGGGCAGCGACGACGAAAAAGTGTGACAAAAAATCACTATGATGGCGAGTGTCTCAAAATGCTCCCTGGGACCTAAAAATAGGATAGGAAAAAAATATTTTTGACTGCTGAATTTTTTTTCGAAACCTACTCAGGCAAGGAAACACGAATCGGAAAATAGGTGGATCTCGAAAACAAACCTAATACGAAAAGAACTCGGATTGGGTATGGCATAGGACGGTGATATATGTGGACTAGGATTGGTTGTGTGGTATATATGGACTCGGATTGGTGGCGTATATGTGGTGGTATATGTGGATTTGCATTGATGGCGAATATGTGGTATATGTGGAACTCGGATTGGTGGCGGAGATATGGTGGTATATGGCAGTGGTGATGGATCTGGTGGGGTGGTGATATATGCCACCGATGACGAAGGTGCGGCGGCAGCGTGAAGACCTGTGACCAGAACTCGAAACTCTAAAGGACTAGACGCTAAGACCAGCAACTCGACACAATGATGCAACCGAAAATTCAACAAAACAAAACTCTAAAAAGATTATGCAAAGGCTCAGATTGGTTCGGATATGAGGAACTAACCCTAATTTTTTTGTGGCTTTTTCGTGGACTATAGGTATGAAGAACAGACTCGATCTAAACTATGAAAAACTGTAAAATCTCACCAAGCAACCTGGAAATCTGATACCACTTGATAGAGGCAAAGGTGTCCCATCTTTCGATGAGAAGGAGATTATCATTTCGGAGGAGTAGACTTTGACGATCCGACTACGAACGTGCGAGGACGTCGCGCCTTAGCAATCGCTAAACCAACTCCGAGAGGTTATTGACAACGCCGGAGCATGATCAACCTGACCACGAAGGTCTATTTCCTGCAAGCAAATGAAGAACAAGCAAGAAACTAAGATTGCAATCTGGATATTGCGAATATAAGATGAAAGCTTTATTGATCAAGGTGGGGTTCTGTGACGTCTTGGTCTGGTCGTTAAACACAAACGAAGTACGCGAAGTTGCAGCTATGGCAAACTTTTAATCTAAGCAAAACCCAAAGTATAAACGGTGCCCTAAGGGCTGTATATATGGAGGAAGAGGGGGGAATTTCGTGGCCATTGGAGGAGGGGTCCGAAACCAACCCTATCTCTTGTTTCCCCACACATACGGACTCTAAAAATAGCCTATACTCAAGTATTTCGAAATTACATGGGCCTGGCCGAATAATAAGGTGACGCAGCACCTATAATAGCCTCTGGACGAAATTTATGAAGTGGCATCTTGTATATTTCGTCCAAGGCTTCATGCACTCATTATGGTGGCTTCAAAGTCCTGAAATCATCACTTGTAACTCCGTTCTCATTCCCCTTGCGCATGCCATCATCTCCATGCTTGATCTTGCTCCAAGGTTCATCCCTCTTGCCCAAGCTAGGCCCTTCATTTGTAAGCAAGACAAATGTATCCAATTTAGGGAGCATCATTTTCTCATGAACATTAGAATCATTACCAAGAAACAAAAGTACCTGATAATTTAATTGGCATGCACGAGCTCTAGTAATTGGTCCAGTATGTATAGCAGCAGGAGCTGTGGGTGTAACAATGGTATTGATGTCCTCATCATCTTGGTTCTTTATGGATATTGAGGTTTGCAGCTCCGCCAAGGCGTGAGCTATATTTTCTATATCCGCTTTGAGCATCAAGACCTCCTTGTTAATGGTGGCTATATCATCCTCCAGCTTCTTCACCTTGCCCTCCAGTTTATTCTTAGCGGCCTCTGTGGTTTCGGCAGCATCGACGGCTTCTTGGATCTTGCCAGCATGGTCCACAGCTTGAGCTTTGATTGCCTGTTTGTGCTTCCGCTCGAGCTCCTAGAACTGCTACGCAAGGAGGGCTTGGACCTCTTCATCCTTGTCGTGGAGTTTGGTGGCAAGAGCCTTCTCACGAGCAGCAATCTCTTCTTCATATGTGTCGAGACCAATCTCGCGCTCCTTTAACTTAGCATCCTCTGCCGCTATCCTTCGCGCGGCTTCCTCTTGTGCCTTGTCAGCATTAGCCTTCTCCAAAATAAGCTTGTCCGACTCAATGGCAAGCTACCCGATTTGCATCTCCTCCACACACTTCTGGAACTCTTTTTCTGCCTAGCCGATAACAGCTGCTCTGGAGTCCAAGTTCTCTGTTCGGCTGCGGTAGTGTGCCTGAAGCTTCTGCAGGTTCTCCCTCATGGCCTTGAGCAGTTGCTGCTCCTTGGATCCACTGCTGCAGCCATGCAGTTCATTGACAACTCGAGCCCGGCAATTGTGATGACATCGTCATAAAAAACTTCTCCTTAAGTGGACATGTCAATGCTTGATGTCCCAGGGGTGCTGACAAATAGGTTGTCGCCAATCTTCAGATACGAGCTTGACGGAGGCACTTCAGATGTCAAAGGGTGATCGTTGACGGTTGCTTTGCCGGCAACGACTACCCCAATGGTTGAGCCAGTGCTTGGCGCTCCTGGGGCAGAGATGCCACCGGTGGTCTCGACACTCTTTGTCACAGCCCAAGAATAATTGCCTGCAAATAGTTGCATCTGCATCCATGCATACATTAAATGCTCCAATATTTCTGCAAGCGATTGTTGGCCGTTGGAAATATTTCAAAAAGTGCCCACAAATATTTCCAGGAGTTTTAAAAATGGTTTAGTATTATTACTAAATCAAAAACAGAAAAGCAAATTAGAAAACAGGCAGAAATAAGAGAGAGAGAGAGAGAGAGAGAGAGAGAGAGGCCACCTAGCCACTTACCTGGCCCAGCTGGCGGCCCAGCCCACCAGGGGCAGGAGGGTCTTCTTCCTCCTGGCGCCAGTCAGATTGGGCGCGTGCCCGACGCATGCGCATTCTCTATGAGCCATGCAGCTGCCTGCGTGGCCTCCTCTGGCTAGCGTGACGCCGCGAAAGAACCCCTTGGTGCCGTCTCGATCGCCTCTGGACACCATTGCCGAAGCCGTCATTCGTGTGCCGTTGCCATCAGCATAGCCACAGCCACCGCATCGCCTCTCCAGCACTTCCACGAGCTCTGCCATACTCGTCTGTGGCACACCGGCTCAGAGCAACCAGTTTACCTCATTCTCCCCTTGCTCTCTCCCTCGCCTCTGGACGCCATTGCCGAAGCCTCCATTCGTGCGCCGTTGCCATCCGCGTAGCCACAACCACCGCCTCGCCTCTCCAGCACTTCAACGAGCTCCGCCAGAGTGGTCTGTGGCACACTGGCTCAGAACAACCAGTTTACCTTGCATTTCCAGCCTAGAGATCAAGTCTTCTGGCAATACACAACAATTTGGTACAAAAAACAACCGCTTTATTGATCTCTAGCGGATACATAAGTCGAAGGTCACATGATGAAATGAGGCCAAGCGGCACACACGGTGCGGCTGAACTTATGTACATTATTTAGTAGACAAAGCAAGGGCCTCGATGAAACATCTACGCGACAGCGGAAAGGCGACGTAGCAGAACTCCATCTCACAGGGACACTGCTGGGACACGACCTTGGTCGCAACGAACGAAACAACACCAACGCTGGGTAGAACTTCTCCTGAAACTGGCATGCCATGCCAGGTGAGTACTTTGAATGTACTCGCAAGCTCACAAAAAGAAATCAAATATGAGAAACAATAGAAGAAATTAATCAGGTTTTAATGCATGAACATGATGAGGTATCCATGAAGTGAATGTGGTGCAAAAACCTTGGTCCCTCGGACCAACTTACCATCTCGGGTTACCTCAGAACCCATATGATCAACTCACAATCATGATCCTCACTGGATCACCTCCAAAACCAACATAGTGGTCATTATGAGACCACCAACTTTTGCATATGCCATCTCAGAATTTTTAGTGTGCATATTATTTATTTCTGTTGAACCACGGTGTGACCTACTATGAATTGTGTCCATAAATGAGGACACGGCTATCGACAGATTATACACTCTATAGAGATTAGTACACTGTCACCACACCACAAAATTCATGGCCTCGTGCTCCCATTCGGGTGGACCAACGACATTCTGATAGAACAAATCCATTGCATGACACTCTCCCGGTCACTCTGACAAACTCCCCTTTGGGCTAAGTCATGGGTGGCCCCGATGTCGCTGCATGACATCTGCCACCTTCGTCGCCGACCACCGTCATGGCCAAAACAAAAATAATGTCCCCCACGGGGACAATGGTACCATAAAACTGCGGGCACACAAGGTTATGGTTGCCTACCAGGCCAGGGCAGCGCGAGAACATAGCCTTCCCTAGTTGGAGGCACCAGCGAGAGGCATGGCAATAAACCGAATTAGGGCCTCACCATCCAGGCAAGTGTGATTGCACTAGTGAGCTCGATTCGGTTGCACCATGATTCGATCAGCAGCTTCTTCAAGTGGAATTAACAGGAAGTTTAACTTGAATTTAAAATGATTCGAGTCATAGTGCGAAATGAAATGCACGGGTCATGAATAACCATAATGAACGCAATAACATAAGCATAATCATATGACATGGTCTCTACTGCACATAATAGCAAGATGACATAAATCCTATTGCAAAGATATATCATGAATGTAATATGCACAAGATTCGTATAACAGTTTAATTCAATTAAGTGCAATAAAAATGAATTTTAGTTGAAGTAGAAGTATTGCTATTGCAAAGCCGTCCTTGCAAATGATTGTTGTGGCTTGCCTTAGTTTAGAGGAGTGTCACAATACTCCTTGTCTTCTCCAAGGCAATAAGAACCTTCCAAAAATATTTGAAAATGCAAAAAGAAAATGTCACATAAAGCCTTTTATTGCACTAGAAAATATCTACAACAAGAAAAAATCTCAAATTTGGCATGCAGAAACCTTGGCTCATAACAAAACTAATTCAAAAAGAATCAACTCATTTGGACCTATGGTTTAGGACATGTTGCTGGTCAAAGTTAGGGTTAAATGTATGGATTTAAACTAAAAATTAAAAAATTCTAGAAGCAGCCACGTCGAAGGCGTATTTTCAGAATACGCCTCCACTTATACCTCTTCGGATGAGAGAGAGAGAGAGAGAGAGAGGTTGGCAGGTGGTGGCCCCTGTCAGGTTTGAGAGAGAGAGGGAAACAAGGAGGGCGGTGCTGTCGCCGGTGGTTCTCCGGCGAGGAGGCCACGATGACCACCGAACACGACGGCTGGGTTGGACGGACGATGTCGGAACGGTCATCTGCAGAGGCGGCAGGCAGCGGAGCTCGTCGGACTTGGAGATCCGGCGTGATTCCGACGAACCAAGAGCACCGTTGTGCTCAGGAGAACAACACAAACTCGAGGGAGCAGGAGAACAAGGATGGAGAGCACCGGAGTAGGAGCACAACTGAAGGGGATCCGCGACCAATTTCGGTGATGCCCGGCGGCAAGAGGCCTGCTCAGCCTTGCCGCACTAGGTAGAGACTCGATTTGTGTCCAAAGAGGAGTTCTGGATAGCTAGAATGGCTCGGGAGAAGCTATATTTATAGACGGCAAGGAGGCCCAGCTCGGGTCTACTGGAGAGGGTCCTGGAGAGGAGAGAGGGAGTGAGAGGAGCTCGGGCTCGACGTGTAGGAGCAGGAGGACGCCACCAACCAAAGTGGAGGGACACGACCAAGTGACAGGCCTCGGGTGGGACATTTTGTTCACGCGGGCGCCTTGTGTCGTCTGTGCTCGCCATGTCCGCATCTGCCGTGCAGGCTGCCGGCGTCGAGAAGCTGTAGAGAGGAGCTAGGTGGAAGCGGGAGAATATGTTGAGTGGCATGTACAAGCTTCGGTTGCGTGAGGTGGGTGAACGGGCGGCGGCAGAGGGTCCCGACACTCAGAGCGCGCCGACCGCTTGTCGAACACCGTGTTACGCACGGTCACCGCATGCACTGGTGCACACGGTATGCCAGGGGCTGCCAGACCATGTTTAGGGTGTTGTCCCTTCGACGCGGTGCTGCAAAGTGCCCTTGGCTTGCCACCTCGACCACTAGACAAGACTTGAGATCACAGATAAGTTTCTAGACAGAAACTTGTGATGGAACTAGAGAGAGCTTTACTAGGAATTAAAGAGTGAAATCTTATGGTTAAGCTTCTGGTAGGAAGGTAGCCATGTGGTAAAAATTTCAGCTCAAGAGGATCAAGTAAAAACACACTTGCTTCATAAAGTGCCCTTATTGTCCAGAAGTGAAAATAATTTCTTGAGCAAAAATTCTCCAAATGACTATGGCATATTTTTGCATGGGAAGGTGAGGCATGATCCAAAGAATATTTGGGAATTTATTGGGAATATTTGGAGATAGAAAAATGAAGGTTGCTTCATAGCAGATTGAGAAAATATTCATTTTTAGAAGGAAAATGAATATTATGCCATTAAATAAAATCATTCCATGGCATTACTTCGGGAGTGATGAAGTCAAGAGATGGTTTAGAGGTGATTGAACCCACTTGGAAGAAAATCAAATGAATTTTCAAGTGGCAAGTCCAAAAGAATTGACTGAAAATTCAAATGCAAACCAAATATTCAATAAATCCAATAAAAAAGGGAAAAAAATCCAGGGTGTCACAAACCTCCCCCCTTAGGATGAATCTGGTGCTCGAGATTCGGTTGCTTAGGAAACAAATCAAGGTATGAAGTCCTTAAGAAGTCATGTGGTGAGATGAACTTCCGTAGCTGAGACATGTGGAAGACATCATGAACTTCAGATAGCTCAGGTGGTAGCTCTAACTGGTAGGCCACAATACCAACTCTTGTCATAACTAGGAATGGGCCAATGCATCTAGGTGTGAGCTTTCCCCGAGTTTGAAACCTCTTAATTCATTTGATGGGGGAGACTCGAAGATATCCATACTTCCCTGGTTTGAAACTGATTTGTCGATGTTTTGAATCAAAATAACTCTTTTGACGTGACTTGGCTATTTGAAGTCTGTCCTGAATTTCCTTTACTTGTTGTTCTGCTTCCATCATCAAATCAGTCCCAAAGATGCGGCTATCTCTGGTCTGACACCAGTTTAGAGGGGTACGTCACTTACGCCCAGATAGAGCCTCATAGGGTGACATCTTGAGACTGGTTTGATTGCTGTTGTTGTAAGAAAATTCTGCATAAGGCAAACTGTCTTCCAAATTCGATCCTTGAGCAGGCGCACAAGCTCGAAGCATGTCTTCAAGGATCTGATTTACTCGCTCTGTCTATCCGTCTATCTGAGGATGATAAGCTGTGCTATATTTCAAAGTTGTTCCCAAAGCTTGGTGAACACGTGCCCAAAATGCTGAGGTAAACAAAGATCCCCAGTCTGAAGTGATAGTTCTGGGGACTCCATGCAGACTGACAATTCTGGACACATATAATTGACCAAGCTGATCTGCCCGATATGTGGTCCATATTCAATGAAATGAGCCACTTTTGTAAGCATGTCAACCACGGCCCATATAGCATTATTCCCTCGGGGTGTTTTGGGCAGTCCCACAATGAAATCCATGCAAATATCATCCCATTTACATTATGGCACGGGTAAAGGTTGTAACAGTCTGGCGGGTTTCTGTGTTCCGCCTTTACTTTGTTACAAATGTCACAGCATGCGACAAAGTATGCAATGTCTTTCTTCATACCATTCCACCAGGATATCTGCCTCAAGTCCTCATACATCTTGATTTCTCTAGGATGAATCGAATATGCAGACTCATGTGCTTCCTTTCATATCTGTTGCTTTAGATCTTCTTGATTTGGTATGCAAATTTGACCACGGAATCGAAGGGTACCTTGCACATCTTTGTGGAAATCTTGAGTCTTTCCTTGCTGCATTCTAACAATCATCTTTGACAGAAATGGATCCTCAACTTGAGCATTGCGAATCTCTTCTTCCAGAGTAGAAGTGACCTCTAAGGAAGCTCCACATGTGACATCACAAATGAGCAAACTGAGCTGAGCTATCTCTTCTTGCAGCTCGGGAGGTAGGAGATCCATCAGCGCATTTACGATGGCTGGTTTGCGACTGAGTGCGTCGGCAACCACGTTAGCCTTTCCCGGTTGGTAATCTATTCCAATATCATAATCCTTGACCAATTAAAGCCATCTTTGTTGCCGAAGATTCAAGTCTGGCTGATTGAAAATGTACTTGAGACTCTTGTGGTAGATGAAGACTTGGCATCTTTTCCGAATGAGATAGTGTCTCCAAATTTTCAAAGCGCGCACCACTTCCAGCAATTCCAAGTCGTGAGTGGGGTAGTTTTCTTCATGCGGCCTTAGTTGTCTGGATGCATATGCCACGACCTTGCCATCTTGCATGAGTACGCATCCTATGGCCCTCCTAGATGCGTCGCAATAAATATTGAAGCTTCGATAAATATCAGGAAGTGTTAATACTGGTGCGGTGGCCAACCGAGAATTCAACTCACTGAAACTTTTCTCACAGGCTTCTGTCCATTCAAATTTTTGATTCTTCTTTAGCAGTTCTGTCATTGTCTTGGCTATCTTTGAGAAGCCTTCAATAAATCGACGGTAGTAGTCGCCGAGACCCAAGAAACTTCAGATTTCTGACACGGTGGTAGGTGCCTTCCAATTTAACACTGTTGTAACCTTGCTTGGGTCCACGGCCACTTCTTGGGCTGATAGAATGTGCCCAAGAAATCCTACTTGCTTGAGCCAGAACTCGCACTTGCTGAAGTTGGCATACAACTGGTGGTCTCGAAGTCGTTGCAACACGGCTCGGAGATGCTGCTTGTGCTCTTCTTCTCCTTTGGAATATATGAGAATGTCGTCGATAAACACCACCAAAAATTTGTCCAAGAAGTCCATGAACACCTTGTTCATCATATGCATGAAGAATGTGGGGGCGTTAGTCAGGCCAAATGACATGACCGTGTACTCATATAGACCATAGCGAGTGGTGAATGCAGTCTTGGGAATGTCTTCCTTCTTGATTTTTAGTTGATGATAACCGGTCTGTATATCAATCTTGGAGAATATCTGGGCTCCACTCAATTAGTCAAACAAGTCATCAATCCTGGGAACCGGGTACTTGTTTTTAATGGTGACATCATTAAGGTTGCGGTAGTCAACACACATCCAGAGACTACCATCCTTCTTGCCCACGAATATAGCAGGTGACCCCCATGGTGAAGAGCTGGGGCGAATGCATCCATTTTGGAGCATCTCATCCAATTGTTTCTAAATTCCACTAACTCGGATGAAGGCATGCGGTAATACTTCTTGTAAATGGGTGCCGTCCCGGGCACAAGATCGATGGAAAATTCAAGCTCATGATCTGGTGGTATTCCTAGCAATTCTTCAGGGAATACATCTGGAAACTCACTGACCACTGGAATCAACTCTATATTTGAGGCAATGGCAGTATAATTTCTTCTTGAGCATGGTTCTGCGAGCAAAGAACTGAGCTGTCTGCCCTGCATGATTTATTAATGTGACTTCCCAAGTTGCACAGTTGATACAAACTTGATGCCTTGTCAGCGAGTCCATTCCCAAAATGACATCCAGCTTTGCAGATTCAATAGACACCAAGGTGATGTGGAAAATAACTCCATGGATTTCTATCTCCAATCCTCGGCATACAACATTTGTTTTGAGCATAGATCCCGGGGATTGTACCACCATGAATATTTCCAAAAGAGTGCAAGGAAGCTTATTCTGGGCAACAAAACTCCGCGAAATAAAAGAATGGGATGCCCCGAAATCGAATAAAATTGTATTAGGTATGTTATTAAAAGGAAATAAACCAATGACCACTTCTGGTGTCTCTTGGGCTTCTTCTGCAGAGAGATGATGAACTTGCCCTTGAATAAGCTTCTGAGCTGGGTAGGATCCCACGTTGTTGACTTGTGGCTTGATAGTTGTAGGTGGCTTGCCATTCTTGGGACACTGTCTTGCATAATGCCAGTCTGACCATAGGAGAAGCAAGCATTGTTTCGCTGACAGTCTTCCTTCACTAGGTGGGTAACCATGTTCTTGACTTGATTCCCTGTTTTATTGTTATTTTGCTGCCAGGTTGGCTTGACCTGAAACTGAGGCTGCTGCCAAGTACGGGCCTTCTGAATAATCTGTCCATTCTTCTTGGGCTCAAACTTGCGTTTGCGGTCTTCATAAGTTGACTTGTGATCATTGGCAAGCTTATGTTCCCTTTCTGCGTGAGAGCCTTGTTCACCAAGTTTCGAAAGTCGGGAAAATTCAGTATACTGAGCATGCATCAGAGAATAGGATTAAGCCCTCCAAGGAACGGTCTATCTTCCTTTCTTCAGTGACCATGTCATGAATGGAATAACGAGCCAAATGCTTGAACTTGTTTAAATATTCACTTACGAACAGGTTCTGTTGTATAAGAGCAAGGATCTCTCTCTACTTGACCTTCATGATGCCGGCAGGAATATGGTACTTGCGAAATTTGTCTTTGAATTTCTCCCAAGTGACCTCGTCTTCAGTAGGACACATAACCTTAGTATTATCCCACCAGATAGCAGCCGGTCCTTCCAGATAATGAGTAGCAACTGGAACCTTGTCGATATCTTCGGTGCGATCAATTTCTAACTTCTTCTCAATTGTTCATAGCCAATCATCTGCTTCCATAGAATCTGATGCTTGACTGAAACTGGGAGGCTTTGTTCACTGAAAATCTGACAACTTGGAGTGATTGCCATTATTGTTATTATTCTATCCAACCATAGTATGCAAACTTCTCAGAAATTCAAGCAAGTCTTGATTCCTCTTTTCTTCCAACATGCGCATAATCTGTTCAGTTGTCGGTGGTTGTGGTGGATGAGGTGGTGGTGGCTGATATGGTTCTGGAGACTGTCGTGCCTGTCTGGCGGATCGACGAATGGAAATATCATAGCCACCGTGACTGCTGCTACCACACCTTATCATCCTATATTTGTTTCCCAATACGAAGCCTCGAGATGAGCAACATCCATAAAGGGAAAGAATGAAACCAAAGTGACAACCCCGAGAAAACAAAGCGAGGAAAACCAAGCCTAATAAAAGTCACCACTTAATTATACATAACCTCCACATCATACAAGGAAATAAAAACATCATGGAAAGTATGACTACTTCATACAACCATACATCTCGACATACTCGTGTACTCGTGAAGGCAATGATCGCACTGGCACTCTGATGATCCTGCAGGGGTCTCCTCGGCCTCGGACTCTGAGTCAGAACTGACAATGTTAACGGAAACCTTCGGAGCAATGGAAAATTTATGATGCTAATGAGACGGATGTCCCTTAGGAGCAAGTGCCGGATGGGTCTAGAGCAAAGGAACGGCAGGAGTAGCGAGAAGTAAAGTCCACTCAGTAGGAGACTTGTCAGGAGTCATGATCGAGGTCTCTGAGTTACTCTGAGGGGTAACTGGAGTGGGTGGAGGGATAGTAACTGGGGTAACTAGAGGAGTGTACTCGAGTGAAGGCGGGGCGAAAGCAGACCGAGCGGCAGCAAGAGCCTCTCGAGTGCGAGTCAGCTCTGAGCCAGGCTGGTGATCAAGAGGTACCCAACTGTTTTGTAACGAGAAAGGTGGTTGGCTGAACGGTCACACTCCGGTGATGACCTCCGCCCTGCGCGCCCGTTGTCTTGGTCTTCTAGCACCGATCACTCAACCTTTTGGGATTGCTTTAGGAATTGGTGGCTGGCCTTGCCCCCTTAGCACGAAAGAGGAAAGCCTCCTCATCCGGGACCGCTGGCATGGCCTTTGGCACCGTTCATCATCACGCACATCACCCAAGTAAAGGCACAGGGCCGCACGACTCTGCTGAGCTGCTCTTGCCTTGTACGCCTCCGAGAGAGGCCTCGGGAGGGAGCCTCGGGAGGTCGCCTCGTGAGAGGGCCTCGTGAGTCTCCTGGTGGCGCCTCAATCCTGCCTAGGGTACCTGCTGACGTGCGCCTCGCGAGGCGAGGGCCTCGCGAGGGGTCTTGCTCGTGAAGCTCACTAGTGGGCCATCCACTTGGCCCAAGATATGTGCTGCGCACTGAGCCGTAGATAGACGGGCCTAGGTACCCCCAGTCCCATGGGCCCGACACCCTCCTCAGTACTATCCTTAGCGGCCTCCTCATCAGCAGCTTTGGCGGCCTCATCGGCGGCGATCTTGCTGGCTTTGCTAGCGGCGTCCTTCACAATCCCCTCAATGGTGTTGCCTATGTCCATGTCATCGGTTGAGGGTGGATCTGCAGAAAATGGTGAGGGGACGGAGTCAAATTTGGGTCAAGTTCAAGAAAACATATAAAATTAAAGAATGGGACTTCTTGACAGAAATGACTTACCGGACTGAGCTTGTCGAGGAGGAACAACTTGTCCTCCGACAACTTCGGTTGTTGTCGCCTGGTTGTCGACAGACCCACTTGTGGGCACATCATCAGTGCGGACAGGCTCGCAAGTGGAGGTCCTTGTCGGAGAGGTGGGTTCCGCCATAGTTGTCAATGGGGGCGTCACGTCGAGATTTGCCTCCGGGCGCTCTTCCTCTTCGTGGCACTCTTCTCCTGCTTCCTTGACATTGCCACCAATGACAACCTCAACGCCAATGCTTGCCAAAGGGAAGGTGGTAGTGGCCTCACACTGGGGGCTGCGATGGGGGCTGATGATCACCACATCCGCGCCGGGCGGCAAGCTCATCGTAGGCTCATCCCCCATTGCGGTCCTAATAGAGACGAGGGTCCTGATCTTTCGATGAGATGATAACTATCGATTTGGTGGATCCGACTTTGACGATCTTACTACAAACGTGCATGATGTTGCACCTTAGCAATCGCTAAACCAATCTCCTGAGGTTACTGACCATGCTGGAAGCACGATCAGCCTTACCACGAAGGTCTATTCCTGCACGCAATCGAAGAACAAGCAAGAATATGATAATGCAATCTGAATATTGTGAATATAGATGAAGCATTGATAAAGATGGGCATCCGAAAGTGGTCTTGGTCTGGTCGTTGAACACAAACAATGTACACGAAGTTGCAATGGCTAACTTTTAACTAAACGAATCCCAAGCAAAAAGCTACTAGATGGATCTACTTATATAGGAGCAAGGGGTGGCGGCCAAGGAGGTGGGAGGACGTCCCAAGGCAGCCTAAAACTAACCCTAGGTCGTACAAGGCCCATGGGGCCAAGTGGAGGTGATGCAACACCTTTGGACTTGTAGTTTGACTCAGATTCTGCTGCGGCGTCAGATTGTTTCGTCAATATCTCAACGCTCTCGACGAATTTGAAGGTGAATCTAATTGGGTTGGAAAGAGCACGGAATCTACTTTCCAACAAAAAAAAGAGTTCTTGACGTTTTGAGTCAGGTATGTCTATGCAGTCCGAAGCTGAGTCCAGAACATGTGGGACTAAAAGTGACGTGAGAGGACTTTTTGAACAGCATCTAAACTTCTCTTTTTCTCTTATCTTCATATGTGGATTGTACAAATGTCCCATACACATGCAATTAGACATGGCACAAAAGTCTGTGAAGTATTTTTGTCCTAGATAACATAAATAAATTATTGCATAGTTTGCATTAGAAATCACCTCACAAATATGCATGTATGCAATATTTTTGGTCGTATCCGAGGTAGTCATGTCCTCATCATCCTCCCCTTCTTCAAAACAAAGCCGTCCTCGGCGTTGCTTGATATGAAATGTGGCTAACAAAAGAGACAAGGTGTACATGTTGTATATGTATATGTCATCCATTTTTACTTCCCTTGGTTTTTGCACATATGACACATGTATACATGAGTAGCTTTCGTAGTTCATAAAATATAAAGCCAAAATATTATCACAAGAAGTAGAAGGCATGAAAATATTGCAACTCAATTTGCACATATAAGTGAAGCTCTTATTCATATCAAAGGATTGACAATGTTCATCATTAAACCATCCCAACATTGGTGAATAAACCTTACTTGCATCAAATTTACATGCTACAACATTCTTAAAGAAGCAAACATGCAATAAGTTATTTGACACAGAATCATCACCAAGATTAGAGGTCATATCAAAATGATTAAACATTGGTTCTTTTACATCAACAATTAATTCAATGGGTGCACTCAAAGTTGTTGATATTTCAGTTGTTTGATCACATGACGCATTCATGACACTAACACCATTCTCTAAAATAGGTGGTGTGCTCAAATCAACAGGTAACTCAACACATGATGCATTCAAGTTAACTAGGCATGCATCATTCTCATGTGAAGTTATATCATCAATACCCTTTACTATTACCTTGTCGCAAAGACATAGCTGATGTAGGTACGGACATGACAATGTAGCATACTGTTGAGATGATGTTGCGCTCACAATCTGAGCTGTGGCTGCTCTAGTAGGTGCAATGGTGGAGGAACCAACCGGTGGTGGTGAGCATGAACTGGAATAGTAGTTGTTGTAGTCACCCAATGCATCCTCCTGTATCTGTCTCTCAAACTGATGAGGACATGACTACCTTGGATACGACCAAAAATATTGCATACATGTATATTTGTGAGGTGATTTCTAATGCAAACTATGCAATAATTTATTTATGTCATCCAAGACAAAAATACTTCACAAACTTTTGTGCCATGTCTAATTGCAGGTGTATGGGACATTTGTACAATCCACATGTGAACATAAGGGAAAAAGAGAAGTTTATGTGCTGTTCAAAAAGTCCTTTCACGTCACTTTTTGGGCCAAGAGAAGATAGAGTCCAAGTCTCTCACGTTCGGGATTCAGATTCGGACTGCACAGACATACCTGACTCAAAACGCCAAGAACTATTTCATACGGACCCTGAATTGGGTGATTCTTTTTTGGTTGGAAAGTAGATTTCATGCTCTTTCTAACCCAATTGGTTTCACCTTCAAATTCATCCGGAGCGTTGAGTTGTCGTCGAAACAATCTGACACTGCAGCAGAATCAGAGTCAAACTACAAGTCCAAAGGTGTTGCATCACCTCCACTTGGGCCCATTGGCCTTGTACAACCTAGGGTTAGTTTTAGGCTGCCTTGGGACGTCCTCCCACCTCCTTGGCCGCCACCCCTTGCTCCTATATAAGTAGATCCATCTAGTAGCTTTTTGCTTGGGTTTTGTTTAGATTAAAAGTTCGCCATAGCTGCAACTTCGCGTACTTCATTTGTGTTCAACGACCAGACAAAGGTGTCACAGAACCCTACCTTCATTAATAAAGCTTTCCTCTTATATTCGCAATATCCAGATTGCAATCTTAGTTTCTTGCTTGTTCTTCGTTTGCTCACAGGAAACAGACCCTCGTGGTCAGGTTGATCGTGCTCCGGCGTGGTCAATAACCCCTTGGAAGTTGGTATAGCGATTGCTAAGGCGCAACGTCTCGCACGTTCGTAGTTGGATCGTCAAGGTCGACTCCCACAGAAAACGAAAGCCACCATCTCATCGAAACATCGGGACACCTTCGCCTCTATCAAGTGGTATCAGTTTTCAGGTTGCTCGGTGAGAATTTCCAGTTATCCCTAGATTAGATTTATTTTCTTACCAATTATCCAAAGAAAATGCCACAAAAAAAGTTAGATCTATTCATCCTTTATCCAAGCCAGTCTGAGCCTTCGCAATTTTCTTTTCAGTGCTTGTATAGTTGAATTATCGATTGCGTGCAGGAATAGACCTTCGTGGTCAGGCTGATCGTGCTTTCAGCATCGTCAGTAACCTCGGGAGATTGGTTTAGCGATGGCTAAGGTGCAACGTCGTGCACATTTGTAGTCGGATCGTCAAAGTCGACTCCACCAAATCGATAGCTATCATCTCATCGAAAGAGCCAGTCTGAGCCTTTGCAATTTTCTTTTCATTGTTTGCATTATTGAATTATCGGTTGCATCGTCGTGTCGAGTTGTTGGTCTTAGTGTCTAGTTCCTTTAGAGTTTTGAGTTCTGTTCACATTAGTCACGCCACCGCTGCATCATTATCCCTTCCGCTGTCCACAACCTCTCATCCGTCAAATTCCACCACGTGCTACCCACCGTTCATTGTCATAATCATAGCTGATGCCGTTCATATCTTCGCTTGATCCAATCTGCATCTTATCTAGTTTGTTTTGGAAAGAGAGAAAAAAAAAGTCAAAAAAAAGAGAAAAAATGTGAGATAAAAAAAAGAGAGAAGAAAAAAAAGCACAAAATTTGGATCTATCTAGACTCAATCTCGTACCTGAATTCGGATTCGAATCTGTTTTGCGCACTGTTCAGTAAAACAGGTGTATCTTCCTCGTACGAAGTCCGTTTTGGCTCCGTGAGTACTCAAATTAAAGCTAGCGAAGAGCCGCATTAAATAGTTGCAGAAGCTAGTTCAATATTTGACACCTCAAAATCGGCTTCTAAATAGGTCTTTTTGCCCTCCAAAGTTCATGAACACAGCTTGTTCCAGTTTTTCAGGCCAGTTTTAGAATTTTTTGACTCCTCATATCAACTCAGAATTGAGTGATTCTCTTTGCATTTGAAAGCTTTAGTCAGTGCCATTCTTGAGAAAAAATTATCAGAAAATTGGCAAAAAAAACTTTTCCAGAGGAAAGTTGGAGAGAAAGTTGTTGGTATATCCTGCTTGGCAGTTATTTCACATCATTATCTTTACTGCTATTGTGGTATTCACTTTTATCTTACTGTCCAGAGCTACTTCATATCCTTTATTGATGCTAGTTGTGCTACGCCGTGACCTCATTAGTGTTCTAGGCTCGCGTCTCTAGTCCGGTCTAGCCTAGGACCAACACAGTACCGTCGTTGAGCGTTTATTCAACATTGCATCTCTGAATTGATTATTGCTAATCTTTTGCTACCAAGTATTTAAGCCTTCCAAGCTCCACATATTTCTACACCGTGTATATGTACGTTCCCCTGGCAATCGCTTTACTCAATCTTCGGAGTTATTTGACACCGCTGGTTGCCTGTCACCACCTGCTGCATTGTAAGAACTTGTAAGATATTGATATTTGCTACATTGTGAGCGTTTTACCACCACATCCTAGTAGTTCATAGGAACATTATTCTTGGATTTTGTTTCTTGTTTTCTACTAACTATGGCAGGTTTCGGAGTTGTTAGTTCTTGGGCTTCATCGATCGTGGGAGATTTGCCATCACCTAAGAAAATACAACAACCGCCACAAGAGGAGCAATTACATCAGAATGCACATAATCAGGTTAATGTTTCCATGCCACCATTTACAGGTCGTTTTAGGCCTTATTTATATATTGAATGGGAGTATGAAATAAATGCTATATTTGCTTCCCATAATTTTGATGAGCGTGGAAAATTTCAAGCTGCGGTTAGTACTTTTAGTAGCTTTGCTTTAGTTTGGCGGAGTGAATATTGTCGGTTAAACCCTGATCTTATACCTACTACTTGGGATGATTTAAAACTTGTCATGAGAGATAGATTCGTTGATGTTTATTATACTCGTGGCATGATTAAAAAATTACAACATTTAAAACAAGGCACTGACACGGTAACAAAATACTATGATGATTTACAAACTACATTATTGCACTCATTTTTAGAAGAAAGTGAAGAAGATTTTATGGATAGATTTTGGGGAGGATTAAACTATGATATTCAAGAGATTCTAATTCATGAAGAGTGTTATCCTATGGACCATTTGTTTCGTCTTGCTTGCAAAGCTGAACAGGAAATAAAACGACGTGTTGGCCACAAGGAGAACAAGCGCACGGTGCACATTCCAAGTGTTGATACAGATGTTTCTTCAACTACTACGCGTACTATGACAACCACATCCGTTGTTGCGAGGACTACATCATCTCCATCATGTGACACATCACCTCCAAGAGTGCCTACATCGTCTGAGTTGATCATAAGAGGTAATGACAAAGGTACAGATTTTCAACTTTCACATGAGAATGATGCATGCCTAGTTAACTTGAATACATCATGTGTTGTGTTACCTATTGATTTGAGCACACCAGCTATTTTAGAGAATTGTGTTACTGTCATGAATGCGTCATGTGATCAAAGAGTTGAAGTATCAACAATTTTGAGTGCACCCAATGAATTAACTATTGATGCAAAAGAAACAATGTTTAATCATTTTGTATGACCTCTAATCTTGGTGATGATTTTGTGTCAAATGACTTATTGCATGTTTGCTTATTTAAGCATGTTGTAGCATGTAAATTTGATGCAAGTAAGGTTTATTCACCAATGTTGGGATGGTTTAATGATGAACATTGTCAATCATTTGATATGAATAAGAGCTTCACTTATATGTGCAAATTGAGTTGCAATATTTTCATGTGTTCTAATACTTGTGATAATATTTTGGCTTTACATTTTATGAACTATGAAAGTTACTCATGTATACATGTGTCATATGTGCAAAAATCAAGGGAAGTAAAAATGGATGACATATACATATACAACATGTACACCTTGTCTCTTTTGTTAGCCACATTTCAGATTAAGCAACGCCGAGGACGGCTTTGTTTTCAAGAAGGGGAGGATGATGAGGACATGACTACCTTGGATACGACCAAAAATATTACATACATGTATATTTGTGAGGTGATTTCTAATGCAAACTATGCAATAATTTATTTATGTCATCCAAGACAAAAATACTTCACAAACTTTTGTGCCATGTCTAATTGCAGGTGTATGGGACATTTGTACAATCCACATGTGAATATAAGGGAAAAAGAGAAGTTTATGTGTTGTTCAAAAATTCCTTTCACGTCACTTTTGGGCCAAGAGAAGATAGAGTCCAAGTCTCTCATGTTCTGTATTCAGATTCGGACTGCACAGACATACCTGACTCAAAACGCCAAGAACTATTTTATACGGACTCCGAATTGGGCGATTCTTTTTTTGTTGGAAAGTAGATTTCGTACTCTTTCTAACCCAATTGGTTTCACCTACAAATTCATCAGGAGCGTTGAATTGTCGTCGAAATAATCTGACGCTGTAGCAGAATCCGAGTCAAACTACAAGTCCAAAGGTGTTGCATCACCTCCACTTGGGCCCATTGGCCTTGTACGACCTAGGGTTAGTTTTAGGCTGCCTTGGGACGTCCTCCCACCTCCTTGGCCGCCACCCCTTGCTCCTATATAAGTAGATCCATCTAGTAGCTTTTTGCTTGGGTTTTTTTTAGATTAAAAGTTCACCATAGCCGCAACTTCGCGTACTTCGTTTGTGTTCAACGACCAGACAAAGGCGTCACAGAACCCCACCTTCATTAATAAAGCTTTCCTCTTATATTCGCAATATCCAGATTGCAATCTTAGTTTCTTGCTTGTTCTTCGTTTGCTCGCAGGAAACAGACCCTCGTGGTCAGGTTGATCGTGCTCCGGCGTGGTTAATAACCCCTTGGAAGTTGGTATAGTGATTGCTAAGGCACGACGTCTCGCACGTTCGTAGTCGGATCGTCAAGGTCGACTCCCACAGAAAACGAAAGCCACCATCTCATCGAAACATCATTCAAAGTGCTTAAATATGCACTAGAAACGCCATTTTGGATCCCTTCACGCACGCATTCATCTCCATGCTTGATCCTGCTCCAGTGTTCATCCCTCTTGTTCATGTTAGACCCTTCATTATTAATCAATATAAATGTATCCAATTTAGGCAGCATCATATTCTCATGAACATTAGAATCATTACCAAGAAACGAAAGTACCTGATAATTTAATTCGCGTGCGCGAGCTCTAGTAATTGGTCCAGTATATGTAACAGTAGGGGCTGTGGGTGTAACAATGGTATTGATGTCCTCATCATCCTCCCCTTCTTGAAATGAAGTCGTCCTCGACGGAAGCTCATTTTCCTCACCCAAATAACGCTTCAAATCTGCAATGTTAAAAGTGGGACTAACCCCAAAATCTGCAGGCAGCTCAAGTTTGTATACGCTATCATTTATTTTCTCTAACACCTTAAAAGGACCATCAGCACGTGGCATTAGCTTTGACTTGCGTAAATCCGGAAACCTATCCTTACGCAAATGTAACCAAACAAGATCTCCAGGTGCAAAGACAACATGTTTTCTACCCTTATCTCCAGCAAGTTTATTGATAGCATTCATGCGCTCAATATTTTCCTTAGTTAACTCATGCATTTTGAAGATCAATTCAGCACATTGTTTAGCATCAAAATTAACATGCATTTTGAAGATCAATTCAGCACATTGTTTAGCATCAAAATTAACCTTCTCCGAAGATGGAAGAGGCAACAAATCAATGGGTGCACGAGGTAGGAAACCATACACAATTTCAAAAGGGCACATCTTAGTAGTAGAAAGCAATGAACGATTATAAGCAAATTCAATATGAGGCAGGCATTCTTCCCACATTTTCTTATTATTCTTCAAAACAGCCCTAAGCATAGTAGACAATGTTCTATTGACTACTTCAGTTTGTCCATCAGTTTGGGGGTGACAAGTAGTACTAAAAAGCAGTTTAGTCCCCAACTTAGCCCATAAACATCTCCAAAAGTGGCTAAGAAATTTAGTATCACGATCTGAAACAATAGTATTTGGCACACCATGCAAGCGAATAATTTCACGAAAGAACAAATCAGCAACATTAGCAACATCATCGGTTTTATGACATGGTATGAAGTGTGCCATTTTCGAAAATCTATCCACGACAACAAATATGCTATCCATCCCCTTCTTTGTTCGAGGTAAACCTAAAACAAAGTCCATAGATATATCCTCCCAAGGAGCACTAGGTATAGGGAAATGCATATATAAACCATGAGGATTGAGTCGTGACTTAGCTTTTTGACATGTAGTGCAGCGAGCAACAAAACGCTCAACATCTTGTCTCATCTTTGGCCAAAAGAAATGTGTAGCAAGTACATCTTCCGTCTTCTTCACGCCAAATTGTCCCATTAATCCTCCTCCATGCGCCTCCTGCAACAACAAAAGACGAACGGAGCTAGCTGGAATGCATAGCTTGTTAGCACAAAACACAAATCCAACGTTAACAACGAACTTGTTCCATGTTCTCCCTTCTTTACAATTCTGCAATACATCTTTAAATTCAGCATCATGCACATATTGATCTTTGATGGTCTCCAAACCAAATATTTTAAAGTCAAGTTGTGAAAGCATAGTATAACGACGAGACAATGCATCAGCAATAACATTTTCTTTACCCTTCTTGTGTTTAATGACATAAGGGAAAGTCTCAATGAATTCAACCCATTTAGCATGTCTACGGTTTAGTTTTGCTTGACTTTTAATATGTTTCAAAGATTCATGATCAGAATGAATAACAAATTCTTTGGGCCATAAATAATGTTGCCATGTTTCCAAAGTCCGAACAAGAGCATATAATTCCTTATCATAAATAGAGTAATTCAGACTAGGCCCACTCAATTTTTCAGAAAAGTATGCAACAGGTTTGCCATCTTGTAATAACACACCTCCTAATCCAATTCCACTAGCATCACATTCAAGCTCAAAAGTCTTATTAAAATCAGGAAGTTGGAGTAAAGGAGCATGTGTTAACTTATCTTTCAACACCGTGAAGGCTTCTTCCTGTGCGGTACCCCAAACAAAAGGCACATCCTTCTTTGTAAGCTCGTTGAGAGGTGCAGCAATGGTACTGAAATCTCTCACAAAACGCCTATAGAAACCAGCGAGGCCAAGGAAACTCCTCACTTGTGTGACCGTTTTGGGCTGCGGCCAACTCTCAATAGCTTCAATCTTGGCTTTATCAACTTCAATTCCCTGTGGAGTAACAACATAGCCAAGAAAAGATACTCGGTCGGTGCAAAAGGTGCACTTCCCAAGGTTACCAAACAAACGTGCATCACGTAGAGCAATAAAAACAACACGTAAATGTTCCAAATGTTCCTCCAAAGATCTGCTATAAATCAATATATTATCAAAGTAAACTACCACAAATCGTCCAATGAAAGCACGTAAAACTTCGTTCATTAATCTCATGAAAGTACTAGGTGCATTAGTTAACCCAAAAGGCATGACTAACCACTCATATAAACCGAACTTAGTTTTAAATGCTGTTTTCCATTCATCTCCCAATTTCATACGAATTTGATGGTATCCACTACGCAAATCAACTTTGGAGAATATTGTAGAGCCACTCAATTCATCAAGCATATCATCTAGCCTAGGAATAGGATGACGATATGATGAGGACATCAATACCATTGTTACACCCACAACCCCTGCTTCTATACATACTGGACCAATTACTAGAGCTCGCGCACGCCAATTAAAATATCAGGTACTTTCGTTTCTTGGTAATGATTCTAAAGTTCATGAGAATATGATGCTGCCTAAATTGGATACATTTGTTTTGCTTACAAATGAAGGGCCTAGCTTGGACAAGAAAGAGGAACCTTGGAGCAAGTTCAAGCATGGAGATGATGGCATGCACAAGGGGAACAAGAACGGAGTTACAAGTGATGATTTCAGGACTTTGAAGCCACCATAATGGGTGCAGGAAGCCTTGGACGAAATATACAAGATGTCACTTCATAAATTTCGTCCAGAGGCTATTATAGGTGCTGCGTCACCTTATTATTGGGCCAGGCCCATGTAATTTCGAAATACTTGAGTATAGGCTGTTTTTAGAGTCCGTATGTGTGGGGAAACAAGAGATAGGGTTGGTTTCGGACCCCTCCTTCAAGGGCCACGAAATCCCCTCCTCTTCCTCCATATATACAGCCCTTAGGGCACCGTTTAGACTTTGGGTTTTGTTTAGATTAAAAGTTCGCCATAGCTGCAACTTCGCGTACTTCGTTTGTGTTCAACGACCAGACCAAGACGTCACAGAACCCCACCTTGATCAATAAAGCTTTCATCTTATATTCGCAATATCCAGATTGCAAATCTTAGTTTCTTGCTTGTTCTTCGTTTGCTTGCAGGAGATAGACCCTCGTGGTCAGGTTGATTGTGCTCCGGCGTGGTCAATAACCTCTCGGAGTTGGTTTAGCGATTGCTAAGGCGTGACGTCCTCGCACGTTCGTAGTCGGATCGTCAAAGTCTACTCCACCAAAAACGATAGCTATCATCTCATCGAAAGATCGGGACACCCTCGCCTCTATCATAAGCTCGTTGAGAGGTGCAGCAATGGTACTGAAATCTCTCACAAAACGCCTATAGAAACCAGCGAGGCCAAGGAAACTCCTCACTTGTGTGACCGTTTTGGGCTGCGGCCAACTCTCAATAGCTTCAATCTTGGCTTTATCAACTTCAATTCCCTGTGGAGTAACAACATAGCCAAGAAAAGATACTCGGTCGGTGCAAAAGGTGCACTTCCCAAGGTTACCAAACAAACGTGCATCACGTAGAGCAATAAAAACAGCACGTAAATGTTCCAAATGTTCCTCCAAAGATCTGCTATAAATCAATATATCATCAAAGTAAACTACCACAAATCGTCCAATGAAAGCACGTAAAACTTCGTTCATTAATCTCATGAAAGTACTAGGTGCATTAGTTAACCCAAAAGGCATGACTAACCACTCATATAAACCGAACTTAGTTTTAAATGTTGTTTTCCATTCATCTCCCAATTTCATACGAATTTGATGGTATCCACTACGCAAATCAACTTTGGAGAATATTGTAGAGCCACTCAATTCATCAAGCATATCATCTAGCCTAGGATTAGGATGACGATAACAAATAGTAATATTATTAATGCCTCTACAATCAACACACATACGCGACGTACCATCCTTGTTTGGCACTAGTATAATAGGAACAGCACAAGGACTAAGAGATTCGCGTATATAACCTTTGTCGAGCATGATGAGGACATCAATACCATTGTTACACCCACAGCCCCTGCTGCTATACATACTGGACCAATTACTAGAGCTCGCGCACGCCAATTAAATTATCAGGTACTTTTTTTTCTTGGTAATGATTCTAATGTTCATGAGAATATGATGCTACCTAAATTGGATACATTTGTTTTGCTTACAAATGAAGGGCCTAGCTTGGACAAGAAAGAGGAACCTTGGAGCAAGTTCAAGCATGGAGATGATGGCATGCGCAAGGGGAACAAGAACGGAGTTACAAGTGATGATTTCAGGACTTTGAAGCCACCATAATGAGTGCAGGAAGCCTTGGACGAAATATACAAGATGCCACTTGATAAATTTCGTCCAGAGGCTATTATAGGTGCTGCGTCACCTTATTATTGGGACAGGCCCATGTAATTTCGAAATACTTGAGTATAGGCTGTTTTTAGAGTCCGTATGTGTGGGGAAACAAGAGATAGGGTTGGTTTCGGAACCCTCCTTCAAGGGCCACGAAATCTCCCCCTCTTCCTCCATATATACAAACCTTAGGGCAACGTTTAGACTTTGGGTTTTGTTTAGATTAAAAGTTCGCCATAGCTGCAACTTCGCGTACTTCGTTTGTGTTCAACGACCAGACCAAGACGTCACAGAACCCCACCTTGATCAATAAAGCTTTCATCTTATATTCGCAATATCCAGATTGCAAATCGTAGTTTCTTGCTTGTTCTTCGTTTGCTTGCAGGAGATAGACCCTCGTGGTCAGGTTGATTGTGCTCCGGCGTGGTCAATAGCCTCTCGGAGTTGGTTTAGCGATTGCTAAGGCGCGACGTCCTCGCACGTTCGTAGTCGGATCGTCAAAGTCTACTCCACCAAAAACGATAGCTATCAACTCATCGAAAGATCGGGACACCCTCGCCTCTATCAAGTGGTATCAGAGTTCCAGGTTACTCGGTGAGATTTACAGTTTTTCGTAGTTTAGATCGAGTCTGTTCTTCATACCTACAGTCCAGGAAAAAGCCAAAAAAAAATTTAGGGTTAGTTCATCATATCCAAACCAATCTGAGCCATTGCATAATCTTTTCTGTATTTGCTTTGTTGAATTTGCGGTTGCATCGTCGTGTCAAGTTGCTGGTCTTAGCGTCTAGTTCTTTAGAGTTTCGAGTTCTGTTCACAAGTTGTCACGCCGCCGCCGCACCATCATCATCGCCCCTACCATATACCACCACAGCTTATCTGCTATTTCTCTGAGTCCATATACCACCACCGATCCGAGTCCATATACCACCACTAATCCGAGCCCACATATACTACCGTCATATACCATCACCTGTCCGAGTTCCACCAGATTCATCTCCGCCACCAATCCTAGTCCGAGTCCAGTATTTATTCCTTTATTTTCGAGTTCCAGATCACGCGATACTACGAGTCGTGAACAAGTCGGATTCCCCAATTTTCGTGCTACCCGCAGAAGAAAAATAGTTCCAGTTTCAAAAAAAAAAAATTTGGCTAGGCAGTTTTTAGACCATTTGTAGACTTTTTCGAAAAAAAATTGTTGCGGAGCAAAAAAAAAGTGCAAAAAAAAAGAAAAAAAATTCAGAGAGTGTGCTCCTCCCTTGTTTACGTGCAGCGCCGTGATTTTTGTTAGTGTTCTAGGCTCGCGTCTATAGCACGGTCTAGCCTAGGACCAGCACAGTACCGTCATTGAGAGTTTATTCAACATTGCATCTCTGAATTGATTATTGCTGACCCTTTTTGCTACCATATCATAAGCCTTCCCAGCTCCACATACATCTACATCGTGCGTTTGACACCACCTGGCAATCGCTCTGTCCAAGCTCTGAGAGTTTTGACTACAAAGGTTGCCGATCACCACCTGCTGCTGGGTAAGAACTGGTAAGAATTTGAGATTTGCTTAACGGATTTGTGACACCACACCACACCACCACCACTTTCTAGTAGTCTGTAGGATCATATTCTTGTGTGTTTCTATTGCTGCTAACCATGGCAGGATCACAAGCCGACGAGATTGACTGGGAGAACATGACGAACAAGGAGTTGCATGATAAATTTCAGCAAATGATGAGTGGCCAGGTGGGAGATGTGCTAAACAGATTTTAAGAGGCCATGGAGAAGATAGATGGCATGGAGAAGTCGTTCGAGACAAAGCTGGATAACAAGTTTAATGAATTGCTCACGCGTCTTCCCCAACCACCACCGGCTGCACCTGTTGCACCTCTGCAACGACAACAACAACGCCCCCTTCCAAATCAGTTCGGACGAGCGAAGCGTGTTCCTTTTGAGGATGGCCAAACTTCTGGTGCTGCTGTACCTACTGTTGATGCTTCTTTGGCTCCTGCTCCTGCTGCTGCTGGTGCCGAGGAGGAGGACGATTACGCGGGCGATTATGAGGATGAGGTTGATTAAAATCATAACTACGTGCAACCACCAGCACCAGGTCGTCCACATGCAAATAATCGCAATGGTAGGCCTGCACCACCACTTCAGGTACGAGATCATGACCATCTTCCAAAATTAAAATTGAATATTCCACCATTCGAGGGTAGATATGTTCCTGATATATATCTTACTTGGGAGTTAGAAACTGAACAACGTTTTACATGTTTACAATATCCCGAGGAACGACGTGTTGCTGCTGCTGTTTGTGCTTTCACTAGTTTTGCATGTGTATGGTGGTCTGAACATTGTAGATTATATCCTATTCCAGCTACGTGGGCTGCTTTGAAAACTTCTATGCGTACTCGTTGGGTTCCACCATATTATCAACGTGAATTACTTCAAAAATTGCAGCGCTTAAGACAAGGAAAAAATTCTGTAGAAGAATATTATCAGGAATTACAAACTGGCATGATTAGATGTGGTATTGTTGAGGAGAATGAAGCTATGCTTGCACGTTTCATGGGTGGATTAAATAGAGAGATTCAGACCATTCTAGAGTATAAGGAGTATAATAATATCACTTGTTTATTCCATCTTGCTTGTAAAGCTGAACGTGAAGTGCAGGATCGACAGGCATTGGCGCGAACTAATTTTTCTGCAGGTCGATCTTCATCATGGACACCGCGTGCCTCCTCTACTCCCACACGTCCTACTGCGGCACCACTGACTTCAGCCACCAATTCCAACCGAGATACAAGAAAACAGGCACCACCACCACCATCTGCCAAGAGTACACCTTCTGGGCCTGCCCAGAGCTCTTCTTCATCTATGGCATCAACAGGGCACACACATGATATTATTTGTCGTCGTTGTAAGGGAAGAGGTCATTATGCGAGAGAATGCCAATCTCCGCGTGTTATGATTGCTACTGAGGATGGTGGGTATGAGTCCGCTAGTGACTATGATGAGGAGACTTTGGCTCTTATTACAAGTGAAGAACACGGTGGAGATGATTCTGATCATGAGACGCAATACATGGCTCCTGAAGACGCTGACAGGTATGAATGTTTAGTTGCTCAATGTGTTTTGAGTGTGCAGGTCACACAAGCTGAGCAAAATCAGAGGCATAATTTGTTCAATACAAAGGGAGTTGTGAAGGAATGTTCTGTTCGCGTTATCATAGATGGAGGGAGCTGCAACAACTTGGCTAGCATGGAGATGGTGGAGAAGCTATCTCTCACCACAAGACCACATCCACATCCTTACTATATCCAATGGTTCAACAACAGCGGCAAGGTTAAGGTAACACGTACTGTTCGTGTGCATTTTAGTATCTCTACATATGCTAATTATGTTGATTGTGATGTGGTACCCACGCAAGCATGTTCATTATTACTTGGTAGACCATGGCAATTTGATAAAAATTCTGTACACCATGGTAGAAACAATCAGTATACTCTTGTTCATAAGGATAAACATATTACTTTGCTTCCTATGACTCCTGATTCTATTTTGAAAGATGATATTAATAGAGCTAGTAAAGCAAAACAGGAGAAAAATAAGAGTGAAAATCAGATTGTGGCAAAAGAATTTGAGCAACAAATGAAGCATAATAATAAACCATCTAGTGTTGCTTCTGAAATTAAATTGAAAAGTGCATGCTTACTTGCCACCAAATCTGATATTGATGAGCTAGATTTCAGCAATTCTGTTTGCTATGCTTTTGTGTGCAAAGAGGCGTTATTTTCATTCGAGGACGTGCCTTCCTCTTTGCCTCCTGCGGTCACTAACATTTTGCAGGAGTTTGCTGACGTCTTTCCACAAGACGTGCCACCGGGATTACCACCTATTCGCGGGATTGAGCATCAGATTGACTTAATTCCCGGTGCTTCGTTGCCAAACCGTGCGCCATACCGTACCAATCCAGAGGAGACGAAGGAGATTATGCGTCAAGTACAGGAGCTGGTCGACTAAGGTTATATACGCGAATCTCTTAGTCCTTGTGCTGTTCCTATTATACTAGTCCCAAAAAAGGATGGTACGTCGCGTATGTGTGTTGATTGTAGAGGCATTAATAATATTACTATTCGTTATCGTCATCCTATTCCTAGGCTAGATGATATGCTTGATGAATTGAGTGGCTCTACAATATTCTCCAAAGTTGATTTGCATAGTGGATACCATCAAATTCGTATGAAATTGGGAGATGAATGGAAAACAACATTTAAAACTAAGTTCGGTTTATATGAGTGGTTAGTCATGCTTTTGGGTTAACTAATGCACCTAGTACTTTCATGAGATTAATGAACGAAGTTTTACGTGCTTTCATTGGACGATTTGTGGTAGTTTACTTTGATGATATATTGATTTATAGCAGATCTTTGGAGGAACATTTGGAACATTTACGTGCTATTTTTATTGCTCTACGTGATGCACGTTTGTTTGGTAACCTTGGGAAGTGCACCTTTTGCACCGACCGAGTATCTTTTCTTGGCTATGTTGTTACTCCACAGGGAATTGAAGTTGATAAAGCCAAGATTGAAGCTATTGAGAGTTGGCCGCAGCCCAAAACGGTCACACAAGTGAGGAGTTTCCTTGGCCTCGCTGGTTTCTATAGGCGTTTTGTGAGAGATTTCAGTACCATTGCTGCACCTCTCAACGAGCTTACAAAGAAGGATGTGCCTTTTGTTTGGGGTACCGCACAGGAAGAAGCCTTCACGGTGTTGAAAGATAAGTTAACACATGCTCCTTTACTCCAACTTCCTGATTTTAATAAGACTTTTGAGCTTGAATGTGATGCTAGTGGAATTGGATTAGGAGGTGTGTTATTACAAGATGGCAAACTTGTTGCATATTTTTCTGAAAAATTGAGTGGGCCTAGTCTGAATTACTCTACTTATGATAAGGAATTATATGCTCTTGTTCGGACTTTGGAAACATGGCAACATTATTTATGGCCCAAAGAATTTGTTATTCATTCTGATCATGAATCTTTGAAACATATTAAAAGTCAAGCCAAACTGAACCGTAGACATGCTAAATGGGTTGAATTCATTGAGACTTTCCCTTATGTCATTAAACACAAGAAGGGTAAAGAAAATGTTATTGCTGATGCATTGTCTCGTCGTTATACTATGCTTTCACAACTTGACTTTAAAATATTTGGTTTGGAGACCATCAAAGATCAATATGTGCATGATGCTGAATTTAAAGATGTATTGCAGAATTGTAAAGAAGGGAGAACATGGAACAAGTTCGTCGTTAACGATGGATTTGTGTTTCGTGCTAACAAGCTATGCATTCCAGCTAGCTCCGTTCGTCTTTTGTTGTTGCAGGCGGCACATGGAGGAGGATTAATGGGACACTTTGGCGTAAAGAAGACAGAGGATGTACTTGCTACACATTTCTTTTGGCCAAAGATGAGACGGGATGTTGAGCGCTTTGTTGCTCGCTGCACTACATGTCAAAAAGCTAAGTCACGACTCAATCCTCATGGTTTATATATGCCTTTGCCTGTACCTAGTGTTTCATTGGAGGATATATCTATGGACTTTGTTTTGGGTTTACCTCGAATAAAGAAGGGGAGGGATAGCATATTTGTTGTCGTGGATAGGTTCTCGAAAATGGCACACTTTATACCATGTCATAAAAGCGATGATGCTGCTAATGTTGCTGATTTGTTCTTTCGTGAAATTATTCGCTTGCATGGTGTGCCAAATACTATTGTTTCAGATCATGATACCAAATTTCTTAGCCACTTTTGGAGATGTTTATGGGCTAAGTTGGGGACTAAACTGCTTTTTAGTACTACTTGTCACCCCCAAACTGATGGACAAATTGAAGTAGTCAATAGAACTTTGTCTACTATGCTTAGGGCTGTTTTGAAGAATAACAAGAAAATGTGGGAAGAATGCCTGCCTCATATTGAATTTGCATATAATCGTTCGTTGCATTCTACTACTAAGATGTGCCCTTTTGAAATTGTATATGGTTTCCTACCTCGTGCACCTATTGATTTGTTGCCTCTTCCATCTTCGGAGAAGGTTCATTTTGATGCTAAACAACGTGCTGAATTGATCTTAAAAATGCATGAGTTAACTAAGGAAAACATTGAGCGTATGAATGCTAAATATAAACTTGCTGGAGATAAGGGTAGAAAACATGTTGTGTTTGCACCTGGAGATCTTGTTTGGTTACATTTGTGTAAGGATAGATTTCCTGATTTGCGCAAATCAAAGCTAATGCCACGTGCTGATGGTCCTTTTAAGGTGTTAGAGAAAATAAATGATAATGCATATAAACTTGAGCTGCCTGTAGATTTTGGGGTTAGTCCCACTTTTAACATTGCAGATTTGAAGCCTTATTTGGGTGAGGAAGATGAGCTTCCATCGAGGACGACTTCATTTCAAGAAGGGGAGGATGATGAGGACATCAATACCATTGTTACACCCACAGCCCCTGCTGCTATACATACTGGACCAATTACTAGAGCTCGCGCACGCCAAATAAATTATCAGGTACTTTTGTTTCTTGGTAATGATTCTAATGTTCATGAGAATATGATGCTGCCTAAATTGGATACATTTGTTTTGCTTACAAATGAAGGGCCTAGCTTGGACAAGAAAGAGGAACCTTGGAGCAAGTTCAAGCATGGAGATGATGGCATGCGCAAGGGGAACAAGAACGGAGTTACAAGTGATGATTTCAGGACTTTGAAGCCACCATAATGAGTGTAGGAAGCCTTGGACGAAATATACAAGATGCCACTTCATAAATTTCGTCCAGAGGCTATTATAGGTGCTGCGTCACCTTATTATTGGGCCAGGCCCATGTAATTTCGAAATACTTGAGTATAGGCTGTTTTTAGAGTCCGTATGTGTGGGAAACAAGAGATAGGGTTGGTTTCGGACCCCTCCTTCAAGGGCCATGAAATCCTCCCCTCTTCCTCCATATATACAGCCCTTAGGGCACCGTTTAGACTTTGGGTTTTGTTTAGATTAAAAGTTCGCCATAGCTGCAACTTCGCGTACTTCGTTTGTGTTCAACGACCAGACCAAGACGTCACTGTACCCCACCTTGATCAATAAAGCTTTCATCTTATATTCGCAATATCCAGATTGCAAATCTTAGTTTCTTGCTTGTTCTTCTTTTGCTTGCAGGAGATAGACCCTTGTGGTCAGGTTGATTGTGCTCCGGCGTGGTCAATAACCTCTCGGAGTTGGTTTAGCGATTGCTAAGGCGCGACGTCCTCGCACGTTCGTAGTCGGATCGTCAAAGTCTACTCCACCAAAAACGATAGCTATCATCTCATCGAAAGATCGGGACACCCTCGCCTCTATCAGAGCAGCTCCTGTAGTTGACGCATAATCTCCTTCGTCTCCTCTGGATTGGTACGGTATGGCGCACGGTTTGGCAACGAAGCACCGGGAATTAAGTCAATCTGATGCTCAATCCCGTGAATAGGTGGTAATCCCGGTGGCACGTCTTGTGGAAAGACGTCAGCGAACTCCTCCAAAATGTTAGTGACAGCAGGAGGCAAAGTGGAAGGCACGTCTTCGAATGAAAATAATGCCTCTTAGCACACAAAAGCATAACAAACAAATTTTCTTAAATCTAGCTCATCAATATCAGATTTGGTGGCAAGTAAACATGCATTTTTCAATTTAATTTCAGAAGCAACACTAGATGGTTTATTATTAGGCTTCATTTGTTGCTCAAATTCTTTTGCCACAATCTGATTTTCACTCTTATTTTTCTCCTGTTTTGCTTTACTAGCTCTATTAATATCATCTTTCAAAATAGAATCAGGAGTCATAGGAAGCAAAGTAATATGTTTATCCTTATGAACAAGAGTATACTGATTGTTTCTACCATGGTGTACAGAATTTTTATCAAATTGCCATGGTCTACCAAGTAATAATGAACATGCTTGCATGGGTACCACATCACAATCAACATAATCAGCATATGTAGACATACTAAAATGCACACGAACAGTACGTGTTACCTTAACCTTGCCGCTGTTGTTGAACCATTGGATATAGTAAGGATGTGGATGTGGTCTTGTGGTGAGAGATAGCTTCTCCACCATCTCCATGCTAGCCAAGTTGTTGCAGCTCCCTCCATCTATGATGACGCGAACAGAACGTTCCTTCACAACTCCCTTTGTATGGAACAAATTATGCCTCTGATTTTGCTCAGCTTGTGTGACCTGCACACTCAAAACACGTTGAGCAACTAAACATTCATACCTGTCAGCATCTTCAGGAGCCATGTATTGCGTGTCATGATCAGAATCATCTCCACCGTGTTCTTCACTTGTAATAAGAGCCAAACACTCCTCGTCATAGTCACTAGCGGACTCATACCCACCATCCTCAGTAGCAATCATAACACGCGGAGATTGGCATTCTCTCGCATAATGACCTCTTCCCTTACAACGACGACAAATAATATCATGTGTGTGCCCTGTTGATGCCATAGATGATGAAGGTGTGCTCTTGGCAGATGGTGGTGGTGGTGCCTGTTTTCTTGTATCTCGGTTGGAATTGGCGGCTGAAGTCAGTGGTGCTGCAGTAGGACGTGTGGGAGTAGAGGAGGCACGCGGTATCCATGATGAAGATCGACCTGCAGAAAAATTAGTTCGCGCCAATGCCTGTCGATCCTGCACTTCACGTTCAGCTTTACAAGCAAGATGGAATAAACGAGTGATATTATTATACTCCTTATACTCTAGAATGGTCTGAATCTCTCTATTTAATCCACCCATGAAACGTGCAAGCATAGCTTCATTCTCCTCAACAATACCACATCTAATCATGCCAGTTTGTAATTCCTGATAATATTCTTGATAGAGGCGAGGGTGTCCCGATCTTTCGATGAGATGATAGCTATCGTTTTTGGTGGAGTAGACTTTGACGATCCGACTACGAACGTGCGAGGACATCGCGCCTTAGCAATCGCTAAACCAACTCCGAGAGGTTATTGACCACACCGGAGCACAATCAACCTGACCTCGAGGGTCTATCTCCTACAAGCAAACGAAGAACAAGCAAGAAACTAAGATTTACAATCTAGATATTGCGAATATAAGATGAAAGCTTTATTGATCAAGGTGGGGTTCTGTGACGTCTTGGTCTGGTCGTTGAACACAAACGAAGTACACGAAGTTGCAGCTATGGCGAACTTTAAATTTAAACAAAACCCAAAGTCTAAACGGTGCCCTAAGGGCTGTATATATGGAGGAAGAGGGGGGGGGGAATTTCGTGGCCCTTGAAGGAGGGGTCCGAAACCAACCCTATCTCTTGTTTCCCCACACATACGGACTCTAAAAACTGCCTATACTCAAGTATTTCGATATTACATGGGTCTGGCCCAATAATAAGGTGACGCAACACCTATAATAGCCTCTGGACGAAATTTATGAAGTGGCATATTGTATATTTCGTCCAAGGCTTCATGCACTCATTATGGTGGCTTCAAAGTCCTGAAATCATCACTTGTAACTCCGTTCTTGTTTCCCGTGCGCATGCCATCATCTCCATGCTTGAACTTGCTCCAATGGTCCTCTTTCTTGTCCAAGCTAGGCCCTTCATTCGTAAGCAAAACAAATGTATCCACTTTAGGCAGCATCATATTCTCATGAACATTAGAATCATTACCAAGAAACGAAAGTACCTGATAATTTAATTGGCGTGCGCGAGCTCTAGTAATTGGTCCAGTATGTATAGCAGCAGGGGCTGTGGGTGTAACAATGGTATTGATGTCCTCATCATCCTCCCCTTCTTGAAATGAAGTCGTCCTCGACGGAAGCTCATCTTCCTCACCCAAATAAGGCTTCAAATCTGCAATGTTAAAAGTGGGACTAACCCCAAAATCTGCAGGCAGCTCAAGTTTATATGCATTATCATTTATTTTCTCTAACACCTTAAAAGGACCATCAGCACGTGGCATTAGCTTTGATTTGCGCAAATCAGGAAATCTATCCTTACGCAAATGTAACCAAACAAGATCTCCAGGTGCAAACACAACATGTTTTCTACCCTTATCTCCAGCAAGTTTATATTTAGCATTCATACGCTCAATGTTCTCCTTAGTTAACTCATGCATTTTTTGATGAGGACATCAATACCATTGTTACACCCACAGCCCCTGCTTCTATACATACTGGACCAATTACTAGAGCTCACGCACGCCAATTAAAATATCAGGTACTTTCGTTTCTTGGTAATGATTCTAAAGTTCATGAGAATATGATGCTGCCTAAATTGGATACATTTGTTTTGCTTACAAATGAAGGGCCTAGCTTGGACAAGAAAGAGGAACCTTGGAGCAAGTTCAAGCATGGAGATGATGGCATGCACAAGGGGAACAAGAACGGAGTTACAAGTGATGATTTCAGGACTTTGAAGCCACCATAATGAGTGCAGGAAGCCTTGGACGAAATATACAAGATGCCACTTCATAAATTTCGTCCAGAGGCTATTATAGGTGCTGCGTCACCTTATTATTGGGCCAGTCCCATGTAATTTCGAAATACTTGAGTATAGGCTGTTTTTAGAGTCCGTATGTGTGGGGAAACAAGAGATAGGGTTGGTTTCGGACCCCTCCTTCAAGGGCCACGAAATCCCCTCCTCTTCCTTCATATATACAGCCCTTAGGGCACCGTTTAGACTTTGGGTTTTGTTTAGATTAAAAGTTCGCCATAGCTGCAACTTCGCGTACTTCGTTTGTGTTCAACGACCAGACCAAGACGTCACAGAACCCCACCTTGATCAATAAAGCTTTCATCTTATATTCGCGATATCCATATTGCAAATCTTAGTTTCTTGCTTGTTCTTCGTTTGCTTGCAAGAGATAGACCCTCGTGGTCAGGTTGATTGTGCTCCGGCGTGGTCAATAACCTCTCGGAGTTGGTTTAGCGATTGCTAAGGCGCGACGTCCTCGCACGTTCGTAGTCGGATCGTCAAAGTCTACTCCACCAAAAATGATAGCTATCATCTCATCGAAAGATTGGGACACCCTCGCCTCTATCAAGTGGTATCAGATTTCCAGGTTGCTCGGTGAGATTTTACAGTTTTTCGTAGTTTAGATTGAGTCTGTTCTTCATACCTACAGTCCACGAAAAAAAAAGAGCGCAAAAAAAAAATTCTGGAGACCCCTGGGTAGTTTTTAGGCCAAAATTTCGGCAGTCAAAAATATTTTTTCCCTATCCTATTTTTAGGTCCCAGGGAGCGTTTTGAGACACTCGCCATCATAGTGATTTTTTGTCGCACTTTTTCGTCATCGCTGCCCTGATTACTGAAAAAAAAATGTCAAATTTTTTTTTCGTGCCAATCGTGATAGTTTGACTTGGGAAGAGTTTTGAGACACTCGCCATTATAGTGATTTTTTGCAAAAAAAACGAAAAAAAAAATTTAGAGTGTGCTCTTCCCTTGTTTATGTGCCGCGCCGTGATTTTGTTAGTGTTCTAGGCTCGCGTCTCTAGTACGGTCTAGCCTAGGACCAGCACAGTACCATCGTTGAGCGTTTATTCAACTTTGCATCTCTAAATTGATTATTGCTGACCCTTTTGGCTACCATATCATAAGCCTTCCCAGCTCCACATACATCTACATCGTGCGTTTGACACCACCTGGCAATCGCTCTATCCAAGCTTTGTGAGTTTTGACTACACCGGTTGCCGATCACCACCTGCTGCTGGGTAAGAACTGGTAAGCATTTGAGATTCGCTTGACGGTTTTGTGATACACCACCACCACCACTTCCTAGTAGTCTGTAGGATCATATTCTTGTGTGTTTCTATTGCTGCTAACCATGGCAGGATCACAAGCCGATGAGACTGATTGGTAGAACATGACGAACAAACAGCTACATGATAAATTTCAGCAAATGATGAGTGGACAGGTGCAAGATGTGCTAAACAGATTTGAAGAGGCCATGGAGAAGATAGATGGAATTGAGAAGACGTTCGAAACAAAGCTCGATAACAAGTTTAATGAATTGCTCGCGCGTCTTCCACAACCACCGCCGGCTGCACCTGTCTCACCTCTACAACAACAACAACGTCGCCTTCCAAATCAAGTGGGACGAGCACAGCGCGTTCCCCTTGAGCCTGGTCAAACTTCTGGTGCCGCTGCACCTACTGTTGATGCTTCTATGGCTCCTGCTGCCACTGAGGAGGACGATTATGCGGGCAATTACGAGGATGAGGTTGATCAAAATCAGAACTACGTACCAGCACCAGGTCGTCCACATGCCAATAATCGCAATGGTAGGGCTGCATTACCAGCTCAGGTACGAGATCATGACCATCTTCCTAAACTGAAATTGAATATTCCACCATTTGAGGGTAGATATGTTCCTGATATATATCTTACTTGGGAGTTAGAAACTGAACAACGTTTTACATGTTTACAATATCCCAAGGAGAGACGTGTTACTGCTGCTGTTTGTGCTTTTACTAGTTTTGCATGTGTATGGTGGTCTGAACATTGTAGATTATATCCTATTCCAACTACATGGGCTGCTTTGAAAACTGCTATGCATACTCGTTGGGTTCCACCATATTATCAACGTGAATTACTTCAAAAATTGCAGCGCTTAAGACAAGGAAAAAATTCTGTAGAAGAATATTATCAGGAATTACAAACTGGCATGATTAGATGTGGTATTGTTGAGGAGAATGAAGCTATGCTTGCACTTTTTATGGGTGGATTAAATAGAGAGATTAAGACCATTCTAGAGTATAAGGAGTATAATAATATCACTCATTTATTCCATCTTGCTTGTAAAGCTGAACGTGAAGTGCAGGATCGACAGGCATTGGCGCGAACTAATTTTTCTGCAGGTCGATCTTCATCATGGACACCGCGTGCCTCCTCTACTCCCACACGTCCTACTACGGCACCACTGACTTCAGCCGCCAATTCCAACCGAGATACAAGAAAACAGGCACCACCACCACCATCTGCCAAGAGTACACCTTCTGGGCCTGCCCAGAGCTCTTCTTCATCAATGGCATCAACAGGGCACACACATGATATTATTTGTCGTCGTTGTAAGGGAAGAGGTCATTATGCGAGAGAATGCCAATCTCCGCGTGTTATGATTGCTACTGAGGATGGTGGGTATGAGTCCGCTAGTGACTATGATGAGGAGACTTTGGCTCTTATTACAAGTGAAGAACACGGTGGAGATGACTCTGATCATGAGACGCAATACATGGCTCCTGAAGACGCTGACAGGTATGAATGTTTAGTTGCTCAACGTGTTTTGAGTGTGCAGGTCACACAAGCTGAGCAAAATCAGAGGCATAATTTGTTCCATACAAAGGGAGTTGTGAAGGAACGTTCTGGTCGCGTCATCATAGATGGAGGGAGCTGCAACAGCTTGGCTAGCATGGAGATGGTGGAGAAGCTATCTCTCACCACAAGACCACATCCAGATCCTTACTATATCCAATGGTTCAACAACAGCGGCAAGGTTAAGGTAACACGTACTGTTCGTGTGCATTTTAGTATCTGTGCATATGCTGATTATGTTGATTGTGATGTGGTACCCATGCAAGCATGTTCATTATTACTTGGTAGACCATGGCAATTTGATAAAAATTCTGTACACCATGGTAGAAACAATCAGTATACTCTTGTTCATAAGGATAAACATATTACTTTGCTTCCTATGACTCCTGATTCTATTTTGAAAAATGATATTAATAGAGCTAGTAAAGCAAAACAGGAGAAAAATAAGAGTGAAAATCAGAATGTGGCAAAAGAATTTGAGCAACAAATGAAGCCTAATAATAAACCATGTAGTGTTGCTTCTGAAATTTAATTGAAAAGTGCATGTTTACTTGCCACCAAATCTGATATTGATGAGCTAGATTTCAGCAAATCTGTTTGCTATGCTTTTGTGTGCAAAGAGGCGTTATTTTCATTCGAGAACGTGCCTTCCTCTTTGCCTCTTGCTATCACTAACATTTTGCAGGAGTTCGCTGACGTCTTTCCACAAGACGTGCCACCGGGATTACCACCTATTCGCGGGATTGAGCATCAGATTGACTTAATTCCCGGTGCTTCGTTGCCAAACCGTGCGCCATACCGTACCAATCCAGAGGAGACGAAGGAGATTATGCGTCAAGTACAGGAGCTGCTCGACAAAGGTTATATACGCGAATCTCTTAGTCCTTGTGCTGTTCCTATTATACTAGTGCCAAAAAAGAATGGTACGTCGCGTATGTGTGTTGATTGTAGAGGCATTAATAATATTACTATTCGTTATCGTCATCCTATTCCTAGGCTAGATGATATGCTTGTAGAATTGAGTGGCTCTACAATATTCTCCAAAGTTGATTTGCGTAGTGGATACCATCAAATTCGTATGAAATTGGGAGATGAATGGAAAACAGCATTTAAAACTAAGTTCGGTTTATATGAGTGGTTAGTCATGCCTTTTGGGTTAACTAATGCACCTAGTACTTTCATGAGATTAATGAACGAAGTTTTACGTGCTTTCAATTGACGATTTGTGGTAGTTAACTTTGATGATATATTGATTTATAGCAGATCTTTGGAGGAACATTTGGAACATTTGCGTGCTGTTTTTATTGCTCTACGTGATGCACGTTTGTTTGGTAACCTTGGGAAGTGCACCTTTTGTACCGACCGAGTATCTTTTCTTGGCTATGTTGTTACTCCACAGGGAATTGAAGTTGATAAAGCCAAGATTGAAGCTATTGAGAGTTGGCCGCAGCCCAAAACGGTCACACAAGTGAGGAGTTTCCTTGGCCTCGCTGGTTTCTATAGGCGTTTTGTGAGTGATTTCAGTACCATTACTGCACCTCTCAAGGAGCTTACAAAGAAGGATGTGCCTTTTGTTTGGGGTACCTCACAGGAAGAAGCTTTCACGGTATTAAAAGATAAGTTGACACATGCTCCTTTACTCCAACTTCCTGATTTTAGTAAGACTTTTGAGCTTGAATGTGATGCTAGTGGAATTGGATTAGGAGATGTTTTATTACAAGATGGCAAACCTGTTGCATACTTTTCTGAAAAATTGAGTGGGCCTAGTCTGAACTATTCTACTTATGATAAAGAATTATATGCTCTTGTTCGGACCTTAGAAACATGGCAACATTATTTATGGCCCAAAGAATTTGTTATACATTCTGATCATGAATCTTTGAAACACATTAAACGTCAAGCAAAACTGAACTGTAGACATGCTAAATGGGTTGATTTTATTGAGACTTTCCCTTATGTCATTAAACACAAGAAGGGTAAAGAAAATGTTATTGCTGATGCTTTGTCTCGTCGTTATACGATGCTTTCACAACTTGACTTTAAAATATTTGGTTTGGAGACCATCAAAGATCAATATGCGCATGATGCTGAATTTAAAGATGTATTGCAGAATTGTAAGGAAGGGAGAACATGGAACAAGTTCGTCGTTAATGATGGATTTGTGTTTCGTGCTAACAAGCTATGCATTCCAGCTAGCTCTGTTCGTCTTTTGTTGTTGCAGGAGGCGCATGGAGGAGGATTAATGGGACACTTTGGCGTGAAGAAGACGGAGGATATACTTGCTACACATTTCTTTTGGCCAAAGATGAGACGGGATGTTGAGCGTTTTGTTGCTCGCTGCACTACATGTCAAAAAGCTATGTCATGACTCAATCCTCATGGTTTATATATGCCTTTGCCTGTACCTAGCGTTCCTTGGGAGGATATATCTATGGACTTTGTTTTAGGTTTACCTCGAACAAAGAAGGGGAGGGATAGCATATTTGTTGTCGTGGATAGGTTCTCGAAAATGGCACACTTTATACCATGTCATAAAAGCGATGATGCTGTTAATGTTGCTGATTTGTTCTTTCGTGAAATTATACGCTTGCATGGTGTGCCAAATACTATTGTTTCAGATCGTGATACTAAATTTCTTAGCCACTTTTGGAGATGTTTATGGGCTAAGTTGGGGACTAAACTGCTTTTTAGTACTACATGTCACCCCCAAACTAATGGACAAACTGAAGTAGTCAATAGAACATTGTCTACTATGCTTAGGGCTGTTTTGAAGAATAACAAGAAAATGTGGGAAGAATGCTTGCCTCATATTGAATTTGCTTATAATCGTTCATTGCATTCTACTACTAAGATGTGTCCTTTTGAAATTGTGTATGGTTTCCTTCCTCGTGCACCAATTGATTTGTTGCCTCTTCCATCTTCGGAGAAGGTTAATTTGGATGCTAAACAACGTGCTGAATTGATCTTAAAAATGCATGAGTTAACTAAGGAGAACATTGAGCGTATGAATGCTAAATATAAACTTGCTGGAGATAAGGGTAGAAAACATGTTGTCTTTGCACCTGGAGATCTTGTTTGGTTACATTTGCGTAAGGATAGATTTCCTGATTTGCGCAAATCAAAGATAATGCCACGTGCTGATGGTCCTTTTAAGGTGTTAGAGAAAATAAATGATAATGCATATAAACTTGAGCAGCCTGCAGATTTTGGGGTTAGTCCCACTTTTAACATTGCAGATCTGAAGCCTTATTTGGGTGAGGAAGATGAGCTTCCGTCGAGGATGACTTCATTTCAAGAAGGGGAGGATGATGAGGACATCAATACCATTGTTACACCCACAGCCCCTGCTTCTATACATACTGGACCAATTACTAGAGCTCGCGCACGCCAATTAAAATATCAGGTACTTTCGTTTCTTGGTAATGATTCTAAAGTTCATGAGAATATGATGCTGCCTAAATTGGATACATTTGTTTTGCTTACAAATGAAGGGCCTAGCTTGGACAAGAAAGAGGAACCTTGGAGCAAGTTCAAGCATGGAGATGATGGCATGCACAAGGGGAACAAGAACGGAGTTACAAGTGATGATTTCAGGACTTTGAAGCCACCATAATGAGTGCAGGAAGCCTTGGACGAAATATACAAGATGCCACTTCATAAATTTCGTCCAGAGGCTATTATAGGTGCTGCGTCACCTTATTATTGGGCCAGGCCCATGTAATTTCGAAATACTTGAGTATAGGCTGTTTTTAGAGTCTGTATGTGTGGGGAAACAAGAGATAGGGTTGGTTTCGGACCCCTCCTTCAAGGGCCACGAAATCCCCTCCTCTTCCTCCATATATACAGCCCTTAGGGCACCGTTTAGACTTTGGGTTTTGTTTAGATTAAAAGTTTGCCATAGCTGCAAATTCGCGTACTTCGTTTGTGTTCAACGACCAGACCAAGACGTCACAGAACCCCACCTTGATCAATAAAGCTTTCATCTTATATTCGCGATATCCATATTGCAAATCTTAGTTTCTTGCTTGTTCTTCGTTTGCTTGCAGGAGATAGACCCTCGTGGTCAGGTTGATTGTGCTCCGGCGTGGTCAATAACCTCTCGGAGTTGGTTTAGCGATTGCTAAGGCGCGACGTCCTCGCATGTTCGTAGTCGGATCGTCAAAGTCTACTCCACCAAAAACAATAGCTATCATCTCATCGAAAGATCAGGACACCCTCGCCTCTATCATTTTTAAGATCAATTCAGCACGTTGTTTAGCATCAAAATTAACCTTCTAAGAAGATGGAAGAGGCAACAAATCAATGGGTGCACGAGGTAGGAAACCATACACAATTTCAAAAGGGCACATCTTAGTAGTAGAATGCAATGAACGATTATAAGCAAATTCAATATGAGGCAGGCATTCTTCCCACATTTTCTTATTATTCTTCAAAATAGCCCTAAGCATAGTAGACAAAGTTCTATTGACTACTTCAGTTTGTCCATCAGTTTGGGGGTGACAAGTAGTACTAAAAAGCAATTTAGTCCCCAACTTAGCCCATAAACATCTCCAAAAGTGGCTAAGAAATTTTGTATCACGATCTGAAACAATAGTATTTGGCACACCATGCAAGCGAATAATTTCACGAAAGAACAAATCAGCAACATTAGCAGCATCATCGGTTTTATGACATGGTATAAAGTGTGCCATTTTCGAGAACCTAACCACGACAACAAATATGCTATCCCTCCCCTTCTTTGTTCGAGGTAAACCCAAAACAAAGTCCATAGATATATCCTCCCATGGAACACTAGGTACAGACAAAGGCATATATAAACCACGAGGATTGAGTCATGACTTAGCTTTTTGACATGTAGTGCAGCGAGCAACAAAGCGCTCAACATCCCGTCTCATCTTTGGCCAAAAGAAATGTGTAGCAAGTACATCCTCCGTCTTCTTTACGCCAAAGTGTCCCATTAATCCTCTTCCATGCGCCTCCTGCAACAACAAAAGATGAACAGAGCTAGCTGGAATGCATAGCTTGTTAGCACGAAACACAAATCCATCGTTAACGACGAACTTGTTCCATGTTCTCCCTTCTTTACAATTCTGCAATACATCTTTAAATTCAGCATCATGCACATATTGATCTTTGATGGTCTCCAAACCAAATATTTTAAAGTCAAGTTGTGAAAGCATAGTATAACGACGAGACAATGCATCAGCAATAACATTTTCTTTACCCTTCTTGAGTTTAATGACATAAGGGAAAGTCTCAATGAATTCAACCCATTTAGCTTGTCTACGGTTCAGTTTGGCTTGACTTTTAATATGTTTCAAAGATTCATGTTCAGAATGAATAACAAATTCTTTGGGCCATAAATAATGTTGCCATGTTTCCAAAGTCCGAACAAGAGCATATAATTCCTTATCATAAGTAGAGTAATTCAGACTAGGCCCACTCAATTTTTCAGAAAAGTTAGCAACAGGTTTGCCATCTTGTAAGAACACACCTCCTAATCCAATTCCACTAGCATCACATTCAAGCTCAAAAGTCTTATAAAAATCAGGAAGTTGGAGTAAAGGAGCATGTGTTAACTTATCTTTCAACACCGTGAAGGCTTCTTCCTGTGTGGTACCCCAAACAAAAGGCACATCCTTCTTTGTAAGCTCGTTGAGAGGTGCAGCAATGGTACTGAAATCTCTCACAAAACGCCTATAGAAACCAGCGAGGCCAAGGAAACTCCTCACTTGTGTGACCGTTTTGGGCTGCGGCCAACTCTCAATAGCTTCAATCTTGGCTTTATCAACTTCAATTCCCTGTGGAGTAACAACATAGCCAAGAAAAGATACTCGGTCGGTGCAAAAGGTGCACTTCCCAAGGTTACCAAACAAACGTGCATCACGTAGAGCAATAAAAACAGCACGTAAATGTTCCAAATGTTCCTCCAAAGATCTGCTATAAATCAATATGTCATCAAAGTAAACTACCACAAATCGTCCAATGAAAGCACGTAAAACTTCGTTCATTAATCTCATGAAAGTACTAGGTGCATTAGTTAACCCAAAAGGCACGACTAACCACTCATATAAACCGAACTTAGTTTTAAATAATGTTTTTCATTCATCTCCCAATTTCATATGAATTTGATGGTATCCACTACGCAAATCAACTTTGGAGAATATTATAGAGCCACTCAATTCATCAAGCATATCATCTAGCCTAGGAATAGGATGACGATAATGAATAGTAATATTATTAATGCCTCTACAATCAACACACATACGCGACGTACCATTCTTTTTTGGCACTAGTATAATAGGAACAACACGAGGACTAAGAGATTCGCGTATATAACCTTTGTCGAGTAGCTCCTGTACTTGACACATAATCTCCTTCGTCTCCTCTGGATTGGTACGGTATGGCGCACGGTTTGGCAATGAAGCACCGGGAATTAAGTCAATCTGATGCTCAATCCCGCGAATAGGTGGTAATCCCGGTGGCACGTCTTGTGGAAAGATGTCAGTGAACTCCTGCAAAATGTTAGTGACAGCAGGAGGCAAAGAGGAAGGCACGTCCTCGAATGAAAATAACGCCTCTTTGCACACAAAAGCATAGCAAACAGATTTGCTGAAATCTAGCTCATCAATATCAGATTTGGTGGCAAGTAAACATGCACTTTCAATTTAATTTTAGAAGCAACACTAGATGGTTTATTATTAGGCTTCATTTGTTGCTCAAATTCTTTTGGCACAATCTGATTTTCACTCTTATTTTTCTCCTGTTTTGCTTTACAAGCTCTATTAATATCATCTTTCAAAATAGAATCAGGAGTCATAGGAAGCAAAGTAATATGTTTATCCTTATGAACAAGAGTATACTGATTGTTTCTACCATGGTGTACAGAATTTTTATCAAATTGCCATGGTCTACCAAGTAATAATGAACATGCTTGCATGGGTACCACATCACAATCAACATAATCAGCATATGTAGACATACTAAAATGCACACGAACAGTACGTGTTACCTTAACCTTGCCGCTGTTGTTGAACCATTGGATATAGTAAGGATGTGGATGTGGTCTTGTGGTGAGAGATAGCTTCTCCACCATCTCCATGCTAGCCAAGTTGTTGCAGCTCCCTCCATCTATGATGACGCGAACAGAACGTTCCTTCACAACTCCCTTTGTATGGAACAAATTATGGCTCTGATTTTGCTCAGCTTGTGTGACCTGCACACTCAAAACAAATTGAGCAACTAAACATTCATACCTGTCTGCGTCTTCAGGAGCCTTGTATTGCGTCTCATGATCAGAATCATCTCCACCGTGTTCTTCATTTGTAATAAGAGCCAAAGTCTCCTCATCATAGTCACTAGCGGACTCATACCCACCATCCTCAGTAGCAATCATAACATGCGGAGATTGGCATTCTCTCGCATAATGACCTCTTCCCTTACAACGACGACAAATAATATCATGTGTGTGCCCTGTTGATGCCATAGATGAAGAAGAGCTCTGGGCAGGCCCAGAAGGTGTACTCTTGGCAGATGGTGGTGGTGGTGCCTGTTTTCCTGTATCTCGGTTGGACTTGGCGGCTGAAGTCAGTGGTGCTGCAGTAGGATGTGTGGGAGTAGAGGAGGCACGCGGTGTCCATGATGAAGATCGACCTGCAGAAAAATTAGTTCGCGCCAATGCCTGTCGATCCTGCACTTCACGTTCAGCTGTATAAGCAAGATGGAATAAACGAGTGATATTATTATACTCCTTATACTCTAGAATAGTCTGAATCTCAATATTTAATCCACCCATGAAACGTGCAAGCATAGCTTCATTCTCCTCAACAATACCACATCTAATCATGCCAGTTTGTAATTCCTGATAATATTCTTCTACAGAATTTTTTCCTTGTCTTAAGCGCTGCAATTTTTGAAGTAATTCACGTTGATAATATGGTGGAACCCAACGAGTACGCATAGCAGTTTTCAAAGCAGCCCAAGTAGCTAGAATAGGATATAATCTACAATATTCAGACCACCATACACATGCAAAACTAGTAAAAGCACAAACAGCAGCAGCAACACGTCTCTCCTCGGGATATTGTAAACATGTAAAACATTGTTCAGTTTCTAACTCCCAAGTAAGATATATATCAGGAACATATCTACCCTCAAATGGTGGAATATTCAATTTCAGTTTAGGAAGATGGTCATGATCTCGTACCTGAGCTGGTAATGCAGCCCTACCATTGCGATTATTGGCATGTGGACGACCTGGTGCTGGTACGTAGTTCTGATTTTGATCAACCTCATCCTCGTAATCGCCCGCATAATCATCCTCCTCAGCGGCAGCATGAGCCATAGAAGCATCAACAGTAGGTGCAGCGGCACCAGAAGTTTGAACAGGCTCAAGGGGAACGCGCTGTGCTCGTCCCAGTTGATTTGGAAGGCGACATTGTTGTTGTTGTAGGGGTGCGACAGGTGCAGCCGGCGGTGGTTGTGGAAGACGCGCGAGCAATTCATTAAACTTGTTATCGAGCTTTGTTTCGAACGTCTTCTCAATTCCATCTATCTTCTCCATGGCCTCTTCAAATCTGTTTAGCACATCTTGCACCTGCCCACTCATCATTTGCTGAAATTTATCATGTAGCTGTTTGTTCGTCATGTTCTCCCAATCAGTCTCATCGGCTTGTGATCCTGCCATGGTTAGCAGCAATAGAAACACACAAGAATATGATCCTATAGACTACTGGGAAGTGGTGGTGGTGGTGTATCACAAAACCGTCAAGCAAATCTCAAATGCTCACCAGTTCTTACCCAGCAGCAGGTGGTGATCTGCAACTGTTGTAGTCAAAACTCTTAAAGATTGGACAGAGCGATTGCCAGGTGGTGTCAAACGCACGACATAGATGTATGTGGTGCTGGGAAGGATTATGATATGGTAGCAAAAATGCCAGCAATAATCAATTCAGAGATGCAAAGTTGAATAAACGCTCAACGACGGTACTGTGCTGGTCCTAGGCTAGACCGTACTAGAGACACGAGCCTAGAACACTAACAAAATCACAGTGTGGCACGTAAACAAGGGAAGCGCACACTCTAAAAAAAATCGTTTTTTTTGCGCTGTTTTTTTTTGCGCTCCTCTTTTTTTTTTGCAAAAAATCACTATAATGGCGAGTGTCTGAAAACTCTTCCCAAGTCAAACTAACAGGATTGGCACGAAATTTTTTTTGACAATTTTTTTTCGGAAATCAGGGCAGCGACGACAAAAAATCACTATGATGGCAAGTGTCTCAAAACGCTCCCTGGGACCTAAAAATAGGATAGGGAAAAAATATTTTTGACTGCCAAAATTTTGGCCTAAAAACTGCCCGGGGGTCTCTAGACTCGTTTTTTTTTCTTTCGAATCCTACTCAGGCAAGGAAACACGAATCGGAAACTAGATGGATCTCGAAAACAAACCTAATATGAAAAGAACTCGGATTGGTGGTGGATATATGGTGGTGGTATATGGTAGCGGTGGTGGTATATGGATACGGATCGGTGGTGGTATGTGGATACAGATCGGTGATGGTATATGGATTCAGAGCGGTGGCGGATAAGCGGTGGTGGTAGATGGCAGGGGCGATGATGATGGTGCGGCGGCGGCGTGACAACTTATGACCAGAACTCGAAACTCTAAAGGACTAGACGCTAAGACCAGCAACTAGACACGACGATGCAATCGCAAATTCAAGAAAGCAAAAACCCTAAAAAGATTATGCAAAGGCTCAGATTGGTTCGGATATGATGAACTAACCCTAAATTTTTTTTTTTGGCTTTTTCGTGGACTGTAGGTCCACGAAACTACGAAAAACTGTAAAATCTCACCGAGCAACCTAAAAATTTGATACCACTTGATAGAGGCGAGGGTGTCCCGATCTTTCGATGAGATGATAGCTATCGTTTTTGGTGGAGTAGACTTTGACGATCCGACTATGAACGTGCGAGGACGTCGCGCCTTAGCAATCGCTAAACCAACTCCGAGAGGTTATTGACCACGCCGGAGCACAATCAACCTGACCACGAGGGTCTATCTCCTGCAAGCAAACGAAGAACAAGCAAGAAACTAAGATTTGCAATCTGGATATTGCGAATATAAGATGAAAGCTTTATTGATCAAGGTGGGGTTCTGTGACGTCTTGGTCTGGTCATTGAACACAAACGAAGTACGCGAAGTTGCAGCTATGGCGAACTTTTAATCTAAACAAAACCCAAAGTCTAAACGGTGCCCTAAGGGCTGTATATATGGAGGAAGAGGGGGGGACGGGATTTCGTGGCCCTTGAAGGAGGGGTCCGAAACCAACCCTCGCCTTTTGTAAAGAAGGGAGAACATGGAATAAGTTCGTCGTTAACGATGGATTTCTGTTTCGTGCTAACAAGCTATGCATTCCAGCTAGCTCCGTTCGTCTTTTGTTGTTGCAAGAGGCGCATGGAGGAAGATTAATGGGATACTTTGGCGTAAAGAAGACGGAGGATGTACTTGCTACACATTTCTTTTGGCCAAAGATGAGACGGGATGTTGAGCGCTTTGTTGCTCGCTGCACTACATGTCAAAAAGCTAAGTCACGACTCAATCCTCATGGTTTATATATGCCTTTGCCTGTACCTAGTGTTCCATGGGAGGATATATCTATGGACTTTGTATTGGGTTTACCTCGAACAAAGAAGGGGAGGGATAGCATATTTGTTGTCGTGGATAGGTTCTCGAAAATGGCACACTTTATACCATGTCATAAAAGCGATGATGCTGCTAATGTTGCTGATTTGTTCTTTCGTGAAATTATTCACTTGCATGGTGTGCCAAATACTATTGTTTCAGATCGTGATACCAATATTCTTAGCCACTTTTGGAGATGTTTATGGGCTAAGTTGGGGACTAAACGGCTTTTTAGTACTACTTGTCACCCCCAAACTGATGGACAGACTGAAGTAGTCAATAGAACTTTGTCTACTATGCTTAGGGTTGTTTTGAAGAATAACAAGAAAATGTGGGAAGAATGCTTGACTCATATCGAATTTGCTTATAATCGTTCGTCGCATTCTACTACTAAGATGTGCCCTTTTGAAATTGTATATGGTTTCCTACCTCGTGCACCTATTGATTTGTTGCCTCTTCCATCTTTGGAGAAGGTTAATTTTGATGCTAAACAACATGCTGAATTGATCTTAAAAATGCATGAGTTAACTAAGGAGAACATTGAGCGTATGAATGCTAAATATAAACTTGCTGGAGATAAGGGTAGAAAACATGTTGTGTTTGCACCTGGAGATCTTGTTTGGTTACATTTGCGTAAGGATAGATTTCCTGATTTGCGCAAATCAAAGCTAATGCCACGTGCTGATGGTCCTTTTAAGGTGTTAGAGAAAATAAATGATAATGCATATAAACTTGAGCTGCCTGCAGATTTTGGGGTTAGTCCCACTTTTAACATTGCAGATTTGAAGCCTTATTTGGGTGAGGAAGATGAGCTTCCGTCGAGGACGACTTCATTTCAAGAAGGGGAGAATGATGAGGACATCAATACCATTGTTACACCCACAGCCCCTGCTGCTATACATACTGGACCAATTACTAGAGCTCGCGCACGCCAATTAAATTATCAGGTACTTTCGTTTCTTGGTAATGATTCTAATGTTCATGAGAATATGATGCTGCCTAAATTGGATACATTTGTTTTGCTTACAAATGAAGGGCCTAGCTTGGACAAGAAAGAGGAACCTTGGAGCAAGTTCAAGCATGGAGATGATGGCATGCGCAAGGGGAACAAGAACGGAGTTACAAGTGATGATTTCAAGACTTTGAAGCCACCATAATGAGTGCAGGAAGCCTTGGACGAAATATACAAGATGCCACTTCATAAATTTCGTCCAGAGGCTATTATAGGTGCTGCGTCACGTTATTATTTGGCCAGGCCCATGTAATTTCGAAATACTTGAGATTAGTCTGTTTTTAGAGTCCGTATGTGTGGGGAAACAAGAGATAGGGTTGGTTTCGGACCCCTCCTTCAAGGGCCACGAAATCCCCCCTCTTCCTCCATGTATACAGCCCTTAGGGCACCGTTTAGACTTTGGGTTTTGTTTAGATTAAAAGTTCGCCATAGCTGCAACTTCGCGTACTTCGTTTGTGTTCAATGACCAGACAAAGGCGTCACAGAACCCCATCTTCATTAATAAAGCTTTCCTCTTATATTCGCAATATCCAGATTGCAATCTCAGTTTCTTGCTTGTTCTTCGTTTGCTCGCAGGAAACTGACCCTCGTGGTCAGGTTGATCGTGCTTCGGCGTGGTCAATAACCCCTTGGAAGTTGGTATAGCGATTGCTAAGGCGCGACATCTCGCACGTTCGTAGTCGGATCGTCAAGGTCGACTCCCACAGAAAACGATAGCCACCATCTCATTGAAACATCGGGACACCTTCGCCTCTATCACCAAAACAGCCAAGTCAAAGGGGGACAGGGTCACAGCTTATCCTGGCTAAAGGCGGTCTTCGCCTGTAAAAGCCTCCTACCGTGACGTGCCGGTGGGCACGACGATGACCTCCATCCTGGCGAGCCCGTTGCCTTGGTCCTCTTGCACTGAACAATTAATCTTTGGGGATTGCCTTGTGATAGAGGCAAAGGTGTCCCGTCTTTCGATGAGATGGTGGCTATCGTTTTTGGTGGAGTAGACTTTGACGATCCGACTACGAACATGCGAGGACGTCGTGCCTTAGCAATCGCTAAACCAACTTCGAGAGGTTATTGACCACGCCGGAGCATGATCAACATGACCACGAAGGTCTATTTCCTGCTAGCAAACAAAGAACAAGCAAGAAACTGAAATTGCAATCTGGATATTGCGAATAAAAGACGAAAGCTTTATTGATCAAGGTGGGGTTCTGTGACGTCTTGGTCTTGATAGAGGCAGAGGTGTCCCGTCTTTCGATGAGATGGTGGCTATCGTTTTTGGTGGAGTAGACTTTGACGATCCGACTACGAACGTGCGAGGATGTCGCGCCTTAGCAATCGCTAAACCAACTCCGAGAGGTTATTGACCACGTCGGAGCACGATCAACCTGACCACGAGGGTCTATTTCCTGCAAGCAAACGAAGAACAAGCAAGAAACTAAGATTTGCAATCTGGATATTGCGAATATAAGATGAAAGCTTTATTGATCAAGGTGGGGTTCTGTGACGTCTTGGTCTGGTCGTTGAACACAAACGAAGTACGCGAAGTTGAAGCTATGGCGAACTTTTAATCTAAACAAAACCCCAAGCAAAAAGCTACTAGATGGATCTACTTATATAGGAGCAAATGAAGGGCCTAGCTTCGATTGTTTGTACAGGAGCTGCTCGACAAAGGTTATATACGCGAATCTCTTAGTCCTTGTGCTGTTCCTATTATACTAGTGCCAAAAAAGGATGGTACGTCGCGTATGTGTGTTGATTGTAGAGGCATTAATAATATTACTATTCGTTATCGTCATCCTATTCCTAGGCTAGATGATATGCTTGATGAATTGAGTGGCTCTACAATATTCTCCATAGTTGATTTGCGTAGTGGATACCATCAAATTCGTATGAAATTGGGAGATGAATGGAAAACAGCATTTAAAACTAAGTTCGGTTTATATGAGTGGTTAGTCATGCCTTTTGGGTTAACTAATGCACCTAGTACTTTCATGAGATTAATGAACGAAGTTTTACGTGCTTTCATTGGACGATTTGTGGTAGTTTACTTTGATGATATATTGATTTATAGCAGATCTTTGGAGGAACATTTGGAACATTTACGTGTTGTTTTTATTGCTCTACGTGATGCACGTTTGTTTGGTAACCTTGGGAAGTGCACCTTTTGCATCGACCGAGTATCTTTTCTTGGCTATGTTGTTACTCCACAGGGAATTGAAGTTGATAAAGCCAAGATTGAAGCTATTGAGAGTTGGCCGCAGCCCAAAAGGGTCACACAAGTGAGGAGTTTCCTTGGCCTCGCTGGTTTCTATAGGCGTTTTGTGAGAGATTTCAGTACCATTGCTGCACCTCTCAATGAGCTTACAAAGAAGGATGTGCCTTTTGTTTGGGGTACCTCACAGGAAGAAGCTTTCACGGTATTAAAAGATAAGTTGACACATGCTCCTTTACTCCAACTTCCTGATTTTAATAAGACTTTTGAGCTTGAATGTGATGCTAGTGGAATTGGATTAGGAGGTGTTTTATTACAAGATGGCAAACCTGTTGCATACTTTTCGGAAAAATTGAGTGGGCCTAGTCTGAACTATTCTACTTATGATAAAGAAATATATGCTCTTGTTCGGACCTTAGAAACATGGCAACATTATTTATGGCCCAAAGAATTTGTTATACATTCTGATCATGAATCTTTGAAACACATTAAAAGTCAAGCAAAATTGAACCGTAGACATGCTAAATGGGTTGAATTTATTGAGACTTTCCCTTATGTCATTAAACACAAGAAGGGTAAAGAAAATGTTATTGCTGATGCTTTGTCTCGTCGTTATACGATGCTTTCACAACTTGACTTTAAAATATTTGGTTTGGAGACCATCAAAGATCAATATGCGCATGATGCTGAATTTAAAGATGTATTGCAGAATTGTAAGGAAGGGAGGACATGGAACAAGTTCGTCGTTAATGATGGATTTGTGTTTCGTGCTAACAAGCTATGCATTCCAGCTAGCTCTGTTCGTCTATTGTTGTTGCAGGAGGCGCATGGAGGAGGATTAATGGGACACTTTGGCGTGAAGAAGACGGAGGATATACTTGCTACAGATTTCTTTTGGCCAAAGATGAGACGGGATGTTGAGCGTTTTGTTGCTCGCTGCACTACATGTCAAAAAGCAAAGTCACAACTCAATCCTCATGGTTTATATATGCCTTTGCCTGTACCTAGCGTTCCTTGGGAGGATATATCTATGGACTTTGTTTTAGGTTTACCTCGAACAAAGAAGGGGAGGGATAGCATATTTGTTGTCGTGGATATGTTCTCGAAAATGGCACACTTTATACCATGTCATAAAAGCGATGATGCTGTTAATGTTGCTGATTTGTTCTTTCGTGAAATTATACGCTTGCATGGTGTGCCAAATACTATTGTTTCAGATCGTGATACTAAATTTCTGATCCTCTTTTGGAGATGTTTATGGGCTAAGTTGGGGACTAAACTGCTTTTTAGTACTACATGTCACCCCCAAACTGATGGACAAACTGAAGTAGTCAATAGAACATTGTATACTATGCTTAGGGCTGTTTTGAAGAATAACAAGAAAATGTGGGAAGAATGCTTGCCTCATATTGAATTTGCTTATAATCGTTCATTGCATTCTACTACTAAGATGTGTCCTTTTGAAATTGTGTATGGTTTCCTTCCTCGTGCACCAATTGATTTGTTGCCTCTTCCATCTTCGGAGAAGGTTAATTTGGATGCTAAACAACATGCTGAATTGATCTTAAAAATGCATGAGTTAACTAAGGAGAACATTGAGCGTATGAATGCTAAATATAAACTTGCTGGAGATAAGGGTAGAAAACATGTTGTGTTTGCACCTGGAGATCTTGTTTGGTTACATTTGCGTAAGGATAGATTTCCTGATTTGCGCAAATCAAAGCTAATGCCACGTGCTGATGGTCCTTTTAAGGCGTTAGAGAAAATAAATGATAATGCATATAAACTTGAGCTGCCTGCAGATTTTGGGGTTAGTCCCACTTTTAACATTGCAGATCGGAAGCCTTATTTGGGTGAGGAAGATGAGCTTCCGTCGAGGACGACTTCATTTCAAGAAGGGGAGGATGATGAGGACATCAATACCATTGTTACACCCACAGCCCCTGCTTCTATACATACTGGACCAATTACTAGAGCTCGCGCACGCCAATTAAAATATTAGGTACTTTCGTTTCTTGGTAATGATTCTAAAGTTCATGAGAATATGATGCTGCCTAAATTGGATACATTTGTTTTGCTTACAAATGAAGGGCATAGCTTGGACAAGAAAGAGGAACCATGGAGCAAGTTCAAGCATGGAGATGATGGCATGCACAAGGGGAACAAGAACGGAGTTACACGTGATGATTTCAGGACTTTGAAGCCACCATAATGAGTGCAGGAAGCCTTGGACGAAATATACAAGATGCCACTTCATAAATTTCGTCCAGAGGCTATTATAGGTGCTGCGTCACCTTATTATTAGGCCAGGCCCATGTAATTTCGAAATACTTGAGTATAGGCTGTTTTTAGAGTCCGTATGTGTGGGGAAACAAGAGATAGGGTTGGTTTCGGACCCCTCCTTCAAGGGCCACGAAATCCGCTCCTCTTCCTCCATATATACAGCCCTTAGGGCACCGTTTAGACTTTGGGTTTTGTTTAGATTAAAAGTTCGCCATAGCTGCAACTTCGCGTACTTCGTTTGTGTTCAACGACCAGACCAAGACGTCACAGAACCCCACCTTGATCAATAAAGCTTTCATCTTATATTCGCGATATCCAGATTGCAAATCTTAGTTTCTTGCTTGTTCTTCGTTTGCTTGTAGGAGATAGACCCTCGTGGTCAGGTTGATTGTGCTCCGGCGTGGTCAATAACCTCTCGGAGTTGGTTTAGCGATTGCTAAGGCTCGACGTCCTCGCACGTTCGTAGTCGGATCGTCAAAGTCTACTCCACCAAAAACGATAGCTATCATCTCATCGAAAGATCGGGACACCCTCGCCTCTATCAAAGGGGTGGCGGCCAAGGAGGTGGGAGTACGTCCCAAGGCAGCCTTAAACTAACCACAGGTCGTACAAGGCCAATGGGCCCAAGTGGAGGTGATGCAACACCTTTGGACTTGTAGTTTGACTCGGAATCTGCTACAACGTCAGATTGTTTCGATGACAACTCAATGCTCCTGATGAATTTGAATGTGAAACCAATTGGGTTAGAAAGAGCACGAAATCTACTTTCCAACAAAAAAAGAATCACCCAATTCGGAGTCCGTATGAAATAGTTCTTGGCGTTTTGAGTGAGGTATGTCTGTGCTGTCCGAATCTGAATCCAGAACGTGAGAGACTTGGACTCTATCTTCTCTTGGCCAAAAAGTGACGTGAGAGGACTTTTTGAACAGCACATAAACTTCTCTTTTTCCCTTATGTTCATATGTGGATTGTACAAATCTCCCATACACCTGCAATTAGACATGGCACAAAAGTTTGTGAAGTATTTTTGTCTTGGATGACATAAATAAATTATTGCATAGTTTGCATTAGAAATCACCTTACAAATATACATGTATGCAATATTTTTGGTCGTATCCAAGGTAGTCATGTCCTCATCATCCTCCCCTTCTTGAAAAAAAAGCCGTCCTCGGCGTTGCTTCATCTGAAATGTGGCTAACAAAAGAGACAAGGTGTACATGTTGTATATGTATATGTCATCCATTTTTACTTCCCTTGATTTTTGCACATACGACACATGTATACATGAGTAACTTTCATAGTTCATAAAATGTAAAGGCAAAATATTATCACAAATATTAGAAGACATGAAAATATTGCAACTCAATTTGCACATATAAGTGAAGCTCTTATTCATATCAAAGGATTGACAATGTTCGTCATTAAACCATCCCAACATTGATGAATAAACCTTACTTGCATCAAATTTACATGCTACAACATGCTTAAATAAGCAAACATGCAATAAGTCATTTGACACAAAATCGTCACAAAGATTAGAGGTCATATCAAAATGATTAAACATTGTTTCTTTTGCATCAACAGTTAATTCATTGGGTGCACTCAAAATTGTTGATACTTCAACTCTTTGATCACATGACGCATTCATGATAGTAACACGATTCTCTAAAGTAGCTGGTGTGCTCAAATCAATAGGTAACACAACACATGATGTATTCAAGTTAACTATGCATGCATCATTCTCATGTGAAAGTTGAAAATCTGTACCTTTGTCATTACCTCTTATGATCAACTCAGACGATGTAGGCACTCTTGGAGGTGATGTGTCACATGATGGAGATGATGTAGTCCTCGCAATAACGGATGTGGTTGTCATAGTACGCCTAGTAGTTGAAGAAACATCTGTATCAACACTTGGAATGTGCACCGTGCGCTTGTTCTCCTTGTGGCCAACACGTCGTTTTATTTCCTGTTCAGCTTTGCAAGCAAGACGAAACAAATGGTCCATAGGATAACACTCTTCATGAATTAGAATCTCTTGAATATCACAGTTTAATCCTCCCCAAAATCTATCCATAAATCTTCTTCACTTTCTTCTAAAAATGAGTGCAATAATGTAGTTTTTAAATCATCATAGTATTTTGTTACCGTGTCAGTGCCTTGTTTAAATGTTGTAATTTTTTAATCAGGCCACGAGTATAATAAACATCAATGAATCTATCTCTCATGACAAGTTTTAAATCATCCCAAGTAGTAGGTATAAGATCAGGGTTTAACCGACAATATTCACTCCACCAAACTAAAGCAAAGCTATTAAAAGTACTAACCGCAGCTTGAAATTTTCCACGCTCATCAAAATTATGGGAAGCAAATATAGCATTTATTTCGTACTCCCATTCAATATATAAATCATGCCTAAAACGACCAGTAAATGGTGGCATGGAAACTTTAACCTGATTATGTGCATTCTGATGTAATTGCTCCTCTTGTGGCGGTTGTTGTATTTTCTTAGGTGATGGCAAATCTCCTATGATCGATGAAGCCAAAGAACTAACAACTCCGGAACCTGCCATGATTAGTAGAAACAAAAAAAAATCGAGAATAATGTTCCTATGAACTACTAGGATGTGGTGGTAAAGCGCTCACAGTAAAGCAAATATCAATATCTTACAAGTTCTTACCATGCAGCAGGTGGTGACGGGCAACCAGCGGTGTCAAATAACTCCGAAGATTGAGTAAAGCGATTGCCAGGTGAACGTACGTATACACGGTGTAGAAATATGTGGAGCTGGGTTGGCTATATATGGTAGCAAAAGATTAGCAATAATCAATTCAGAGATACAATGTTGAATAAACGCTCTAGGCTAGACCGGACTAGAGACGCGAGCCTAGAACACTAATGAGGTCACGGTGTAGCACAACTAGCATCAATAAAGGATATGAAGTAGCTCTGGACAGCAAGATATAAGTGAAGATCACAATGGCAGTATAGATAATGATGAGAAACAACTACCAAGTAGCATATACCAACAATTCTCTCTCCAACTTTACTCTATAAAAGTTTGTGCCAATTTTATGATAATTTTTCTCAAGAAAGGCACGGACTCAAGCTTTCAAATGCAACAAGAATAACTCAATTCCGAGTTGATATGAGGAGTCAAAAAATTCTAAAACTAGCCTGAAAAACTGGAACAAGCTGTGTTCACGAACTTCGGAGGGCAAAAAGGCCTATTTAGAAGCCGATTTTGAGGTGTCAAATATTGAACTAGCTTCTGCAACTATTTAGATGCGGCTCGTCGCTAGCTTTAATTTGAGTACTCAAGGAGCAAAAACAGACTTCGTATGAAAAAGATATACCTGTTTTACTGAACACTACGCAAAACAGATTCCAATCCGAATTCAGCTACGAGATTGAGTCTAGATAGATCCGAATTTTGTTTTTTTTCTTCTCTCTTTTTTTTCTCACACTTTTTTTCTTTTTCTTTCTCTCTTTTTTTTCTCTGACTTTTTTTTAACTTTTTTTCTCTCTCTTTTTTCTCTCTCCCTCTTTCCAAAACAAACTAGATAAGATGCAGATTGGATCAAGCACAGATGTGAACGACCTCAACTATGATTATGACAATGAACAGTGGGTAGCACGATGTGGAAATTGATGGATGGGCTGGTGGACAGCGGAAGGAATAACGATGCAGCGGCGGCGTGACTAATGTGAACAGAACTCGAAACTCTAAACGAACTAGACACTAAGACCAGCAACTGAACACGACGATGCAACCGATAATTCAATAATGCAAACAATGAAAAGAAAATTGCAAAGGCTCAGACTGGCTTGGACAAAGGATGAATAGATCTAACTTTTTTTTGTGGCTTTTTCTTGAACAATAGGTAAGAAAATAAATCTAATCTAGGGAAAACTGGAAATTCTCACCGAGCAACCTGAAAACTGATACCAATTGATAGAGGCAGAGGTGTCCCGTCTTTCGATGAGATGGTGGCTATCATTTTTGGTGGAGTAGACTTTGACGAGTTGACTACGAACATGCGAGGATGTCGCGCCTTAGCAATCGCTAAACCAACTCCGAGAGGTTATTGACCACGCCGGAGCACGATCAACCTGACCACGAGGGTCTATTTCCTGCAAGCAAACGAAGAACAAGCAAGAAACTAAGATTTGCAATCTGGATATTGCGAATATAAGATGAAAGCTTTATTGATCAAGGTGGGGTTCTGTGACATCTTGGTCTGGTCGTTGAACACAAACGAAGTACGCGAAGTTGCAGCTATGGTGAACTTTTAATCTAAACAAAACCCCAAGCAAAAAGCTACTAGATGGATCTACTTATATAGGAGCAAGGGGTGGCGGCCAAGGAGGTGGGAGGACGTCCCAAGGCAGCCTAAAACTAACCCTAGGTCGTACAAGGCCAATGGGCCCAAGTGGAGGTGATGCAACACCTTTGGACTTGTAGTTTGACTCGGAATCTGCTACAGCGTCAGATTGTTTCGACAAAAACTCAACGCTCCGGATGAATTTGAAGGTGAAACCAATTGGGTTAGAAAGAGCACGAAATCTACTTTACAACAAAAAAAGAATCACCCAATTCGGAGTCCGTATGAAATAGTTCTTGGCGTTTTGAGTCAGGTATGTCTGTGCTGTCCGAATTTGAATCCAGAACGTGAGAGACTTGGACTCTATCTTCTCTTGGCCCAAAAGTGACGTGAGAGGACTTCTTGAACAGAACATAAACTTCTCTTTTTCCCTTATGTTCATATGTGGATTGTACAAATCTTCCATACACCTGCAATTAGACATGGCACAAAAGTTTGTGAAGTATTTTTGTCTTGGATGACATAAATAAATTATTGCATAGTTTGCATTAGAAATCACCTCACAAATATACATGTATGCAATATTTTTGGTCGTATCCAAGGTAGTCATGTCCTCATCAGGTCTGGTCGTTGAACACAAATGAAGTACGCGAAGTTGCAGCTATGGCGAACTTTTAATCTAAACAAAACCCAAAGTCAAAACGATGCCCTAAGGGCTGTATAAATGGAGGAGTAGGGCGGAATTTCGTGGCCCCTTGTAGGAGGGGTCCGAAACCAACCCTAACTTTGTTTCCCCACACATACGGACTCTAAAAAATAGCTTATAATTAAGTATTTCAAAATTACATGGGCCTGGCCTAAAAATAAGGTGGCGCAGCACCTCAAATAAGCTATGGACAAAATTTATGAAGGTGCATCTTGTATATTTCGTCCATGTCCTTGTAGGTCATCACGGATGCTTCAAAGTGCTCAAATATGCACTAGAAACGCCATTCTGGACCCCTTCACGCTCGCCTTCATCTCCATGCTTGATCCTGCTCCAGTGTTCATCCCTCTTATCCATGCTAGGCCCTTCATTAATAATCATCACAAATGTATCCAATTTAGGCAGCATCATATTCTCATGAACATTAGAATTGTCACCAAGAAACGAAAGTACCTGGTAATTCAATTGGCGTGCGCGAGCTCTAGTAATTGGTCCAGTATGTATAGCAGCAGGGGCTGTGGGTGTAACAATGGTATTGATGTCCTCATCATCCTCCCCTTCTTGAAATGAAGTCGTCCTCGATGGAAGCTCATCTTCCTCACCCAAATGAGGCTTCAAATCTGCAATGTTAAAAGTGGGACTAACCCAAAAATCTGCAGGCAGCTCAAGTTTATATGCATTATCATTTATTTTCTCTAACACCTTAAAAGGGCCATCAGCACGTGGCATTAGCTTTGATTTGCGCAAATCAGGAAACCTATCCTTACGCAAATGTAACCAAACAAGATCTCCAGGTGCAAAGACAACATGTTTTCTACCTTTATCTCCAGCAAGTTTATATTTAGCATTCATACGCTCAATGTTTTCCTTAGTTAACTCATGCATTTTTAAGATCAATTGACCTTCTCCGAAGATGGAAGAGGCACCAAATCAATAGGTGCACGAGGTAGAAAACCATACACAATCTCAAAAGGGCATATCTTAGTAGTAGAATGCAATGAACGATTATAAGCATATTCAATATGAGGCAAGCATTCTTCCCATATTTTCTTATTATTCTTCAAAACAGCCCTAAGCATAGTGGATAAAGTTCTATTGACTACTTCAGTTTAACCATCGGTTTGGGGTGACAAGTAGTACTAAAAAGCAATTTAGTCCCCAACTTAGCCCATAAACATCTCCAAATGTGGCTAAGAAATTTAGTATCATGATCCGAAACAATAGTATTTGGCACACCATGCAAGCGAATAATTTCATGACAACATTAGCAGCATCATCGCTTTTATGACATGGTATAAAGTGTGCCATTTTCGAAAATCTATCCACGACAACAAATATGATATCCCTCCCCTTCTTTGTTCGAGGTAATCCTAAAACAAAATCCATAGATATATCCTCCCAAGGAACACTAGGTACAGGCAAAGGCATATATAAACCATGAGGATTGAGTCATGACTTAGCTTTTTGACATGTAGTGTAGCGAGCAACAAAACGCACAACATCCCGTCTCATCTTTGGCCAAAAGAAATGTGTAGCGAGTACATCCTCCGTCTTCTTCACGCCAAAGTGTCCCATTAATCCTCCTCCATGCACCTCCTGCAAAAACAAAAGACGAACGGAGCTAGCTGGAATGCATAGCTTGTTAGCACGGAACACAAATCCATCATTCAGGACGAATTTGTTCCATGTTCTTCCTTCTTTACAATTCTGCATTACATCTTTAAAATCAGCATCATGCACATATTGATCTTTGATGGTCTCCAAACCAAATATTTTAAAGTCATGTTCTGAAAGCATAGAATAACGACGAGACAACGCATCAGTAATAACATTTTCTTTACCCTTCTTGTGTTTTATGACATAAGGAAAAGTCTCAATGAATTCAACCCATTTAGCATGTCTATGGTTCAGTTTTGCTTGACTTTTAATATTTTTCAAAGATTCGTTTTCAAAATGTATAACAAATTCGTTGGGCCAAAAATAATGTTGCCATGTTTCTAAAGTCCGAACAAGAGCATATAATTCTTTATCATAAGTAGAATAGTTCAGACTAGGCCCACTCAATTTTTCAGAAAAGTATGCAACAGGTTTACCATCTTGTAACACCTCCGAATCCAATTCCACTAGCATCACATTCAAGCTCAAAAGTCTTATTAAAATCAGGAAGTTGGAGTAAAGGAGCATGTGTCAACTTATCTTTCAATACTGTGAAGGCTTCTTCCTGTGCGATACCCCAAACAAAAGGCACATCCTTCTTTGTAAGCTCATTGAGAGGTGCAGCAATGGTGCTGAAATCTCTCACAAAAGACCTATAGAAACCAGCGAGGCCAAGAAAACTCCTCACTTGGGTGACCGTTTTGGGCTACGGCCAACTCTCAATAGCTTTAATCTTGGCTTTATCAACTTCAATACCCTGTGGAGTAACAACATGGCCAAGAAAAGATACTCGATAGGTGCAAAAGGTGCACTTCCCAAGGTTACCAAACAAACGTGCATCACGTAGAGCAATAAAAACAGCACGTAAATGTTCCAAATGTTCCTCCAAAGATCTGCTATAAATCAATATATCATCAAAGTAAACTACCACAAATCATCCAATAAAAGCACGTAAAACTTCGTTCATTAATCTCATGAAAGTACTAGGTGCATTAGTTAACCCAAAAGGCAAGACTAGCCACTAATATAATCCAAACTTAGTTTTAAATGCCATTTTCCATTCATCTCCCAATTTCGTATGAATTTGATGGTATCCACTACGCAAATCAACTTTGGAGAATATTGTAGAGCCACTCAATTCATCAAGCATATCATCTAGCCTAGGAATAGGATGATGATAATGAATAGTAATATTATTAATGCCTCTACAATCAACACACATACGCGACGTACCATCCTTTTTTGGCACTAGTATAATAGGAACAACACAAGGACTAAGAGATTCACGTATATAACCTTTGTCGAGCAGCTCCTGTACTTGACGCATAATCTCCTTCTACTCCTCTGGATTGGTACGGTATGGCGCACGGTTTGGCAGCAAAGCACCGGGAATTAAGTCAATCTGATGCTTGATCCCGCGAATAGGTGGTAATCCCGGTGGCACGTCTTGTGGAAAGACGTTAGCAAACTCCTGCAAAATGTTAGTGACAGCAGGAGGCAAAGAGGAAGGCATGTCCTCGAATGAAAATAATGCCTCTTTGCACACAAAAGCATAGCAAACAGATTTTCTGAAATCTAGCTCATCAATATTAGATTTGGTGGCAAGTAAACATGCACTTTTCAATTTAATTTCAGAAGCAACACTAGATGGTTTATTATTAGGCTTTATTTGTTGCTCAAATTCTTTTGCCACAATCCAATTTTCACTATTATTTTTCTCCTATTTTGCTTTACTAGCTCTATTAATATCATCTTTCAAAATAGAATCAGGAGTCATAGGAAGCAAAGTAATATGTTTATCCTTATGAACAAGAGTATACTGATTGTTTCTATCATGGTGTACAATTTTTTTATCAAATTGCCATGGTCTACCAAGTAATAAGGAACATGCTTGCATGGGTACCACATCACAATCAACATAATCAGCATATGTAGAGAAACTAAAGTGCACACGAACAGTACGTGTTACCTTAACCTTGCCGCTGTTGTTGAACCATTGGATATAGTAAGGACATGGATGTGGTCTTGTGGTGAGAGATAGCTTCTCCACCATCTCCATGCTAGCCAAGTTGTTGCAGCTCACTCCATCTATCATGACGTGAATAGAACGTTCCTTCACAACTCCCTTTGTATGGAACAAATTATGCCTCTGATTTTGCTCAGCTTGTGTGAACTGCACACTCAAAACACGTTGAGCTACTAAACATTCATACCTGTCAGCGTCTTCAGGAGCCACGCATTGCGTCTCATGATCAGAATCATCTCCACCGTGTTCTTCACTTGTAATAAGAGCCAAAGTCTCCTCATCATAGTCACTAGCGGAATCATACCCACCATCCTCAATAGCAATCATAACACGGGGAGATTGACATTCTCTCGCATAATGACCTCTACCCTTACAATGATGACAAATAATATCATGTGTGTGCCCTGTTGATGCCATAGATGAAGAAGAGCTGTGGGCAGGCCCAGAAGGTGTACTCCTGGTAGATGGTGGTGGTGGTGCCTGTTTTCTTGTATCTCGGTTGGAATTGGCGGCTGAAGTCGGTGGTGCTGCAGTAGGACGTGTGGGATTAGAGGATGCACGTGGTGTCCATGATGAAGTTCGACCCGCAGAAAATTTGTGATAGAGGCGAGGGTGTCCCGATCTTTCGATGAGATGATAGCTATCGATTTGATGGAGTCGATTTTGACGATCCGACTACAAACGTGCACGATGTTGTGCCTTTGCAATCGCTAAACCAATCTCCCGAGGTTACTGACGATGCTGAAAGCACGATCAGCCTGACCACGAAGGTCTATTCCTGCACGCAATCAAAGAACAAGGAAGAATATGATAATGCACTCTGAATATTGCGAATATAGATGAAGTATTGATAAAGGTGGGGATCCGAAAGCGGTCTTGGTCTGGTCGTTGGACACAAACGAAGTACACGAAGTTGCTATGGCTAACTTTTAACTAAACAAATCCCAAAGTCTAAATGGTGCCCTAAGGGCTGTATATTTGGAGGAAGAGGGGGTATTTTGTGGCCCTTGAAGGAGGGGTCCGGAACCAACCCTATCTCTTGTTTCCCCACACATACGGACTCTAAAAACAGCCTATACTCAAGTATTTCGAAATTACATGGGCCTGGCCCAATAATAAGGTGACGCAACACCTATAATAGCCTCTGGACGAACTTTATGAAGTGGCATCTTGTATATTTCGTCCAAGGCTTCCTGCACTCATTATGGTGGCTTCAAAGTCCTGAAATCATCACTTGTAACTCCATTCTTGTTCCCCTTGCGCATGCCATCATCTCCATGCTTGAACTTGCTCCAAGGTTCCTCTTTCTTGTCCAAGCTAGGCCCTTCATTTGTAAGCAAAACAAATGTATCCAATTTAGGCAGCATCATATTCTCATGAACATTAGAATCATTACCAAGAAACGAAAGTACCTGATAATTTAATTGGCGTGCGCGAGCTCTAGTAATTGGTCCAGTATGTATAGCAGCAGGGGCTGTGGGTGTAAGAATGGTATTGATGTCCTCATCATCCTCCCCTTCTTGAAATGAAGTAGTCCTCGACGGAAGCTCATCTTCCTCACCTAAATAAGGCTTCAAATCTGCAATGTTAAAAGTGGGACTAACCCCAAAATCTGCAGGCAGTTCAAGTTTATATGCATTATCATTTATTTTCTCTAACACCTTAAAAGGACCATCAGCATGTGGCATTAGCTTTGATTTGCGCAAATCAGGAAATCTATCCTTACGCAAATGTAACCAAACAAGATCTCCAGGTGCAAACACAACATGTTTTCTACCCTTATCTCCAGCAAGTTTATATTTAGCATTCATACGCTCAATGTTCTCCTTAGTTAACTCATGCATTTTTAAGATCAATTCAGCATGTTGTTTAGCATCAAAATTAACTGTCGGTGTACTAAGTATTGGGCCACTAGTACCCCTTACTTGTGCACGGGCAGTTGTAGCCGTCCTCGCGGCAAGGCTTGCCGGGATCAGCTCGAGGTCGATTTAAGTCATCAAGGAAATCATCAAGTCAGAGATCTGAGAATCAGCAAATGAGCAAAGCTGGAAATCGAAGGCCAGCCTCCCCGGCAAGATCCTTGCCGGGATGGCCCGTGGAGCCCGGCAAGCCTCGGCGCCCGGCAAGGCTTGGTTTTTAGCAAAGCTCGGCGGCCGGCAAGCCCTGGCGCCCGGCAAGGATTGGTGCCCGGCAAGGATCGGCGCCTGGCGAGATTCTGCCACTATGCCACCGCTCCAGCACAGCGACAAAGCCTGACATTCTGGGTCCTTCTCTGGATGCGTGGCGACGCGCCAGTGGAGGAGGGCTTAAGCGGCGCTGATGGGATGGCCCCTTTTTCCATCCCCAAGAAAGTGAGGACACCTAAACGGACACCTCACGGTGCATTAAATGCGCTTGTCCTAATCCGTCAGGGGTTAGGTATGATACCCTGTAGCTACTTTACACCTCAATGTATGTACATTTTGCCACTGTGGTGACCCCTTTGTGATATAAAAGGAGGCCCAAGGCAACTGCTACAGAGGAGGAGGACTTCTGGCCCATTCTCATGCGTAGCTGCTCTTTGAACGCACTATTCATTGCGAGCGCTCCTGAAGGCTGAGCTCAAGAACATCAATAAGAACATAAAGCAGGAGTAGAGTTTTACGCTGATCTGCGGCCCGAACCTGGGTAAAAACCTTCCCGCGTCGATCACTGGTTCTGCTCTTTGCGTATACCTCTCCCCCCGCCGAATCGTAAAGGGGTCTCTCGGGATCCCATAGGTGTCGTGCCCCGACATCTTTGGCGCGCCAGGTAGGGGGATTGAGGTTTGTGTGAACCTGATCTGGTGGTCGACGCCCTAGTTCCTTCATCATCTTCATCGTCATGCCGCCCAAGAAGAAGAACATTGCGGCAGCACAACCGTTCGGGTCCGTTTTGCCCGCGCCTTCGCAGACAGGCGATGGTGTGGGTGCAAAAGGAAGAGGACTGGAACCCCTGCGGCGTTCTGGTGACCCAAGCCAAGCGAGCGGTATCGTTTACAGTGGCAGTGGTAACTTGCGCGCCGCTGGATCTAGAGATGGCGTTGTGTTGCCTACGGGTGGCACAACGAACTCTAGGGATCGAAGAGCGCCCGCTGGAGCTCCCACGCCGGCGCGAGCCTCGCAACCTGCCCAGGTCGTGCGAGACGAGCGACATCATGGCGCTGGTGGTTTGGGGCGTCCTCACGAAAAGGTTTCTGCGCATAGATCCCTAGATGTGCGGGACCAGCATGCACACCGAGCTGCCGGCGAAGGTGGCGCGCGGTCGCGTGACCGTGGCGGTGCTCCTTCTAACTTGGTTAGGAGTCAGAGCACCTCACGCACCTCGCACTTCTCGCCGCCACCTACGCCAGCGGAAGCCTTGGCACGTGCACAGCTGCTCCTCGATTTTCCTCCCGCTCCGGAGAAGATGGAGGAGTGGCGAGCTACTATCCAGAGCCTTATCGGCTTCGCTAACAAGGATGGACCGCAAGAGGCAGGGCCCTCTCAGCGGAGGCCCATCGATCCGACGCGAGCCGGTGTAGAGAAAACCGGAGGTGGTGCAACTACAGTGCACTCTCCTCCGCGGCGTCAGCAGCGGCCGACGACTCAGCAAGTCGACCGCCATGAAGAAGTTTTCACGACGTCGTCCGATCCATGGATGCGCCGTGATCAGCGTCTGGTTCTCCAGGAACGAGGCAAGGAGGACGCTCGAACAACCATCGAGCGGCGACGGGAAGCGCGCTATCAGTCCGATAAGCGCGCGGGGCCAGTTGTCGACGAGCCCGCGCTAGGGAACGTAGGAGACTTGCCTTACGAGGTAGGACCTCTAGCGTTTACCCGTGAGCTGCGGCAAGTCCAGTGGCCCAATCTCCGAACCTTCAAGCCAGAGGTCCCAGAGAAATATGACGGCAAGACCCATCCCTCGGAGTTCCTGAGCATCTACACCATTTGCGGTGCAGGCTACCGGGGGCCGAGATGACAAGATACTCGCCAACTACTTCCCGTTGGTGCTCAAACCCAACGTCAGGTCGTGGTTGATGCATCTGCCGGAGGATTCTATTTCTTGCTGGTCAGATCTGTGCCATCAGTTTGTTGGCGCCTTTGTTGGAGGCCACCAAGCTCCTGGCCAAGAAAGTGATTTGCACATCATCCCTCAGAAGGAGGGCGAGTCCCTGCGCAAGTTTATGCAGAGATTCAGCCGGGTGCAGTACAATATTCCTAACGTTCATCCTGCCGCTGTCATTAGCGCGTTCCATCAGAACGTGCGTAACCGCAGGATGCGGGAAGAGCTGGCAATGAACAAAGTCAGGAGTATTGCCGAGCTTTACACTTTGGCCGACAAGTGTGCTCGAGCTGAAGAGGGGAGGAAACTCCCCGGTGAGGCTGTTGGTGCGGCAGGCGACTCAGAAGAAGAAGATGCCGCGGCCCCGTCAAGGAAAGGCCGGCGGCGGAATAGGAAGCGCGGAGGCAAGGCCGTGCTTGCCGTCGAGGAATCCGGCAACCCTGGCGCCGCCAAGAAGGCCAAGGTTGGCGACCCCGGCAAGGATCTTGCCGGGTGCCCTTCCTGTCAGGCCTTGGCGGCTGCCGACAAATCAGAGAACTCCGGCAAGCAGTACTGCAAGATCCATCGCACTAAGGGCCACGATCTCCAGGACTACCGGCAAGTTGAGCAGCTTGCCGAGAAGCAGAAGGCCGAATACGAGAGGCGAGACAAGGAGAAGGCCCAAGATGGTGCTGAGGGGTCCGGCAAGAAACGCGGTGGCCGAGGGGGTCGCCGCGGCAAGGCCAAACAGCAGAAGGATCGGCCCGCTCGGGGCCGAGATAAAGAAAGAGATGATGATGAAGAAGATGACGAATCCAGTGAGCAGGAATTCCAGAAGGCTACGGAGGCTATGTGCATTGATGGGGGTGCCTCGCTGCATTCTTCCCACCGCCAACTTAAACAGTGGATGCGGGAGGTTAATGCGGCAGAGCCATCCCCCGATGCGTGTAGGCCTCTGAAGTGGTCCAGCACGGCTATCATCTTTGACGCCGAGGATCACCCTGATCGCACAACTGCGGTTGGGTGTTTGCCATTGTTGGTTTCCCCGACGATTCGCAACCTCAAGGTGACGAAGATGTTAGTTGACAGCGGGGCCGGCCTAAACTTAATCTCACCAGATGTGCTCACAAAGCTTTAGATTCCCGACGAAGACCTCGAGGAAACGGGTACGTTTCAAGGGGTCAACCCGGGAAGAACCCAGCCTAAGGGCAAGATCACGCAGCCGGTAACATTTGGCAGCGAGCATAACTTCAGGACCAAAAAGGTGGTATTTGATGTCGCCAAGATCCCCATGTCATACAATGGGATCCTTGGTCGGCCAGCGCTGGCTAAGTTTATGGCGGCATCACACTACACATACAACGTCTTGAAGATGCCTGGGCCGTTGAGCGTCATCACTATCCATTCCGATAAGAAGCATGCGCTCATCTGTGCCGACCAACTTTACCGGGAAGCAGTTGCAGCACCTGCCATCAAGGCATCTGCTCCTGCCGCTGGAACTCCCGGGGGGAAGAAGAAGACCGGCAGGAACCTTGGCGCCAACTCCGGCAAGCGCACCTCCTCGGAGTGCTGCGCTTCCGTCGAGGACGTGCCAGAGAGTTCCACCGGCAAGAACAAGAAGTCCAAGGCTGCCCCGCCGAAAACCAAGAAGGTGCCTGCCAGGGAGGACGGGATGGGGGGAACTTTCACCATAAGTTCCACCCTAGATGACAAATAGGAAAGCGCGCTCATTGCTTTCCTGCGGGCGAATGTCGACGTGTTTGCATGGCAACCGTCTGACATCCCCGGCGTTCCCAGGAAAGTAATTGAGCACCACCTTGCTGTCTGCCCACATGCGCGGCCCGTCAAGCAAAAGGTGAGGAAACAGGCTTTGGAGCGGCAAGAATTCATTGCCGAACAAATTAAGAAGCTGGAGGCGGCAGGACTGGTCAAAGGAGTGCTTCATCCAACCTGGTTGGCCAATCCGGTTGTAGTGCGGAAAGCGAACGGGAAATGGAGGCTTTGTATCGATTATACAGATATCAATAAAGCTTGTCCAAAAGATCCTTTTCCCTTGCCGCGCATCGACCAGATTGTGGATGCCACCGCTGGTTGTGATCTTCTGTCCTTCCTTGATGCCTATTCAGGGTATCATCAGATTTTTATGGCAAAGGAAGATGAGGAGAAGACCGCCTTTATCACCCCATGTGGTACGTATTGTTTTATACGAATGCCTTTCGGGTTGAAAAGTGCTGGTTCAACATTTGCTAGAGCAATCCAGATTGGTTTTGAGCCACAACTCCATAGAAACATGGAGGCGTATATGGATGATATAGTGGTCAAAACTAAGGATAAAGCAACGCTCATTCAAGACTTAGAAGAAACATTTGCGAACTTGCGCAAGATCAACTTGAAGCTCAATCCTGAGAAGTGCGTGTTCGGTGTTCCTTCCGGCAAGCTCCTCGGATTCTTTGTATCTTGCCAGGGAATCGAAGCTAACCCCGACAAGATCAGAGCCATTGAGCAAATTGAAGCGCCGAGACGCGTCAAGGATGTGCATCGTCTTGCCGGCTGTGTTGCTGCTCTAAGCAGGTTTATTTCCAAATCTGCTGAGCGCGCCCTGCCCTTCTTCAAAATTTTGAAGAAGGCAGGTCCAATGAAATGGACCCCGGAAGCGGAGGCGGCGCTGCAAGATTTGAAGAAGTACCTTTCTTCTCCGCCGACGCTAGTCGCACCTAAACCACAAGAACCGTTGCTGCTGTATCTGGCGGCGACAAATCAAGTGGTTAGTGCTACGCTGGTGACGAAGAGGGAAGCTGATGAGGAGGCAACATCAGCGGCAGGACCGCCAGATGACGTGGCAAGATCTTCCCCGGCAAGGGTTGATCCCGGCAAGACAGGATCTGCGCAAACAGAAGAGCCCATGCGGAAGAAAAAGGTGGTGCAGCGCCCAGTTTATTTTGTTAGCCCCCTCTTGCAAGGGGCTAGATCAAGATATTCTGGTGTGCAGAAGTTGCTTTTCGGCCTCCTTATGGCCTCAAGAAAGCTGCACCATTATTTTCAAGCACATGAGATCACCGTCGTCACTCGCTTTCCGTTGCAACGGATTTTGCAAAATCCGGAGGCAACCGGCAGGATCGTGGAGTGGGCGTTGGAGCTATCCAGCTTTGGTCTTAAGTTTGAAAGTACTTCCACAATTCAGAGCAGGGCCTTGGCGGAGTTCATTGCAGAATGGACCCCGACGCCAGACGAAGAAGTTCAAGAAACAAGTCTCCCCGGCAAGGAAATCGATCAGCAATGGGTTATGTACTTTGACGGGGCTTTTTTGCTGCAAGGCGCCGGTGCGGGTGTGCTGCTTGTCGCACCCACCGAAGAGCACCTCAAGTATGTAGTCCAAATGCATTTTCCCTGGGAGAGTTCAACCAACAACACTGCAGAGTACGAAGGTTTGCTTGCCGGTCTTAGGGTCGCGGCAGACCTTGGTATTAAAAAGCTCATTATCAAAGGTGATTCACACCTTGTCGTCAGGCAGGTCAACAAGAACTATCAAAGCCCATTGATGCAGGCCTACGTAGATGAAGTGAGGAAATTGGAAGAGCGCTTTGACGGTCTGCAGATGGAGCATGTTCCTCGTGCCGAGAACAGCGTTGCTGACGACCTGTCAAAGCGTGCTGCCCTCAAGTTGCCTGTGGAACCAGGAACTTTTGTGCTCCAATTGACTCAACCATCCGTGGCGCCATCAATGCGGCAAGAAAAGAGAAGAAAGTTGAACTCTGGCCAGTACTTCCCGGCAGAGCTCCCCGGAGCCGCCGGCAAGGAAGTTGCCGGGATCGACATGCCTGCCGGGGAACAACAGGCTCCGGCAGGGCCTCAGGCCCTTGCTGTCGAGACAAATGTTCCCCCGGCGGACGAGATGCCTTTAGTCCTAGTTGTCGAGCCTCAGGCTCCAGCATGGGCGCAGCACATCGTCCATTTCCTTCAGACAGGTGAACTCCCTGAGGAACAAGAAGAAGCGGAGAGAGTAGCCCGTCAGTCTGTTATGTACAAGTTCGTCGATGACGTCCTGTACAGAAAGAGACCAAACGGTGTGAAATTGAAGTGCATTCCTCGGGAGGATGGACTAGAGCTGTTGGCAGAGATACATGGGGGCATGTGTGGCTCTCACATAGGGTCAAGAGCGCTTGCCGGGAAGGCATTCCGGCAAGGTTTCTTTTGGCCCACCGCCCTCCAGGATGCGACTGCACTAGTAACCAGGTGTGAAGCATGCCAGTTTCATTCGAAGAAATTACATCAGCCAGCTCAAGCTCTTCAAACAATCCCTCTCTCCTGGCCATTTTCGGTCTGGGGGCTCGACATACTGGGCCCCTTCCCCCGTGCTGCCAGGGGCTTTGAGTGCTTGTACGTTGCTATCGACAAGTTCACAAAGTTGCCGGAGGTGGAAGCAGTGAGGAAGGTGACAGCGCAGTCGGCTGTCAAGTTCTTCAAAGGAATTGTTTGCCGTTTCGGTGTTCCTAACAGGATCATCACCGACAACGGCACGCAGTTCACAAGTCGCACCTTCATGCAGTACGTCCAAGACCTTGGCGGCAAGATTTGTTTTGCCTCTGTTGCTCACCCGAGAAGCAACGGCCAAGCGGAGAGGGCCAATGCTGAAGTGCTGCGCGGTCTCAGGACCAGAACTTTTGACAGGCTGAAAAAGTGCGGAAGATGCTGGATTGATGAGTTACCGGCGGTTCTTTGGTCAATCAGAACGACACCAAATCGAGCCACCGGCGAGACGCCCTTCGCTCTAGTGTATGGAGCGGAAGCAGTTCTCCCCACAGAACTCATATACGGATCTCCTCGAGTGCTCGCTTATGATGAGCTTGAGCAAGAGCAACTTCAGCAAGATAACGCTGTGCTCCTTGAGGAGAATCGTCTTCAGGCTACTGTGCGAGCTGCACGCTACCAGCAAGCTTTGCGCCGCTATCATAGCCGCAAAGTTCAAGCCCGAAGCCTTGAGGAAGGCGACCTTGTTCTTCGACGGATTCAGTCCGCCAAGAATTCAAACAAGTTGACGCCAAAGTGGGAAGGCCCTTATCGGGTAGTACGAGTCACCAGGCCTGGCGCTGTCCGCCTGGAGACCGAGGATGGCGTTCCAGTGAGTAATTCCTAGAATATCGAACATCTTTGCAAGTTCTATCCATAAGGCGCGGTTGCCGGGGGCTCCCGGCAACCACCTTTTTGTACAAGTCTTGCCGGCAAGGCATGTGATCCTTTGTACAAAGCTAGGCGCAGACCCTGAGCACAGATGAATAAATTTAAGTGTTGTACATTTCCTTATTGATTCTCATGTTCACATTCATATATGCATGTTTGTCTAAGATGATGTATAACACCTGATCCCGGTAAGTTCTAACGAACCGCCAAGGTTTCATCTCTTCATTTTCTCTTCTTTCTTTTTCTTAAAGATAGAAGGATTCCTCGCGTGCACATTTGCCGGGGGGGAAGGGAGACATGAATACCAGTTGGTGATGTTCGGAATCGTATGCTTGCCGGAGGAAGGACAAAGACAGAAAGCTAAGTCCTAAAAACTCAGAGCAAGTTTTTCTTTTATTACCAAGTTAGTTCCTTGGACGATTCCGACCCTTGTATGGAAAATCTGCACGCGAAGGAACCCTTGTTGTAATCAGTCGCGCCCTTATTTTGTTTCGAGTCCGCTCAACAATTTAAGTGGCTGCATTGAGAACGCCAAGGAGTCTTGCCGGCCGTTGCGCCTCCGGCAGGCTGCTGAAGTCCCGCACCCAGCGCTCGCGGCAGGTTGCGCGCCGGCAAGTTCTTCAGTAAGCGTAGGATGAACTCCATACATAAAGGAATCAGACAAGGAAAGTAACTAGCATGAGCCTAAACATAGTTAAATTATATTACATCCATGAGTTGCCGCAGTCCTAACTCGAGACTTAACTGTCTTTTACATGAGATGATGGCGGCAAGAATAAAAGGGAAGCACTCAATCCCTGCGCTGGCCTTCGATCCTTTTGATGGAGTCCACCTTCTCAAGGATCGGCGCGATGCACTTCTCAAGCGCCTCAACATTCGCATCCTTTGGCAGGTGGCCAAGTGCGCTGGAGAGGTCGATGCCGGGATTGCTGTGCACCACCTTGAGGAGCACCTTGCGAAGGACGGCCCGGCAAAGCCGATGGGTCTCGTTCGCCAGTTGGGTCGCCCGGCTGGACTGGAGCGCCCTCAACGCGTTGATGATGCTTTCAAAGAACATCGTCAATCTCGCGCTTGGGGATATTCTTTCCTCGGAAGAATATCTGAAGTTCGACAAGCCCATGGTTGACAGTTCTGCGGTAAGCTTCTCCGCGGCAGCGATGAGACGACCAGTCCATATCTCCACTCCCTTCTCGTACTCGTTCTGGGCAGCGGCGGTGCTCTTGAGCAGGTTCCTCTCTCCTTGGAGATCCTTGAGTAGAGCCTTCTCACGGGCCCTGCCGGCCTCGAGAGATTTCTGCAGCGTGGTCAGCTTCAGCTCCAGAACCGCAATATCATCAGCCGCAGAGGAGAGCTGCTTGGTCTTGTCGGACAGGGCGACTTGCATCTCCGCCAAGGAGTGGAGGGTTTTTTCCCTGTCCCCCTTGAGCGTCGAGAGCTCCTTGCCATGCTCGTCGAGATCTGTCTCCAGCCTCTTCACTTTGTCGCTCAGCTCGTTCTTGGCGGCCTTTGCAACTTCGGCAGCATCGACGGCCTCCTTGAGCTTGCCGGCGTGACTTGCAGTTAGAGCTTCGAGCGCCTCCTTGTGCTTCTGCTCCAGCTCCTAGGTCCGCCGCGCGACAAGATTTTCAATGTCTTCATCCTTGCTACGAAGCTTGGCGGCGAGCGCCTGCTCACGAGCAGTGAGATCTTCCTCATGACCATCAAGAGCAACGCGGCGCCCCGTCAGGAGGGCATCTTCAGCAGCAATCCTTTGAACAGCTTCATCATGCGCCTTCTCCATGTCTGATTGCTTCAGGAGGATCTCATTCCACTGCTGGCTCACTTGTTCCCGGCCGGCAACCAACTCTTAGAGGGCCTCGGTGTGCCAGATCTGCATTTGTGCGACGCGCCTTTGGAAATCTGCTTCGGCCGCCTCAACAACTGCCATTCTGGAGTCCGCCTTGTCTTTCCGGGCGCGATGGAGAGCCTGGAGTTTGCGGAAGTTCTCGCCCATGGCCTGAAGGAGCTGATCCTCTTCAGATTTGCCGCTGCTAGTGCTGGGATTGTCGACAACTTCAAGCCCGGCAGCAGCGATGATTTCTTCGAAAACTTCTCCGTCGGCTGGTGCCCTAGCGCTTGTCGTCCCCGGCAAGTTGATGAACAGGTTCTCGCCAACCTTGAGGTACTTGCTGGATGAGGGGCCTTCAGATGCTGATGGCTGGTCCTCAGTGACCGCCTCACCAGTGACAGGGGGCTCTGTGGCCGGTGTAGCGCCTGGCGCTCCTGTGGCAGGAATGCTATCAGTGCGGTCCTCAGCCTCCCTGTCGCCCCCTTCAGCAGGTTCTTCGGCGGTTTCCTCTTGTGCTGTCTTGGCGGCCTCCCCGTCAAGAGCACCACCAGCCTCGACAACGTCATCCTTGGTGGCCTCGCTGGCAGCGATCCTGTCTGCTTCGGCGGCAGCATCCCTGGCGGTCTCCTCGATCACAACATCGACGTCCATGTGTTCCATCACAGGGAACTCTGAAGGACGAAGGAGGAAAACAGAATAAGATCAAGGTTGAAGTTTGAAGTGATCAAAGATGAAGAAGTAAGGGAAAAAGAATAACTAGCACTCTGAGGTGATCGAGTACCTGCATCGGGCTGTCGAGAGGTGGCTTCGCCTCTCCCGGCAACTCCGGTTGCCGGGGGTGGGTTGCCGGAGTCCGTGCTTATCGGCTCCTCCTCAATCCGGACAGGCTCATCGGCAGGATCTCTTGCCGGAGATGTGCTTGTGGGCGGAGCGGTCGATGAAGGAGGCACAATGGGGCAATCTTCTCCTTGTTGCCGTTCATCTCCTGCGAACCCAAAGATATCAGCGACAAGAATGAAAGCCTCGGCACCAGCCAATAGAAAAAGGGACAATGAACCTACGCTAGGGGCTGTGCTGGGGGCTGCGCTGGGGGCTGCGTTGAGGACTAGACTCCGGGCTCACGATGACGGTCTCTGGCACGCTAGTGGAGCCTGCCGGGGGCTCGTCGCCCGTAGAAGTCCTTGACCTCTTCGCCATCCTCTCCAGCAAGGTTTCTGTGTCACTGCAGAAACAATACAAGTAAGTCAGTAAGACTGATGCAGATTGGAAGGTGGAAGTTGTGACAGGTACTCACTCTTCTTCCTCTCGCTCCGGACTGAAGCCGGAGATGTCGAAGTCGACCTCCGTTGCGGTGTCTGAGTGGGGAGGCGGAGGAGGGGTCCTGGGCCGCTTGGCTGTGGCAGGCGCCGGGGCAGCTTCTGGCACGGTTGTACGAGACCCTCCTGCCGCTCCGGCGGTGGCCGCTGGTGTGGGTCTCGCGTGCAGCGCGGGCTGTTGACGGGCCCCCTGCCGCGGTCCGGTCTTGCCGGCCACTTTCTTGCCGGGGGATTCGCCGCTCGATGTAGGCTGGCTTGCCGGGACGCCCGATGCGGCTTTCCGAAGGACACGCTTTGTCTTCTTCGGGGGCGAGGGCTCTTCTCGCGTCTCCTCTTCGGCCGTGTCGTCGCCGGATGAGCTTTCAGCGACTGCGCCGCCTTCTTCCCCGGCAACCTTGCTCTCCTCGGCAGGTTTTGCCTCCACCACCACCTCTGCATCGCTGGCTTCCCACTCTGTGAAGCCAACGCTGCCGGCCTCCGCGGAAAAATTCGCTTCCTCCACTCTGGTAGCAATGTATGCTACCTCCTGATCTGTGGTGGCGCGAACAAGATCTAACTCTTGCCGGACAGGCTTCTCCGTCAGATTGTCGAAGAATTTCTGCGCTTCTTCCTCGCTTGTCTCGACCCAGGTCGGGTCAAGGCCGTGGGCATTGAACATCGGCAAGAAGGCAATGATCGACCCCAGTGCAGAGTTGTTGCACAAGGGGACGATCCTTGTCGGCAGCCGGTGCTTGTCTTCGCGCTGGAATAACTTCTGGCGGAGAGCGCCAAGCTGCGTAACAGTCAAGTTGTTGTTCAGCCCGGGGCGCAGCCTCATGACATCCGCTGCGTTCTTATACTCCCAGGCTGGCCTCCCCCTATTCTGCAGAGGGGCGATGCGGCGGCGGAGGAAGTCGAAGCCGATCATCTCCATTGTCAGCCCGGCAGCCTTCAAGCGGAGGATCCTGGTAGTGGCGATTGTGAGCTTCTCGTCTTCTGCGGCGAGATCGCCCCAATCCTTGCCGCGGACCACCTTCTGTCGCCGGGGATGGCAAAAAGGATGAGGATCTGCTTCCTGGATCCAGCACCATTCGGCCCACCACTCGTCCCACTTTTCGCGGTAAACTCCATCTGGGTATATCTCTTTGTTCCAGGCCCTTGGAATCCAAGCAATAGATCCAGAGAGAGCCTCTCCCTTTTGGATTCGAGGATAGAAATAGTGGCGGAAAAGAGCAGAATTGGGGATCACGCCGGCGAAATTTTCACAAAGATGGGCAAAGATCGACATGCAAAATACGGCATTCGGCGTGAAATCAAGAAGGCGGAAGCCGTATGTATACATGATGTCGTTGAAGAAATCGGAAAAAGGTGGACAGAGCCCGCAATAAAAGTACGCAGTCAAGAAGGGGTATCTGTCCGATCCGCCTTTGGAACTAGCACCTGGGATTACGCGTGTGGCGGGGTGAGCTTGTGTTCCCTTCGCCCACATACATTGGTATCGTCCCTTCAAGGTTTCGGCGTCGAGCGTCGGAGGGAAGACGACGAGCCTCTTCCGCATCTTCACCAGTTCACTTTCCGGAACTTCGGCCTTCGACTCCTTGTCCGTGCCCTTGCCTTTGCTGGCCTTGGGCGGCATGGCGACTATGGAGATGGAAGCCGGAGGACGGAACAAGTGCGGGAGCGGCGAGCAGAAGGGAAAGAAGGTTTCGCTCTGGGCTCAAGCAGAGGAAGGCGATGGCGATGGCCGGATTGGGAAGAAGAGGGGGGTGAATGGGTTTGCGCCTCCACGACTTCTCCTTTTTATGGGGAAGGAGCGGGGCCACCTTGTTTATCCCCCAATATGAATGCGCCTCTGAGGGCGCGAAACAGTTTGCAGCCTTTTTGGCACACTTCCCACATCGCGCGCTCCGTGCGCGTAGTGGGGGCACAGTAAAACAAGATCTTTACGAGCAGTTAATTCCCTGCCACGCATGCCCGTGCACTGTTTGGGCCAAGCCCAACAACGCCTCGCACTCGTGTATGGCCCAGGCCCGGGGGCTCCTGTCGGTGTACTAAGTATTGGGCCACTAGTACCCCTTACTTGTGCACGGGCAGTTGTAGCCGTCCTCGCGGCAAGGCTTGCCGGGATCAGCTCGAGGTCGATTTAAGTCATCAAGGAAATCATCAAGTCGGAGATCTGAGAATCAGCAAATGAGCAAAGCTGGAAATCGAAGGCCAGCCTCCCCGGCAAGATCCTTGCCGGGATGGCCCGTGGAGCCCGGCAAGCCTCGGCGCCCGGCAAGGCTTGGTTTCTAGCAAAGCTCGGCGCCCGGCAAGGATTGGTGCTCGGCAAGGATCGGCGCCTGGCGAGATTCTGCCACTATGCCACCGCTCCAGCACAGCGACAAAGCCTGACATTCTGGGTCCTTCTCTGGATGCGTGGCGACGCGCCAGTGGAGGAGGGCTTAAGCGGCGCTGATGGGATGGCCCCTTTTTCCATCCCCAAGAAAGTGAGGACACCTAAACGGACACCTCACGGTGCATTAAATGCGCTTGTCCTAATCCGTCAGGGGTTAGGTATGATACCCTGTAGCTACTTTACACCTCAATGTATATACATTTTGCCACTGTGGTGACCCCTTTGTGATATAAAAGGAGGCCCAAGGCAACTGCTACAGAGGAGGAGGACTTCTGGCCCATTCTGCATGCGTAGCTCCTCTTTGAACGCACTGTTCATTGCGAGCGCTCCTGAAGGCTGAGCTCAAGAACATCAATAAGAACATAAAGCAGGAGTAGGGTTTTACGCTGATCCGCGGCCCGAACCTGGGTAAAAACCTTCCCGCGTCGATCACTAGTTCTGCTCTTTGCGTATACCTCTCCCCCCGCCGAATCGTAAAGGGGTCTCTCAGGATCCCATAGGTGTCGTGCCCCGACATTAACCTTCTCCGAAGATGGAAGAGGCAACAAATCAATAGGTGCACGAGGTAGGAAACCATATACAATTTCAAAAGGGCACATCTTAGTAGTAGAATGCAACGAACGATTATAAGCAAATTCAATATGAGGCAAGCATTCTTCCCACATTTTCTTGTTATTCTTCAAAACAGCCCTAAGCATAGTAGACAAAGTTCTATTGACTACTTTAGTTTGTCCATCAGTTTGGGGGTGACAAGTAGTACTAAAAAGCAGTTTAGTCCCCAACTTAGCCCATAAACATCTCCAAAAGTGGCTAAGAAATTTGGTATCACGATCTGAAACAATAGTATTTGGCACACCATGCAAGCGAATAATTTCACGAAAGAACAAATCAGCAACATTAGCAGCATCATCGCTTTTATGACATAGTATAAAGTGTGCCATTTTCGAGAACCTATCCACGATAACAAATATGCTATCCCTCCCCTTCTTTGTTCGAGGTAAACCCAAAACAAAGTCCATAGATATATCCTCCCATGGAACACTAGGTACAGGCAAAGGCATATATAAACCATGAGGATTGAGTCGTGACTTAGCTTTTTGACATGTAGTGCAGCGAGCAAGAAAGTGCACAACATCCTGTCTCATCTTTGGCCAAAAGAAATGTGTAGCAAGTACATCCTCCGTCTTCTTTACGCCAAAGTGTCCCATTAATCCTCCTCCATGCGCCTCCTGCAACAACAAAAGACGAACGGAGCTAGCTGGAATGCATAGCTTGTTAGCACGAAACACAAATCCATCATTAACGACGAACTTATTCCATGTTCTCCCTTCTTTACAATTCTGCAATACATCTTTAAATTCAGGATCATGCACATATTGATCTTTGATGGTCTCCAAACCAAATATTTTAAAGTCAAGTTGTGAAAGCATAGTATAACGACGAGACAATGCATCAGCAATAACATTTTCTTTACCCTTCTTGTGTTTAATGACATAAGGGAAAGTCTCAATGAATTCAACCCATTTAGCATGTCTACGGTTCAGTTTTGCTTGACTTTTAATGTGTTTCAAAGATTCATGATCAGAATGTATAACAAATTCTTTGGGCCATAAATAATGTTGCCATGTTTCTAAGGTCCGAACAAGAGCATATAATTCTTTATTATAAGTAGAATACTTCAGACTAGGCCCACTCAATTTTTCAGAAAAGTATGCAACAGGTTTGCCATCTTGTAATAACACACCTCCTAATCCAATTCCACTAGCATCACATTCAAGGTCAAAAGTCTTATTAAAATCAGGAAGTTGGAGTAAAGGAGCATGTGTCAACTTATCTTTCAATACCGTGAAGGCTTCTTCCTGTGCGGTACCCCAAACAAAAGGCACATCCTTCCTTGTAAGCTCATTGAGAGGTGCAGCGATGGTGCAAAAACCTCTCACAAAACGCCTATAGAAACCAGCGAGGCCAAGGAAACTCCTCACTTGTGTGACCGTTTTGGGCTGCGGCCAACTCTCAATAGCTTCAATCTTGGCTTTATCAACTTCAATTCCCTCTGGAGTAACAACATAGCCAAGAAAAGATACTTGGTCGGTGCAAAAGGTGCACTTCCCAAGGTTACCAAACAAACGTGCATCACGTAGAGCAATAAAAACAGCACGTAAATGTTCCAAATGTTCCTCCAAAGATCTGCTATAAATCAATATGTCATCAAAGTAAACTACCACAAATCGTCCAATGAAAGCACCTAAAACTTCGTTCATTAATCTCATGAAAGTACTAGGTGCATTAGTTAACCCAAAAGGCATGACTAACCATTCATATAAACAAACTTAGTTTTAAACGCTATTTTCCATTCATCTCCCAATTTCATACGAATTTGAGGGTATCCACTACGCAAATCAACTTTGGAGAATATTGTAGAGCCACTCAATTCATCAAACATATCATCTAGCCTAGGAATAGGATGACGATAGCGAATAGTAATATTATTAATGCCTCTACAATCAACACACATACGCGACGTACCATCCTTTTTTGGCACTAGTATAATAGGAATAGCACAAGGACTAAGAGATTCGCGTATATAACCTTTGTCGAGCAGCTCCTGTACTTGACGCATAATCTCCTTCGTCTCCTCTGGATTGGTACGGTATGGCGCACGGTTTGGCAACGAAGCACCGGGAATTAAGTCAATCTGATGCTCAATCCCGCGAATAGGTGGTAATCCCAGTGGCACGTCTTGTGGAAAGACATCAGCGAACTCCTGCAAAATGTTAGTGACAGCAGGAGGCAAAGAGGAAGGCACGTCCTGGAATGAAAATAATGCATCTTAGCACACAAAAGCATGGCAAACAGATTTGCTTAAATCTAGCTCATCAATATCAGATTTGGTGGCAAGTAAACACGCATTTTTCAATTTAATTTCAGAAGCAACACTAGATGGTTTATTATTAGGCTTCATTTGTTGCTCAAATTCTTTTGCCACAATCTGATTTTCACTCTTATTTTTCTCCTGTTTTGCTTTACTAGCTCTATTAATATCATCTTTCAAAATAGAATCAGGAGTCATAGGAAGCAAAGTAATATGTTTATCCTTATGAACAAGAGTATACTGATTGTTTCTACCATGGTGTACAGATTTTTTATCAAATTGCCATGGTCTACCAAGTAATAAGGAACATGCTTGCATGGGTACCACATCACAATCAACATAATCAGCATATGTAGAGATACTAAAATGCACACGAACAGCACGTGTTACCTTAACCTTGCCGTTGTTGTTGAACCATTGGATATAGTAAGGATGTGGATGTGGTCTTATGGTGAGAGATAGCTTCTCCACCATCTCCATGCTAGCCAAGTTGTTGCAGCTCCCTCCATCTACGATGACGCAAACAGAACGTTCCTTCACAACTCCCTTTGTATGGAACAAATTATGCCTCTGATTTTTCTCAGCTTGTGTGACCTGCACACTCAAAACACGTTGAGCAACTAAACATTCATACCTATCAGCGTCTTCAGGAGCCATGTATTGCGTCTCATGATTAGAATCATCTCCACCGTGTTCTTCACTTGTAATAAGAGCCAAAGTCTCCTCATCATAGTCACTAGCGGACTCATACCCACCATCCTCAGTAGCAATCATAACACGCGGAGATTGGCATTCTCTCGCATAATGACCTCTTCCCTTACAACGACGACAAATAATATCATGTGTGTGACCTGTTGATGCCATAGATGAAGAAGAGCTCTGGGCAGGCCCAGAAGGTGTACTCTTGGCAGATGGTGGTGGTGGTGCCTGTTTTCTTGTATCTCGGTTGGAATTGGTGGCAGAAGTCAGTGGTGCTGGAGTAGGACATGTGGGAGTAGAGGAGGCATGCGGTGTCCATGATGAAGATCGACCTGCAGAAAAATTAGTTCGCGCCAATGCCTGTCGATCCTGCACTTCACGTTCAGCTTTACAAGCAAGATGGAATAAACGAGTGATATTATTATACTCCTTATACTCTAGAATGGTCTGAATCTCTCTATTTAATCCACCCATGAAACGTGCAAGCATAGCTTCATTCTCCTCAACAATACCACATCTAATCATGCCAGTTTGTAATTCCTGATAATATTCTTCTAAATAATTTTTTCCTTCTCTTAAGCGCTGCAATTTTTGAAGTAATTCACGTTGATAATATGGTGGAACCCAACGAGTACGCATAGCAGTTTTCAAAGCAGCCCAAGTAGCTGGAATAGGATATAATCTACAATGTTCAGACCACAATACACATGCAAAACTAGTAAAAACATAAACAACAGCAGCAACACATCTCTCCTCGGGATATTGTAAACATGTAAAACGTTGTTCAGTTTCTAACTCCCAAGTAAGATATATATCAGGAACATATCTACCCTCAAATGGTGGAATATGCAATTTCAGTTTAGGAAGATGGTCATGATCTCGTACCTGAGCTGGTAATGCAGCCCTACCATTGCGATTATTGGCATGTGGACGACCTGGTGCTGGTACGTAGTTCTGATTTTGATCAACCTCATCCTCGTAATCGCCCACATAATCATCCTCCTCAGCGGTAGCAGGAGCCATAGAAGCATCAACAGTAGGTGCAGCGGCAGCAGAAGTTAGACCAGGCTCAAGGGGAACGCGTTGGGCTCGTCCCACTTGATTTGGAAGGCGACGTTGTTGTTGTTGTAGAGGTGCGACAGGTGCAGCCAGCGGTGGTTGTGGAAGACGCGCGAGCAATTCATGAAACTTGTTATCGAGCTTTGTTTCGAACGTCTTCTCAATTCCATCTATCTTCTCCATGGCCTCTTCAAATCTGTTTAGCACATCTTGCACCTGTCCACTCATCATTTGCTGAAATTTATCATGTAGCTGTTTGTTCGTCATGTTCTCCCAATCAGTCTCATCGGCTTGTGATCCTGCCATGGTTAGCAGCAATAGAAACACACAAGAATATGATCCTACAGACTACTAGGAAGTGGTGGTGGTGGTGTATCACAAATCCGTCAAGCGAATCTCAAATGCTTACCAGTTCTTACCCAGCAGCAGGTGGTGATCGGCCACCGTTGTAGTCAAAACTCTAAAAGATTGGACAAAGCGATTGCCAGGTGGTGTCAAACGCATGACGTATATGTATGTGGAGGTGGGAAGGCTTATGATATGGTAGCAAAAATGTCAGCAATAATCAATTCAGAGATGCAAAGTTGAATAAACGCTCAACGACGGTACTGTGCTGGTCCTAGGCTAGACCGTACTAGAGACGCGAGCCTAGAACACTAACAAAATCACGGCGCGGCACGTAAACAAGGGAAGAGCACACTCTAAAAAAAATTCGCTTTTTTTTTGCGCTCCTCTTTTTTTTCGCTCCTTTTTTTTTGCAAAAAATCACTATAAAGGCGAGTGTCTCAAAACTCTTCCCAAGTCAAACTATCAGGATTGGCACGAAAGTTTTTTTGACAATTTTTTTTTTCAGAAATCAGGGCAGCGACGACAAAAAAGTGCGACAAAAAATCACTATGATGGCGAGTGTCTCAAAACGCTCCCTGGGACCTAAAAATAGGATAGGGAAAAAATATTTTTGACTGCCGAAATTTTGGCCTAAAAACTGCCCGGGGGTCTCCAGACTCTTTTTCTTTTCCGAAACCTACTCAGGCAAGGAAACACGAATCGGAAAATAGATGGGTCTCAAAACAAACCTAATATGAAAAGAACTCGGATTGGTGGTGGATATATGGTGGTAGAATATGGCAGCGGTGGTGGTATATGGCAGCGGTGGTGGTATATGGCAGCAGCGATGAAGATGGTGCGGCGGCGGCGTGACAAACTGTGACAGAACTCGAAACTCTAAAGGACTAGACGCTAAGACCAGCAACTAGACACGACGATGCAACCGCAAATTCAACAAAGAAAAAACCCTAAAAAGATTATGCAAAGGCTCAGATTGGTTCGGATATGATGAACTAACCCTAATTTTTTTTTGGCTTTTTCGTGGACTATAGGTATGAAGAACAGACTCGATCTAAACTACGAAAAACTGTAAAATCTCACCGAGCAACCTGAAAATCTGCTACCACTTGATAGAGGCGAGGGTATCCCGATCTTTCGATGAGATGATAGCTATCGATTTGATGGAGTCGACTTTGACGATCCGACTACAAATGTGCACGACGTTGCGCCTTAGCAATCGCTAAACCAATCTCCTGAGGTTACTGACGATGCTGAAAGCACAATCAGCCTGACCACGAAGGTCTATTCCTGCACGCAATCGAAGAACAAGCAAGAATATGATAATGCAATCTGAATATTGCGAATATAGATGAAATATTGATAAAGGTGGGGATCCGAAAGCGGTCTTGGTCTGGTCGTTGGACACAAACGAAGTACACGAAGTTGCAATGGCTAACTTTTAACTAAACAAATCCCAAAGTCTAAACAGTGCCCTAAGGGCTGTATATATGGAGGAAGAGGGGGGATTTCGTGGCCCTTGAAGGAGGGGTCCGAAACCAACCCTATCTCTTGTTTCCCCACACATACGGACTCTACAAACAGCCTATACTCAAGTATTTCGAAATTACATGGGCCTGGCCCAATAATAAGGTGACGCAGCACCTATAATAGCCTCTGGACGAAATTTATGAAGTGGCATCTTGTATATTTCGTCCAGGGCTTCCTGCACTCATTATGGTGGCTTTAAAGTCCTGAAATCATCACTTGTAACTCCGTTCTTGTTCCCCTTGCGCATGCCATCATCTCCATGCTTGAACTTGCTCCAAGGTTCCTCTTTCTTGTCCAAGCTAGGCCCTTCATTTGTAAGCAAAACAAATGTATCCAATTTAGGCAGCATCATATTCTCATGAACATTAGAATCATTACCAAGAAACGAAAGTACCTGATAATTTAATTGGCGTGCGCGAGCTCTAGTAATTGGTCCAGTATGTATAGCAGCAGGGGCTGTGGGTGTAACAATGGTATTGATGTCCTCATCAAATTGGTTCGCGCCAATGCCTGTCGATCTTGCACTTCACGTTCAGCTTTGCGAGCCAGATGGAATAAACGAGTGTTATTATACTCCTTATACTCTAGAATGGTCTGAATCTCTTTATTTAATCCACCCATAAAACGTGCAAGCATAGCTTCAATATCCTCAACAATACCACATGTAATCATGCCAGTTTGTTATTCCTGATAATATTCTTCTACAGAATTTTTTCCTTGTCTTAAACGCTGCAATTTTTGAAGTAATTCATGTTGATAATTTGGTGGAACCCAATGAGTACGCATAGCAGTTTTCAAAGCAACCCAAGTAGCTAGAATAGGATATAATCTACAATGTTCAGACCACCACACAAATGCAAAACTTATGAAAGCACAAACAGCAGCAGGAACACGTCTCTCCTCAGGATATTGTAAACATGTAAAATGTTGTTTAGTTTCTAACTCCCAAGTAAGATATATATCAGGAACATATCTACCCTCAAATGGTGGAATATTCAATTTTAGTTTAGGAAGATGCTAATGAGCTCGTACCTCAGGTGGTGGTGCAGCCCTACCGTTGCGATGATATGCATGAGGACGACCTGGTGGTGGTGGTGCTGGTGGTTGCACGTAGTTCAGATTTTGATCAACCTCATCCTCGTAATGGTCCTCCACCTCTGCAGTAGCAGCAGGAGCAACAGATGCATCAACAGTAGGTACAGCGGCACCAGAAGTTTGACCAGGCTCAAGGGGAACGCGCTGATAGAGGTAAAGGTGTCCCGTCTTTCGATGAGATGGTGGCTATCGTTTTTGGTGGAGTAGACTTTGACGATCCGACTACGAACGTGCGAGGACGTCGCGCCTTAGCAATCGCTAAACCAACTCCGAGAGGTTATTGACCACGCCGGAGCACGATCAACCTGACCACGAGGGTCTATTTCCTGCAAGCAAACGAAGAACAAGCAAGAAACTAAAATTTGCAATCTGGATATTGCAAATATAAGATGAAAGCTTTATTGATCAAGGTGGGGTTCTCTGATGTCTTGGTATGGTCGTTGAACACAAACGAAGTACGCGAAGTTGCAGCTATGGCGAACTTTTAATCTAAACAAAACCCAAAGTCTAAACGGTGCCCTAAGGGCTGTATATATGGAGGAAGAGGGGGGGGGGGATTTCGTGGCCTTTGAAGGAGGGGTCCGAAACCAACCCTATCTCTTGTTTCCCCACACATACGGACTCTAAAAACAGCCTATACTCAAGTATGTCGAAATTACATGGGCCTGGAGCAATAATAAGGTGACGCAGCACCTATAATAGCCTCTGGACGAAATTTATGAAGTGGCATCTTGTATATTTCGTCCAAGGCTTCCTGCACTCATTATGGTGGCTTCAAAGTCCTGAAATCATCACTTGTAACTCTGTTCTTGTTCCCCTTGCGCATGCCATCATCTCCATGCTTGAACTTGCTCCAAGGTTCCTCTTTCTTGTCCAAGCTAGGCCCTTCATTTGTAAGCAAAACAAATGTATCCAATTTAGGCAGCATCATATTCTCATGAACATTAGAATCATTACCAAGAAACGAAAGTACCTGATAATTTAATTGGCGTGCGCGAGCTCTAGTAATTGGTCCAGTATGTATAGCAGCAGGGGCTGTGGGTGTAACAATGGTATTCATGTCCTCATCATCCTCCCCTTCTTGAAATGAAGTCGTCCTCGACGGAAGCTCATCTTCCTCACCCAAATAAGGCTTCAAATCTGCAATGTTAAAAGTGGGACTAACCCCAAAATCTGCAGGCAGCTCAAGTTTATATGCATTATCATTTATTTTCTCTAACACCTTAAAAGGACCATCAACATGTGGCATTAGCTTTGATTTGCGCAAATCAGGAAATCTATCCTTACGCAAATGTAACCAAACAAGATCTCCAGGTGCAAACACAACATGTTTTCTACCCTTATCTCCAGCAAGTTTATATTTAGCATTCATACGCTCAATGTTCTCCTTAGTTAACTCATGCATTTTTAAGATTAATTCAGCATGTTGTTTAGCATCAAAATTAACCTTCTCCGAAGATGGAAGAGGCAACAAATCAATGGGTGCACGAGGTACATTCTTAGTAGTAGAATGCAACGAACGATTATAAGCAAATTCAATATGAGGCAAGCATTCTTCCCACATTTTCTTGTTATTCTTCAAAACAGCCCTAGCATAGTAGACAAAGTTCTATTGACTACTTCAGTTTATCCATCAGTTTGGGGTGACAAGTAGTACTAAAAAGCAGTTTAGTCCCCAACTTAACCCATAAACATCTCCAAAAGTGGCTAAGAAATTTGGTATCACGATCTGAAACAATAGTATTTGGCACACCATGCAAGCGAATAATTTCACGAAATAACAAATCAGCAACATTAGCAGCATCATCGCTTTTATGACATAGTATAAAGTGTGCCATTTTCGAGAACCTATCCACGACAACAAATATGCTATCCCTCCCCTTCTTTGTTCGACGTAAACCCAAAACAAAGTCCATAGATATATCCTCCCATGGAACACTAGGTACAGGCAAAGGCATATATAAACCATGAGGATTGAGTCGTGACTTAGCTTTTTGACATGTAGTGCAGCGAGCAAGAAAGCGCTCAACATCCTGTCTCATCTTTGGCCAAAAGAAATGTGTAGCAAGTACATCCTCCGTCTTCTTTATGCCAAAGTGTCCCATTAATCCTTCTCCATGCGCCTCCTGCAACAACAAAAGACGAACGGAGCTAGCTGGAATGCATAGCTTGTTAGCACGAAACACAAATCCATCATTAACGACGAACTTATTCCATGTTCTCCCTTCTTTACAATTCTGCAATACATCTTTAAATTCAGCATCATGCACATATTGATCTTTGATGGTCTCCAAACCAAATATTTTAAAGTCAAGTTGTGAAAGCATAGTATAACGACGAGACAATGCATCAGCAATAACATTTTCTTTACCCTTCTTGTGTTTAATGACATAAGGGAAAGTCTCAATGAATTCAACCCATTTAGCATGTCTACGGTTCAGTTTGGCTTGACTTTTAATATGTTTCAAAGATTCATGATCAGAATGAATAACAAATTCTTTGGGCGATAAATAATGTTGCCATGTTTCCAAAGTCCGAACAAGATCATATAATTCCTTATCATAAGTAGAGTAATTCAGACTAGGCCCACTCAAATTTTCAGAAAAGTATGCAACAGGTTTGCCATCTTGTAATAACACACCTCCTAATCCAATTCCACCAGCATCACATTCAAGCTCAAAAGTCTTATTAAAATCAGGAAGTTGGAGTAAAGGAGCATGTGTTAACTTATCTTTCAACACCGTGAAGGCTTCTTCCTGTGCGGTACCCCAAACAAAAGGCACATCCTTCTTTGTAAGCTCATTGAGAGGTGCAGCAATGGTGCTGAAATCTCTCACAAAACGCCTTTAGAAACCAGCGAGGCCAAGGAAACTCCTCACTTGTGTGACCGTTTTGGGCTGCGGCCAACTCTCAATAGCTTCAATCTTGGCTTTATCAACTTCAATTCCCTGTGGAGTAACAACATAGCCAAGAAAAGATACTCGGTCGGTGCAAAAGGTGCACTTCCCAAGGTTACCAAACAAACGTGCATCACGTACAGCAATAAAAATAGCACGTAAATGTTCCAAATGTTCCTCCAAAGATCTGCTATAAATCAATATATCATCAAAGTAAACTACCACAAATCGTCCAATGAAAGCACGTAAAACTTCATTCATTAATCTCATGAAAGTACTAGGTGCATTAGTTAACCCAAAAGGCATGACTAACCACTCATATAAACCGAACTTAGTTTTAAATGTTGTTTTCCATTCATCTCCCAATTTCATACGACTTTGATGGTATCCACTACGCAAATCAACTTTGGAGAATATTATAGAGCCACTCAATTCATCAAGCATATCATCTAGCCTAGGAATAGGATGACGATAATGAATAGTAATATTATTAATGCCTCTACAATCAACACACATACGCGACGTACCATCCTTTTTTGGCACTAGTATAATAGGAACAGCACAAGGACTAAGAGATTCGCGTATATAACCTTTGTCGAGCAGCTCCTGTACTTGACGCATAATCTCCTTCGTCTCCTCTGGATTTGTACGGTATGGCGCACGGTTTGGCAACGAAGCACCGGGAATTAAGTCAATCTGATGCTCAATCCCGCAAATAGGTGGTAATCCCGGTGGCACATCTTGTGCAAAGACGTCAGCGAACTCCTGCAAAATGTTAGTGACAGCAGGAGGCAAAGAGGAAGGCACGTCCTCGAATGAAAATAATGCCTCTTTGCACACAAAAGCATAGCAAACAGATTTGCTTAAATCTAGCTCATCAATATCAGATTTGGTGGCAAGTAAACACACATTTTTCAATTTAATTTCAGAAGCAACACTAGATGGTTTATTATTAGGCTTCATTTGTTGCTCAAATTCTTTTGCCACAATCTGATTTTCACTCTTATTTTTCTCCTGTTTTGCTTTACTAGCTCTATTAATATCATCTTTCAAAATAGAATCAGGAGTCATAGGAAGCAAAGTAATATGTTTATCCTTATGAACAAGAGTATACTGATTGTTTCTACCATGGTGTACAGAATTTTTATCAAATTGCCATGGTCTACCTAGTAATAAGGAACATGCTTGCATGGGTACCACATCACAATCAACATAATCAACATATGTAGAGATACTAAAATGCACACGAACAGTACGTGTTACCTTAACCTTGCCGCTGTTGTTGAACCATTGGATATAATAAGGATGTGGATGTGGTCTTGTGGTGAGAGATAGCTTCTCCACCATCTCCATGCTAGCCAAGTTGTTGTAGCTCCCTCCATCTATGATGACGTGAACAGAACGTTCCTTCACAACTCCCTTTGTATGGAACAAATTATGCCTCTGATTTTGCTCAGCTTGTGTGACCTGCACACTCAAAACACGTTGAGCAACTAAACATTCATACCTGTCAGCGTCTTCAGGAGCCATGTATTGCGTCTCATGATCAGAATCATCTCCACCGTGTTCTTCACTTGTAATAAGAGCCAAACACTCCTCGTCATAGTCACTAGCGGACTCATACCCACCATCCTCAGTAGCAATCATAACACGCGGAGATTGGCATTCTCTCGCATAATGACCTCTTCCCTTACAACGACGACAAATAATATCATGTGTGTGCCCTGTTGATGCCATAGATGATGAAGGTGTGCTCTTGGCAGATGGTGGTGGTGGTGCCTGTTTTCTTGTATCTCGGTTGGAATTGGCGGCTGAAGTCAGTGGTGCTGCAGTAGGACGTGTGGGAGTAGAGGAGGCACGCGGTGTCCATGATGAAGACCGACTTGCAGAAAAATTAGTTCGCGCCAATGCCTGTCGATCCTGCACTTCACGTTCAGCTTTACAAGCAAGATGGAATAAACGAGTGATATTATTATACTCCTTATACTCTAGAATGGTCTGAATCTCTCTATTTAATCCACCCGTGAAATGTGCAAGCATAGCTTCATTCTCCTCAACAATACCACATCTAATCATGCCAGTATCTAATTCCTGATGATATTCTTCTACATAATTTTTTCCTTGTCTTAAGCGCTGCAATTTTTGAAGTAATTCATGTTGATAATATGGTGGAACCCAACGAGTACGCATAGCAGTTTTCAAAGCAGCCCAAGTAGCTGGAATAGGATATAATCTACAATGTTCAGACCACCATACACATGCAAAACTAGTAAAAGCACAAACAGCAGCAGTAATACATCTCTCCTCGGGATATTGTAAACATGTAAAACGTTGTTCAGTTTCTAACTCCCAAGTAAGATATATATCAGGAACATATCTACCCTCAAATGGTGGAATATGCAATTTCAGTTTAGGAAGATGGTCATGATCTCGTACCTGAGCTGGTAATGCAGCCCTACCATTGCGATTATTGGCATGTGGACGACCTGGTGCTGGTACGTAGTTCTGATTTTGATCAACCTCATCCTCGTAATCGCCCACATAATCATCCTCCTCAGCGGTAGCAGGAGCCATAGAAGCATCAACAGTAGGTGCAGCGGCAGCAGAAGTTAGACCAGGCTCAAGGGGAACGCGCTGTGCTCGTCCCACTTGATTTCGAAGGCGACGTTGTTGTTGTTGTAGAGGTGCGACAGGTGCAGCCGGCGGTGGTTGTGGAAGATGCGCGAGCAATTCATTAAACTTGTTGTCCAGCTTTGTTTTAAACGTCTTCTCAATTCCATCTATCTTCTCCATGGCCTCTTCAAATCTGTTTAGCACATCTTGCACCTGTCCACTCATCATTTGCTGAAATTTATCATGTAGCTGTTTGTTCCTCATGTTCTCCCAATCAGTCTCATCGGCTTGTGATCCTGCCATGGTTAGCAGCAATAGAAACACACAAGAATATGATCCTACAGACTACTAGGAAGTGGTGGTGGTGGTGTATCACAAATCCGTCAAGTGAATCTCAAATTCTTACCAGTTCTTACCCAGCAGCAGGTGGTGATCGGCCACCGTTGTAGTCAAAACTCTCAAAGATTGGACAGAGCGATTGCTAGGTGGTGTCAAACGCACGACGTAGATGTATGTGGAGCTGGGAAGGCTTATTATATGGTAGCAAAAATGTAAGCAATAATCAATTAAGAGATGCAAAGTTGAATAAACGCTCAACGACAGTACTGTGCTGGTCCTAGGCTAGACCGTACTAGAGACGCGAGCCTAGAACACTAACAAAATCACGGCGCGGCACGTAAACAAGGGAAGAGCACACTCTAAAAAAAATTGCTTTTTTTTGCGCTCCTTTTTTTTGCAAAAAATCACTATAATGGCGAGTGTCTCAAAACTCTTCCCAAGTCAAACTAACAGGATTGGCACAAATTTTTTTTTGATAATTTGTTTTTTCGGAAATCAGGGCAGCGACGACGAAAAAGTGCGACAAAAAATCACTATGATGGCGAGTGTCTCAAAATGCTCCCTGGGACCTAAAAATAGTATAGGGAAAAAATATTTTTGACTGCCAAAATTTTGGCCTAAAAACTGCCCGGGGGTCTCCAGACTTTTGTTTTTCTTCCGAATCCTACTCAGGAAAGGAAACTCGAATCGGAAAATAGATGGGTCTCGAAAACAAACCTAATATGAAAAGAACTCGGATTGGTGGTGGATATATGGTGGTAGAATATGGCAGCGGTGATGGTATATGGCAGCGGTGGTAGGATATGGCAGCGGTGGTTGTATATGGCAGCGGTGGTGGTATATGGCAGCAGCGATGAAGATGGTGCGGCGGCGCGTGACAAACTGTGACAGAACTCGAAACTCTAAAAGACTAGACGCTAAGACCAGCAACTCGACACGACGATGCAAGCGCAAATTCAACAAAGCAAAAACCCTAAAAAGATTATGCAAAGGCTCAGATTGGTTCGGATATGATGAACTAACCCTAATTTTTTTTTGGCTTTTTCGTGGACTGTAGGTATGAAGAACAGACTCGATCTAAACTACGAAAAACTGTAAAATCTCACCGAGCAACCTGAAAATCTGATACCACTTGATAGAGGCGAAGGTGTCCCGATGTTTCGATGAGATGGTGGCTATCGTTTTCTGTGGGAGTCGACCTTGACGATCCGACTACGAACGTGCGAGACGTCGCGCCTTAGCAATCGCTATACGAACTTCCAAGGGGTTATTGACCACGCGGGAGCATGATCAACCTGACCACGAGGGTCTGTTTCCTGCGAGTAAACGAAGAACAAGCAAGAAACTGAGATTGCAATCTGGATATTGCGAATATAAGAGGAAAGCTTTATTAATGAAGGTGGGGTTCTGTGATGCCTTTGTCTGGTCGTTGAACACAAACGAAGTACGCGAAGTTGCAGCTATGGCGAACTTTTAATCTAAACAAAACCCAAAGTATAAACGACGCCCTAAGGGCTGTATATATGGAGGAGTAGGGGTGAATTTCGTGGCCCCTTGTAGGAGGGGTCCGAAACCAACCCTAACTTTGTTTCCCCACACGTACGGACTCTAAAAACAGCCTATACTTAAGTATTTCAAAATTACATGGGCCTGGCCCAAAAATAAGGTGGCGCAGCACCTAAAATAAGCTATGGACGAAATTTATGAAGGGGCATCTTGTATGTTTCGTCCCTGTCCTTGTAGGTCATCACGGAGGCTTCAACGTCCTTAAATATGCACTAGAAACGCCATTCTGGATCCCTTCACGCACGCCTTCATCTCCATGCTTGATCCTGCTCCAGTGTTCATCCCTCTTGTTCATGCTAGGCCCTTCATTAGTAATCAATACAAATGTATCCAATTTAGGCAGCATCATATTCTCATGAACATTAGAATCATTACCAAGAAACAAAAGTACCTGATAATTTAATTGGCGTGCGCGAGCTCTAGTAATTGGTCCAGTATATGTAGCAGTAGGGGCTGTGGGTGTAACAATGGTATTGATGTCCTCATCAAGAGTACAACTACACCATCCACGAGGGAAGCGTGGAAGAGAAGGAAGAAGAAGCGCGGACAAGCTTCTGGAAAGCCCGGAACTTCCGGTCTCTGCCCGGAACCTCCGGCCCCCAGAGTCCAGACCAGCCCCGAGCGTGCCAACTCTCTGGATAGCCCGGAGCCTGGCCGGAACCTGCCCGGAAATTCCGGCGCCCGGAACTTCCGGCCCTTCCCGGAACTTCCGGCCCTGCCTGCGCGCAGACACTCGGGCCGAAGCCCATGTACCCTTTCGCCCCTCAGTTACCCCTTCGTGGCCCTAGACTATATATACTCCTCCACCTCCTCCATTATAGGGTTAGCATTGTGATAGCTCATTTAGAGATAGAGCTTTGCTCATCTATCCGGATCTACTCCACCGAGAGAGACCGCGGCCTCTACGGAGAAGATCCATCTTGGATTCAAGACCCCTAACGGGAAGATCCATCTAGGATATCATCAAGACCTCCTCACGGAGATGAACTAGTTACCTTTGTATCTTTCCTTTGTTGTCTTTGGATCGTGTATCTCTTTGTGTTTCGAGGATCTAGCACATGTGTAATCGAATCTTGTTGGTTTGAGTGAATCCTCTCGTGTTTCCCCTCGTGTTTTCCCTCGTGTTCTTCGCGGGATCCGCTCCAATCGTGAAAGATCGGGCATCTAGGGTTCTACCCTACATCATCTTGGTATCATGAGCCACGTTGATCACGAATTTGGAGCCTCCCCCATCGTTTTCTAGCCTTCTTTTGCTTGATTTCATCCTAAATTCGAAAATCCCCACCAAAAATAGCCCCAATTTTTTTTGTGATTTGTTGGTTTGGATGAAGTTTTGTTGATTTTGATCCATGGATTCGTTGTGTCTTGAGTAGATCTAGCTTTCCCCATCATTTCCCCACTTTCCATCCACGAAATGTTCTCAATTTTGCCCTGGGAAATCATGTTTTTCCGCCCCCGTTCTCAGATCCGGAATTTAGGGTTCGTCCCGGAAGAAATTCCACGACCCCCGGAACTTCCGACCCCCGGAACATCCGTCCTTACCCCGGAACTTCCGGGCTAAACAGAAAGTTTACCCCAAAATCCCCCTGACCCCGGAACTTCCGGCCTAACCAGAGACTTTGCACAGAATTTCAGCTTCAGCCTCTTTCACCGTTTTCATCACAACTTTTCGCTCCGACCTCCGATTTGAGTGTTCTTTGGCTCGTTTTGAAGCTATCGACGTGCCCGAGGACCTAAACTTGGTTTCACCACCTTTTGACACAATCAAAATTTTGGAACTTTGGCATGTTTGCCTAGGGCTTCCACCATATCATCCGCATTGCCACCACCGACTTCTGCAACCTAACCCATTTTGTTCCCCACAGCATTTGTGGTTGGTTGAGTAGTGATTCAAGTCTCCTAAGGTGTTTCGGCTACTTAGGGACGGTTACTTCTTCATCAACCATCACCATAACTTCCGCATAACCTTGCCCACAATACATTTCCGTCACCCCAACTTAACCTAATTTTGTTTGAGCTTGTTCGAGTTGTGGCTTGTGTCTCCCAAGGTGTTTTGGCTACTTGGGGATCATGACTTCAACTCCTACAACGTGTATAGCCCCACCATACTCTTCCGCCACCTTAACCCATTTTGACCGGGTTTCCACCAATACTTCCGCATTCCGCTACCACCATTTGACATTTGACAACGATTTTTGAGTTTGCGGTTTTTCCGTTTCCTAAGGTGTTTCGGCTAATTAGGGACGGGTCTACATCATCTTGGTATCAACATCAAGAACACCGCCACTCATCATCGCCATTGACGGTAACCTCTATATCATCTTGGTATCGTGGTATCCCGTCATTGTACATTCATTCTTGCCATTGCATTGATAACCCCTAGCCCATTTTGCATCACTTGCCTATCGAGACTAGCCATTGAGTATTGCCGGGCCACGCTACTTGTGCACATTAGTGATCATCGATCTACACCTTCCATTGCATACATACCATATAATATTGGAATCATCTTGGTATCATCATATCATCTCGTGTGCCACAAGATTGTTCCCGCATATACACAATTGCTATCTTGGTTTGTGCATCGTGGCCATAAAAAAAAGAATAAGCTTTTAAGCAAAGAGAGAGTGAGCAAAGAAGCTTGTAAGCAATAGCCATAGCATCATACCACATTGCATAAGATTGTCATATCTGATCATCTTGAGAGAAACACCGGGAACCATACATACATAGCATACTTGGGATAGAAAGTTTATCCATTTTGCATCTTATAGGTTGTGCACAAGTGTCGTATCTGCCTATTGAGCAATCGTGCTAGCGTCTCTCTTGAGTTGTGCAACATGAGCGTTTTTCGTGGATTCCACATTTTGTGCTCATTCCTTGGTTGCACGACCCCATTTATCTATCTGTGTGTGTGTTTCGGTGTGCCACATATTGCTATTGGTCTACTTGTTTCACTTGCGAATTTGTGAATCTCTTTCAACACTATTGACTCTTGCTAACATTTTGCATCAAATTTTTGTGCCACTTTCCTCACCAAGCTACTCCATAAGCCTTACTTGTGTAGGTGTGAGAATTGACAAGATCCGGTACCAATTGTGCTATTTCCTTGTTACATTATTGAGTGATCATTGATCCATCTTCAACATTGGTTAAGGTACATTGGGTCTAGTTCTTCTCTTTCTCCCACTCACATTTGCTCGAGTCTTGTGATGGATAGGCAAGGCATTTTACCTTCGGTCTACAACAACAACGACGAGTTTGGTGCCATGAACAACAACTTCGATGCCAAGATGGATGCTCAAATGGAAGAGATCAAGGCCCTCATCAAGTCCTATAAGAGATCTTCCTCATCTTCGAGAAGACGCTCAAGTGCACATCCGTCCGAGCTACCATCTCCGGCAAGGTCACATCGGCATCGACACAATCACCGACGAGAACGTGAAGGTCAAGAGCTCAACACCAACAACCGCTCAACGACTTCACCATCTCCCTTGGCATCTTCGCCAAGCGACTTCAAGGCATCTTCGCCTACGGACATACGGCATCTTTGCCAACAAGCACCCCAAGACTACGCTCAAGAGAAGCTCCCAAGCTCAAGTCCGCGACTTCCATGAGCTACTATGACCTCGACACAGACCACGAGATTCCTTTCTATGGGACTCAAGAACCCGAGGAGTATCTCGAGTGGGAGCACCTAATGGGCGACTACCTCAAGCTACATCAAGTTCCTCCCAAAGATCAAGTGAAGTGCGCCACAACGAACTTCCACGACTACGCATCGGCATGGTGGCTTCACACACCTTCGGAGAGCTACTACATGAGTTGGCCCAAGACGAAGAGAGCTTTGCGGCGAGAGTTTGTGCCTCCAACCTACACGGAACAACTTCAACGCCAATTGGAGAACACCATCCAAGGATCCAAATCCCTCGACGCGTACTTCAAGGAGATGAAGAATGCCTTGCGACGAGCCGGCGTGGACGACCCCATTTCGATGAAGTTCCACTTCATGATGGGATTGCACAACGACATCTCCAATACTATCTTCCTCGAGAACTACAAGTCCCTCGACGACAACTACATTGGTGCTCTCAAGGCGGAACAAGAACTCATGAAGGCCAAGGCTTCTCCGCCCCAAGCACACTTCTCGGCGACCAAGCTCCATGAGAACGAGCATGAGGATAGTACCACCAAGATGTCTAAGCCCGACGAGCTCCAAGATGACGCCCCCAAGTTCGACTCCACCGCCATCCCTCTTTGTGGCATTGATGATGCTGAGTCCTCCACGACTCTTTTTCAAGATGGTGCGGCGACGACTACGACTACGGAGTCCATCAAGGACCAAGGTTTGGAGGCGAGCGACATGGTGACGAGCAAGGATGATGCTTCCATCTTAGGAGGCGAGAGTGATGATGTGCCATCTTCGGCCTTCATCCACGGCGACGGTGACGAGATGATCGAGCATGGGATTTTCCCTTAGGTCATGGAGGAGAGTGATGACGTGCCATCTTCGGCCTTCATCCACGGCGATGGTGACGAGATGATCGAGCATGGGATTTTCCCTTCGGTCATGGAGGAGAGTGATGATGTGCCATCTTCGGCCTTCATCCACAACGACGGCGATGAGATGGTTGAGCATGGGATTTTCCCTTCGACCACGGCGACGTATTGATGAGGACATCAATACCATTGTTACACCCACAGCCCCTGCTGCTATACATACTGGACCAATTACTAGAGCTCACGCACGCCAATTAAATTATCAGGTACTTTCGTTTCTTGGTAATGATTCTAATGTTCATGAGAATATGATGCTGCCTAAAGTGGATACATTTGTTTTGCTTACGAATGAAGGGCCTAGCTTGGACAAGAAAGAGGAACATTGGAGAAAGTTCAAGCATGGAGATGATGGCATGCGCACGGGAAACAAGAACGGAGTTACAAGTGATGATTACAGGACTTTGAAGCCACCATAATGAGTGCATGAAGCCTTGGACGAAATATACAAAGATGCCACTTCATAAATTTCGTCCAGAGGCTATTATAGGTGCTGCGTCACCTTATTATTGGGCCAGGCCCATGTAATTTCAAAATACTTGAGTATAAGCTGTTTTTAGAGTCCGTATGTGTGGGGAAACAAGAGATAGGGTTGGTTTCGGACCCCTCCTTCAAGGGCCACGAAATTCCCCCCCTCTTCCTCCATATATACAGCCCTTAGGGCACCGTTTAGACTTTGGGTTTTGTTTAGATTAAAAGTTCGCCATAGCTGCAACTTTGCGTACTTCGTTTGTGTTCAACGACCAGACCAAGACGTCACAGAACCCCACCTTGATCAATAAAGCTTTCATCTTATATTCGCGATATCCAGATTGCAAATCTTAGTTTCTTGCTTGTTCTTCGTTTGCTTGCAGGAGATAGACCCTCGTGGTCAGGTTGATTGTGCTCCGGCGTGGTCAATAACCTCTCGGAGTTGGTTTAGCGATTGCTAAGGCGCGACGTCCTCGCACGTTCGTAGTCGGATCGTCAAAGTCTACTCCACCAAAAACGATAGCTATCATCTCATCGAAAGATCGGGACACCCTCGCCTCTATCAAGTGGTATCAGTTTTTCAGGTTGCTCGGTGAGATTTTACAGTTTTTCGTAGTTTAGATCGAGTCTGTTCTTCATACCTACAGTCCACGAAAAAGCCAAAAAAAATTAGGGTTAGTTCATCATATCCGAACCAATCTGAGCCTTTGCATAATCTTTTTAGGGTTTTTGCTTTGTTGAATTTGCGGTTGCATCGTCGTGTCTAGTTGCTGGTCTTAGCGTCTAGTCCTTTAGAGTTTCGAGTTCTGGTCATAAGTTGTCACGCCGCCGCCGCACCATCATCATCGCCCCTGCCATCTACCACCACCGCTTATCCGTCACCGATCTGTATCCATATACCACCACCGATCCGTATCCATATACCACCACCGCTGCCATATACCACCACCATATATCCACCACCAATCCGAGTTCTTTTCATATTAGGTTTGTTTTCGAGATCCATCTAGTTTCCGATTCGTGTTTCCTTGCCGGAGTAGGTTTCGGAAAAAAAAAACACCGCTGCCATCCTCATCGCTGCTGCCATATACCACCACCGCTGCCATATACAACCACCGCTGCCATATCCTACCACCGCTGCCATATACCATCACCGCTGCCATATTCTACCACCATATATCCACCACCAATCCGAGTTCTTTTCATATTAGGTTTGTTTTCGAGACCCATCTATTTTCTGATTCGAGTTTCCTTTCCTGAGTAGGATTCGGAAGAAAAAAAAAGTCTGGAGACCCCCGGGCAGTTTTTAGGCCAAAATTTTGGCAGTCAAAAATATTTTTTCCCTATCCTATTTTTAGGTTCCAGGGAGCGTTTTGAGACACTTGCCATCATAGTGATTTTTTGTCGCACTTTTTCGTCGTCGCTGCCCTGATTTCCGGAAAAAAAAATTTAAAAAAATTCGTGCCAATCCTGTTAGTTTGACTTGGGAAGAGTTTTGAGACACTCGCCATTATAGTGAATTTTTGCAAAAAAAAAAGGAGCGCAAAAAAAAACGAATTTTTTTTAGAGTGTGCTCTTCCCTTGTTTACGTGCCGCGCCGTGATTTTGTTAGTGTTCTAGGCTCGCGTCTCTAGTACGGTCTAGCCTAGGACCAGCACAGTACCGTCGTTGAGCGTTTATTCAACTTTGCATCTCTGAATTGATTATTGCTGACATTTTTGCTACCATATCATAAGCCTTCCTAGCACCACATACATCTACGTCTTGCGTTTGACACCACCGGGTAATCGCTCTGTCCAATCTTTAAGAGTTTTGACTACAACGGTTGCCGATCACCACCTGCTGCTGCGTAAGAACTGGTAAGCATTTGAGATTCGCTTGACGGTTTTGTGATACACCACCACCACCACTTCCCAGTAGTCTGTAGGATCATATTCTTGTGTGTTTCTATTGCTGCTAACCATGGCAGGATCACAAGCCGATGAGACTGATTGGGAGAACATGACGAACAAACAGCTACATGATAAATTTCAGCAAATGATGAGTGGACAGGTGCAAGATGTGCTAAACAGATTTGAAGAGGACATGGAGAAGATAGATGGAATTGAGAAGACGTTCGAAACAAAGCTCGATAACAAGTTTAATGAATTGCTCGCGCGTCTTCCACAACCACCGCCGGCTGCACCTGTCGCACCTCTACAACAACAACAACGTCGCCTTCCAAATCAAGTGGGACGAGCACAGCGCGTTCCCCTTGAGCCTGGTCAAACTTCTGGTGCCGCTGCACCTACTGTTGATGCTTCTATGGCTCCTGTTGCCACTGAGGAGGACGATTATGCGGGCGATTACGAGGATGAGGTTGATCAAAATCAGAACTACGTACCAGCACCAGGTCGTCCACATGCCAATAATCGCAATGGTAGGGCTGCATTACCACCTCAGGTACGAGATCATGACCATATTGCTAAACTGAAATTGAATATTCCACCATTTGAGGGTAGATATGTTCCTGATATATATCTTACTTGGGAGTTAGAAAATGAACAACGTTTTACATGTTTACAATATCCCGAGGAGAGACGTGTTGCTGCTGCTGTTTGTGCTTTTACTAGTTTTGCATGTGTATGGTGGTCTGAACATTGTAGATTATATCCTATTCCAGCTACGTGGGCTGCTTTGAAAACTGCTATGCGTACTCGTTGGGTTCCACCATATTATCAACGTGAATTACTTCAAAAATTGCAGCGCTTAAGACAAGGAAAAAATTCTGTAGAAGAATATTATCAGGAATTACAAACTGGCATGATTAGATGTGGTATTGTTGAGGAGAATGAAGCTATACTTGCATGTTTGATGGGTGGATTAAATAGAGAGATTCAGACCATTCTAGAGTATAAGGAGTATAATAATATCACTCGTTTATTCCATCTTGCTTGTAAAGCTGAACGTGAAGTGCAGGATCGATAGGCATTGGCGCGAACTAATTTTTCTGCAGGTCGATCTTCATCATGGACACCGCGTGCCTCCTCTACTCCCACACGTCCTACTGCAGCACCACTGACTTCAGCCTCCAACTCCAATCGAGATACAAGAAAACAGGCACCACCACCACCATCTGCCAAGAGTACACCTTCTGGGCCTGCCCAGAGCTCTTCTTCATCTATGGCATCAACAGGGCACACACATGATATTATTTGTCGTCGTTGTAAGGGAAGAGGTCATTATGCCAGAGAATGCCAATCTCCGTGTGTTATGATTGCTACTGAGGATGGTGGGTATGAGTCCGCTAGTGACTATGATGAGGAGACTTTGGCTCTTATTACAAGTGAAGAACACGGTGGAGATGATTCTGATCATGAGACGCAATACATGGCTCCTGAAGACGCTGACAGGTATGAATGTTTAGTTGCTCAACGTGTTTTGAGTGTGCAGGTCACACAAGCTGAGCAAAATCAGAGGCATAATTTGTTCCATACAAAGGGAGTTGTGAAGTAACGTTCTGTTCGCGTCATCATAGATGGAGGGAGCTGCAACAACTTGGCTAGCATGGAGATGGTGGAGAAGCTATCTCTCACCACAAGACCACATCCACATCCTTACTATATCCAATGGTTCAACAACAGCGGCAAGGTTAAGGTAACACGTACAGTTCATGTGCATTTTAGTATCTCTACATATGCTGATTATGTTGATTGTGATGTGGTACCCATGCAAGCATGTTCCTTATTACTTGGTAGACCATGGCAATTTGATAAAAATTCTGTACACCATGGTAGAAACAATCAGTATACTCTTGTTCATAAGGATAAACATATTACTTTGCTTCCTATGACTCCTGATTCTATTTTGAAAGATGATATTAATAGAGCTAGTAAAGCAAAACAGGAGAAAAATAAGAGTGAAAATCAGATTGTGGCAAAAGAATTTGAGCAACAAATGAAGCCTAATAATAAAACATCTAGTGTTGCTTCTGAAATTAAATTGAAAAATGCGTGTTTACTTGCCACCAAATCTGATATTGATGAGCTAGATTTAAGCAAATTTGTTTGCTATGCTTTTGTGTGCTAAGAGGCATTATTTTCATTCCAGGACGTGCCTTCCACTTTGCCTCCTGCTGTCACTAACATTTTGCAGGAGTTCGCTGACGTCTTTCCACAAGACGTGCCACCGGGATTACCACCTATTCGCGGGATTGAGCATCAGATTGACTTAATTCCCGGTGCTTCCTAGCCAAACCGTGCGCCATACCGTACCAATCCAGAGGAGACGAAGGAGATTATGCGTCAAGTACAGGAGCTGCTCGACAAAGGTTATATACGCGAATCTCTTAGTCCTTGTGCTGTTCCTATTATACTAGTGCCAAAAAAGGATGGTACGTCGCGTATGTGTGTTGATTGTAGAGGCATTAATAATATTACTATTCGTTATCATCATCCTATTCCTAGGCTAGATGATATGCTTGATGAATTGAGTGGCTCTACAATATTCTCCAAAGTTGATTTGCGTAGTGGATACCATCAAATTCGTATGAAATTGGGAGATGAATGGAAAACAGCATTTAAAACTAAGTTCGGTTTATATGAGTGGTTAGTCATGCCTTTTGGGTTAACTAATGCACCTAGTACTTTCATGAGATTAATGAACGAAGTTTTACGTGGTTTCATTGGACGATTTGTGGTAGTTTACTTTGATGATATTTTGATTTATAGCAGATCTTTGGAGGAACATTTGGAACATTTACGTGCTGTTTTTATTGCTCTACGTGATGCACGTTTGTTTGGTAACCTTGGGAGTGCACCTTTTGCACCGACCGAGTATCTTTTCTTGGCTATGTTGTTACTCCACAGGGAATTGAAGTTGATAAAGCCAAGATTGAAGCTATTGAGAGTTGGCCGCAGCCCAAAATGGTCACACAAATGAGGAGTTTCCTTGGCCTCGCTGGTTTCTATAGGCGTTTTGTGAGAGATTTCAGTACCATTGCTGCACCTCTCAACGAGCTTACAAAGAAGGATGTGCCTTTTGTTTGGGGTACCGCACAGGAAGAAGCCTTCATGGTGTTGAAAGATAAGTTAACACATGCTCCTCTACTCCAACTTCCTGATTTTAATAAGACTTTTGAGCTTGAATGTGATGCTAGTGGAATTGGATTAGGAGGTGTGTTATTACAAGATGGCAAACCTGTTGCATACTTTTCTGAAAAATTGAGTGGGCCTAGTCTCAATTACTCTACTTATGATAAGGAATTATATGCTCTTGTTCGGACTTTGGAAACATGGCAACATTATTTATGGCCCAAAGAATTTGTTATTCATTCTGATCATGAATCTTTGAAACATATTAAAAGTCAAGCCAAACTGAACCGTAGACATGCTAAATGGGTTGAATTCATTGAGACTTTCCCTTATGTCATTAAACACAAGAAGGGTAAAGAAAATGTTATTGCTGATGCTTTGTCTCGTCGTTATACTATGCTTTCACAACTTGACTTTAAAATATTTGGTTTGGAGACCATCAAAGATCAATATATGCATGATGCTGAATTTAAAGATGTATTGCAGAATTGTAAAGAAGGGAGAACATGGAACAAGTTCGTCGTTAACGATGGATTTGTGTTTCGTGCTAACAAGCTACGCATTCCAGCTATCTCTGTTCGTCTTTTGTTGTTGCAGGAGGCGCATGGAGGAGGATTAATGGGACACTTTGGCGTAAAGAAGACGGAGGATGTACTTGCTACACATTTCTTTTGGCCAAAGATGAGACGGGATGTTGAGCGTTTTGTTGCTCGCTGCACCACATGTCAAAAAGCTAAGTCACGACTCAATCCTCATGGTTTATATATGCCTTTGCCAGTACCTAGTGTTCCTTGGGAGGATATATCTATGGACTTTATTTTAGGTTTACCTCGAACAAAGAAGGGGAGGGATAGCATATTTGTTGTCGTGGATAGATTTTCGAAAATGGCACACTTTATACCATGTCATAAAACCGATGTTGCTGCTAATGTTGCTGATTTGTTCTTTCGTGAAATTATTCGCTTGCATGGTGTGCCAAATACTATTGTTTCAGATCGTGATACTAAATTTCTTAGCCACTTTTGGAGATGTTTATGGGCTAAGTTGGGGACTAAATTGCTTTTTAGTACTACTTGTCACCCCCAAACTGATGGACAAACTGAAGTAGTCAATAAAACTTTGTCTACTATGCTTAGGGCTGTTTTGAAGAATAATAAGAAAATGTGGGAAGAATGCCTGCCTCATATTGAATTTGCTTATAATCGTTCATTGCATTCTACTACTAAGATGTGCCCTTTTGAAATTGTTTATGGTTTCCTACCTCGTGCACCCATTGATTTGTTGCCTCTTCCATCTTCGGAGAAGGTTAATTTTGATGCTAAACAACATGCTGAATTGATCTTAAAAATGCATGAGTTAACTAAGGAGAACATTGAGCGTATGAATGCTAAATATAAACTTTTTGGAGATAAGGGTAGAAAACATGTTGTGTTTGCTCCTGGATATCTTGTTTGGTTACATTTGCGTAAGGATAGATTTCCTGATTTGCGCAAATCAAAGCTAATGCCACGTGCTGATGGTCCTTTTAAGGTGTTAGAGAAAATAAATGATAATGCATATAAACTTGAGCTGCCTGCAGATTTTGGGGTTAGTCCCACTTTTAACATTGCAGATTTGAAGCCTTATTTGGGTGAGGAAGATGAGCTTCCGTCGAGGACGACTTCATTTCAAGAAGGGGAGGATGATGAGGACATCAATACCATTGTTACACCCACAGCCCCTGCTGCTATACATACTGGACCAATTACTAGAGCTCGCGCACGCCAATTAAATTATCAGGTACTTTCGTTTCTTGGTAATGATTCTAATGTTCATGAGAATATGATGCTGCCTAAAGTGGATACATTTGTTTTGCTTACGAATGAAGGGCCTAGCTTGGACAAGAAAGAGGAACATTGGAGCAAGTTCAAGCATGGAGATGATGGCATGCGCACGGGAAATAAGAACGGAGTTACAAGTGATGATTTCAGGACTTTGAAGCCACCATAATGAGTGCATGAAGCCTTGGACAAAATATACAAAGATGCCACTTCATAAATTTCGTCCAGAGGCTATTATAGGTGCTGCGTCACCTTATTATTGGGCCAGGCCCATGTAATTTTGAAATACTTGAGTATAGGCTGTTTTTAGAGTCCGTATGTCTGGGGAAACAAGAGATAGGGTTGGGTTCGGACCTCTCCTTCAAGGGCCACGAAATTCCCCCCTCTTCCTCCATATATACAGCTCTTAGGGCACCGTTTAGACTTTGGGTTTTGTTTAGATTAAAAGTTCGCCATAGCTGCAACTTCGCGTACTTCATTTGTGTTCAACGACCAGACCAAGACGTCACAGAACCCCACCTTGATCAATAAAGCTTTCATCTTATATTCGCGATATCCAGATTGCAAATCTTAGTTTCTTGCTTGTTCTTCATTTGCTTGCAGGAGATAGACCCTCGTGGTCAGGTTGATTGTGCTCCGGCGTGGTCAATAACCTCTCGGAGTTGGTTTAGCGATTGCTAAGGCGCGACGTCCTCGCACGTTCGTAGTCGGATCGTCAAAGTCTACTCCACCAAAAACGATAGCTATCATCTCATCGAAAGATCGGGACACCCTCGCCTCTATCACGTATGATGACTTGAGTGACTTGTGCCACCATATTGAGAGTGAGAATGACTTCACCACTAGCCCCGTATATGATGTGTTGCCCCAATTCCCATGTGAGGAGAGCCACAACCCCCACCACTTGAGTGAGATGAGTGACTCCACCATATGTGAGTTTGAGTGCACCTATTTTGAGGGAGTGAGTGAACCACCACATAGAGAGAGTGAGGTAGTTGATAGGGCATGTGAGGCCACTTTGATTTCTAACGACTTAACCTCTACCTCTATTGTGTCTTCTCATTTGGTGCTAGGTCCCATATATGATGACGCGCCAATTCGCGACGACTTCGTCCTCCCTTTGGACAAGACGATGGCCATGGTGGAATATGATGCACCCCCCACATGGTTCCATCAAGATGATGATATTGACCACCATTTGGTATTTTCCACCTCACCTACACCACTTGAGTGGAATGAAAACGGTAACATAGGTGAAGGTGATGGTCAAGTCCCACTAGTGGACATTCTTGACATTGATTGCTTGCATGATGTTGATCCACCTATTACCATGCTTCATGATAGTGAGACTTCCTTATGTGATGATTTCTTGCCCATTTATGATGAGTATGATGATTCTCATGTGGAGTCTATTAGTTGTGATGCCATGTTACATAGGATTTCTTGTGACAATTCTTTAGGTCACATCATGTTTGATAATCCGCTTGACTTGTCATATGCTATGCATGAGATCAACAATATGTCCAATTTGCAATCTCTTCGTAGTAACTATGCATATGCCATTAAAATGAACCCGATTTGCACTTATGGTATAGATGACAAGCCCATGGTTATTGGCATTTGTTTCACTTGTGATGATATTGATATGCTCCCTTTGCTTCATTCATCTCATATGCCATGCCATGACCACCTAGCTTCGGATATGCATTGTTTTGGATGTTGTCCATTTTCTCCATATGATGTTTCCAATATTGCTCATGAGGAGACCCCCATAGTTTCCTCATACATGTTAGGAGATTTTGATCAATCCCATCCATTGCATGATCCCAATACTTGTGTGCACAATATGCTTCCCATGAATAAACATGCTATTGATGTGCCATATAATTGCATTCTCAATTTGTGTCCTCATCGTGTTATACACAATAACTATTCTTTCATGATGGATGACATGTTCTTATACCATGCTTCAAATTTCTTTGAGCGATGCTTATCTTGTGCTAACTCACACGTGCACATACACATCATCATGGATGATGTGTACATTTACCACGCACACAATTTCTTTGGTTTGTGTCTTTTTTGTGTAGGTACCCATGAATACTTGTCAACCTCACAATCCCATGAGTTGACAAAATGAGCTCTAGAGAGCGACGATGACTTGGGATCCCATGGATTGCCCTTACCACCATTCCCTTCGCGCAAAGACTTTGCGCATTTCTTCTACATGGCCCTCACTTGGCTATGGGTTATTGTCCATTGCATATTCTATGCCCATCTTGCCATGTTCACTTTGCATGATATGTTCATTCCTATGCCTTTGACATGCATTTGTGACCCATGCTTTGCATTACACGTGATGATTGATTCTAGTACTTGTATGTGTATTTGCAAGCGTGGTGGAGATATCACTTGTTATTGCCATGTTTACTTTGTGCCCCATGCCTATGATTATACTATGATCTTGCTTTGTGTTCGTGCTTGCGATATGTCATGTGCATTGTCTATGCCTATTATTTGCTCACATGACATGATTGCCATGATTTCCTCTAGTATGGTGCATCTTCGCACTACTAGCTTGCACAACTTGATTGATATGCTTGCTTATGTTGCATCACCAATGATTCATACTTGCTCATTTCATGCGGTTGATGACAACCATTTCCATGCTTTGCACATGATTGTTATTGCTTCTTGTCATATATCTCCATGTGTTGCCTCTCTCATGCTAGATGATTTGTCACGTATTGAGTGCAACAATGCAAGTCTTGCTAATGAGATTGCCCCCATAGCATTCTCGCATATTTTTGGAGATTTTGACATATTTCTTGTGAAGCATGCTTGCCTTACTTATTTGCACCATATAGCTAGTGCCATGAATATCGCCATTGTTACATCATATTCTTCATGCACTTGTGATTCTAATGGTTATGTGCAACAGATGAGAACCGTCATGACGGATGATGTGTTTATCTACCATGCGCATACGTTCTTTGTTTTGTTGTGTGCATGTGTAGGATACTTGGACTTTGTGTCGACTTCCACTTCACGTGAGTTGACCATTCGAGCTCTTGAGAGCGAGTCTCATACATTCTATCACGACTTGCTTCTACACCGCATTTGCTTCCACTTCGGTATTGTGAAGGACGCACAAGGACATGCCTTCAAGGTGATATCTTTCTTGAGCTTGGATATTGTGGATCATACTTCATGTGTTGCTTGCACCATTTGCACGCATGTTCGAGATATTGCTTTCACTCATGATTGCCACATTAACATGCCTCATGACATATATGCCTTGTGTGTTGCGTCCAATTATTGGATTACTTGCTTCTATCATATGTTTGGTTGCAACAATGTCATTTCTTCACATATGCCATGTCCAATTGCTTTTCACGTGATTGACTTGATTGCCTCACACATGTTGAACAATTGCTCTTTCCATTGTGTTGAGTGCCACGATATCTTCACTACACCCTATGCACATTATGCTTGGATTGTCTTGCACTTGCCCCATGTGTTAGGACATATCATTATATTTGGTGTTGTGAATGATTCTTATGCCTACCATCGACCATTTGTCGAGCGCTTTATGCATGTTTGCTATGATCGTGAGGTAGATACTTATTCTCTTGTCAAACATAGTAGCATCTCTACCTCCCATTTACATGCTTCTTTCCATGATGTCCTTGATTGTGCTCAAATCATATGCTTACATACCTTGTCACAATCCTTTGTCACACCATATGCTATGCTTAATGACGACACTTGTTGGGTGAATCACCACTTGAATGCTTGGTTTTGCACTAACGCTAACAACATTTGTTTTTCCAAGTGTTTGTTGTCCTTTCTCCTTTTGAAGGAATCCCAAGACGGTGCGACATTGGAGAGTGTCTATTTCGAGCTTCAAGATGATGAGTGCTTGGTGATCGTCCACTTCTACACGGCGGCGCCATCTCTTTCCCATGGTGATTTGGTTTTCGATCCGAGGACGGATCTTTCCCAAGGGGGAGGGGATGATGCGGAGCATCCTACGGACATCACTATATCAAGGGTTCATTCGGCAAGTGACACGTGCGACATCTACTTCACATACATAAAGGTGAATCATCTCCTTTACACGTGCTCACTTGACCTCTTCGAGGATGGTATACTACTTGACACTTCTCCCGTGTGCATGCATATGTATTATCGGAGAACCACGGATGATGAGGAGGAGTGCGAGCACAAGAGTACAACTACACCATCCACGAGGGAAGCGTGGAAGAGAAGGAAGAAGAAGCGTGGACAAGCTTCTGGAAAGCCCGAAACTTCCGGCCTCTGCCCGGAACTTCCGGCCCCCGGACCTTCCGGCCGGCCCGGAACCTCCGGCCCCCAGAGTCCAGACCAGCCCCGAGCGTGTTTACTCTCTGGATAGCCCGGAGCCTGGCCAGAACCTGCCCGGAACTTCCGGCGCCCGGAACTTCCGGCGCCCGGAACTTCCGGCGCCCGGAACTTCCGGCGCCCGGAACTTCCGGCCCTGCCTGCGCGCAGACACTCGGGCCAAAGCCCATGTACCCTTTCGCCCCTCACTTACCCCTTCGTTGCCCTAGACTATATATACTCCTCCACCTCCTCCATTATAGGGTTAGCATTGTGATAGCTCATTTAGAGATAGAGCTTTGCTCATCCATCCGGATCTACTCCACCGAGAGAGATCCCGGCCTCTACGGAGAAGATCCATCTTGGATTCAAGACCCCTAACGGGAAGATCCGTCTAGGATATCATCAAGACCTCCTCACAAAGATGAACTAGTTACCTTTGTATCTTTCCTTTGTTGTCTTTGGATCATGTATCTCTTTGTGTTTCGAGGATCTAGCACATGTGTAATCGAATCTTGTTGGTTTGAGTGAATCCTCTCGTGTTTCCCCTCGTGTTTTCCCTCGTGTTCTTCGTGTTCTTCGCGGGATCGCTCCAATCGTGAAAGATTGGGCATCTAGGGTTCTACCCTACATCACCTGGGTACCCCTAGTCCAACGGGCCTGACAGTAGCCCCCGAGGCCGTGGCGCGCACGTCACCACCTTTGAAGGGGGCGAAACGGCACGGGCCCTAACCGTCTGCGGGCCAGGCGCGACGTGTGGCGCACGGCGGGGCGCGGGGCGCCCCCACTCCCCCCACGATGCCTCGGTAACCGCCCGGGCTGACATAAAGCCTGCCCACGCACGGTGCGGGGGCATCATTACTCTTCTGTTCCGTTCTCCAAAGTCGAAGAGGCGCGGGGCACCCTCCCTTCGGGTGCTATATAAGTGCGAGGGGAAGGACCCCCTGGCTCATCTTCTTCTGCTTGCTTCTCCATTTCTTCCTGCCATTGCCATAGCCATGGCGCCAGTGAGAAGGTTCTCCGTCGCTGAGAAAGGGAAGGCCGCGATGGAGGAGGTCGAGCCACCGAACCCGGCAAGGGGGCGGGGCCGCCCTCGCACATCCGCCACCACGCCCGAGGCGCCTCATCGCGGATGCGGGCGCCCTCCATCGATGGCCTACACCGGCTAGAGCAGCTGCGGAAGAAGCTCTGCCCGTGGGCGCGGACGTGGGGGGCGAGGCAGCCGCGACCGGGGTGGGCGGAGCGGCGCATCCGCCCTGCCACCCCAGTCGTGGAGCCACTCTGCCGACGCGGCCCGTGAGTTCGTCATGGGGATGCACCGCTAGCCCTGCACCTGGCTCCGGTCCAGGACTCTTTTACAGAGGAGATGGCGGACTACGCACCTCTAGGACTGTGGCTGCAGCCGGACGGCTGCTGCAACGAACCCTCCTGGGTGGCGACAGAGTTCACTCCTCTTCAAGTATGATGGGGCCACCATGCTCTTCATGAAGATCTTCGGGGTCACCGGCTGCCGCCTGAAGTACTCCATGGAGAGCAACGATAGTGACACCTCTGGCGACGACGATGGCGATGCGTCCCCCTCCGACGGAAGCCCGAGCCGCGGTGGCTCCCCCGATGTCAAGAGCAAGGACAAGGACTCTGACTAGGGCGCGGTCGACGCCCGAGCCGGCACCCTGGGAGCGGCGGCCTTCGCTAGGAGGTTTTCTGTTGTTTTCTTCTTTTCCCTGCATCGGAACGAAATGGGCCCCGTGGGGCGTGTAAGGAACCATGGCTCTCGCGCTTTAAGTATAGTGCCTTTGTGGTTCGAATTCAAGCTCGTTCCTTAGTGTTCCTCGTTAGGCTTGCCCCCTTCTTCACGATCACCCTAATGCTCTGCTTTGCTATGACCCAGCCTCGAATAGGCCTCAGCCATCGCTGGTATGTCAAGTCGCAATGGCTGGGACAAGATCAGGAGGTGAGGGGCCCGAGGTCCGGTAAGACCTCCTCAGGCACGATGCTCAAGAGGTCCCCCTTTATGCGCAAGCGTCTCACGCGAGAGAAGAGGCTCTCGCCCCAGACGAGATCACTAAAAGAAGGAACGCTACCAAACACCACCGAGCCGCGTGGGGCAGTTGACTTAGCTTTTCGAGGTGCGATGCGAAACAGCCGCAACTCATGAGAAGTTCACGCGACGTCAGGAGGTGTCTCCCTGAAATTTGTTCTTTGTCATGTCTTCTATCTGTGATGGATCAATGTAAGCCCCCTGAGGGGTGCGTGAAAACTTGATGCCCTTTGTGTCTTCACCATTGCCTTTGCGGTTTAAACCGCAAGCTCCCCCCTGAGATTTCCTTGCGGGGTTCATCCCCCTTTCCTTGCTTGCTGAGGTGCTCTACATTATCGGGACACAACCCCCGAGCAAGCCTCAACCATCGCTGGTATGTCAGGTCACGATGCCTGGGACAAGGCTTGGAGGTGAGGGGCTCCGGAGGCTAGTGAGGATTCCTGAGGCACGATGCTTAGGGACCCCCTTTGATGTGCAAGCGGTTTGCGCGGAAAAGGAGAACAACCTCCGCCTAGGTTATGAGAGGAGGGAACTCTAGGGATGAAAGTGGTGCCTCGTGAGGTGGTTCGACTTAGCTTATGCGCGGAGCGACGCCTTGTAGATCACGACTCGATCCCTGGAGCTTTCGCCGTCCGGGGCTTTTCGGATAATCGTTCGGGTCCCCTAGAGCTTGGTTCCTGCACATTTATAAAATTTTGAGGTACTAGGGTGATGCATGCTCGCCGACCGACTCGTGGCTGTTTCATGAGGAAATGAGGCACCAAGGATATCGGTGAGGTGACATGCGTGGGAGAAGGCCCGCGAGCCAGAGCTCGATCGGTTGGATTTATGAGCGCTGCAAGGACGGACTCAAGCACAGACGCCATGCCTAGCCCCCGCTCATGGAACGGGCAGGAGAATAGTCATGACAGTGCAGTGCTCTCAACGGTGGCGAGGCACCGAACATAGGGTAAAGTAAGCAACATGAACTTATTAGAACATAACCAGATTTGTTACACGACTAAAAGTGAGACAGTTGCAGGGATGGACCCTGGCCAGCTTGAGGATGATACAGCCCGGAGGGCGCCCTCAATTTGAACAAAGCAAAAAGTCACCTGGCAACATGCTGCCGTGGAAGCGTCGGGCTGCTCGAAGAAGCGTGCCACGGAGGTTCGCCTCTCAGGGGCCGGCTGGCTCCTGAGGCCTTGGGGGCTCGCGAGGGCCCGAAGTCTCGCGAGGCGCCATCGCGTGCTGCGCCAGCCTTTGGTAGGTGGCGCCAGTGTTCTCTAGGCCGAAGGGCATGCGGATGTAGTTGGTGGCGATGCCCCTGCTAAGGCCGACGTGTGATGGCCAAAAGAGGTCCTGGGAGCTGGCCCCGTTGAGGCTCGCGATGTTCATGCATACGTGCACCTTGTTGCCACCTTCGGGGGCGGCAACTGAATTGACGGAACGCGTGGGGCGACGCTCGCGGCGCATGGCCCGAGCTTCTCGCAGCTTGTGAATCTCCTGGGTGATGAATTCTTGTGCCCCTGGAGCTTGACACTGTACTCCTTCCGTGCGGGGGCGCGCGTTGAAGCTCGCCTCCAAGTGGTGCCCGAGCACCTCCCTCGTCACACCGGTTAGGTAAAATGCTCTCTAGGTGGAAGCCCCAGAACCTGCCCAAAGGGAGGCACCGGGCGCACCTTCCTATGTGGGAGGGAGGCGGGCGCCAGCGGCGAGGGCGGAGCCTTTGACACTGGCATTATCTGCTACCTTCTTTGCCTTGGTGGGGTCTGGGAGGGCAGCAGCTACTTCTTCCTTGCGGGCGCGGCCTTGAGAGGACCAGTGCCATCCTCTGATGAGGACATCAATACCATTGTTACACCCACAGCCCCTACTGCTACATATACTGGACCAATTACTAGAGCTCGCGCACGCCAATTAAATTATCAGGTACTTTCATTTCTTGGTAATGATTCTAATGTTCATGAGAATATGATGCGGCCTAAATTGGATACATTTGTATTGATTACTAATGAAGGGCCAAGCATGAACAAGAGGGATGAACACTGGAGCAGGATCAAGCATGGAGATGAAGGCGTGCGTGAATGGATCGAGAATGGCGTTTCTAGTGCATATTTAAGCACTTTGAAGCCTCCGTGATGACCTACAAGGACATGGACGAAATATACAAGATGCCGCTTCATAAATTTCGTCCATAGCTTATTTTAGGTGCTGCGCCACCTTATTTTTGGGCCAGGCCCATGTAATTTCGCAATACTTAAGTATAGGTTGTTTTTAGAGTCCGTACGTGTGGGGAAACAAAGTTAGGGTTGGTTTCGGACCCCTCCTACAAGGGGCCACGAAATTCACCCCTACTCCTCCATATATACAGCCCTTAGGGCGTCGTTTAGACTTTGGGTTTTGTTTAGATTAAAAGTTCGCCATAGCTGCAACTTTGCGTACTTCATTTGTGTTCAACGACCAGACCAAGACGACACAGAACCCCACCTTGATCAATAAAGCTTTCATCTTATATTCGCAATATCCAGATTGCAAATCTTAGTTTCTTGCTTGTTCTTCATTTGCTTGCAGGAAATAGACCCTCGTGGTCAGGTTGATCATGCTCCGGCGTGGTCAATAACCTCTCGGAGTTGGTTTAGCGATTGCTAAGGCGCGACGTCCTCGCACGTTCGTAGTCGGATCGTCAAAATCTACTCCACCAAAAACGATAGCCACCATCTCATCGAAAGACGGGACACCTTTGCCTCTATCAAGTGGTATCAGATTTTCAGGTTGCTCGGTGAGATTTTACAGTTTTTCGTAGTTTAGATTGAGTCTGTTCTTCATACCTACAGTCCACGAAAAAGCCAAAAAAAATTAGGGTTAGTTCATCATATCCGAACCAATCTGAGCCTTTGCATAATCTTTTTAGGGTTTTTGCTTTGTTGAATTTGCGGTTGCATCGTCGTGTCAAGTTGCTGGTCTTAGCGTCTAGTCCTTTAGAGTTTCGAGTTCTGTCACAGTTTGTCACGCCGCTGCCGCACCATCTTCATCGCTGCTGCCATATACCACCACCGCTGCCATATACCACCACCGCTGCCATATCCTACCACCGCTGCCATATACCATCACCGCTGCCATATTCTACCACCATATATCCACCACCAATCCGAGTTCTTTTCATATTAGGTTTGTTTTCGAGACCCATCTATTTTCCGATTTCGTGTTTCCTTGCCTGAGTAGGATTCGGAAAAAAATAAAAAAAATTCGTGCCAATCCTGTTAGTTTGACTTGGGAAGAGTTTTGAGACACTCGCCATTATAGTGATTTTTTGCAAAAAAAAGAGGAGCGCAAAAAAAAAAAGCGAATTTTTTTTAGAGTGTGCTCTTCCCTTGTTTACGTGTCGCGCCATGATTTTGTTAGTGTTCTAGGCTCGCGTCTCTAGTACGGTCTAGCCTAGGACCAGCACAGTACCGTCGTTCAGCGTTTATTCAACTTTGCATCTCTGAATTGATTATTGCTGACATTTTTGCTACCATATCATAAGCCTTCCCAGCTCCACATACATCTACGTCGTGCGTTTGACACCACCTGGCAATCGCTCTGTCCAATCTTTGAGAGTTTTGACTACAACGGTGGCCGATCACCACCTGCTGCTGGGTAAGAATTGGTAAGCATTTGAGATTCGCTTGACGGATTTTTGATACACCACCACCACCACTTCCTAGTAGTCTGTAGGATCATATTCTTGTGTGTTTCTATTGCTGCTAACCATGGCAGGATCACAAGCCAATGAGACTGATTGGGAGAACATGACGAACAAACAGCTACATGATAAATTTCAGCAAATGATGAGTGGACAGGTGCAAGATGTGCTAAACAGATTTGAAGAGGCCATGGAGAAGAAAGATGGAATTGAGAAGACGTTCGAAACAAAGCTCGATAACAAGTTTAATGAATTACTCACGCGTCTTCCACAACCACCGTCGGCTGCACCTGTCGCACCTCTACAACAACAACAACGTCGCCTTCCAAATCAAGTGGGACGAGCACAGCGCGTTCCCCTTGAGCCTGGTTAAACTTCTGGTGCCGCTGCACCTACTGTTGATGCTTCTATGGCTCCTGCTGCCGATGAGGAGGACGATTATGCGGGCGATTACGAGGATGAGGTTGATCAAAATCAGAACTACGTACCAGCACCAGGTCGTCCAGATGCCAATAATCGCAATGGTAGGGCTGCATTACCAGCTCAAGTACGAGATCATGACCATCTTCCTAAACTGAAATTGAATATTCCACCATTTGAGGGTAGATATGTTCCTGATATATATCTTACTTGGGAGTTAGAAACTGAACAACGTTTTACATGTTTACAATATCCCGAGGAGAGACGTGTTGCTGCAGCTGTTTGTGCTTTTACTAGTTTTGCATGTGTATGGTGGTCTGAACATTGTAGATTATATCCTATTCCAGCTACTTGGGCTCCTTTGAAAACTGCTATGCGTACTCGTTGGGTTCCACCATATTATCAACGTGAATTACTTCAAAAATTGCAGCGCTTAAACAAGGAAAAAATTATGTAGAAGAATATTATCAGGAATTACAAACTGGCATGATTAGATGTGGTATTGTTGAGGAGAATGAAGCTATGCTTGCACGTTTCATGGGTGGATTAAATAGAGAGATTCAGTCCATTCTAGAGTATAAGGAGTATAATAATATGACTCGTTTATTCCATCTTGCTTGTAAAGCCGAACGTGAAGTGCAGGATCGACAGCCATTGGCGCGAACTAATTTTTCTGCAGGTCGATCTTCATCATGGACACCACGTGCCTCCTCTACTCCCACATGTCCTACTGCAGCACCACTGACTTCAGCCGCCAATTCCAACCGAGATACTAGAAAACAGGCACCACCACCACCATCTGCCAAGAGTACACCTTCTGGGCCTGCCCAGAGCTCTTCTTCATCTATGGCATCAACAGGGCACACACATGATATTATTTTTCGTCGTTGTAAGGGAAGAGGTCATTATGCGAGAGAATGCCAATCTCCGCGTGTTATGATTGCTACTGAGGATGGTGGGTATGAGTCCGCTAGTGACTATGATGAGGAGACTTTGGCTCTTATTACAAGTGAAGAACACGGTGGACATGTTTCTGATCATGAGACGCAATACATGGCTCCTGAAGACGCTGACAGGTATGAATGTTTAGTTGCTCAACATGTTTTGAGTGTGCAGGTCACACAAGCTGAGCAAAATCAGAGGCATAATTTGTTCCATACAAAGGGAGTTGTGAAGGAACGTTATGTTCGCGTCATCATAGATGGAGGGAGCTGCAACAACTTGGCTAGCATGGAGATGGTGGAGAAGCTATCTCTCACCACAAGACCACATCCACATCCTTACTATATCCAATGGTTCAACAACAGCGGCAAGGTTAAGGTAACACGTACTGTTCGTGTGCATTTTACTATCTGTACATATGCTGATTATGTTGATTGTGATGTGGTACCCATGCAAGCATGTTCCTTATTACTTGGTAGACCATGGCAATTTGATAAAAATTCTATACACCAGGGTAGAAACAATCAGTATACTCTTGTTCATAAGGATAAACATATTACTTTGCTTCCTATGACTCCTGATTCTATTTTGAAAGATGATATTAATAGAGCTAGTAAAGCAAAACAGGAGAAAAATAAGAGTGAAAATCAGATTGTGGCAAAAGAATTTGTGCAACAAATGAAGCCTAATAATAAACCATCTAATGTTGCTTCTGAAATTAAATTGAAAAATGCGTGTTTACTTGCCACCAAATCTGATATTGATGAGCTAGATTTAAGCAAATCTGTTTGCTATGCTTTTGTGTGCAAAGAGGCATTATTGTCATTCGAGGACGTGCCTTCCTCTTTGCCTCCTGCTGTCACTAACATTTTGCAGGAGTTCGCTGACGTCTTTCCATAAGACGTGCCACCGGGATTACCACCTATTCGCGGGATTGAGCATCAGATTGACTTAATTCCCGGTGCTTTGTTGCCAAACCGTGCGCCATACCGTACCAATCCAGAGGAGACGAAGGAGATTATGCGTCAAGTACAGGAGCTGCTCGACAAAGGTTATATACGCGAATCTCTTAGTCCTTGTGCTGTTCCTATTATACTAGTGATAAAAAAGGATGATACGTCGCGTATGTGTGTTGATTATAGAGGCATTAATAATATTACTATTCGTTATCGTCATCCTATTCCTAGGCTAGATGATATGCTTGATGAATTGAGTGGCTCTACAATATTCTCCAAAGTTGATTTGCGTAGTGGATACCATCAAATTGGTATGAAATTGGGAGATGAATGGAAAACAACATTTAAAACTAAGTTCGGTTTATATGAGTGGTTAGTCATGCCTTTTGGGTTAACTAATGCACCTAGTACTTTCATGAGATTAATGAACGAAGTTTTACGTGCTTTCATTGTACGATTTGTGGTAGTTTACTTTGATGATATATTGATTTATAGCAGATCTTTGGAGGAACATTTGGAACATTTACGTGCTGTTTTTATTGCCGTACGTGATGCACGTTTGTTTGGTAACCTTGGGAAGTGCACCTTTTGCACCAACCGAGTATCTTTTCTTGGCTATATTGTTACTCCACAGGGAATTGAAGTTGATAAAGCCAAGATTGAAGCTATTGAGAGTTGGCCGCAGCCCAAAACGGTCACACAAGTGAGGAGTTTCCTTGGCCTCACTGGTTTCTATAGGCGTTTTGTGAGAGATTTCAGTACCATTGCTGCACCTCTCAACGAGCTTACAAAGAAGGATGTGCCTTTTGTTTGGGGTACCGCACAGGAAGAAGCCTTCATGGTGTTGAAAGATAAGTTAACACATGCTCCTTTACTCCAACTTCCTGATTTTAATAAGACTTTTGAGCTTGAATGTGATGCTAGTGGAATTGGATTAGGAGGTGTGTTATTACAAGATGGCAAACCTGTTGCATACTTTTCTGAAAAATTGAGTGGGCCTAGTCTCAATTACTCTACTTATGATAAGGAATTATATGCTCTTGTTCGGACTTTGGAAACATGGCAACATTATTTATGGCCCAAAGAATTTGTTATTCATTCTGATCATGAATCTTTGAAACATATTAAAAGTCAAGCCAAACTGAACCGTAGACATGCTAAATGGGTTGAATTCATTGAGACTTTCCCTTATGTCATTAAACACAAGAAGGGTAAAGAAAATGTTATTGCTGATGCTTTGTCTCGTCGTTATACTATGCTTTCACAACTTGACTTTAAAATATTTGGTTTGGAGACCATCAAAGATCAATATATGCATGATGCTGAATTTAAAGATGTATTGCAGAATTGTAAAGAAGGGAGAACATGGAACAAGTTCGTCGTTAATGATGGATTTGTGTTTCGTGCTAACAAGCTACGCATTCCAGCTATCTCTGTTCGTCTTTTGTTGTTGCAGGAGGCGCATGGAGGAGGATTAATGGGACACTTTGGCGTAAAGAAGACGGAGGATGTACTTGCTACACATTTCTTTTGGCCAAAGATGAGACGGGATGTTGAGTGTTTTGTTGCTCGCTGCACTACATGTCAAAAAGCTAAGTCACGACTCAATCCTCATGGTTTATATATGCCTTTGCCAGTACCTAGTGTTCCTTGGGAGGATATATCTATGGACTTTATTTTAGGTTTACCTCGAACAAAGAAGGGGAGGGATAGCATATTTGTTGTCGTGGATAGATTTTCGAAAATGGCACACTTTATACCATGTCATAAAACCGATGTTGCTGCTAATGTTGCTGATTTGTTCTTTCGTGAAATTATTCGCTTGCATGGTGTGCCAAATACTATTGTTTCAGATCATGGTACTAAATTTCTTGGCCACTTTTGGAGATGTTTATGGGCTAAGTTGGGGACTAAACTGCTTTTTAGTACTACTTGTCACCCCCAAACTGATGGACAAACTGAAGTAGTCAATAGAACATTGTCTACTATGCTTAGGGCTGTTTTGTAGAATAATAAGAAAATGTGGGAAGAATGCCTGCCTCATATTGAATTTGCTTATAATCGTTCATTGCATTCTACTACTAAGATGTGCCCTTTTGAAATTGTGTATGGTTTCCTACCTCGTGCACCCATTGATTTGTTGCCTCTTCCATCTTCGGAGAAGGTTAATTTTGATGCTAAACAACGTGCTGAATTGATCTTCAAAATGCATGAGTTAACTAAGAAAAATATTGAGTGCATGAATGCTAAATATAAACTTGCTGGAGATAAGGGTAGAAAACATGTTGTCTTTGCACCTGGAGATCTTGTTTGGTTACATTTGCGTAAGGATAGGTTTCCAGATTTGCACAAGTCAAAGCTAATGCCACGTGCTGATGGTCCTTTTAAGGTGTTAGAGAAAATAAATGATAATGCATACAAACTTGAGCTGCCTGCAGATTTTGGGGTTAGTCCCACTTTCAACATTGCAGATTTGAAGCCTTATTTGGGTGAGGAAAATGAGCTTCCATCGAGGACGACTTCATTTCAAGAAGGGGAGGACGATGAGGACATCAATACCATTGTTACACCCACAGCCCCTACTGCTACATATACTGGATCAATTACTAGAGCTCGCGCACGCCAATTAAATTATCAGGTACTTTCGTTTCTTGGTAATGATTCTAATGTTCATGAGAATATGATGCTGCCTAAATTGGATACATTTGTATTAATTACTAATGAAGGGCCTAGCATGAACAAGAGGGATAAACACTGGAGCAGCATCAAGCATGGGGATGAAGGCGTGCGTGAAGGGATCCAGAATGGTGTTTCTAGTGCATATTTAAGCACTTTGAAGCCTCCGTGATGACCTACAAGGACATGGACGAAATATACAAGATTCCCCGTCATAAATTTCGTCCATAGCTTATTTTAGGTGTTGCGCCACCTTATTTTTGGGCCAGGCCCATGTAATTTCGCAATACTTAAGTATAGGTTGTTTTTAGAGTCCGTACGTGTGGGGAAACAAAGTTAGGGTTGGTTTCGGACCCCTCCTACAAGGGGCCACGAAATTCACCCCTACTCCTCCATATATACAGTCCTTAGGGCGTCGTTTAGACTTTGGGTTTTGTTTAGATTAAAAGTTCGCCATAGCTGCAACTTCGCGTACTTCGTTTGTGTTCAACGACCAGACCAAGACGTCACAGAACCCCACCTTGATCAATAAAGCTTTCATCTTATATTCACAATATCCAGATTGCAAATCTTAGTTTCTTGCTTGTTCTTCATTTGCTTGCAGGAAATAGACCCTCGTGGTTAGGTTGATCGTGCTCCGGCGTGGTCAATAACCTCTCGGATTTGGTTTAGCGATTGCTAAGGCGCGACGTCCTCGCACGTTCGTAGTCGGATCGTCAAAGTCTACTCCACCAAAAATGATAGCCACGATCTCATCGAAAGACGGGACACCTTTGCCTCTATCATCCTCGCCATCAGAGTGTTCGACCGTGACCGCTTTGTAGGCACGATCGAGGGAGTAGACCACATCCTTCTCATCGCAGGCGATGGTGATGACACCGGTGCACCCAGGCATCTTGAGGACATTGTAGCCGTGGTGAGTTGCTGCCATGAACTTGGCGAGCGCCGGGTACCCCAGGATGGTGTTGTACGGGAGGCCGATGTGTGCCACATCGAAGTCAATGAGCTCAGTGTGGTAGTTGTCGCACTTGCCGAAGGTAACAGGGAGGCGCACTTGCCCCAGGGGGATGGTGGAGCCATCGGCCACCCCGGAGACGGGCCTGGTAGGCATCAGCTGGTCATAGGGTACTTGAAGCGTCTCGAAGGTCTCGATGGAGATCATGTTGAGGCCAGCGCCCCTGTCGATGAGGGTCTTGGTCACCATGACGTTGCTGATGGTGGGGGTGCGTAGCATGGGGAGCGCGCCCGCAGCGGCCATGGACTTGAGGCAGTCCTTGCTCTCGAACGTGATGGCGTATTATAACCACTTGAGGGGTCACGCGGCCTCCAGCCTCGGGAGGGCAGCGTTCACCTCGCGAGAGAACTGCTTGAAGAGGCGGTTGGACGCAAGGGCCTGAGCTTCGCCAAGGATGCAGGCTATCGCACGAGGCTCCTGGTAGCCCCCAGCCCCCTCGTCGAGTTGATTGGTGTCGTTTCTTCTGGGTGGCGGTCGTAGCGGTGGAAGAGCAGCGTTGTCCTGAGGGCGTGCCTCGCGAGGCTGATTATGCCACGCACCCTCACGAGGCTGGTCGTGCCAGCCGCCCTCACGAGGCTAGTCACGCTAGCCCTGGAGGGGGTTGCCATTGCGGTTGTCCCATCGGCCGCCACCGCGGCCGCCCCCGCGGCCGGCACCGTGGTCATTGTGGTCGGGTCGACGGCAAAAGCGCTTGTCGCAGAGTGACTTGAGCTCTTGGCAGTCTTCAGTGTTGTGGGTACGCATGTTGTGGTAGACGCAAAACGGGCGGTGGTCCTGCTTGGGCTCGTCGCGGTCGCGACAACGCGTCTCCTCAGGCTCAGCTGCCAGCACGGCATGGCCCTTGGCCTTGCTGTCATCGGGAGCGGTGTCGGGGTCATTATGGATGAACAAGCGGCCCTCTTCAGCCTTGGCGCACTTGTCGACGATGTTGAACAGCTCCAGTGCCGAACTCAGATCGTTGTTGATGGCGAGCTTCTCGCGCATCCTTACGTTCGTGGCATCGTGGGAGAACGCCAAGATGATGGCTTCGTCCGAGGTGCGCGGGATCTTGTTACGCACCTGGATGAAGCGCTGGATGTACTTGCGGAGGGTCTCCCCATGGCGCTGATTCACACGCCTCAGGTCGTTGATGGTAAGGGCGTGGTCGTCCGTGCCCTTGAAGTTGGCAACGAACTGCTTGTAGATCTCGGTCCACGAAGAGATCAACTCCTCGGGCAGGTCCATGAAGATCACGCCGGAATCGGGCCTCCAGGGACCCAAGAAGGTTTGAACTCTGGGGTGCGCTCGCTGCCTACCGCCCTACTCAGCCTCACAACCCCACGGCGATGCTCCAATGTGCTCGAGCTAAGGAAGAAGAACAGTGAACACTGCAGTTTACCCAGGTTCGGGCCACCTTGAGGTGTAAAACCCTACTCCTGCTTGGTTGGGATTGCTCGGGGAGATCGAGTACAAGCGTGTCGCTCTAGCTTCTAAAAGATGAGTCCCCCCTCTCTACGGTGGCACCCTGCCCTGTCATATACTGGCCTCGGTACTCTTCCCCCAAAAACACTTAGCAGGAAGGGTAGCCACAATGGCCAATTAAAAGGGGGGCAGGGTCACAGCTTATCCTGACTAAAGGCGACCTTCGCCAGCAAAAGCCTCCTGCCATGACGTGCCGGTGGTCTCGCTGATGACCTCCATCCTGGCGAGCCTGTCGCCTTGGTCCTCTTGCACCGAACATGTAATCTTTGGGGATTGCTTTGGGAACCAACGTGATGTCCTTGCTCCCTTCGCATGAAAGAGGAAAGCCTTCATATCTGCGCCTGCTCGCATGGCCTCTTGCGCCGCTCGTGGCCGCACGCGTTACCCATGTGATGACATAATGCCGTGCGTCTCGCCAAGCCGCTTCTGGGTTACTCACCTCCACGAGGGGCCTCGGGAGCTCACCTCACGAGGGGGGGGCTCGCGAGGCTGCTGATGACGCTTGCTGACGTGTGCCTCGCGAGGCGGGGCCCTCGCGAGGGTCGTGCTTGTGAAGCCCAAAGGTGGGCTGTGTGCTCGGCCTTGGTAGAGCACCGCGCACTAGGCCACAGGCAGACGGGCCTGGGTACCCCTACTCCCACGGGCCTGACACAACCCGGCGTAGATGCTCTGGAGGAAGGAGGGGTAGGCGGACACCCCGAGGCTGGCCCACGCCCGCGAGCCCAGCCAGATCTTAGTCGCTTGCCCTTCGTTCCCATCACTGGCTACTAGCGGCAGCATCGGGCCCAAGTCCTCTTCCTCGGTGATGAAGGAGCATAGGAGCACCGCCCCGACAGTGGGCGGGCTCGCTGTCGGCACCGTGGTTTTCGCTTTCTTGCCGGGGGGTGCCATTCGTGCGTCGCGGTTGCAAGCGAGGTGGGGCAGCTGCCGGGCCTGAGATTGGATCGCGAGGGGTCGCGCGCGAAGAAGGAAGGCGCAGGGAAGTGGATGCAAGGCAGACAGCGCAATGATGGCCTCGCGCCGGACGTGGGCAGGCTTTATGTCAGCCCGAGCGGTTGCCGAGGCGTCATGGAAAGAGTGGCGGCGCCCCATGTTCCATCATACGCCATGCGTCGTGCCTGGCCCACAGGCAGTTGGGGTCCGCGCCATTTCGCCCCTCCTTAACAAGCGAAGTCGTGCATGCCGCGGGCCCGGGGGCTATTGTCGGGCCCGGGAGACTGGGGGTAACCAGTCCCGTCTGCCTGCGGCCCAGGACGCTGCGCATGGCCCACTACAGGACTCCACGAGCAAGACTCTCGCGAGGCCCCTGTCGGGCCCGTGGGACTGGCGGTACCTAGGCCCATCTGCCTACGGCCCAGGGCGCATCGCGAGGCTAGAGGCCCAGGCTGGCCCAACATTGGGACTTCACAAGCAAGGCCCTCATGAGGATCCCTCCTCGTGAGGCGCACGTCAGCAAGCATCATCAGTAACCTCGCGAGGTCCTCTCGCGAGATGGCTTCCCGAGACTGCCTAACGAGGCCCCTCGTGGAGGCATGCAAACCAAGGGTCAGATGGGGGAGTCAAGCAGCCCTGCGCCTCCACGTGGGTGACGCGCGTGACAACGAGCGAAGCCAGAGGGGCGCCGACAGGCGCAGATGAGGAGGCTTTCCTCTTTCATGCTGAGGGATCATGGTCGGCGCGTCGGTTCCCGAAGCAATCCCCAAAGATTGCCACATTGGTGCAAGAAGACCAGGACAACGGGCACGCCAGGACAGAGGTCATCACCGAGCCCACCAGCGCGTCATGGCAGGAAACTTTAGCAGGCGAACACCACCTTTAGTCACGATAAGTTGTACTCCTGTTCCCCTTCAAAATTGGCCATTGTAGCAACCCTTCCCGCCTAGTGTTTTCTGGGGAAGTGGACCGAGACCAGTATAAGTATAGGCTAGGCGCCACTGTAGAAAGGGATCCAGATCGATAGGCCGAAGAGATATTGAATCCTCCTGAGGCCTCACACTCTCCCTTATACTCTCATACTCATCCTCCCTCGCGAGGTAATCAATCCACAAGCAGGAGTAGGGTCTTACACTGCAAGGTGGCCCGAACCTGGGTAAACTATAGTGTATGTAGTTCGTCTTTCCTCTCGCTCAAGCACGCCGGAGCATCGCCGTGAGGTAGTGGGTAGCGAGTTAGGGCTTAGCGAAGTTCTGCGAGCACACCCCAGAGTTCGAGCCTTTCTTGGGTCCCTGGAGACCCGATTCCAACATTTGCCGCGCTAGGCAGGGTTGTGCCTCAGTTCGTCCGCTAAGTTCTGGCTCCTGCTCCACCATCTCCATGTCCGACGCTCGCCGTGTTCGTGCCGAGCGCCGGGCAGCTCACATATCCCAGACAGAGCCTGCGGGCCATGGCGACCACCGCCACTCCACCTCGGCCGCGGCAACCACTGCCACTGTCCCCGCTGCCCACCACCAGCAGGATTCCTCCATGCACCCTTCCGTGCAGCCCAACGGTCGCACCGTCACTCCTTCACTCACCCCAGCTATGACCTCATCCTCCCAAGTCCGCTGTCGGCTGGTGAATGCGCAGGCCACACTGCTCATGGCGCGTGCGCTGCTGCGTTGCCGCCAGCCAATGAAGGCTACGACACCTGGCTTGGCCGCATCACCGAGCTCGTCAACACCGCTGGCGAGGCACCGACACCTTCCCACTCGCTCCGTCCTCCATCGTCCCGTGCTGGCGACGTGGCACACGGTGCGCCTCCATCTCCTCCCTTGCACTGCGACGACGCTGGGCACCACCGCGATGCGGCCGTGCGACCCGCCTCGCGGAGCACCTATGTCGGCCCAAGATGAGGCTAGCTGCCAGATCAAGAACCGAGCGCCGTTTGACGCGTGTGCACCCCTCGAGCAGCAGCGCCAGCGCCTGGACCGGGTCGCCCAAGCGGTTGTGTCGGCAGGGCGCCAAAACCGTGCCGCCCCCGCATGAGCCACGCACACGAGCTCCGCCGGCTGCTGGGCCTTCACTCGCGAGCTGCATCGGGTGGTTTGGCCAGTCATGTTCAAGCCAGAGCTGTCCCCGCACTACGATGGCATCCCCGACCCTACGAAGTTCCTCCAGCTCTATACGATGAGCATCGAGGTGGTGAACAATGATGACAAGGTCATGGCGAATTGGTTTCCCATGGCCCTCAAGGAGGGCGCGCGTTCCTAGCTCATGAACCTGCCCGAGGAGTCAATCTCTTCGTGGGATGACCTCCGCAAGTAGTTCATCGCCAACTTCCAGGGTACTCGCTACCGCACCCTCACCATCGACGACCTGAGGCATATGAAGCAATGCCCTGGCGAGATCGTCTGCAAGTACATTCAGCGCTTCACCCAAGTGTGCCACAAGATTCCGCGGGCCTCGGACGAAGCCATTATCAGTGTTCACCAATGGCGTCATGGACATCAGGATGTGCCAAAAGCTCGCCATCAACGACGACCTGAGCACGACGTTGAAACTATTCAAAAAGGCCGATAAGTGCGCCAAAGAAGAGGACGGCCGCCTCTTCATCCACAGCGACCCTGACGCCGAGCCCGACGACATGAAGGCCAAGGCCAAGGAAGTGGCGCGCAAGGGCCCTGCCGTGCTGGCGGCAGAGCCTGAGCAGAAGCGCGGCCGCGACCGCAACGAGCCCGCTAAAGATAGCCGTCTATTCTGCATCTAGCACACCGTGCGCACTCACAACACCGACGACTATCAGGAGCTCAAGACGCTCTGCGACGTGCGCTTGGGCCATCGCCCCAACCACAACGATCGTTGCTTCGGCCGCGGAGGCGGTCGCGGTTGTGGCCGGTGGGACAACCGCAACGGCAACCCCCGCCAAGGCTAGCGCGACCAGCCTCGCGACGGCGCCTAGCGCAATCATCCACGTGAGACATGCCCTCAGGACAACGCACCCTTTCGCCGCTGCCACCGCCACCCAGGAGGAACGACAACAACCAGCAAGACGAGGGGGCTAGGGGCTACTAGGAGCCTCGTGTGATAGCCTGGATCCTTGGCGGAGCTCAGGATCCCATGTCCAATCGCCTCTTCAAGCAGTTCTCTCGCGAGTTGAACGCCACCCTCCTGAGGCTTGAGGCAGTGCGGCCCCTCAAGTGGTCGCAGTACGCCATCATATTAGACTCCAAGGAACACCTCAGGTGCTCGACCACCGCCGGCGCGCTCCCCATGATGTGCACTCCCACCATCAGCAATGTCTCTGTCACTAAGACACTCATCGACGGGGGTGCTGGCCTCAACGTGATGTCCATCGCAACCTTCAAAATGCTCCAGGTGCCCTACGACAAGCTGATGCCCACCAGGCCCTTCTCAGAAGTGACCGACAGTTCCACCACTCCCTTGGGGCAGGTGCGCCTCCCTGTCACCTTCGACACCCTCGACAATTACCACACCGAGGTCATCGACTTCGACGTGGCCCACATCGGCCTCCCATAGAATGCCATCCTGGGGTACCTTGCCCTCGCTAAGTTCATGATAGCATCCACCATGGCTACAATGTCCTTAAGATGCCAGGGTGCAGCAGCGTCATCACCGTCACCTGCGATGAGTAAGAAGCGGTTTGCTCCCTCGAGCATGCGTACCGGGCTGCAGCGGCTGAAAAATCCGACGGCGAGGGCGACATTGCGCCTCCTGAGGCCGCCCCGCCGAAGAAGAAGCTGCTCCTCCCCAAGAAGCACCCTAAAACAAAGAAGCAGCCGGCTAGCGGCGACACCCAGGGCTCCGCCCCTGTTGCTGGGGCATGCCTTCCTCCCGCCTAAGAAGGCGCACCTAGCATGATAGAGGCGAGGGTGTCCCGATCTTTCGATGAGATGATAGCTATCGTTTTTGGTGGAGTAGACTTTGACGATCCGACTACGAACGTGCGAGGACGTCGCGCCTTAGCAATCGCTAAACCAACTCCGAGAGGTTATTGACCACGCCGGAGCACAATCAACCTGACCACGAGGGTCTATCTCCTGCAAGCAAACGAAGAACAAGCAAGAAACTAAGATTTGCAATCTGGATATTGCGAATATAAGACGAAAGCTTTATTGATCAAGGTGGGGTTCTGTGACATCTTGGTCTGGTCGTTGAACACAAACGAAGTACGCGAAGTTGCACCTATGGCGAACTTTTAGTCTAAACAAAACCCAAGAAAAAAGCTACTAGATGGATCTACTTATATAGGAGTAAGGGGTGGCAGCCAAGGAGGTGGGAGGATGTCCCAAGGCAGCCTAAAACTAACCCTAGGTCGTACAAGGCTCATGGGCCCAAGTGGAGGTGATGCAACACCTTTGGACTTATAGTTTGACTCAGATTCTGCTGCAGCGTCAGATTGTTTCATTGATAACTCAACGCTCCGGACGAATTTTAAGGTGAATCCAATTGGGTTGGAAAGAGCACGAATTCTACTTTCCAACAAAAAAAGAATCACCCAATTCGGAGTCCGTATGAAAAAGTTCTTGGCATTTTGAGTTAGGTATGTCTGTGCAGTCCGAATCTAAATCCAGAACGTGAGGGACTTGGACTCTATCTTCTCTTGGCCCAAAAGTGACGTGAGAGGACTTTTTGAACAGCACCTAAACTTCTCTTTTTCCCTTATCTTCATATGTGAATTGTACAAATGTCCCATACACCTGCAATTAGACATGGCACAAAAGTTTGTGAAGTATTTTTGTCGTGGATGACAGAAATAAATTATTGCATAGTTTGCATTAGAAATCACCTCAAAAATATACATGTATGCAATATTTTTGGTCGTATCCAAGGTAGTCATGTCCTCATCATCCTCCCCTTCTTGAAAACAAAGCCGTCCTCGGCGTTGCTTAATCTGAAATGTGGCTAACAAAAGAGACAAGGTGTACATGTTGTATATGTATATGTCACCCATTTTTACTTCCGTTGGTTTTTGCACATATGACACATGTATACATGAGTAACTTTCATAGTTCATAAAATATAATAAAGCCAAAATATTATCACAAGATGTAGAAGGCATGAAAATATTGCAACTCAGTTTGCACATATAAGTGAAGCTCTTATTCATATCAAAATATTGACAATGTTCATCATTAAACCATCCCAACATTGGTGAATAAACCTTACTTGCATCAAATTTACATGCTACAACTTGCTTAAATAAGCAAACATGCAATAAGTCATTTGACACAGAATCATCACCAATATTAGAGGTCATATCAAAATGATTAAACATTGGTTCTTTTGCATCAACAGTTAATTCAATGGGTGCACTCAAAATTGTTGGTATTTCAGCTATTTGATCACATGATGCATTCATGACAGTAACACGATTCTCTAAAATATTCAAATCAATAGGTAACTCAACACATGATGTATTCAAGTTAACTAGGCATGCATCATTCTCATGTGAAAGAGGAAAATATGTACCTTTGTCATTACCTCTTATGATCAACTCAGATGATGTAGGCACTCTCGGTGGTGATGTGTCACATGGTGGAGATGATGTAGTCATCGCAACAACGGATGTGGTTGTCATAGTACGCCTAGTAGTTGAAGAAACATCTGTATCAACACTTGGAATGTGCACCGTGCGCTTGTTCTCCTTGTGGGCAACACGTCGTTTTATTTCCTGTTCAGCTTTGCAAGCAAGACGAAACAAATGGTCCATAGGATAACACTCTTCATGAATTAGTATCTCTTGAATATCACGGTTTAATCCTCCCCAAAATCTATCCATAAAATCTTCTTCACTTTCTTCTAAAAATGAGTGCAACAAGGTAGTTTGTAAATTATCATAATATTTTGTTACGGTGTCACTACCTTGTTTTAAATGTTGTAGTTTTTTAATCATGCCACGAGTATAATGAACATCTACGAATCTATCTCTCATGATATGTTTTAAACCATCCCAAGTAGTAGGTATATAATCAGGGTTTAACCGACAGTATTCACTCCACCAAACTAAATCAAAGCTACTGAAAGTACTAACCGCGGCTTGAAATTTTCCACGCTCATCAAAATTATGGGAAGCAAATATAGCATTAATTTCGTACTCCCATTCAATATATAAATCAGGCCTAAAACGACCAGTAAATGGTGGTATGGAAACATTAACCTGATTATGTGCATTCTGATGTTGTTGCTCCTCTTGTGACGGTTGTTGTATTTTCTTAGGTGATGGCAAATCTCCCACGATCGATGAAGCCCAAGAACTAACAACTCCGGAACCTGCCATGATTAGTAGAAACAAAAAAAAAATCGAGAATAATGTTCCTATGAACTACTAGGATGTGGTGGTAAAGCGCTCACAGTAAAGCAAATATCAATATCTTACAAGTTCTTACCATGCAGCAGGTGGTGACGGGCAATCAGCGGTGTCAAATAACTCCGAAGATTGAGTAAAGTGATTGCCAGGCGAATGTACGTATACACGGTGTAAAAATATATGGAGCTGGGTTGGCTATATATGGTAGCAAAAGATTAGCAATAATCAATTCAGAGATGCAATGTTGAATACACGCTCAACGACGGTACTGTGCTGGTCCTAGGCTAGACCGGACTAGAGACGCGAGTCTAGAACACTAATGAGGTCATGGCGTAGCACAACTAGCATCAATAAAGGATATGAAGTAGCTCTGGACAGCAAGATATAAGTGAAGATCACAATGGCAGTAAAGATAATGATGAGAAACAACTACCAAGTAGCATATACCAACAATTCTCTCTCAAACTTTACTCTATAAAAGTTTGTGCCAATTTTATGATAATTTTTATCAAGAATGGCACTGACTCAGGCTTTTAAATGCAAAAAGAATCACTCAATTCCGAGTTGATATGAGGAGTCAAAAAATTCTAAAACTGGCCTGAAAAACTGGAACAAGCTGTGTTCGCGAACTTCGGAGGGCAAAAATACCTATTTAGAAGCCGATTTTGAGGTGTCAATTATTGAACTTGATTCTGCAACTATTTAGATGCGGCTCATCGCTAGCTTTAATTGGAGTACTCACGGAGCAAAAACAGACTTCGTATGAAAAAGATATGCCTGTTTTACTGAACACTGCGCAAAACATATTCCAATCCGAATTCAGCTACGAGATTGAGTCTAGATAGATCCGAATTTTGTTTTTTTTTTCTCTCTTTTTTTTCTCACTTTTTTTAACCTTTTTTTCTCTCTTTTTTCTCTCCCTCTTTCCAAAACAAACTAGATAAGATGTAGATTGGATCAAGCACAGATGTGAACGACCTCAACTATGATTATGACAATGAACAGTGGGTAGCACGATGTGGAAATTGATGGATGGGATAGTGGACAGCGGAAGGAATAACGATGCAGCGGCGGCGTGACTAATGTGAACAGAACTCCAAACTCTAAATGAACTAGACACTAAGACCAGCAACTGAACACGACGATGCAACCGATAATTCAATAATGCAAACAATGAAAAGAAAATTGCAAAGGCTCAGACTGGCTTGGACAAAGAATGAATAGATCTAACTTTTTTTTGTGGCTTTTTCTTGAACAATAGGTAAGAAAATAAATCTAATCTAGGGAAAACTGGAAATTCTCACCGAGCAACCTGAAAACTGATACCACTTGATAGAGGCGAGGGTGTCCCAATCTTTCGATGAGATGATAGCTATCGTTTTTGGTGGAGTAGACTTTGACGATCCGACTACGAACGTGCGAGGACGTCGCGCCTTAGCAATCGCTAAACCAACTCCGAGAGGTTATTGACCACGCCGGAGCACAATCAACCTGACCACGAGGGTCTATCTCCTGCAAGCAAACGAAGAACAAGCAAGAAACTAAGATTTGCAATCTGGATATTGCGAATATAAGATCAAAGCTTTATTGATCAAGGTGGGGTTCTGTGACGTCTTGGTCTGGTAGTTGAACACAAACGAAGTACGCGAAGTTGCAACTATGGCGAACCTTTAATCTAAACAAAACCCAAGGAAAAAGCTACTAGATGGATCTACTTATATAGGAGTAAGGGGTGGAAGCCAAGGAGGTGGGAGGACGTCCCAAGGCAGCCTAAAACTAACCCTAGGTCCTACAAGGCTCATGGGCCCAAGTGGAGGTGATGCAACACCTTTGGACTTATAGTTTGACTCAGATTCTGCTGCAGCGTCATATTGTTTCATTGATAAATCAACGCTCCGGACGAATTTTAAGGTGAATCCAATTGGGTTGGAAAGAGCACGAAATCTACTTTCCAACAAAAAAAGAATCACCCAATTCGGAGTCCGTATAAAAAAGTTCTTGGCATTTTGAGTCAGGTATGTCTGTGCAGTCCGAATCTGAATCCAGAACGTGAGAGACTTGGACTCTATCTTCTCTTGGCCCAAAAGTGACGTGAGAGGACTTTTTGAACAGCACCTAAACTTCTCTTTTTCCCTTATCTTCATATGTGAATTGTACAAATGTCCCGTACACCTGCAATTAGACATGGCACAAAAGTTTGTGAAGTATTTTTGTCGTGGATGACAGAAATAAATTAGTGCATAGTTTGCATTAGAAATCACCTCAAAAATATACATGTATGCAATATTTTTCGTCGTATCCAAGGTAGTCATGTCCTCATCATAGCGCATACCTTTGGGCAGGCTCTGGGGCATCCGCCTGGAGGGCCTCGGAACTGACCAGTGCGACGAGGGAGGTGGTCGGGCACCACTTGGAGGCGTGGTTCAATGTACGCCCCCGCAAGCTTGGGGCACGGCGCCAGGTGCCGGGCGCCCAAGAATTCTTCTCCCAGGAGATTCACAAGCTACAGGAAGCCTGGGCCATGCGCGGCGAGCGTCATGTCGCGCGCCCCGTCGACTCAACCGCAGCCCCCGTAGTGGGCAGCGAGCTACGGGTATGCGTCGACATCGCGGGCCTCAATAGGGCCAGCTCCTAGGACATCTTCTCACCGTCACGCATCGGTCCAAGTAGGGGTATCGTCAGCAAATACATCTGCATGCCCTTCGGCCTGCTGAATATAGGCGCCACCTACCAGCACTTCACGCAGCTCGCGTTGTCGTCAAGTGAGGCTTCTTTCCCTTGCGAGCCTCAAAGGCCTCAGGAGCCGCTTGGCCCCTGAGAGGCGGGCCCCCACGATGCGCTTCACCAAGCGCCATGACGTTCCCACAACAGCAGCATTGCCAGGTGATTTTTTGGTTTGTTCAATTGAGGGCGCCCCACGGGCTGCATAATCCTCTGGCTGGTCAGCGTCCGCCCTTGCGGCCCCGTCATTTTTTGTTCATGTACCATATTTCGTTGTGCCATGATGAAGTTATCTTGCTGGCTTAAATTGCGTAATTGGTGCCTCGACACCATGGAAGTCGCCGCACCCTCGCGACTCTGCTCTTTACCGTTCCATGACCGGTGGCTGGACACGGCATCTATGCTCGGGTCCGTCCCTGCATCGCTGATAAACCCAAGCGACCAAGCTCTGTCTCGCGTGCCAGCTCCCGTGCATGACACCTCCAAAGGTCCTTGGAGTCCCGTCCTCTCATTGGACCATCACGACCAGACGAGTAAGGGAGTGGCCCGGTCTATATAACTGTGAGTTTGGTGTTTCGCCACCGCGGGCGCCGCGCGCCGGGTGGCTTTTCCCTAATCATTCCATGGGAAAACTTGGCACAGCGTCTGTGCTCAGGTTTGTCCTTGCAGCGTCGCTAAAACCAACTACTGAGCTCTGTCTAGCGGGCCGGACTCGTACACGTCACCTCATTTGGGTCCTTGGTGTGTGACCTTCTCATGCAACGACGTCGAGATAGCCATCTGGCGCGGGTGGCCCCCATGTCGCAGGTTACACGAGCACGTGGCTACATCGAGAGCTTGGCGCAAACCGCCTGAGGATTGAGGAAGGATTTCCTGAGCCCCGCGCTGGCTCATGAGCATCTGACACCTCCGCAAGTTCTGCCGTGCCAGCCACGCGTACGAACGAAGTAGGGCTGTACACGCCCTAGAGACTCTCAAACAGAGCTCATGCCCATACCCCAGTGGAAGCCCCATGCCCCGCGCTGGCGGAACGGTCGAACTACGACCATGCCCAGGCATAAGTGGAAGCTCCATGGCCTGTGCTGGCGGAACGATTAATATATGATCATGCCCATGCCCAAGTAGAAGCCCCATGCTCCATGCTGGTGGATAATCAACTAAGGGTGCACCGCAGGCCACACCGATCTCAGGGTAACCTGTACCATGCTCGGCAGACACTTCCTTCTTATGCGGCACATGCCTCAACTCCCTGATGTGCCTCACGTGAGCGGGGGCTGGACACGGTGCCTGCGCTCAGGTCAGTCCCAGCAGCGCTGAAAAACCCAGGGTGTAGCGACCCGACCCGAATGGATCAAAGTCTCTGTGCTTAAGTGTCATCCCTGGATCGGTATGCTGACACACACAGTACTCGAGGATTTATAACAGAGGTAAATCACATGTATAAAGTAACGTAAATACTATTACCTCAATCCATATAGCGGAAGTAACAACAAGGTTGTGGATTCCCATCAACACCAACGGCAAAGTTGAGTGTAGAAATCGTAACCCTAACGTATCACTTACTCGTCGTAAGAATCCTGCAACATGAGACGTTGCAGCCCGAAACGGGTCAGTACATTGAATATACTGGCAAGATAACACAGTAGAGCAATGAACAGAATAAATGCTATCACTACATGCATATATGGCTGGTGGAGGCTCTACGGTTAATATGTTTTGCGAAAAGCCAATTTTTTCCTACAACAAAGGAATATATTTTATTTAACTATCATGGTGGTTGTTGAACATTGAGAAGGTAAATCCCCCTCTCAATCCCAATTAAAAGTAATCATTAATCCCAACAAATTAATTTAGAGTGATGGGATTCAATATGATGATCCAAGAACCAGATACTCAAGATGTCCATAACCGGGGACACGGCTAATCATGATTAGTTTGTACACTCTGCAGAGGTTTGTGCACTTTTCCCCACAAGACTCGATCTCCTCCGTTGGATTTCTCGCACTACATGGTGTTTGAGAAACGGATGACCGAGACACAGTCTTTCAGAAACATTTACTCTTTACTCCGGGTAGACAGTTACACCTACTTTCCCCTACATCTGCTAGCCTACCACTGAAAGAGGTCATGTAACATACTCAACTATGCTAGAGCCCATAATAGCTTGTGGCTGCACACGGAAGTTTCTAGCATGAATAATCTTATGATCCCTTTGAGCCTGGGTGGCGGACCGTAGGAGGATCACACGGTATATCCCCGGGATCTCCTAGGACAACACTGGTATATCCCCAGGTGCCCAAACAAGCAATCCACCCAGATGTGTATTAAAGTTGCCACCTTAAGTTGAACCATTAATTAAAAATCTCACATCTGTCATGGGTACACTCAAACCCAATCCACGTCTACGAGCATAGCATGGCAACATAAGCATAGCGTAGAAGTAACTCCCAAGGGTTTTATAATAAAAGGGCAATAGGTTCTACCTCATCATCTACTTCCCAATACCCACAAGTTAATCACATCCTAGTCATGTAGTGTTTGAGGATAAAACTAATGCATAAAAACTGGGTAACGAAGAAGTATGATCAATGTGTTACTTGCCTTGTACTGTTGATGAAGATCCTTCGCACTCATAATTCCTGATAGTTCTACTCGTCACACTCCGTTCAATCTAACGTGAGCAAGCAATTGCATACATAAGCACTCATGCAAAAGAATCGAAGAAAAGATCTCGAAAAACTTCGAAAACTAGCAATTAACTCTTGCAACAGAAAACAATTTCTAACAGTACCAAAATTGGGTGGATTTGGTCTTATCAGAAAGTTTAGGTCAAGAGCTTCAATTAGCAAAAAGAATCAATTAAATCGGAGTTACGAAACTCAAGTTATAGCCAAAACAAGTTTGAATATGAATCTGAACAAATTTCGAAATTTGAAAGTTGCAAAAAGTTTATTTGATAGATTCACTAGAAAGGTGGAATCAAGACAAAAATGTAGGCGTTGGTTTCGTCTAATTTGGATGAACGAGTAAAAAGTTATGGCTATTTGAAAAATCAGGGCCAAGTTGTTTTACGGAAGAAAAAGAACTATGGCTAAAAGAATTCTATGTCTAAAGTATAAATACAGGGACTAATTTATAAATCTAATTATTCTACCGTACTAGTATAGAAATAATAAGCTACGGGAGAAAATAATTAAAAAAAAAACGAAGAAAGATACCTTTATAAGGTAGAGAAAAGATGACTTCCGAGAGAGAAGACAACTTTCAGAAGTCCCGCCGGAGAGAAAAAAAATATTTTTATTTAGTGAATCTAGTCAAACCAAAATATATTGATTTAACCCGAATCGGATGATTTTTGGAGGCTCTATGGGTCTATATTTATAGGTGGAAAAGAGGTTTAGGGGTCAAAGGCTAGGCAATGTGGGACTAAACATAGACGAATAAATAAAACGAAGAAGAAAAACGCATGGGCCTAAAAAGCCTTTACGCCGGCCCGCGCGCCCTGCGTACGCGCATAGAAATTTTTTTTTTTTTTTAAATATTTTTCTTTCCTGAAAATTGTTTAAAAAAAAAAACAATAAAATCGTAAACCTTAATAAAAAATATATATATATTATATATGGCCGGCCTGTCTACAATGCTGCGCACATGGGCGACTTTAGTTCCAGGCGCACGCGCAGTTTTTTTTTTTAAATAGAAACAGAAGGAAAAACTGAATAACGAAAAAAAATAAATTTTACTAGGCATATTTATATATCAAAAATTTCAGAAAAAGATTTCCTAAAAGATGAACATATTTTCAGCGGCAAATAAATTTCACAAAAATTTAAATAAAGCAAACAGTGCTACTGCTGCAATAAACCTAATAAAATCATTTTAAATACCAAAATGATTTCAAATTTATTTCCCTCTAATTTTATATTGAAGGGAATCATTTTACCCTAATTTCCATATATTTTATTTTGGATAAAAACAATTTGAATAAAAACCAAATAACTCCAAATTGAAAATAATTTCAAAGGGACTTTAATCGATTGTTTTAAACTTCCAACTCATATTTCATATAATTTGAAGAAGTCATTTTATCTCCTCTCATGAAAATCATTGAGTTGCATAAAGTTTTTTCCGAATTTGGAATATTTCCAAATGGAATTCAAATCTTTTCAAAACCCTTTTTAAAATAGAAGAAGTCATGTTATCTTCACTCTAGGGTTTGTAATGAAATAAATATGAATTCATGGAGATCATAAATGCAAGGTGAAAGTTTTGGGAAAGTCATTTTATTCCCTCTCATTCAACTTTCAAAAAGTTTCCAAATTTCACTCAATTTCACACAAGCAACCACACCACAATCAAACAATCAATCAAAACTATTTATTTAATATAACATTCCAAAATTTAGAATTTTGGGATGTTACACAGGGTACCGGGCTCTGGCTCACGGGCCTGCTACCGTGCACGTCACCCCACAAGGTCCTTGTTGTCTGGTCTCCTCGCTTAACGCCCATGCGGGAGCTCGCGAGCGCGTGTTGTTCGATAAAACTTTTGTCCACATGTTCTCCCACAGGAGTGATCGCCAGGAAGTTTCGCAAGGTGCTCCCCGCAAGCAACGGACTACCAGTGCCGCATAGAGTTAAGTTTGGGCACCTAAGGGGGCATCCTCAGGAGTCTTCACTAGCTCCCGGAGCCCCTCACCTCCTGGCCATTTCTAGGCATTGTGGCCTGACATTCCAGTGATGGTTGAGGCCTGCAGGGGGTTGGGACCTACCGACATAGAGCACCAGGGCAGACAAGAGGAAAAACTAGTACGGAAGGGAAACCCCGCGGGATCGCAAGCATTCATTACAAGCATTAAATGTTCAAACAAATAAAACCATGGTCTCATGCTTCTGCGAGGCAGCTTCAATCTATTAGAGGACAATTAAAGAAAACTTTAAGAAGAGGCATCGCTGCCGACGTTGCTGGCGTCCGCCACTGCCTCGTCAGGCTCCCCGTCGCCACTGCAAGAGAATTTCTCAAGCAGCGCGCTCACATGGCTTCCCACAGCTTCCGCCAGGTCGTCGCGAGATTGTTCGGGGACCAGGCCTATCATCTCGCCAAAGTTGAAGCCGAGATCGCGAAGGAGGAGGTGGCTGAAGACGCAGGTTGCCGCCACGGTGAAGAAGTCACGACATTCCTCCAGGATGCCATCCACCTTCCAGGCCGCACCCTCGAGCTCTTCCACGAGCTTGGAGGATAGCTCAAAATAGCTGGTGTCGTGAGCCGCAAACGGAGCCTCGAACCTCTCCCTGCATATGGAACTCAGGGCTTGGCAGGCACTGACCTCGAGAGAAGAGCACAGAGCGGTCTGCCGCTGCCTTTGAGTCAGTGTCTGCTTGAATCTTCTTCTCCCTGGCGTCCAGCTTAGCATTAGCCTCGGAGACGTGCTTGGCATAAGCTTCTTCCAGATGCTCGTGCTCCGTGGCCTGGTCGGTCGCCACCTTCGCCAACTCGGAGTCACGATCTAGAAGCTTCGCCTCGCGAGCCTTGAGGTCGTCTTCCCGTAGCTGGAGCCGCTGCGCCTGCGCGGCCCGTTCATCCTGAAGCACCTTTAGGCTGGCTTCCACTTCTTCGCACCGCTTGGCGGCCGCCCCCGCCTAGGCGAGAGCGCTCTTGCGAACCACCTTCGCCCCGGCGGCCTCCTCCTTGCTTTCCACGATGGCGACCTTGGATCGGCCCTAGACTTGCTTAGTGGCAGTGTCAAGTTGATGCCACACCATGGTGAGCCTCAGGCCCTCATTGGCAAGGCGCACCCTGGCATCTTGGACATTTACCCCGAGCCAGTCGAGCGCGGCCCGAGCATCAGTCAAGGCCCCGTGCCTGAGCAAGGCGCTGCAGTTCACGAGGGCAAGAGCCTGGCGGGGGGGCGGCGTCTCAGCACCCATCATCACCACGACCGAAGAAGCCCCGGCGTTCTCCGTCTGAGGCACAGGGGGCTCCGGGTCCTTCCCCGCGCTAGGCCCTTATGGCGCGCCTGTGGGTGCTACCACGTCAGCCCCCTGGGCCCCAAGAGTGGACACGGCTCAAGGCTACCCTGTGGTGCTCCCGTCGCACTCGGCTGCGAGGGTAAGGATGCCCGGCGGCGGCTGAAGTCCCCCCTTCCTCCCTATAGGCTGGGCCTTGGTGGCCTTGGCGGTTGGCGCTAGGGGGTTGGGTCGCTGCGGCCTTGGTGATCATGCTCTCTCGCCATGCGGGGGAGGTGTTAGGCGCTGCTATGGCACCTGTAGGCCCAAGTGTGGCGCCGGGCCAGCGCAAAGCACCCCCGCGCCCACTGAAGCTATGGCTAAGCGTTGATGCTGCCTTCAGGATGGAGGTCACTTTCGCCCCGGCAGTTGCCTCCATCTTCTTCTCCTTGCCACCGCCCTGACTCCTACACTGGTGAGGAGTTAGCATGGACAGACAAATCATATGAGTGCAACATGAGAATGGACTGGGGCACTTACTCGTCTTGGGCGGCCCATTTCCTCTTCCTCTCAGCGGCGGACAGTGATACATCTCCAACGTATCTATATTTTTTGGTTGTTCCATGCTATTATATTATCTGTTTTGGATGATTTATATGCATTAATATGCTATTTTATATTATTTTTGGGACTAACCTATTAACCTAGAGCCCAGTGCCAGTTTCTGTTTTTTCCTTGTTTTTGAGTTTCGGAGAAAAGGAATACTAAACGGAGTCCAAACGGAATAAAACTTTCGCGATGATTTTTCTTGGACCAGAAGGAAACCAGGAGACTTGGAGATGAAGTCGGAGGAGCCACGAGGCGACCACAAGGACGAAGGGCGCGCCCACCACCCTTGTGGGCCCCTCGTGCACCTCCTGACCTAATTCTTTCGCCTATATATACTCAAATATCCCCAAACCAATAGAGGCATCCACGAAAAGACTTTTCCACCGCCGCAACCTTCTGTACCCGTGAGATCCAATCTAGGGACCTTTTCCGGGACCCTGCCGGAGGGGGATTCGATCACGGAGGGCTTCTACATCAACACCATTGCCCTTCCGATGAAGCGTGAGTAGTTTACCACGGACCTACGGGTCCATAGCTAGTAGCTAGATGGCTTCTTCTCTCTCTTTGATTCTCAATACCATGTTCTCCTCGATGTTCTTGGAGATCTATTCGATGTAATACTTTTTTGCGGTGTGTTTGCCGAGATCCGATGAATTGTGGATTTATGATCAGATTATCTATGAATATTATTTGAATCTTCTCTGAATTCTTTTTTGCATGATTTGATATCTTTGTAATTCTCTTCGAATTATCGGTTTGGTTTGGCCAACTAGATTGGTTTTTCTTGCAACGGGAGAAGTGCTTAGCTTTGGGTTCAATCTTGCGGTGTCCTTTCCCAGTGACAGTAGGGGCAGCAAGGCACGTATTGTATTGTTGCCATCGAGGATAAAAAGATGGGGTTTTCATCATATTGCTTGAGTTAATTCCTCTACATCATGTCATCTTACTTAATGCATTATTCTATTCTTTATGAACTTAATACTCTAGATGCATGCTAGATAGCGGTCGATGTGTGGAGTAAAAGTAGTAGATGCAGAATCGTTTTGGTCTACTTGACACGGACGTGATGCCTATATTCATGATCATTGCCTTAGATATCGTCATAACTTTGCGCTTTTCTATCAATTGCTCGGTAGTAATTTGTTCACCCACCATATTATTTTCTATCCTGAGAGAAGCCTCTAGTATGGCCCCCGGGTCTATTTTCCATCATATAACTTTCTACTTTTCATCATACAAGTTTTTGATCTACTATTTTGCAATCTTTTACTTTCCGATCTATAAAACAAAAATACCAAAAATATTTACTTTATCATTTATCTATCTCTATCAGATCTCACTTTTGCAAATAACCGTGAAGGGATTGACAACCCCTTTATCGCGTTGGGTGCATGTTGTTTGATTGTTTGTGTAGGTATTCGGTGATTTGTTCGTTGTCTCCTACTGGATTGATACCTTGGTTATCAAACTGAGGGAAATACTTATCCCTACTTTGCTGCATCACCCTTTCCTATTCAAGGGAAAAACCAACGCAAGCTCAAGAAGTAGCAGGAAGAATTTCTGGCGCCGTTGCCGGGGAGATCTACGCCAAGTCAAGACATACAAAGTACCCATCATAAACTCTCATCTCTTGCATTACATTATTCGCCATTCGCCTCTCGTTTTCCTCTCCCCCACTTCTAAAACGATTTTCAAAAAGATTTGCCTTTTTCTTCGCCCCTCTCTTTGCCTTTTCTTCGTCCCTCTTCCGTTCGTCTTCTTCGTTTGCTTTTTGTGTTCTCGTGTGTTGGATTGCTTGCTTTGTCACGATGGCTCAAGACAATACCAAATTGTGTGACTTTTCCAACACCAATAACAATGATTTTATTAGTACTCCGATTGCTCCCGCAACTAGTGCAGAATATTATGAAATTAATGCCGCTTTGTTGAATCTTGTTATGAAAGATCAATTTTCTGGCCTTCCTAGTGAAGGTGCCGCATCCCATCTAAACAATTTCGTTGATTTGTGTGATATGCAAAAGAAAAAAGATGTGGATAATGATATTGTTAAATTGAAGCTATTTTCGTTCTCACTTCGAGATCGTGCTAAAACTTGGTTTTCATCTTTGCCTAAAAATAGTATTGATTCATGGAATAAGTGTAAAGATGCTTTTATTTCCAAGTATTTTCCTCCCGCTAAGATCATCTCCCTTAGGAACGATATTATGAATTTTAAGCAACTTGATCATGAACATGTTGCACAATCTTGGGAGAGAATGAAATTGAAGATACGAAATTGCCCTACTCATGGTTTGAATTTGTGGATGATTATACAAAAAGTTTATGCCGGATTGAATTTTGCTTCTAGAAATCTTTTAGATTCGGCCGCGGGAGGCACTTTTATGGAAATCACTCTAGGAGAAGCTACTAAACTTCTAGATAATATTATGGTTAATTATTCTCAATGGCATACCGAAAGATCTTCCACAAGTAAAAAAGTGCATGCAATTGAAGAGATTAATGTTTTGAGTGGAAAGATGGATGAACTTTTGAAATTATTTGCTAGCAAGAGTGCTTCTTTGGATCCTAATGATATGCCTTTGTCCACTTTGATTGAAAATAATAATGAATCTATGGATGTGAATTTTGTTGGTAGGAACAATTTTGGTAATAATGCGTATAGAGGTAATTTTAATCCTAGGCCTTTACCTAGTAATTCCTCTAATAATTATGGTAATTCCTACAACAATTCTTATGGAAATTATAATAAGATGCCCTTTGATTTTGAAAATAGTGTTAAAGAATTTATGAGTTCGCAAAAGAATTTCAATGCTTTGATTGAAGAAAAATTGCTTAAGATTGATGATTTGGCTAGGAACATGGATAGAATTTCTCTTGATGTTGACTCTTTGAAACTTAGATCTATTCCACCCAAGCATGATATCAATGAGTCTCTCAAAGCTATGAGAATTTCCATTGATGAGTGCAAAGAAAGAACCGCTAAGATGCGTACAAAAAAGGATTGGTTTGTAAAAACATGTTCTTCTAGTTTCCGTGAAAATAATGATGAAGATCTTAAAGTGATTGATGTGACTCCTATTGAATCTTTGTTTTCCAATATAAATCTTGATAAAGATGGGACTGGAGATGAGTCAACTTTAGTTAAAAGGCGTCCCAATGATTAGGAGTTTTTAGATCTTGATGCAAAAATTGATAAAAGTGGGATTGGAGAGGTCAAAACTTTAAGTAGCAATGAACCCATTCTTTTGGATTTCAAGGAATTTAATTATGATAATTGTTCTTTAATAGATTGTATTTCCTTGTTGCAATCCATGTTGAATTCTCCTCATGCTTATAATCAAAACAAAGCTTTTACTAAACATATCGTTGATGCTACTATGCAATCTTTTGAAGAAAAGCTTGAATTGGAAGTTTCTATCCCTAGAAAACTTTATGATGAGTGGGAACCTACTATTAAGATTAAGATTAAAGATTATGAGTGCTATGCTTTGTGTGATTTGGGTGCTAGTGTTTCCACGATTCCAAAAACTTTATGTGATGTGTTAGGTTTCCGTGAATTTGATGATTGTTCTTTAAATTTGCATCTCGTGGATTCCACTATTAAGAAACCTATGGGAAGGGTTAATGATGTTCTTATTGTTGCAAATAGGAATTACGTGCCCGTAGATTTCATTGTTCTTGATATAGATTGCAATCCGACATGTCCTATTATTCTTGGTAGACCTTTCCTTAGAACGATTGGTGCAATTATTGATATGAAAGAAGAAAACATTATATTTCAATTTCCATTAAGGAAGGGCATGGAGCACTTTCCTAGAAAGAAAATTAAATTGCCATATGAATCTATTATGAGAGCTACTTATGGATTGCATACCAAAGATGACAATACCTAGATCTATTCGTGTTTTTATGCCTAGCTAAGGGCGTTAAACAATAGCGCTTGTTGGGAGGCAAACCAATTTTATTTTTGTTTTTGCTTTTTTGGTTCTGTTTTGCAATAAATAATTCATCTAGCTTATGGTTAGATGTGGTTTTATGTTTTAGTTAGTGTTTGTGCCAAGTAAGACCTTTGGGATGGCTTACGGTGATAGTTGATTTGATCTTCCTGAAAAACAGAAACTTTTGCGTACAGTCTCAGAATTTTAGTAATTCACTGGAGCATTGAAAAACCCTGAATTTTGTATACGAGATTTATATACAAATTTTGTCTGTTTTCCTAATTTTTTAGAATTTGTGGAGTTACATAAGTATTAGAACAATTCGGATCTTCGCAGACTGTTCTGTTTTTGACAGATTCTGTTTTCTTTGTGTTGTTTGCTTATTTTGATAAATCTATGGGTAGTATCGGGGGGTATGAACCATGGAAAAGTTGAAATACAGTAGATATTACACCAATATAAATAAAGAATGAGTTCACAACAGTACCAAAGTGGTGATTTATTTTCTTATACTAACGGAGCTTATGAGATTTTCTGTTCAGTTTTGTGTTGTGAAGTTTTCAAGTTTTTGGGTAAGGATTTGATGGACTATGGAATAAGGAGTGGCAAGAGCCTAAGCTTGGGTATGCCCAAGGCACACCAAGGTAATATTCAAGGACAACCAAGAGCCTAAGCTTGGAAATGCCCCGAAAGGCATCCCCTCTTTCGACTTCGTCTATCGGTAACTTTACTTGAGGCTATATTTTTATTCACCACATGATATATGTTTTGCTTGGAGCTTCTTCTATAATTTGAGTCTTTGCTTTTTAGTTTGCCACAATCATCCTTGCTATACACACCTTTTGAGAGGGACACGCATGAATCATGATTTATTAGAATACCCTTTGTGCTTCACTTATATCTTTTGAGCTAGGCAATTTTGCTCTAGTGCTTCACTTATATCTTTTTAGAGCACGGCGGTGGCTTTATTTTGTAGAAATTATTGAACTCTCATGCTTAACTTATATTATTTTGAGAGTCTTTAAACAGCATGGTAATTTGCTTTGGTTATAAATTTAGTCCTAATATGATAGGCATCCAAGAGGGATATAATAAAAACTTTCATATAAAGTGCATTAAATACTATGAGAAGTTTGATTCCTTATGATTGTTTTGAGATATAAAGATGGTAATATTAGAGTCATGCTAGTGAGTAATTGTGAATTTGAGAAATACTTGTGTTAGGGTTTGTGAGTCCCGTAGCATGCACGTATGGTGAACCGTTATGTAACGAAGTTGGAGCATGAGATATTTTGTAACATCCCAAATTTTTAATTTGGAATGTTATGCATTAGATCATCCATGCATATCATATTTTATTGCATTTCGTTTTGCGATCCTCGAAAATTCTAAGCAACTCAAGGACCCACGGAGAGAGTTGGGGATTTCACCGTTTTCATATTTGAATTTTCTCAAATATTGAAACAAGGATCAATTTGGTTTAATTATTTTTTCTCTCCGAAAATATTTCATATTAAAAATATATGAGAGGAGATAATATGACTTCTCCAAAATAAATGGAATATTGGAGGAAAAATATTAAAATCAAATAAATATTTTATTTGGATTTTTATTGCAATTTTATTTGAATTTAGGAAAAATATGCGTTTTTCAAAATTGCATTAGAGTCCCAAATAAATGTTCTTCTCGTCCGCTATATTTTTAGAGGACGGGGAAAATTTATTTCGGGAATTTTGGAGTCCGTTTAGTATTTCTTTTATTTGTTTTTCTGCGCGGAATTATTTAAAAAAAAAAACTCCGCCGGACCGAACTGGGCCGAAGCCCAGCAGGCCGCCGCCGCCTTCGTCCTCGTCCCCGAGCCGGACTCCTCCAGGGAGTCCGAGCCGACGCCGCCTCCGCCCCGTCGCCCCTTCCCCAAGCCGCCACCCCCTCCCCCTCTTTAAAACCGACCCGGGGCCCCCCCTGGAGCCCCAAGCCGCCGCCGCCGCCTGCCCTCGCAGCAGCAGCAGCAGCCGCCGCTGCCGCGTCCGCCGCTCGCCGCCGCCGCTGCAGCGCCGCCGCCGCACTCCGCCGCGCCGCGCCGCTGCACCGCGCGCGCCCCGCCCCGTCGCTTCGCCGCCGCCGCTGTCCCGCCGACCGCCGGAGGTAGCCGCCGCCGCCGTCGGTTTTCGTGAGAAAAACCGATCGGTTTTTGTTTATACCCTAGATGCGTTTTTTTTATTTTTTTCGGTCCGTTCGGTTTTCCGTCGGTTTAATTATCCAGCGGACGTTCGTCCGTACGTTCGTTTTAACGAACGGTTTTCACCGCTTAACCGCAGACAGCGAACATTCGTTCATTAGCCTGTTCGTTAGTTTTTCGTTTTCTTGGATTTTTCCGCGATTATTTTCGATCGCGATTCCTGATCCGATTTTCGTTTTAGTATAACTTTTCGCTCGTTTGTCGGAATCAGGCGATTCAAGCGCCTAGATCTTCGTCTCGAAGCCCTCTTTCTGTTTAACCAACTTAAACAAGTTTTTGCTACTGTAAAATTTGACTTTAGTCCAGATTAGTAATCGAAGCTTGTTTCTTTCGCAGTTTGAGTTTAGTTGCTCCGTTTGATTTGATTCTTTTTGCAAACCGGAGTTCTTAGGTTGAACTTTCTGGTTAAATCATCTCATTTGGGTTTTACCCGTGCATCTTCGCTTGATTGCTTATGTATGCTATTGTTTGTTTGCGATAGAGTTTCCGGAGTGCGAAGCGTGCTACTACGAGTCTTTAGGATTTGCAGATCGTCAGCAAGGCAAGTAACACATTGATCATACTTCTTCGTTACCCAGTTTTTATGCATTAGTTTCGACCCTCAAATATTGCATGATTAGGATGTGATTAACTTGTGGGTACTGGGAAGTAGATGATGAGGTAGAACCTATTGCCCTTTTAATAACAAACCCTTGGGAGTTACTTCTACGCTATGCTTATGTTGCCATGCTATGCTCGTAGACGTGGATTGGGTTTGAGTGTATCCATGACAGATGTGAGATTTTTAATTAATGGTTAACTTAAGGTGGCTACTTAAACACACATCTGGGTGGATTGCTTGTTTGGGCACCTGGGGATATACCAGTGTTGTCCTAGGAGATCCCGGGGATATACCGTGTGATCCTCCTACGGTCCGCCACCCAGGCTCAAAGGGATCATAAGATTATTCATGCTAGAAACTTCCGTGTGCAGCCACAAGCTATTATGGGCTCTAGCATAGTTGAGTATGTTACATGACCTCTTTCAGTGGCAGGCTAGCAGATGTAGGGGAAAGTATGTGTAACTGTCTACCCAGAGTAAAGAGTAAATGTTTCTGAAAGACTGTGTCTCGGTCATCCGTTTCTCAAACACCATGTAGTGCGAGAAATCCAACGGAGGAGATCGAGTCTTGTGGGGAAAAGTGCACAAACCTCTGCAGAGTGTACAAACTAATCATGATTAGCCGTGTCCCCGGTTATGGACATCTTGAGTATCTGGTTCTTGGATCATCATATTGAATCCTATCACTCTAAATTAATTTGTTGGGATTAATAATTACTTTTTAATTGGGATTGAGAGGGGGTTTTACCTTCTCAATGTTCAACAACCACCATGATAGTTAAATAAAATATATTCCTTTGTTGTAGGGAAAAATTGGCTTTTCGCAAAACAGTATAACCCTAGAGCTTTTCCACCAGCCAAATATGCATGTAGTATTAGCAATTATTCTGTTCATTGCTCTACTGTGTTATATTGCCAGCATATTCCATGTGCTGACCCGTTTCGGGCTGCAACGTATCATGTTGCAGACTTTTCAGACGAAGAGTAAGGTGCGCTAGGTCGTTGTCGTGCACTCAGCTATGCCGTTGGAGTTGATGGACTCACTTTATCTTCCAAGCCTTCCGCTGTTATCTTATTTAGATGGCCTTAAGCCATATTTATTATAATCAGTTCTCTTCTGAGACATTCGATGTAATAAGTGTGTGATTGCTACTCTGTTATAAAACCCTCAAGTACTGTGTGTGTCCGCATTACCGATCCAGGGATGACACTTGAACACAGAGATTCGATCCATTCGGGTCGGGTCGCTACATATTTTTTGATTGTCTTCCTTATGAGTGGTGGTCGGGGATGAGCGATGGTCTTTTCCTACCAATCTATCCCCCTAGGAGCATGCACGTACTACTTTGTTTCGATGACTAATAGATTTTTGCAATAAGTATGTGAGTTCTTTATGACTAATGTTGAGTCCATGGATTATACGCACTCTCACCCTTCCACCATTTCTAGCCTCTCTTGTACTGCGCAACTTTCGCCGATATCAAACACCCACCGTATACCTTCCTCAAAACAGCCACCATACCTACCTATTATGGCATTTTCATAGCCATTCCGAGATATATTGCCATGCAACTTTCCACCGTTCTGTTTACTATGACACGCATCATAATTGTCATATTGCTTTTCATGATCATGTAGTTGACAGCGTATTTGTGGCAAAGCCACCGTTCATAATTTTTTCATACATGTCACTCTTGATTCATTGCACATCCCCGTACACTGCCGGAGGCACTCATATAGAGTCATATTTTGTTCTAGTATCGAGTTGTAATTTTTTTAGTTGTAAGTAAATAGAAGTATGATGATCTTCATTATTAGAGCATTGTCCCATGTGAGGAAAAAAAAGAGAAAGAAGCCAAATAAAAAAAGGGAGAAAGAAAAAAAGAAAAAAAAGAGAAAAAAAGAAGAAGAAGAAAAAAGAAAAAAATGAGAGAAAAAGAGAGAAGGGGCAATGTTACTATCCTTTTTCCATACTTGTGCTTCAAAGTAGCACCATGATCTTCATGATAGAGAGTCTCCTATATTGTCACTTTCATATACTAGTGGGAATTTTTCATTATAGAACTTGGCTTGTATATTCCAATGATGGGCTTCCTTAAATTGCCCTAGGTCTTCATGAGCAAGCAAGTTGGATGCACACCCACTTAATTTTCTTTTTGAGCTTTCATACACTTATAGCTCTAGTGCATCCGATGAATGGCAATCCCTACTCACTCACATTGATATCTATTGATGGGCATCTCCATAGCCCGTTGATACGCCTAGTTGATGTCAGACTATCTCCCTCTGATGAGGACATCAATACCGTTGTTACATCCACAGCCCCTGCTGCTATACATACGGACCAATTACTAGAGCTCGTGCACGCCAATTGAATTACCAGGTACTTTCGTTTCTTGGTAACGATTCTAATTGTCATGAGAATATGATGCTGCCTAAATTGGATACATTTGTTTTGCTTACAAATGAAGTGCCTAGCTTGGACAAGAAAGATGAACCTTGGAGCAAGTTCAAGCATGGAGATGATGGCATGCGCAAGGGGAACAAGAACGGAGTTACAAATGATGATTTCAGGACTTTGAAGCCACCATAATGAGTGCATGAAGCCTTGGACAAAATATACAAGATGCCACTTCATAAATTTTGTCCAGAGGCTATTATAGGTGCTGCGTCACCTTATTATTGTGCCAGGCCATTGTAATTTCGATAAACTTGAGTATAGGCTGTTTTTAGAGTCTGTATGTGTGGGGAAACAAGAGATAGGGTTGGTTTCGGGCCCCTCCTTCAAGGGCCATGAAATTCCCCCTTCTTCCTCCATATATACAGCCCTTAGGGCACCGTTTAGACTTTGGGTTTTGTTTAGATTAAAAGTTCGCCATAGGTGCAACTTCGCGTACTTCGTTTGTGTTCAACGACCAGACCAAGACGTCATAGAACCCCACCTTGATCAATAAAGCTTTCATCTTATATTCGCAATATCCAGATTGCAAATCTTAGTTTCTTGCTTGTTCTTCGTTTGCTTGCAGGAAGTAGACCCTCGTCGTCAAGTTGATCATGCTCCGGCGTGGTCAATAGCCTCTCGGAGTTGGTTTAGCGATTGCTAAGGCGCGACATCCTCGCACGTTCATAGTCGGATCGTCAAAGTCTACTCCACCAAAAATGATAGCCACCATCTCATCGAAAGATGGGACACCTTTGCCTCTATCAAGTGGTATCAGATTTCCTGGTTGCTTGGTGAGATTTTACAGTTTTTCGTAGTTTATGATAGAGGCGATGGTGTCCCGATGTTTCGATGAGATGGTGGCTATCGTTTTCTGTGGGAGTCGACCTTGACGATCCGACTATGAACGTGCGAGACATCGTGCCTTAGCAATCGCTAAACCAACTTCCAATGGGGTTATTGACCACGCTGGAGCACGATCAACCTGACCACGAGGGTCTGTTTCCTGCGAGCAAATGAAGAACAAGCAAGAAACTGAGATTGCAATCTGGATATTGCAAATATAAGAGGAAAGCTTTATTAATGAAGGTAGGGTTCTATGACGCCTTTGTCTGGTCGTTGAACACAAACGAAGTATGCGAAGTTGCAGCTATGGCTTACTTTTAATCTAAACAAAACCCCCAAAGTCTAAACGACGCCCTAAGGGCTGTATATATGGAGGAGTAGGGGTGAATTTCGTGGCCCCTTGTAGGAGGGGTCCGAAACCAACCCTAACTTTGTTTCCCCACACGTACAGACTCTAAAAACAGCCTATACTTAAGTATTGTGAAATTACATGGGCCTGGCCCAAAAATAAGGTGGCGCAGCACCTAAAATAAGCTATGGACGAAATTTATGAAGGGGCATCTTGTATATTTCGTCCATGTCCTTGTAGGTCATCACGGAGGCTTCAAAGTGCTAAATATGCAGTAGAACGCCATTCTGGATCCCTTCACGTACGCCTTCATCTCCATGCTTGATCCTGCTCCAGTGTTCATCCCTCTTGTTCATGCTAGGCCCTTCATTAGTAATCAATACAAATGTATCCAATTTAGGCAGCATCATATTCTCATGAACATTAGAATCATTACCAAGAAACGAAAGTACCTGATAATTTAATTGGCGTGCGCGAGCTCTAGTAATTGGTCCAGTATATGTAGCAGTAGGGGCTGTGGGTGTAACAATGGTATTGATGTCCTCATCATCCTCCCCTTCTTGAAATGAAGTCGTCCTCGACGGAAGCTCAATTTCCTCACCCAAATAAGGCTTCAAATCTGCAATGTTAAAAGTGGGACTAACCCCAAAATCTGCAGGCAGCTCAAGTTTGTATGCATTATCATTTATTTTCTCTAACACCTTAAAAGGACCATCAGCACGTGGCATTAGCTTTGACTTGCGCAAATCCGGAAACCTATCCTTATGCAAATGTAACCAAACAAGATCTCCAGGTGCAAAGACAACATGTTTTCTACCATTATCTCCAGCAAGTTTATATTTAGCATTCATGCGCTCAATATTTTCCTTACTTAACTCATGCATTTTGAAGATCAATTCAGCACGTTGTTTAGCATCAAAATTAACCTTCTCCGAAGATGGAAGAGGCAACAAATCAATGGGTGCACGAGGTAGGAAACCATACACAATTTCAAAATTGCACATCTTAGTAGTAGAATGCAATGAACGATTATAAGCAAATTCAATATGAGGCAGGCATTCTTCCCACATTTTCTTATTATTCTTCAAAACAGCCCTAAGCATAGTAGGCAATGTTCTATTGACTACTTCAGTTTGTCCATCAGTTTGGGGGTGACAAGTAGTACTAAAAAGCAGTTTAGTCCCCAACTTAGCCCATAAACATCTCCAAAAGTGGCTAAGAAATTTAGTATCATGATCTGAAACAATAGTATTTGGCACACCATGCAAGCGAATAATTTCACGAAAGAACAAATCAGCAACATTAGCAGCATCATCGGTTTTATGACATGGTATGAAGTGTGCCATTTTCGAAAATCTATCCACGACAACAAATATGCTATCCCTCCCCTTCTTTGTTCGAGGTAAACCTAAAACAAAGTCCATAAATATATCCTCCCATGGAACACTAGGTACAGGCAAAGGCATATATAAACCATGAGGATTGAGTCGTGACTTAGCTTTTTGACATGTAGTGCAGCGAGCAACAAAACGCTCAACATCTCGTCTCATCTTTGGCCAAAAGAAATGTGTAGCAAGTACATCCTCCGTCTTCTTCATGCCAAAATGTCCCATTAATCCTCCTCCATGCGCCTCCTGCAACAACAAAGGACGAACGGAGCTAGCTGGAATGCATAGCTTGTTAGCACGAAACACAAATCCATCGTTAACAACGAACTTGTTCCATGTTCTCCCTTCTTTACAATTCTGCAATACTTCTTTAAATTCAGCATCATGCACATATTGATCTTTGATGGTCTCGAAACCAAATATTTTAAAGTCAAGTTGTGAAAGCATAGTATAACGACGAGACAATGCATCAGCAATAACATTTTCTTTACCCTTCTTGTGTTTAATGACATAAGGGAAAGTCTCAATGAATTCAACCCATTTAGCATGTCTACGGTTCAGTTTGGCTTGACTTTTAATATGTTTCAAAGATTCATGATCAGAATGAATAACAAATTCTTTGGGCCATAAATAATGTTGCCATGTTTCTAAGGTCCGAACAAGAGCATATAATTCTTTATTATAAGTAGAATAGTTCAGACTAGGCCCACTCAATTTTTCAGAAAAGTATGCAACAGGTTTGCCATCTTGTAATAACACACCTCCTAATCCAATTCCACTAGCATCACATTCAAGGTCAAAAGTCTTATTAAAATCAGGAAGTTGGAGTAAAGGAGCATGTGTCAACTTATCTTTCAATACCGTGAAGGCTTCTTCCTGTGCGGTACCCCAAACAAAAGGCACATCCTTCCTTGTAAGCTCGCTGAGAGGTGCAGCAATGGTTAAAATCTCTCACAAAACGCCTATAGAAACCTACGAGGCCAAGGAAACTCCTCACTTGTGTGACCGTTTTGGGCTGCGGCCAAATCTCAATAGCTTCAATCTTGGCTTTATCAACTTCAATTCCCTCTGGAGTAACAACATAGCCAAGAAAAGATACTTGGTCGGTGCAAAAGGTGCACTTCCCAAGGTTACCAAACAAACGTGCATCACGTAGAGCAATAAAAACAGCACGTAAATGTTCCAAATGTTCCTCCAAAGATCTGCTATAAATCAATATATCATCAAAGTAAACTACCACAAATCGTCCAATGAAAGCACGTAAAACTTCGTTCATTAATCTCTTGAAAGTACTAGGTGCATTAGTTAACCCAAAAGGCATGACTGACCATTCATATAAACAAACTTAGTTTAAACGCTATTTTCCATTCATCTCCCAATTTCATACGAATTTGAGGGTATCCACTACGCAAATCAACTTTGGAGAATATTGTAGAGCCACTCAATTCATCAAACATATCATCTAGCCTAGGAATAGGATGACGATAGCGAATAGTAATATTATTAATGCCTCTACAATCAACACACATACGCGACGTACCATCCTTTTTTGGCACTAGTATAATAGGAATAGCACAAGGACTAAGAGATTCGCGTATATAACCTTTGTCGAGCAGCTCCTGTACTTGACGCATAATCTCCTTCATCTCCTCTGGACTGGTACGGTATGGCGCACGGTATGGCAACGAAGCACCGCGAATTAAGTCAATCTGATGCTCAATCCCGCGAATAGGTGGTAATCCCGATGGCACGTCTTGTGGAAAGACATCAGCGAACTCCTGCAAAATGTTAGTGACAGCAGGAGGCAAAGAGGAAGGCACGTCCTGGAATGAAAATAATGCCTCTTTGCACACAAAAGCATGGCAAACAGATTTGCTTAAATCTAGCTCATCAATATCAGATTTGGTGGCAAGTAAACACGCATTTTTCAATTTAATTTCAGAAGCAACACTAGATGGTTTATTATTAGGCTTCATTTGTTGCTCAAATTCTTTTGCCACAATCTGATTTTCACTCTTATTTTTCTCCTGTTTTGCTTTACTAGCTCTATTAATATCATCTTTCAAAATAGAATCAGGAGTCATAGGAAGCAAAGTAATATGTTTATCCTTATGAACAAGAGTATACTGATTGTTTCTACCATGGTGTACAGAATTTTTATCAAATTCCCATGGTCTACCAAGTAATAAGGAACATGCTTGCATGGGTACCACATCACAATCAACATAATCAGCATATGTAGAGATACTAAAATGCACACGAACAGTACGTGTTACCTTAACCTTGCCGCTGTTGTTGAACCATTGGATATAGTAAGGATGTGGATGTGGTCTTGTGGTGAGAGATAGCTTCTCCACCATCTCCATGCTAGCCAAGTTGTTGCAGCTCCCTCCATCTATGATGACGCGAACAGAACGTTCCTTCACAACTCCCTTTGTATGGAACAAATTATGCCTCTGATTTTGCTCAGCTTGTGTGACCTGCACACTCAAAACACGTTGAGCAACTAAACATTCATACCTATCAGCGTCTTCAGGAGCCATGTATTGCGTCTCATGATCAGAATCATCTCCACCGTGTTCTTCCCTTGTAATAAGAGCCAAAGTCTCCTCATCATAGTCACTAGCGGACTCATACCCACCATCCTCAATAGCAATCATAACACGCGGAGATTGGCATTCTCTCGCATAATGACCTCTTCCCTTACAACGACGACAAATAATATCATGTGTGTGCCCTGTTGATGCCATAGATGAAGAAGAGCTCTGGGCAGGCCCAGAAGGTGTACTCTTGGCAGATGGTGGTGGTGGTGCCTGTTTTCTTGTATCTCGGTTGGAATTGGCGGCTGAAGTCAGTGGTGCTGCAGTAGGACGTGTGATAGAGGCGAAGGTATCCCGATGTTTCGATGAGATGGTGGCTATCGTTTTCTGTGGGAATCGACCTTGACGATCCGACTACGAACGTGCGAGACGTCGCGCCTTAGCAATCGCTATACCAACTTCCAAGGGGTTATTGACCACGCCAGAGCACGATCAACCTGACCACGAGGGTCTGTTTCCTGCGAGCAAACGAAGAACAAGCAAGAAACTGAGATTGCAATCTGGATATTGCGAATATAAGAGGAAAGCTTTATTAATGAAGGTGGGGTTCTGTGACGCCTTTGTCTGGTCATTGAACACAAACGAAGTACGCGAAGTTGCAGCTATGGCAAACTTTTAATCTAAACAAAACCCAAAGTCTAAACGGTGCCCTAAGGGCTGTATATATGGAGGAAGAGGGGGGGATTTCGTGGCCCTTGAAGGAGGGGTCCGAAACCAACCCTATCTCTTGTTTCCCCACACATACGGACTCTAAAAACAGCCTATACTCAAGTATTTCGAAATTACATGGGCCTGGCCCAATAATAAGGTGAAGCAGCACCTATAATAGCCTCTAGACGAAATTTATGAAGTGGCATCTTGTATATTTCGTCCAAGGCTTCCTGCACTCATTATGGTGGCTTCAAAGTCCTGAAATCATCACTTGTAACTCCGTTCTTGTTCCCCTTGCGCATGCCATCATCTCCATGCTTGAACTTGCTCCAAGGTTCCTCTTTCTTGTCCAAGCTAGGCCCTTCATTTGTAAGCAAAACAAATGTATCCAATTTAGGCAGCATCATATTCTCATGAACATTAGAATCATTACCAAGAAACGAAAGTACCTGATAATTTAATTGGCGTGCGCGAGCTCTAGTAATTGGTCCAGTATGTATAGCAGCAGGGGCTGTGGGTGTAACAATGGTATTGATGTCCTCATCATAGTCACTAGCGGACTCATACCCACCATCCTTAGTAGCAATCATAACACGCGGAGATTGGCATTCTCTCGCATAATGACCTCTTCCCTTACAACGACGACAAATAATATCATGTGTGTGCCCTGTTGATGCCATAGATGAAGAAGAGCTCTGGGCAGGCCCAGAAGGTGTACTCTTGGCAGATGGTGGTGGTGGTGCCTGTTTTCTTGTATCTCGGTTGGAGTTGGCGGCTAAAGACAGTGGTGCTGCAGTAGGACGTGTGGGAGTAGAGGAGGCACGCGGTGTCCATGATGAAGATCGACCTGCAGAAAAATTAGTTCGCGCCAATGCCTGTCGATCCTGCACTTCACGTTCAGCTTTACAAGCAAGATAGAATAAACGAGTGATATTATTATACTCCTTATACTCTAGAATAGTCTGAATCTCTCTATTTAATCCACCCATGAAACGTGCAAGCATAGCTTCATTCTCCTCAACAATACCACATCTAATCATGCCAGTTTGTAATTCCTAATAATATTCTTCCACAGAATTTTTTCCTTGTCTTAAGCGCTGCAATTTTTGAAGTAATTCACGTTGATAATATGGTGGAACCCAACGAGTACGCATAGCAGTTTTCAAAGCAGCCCAAGTAGCTGGAATAGGATATAATCTACAATGTTCACACAACCATACACATGCAAAACTAGTAAAAGCACAAACAGCAGCAGCAACACGTCTCTCCTCGGGATATTGTAAACATGTAAAACGTTGTTCAGTTTCTAACTCTCAAGTAAGATATATATCAGGAACATATCTACCCTCAAATGGTGGAATATTCAATTTCAGTTTAGGAAGATGGTCATGATCTCGTACCTGAGCTGGTAATGCAGCCCTACCATTGCGATTATTGGCATGTGGACGACCTGGTGCTGGTACGTAGTTCTGATTTTGATCAACCTCATCCTCGTAATCGCCCGCATAATCGTCCTCCTCAGCGGCAGCAGGAGCCATAGAAGCATCAACAGTAGGTGCAGCGGCACCAGAAGTTTGACCAGGCTCAAGGGGAACGCGTTGTGCTCGTCCCACTTGATTTGGAAGGCGACGTTGTTGTTGTTGTAGGAGTGCGACAGGTGCAGCCGGCGGTGGTTGTGGAAGACGCGCGAGCAATTCATTAAACTTGTTATCGAGCTTTGTTTCGAACGTCTTCTCAATTCCATCTATCTTCTCCATGGCCTCTTCAAATCTGTTTAGCACATCTTGCACCTGTCCACTCATCATTTGCTGAAATTTATCATGTAGCTGTTTGTTCGTCATGTTCTCCCAATCAGTCTCATCGGCTTGTGATCCTGCCATGGTTAGCAGTAATAGAAACACACAAGAATATGATCCTACAGACTACTAGGAAGTGGTGGTGGTGGTGTATCTCAAATCCATCAAGCGAATCTCAAATGCTTACCAGTTCTTACCCAGCAGCAGGTGGTGATCGGCCACCGTTATAGTCAAAACTCTAAAAGATTGGACAGAGCAATTGCCAGGTGGTGTCAAACGCACGACGTCGATGTATGTGGAGCTGGGAAGGCTTATGATATGGTAGCAAAAATGTCAGCAATAATCAATTCAGAGATGCAAAGTTGAATAAACGCTCAACGACGGTACTGTGCTGGTCCTAGGCTAGACCGTACTAGAGACGCGAGCCTAGAACACTAACAAAATCACGGCGCGGCACGTAAAAAAGGGAAGAGCACACTCTAAAAAAAAATTTGCTTTTTTTTTTGCGCTCCTCTTTTTTTTTGCGCTCCTTTTTTTTGCAAAAAATCACTATAATGGCGAGTGTCTCAAAACTCTTCCCAAGTCAAACTATCAGGATTGGCACGAAATTTTTTTTGACAATTTTTTTTTCGGAAATCAGGGCAGCGACGACGAAAAAGTGCGACAAAAAATCACTATGATGGCGAGTGTCTCAAAATGCTCCCTGGGACCTAAAAATAGGATAGGGAAAAAATATTTTTGACTGCCGAAATTTTGGCCTAAAAACTGCCCGGGGTCTCCAGACCCGTCTTTTTTTTTCCGAAACCTACTCAGGCAAGGAAACACGAATCGGAAAATAGATGGGTCTAAAAAAAACCTAATATGAAAAGAACTCGAATTGGTGGTGGATATATGGTGGTAGAATATGGCAGCGGTGATGGTATATGGCAGCGGTGGTGGTATATGGCAGCAGCGATGAAGATGGTGCGGCGGCGGCATGACAAACTGTGATAGAACTCGAAACTCTAAAGGACTAGACGCTAAGACCAGCAACTAGACATGACAATGCAACCACAAATTCAACAAAGCAAAAACCCTAAAAAGATTATGCAAAGGCTCAGATTGGTTCGGATATGATGAACTAACCCTAATTTTTTTTTTTGCTTTTTCGTGGACTGTAGGTATGAAGAACAGACTCGATCTAAACTACGAAAAACTGTAAAATCTCACCGAGCAACCTGAAAATCTGATACCACTTGATAGAGGCGAAGGTGTCCCGATGTTTAGATGAGATGGTGGCTATCGTTTTCTGTGGGAGTCGACCTTGACGATCCGACTACGAACGTGCGAGACGTCGCGTCTTAGCAATCGCTATACCAACTTCCAAGGGGTTATTGACCACACCGGAGCACGATCAACCTGACCACGAGGGTCTATTTCCTGCGAGCAAATGAAGAACAAGCAAGAAACTGAGATTGCAATCTGGATATTGCGAATATAAGAGGAAAGCTTCATTAATGAAGGTGGGGTTCTGTGACGCCTTTGTCTGGTCGTTGAACACAAACCAAGGACGCGAAGTTGCAGCTATGGCGAACTTTTAATCTAAACAAAACCCAAAGTCTAAACGGTGCCCTAAGGGCTGTATATATGGAGGAAGAAGGGGGGATTTCGTGGCCCTTGAAGGAGGGGTCCGAAACCAACCCTATCTCTTGTTTCCCCACACATACGGACTCTAAAAACAGCCTATACTCAAGTATTTCGAAATTACATGGGCCTGGCCCAATAATAAGGTGACGCAGCACCTATAATAGCCTCTGGACGAAATTTATGAAGTGGCATCTTGTATATTTCGTCCAAGGCTTCCTGTACTCATTATGGTGGCTTCAAAGTCCTGAAATCATCACTTGTAACTCCGTTCTTGTTCCTCTTCCGCATGCCATCATCTCCATGCTTGAACTTGCTTCAAGGTTCCTCTTTCTTGTCCAAGCTAGGCCCTTCATTTGTAAGCAAAACAAATGTATCCAATTTAGGCAGCATCATATTCTCATGAACATTATAATCATTACCAAGAAACGAAAGTACCTGATAATTTAATTGGCGTGCGCGAACTCTAGTAATTGGTCCAGTATGTATAGCAGCAGGGGCTATGGGTGTAACAATGGTATTGATGTTCTCATCAATGTGTGGGAGTAGAGGAGGCACGCGGTGTCCATGATGAAGATCGACCTGCAGAAAAATTAGTTCGCGCCAATGCCTGTCGATCCTGCACTTCACGTTCAGCTTTACAAGCAAGATGGAATAAACGAGTGATATTATTATACTCCTTATACTCTAGAATGGTCTGAATCTCTCTATTTAATCCACCCATGAAACGTGCAAGCATAGCTTCATTCTCCTCAACAATACCACATCTAATCATGCCAGTTTGTAATTCCTGATAATATTCTTCTACAGAATTTTTTCCTTGTCTTAAGCACTGCAATTTTTGAAGTAATTCACGTTGATAATATGGTGGACCCAACGAGTACGCATAGCAGTTTTCAAAGCAGCCCAAGTAGCTGGAATAGGATATAATCTACAATGTTCACACAACCATACACATGCAAAACTAGTAAAAGCACAAACAGCAGCAGCAACACGTCTCTCCTCGGGATATTGTAAACATGTAAAACGTTGTTCAGCTTCTAACTCTCAAGTAAGATATATATCAGGAACATATCTACCCTCAAATGGTGGAATATTCAATTTCAGTTTAGGAAGATGGTCATGATCTCGTACCTGAGCTGGTAATGCAGCCCTACCATTGCGTTTTTTGTCATGTGGACGACCTGGTGCTGGTACGTAATTCTGATATTGATCAACCTCATCCTCGTAATCGCCCGCATAATCGTCCTCCTCAGCGGCAGCAGGAGCCATAGAAGCATCAACAGTAGGTGCAGCGGCACCAGAAGTTTGACCAGGCTCAAGGGGAACGCGCTGTGCTTGTCCCACTTGATTTGGAAGGCGACGTTGTTGTTGTTGTAGGGGTGCGACAGGTGCAGCCGGCGGTGGTTGTGGAAGACGCGCGAGCAATTCATTAAACTTGTTATCGAGCTTTGTTTCGAACGTCTTCTCAATTCCATCTATCTTCTCCATGGCCTCTTCAAATCTGTTTAGCACATCTTGCACCTGTCCACTCATCATTTGCTGAAATTTATCATGTAGCTGTTTGTTCGTCATGTTCTCCCAATCAGTCTCATCGGCTTGTGATCCTGCCATGGTTAGCAGTAATAGAAACACACAAGAATATGATCCTACAGACTACTAGGAAGTGGTGGTGGTGGTGTATCACAAATCCATCAAGCGAATCTCAAATGCTTACCAGTTCTTACCCAGCAGTAGGTGGTGATCGGCCACCGTTATAGTCAAAACTCTAAAAGATTGGACAGAGCGATTGCCAGGTGGTGTCAAACGCACGACGTCGATGTATGTGGAGCTGGGAAGGCTTATGATATGGTAGCAAAAATGTCAGCAATAATCAATTCAGAGATGCAAAGTTGAATAAACGCTCAACGACGGTACTGTGCTGGTCCTAGGCTAGACCGTATTAGAGACGCGAGCCTAGAACACTAACAAAATCACGGCGCGGCACGTAAACAAGGGAAGAGCACAGTCTAAAAAAAAATTTTGCTTTTTTTTTTGCGCTCCTCTTTGTTTTTTGTGCTCCTTTTTTTTGCAAAAAATCACTATAATGGCGAGTGTCTCAAAACTCTTCCCAAGTCAAACTATCAGGATTGGCACGAAATTTTTTTTGGCAATTTTTTTTTCGGAAATCAGGGCAGCGACGACGAAAAAGTGCGACAAAAAATCACTATGATAGCGAGTGTCTCAAAATGCTCCCTGGGACCTAAAAATAGGATAGGGAAAAAATATTTTTGACTGCCGAAATTTTGGCCTAAAAACTGCCCGAGGTCTCCAGACCCGTCTTTTTTTTTCCGAAACCTACTCAGGCAAGGAAACACGAATCGGAACATAGATGGGTCTAAAAAAAAACCTAATATGAAAAGAACTCGAATTGGTGGTGGATATATGGTGGTAGAATATGGCAGCGGTGATGGTATATGGCAGCGGTGGTGGTATATGGCAGCGGTGGTGGTATATGGCAGCAGCGATGAAGATGGTGCTGCGGCGGCATGACAAACTGTGATAGAACTCGAAACTCTAAAGGACTAGACGCTAAGACCAGCAACTAGACATGACAATGCAACCACAAATTCAACAAAGCAAAAACCCTAAAAAGATTATGCAAAGGCTCAGATTGGTTCGGATATGATGAACTAACCCTAATTTTTTTTTTTGCTTTTTCGTGGACTGTAGGTATGAAGAACAGACTCGATCTAAACTACGAAAAACTGTAAAGTCTCATCGAGCAACCTAAAAATCTGATACCACTTGATAGAGGTGAAGGTGTCCCGATGTTTCGATGAGATGGTGGCTATCGTTTTCTGTGGGAGTCGACCTTGACGATCCAACTACGAACGTGCGAGACGTCGCGTCTTAGCAATCGCTATACCAACTTCCAAGGGGTTATTGACCACACCGGAGCACGATCAACCTGACCACGAGGGTCTGTTTCCTGCGAGCAAATGAAGAACAAGCAAGAAACTGAGATTGCAATCTGGATATTGCGAATATAAGAGGAAAGCTTCATTAATGAAGGTGGGGTTCTGTGACGCCTTTGTCTGGTCGTTGAACACAAACCAAGGACGCGAAGTTGCAGCTATGGCGAACTTTTAATCTAAACAAAACCCAAAGTCTAAACGGTGCCCTAAGGGCTGTATATATGGAGGAAGAAGGGGGGATTTCGTGGCCCTTGAAGGAGGGGTCCGAAACCAACCCTATCTCTTGTTTCCCCACACATACGGACTCTAAAAACAGCCTATACTCAAGTACTTCGAAATTACATGGGCCTGGCCCAATAATAAGGTGACGCAGCACCTATAATAGCCTCTGGACGAAATTTATGAAGTGGCATCTTGTATATTTCGTCCAAGGCTTCCTGCACTCATTATGGTGGCTTCAAAGTCCTGAAATCATCACTTGTAACTCCGTTCTTGTTCCTCTTCCGCATGCCATCATCTCCATGCTTGAACTTGCTCCAAGGTTCCTCTTTCTTGTCCAAGCTAGGCCCTTCATTTGTAAGCAAAACAAATGTATCCAATTTAGGCAGCATCATATTCTCATGAACATTATAATCATTACCAAGAAACGAAAGTACCTGATAATTTAATTGGCGTGCGCGAACTCTAGTAATTGGTCCAGTATGTATAGCAGCAGGGGCTATGGGTGTAACAATGGTATTGATGTTCTCATCAATGTGTGGGAGTAGAGGAGGCACGCGGTGTCCATGATGAAGATCGACCTGCAGAAAAATTAGTTCGCGCCAATGCCTGTCGATCCTGCACTTCACGTTCAGCTTTACAAGCAAGATGGAATAAATGAGTGATATTATTATACTCCTTATACTCTAGAATGGTCTGAATCTCTCTATTTAATCCACCCATGAAACGTGCAAGCATAGCTTCATTCTCCTCAACAATACCACATCTAATCATGCCAGTTTGTAATTCCTGATAATATTCTTCTACAGAATTTTTTCCTTGTCTTAAGCACTGCAATTTTTGAAGTAATTCACGTTGATAATATGGTGGACCCAACGAGTACGCATAGCAGTTTTCAAAGCAGCCCAAGTAGCTGGAATAGGATATAATCTACAATGTTCACACAACCATACACATGCAAAACTAGTAAAAGCACAAACAGCAGCAGCAACACGTCTCTCCTCGGGATATTGTAAACATGTAAAACGTTGTTCAGCTTCTAACTCTCAAGTAAGATATATATCAGGAACATATCTACCCTCAAATGGTGGAATATTCAATTTCAGTTTAGGAAGATGGTCATGATCTCGTACCTGAGCTGGTAATGCAGCCCTACCATTGCGTTTTTTGTCATGTGGACGACCTGGTGCTGGTACGTAATTCTGATATTGATCAACCTCATCCTCGTAATCGCCCGCATAATCGTCCTCCTCAGCGGCAGCAGGAGCCATAGAAGCATCAACAGTAGGTGCAGCGGCACCAGAAGTTTGACCAGGCTCAAAGGGAACGCGCTGTGCTTGTCCCACTTGATTTGGAAGGCGACGTTGTTGTTGTTGTAGGGGTGCGACAGGTGCAGCCGGCGGTGGTTGTGGAAGACGCGCGAGCAATTCATTAAACTTGTTATCGAGCTTTGTTTCGAACGTCTTCTCAATTCCATCTATCTTCTCCATGGCCTCTTCAAATCTTTTTAGCACATCTTGCACATGTCCACTCATCATTTGCTGAAATTTATCATGTAGCTGTTTGTTCGTCATGTTCTCCAATCCATCTCATCGGCTTGTGATCCTGCCATGGTTAGCAGCAATAGAAACACATAAGAATGTGATCCTACAGACTACTAGGAAGTGGTGGTGGTGGTGTATCACAAATCCGTCAAGCGAATCTCAAATGCTTACCAGTTCTTACCCAGCAGCAGGTGGTGATCGGCCACCGTTGTAGTCAAAACTCTAAAAGATTGGACAGAGCGATTGCCAGGTGGTGTCAAACGCACGACGTCGATGTATGTGGAGCTGCGAAGGCTTATGATATGGTAGCAAAAATGTCAGCAATAATCAATTCAGAGATGCAAAGTTGAATAAACGCTCAACGACGGTACTGTGCTGGTCCTAGGCTAGACCGTACTAGAGACGCGAGCCTAGAACACTAACAAAATCCCGGCGCGGCACGTAAACAAGGGAAGAGCACACTCTAAAAAAAATTCACTTTTTTTTGCGCTCCTCTTTTTTTTTTGCAAAAAAATCACTATAATGGTGAGTGTCTCAAAACTCTTCCCAAGTCAAACTAACAGGATTGGCACAAAAAAAAATTTGACAATTTTTTTTCGCAAATCAGGGCAGCGACGATGAAAAAGTGCGACAAAAAATCACTATGATGGCGAGTGTCTCAAAATGCTCCCATGGACCTAAAAATAAGATAGGGAAAAAATATTTTTGACTGCCAAAATTTTGGCCTAGAAACTGCCCGGGGGTCTCCAGACTCTTTTTTTTTTCCAAATCCTACTCAGGCAAGGAAACACGAATCGGAAAATAGATGGGCCATGAAAACAAACCTAATATGAAAAGAACTCGGATTGGTGGTGGATATATGGTGGCAGAATATGGCAGCGATGATGGTATATGGCAGCGGTGCTAGGATATGGCAGCGGTGGTGGTATGTGGCAGCGGTGGTGGTATATGGCAGCGGCGATGAAGATGGTGCGGCGGCGGCGTGACAAACTGTGACAGAACTCGAAACACTAAAGGACTAGACGCTAAGACCAGCAACTAGACACGACGATGCAACCGCAAATTCAACAAAGCAAAAACCCTAAAAAAGATTATGCAAAGGCTTAGATTGGTTCGAATATGATGAACTAACCCTAATTTTTTTTGTGGCTTTTTCGTGGACTGTTGGTATGAAGAACAGACTCGATCTAAACTACGAAAAACTGTAAAATCTCACCGAGCAACCTGGAAATCTGATACCACTTGATAGAGGCGAAGGTGTCCCGATGTTTCGATGAGATGGTGGCTATCGTTTTCTGTGGGAGTCGACCTTGACGATCCGACTACGAACGTGCGAGACGTCGCGCCTTAGCAATCGCTAAACCAACTTCCAAGAGGTTATTGACCACGCCGGAGCACGATCAACCTGACCACGAGGGTCTGTTTCCTGTGAGCAAACGAAGAACAAGCAAGAAACTGAGATTGCAATCTGGATATTGCGAATATAAGAAGAAAGCTTTATTAATGAACGTAGGGTTCTGTGACGCCTTTGTCTGGTCGTTGAACACAAAACGAAGTACGCGAAGCTGCAGCTATGGCGAACTTTTAATCTAAACAAAACCCCCCAAAGCCTAAACGACGCCCTAAGGGCTGTATATATGTAGGAGTAGGGGGGATTTCGTGGCCCTTGAAGGAGGGGTCCGAAACCAACCCTATCTCTTGTTTCCCCACACATACGGACTCTAAAAACAGCCTATACTCAAGTATTTCGAAATTACATGGGCCTGGCCCAATAATAAGGTGACGCAGCACCTATAATAGCCTCTGGACGAAATTTATGAAGTGGCATCTTGTATATTTCGTCCAAGGCTTCCTGCACTCATTATGGTGGCTTCAAAGTCCTGAAATCATCACTTGTAACTCCGTTCTTGTTCCTCTTCCGCATGCCATCATCTCCATGCTTGAACTTGCTCCAAGGTTCCTCTTTCTTGTCCAAGCTAGGCCCTTCATTTGTAAGCAAAACAAATGTATCCAATTTAGGCAGCATCATATTCTCATGAACATTATAATCATTACCAAGAAACGAAAGTACCTGATAATTTAATTGGCGTGCGCGAACTCTAGTAATTGGTCCAGTATGTATAGCAGCAGGGGCTATGGGTGTAACAATGGTATTGATGTTCTCATCAATGTGTGGGAGTAGAGGAGGCACGCGGTGTCCATGATGAAGATCGACCTGCAGAAAAATTAGTTCGCGCCAATGCCTGTCGATCCTGCACTTCACGTTCAGCTTTACAAGCAAGATGGAATAAATGAGTGATATTATTATACTCCTTATACTCTAGAATGGTCTGAATCTCTCTATTTAATCCACCCATGAAACGTGCAAGCATAGCTTCATTCTCCTCAACAATACCACATCTAATCATGCCAGTTTGTAATTCCTGATAATATTCTTCTACAGAATTTTTTCCTTGTCTTAAGCACTGCAATTTTTGAAGTAATTCACGTTGATAATATGGTGGACCCAACGAGTACGCATAGCAGTTTTCAAAGCAGCCCAAGTAGCTAGAATAGGATATAATCTACAATGTTCACACAACCATACACATGCAAAACTAGTAAAAGCACAAACAGCAGCAGCAACACGTCTCTCCTCGGGATATTGTAAACATGTAAAACGTTGTTCAGCTTCTAACTCTCAAGTAAGATATATATCAGGAACATATCTACCCTCAAATGGTGGAATATTCAATTTCAGTTTAGGAAGATGGTCATGATCTCGTACCTGAGCTGGTAATGCAGCCCTACCATTGCGTTTTTTGTCATGTGGACGACCTGGTGCTGGTACGTAATTCTGATTTTGATCAACCTCATCCTCGTAATCGCCCGCATAATCGTCCTCCTCAGCGGCAGCAGGAGCCATAGAAGCATCAACAGTAGGTGCAGCGGCACCAGAAGTTTGACCAGGCTCAAGGGGAACGCGCTGTGCTTGTCCCACTTGATTTGGAAGGCGACGTTGTTGTTGTTGTAGGGGTGCGACAGGTGCAGCCGGCGGTGGTTGTGGAAGACGCGCGAGCAATTCATTAAACTTGTTATCGAGCTTTGTTTCGAACGTCTTCTCAATTCCATCTATCTTCTCCATGGCCTCTTCAAATCTGTTTAGCACATCTTGCACCTGTCCACTCATCATTTGCTGAAATTTATCATGTAGCTGTTTGTTCGTCATGTTCTCCCAATCAGTCTCATCGGCTTGTGATCCTGCCATGGTTAGCAGTAATAGAAACACACAAGAATATGATCCTACAGACTACTAGGAAGTGGTGGTGGTGGTGTATCACAAATCCATCAAGCGAATCTCAAATGCTTACCAGTTCTTACCCAGCAGTAGGTGGTGATCGGCCACCGTTATAGTCAAAACTCTAAAAGATTGGACAGAGCGATTGCCAGGTGGTGTCAAACGCACGACGTCGATGTATGTGGAGCTGGGAAGGCTTATGATATGGTAGCAAAAATGTCAGCAATAATCAATTCAGAGATGCAAAGTTGAATAAACGCTCAACGACGGTACTGTGCTGGTCCTAGGCTAGACCGTACTAGAGACGCGAGCCTAGAACACTAACAAAATCACGGCGCGGCACGTAAACAAGGGAAGAGCACACTCTAAAAAAAATTTTGCTTTTTTTTTTGCGCTCCTCTTTTTTTTTTGTGCTCCTTTTTTTTGCAAAAAATCACTATAATGGCGAGTGTCTCAAAACTCTTCCCAAGTCAAACTATCAGGATTGGCACGAAATTTTTTTTGACAATTTTTTTTTCGGAAATCAGGGCAGCGACGACGAAAAAGTGCGACAAAAAATCACTATGATAGCGAGTGTCTCAAAATGCTCCCTGGGACCTAAAAATAGGATAGGGAAAAAATATTTTTGACTGCCGAAATTTTGGCCTAAAAACTGCCCGGGGTCTCCAGACCCGTCTTTTTTTTTCCGAAACCTACTCAGGCAAGGAAACACGAATCGGAACATAGATGGGTCTAAAAAAAAACCTAATATGAAAAGAACTCGAATTGGTGGTGGATATATGGTGGTAGAATATGGCAGCGGTGATGGTATATGGCAGCGGTGGTGGTATATGGCAGCGGTGGTGGTATATGGCAGCAGCGATGAAGATGGTGCTGCGGCGGCATGACAAACTGTGATAGAACTCGAAACTCTAAAGGACTAGACGCTAAGACCAGCAACTAGACATGACAATGCAACCACAAATTCAACAAAGCAAAAACCCTAAAAAGATTATGCAAAGGCTCAGATTGGTTCGGATATGATGAACTAACCCTAATTTTTTTTTTGCTTTTTCGTGGACTGTAGGTATGAAGAACAGACTCGATCTAAACTACGAAAAACTGTAAAATCTCACCGAGCAACCTAAAAATCTGATACCACTTGATAGAGGTGAAGGTGTCCCGATGTTTCGATGAGATGGTGGCTATCGTTTTCTGTGGGAGTCGACCTTGACGATCCAACTACGAACGTGCGAGACGTCGCGTCTTAGCAATCACTATACCAACTTCCAAGGGGTTATTGACCACACCGGAGCACGATCAACCAGACCACGAGGGTCTGTTTCCTGCGAGCAAATGAAGAACAAGCAAGAAACTGAGATTGCAATCTGGATATTGCGAATATAAGAGGAAAGCTTCATTAATGAAGGTGGGGTTCTGTGACGCCTTTGTCTGGTCGTTGAACACAAACCAAGGACGCGAAGTTGCAGCTATGGCGAACTTTTAATCTAAACAAAACCCAAAGTCTAAACGGTGCCCTAAGGGCTGTATATATGGAGGAAGAAGGGGGGATTTCGTGGCCCTTGAAGGAGGGGTCCGAAACCAACCCTATCTCTTGTTTCCCACACATACGGACTCTAAAAACAGCCTATACTCAAGTACTTCGAAATTACATGGGCCTGGCCCAATAATAAGGTGACGCAGCACCTATAATAGCCTCTGGACGAAATTTATGAAGTGGCATCTTGTATATTTCGTCCAAGGCTTCCTGCACTCATTATGGTGGCTTCAAAGTCCTGAAATCATCACTTGTAACTCCGTTCTTGTTCCTCTTCCGCATGCCATCATCTCCATGCTTGAACTTGCTCCAAGGTTCCTCTTTCTTGTCCAAGCTAGGCCCTTCATTTGTAAGCAAAACAAATGTATCCAATTTAGGCAGCATCATATTCTCATGAACATTAGAATCATTACCAAGAAACGAAAGTACCTGATAATTTAATTGGCGTGCACGAACTCTAGTAATTGGTCCAGTATGTATAGCAGCAGGGGCTATGGGTGTAACAATGGTATTGATGTTCTCATCAATGTGTGGGAGTAGAGGAGGCACGCGGTGTCCATGATGAAGATCGACCTGCAGAAAAATTAGTTCGCGCCAATGCCTGTCGATCCTGCACTTCACGTTCAGCTTTACAAGCAAGATGGAATAAACGAGTGATATTATTATACTCCTTATACTCTAGAATGGTCTGAATCTCTCTATTTAATCCACCCATGAAACGTGCAAGCATAGCTTCATTCTCCTCAACAATACCACATCTAATCATGCCAGTTTGTAATTCCTGATAATATTCTTCTACAGAATTTTTTCCTTGTCTTAAGCACTGCAATTTTTGAAGTAATTCACGTTGATAATATGGTGGACCCAACGAGTACGCATAGCAGTTTTCAAAGCAGCCCAAGTAGCTGGAATAGGATATAATCTACAATGTTCACACAACCATACACATGCAAAACTAGTAAAAGCACAAACAGCAGCAGCAACACGTCTCTCCTCGGGATATTGTAAACATGTAAAACGTTGTTCAGTTTCTAACTCTCAAGTAAGATATATATCAGGAACATATCTACCCTCAAATGGTGGAATATTCAATTTCAGTTTAGGAAGATGGTCATGATCTCGTACCTGAGCTGGTAATGCAGCCCTACCATTGCGATTATTGGCATGTGGACGACCTGGTGCTGGTACGTAATTCTGATTTTGATCAACCTCATCCTCGTAATCGCCCGCATAATCGTCCTCCTCAGCGGCAGCAGGAGCCATAGAAGCATCAACAGTAGGTGCAGCGGCACCAGAAGTTTGACCAGGCTCAAGGGGAACGCGCTGTGCTTGTCCCACTTGATTTGGAAGGCGACGTTGTTGTTGTTGTAGGGGTGCGACAGGTGCAGCCGGCGGTGGTTGTGGAAGACGCGCGAGCAATTCATTAAACTTGTTATCGAGCTTTGTTTCGAACGTCTTCTCAATTCCATCTATCTTCTCCATGGCCTCTTCAAATCTTTTTAGCACATCTTGCACATGTCCACTCATCATTTGCTGAAATTTATCATGTAGCTGTTTGTTCGTCATGTTCTCCAATCCGTCTCATCGGCTTGTGATCCTGCCATGGTTAGCAGCAATAGAAACACATAAGAATGTGATCCTACAGACTACTAGGAAGTGGTGGTGGTGGTGTATCACAAATCCGTCAAGCGAATCTCAAATGCTTACCAGTTCTTACCCAGCAGCAGGTGGTGATCGGCCACCGTTGTAGTCAAAACTCTAAAAGATTGGACAGAGCGATTGCCAGGTGGTGTCAAACGCACGACGTCGATGTATGTGGAGCTGCGAAGGCTTATGATATGGTAGCAAAAATGTCAGCAATAATCAATTCAGAGATGCAAAGTTGAATAAACGCTCAACGACGGTACTGTGCTGGTCCTAGGCTAGACCGTACTAGAGACGCGAGCCTAGAACACTAACAAAATCCCGGCGCGGCACGTAAACAAGGGAAGAGCACACTCTAAAAAAAATTCACTTTTTTTTGCGCTCCTCTTTTTTTTTTGCAAAAAAATCACTATAATGGTGAGTGTCTCAAAACTCTTCCCAAGTCAAACTAACAGGATTGGCACAAAAAAAAATTTGACAATTTTTTTTCGCAAATCAGGGCAGCGACGATGAAAAAGTGCGACAAAAAATCACTATGATGGCGAGTGTCTCAAAATGCTCCCATGGACCTAAAAATAAGATAGGGAAAAAATATTTTTGACTGCCAAAATTTTGGCCTAGAAACTGCCCGGGGGTCTCCAGACTCTTTTTTTTTCCAAATCCTACTCAGGCAAGGAAACACGAATCGGAAAATAGATGGGCCATGAAAACAAACCTAATATGAAAAGAACTCGGATTGGTGGTGGATATATGGTGGTAGAATATGGCAGCGATGATGGTATATGGCAGCGGTGCTAGGATATGGCAGCGGTGGTGGTATGTGGCAGCTGGTGGTGGTATATGGCAGCGGCGATGAAGATGGTGCGGCGGCGGCGTGACAAACTGTGACAGAACTCGAAACACTAAAGGACTAGACGCTAAGACCAGCAACTAGACACGACGATGCAACCGCAAATTCAACAAAGCAAAAACCCTAAAAAAGATTATGCAAAGGCTTAGATTGGTTCGAATATGATGAACTAACCCTAATTTTTTTTGTGGCTTTTTCGTGGACTGTTGGTATGAAGAACAGACTCGATCTAAACTACGAAAAACTGTAAAATCTCACCGAGCAACCTGGAAATCTGATACCACTTGATAGAGGCGAAGGTGTCCCGATGTTTCGATGAGATGGTGGCTATCGTTTTCTGTGGGAGTCGACCTTGACGATCCGACTACGAACGTGCGAGACGTCGCGCCTTAGCAATCGCTAAACCAACTTCCAAGAGGTTATTGACCACGCCGGAGCACGATCAACCTGACCACGAGGGTCTGTTTCCTGTGAGCAAACGAAGAACAAGCAAGAAACTGAGATTGCAATCTGGATATTGCGAATATAAGAAGAAAGCTTTATTAATGAACGTAGGGTTCTGTGACGCCTTTGTCTGGTCGTTGAACACAAAACGAAGTACGCGAAGCTGCAGCTATGGCGAACTTTTAATCTAAACAAAACCCCCCAAAGTCTAAACGACGCCCTAAGGGCTGTATATATGTAGGAGTAGGGGTGAATTTCGTGGCCCCTTGTAGGAGGGGTCCGAAACCAACCCTAGGTTTGTTTCCCCACACGTACGGACTCTAAAAATAGCCTATACTTAAGTATTGCGAAATTACATGGGCCTGGCCCAAAAATAAGGTGGCGCAGCACCTAAAATAAGCTATGGACGAAATTTATGAAGGGGCATCTTGTATATTTCGTCCATGTCCTTGTAGGTCATCACGGAGGCTTCAAAGTGCTTAAATATGCACTAGAAACGCCATTCTGGATCCCTTCACGCACGCCTTCATCTCCATGCTTGATCCTGCTCCAGTGTTCATCCCTCTTGTTCATGCTAGGCCCTTCATTAGTAATAAATACAAATGTATCCAATTTAGGCAGCATCATATTCTCATGAACATTAGAATCATTACCAAGAAACGAAAGTACCTGATAATTTAATTGGCGTGCGCGAGCTCTAGTAATTGGTCCAGTATATGTAGCAGTAGGGGCTGTGGGTGTAACAATGGTATTGATGTCCTCATCAGTTTAGATCGAGTCTGTTCTTCATACCTACAGTCCAGGAAAAAGCCAAAAAAAATTAGGGTTTGGTCATCATATCCAAACCAATCTGAGCCATTGCATAATCTTTTTTGTATTTGCTTTGTTGAATTTGTGGTTGCATCGTCGTGTCATGTTGCTAGTCTTAGCGTCTAGTTCTTTAGAGTTTCGAGTTCTGTTCACAAGTTGTCACGCCGCCGCCGCACCATCATCATCGCCCCTACCATATACCACCACCGCTTATCTGCTATTTCTCTGATTCCATATACCACCACCGCTCCGAGTCCATATACCACCACCGCTCCGAGTCCATATACCACCACCAATCCGAGTCCATATACCACCACCGATCCGAGTCCATATACCACCACCAATCCGAGTCCACATATACTATCGTCATATACCATCACCAGTCCGAGTTCCACCAGATTCATCTCCGCCACCAGTCCTAGTCCGAGTCCAGTATTTATTCCTTTATTTTTGAGTTCCAGATCACGCGATACTATGAGTCGTGAACAAGTCGGTTTCCCCAACTTTTGTGCCACCCGCAGAAGAAAAACAGTTCCAGTTTCAAAAAGAAAAAAACTAAGTCTGGAAAATTATGGCTAGGCAGTTTTTAGACCATTTGTGGACTTTTTCAAAAAAAAATATTGCGGAGCAAAAAAAAAAGAGGAAAAAAAGTGATAAAAAAAGAAAAAAAAATTCAGAGTGTGCTCCTCCCTTGTTTACGTGCAGCGCCGTGATTTTGTTAGTGTTCTAGGCTCGCGTCTCTAGCACGGTCTAGCCTAGGACCAGCACAGTACCATCGTTGAGTGTTTATTCAACATTGCATCTCTGAATTGATTATTGCTAACTCTTTTTGCTACCATATCATAAGCCTTCCCAGCTCCACATACATCTACATCATGCGTTTGACATTACCTGGCAATCGCTCTGTCCAAGCTTTGAGAGTTTTGACTACAAAGGTTGCCGATCACCACCTGCTGCTGGGTAAGAACTAGTAAGAATTTGAGATTTGCTTGACGGATTTGTGACACCACGCCACCACCACTTTCTAGTAGTCTGTAGGAACATATTCTTGTGTGTTTCTATTGCTGCTAACCATGGCAGGATCACAAGCCGACGAGATTGACTGGGAGAACATGACGAACAAGGAGTTGCATGATAAATTTCAGCAAATGATGAGTGGCCAGGTGGGAGATGTGCTAAACAGATTTGAAGAGGTCATGGAGAAGATAGATTGCATGGAGAAGTCGCTCGAGACAAAGCTGGATAACAAGTTTAATGAATTGCTCATGCGTCTTCCCCAACCACCACCGGCTGCACCTGTCGCACCTCTGCAATGACAACAACAACGCCACCTTCCAAATCAGTTCGGACGAGCGAAGCGTGTTCCTCTTGAGGATGGCCAAACTTCTGGTGCTGCTGTACCCACTGTTGATGCTTCTTTGGCTCCTGCTGCTGCTGGTGCCGAGGAAGAGGACGATTACGCGGGCGATTATGACGATGAGGTTGATCAAAATCATAACTACGTGCAACCACCAGCACCAGGTCGTCCACATGCAAATAATCACAATGGTAGGCCTGCACCACCACCTCCGGTACGAGATCATGACCATCTTCCTAAATTAAAATTGAATATTCCACCATTCAAGGGTAGATATGTTCCTGATATATATCTTACTTGGGAGTTAGAAACTGAACAACGTTTTACATGTTTTCAATATCCCGAGGAACGACGTGTTGCTGCTGCTGTTTGTGCTTTCACTAGTTTTGCTTGTGTTTGGTGGTCTGAACATTGTAGATTATATCCTATTCCAGCTACTTGGGCTGCTTTGAAAACAGCTATGTGTACTCGTTGGGTTCCACCATATTATCAACATGAATTACTTCAAAAATTGCAGCATTTAAGACAAGGAAAAAATTATGTAGAAGAATATTATCAGGAATTACAAACTGGCATGATTAGATGTGGTATTGTTGAGGAGAATGAAGCTATGCTTGCACGTTTTATGGGTAGTTTAAATAAAGAGATTCAGAACATTTTAGAGTATAAGGAGTATAACAATATCACTCGTTTATTCCATCTTGCTTGCAAAGCTGAACATGAAGTGCAGGATCGATAGGCATTGGCCCGGACTAACTTTTCTGCAGTTCGAACTTCATCATGGACAGCGCGTGCATCCTCTACTTCCACACGTTTGGCTGCACCGGCACCTCCGTCAGCTGCCACCTCCAACCGTGATACAAGAAAGCAGGCACAACCACCACTATCTGCGAAGAGCACACCTTCCAGGCCTGCACAGAGCTCTTCTTCATCCATGACATCAACAGGGCAAACACATGATATTATTTGTCGCCGTTGCAAGGGTGGAGATCATTATGCTAGAGAATACCCATCTAAGCGTATGATGATTGCTACTGAGGATGGTGGGTACGAGTCCGCTAGTGACTATGATGAGGAGACTTTGGCTCTAATTACACGTGAAGAACATGGTGGAGATGATTCTGAACATGAGACACAATACATAGCTCCTGAAGACGCTGAAAGGTATGAATGTTTAATTGCTCAACGTGTTTGGAGTGTGCAGGTCACACAAGCTGAGCAAAATCAGAGGCATAATTTGTTCCACACAAAGGGAGTTGTGAAGGAATGTTCTGTTCGCGTCATCATAGATGGAGGGAGCTGCAACAACTTGGCTAGCATGGAGATGGTGGAGAAGCTATCTCTCACCACAAGACCACATCCACATCCTTACTACATCCAATGGTTCAACAACAGCAGCAAGGTTAAGGTAACACGTACTGTTCGTGTGCATTTTAGTATCGCTACATATGCTGATTATGTTGATTGTGATGTGGTACCCATGCAAGCATGTTCCTTATTACTTGGTAGACCATGGCAATTCGATAAAAACTCTGTACACCATGGTAGAAACAATCAGTATACTCTTGTTCATAAGGATAAACATATTACTTTGCTTCCTATGACTCCTGATTCTATTTCCAAAGATGATATTAATCGAGCTAATAAAGCAAAACAGGAGCAAAATAAGAGTGAAAATCAGATTGTGGCAAAAGAATTTGAGCAACAAATGAAGCCTAATAACAAACCATCATCTCATGTTGCTTCTGAAATTAAATTGAAAATTGGATGTTTACTTGCCACCAAATCTGATATTGATGATCTAGATTTCGGCAAATATGTTTGCTATGCTTTTGTGTGCAAAGAGGCATCATTTTCATTCGAGGACGTGCCTTCTTCTTTGCCTCCTGCTGTCACTAACATTTTGCAGGAGTTCGCTAACGTCTTTCCACAAGACGTGCCACTGGGATTGCCACCTATTCGAGAGATTGAGCATCAGATTGACTTAATTCCCGGTGCTTCGCTGCCAAACCGTGCGCCATACCGTACCAATCCAGAGGAGACGAAGGAGATTATGCGTCAAGTACAGGAGCTACTCGACAAAGGTTATATACGCGAATCTCTTAGTCCTTGTGCTGTTCCTATTATACTAGTGCCAAAAAAGTATGGTACGTCGCGTATGTGTGTTGATTGTAGAGGCATTAATAATATAACTATTCATTATCGTCATCCTATTCCTAGGCTAGATGATATGCTTGATGAATTAAGTGGCTCTACAATATTCTCCAAAGTTGATTTGCGTAGTGGATACCATCAAATTCGTATGAAATTGGGAGATGAATGGAAAACGGCAATTAAAACTAAGTTTGGTTTATATGAGTGGTTAGTCATGCCTTTTGGGTTAACTAATGCACCTAGTACTTTCATGAGATTAAAGAGTGAAGTTTTACGTGCTTTCATTGGACAATTTGTGGTTGTCTATTTTGATGGTATACTGATTTATAGCAAATCTTTGGAAGAGCATTTGGAACATTTACGTGCTATTTTTATTGCTCTACGTGATGCAGTTTTGTTTGGTAACCTTGGGAAGTGCACCTTTTGCACCGAACGAGTATCTTTTCTTGGCTATGTTGTTACTCCATAGGGAATTGAAGTTGATAAAGCCAAGATTGAAGCTATTGATAGTTGGCCGCAGCCCAAAACGGTCACACAAGTGTGGAGTTTCCTTGGCCTCGCTGGTTTCTATAGGCGTTTTGTGAGAGATTTCAGCACCATTGCTGCACCTCTTAACGAGCTTACAACGAAGGATGTGCCTTTTGTTTGGGGTACCGCATAGGAAGAAGCCTTCACGGTGTTGAAAGATAAGTTGACACATGCTCCTTTACTCCAACTTCCAGATTTTAATAAGACTTTTGAGCTTGAATGTGATGCTAGTGGAATTGGATTAGGAGGTGTGTTATTACAAGATGGCAAAACTGTTGCATACTTTTCTGAAAAATTGAGTGGGCCTAGTCTGAATTATTCTACTTATGATAAAGAATTATATGCTCTTGTTCGAACTTTAGAGACATGGCAACATTATTTATGGCCAAAAGAATTTGTTATACATTCTGATCATGAATCTTTGAAACATATTAAAATTCAAGCTAAACTGAATCGTAGACATGCTAAATGGGTTGAATTCATTGAGACTTTCCCTTTTGTCATTAAACACAAGAAGGGTAAAGAAAATGTTATTGTTGATGCATTGTCTCGTCGCTATACTATGCTTTCACAACTTGACTTCAAAATATTTGGCTTGGAGACCATCAAAGATCAATATGTGCATGATGCTGATTTTAAAGATGTTATGCAGAATTGTAAAGAAGGAAGAACATGGAACAAGTTTGTCGTTAATGATGGATTTGTGTTCCGTGCTAACAAGCTATGCATTCCAGCTAGCTCCGTTCGTCTTTTGTTGTTGCAGGAGGCGCATGGAGGAGGATTAATGGGACACTTTGGCATGAAGAAGACGGAGGACGTACTTGCTACACATTTCTTTTGGCCAAAGATGAGACGGGATGTTGAGCATTTTGTTGCTCGCTGCACTACATGTCAAAAAGCTAAGTCACGACTCAATCCTCATGGTTTATATATGCCTTTGTCTGTACCTAGTGTTCCTTGGGAGGATATATCTATGGACTTTGTTTTTGGTTTTCCTCGAACAAAGAAGGGGAGGGATAGCATATTTGTTGTCGTGGATAGATTCTCGAAAATGGCACACTTTATACCATGTCATAAAAGCGATGATGCTGTTAATGTTGCTGATTTGTTCTTTCGTGAAATTATTCGCTTGCATGGTGTGCCAAATACTATTGTTTCAGATCGTGATACTAAATTTCTTAGCCACTTTTGGAGATGTTTATGGGCTAAGTTGGGGACTAAACTGCTTTTTAGTACTACTTGTCACCCCCAAACTGATGGACAAACTGAAGTAGTCAATAGAACATTGTCTACTATGCTTAGGGCTGTTTTTAAGAATAACAAGAAAATGTGGGAAGAATGCTTGCCTCATATTGAATTTTCTTATAATCGTTCGCTGCATTCTACTACTAAGATGTGCCCTTTTGAAATTGTGTATGGTTTCCTACCACGTGCAACTATTAATTTGTTGCCTCTTCCATCTTCGGAGAATGTTAATTTTGATGCTAAGCAACGTGCTGAATTGGTCCTAAAAATGCATGAGTTAACTAAGGAGAACATTGAGCGTATGAATGCTAAATATAAACTTGCTGGAGATAAGGGTAGAAAACATGTTGTGTTTGCACCTGGAGATCTTGTTTGGTTACATTTGCGTAAGGATAGATTTCCTGATTTGCGAAAATCAAAGCTAATGCCGCGTGCTGATGGTCCTTTTAAGGTGTTAGAGAAAATAAATGATAATGCATATAAACTTGAGCTGCCTGCAGATTTTGGGGTTAGTCCCACTTTTAACATTGCAGATTTGAAGCCTTATTTGGGTGAGGAAGATGAGCTTCCGTCGAGGACGACTTCATTTCAAGAAGGGGAGGATGATGAGGACATCAATACCGTTGTTACACCCACAACCCCTGCTGCTATACATACGGGACCAATTACTAGAGCTCGCGCACGCTAATTGAATTACCAGGTACTTTCGTTTCTTGGTAACGATTCTAATTGTCATGAGAATATGATGCTGCCTAAATTGGATACATTTGTTTTTCTTACAAATGAAGGGCCTAGCTTGGACAAGAAAGATGAACCTTGGAGCAAGTTCAAGCATGGAGATGATGGCATGCGCAAGGGGAACAAGAACGGAGTTACAAGTGATGATTTCAGGACATTGAAGCCACCATAATGAGTGCATGAAGCCTTGGACAAAATATACAAGTTGCCACTTCATAAATTTCATCCAGAGGCTATTATAGGTGCTGCGTCACCTTATTATTGGGCCAGGCCCATGTAATTTCGATATACTTGAGTATAGGCTGTTTTTAGAGTCCGTATGTGTGGGGAAACAAGAGATAGGGTTGGTTTCGGACCCCGCATTCGAGGGACACGAAATTCCCCCCTCTTCCTCCATATATACAGCCCTTAGGGCACCGTTTAGACTTTGGGTTTTGTTTAGATTAAAAGTTCGCCATAACTGCAACTTCGCGTACTTCGTTTGTGTTCAACGACCAGCCCAAGACGTCACAGAACCCCACCTTGATCAATAAAGCTTTCATCTTATATTCGCAACATCCAGATTGCAAATCTTAGTTTCTTGCTTGTTCTTCATTTGCTTGCAGGAAATAGACCCTCATGGTCAAGTTGATTGTGCTCCGGCGAGGTCAATAACCTCTCGGAGTTGGTTTAGCGATTGCTAAGGCGCGACGTCCTCGCGCGTTCGTAGTTGGATCATCAAAGTCTACTCCACCAAAAACGATAGCCACCATGATGCGGAGCATCCCACGGTCATCCCCATGGACCTACCTACGTCTCCCACAACACCACTTGGACCAATGACAAGAGCTCGAGCAAAGGCTATCGAAGATAAGGTGAACTCGCTCCTCTCCGAACTACCACTTTCTACACATGCGACATGGCTACTACCTCAAGCGAAAAACTGTGTGATCAGGTACTTGGAGGAAGGCCACGGAGCAACTACATCCAACGAACAAGACGGCGAGGACACCAAGCATGAGGGACAAGAAGAAGAGCTGCAAGTGGAGCTACAGCCACCGGACGTCCGACACCTCCCAGCTAGCGGACGTCCGGCCTCCACCGGACGACCGACACCATCACGCCCAGCCAAATCTGCGGATGTCCGAAGCTACCGGACGACCGGCCATCTTTGGAAATCCGGTGCCACCTCAACCGAGCCGAATTAAGCGGAAGTCCGACGACTACCGGACGTCCGGACGCCCGCGAGCAACCGGACGACCGGTCCCCAGCGGACGTCCGGTACATGTCTGCGCACAGTTTTGGGCCTGAGGCCCATGTACCCCTTCACTTCGCCCCCATTTGCACTAAGACTATAAATAGACCTCCTCCACCTCCTAGTTAGGGTTAGCGAAGTGATAGCTCATTTGAGAGATAGAGCTTTGCTCATCCATCCGGATCTGCTCCTCCGAGAGAGACCGTGCCTCTACGGAGAAGATCCACTTGGATTCAAGACCCCTAACGGGAAGAACTCAAGACCTCCTCACGGAGAAGAACTTGCTACTTGTATCGCCCCTTGTTGATCGTGGATCGTGTTTCTCTTTGTGTTTCGAGGATCTAGCACATGTGTAATCGAATCTTATTGGTTTGAGTGATTCTCTCGTGTTTCCCCTCGTGATTTCCCCTCGCGTTCTTCGCGGGATCCGCCCCAATCGCGAAAGATCGGCCATCTAGGGTTCCACCCTACATCACACCATCTCATCGAAAGACGGGACACCTTTGCCTCTATCAGCACCGTTTAGACTTTGGGTTTTGTTTAGATTAAAAGTTTGCCATAGCTGCAACTTCGCGTACTTCGTTTGTGTTCAATGACCAGACAAAGGCGTCACAGAACCCCATCTTCATTAATAAAGCTTTCCTCTTATATTCGCAATATCCAGATTGCAATCTCAGTTTCTTGCTTGTTCTTCGTTTGCTTGCAGGAAATAGACCCTCGTGGTCAGGTTGATCGTGCTCCGGCGTGGTCAATAGCCTCTCGGAGTTGGTTTAGCGATTGCTAAGGCGCGATGTCCTCGCACGTTCGTAGTCGGATCGTCAAAGTCTACTCCACCAAAAACGATAGCCACCATCTCATCGAAAGACGGGACACCTTTGCCTCTATCACCCTCCTTTTGTCTTCTCCACAACCACCTTCTATTCCACCTATAGTGCTATGTCCATGGCTCACGCTCATGTATTGCGTGAAAGTTGAAAAGGTTTGAGAACGTCAAAAGTATGAAACAATTGCTTGGCTTGTCATCAGGGTTGTGCATGATTTGAGTATTTTGTGTGATGAAGATGGAGCATAGCCAGACTATATGATTTTGTAGGGATAAGCTTTCTTTGGCCATGTTATTTTGAGGAGACATAATTGCCTTGTTAGTATGCTTGAAGTATTATTGTTTTTATGTCAATATTAAACTTTTGTTTTGAATCTTATGGATCTGAACATTCATGGCACAATAACGAACATTACATGAATAAATATGTTAGGTAGCATTCCACATCAAATATTCTATTTTTATCATTTACCTACTCGAGGACGAGCAAGAATTAAGCTTGGGGGTGCTTGATACGTCTCCAACGTATCTATAATTTTTTATTGTTCCATGCTATTATATTATCTGTTTTGGATGTTTTATATGCATTAATATGCTATTTTATATTATTCTTGGGACTAACCTATTAACCTAGAGCCCAGTGCCAGTTTCTGTTTTTCCTTGTTTTTGAGTTTTGCAGAAAAGGAATACCAAATGGAGTCCAAACGGAATAAAACTTTCGCGATGATTTTTCTTGGACCAGAAGGAAACCAGGAGACTTGGAGATGAAGTCGGAGGAGCCACGAGGCGGCCACAAGGACGGAGGGCGCGCCCAGGGGGGTAGGGCACGCCCCCACCCTTGTGGGCCCCTCGTGCACCTCCTGACCTAATTCTTTCGCCTATATATACTCAAATATCCCCAAACCAACAGAGGCATCCACGAAAAGACTTTTCCACCACCGCAAGCTTCTGTACCCGTGAGATCCCATCTAGGGACCTTTTTCGGCACCCTGCCGGAGGGGGATTCGATCACGGAGGGCTTCTACATCAACACCATTGCCCTTCTGATGAAGCGTGAGTAGTTTACCACAGACCTACAGGTCCATACCTAGTAGATAGATGGCTTCTTCTTTCTCTTTGATTCTCAATACCATGTTCTCCTCGATGTTCTTGGAGATCTATTCGATGTATTACTTTTTTGCGGTGTGTTTGCCGAGATCCGATGACTTGTGGATTTATGATCAGATTATCTCTGAATATTATTTGAATCTTCTCTGAATTCTTTTATGCATGATTTGATATCTTTGTAATTCTCTTCGAATTATCAGTTTGGTTTGGCCAACTAGATTGGTTTTTATTGCAATGGGAGAAGTGCTTAGCTTTGGGTTCAATCTTGCGGTGTCCTTTCCCAGTGACAGTAGGGGCAGCAAGGCACATATTGTATTGTTGGCATCGAGGATAAAAAGATGGGGTTTTCATCATATTGCTTGAGTTAATTCCTCTACATCATGTCATCTTATTTAATGCATTACTCTGTTCTTTATGAACTTAATACTCTAGATGCATGCTGGATAGCAGTCGATGTGTGGAGTAATAGTAGTAGATGCAGAATCGTTTCGGTCTACTTGACACGGACGTGATGCCTATATTCATGATCATTGCTTTGATATCGTCATTACTTTGCGCTTTTCTATCAATTGCTCGACAGTAATTTGTTCACCCACCGTATTATTTTCTATCTTGAGAGAAGCCTCTAGTGAAACCTATGGCCCCGGGTCTATTTTCCATCATATAACTTTCTACTTTTCATCATACAAGTTTCCGATCTACTATTTTGCAATCTTTTACTTTCCGATCTATAAAACAAAATACCAAGATATTTACTTTATCATTTATCTATCTCTATCAGATCTCACTTTTGCAAATAACCGTGAAGGGATTGACAACCCCTTTATCACGTTGGGTGCAAGTTGTTTGATTGTTTGTGCAGGTATTCGGTGATTTGTGTGTTGTCTCCTACTGGATTGATACCTTGGTTCTCAAACTGAGGGAAATACTTATCTCTACTTTGCTGCATCACCCTTTCCTCTTCAAGGGAAAAACCAACGCAAGCTCAAGAAGTAGCAGACAGCGGGCCGTCGTCACCCTCGTGCGTCGCCCTGGTGCTGCATGCAGGGCCCTTGGCTCGGTTCTCGGCGAGTCCAGCCGAGCCTCCTCCCTTCGTGAGGGCCTGGGGTGTCCCCTGAGGGGATTCGGCGGCCAGGGGTGCGTACGCCGCCTCCCCGGCATGAGCCCCCGCTGCAGGGGGCGGGCGGCCATGAAGCCAGGCCACGTCTCTTCCACTGTATCGGCTGATAGAGGCGGGGGTGTCCCGATCTTTCGATGAGATGATAGCTATCGATTTGGTGGAGTCGACTTTGACGATCCGACTACAAACGTGCACGACGTTGCGCCTTAGCAATCGCTAAACCAATCTCCCGAGGTTACTGACGATGCTGAAAGCACGATCAGCCTGACCACGAAGGTCTATTCCTGCACGCAATCAAAGAACAAGCAAGAATATGATAATGCAATCTGAATATTGCGAATATAGATGAAGTATTGATAAAGGTGGGGATCCGAAAGCGGTCTTGGTCTGGTCGTTGGACACAAACGAAGTACATGAAGTTGCAATGGCTAACTTTTAACTAAACAAATCCCAAGGAAATAGCTACTAGATGGATCTACTTATATAGGAATAAGGGGTGGTGGCCAAGGAGGTGGGAGGACGTCCCAAGGCAGCCTAAAACTAACTCTAGGTCGTACAAGGCCAATGGGCCCAAGTGGAGGTGATGCAACACCTTTGGACTTGTAGTTTGACTCGGATTCTGCTACAACGTCAGATTGTTTCGATGACAACTCAACGCTCCGGATGAATTTGAAAGTGAAACCAATTGGGTTGGAAAGAGCACGAAATCTACTTTCCAACAAAAAAAGAATCACCCAATTCGGAGTCTGTATGAAATAGTTCTTGGCGTTTTGAGTCACGTATGTCTGTGCAGTCCGAATCTGAATCCAGAACGTGAGAGACTTGGACTCTATCTTCTCTTGGCCCAAAAGTGACGTGAGAGGACTTTTTGAACAGCACATAAACTTCTCTTTTTCCCTTATGTTCATATGTGGATTGTACAAATCTCCCATACACCTGCAATTAGACATGGCACAAAAGTTTGTGAAGTATTTTTGTCTTGGATGACATAAATAAATTATTGCATAGTTTGCATTAGAAATCACCTCACAAATATACATGTATGCAATATTTTTGGTCGTATCCAAGGTAGTCATGTCCTCATCATCCTCCCCTTCTTGAAAACAAAGCCGTCCTCGGCGTTGCTTAATCTGAAATGTGGCTAACAAAAGAGACAAGGTGTACATGTTGTATATGTATATGTCATCCATTTTTACTTCCCTTGATTTTTGCACATATGACACATGTATACATGAGTAACTTTCATAGTTCATAAAATGTAAATGCAAAATATTATCACAAGTATTAGAAGACATGAAAATATTGCAACTCAATTTGCACATATAAGTGAAGCTCTTATTCATATCAAATGATTGACAATGTTCATCATTAAACCATCCCAACATTGGTGAATAAACCTTACTTGCATCAAATTTACATGCTACAACATGCTTAAATAAGCAAACATGCAATAAGTCATTTGACACAAAATCATCACCAAGATTAGAGGTCATATCAAAATGATTAAACATTGTTTCTTTTGCATCAACAGTTAATTCATTGGGTGCACTCAAAATTGTTGATACTTCAACTCTTTGATCACATGACGCATTCATGACAGTAACACGATTCTCTAAAATAGCTGGTGTGCTCAAATCAATAGGTAACACAACACATGATGTATTCAAGTTAACTAGGCATGCATCATTCTCATGTGAAAGTTGAAAATCTGTACCTTTGTCATTACCTCTTATGATCAACTCAGATGATGTAGGCACTCTTGGAGGTGATGTGTCACATGATGGAGATGATGTAGTCCTCGCAACAATGGATGTGGTTGTCATAGTATGCCTAGTAGTTGAAGAAACATCTGTATCAACACTTGGAATGTGCATCGTGCGCTTGTTCTCCTTGTGGCCAACACGTCGTTTTATTTCCTGTTCAGCTTTGCAAGCAAGACGAAACAAGTCGTCCATAGGATAACACTCTTCATGAATTAGAATCTCTTGAATATCACGGTTTAATCCTCCCCAAAATCTATCCATAAAATCTTCTTCACTTTCTTCTAAAAATGAGTGCAATAATGTAGTTTGTAAATCATCATAGTCTTTTGTTACCGTGTCAGTGCCTTGTTTTAAATATTGTAATTTTTTAATCATGCCACGAGTATAATAAACATCAATGAATCTATCTCTCATGATAAGTTTTAAATCATCCCAAGTAGTAGGTATAAGATCAGGGTTTAACCGACAATATTCACTCCACCAAACTAAAGCAAAGCTACTAAAAGTACTAACCGCAGCTTGAAATTTTCCACGCTCATCAAAATTATGGGAAGCAAATATAGCATTTATTTCGTACTCCCATTCAATATATAAATCAGGCCTAAAACGAACAGTAAATGGTGGCATGGAAACTTTAACCTGATTATGTGCATTCTGATGTAATTGCTCCTCTTGTGGCGGTTGTTGTATTTTCTTAGGTGATGGCAAATCTCCCACGATCGATGAAGCCCAAGAACTAACAACTCCGGAACCTGCCATGATTAGTAGAAACAAAAAAAAAATCGAGAATAATGTTCCTATGAACTACTAGGATGTGGTGGTAAAGCACTCAGAGTAAAGCAAATATCAATATCTTACAAGTTCTTACCATGCAGCAGGTGGTGACGGGCAACCAGCGGTGTCAAATAACTCCGAAGATTGAGTAAAGTGATTGCCAGGTGAAGGTACGTATACACGGTGTCGAAATATGTGGAGCTGGGTTGGCTATATATGGTAGCAAAAGATTAGCAATAATCAATTCAGAGATGCAATGTTGAATAAACGCTCAACGACGGTACTGTGCTGGTCCTAGGCTAGACCGGACAAGAGACGCGAGCCTAGAACACTAATGAGGTCACGGTGTAGCACAACTAGTATCAATAAAGGATATGAAGTAGCTCTGGACAGCAAGATATAAGTGAAGATCACAATGGCAGTATAGATAATGATGAGAAACAACTACCAAGTAGCATATACCAACAATTCTCTCTCCAACTTTACTCTATAAAAGTTTGTGCCAATTTTATGATAATTTTTCTCAAGAACGGCACTGACTCAAGCTTTCAAATGCAAAAAGAATCACTCAATTCCGAGTTGATATGAGGAGTCAAAAAAATTCTAAAACTGGCCTGAAAAACTGGAACAAGCTGTGTTCGCGAACTTCGGAGGGCAAAAAGACCTATTTAGAAGCCGGTTTTGAGATGTCAAATATTGAACTAGCTTCTGTAACTATTTAGATGCGGCTCGTTGCTAGCTTTAATTTGAGTACTCACGGAGCCAAAACTGACTTCGTATGAAAAAGATATGCCTGTTTTACTGAACACTGCACAAAACAGATTCCAATCCGAATTCAGCTACGAGATTGAGTCTAGATAGATCCGAATTTTCTTTTTTTTTTCTTCTCTCTTTTTTTTTCTCACACTTTTTTTCTTTTTCTTTCTCTCTTTTTTTTCTCTGACTTTTTTTTAACTTTTTTCTCTCTCTTTTTTCTCTCTTCCTCTTTCCAAAACAAACTAGATAAGATGTAGATTGGATCAAGCACAGATGTGAACGACCTCAACTATGATTATGACAATGAACAGTGGGTAGCACGATATGGAAATTGATGGATGGGATGGTGGACAGCGGAAGGAATAACGATGCAGCGGCGGCGTGACTAATGTGAACAGAACTCGAAACTCTAAACGAACTAGACACTAAGACCAGCAACTGAACACGACGATGCAACCGATAATTCAATAATGCAAACAATGAAAAGAAAATTGCAAAGGCTCAGACTGGCTTGGACAAAGAATGAATAGATCTAACTTTTTTTTTGTGGCTTTTTCTTGAACAATAGTTAAGAAAATAAATCTAATCTAGGGAAAACTGGAAATTCTCACCGAGCAACCTGAAAACTGATACTACTTGATAGAAGCGGGGGTGTCACGATCTTTCGATGAGATGATAGATATCGATTTGGTGGAGTCGGCTTTGATGATCCGACTACAAACGTGCACGACGTTGCGCCTTAGCAATCGCTAAACCAATCTCCCGAGGTTACTGACGATGCTGAAAGCACGATCAGCCTGACCACGAAGGTCTATTCCTGCACGCAATCGAAGAACAAGCAAGAATATGATAATGCAATCTGAATATTGTGTATATAGATGAAGTATTGATAAAGGTGGGGATCCGAAAGCGGTCTTGGTCTGGTCGCTGGACACAAACGAAGTACACGAAGTTGCAATGGCTAACTTTTAACTAAACAAATCCCAAGGAAATAGCTACTAGATGGATCTACTTATATAGGAGTAAGGGGTGGCGGCCAAGGAGGTGGGAGGACGTCCCAAGGCAGCCTAAAACTAACCCTAAGTCGTACAAGGCCAATGGGCCCAAGTGGAGGTGATGCAACACCTTTGGACTTGTAGTTTGACTCGAATTCTGCTACAGCGTCAGATTGTTTCGATGACAACTCAACGCTCCGGATGAATTTGAAGGTGAAACCAATTGTGTTGGAAATAGCACGAAATCTACTTTCCAACAAAAAAAGAATCACCCAATTCGGAGTCCGTATGAAATAGTTCTTGGCGTATTGAGTCAGGTATGTCTGTGCAGTCCGAATCTGAATCCAGAACATGAGAGACTTGGACTCTATCTTCTCTTGGCCCAAAAGTGACGTGAGAGGACTTTTTGAACAGCACATAAACTTCTCTTTTTCCCTTATGTTCATATGTGGATTGTACAAATCTCCCATACACCTGCAATTAGACATGGCACAAAAGTTTGTGAAGTATTTTTGTCTTGGATGACATAAATAAATTATTGCATAGTTTGCATTAGAAATCACCTCACAAATATACATGTATGCAATATTTTTGGTCGTATCCAAGGTAGTCATGTCCTCATCATCGGCGGTCCGAGGAGACGCTGCCTGGGGCCATGCATCGTCATTGTTGTCGTCCCCAAAGGCGTGAAGGGACCAGCAGCGGTCGGCCGGCAGCACCCAGCTGGCGTTGCATTCCTCCTCCGTTTCTTTCGAATCCTCGTCATTATCGCCTTTGCCGGACGACAGCACCACTGTGGGGGTGGGGGCGTGTGGGACGACGTGGCCGCCCGGCGCGAGCCCCAATTCGTCGAAGGTGGGCATCTCTGCGCCCAGCTCCGCCTTGTCCTCGTCCCTGTATAGCAGGGACGCGGCCTCTGGAGGGTCCTTAGGGAGGAAGCCGAGCAGGGCCCCCAAGGCCCCGTCTAGTTCTGTCGGATTCAGGGCTCCGCAGACCCAAGAAAGGTTCGAACACTGGGGCGTGTGCGAAGAACTCAACCTCTCCGGCCAACCAATTCGTCGCCCCCACGGCCGAGCTCGATGAACAGGAAAGGAAATGGACACGGCAGTTTACCCAGGTTCGGGCCACCTTGCGGTGTAATACCCTACTCCTGCTTTGGGGTGGATTAGCCTCGCGAGGGGCTGGGGATGAACTTGTACAGACGAAGAACAACCTTAGGAGGCTTGTTCTTGTGTATGTGGAAGCTAGTAAGGGTTTGGATCGGATTCGCCCGGGGATCCTTTCTACGGTGGTGGCTAAGCTATATTTATAGTGGCCTTGGTCCTCTTCCTCCAAGTGAAGGCGGGAAGGGATCCTACAGTGGCCAATTTCGAAGGAGGACAAGTAGTACATCCTATCCTGACGAAAGGTGGTCTTCGCTTGCAAGCTTCTGGTCGTGGCGCCATGGTGGGCTCGTCGATGACATCCGTCCTGCCGTCCTGGCGGTCTTGGCCTTGTTGCACGGGAATGGAAACCTTTGGCTGATTCCTCGGGACCCCGCGCCTGCGCTTGCCTCCTTAGCACCAAAGAGGAAACCTGCTGCACTGCGCCCGCTGGCGCCCGCCTGGCCTTGGTCATCATGGCTTGCGTCACCTCAACCTCATGAAGTGGGTACTCGCATAGGAATCTCCGCTCCTCATGAGCCGGCCCGAGGGGGCTGCTCCCTCTGGAGGTCTTGGCGTTATCCGTCTCGCGAGGCTTGGCCCCTCTCGAGGGCCTTGTCTTGCTGGTGCTGAAGATGGGCCGTACCAGGCCGTCGATGGAGCCACGCCGTGGGCCGCAGGCAGGCAAGTCTAGGAACCTCGGTTCCCAGAACGCCGACAGTAGCCCCGGGGCCCAAGGCGCGCTTGGACTTGGCTTCGAGTCGAAGCCAAAGGGCAAGGGCGAAGCGCCGCGGGCCCCAATCGCCTACGGACCAGGTCGACGCGTGGCGCTTGATGGGACGTGGGCGTCTCCACTTCCCCACGCTGCCTCGACAACTGCCCGACTTGATGACTGCCTGTTGCAACCGTGCCCCAGCCATCATTGCCCGTCGCGCTTGTCTTGTGCTCCTCTTCTTCCTTGCGAGCTTGTGCCTCCTTCTCCGAATGCTGTACCAGCACTAATCCACTTCCGCCGTCATGGCTCCAAGGTCGAAGAAAGGAGGGAAAGCCCGCGCTCCCGCGGAGCCCTCGCCGGGGTTAGAACCCACGTTGGACCGGTCCACGGTGATCAACCAGGAGGGGCTGGACAAGGTCCGGCAGGCCTTCGCCACCGATTCCAACGAGTGGAAGGCCATGACGGTCTGGCCTGCCTCCCAGGCCTTGGTCGACATGGAGGCCACCGAGATCCCCATTCATCTTCACGCCCTTCTGGCAGGCTTGGTACCCCCTTTCTCCGATTTCTTCAACGCCGTGCTCTCGCATTATCAGATCCAAGCGCTGCATCTGGACCCCGGATACATCGTCCTCCTTGCCGCTTTTGCCTTCCTGTGCGAGGCCCTCGTGGGCGTTGCCCCGTCCGTGGCCCTGTTCCGCCATTTCTTCTCACTCCACCTGGTCGACGGCAAACAACGCTCGGGGTGCCTGGCGTTCCAGGCGGTGCCGGCGACAGCCGGCTCCGGCATTGACTTCACGCTCCGCCCGGATGTAAAGGGATTCCGGAAGCAGTGGGTGTACATGGACGCCACCGTGCGCAGCTCCCTGCTCCTGCTCCCGCGGGCGCCGGCGGAGCCGAGCTCCGGCTGGGGACATGTGAAGCTCGTCGACCGGTGGCTCGCGTGCATCTGGTCCAGGCTGGCCAAGCTAAAGGCGGCAGGGGTGACGGTGTCGATGGTGGTGAGGGAGTTTGTCCGGCGGCGCATCGCCCCGCTCCAATGCCATTCTCGCCCAATATGGGCCTTCACTGGCCCCAACGACCCCTTGAGGCTTCAGGTGCCCTCGCTCCCTTCCAAGACGCTGCGTACGGTGCTCCAGCTCCTGACGGGTGACCCAGCGCCTGCCGCGCTCCCGGCCGAGGGGTGCCTCTTGTACAGCTGCTCGAACGGGGAGGCCTTCGTAGAGAAGATGCCCCATTTCGACGAGTGGGGGCTGCGCCCTAAGGGTCTCGAGGGGCCCCATGAGAACCCCGTCTTGGTGGCTCCCGTGCCTGTCGATCCTGTGGTGCACGCCCCAGAGGTGGTCGCAGGAGGGCAAGCACCGTCGAGCGCTCCTGAGGCGGCTGCTGGAGGGCAGGCGCCACCAAGTGCTCCTGAGGTGGCTGCTGGAGGGCAGGCACCACCAAGTGCTCCTGAGACCGCTACTGGAGGGCAGGTGCCACCAAGTGCTCATGAGGCCGCTGCTGGAGGGCAGGCGCCACCAAGTGCTCCTGAAGTGGCCGCTGGAGAGCAGGCGCCACCCAGTGCTCCTGAAGCAGCTGCTAGAGGGCAGGCGCCACCAAGTGCTCCTGAAGTGGCCGCTGGAGAGCAGGCGCCACCCAGTGCTCCTGAGGCAGCTGCTAGAGGGCAGGCGCCACCAAGTGCTCCTAAAGTGGCCGCTGGAGAGCAGGCGCCACCCAGTGCTCCTTTGGTGACAGTCCACACCCCAACATTTACATGCAATAAATATGTTAGGTAGCATTCCACATCAAATATTCTATTTTTATCATTTACCTACTCGAGGACTGCAAGAATTAAGCTTGGGGTGCTTGATACGTCTCCAACGTATCTATAATTTTTTATTGTTCCATGCTATTATATTATCTGTTTTGGATGTTTTATATGATTAATATGCTTTTATATTATTCTTGGGACTAACCTATTAACCTAGAGCCCGTGCCAGTTCTGTTTTTTCCTTGTTTTTGAGTTTTGCAAAAGATACCAATGATTCCAAACGGAATAAAACTTTCGCGATGATTTTCTTCGGACCAGAAGAAACCAGGAGACTTGGAGATGAATCGGAGGAGCCACGAGGCGCCACAAGTGACGAGCGCCGCCAGGGGGTGTAGGGCACGCCCCCACCCTTGTGGGCCCCTCGTGCACCTCCTGACCAATTCTTTTCGCCTATATATACTCAAATATCCCCAAACCAACATGAGGGCATCCACGAAAGACTTTTCCACCACCGCAAGCTTCTGTACCGTGAGATCCCATCTAGTGGACCTTTTTCGGCACCCTCCGAGGGGGATTCGATCACGTGAGGGCTTCTACATCAAACCATTGCCCTTCCTGATGAAGCGTGAGTAGTTTACCACAGACCTACAGGTCCATACCTAGTAGATAGATGGCTTCTTTCTTTCTTTTATTCTCATATCCATGTTCTCCCTCCGATGTTCTTGGAGATCTATTCGATGTTATACTTTTTTGCGGTGTGTTTGCCGAGATTCCGATGACTGTGGATTTATTTCAGATTATCTCTGAATATTATTTGAATCTTCTCTGAATTCTTTTATGCATTATTTGATATCTTGTAATTCTCTTCGAATTATCAGTTTGGTTTTGGCCAACTAGATTGGTTTTTAATGTCAATGGAGAAGTGCTTAGCTTTGGTGTTCAATCTTGCGGTGTCCTTTCCCAGTGACAGTAGGGCAGCAAGCACATATTGTATTGTTGGCATCGAGGATAAAAAGATGGGGTTTTCATCATTTGCTTAGTTAATTCCTCTACATCATGTCATCTTATTTATGCATTATCTGTTCTTATGAACTTAATACTCTAGATGCATGCTGGATAGCATCGTGTGTTGGAGTAATATTAGTAGATGCAGAATCGTTTCGGTCTACTTGACACGGACGTGATGCCTATTCATGATCATTGCTTTGATATCGTCAATTACTTTGCGCTTTTCTATCAATTGCTCGACAGTAATTTGTTCACCCACCGTATTATTTTCTATCTTGAGAGAAGCCCTCTAGTAAACCTATGGCCCCGGGTCTATTTTCCATCATATAACTTTCTACTTTTCATCATACAAGTTTCCGATCTACTATTTTGCAATCTTTACTTTCCATCTATAAAACAAAATACCAATATTTTACTTTATCATTTATCTATCTCTATCAGATCTCACTTTTGCAAATAACCGTGAAGGGATTGACAACCCCTTTATCACGTTGGGCAAGTTGTTTGATTGTGTTGTGCGTAATTCGGTGATTTGTGTGTTGTCTCCTACTGGATTGTACCTGGTTCTCAAACTGAGGGAAATACTTATCTCTACTTTGCTGCATCACCCTTTCCTCTTCAAGGGAAAAAAACCAACGCAAGCTCAGAGTAGCAAGCACGGGCCGTCGTCACCCTCCGTGCGTCGCCCTGGGTGCGCATGCAGGGCCCTTGGCTCGGTTCTCGGCGAGTCCACAGCGAGCCTCCTCCCTTCGGGGGGCCTGTGTGTCCCCTGAGGGGATTCGGCGGCCCAGGGGTGCGTACGCCGCCTCCCCGCATGAGCCCCCGCTGCAGGGGGCGGGCGGCCATGAAGCCAGGCCACGTCTCTTCCACTGTAATCGGCTGAGATAGGCGGGGGTGTCCCGATCTTTCGATGAGATGATAGCTATCGATTTGGTGGAGTCGACTTTGACGATCCGACTCAAAACGTGCACGACGTTGCGCCTTAGCAATCGCTAACCAATCTCCCAGGTTACTGACGATGCTGAAGCACGATCAGCCTGACCACGAAGGTCTATTCCTGCACGCAATCAAAGAACAAGCAAGAATATGATAATGCAATCTGAATATTGCGAATATAGATGAAGTATTGTAAAGGTGGGGATCCGAAAGCGGTCTTGGTCTGGTCGTTGGACCCAAACGAAGTACATGATTTGCAATGGCTAACTTTTAACTAAACAATCCCAAGGAAATAGCTACTGATGGATCTACTTATAGGAATAAGGGTGGTGGCCAAGGAGGTGGGGAGACGTCCCAAGCACGCCTAAAACTAACTCTAGGTCGTACAAGGCCAATGGCCCCAGTGGAGGTGATGCAACACCTTTGGACTTGTAGTTTGACTCGGATTCTGCTACAACGTCAGATGTTTTTCGATGACAACTCAACGCTCCGGATGATTTGAAAGTGAAACCAATTGGGTTGGAAAGAGCACGAAATCTACTTTCCAACAAAAGAATCACCCAATTCGGAGTCGGTATGAAATAGTTCTTGGCGTTGAGTCCGTATGTCTGTGCAGTCCAATCTAATCCAGAACGTGAGAGACTTGGACTCTATCTTCTCTTGGCCCAAAAGTGACGTGAGAGGACTTTTTGAACAGCACATAAACTTCTCTTTTCCCTTAGTTCATATGTGGATTGTACAAATCTCCCATACACCTGCAATTAGACATGGCACAAAAGTTGGTGAAGTATTTTTGTCTTGGATGACATAAATAAATTATTGCATAGTTTGCATTAGAAATCACCTCACAAATATACATGTATGCAATTTTTTGGTCGTATCCAAGGTAGTCATGTCCTCATCATCCTCCCCTTCTTGAAAACAAAGCCGTCCTCGGCGTTGCTTAATCTGAAATGTGGCTAACAAAAGAGACAAGGTGTACATGTTGTATATGTATATGTCATCATTTTTACTTCCCTTGATTTTTGCACATATGACACATGTATACATGAGTAACTTTCATAGTTCATAAAATGTAATGCAAAATATTATCACAAGTATTAAGACATGAAAATATTGCAACTCAATTTGCACATTAAGTTAAGCTCTTATTCATATCAAATGATTGACAATGTCATCATTAAACCATCCCAACATTGGTGAATACCTTACTTGCATCAATTTACATGCTACAACATGCTTAATAAGCAAACATGCAATAAGTCATTTGACACAAAATCATCACCAAGATTAGAGGTCATATCAAAATGATTAAACATTGTTTCTTTTGCATCAACAGTTAATTCATTGGGTGCACTCAAATTGTTGATACTTCAACTCTTTATCACATGACGCATTCATGACAGTACACACACGATTCTCTAAATAGCTGGTGTGCTCAAATCATAGTAACACAACACATATGTTATTCAAGTTAACTAGCATGCATCATTCTCATGTGAAAGTTGAAAATCTGTACCTTTGTCATTACCTCTTATGATCAACTCAGATGATGTAGGCACTCTTGGAGGTATGTGTCACATGATGGAGATGATGTAGTCCTCGCAACATGGTGTGGTTGCATAGTATGCCTAGTAGTTGAAGAAACATCTGTATCAACACTTGGAATGTGCATCGTGCGCTTGTTCTCCTTGTGGCCAACACGTCGTTTTATTTCCTGTTCAGCTTTGCAAGCAAGACGAAACAAGTCGTCCATAGGATAACACTCTTCATGAATTAAATCTCTTGAATCACGGTTTAATCCTCCCCAAAATCTATCCATAAAATCTTCTTCACTTTCTTCTAAAAATGAGTGCAATAATGTAGTTTGTAAACATCATGTTCTTTTGTTACCGTGTCAGTGCCTTGTTTTAAATATTGTAATTTTTAATCATGCCACGAGTATAATAAACATCAATGAATCTATCTCTCATGATAAGTTTTAAATCATCCCAAGTAGTAGGTATAAGATCAGGGTTTAACCGACAATATTCACTCCACCAAACTAAAGCAAAGCTACTAAAAGTACTAACCGCAGCTTGAAATTTTCCACGCTCATCAAAATTATGGGAAGCAATATAGCATTTATTTCGTACTCCCATTCAATATATAAATCAGGCCTAAAACGCACGTAAATGGTGCATGGAAACTTTAACCTGATTATGTGCATTCTGATGTAATTGCTCCTCTTGTGCGGTTGTTGTATTTTCTTAGGTGATGGCAATCTCCCCACGATCGATGGCCCAAGACTAACAACTCCGGAACCTGCCATGATTAGTAGAAACAAAAAAAAATCGAGAATAATGTTCCTATAACTACTAGGATGGGGTGGTAAAGCACTCAGAGTAAGCAAAATACAATATCTTACAAGTTCTTACCATGCAGCAGGTGGTGACGGGCAACCAGCGGTGTCAAATAACTCCGAAGATTGAGTAAAGTGATTGCCAGGTGAAGGTACGTATACACGGTGTCGAAATATGTGGAGCTGGGTTGGCTATATATGGTAGCAAAAGATTAGCAATAATCAATTCAGAGATGCAATGTTGAATAAACGCTCAACGACGGTACTGTGCTGGTCCTAGGCTAGACCGGACAAGAGACGCGAGCCTAGACCACTAATGAGGTCACGGTGTAGCACAACTAGTATCAATAAAGGATATGAAGTAGCTCTGGACAGCAAGATATAGTGAAGATCACAATGGCAGTATAGATAATGATGAGAAACAACTACCAAGTAGCATATACCAACAATTCTCTCTCCAACTTACTCTATAAAAGTTTGTGCCAATTTTATGATAATTTTTCTCAAGAACGGCACTGACTCAAGCTTTCAAATGCAAAAAGAATCACTCAATTCGAGTTGATATGAGGAGTCAAAAAAATTCTAAAACTGGCCTGAAAAACTGGAACAAGCTGTGTCCGCGAACTTCGGAGGGCAAAAAGACCTATTAGAAGCCGGTTTTGAGATGTCAATATTGAACTATTCTTCGTAAACTATTTAGATGCGGCTCGTTGCTAGCTTTAATTTGAGTACTCACGGAGCCAAAACTGACTTCGTATGAAAGATATGCCTGTTTTACTGAACACTGCACAAAACAGATTCCAATCCGAATTCAGCTACGAGATTGAGTCTAGATGATCCGAATTTCTTTTTTTTTTTTTCTTCTCTCTTTTTTTTTCTCACACTTTTTTTTTCTTTTTCTTTCTCTCTCTTTTTTTTTCTCTGACTTTTTTAACTTTTTTCTCTCTCTTTTCTCTCTTCCTCTTTCCAAAACAAACTAGATAAGATGTAGATTGGATCAGCACAGATGTGAACGACCTCAACTATGATTATGACAATGAACAGTGGGTAGCACGATATGGAAATTGAGGGATGGGATGGTGGACAGCGAAGGAATAACGATGCAGCGGCGCGTGACTAAGTGAACAGAACTCGAAACTCTAAACGAACTAGACACTAAGACCAGCAACTGAACACGACGATGCAACCGATAATTCAATAATGCAAACAATGAAAAGAAAATTGCAAAGGCTCAGACTGGCTTGGACAAAGAATGAATAGATCTAACTTTTTTTTTGTGGCTTTTTCTTGAACAATAGTTAAGAAAATAAATCTAATCTAGGGAAAACTGGAAATTCTCACCGAGCAACCTGAAAACTGATACTACTTGATAGAAGCGGGGGTGTCACGATCTTTCGATGAGATGATAGATATCGATTTGGTGAGTCGGCTTTGATGATCCGACTACAAACTGCACGACGTTGCGCCTTAGCAATCGCTAAACCAATCTCCCGAGTTACTGACGATGCTGAAAGCACGATCAGCCTGACCACGAAGGTCTATTCCTCTGCACCAATCGAAGAACAGCAAGAATATGATAATCATCAATCTGAATATGTGTAATAGATGAAGTTTGATAAAGGTGGGGATCCGAAAGCGTCTTGGTCTGGTCGCTGGACACAAACGAAGTACACGAAGTTGCAATGGCTAACTTTTAACTAAACAAATCCCAAGGAAATAGCTACTAGATGGATCACTTATATAGGAGTAAGGGGTGGCGGCCAAGGAGGTGGGAGGACGTCCCAAGGCACCTAAAACTACCCTGTCGTACAAGGCCAATGGGCCCAAGTGGAGGTGATGCAAACCTTTGGACTTGTAGTTTGACTCGAATTCTGCTACAGCGTCAGATTGTTTCGATGACAACTCAACGCTCCGATGAATTTGAAGGTGAAACCAATTGTGTTGGAAATAGCACGAAATCTCTTTCCAACAAAAAAAAATCACCCAATTCGGAGTCCGTATGAAATAGTTCTTGGCGTTTGAGTCAGGTATGTCTGTGCAGTCCGAATCTGAATCCAAACATGAGAGACTTGGACTCTATCTTCTCTTGGCCCAAAAGTGACGTGAGAGGACTTTTTGAAAGCACATAAACTTCTCTTTTTCCCTTATGTTCATATGTGGATTGTACAAATCTCCCATACACCCTGCAATTAGACATGGCACAAAAGTTTGTGAAGTATTTTTGTCTTGGATGACATAAATAAATTATTGCATAGTTTGCATTAGAAATCACCTCACAAATATACATGTATGCAATATTTTTGGTCATCCAAGGTAGTCATGTCCTCATCATCGGCGGTCCGAGGAGACGCTGCCTGGGGCCATGCATCGTCATTGTTGTCGTCCCCAAAGGCGTGAAGGGACCAGCAGCGGTCGGCCGGCAGCACCCAGCTGGCGTTGCATTCCTCCTCCGTTTCTTTCGAATCCTCGTCATTATCGCCTTTGCCGACGACAGCACCACTGTGGGGGGTGGGGGCGTGTGGGACGACGTGGCCGCCCGGCGCGAGCCCCAATTCGTCGAAGGTGGGCATCTCTGCGCCCAGCTCCGCCTTGTCCTCGTCCCTATAGCAGGGACGCGGCCTCTGGAGGGTCCTTAGGGAGGAAGCCGAGCAGGGCCCCCAAGGCCCCGTCTAGTTCTGTCGATTCAGGGCTCCGCAACCCAAGAAGGTTCGAACACTGGGGCGTGTGCGAAGAACTCAACCTCTCCGGCCAACCAATTCGTCGCCCCCACGGCCGAGCTCGATGAACAGGAAAGGAAATGGACACGGCAGTTTACCCAGGTTCGGGCCACCTTGCGGTGTATACCCTACTCCTGCTTTGGGGTGGATTAGCCTCGCGGGGGCTGGGGATGAACTTGTACAGACGAAGAACAACCTTAGGAGGCTTGTTCTTGTGTATGTGGAAGCTAGTAAGGGTTTGGATCGGATTCGCGCGGGATCCTTTCTACGGTGGTGGCTAAGCTATATTTATAGTGGCCTTGGTCCTCTTCCTCCAAGTGAAGGCGGGAAGGGATCCTACAGTGGCCAATTTCGAAGGAGGACAAGTAGTACATCCTATCCTGACGAAAGGTGGTCTTCGCTTGCAAGCTTCTGGTCTGGGCGCCATGGTGGGCTCGTCGATGACATCCGTCCTGCCGTCCTGGCGGTCTTGGCCTTGTTGCACGGAATGGAAACCTTTGGCTGATTCCTCGGGACCCCGCGCCTGCGCTTGCCTCCTTAGCACCAAAGAGGAAACCTGCTGCACTGCGCCCGCTGGCGCCCGCCTGCCTTGGTCATCATGGCTTGCGTCACCTCAACCTCATGAAGTGGGTACTCGCATAGGAATCTCCCTCCTCATGAGCCGGCCCGAGGGGGCTGCTCCCTCTGGAGGTCTTGGCGTTATCCGTCTCGCGAGGCTTGGCCCCTCTCGAGGGCCTTGTCTTGCTGGTGCTGAAGATGGGCCGTACCAGGCCGTCGATGGAGCCACGCCGTGGGCCGCAGGCAGGCAAGTCTAGGAACCTCGTTCCCAGAACGCCGACAGTAGCCCCGGGGCCCAAGCGCGCTTGGACTTGGCTTCGAGTCGAACCAAAGGGCAAGGGCGAAGCGCCGCGGGCCCCAATCGCCTACGGACCGGTCGACGCGTGGCGCTTGATGGGACGTGGGCGTCTCCACTCCCCACGCTGCCTCGACAACTGCCCGACTTATGACTGCCTGTTGCAACCGTGCCCCAGCCATCATTGCCCGTCGCGCTTGTCTTGTCTCCTCTTCTTCCTTGCGAGCTTGTGCCTCCTTCTCCGAATGCTGTACCAGCACTAATCCACTTCCCGCCGTCATGGCTCCAAGGTCGAAGAAAGGAGGGAAAGCCCGCGCTCCCCGGAGCCCTCGCCGGGGTTAGAACCCACGTTGGACCGGTCCACGGTGATCAACCAAGGGGCGGGACAAGGTCCGGCAGGCCTTCGCCACCGATTCCAACGAGTGGAAGGCCATGACGGTCTGGCCTGCCTCCCAGGCCTTGGTCGACATGGAGGCCACCGAGATCCCCATTCATCTTCACGCCCTTCTGGCAGGCTTGGTACCCCCTTTCTCCGATTTCTTCAACCCGTGCTCTCGCATTATCAATCCAAGCGCTGCATCTGACCCCGGATACATCGTCCTCCTTGCCGCTTTTGCCTTCCTGTGCAGGCCCTCGTGGGCGTTGCCCCGTCCGTGGCCCTGTTCCGCCATTTCTTCTCACTCCACCTGGTCGACGGCAAACAACGCTCGGGGTGCCTGGCGTTCCAGGCGGTGCCGCGACAGCCGGCTCCGGCATTGACTTCACAGCTCCGCCCGGATGTAAAGGGATTCCGGAAGCAGTGGGTGTACATGGACGCCACCGTGCGCAGCTCCCTCTCCTCTCCCCGCCCCGCAGCCGAGCTCCGGCTGACATGTGAACTCGTCGACCGGTGGCTCGCGTGCATCTGGTCCAGGCTGGCCAAGCTAAAGGCGGCAGGGGTGACGGTGTCGATGGTGTGGAGGGAGTTTGTCCGGCGGCGCATCGCCCCGCTCCATGCCATTCTCGCCCAATATGGGCCTTCACTGGCCCCAACGACCCCTTGAGCTTCAGGGGCCCTCGCTCCCTTCCAAGACGCTGCGTACGGTGCTCCAGCTCCTGACGGGTGACCCAGCGCCTGCCCGTCCCCGGCCGAGGGGTGCCTCTTGTACAGCTGCTCGTCAACGGGGAGGCCTTCGTAGAGAAGATGCCCCATTTCGACGAGTGGGGGCTGCGCCCTAAGGGTCTCGAGGGGCCCCATGAGAACCCCGTCTTGGTGGCTCCCGTGCCTGTCGATCCTGTGGTGCACGCCCCAGAGGTGGTCGCAGGAGGGCAAGCACCGTCGAGCCTCCTAGGGCTCTCTGGAGGGCAGGCGCCACCAAGTGCTCCTGAGGTGGCTGCTGGAGGGCAGCACCACCAAGTGCTCCTGAGACCGCTACTACTGGAGGGCAGGTGCCACCAAGTGCTCAGAGGGCCGCTGCTGGAGGGCAGGCGCCACCAATTGCTCCTGAAGTGCCGCTGGAGAGCAGGCGCCACCCAGTGCTCCTGAAGCAGTCTGCTAGAGGGCAGGGCCACCAAGTGCTCCTGAAGTGGCCGCTGGAGAGCAGGCGCCACCCAGTGCTCCTGGCAGCTGCTAGAGGGCAGCGCCACCAAGTGCTCCTAAAGTGGCCGCTGGAGAGCAGGCGCCACCCAGTGCTCCTTTGGTGACAGTCCACACCCCCACAGGCAGAACGGGGGGAACCCTGCCCCTGGATGCGACTGCCGCCCCCGCCGTGAGGGGCAACGTACCAGCCTTCGGCATACCCCTTCCGAATCTCGGGGTACTCCGCAAGAGGTAGGGGCTCGAGAGCTGCTGTGGCGGTGCCCCACGGGCCCTGAAACAGAGGAAGTGGATAGCTGTGGATGAGTAAGTACCTTGTTCTCCTGGATTTTCGCGTGTCGCGTTCTTTTCTGACTTTTGCTCCTCAGGATCCCTTCGGTCACGGCGGTGAGGTCGCCCAGGGTGCGAGCTCCGGAGGCTTCTGGTTCGCCCGCGACTCCAGACCTCCCGGGTCGAGCAACCGCGCGGGACGTGGTGCCGGTCCGCGAGTCGGAGCCGCTGCTGGAGGGCCACGAGCCTGCTCTCCCGGCGTCCTTCCTCCAGGGCCACTTCTGTGGTATAGGGGGCGTGCCGAGGGCTCCTCCATTGGTTCTTTCCGGTGGTTGGGGACCCCGCGTCGGCTTCATCTTCGAGGCGCGGGGCCAGGCCTGCAGCACCTCTGCCGGGGTCCGGGGAGCGGCCGAAGGAGCTCCGGCCACCAGCCCCCTGTCGGAGATGGGTGAGTCGTCCTGCGCCTCTTCGATCGTCCAGGGCGGGAAGAAGGGCTCGGCCGCACGCTGGAGCTCACTCGCGAACCAGCCCATCCGTAATGACCTTCTTCGGGAAGCGACGAGTGTGCTGGTCGGCTTTGGGGGGAACTTGCCGATGTTGACGCACGCCTCGAGGCGGGGCCTCCGCCTGGCGCGCGAGTGGCATCAACTGAAGGTCGCCATTAACCTCGGGCACCTGCAGCATGAGCGCGCCAGCATGGAGGCCGAGGAGTCCCTTGCAGCTTCTCATGAGGCTTGCGCCCGTGCTTTGGAGGAGGCCAGGGCCTCGGACCATCGCCGCAAGGCGGCCGAGGAGCGCGAGAGGGAGCTCCGAGCCGAATGCCGCCCTTGAGCGGCAAGTCCAGGCGCACAGGGCTGCCCTGGCTGCGCCGCCAAGCGGGGCCCCTACAGACGAGAAGGGGGTCCAGCGGCGCGAGGATGCGCTGGCGCTTGAGGCCTTGGAGCACAGCCGGAGCTCGGCGAGGGAGTGGAGGGAAGAGCCACGTGGAGATCACTGCAGCGCCAGCCTCAGCTGACGCGTGGAGACTAGGCACTGAGCGCTCTTGCTTCAGGAGGCTAGTATCCAGCAGGAGGTCGACCAAAAGGGGCGGGGATCCGCAGGGCCCTTGTCGAAGAATCGCCGAAGTTGGGCTCCAGGGGATCGCCAGCAGTGGCAAGTCGAGTTGCAGGGCAAGGCCGATGCCTTAAGGCGAAGATACCACAGCAGAGTGGGCGAGAAGGCCGCCAGGAGGATCGGGCCTCGCCAGGCCGAGCTGTCCTCGCTTCAGCTAGGTCCAGGCAAGAGAACGAAGCGAGCCACCACCGAACACTGTAGCGCGAGTGCTCCTTGATGCTCGAGGACCTCAGGGTCAGGGCCACGGGCCTTAGACACCATCTGCGAAGAGAGCATCTCCCACCCGCACGAAGCTGATTATGCCGGCTACCTCCATTCTTACCCAAGTCGTGACCTGCCTAGAAGGCCGGGCCGCGAGGGCACGCCAGCCGTCGAAGAGAAGAGCCGGGACCTCTTTGGGCGAGCGTTCTCGTGCGTCTTCAGCTATCTTTAGCCTCGACCCCGACTTCGACTTCAATGCCGCATAGCCCCCGTGCCCGGAGTCACCCGGGGCGACCTGGCGAGCTGGGTGAACGACCATGGGGATGACCTGATCGCGGATCCGCAGTGCTCCTGAAGCAGCTGCTAGAGGGCAGGCGCCACCAAGTGCTCCTGAAGTGGCCGCTGGAGAGCAGGCGCCACCCAGTGCTCCTGAGGCAGCTGCTAGAGGGCAGGCGCCACCAAGTGCTCCTAAAGTGGCCGCTGGAGAGCAGGCGCCACCCAGTGCTCCTTTGGTGACAGTCCACACCCCCACAGGCAGAACGGGGGGAACCCTGCCCCTGGATGCGACTGCCGCCCCCGCCGTGAGGGGCAACGTACCAGCCTTCGGCATACCCCTTCCGAATCTCGGGGTACTCCGCAAGAGGTAGGGGCTCGAGAGCTGCTGTGGCGGTGCCCCACGGGCCCTGAAACAGAGGAAGTGGATAGCTGTGGATGAGTAAGTACCTTGTTCTCCTGGATTTTCGCGTGTCGCGTTCTTTTCTGACTTTTGCTCCTCAGGATCCCTTCGGTCACGGCGGTGAGGTCGCCCAGGGTGCGAGCTCCGGAGGCTTCTGGTTCGCCCGCGACTCCAGACCTCCCGGGTCGAGCAACCGCGCGGGACGTGGTGCCGGTCCGCGAGTCGGAGCCGCTGCTGGAGGGCCACGAGCCTGCTCTCCCGGCGTCCTTCCTCCAGGGCCACTTCTGTGGTATAGGGGGCGTGCCGAGGGCTCCTCCATTGGTTCTTTCCGGTGGTTGGGTGATCCCCGCGTCGGCTTCATCTTCGAGCGGCGGGGCCAGGCCATGCAGCACCTCTGCCGGGGTCCGGGGAGCGGCCGAAGGAGCTCCGGCCACCAGCCCCCTGTCGGAGATGGGTGAGTCGTCCTGCGCCTCTTCGATCGTCCAGGGCGCGGAAGAAGGGCTCGGCCGCACGCTGGAGCTCACTCGCGAACGCAGCGCCATCCGTAATGACCTTCTTCGGGAAGCGACGAGTGTGCTGGTCGGCTTTGGGGGGGAACTTGCCGATGTTGACGCACGCCTCGAGGCGGAGGGCCTCCGCCTGGCGCGCGAGTGGCATCAACTGAAGGTCGCCATTAACCTCGGGCACCTGCAGCATGAGCGCGCCAGCATGGAGGCCGAGGAGTCCCTTGCAGCTTCTCATGAGGCTTGCGCCCGTGCTTTGGAGGAGGCCAGGGCCTCGGACCATCGCCGCAAGGCGGCCGAGGAGCGCGAGAGGGAGCTCCGAGCCTCGAATGCCGCCCTTGAGCGGCAAGTCCAGGCGCACAGGGCTGCCCTGGCTGCGCCGCCAAGCGGGGCCCCTACAGACGAGAAGGGGGTCCAGGCGCGCGAGGATGCGCTGGCGCTTGAGGCCTTGGAGCACAGCCTGGAGCTCGAGCGACTGGAGGTGAGGGAGCGCGAAGTAGCCACGGCTGAGGACGCTCTTGCCTCTCAGGAGGCTAGTATCCAGCAGGAGGTCGACCAAAAGGCGGCGGGGATCCGCAGGGCCCTTGTCGAAGAATACCGCCGAAAGTTGGGGCTCCAGGGGACTCGCTTCCAGCAGTGGCAAGTCGAGTTGCAGGGCAAGGCCGATGCCTTCAAGGCGAAGATAGCCACAGCAGAGTGGCGCGAGAAGGCCGCCGAGGAGGCTCGGGCCTCCGCCCAGGCCGAGCTGTCCTCGCTTCAGCAGTAGGTCCAGGCAAGAGACGAAGCGAGCCACCACCGAACACTGTAGCGCGAGTGCTCCTTGATGCTCGAGGACCTCAGGGTCAGGGCCAGCCGGGCCTTAGACACCATCTGCGAAGAGAGCATCTCCCACCCGCACGAAGCTGATTATGCCGGCTACCTCCACTTCTTCACCCAAGTCGTGACCTGCCTAGAAGGCCGGGCCGCGAGGGCACGCCAGCTCGTCGAAGAGAAGAGCCGGGACCTCTTTGGGCGAGCGTTCTCGTGCGTCTTCAGCTATCTTCTTAGCCTCGACCCCGACTTCGACTTCAATGCCGCGATAGCCCCCGTGCCCGGAGTCACCCGGGGCGACCTGGCGAGCTGGGTGAACGACCATGTGGATGACCTGATCGCTGAGTTCGCCCCTGCCAATGATGTAGCTACGCTCGCAGCTGAAGAGGGTGGAGCTGATGATGATGAAGAAGACGGCGACACTGATGGCAGCGTGTCTCGCTAGGCCTGCATTTTCGGACCTGAATGCCAAAATTTTGGGTAGGGCCTTGCGGGGCGGGAAAGTATTTTTTGGAAGGGGTTCCCCTGTAATGTATGAAATAATGATATGCCTTCTAGATTGATTTCGGAACATGCCGTCGCAAACCGGGAGGCTCTCGACTAGAGTAGTTGGTGTGGCTTATCTTTATGTTCACGACCTTGGACGGGCTCTTGTACTGCAGGGGCACGCTTCTCCTGAGGCGAGCCCTCCGGGACCCTCGCTCCGCGGGGGCTCAGGTGGGGCTCGCGAGGGTTTCAGGCCTCCTGATGTGTCTTCGCTTGGCACCGAGCTTCGTGGAAGTGTGGGGGACGCCCGGCGCTGAGTGCCCCCGAGGCCCAAAGCCGGATGCTGGGCGTGGTGCGCGCCTACTGGCTCGCTCGAGAGCGCCGTGCGAGGAGCCAATCGCCAAGGCTTTGGCTAGGCCTGTGCGCAGGCGGCCTGCGGCAGTTATGTCCTTGGCCCCGAGGGGGCCATGATGATGCTCAGGCTAGCTCGGATGCGCATGCCGCACCCAGCCCCCGTTCGCGGGGCGCTCGAAGGGAGTCAGCAGGCAGGAGCCATGCCTCCCAAACACAAATCAAAGAACAAGGAAAACACCACGAATCGAAAAATTTCCCCCCTTTTCTTTTAACAGGTGCACAAAAAACTCCAAATTTCATTTCAAAGGCGGCAAATCGAGTTACAAAAAGGAGCAAAAAGACAGCCGCGTCCGGCGCCTACACTATTCTTCTCACCAGCGCGGAGCTCGGTGCTTCTACTGGGCGTGGGCATAGTCATTGGGGGATAGTGTCGACTGCCAGCACGAAGCATGGTGCTTCCACTTGGACGTGGGTGGGAGCCCCCGTGAGGCGCGAGGGCGGCGCTCAGGAGACTCCGGGGTGTGTACAGCCCCACTCATTATTACGTGAGAGTGTCATGGGCAGCGATTTGAGGAACACTCCCCGCCCCCTGGGCAGGAACCCCGCTCCGCGCATCCCCTGGCCACCGTTGGAGCATCCGGAAACCAGGACAGGACCAAGGGGCAAGGGGTCACGCGAGCGGTGGCGAGGGGGCTGTGGGCCTCCCCCGGGGGAGAGGGCTCGCCGGCGCCTTCCCTAGGAGAAGACCCACTTCTGGCTTGCACACACCGAGGTTGGGGTGGCGCCGCACGCCCCGCAGCACGGGGGAATCCTTCGCTCCGAGCCCTCGCTATGCGCGGGGCGCTTCCCTTGTCCGGCCTCCGGGAGTGTCCTGCTAGCCCGAGGTGAGGCCAGCCCCCAGAGGTGCACCGTCTTGGCATGATCTACCTGCGATCCAAGGTTTGCGCAGCATACCCCAAAGGTGTTGATCGTAACTGACTGTTGTTGCCGCGGGAGGCTTCGTCGGGGCGTCCCATGGGGGGGCCCAGGCCCAGCATGGCCTTCACGGCTCCTCCGCCCAAGCCGATGAGGGGAGGGCGCATGGGCTCCTCCCCTGCCCGTACGAGGAAACCATCTGCGGCAGGGTGGCGACACCAGGGGCCATCGTCCCGAGGCCAGCCCCCAGCCCGCTTGCTCCGTTGTCCATCATTCTTGGCGCCTGGCTGCGCCGTCCGAAGGGTGGTCCTTCGGTATGGCTCCAGGAGGGGTCGCCTACCCTGGCCGCGCTTCGGGGAGACATGTATTGGGTTGGGTAGGTGGCGCGGTGCGCTAGACCCCTGCCGCGAGATCCTCTGGGCCCTCCTCGGAAGGGCAAGCGGACGGCGCGTGGGTAGGCGTGAGCTCCCGACGATGTCCGAGATGCGAGCTGGGGGTAGAAAGGCGCTGCACCCTCGCATGTAGCGTCGAGCAGCTCGGCGACCCGGCCGAGCAAGGTGTCATGCCCGCTCTCTGCCAATCTGCACCGCAGCAATTCATGCACTACGAGGATCGCGGTGCGCGTGTTCACCTGTCCTTGCTGGGCGCGCAGGGATGACGCCACGGCGTAACCGGAAGACCGCGCGATAACACAGGCGCGGCACCGCACGGGGCTGAGTGGAGGCGGTGCGTGGAGCCGGCGGTTGGTGACCCCGACGGCAGCACCAGTCACGAGGAGCATGGGATGGTGAACTCCGAGGCCAGGGGGCATCGCCTGAAAGCCTCTGGCGGCCCAAGTCTCAGCGCAGGCCCGGGGAGCACTCTCCATGCAGGCGACGGAGCGGGTGCGGCGTAATGGTTGGAAGAGGGCTCCGACACGCCCCTACCTGGCGCGCCAAATGTCGGATTTAGGGCTCCGCAGACCTAAGATAGGTTTGAACACTATGGCGTGTGCGAAGAACTCAACCTCTCCGGCCAACCGATTCGTCGCCCCCCGGCCGAGCTCGATGAACGGGAAAGGAAATGGACACGGCAGTTTACCCAGGTTTGGGCCACCTTGCGGTGTAATACCCTACTCCTGCTTTGGGGTGGATTAGCCTTGCGAGGGGCTGGGGATGAACTAGTACAGAGGAAGAACAACCTCAGGAGGCTTGTTCTTGTGTATGTGGAAGCTAGTGAGTGTTTGGATCGGATTCGCTCGGGGATCCTTTCTACGGTGGTGGCTAAGGTATATTTATAGTGGCCTTGGTCCTCTTCCTCCAAGCAAAGGCGGGAAGTGTTCCCATAGTGGCCAACTTCGAAGGGGGACAAGTAGTACATCCTGTCCTAACGAAAGGTGGTCTTCGCCTGCAAAGTTTCTGGTCGTGACGCCGTGGTGGGCTCGGCGATGACATCCGTCCTGCCGTCCTGGCGGTCTTGGTCTTGTTGCACGGGAATGAAAACCTTTGGCTCATACCTCAGGACCCCGCGCCTGCGCTTGCCTCCTTAGCAACAAAGTGGAAACCTGCTGCATTGTGCCCACTGGCGCCCGCCTGGCCTTGGTCATCATGGCTTGCCTCACCTCAACCTCATGAGGTGGGTACTTGCAAAGGAATCTCCGCTCCTCAGGAGCCGGCCCGAGGGGGCCGCTCCCTCCAGAGGTCTTGGCGTCGTCCGCCTTGTGAGGCTTGGCCCCTAGCGAGGGTCTTGTCTTGCTGGTGCCGAAGATGGGCCGTACCAGGTCATCGATGGAGCCATGCCATGGGCCGCAGGCAGGCAACTCTAGGTACCCTGGTTCCCAGAACACCGACAAGTTCCTCGGTCGTCAGGCCGGTGGTGTGCAGCCTTATCGCGTCCCCCGCGCTGGTGTACTCCCACACGGGCTGCGAGTGCGCTTGGAGTGGAGCGATGCGCTGGCCCAGGAACTCCTTGATGATCATCGCCCATGTCAGCTTCGCATCCCCATCCACGGCTATCCTCTACAGGACGGGCTCCGCCCTGGGGTCGACAAGCTTCTTATGGCCCTATCCGGGATTCTGCACGGGCAAGGCCGCCGGGTTCAGCAGGAGCGGACTGACCCAACACGCATCCATGAAGACCCAGCGCTGCCGGTAGCCCTCCACCTTCCTCTTGGCCTTCAGGCAGATGTTCTCGCCCTTGACATCGATGAAGGAGACGCACGCGAAACGCTGGTCCGGGGCGGTGAACCGCAGGCTGAAGAAGTGGCAAAAAAGCGCCACTGAGGGCCTCACGCCCACGAAGGCCTCGCACTACAAGGCGAAGGTGGCCAGGAGGAGGATGGAGTTGGGCTGAAGGTGAACGGCATGGATCTGGTAATGGGAGAGGATGGCATAGAAGAAATCATAGAACAACGGGACCATCCTGACGAATATGCTATGAAAGAAGAAAGGGTAGGCGACTCTTCCAGGGCACTCCGCGGCTGTGGGCTAGATCTTGGTTGGTTTCCCTTCATTCTGGCCGTCGGCTAGCAGCGGGAGCACGTGGCCCAAGTCCTCCTCCGCGGCGATGGAGGAGGTCAGGAGCACTGGCCCGACGACGGGAGAACTCGTGGCAGGGGCCGTGGCCTTTGCCTTCTTGCCGGTAGGTGCCATGTGCGCATCACGGTCTCGGGCGATGAGGGGAAGGCGTGGCGCCTGAGATTGGATCATGAGGAATCTCGCGTGCAGAAAGGGGGCGCAGGAGGACGGATGCAAGATGGAAGCAGAGCAATGATGGCCCCGCGTAGCACCCTCCAGGCTCTGTGTCAGCCCGGGCAGTTGCCGAGGCATCGTGGAGGAAGTGGGGGCCTCCCCGGGCCCCGTTGTGCGCCACGCGCCGAGCCTGGTCCTCCGGTCGTCGGGGCCCGCACCTTCTCGCCCCCTTCTTCGCAGGCGGAGTCATGCACGCCGCGGGTCCGGGGGTTACTGTCAGGCCCATATGACTAGGGGTACCTAGGCTCGTCTGCCTGCGGCCCACGGTGCATAGCAAGGCTAGAGGCCCAGGCTGGCCCAACGTCGGGACTTCACAAGCAAGGCCCTCGCGAGGATCCCTCCAAATGTGCATGTCAGCAAGCATCATCAGTAACCTCGCAAGGTCCTCTCGCGAGATGGCATCTCGAGACTCCCTCTCGAGGGCCCTCGCAGAGGCGTGCAGACCAAGGATCATATGGGGGCTGAATAAGGCAAGGGCAAAATGGTCATTTTGAAAATGTGACAACATTATGAAAAGGACACCAACGGAGCGGGCTCGAAGAATAGATAACATGGGCTTCTGAATCACCTAAATCGGAGTTACGGTTGCAGAGATATAGTCATTCGTTAGGCAGAAAATCATATAAAAACTATTCTTTTCTGCGCTTAACTCACGAACGTCCACAAAATAACAAATTCGGCCGGCGGGGTTAAACTGAAAGCGCACTTTCAAGGAATACCCTTTCAGCATAAGGAAAATGCATTCCTGGCCGAAACACAAATGAATACGCTTTCTTTAGAGGAAAACGTAAACCAGGAAATACGTTTCCACTTAAATCCGCGCGGGCCTGAGGCAAGGTCAACACTAGAGGCCGACAAGCAGGGCCCACTGGCAGGGGGGTCGTCGTCTTCATCCCCTCGCGCACGCGCGTCCGAGGCAGAGGCGAGGCTCGGCCGGCCTTTGCCAGCGACTCCGACCGTCTCCCATGGCGCTCCGCCAATGGGCGAGCTCAGTGCGGAGAGGCGCGTCCGCTGGTGTCAACTACGGCCGCCCTGGATGGACGAGGCGGCAGCAGCTTCAACGCCGGCGGAGGAGGTCCTCGGCCGCCGATGGCGCCAGGCGTGTAGGCGTCCTCGAGATGAACAGAGGGGCTGGGGTGGCTCGCCGGACATCGGGGTTTCTTATGGAGGTGGTGGAATGGAGGCAGAATGCTTGGGTCGGCCAAATTTAGGCGGCGGCTAGCGGTGGCCGAGGTGGCAATGGAGGGCGGGGAGGGCTCCTTAGCTTGAATGAGTGGATAGGGGGGTTGCTAGGATGGAGAGGGAGTGGCTGGTGATGAGAGCTGAGGCCGGGGACTGCTACTTATAGACGATCACCGAGGTGGGGCGAGCACGACCACGGCGACACATGTGCCGGTGCTCTGGCGCTAGCAGGGCCACACGGAGGGAGGGGCGGCATGTCCAGAGGACTCAAGTGACACGGAGAGGCCACGGGAACACTCGAGAGAGCTCGGGGGCGACGCGGTTGACAAGCCGAGGTGGAGCAGACGCGGTCTGCTCCTAGACGCGGTCGACGCGACTCATCGGGCGAGAGATTCAAGGGGGAGAGGGTTCCAGGGCGAGGGCAAGGCCAAGACAAAGCTCTTGGACAAGGTTAGGTGTCAAGGGCGCGAGGGAACGGACGAATCAGAGGGCCCCGACTACCATAGCACACGGGCGGGCATACCAGTCGCGTAGTCACCGCGTGAACACGATGGTGACCCGTGCTCTGGTCAGCCCGACCATGTCTGGCAGATTATTCATTCAACAGAGAGTGCCAAGGAGCAAAGAAAGAAGAACAGGGCCTCAAGAATTGATCACAGCTTGCTGGAAGACAAACGCACAACAAGGTGTTTGTACTAGGGTGGGGGAGATTGGCCTGGTGAAAGATGCTGAAATTTGTTTGGGGTTGATCATACACTAAGATGATCATTGTGGCCAGATTTGAGCTCAAACTGAGGGGTCTAGGTGGCACTTGCTGTACAAAGTACCACACTGGACAGAAATAAAGATGTTGAAGTAGCACTCACATGGTTGATTGGATTGAGCTGAATTTTTGTGGAGGCTAGTCATATAGGCACATGAACACACTTTAAAATTTTCATACCAACTGGACAGACCAAAATGATACTTCCTTCACAGTGGTTCTTGCTGGACAAAAATTTGGGAGAATTATAGAAAAATAATGGCTTGATGAAATGAGCCCAAATTTTGTGGAGATAGGTTATATATGTAGGAGAAGGTTCTGGTTAAATTTCAGAATTTATGGAGCAATATAAAATATAGTTGCTTCACAACCTGAAAATATGACAAGAAGCAAAGTTCGGATGGTGTGCTCACCATGAGCATGGAATCTTGAATATTTTTACATATCCAAGGTCCATACACTGGTACAGCGAGCTGCTATACAAACGGTTTTTAACCCCTTTCCGCGACGGCATTTTAAACCGTCGCCTAGTGAGTGTAGGCGATAGGGGGGTCTGATACGCCTCAAGTAGCTTTGGGACGATTTAATGTAGTGGCCCTGATCTTTCACTCGCGCAAACAGCTAGAAGATTTATGTGGAAGAATTATTCAGTGGCTAAGGAAACAGAAACAGAGAGGTATTCGTAGCAGCTAGAGGACTAGACTTGAGCGCACGCAGATGAATTAGAAAGACGAGATTTATGGAGTGGTGGACGTCGTCTAGTAGTACTAGAGCTAGACTAGATGGATGGATTATGCTAATGATGATCAGCGGCGGCGACGGCGACAGAGTAATTAAGAGAGGAGATTAGAACTAGTAGAAGTAGATGGAGAAGATAGGAAGCTGGATCGACCCTTGCAGATCAAGGATCAAAACGAAGCTTGTACCTTGGCGATTGACGTCGCCGAAACACACGCAAATATCAAACCCTAAATAGGGACGCAGCAGTACAGATGCACATCCATCAGATGCAGTTTCTATGTTTTCTTCTCCAACTAAAACCTAACTTTTACATGGCCATATGGCCTTTATTTATAGGCACACGCAAGCACCTGGGCTAAGCCCGTAACTCACAGAAACACAAACGGACTCAACAAGGAAAATAAAACTATAAAGCATCCAACTAGGACACGACTGGGACAAAACTAAAAACTAGGAGACTTTGACCTTCACGTAAGCTTGCTTTCCTGATTAGACTTGTACAAGTAGTTGCATGGAGTTCTAAAACAAGGCTCCACTTCATCTAAAGGAATTAGCTCAATAGGCATCTCACCAATACTTGGACCCCTGAATAAAATGTCTTGTTTTTGACTTCCTTGGATATTTCGTGAGCAAGGCATGGAGCCTAATATACCTCTTTGATTTGTTGAATACAACACCTTTCTTTGACGTAAAGCAGGCACAATATATTTTGATGTATTTTCCTCATTATTCGTGTCTCGTTTCGAAGGTATCTTATTTAGCACCAATGGTGGAACAACAATATTACCTAGGGTGATGGCATCATCCTCCCCCCTTCAAGCGAAACCGTCCTCGGTTTCGGGGTGGTCTTCAAAGGCTCCTTGTGTACAGCAAACACATGATCAATCTTGATAGCATTATTACCCATAGGTTGCAGCACACGTTTGATGCCAACATCTCGGAACACATAAGTGTTAGACCTCCCCTCATGTATGGCATTGCGATCATATTGCCACTTACGACCCAATAGCAACTGACACACATCCATTGGCACAACATCGCAAATCACCTCATCGTAATATGTGCCAATATTGAACTTTACGCGTACCTTGTGAGTCACCTTCAGATGTCCGGAGTTGTACAACCACTCAATGCAATGTGGCTGCGGATGTGGCCATGCCTTTAGTCCTAAAGCATCCACCACAAGCTTGCTTATGATGTTGGTGTAGCTCCCTCCATCAATAATCAACTTGCAACACTTGTTTTTTATCTTGCATTGCGATTGAAAAATTTTCCACCGCTGTCCCGCGCTTGGAATTTGATCCTCTTTAGCTCGCTGCACCATGATGCATGGCAGATCATAATCCAAAGGATAGCACTTGATAGGATTTGATTCACTTTCCCCTTGCTTGGGCTCATCAGACTCTGAGTCAGTTTTGTCTTCGGAAACATATCCATCATTAACAAGGAGCACTCTCTTCTTGTTCGGACAATCAATGCGTTTGTGTCCCCTACCTCCACATGTGTAACACACAATCTCACTAGTACAATAACAGACTGGGCACTAGATTCAGCCCTTGAAGCCACATTGCTCGTGGCCATAGGTTCTTTGCTCATCTCCTTGTGATCGGTGGCAGCTGACCTATAGGATGAAACTGGCTTGACATTATCATCGTCATGCGAATAGGAACGTCGCCCCATGCTGAGATTGGTGCGGCCTTTGGAAACTTGCTTTGATTTGACCCACTGTTTGGCGCGCTCTGCTTGATGAAGAAGCTCTTGCATATCATTATATTGCATCAAATCAACACGGTCACGTACGTCTTCATTCAGCCCCTCAAAGAAACGTGTCATGGTTGCATCATCAGACTCATGCACATTAGTTCTGATCATCAGAACTTGCATCCTGGTAATACTCATCCACCGCCATGGCTCCTTGAACAAGTCGTCGAAGCTTTGTGTGTTGCTCCTTCTGAAAATAAGCTGGCACAAAGCGAGCACGCATTGTACGCTTCATCTCACGCCATGATTCTGGTCGTGCGTCATTGCGGTTGAGTTGATCCCACCAAATTAATGCATAACCTGAAAACTCAAGAGAAGCAAAATGAATCTTCCGCTCCTCGGAGTAATGGTGGTTATCAAAAATCTGGTCCACACGCATCTCCCACTCAAGATACTCCTCGGGACCGGTCTTGCCTGTGAACGAAGGTATAGTAATTTTTATTCTACCAATACCTCCGTCCTCATCCTCATCACGGCGCCGCCTTGACCATCATCACGGGGACGAGCATCATGTCGTGGTCGGCGAGGAAAGTCGCCGCGAGCATCAGAACCATCCTCGGACTCAGCATCATTGTCGTCGTTGGCAACGTCCACGTCACGGACGTGTAGAGGTGCTCGGTGCTGCTGGGCATGTTGTGCCCTCGCTGGAGCAGCCGCGCCGGGTGCCCTTGCCTCTAGGCGACGGAGGGCTGCCTGCATGGCCTGGAACCCGTCGGTCACTGTCTCGTCGAGGGCCTTCATGCGGTTGTCGAAGTGCTGGTATGTGGCCTTGAACATAGCACGGACACCTGGGTCCAGATCGGGACCATATTGCGGTGGCCCAGCATCCTCCCGCACCTCATCCTCGTCGCGCTTGCTTGCGGTTGACATCGCACGCAGTGATAAACCTGGCGCTCTCTGATACCAGATGATACGCCTCAAGTAGCTTTGAGACAATTTAATGTAGTGGCCCTGATCTTTCACTCGCGCAAACAGCTAGAAGATTTATGTGGAAGAATTATTCAGTGGCTAAGGAAACAAAAACAGAGAGGTATTCGTAGCAGCTAGAGGACTAGACTTGAGTGCATGCAGATGAATTAGAAAGACGAGATATATGGAGTGGTGGATGTGGTCTAGTAGTACTAGAGCTAGACTAGGTGGATGGATTATGCTAATGATGATCAGCGGCGGCGACGGCGACGGAGTAATTAAGAGAGGAGATTAGAACTAGTAGAAGTAGATGGAGAAGACAGGAAGCTGGATCGACCCTTGCAGATCAAGGATCAAAACGAAGCTTGTACCTTGGCGATCGACGTAGCCGAAAAACACGCAAATATCAAACCCTAAATAGGGACGCAGCAGTACAGATGCACATCCATCAGATGCAGTTTCTGTGTTTTCTTCTCCAACTAAAACCTAACTTTTACATGGCCATATGGCCTTTATTTATAGGCACACGCAGGCACCTGGGCTAAGCCCGTAACTCACAGAAACACAAACGGACTCAACAAGGAAAATAAAACTATAAAGCATCCAACTAGGACACGGCTGGGACAAAACTAAAAACTAGGAGACTTTGACCTTCACGTAAGCTTGCTTTTCTGATTAGACTTGTACAAGTAGTTGCATGGAGTTCTAAAACAAGGCTCCACTTCACCTGAAGGAATTAGCTCAATAGGCATCTCACCAATACTTGGACCCCTGAATAAAATGTCTTGTTTTTGACTTCCTTGGATATTTTGTGAGCAAGGCATGGAGCCTAATATACCTCTTTGATTTGTTGAATGCAACACCTTCCTTTGACGTAAAGCAGGCACAATATATTTTGAAGTATTTTCCTCATTATCAGTGTCTCGTTTCGAAGGTATCTTATTTAGCACCAATGGTGGAACAACAATATTACCTAGGGTGATGGCATCAGGGTCCTTCCCACATGACCGAAAAACCTTCAGGGATAGGGAGTCGGAATGCATAGGTTTTCCAGAACAAAGCATATGCGATGCCCGCACCTATCCCAAACGCGATTCTTCACACAACTGTTTGGGATGTATCTGATATCCCAAACGCTCCATCCTTGCTACTCGTGTGTGCTGGCATTACCATCGCACTCGGTATTCTGTGGTGCTGCGTTTACAATGCACAACCCATCACAAACAGTTCACGATTATAGAACGTGTATGATAAGCAAACAATCACACACATTCACTTTTCCCGAACCGTAAGCGATAACTAATCATTGTATGAGTGTCGGATAGGATTACGAAACATCGGACCATCGTAACAGTGTCATACAGGATAACTATCGCACACGCTATTCTATGGTGCAACATTTACGATGCGTACCACATCAGAAACAGTTCATGATTGTAAATCGTTTACGATAAGGCGACTATCACAAAAATTTAGTTTGCTTGCACCATTTGTGATATTGTCTGACATCACACATGCTTTGCAAACGACAACTGTGTGTATGCTCGTACACGTTTCCTCTCTGTGAACCATGTCGGATTATGGTGTATATCACACACGTTTGTGTTTTACCGACCGTGTTCATCATAACGACCTACAGAGCGTAATTTAATTCTAATTTAATTGATCCTATTTAAAATTGTACCGAATTTGAATTTGCAAGTATGCTATAGCATTATTCATATCTATCAGAATCAAACAACCAATGCATTATTTGATTCACAGGTACATATGTTCAAGAATTACATAAGCACCAAATAAAGAATGATGAACCACAGTTGTATACTTGTACTATTAAAGACGGTAAAGAAAGAGGCGAAAGACATTCTAATTGCTGAACAAGGTGAAGCGAAATGCCCATACTGTGCCCTCCTCCATGCAGAAGGCACGCACGACTCTAGTCCAACACCTTGTGATGGCCGACCGCCGATCCATCACTGTCTTCATGAACACATCTAGATAGTCATCGTGTTCTTGTAGAAATACTTTAAACTTTGCATGCCCACCAATCATGTAGTTTGAGAGGTAATCTCGAGTGAACTGCTTTGGGAACCACTACAAAGGAAAAAGATTTCGACATTGTCATCTAACACAACTCATTATGGGTAGTAAAAAGAAGGCTCCAGAGTTCTTACTTACCATCCTGCAGTTCATTGTTGTCATGGATAAAGTGTTAACAAATAGTTTAATTGCAATCTTTTGACCCATTTTACTAACTATCTTTATCAGCTTCCTCACTTGATGCTGGTTCATCAATATCTCATTTGATATGGGGTGGCCCGATCTTCTCAGTAGTAAGCGGTGGCGTAGATGATGATAGTGGATAGATAACTTGGTGTCGCCGGTGATCTCTCCTCGCTAGATCCCAGATGCCAATGCAGCAACTCTCTACCCTTCGGATATTCACGACTTCACACACTTGCGCAACGTAGCCATCGACCACGAAACGGTTAGAATTGCAATATACTAATTCCCAATGGAACAGCAGATCACACTTGACTTGTAGTATATAATCTCCAGATCGAAATGAATTGGAGACAAGAATTCAAGATGAATGCTTATAGCAGTCTCATGAACTAGGGTTTATCATAAACATGGTCTAACCTAACTGTAGGAGGCGCAAAAGTATATAATCTAGGGCGAAGGGGTACATGGGCCTCAGCCCAGAATTCTGCACGCAGGTAGGGCCAGAAGGTCCGACAATAGCCGGAAGCTCCAGGGGCCGGAAGGTCCGGGCTGGGTCCGGGCTTCACAGAGAGTTGGCACGGCAGGAGCTGATCTGGGATCCGGGGGCCGAAAGGTTCGGGCAGGCCGGAAGCTCCGGGGGCCGGAAGGTCCGGGAGAGGGTCCGGGCTGGTTCCGGGCTATCCAGAGAGTTTGCACGTCTGGCTGGGCCTTGGACGCCTATGGCCGGAAGTTCCGGTGTGGCCGGAAGTTCTGGGCGCCGGAGGTTCCGGGCTGTGGCCGGAAGGTTCCGGGCTATGGCCGGAAGGTCCGGGCTGGACAGAGAGTTTGCACTCTTGTCCCTTTCTTCTCCTTCAGCTCTCAGATCCTCGGGTTGCTCACTGTACATGATCATACATATATGCAAAGACTTAGGCAGTAGAAAGCTCTCATTAAAATAAATAGCATATTCAACTAAGAGAGAATTCACCTGTTGTTCTATTAGCTTTGCACGAGCTCTTGTGATAGGTCCAATTCTGATTTCATCATTGGACTTCTTCTTTGCAGCAACTTGATGATCATCATCATGCGTTGGAGATGGGTCAAGTGTATGGATGTCCTCATCATCATTGCCCCATACGCAGAAAGTGTCGAAGCGTGGATCTTTACCAATGACATATGTACCTAAAAGCACCAAGTTAATATTAGAAGCTAAACAACAATTACACAATGATGTAATACAACACTCCCTCCGTCCCATTATATAATATCTTATAACATCCAACATACTAACATATTGGATGAATTAACATCTTATATTATGGACCGAAGGGAGTTTACTGCATTTTTACAAATTATCGGCCGAACATTAAGGTAACACACTTCTACGTATATTAGTTAACTGTTGCTATGTTGTTGTTGTTGCTGCTCTTCTACGTATATCTAGACATCATCAGAACATTAAGGTAACACTCTTCCTTGTTGCTAGGTAGCCTAGGATTGCATATTTAGACATTCAGTACAGTGCATGTTGCTATGTAGCCTCAAATATATTAGATATTGCCCTAGTTAACCTACCAATAAATGGGTTGCAGATATATTCAGTTAAAAGTCCGATTCACTGATTAATCCCTTATCAGCCCCCGGTCTATATGGTACCAGCTACCGATATCCTAAACAGTGAGTATATATAAGCCATGAGATGGAACTAACCTCGATGGAAAACAATAGTTGTTCCCAAAATTGTCCTGTGTAAGTACATCGAGAGGCATGTTAAGCACAACAGGCTAAACATCGACCAAATATATCCATGGTATACAAAATAATCTCCAAATGATAGCTTCAGTGTGCAGGTTTAAGCACACAAGTTAAGCATAACAAGTAGTGGAAAGGTGTGTTAACGGCAAAGGCCTAACATTTAACATCAAGCAAATATAGTCATTCAAACTAGTATTGTGCCGGTCTAAGTACACTGGTTATTGTTAAATAAACATTGAAAGGCGCGTTAACTACAACATGCTTAACAGCAACCAAATGTAGTCATTCATAGTGGTATTGTTGAAACTGGTATTGATGAAATTGAACTGCACAGTTCATACTTGCACATATAGAACATCATGCTGTGAATAACTGGAATAAACAAGGCATACTATGAACAACCAAAGATAGCATTTGAAATTGGACACATGCTAACTACAAACAACCAAAAAACTTTAAAAGAGGCATATGCTAGCTATAACAGGCTTAACAGCAAGCACATATATGCATTCCTATCGGTATGTTTAAAACTGGTATTGATGAAAATGTACTACACAGTAAATAGTCGCACATATAGAGCATCACATTGTGAACAACTGAAATAAACAAGGCATACTGCAAACAACCAAATCTAGCAATTAAAACTGGACATATTCTCACTACACTACAAAAGGGACTCGACAAAACATATCATGGGTTCCCCCTGTGAAGAGGCATGGCAAAACAAATCATGGGTTTCCTCACTTGTCACAGATGGGATCATTCCTGTGGAAAGAGCACAGACCCTGGGTGCGCTCCATGTTGTCGCAGATGGGCTCCTTCCCCTTGGAAGAGCATGATTGTAGGGTGCCCTCCCTGATGCCGCAGATGGGCTATTTCCCCTTGGAAGAGCCGGAGAGGGTGCCCTCCTCGTGGTCACCGTCGATGAGGTCTGGCTTGGTAGCTGTGGATCCCAAGCCAGCGTCGCAGAACGTGTCCATCAGAAATGACAAAAAGGGGCTCGATGGCGATGTAGGATGGCAAATTCTTGATAGCGAGCCAGAGGAGATCAGCGGCGGGGCCATGGATGAGATCGACAGCGGTTGAACCCGAGGGGTTGGGGTGGGCCACTTAACCTGTGACATAGCCCGCATTAGGACATCGCTGTCGACGACCTCGATGTCGTAGCCGACGTAGTTCGTGACACACCAGCATACTCTAGCCCGCTGATTGAGAGCATGCGGCCAGTAATGGTCGTCAACTTCCTCAGCGGCCACCTCGGCGACGTCGGGCAAAGAGGCCGTGATACACCTCTTTTGATGCGGAGCATCCCACGGTCATCCCCATGGACGTATCTACATCTCCCACGACACCACTTGGACCCATGAAAAGAGCTCGAGCAAAGGCTATCGAAGATAAGGTGAACTCGCTCCTCTCCGAACTACTACTTTCTACACATGAGACATGGCTACTACCTCAAACGGAAACACTATGTGTGATCAGGTACTTGGATGAAGGCCACGGAGCAGCTGCATCCAACGGACAAGACGGCGAGGACACCAAGGAGGAGGGACAAGAAGAAGAGCCGCCAAAGAAACACCAGCCACCGGACGACCGGTCGGGACCGGACGTCCGGCGCCTGAAGCCTCAGCCTGCCCAAGGCCCAGCCAACGCATACTACAGCGAGCGGACGTCCGGCCCTGATGAGGACATCAATACCATTGTTACACCCACAACCCCTACTACTACATATACTGGACCAATTACTAGAGCTCGCGCACGCCAATTAAATTATCAGGTACTTTCGTTTCTTGGTAATGATTCTAATGTTCATGAGAATATGATGCTGCCTAAATTGGATACATTTGTATTGATTACTAATGAAGGGCCTAGCATGAACAAGAGGGATGAACACTGGAGCGGGATCAAGCATGGAGATGAAGACGTGCGTGAAGGGACCCAGAATGGCGTTTCAAGTGCATATTTAAGCACTTTGAAGCCTCCGTGATGACCTACAAGGACATGGACGAAATATACAAGATGCCCATTCATAAATTTCGTCCATAGCTTATTTTAGGTGCTGCGCCACCTTATTTTTGGGCCAGGCCCATGTAATTTCGAAATACTTAAGTATAGGCTGTTTTTAGAGTCCGTACGTGTGGGGAAACAAAGTTAGGGTTGGTTTCGGACCCCTCCTACAAGGGGCCACGAAATTCACCCCTACTCCTCCATATATACAGCCCTTAGGGCGTCGTTTAGAATTTGGGTTCTGTTTAGATTAAAAGTTCGCCATAGCTGCAACTTCGCGTACTTCGTTTGTGTTCAACGACCAGACAAAGGCGTCACAGAACCCCACCTTCATTAATAAAGCTTTCCTCTTATATTCACAATATCCAGATTGCAATCTCAGTTTCTTGCTTGTTCTTCGTTTGCTCGCAGGAAACAGACCCTCGTGGTCAGGTTGATCGTGCTCCGACGTGGTCAATAACCCCTTGGAAGTTGGTATAGCAATTGCTAAGGCGCGACGTCTCGCACGTTCGTAGTCGGATCGTCAAAGTCGACTCCCATAGAAAACGATAGCCACCATCTCATCGAAACATCGGGACACCTTCGCCTCTATCAAGTGGTATCAGATTTTCAGGTTGGTCGGTGAGATTTTATAGTTTTTCATAGTTTAGATCGAGTCTGTTCTTCATACCTACAGTCCACGAAAAAGCCAAAAAAAATTAGGGTTAGTTCATCATATCCGAACCAATCTGAGCCTTTGCATAATCTTTTTAGGGTTTTTGCTTTATTGAATTTGCGGTTGCATCGTAGTGTCTAGTTGCTGGTCTTAGCGTCTAGTCCTTTAGAGTTTCGAGTTTTGTCACAGTTTGTCACGCCGCCGCCGCACCATCTTCATCGCTGCTGCCATATACCACCACCGCTGCCATATACCACCACCGCTGCCATATCCTACCACCGCTGCCATATACCATTCACCGCTGCCATATTCTACCACCATATATCCACCACCAATCTGAGTTCTTTTCATATTAGGTTTGTTTTCGTGACCCATCTATTTTCCGATTCGTGTTTCCTTGCCTGAGTAGGATTCGGAAGAAAAAAAAATGAGTCTGGAGACCCCTGGGCAGTTTTTAGGCCAAAATTTTGGCAGTCAAAAATATTTTTTCCCTATCCTATTTTTAGGTCCCAGGGAGCGTTTTGAGACACTCGCCATCATAGTGATTTTTTGTCGCACTTTTTCGTCGTCGCTGCCCTGATTTCCGAAAAAAAAATTGTTAAAAAAAATTTCGTGCCAATCCTGTTAGTTTGACTTGGGACGAGTTTTGAGACACTCGCCATTATAGTGATTTTTTTCAAAAAAAAGGGGCGCAAAAAAAAAGAGGAGCGCAAAAAAAAGCGAATTTTTTTTTAGAGTGTGCTCTTCCCTTGTTTACGTGCCGCGCCGTGATTTTGTTAGTGTTCTAGGCTCGCGTCTCTAGTACGGTCTAGCCTAGGACCAGCACAGTACCGTCGTTGAGCGTTTATTCAACTTTGCATCTCTGAATTGATTATTGCTGACATTTTTGCTACCATATCATAAGCCTTCCCAGCTCCACATACATCTACGTCCTGCGTTTGACACCACCTGGCAATCGCTCTGTCCAATCTTTGAGAGTTTTGACTATAACGGTGGCCGATCACCACCTGCTGTGATAGAGGTGGGGGTGTCCCGATCTTTCGATGAGATGATAACTATCGATTTGGTGGAGTCGACTTTGACGATCCGACTACAAACGTGCATGACGTTGCGCCTTAGCAATCGCTAAACCAATCTCCCGAGGTTACTGACGATGCTGGAAGCACGATCAGCCTGACCACGAAGGTCTATTCTTGCACGCAATCGAAGAACAAGCAAGAATATGATAATGCAATCTGAATATTGCGAATATAGATGAAGTATTGATAAAGGTGGGGATCCAAAAGCGGTCTTGGTCTGGTCGTTGGACACAAACGAAGTACACAAAGTTGCAATGGCTAACTTTTAACTAAGCAAATCCCAAGGAAATAGCTACTAGATGGATCTACTTATATAGGAGTAAGGGGTGGCGGCCAAGGAGGTGGGAGGACGTCCCAAGGCAGCCTAAAACTAACCCTAGGTCGTACAAGGCTCATGGGCCCAAGTGGAGGTGATGCAACACCTTTGGACTTGTAGTTTGACTCGGATTCTGTTGCAGCGTCAGATTGTTTCGTCAAGAACTCAACGCTCCGGACGAATTTGAAGGTGAATCCAACTGGGTTGGAAAGAGCACAAAATCTACATTCCAACAAAAAAAGAATCACCCAATTCAGAGTCCGTATGAAAGAGTTCTTGGCATTTTGAGTCAGGTATGTCTGTGCAGTGCGAATCTGAATCCAGAACGTGAGAGACTTGGACTCTATCTTCTCTTGGTCCAAAAGTGACGTGAGAGGACTTTTTGAACAGCACCTAAACATCTCTTTTCCCCTTATCTTCATATGTGGATTGTAAAAATGTCCCATACACCTGCAATTAGACATGACTCAAAAGTTTGTGAAGTATTTTTGTCCTGGATGACATAAATAAATTATTGCATAGTTTGCATTAGAAATCACCTCACAAATATACATGTATGCAATATTTTTGGTCGTATCCAAGGTAGTCATGTCCTCATCATCCTCCCCTTCTTGAAAACAAAGCCGTCCTCGGCGTTGCTTAAGCTGAACTGTGGCTAACAAAAGGGACAAGGTGTACATGTTGTATATGTATATGTCATCCAGTTTTACTTCCCTTAGTTTTTGCATATATGACACATGTATACATGAGTAACCTTCATAGTTCATAAAATCTAAAGCCAAAATATTATCACAAGAAGTAGAAGGCATGAAAATATTGCAACTCAGTTTGCACATATAAGTGAAGCACTTATTCATTTCAAAAGGTTGACAATGTTCATCATTAAACCATCCTAACATTGGTGAATAAACCTTAGTTGCATCAAATTTACATGCTACAACATGCTTAAATAAGCAAACATGCAATAAGTCATTGGTCACAGAATCATCACCAAGATTAGAGGTCATATCAAAATGATTAAACATTGGTTCTTTTGCATCAGCAGTTAATTCAATTGGTGCACTCAAAATTGTTGGTATTTTAGTTGTTTGATCACATGATGCATTCATGACAGTAACACAATTCTCTAAAATAGGTGACGTGCCCAAATCAATAGGAAACTCAACAAATGATGTATTCAAGTTAACTAGGCATGCATCATTCTCATATGAAAGTGGAAAATATGTACCTTTGTCATTACCTCTTATGATCAACTCAGATGATGTAGGCACTCTCGGTGGTGATGTGTCACATGGTGGAGATGATGTAGTCATCGCAACAACGGATGTGGTTGTCATAGTACGCCTAGTAGTTGAAGAAACATCTATATCAACACTTGGAATGTGCATCGTGCGCTTGTTCTCCTTGTGGGCAACACATCGTTTTATTTCCTATTCAGCTTTGCAAGCAAGACGAAACAAATGGTCCATAGGATAACACTCTTCATGAATTAGTATCTCTTGAATATCACGGTTTAATCCTCCCCAAAATCTATCCATAAAATCTTCTTCACTTTCTTCTAAAAATGAGTGCAACAATGTAGTTTGTAAATCATCATAGTATTTTGTTACCGTGTCAGTGCCTTGTTTTAAATGTTGTAATTTTTTAATCATGCCACGAGTATAATAAACATCAACGAATCTATCTCTCATGACAAGTTTTAAATCATCCCAAGTAGTAGGTATAAAATCAGAGTTTAACCGACAATATTCACTCCACCAAACTAAAGCAAAGCTACTGAAAGTACTAACCGCAGCTTGAAATTTTCCACGCTCATCAAAATTATGGGAAGCAAATATAGCATTTATTTCGTACTCCCATTCAATATATGAATCAGGTCTAAAATGACCAATAAATGGTGGCATGAAAACATTAACCTGATTATGTGCATTCTGATGTTGTTGCTCCTCTTGTGACGGTTGTTGTATTTTCTTAGGTGGTGGCAAATCTCCCACGATCGATGAAGCCCAAGAACTAACAACTCCGGAACCTGCCATAGTTAGTAGAAAACAAGAAACAAAATCCAAGAATAATGTTCCTATGAACTACTAGGATGTGGTGGTAAAACGCTCACAGTGTAGCAAATATCAATATCTTGCAAGTTCTTACCATGCAGCAGGTGGTGACAGGCAACCAGCGGTGTCAAATAACTCCAAAGATAGAGTAAAGCGATTGCCAGGGGAACGTACGTATACACGGTGTAGAAATATGTGGAGCTTGGAAGGCTTAAATATTTGGTAGCAAAAGTTTAGCAAAATCAATTCAGAGATGCAATGTTGAATAAACGCTCAACGACGGTACTGTGCTGGTCCTAGGCTAGACCGGACTAGAGACGCGAGCCTAGAACACTAATGAGGTCACGGCGTAGCACAACTAGCATCAATAAAGGATATGAAGTAGCTCTGGACAGTAAGATAAAAGTGAATACCACAATAGCAGTAAAAATAATGATGTGAAATAACTGCCAAGCAGGATATACCAACAACTTTCTCTCCAACTTTCCTCTGGAAAAGTTTTTGCCAATTTTTTGATAATTTTTTCTCAAGAATGGCACTGACTCAAGCTTTCAAACGCAAAAAGAATCACTCAATTCCGAGTTGATATGAGGAGTCAAAAAAAATCTAAAACTGGCCTGAAAAACTGAAACAAGCTGTGTTCATGAATTTCGGAGGGAAAAAAAGACCTATTTAGAAGCCGATTTTGAGGTGTCAAATATTGAACTTGCTTCTGCAACTATTTAGATGCGGCTCGTTGCTAGCTTTAATTTGAGTACTCACGGAGCCAAAACGGACTTCGTATGAGGAAGATACGCCTGTTTTACTGAACAGTGCGCAAAACAGATTCGAATCCAAATTCAGGTACGAGAGTGAGTCTAGATAGATCCGAATTTTGTGCTTTTTTTTCTTCTCTCTTTTTTTTATCTCACTTTTTTTCTCTTTTTCTTTGACTTTTTTTTTCTCTCTTTCCAAAACAAACTAGATAAGATGCAGATTGGATCAAGCGAAGATATGAACGGCGTCAGCTATGATTATGACAATGAATGGTGGGTAGCACGTGGTGGAATTTGATCGATGGGAGGTGGTGGACAGCGGAAGGGATAATGATGCAGCGGCAGCGTGACTAATGTGAACAGAACTCGAAACTCTAAACGAACTAGACACTAAGACCAGCAACTCGACACGACGATGCAACCGATAATTCAACTATACAAGCACTGAAAAGAAAATTGCGAAGGCTCAGACTGGCTTGGACAAAGGATGAATAGATCTAACTTTTTTTTGTGGCTTTTTCTTGGACAATAGGTAAGAAAATAAATCTAATCTAGGGAAAACTGGAAATTCTCACCGAGCAACCTGAAAACTGATACCACTTGATAGAGGTGGGGGTGTCCCGATCTTTCGATGAGATGATAACTATCGATTTGGTGGAGTCGACTTTGACGATCCGACTACAAACGTGCATGACGTTGCGCCTTAGCAATCGCTAAACCAATCTCCCGAGGTTACTGACGATGCTGGAAGCACGATCAGCCTGACCACGAAGGTCTATTCTTGCACGCAATCGAAGAACAAGCAAGAATATGATAATGCAATCTGAATATTGTGAATATAGATGAAGTATTGATAAAGGTGGGGATCCAAAAGCGGTCTTGGTCTGGTCGTTGGACACAAACGAAGTACACGAAGTTGCAATGGCTAACTTTTAACTAAACAAATCCCAAGGAAATAGCTACTAGATGGATCTACTTATATAGGAGTAAGGGGTGGCGGCCAAGGAGGTGGGAGGACGTCCCAAGGCAGCCTAAAACTAACCCTAGGTCGTACAAGGCTCATGGGCCCAAGTGGAGGTGATGCAACACCTTTGGACTTGTAGTTTGACTCGGATTTTGCTGCAGCGTCAGATTGATTCGTTGATAACTCAACGCTCCGGACAAATTTTAAGGTGAATCCAATTGGGATGAAAAGAGCATGAAATCTACTTTCCAACAAAAAAAGAATCACCCAATTCGGAGTTCGTATGAAAAAGTTCTTGGCGTTTTGAGTCAGGTATGTCTGTGCAGTCCGAATCTGAATCCAGAACGTGAGAGACTTGGACTCTATCTTCTCTTGGCCCAAAAGTGACGTGAGAGGACTTTTTGAACAGCACCTAAACTTATCTTTTTCCCTTATCTTCATATGTGAATTGTACAAATGTCCCATACACACCTGCAATTAGACATGGCACAAAAGTTTGTGAAGTATTTTTGTTGTGGATGGCACAAATAAATTATTGCATAGTTTGCATTAGAAATTACCTCACAAATATACTTGTATGCAATATTTTTGGTCGTATCCAAGGTAGTCATGTCCTCATCATGCTGCTGGGTAAGAACTGGTAAGCATTTGAGATTCGCTTGACGGATTTGTGATACACCACCACCACCACTTCCTAGTAGTCTGTAGGATCATATTCTTGTGTGTTTCTATTGCTGCTAACCATGACAGGATCACAAGCCGATGAGACTGATTGGGAGAACATGACGAGCAAACAACTACATGATAAATTTCAGTAAATGATGAGTGGACAGGTGCAAGATGTGCTAAACAGATTTGAAGAGGCCATGGAGAAGATAGATGGAATTGAGAAGACGTTCGAAACAAAGCTCGATAACAAGTTTAATGAATTGCTCGCGCGTCTTCCACAACCACCGCCGGCTGCACCTGTCGCACCTCTACAACAACAACAACGTCGCCTTCCAAATCAACTGGGACGAGCACAGCGCGTTCCCCTTGAGCCTGGTCAAACTTCTGGTGCCGCTGCACCTACTGTTGATGCTTCTATGGCTCCTGTTGCCGCTGAGGAGGACGATTATGCGAGCGATTAAGAGGATGAGGTTGATCAAAATCAGAACTACGTACAAGTACCAGGTCATCCACATGCCAATAATCGCAATTGTAGGGCTGCATTACCAGCTCAGGTACGAGATCATGACCATCTTCCTAAACTGAAATTGAATATTCCACCATTTGAGGGTAGATATGTTCCTGATATATATCTTACTTGGGAGTTAGAAACTGAACAACGTTTTACATGTTTACAATATCCCGAGGAGAGACGTGTTGCAGCTGCTGTTTGTGCTTTTACTAGTTTTGCATGTGTATGGTGTTCTGAACATTGTAGATTATATCCTATTCCAGCTACTTGGGCTGCTTTGAAAACTGCTATGCGTACTCGTTGGGTTCCACCATATTATCAACGTGAATTACTTCAAAAATTGTAGCGCTTAAGACAAGGAAAAAATTCTGTAGAAGAATATTATCAGGAATTACAAACTGGCATGATTAGATGTGGTATTGTTGAGGAGAATGAAGCTATGCTTGCACGTTTCATGGGTGGATTAAATAGAGACATTCAGACCATTCTAGAGTATAAGGAGTATAATAATATCACTCGTTTATTCCATCTTGCTTGTAAAGCTGAACGTGAAGTGCAGGATCGACAGGCATTGGCGCGAACTAATTTTTCTGCAGGCCGATCTTCATCATGGACACCGCGTGCCTCCTCTACTCCCACACGTCCTACTGCAGCACCACTGACTTCAGCCGCCAATTCCAACCGAGATACAAGAAAACAGGCACCACCACCACCATCTGCCAAGAGTACACCTTCTGGGCCTGCCCAGAGCTCTTCTTCATCTATGGCATCAACAGGGCACACACATGATATTATTTGTCGTCGTTGTAAGGGAAGAGGTCATTATGCGAGAGAATGCCAATCTCCGCGTGTTATGATTGCTACTGAGGACGGTGGGTATGAGTCCGCTAGTGACTATGATGAGGAGACTTTGGCTCTTATTACAAGTGAAGAACACGGTGGAGATGATTCTGATCATGAGACGCAATACATGGCTCCTGAAGACGCTGACAGGTATGAATGTTTAGTTGCTCAACGTGTTTTGAGTGTGCAGGTCACACAAGCTGAGCAAAATTAGAGGCATAATTTGTTCCATACAAAGGGAGTTGTGAAGGAACGTTCTGTTCGCGTCATCATAGATGGAGGGAGCTGCAACAACTTGATTAGCATGGAGATGGTGGAGAAGCTATCTCTCACCACAAGACCACATCCACATCCTTACTATATCCAATGGTTCAACAACGGCGGCAAGTTTAAGGTAACACGTACTGTTCGTGTGCATTTTAGTATCTCTACATATGCTGATTATGTTGATTGTGATGTGGTACCCATGAAAGCATGTTCCTTATTACTTGGTAGACCATGGAAATTTGATAAAAATTCTGTACACCATGGTAGAAACAATCAGTATACTCTTGTTCATAAGGATAAACATATTTCTTTGCTTCCTATGACTCTGATTCTATTTTGAAAGATGATATTAATAGAGCTAGTAAAGCAAAACAGGAGAAAAATAAGAGTGAAAATCAGATTGTGGCAAAAGAGTTTGAGCAACAAATGAAGCCTAATAATAAACCATCTAGTGTTGCTTCTGAAATTAAATTGAAAAATGCGTGTTTACTTGCCACCAAATCTGATATTGATGAGCTAGATTTAAGCAAATCTGTTTGCTATGCTTTTGTGTGCAAAGAGGCATTATTTTCATTCGAGGACGTGCCTTCCTCTTTGCCTCCTGCTGTCACTAACATTTTGCAGGAGTTCGCTGACGTCTTTCCACAAGACGTGCCACCGGGATTACCACCTATTCGCGGGATTGAGCATCAGATTGACTTAATTCCTGGTGCTTCGTTGCCAAACCGTGCGCCATACCGCACCAATCCAGAGGAGACGAAGGAGATTATGCGTCAAGTACAGGAGCTGCTCGACAAAGGTTATATACGCGAATCTCTTAGTCCTTGTGCTGTTCCTATTATACTAGTGCCAAAAAAGGATGGTACATCGTGTATGTGTGTTGATTGTAGAGGCATTAAAAATATTACTATTTGTTATCGTCATCCAATTCCTAGGCTAGATGATATGCTTGATGAATTGAGTGGCTCTACAATATTGTCCAAAGTTGATTTGCATAGTGGATACCATCAAATTCGTATGAAATTGGGAGATGAATGGAAAAACAACATTTAAAACTAAGTTCGGTTTATATGAGTGGTTAGTCATGCCTTTTGGGTTAACTAATGCACCTAGTACTTTCACGAGATTAATGAACGAAGTTTTACGTGCTTTCATTGGATGATTTGTGGTAGTTTACTTTGATGATATATTGATTTATAGCAGATCTTTGGAGGAACATTTGGAACATTTACGTGCTTTTTTTATTGCTCTACGTGATGCACGTTTGTTTGGTAACCGACCGAGTATCTTTTCTAGGCTATGTTGTTACTCCACAGGGAATTGAAGTTGATAAAGCCAAGATTGAAGCTATTGAGAGTTGGCCGCAGCCCAAAACGGTCACACAAGTGAGGAGTTTACTTGGCCTCGCTGGTTTCTATAGCCGTTTTGTGAGAGATTTCAGTACCATTGCTGCACCTCTCAACGAGCTTACAAAGAAGGATGTGCCTTTTGTTTGGGGTACCACACAGGAAGAAGCCTTCACGGTGTTGAAAGATAAGTTAACACATGCTCCTTTAGTCCAACTTCCTGATTTTAATAAGACTTTTGAGCTTGAATGTGATGCTCGTGGAATTGGATTAGGAGGTGTGTTATTACAAAATGGCAAACCCGTTGCATACTTTTCTGAAAAATTGAGTGGGCCTTGTCTGAATTACTGTACTTATGATAAGGAATTATATGCCCTTGTTCGGACTTTGGAAACATGGCAACATTATTTATGGCCCAAGGAATTTGTTATTCATTCTGATCATGAATCTTTGAAACATATTAAAAGTCAAGCCAAACTGAACCGTAGACATGCTAAATGGGTTGAATTCATTGAGACTTTCCCTTATGTCATTAAACACAAGAAGGGTAAAGAAAATGTTATTGCTGATGCATTGTCTCGTCGTTATACTATGCTTTCACAACTTGACTTTAAAATATTTGGTTTGGAGACCATCAAAGATCAATATGTGCATGATGCTGAATTTAAAGATGTATTGCAGAATTGTAAAGAAGGGAGAACATGGAGCAAGTTTGTCATTAACGATGGATTTGTGTTTCGTGCTAACAAGCTATGCATTCCAGCTAGCTCCGTTCGTCTTTTGTTGTTGCAGGAGGCGCATGGAGGACGATTAATGGGACATTTTGGCATGAAGAAGACAGAGGATGTACTTGCTACACATTTCTTTTGGCCAAAGATGAGACGAGATGTTGAGCGTTTTGTTGCTCGCTGCACTACATGTCAAAAAGCTAAGTCACGACTCAATCCTCATGGTTTATATATGCCTTTGCCTGTACCTAGTGTTCCTTGGGAGGGTATATCTATGGACTTTGTTTTAGGTTTACCTCGATCAAAGAAGGGGAGGGATAGCATATTTGTTGTCGTGGATAGATTTTCGAAAATGGCACACTTCATACCATGTCATAAAACCGATGATGCTGCTAATGTTGCTGATTTGTTCTTTCGTGAAATTATTCGCTTGCATGGTGTGCCAAATACTATTGTTTCAGATCATGATACTAAATTTCTTAGCCACTTTTGGAGATGTTTATGGGCTAAGTTGGGGACTAAACTTCTTTTTAGTACTACTTGTCACCCCCAAACTGATGGACAAACTGAAGTAGTCAATAGAACATTGTCTACTATGCTTAGGGCTGTTTTGAAGAATAATAAGAAAATGTGGGAAGAATGCCTGCCTCATATTGAATTTGCTTATAATCGTTCATTGCATTCTACTACAAAGATGTGCCCTTTTGAAATTGTGTATGGTTTTCTACCTCGTGCACCCATTGATTTGTTGGCTCTTCCATCTTCGGAGAAGGTTAATTTTGATGCTAAACAACGTGCTGAATTGATCTTCAAAATGCATGAGTTAACTAAGGAAAATATTGAGCGCATGAATGCTAAATATAAACTTGCTGGAGATAAGGGTAGAAAACTTGTTGTCTTTGCACCTGGATATCTTGTTTGGTTACATTTGCGTAAGGATAGGTTTCCGGATTTGCGCAAGTCAAAGCTAATGCCACGTACTGATGGTCCTTTTAAGGTGTTAGAGAAAATAAATGATAATGCATACAAACTTGAGCTGCCTGCAGATTTTGGGGTTAGTCCCACTTTTAACATTGTAGCTTTAGAGCCTTATTTGGGTGAGGAAAATTAGCTTCCATCGAGGACGACTTCATTTCAAGAAGGGGAGGATGATGAGGACATCAATACCATTGTTACACCCACAGCCCCTACTGCTGATGAGGACATGACTACCTTGGATACGACCAAAAATATTGCATACATGTATATTTGTGAGGTAATTTCTAATGCAAACTATGCAATAATTTATTTGTGTCATCCACAACAAAAATACTTCACAAACTTTTGTGCCATGTCTAATTGCAGGTGTGTATGGGACATTTGTACAATTCACATATGAAGATAAGGGAAAAAGATAAGTTTAGGTGCTGTTCAAAAAGTCCTCTCACGTCACTTTTGGGCCAAGAGAAGATAGAGTCCAAGTCTCTCACGTTCTGGATTCAGATTCGGACTGCACAGACATACCTGACTCAAAACGCCAAGAACTTTTTCATACGGACTCCGAATTGGGTGATTCTTTTTTTGTTGGAAAGTAGATTTCATGCTCTTTCCATCCCAATTGGATTCACCTTAAAATTCGTCCGGAGCATTGAGTTATCAACGAATCAATCTGACGCTGCAGCAGAATCCGAGTCAAACTACAAGTCCAAAGGTGTTGCATCACCTCCACTTGGGCCCATGAGCCTTGTACGACCTAGGGTTAGTTTTAGGCTGCCTTGGGACGTCCTCCCACCTCCTTGGCCGCCACCCCTTACTCCTATATAAGTAGATCCATCTAGTAGCTTTTTCCTTGGGTTTTGTTTAGATTAAAAGTTCGCCATAGCTGCAACTTCGCGTACTTCATTTGTGTTCAACGACCAGACAAAGGTGTCACAGAACACCACCTTCATTAATAAAGCTTTCCTCTTATATTCGCAATATTCAGATTGCATTATGATATTCTTGCTTGTTCTTCGATTGCGTGCAGGAATAGACCTTCGTGGTCAGACTGATCGTGCTTCTAGCATCGTCAGTAACCTCAGGAGATTGGTTTAGCGATTGCTAAGGCGCAACGTCGTGCATGTTTGTAGTCGGATCGTCAAAGTCGGCTCCACCAAATCAATAGTTACTATCTCATCGAAAGATCAGGACACCCTCGCCTCTATCTAGTGGTATCAGAGTGTTCTAGGCTCGCATCTCTAGTCCGGTCTAGCCTAGGACCAGCACAGTACCGTCGTTGAGCGTGTATTCAACATTGCATCTCTGAATTGATTATTGCTAATCTTTTGCTACCGTATATAACCAACCCAGCTCCACAAATTTTTACACCGTGTATACGTACATTCGCCTGGCAATCGCTTTACTCAATCTTCGGAGTTATTTGACACCGCTGGTTGCCCGTCACCACCTGCTGCATGGTAAGAACTTGTAAGATATTGATATTTGCTTTACTGTGAGCGCTTTACCACCACATCCTAGTAGTTCATAGGAACATTATTGTCGATTTTTTTTGTTTCTACTAATCATGGCAGGTTCCGGAGTTGTTAGTTCTTGTGCTTCATCGATCGTGGGAGATTTGCCATCACCTAAGAAAATACAACAACTGTCACAAGAGGAGCAACAACATCAGAATGCACATAATCAGGTTAATGTTTCCATGCCACCATTTACTGGTCGTTTTAGGCCTGATTTATATATTGAATGGGAGTACGAAATTAATGCTATATTTGCTTCCCATAATTTTGATGAGCGTGGAAAATTTCAAGCCACGGTTAGTACTTTCAGTAGCTTTGCTTTAGTTTGGTGGAGTGAATACTGTCGGTTAAACCCTGATTATATACCTACTACTTGGGATAGTTTAAAACATGTCATGGGAGATAGATTCGTAGATGTTCATTATACTCGTGGCATGATTAAAAAACTACAACATTTAAAACAAGGTAGTGACACCGTAACAAAATATTATGATGATTTACAAACTACCTTGTTGCACTCATTTTTAGAAGAAAGTGAAGAAGATTTTATGGATAGATTTTGGGGAGGATTAAACCGTGATATTCAAGAGATACTAATTCATGAAGAGTGTTATCCTATGGACCATTTGTTTTGTCTTGCTTGCAAAGCTGAACAGGAAATAAAACGACGTGTTGCCCACAAGGAGAACAAGCGCACGGTGCACATTCCAAGTGTTGATACAGATGTTTCTTCAACTACTAGGCGTACTATGACAACCACATCCGTTGTTGCGATGACTACATCATCTCCACCATGTGACACATCACCACCGAGAGTGCCTACATCATCTGAGTTGATCATAAGAGGTAATGACAAAGGTACATATTTTCCACTTTCACATGAGAATGATGCATGCCTAGTTAACTTGAATACATCATGTGTTGAGTTACCTATTGATTTGAATATTTTAGAGAATTGTGTTACTGTCATGAATGCATCATGTGATCAAACAGCTGAAATACCAACAATTTTGAGTGCACCCATTGAATTAACTGTTGATGCAAAAGAACCAATGTTTAATCATTTTGATATGACCTCTAATATTGGTGATGATTCTGTGTCAAATGACTTATTACATGTTTGCTTATTTAAGCATGTTGTAGCATGTAAATTTGATGTAAGTAAGGTTTATTCACCAATGTTGGGATGGTTTAATGATGAACATTGTCAATCTTTTGATATGAATAAGAGCTTCACTTATATGTGCAAACTGAGCTGCAATATTTTCATGCCCTCTACATCTTGTGATAATATTTTGGCGTTATTATATTTTATGAACTATGAAAGTTACTCATGTATACATGTGTCATATGTGCAAAAACCAAAGGAAGTAAAACTGGGTGACATATACATATACAACATGTACACCTTGTCTCTTTTGTTAGCCACATTTCAGATTAAGCAACGCCGAGGACGGCTTTGTTTTCAAGAAGGGGAGGATGATGAGGACATGACTACCTTGGATACGACCAAAAATATTGCATACATGTATATTTGTGAGGTGATTTCTAATGCAAACTATGCAATAATTTATTTGTGTCATCCACGACAAAAATACTTCACAAACTTTTGTGCCATGTCTAATTGCAGGTGTATGGGACATTTGTACAATTCACATCTGAAGATAAGGGAAAAAGAGAAGTTTTGGTGCTGTTCAAAAAGTCCTCTCACGTCACTTTTGGGCCAAGAGAAGATAGAGTCCAAGTCTCTCACGTTCTGGATTCAGATTCGGACTGCACAGACATACCTGACTCAAAACGCCAAGAACTTTTTCATACGGCCTCCGAATTGGGTGATTCTTTTTTTGTTCGAAAGCAGATTTCGTGCTCTTTCCAACCCAATTAGATTCACCTTAAAATTCGTCCAGAGCGTTGAGTTATCAATGAAACAATCTGACGCTGCAGCAGAATCCGAGTCAAACTACAAGTCCAAAGGTGTTGCATCACCTCCACTTGGGCCCATGAGCCTTGTATGACCTAGGGTTAGTTTTAGGCTGCCTTGGGACGTCCTCCCACCTCCTTGGCCACCACCCCTTACTCCTATATAAGTAGATCCATCTAGTAGCTTTTTCCTTGGGTTTTGTTTAGATTAAAAGTTCGCCACAGCTGCAACTTTGCGTACTTCATTTGTGTTCAACGACCAGACAAAAGCGTCACAGGACCCCACCTTCATTAATAAAGCTTTCCTCTTATATTCGCAATATTCAGATTGCATTATCATATTCTTGCTTGTTCTTCGATTGCGTGCAGGAATAGACGTTCGTGGTTAGGCTGATCGTGCTTCCAGCATCGTCAGTAACCTCAGGAGATTTGTTTAGCGATTGCTAATGCGCAATGTCGTGCACGTTTGTAGTCGGATCGTCAAAGTCGGCTCCACCAAATCGATAGTTACTATCTCATCGAAAGATCAGGACACCCTCGCCTCTATCAACTGCTACATATATTGGACCAATTACTAGAGCTCGCGCACGCCAATTAAATTATCAGGTACTTTCGTTTCTTGGTAATGATTCTAATATTCATGAGAATATGATGCTGCCTAAATTGGATACATTTGTATTGATTACTAATGAAGGGCCTAGCATGAACAAGAGGGATGAACACTGGAGCAGGATCAAGCATGGAGATGAAGGCGTGCGTGAAGGGATCCAGAATGGCGTTTCTAGTGCATATTTAAGCACTTTGAAGCCTGCGTGATGACCTACAAGGACATGGACGAAATATACAAGATGCCCCTTGGTAAATTTCGTCCATAGCTTATTTTAGGTGCTGCGCCACCTTATTTTTGGGCCAGGCCCATGTAATTTCGAAATACTTAAGTATAGGCTGTTTTTAGAGTCCATACGTGTGGGGAAACAAAGTTAGGGTTGGTTTCGGACCCCTCCTACAAGGGGCCATGAAATTCACCCCTACTCCTGCATATATACAGCCCTTAGGGCGTCGTTTAGACTTTGGATTTTGTTTAGATTAAAAGTTCGCCATAGCTGCAACTTCGCGTACTTCGTTTGTGTTCAACGACCAGACAAAGGCGTCACAGAACCCCACCTTCATTAATAAAGCTTTCCTCTTATATTCGCAATATCCAGATTGCAATCTCAGTTTCTTGCTTGTTCTTCATTTGCTCGCAAGAAACAGACCTTCGTGGTCAGGTTGATCGTGCTCCGGCGTGGTCAATAACCCTTGGAAGTTGGTATAGCGATTGCTAAGGCGCGACATCTCGAACGTTCGTAGTCGGATCGTCAAGGTCGAGTCCCACAGAAAACGATAGCCACCATCTCATCGAAACATTGGGACACCTTCGCCTCTATCATTTGCTTGCATGGTGTGCCAAATACTATTGTTTCAGATCGTGATACTAAATTTCTTAGCCACTTTTGGAGATGTTTATGGGCTAAGTTGGGGACTAAACTGCTTTTTAGTACTACTTGTCACCCCAAACTGATGGACAAACTGAAGTAGTCAATAGAACATTGTCTACTATGCTTAGGGCTGTTTTGAAGAATAATAAGAAAATGTGGGAAGAATCCTGCCTCAAATTGAATTTGCTTATAATCGTTCATTGCATTCTACTACTAAGATGTGCCCTTTTGAAATTGTGTATGGTTTCCTACCTCATGCACCCATTGATTTGTTGCCTCTTCCATCTTCGGAGAAGGTTAATTTTGATGCTAAACAACGTGCTAAATTGATCTTCAAAATGCATGACTTAACTAAGGAAAAAATTGAGCGCATGAATGCTAAATATAAACTTGCTGGAGATAAGGGTAGAAAACATGTTGTCTTTGCACCTGGAGACCTTGTTTGGTTACATTTGCGTAAGGATAGGTTTCCGGATTTGTGCAAGTCAAAGCTAATGCCACGTGCTGATGGTCCTTTTAAGGTGTTAGAGAAAATAAATGATAATGCACACAAACTTGAGCTGCCTGCAGATTTTGGGGTTAGTCCCACTTATAACATTGCAGATTTGAAGCCTTATTTGGGTGAGGAAAATGAGCTTCCGTCGAGGACGACTTCATTTCAAGAAGGGGAGGATGATGAGGACATCAATACCATTGTTACACCCATAGCCCCTACAGCTACATATACTGGACCAATTACTAGAGCTCGCGCACGCCAATTAAATTATCAGGTACTTTCGTTTCTTGGTAATGATTCTAATGTTCATGAGAATATGATGCTGCCTAAATTGGATACATTTGTATTGATTACTAATGAAGGGCCTAGCATGAACAAGAGGGATGAACACTGGAGCAGGATCAAGCATGGAGATGAAGGCGTGCGTGAAGGGATCCAGAATGGCGTTTCTAGTGCATATTTAAGCAATTTGAAGCCCGTGATGACCTACAAGGACATGGACGAAATATACAAGATGCCGCTTCATAAATTTCGTCCATAGGTTATTTTAGGTGCTGCGCCACCTTATTTTTGGGCCAGGCCCATGTAATTTCGAAATACTTAAGTATAGGCTGTTTTAGAGTCCGTACGTGTGGGGAAACAAAGTTAGGGTTGGTTTCGGACCCCTCCTACAAGGGGCCACGAAATTCACCCCTACTCCTCCATATATACAGCCCTTAGGGCATCGTTTAGACTTTGGGTTCTGTTTAGATTAAAAGTTCGCCATAGCTGCAACTTCGCGTACTTCGTTTGTGTTCAACGACCAGACAAAGGCGTCACAGAACTCCACCTTCATTAATAAAGCTTTCCTCTTATATTCACAATATCCAGATTGCAATCTCAGTTTCTTGCTGGTTCTTTGTTTGCTCGCAGGAAACAGACCCTCGTGGTCAGGTTGATCGTGCTCTGGCGTGGTCAATAACCCCTTGGAAGTTGGTATAGCGATTGCTAAGGCGCGACGTCTCGCACGTTCGTAGTCGGATCGTCAAGGTCGATTCCCACAGAAAACGATAGCCACCATCTCATCGAAACATCGGGACACCTTCGCCTCTATCAGGCCCCCACCGGACGACCGGCATCTCCCAGCGAGCAGACGTCCGGCCCCCACCGGACGACCGGCCACCCCACACCCGAGCCAAATCAGCGGAAATCCGAAAAAGACCGGACGTCCGGCGATCGGACGACCGGCCGACTCCGGACATCCGGTGTCTCTGCACCCGAGCCGAAATGACAGAAGTCCGGTGACCTCCGGATGTCCGGATGCCCACGAGCCACCAGACGTCCGCTCCAGACCGGACGTTTGATCCCTGTCTGCGCACAGTTTCGGGGCCGAGGCCCATGTACCCCTTCGCCCACCTAGACTATATATACTTCTCCTCCTCCCTCTTTTGACTTTTCAGCGAAGTGATAGCTCATTTGAGAGATAGAGCTTTGCTCATCCATCCGGATCTGCTCCTCCGAGAGAGACCGTGCCTCTTCGGAGAAGATCCACCTGGATTCAAGACCCCTAACGGGAAGAACTCAAGACCTCCTCACGGAGAAGAACTAGTTACCCTATGTATCGTCCCTTGTTGATCGTGGATCGTGTATTTCTTTGTGTTTCGAGGATCTAGCACATGTGTAATCGAATCTTGTTGGTTTGAGTGATTCTCTCGTGTTTCCCCTCGTGTTTTCTCCTCGTGTTCTTTGTGTTCATCGCGGGATCCGCTCCTTTCGTGAAAGATCGGGCATCTAGGGTTCTACCCTACATCATGTTGGTATCATGAGCCAGGTTGATCACGATTTCAGAGCCTCCCCTCTTTGTTTTCTAGCCTAATTTTGTTGATTTTGTCCCAAATTCGAAAATCCCCACAAAAATAGCCCCAATTTTTTTTTTGTGATTTGTTGGTGTGATGAAGTTTTGTTGGATTTGATCCACGGATTTGCTTTGCCACGAGTGGATCTAGCTTTCCCCCATCATCTCCACCTTTTCCATCCACAAAATCCCTTGGATTTGACTTCTCCACCTCGAACCCTAGCTGTTCATCCCGTACCCAAAATCTCCCAGGCACCGGACGTCCGCCCGCTACCGGACGTCCATCGACCGGACGAACGCTCCACCACCGAACATCCGACGTTTACTGACGAAACTGAAAAAGTTCAGTTCGGCCACCACCACCTCTCCACCTCCACCTCTGTATACGCACTCCAATACCCATTCCACTTTCACATACGAACCCCGAGACCACCATCGCTTTCCGCAACCACCATTGTTTACTTGTTTCGCACTCCGACACAATTTTGACACATTTGGTTTTGAGAATTTGAGTTGTGGTTCAACATTTCCTAGGGTGTTTCGGCTAACTAGGAATGGTTAGACATCGACATCACTGCCGCTCATCTTCGCCAAGGACTCGACATCGACCACTTCACCATTTTGTCACCTTCACCGTAAGCAAGGACGGTAATTTCGACAACATCTTGGTCTACTCCTTGCCATTACATTGATATCCACCATAGCCCAATTTTGCGTATCTTGCCTATCGAGACTAGCCCTTGAGTATTGCTGGCAATGTCACTTGTGCACATTAGTGATCATACTTCCCATAGCACACATACCATATCATCGTGGTGCATATCTTGGTATCATCTCTTGTGCCACAAGGTTGTCATAGCATACACAATTGCTATCTTGGTTCGTGAAGTCTTGCATGAGAAAGAGCTCAAAAGAGAAAGAGCCATCCAAGCTTTTAAGCAAAAGGAAAAGATAAGAAAAGAGCTTATAAGCAAGAACCATAGCATCATACTACATTAAGATTGTCATACTCGATCATCTTGGATCATATCATCGGAACACAATACATATAGCATACTTGGGATAGAAGTCGTTGCATTTTTGCTTAGTAGGTCGTGCACAAGTTTCGTATCCGCCTATTGTGCAATCATGCTAGCGTCTCTCTGGTGTTGTGCAACAAGAGCATTTTTCGTGGATTCCACATTTTTCGCTCATTTTTGGTTGCACGACCCCATTTATCTATTTGCGTGTGTGTTTCCATGTAACACTACTTGCTTGGTCTACTTGTTGCATTTGCAAATTTGTGAATCTTTTCCAACATTATTGAGGCTAACTAACAATTGCATCGAATTTTGTGCCACCATCCTAACCGAGCTCCACCATAAGCTTTTATTTGTGTAGGTGTGAGAAACCGACAAGAATCGGTACCAATTGTGCTATTTCCTTGTTCCACATTTGAGTGATCATTGATCCATCTTCAACATCGGTCAAGGTACATTTGGTATAAGTTCTTCTCTTTCTCCCACTCACATATTTGCTTGGAATGATTGATAGGCCAAGTTCTTCTACTAACCCACTCTTTATCGAGCAAGACGACGACCCGAACACCTACGTCAGCAAGAGCCACCTCTTCGGTGCACAACGAGCTTTGCATCAAGAACAACAAGCAATGAGCGACCGCATCAACAATCTCGCCACCGACTTACGCCTCTCTGAGCAACGTACAAGAGACTACTTCGACCACAAGCTCGACCAACACAAACAAGAGAACGATGCAAGAATGGACGAGATTCGTGCCTTGTTGGTCAACCGCTCTTCTACCACTTCGTCCTCCTCAAGACGGAGCCACTCAAGTCGACATTCCTCCGACCACTCAAGCACACCGACGTCGAACACTCTTCGCCAAGCCATGCGCCAAGACCGTCAAGCAAACCGCAAACCTCTACACGGAACCGATTCTCAAGAGCAACTTCAAGCGCAAGAGCATTGACATCGCCTAAACCAAGCTACCTTTGCGCAAGCACAAGAACGGCAACATCAACGCCAACAAGAGGAAGAACGCGCACGCCTACACCAAGACGAGCAAGATGCCGAGGCACAACATCAAGAACAACTACGGCGAGAAGCTCAAGCACTTGAGGTGCAACGTGCCCTCTGAGATTCAAGTTGAGCCACGAAACCGGCAAGCTCGTGAGCAACCAGAAGCACTTCGCGATGAAGTTCAAGAGAGGATTTATCAATCATGTGTGCATCGTCAAGCTCGAAAAGCTCCTCAACAAGCTCGCAAAGAACCTCAAGTTCAACAAGAGCAACAAGACAATGGGAATCCTCCACGAAAAGAACAAGTTGAGGGAAACAATCCTCCTCATCGAGGACATCATCACCCTCGACCCCAACACAATGAAGAGCAATGCTACGGCAAGCTAAAATTCACCATGCCCAAGTTCACCGGAAGCAATGATCCTGAAGAGTACCTATCATGGGCATTGAAGGTCGACAAGATCTTTCGTTTGCACAACTATGAGGAAGAGAAGAAGATTGCGATGGCATCCCTTGAGTTCCAAGACTACGTCCTCATATGGTGGGAACAAGTCATTGAGCGTCCTGAGGCAAGAGGTGAACCACCAATCACCACTTGGGTGCAAATGAAGGATGTCATGCGAGCACGTTTTGTGCCAACCTACTACAACCGCGACCTCTTCAAGAAACTCCAACTCCTCAAGAAAGGAACCAAGAGCGTTGAAGAGTACTACAAGGAAATGGAGATTGCCATGATACGAGCCAATGTCACAGAAGATGATGAGCAAACGATGGCACATTTCTTGAATGGACTCAATCATCCTATCAAGAAGATCGCCGACTTCCAACCATACTCAAACCTCATCGAGCTAGTGCACCAAGCTACCAAGGCGGAACGTCAAGTGCAAGATGACTTCAAGTATGCCAAGTTCTCATCCAAGTCCTATGGCTTCTCCAACACCCAAGCTTCAATGACTCCAACAACTTCTACCTCAACGAAGCCTTCTACAAGCAACGTCGACAAGTCAAGTTACAAGAAAACTTCGACAACCTCAAGTCGTCCTCCTACTACAAGCAACTTCAAACCGAGAGCTTCATCATCTACAACTCCAACCGATGAGAACATCAAGACAAGTTCAATCAAGTGTTTCACATGTGGCGGCCGAGGCCACAAGTCCTTCGAATGTACCTACAAACGCACCATGATCCTCAATGATGATGGTACATACGACTCAATGAGTGAAGGCGAAATGGATGCCCTTTAGCAAGTGGCCAAGCACTGGCAAGTGAACGACGATGAAGATGATCAAGTCTTTTGCGACGAAGATTCGAGCCCCGCTCTTGTTGTCTCCAAGGTCTTGACACTTCAACATCAACAAGACGAAGACCAAAGATGCCATATCTTCAATACCAAGGCCGGCATCAATGGAAGGTCCGTGAAGGTCATCATCGATGGAGGGAGTTGTCATAATTTGGCAAGTGAAGAACTATGCTCCAAGCTCCAATTAGTCAAGATGAAGCACCCACATCCCTACAAGGTTCAATGGCTAAGCGACTCCGGCACTATCCAAGTCGAGCATATGGTGCAAGTTTCCTTCAAGATCGGAGCTTACGAAGATACTTTGGAGTGTGATGTCGTTCCTATGTCCGTTTGCCATCTCATACTTGGACGACCATGGCAATTTGACCGAGGCGTCATCCACAATGGGCGAACGAACCACTATAGCTTCAAGATGAAAGGGAAGGAGTACGTGCTACGACCTATGTCTCCAAGTCAAGTGATCGCCGACAAACAAGCCACCCATCGTGGAGAGACTAGTGAGAGAGCGAACCACCATAAAGAGAGTGAGCGCCACAAGCCCAAAACGAGTGCCTCCACGATGAGCGACAAGAAAAACCTACCTCTCTTTGCCACCAAACGTGAGATGAGAGAAGTGTGTGAGAACCCATCAAGTGTTATGCACTATGTCCTTTTGTGCAAAGATGAGGCACCCAAAACTAACAACTCTCACAATCTCCCTTTAGTGTTATCTTCTCTATTGCAGGAATTTCAAGATGTTTTTCCCGACGAGCTACCTCTGGGTCTACCTCCTCTACGAGGCATCGAACATCGCATCGACCTCATTCCCGGAGCACCTCTTCCTAACAAGGCTCCCTACCGCGTTAACCCCGAGGAAACAAAGGAGATCCAATGGCAAGTACAACAACTCATCGACAATGGCCATGTACGTGAAAGCTTGAGCCCTTGTGCCATACCGGTAATCCTTGTTCCCAAGAAAGATGGTACATTTCGCATGTGTTCCGATTGTCGTCCTATCAATGCTATTACCGTGCGTTATCGTTACCCTATCCCACGCCTAGATGATATGCTAGATGAGCTTAGCGGAGCTACCATTTTCTCTAAAATTGATCTTAAAAGTGGCTACTATCAAATACGCATCCAAGAAGGTGATGAATGGAAAACTGCATTTAAGACCAAATTTGGCTTATATGAATGGCTTGTTATGCCAATGGGTTTATCCGAAGCACCCGGTACTTTCATGAGAGTCATGCATTTTGTTCTTCAACCCAATATTGGCGTATTTGTTGTGGTCTATTTTGACGATATTCTTGTATTTAGCAAATCCCTCAAAGACCATGTCACCCATCTTTAAACCGTGTTGCAAACTCTTAGAAAAGAGCGACTTTATGCTAATATGGACAAATGCCTTTTTGGTGTTGATAAGCTTCTTTTCTTGGGTTTCGTTGTGTCTTCTAAGGGTGTTCATGTAGATGAATCTAAGATCAATGCTATTAAAACTTGGCCCCAACCAACCAATTTGCAACAAGTGCATAGTTTTCTTGGTTTAGCCAGTTTCTATCGTAGATTTGTGAAGGATTTTAGCACCATTGCTTCACCTTTACATGCTTTGAGTAAGAAAAATGCACCTTTTGTTTGGGGACCATCACAAGATACCACATTCAATGAGCTTAAGAATTTACTTACTCATGCTCCCGTGCTTGCATTACCCAACTTTGACAAACCCTTTGAAATTCATTGCAATGCTAGTGGTAATGGCATAGGAGGTGTGTTAATGCAAGAGAAGCGCCCAATTGCTTACTTTAGTGAGAAACTTTCCGGAGCGCAACTCAATTACCCCATATATGACAAAGAGCTATATGCTTTAGTTCGAGTTTTGCGTGAGTGGGAACATTATCTTCGCCCTCATGAATTTGTCATTCATACCGACCATGAAACGCTTAAGTACCTTAAGGGTCAAACTAAGTTGAACAAGCGTCATGCTAAGTGGAGTGAATTCATTGAGTCATTTCCGTATGTCATCAAGTACATTAAGGGCAAGGAGAATGTTGTGGCGGATGCGCTTTCCCGCATATGCATGCTTGTTACTAAACTGGAATTGAATGTCATTGGCTTTGAGCACATAAAAGACTTGTATGCGCATGATCCTACTTTTGCTACTCCTTATGCCAAGTGTTTGACGCATACGTCTTGGAAACGCTATTACATCAAGGATGATTATCTTATGTGAGCTAACAAACTTTGCATCCCCGAGTCTTCTCTTTGTTTGTTACTTTTGCAAGAATCTCATGGAGGACTAATGGGACACTTTGGACGAGACAAGACATTTGCTACGCTCTCTAAGAACTATTTTTGTCCCAAGATGTTCCGCGACGTCTCACGCTTCACCAACCGATGTTCGACATGTCGCAAAGCTAAGTCCAAAGCTCAATCTCATGGTCTTTATATGCCCCTTCCAATTCCATATCACCCATGGGAGGATATTAGCATGGATTTTGTACTTGGGTTGCCTAGAACTAGAAATGGAAAGGATTCCGTGTTTGTTGTTGTGGACCGATTCTCTAAGATGGCACATTTCATACCATGCAACAAGATAGACAATGCTTCACATGTTGCAAATCTTTTCTGTAGGGACATATTGCGCCTACATGGAGTGCCAAAGACTATTGTCTCGGACCGCGATGTCAAGTTCCTTAGCTACTTTTGGAAGACATTATGCGCAAAGCTCGAAATCAAGCTCCTATTCTCTTCGGCATACCACCCACAAACCGACGGCCAAACGGAGGTCACGAACCGGACGCTATCTACTCTCCTCCGCATGTTGATCAAGAAGAACATCAAGGAGTGGGAGGAATGCCTACCCATCGCCGAGTACGCCTACAACCGCGCAAGACATTCGACTACTAGCAAGTCCCCCTTCGAGGTCGTCTACGGTTTGAACCCGTTGTCCCCATTGGACATTCTTCCTCTACCACTAAAAGAGCGCATCAACATGGACGCGAGTGCATGAGTCAACTACCTCAAGAAGATGCATGAAGATACAAGGCACACCATCGAGCGCCAAGTACAACGACTCGCGACCAAGCTCAACGTCAACAAGCAACCCATGATATTCAACGTTGGAGATCTAGTGTGGCTACACCTTCGCAAGGACCGCTTCCCCAATGAACGCAAGTCAAAGCTTCTTCCTCGAGCTGACGGCCCCTTCAAGGTGCTCGCACGCTACAACAACAATGCTTACAAGATTGACCTCCCGCGCGACAAGTACAACGTGAGCGACGTCTTCAACGTCACGGATCTCTCGGCCTACCATGGTGATAAAGATTTCGATCCGAGGTTGGATCCTTCCCAAGGGGGGGGGGGAGATGATGCGGAGCATCCCATGGTCATCCCCATGGACGTATCTACATCTCCCACGACACCACTTGGACCCATGACAAGAGCTCGAGCAAAGGCTATCGAAGATAAGGTGAACTCGCTCCTCTCCGAACTACTAGTTTCTACACATGAGACATGGCTACTACCTCAAACGGAAACACTATGTGTGATCAGGTACTTGGATGAAGGCCACAGAGCAGCTGCATCCAACGGACAAGACGGCGAGGACACCAAGGAGGAGGGACAAGAAGAAGAGCCGCCAAAGAAACACCAGCCACCGGACGACCGGTCGGGGCCGGACATCCGGCGCCTGAAGCCTCAGCCTGCCCAAGGCCCAGCCAACGTGATGAGGACATCAATACCATTGTTACACCCATAGCCCCTACTGCTACATATACTGGACCAATTACTAGAGCTCGCGCACGCCAATTAAATTATCAGGTACTTTCGTTTCTTGGTAATGATTCTAATGTTCAGGAGAATATGATGCTGCCTAAATTGGATACATTTGTATTGATTACTAATGAAGGGCCTAGCATGAACAAGAGGGATGAACACTGGAGCAGGATCAAGCATGGAGATGAAGGCGTGCGTGAAGGGATCTAGAATGGCGTTTCTAGTGCATATTTAAGCACTTTGAAGCCTCCGTGATGACCTACAAGGACTTGGACGAAATATACAAGATGCCCCTTCATAAATTTCGTCCATAGCTTATTTTAGGTGCTGCGCCACCTTATTTTTGGGCCAGGCCCATGTAATTTCGAAATACTTAAGTATAGGCTATTTTTAGAGTCCGTACGTGTGGGGAAACAAAGTTAGGGTTGGTTTCGGACCCCTCCTACAAGGGGCCACGAAATTCACCCCTACTCCTCCATATATACAACCCTTAGGGCGTCGTTTAGACTTTGGGTTCTGTTTAGATTAAAAGTTCACCATAGCTGCAACTTCGCGTACTTTGTTTGTATTCAACGACTAGACAAAGGCGTCACAGAACCCCACCTTCATTAATAAAGCTTTCCTCTTATATTCGCAATATCCAGATTGTAATCTTAGTTTCTTGCTTGTTCTTCGTTTGCTCGCAGGAAACAGACCCTCGTGGTCAGGTTGATCGTGCTCTGGCGTGGTCAATAACCCCTTGGAAGTTGGTATAGTGATTGCTAAGGCGTGACGTCTCGCACGTTCGTAGTCGGATCGTCAAGGTCGACTCCCACAGAAAACGATAGCCACCATCTGATCGAAACATCAGGACACCTTCGCCTCTATCAAGTGGTATCAGATTTTCAGTTTGCTCCGTGAGATTTTACAGTTTTTCATAGTTTAGATCGAGTCTGTTCTTCATACCTACAGTCCACGAAAAAGCCAAAAAAAAAACTAGGGTTAGTTCATCATATCCGAATCAATCTGAGCCTTTGCATAATCTTTTTAGGGTTTTTGCTTTGTTGAATTTGCGGTTGCATCGTCGTGTCTAGTTGCTAGTCTTAGCGTCTAGTCCTTTAGAGTTTCGAGTTCTGTCACAGTTTGTCACGCCGCCGCCGCACCATCTTCATCGCTGCTGCCATATACCACCACCGCTGCCATATACCACCACCGCTGCCATATCCTACCACCGCTGCCATATACCATTCACCACTGCCATATTCTACCACCGTATATCCACCACCAATACGAGTTCTTTTCATATTAGGTTTGTTTTCGTGACCCATCTATTTTCCGATTCATGTTTCCTTGCCTGAGTAGGATTCGAAAGAAAAAAAAAGAGTCTGGAGACCCCCGGGCAGTTTTTAGGCCAAAATTTTGGCAGTCAAAAATATTTTTTCCCTATCCTATTTTTAGGTCCCAGGGAGCGTTTTGAGACACTCGCCATCATAGTGATTTTTTGTCGCACTTTTTCGTCGTCGCTGCCCTGATTTCCGAAAAAAAATTGTCAAAAAAAAATTTCGTGCCAATCCTGTTAGTTTGACTTGGGAAGAGTTTTGAGACACTCGCCATTATAGTGATTTTTTGCAAAAAAAAAGAGCGCAAAAAAAAGCGATTTTTTTAGAGTGTGCTCTTCCCTTGTTTACGTGTCGTGCCGTGATTTTGTTAGTGTTCTAGGCTCGCGTCTCTAGTACGGTCTAGCCTAGGATCAGCACAGTACCGTCGTTGAGCGTTTATTCAACTTTGCATCTCTGAATTGATTATTGCTGACATTTTTGCTACCATATCATAAGCCTTCCCAGCTCCACATACATCTACGTCGTGCGTTTGACACCACCTGGCAATCGCTCTGTCCAATCTTTGAGAGTTTTGACTACAACGGTGGCCGATCACCACCTGCTGCTGGGTAAGAACTGGTAAGCATTTGAGATTCGCTTGATGGATTTGTGATACACCACCACCACCACTTCCTAGTAGTCTATAGGATCATATTCTTGTGTGTTTCTATTGCTACTAACCATGGCAGGATCACAAGCCGATGATACTGATTGGGAGAACATGACGAACAAACAGCTACATGATAAATTTCAGCAAATGATGAGTGGACAGGTGCAAGATGTGCTAAACAGATTTGAAGAGGCCATGGAGAAGATAGATGGAATTGAGAAGACGTTCGAAACAAAGCTCGATAACAAGTTTAATGAATTCCTCGCGCGTCTTCCACAACCACGGTCGGCTGCACCTGTCGCACCTCTACAACAACAAAAACGTCGCCTTCCAAATCAAGTGGGACGAGCACAGCGTGTTCCCCTTGAGCCTGGTCAAACTTCTGGTGCCGCTGCACCTACTGTTGATGCTTCTATGGCTCCTGCTGCCGCTGAGGAGGACGATTATGCGGGCGATTACGAGGATGAGGTTGATCAAAATCAGAACTACGTACCAGCACCAGGTCATCCACATGCCAATAATCGCAATGGTAGGGCTGCATTACCAGCTCAGGTACGAGATCATGACCATCTTCCTAAACTGAAAATGAATATTCCACCATTTGAGGGTAGATATGTTCCTGATATATATCTTACTTGGGAGTTAGAAACTGAACAACGTTTTACATGTTTACAATATCCCGAGGAGAGACGTGTTGCTGCTGCTGTTTGTGCTTTTACTAGTTTTGCATGTGTATGGTGGTCTGAACATTGTAGATTATATCCTATTCCAGCTACTTGGGCTGCTTTGAAAACTGCTATGCGTACTCGTTGGGTTCCACCATATTATCAACGTGAATTACTTCAAAAATTGCAGCGCTTAAGACAAGGAAAAAATTCTGTAGAAGAATATTATCAGGAATTACAAACTGGCATGATTAGATGTGGTATTGTTGAGGAGAATGAAGCTATGCTTGCACGTTTCATGGGTGGATTAAAAAGTTTTACGTGCTTTCATTGGACGATTTGTGGTAGTTTACTTTGATGATATATTGATTTATAGCAGATCTTTGGAGGAACATTTGGAACATTTACATGCTGTTTTTATTGCTCTACGTGATGCATGTTTGTTTGGTAACCTTGGGAAGTGCACCTTTTGCACCGACCGAGTATCTTTTCTTGGCTATGTTGTTACTCCACAGGGAATTGAAGTTGATAAAGCCAAGATTGAAGCTATTGAGAGTTGGCCGCAGCCCAAAACGGTCACACAAGTGAGGAGTTTCCTTGGCCTCGCTGGTTTCTATAGGCGTTTTGTGAGAGATTTCAGTACCATTGCTGCACCTCTCAATGAGCTTAAAAAGAAGGATGTGCCTTTTGTTTGGGGTACCTCACAGGAAGAAGTTTTCACGATATTAAAAGATAAGTTGACACATGCTCCTTTACTCCAACTTCCTGATTTTAGTAAGACATTGAGCTTGAATGTGATGCTAGTGGAATTGGATTAGGAGGTGTTTTATTACAAGATGGCAAACCTGTTGCATACTTTTCTGAAAAATTGAGTGGGCCTAGTCTGAACTATTCTACTTATGATAAAGAATTATATGCTCTTGTTCGGACCTTAGAAACATGGCAACATTATTTATGGCCCAAAGAATTTGTTATACATTCTGATCATGAATCTTTGAAACACATTAAAAGTCAAGCAAAACTGAACCGTAGACATGCTAAATGGGTTGAATTTATTGAGACTTTCCCTTATGTCATTAAACACAAGAAGGGTAAAGAAAATGTTATTGTTGATGCTTTGTCTCGTCACTATACGATGCTTTCACAACTTAACTTTAAAATATTTGGTTTGGAGACCATCAAAGATCAATATGCGCATGATGCTGAATTTAAAGATGTATTGCAGAATTGTAAGGAAGGGAGAACATGGAACAAGTTCGTCGTTAATGATGGTTTTGTGTTTCGTGCTAACAAGCTATGCATTCCAGCTAGCTCTGTTCATCTTTTGTTGTTGCAGGAGGCGCATGGAGGAGGATTAATGGGACACTTTGGCGTGAAGAAGACGGAGGATATACTTGCTACACATTTATTTTGGCCAAAGATGAGACGGGATGTTGAGCATTTTGTTGCTCGCTGCACTACATGTAAAAAAGCTAAGTCACGACTCAATCCTCATGGTTTATATATGCCTTTGCCTGTACCTAGCGTTCCTTGGGAGGATCTATCTATGGACTTTGTTTTAGGTTTACCTCGAACAAAGAAGGGGAGGGATAGCATATTTGTTGTCGTGGATAGGTTCTCAAAAATGGCACACTTTATACCATGTCATAAAAGCGATGATGCTGTTAATGTTGCTGATTTGTTCTTTCGTGAAATTATACGCTTGCATGGTGTGCCAAATACTATTGTTTCAGATCGTGATACTTAATTTCTTAGCCACTTTTGGAGATGTTTATGGGCTAAGTTGGGGACTAAACTGCTTTTTAGTACTACATGTCACCCCCAAACTGATGGACAAACTGATGTAGTCAATAGAACATTGTCTACTATGCTTAGGGCTGTTTTGAAGAATAACAAGAAAATGTGGGAAGAATTCTTGCCTCATATTGAATTTGCTTATAATCGTTCATTGCATTCTACTACTAAGATGTGTCCTTTTGAAATTGTGTATGGTTTCCTTCCTCGTGCACCAATTGATTTGTTGCCTCTTCCATCTTCGGAGAAGGTTAATTTTGATGCTAAACAACGTTCTGAATTGATCTTAAAAATGCATGAGTTAACTAAGGAGAACATTGAGCGTATGAATGCTAAATATAAACTTGCTGGAGATAAGGGTAGAAAACATGTTGTGTTTGCACCTGGAGATCTTGTTTGGTTACATTTGCGTAAGGATAGATTTCCTAATTTGCGCAAATCAAAGCTAATGCCACGTGCTGATGGTCCTTTTAAGGTGTTAGAGAAAATAAATGATAATGCATATAAACTTGAGCTGCCTACAGATTTTGGGGTTAGTCCCACTTTTAACATTGCAGATTTGAAGCCTTATTTGGGTGAGGAAGATGAGCTTCCGTCGAGGACGACTTCATTTCAAGAAGGGGAGGACGATGAGGACATCAATACCATTGTTACACCCACAGCCCCTGCTGCTATACATACTGGACCAATTACTAGAGCTCGCGCATGCCAATTAAATTATCAGGTACTTTCCTTTCTTGGTAATGATTCTAATGTTCATGAGAATATGATGCTGCCTAAATTGGATACATTTGTTTTGCTTACAAATGAAGGGCCTAGCTTGGACAAGAAAGAGGAACCTTGGAGCAAGTTCAAGCATGGAGATGATGGCATGCGCAAGGGGAACAAGAACGGAGTTACAAGTGATGATTTCAGGACTTTGAAGCCAACATAATGAGTGCAGGAAGCCTTGGACTAAATATACAAGATGCCACTTCATAAATTTCATCCAGAGGCTATTATAGGTGCTGCGTCACCTTATTATTGGGCCAGGCCCATGTAATTTCGAACTACTTGAGTATAGGCTGTTTTTAGAGTCCGTATGTGTGGGGAAACAAGAGATAGGGTTGGTTTCGGACCCCTCCTTCAAGGGCCACGAAATCCCCTCCTCTTCCTCCATATATACAGCCCTTAGGGCACCGTTTAAACTTTGGGTTTTGTTTAGATTAAAAGTTCGCCATAGCTGCAACTTCGCGTACTTCGTTTGTGTTCAACGACCAGACCAAGACGTCACAGAACCCCACCTTGATCAATAAAGCTTTCATCTTATATTCGCAATATCCAGATTGTAAATCTTAGTTTCTTGCTTGTTCTTCGTTTGCTTGCAGGAGATAGACCCTCGTGGTCAGGTTGATTGTGCTCCGGCGTGGTCAATAACCTCTCAGAGTTGGTTTAGCGATTGCTAAGGCGCGACATCCTCGCACGTTCGTAGTCGGATCGTCAAAGTCTACTCCACCAAAAACGATAGCTATCATCTCATCGAAAGATCGGGACACCCTCGCCTCTATCACATACGGACTCTAAAAATAGCCTATACTCAAGTATTTCAAAATTACATGGGCCTGGCCCAATAGTAAGGTGACGCAGCACCTATAATAGCCTCTGGACGAAATTTATGAAGTGGCATCTTGTATATTTCGTCCAAGGCTTCCTGCACTCATTATGGTGGCTTCAAAGTCCTGAAATCATCACTTGTAACTCCGTTCTTGTTCCCCTTGCGCATGCCATCATCTCCATGCTTGAACTTGCTCCAAGGTTCCTCTTTCTTGTCCAAGCTAGGCCCTTCATTTGTAAGCAAAACAAATGTATCCAATTTAGGCAGCATCATATTCTCATGAACATTAGAATCATTACCAAGAAAGGAAAGTACCTGATAATTTAATTGGCATGCGCGAGCTCTAGTAATTGGTCCAGTATGTATAGCAGCAGGGGCTGTGGGTGTAACAATGGTATTGATGTCCTCATCGTCCTCCCCTTCTTGAAATGAAGTCGTCCTCGACGGAAGCTCATCTTCCTCACCCAAATAAGGCTTCAAATCTGCAATGTTAAAAGTGGGACTAACCCCAAAATCTGTAGGCAGCTCAAGTTTATATGCATTATCATTTATTTTCTCTAACACCTTAAAAGGACCATCAGCACGTGGCATTAGCTTTGATTTGCGCAAATTAGGAAATCTATCCTTACGCAAATGTAACCAAACAAGATCTCCAGGTGCAAACACAACATGTTTTCTACCCTTATCTCCAGCAAGTTTATATTTAGCATTCATACGCTCAATGTTCTCCTTAGTTAACTCATGCATTTTTAAGATCAATTCAGAACGTTGTTTAGCATCAAAATTAACCTTCTCCGAAGATGGAAGAGGCAACAAATCAATTGGTGCACGAGGAAGGAAACCATACACAATTTCAAAAGGACACATCTTAGTAGTAGAATGCAATGAACGATTATAAGCAAATTCAATATGAGGCAAGAATTCTTCCCACATTTTCTTGTTATTCTTCAAAACAGCCCTAAGCATAGTAGACTATGTTCTATTGACTACTTCAGTTTGTCCATCAGTTTGGGGGTGACATGTAGTACTAAAAAGCAGTTTAGTCCCCAACTTAGCCCATAAACATCTCCAAAAGTGGCTAAGAAATTAAGTATCACGATCTGAAACAATAGTATTTGGCACACCATGCAAGCGTATAATTTCACGAAAGAACAAATCAGCAACATTAACAGCATCATCGCTTTTATGACATGGTATAAAGTGTGCCATTTTCGAGAACCTATCCACGACAACAAATATGCTATCCCTCCCCTTCTTTGTTCGAGGTAAACCTAAAACAACGTCCATAGATATATCCTCCCAAGGAACACTAGGTACAGGCAAAGGCATATATAAACCATGAGGATTGAGTCATGACTTAGCTTTTTGACATGTAGTGCAGCGAGCAACAAAACGGTCAACATCCCGTCTCATCTTTGGCCAAAAGAGATGTGTAGCAAGTATATCCTCCATCTTCTTCACGCCAAAGTGTCCCATTAATCCTCCTCCATGCGCCTCCTGCAACAACAAAAGACGAACGGAGCTAGCTGGAATGCATAGCTTGTTAGCACGAAACACAAATCCATCATTAACGATGAACTTGTTCCATGTTCTCCCTTCCTTACAATTCTGCAATACATCTTTAAATTCAGCATCATGCACATATTTATCTTTGATGGTCTCCAAACCAAATATTTTAAAGTCAAGTTGTGAAAGCATCGTATAACGACGAGACAAAGCATCAGCAATAACATTTTCTTTACCCTTCTTGTGTTTAATGACATAAGGGAAAGTCTCAATAAATTCAACCCATTTAGCATGTCTACGGTTCAGTTTTGCTTGACTTTTAATGTGTTTCAAAGATTCATGATCAAAATGTATAACAAATTCTTTGGGCCATAAATAATGTTGCCATGTTTCTAAGGTCCGAACAAGAGCATATAATTCTTTATCATAAGTAGAATAGTTCAGACTAGGCCGACTCAATTTTTCAGAAAAGTATGCAACATGTTTGCCATCTTGTAATAAAACACCTCCTAATCCAATTCCACTAGCATCACATTCAAGCTCAAAAGTCTTATTAAAATCAGGAAGTTGGAGTAAAGGAGCATGTGTCAACTTATCTTTTAATACCGTGAAAGCTTCTTCCTGTGAGGTACCCCAAACAAAAGGCACATCCTTCTTTGTAAGCTCATTGAGAGGTGCAGCAATGGTGCTGAAATCTCTCACAAAACGCCTATAGAAACCAGCGAGTCCAAGAAAACTCCTCACTTGTGTGACCGTTTTGGGCTGCGGCCAACTCTCAATAGCTTCAATCTTGGCTTTATCAACTTCAATTCCCTGTGGAGTAACAACTTAGCCAAGAAAAGATACTCGGTCGGTGCAAAAGGTGCACTTCCCAAGGTTACCAAACAAACATGCATCACGTAAAGCAATAAAAATAGCACGTAAATGTTCCAAATGTTCCTCCAAAGATCTGCTATAAATCAATATATCATCAAAGTAAACTACCACAAATCGTCTAATGAAAGCACGTAAAACTTCGTTCATTAATCTCATGAAAGTACTAGGTGCATTAGTTAACCCAAAAGGCAAGACTAACCATTCATATAAACCAAACTTAGTTTTAAATGCTGTTTTCCATTCATCTCCCAATTTCATACGAATTTGATGGTATCCACTACGCAAATCAACTTTGGAGAATATTGTAGAGCCACTTAATTCATCAAGCATATCATCTAGCCTAGGAATAGGATGACGATAGCGAATAGTAATATTATTAATGCCTCTACAATCAACACACATACGCGATGTACCATCCTTTTTTGGCACTAGTATAATAGGAACAGCACAAGGACTAAGAGATTCGCGTATATAACCTTTGTCGAGCAGCTCCTGTACTTGACGAATAATCTCCTTCGTCTCCTCTGGATTGGTACGGTATGGCGCACGGTTTGGCAGCGAAGCACCGGTAATTAAGTCAATCTAATGCTCAATCCCGCGAATAGGTGGTAATCCCGGTGGCACGTCTTGTGGAAAGACGTCAGCGAACTCCTGCAAAATGTTAGTGACAGCAGGAGGCAAAGAGGAAGGCATGTCCTCGAATGAAAATAATGCCTCTTTGCACACAAAAGCATAGCAAACAGATTTGCTTAAATCTAGCTCATCAATATCAGATTTGGTGGCAAGTAAACACACATTTTTCAATTTAATTTCAGAAGCAACACTAGATGGTTTATTATTAGGCTTCATTTGTTGCTCAAATTCTTTTGCCACAATCTGATTTTCACTCTTAGTTTTCTCCTGTTTTGCTTTACTAGCTCTATTAATATCATCTTTCAAAATAGAATCAGGAGTCATAGGAAGCAAAGTAATATGTTTATCCTTATGAACAAGAGTATACTGATTGTTTCTACCATGGTGTACATAATTTTTATCAAATTGCCATGGTCTACCAAGTAATAATGAACATGCTTGCATGGGTACCACATCACAATCAACATAATCAGCATATGTAGAGATACTAAAATGCACACGAACAGTACGTGTTACCTTAACCTTGCCGCTGTTGTTGAACCATTGGATATAGTAAGGATGTGGATGTGGTCTTGTGGTGAGAGATAGCTTCTCCACCATCTCCATGCTAGCCAAGTTGTTGCAGCTCCCTCCATCTATGATGACGCGAACAGAACGTTCCTTCACAACTCCCTTTGTATGGAACAAATTATGTCTCTGATTTTGCTCAGCTTGTGTGACCTGCACACTCAAAACACGTTGAGCAACTAAACATTCATACCTGTCAGCGTCTTCAGGAGCCATGTATTGCGTCTCATGATCAGAATCATCTTCACCGTGTTCTTCACTTGTAATAAGAGCCAAAGTCTCCTCATCATAGTCACTAGCGGACTCATACCCACCATCCTCAGTAGCAATCATAACGCGCGGAGATTGGCATTCTCTCGCATAATGACCTCTTCCCTTACAACGACGACAAATAATATCATGTGTGTGCCCTGTTGATGCCATAGATGAAGAAGAGCTCTGGGCAGGCCCAGAAGGTGTACTCTTGGCAGATGGTGGTGGTGGTGCCTGTTTTCTTGTATCTCGGTTGGAATTGGCGGCTGAAGTCAGTGGTGCTGTAGTAGGACGTGTGGGAGTAGAGGAGGCACGCGGTGTCCATGATGAAGATCGACCTGCAGAAAAATTAGTTCGCGCCAATGCCTGTCGATCCTGCACTTCACGTTCAGGTTTACAAGCAAGATGGAATAAACGAGTGATATTATTATACTCCTTATACTCTAGAATGGTCTGAATCTCTCTATTTAATCCACCCATAAAACATGCAAGCATAGCTTAATTCTCCTCAACAATACCACATCTAATCATGCCAATTTGTAATTCCTGATAATATTCTTCTACAGAATTTTTTCCTTGTCTTAAGCGCTGCAATTTTTGAAGTAATTCACGTTGATAATATGGTGGAACCCAACGAGTACGCATAGCAGTTTTCAAAGCAGCCCACGTAGCTGGAATAGGATATAATCTACAATGTTTAGACCACCATACACATGCAAAACTAGTAAAAGCACAAACAGCAGCAGCAACACGTCTCTCCTCGGGATATTGTAAACATGTAAAACGTTGTTCAGTTTCTAACTCCCAAGTAATATATATATCAGGAACATATCTACCCTCAAATGGTGGAATATTCAATTTCAGTTTAGGAAGATGGTCATGATCTCGTACCTGAGCTGGTAATGCAGCCCTACCATTGCGATTATTGGCATGTGGACGACCTGGTGCTGGTACGTAGTTCTGATTTTGATCAACCTCATCCTCGTAATCGCCCGCATAATCGTCCTCCTCAGTGGCAGCATGAGCCATAGAAGCATCAACAGTAGGTGCAGTGGCACCAGAAGTTTGACCAGGCTCAAGGGGAACGCGTTGTGCTCGTCCCACTTGATTTGGAAGGCGACGTTGTTGTTGTTGTAGAGGTGCGATAGGTGCAGCCGGCGGTGGTTGTGGACGTCTTCTCAATTCCATCTATCTTCTCAATTCCATCTATCTTTGTTTCGAACGTCTTCTCAATTCCATCTATCTTCTCCATGGCCTCTTCAAATCTGTTTAGCACATCTTGCACCTGTCCACTCATCATTTGCTGAAATTTATCATGTAGCTGTTTGTTCGTCATGTTCTCCCAATCAGTCTCATCGGCTTGTGATCCTGCCATGGTTAGCAGCAATAGAAACACACAAGAATATGATCCTACAGACTACTAGGAAGTGGTGGTGGTGGTGTATCACAAATCCGTCAAGCGAATCTCAAATGCTTACCAGTTCTTACACAGCAGCAGGTGGTGATCGGCCACCGTTGTAGTCAAAACTCTCAAAGATTGGACAGAGCGATTGCCAGGTGGTGTCAAACGCACGACGTAGATGTATGTGGAGCTGGGAAGGCTTATGATATGGTAGCAAAAATGTCAGCAATAATCAATTCAGAGATGCAAAGTTGAATAAACGCTCAACGACGGTACTGTGCTGGTCCTAGGCTAGACCGTACTAGAGACGCGAGCCTAGAACACTAACAAAATCACGGCGCGGCACATAAACAAGGGAAGAGCACACTTTAAATTTTTTTTTCGTTTTTTTTTGCGCTCTTTTTTTTTTGCGCTCCTCTTTTTTTTTTGCAAAAAATCACTGTAATGGCGAGTGTCTCAAAACTCTTCCCAAGTCAAACTATCAGGATTGGCACGAAATTTTTTTTGACAATTTTTTTTTCGAAAATCAAGGCAGCGACGACGAAAAAGTGCGACAAAAAATCACTATGATGGCGAGTATCTCAAAACGCTCCCTGGGACCTAAAAATAGGATAGGGAAAAAAATTTGACTGCCGAAATTTTGGCCTAAAAACTGCCGAACTTTTTTTTTCTGAAACCTACTCAGGCAAGGAAACACGAATCGGAAAATAGATGGGTCTCAAAAACAAACCTAATATGAAAAGAACTCGGATTGGTGGTGGATATATGGTGGTAGAATATGGCAGCGGTGATGGTATATGGCAGCGGAGGTAGGATATGGCAGCGGTGGTGGTATATGGCAGCAGCGATGAAGATGGTGCGGCGGCGGCGTGACAAACTGTGACAGAACTCGAAACTCTAAAGGACTAGCAACTAGACACGATGATGCAACCGCAAATTCAACAAAGCAAAAACCCTAAAAAGATTATGCAAAGGCTCAGATTGGTTCGGATATGATGAACTAACCCTAATTTTTTTTTGGCTTTTTTCGTGGACTGTAGGTATGAAGAACAGACTCGATCTAAACTACGAAAAACTGTAAAATCTCACCGAGCAACCTGGAAATCTGATACCACTTGATAGAGGCGAGGGTGTCCTGATCTTTCGATGAGATGATAACTATCGATTTGGTGGAGCCGACTTTGACGATCCGACTACGAACGTGCGAGGACGTCGCGCCTTAGCAATCGCTAAACCAACTTCGAGAGGTTATTGACCACGCCGGAGCACGATCAACCTGACCACGAGGGTCTATTTCCTGCAAGCAAACGAAGAACAAGCAAGAAACTAAGATTTGCAATCTGGATATTGCGAATATAAGATGAAAGCTTTATTGATCAAGGTGGGGTTCTATGACGCCTTGGTCTGGTCGTTGAACACAAACGAAGTACGCGAAGTTGCAGCTATGGCGAACTTTTAATCTAAACAAAACCCAAAGTCTAAACGGTGCCCTAAGGGCTGTATATATGGAGGAAGAGGAGGGGATTTCGTGGCCCTTGAAGGAGGGGTCCGAAACCAACCCTATCTCTTGTTTCCCCACACATACGGACTCTAAAAACAGCCTATACTCAAGTATTTCGAAATTACATGGGCCTGGCCCAATAATAAGGTGACGTAGCACCTATAATAGCCTCTGACGAAATTTATGAAGTGGCATCTTGTATATTTCGTCCAAGGCTTCCTGCACTCATTATGGTGGCTTCAAAGTCCTGAAATCATCACTTGTAACTCCGTTCTTGTTCCCCTTGCGCATGCCATCATCTCCATGCTTGAACTTGCTCCAAGGTTCCTCTTTCTTGTCCAAGCTAGGCCCTTCATTTGTAAGAAAAACAAATGTATCTAATTTAGGCAGCATCATATTCTCATGAACATTAGAATCATTACCAAGAAACGAAAGTACCTGATAATTTAATTGGCGTGCGCAAGCTCTAGTAATTGGTCCAGTATGTATAGCAGCAGGGGCTGTGGGTGTAACAATGGTACTGATGTCCACACCACTTCTCCACCATCTCGATACTCGCAGCGTTGATCAAACTCATGTGGTCGATTGTCATGGCACATGATCTCTCTTGTACCACAACGCGAGTATGGAAAAGCCCATCCCATCGACCTTCCTCTAGTTGAAATCCATAGCTTAGTTCCCATGATAATCCGGTCATCTCCTCCGTAGTGCCGTGAACAACCTGATGATGCTCTGAATACCACCTGATATTGACCGAACCTCGTGGTGAGATCCGATCTGTTGTTGCGGCCCGATCTTTCACGGCACTCCACCTTTAGTAGCAGCAACCTCTTGCCCGCGCACGCGACGTACACGAAGTAGAGGGTTTGAACCTTGCGGCCCAGCACGAAAAAAACAATCTCGATGAAGGTACTCACGCGCAAAATAATTTCCACGAAGAGAAATCGCAACACAGAGGTTTTCTAAAGATCCCTCCAAAACTTGATACGGGTGTCTACCCTGAAAAACACATCGTATCTATTTCATAAAAAATAACCTGACTTTTACATTGATCGTACCCGACTATTTATACTCTTGCATAACTTGGATCGCACACAACTAATATATCTGAAAAGGAAACAAATAATAAAATAAAGGAGTCCAATCCTTCTACATCTCAGATTGGAGTTTCTAGCTAACTTTGTATAACCTTTTTATTACGGGGTGCCATCTCCGATGGATCTGTTTAGGTGGGCCCCATCCTACTTCATGTAGAGATAAAAAGCTCCATGCGTTGAGTCTCTTTGCTGTACTTGTCTTCCACGGTAAAAACAAATATACTATACGTGGTCTTGTCACATAGTATTTGTGATTAGCAAACACACGTGAGCTCCGCAATGTTTTACATCTCCAAGAAAGCACCTTCCATATAAAAACATTAATTATTTCCTGATCATTGTTTGTTGCAATAAAATAAGATCCATCTTGCCCATATACGCATGCATCAGCTTGCCTCACGTTAGTCCATGGTGTCAACTCCATGATTGCTTCCCTAGTTTCATGATCAATAGCTAATGCATTCCTCTGGTCAGTATCTGTACAGCTAGAACTAGAATTGGCCGTATCATTCTCTCCCTCTTGAAAAGAAACCGTCCGCGGTTTCATATTATCCTCTAGAGCCACGACATGTATAGAAAGTTCTGAGTCTAACAATTCTTCAGCTTCGGCATCCCTTTTCTTTGCTTCTTCCCACTCTTTTATCTTCTCCATGTGTTCTTTCCTCCAAACAAGGAAAAGCTCCTCACCCATAGGCACAAGGTTGCACTTCTTACCCTTCTTGATCGTATAGCTGTGTGTCCAACAATCATACACAACGTCGTGCTCTTTGTACCATGGCTCGCCCAACAATAAGTGACATGAAACCATCGGTGCCGGAATCACGTCGCACAAAACCTCACAAAAATAATTTCCTAATAAAAATGGTACCTTGGTTTGGTGTGTGACACTGAGCTCTTCAAGACCCCAACGCAGCAAATATGGTTGTGGTCGTTGTATCATATGTAGATCTAGCTTCTCCACCATCTCGATACTCGCAGCGTTGATCAAACTCATGTGGTCGATTGTCATGGCACATGATCTCTCTTGTACCACAACGCGAGTATGGAAAAGCCCATCCCATCGACCTTCCTCCTCTAGTTGAAATCCATAGCTTAGTTTCCATGATAATCCAGTCATCTCCTCCGTAGTGCCGTGAATAACCTGATGCTCTGAATACCACCTGATATTGACCGAACCTCGTGGTGAGATCCGATCTGTTGTTGCGGCCCGATCTTTCACGACACTCCACCTTTAGTAGCAGCAACCTCTCGCCCGCGCACGCGACGTACCCGAAGTAGAGGGTTTGAACCTTGCGGCCCAGCACGAAAAAAACAATCTCGACGAAGGTACTCACGCGCAAAATAGTTTCCACGAAGAGAAATCGCAACACAGAGGTTTTCTAAAGATCCCTCCAAAACTTGATACGGGTGTCTACCCTGAAAAATACATCGTGTCTATTTCATAAAAAATAACCTGACTTTTACATTGATCGTACCCGACTATTTATACTCTTACATAACTTGGATCGCACACAACTAATATATCTGAAAAGGAAACAAATAATAAAATAAAGGAGTCCAATCCTTCTACATCTCAGATTGGAGTTTCTAGCTAACTTTGTATAACCTTTTTATTACGGTGTGCCATCTCCGATTGATCTGTTTAGGTGGGCCCCATCCTACTTCGTGTAGAGATAAAAAGCTCCATGCGTTGAGTCTCTTGGTTGTACTTGTCTTCCACGGTAAAAACAAATATACTATACGTGGTCTTGTCACATAGTATTTGTGATTAGCAAACACACGTGAGCTCCTCAATGTTTTACATCTCCAAGAAAGCACCTTCCATATAAAAACATTAATTATTTCCTGATCATTGTTTGTTGTAATAAAATAAGATCCATCTTTCCCATATACGCATGCATCAGCTTGCCTCACGTTAGTCCATGGTGTCAACTCCATGATTGCTTCCCTAGTTTCATGATCAATAGCTAATGCATTCCTCTGGTCAGTATCTGTACAGCTAGAACTAGAATTGGCCGTATCATCGGCTGAGCTGCTGCTGTAGTAGATGCTCCAGGGGCCGGATATCCAGGGCTTGGGGCCGGATGTCCGGGTCCTGGAGGCCTCTTCAGATCCTTCCTTCGTTTCTCTTCTTCCATGAACTTGGGGACTTGTCCGTCTTCACATCCATCTTCAGGAGGGCCTTCTTGGTACATGATCATGCACAACATTCTGGACTTAGGTAGTAGCCATGTCTAGAGTGGATCAAATGTAATATCACTAAGGAAAGAAGTCACCTCGGTCTCGAGAGCTCTAGCTCGTGCTCGTGTCATAGGTCCTCTTGGCACTTGGTGAGACGGTGGTACGTCCATGGGGATGACCGTAGGATGCTCCGCATCATCTCCCCCCTTGGGAAAGATCCGACCTCGGATCGAAATCCTCATCACCATGGTAGGGAGAGAGATCTTTGATGTTGAAGATGTCGCTCACGGTGTACTTGTCACGTGGGATGTCGATCTTGTAGGCATTGTTGTTGTAGCGTTCAAGCACCTTGAAGGGCCATCGACTCGTGGTAGAAGTTTGGACTTGCGTTCGTTGGGGAAGCGGTCCTTGCGAAGGTGTAGCCACACAAGATCACCAATGTTGAATACCATGGGTTGCTTGTTGACATTGAGCTTGGTCGCGAGTCGTTGTACTTGGCGCTCGATGGTGTGCCTTGTATCTTCATGCATCTTCTTAAGGTAGCTCACTCGGGCACTCGCGTCCATGTTGATGCGCTCTTGTAGTGGTAGAGGAAGAACGTCCAATGGTGACAACAGGTTGAAACCGTAGACGACCTCGAAGGGGGACTTGCCGGTAGTCGAATGTCTTGCGCGGTTGTAGGCGTGCTCGGCGATGGGTAGGCACTCCTCCCACTCCTTGATGTTCTTCTTGATCAACACGCGTAGCAGAGTGGAGAGATTTCGGTTCATCACCTCCGTTTGGCCGTCGGTTTGAGGATGGTATGCCGAAGAGAACAAGAGCTTGATTCCGAGCTTGGCGCATAAAGTCTTCCAGAAATAGCTCAAGAACTTGACGTCGCGATCCGAGATAATTGTCTTGGGTACTCCATGTAGGCGCAAGATTTCCCTACTAAAAAGATTTGCAACATGTGAAGCATTGTCTATCTTGTTGCATGGTATAAAATGTGCCATTTTAGGGAATCGGTCCACAACAACAAACACGGAATCCTTTCTATTTTTTGTTCTAGGCAAACCAAGCACAAAATCCATGCTAATATCTTCCCATGGGTGGTACGGAATAGGAAGTGGCATATATAGACCATGGGATTCAGCTTTGGACTTAGCTTTGTGGCATGTAGAGCACCGGTTGGTGAAGCGTGAAACATCGCGGAACATCTTGGGCCAAAAATAGTTCTTGGAGAGCGTGGCGAATGTCTTGTCGCGTCCAAAGTGTCCCATTAGCCCTCCTCCATGAGATTCTTGCAAAAGGAGCAAACGAAGAGAAGACTCGGGGATACACAATCTGTTAGCTCTCATAAGATAATTATCTTTTATGTAATAGCGTTCCCAAGACTTATGCGTCAACTATTTGGCATAAAGAATAGCAAAAGTAGGATCATGCGCATACAAGTCTTTTATGTTCTCAAAACCAATGACATTCAATTCAAGTTGGGTAACAAGCATGCATCTACGGGAAAGAGCATCCGCCACAACATTTTCCTTACCTTTAATATACTTTATGACATAAGGAAATGACGTGATGAATTCACTCCACTTAGCATGACGCTTGTTCAACTTGGTTTGACCCTTAAGATACTTAAGTGTTTCATGATCGGTGTGAAGAATGAACTCATGAGGGCGGAGATAATGTTCCCAAACATGCAAGACTCTAACTAAAGCATATAGCTCTTTTTCATAGATGGGATAATTGAGTTGCGCTCCGGAGAGTTTTTCACTAAAGAAAGAGATGGGGCGCTTCTCTTGCATTAACACACCTCCTATGCCATAACCACTAGCATCGCAATGAATCTCAAAGGGTTTATCAAAGTTTGGTAAAGCAAGCAAAGGAGCATGTGTAAGCAAATTCTTTAGCTCATTGAATGTGGTATCTTGGGATGGTCCCCAAACAAAGGGTGCATTCTTCTTACTCAAAGCATGTAAAGGGGATGCAATGGTGCTAAAATCCTTCACAAATCTACGATAGAAACCGGCTAAACCAAGAAAACTACGCACTTGTTGCAAGTTGGTTGGTTGGGGCCAAGTTTTAATAACATTGATCTTAGATTAATCTACATGAACACCCTTAGAAGACACAACGAAACCCAAGAAAACAAGCTTATCAACACCGAAAAGGCATTTTTCCATATTAGGATAAAGGCGCTCTTTTCTAAGTGTTTGCAACACGGTTCTAAGATGGGTGACATGATCTTTGAGAGATTTGCTAAAGATAAGAATATCGTCAAAATAAACCAGAACAAATACGCCAATATAGGGTCAAAGAACAAAATGCATGACTCTCATGAAAGTACCGGGTGCTTTGTATAAACCCATTGGCATAACAAGCCATTCATATAAGCCAAATTTGGTCTTAAATGTGGTTTTCCATTCATCACCTTCTTGGATGCGTATTTGATAGTAGCCACTCTTAAGATCAATTTTAGAGAAAATGGTGGCTCCGCTAAGCTCATCTAGCATATCATTTAGGCGTGGGATAGGGTAAAGATAACGCACGGTAATAGCATTGATAGGACGACAATCGGAACACATGCGAAATGTACCATGTTTCTTGGGAACAAGGATTACCGGGACGGCACATGGGCTCAAGCTTTCACGTACATGGCCGTTGTCGATGAGTTGTTGTACTTGCCGCTGAATCTCCTTGGTTTCCTCGGGGTTGACGCGGTAGGGAGCCTTGTTAGGAAGAGGTGCTCCGGGGATGAGGTCGATGCGGTGTTCGATGCCTCGTAGAGGAGGTAGACCCAGGGGTAGCTCGTCGGGGAAAACATCTTGAAATTCCTGCAATAGAGAAGATAACACTAAAGGTAGATTGTGAGAGTTGTTAGTTTTTGGTGCCTCATCCTTGCACAAAAGGACATAGTGCATAACACTTGATGGGTTCTCACACACTTCTCTCATCTCACGTTTGGTGGCAAAGAGGAGTAGGTTTTTCTTGTCGCTCATCGTGGAGGCACTCGATTTGGGCTTGTGGCGCTCACTCTCTTTATGGTGGTTCACTCTCTCACTATTCTCTCCACGATGGGTGGCTTGCTTGTCGGCGATCACTTGACTTGGAGACATCGGTCGTAGCACATACTCCTTCCCTTTCATCTTGAAGCTATAGTGATCCATCCGCCCGTTGTGGATGACACCTCGGTCAAATTGCCATGGCCGTACAAGGAGGAAGTGGCAAACGGACATCGGAACGACATCACATTCCAAAGTGTCTTCGTAAGCTCCGATCTTGAAGGAAACTTGCACCATATGCTCAACTTGGATAGTGCCGGAGTCACTTAGCCATTGAACCTTGTAAGGGTGCGGGTTATTCACCTTGACTAATTGGAGCTTGGAGCATAGTTCTTCACTTGCCAAGTTATGACAACTTCCTCCATCGATGATGACCTTCACGGACCTTCCATTGATGCTGGCCTTGGTGTGGAAGATATGGCATCTTTGGTCGTCTTCTTGTTGATGTTGAAGAGTCAAGACCTTAGAGACAACAAGAGCGGGGCTCGGATCTTCGTCACAAAAGACTTGGTCATCTTCATCGTCGTTCACTTGCCGGTGCATGGCCACTTGCTCAAGGGCTTCCATTTCGCCTTCACTCATTGAGTCGTATGTACCATCATCGTTGAAGATCATGGTGCGTTTGTTGGTACATTCGAAGGACTTGTGGCCTCGGCCTCCGCATGTGAAACACTTGAGTGAACTTGTCTTGATGGTCTCATCGGTTGGAGTAGATGATGATGAAGCTCGCGGCTTGAAGTTTCTTGTAGTAGGAGGAAGGCTTGAAGTTGTCGAAGTTTTCTTGTAATTAGACTTGTCGCCGTTGCTTGTAGAAGGCTTGGTTGAGGTAGACGGTGTTGGAGTCGGTGAAGCTTGGGTGTTGGAGAAGCCATAGGACTTGGATGAGAACTTGTCATACTTGAAGTCATCTTGCACTTGACGTTTCGCCTTGGTAGCTTGATGCACTAGCTCAATGAGGTTTGAGTATGGTTGGAAGTCCGTGATCTTCTTGATAGGATGATTGAGTCCATTCAAGAAACGTGCCATAGTTTGCTCATCATCTTTCATGACATTGGCTCGTATCATGGCAATCTCCATTTCCTTGTAGTACTCTTCAACGCTCTTAGTTCCTTGCTTGAGGAGTTGGAGTTTCTTGAAGAGGTCGCGGTTGTAGTAGGTTGGCACAAAACGGGATCTCATGACATCCTTCATTTGCACCCAAGTTGTGATGGGTGGTTCACCTCTTGCCGCACGGCACTCAATGACTTGTTCCCACCATATGAGGACGTAGTCTTGGAACTCAAGGGATGCCATAGCGATCTTCTTCTCTTCTTCATAGTTGTGCAAGCGAAAAATCTTGTCAACCTTCAATGCCCATGATAGGTACTCTTCGGGATCATTGCTTCCGGTGAACTTGGGCATGGTGAACTTTAGCTTGTCGTAGCGTTGCTCTTCATTGTGTTGAGGTCGAGGGTGAGTACGTCCTTGACGAGGAGGATTGTCTCCCTCAACATGCTCTTGTCATGGAGGATTTCCATTGTCTTGTTGCTCTTGTTGAACTTGAGGTTCTTGTCGAGCTTGTGGAGGAGCTTGACGATGCACACGTGATTGATAAATCCTCTCTTGAACTTCATCGTGAAGCGCTTCTTGTTGCTCACGAGCTTGCCGGTTTCATGTGGCGATGGCTCAACTTGAATCTCGGAGGGCACGTTGCGCCTCAAGTGCTTGAGCTTCTCGCCGTAGTTGTTCTTGACATTGTGCCTCGGCATCTTGCTCGTCTTGGTGTAGGCATGCGCGTTCTTCCTCTTGTTGGCGTTGACGTTGCCGTTTTTGTGCTTGCGCAAAGGTAGCTTGGTTGAGGCGATGTTGATGCTCTTGCGCTCGAAGTTGCTCTTGAGAATCGGTTCCGTGTAGAGGATTGCGGTTTGCTTGACGGTCTTGGCGCGCGGCTTGGCGAAGAGTGTTCGACGTCGGTGTACTTGAGTTGTCGGAGGAGTGTCGACTTGAGTGGCTCCGTCTTGAGGAGGACGAAGTGGTAGAAGAGCGGTTGACCAACAAGGCACGAATTTCGTCCATTCTTGCATCATTCTCTTGTTTGTGTTGGTCGAGCTTGTGGTCGAAGTAGTCTCTTGTATGTTGCTCGGAGAGGCGTAAGTTGGTGGCGAGATTGTCGATGCGGTCGCTCATTGCTTGTTGTTCTTGATGCAAAGCTCATTGTGCACCGAAGAGGTGGCTCTTGGTGACGTAGGTGTTCGGGTCGTCGTCTTGCTCGATGAAGAGTGGGTTGGTAGAAGAACTTGGCCTATCCATCATTCAAAGCAAATATGTGAGTGGGAGAAAGAGAAGAACTTATACCAAATGTACCTTGACCGATGTTGAAGATGGATCAATGATCACTCAAATGTGGAGCAAGGAAATAGCACAATTGGTACCGATTCTTGTCGGTTTCTCACTCCTACACAAATAAAAGCTTATGGTGGAGCTCGGTTAGGATGGTGGCACAAAATTCGATGCAATTGTTAGTGGGCCTCAATAATGTTGGAAAAGATTCACAAATTTGCAAATGCAACAAGTAGACCAAGCAAGTAGTGATACACGGAAACACACACGCAAATAGATAAATGGGGTCATGCAACCAAAAATGAGCGGAAAATGTGGAATCCACGGAAAATGCTCTTGTTGCACAACACTAGAGAGACACTAGCACGATTGCACAATAGGCGGATACGAAACTTGTGCACAACCTACTAAGCAAAAATGCAACGACTTCTATCCCAAGTATGCTATATGTATTGTGTTCCGATGAGATGATCCAAGATGATCGAGTATGACAATTTTAATGTAGTATGATGCTATGGTTCTTGCTTATAAGCTCGTTCCTTATCTTTTCCTTTTGCTTAAAAGCTTGTTTGGCTCTTTCTCTTTTGAGCTCTTTCTCATGCAAGACTTCACGAACCAAGATAGCAATTGGGTATGCTATGACAACATTGTGACACAAGAGATGATACCAAGATATGTACCAAGATGATATGGTATGTATGCTATGGGAAGTATGATCACTAATGTGCACAAGTGACGTTGCCACCAATACTCAAAGGCTAGTCTCGATAGGCAAGATACGCAAAATTGGGCTATGGTGGTTATCAATGTAATGGCAAGGAGTAGACCAAGATGTCGTCGAGATTATGGTCCTTGCTTACGGTTGAGGGTGGCAAAATTGTTGAGCAGTTGTTGTCGATGACGAGTCCGTGGCGAAGATGAGCGGCGGTGATGTTGATGTCGAACCGTCCCTAAGTTGCCGAAACGCGTTAGGAAACAGAAACCGCAACTCAAATTCTCAAAACAAAACGGGTCAAAATAGTCGGAGTTGGTAGCGGGAAGTGGTGGAGTTTGTGGAAAGCGGTGGTGGATGCGGAAGGGTAAGTGGGTATGCGGAAGTGTACGTGGGCACCAGAGCAAAATTTGGCGAAAGTTAGGCGGGAAAGGGAGCGGCGGATGGAAGTGATGCTGTCAGGGGCCGGATGTCTGGGCTATCGGGCCGGATGTCCGGGCTCTGGATCCGTGGACGAACTCGAAAAACTCCGCGTGGAAAAGGCAAAATTCGCGAGATTTTGTGGATGGAAATTGGGGAAAAGATGGGGGAAAGCTAGATCTACTTGCAACACATGAAATCCGCGGATCAAATCCAACAAAACTTCATCACACCAACAAATCACAAAAAAATTTGGGGCTATTTTTGTGGGGATTTTCGAAATTGGGGAAGAACACAACAAAATTAGGCTAGAAAACAAAGGGTAGGGGCTCCAAAATCGTGATCAACCAAAGCTCATGATACCAAGATGATGTAGGGTGGAAACCCTAGGGCCGATCTTTCACGATTGGAGCGGATCCTACGAAGAACACGAGGAGAAACATGAGGGAAAAACAAGAGAAATCCCTCAAACCAACAAGATTCGATTACACATGTGCTAGATCCTCGATACACAAAGAGATACACGATCCGAATCCAACAAAGTACGATACATAGGGTAACCGGTTCTTCTCCGTGAGGAGGTCTTGATTTCATCCCGTTAGGGGTCTTGAATCCAAGTGGATCTTCTCCGTAGAGGCACGGTCTCTCTCGGAGTAGTAGATCCGGATGGATGAGCAAAGCTCTATCTCCCAAATGAGCTATCACTTCGCTAACCCTAGAAAGAGGGAGGAGGAGGAGTATATATAGTTTAGGTGGGCGAAAGGGTACATGGGCATCGGCCCTTTACACTGTGCGCAGACAGGGGAAGCCGGACGTCCGGGCGTCGGGCCAGATGTTTGGGCCTTCACGAGTCGCCGGATGTCCGGGCGCTCAGGCCGGATGTCCGGGCTGGTGCTTTGGCTTGCTGGGTAGGCGCGGGCCGGATGCCCGGGCCAGGGGCCGGATTTCCGGGAGCTCGCGTCGGGCCGGATGTCCGGGCTGACGAGGGTGGCTCCTGGAGGTTCTGTGACGGGGTGCCAGATGTCCGGTGGAGGCGCCGGATTTCTGGGCTTGTCGGGCCGGATGTCCGGGCCCTGTAGCTGGTCGGCTGAGCTGCTGCTGTAGTAGATGCTCCAGGGGCCGGATATCCGGGGCTTGGGGCCGGATGTCCGGGTCCTGGAGGCCTCTTCGGATCCTTCTGTCGTTTATCTTCTTCCATGAACTTGGGGACTTGTCTGTCTTCACGTCCATCTTCAGGAGGGCCTTCTTGGTACCTGATCATGCACAACATTCCGGACTTAGGTAGTAGCCATGTCTCGAGTGGATCAAATGTAATATCACTAAGGAAAGAAGTCACCTCGGTCTCGAGAGCTATAGCTCGTGCTCATGTCATAGGTCCTCTTGGCACTTGGTGAGACGGTGGTAGGTCCATGGGGATGACCGTAGGATGCTCCGCATCACATATGAAATAAAAAGCCTAGTCTAGATGGGCCACAGCTCCCGCACAACCCAATTGATACCCTACTCCGTCCCGAAAACAAAAAAAATACTGCGCGGGTTGCTGGGTCCCGGGTGTCAGTGCTCATTGTGCAGTTATCTTGCTTATTGACTACGTTGACAGTGGCATGCGACCCAGATGTCAGGAAACCATCAGGAGGAACCATTTTTCCGCATACAGTCATCTCCTTATTCCTCTTGGTTGTTGACCATGTTGAAAACACCGGAGGGCGGCACCGCGGCGAGCGAACCAAGGCGGAGGACGACGGTGAGGCCTCGAATGGAAACAAACAGGAGTTGGGGAAGATGCGCCAGAGTTTTAGGGTGTGATGTGGCCGTGATGCGTGCGCGACAGCACAGCCAGCCATGGGAGGCGGGAGCAGGCGGTCCTGCGTGTGCTGGTTTGGCTTTGGTAACTACAGGAAAAAGAGACTGAAGAAACACGACAGACGTTGAATGTCAATCCAACGGTCAAGGTTGGCACAATTGTTTGTTGACTAAGCCAACACCATGTAGCATACTTTTTTCGGAAGAAAAGAAAAACTAGGCTCGTTTGCCAGATAACATTTCCGAAACTGCCACCATTTTATCTTACATCGCAACTAAAACTGCCAGGAAAATGCGTTCGTTTGCCGTCCTCCTCCTAGGGAACATTCGGCAGATAACATTCCCAAAAATCAAAGACTTGAGAAGGCGTACAGAACAAGCTAGTGTACCAATAAAGAGACGTTGCTGAGTTTTAGAAAAAAGAGAGACGTGCTCCTATAACTGGTTCGAATCCAAACCTAGACTATATATAGTGCTATGCTACTCTGCAAGTAATGAAACTGACATATCCAACGTTCGCTTCTCCTCTTCTCTAGTTACTCTGCCTAGCATCAGAAGCTCCGGCCGCAGCAACCATGGCCGTTGGCTCGTCCACCTACTCTTCAACAGGCAATCGAGGCAACAACCAGATGTGTGCGAAGTCGCCACCCGTACCACTGCCTGTGGGTCTCATCACACCCCCACCGACACACTCACTGCAGCCGGTTACTCATCGCAACCTGTTGCCATTGGTGTGGTGCCACTGCTGCAAATCACGCAGAGTTGTCGGTGCAACAAACCCTGGGTCCGTTGCCTAGCCTGTGCACATGACTAGGTTCAAGATTGCAACATCCAAGATCAGAGCAAGCACAAGAGATCAGCTCTTTGAAGAATCAGAGTGCAGATCAAGAAGACCAAGTCAAGCCAAAGGAGCAAGACACCACTAAGGGAAAACCTCCCTTGCTAGGTAGGAGAGCCTGGCAAGGTCAAGGTTGCCCCCGAAGCAAGCCTCAAGACCGCCCCGGCAGGTCTGTCGGGGCCTACGAAGGCAAAACAACCCGCCAAGACTCCACCGCACCACCTCACAACGACGCAAGTCATCGATCGGTCGATGACTAAGTGGTCGTTCTTTGCCACATGGCAGCCACTTCCTACAGAAATCACCTCCAAATGACACCCCTCCAGCGATGTGTCATGCAGACAGGAGAGAAGGTGGCCGAACAACCCAGCAAGGCATGCCGGGTAGGCCATGATGTGACACTAAGCAGTGCATTTAATGCGCTCTGCCCTGTCTGTAGAGTTAGGTATGATAGCACTGTTTGCTATCTAATCAGTACACAATGACTGATTTGCCACTGTGATGACTCCTTGATCTATAAAAGGAGGCCCATGGCAACCATAGAAGGGATTCGGACCCTTGTACACTCGTACGCGCATAGCCGCTCTCACCCCAAGGCAACCGTGCCGGGTAAGAACGATGCGCTTCCACCACAATCCACCATCAATCCACCAAAGCAGGAGTAGGGTTTTACGCCTCATGGCGGCCCGAACCTAGGTAAAATTGCCCGTGTGATCTCTGCCGTGCTGCGCGACGTTCTCCACTATTTGTGCAATGTGCTCATCCCCCCTGCCAAACCACAAGGAGCTCATGGCCCCATAGGTGGCCGTGGTTTCCCATGACATCTTTGGCGCACCAAGTAGGGGGATGCGCTTGCGCGAACCTGAGAAGCGTACGTAGTGCGTCATCTTCATCATCGTTCTCTTCATCAATGACTCCATCGTCCATGGCGCCCTAGAAGAAACCCGGTGTTGCCGCCCAGTCGTCCTCCTCCAAGGCCCCGCCGCACGCGACCATCAACGTCGCGGGGGCTACGGGGACGCCTGGGGATGTGGACACTGCGGGGGATGTGGTCGACGCAAGCGGCGTCGTCACCACCTCCCCTGTGGCCAAAACAGGAGCGGGAGGCACCGGTGAAGGACAACACCAACATCATCCCAATGGACACGCCCTACGAGGTACGGGTAGAGACATCATTCCGTCTGCACCTCTGCGCCCGGCCGAAGGGCACAGCCACAGTGGTCGCATTTACTCTGGGGCGAATCGCAACCCTCCGGCCGCCCCCGCTGCGGGCGCGACCGCAGGACATGCGCCACCCCCGGAGCAAGCTGACCCATCCGGTGCGCCGAACGGTACCGCTGGTCCACAAGCGCCTTCACCTCATCACCATGACATCTTGGCGACTGGCCCGCGACGATGAGAGCATGGCGCAACCACTACCGGCACCATCAGGAGCCGGGCGATGTTATGATCCTCATCGACATCCATGCCAAGCACCGCTTCGGAGGCCATGGCGCGGGCCCAGCTACTGTTGAGATTTCCGCTGGCAGCCGATCAGATGGATGAGTGGAGAGCCACCATTCAGAGCCTGATTGGCTTCGGCAAGGCGGGAGGATCACAGCGAGCTGGCCCGCCACGGCCTCCCGAGGCGACGACAACGGCTCACGCTGCTGGCCATGCGGATGGGGCCACCCCCACGGTGTAGTCCCCTCCATGGCAACCAGCGCGGGAGCCACGCGACCAAGAACCCGACAATGTCTCGATGGCTTCATCTGACCCTCGAGCGCGTCAAGGCCAACGACGAGTCCTGGAGGACAGGCAAGGGGAAGGCGTGCGTGTCAACGTCGAGTGACGCCGCAACTCCCACCACCAGTCCGACAGGCGCGATGACTTCGACATCGACGAGCTCGCACTCACCAAAGGCGGGTACCTGCCTTTCGAGGTTGGGTGCCCTGCCTTCACCCATGACTTGCGGCAAGTCCGTTGGCCATCCACTCGCACATTCAAGCCAGAGATACCAGAGAAGTAGGACGAGAGACTGAACCCGGCAGAGTTCTTGAGCATCTACACCATCACTGTTCAAGCTGCCGGAGGAAGAGATGAAAAGGTGTTCGCGAACTACTTCCCTTTGGCACTCAAGCCAAATGTGAGGTCTTGGCTGATGCACCTACCGGAGAACTCCATTTCGACCTGGGCTGACCTATGCCATGAGTTCGTTGGCGCCATCACGGGCGGCCATCAAGAACCAGGGCGGCCCAGCGACTTGCAGCTCCTTCCGCAGAAAGAAGGAGAGACTCTGCGGAAGTACATGAAGAGATTCAGCCGAGTGCACAGAAATATTCCAGACATCCACCCGGCAGCTGTGATAGCTGTGTTCCAGTCCAACGTGCACAATCGTCGGATACGTTCCAATATGAACGTTCGATTGCCCAAGACTATGAAAGAGCTTTACACTCTGGTGGATAAGTGTGCTCGGGTAGAGGAGGGGAGGAGGCTCCCCGGAGAAGAGGATGGCGTCGACATTGACTCAGAGGATGATGACGAGGCCACTAGTCAGAAGAAGAAGATGAACAAGAAGTGCAATAAAAGGCGCAAGGATAAGGCAGTGATGACCGTTGCGGGATCGGGCACGCCTAGTACCTGCAAGAAGGCAAAGACTGAGGCACCCGGCAAGGAAGTTGTCACGTGCACTGACTGCCGGGAAGACGCGGCTGCCGAGAAGGCTGGGAAAGGTGATGGGCCGTATTGCAAGATCCATCGGACCAAGGGCCATGATCTACAGGAGTGTCATCAGGTTGAGCAGCTCGTCAAGAAGCAGAGGGCTGAATATGAGAAGCGTGGTAAGGAAAAATGTCAGAATGGCGCTGGCGGGAAGGGCCGAGGCGGCGGAGCAAGCCACCCCGGCAAGGCTCCTCAGAATCAAGGAAAACCCGCCAGAGGCCGTGAGAAGGAGGATTGCAATGATGAGAGTGATGGAGGAGATGAAGAGGAAACTAGCGAGCAGGAATTCCAAAAAGCCACTGACGCCTTGTGCATTGACGGGGGTGCATCCCTGCACTCCTCTCACCGCCAACTTAAACAGTGGGCACGTGAAGTCAATGTCGTGGAGCCAGCGGCAGATTCTCGATGGCCGCTCAAGTGGTCCCGCACGCCCATCATCTTCGACGAAGAGGACCACCCTGACCGCACCACCACGGTAGGGTGCTTGCCGTTGTTGGTCTCACCAACAATCCGCAACCTCAAAGTCACAAAGATGTTGGTTGATGGCGGGGTCGGGTTGAATCTGACTTCTCCAAAGGTCATCAGCAAACTTCAGATAGCAGAGGAAGAGTTCAAGGTTACTAGTACATTTCAAGGAATCAACCCCGGCATGAGTCGTCCTAAGGGGAAGATCATGTTGTCGATGACATTTGGGGGAGAGTTGAATTACCGGACTGAGAAGATCATGTTTGATGTGGTCGACCTCCCCTTGTCGTACAATGGAATCCTTGGTCGCCCAGCTCTAGCCAAATTCATGGCGGCATCCCACTATGCCTATAACACCTTGAAGATGCCAGGACCGATGGGTGTCATTTCCATTCTGTCAGATAAGAAGGACGCAGTCATTTGCGTGGACAAGATGTACCGGGAGGCAGTCGCGGTAGAGGCCGCTGAAGCCGCTGCTCCCGCCAAGGAAAGCAAAGGAAAGAAGAAAGCTAACAAGGACACCAGCAAGGAATCCGGGAAGCGTACCTCTTCGGAGTACACTGCGGCTGTTGATGACTTGCCGGAGAGTTCCAATAGCAAGAGATCCAAGGCTGCTGCACCCGTTGTGAAAAAGATCCTGGCAGGGCTGGCTGGCGCTGATGGTACTTTCACTATCAGTGCCACCCTCAATGACAAATAGGAAAGCGCGCTCGTTGCCTTCCTGCGGGCGAATGTCGATGTGTTTGCTTGGCAACCATCTGATATCCCCAGTGTTCCCATGGAGGTAATCGAGCACCACCTTGCTGTCTGCCCATATGCCCGACCCATCAAGCAGAAGGTCCGGAAGCAAGCCTTGGAGCGGCAGCAGTTCATTGCCAAGGAGATCAAGAAGCTTGAGGTAGCTAGTCTGGTCAGAGGAGTATTGCATCCAACATGGTTAGCGAATCCTGTGGTGGTACGCAAGGCCAACGGGAAATGGAGGCTGTGCATAGATTTTACATATCTGAACAAGGCATGCCCGAAGGACACATTTCCCTTGCCGCGCATTGACCAGATTGTGGAGTCCACCTCCGTGTGCGACCTGCTTTCCTTCCTGGATGCCTACTCTGGATATCATCAGATCTTTATGTCCAAGGAAGACGAAGAGAAGACCGCGTTCATCACCCCGTGTGGTACGTACTGCTTCGTACGGATGCCTTTTGGGTTAAAGAGCGTCGGGTCCACTTTCGCGAGGGCGGTTCAGATTGGTTTTGAGTCACAGTTGCACAGAAACATTGAAGCTTACATGGATGATATTGTGGTCAAGACTAAGGACAAATCAACCCTCATTCAGGATTTGGAAGAGACATTTGCTAATCTGCGCAAGATCAACTTGAAGCTAAACCCGGAGAAGTGTGTGTTTGGCGTTCCTTCCGGCCAACTACTTGGCTTCTTTGTGTCCCACTGGGGGATAGAGGCCAACCGTGATAAGATCAAGGCTATCAAGCAGATTCAAGCACCCAAGACAGTCAAGGACGTGAGGCATTTGACTGGATGCGTTGCCGCGCTTAGCAGATTCATTTCCAAGTCTGCCGAGCGTGCCTTGCTGTTCTTCAAAATTTTGAAGAAGGCAGGACCCGTGGAATGGACCCCCGAGGCAGATGCTGCACTGCAAGATTTGAAGGCCTACCTTTCCTCTGTGCCGACCTTGGTCGCTCCCAAACCACAAGAGCCGTTGTTGCTATACTTGGCGGTAACTAATCAAGGGTTAGCACAGCACTGGTGGCGTAGCGGGAGGTAGATGAAGCGGTAGCCACAGCCAGTGTCCCCTCCGGGGAGGAAAGTGAGCACAGCTTGGTAAGGTCAGATGCAGATCAAGACAGAGAAGAGCAAGGCAGCGGAAACAACCCCAAGGATGCGGCAAAGAAGAAAGTGGTGCAGTGCCCAGTTTACTTCGTCAGCTCCCTGTTGCAGGGGGCTAGATCCAGGTACTCTGGCATGCAAAAGTTGATTTTTGGCCTTGCCATGGCCTCAAGGAAACTGCACCACTACTTCCAAGCCCACGAGATCACGGTTGTCAACCGCTTCCCTTTGCAACGAATACTCCGAAACCCTGAGGCTACCGGCATGATAGTGGAGTGGGCCTTGGAGTTATCCAGCTTTGGTTTGAAGTTTGAGAGCACGTCGACTATTCAGAGCAGAGCATTGGCAGAGTTTATTGCAGAATGGACGCCAACTCTTGATGAAGAAGTGTTGGAGACAATTATCCCCGGCAAGGAAGCGCCCCAAGAATGGATCATGTATTTCGATGGTGCCTTCTCCCTACAAGGTGCAGGGGATGGCGTGCTTCTCGTTGCTCCCACAGGAGAACACCTGAAGTACGTCATCCAAATGCATTATCCCTGGGAGGAGGCCACCAACAATACTGCAGAGTACGAAGGGTTCCTTGCCGAGCTCAGGATTGCAACAGAGCTGGGGATCAAGAAGATGATCATCCACGGAGACTCGCAACTTGTGGTGAGACAAGTCAACAAGGATTAGCAAAGTCCATTGATGGAGGCATATGTTGAGGAAGTGAGAAAGTTGGAGGAGCGCTTTGACGGATTGCAAACAGAGTACGTACCCCGTGCGGAAAACAACACTGCTGATCATCTGTCGAAGTGTGCTGCGCAAAAGCTTCCTGTGGAACCAGGGACTTTTGTTCTCCACCTGACTCAGCCCTCCATATCCCCGGCAACAATGGCCAAAAAGAGGAGGAATCTGGACTCCGGCAAGCCTCTCCCGGTAGAACCTTCCGAGGCTCCGACCAGAGAACTTGTCGGGAACAACTCCCCTTCGGTCGCTGAGCTGCATCCTCCCGCCAGGCCACCAGTGCCCGCGGTTGAGGAATGCACTCCCACGAACGAGGAGGTGCCGCTAGTCCTCGTTGCCGAGCCTCAGGCTCCAACTTGGGTGCGGCACATAGTCCATTTCCTCCAAACTGGAGAACTTCCCGAAGAGCAAGAAGAAGCTGAAAGAGTAGCACAGAGGGCCAGTATGTATCAATTCGTTGACGACACGCTGTACCGAAGGAGGCCCAACGGTGTGAAATTGAAGTGCATTTGCCGGGAAGGAAGGAACTGTTGGCAGAGATACATAAGGGTATGTGCGGCTCACACATCGGATCGAGGGCTCTGGTTGGGAAAGCTTTCTGGCAAGGATATTACTGGCGCACAGCCCTCCAAGATGCAGTTGAGTTGGTCACCAAATGTGAAGCCTGCCAGTTTCATTCCAAGAATATCCACCTGCATGCCCAAGCTCTTCAGACAATCCCTTTGTCATGCCCGTTTTCGGTCTGGGGGCTCGATATCTGGGGCCCTTTCCCCCGTGTTGCCAGGGGCTTTGAATTCTTGTTCGTTGCAATCGACAAGTTTACAAAGTGGCCGAAAGTAGAGCCCGTGAGAAAGGTGATTGCTCAGTCAGCTATCAAGTTCTTGAAAGGATTGGTGTGCCGCTTCGGAGTCCCTGCTCGAGTCATCACCGACGCACCAAATTCACGAGCAGCGTCTTCATGAAATACGTTCATGCCCTCGGAAGCAAGATCTCATTCGCCTCTGTCGCTCATCCAAGGAGCAACGGGCAAGCTGAGAGGGCGAATGCTGAAGTGCTGCGATGACTCAAGACGAGAACATTTGATAAGCTGCAGAAGTGTGGCAGGCGGTGTATCGATGAGCTGCCGGTGGTTCTTTTGTCCGTCAGCACCAAATCGAGCTACCGGGCAGACTCCCTTCTCCCTAGTCTATGGGGCAGAAGCAGGTATCCCCACGGAACTCATTTGCGGGTCACCTCGAGTACTTGCCTACGATGAAGTAGCGCAGGAACAGCACCGGCGTGACGACACTGTGCTACTCGAGGAGAACCATCTCCGTGCTGCTACGCGTGCTGCACGCTACCAGCAAGCCCTGCATCGCTATCACAGCCGCAGGGTTCATTCCCAGAGTTTTGAGGAAGGTGACCTTGTCCTTAGGCGCATTCAGTCCGCCAAGGGTACAAACAAGTTGACGCCAAAGTGGGAAGGCCCTTACCGGGTGGTACGAGTAACCAGACCTGGCGCAGTCCGTCTGGAGACCGAAGATGGCATTAAGTTGCAAAACTCATGGAACATTGAGCATCTCTGCAAGTTCTACCCGTAAGGCGCGGCTGTCGGGCCCTGCCCAGCAGCCACCCTTTTGTACAGGCCTTGCCTCTGTTGCATGTAACCCCTTGTACAAAGCCAGGCGCAGACCCTGAGCAATAGAAATAAATGAAGCGCTGGGGGGCCACCGACAAATTGCATGGATGCATAAGCATATCATGAGCATAGCATGTTCATATAGATAAGATTGCATGTGGCATCATTTTCATCTGCACCAAAACTGCAGGCTCCTACCGAGGATTTGGTCCCGAAGAGGAGAAGTGAAGACGAGCCTACATTGAGATCCCCGCCAAGCCCAAACAGATAAGTTCTCTCTCTTGTCCGTACGTGTTCTGTAAGTAAAAACTTGTGCATAGGAAAACCTCGCCGCTTTCAAAACTTAGGTGCTCCCATCCCTAGACTCGAACGTTGCTTTGGTCTGGGTGGTTGTAGTGTCCTTTGGCGAGAAGGTTTGGTGGGGGGCTGGTCCCTCTTTACGATTTGTGCCTGGCAGGCTTGGCTCCATGGCAGCAAATTGAGGGTGCCGGCAGGATAGCCTGCCGGGGAAAACTTGTTTACTTGAGTGTATGGAGGCATTCTACCTCTGCATGGACATGATACATGCACAAGTGCCCGACAAGGTTTATTTTTTTCATTAATATGCTGATCAACAAGTACAAATCTTACGGAACACAAACATGGATAAAAGAGATTACATTATTTGAACTAAAGTTTGGTGAATGCCTACATGTTTTAGATTGAAAAAAGATAAGTGCCCCGTAATGCCTTTGCTCCGTTTTTCTCCCCTTTGAAGCTATGGAAGGGAGACAAAGAAGACGAAGGGAAGGCCCAGCTGGGATTCAACGCCTCCCCAGGATCAGGATGGCGTCGTTCCCGGGCTGGGAGGAAGAACCGGAGGGCAGGTGCGGATGGTGACACTGCCGGAGGCCCAGCCGGTGATGATGGTGCTGCCGGCAAGCACGCCTCGTCGGAGCGGTCGTTCTAGCTCTTGACGCGTAGTGGGTTGCCGCCACCTTCCTCACCGCTACCGCCTAAAGCTTCCCCCACGGTGGCCAGGGCGGACACCAGGTGCTCCGGGTGGCTCCACAGAGAGCATGGTCATCTCCAACGACCCGGAGATAGGAGGTTGCCGCCCTTTGAAGAAGCATGCGTGGGGACAAAGAGCCCGCCCGTGCGCCGGACAGACAGTACCCTAAAGAGAGGGATTTGCCGTTACCAATGACGAACCACTTTTGTGGCCTCCCTTCGGCATCACAAGGAAAGGGGGAATAGGCCACGATCGACTACCACACCTTGCACTCATTATGAGCTCTGGCGTGGTGTCGCTTGCGTCGCCCCTCACTAAGATTGAAGCTACGGGCGGCACGACGATGAGCGCACCGGAGTCGCTACCTCCGGTGCTACCACTGCACCGCCCGCACGCCCCCCGGAGGCCTGCACGAAGACAGGAAGGGGATCCTACCCCAGCAAAGGCGTAATCGCACCTTTCCTCTACTCGCTGAGTGTTCGACATCATCAGCCCCAAGCTAGGACCCGGGGCCTGGCCCCGGGCCCCCCTTTTCAGCATACCTCAGGAGAAAGCAGGAAATGGAGGAGGAGAGGTGTGTGGATGAATACTCCCACTCCTCCCCCACCCCTGCTTTTGTAGGCGGATGGGGCTGGGAGCTGACCCCTCGGCGGGTAACCGCCGTCCTCCTCCAACAGTTTGAGAAGACCAGGCCCCTGCCTTAACACTCTCCCGCACCACGCGCCTCCGTTACCTACCCCACTCAATGCATGCAGCATACGTGGCTAAGGATAAGGGCGTGGTGGGAAGAGTGAATTGGCAGTTACTCGCCTATGCGTTAAAGTCATTCACGGGCCATTACAAAGGTGGCCCTACCACAATTGGCGTTATGCGACGCCCAGGAGAACCAGAAACTGGCCTGGGCTCAGGTTAATGAAGAAGCAGAGAAGATCTCAAAGGACAAGCAACTTCTACCCTCTCGCATGTGCGCTGGTTAGGGCCTACCCCAATGATGCCTGGCAGTGCATTCAGGCAGGCCCGGGGGCTCCTGTCGGTGCAACAAACCCTGGGTCTGTTGCCCAGACTGTGTGCAGGCCCAGGTTCAAGATTGCAACGTCCAAGACCAGGCACAAGAGATCACCTCTTTGAAGAATCAGAGTGCAGATCAAGAAGACCAAGTTAAGCCAAAGGAGCAAGACACCACTAAGGGAAAACCTCCCTTGCCGGGCAGGAGAGCCTGGCAAGGTCAATGTTGCCCCAGAAGCAAGCCTCAAGACCGCCCCGGCAGGCCTGCCGGGGCCTACGAAGGCAAAACAACCCGCCAAGACTCCACCGCACCACCTCACAGCGACGCAAGTCATCGATCGGTGCGGTGTCATGCCCCAAAGTGACTAAGTGGCTGTTCTTTGCCACATGGCAGCCACTTCCTACAGAAATCACCTTCAAATGACACCCGTCCAGCGATGTGTCATGCAGAGTTGCAGACAGGAGAGAAGGTGGCCGAACAACCCGGCAAGGTGTGCCGGGCAGGCCATGATGTGACACTAAGCGACGCATTTAATGCGCTCTGCCCTGTCTGCAGAGTTAGGTATGATAGCACTATTTGCTATCTAATCAGTACACAATGACTGATTTGCCACTGTGGTTACCCCTTGATCTATAAAAGGAGGCCCATGGCAACCATAGAAGGGATTCAGACCCTTGTACACTCGTACGCGCGTCGCCGCTCTCGCCCCAAGGCAACCCTGCCGGGCAAGAACGCTGCGCTTTGATGCGGAGCATCCTATGGACATCACCATGTCAAGAGTCCATTTGGCAAGTGACACATGCGACATCTACTTCACATACATAAAGGTGAATCATCTCCTTTACACGCGTTCACTTGACACCTTCGAGGATGGTATACTACTTGACATTCCTCTCGTGTGCATGCATAGGTATTGCCGGAGCTTCACGGACGACGAGGAGGAGTGCAAGAGCCAAGGAACAACTACACCATCCGCGAGGGAAGCATGGAAGAGGAGATGGAAGAAGATGGAGCTGCAGCAAAGCTACAGCCAACGGTCGTCCGACGGACACCGGACGTCCGGCCACCCGCAGACCAGACGGCCAGAAGAACTCCAACCGACAAGAGCTACAGCGGCCGGACGACCGACGACCACCGGACGTCCGACAAGTCCCAGTCACCGGACATCCGACGCCCACCGGATATCCGGTGTCACCTGTCCAGAGAAGAATCGTCGGACTTCCAACGCGCACCGGACGACCGGTCCCCCACGAGCCGTCGGACGTCCGGTACCTGCCTGTGCGCAGCCGCGGGCCTTTGCCCTTGTATCCCTCTCCCACTTACCCCCTTCGTGGCTTAGACTATAAATAGAACTCCCCCTTCTCCTTCTTAGGGTAAGCAAATTGATAGCCCATTTGTATGTGAGCTTTGCTCCTACCTTCCTCTACTCTTGAGAGAGAGAGAGACCACCACTCCCATGGTGTTCAGGACCTCCATGTGAGCATGTGAGAAGATCCTACGGGATTCAAGACCCCTAACGGGAAGTGATGAGAACATGACTACCTTGGATACGACCAAAAATATTGCATACATGTATATTTGTGAGGTGATTTCTAATGCAAAATATGCAATAATTTATTTGTGTCATCCAGGACAAAAATACTTCACAAACTTTTGTGCCATGTCTAATTGCAGGTGTATGAGACATTTGTACAATTCACATATGAAGATAAGGGAAAAAGAGAAGTTTAGGTGCTGTTCAAAAAGTCCTCTCACATCACTTTTGGGCCAAGAGAAGATAGAGTCCAAGTCTCTCATGTTCTGGATTCAGATTCGGACTGCACAGATATACCTGACTCAAAACGCCACGAACTTTTTCATATGGACTCCGAATTGGGTGATTCTTTTTTTGTTGGAAAGTAGATTTCGTGCTCTTTCCAAAACAATTGGATTCACCTTAAAATTCATTCGGAGCTTTGAGTTATCGACGAAACAATCTGACACTGCAGCAGAATCTGAGTCAAACTACAAGTCCAAAGGTGTTGCATCACCTCCAGTTGGGCCCATGAGCCTTGTACGACCTAGGGTTAGTTTTAGGCTGCCTTGGGAAGTCCTCCCACCTCCTTGGCCGCCACCCTTACTCCTATATAAGTAGATCCATCTAGTAGCTTTTTCCTTGGGATTTGTTTAGTTAAAAGTTAGCCATTGCAACTTCGTGTACTTCGTTTGTGTCCAACGACCATACCAAGACCGCTTTTGGATCCCCACCTTTATCAATACTTCATCTATATTCGCAATATTCAGATTGCATTATCATATTCTTGCTTGTTCTTTGATTGCATGCAGGAATAGACCTTCGTAGTCAGGCTGATCGTGTTTTCAGCATCGTCAGTAACCTCGGGAGATTGGTTTAGCGATTGCTATGGTGCAACGTCATGCACGTTTGTAGTCGGATCGTCAAAGTTGACTCCACCATATCGATAGCTATCATCTCATCGAAAGATCGGGACACCCCCGCCTCTATCAAGTGGTATCAGATTTCCAGGTTGCTCGGTGAGATTTTACAGTTTTTCGTAGTTTAGATCGAGTCTATTCTTCATACCTACTGTCCAGGAAAAAGCCAAGAAAAAATTAGGGTCAGTTCATCATATCCTAGTTTATTGAACAAGGAGTTGCTTTCTTGTATCACGGCTGGAGGTGGCAGCTGACGGAGGTGCCGGTGCAGCAGAACGTGTGGAAGTAGAGGATGCATGAGGTGTCCATGATGAAGCTCGACCTGCAGAAAAGTTAGTCCGCGCCAATGTCTGTCGATCCTGCACTTCACGTTCAGCTTTGCAAGCAAGATGGAATAAACGAGTGATATTGTTATACTCCTTATACTCTAAAATGGTCTGAATCTCTTTATTTAAACCACCCATAAAACGGGCAAGCATAGCTTCATTCTCCTCAATAATACCACATCTAATCATGCCAGTTTGTAATTCCTGATAATATTCTTCTACAGAATTTTTCCCTTGTCTTAAACGCTGCAATTTTTGAAGTAATTCACGTTGATAATATGGTGGAACCCAACGAGTACGCATAGCAGTTTTCAAAACAGCCTAAGTGGTATCAGTTTTCAGGTTACTCGATGAGAATTTCCAGTTATCCCTAGATTAGATTTATTTTCTTACCTATTGTCCAAAGAAAAAGCCACAAAAAAAGTTAGATCTGTTCATCCTTTGTCCAAGCCAGTCTGAGCCTTCGCAATTTTCTTTTCAGTGCTTGTATAGTTGAATCATCGGTTGCATCATCGTGTCGAGTTGCTGGTCTTAGTGTCTAGTTCGTTTAGAGTTTCGAGTTCTGTTCACATTAGTCACGCCACCGCTGCATCATTATTCCTTTCGCTATCCACCATCCCATCCATCAATTTCCACCATGTGCTACCCACCGTTCATTGTCATAATCATAGTTGAGGTCGTTCACATCTTTGCTTGATCCAATCTGCATCTTATCTAGTTTGTTTTGAAAAGAGGGAGAGAGAACAAAAAAGACAGAGAGAAAAAAAAGGTAAAGAAAAAGTGTGAGGAAAAGAAAAGAGAGAAGAAAAAAAATAAAATTCGGATCTATCTAGAGTCAATCTCGTAGCTGAATTCGGATTGGAATCTGTTTTGTGCACTGTTCAGTAAAACAGGCATATCTTCCTCATACGAAGTCCTTTTTGGCACCGTGAGTACACAAATTAAAGCTAGCGATGAGCCGCATCTAAATAGTTGCAAAAGCTAGTTCAATATTTGACACCTCAAAATCGGCTTCTAAATAGGTCTTTTTGCCCTCCGAAGTTCACGAACACAGCTTGTTCCAGTTTTTCAGGCCAGTTTTAGAATTTTTTGACTCCTCATATCAACTTGGAATTGAGTGATTATTTTTGCGTTTGAAAGCTTGAGTCAGTGCCATTCTTGAGAAAAATTATCAGAAAATTGGCAAAAACTTTTCCAGAGGAAAGTTGGAGAGAAAGTTGTTGGTATATCCTGCTTGGCAGTTATTTCACATTATTATCTTTACTGCTATTGTGGTATTCACTTTTATCTTACTATCCAGAGCTACTTCATATCCTTTATTGATGCTAGTTGTGCTACGCCGTGACCTCATTAGTGTTCTAGGCTCACGTCTCTAGTCCGGTCTAGCCTAGGACCAGCACAGTACCGTCGTTGAGCGTTTATTCAACATTGCATCTCTGAATTGATTATTGCTAATCTTTTGCTACCAAATATTTAAGCGTTCCAAGCTCCACATATTTCTACACCGTGTATACGTACGTTCCCCTGTCAATCGCTTTACTCAATCTTCGGAGTTATTTGACACCGCTGGTTGCCTGTCACCACCTGCTGCATGGTAAGAACTTGTAAGATATTAATATTTGCTATACTGTGAGCGTTTTACCACCACATCCTAGTAGTTCATAGGAACATTATTCTCGGATTTTGTTTCTTGTTTTCTACTAACTATGGAAGGTTCTGGAGTTGTTAGTTCTTGGGCTTCGTCGATCGTGGGAGATTTGCCATCACCTAAGAAAATACAACAACCGTCACAAGAGAAGCAACAACATCAGAATGCACATAATCACGTTAATGTTTCCATGCCACCATTTACTGGTCGTTTTAGGCCTGATTTATATATTGAATGGGAGTACGAAATTAATGCTATATTTGCTTCCCATAATTTTGATGAGCGTGGAAAATTTCAAACTGCAGTTAGTACTTTCAGTAGCTTTGCTTTAGTTTGGAGGAGTGAATACTGTCGGTTAAACCCTGATTATATACCTACTACTTGGGATGGTTTAAAACATGTCATGAGAGATATATTCGTAGATGTTCATTATACTCGTGGCATGATTAAAAAACTACAACATTTCAAACAAGGTAATGACACTGTAACAAAATATTATGATGATTTACAAACTACCTTGTTGCACTCATTTTTAGAAGAAAGTGAAGAAGATTTTATGGATAGATTTTGGGGAGGATTAAACAGTGATATTCAGGAGATGCTAATTCATGAAGAGTGTTATCCTATGAACCGTTTGTTTAGTCTTGATTGCAAAGCTGAACAGAGAATAAAACGACGTGTTGCCCACGAGGAGAACAAACGCAAGGTGCACATTCCAAGTGTTGATACAGATGTTTCTTCAGCTACTAGGCATACTATGACAACCACATCCGTTGTTGCGAGGACTACATCATCTCCACCATGTGACACATCACCACCGAGAGTGCCTACATCATCTGTGTTGATCATAAGAGGTAAGGACAAATGTACAGATTTTCCACTTTCACATGAGAATGATGCATGCCTAGTTAACTTGAATACATCATGTGTTGAGTTACCTATTGATTTGAATATTTTAGAGAATCGTGTTACTGTCATGAATGCATCATGTGATCAAACAGCTGAAATACCAACAATTTTGAGTGCACCCGTTGAATTAACTGTTGTTGCAAAAGAACCAATGTTTAATTATTTTGATATGACCTCTAATATTGGTGATGATTCTGTGTCAAATGACTTATTGCATGTTTGCTTATTTAAGCATGTTGTAGCATGTAAATTTGATGCAAATAAGGTTTATTCACCAATGTTGGGATGGTTTAATGATGAACATTGTCAATCTTTTGATATGAATAAGAGCTTCACTTATATGTGCAAACTGACTTGCAATATTTTCATGCCTTCTACATCTTGTGATAATATTTTGTCTTTATTATATTTTATGAACTATGAAAGTTACTCATGTATACATGTGTCATATGTGCAAAAACCAAAGGAAGTAAAAATGTGTGACATTTACCTATACAACATGTACACCTTGTCTCTTTTGTTAGCCACATTTCAGATTAAGCAACGCCGAGGACGGCTTTGTTTTCAAGAAGGGGAGGATGATGAGGACATGACTACCTTGGACATGACCAAAAATATTGCATACATGTATATTTGTGAGGTGATTTCTAATGCAAAATATGCAATAATTTATTTGTGTCATCCAGGACAAAAATACTTCACAAACTTTTGTGCCATGTCTATTTGCAGGAGTATGAGACATTTGTACAATTCACATATGAAGATAAGGGAAAAAGAGAAGTTTATGTGCTGTTCAAAAAGTCCTCTCACGTCACTTTTGGGCCAAGAGAAGATAGAGTCCAAGTCTCTCATGTTCTGGATTCAGATTCGGAATGCACAGACAAACCTGACTCAAAACACGAAGAACTTTTTCATACGGACTTCGAATTGGATGATTCTTTTTTTGTTGGAAAGTAGATTTCGTGCTCTTTCCAACCCAACTGGATTCACCTTAAAATTCGTTCGGAGCTTCGAGTTATCGACGAAACAATCTGACACTGCAGCAGAATCTGAGTCAAACTACAAGTCCAAAGGTGTTGCATCACCTCCACTTGGGCCCATGAGCCTTGTATGACCTAGGGTTAGTTTTAGGCTGCCTTGGGACGTCCTCCCACCTCCTTGGCCGCCACCCTTACTCCTATATAAGTAGATCCATCTAGTAGCTTTTTCCTTGGGATTTGTTTAGTTAAAAGTTAGCCATTGCAACTTCGTGTACTTCGTTTGTGTCCAACAACCAGACCAAGACCGCTTTTGGATCCCCACCTTTATCAATACTTCATCTATATTCGCAATATTCAGATTGCATTATCATATTCTTGCTTGTTCTTCGATTGCGTGCAGGAATAGACCATCGTAGTTAGGCTGATCATGTTTTCAGCATCGTCAGTAACCTCGGGAGATTGGTTTAGCGATTGCTAAGGCGCAATGTCATGCACGTTTGTAGTCGGATCGTCAAAGTCGAGTCCACCAAATCGATAGCTATCATCTCATCGAAAGATCGGGACACCCCCGCCTCTATCAGGAAGACATCAAGACCTCCTCTTGGAGATGAACTTTACCTTGTATCTTTCCCTTTGTTGTTCATGTACCTTGTGGACCTTGTGTGTTTGATTGTCTAGTGGATGTGTGGTTGGACTTGTTCTTGAGTGTTTCCCCTTGTGATTTCTCTCCATTCTTCCCTGTGTTCTTCGTGTTCTTCAAGGGAATCCACTCCATTCGTGAAAGATCTGCCTACACCGGGATAGCCCCGTATCATATGGAATCAGAGCTTAGGTTTATCACGAATTTGGAGGCTCCCCTCTTTGTTTTCTAGCTTGATTTTGTTGTGTTCTTCCCCAATTTTGAAAATCCCCACCAAAAATAGCCCCAATTTTTTTTTGTGATTTGTTGGTTTGATGATGTTTTGTTGATTTTGATCCATGGATTTGCTTGGTTTCAATTGGATCTAGCATTTCGCCAAGTTTCCCCATCTTTCATCCACGAAATCTCGACAATTTTGACCCTAAAATCCCGAATTTCTGCCCAAAATCGCGTCCCGAAACTTGCATCTCGTGTTGGCCCAGACCCACCGGACGACCGCCACTTTACCGGACGTCCGGAGCCCTAGGAACCACCTGACGACCGGTACTTACCGGACGACCGAAATCCCTAATCCGAGCTGAAATAGCGGATTTCCGAGCCCGACCGGACGTCCGACGACCGGACATCTGTCCATTTCCGAACGTCTGACACGTGTAGATATTGACTTCGGCTGATTTTTGTTTCGCCCATAACTAATGCATCCGAACTCCGATTGTGACGTTCTTTAGCTCGTTTTGAAGCTCTTGACATCCCCCTTCCCACAAAAATACCACCAACATCATTTGACTTCATCAAAATTTTGGAACTTTGGCATCTTTCCTAGGGCCCTCACCACATCATCTGCATAGCCATTCCACACCCTAACCCATTTTGTTCCATATAGCATTAGTGGTTGCTTGAGTAGTGATTCGAGTCTCCTAAGATGTTTCGGCTACTTAGGGACGATTGCTTCTTCATCAACCACCACCATATCTTCCACATAACCTTGCCCACCATACATTTCCGCCACCCCAACTTAACCCAATTTTTGTTTGAGCTTGTTTGAGTTGTGGCTTGTGTCTCCTAAGGTGTTTCGGCTACTTAGGGACGGCAACTTCAACTTCGACTCGCATAACCCATCATTCCACTTCCGCATTGCCAAGTGCAAAACCACCACCGCTTTCCGCTACCACCATTTGACATTTGAGATTGAGTTCGCGGTTTTTACGTTTCCTAAGGTGTTTCGGCTAATTAGGAACGATTCTACATCAAGAACACCACTTGATAGAAACGAAAGGTGTCCCGTCTTTCGATGAGATGGTGGCTATCGTTTTTGGTGGAGTAGACTTTGACGATCCTACTACGAACGTGCGAGGACGTCGCGCCTTAGCAATGGCTAAACCAACTCCGAGAGGTTATTGACCACGCCGGAGCACGATCAACCTGACCACGAGGGTCTATTTCCTTCAAGCAAGCGAAGAACAAGCAAGAAACTAAGATTTGCAATCTGGATATTGCGAATATAAGATGAAAGCTTTATTGATCAAGGTGGGGTTCTGTGACGTCTTGGTCTGGTCGTTGAACACAAACAAAGTACGCGAAGTTGCAGCTATGGCGAACTTTTAATCTAAACAAAACCCAAAGTCTAAACGGTGCCCTAAGGGCTGTATATATGGAGGAAGAGGGGGGGATTTCGTGTCCCTTGAAGGAGGGGTCCGAAACCAACCCTATCTCTTGTTTCCCCACACATACGGACTCTAAAAACAGCCTATACTCAAGTATTTCGAAATTACATGGGCCTGGCCCAATAATAAGGTGACGCAGCACCTATAATAGCCTCTGGACGAAATTTATGAAGTGGCATCTTGTATATTTCGTCCAAGGCTTCCTGCACTCATTATGGTGGCTTCAAAGTTCTGAAATCATCACTTGTAACTCCGTTCTTGTTCCCCTTGCGCATGCCATCATCTCCATGCTTGCACTTGCTCCAAGGTTCCTCTTTCTTGTCCAAGCTAGGCCCTTCATTTGTAAGCAAAACAAATGTATCCAATTTAGGCAGCATCATATTCTCATGAACATTAGAATCATTACTAAGAACGAAAGTACCTGATAATTTAATTGGCGTGCGCGAGCTCTAGTAATTGGTCCAGTATGTATAGCAGCAGGGGCTGTGGGTGTAACAATGGTATTGATGTCCTCATCATCCTCCCCTTCTTGAAATGAAGTCGTCCTCGATGGAAGCTCATCTTCCTCACCCAAATAAGGCTTCAAATCTGCAATGTTAAAAGTGGGTCTAACCCCAAAATCTGTAGGCAGCTCAAGTTTATATGCATTATCATTTATTTTCTATAACACCTTAAAAGGACCATCAGCACGTGGCATTAGCTTTGATTTTCGCAAATCACGAAATCTATCCTTACGCAAATGTAACCAAACAAGATCTCCAGGTGCAAACACAAGATGTTTTCTACCCTTATCTCCAGCAAGTTTATATTTAGCATTCATACGCTCAATGTTCTCCTTAGTTAACTCATGCATTTTTAAGATCAATTCAGCACGTTGTTTAGCATCAAAATTAACCTTCTCCGAAGATGGAAGAGGCAACAAATCAATAGGTGCACGAGGTAGGAAACCATATACAATTTCAAAAGGGCACATCTTAGTAGTAGAATGCAACGAACAATTATAAGCAAATTCAATATGAGGCAAGCATTCTTCCCACATTTTCTTGTTATTCTTCAAAACAGCCCTAAGCATAGAAGACAAAGTTCTATTGACTACTTCAGTTTGTCCATCAGTTTGGGGGTGACAAGTAGTACTAAAAAGCAGTTTAGTCCCCAACTTAGCCCATAAACATCTCCAAAAGTGGCTAAGAAATTTGGTATCACGATCTGAAACAATAGTATTTGGCACACCATGCAAGCGAATAATTTCACGAAAGAACAAATCAGCATCATTAGCAGCAGCATCGCTTTTATGACATGGTATAAAGTGTGCCATTTTCGAGAACCTATCCACGACAACAAATATGCTATCCCTCCCCTTCTTTGTTCGAGGTAAACCCAAAACAAAGTCCATAGATATATCCTCCCATGGAACACTAGGTACACGCAAAGGCATATATAAACCATGAGGATTGAGTCATGACTTAGCTTTTTGACATGTAGTGCAGCGAGCAACAAAGCGCTCAACATCCCGTCTCATCTTTGGCCAAAAGAAATGTGTAGCAAGTACATCCTCCGTCTTCTTTACGCCAAAGTGTCCCATTAATCCTCCTCCATGCGCCTCCTGCAACAATAAAAGACGAACGGAGCTAGCTGGAATGCATAGCTTGTTAGCACGAAACACAAATCCATCGTTAACGACGAACTTATTCCATGTTCTCCCTTCTTTACAATTCTGTAATACATCTTTAAATTCAGGATCATGCACATATTGATCTTTGATGGTCTCCAAACCAAATATTTTAAAGTCAAGTTGTGAAAGCATAGTATAACGACGAGACAATGCATCAGCAATAACATTTTCTTTACCCTTCTTGTGTTTAATGACATAAGGGAAAGTCTCAATGAATTCAACCCATTTAGCATGTCTACGGTTCAGTTTTGCTTGACTTTTAATGTGTTTCAAAGATTCATGATCAGAATGTATAACAAATTCTTTGGGCCATAAATAATGTTGCCATGTTTCTAAGGTCCGAACAAGAGCATATAACTCTTTATCATAAGTTGAATAGTTCAGACTAGGCCCACTCAATTTTTCAGAAAAGTATGCAACAGGTTTGCCATCTTGTAATAACACACCTCCTAATCCAATTCCACTAGCATCACATTCAAGCTCAAAAGTCTTATTAAAATCAGGAAGTTGGAGTAAAGGAGCATGTGTCAACTTATCTTTCAATACCGTGAAGGCTTCTTCCTGTGCGGTACCCCAAACAAAAGGCACATCCTTCCTTGTAAGCTCATTGAGAGGTGCAGCAATGGTGCTAAAATCTCTCACAAAACGCCTATTGAAACCAGCGAGGCCAAGGAAACTCCTCACTTGTGTTACCGTTTTGGGCTGCGGCCAACTCTCAATAGCTTCAATCTTGGCTTTATCAACTTCAATTCCCTGTGGAGTAACAACATAGCCAAGAAAAGATACTCGGTCGGTGCAAAAGGTGCACTTCCCAAGGTTACCAAACAAACATGCATCACGTAGAGCAATAAAAACAGCACTTAAATGTTCCAAATGTTCCTCCAAAGATCTGCTATAAATCAATATATCATCAAAGTAAACTACCACAAATCGTCCAATGAAAGCACGTAAAACTTCGTTCATTAATCTCATGAAAGTCCTAGGTGCATTAGTTAACCCAAAAGGCATGACTAACCATTCATATAAACCAAACTTAGTTTTAAATGCTGTTTTCCATTCATCTCCCAATTTCATACGAATTTGATGGTATCCACTATGCAATTCAACTTTGGAGAATATTGTAGAGCCACTCAATTCATCAAGCATATCATCTAGCCTAGGAATAGGATGATGATAGCGAATAGTAATATTATTAATGCCTCTACAATCGACACACATACGTGATGTACCATCCTTTTTTGGCACTAGTATAATAGGAACAGCACAAGGACTAAGAGATTCACGTATATAACCTTTGTCGAGCAGCTCCTGTACTTGACGCATAATCACCTTCGTCTCCTCTGGATTGGTACGGTATGGCGCACGGTTTGGCAGTGAAGTACCAGGAATTAAGTCAATCTGATGCTCAATCACGCGAATAGGTGGTAATCCCGCTGGCACGCCTTGTGGAAAGACATCAGCGAACTCCTGCAAAATGTTAGTGACAGCAGGAGGCAAAGAGGAAGGCACGTCCTCGAATGAAAATAACGCCTCTTTGCACACAAAAGCATAGCAAACAGATTTGCTGAAATCTAGCTCATCAATATCAGATTTGGTGGCAAGTAAACATGCACTTTTCAATTTAATTTCAGAAGCAGCACTAGATGGTTTATTATTAGGCTTCATTTGTTGCTCAAATTCTTTTGCCACAATCTGATTTTCACTCTTATTTTTCTCCTGTTTTCCTTTACTAGCTCTATTAATATCATCTTTCAAAATAGAATCAGGAGTCATAGGAAGCAAAGTAATATGTTTATCCTTATGAAAAAGAGTATACTGATTGTTTCTACCATGGTGTACAGAATTTTTATCAAATTGCCATGGTCTACCAAGTAATAATGAACATGCTTGCATGGGTACCACATCACAATCAACATAATCAGCATATGTAGAGATACTAAAATGCACACGAACAGTACGTGTTACCTTAACCTTGCCGCTGTTGTTGAACCATTGGATATAGTAAGGATGTGGATGTGGTCTTGTGGTGAGAGATAGATTCTCCACCATCTCCATGCTAGCAAAGTTGTTGCAGCTCCCTCCATCTATGATGATGCGAACAGAACGTTCCTTCACAACTCCCTTTGTATGGAACAAATTATGCCTCTGATTTTGTTCAGCTTGAGTGACCTGCACACTCAAAACACGTTGAGCAACTAAACATTCATACCTGTCAGCGTCTTCAGGAGCCATGTATTGCATCTCATGATCAGAATCATCTCCACCGTGTTCTTCACTTGTAATAAGAGCCAAAGTCTCCTCATCATAGTCACTAGCGGACTCATACCCACCATCCTCAGTAGCAATCACAACACGCGGAGATTGGCATTCTCTCGCATAATGACCTCTTCCCTTACAACGACGACAAATAATATCATGTGTGTGCCCTGTTGATGCCATAGATGAAGAAGAGCTCTGGGCAGGCCCAGAAGGTGTACTCTTGGCAGATGGTGGTGGTGGTGCCTGTTTTCTTGTATCTCGGTTGGAATTGGCGGCTGAAGTCAGTGGTGCTGCAGTAGGACGTGTGGGAGTAGAGGAGGCACGCGGTGTCCATGATGAAGATCGACCTGCAGAAAAATTAGTTCGCGCCAATACCTGCCGATCCTGCGCTTCATGTTCAGCTTTACAAGCAAGATGGAATAAACGAGTGATATTATTATACTCCTTATACTCTAGAATGGTCTGAATCTCTCTATTTAATCCACCCATAAAACGTGCAAGCATAGCTTCATTCTCCTCAACAATACCACATCTAATCATGCCAGTTTGTAATTCCTGATAATATTCTTCTACAGAATTTTTTCCTTGACTTAAGCGCTGCAATTTTTGAAGTAATTCACGTTGATAATATGGTGGAACCCAACGAGTACGCATAGCAGTTTTCGAAGCAGCCCACATAGCTGGAATAGGATATAATCTACAATGTTCAGACCACCATACACATGCAAAACTAGTAAAAGCACAAACAGCAGGAGCAACACGTCTCTCCTCGGGATATTGTAAACATGTAAAATGTTGTTCAGTTTCTAACTCCCAAGTAAGATATATATCAGGAACATATCTACCCTCAAATGCTGGAATATTCAATTTCAGTTTTGGAAGATGGTCATGATCTTGTACCTGGGCTGGTAATGCAGCCCTACCATTGCGATTATTGGCATGTGGACGACCTGGTGCTGGTACGTAGTTCTGATTTTGATCAACCTCATCCTCGTAATCGCCCGCATAATTGTCCTCCTCAGCGGCAGCATGAGGCATAGAAGCATCAACAATAGGTGCAGCGGCACCAGAAGTTTGACCAGGCTCAAGGGGAACGCGCTGTGCTCGTCCCACTTGATTTGGAAGGCGATGTTGTTGTTGTTGTAGAGGTGCAATAGGTGCAGCCGGCGGTGGTTGTGGAAGACGCGCGAGCAATTCATTAAACTTGTTATCGAGCTTTGTTTCGAACAACTTCTCAATTCCATCTATCTTCTCCATGGCCTCTTCAAATCTGTTTAGCACATCTTGCACCTGTCCACTCATCATTTGCTGAAATTTATCATGTAGCTGTTTGTTCGTCATGTTCTCCCAATCAGTCTCATCGGCTTGTGATCCTGCCATGGTTAGCAGCAATAGAAACACACAAGAATATGATCCTACAGACTACTAGGAAGTGGTGGTGGTGGTGTATCACAAATCCGTCAAGCGAATCTCAAATGCTTACCAGTTCTTACCCAGCAGCAGGTGGTGATCGGCCACCGTTGTAGTCAAAACTCTCAAAGATTGGACAGAGCGATTGCCAGGTGGCGTCAAACGCACGACGTAGATGTATGTGGAGCTGGGAAGGCTTATGATATGGTAGCAAAAATGTCAGCAATAATCAATTCAGGGAGGCAAAGTTGAATAAACGCTCAACGACGGTACTGTGCTGGTCCTAGGCTAGACCGTACTAGAGACGCGAGCCTAGAACACTAACAAAATCACGGTGCGGCACATAAACAAGGGAAGAGCACACTCTAAATTTTTTTTTGTGCTTCTCTTTTTTTTTGGCAAAAAATCACTATAATGGCGAGTGTCTCAAAACTCTTCCCAAGTCAAACTATCAGGATTGGCACAAATTTTTTTTGACAATTTTTTTTTTCGGAAATCAAGGCAGCGACGACGAAAAAGTGCGACAAAAAATCACTATGATGGCGAGTGTCTCAAAACGCTCCCTGGGACCTAAAAATAGGATAGGGAAAAATATTTTTGACTGCCGAAATTTTGGCCTAAAAACTGCCCGGGGGTCTCCAGACTTTTTTTTCCCGAATCCTACTCAGGCAAGGAAACACGAATCGGAAAATAGATGGGTCTAAAAAACAAACCTAATATGAAAAGAACTCGGATTGGTGGTGGATATATGGTGGTAGAATATGGCAGCGGTGATGGTATATGGCAGCGGTGGTAGGATATGGCAGCGGTGGTGGTATATGGTGCGGCGGCGGCGTGACAAACTGTGACAGAACTCGAAACTCTAAAGGACTAGACGCTAAGACTAGCAACTAGACACGACGATGCAACCGCAAATTCAATAAAGCAAAAACCATAAAAAGATTATGCAAAGGCTCAGATTGGTTCGGATATGATGAACTAACCCTAAATTTTTTTTTGGCTTTTTCGTGGACTGTAGGTATGAAGAACAGACTCGATCTAAACTACGTAAAACTGTAAAATCTCACTGAGCAACCTGGAAATCTGATACCACTTGATAGAGGTGAAAGGTGTCCCGTCTTTCGATGAGATGGTGGCTATCGTTTTTGGTGGAGTAGACTTTGACGATCCGACTACGAACGTGCGAGGACGTCGCGCCTTAGCAATCGCTAAACCAACTCCGAGAGGTTATTGACCACGCTGGAGCATGATCAACCTGACCACGAGGGTCTATTTCCTACAAGCAAATGAAGAACAAGCAAGAAACTAAGATTTGCAATCTGGATATTGCGAATATAAGATGAAAGCTTTATTGATCAAGGTGGGGTTCTGTGACGTCTTGGTCTGGTCGTTGAACACAAACGAAGTACCCGAAGTTGCAGCTATGGCGAACTTTTAATCTAAACAAAACCCAAAGTCAAAACGGTGCCCTAAGGGCTGTATATATGGAGGAAGAGGGGGGGATTTCGTGGCCCTTGAAGGAGGGGTCCGAAACCAACCCTATCTCTTGTTTCCCCACACATACGGACTCTAAAAACAGCCTATACTCAAGTATTTCGAAATTACATGGGCCTGGCCCAATAATAAGGTGACGCAGCACCTATAATAGCCTCTGGACGAAATTTATGAAGTGGCATCTTGTATATTTCGTCCAAGGCTTCCTACACTCATTATGGTGGCTTCAAAGTCTTGAAATCATCACTTGTTACTCCGTTCTTGTTCCCCTTGCGCATGCCATCATCTCCATGCGTGCACTTGCTCCAAGGTTCCTCTTTCTTGTCCAAGCTAGGCCCTTCATTTGTAAGCAAAACAAATGTATCCACTTTAGGCAGCATCATATTCTCATGAACATTAGAATCATTACCAAGAAACGAAAGTACCTGATAATTTAATTGGCATGCGCGAGCTCTAGTAATTGGTCCCGTATGTATAGCAGCAGGGGCTGTGGGTGTAACAATGGTATTGATGTCCTCATCACCGCCACTCATCATCGCAACAGACGGTAACCTCGATGACATCATTGTACATTCTCCTTGCAATTGCATTGTTAACCCCTAGCCCATTTTGCGTCACTTACCTATCGAGACTAGCCATTGAGTATTGCCGGCAACATTACTTGTGCACATTAGTGATCATTGGTCTACACCTTCCATTGCATACATACCATATCACATTGGTATCATCTTGGTATCATATCATCTCTTGTGTCACAAGTTTGTTTCCGTATATATACAATTGCTATCTTGGTTTGTGCATTTCGCATAGTGGCCATATAAAAAAAAAGAATAAGCTTTTAAGCAAAAGAGAGTGAACAAAGAAGCTTGTAAGCAAGAGCCATAGCATCGTATCATAGTGCATTACAATATATCATATGGTATCATACTTGATCATCTTGTGCTAAAGCACCGGAACATACATACATAGCATACTTGGGATAGAAACTTTTTCCATTTTGCATCTTATAGGTTGTGCACAAGTGTCGTATCCGCCTATAGAGCAATCTTGCTAGCGTCTCTCTTGAGTTGTGCAACACGAGCGTTTTCCGTGGACTCCACATTTTGTGCTCATTCCTTGGTTGCACGACCCCATTTATCTATCCGTGTGTGTGTTTCTGTGTGCCACATATTGCTATTGGTCTACTTGTTGCACTTGCGAATTTGTGAATCTCTTTCAACATTATTGACTCTTGCTAACATTTTGCATCAAATTTTGTGCCACTATCCTCACCAAGCTACTCCATAAGCTTTACTTGATAGGTGTGAGTGAACAAGTCCGGTACCAATTCCACTATTCTTTCATTTCACATTGAGTGCAACGGGATACATCCTCAACTTTGGGAAAAGGTAACTTGGTATTGTTTATCTCATTTCCTACTCACTTCTTCTCGAGTCTTGTGATGGATAGGCAAAGCACACCTCCTTCGGTCTACAACAACAACGACGAGTTCGGTGCCACGACAAACAACTTCGACACCAAGATGCAAGCTCAAATGGAGGAGATCAAAGCCCTCATCAAGTCCTACAAGAGATCTTCCTCGTCTTCGAGAAGACGCTCTAGTGCACATCCTTCCGAGCTACCATCTCCGGCAAGATCACATCGGCATCGACACCACCATCGACGAGAACATGAAGCTGAAGAGCTCAACACCAACAAATGCTCAACGACTTCACCATCTCCCTTGGCATCTTCGGCAAGCGACTTCAAGGCATCTTCACCTACGGACATATGGCATCTTCGCCAACAAGCACCTCAAGACTACACTCAAGAGAAGCTCCCCAAGCTCAAGTTCGCAAATTCCACGAGCTACTACGACCTCGACACCGACCACAAGATTCCTTTCTATGGCACTCAAGAACACGAGGAGTATCTCGAGTGGAAATGCCTAATGGAAGACTACCTCAAGCTACATCAAGTTCCTCCCGAAGATCAAGTGATGAGGACATCAATACCATTGTTACACCCACAACCCCTGTTGCTATACATATTGGACCAAGTACTAGAGCTCACGCACGCCAATTAAATTATCAGGTACTTTTGTTTCTTGGTAATGATTCTAATGTTCATGAGAATATGATGCTGCCTAAATTGGATACATTTGTCTTGCTTACAAATGAAGGACCTAGGTTGGACAAGCATGGAGATGATGGTATGCGCAAGGGGAACAAGAACGAAGTTACAAGTGATGATTTCAGGACTTTGAAGCCACCATAATGAGTGCATGAAGCCTTGGACGAAATATACAAGATGCCCCTTCATAAATTTCGTCCATAGCTTATTTTAGGTGTTGCGTCACCTTATTTTTTGGCCAGGCCCATGTAATTTTGAAATACTTGAGTATAGGCTATTTTTAGAGTCCGTATGTGTGGGGAAACAAGAGTTAGGGTTGGTTTCGGACCCCTCCTCCAAGGGCCACGAAATTTCCCCCTCTTCCTCCATATATACAGCCCTTAGGGCGCTGTTTAGACTTTGGGTTTTGTTTAGATTAAAAGTTCGCCATAGCTGCAACTTCGCGTACTTCGTTTGTGTTCAACGACCAGACCAAGACGTCACAGAACCCCACCTTGATCAATAAAGCTTTCATCTTATATTCGCAATATCCAGATTGCAAATCTTAGTTTCTTGCTTGTTCTTCGTTTGCTTGCAGGAAATAGACCATCGTGGTCAGGTTGATCGTGCTCCGGCGTGGTCAATAACCTCTCGGAGTTGGTTTAGCGATTGCTAAGGCGCGACGTCCTCGCACGTTCGTAGTCGGATCGTCAAAGTCTACTCCACCAAAAATGATAGCCACCATCTCATCGAAAGACGGGACACCTTTGTGATGCGGAGCATCCTACGATCATCCCCATGTACACTTTGACTACTCCCCAAGCCCCAAGAGGGCATACAATGAGACCTCGACTATTCTCCATTGGACACAGGGTGAACTCACTCCTCTTCGAACCGTCACTTTCCACATGTGAGACATGGCTACTACCTCATGCTTGGACCTCGTGTATACTCAGGTACAGCCAAGACGACCATGGAGAATTAAAGGACCAAGGCCAAGCGTGGAAGACAAGGAAGAAGAAGCGTGGACAAGCTTTTGTTCATCCCGGAACTTCCGGCCAGAGCCCGGAACTTCCGGCCCCCGGAACCTCCGGCCGCCCCGGAATTTCCGGCCCCTGACGACCCAGACAAGCCCGGGCGTGCCAACTCTCTGGTTAGCCCGGAACCAGCCCGGACCTTCCGGCCTGCCCGGAACTTCCGGGCCCCAGACTCCAGCACTGCTCGCGCCTCGCCAACTCTCGGCTTACACCGGAACCCGCCCAGAACCTCCGGTCCCCGGAACTTCCGGCCTGCCTGCGCGCAGAGTCTCTGGGCCGAGGCCCATGTACCTGTTTCGCCCCTCACTTACCCCTTCGTGGCCCTAGTCTATATATACTCTCCTTCCTCCCATGTTTTAGGGTTAGCATTGTGATAGCTCATTTGAGAAGCTTTGCTCTCCACTTGATCCTTTCTCCTTAGGAGTTCACGACCTCTACGGAGAAGATTCCCCAAGTGGATTCAAGACCCCTAACGGGAAGAACTCAAGACCTCCTCACGGAAAAGAACCGGTTACCCCTTTGTATCTTCCCTTTGTTGTCTTTGGATCGTGTATCTCTTTGTGTTTTGAGGATCTAGCACATGTGTAATCGAATCTTGTTGGTTTGAGTGAATCCTCTCGTGTTTTTCCTCGCATTTCTCCTCATGTTCTTCGTGTTCTTCATGGGATCCCCTCCATTTCGTGAAAGATCGGGCATCTAGGGTTCTACCCTACATCATCTTGGTATCATGAGCCACGTGGATCACGAATTTGGAGCCCCTACCCCTTGTTTTCTAGCCTTGTTTTGTGTGATTTCATCCTAAATTCGAAAATCCCCACCAAAAATAGCCCCAATTTTTTTTGTGATTTGTTGGTTTGATGATGTTTTGTTGATTTTGATCCATGGATTCGTTGTGTCTTGAGTAGATCTAGCTTTCCCAATCTTTTCCCCCACTTCTATCCACAAAATCTTCGCAATTTTGACCTTGGAAATCGAGTTTTTCCGCCCCCGTTCTCAGATCCGGAATTTAGGGTTCGTCCCGGAAGAAATTCCATGACCCCCGGAACTTCCGGCATCCCCCGGAACTTCCGGGCTAAACAGAGAGTTTACCCCAAAATCCCCCTGACTCCCGGCTCTTTTTCCGCGACCCCCGGAACTTCCGGCCACCCCCCGGAATTTCCGGAGCCCGGAACTTCCGTCCCTAACCCCGGAACTTCCGGCCTAACCAGAGACTTTCCCCGAAATTTCAGCATCAGCCTCTTTCACCGTTTTGGTCACAACTTTTCGCTCCGAACTCCGATTTGAGTGTTCTTTGTCTCATTTTGAAGCTATCGACGTGCTCAAGGACCTCACCTTGGTTTCACCACCATTTGAATCCATCAAATTTTTGGAACTTTGGCATCTTTGCCTAGACCTTCCACCATATCACCCGCATTACCACCACCGACTTCCGCAACCTAACCCTTTTTGTTCCCCATAGCATTTGTGGTTGTTTGAGTAATGATTAGAGTCTCCTAAGGTGTTTTGGCTACTTAGTAATGGTTACTTCTTCATCAACCATCACCATAACTTCCGCATAACCTTGCCCACTGATGTAGGGTAGAACCCTAGATGCCCGATCGTTCACGATTGGAGCGGATCCCGCGATGAACACGAAGAACACGAGGGGAAACACGAGAGAAATCACTCAAACCAACGAGATTCGATTACACATGTGCTAGATCCTCAAAACACAAAGAGATACACGATCCACGATCAACAAAGGATGATACAAGTAGCTAGTTCATCTCCGTGAGGAGGCCTTGAATCCGCGAGGGATCTTCCCGTGAGGGGTCTTGAATCCAAGCGTGGATCTTCTCCGAAGAGGCCGCGGTCTCTCGATCGAGAAGAACCACAAGGATGAGCAAAGCTCTATCTCTATAATGAGCTAAACCATTGCTAACCCTAACTAGGAGGAGGTGGGGGAGTATATATAGTCTAGGGCCACGAAGGGGTAAGTGGGAGAGAGTTTACATGGGCTCTCGGCCCGCATCTGCGTAGGGGCGCCGGATGTCTGGGCTGGGGGCCGGATGTCCGGCGACTCACGAGGAGCCGGATGTCTGAGCCTCTAGCCGGATGTCTGGGCTAGACTTGCCCGCTCCTGTGCTTTCTAGATAGGCGGGGCCGGATGTTCGGGCGAAGGGGCCGGATGTCCGGGGCTTCGGGAGGAGCCGGATGTTCGGGGTGATGGCCGGATGTCTGGGCTGCGCTGGTCCTTTGCAGTGCTCTCTGGATAGACGATGCCGGATTTCCGGGGCAGGGGCCGGATGTCCGGCCGGGGCTGGATGTCCGGCTGCTGTAGCAGCTGGCTCTTCTTCCTTCTCCTTCCTTCGCTCCCGCGCACACTTGGCCTTGGTCCTTGGGCTCTCCATGGTCTCCTCGGATGTATCTGAGTATGCACAAGGTCCGTGCTTGAAGTAGCATCCATGTCTTACATGCGGAAAGGGAAGATTCGGAAAGGAGCGAGTTCACCTTAGGTCCAATGGCGTATGCTCGAGGTCTCAACATGTGGGCACTTGGGGCTTGGGTGATAGAGGCGAGGGTGTCCCGATCTTTCGATGAGATGATAGCTATCGTTTTTGGTGGAGTAGACTTTGACGATCCGACTACGAACGTGCGAGGACGTCGCTCCTTAGCAATCGCTAAACCAACTCCGAGAGGTTATTGACCACGCCGGAGCACAATCAACCTGACCACGAGGGTCTATCTCCTGCAAGCAAACGAAGAACAAGCAAGAAACTAAGATTTGCAATCTGGATATCGCGAATATAAGATGAAAGCTTTATTGATCAAGGTGGGGTTCTGTGACGTCTTGGTCTGGTCGTTGAACACAAACGAAGTACGCGAAGTTGCAGCTATGGCGAACTTTTAATCTAAACAAAACCCAAAGTCTAAACGGTGCCCTAAGGGCTGTATATATGGAGGAAGAGGGGGGGAATTTCGTGGCCCTTGAAGGAGGGGTCCGAAACCAACCCTATCTCTTGTTTCCCCACACATACGGACTCTAAAAACAGCCTATACTCAAGTATTTCGAAATTACATTGGCCTGGCCCAATAATAAGGTGACGCAGCACCTATAATAGCCTCTGGACGAAATTTATGAAGTGGCATCTTTGTATATTTCGTCCAAGGCTTCATGCACTCATTATGGTGGCTTCAAAGTCCTGAAATCATCACTTGTAACTCCGTTCTTGTTTCCCATGCGCATGCCATCATCTCCATGCTTGAACTTGCTCCAATGTTCCTCTTTCTTGTCCAAGCTAGGCCCTTCATTCGTAAGCAAAACAAATGTATCCACTTTAGGCAGCATCATATTCTCATGAACATTAGAATCATTACCAAGAAACGAAAGTACCTGATAATTTAATTGGCGTGCGCGAGCTCTAGTAATTGGTCCAGTATGTATAGCAGCAGGGGTTGTGGGTGTAACAATGGTATTGATGTCCTCATCATCCTCCCCTTCTTGAAATGAAGTCATCCTCGACGGAAGCTCATCTTCCTCACCCAAATAAGGCTTCAAATCTGCAATGTTAAATGTGGGACTAACCCCAAAATCTGCAGGCAGCTCAAGTTTATATGCATTATCATTTATTTTCTCTAACACCTTAAAAGGACCATCAGCACGTGGCATTAGCTTTGATTTGCGCAAATCAGGAAATCTATCCTTACGCAAATGTACCCAAACAAGATCTCCAGGTGCAAACACAACATGTTTTCTACCCTTATCTCCAGAAAGTTTATATTTAGCATTCATACGCTCAATGTTCTCCTTAGTTAACTCATGCATTTTTAAGATCAATTCAGCACGTTGTTTAGCATCAAAATTAACCTTCTCCGAAGATGGAAGAGGCAACAAATCAATGGGTGCACGAGGTAGGAAACCATATACAATTTCAAAAGGGCACATCTTAGTAGTAGAATGCAATGAACGACTATAAGCAAATTCAATATGAGGCAGGCATTCTTCCCACATTTTCTTATTATTCTTCAAAACAGCCCTAAGCATAGTAGACAAAGTTCTATTGACTACTTCAGTTTGTCCATCAGTTTGGGGGTGACAAGTAGTACTAAAAAGCAGTTTAGTCCCCAACTTAGCCCATAAACATCTCCAAAAGTGGCTAAGAAATTTAGTATCACGATCTGAAACAATAGTATTTGGCACACCATGCAAGCGAATAATTTCACGAAAGAACAAATCAGCAACATTAGCAGCATCATCGGTTTTATGACATGGTATAAAGTGTGCCATTTTCGAAAATCTATCCACGACAACAAATATGATATCCCTCCCCTTCTTTGTTCGAGGTAAACCTAAAACAAAGTCCATAGATATATCCTCCCAAGGAACACTAGGTACTGGCAAAGGCATATATAAACCATGAGGATTGAGTCGTGACTTAGCTTTTTGACATGTAGTGCAGCGAGCAACAAAACGCTCAACATCCCGTCTCATCTTTGGCCAAAAGAAATGTGTAGCAAGTACATCCTCCGTCTTCTTTACGCCAAAGTGTCCCATTAATCCTCCTCCATGCGCCTCCTGCAACAACAAAAGACGAACAGAGCTAGCTGGAATGCATAGCTTGTTAGCACGAAAAACAAATCCATCGTTAACGACGAACTTGTTCCATGTTCTCCCTTCTTTACAATTCTGCAATACATCTTTAAATTCAGCATCATGCACATATTGATCTTTGATGGTCTCCAAACCAAATATTTTAAAGTCAAGTTGTGAAAGCATAGTATAACGACGAGACAAAGCATCAGCAATAACATTTTCTTTACCCTTCTTGTGTTTAATGACATAAGGGAAAGTCTCAATGAATTCAACCCATTTAGCATGTCTACGGTTCAGTTTGGCTTGACTTTTAATATGTTTCAAAGATTCATGATCAGAATGAATAACAAATTCTTTGGGCCATAAATAATGTTGCCATGTTTCCAAAGTCCGAACAAGAGCATATAATTCCTTATCATAAGTAGAGTAATTCAGACTAGGCCCACTCTATTTTTCAGAAAAGTATGCAACAGGTTTGCCATCTTGTAATAACACACCTCCTAATCCAATTCCACTAGCATCACATTCAAGCTCAAAAGTCTTATTAAAATCAGGAAGTTGGAGTAAAGGAGCATGTGTTAACTTATCTTTCAACACCATGAAGGCTTCTTCCCATGCGGTACCCCAAACAAAAGGCACATCCTTCTTTGTAAGCTCATTGAGAGGTGCAGCAATGGTACTGAAATCTCTCACAAAACGCCTATAGAAACCAGCGAGGCCAAGGAAACTCCTCACTTGTGTGACCGTTTTGGGCTGCGGCCAACTCTCAATAGCTTCAATCTTGGCTTTATCAACTTCAATTCCCTATGGAGTAACAACATAGCCAAGAAAAGATACTCGGTCGGTGCAAAAGGTGCACTTCCCAAGGTTACCAAACAAACGTGCATCACGTAGAGCAATAAAAACAGCACGTAAATGTTCCAAATGTTCCTCCAAAGATCTGCAATAAATCAAAATATCATCAAAGTAAACTACCACAAATCATCCAATGAAAGCACATAAAACTTCGTTCATTAATCTCATGAAAGTACTAGGTGCATTAGTTAACCCAAAAGGCATGACTAACCACTCATATAAACCGAACTTAGTTTTAAATGCTGTTTTCCATTCATCTCCCAATTTCATACGAATTTGATGGTATCCACTACGCAAATCAACTTTGGAGAATATTATAGAGCCACTCAATTCATCAAGCATATCATCTAGCCTAGGAATAGGATGACGATAATGAATAGTAATATTATTAATGCCTCTACAATCAACACACATACGCGACGTACCATCCTTTTTTGGCACTAGTATAATAGGAACAGCACAAGGACTAAGAGATTCGCGTATATAACCTTTGTCGAGCAGCTCCTGTACTTGACGCATAATCTCCTTCGTCTCCTCTGGATTGGTACGGTATGGCGCACGGTTTGGCAAGGAAGCACCGGGAATTAAGTCAATCTGATGCTCAATCCCGCGAATAGGTGGTAATCCCGGTGGCACGTCTTGTGGAAAGACGTCAGCGAACTCCTGCAAAATGTTAGTGACAGCAGGAGGCAAAGAGGAAGGCACGTCCTCGAATGAAAATAATGCCTCTTTGCACACAAAAGCATAACAAACAGATTTGCTTAAATCTAGCTCATCAATATCAGATTTGGTGGCAAGTAAAAACGCATTTTTCAATTTAATTTCAGAAGCAACACTAGATGTTTTATTACTAGGCTTCATTTGTTGCTCAAATTCTTTTGCCACAATCTGATTTTCACTCTTATTTTTCTCCTATTTTGCTTTACTAGCTTTATTAATATCATCTTTCAAAATAGAATCAGGAGTCATAGGAAGCAAAGTAATATGTTTATCCTTATGAACAAGAGTATACTGATTGTTTCTACCATGGTGTACAGAATTTTTATCAAATTGCCATGGTCTACCAAGTAATAAGGAACATGCTTGCATGGGTACCACATCACAATCAACATAATCAGCATATGTAGAGATACTAAAATGCACACGAACAGTACGTGTTACCTTAACCTTGCCGCTGTTGTTGAACCATTGGATATAGTAAGGATGTGGATGTGGTCTTGTGGTGAGAGATAGCTTCTCCACCATCTCCATGCTAGCCAAGTTGTTGCAGCTCCCTCCATCTATGATGACGCGAACAGAACGTTCCTTCACAACTCACTGTCAGCGTCTTCAGGAGCCATGTATTGTGTCTCATGATAAGAATTATCTCCATCGTGTTCTTCACTTGTAATAAGAGCCAAAGTCTCCTCATCATAGTCACTAGCGGACTCATACCCACCATCCTCAGTAGCAATCATAACACGCGGAGATTGGCATTCTCTGGCATAATGACCTCTTCCCTTACAACGACGACAAATAATATCATGTGTGTGCCCTGTTGATGCCATAGATGAAGAAGAGCTCTGGGCAGGCCCAGAATGTGTACTCTTGGCAGATGGTGGTGGTGGTGCCTGTTTTCTTGTATCTCGATTGGAGTTGGCGGCTAAAGTCAGTGGTGCTGCAGTAGGACGTGTGGGAGTAGAGGAGGCACGCGGTGTCCATGATGAAGATCGACCTGCAGAAAAATTAGTTCACGCCAATGCTTGTCGATCCTGCACTTCACGTTCAGCTTTACAAGCAAGATGGAATAAATGAGTGATATTATTATACTCCTTATACTCTAGAATGGTCTGAATCTCTCTATTTAATCCACCCATGAAACGTGCAAGCATTGCTTCATTCTCCTCAACAATACCACATCTAATCATGCCAGTTTGTAATTCCTGATAATATTCTTGTACATAATTTTTTCCTTGTCTTAAGCGCTGCAATTTTTGAAGTAATTAATGTTGATAATATGGTGGAACCCAACGAGTACGCATAGCAGTTTTCAAAGCAGCCCACGTAGCTGGAATAGGATATAATCTACAATGTTCAGACCACCATACACATGCAAAACTAGTAAAAGCACAAACAGCAGCAGCAACACGTCTCTCCTCGGGATATTGTAAACATGTAAAACATTGTTCAGTTTCTAACTCCCAAGTAAGATATATATCAGGAACATATCTACCCTCAAATGGTGGAATATTCAATTTCAGTTTAGGAATATGGTCATGATCTCGTACCTGAGGTGGTAATGCAGCCCTACCATTGCGATTATTGGCATGTGGACGACCTGGTGCTGGTACGTAGTTCTGATTTTGATCAACCTCATCCGCGTAGTCGCCCGCATAATCGTCCTCCTCAGTGGCAACAGGAGCCATAGAAGCATCAACAGTAGGTGCAGCGGCACTAGATGTTTGACCAGGCTCAAGGGGAACGCGCTGTGCTCGTCCCACTTGATTTGGAAGGCGACGTTGTTGTTGTTGTAAAGGTGTGACAGGTGCAGCCGGCGGTGGTTGTGGAAGACGCGCGAGCAATTCATTAAACTTGTTATCGAGCTTTGTTTCGAACGTCTTCTCAATTCCATCTATCTTCTCCATGGCCTCTTCAAATCTGTTTAGCACATCTTGCACCTGTCCACTCATCATTTGCTGAAATTTATCATGTAGCTGTTTGTTCGTCATGTTCTCCCAATCAGTCTCATCGGCTTGTGATCCTGCCATGGTTAGCAGCAATAGAAACACACAAGAATATGATCCTACAGACTACTGGGAAGTGGTGGTGGTGGTGTATCACAAAACCGTCAAGCGAATCTCAAATGCTTACCAGTTCTTACCCAGCAGCAGGTGGTGATCGGCAACCGTTGTAGTCAAAACTCTTAAAGATTGGACAGAGCGATTGCTAGGTGGTGTCAAACGCACGACGTAGATGTATGTGGTGCAGGGAAGGCTTATGATATGGTAGCAAAAATGTCAGCAATAATCAATTCAGAGATGCAAAGTTGAATAAACGCTCAACGACGGTACTGTGCTGGTGCTAGGCTAGACCGTACTAGAGACGCGAGCCTAGAACACTAACAAAATCACGGCGCGGCACGTAAACAAGGGAAGAGCACACTCTAAAAAAAATTTGTTTTTTTTTGCGCTCCTTTTTTTTTGCAAAAATTCACTGTAATGGCGAGTGTCTCAAAACTCTTCCCAAGTCAAACTAACAGGATTGGCATGAATTTTTTTTTCCGGAAATCAGGGCGGCGACGACGAAAAAGTGCGACAAAAAATCACTATGATGGCAAGTGTCTCAAAACACTCCCTGGGACCTAAAAATAGGATAGGGAAAAAATATTTTTGACTGCCAAAATTTTGGCCTAAAAACTGCCCGGGGGTCTCCAGACTTTTTTTTCCCAAAACCGGAGTACACTAATCGGAAACTAGATGGACTCGAAAAGAAACCTAATATGAAAAGAACTCGGATTGGTGGTGGATATATGGTGGTGGTATATGGCAGCGGTGGTGGTATATGGATACGGATCGGTGGTGGTATATGGATACAGATCGGTGACGGATAAGCGGTGGTGGTAGATGGCAGGGGCGATGATGATGGTGCGGCGGCGGCGTGACAACTTATGACCAGAACTCAAAACTCTAAAGGACTAGACGCTAAGACCAGCAACTAGACACGACGATGCAACCGCAAATTCAACAAAGCAAAAACCCGAAAAAGATTATGCAAAGGCTCAGATTGGTTCGGATATGATGAACTAACCCTAATTTTTTTTTTGGCTTTTTCGTGGACTGTAGGTATGAAGAATAGACTCGATCTAAACTACAAAAAACTGTAAAATCTCACCGAGCAACCTGAAAATCTGATACCACTTGATAGAGGCGAGGGTGTCCCGATCTTTCGATGAGATGATAGCTATCATTTTTGGTGGAGTAGACTTTGACGATCCGACTACGAACGTGCGAGGACGTCGCGCCTTAGCAATCGCTAAACCAACTCCGAGAGGTTATTGACCACGCCGGAGCACAATCAACCTGACCACGAGGGTCTATCTCCTACAAGCAAACGAAGAACAAGCAAGAAACTAAGATTTGCAATCTGGATATCGCGAATATAAGATGAAAGCTTTATTGATCAAGGTGGGATTCTGTGACGTCTTGGTCTGGTCGTTGAACACAAACGAAGTACGCGAAGTTGCAGCTATGGCGAACTTTTAATCTAAACAAAACCCAAAGTCTAAACGGTGCCCTAAGGGCTGTATATATGGAGGAAGAGGGGGGGAATTTCGTGGCCCTTGAAGGAGGGGTCCGAAACCAACCCTATCTCTTGTTTCCCCACACATACGGACTCTAAAAACAGCCTATACTCAAGTATTTCGAAATTACATGGGCCTGGCCCAATAATAAGGTGACGCAGCACCTATAATAGCCTCTGGACGAAATTTATGAAGTGGCATCTTTGTATATTTCGTCCAAGGCTTCATGCACTCATTATGGTGGCTTCATAGTCCTGAAATCATCACTTGTAACTCCGTTCTTGTTTCCCGTGCGCATGCCATCATCTCCATGCTTGAACTTGCTCCAATGTTCCTCTTTCTTGTCCAAGCTAGGCCCTTCATTCGTAAGCAAAACAAATGTATCCACTTTAGGCAGCATCATATTCTCATGAACATTAGAATCATTACCAAGAAACGAAAGTACCTGATAATTTAATTGGCGTGCGCGAGCTCTAGTAATTGGTCCAGTATGTATAGCAGCAGGGGCTGTGGGTGTAACAATGGTATTGATGTCCTCATCATTGGGGAGTAGTCGTAGTGTACATGGGGATGATCGTAGGATGCTCCGCATCATCTCCCCTCCCTTGGGAAAGATCCGACCTCGGATCGAAAACCTCATCACCATGGAAACGGTTGTCGTGGACGAACTTGTAGTTGGACGGAGTTGAAGACATTGCGCAATCCAAGTACTCCAAGGTGTCGCCGGAGTGGTATACATGCAAAAAGAGCAAACACAAACGACACTCAGAAATACAATGGTTAGCACACACTAGGTGTCCATCAAGGAAGCATGTGTTCCTCCAATAAGATTGATCATGACAAGGTGCATGAAGCTTAGCCAAATGATATAGAATGATATGTAACGCATTCATGTAAGCAAAAGCATTTGATGTATGCACAAAGGTGTTGTGAATGTGATTAATGCTACCATTGTGCAAAATGATGTCATAATGGGACGGTGTATCAAAAGCATGAACATGGAAATTGGTGCTCAATGTGACTATGTGATCATGCAATTGATGGTGGGCAATATGATCATGATGTATGAATATGCCATCAAGAAAGATCACAACAAATTTGCTTAGGAAGTGCATAAGCTCATATATCATGGATGACATAGAAATGGAAGATGCAACAAGGCAATCATAATGTGAGTCAATCCATGCATAAGATGTAAATTTGTTATGGGTGGTGTTGTACCATAGCTCAATGTCGTGGCACTCCTCAACTTGAAGGTCCATAGGGTCCATGTCCAATGTCGGTCCTCCATCCAATATATGTATCATGTAGACAAGAAGAAGGAAACAACAATGAAAGTATGGCCCATCCAATATGCATATGTGAAGATGGCTCAAAGGGAAGGAGTTCACCTTTAGTAGTTTCTCAAAAATGTTGGTGTCGCACATCATGTACGCCTTCACATAACCAATATGTCTTGTGATGGTACCGCCTTGTGAATTCCTCAAAATGAAAGAACATGACAAACACTCGGAAAAACAAATGAGGTTAGTGCAAATGCAACACCTATCATTTGAGTGGTGAGATACCCGACAAGTGTTCTCATCATTCTTATCATAAGAAAGGACAAGGTGTGGTATTGTATGAAAGCATATGATGCAACTACAACCAAAGACAATAGGCTCAATCAAGCAAGCATGCATCACAAGTAAGATGTTCAAGTCTCCATGATCAATAAGCATAGTATTGGTGCACGCACGACAAGTGGATATGAATGGTGCAACTAACGAAGACAAGAGACAATGATTAAGACAAATCAAGTGAGAGGCATGAACATATATGTCATCAACCCAAGAAATCGAGTAAGAACGGAACATGGGTGATGCGACAAAGCAAGCGATCATAGTGATAAAGTCAAGCAAGCTAGTAGTGCAAAGATGCAACGTACTAGAAGGAATCATGGCAAGCATGACATGTGTGCATATAGTGGTCATATATAATGCACATGACATATCACAAGCATGAAAGCAAGATATGAGCAAAATATCATCAATGTATTGGCGAGAGGCCATATGTAAATAGCAATGGGACATCATGACTCTCCCAACACAACAAGCATCAATAGCATGGGGCACAAAGCAAACATGGCAATAGTAACAAGGATCTCCACCAAGCATGCAAATACACATAGTATTAGTAGAATGGTGGATCATATGTAAGTGCAAGCAAGGGTCACAATTGCATGGCAAAGGCATGGAAAGAGGCATAACATGCAAAGTGAACACGATATAATGGGCATAAGGTGACAAGTGATATATAGCCCATAGCCGTGTGAGAGCCAAGTAAAAGAGATGCGCGTAGTCGTTGCGTGGAGGGGACGGTGGTAAGGATAGTCCACGGGATCCCAAGTCATCGTTGCTCTCAAGAGCTCATTTCGTCAACTCATGGGATTGTGAGGTTGACGAGTGTTCATAAGTACCTACACAAAACAAAGGCAAAGGAAAATTTGTGTGTGCGTGGTATATGTACACATCATCCATCATGATGCATACGTGCATGTGTTGGTTAGCACAAAATATCCAATGCTAAAATAAATGAGATGCGTGATATAGAAACATGTCATCCATCATGAGAGGTTTATTATTATGTATAGCATAATGGAGACTCAAGTGTAATGCATCATGAGAAATATGTAGAGCATTGTTATTCATGGAATGCATATGGTGCACGCAATTATGGGAATCATGCAAAGTATGGAATGCATCAAAATCTCCTAATATGTATGAGGAAACTATGGGGGTCTCCTCATGAGCATTTGTAGAAACATCACATGGAGAATATTGACAACATCCAAAACAAAGCATATTTGGAACAATGTGATCATGGCATGGCATAGTAGATGAATTGCGCAAAGCATGTAAAGGAAGCATGGCAATATCATCACATGAAAAACAAAAGCCAATGACCATCATCTCGTCATCTATGCCATAAGTGCAAATAGGATTTATTTTAATGGGGCATGCATAGTTACTATGTTGAGATTGAAATGATGCAATATGGGAGATCTCACTCATAGCATATGACAAGTTCAAAGGGTTGTCAAACATGATGTGACCAAAACATTTTTCACATGGTATCCTATGGAGTAGAGCATCACAACTAGGCAACTCGACATGCTCATCATCATATTCATCATAAATGGGTGGCATATCTGAGCATGTGGAAGACATAGTATGTGGTGAATCCATAAGGTGATCATCATCATGCAAGCAATCATTGGTAAGATAGTCCACTAGTAGGACAAGTGAAGCACCATCACCTATGTTACCTTTGGAGCGTCGCTCATGTGTTGTAGGTGAGGTGTCGAAGATCCAGTCATTGTCATCGTCATCTTGATGGAACCATGTGGGGGGTGCATCATCGTCCACCATGGCCATAGGTTTGCCCAATGGAGGTATGGACTTGTCGAGGATTGGCGCTTCGTCTTGTTGGAGAGCTAGCACCAAAAAGGAAAACACACTAGGAGTAGAGGTTAAGTCGTTAGAAATCATAGTGGCCTCACATGCCCTATCAACTACCTCACTCACTAAGTGTTGTGGATCACTCACTCCCTCTTGGATGCTCTCACTCGTATGGTTGGTGGAGTCACTCAAATGGCTCTCAACCTCACATAGGATGTGTGGCATGCTCTCATGTGTGGGGCTAGTGGTGGTCACACTCATCCTCTCATAGGAAATGCTCTCAATGTCATATATGGTGGAGTCACTCATGTCACTCATTTGGTGGTGGCTCTCCTCACATGGCAATTGGGGCATCTCATCATATGTGGGTGTCGGAGAGATGCTGGTGCACATGTCTCCATGCTCAACTCCTATCGCCGCCTTGGTTGAAGTGATAGTCCCATGCTCAACCTCCTCATCCATAACACCTCCAAAGATGAGTGCCGTAGGAAGTGGCAAATCATCACTCTCCTCTGAGACCAAAGAGAAGGTCTCATGTGCGCTCGCGTAGCTTGACTCGGAGTATGAGTCCAATATGGGCGTCGTCTTCATGTTGTTGAAGAGGTTCATGCTCGTCGCCGTGCTCGAAGGGGATGGCCCTAGCTCGACCTTCTTGTCATCTTCTTGTATGAGGCCCATATGATGTGGCACCTCGTAGCTCGTCTCCATGACCAAAGGGAATTTCCCATGCTTGGCCATCTTGCTTGAGGGGTTTCCGAAGATGGAAGGGTTGCCCTCACTTGTGGGTGGTCGCCTCGTTGTCAAAGATGTCGATGTAGGCGAACTCGTGGGAAGTAGGCGAAGATGTCGTACGTCCATATGCGAAGATGCCTTGATAGCACTTGGCGAAGATGCCGAAGTGGAGGTAGTAGCCATGGCTTACTTTTGCTGGTGCTTGTCTCACGGTCTTCTCTTGTGCTCATGAAGGTTGGCCGTAGCTTGACGTAGAGCTTGTTGGGACTTGTAGGTAGGCGCATCTCGAGCATCTTCATGTTGATGGTGTCGTTGTCGTACTTGAGCTTGTAGTAGATGTCGTTCGTCGTCGTCGTGCACATGATGTTTGGAGGTGACTTGCCCTTCATGACGATGTGGATCACAAATGTGATGATGGTCGCCATGGAGATGTGGACGGTGACAAATTGCGCTTGCATCGCATGGGTGCTCCGAAAATGATCAACTTGCTCGCCGTCGCCTTGAGGATAATGAAGGGGAAGAACGGTTGATCAACAAGGTCCGAATCTCCTCCATCCTTGCATCTTCCTCCTCTTTTAGTGTGGAAAGCTTGTTGTCGAAGTAGTCTCTTGTATGTGCTTCGGAATGTCGTATGTCGATGGCGAGGTTGTTGATGCGCTCTCGCAATCTTGATTGTGCGCCTTGCATTTGTTGTTGTAGATCGAAGATTGATGATTTGGTGATGCAGTTGTTCGCGCCGTCGTTGCCGTGGAAGACCGGAGATGAAATGCCTTGCCTATCCATCACAAGACTCGAGCAAATATGAGTGGAAGAAAGGAGAGAACTATACCAAATGTACCTTGACCGATGTTGAAGATGGATCAATGATCACTCAATGATGTAACAAGGAAATAGCACAATTGGTACCGATCTCGTCAATTTCTCACACCTACACAAGTAAGGCTTATGGTGGAGCTCGGTGAGGATGGTGGCACAAAAATTTGATGCAAATGTTAGCAAGAGTCAATAATGTTGTAAGAGATTCACAAATTCGCAAGTGCAACAAGTAGACCATTAGCAATGTGGGCACACGGAAACACATGCACGAATAGATAAATGTGGTTGTGCAACCAAGGATTGAGCGTAAAATGTGGAATCCACGGAAAATGCTCTTGTCGCACAACACTAGAGAGACACTAGCCGATTGCTCAATAGGCAGATACGAACTTGTGCACTACCTATATGAGACAAAATGTAGCGACTTCCTATCACAAGTATGCTATGTATGTATGATTTTCCGGTGCTTTTTCACAAGATGATCCAAGATGATCGGATATGACAATCTTATATGCAATGTGGTATGATGCTATGGCACTTGCTTACAAGCTTCTTTGCTCTTTCTCTTTTGCTTAAAAGCTTATTCTTTTTTTTTGGTATGGCCACTTTTGCGAAATGCACAAACCAAGATAGCAATTGTGTATATGCGGGAACAATCTTGTGGCACACGAGATGATATGATGATACCAATATGATATGGTATGTATTCAATGGAAGGTGTATATCGATGATCACTAATGTGCACAAGTAGCGTGGCCCGGCAATACTCAAATGGCTAGTCTCGATAGGCAAGTGATGCAAAATGGGCTAGGGGTTAACAATGCAATTGCAAGGGGAATATACAATGGTGTCGTCGAGGTTACCGTCCGTGTCGATGATGAGTGGCGGTGTTCTTGATGTCGAACCATTCCTAATTAGCCGAAACACCTTAGGAAACGGAAAAACCGCGAACTCAAAATCTCCAAAGGCAAATGTCAAAATGGTGGTAGCGGGAATGCGGTGGTGGTTGCGGAAGTATTGGTGGAAACCCGGTCAAAATGGGTTATGGTGGTGGATGGGTATGGTGGGGCTATACACGTTATCGGAATTGAAGTCACGGTCCCTAAGTAGCCGAAACACCTTAGGAGACACAAGCCACAACTCACACAAAATTGGGTTAAGTTGGGGTGGCAGAAGTGTATGGTGGTCAAGCCTATGCGGAAGTTATGGTGGTGGTTGATGAAGAAGCAACCGTCCCTAAGTAGCCGAAACACCTTAGGAAACTTGAATCACTCCTCAAGCAACCACTAATTCTATATGGATCAAAATGGGTTAGGTTGCGGAAGTCAGTGGTGGTTATGCGGATGATATGGAGGAAGCCCTACGCAAAGATGCCAAAGTTCTAAAAATTTGATGGAGTCAAATGGTGATGGTGGTATTTTTATGTGATGGGGGATGTCAATAGCTGATGAGGACATCAATACCATTGTTACAACCACAGCCCCTGTTGCTATACATACTGGACCAATTACTAGAGCTCGCGCACGCCAATTAAATTATCAGGTACTTTCGTTTCTTGGTAATGATTCTAATGTTCATGAGAATATGATGCTGCCTAAATTGGATACATTTGTTTTGCTTACAAATGAAGGGCCTAGCTTGGACAAGAAAGAGGAACCTTGGAGCAAGTTCAAGCATGGAGATGATGGCATGCGCAAGGGGAACAAGAACGGAGTTACAAGTGATGATTTCAGGACTTTGAAGCCACCATAATGAGTGCAGGAAGCCTTGGACGAAATATAAAAGATGCCACTTCATAAATTTCGTCCAGAGGCTATTATAGGTGCTGCGTCACCTTATTATTGGGCCAGGCCCATGTAATTTCAAAATACTTGAGTATAGGCTGTTTTTAGAGTCCGTATGTGTGGGGAAACAAGAGATAGGGTTGGTTTCGGACCCCTCCTTCAAGGGCCACGAAATCCCCCCCTCTTCCTCCATATATACAACCCTTAGGGCACCGTTTAGACTTTGGGTTTTGTTTAGATTAAAAGTTTGCCATAGCTGCAACTTCGCGTACTTCGTTGGTGTTCAACGACCAGACCAAGACGTCACAGAACCCCACCTTGATCAATAAAGCTTTCATCTTATATTCGCAATATCCAGATTGCAAATCTTAGTTTCTTGCTTGTTCTTCGTTTGCTTGCAGGAGATAGACCCTCGTGGTCAGGTTGATTGTGCTCCGGCGTGGTCCATAACCTCTCGGAGTTGGTTTAGCGATTGCTAAGGCGCAACGTCCTCGCACGTTCGTAGTCGGATCGTCAAAGTCTACTCCACCAAAAACGATAGCTATCATCTCATCGAAAGATCGGGACACCCTCGCCTCTATCAAGTGGTATCAGATTTCCAGGTTGCTCGGTGAGATTTTACAGTTTTTCGTAGTTTAGATGGAGTCTGTTCTTCATACCTACAGTCCACGAAAAAGCCAAAAAAAAAATTAGGGTTAGTTCATCATATCCGAACCAATCTGAGCCTTTGCATAATCTTTTCTGTATTTGCTTTGTTGAATTTGCGGTTGCATCGTGGTGTCAAGTTGCTGGTCTTAGCGTCTAGTCCTTTAGAGTTTCGAGTTCTGTTCACAGGTTGTCACGTCGCCACTGCCATATATCACCACAGCATCATCATCATCGTTGCTGCCATATACCACCACCGCACCAACTTCATTGCCGCTGCCATATACCACCACCACATATTCACCGCCAATCCGAGTCCCTATACGCCACCACCTATCCGCCGCCATCACGCCAATCTGAGTCCACCTGCAACATATATCCGCCACCAGTCCGAGTTCCACCAGATTCATCTCCGCCACCGGTCCTAGTCCGAGTCCAGTATTTTGTTACTCTGTTTTGGATTTCCAGATCACACAATACTCCGAGTCGTGACAGAGTAGGACTCCCGAACTTTCGTACCACCTGCAGTAGAAAAATAGTTCCAGTTTAAAAAAAAAAACTAAGTCTGGAAAATTCTGGCTAGGCAGTTTTTAGACCATTTGTAGACTTTTTCGAAAAAAAATTGTTGCGGAGCAAAAAAAAGAGAGGAAAAAAAGTGCAAAAAAAAAGAGAAAAAAAATTCAGAGTGTGCTCCTCCCTTGTTTACGTGCAACGCCGTGATTTTAATAGTGTTCTAGGCTCGCGTCTCTAGCACGGTCTAGCCTAGAACCAGCACAGTACCGTCGTTGAGCGTTTATTCAAATTTGCATCTCTGAATAGATTATTGCTGACCCTTTTTGCTACCATATCATAAGCCTTCCCAGCTCCCCATACATCTACGTCGTGTGTTTCACACCACTTGGCAATCGCTCTGTCCAATCTTTAAGAGTTTTGACTACACCGGTTGCTGATCACCACCTGCTGCTGGGTAAGAACTGGTAAGCATTTGAGATTCGCTTGACGGATTTGTGATACACCACCACCACCACTTCCTAGTACTCTATAGGATCATATTCTTGTGTGTTTCTATTGCTGCTAACCATGGCAGGATCACAAGCCGATGAGACTGATTGGGAGAACATGACGAACAAACAGCTACATGATAAATTTCAGCAAATGATGAGTGGACAGGTGCAAGATGTGCTAAACAGATTTGAAGAGGCCATGGAGAAGATAGATGGAATTGAGAAGACATTCGAAACAAAGCTCGATAACAAGTTTAATGAATTGCTCGCGCGTCTTCCACAACCACCGCCGGCTGCACCTGTCGCACCCCTACAAGAACAACAACGTTGAATTCCAAATCAAGTGGGACGAGCACAGCACGTTCCCCTTGAGCCTGGTCAAACTTCTGGTGCCGCTGCACCTACTGTTGATGCTTCTATGGCTCCTGCTGCCGCTGAGGAGGACGATTATGCGGGCGATTACGAGGATGAGGTTGATCAAAATCAGAACTACGTACCAGCACCAGGTCGTCCACATGCCAATAATCGCAATGGTAGGGCTGCATTACCAGCTCAGGTACGAGATCATGACCATCTTCCTAAACTGAAATTGAATATTCCACCATTTGAGGGTAGATATGTTCCTGATATATATCTTACTTGGGAGTTAGAAACTGAACAACGTTTTACATGTTTACAATATCCCGAGGAGAGACGTGTTGCTGCTGCTGTTTGTGCTTTTACTAGTTTTGCATGTGTATGGTGGTCTGAACATTGTAGATTATATCCTATTCCAACTACTTGGGCTGCTTTGAAAACTGCTATGCGTACTCGTTGGGTTCCACCATATTATCAACGTGAATTACTTCAAAAATTGCAGTGCTTAAGACATGGAAAAAATTCTGTAGAAGAATATTATCAGGAATTACAAACTGGCATGATTAGATGTGGTATTGTTGAGGAGAATGAAGCTATGCTTGCACGTTTCATGGGTGGATTAAATAGAGAGATTCAGACTATTCTAGAGTATAAGGAGTATAATAATATCACTCGTTTATTCCATCTTGCTTGTAAAGCTGAACGTGAAGTGCAGGATCGACAGGCATTGGCGCGAACTAATTTTTCTGCAGGTCGATCTTCATCATGGACACCGCGTGCCTCCTCTACCCCCACACGTCCTACTGCAGCACCACTGACTTCAGCCGCCAATTCCAACCAAGATACAAGAAAACAGGCACCACCACCACCATCTGCCAAGAGTACACCTTCTGGGCCTGCCCAGAGCTCTTCTTCATCTATGGCATCAACAGGGCACACCCATGATATTATTTGTCGTCGTTGTAAGGGAAGAGGTCATTATGCGAGAGAATGCCAATCTCCGCGTGTTATGATTGCTACTGAGGATGGTGCGTATGAGTCCGCTAGTGACTATGATGAGGAGACTTTGGCTCTTATTACAAGTGAAGAACACGGTGGAGATGATTCTGATCATGAGATGCAATACATGGCTCCTGAAGACGCTGACAGGTATGAATGTTTAGTTGCTCAACGTGTTTTGAGTGTGCAGGTCACACAAGCTGAGCAAAATCAGAGGCATAATTTGTTCCATACAAAGGGAGTTGTGAAGGAACGTTCTGTTCGCGTCATCATAGATGGAGGGAGCTGCAACAACTTGGCTAGCATGGAGATGGTGGAGAAGCTATCTCTCACCACAAGACCACATCCACATCCTTACTATATGCAATGGTTCAACAACAGCGGCAAGGTTAAGGTAACACGTACTGTTCGTGTGCAATTTAGTATCTCTACATATGCTGATTATGTTGATTGTGATGTGGTACCCATGCAAGCATGTTCCTTATTACTTGGTAGACCATGGCAATTTGATAAAAATTCTGTACACCATGGTAGAAACAATCAGTATACTCTTGTTCATAAGGATAAACATATTACTTTGCTTCCTATGACTCCTGATTCTATTTTGAAAGATGATATTAATAGAGCTAGTAAAGCAAAACAGGAGAAAAATAAGAGTGAAAATCAGATTGTGGCAAAAGAATTTGAACAACAAATGAAGCCTAATAATAAACCATCTAGTGTTGCTTCTGAAATTAAATTGAAAAATGCGTGTTTACTTGCCACCAAATCTGATATTGATGAGCTAGATTTAAGCAAATCTGTTTGCTATGCTTTTGTGTGCAAAGAGGCATTATTTTCATTCGAGGACGTGCCTTCCTCTTTGCCTCCTGCTGTCACTAACATTTTGCAGGAGTTCGCTGACGTCTTTCCACAAGACGTGCCACCGAGATTACCACCTATTCGCGGGATTGAGCATCAGATTGACTTAATTCCCAGAGCTTCGTTGCCAAACCGTGCGCGATACCGTACCAATCCAGAAGAGACGAAGGAGATTATGCGTCAAGTACAGGAGCTGCTCGACAAAGGTTATATACGCGAATCTCTTAGTCCTTGTGCTGTTCCTATTATACTAGTGCCAAAAAAGGATGGTACGTCGCGTATGTGTGTTGATTGTAGAGGCATTAATAATATTACTATTCATTATCGTCATCCTATTCCTAGGCTAGATGATATGCTTGATGAATTGAGTGGCTCTACAATATTCTCCAAAGTTGATTTGCGTAGTGGATACCATCAAATTCGTATGAAATTGGGAGATGAATGGAAAACAGCATTTAAAACTAAGTTCGGTTTATATGAGTGGTTAGTCATGCCTTTTGGGTTAACTAATGCACCTAGTACTTTCATGAGATTAATGAACAAAGTTTTACGTGCTTTCATTGGACGATTTGTGGTAGTTTACTTTGATGATATATTGATTTATAGCAGATCTTTGGAGGAACATTTGGAACATTTACGTGCTGTTTTTATTGCTCTACGTGATGCACGTTTGTTTGGTAACCTTGGGAAGTGCACCTTTTGCACCGACCGAGTATCTTTTCTTGGCTATGTTGTTACTCCACAGGGAATTGAAGTTGATAAAGCCAAGATTGAAGCTATTGAGAGTTGGCCGCAGCCCAAAACGGTCACACAAGTGAGGAGTTTCCTTGGCCTCGCTGGTTTCTATAGGCGTTTTGTGAGAGATTTTAGCACCATTGCTGCACCTCTCAATGAGCTTACAAAGAAGGATGTGCCTTTTGTTTGGGGTACCGCACTGGAAGAAGCCTTCACGGTATTGAAAGATAAGTTGACACATGCTCCTTTACTCCAACTTCCTGATTTTAATAAGACTTTTGAGCTTGAATGTGATGCTAGTGGAATTGGATTAGGAGGTGTGTTATTACAAGATGGCAAACCTGTTGCATACTTTTCTGAAAAATTGAGTGGGCCTAGTCTGAACTATTCTACTTATGATAAAGAATTATATGCTCTTGTTCGGACCTTAGAAACATGGCAACATTATTTATGGCCCAAAGAATTTGTTATACATTCTGATCATGAATCTTTGAAACACATTAAAAGTCAAGCAAAACTGAACCGTAGACATGCTAAATGGGTTGAATTCATTGAGACTTTCCCTTATGTCATTAAGCACAAGAAGGGTAAAGAAAATGTTATTGCTGATGCATTGTCTCGTTGTTATACTATGCTTTCACAACTTGACTTTAAAATATTTGGTTTGGAGACCATCAAAGATCAATATGTGCATGATGCTGAATTTAAAGATGTATTGCAGAATTGTAAAGAAGGGAGAACATGGAACAAGTTCGTCGTTAACGATGGATTTGTGTTTCGTGCTAACAAGCTATGCAATCCAGCTAGCTCCATTCGTCTTTTGTTGTTGCAGGAGGAACATGGAGGAGGATTAATGGGACACTTTGGCGTAAAGAAGACGGAGGATGTACTTGCTACACATTTCTTTTGGCCAAAGATGAGACGGGATGTTGAGCGCTTTGTTGCTCGCTGCACTACATGTCAAAAAGCTAAGTCACGACTCAATCCTCATGGTTTATATATGCCTTTGCCTGTACCTAGTGTTCCATGGGAGGATATATCTATGGACTTTGTTTTGGGTTTACAGCGAACAAAGAAGGGGAGGGATAGCATATTTGTTGTCGTGGATAGGTTCTCGAAAATGGCACACTTTATACCATGTCATAAAAGCGATGATGCTGCTAATGTTGCTGATTTGTTCTTTCGTGAAATTATTCGCTTGCATGGTGTGCCAAATACTATTGTTTCAGATCGTGATACCAAATTTCTTAGCCACTTTTGGGGATGTTTATGGGCTAAGTTGGGGACTAAACTGCTTTTTAGTACTACATGTCACCCCCAAACTGATGGACAAACTGAAGTAGTCAATAGAACATTGTCTACTATGCTTAGGGCTGTTTTGAAGAATAACAAGAAAATGTGGGAAGAATGCTTGCCTCATATTGAATTTCCTTATAATCGTTCGTTGCATTCTACTACTAAGATGTGCCCTTTTGAAATTGTATATGGTTTCCTACCTCGTGCACCTATTGATTTGTTGCCTCTTCCATCTTCGGAGAAGGTTAATTTTGATGCTAAACAACGTGCTGAATTGATCTTAAAAATGCATGAGTTAACTAAGGAGAACATTGAGCGTATGAATGCTAAATATAAAATTGCTGGAGATAAGGGTAGAAAGCATGTTGTGTTTGCACCTGGAGATCTTGTTTGGTTACATTTGCGTAAGGATACATTTCCTGATTTGCGCAAATCAAAGCTAATGCCTCGTGCTGATGGTCCTTTTAAGGTGTTAGAGAAAATAAATGATAATGCATATAAACTTGAGCTGCCTGCAGATTTTGGGGTTAGTCCCACTTTTAACATTGCAGATTTGAAGCCTTATTTGGGTGAGGAAGATGAGCTTCCATTGAGGACGACTTCATTTCAAGAAGGGGAGGATGATGAGGACATCAATACCATTGTTACAACCACAGCCCCTGTTGCTATACATACTGGACCAATTACTAGAGCTTGCGCACGCCAATTAAATTATCAGGTACTTTCATTTCTTGGTAATGATTCTAATGTTCATGAGAATATGATGCTGCCTAAATTGGATATATTTGTTTTGCTTACAAATGAAGGGCCTAGCTTGGACAAGAAAGAGGAACCTTGGAGCAAGTTCAAGCATGAAGATGATGGCATGCGCAAGGGGAACAAGAACGGAGTTACAAGTGATGATTTCAGGACTTTGAAGCCACCATAATGAGTGCAGGAAGCCTTGGACGAAATATAAAAGATGCCACTTCATAAATTTCATCCAGAGGCTATTATAGGTGCTCCGTCACCTTATTATTGGGCCAGGCTCATGTAATTTTAAAATACTTGAGTATAGGCTGTTTTTAGAGTCCGTATGTGTGGGGAAACAAGAGATAGGGTTGGTTTCGGACCCCTCCTTCAAGCGCCACGAAATCCCCCCCTCTTCCTCCATAGATACAGCCCTTAGGGCACCGTTTAGACTTTGGGTTTTGTTTAGATTAAAAGTTCGCCATAGCTGCAACTTCGCGTACTTCGTTTGTGTTCAACGACCAGACCAAGACGTCACAGAACCCCACCTTGATCAATAAAGCTTTCATCTTATATTCGGAATATCCAGATTGCAAATCTTAATTTCTTCCTTGTTCTTCGTTTGCTTGCAGGAGATAGACCCTCGTGGTCAGGTTGATTGTGCTCCAGCGTGGTCAATAACCTCTCGGAGTTGGTTTAGCGATTGCTAAGGCGCGACATCCTCGCACGTTCGTAGTCGGATCGTCAAAGTCTACTCCACCAAAAACGATAGCTATCATCTCATCGAAAGATCGGGACACCCTCGCCTCTATCAATAGCTTCAAAACAAGCTAAAGAACGTTAAAACCGGACTCCGGATGAATTAGTTATGGACAAAACGGTGAAATGGGAAATGCTGATGCTCCAGGGGTCAGACATCTGGGGTGGGGGCCGGAAATCCGGGACCTGATGTCCAGAACCACATGCGAATCGCGCTCCAGGAGACGGATGTCCGAGCCTACGGGCCGGATGTCCGGGGGGCCAGATGTCCGGGGCCACAGGCCGGATGTCCGGGCTCCAGATCCGAGGATGAACTCGAGGAACTCAATTTTGGGGGCGGAAATTGATGATTTCGGGGGCAAAATTGCAGAGTTTTCGTGGATGAAAAGTGGGGAAACTTGGGCAGATGCTAGATCCACTTGAAACCAAGCAAATCCATGGATTAAAATCAACAAAACATCACAAAACCAACAAATCACAAAAAAAATTGGGGGCTATTTTTGGTGAGGATTTTCGGATTTAGGACGAAATCAACAAAACAAGGCTAGAAAAACAAGGGGTAGGGGCTCCAAATTCATGATCAACCTTGCTCTGATCCTAGATGATGTAGGGTAGAACCCTAGATGCCCGATCTTTCATGATTGGAGCGGATCCCGCGATGAACACGAAGAACACGAGAGCAAAACACGAGGGGAAACACGAGAGAAATCACTCAAACCAACGAGATTCGATTACACATGTGCTAGATCCTTGAAACACAAAGAGATACACGATCCACGATCAACAAAGGATGATACAAGTAGCTAGTTCATCTCCGTGAGGAGGCATTGAATCCGCGAGGGATCTTCCCGTGAGGGGTCTTGAATCCAAGCGTGGATCTTCTCCGAAGAGGCCGCGGTCTCTCGATCGAGAAGAACCACAAGGATGAGCAAAGCTCTATCTCTATAATGAGCTAAACCATTGCTAACCCTAACTAGGAGGAGGTGGGGGAGTACATATAGTCTAGGGCCACGAAGGGGTAAGTGGGAGAGAGTTTACATAGGCTCTCGACCCGCATCTGCGTAGGGGCGCCGGATGTCTGGGCAGGGGGCCGGATGTCCGGTGGCTCACGAGGAGCCGGATGTCTGGGCCTCTAGCCGGATGTCTGGCCTAGACTTGCCCGCTCCTGTGCTTTCTGGATAGGCGGGGCCGGATGTCCGGGCGAAGGGGCCGGATGTCTGGGTCTTCGGGAGGAGCCGGATGTCCGGGGTGATGGCCGGATGTCTGGGCTGCGCTGGTCCTTTGCAGTGCTCTCTGGATAGCCGATGCCGGATTTCCGGGGCAGGGGTCGGATGTCCGGCAGGGGCCGGATGTCCGGGACATGTCCGGATGTCCGGCTGCTGGAGCAGCTGGCTCTTCTTCCTTCTCCTTCCTTCGCTCCCGCGCACACTTGGCCTTGGTCCTTGGGCTCTCCATGGTCTCCTCGGATGTATCTGAGTATGCACAAGGTCCGCGTTTGAAGTAGCATCCATGTCTTACATGCGGAAAGGGAAGATTCGGAAAGGAGCGAGTTCACCTTAGGTCCAATGGCGTATGCTCGAGGTCTCAACATGTGGGCACTTGGGGCTTGGGGAGTAGTCGTGGTGTACATGGGGATGATCGTAGGATGCTCCGCATCACCCACCATACATTTCCGCCACCCCAACTTAACCAAATTTTGTTTGAGCTTGTTTGAGTATTGGTTTGTGTCTCCTAAGGTGTTTCGGCTACTTAGGGACTGTGACTTCAACTCCAACAAGGTGTATAGCCCCACCATACTCTTCCGCCACCTTAACCCATTTTGACCGGGTTTCCACCAATACTTCCGCAACCACCACCGCATTCTGCTACCACCATTTGACATTTGACATTCGAGATTTTGAGTTTGTGGTTTTTCCGTTTCCTAAGGTGTTTCGGCTAATTAGGGACGGGTCTACATCATCTTCGTACCTACATCAAGAACACCGCCACTCATCATCGCCATTGACGGTAACCTCCATATCATCTTGGTATCGTGGTATCCCGTCATTGTACATTCATTCTTGCCATTGCATTGATAACCCCTAGCCCATTTTGCGTCACTTGCCTATCGAGACTAGCCATTGAGTATTGCCGGCAATGTTACTTGTGCACATTAGTGATCATCATTCTACACCTTCCATTGCATACATACCATATCATATTGGTATCATCTTGGTATCATCATATCATCTCATGTGTCACAAGATTGTTCCCGCATATACACAATTGCTATCCTGGTTTGTGCATCGTGGCCATACAAAAAAAATAGAATAAGCTTTTAAGAAAAGAGCTTGTAAGCAATAGCCATAGCATCATACCACATTGCATATAAGATCATCTTGGATCATCTTAAGAGGAACACCGGAAACCATATATACATGGCATACTTGGGATAGAAGTCGTTGCATTTTTGTCTCCTATAGGTCGTGCACAAGTGTCGTATCCGCCTATTGAGCAATCGTGCTAGCGTCTCTCTAGAGTTGTGCAACAAGAGCATTTTCCGTGGATTCCCTCATTTTGAGCTCATTCCTTGGTTGCACGACCCCATTTATCTATCCGTGTGTGTGTTTCCGTGTACCATTGATTGCTATTGGTCTACTTGTTTCACTTGCGAATTTGTGAATCTCTTTCAACATTATTGACTCTTGCAAACATTTTGCATCAAATTTTTGTGCCACTATCCTCACCAAGCTACTCCATAAGCCTTATTTGTGTAGGTGTGAGAGATTGACAAGATACGGTACCAATTGTGCTATTTCCTTGTTACATCATTGAGTGATCATTGATCCATCTTCAACATTGGATAAGGTACATTTGGTCTAGTTCTTCTCTTTCTCCCACTCATATTTGCTCGAGTCCTGTGATGGATAGGCAAGGCATTTCATCTCCGGTCTTCCACAACAACGACAGCGCAAACAACTACATCACCAAATCGTCAATCTTCGAACTACAACGAGCAACGAAAGACGCACAATCAAGATTGAGAGAGCGCATCGACAACCTCGCCATCGACATACCACACTCCGAAGCACATACAAGAGACTACTTCGACAACAAGCTTTCCGCACAAAAGGAGGAGCAAGATGCAAGGATGGACGAGATTCGGGCCTTGTTGGTCAACCGTTCTTCCCCTACGTCATCTTCAAGGAGGCGGCGAACAAGTAGAACATCTTCGGAGCACCCACGATGATGTAGGGTGGAAACCCTAGGGCCGATCTTTCACGATTGGAGTGGATCCTACGAAGAACACTAGGAGAAACATGAGGGAAAACACGGGAGAAATCACTCAAACCAACGAGATTCGATTACACATGTGCTAGATCCTCGAAACACAAAAAGATACACGGTCCAAATCCAACAAAGGACAATACAAACGGTAACTAGTTCATCTCCGTGAGGAGGTCTTGAGGGGTCTTCCCATGCAGGGGTCTTGAATCCAAGGTGGATCTTCTCCGAAGAGGCACGGTCTCTCTCGGAGGAGTAGATCCGGATGGATGAGCAAAGCTCTATCTCTCAAATGAGCTATCACTTCGCTAACCCTAGAAAGAGGGAGGAGGTGGAGTATATATAGTCTAGGTGGGCGAAGGGGTACATGGGCATCGGCCCTTTACACTGTGCGCAGACAGGGGAAGCCGGACGTCCGGGCGACGGGCCGGATGTCCGGGCCTTCACGAGTCGCCGGATGTCCGGGCGCTCAGGCCGGATGTCCGGGCTGGTGCTTTGGCTTGCTGGGTAGGCGCGGGCCGGATGTCCAGGCCAGGGGCCGGATGTCCGGGAGCTCATGTCGGGCCGGATGTCCAGGCCAGGGGCCGGATGTCCGGGAGCTCATGTCGGGCCGGATGTCCGGGCCTCTGGCCGGATGTCCGGGCTAACGAGGGTGGCTTCTGGTGGTTCGGTGACGGGGCGCCGGATGTCCGGTGGAGGCGCCGGATTTCCGGGCTTGTCGGGCCGGATGTCCGGGTCCTGGAGACCTCTTCGGATCCTTCCGTCATTTCTCTTCTTCCATGAACTCGGGGACTTGTCCGTCTTCACGTCCATCTTCAGGAGGGCCTTCTTGGTACCTGATCATGCACAACATTCCGGACTTAGGTAGTAGCCATGTCTCGAGTGGATCAAATGTAATATCACTAAGGAAAGAAGTCACCTCAGTCTCGAGAGCTCTAGCTCGTGCTCGTGTCATAGGTCCTCTCGGCACTTGGTGAGATGATGGTAGGTCCATGGGGATGACCGAAGGATGCTCCACATCATCTCCCCCCCTTTGGAAAGATCCGACCTCGGACCGAAATCCTCATCACCATGATAGGGAGAGAGATCTTTGATGTTGAAGATGTCGCTCATGGTATACTTGTCACGTGGGATGTCGATCTTGTAGGCATTGTTGTTGTAGCGTTCAAGCACCTTGAAGGGTCCATCGGCTCGTGGTAGAAGTTTGGACTTGCGTTCGTTGGGGAAGCGGTCCTTGCGAAGGTGTAGCCACACAAGATCTCCAATGTTGAATACCATGGGTTGCTTGTTGATGTTGAGCTTGGTCGCGAGTAGTTGTACTTGGCGCTTGATGGTGTGCCTTGTATCTTCATGCATCTTCTTGAGGTAGTTCACTCGGGCATTCGTGTCCATGTTGATGCGCTCTTGTAGTGGTAGAGGAAGAATGTCCAATGGGGACAATGAGTTGAAACCGTAGACGACCTCGAAGGGGGACTTGCCGGTTGTAGAGTGTCTTGCTCGGCGATGGGTAGGCACTCCTCCCACTCCTTGATGTTCCTCTTGATCAACACGCGTAGTAGAGTGGAGAGTGTTCGGTTCGTCACCTCCGTTTGGCCGTCGGTTTGAGGGTGGTATGCTGAAGAGAACAAGAGCTTGATTCCGAGCATGGCGCATAAAGTCTTCCAAAAGTAATTCAAGAACTTGATGTCGCGGTCCGAGACAATTGTCTTTGGCACTCCATGGAGGCGCAAGATTTCCCTACAAAAAATATTTGCAACATGTGAAGCATCGTCTATTTTGTTGCATGGTATAAAATGTGCCATTTTAGAGAATCGGTCCACAACAACAAACACGGAATCCTTTCCATTTTTTGTTCGAGGCAAACCAAGCACAAAATCCATGCTAATATCTTCCCATGGGTGGTATGGAATTGGAAGTGGCATATATAGACCATGGGATTGAGCTTTAGACTTAGCTTTGCGGCATGTAGAGCACCGGTTGGTGAAGCGTGAAACGTCGCGGAACATCTTGGGCCAAAAATAGTTCTTGGAGAGCGTGGTGAATGTTTTGTCGCGTCCAAAGTGTCCCATTAGCCCTCCTCCATGAGATTCTTGCAAAAGGAGCAAACGAAGAGAAGACTCGGGGATACACAATTTGTTAGCTCTCATAAGATAATTTTCTTTTATGTAATAGCGTTCCCAAGACGTATGCGTCAAACATTTGGCATAAGGGAAAGCAAAAGTAGGATCATGCACATACAAGTCTTTTATGTGCTCAAAACCAATGACATTCAATTCAAGTTGGGTAACAAGCATGCATTTGCTGGAAAGCGCATCCGCGACAACATTTTCCTTAGCTTTAATATACTTGATGACATAAGGAAATGATTCGATGAATTCACTCCACTTAGCATGACGCTTGTTCAACTTAGCTTGACCCTTAAGATACTTAAGTGTTTCATGGTCGGTATGAATGATAAATTCATGAGGGCGAAGATAATGTTCCCACTCACGCAAAACTCGCACTAAACCATATAGCTCTTTGTCGTATATGGGGTAATTGAGTTGCGCTCCAGAAAGTTTCTCACTAAAGTAAGCAATTGGGCGCTTCTCTTGCGTTAACACACCTCCTATGCCATTACCTCTAGCATCGCAATGAATTTCAAAGGGTTTGTCGAAGTTGGGTAATGCAAGCACGAGAGCATGAGTAAGCAAATTCTTAAGTTCATGAAATGCGGAATCTTGAGATGGTCCCCAAACAAAGGGTGCATTCTTCTTACTCAAAGCATGTAAAGGTGAAGCAATGGTGCTAAAATCCTTCACGAATCTACGATAAAAACCGACTAGACCAAGAAAACTTTGCACTTGTTGCAAATTGGTTGGTTGTGGCCAAGTTTTAATAGCATTGATCTTAGATGCATCCACATGCACACCCTTAGAAGACACAACGAAACCCAAGAAAACAAGCTTGTCAACACCAAAAATGCATTTGTCCATATTAGCATAAAGGCGCTCTTTCCAAAGGGTTTGCAACACGGTTCTAAGATGGGTGACATGATCTTTGAGCGAGTTGATAAAAACCAGAATGTCATCGAAATAGACCACAACAAATACACCAATATAGGGTCGAAGAACAAAATGCATGACTCTCATGAAAGTACCGGGTGCTTCGGATAAACCCATTGGCATAACAAGCCATTCATATAAGCCAAATTTGGTCTTAAATGCGGTTTTCCATTCATCACCTTCTTGGATGCGTATTTGATAGTAGCCACTCTTAAGATCAATTTTAGAGAAAATGGTGGCTCCGCTAAGCTCATCTAGCATATCATCTAGGCGTGGGATAGGGTAACGATAACGCAGGGTAATAGCATTGATAGGACGACAATCGGAACACATGCGAAATGTACCATCTTTCTTGGGAACAAGGATTACCGGGACGGCACATGGGCTCAAGCTTTCACGCACATGGCCGTTGTCGATGAGTTGTTGTACTTGCCGTTGAATCTCCTTGGTTTCCTCGGGGTTGACGCGGTAGGGAGCCTTGTTAGGAAGGGGTGCTCCGGGGATGAGGTCGATGCGGTGTTCGATGCCTCGTAGAGGAGGTAGACCCGGATGTAGCTCGTCGGGGAAAACATCTTGAAATTCCTCCAATAGAGAAGATAACACTAAAGGTAGATTGTGAGAGTTGTTAGTTTTGGGTGGCTCATCCTTGCACAAAAGGACATAGTGCATAACATTTGATGGGTTCTCACACACTTCTCTCATCTCACTTTTGTTGGCAAATAGGACTAGGTTTTTCTTGTCGGTCATCGTGGAGGCACTCGATTTGGGCTTGTGGCGCTCACTCTCTTTATGGTGGTTCGCTCTCTCACTATTCTCTCCACGATGGGTGGTTTGTTTGTCGGCGATCACTTGACTTGGAGACATAGGTCTTAGCACGTACTCCTTCCCTTTCATCTTGAAGCTATAGTGATTCGTCCGCCCGTTGTGGATGACACCTCGGTCAAATTGCCATGGCCGTCCAAGAAAGAGGTGGCAAACGGACATCGGAACGACATCACACTCCAAAGTGTCTTCGTAAGCTTCGATCTTGAAGGAAACTTGTACCATATGCTCGACTTGGATAGTGCCGGAGTCACTTAGCCATTGAACCTTGTAGGGATGCGGGTGCTTCATCTTGACTAATTGGAGCTTGGAGCATAGTTCTTCACTTGCCAAGTTATGACAACTTCCTCCATCGATGATGACCTTCACGGACCTTCCATTGATGCCGGCCTTGCTGTGGAAGATATGGCATCTTTGGTCTTCTTCTTGTTGATGTTGAAGAGTCAAGACCTTAGAGACAACAAGAGCGGGGCTTGAATCTTCGTCACAAAAGACTTGATCATCTTCATCTTCGTTCACTTGTTGGTGCATAGCCACATTCTCAAGGGCTTCCATTTCGCCTTCACTCATGGAGTCGTATGTACCATCGTCGTTGAAGATCATGGTGCGCTTGTTGGTACATTCGAAGGACTTGTGACTACGGCCGCCGCATGTGAAGCACTTGAGTGAACTTGTCTTGATGGTCTCATCGGTTGGAGTAGATGATGAAGCTCGCGGCTTGAAGTTGCTTGTAGTAGGAGGACGGCTTGAAGTTGTCGAAGTTTTCTTGTAATTGGACTTGTCGCCGTTGCTTGTAGAAGGCTTGGTTGAGGTAGACGGTGTTGGCGTCGTTGAAGTTTGGGTGTTGGAGAAGCCATAGGACTGGGATGAGAACTTGGCATACTTGAAGTCATCTTGCACTTGACGTTCCGCTTTGGTAGCTTGATGTACTTGCTCGATGAGGTTCGAGTATGGTTGGAAGTCGGCGATCTTCTTGATAGGATGATTGAGTCCATTCAAGAAACGTGCCATAGTTTGCTCATCATCTTCCGTGACATTGGCTCGTATCATGGCAATCTCCATTTCCTTGTAGTACTCTTCAACGCTCTTGGTTCCTTGCTTGAGGAGTTGGAGTTTCTTGAAGAGGTCGCGGTTGTAGTAGGTTGGCACAAAACGTGCTCTCATGACATCCTTCATTTGCGCCCAAGTGGTGATTGGTGGTTCATCTCTTGCCTCACGACGCTCAATGACTTGTTCCCACCATATGAGGACATAGTCTTGGAACTCAAGGGATGCCATAGCGACCTTCTTCTCTTCCTCATAGTTGTGCAAACAAAAAATCTTGTCGACCTTCAATGCCCATGAGAGGTAATCTTCGGGATCATTGCTTCCGTTGAACTTGGGCATGGTGAACTTGAGCTTGCCGTAGCGTTGCTCTTCATTGTGTTGGGGTCGGGGATGATGACGTCCTTGATGAGGAGGATTGTTTCCCTCAACTTGCTCTTGTCGTGGAGGATTTCCATTGTCTTGTTGCTCTTGTTGAACTTGAGGTTCTTGTCGAGCTTGTGGAGGAGCTTGTCGAGCTTGAGGAGGAACTTGAGGAACTTGTCGGTGCAACCGTGCTTGATAAACCCTCTCTTGAACTTCTTCGTGAAGTGCTTCTTCTTGTTCACAAGCTTGCTGGTTTCGTGTGGCGACGGCTCGACTTGAATCTCGGAGGGCACGTTGCGCCTCAAGTGCTTGAGCTTCTCATCGTAGTTGTTCTTGACGTTGTGCCTTGGCATCTTGCTCGTCTTGGTGTAGGCGTGTGCGGTCTTCCTCTTGTTGGCGTTGACGTTGCCGTTCTTGTGCTTGCACAAAGGTAGCTTGGTTGAGGCGATGTCGATGTTCTTGCACTCGAAGTTACTCTTGAGAATCGGTTCCGTGTAGAGGATTGCGGTTTGCTTGACGGTCTTGGCGCGCAGCTTGGCGAAGAGTGTTCGATGTCGGTGTACTTGAATTGTCGGAGGAGTGTCGACTTGAGTGGCTCCGTCTTGAGGAGGACAAAGTGGTAGAAGAGCGGTTGACCAACAAGGCACGAATCTCGTCCATTCTTTGCATCGTTCTCTTGTTTGTGTTGGTCGAGCTTGTGGTCGAAGTAGTCTCTTGTACGTTGCTCGGAGAGGTGTAAGTCGGTGGCGAGATTGTCGATGCGGTCACTCATTGCTTGTTGTTCTTGATGCGAAGCTCGTTGTGCACCGAAGAGGTGGCTCTTGGTAACGTAGGTGTTCGGGTCGTCGTCTTGCTCGATGAAGAGTGGGTTGGTAGAAGAACTTGGCCTATCCATCCTTCCAAGCAAATATGTGAGTGGGAGAAAGAGAAGAACTTATACCAAATGTACCTTGACCGATGTTGAAGATGGATCAATGATCACTCAAATGTGGAACAAGGAAATAGCACAATTGGTACCGGTTCTTGTCAGTTTCTCACACCTACACAGATAAAAGCTTATGGTGGAGCTAGGTTGGGATGGTGGCACAAAATTTGATGCAATTGTTAGTGAGTCTCAATAATGTTGGAAAAGATTCACAAATTTGCAAATGCAACAAGTAGACCAAGCAAGTAGTGATACACGGAAACACACACGCAAATATGTAAATGGGGTCGTGCAACCAAAAATGAGCGGAAAATGTGGAATCCACGGAAAATGCTCTTGTTGCACAACACTAGAGAGACGCTAGCACGATTGCACAAATAGGCGGATACGAAAATTGTGCACAACCTACTAAGCAAAAATGCAACAACTTCTTTCCCAGGTATGCTATATGTATTGTGTTTCGATGATATGATCCAAGATGATCGAGTATGACAATCTTAATGTAGTATGATGCTATGGTTCTAGCTTATAAGCTCGTTGCTTATCTTTTCCTTTTGCTTAAAAGCTTGTTTGGCTCTTTCTCTTTTGAGCTCTTTCTCATGCAAGATTTCACGAACCAAGATAGCAATTGGGTATGCTATGACAACCTTGTGACACAAGAGATGATACCAAGATATGTACCAAGATGATATGGTATGTATGCTATGGGAAGTATGATCACTAATGTGCACAAGCGACGTTGCCAGCAATACCCAAAGGCTAGTCTCGATAGGCAAGATACGCAATATTGGGCTATGGTGGTTATCAATGTAATGGCAAGGAGTAGACCAAGATGTCGTCGAGATTACCATCCTTGCTTACGGTTGAGGGTGTCAAAATTGTTGAGCGGTTGTTGTCGATGACGAGTCCGTGGCGAAGATGAGCGGCGGTGATGTTGATGTTGAACCGTCCCTAAGTTGCCGAAACGCGTTAGGAAACGGAAACCACAACTCAAATTCTCAAAACAAAACGGGGCAAAATAGTCGAAGTTGGTAGCGGGAAGTGGTGGAGTTTGCGGAAAGCGGTGGTGGATGCGGAAGGGTAATTGGGTATGCGGAAGTGTACGTGGGCACCAGAGCAAAATTTGGCGAAAGTTAGGCGGGAAACGGAGTGGCGTAAGGAAGTGATGCTGTCAGGGGCCGGATGTCCGGGCTTCAGGGCCGGATGTCCAGGCTATCGGGCCGGATGTCCGGGCTCTGGATCCGTGGACGAACTCGAAAAACTCCGCGTGGAAAAGGTAAAATTCGGGAGATTTTGTGGATGGAATTTCAGGAAAAGATGGGTGAAAGCTAGATCTACTTGCAACACATGAAATCCGCGGATCAAATCCAACAAAACTTCATCACACCAACAAATCACAAAAAAAATTGGGTGGTTATTTTTGTGGGGAATTTTCGAATTTGGGACAAAATCAACAAAACTAGGCTAGAAAACAAAGGGTAGGGGCTCCAAAATCGTGATCAACCTAAGCTCATGATACCAAGATGATGTAGGGTGGAAACCCTAGGGCCGATCTTTCACGATTGGAGCGGATCCTACGAAGAACACGAGGAGAAACACGAGGGAAAACACGGGAGAAATCACTCAAACCAATTAGATTCGATTACACATGTGCTAGATCCTCGAAACACAAAGAGATACACGGTCCAAATCCAACAAAGGACAATACAAACGGTAACTAGTTCATCTTTGTGAGGAGGTCTTGAGGGGTCTTCCCATGAAGGGGTCTTGAATCCAAGGTGGATCTTCTCCGAAGAGGCACGGTCTCTCTCGGAGGAGTAGATCCGGATGGATGAGCAAAGCTCTATCTCTCAAATGAGCTATCACTTCGCTAACCCTAGAAAGAGGGAGGAGGAGGAGTATATATAGTCTAGGTGGGCGAAGGGGTACATGGGCATCGGCCCTTTACACTGTGCGCAGACAGGGGAAGCCGGATGTCCGGGCGACGGGCCGGATGTCCGGGCGCTCAGGCCGGATGTCCGGGCTGGTGCTTTGGCTTGCTGGGTAGGCGCGGGCCGGATTTCCGGGCCAGGGGTCGGATGTCCGGGAGCTCGCGTCGGGCCGGATGTCTGGGCTGACGAGGGTGGCTTCTGGAGGTTCGGTGACGGGGCGCCGGATGTCCGGTGGAGGCGCCGGATTTCCGGGCTTGTCGGGCCGGATGTCCGGGGCCTGGCTGATGTCCGGGACCTGTAGCTGGTCGGCTGAGCTGCTGCTGTAGTAGATGCTCCAGGGGCCGGATGTCCGGGTCCTGGAGTCCTCTTCGGATCCTTCCGTCGTTTCTCTTCTTCCATGAACTCGGGGACTTGTTCGTCTTCACGTCCATCTTCAGGAGGGCCTTCTTGGTACCTGATCATGCACAACATTCCGGACTTAGGTAGTAGCCATGTCTCGAGTGGATCAAATGTAATATCACTAAGGAAAGAAGTCACCTCGGTCTCGAGAGATCTAGCTCGTGCTCATGTCATAGGTCCTCTCGGCACTTGGTGAGATGATGGTTAGTCCATGGGGATGACCGAAGGATGCTCCGCATCACACGAGATGCAAGCGCAAGTCGTCCACGTCCACATCTACATGGCGACCATCATCACATTCGCGATCCACATCGTCATGAAGGACAAGTCACCTCCAAGCATCATGTGCACGACGATGACGAACGACATTGACCACGAGCTCAAGCACGATAACGACACCATCAACATGAAGATGCTCGAGATGCACAAACCTACAAGTCTCAACAAGCTCTACTTCACGCTAAGGCCAACCTTCATGAGGAAAAGAGAAGACCGCGAGACAAGCACCACCAAGACGGAGCTACGGTTACCAACACCACTTCGGCATCTTCGCCAAGTGCTATCAAGGCATCTTCGCCTTTGGACGTACGGCATCTTCGCCTACTTCCCATGAGTTCGCCTACATCGACATCTTCAACAACGAGGTGACCACCTACAAGTGAGGGCGACACTTCCATCTTCGGAAGACCCTCAAGGAAAATGGCCGAGCATGGGAAATTCCCTTCGGTCATGAAGACGAGCTACGAGGTGCCACATCATATGGGCCTCCTACAACAAGACGGCGACATAACGGTCGAGCAAGGGCCATCCCCTTCGACCACGGCGACGAGCACAAACCTCTTCAACAACATGAAGATGCCGCCCATATTGGACTCATACTCCGAGTCAAGCTACGAGACCACACATGAGACCTTCTCTTTGGTCTCGGAGGAGAGTGATGTTTTGCCACATCCTACGGCATTCATCTTTGGAGGTGTTATGGATGAGGAGGTTGAGGATGGGACTATCCCTTCAACCAAGGCGGCGATAGGAGTTTAGCAGGGAGACACTTGCACCTACATCTCTCCGACACCTACATATGACGAGATGACCCAATTCCCATGTGAGGAGAGCCACCACCACATGAGTGATATGAGTGACTCCACCATATGTGACTTTGAGTGCATTTCCTATGAGAGGATGAGTGTGACCACCACTAGCCCCACACATGAGAGCATGCCACACATCGTATGTGAGGTTGAGAGCCATTTGAGTGACTCCACCAACCATATGAGTGAGAGCATCCAAGAGGGAGTGAGTGAGCCACAACACTTAGTGAGTGAGGTAGTTGACACGGCATGTGAGGCCACTATGATTTCTAACGACTTACCCTCTACTCCGAGTGTGTTTTCCTTTTTTGATGAGGACATCAATACCATTGTTACACCCACAGCCCCTACTGCTATACATACTGGACCAATTACTAGAGCTCGCGCACGCCAATTAAATTATCAGGTACTTTCGTTTCTTGGTAATGATTCTAATGTTCATGAGAATATGATGCTGCCTAAATTGGATACATTTGTTTTGCTTAAAAATGAAGGGCCTAGCTTGGACAAGAAAGAGGATCCTTGGAGCAAGTTCAAGCATGGAGATGATGGCATGCGCAAGGGGAACAAGAACGGAGTTACAAGTGATGATTTCAGGACTTTGAAGCCACCATAATGAGTGCAGGAAGCCTTGGAAGAAATATACAAGATGCCACTTCATAAATTTTGTCCAGAGGCTATTATAGGTGCTCCGTCACCTTATTATTGGGCCAGGCCCATGTAATTTCGAAATACTTGAGTATAGGCTGTTTTTAGAGTCCGTATGTGTGGGGAAACAAGAGATAGGGTTGGTTTCGGACCCCTCCTTCAAGGGCCACGAAATCCCCCCTCTTCCTCCATATATACAGCCCTTAGGGCACCGTTTAGACTTTGGGTTTTGTTTAGATTAAAAGTTTGCCATAGCTGCAACTTCGCGTACTTCGTTTGTGTGCAACGACTAGACCAAGACGTCACAGAACCCCACCTTGATCAATAAAGCTTTCATCTTATATTCGCAATATCCAGATTGCAAATCTTAGTTTCTTGCTTGTTCTTCATTTGCTTGCAGGAAATAGACCCTCGTGGTCAGCTTGATCGTGCTCCGGCGTGGTCAATAACCTCTCGGAGTTGGTTTAGCGATTGCTAAGGCGCGACGTCCTCGCACGTTCGTAGTCGGATCGTCAAAGTCTACTCCACCAAAAAAACGATAGCCACCATCTCATCGAAAGACGGGACACCTTTGCCTCTGTCAAGTGGTATCAGATTTTTAGGTTGCTCGGTGAGATTTTACAGTTTTTTCGTAGTTTAGATCGAGTCTATTCTTCATACCTACAGTCCATGAAAAAGCCAAAAAAAAATAGGGTTAGTTCATCATATCCGAACCAATCTGAGCCTTTGCATAATCTTTTTAGGGTTTTTGCTTTGTTGAATTTGCGGTTGCATTGTCGTGTCTAGTTGCTGGTCTTAGCGTCTAGTCCTTTAGAGTTTCGAGTTCTGTCACAGTTTGTCACGCCGCCGCCGCACCATCTTCATCGCTGCTGCCATATACCACCACCGCTGCCATATACCACCACCGCTGCCATATACCATCACCGCTGCCATATTCTACCACCATATATCCACCACCAATCCGAGTTCTTTTCATATTAGGTTTGTTTTCGAGACCCATCTATTTTCCGATTCTTGTTTCCTTGCCTGAGTAGTATTCGAAAAAAAAAGGGTCCGGAGACCCCCGGGCAGATTTTAGGCCAAAATTTTGGCAGTCAAAAATATTTTTTCCCTATCCTATTTTTAGGTCCCAGGGAGCGTTTTGAGACACTCGCCATCATAGTGATCTTTTGTCGCACTTTTTCGTCGTCGCTGCCAGATTTTCGAAAAAAAATTGTCAAAAAAAAATTCGTGCCAATCATGTTAGTTTGACTTGGGAAGAGTTTTGAGACACTCGCCATTATAGTGATTTTTTGCAAAAAAAAGGGAGCGCAAAAAAAACGAATTTTTTTTAGAGTTTGCTCTTCCCTTGTTTACGTGCCGCGCCGTGATTTTGTTAGTGTTCTAGGCTCGCGTCTCTAGTACGGTCTAGCCTAGGACCAGCACAGTACCGTCGTTGAGCGTTTATTCAACTTTGCATCTCTGAATTGATTATTGCTGACATTTTTGCTACCATATCATAAGCCTTCCCAGCTCCACATATATCTACGTCGTGCGTTTGACACCACCTGGCAATCGCTCTGTCCAATCTTTGAGAGTTTTGACTACAACGGTGGCCGATCACCACGTGCTGCTGGGTAAGAACTGGTAAGCATTTGAGATTCGCTTGACGGATTTGTGATACACCACCACCACCACTTCCTAGTAGTCTGTAGGATCATATTTTGTGTGTTTCTATTGCTGCTAACCATGGCAGGATCACAAGCTGATGAGACTGATTGGGAGAACATGACGAACAAACAGCTACATGATAAATTTCAGCAAATGATGAGTGGACAGGTGCAAGATGTGCTAAACAGATTCGAAGAGGCCATGGAGAAGATAGATGGAATTGAGAAGACGTTCAAAACAAAGCTCGATAACAAGTTTAATGAATTGCTCGCGCATCTTCCACAACCACCGCCAGCTGCACCTGTCGCACGTCTACAACAACGACAACGTCGCCTTCCAAATCAAGTGGGACGAGCACAGCACGTTCCCCTTGAGCCTGGTCAAACTTCTGGTGCCGCTGCACCTACTGTTGATGCTTCTATGGCTCCTGCTGCCGCTGAGGAGGACGATTATGCGGGCGATTACGAGGATGAGGTTGATCAAAATAACAACTACGTACCAGCACCAGGTCGTCCACATGCCAATAATCGCAATGGTAGGGCTGCATTACCACCTCAGGTACAAGATCATGACCATCTTCCTAAACTGAAATTGAATATTCCACCATTTGAGGGTAGATATGTTCGTGATATATATCTTACTTGGGAGTTAGAAATTGAACAACATTTTACATGTTTACAATATCCCGAGGAGAGACGTGTTGCTGCTGCTGTTTGTGCTTTCACTAGTTTTGCATGTGTATGGTGGTCCGAACATTGTAGATTATATCCTATTCCAGCTACGTGGGCTGCTTTGAAAACTGTTATGCATACTCGTTGGGTTCCACCATATTATCAACGTGAATTACTTCAAAAATTGCAGCGCTTAAGACAAGGAAAAAATTCTGTAGAAGAATATTATCAGGAATTACAAACTGCCATGATTAGATGTGGTATTGTCGAGGAGAATGAAGCTATGCTTGCACGTTTCATGGGTGGATTAACTAGAGAGATTCAGACCATTCTAGAGTATAAGGAGTATAATAATATCACTCGTTTATTCCATCTTGCTTGTAAAGCTGAACGTGAAGTGTAGGATCGACAGGCATTGGCGCGAACTAATTTTTCTGCAGGTCGATCTTCATCATGGACACCGCGTGCCTCCTCTACTCCCACACGTCCTACTGCAGCACCACTGACTTCAGCCGCCAATTCCAATCGAGATACAAGAAAATAGGCACCACCACCACCATCTGCAAAGAGTACACCTTCTGGGCCTGCCCAGAGCTCTTCTTCATCTATGGCATCAACAGGGCACACACATGATATTATTTGTCATCGTTGTAAGGGAAGAGGTCATTATGCGAGAGAATGCCAATCTCCGCGTGTTATGATTGCTACTGAGGATGGTGGGTATGAGTCCACTAGTGACTATGATGAGGAGACTTTGGCTCTTATTACAAGTGAAGAACACGGTGGAGATGATTCTGATCATGAGACGCAATACATGGCTCCTGAAGACGCTGACAGGTATGAATGTTTAGTTGCTCAACGTGTTTTGAGTGTGCAGGTCACACAAGCTGAGCAAAATCAGAGGCATAATTTGTTCATTACAAAGGGAGTTGTGAAGGAACGTTCTGTTCGCGTCATCATAGATGGAGGGAGCTGCAACAACTTGGCTAGCATGGAGATGGTGGAGAAGCTATCTCTCACCACAAGACCACATCCACATCCTTACTATATCCAATGGTTCAACAACAGCGGCAAGGTTAAGGTAACACGTACTGTTCGTGTGCATTTTAGTATCTCTACATATGCTGATTATGTTGATTGTGATGTGGTACCCATGCAAGCATGTTCATTATTACTTGGTAGACCATGGCAATTTGATAAAAATTCTGTACACCATGGTAGAAACAATCAGTATACTCTTGTTCATAAGGATAAACGTATTACTTTGCTTCCTATGACTCCTCATTCTATTTTGAGAGATGATATTAATAGAGCTAGTAAAGCAAAACAGGAGAAAAATAAGAGTGAAAATCAGATTGTGGCAAAAGAATTTGAGCAATAAATGAAGCCTAATAATAAACCATCTAGTGTTGCTTCTGAAATTAAATTGAAAAGTGCATGTTTACTTGCCACCAAATCTGATATTGATGAGCTAGATTTTAGCAAATCTGTTTGCTATGCTTTTGTGTGCAAAGAGGCGTTATTTTCATTCGAGAACGTGCCTTCCTCTTTGCCTCCTGCTGTCACCAACATTTTGCAGGAGTTCGCTGATGTCTTTCCACAAGACGTGCCACCGGGATTACCACCTATTCGCAGGATTGAGCATCAGATTGACTTAATTCCCTGTGCTTCACTGCCAAACCGTGCGCCATACCGTACCAATCCAGAGGAGATGAAGGAGATTATGCGTCAAGTACAGGAGCTGCTCGACAAAGGTTATATACGCGAATCTCTTAGTCCTTGTGCTGTTCCTATTATACTAGTGCCAAAAAAGGATGGTACATCACGTATGTGTGTTGATTGTAGAGGCATTAATAATATTACTATTTGCTATCGTCATCCTATTCCTAGGCTAGATGATATGCTTGATGAATTGAGTGGCTCTACAATATTCTCCAAAGTTGATTTGCGTAGTGGATACCATCAAATTCGTATGAAATTGGGAGATGAATGGAAAACCGAATTTAAAACTAAGTTTGGTTTATATGAATGGTTAGTCATGCCTTTTGGGTTAACTAATGCACCTAGTACTTTCATGAGATTAATGAACGAAGTTTTACGTGCTTTCATTGGATGATTTGTGGTAGTTTACTTTGATGATATATTGATTTATAGCAGATCTTTGGAGGAACATTTGGAACATTTACGTGCTGTTTTTATGGCTCTACGTGATGCACGTTTGTTTGGTAACCTTGGGAAGTGCACCTTTTGCACCGACCGAGTATCTTTTCTTGGCTATGTTGTTACTCCACAGGGAATTGAAGTTGATAAAGCCAAGATTGAAGCTATTGAGAGTTGGCCGCAGCCCAAAACGGTCACACAAGTGAGGAGTTTCCTTGGTGTCGCTGGTTTCTATAGGCATTTTGTGAGAGATTTTAGCATCATTGCTGCACCTCTCAATGAGCTTAGAAGGAAGGATGTGCCTTTTGTTTGGGGTACCGCACAGGAAGAAGCCTTCTCGGTATTGAAAGATAAGTTGACACATGCTCCTTTACTCCAACTTCCTGATTTTAATAAGACTCTTGAGCTTGAATGTGATGCTAGTGGAATTGGATTAGGAGGTGTGTTATTACAAGATGGCAAACCTGTTGCATACTTTTCTGAAAAATTGAGTGGGCCTAGTCTGAACTATTCTACTTATGATAAAGAATTATATGCTCTTGTTTGGACCTTAGAAACATGGCAACATTATTTATGGCCCAAAGAATTTGTTATACATTCTGATCATGAATCTTTGAAACACATTAAAAGTCAAGCAAAACTGAACCGTAGACATGCTAAATGGGTTGAATTCATTGAGACTTTCCCTTATGTCATTAAACACAAGAAGGGTAAAGAAAATGTTATTGCTGATGCATTGTCTCATCGTTATACTATGCTTTGACAACTTGACTTTAAATATTTGGTTTGGAGACCGTCAAAGATCAATATGTGCATGATCCTGAATTTAAAGATGTATTGCAGAATTGTAAAGAAGGGAGAACATGGAATAAGTTCGTCGTTAATGATGGATTTGTGTTTCGTGCTAACAAGCTATGCATTCCAGCTAGCTCCGTTCGTCTTTTGTTGTTGCAGGAGGCACATGGAGGAGGATTAATGGGACACTTTGGCGTAAAGAAGACGGAGGATGTACTTGCTACACATTTCTTTTGGCCAAAGATGAGACGGGATGTTGAGCGCTTTGTTGCTCGCTGCACTACATGTCAAAAAGCTAAGTCACGACTCAATCCTCATGGTTTATATATGCCTTTGCCTGTACCTAGTGTTCCATGGGAGGATATATCTATGGACTTTGTTTTGGGTTTACATCGAACAAAGAAGGGGAGGGATAGCATATTTGTTGTCGTGGATAGGTTCTCGAAAATGGCACACTTTATACCATGTCATAAAAGCGATGATGCTGCTAATGTTGCTGATTTGTTCTTTCGTGAAATTATTTGCTTGCATGGTGTGCCAAATACTATTGCTTCAGATCGTGATACCAAATTTCTTAGCCACTTTTGGAGATGTTTATGGGCTAAGTTGGGGACTAAACTGCTTTTTAGTACTACTCGTCACCCCCAAACTCATGGACAAACTGAAGTAGTCAATAGAACTTTGTCTACTATGCTTAGGGCTGTTTTGAAGAATAACAAGAAAATGTGGGAAGAATGCTTGCCTCATATTGAATTTGCTTATAATCGTTCGTTGCATTCTACTACTAAGATGTGCCCTTTTGAAATTTTATATGGTTTCCTACCTCGTGCACCTATTGATTTGTTGCCTCTTCCATCTTCGGAGAAGGTTAATTTTGATGCTAAACAACGTGCTGAATTGATCTTAAAAATGCATGAGTTAACTAAGGAGAACATTGAGCGTATGAATGCTAAATATAAACTTGCTGGAGATAAGGGTAGAAAACATGTTGTGTTTGCACCTGGAGATCTTGTTTGGTTACATTTGCGTAAGGATACATTTCCTGATTTGGGCAAATCAAAGCTAAAGCCACGTGCTGATGGTCCTTTTAAGGTGTTAGAGAAAATAAATGATAATGCATATAAACTTGAGCTGCCTGCAGATTTTGGGGTTAGTCCCACTTTTAACATTGCAGATTTGAAGCCTTATTTGGGTGAGGAAGATGAGCTTCCGTCGAGGACGACTTCATTTCAAGAAGGGGAGGATGATGAGGACATCAATACCATTGTTACACCCACAGCCCCTGCTGCTATACATATTGGACCAATTACTAGAGCTCGCGCATGCCAATTAAATTATAAGGTACTTTCGTTTCTTGGTAATGATTCTAATGTTCATGAGAATATGATGCTGCCTAAATTGGATACATTTATTTTGCTTACAAATGAAGGGCCTAGCATGGACAAGAAAGAGGAACCTTGGAGCAAGTTCAAGCATGGAGATGGTGGCATGCACAAGGGGAACAAGAACGGAGTTACAAGTGATGATTTCAGGACTTTGAAGCGACCATAATGAGTGCAGGAAGCCTTGGATGAAATATACAAGATGCCAATTCATGAATTTCGTCCAGAGGCTATTATAGGTGCTGCGTCACCTTATTTTTGGGCCAGGCCCATGTAGTTTCGAAATACTTGAGTATAGGCTGTTTTTAGAGTGCGTATGTGTGGGGAAACAAGAGATAGGGTTGGTTTCGGACCCCTCCTTCAAGGGCCATGAAATCCCCCCCTCTTCCTCCATATATACAGCCCTTAGGGCACCGTTTAGACTTTGGGTTTTGTTTAGATTAAAAGTTCGCCATAGCTGCAACTTCGCGTACTTCGTTTGTCTTCAACGACCAGACCAAGACGTCACAGAACCCCACCTTGATCAATAAAGCTTTCATCTTATATTTGCAATATCCAGATTGCAAATCTTAGTTTCTTGCTTGTTCTTCGTTTGCTTGCAGGAAATAGACCCTCGTGGTCAGGTTGATCGTGCTCCGGCGTGGTCAATAACCTCTCGGAGTTGGTATAGCGATTGCTAAGGCGCGACGTCCTCGCACGTTCGTAGTCGGATCGTCAAAGTCTACTCCACCAAAAACGATAGCCACCATCTCATTGAAAGACGGGACACCTCTGCCTCTATCAAGTGGTATCAGATTTTCAGGTTGCTCGGTGAGATTTTACAGTTTTTCGTAGTTTAGATCGAGTCTGTTCTTCATACCTACAGTCCACGAAAAAGCCAAAAAAAAATTAGGGTTAGTTCATCATATCCGAACCAATCTGAGCCTTTGCATAATCTTTTTAGGGTTTTTGCTTTGTTGAATCTGCGGTTGCATCGTCGTGTCTAGTTGCTGGTCTTAGCGTCTAGTCCTTTAGAATTTCGAGTTCTGGTCATAAGTTGTCACGCCGCCGCCGCACCATCATCATCGCCCCTGCCATCTACCACCACTGTTGATCCACCACCGCTCTGAATCCATATACCATCACGGATCTGTATCCATATACCACCACAGATCCGTATCCATATACCACCACCGCTACCATATACCACCACCGCTGCCATATTCCACCACCATATATCCACCACCAATCCGAGTTCTTTTCATACTAGGTTTGTTTTCGAGACCCATCTATTTTCCGATTTATGTTTCCTTGCCTGAGTAGGATTCAGAAAAAAAAAAGAGTCCGGAGACCCCCGGGCAGTTTTTACGCCAAAATTTCGGCAGTCAAAAATATTTTTTCCCTATCCTATTTTTAGGTCCCAGGGAGCGTTTTGAGACACTCGCCATCATAGTTATTTTTTGTCGCACTTTTTCGTCGTCGCTGCCCTGATTTCCGAAAAAAAAAATTGTCCAAAAAAATTTCGTGCCAATCCTGTTAGTTTGACTTGGGAAGAGTTTTGAGACACTCGCCATTATAGTGATATTTTGCAAAAAAAAATAGGAGCGCGAAAAAAAAGAGCATAAAATTAAAAAAAATGAATTTTTTTTAGAGTGTGCTCTTCCCTTGTTTACATGCCGCGCCGTGTCGGTGTAATAAACAGGGGGGTGTTCACTACCCCTGGACACGCACCGGCAAGTCGCAGCCTCCAGGCGGGAAGGACATGGCGGAGGAGGAATCCACCCAAGAGTACATTCGAAGCCCGGTTCCCGGCAAGGTCTACTTGCCGGGAATGGGTCCACGCAACGCCGGCAAGGCAGAGCTGGCAAGACAAGACTCCAGGCGGATCGACCAGAAGATCAAGTCTACTACTGCCGGCGAGATCAGGGCCGGCAAGCTCAGGACTCGACAAGACTAAAGATAAGGCCCCGGCAAGGTTCTTGCCGGGATGACCAGCTGAACCCGGCAAGGCTTGCCGGGGGACAGCTAGACTGGAGACAAGGCCCCGGCAAGGTTCTTGCCGGGATGACCAGCTGAGCCCGGCAAGGTTCCTGCCCGGCAAGGTTATGCCACTATGCTGCTGCTCCAGTGCGGCCGCCAGCATGGCACTCTGGACCCTTCTCCAGGCATGCGTGGCAGAGCACTGTGCCAAGCGGCGCTGATAGGATGGCCCCTTTTCCCATCCCCAAGAAGCTAAGGGACACCTAGACAGAGCATCTAATGCGCTTGTCCTGACCCGTCAGTGATAAGCATGTAAATGCTGTAGCAGAGTACTTGCCGCGGCAAGGTACTTGCCCCGGCAAGTCATTGGCTGCGGCAAGGTATTGAATGCGGCAAGATAGCGGCTGCAGCAAGGTACTTGCCCCGGCAAGTTACCTTGCGCGGCAAACTATGGGTTGCGGCAAGCTGTCAGGTGCGGCAAGGTCTTGCCGCGGCAAGCGTTACTGTACCACTGTGCTACTGTGCTGCTCCGGTGCCTCTGCCAGCGTGGCGCTCTGGGTCCCTCCAAGCGTGCGTGGCAGGGCACTGTGTAGACGGCGGTGCACTGTAGCTAGCGGTGCAGGAGCAGGTGGGATAGGCTTTTCCCACATCCAAGACGTCCGGGTACATGTATGTGGACAGCAAAGGCATGGGCATTTAATGCCCTTGTCCCCTGCCGTCAGTGGTAGGTAGGACATGTCATCCTGGTAATAGTGGCCTTACTGTAGCAACTTTCCACCTCTACCTTTACTGTTTGCAACCTGTTGGTGAGCCATTTGTGTGTATAAAAGGAGGCCCATAGGCAACGTGAAAAAGGAGAGGAACTGGGAAAGGGAGAACTCCAGTATTGTACGCAGCTACTCGGTACTGTAGCGCTCCTGGAGCTAGAACAATCATACAGATAATAAACCAAAAAGCAGGAGTAGGGTTTTACGCATCCGTGCGGCCCGAACCTGGGTAAATCTCTCTCGTGCACTGTCGTGTTCTTCGCTAGATTTGCTCTTTGTGCGACCGTCTCTCCCTGCCGAACGTAAAGGGGTCCTTCCCTGGGTCCCATAGGTGATCGCGGATTCGTCCCCGACACGCCGTGATTTTGTTAGTGTTCTAGGCTCGCGTCTCTAGTACGGTCTAGCCTAGGACCAGCACAGTACCGTCGTTGAGCGTTTATTCAACTTTGCATCTCTGAATTGATTATTGCTGACATTTTTGCTACCACATCATAAGCCTTCCCAGCTCCACATACATCTACGTCGTGCGTTTGACACCACCTGGCAATCGCTCTGTCCAATCTTTGAGAGTTTTGACTACAACGGTGGCCGATCACCACCTGCTGCTGGGTAAGAACTGGTAAGCATTTGAGATTCGCTTGACGGATTTGTGATACACCACCACCTCCACTTCCTAGTAGTCTGTAGGATCATATTCTTGTGTGTTTCTATTGCTGCTAACCATGGCAGGATCACAAGCCGATGAGACTGATTGGGAGAACATGACGAACAAACAGCTACATGATAAATTTCAGCAAATGATGAGTGGACAGGTGCAAGATGTGCTAAACAGATTTGAAGAGGCCATGGAGAAGATAGATGGAATTGAGAAGACTTTCGAAACAAAGCTGGATAACAAGTTTAATGAATTGCTCGCGCGTCTTCCACAACCACCACCGGCTGCACCTGTCGCACCTCTACAACAACAACAACGTCGCCTTCCAAATCAAGTGGGACGAGCACAGCGTGTTCCCCTTGAGCCTGGTCAAACTTCTGGTGCCGCTGCACCTACTGTTGATGCTTCTATGGCTCCTGCTGCTGCTGAGGAGGATGATTATGCGGGCGATTACGAGGATGAGGTTGATCTAAATCAGAACTACATACCAGCACCAGGTCATCCACATTCCAATAATCGCAATGGTAGGGCTGCATTACCAGCTCAGGTACGAGATCATGACCATCTTCCTAAACTGAAATTGAATATTCCACCATTTGAGGGTTGATATGTTCCTGATATATATCTTACTTGCGAGTTAGAAACTGAACAACGTTTTACATGTTTACAATACCCCGAGGAGAGACGTGTTGCTGCTGCAGTTTGTGCTTTTACTAGTTTTGCATGTGTATGGTGGTCTGAACATTGTAGATTATATCCTATTCCAGCTACTTGGGCTGCTTTGAAAACTGCTATGTGTACTCATTGGGTTCCACCATATTATCAACGTGAATTACTTCAAAAATTGCAGCGCTTAAGACAAGGAAAAAATTCTGTAGAAGAATATTATCAGGAATTACAAATTGGCATGATTAGATGTGGTATTGTTGAGGAGAATGAAGCTATGCTTGCACGTTTCATGGGTGGATTAAATAGAGAGATTCAGACCATTCTAGAGTATAAGGAGTATAATAATATCACTCGTTTATTCCATCTTGCTTGTAAAGCTGAACGTGAAGTGCAGGATCGACAGGCATTGGCGCGAACTAATTTTTCTGTAGGTCGATCTTCATCATGGACACGGCGTGCCTCCTCTACTCCCACACGTCCTACTGTAGCACCACTAACTTCAGCCGCCAATTCCTACCGAGATACAAGAAAACAGGCACCACCACCACCATCTGCCAAGAGTACACCTTCTGGGCCTGCCCAGAGCTCTTCTTCATCTATGGCATCAACAGGGCACACACATGATATTATTTGTCATCGTTGTAAGGGAAGAGTTCATTATGCGAGAGAATGCCAATCTCCGCGTGTTATGATTGCTACTGAGGATGGTGGGTATGAGTCCGCTAGTGACTATGATGAGGAGACTTTGGCTCTTATTACAAGTGAAGAACACGGTGGAGATGATTCTGATCATGAGACGCAATACATGGCTCCTGAAGATGCTGACAGGTATGAATGTTTAGTTGCTCAACGTGTTTTGAGTGTGCAGGTCACACAAGCTGAGCAAAATCAGAGGCATAATTTGTTCCATACAAAGGCAGTTGTGAAGGAACGTTTTGTTCGCGTCATCATAGATGGAGGGAGCTGCAACAACTTGGCTAGCATGGAGATGGTGGAGAAGCTATCTCTCACCACAAGACCACATCCACATCCTTACTATATCCAATGGTTCAACAACAGCGGCAAGGTTAAGGTAACACGTACTGTTCGTGTGCATTTTAGTATCTCTACATATGCTGATTATGTTGATTGTGATGTGGTACCCATGCAAGCATGTTCATTATTACTTGGTAGACCGTGGCAATTTGATAAAAATTCTGTACACCACGATAGAAACAATGAGTATACTCTTGTTCATAAGGATAAACATATTACTTTGCTTCCTATGACTCCTGATTCTATTTTGAAAGATGATATTAATAGAGCTAGTAAAGCAAAACAGGAGAAAAATAAGAGTGAAAATCAGATTGTGGCAAAAGAATTTGAGCAACAAATGAAGCCTAATAATAAACCATCTAGTGTTGCTTCTGAAATTAAATTGAAAAGTGCATATTTACTTGCCACCAAATCTGATATTGATGAGCTAGATTTCAGCAAATCTGTTTGCTATGCTTTTGTGTGCAAAGAGGCGTTATTTTCATTCAAGGACGTGCCTTCCTCTTTGCCTCCTGCGGTCAGTAACCTTTTATAGGAGTTCGCTGACGTCTTTCCACAAGACGTGCCACCGGGATTACCACCTATTCGCGGGATTGAGCATCAGATTGACTTAATTCCCGGTGCTTCATTGCCAAACCGTGCGCCATACCGTACCAATCCAGAGGAGACGAAGGAGATTATGCGTCAAGTACAGGAGCTGCTCGACAAAGGTTATATACGCGAATCTCTTAGTCCTTGTGCTGTTCCTATTATACTAGTGCCAAAAAAGGATGGTACCTCACGTATGTGTGTTGATTGTAGAGGCATTAATAATATTACTATTTGTTATCGTCATCCTATTCCTAGGCTATATGATATGCTTGATGAATTGAGTGGCTCTACAATATTCTCCAAAGTTGATTTGCGTAGTGGATACCATCAAATTCGTATGAAATTGGGAGATGAATGGAAAATAGCATTTAAAACTAAGTTCGATTTATATGAGTGGTTAGTCATGCCTTTTGGGTTAACTAATGCACCTAGTACTTTCATGAGATTAATGAACGAAGTTTTACGTGCTTTCATTGGACGATTTGTGGTAGTTTACTTTGATGATATATTGATTTATAGCAGATCTTTGGAGGAATATTTGGAACATTTACGTGCTGTTTTTATTGCTCTACATGATGCACGTTTGTTTGGTAACCTTGGGAAGTGCACCTTTTGCACCGACCGAGTATCTTTTCTTGGCTATGTTGTTACTCCACAGGGAATTGAAGTTGATAAAGCCAAGATTGTAGCTATTGAGAGTTGGCCGTAGCCCAAAACGGTCACACAAGTGAGGAGTTTCCTTGGCCTCGCTGGTTTCTATAGGCGTTTTGTGAGAGATTTCAGTACCATTGCTGCACCTCTCAACGAGCTTACAAAGAAGGATGTGCCTTTTGTTTGGGGTACCGCACAGGAAGAATCCTTCACGGTGTTGAAAGATAAGTTAACACATGCTCCTTTACTCCAACTTCCTGATTTTAATATGACTTTTGAGCTTGAATGTGATGCTAGTGGAATTGGATTAGGAGGTGTGTTATTACAAGATGGCAAACCTGTTGCATACTTTTCTGAAAAATTGAGTGGGCCTAGTCTGAATTACTCTACTTATGATAAGGAATTATATGCTCTTGTTCGGACTTTGGAAACATGGCAACATTATTTATGGCCCAAAGAATTTGTTATTCATTCTGATCATGAATCTTTGAAACATATTAAAAGTCAAGCCAAACAGAACAGTAGACATGTTTCCCTTATGTCATTAAACACAAGAAGGGTAAAGAAAATGTTATTGCTGATGCATTGTCTCGTCGTTATACTATGCTTTCACAACTTGACTTTAAAATATTTGGTTTGGAGACCATCAAAGATCAATATGTCCATGATGTTGAATTTAAAGATGTATTGCGGAATTGTAAAGAAGGGAGAACATGGCATAAGTTCGTCGTTAACGATGGATTTGTGTTTCGTGCTAACAAGCTATGCATTCCAGCTAGCTCCGTTCGTCTTTTGTTGTTGCAGGAGGCGCATGGAGGAGGATTAACGGGACACTTTGGCGTAAAGAAGACGGAGGATGTACTTGCTACACATTTCTTTTGGCCAAAGATGAGACGGGATGTTGAGCGCTTTGTGGCTCGCTGCACTACATGTCAAAAAGCTACGTCACGACTCAATCCTCATGGTTTATATATGCCTTTGCCTGTACCTAGTGTTCCATGGGAGGATATATCTATGGACTTTGTTTTGGGTTTACCTCGAACAAAGAAGGGGAGGGAAAGCATATTTGTTATCGTGGATAGGTTCTCGAAAATGGCACACTTTATAACATGTCATAAAACCGATGATGCTGCTAATGTTGCTGATTTGTTCTTTCGTGAAATTATTCGCTTGCATGGTGTGCCAAATACTATTGTTTCAGATCGTGATATTAAATTTCTTAGCCACTTTTGGAGATGTTTATGGGCTAAGTTGGGGACTAAACTGCTTTTTAGTACTACTTATCACCCCCAAACTGATGGACAAACTGAAGTAGTCAATAGAACTTTGTCTACTATGCTTAGGGCTGTTTTGAAGAATAATAAGAAAATGTGGGAAGAATGCCTGCCTCATATTGAATTTGCTTATAATCGTTCATTGCATTCTACTACTAAGATGTGCCCTTTTGAAATTGTGTATGGTTTCCTACCTCATGCACCCATTGATTTGTTGCTTCTTCCATCTTCGGAGAAGGTTAATTTTGATGCTAAACAACGTGCTGAATTGATCTTAAAAATGCAAGAGTTAACTAAGGAGAACATTGAGCGTATGAATGCTAAATATAAACTTGCTGGACATAAGGGTAGAAAACATGTTGTGTTTGCACCTGGAGATCTTGTTTGGTTACATTTGCGTAAGGATAGATTTCCTGATTTGCGCTAATCAAAGCTAATGCCATGTGCTGATGGTCCTTTTAAGGTGTTAGAGAAAATAAATGATAATGCATATAAACTTGAGCTGCCTGCAGAGTTTGGGGTTAGTCCCACTTTTAACATTGCAGATTTGAAGCCTTATTTGGGTGAGGAAGATGAGCTTCCGTCGAGGACGACTTCATTTCAAGAAGGGGAGGATGATGAGGACATCAATACCATTGTTACACCCACAGCCCCTGCTGCTATACATACTGGACCAATTACTAGAGCTCGCGCACGCCAATTAAATTATCAGGTACTTTCGTTTCTTGGTAATGATTCTAATGTTCATGAGAATATGATGCTGCCTAAATTGGATACATTTGTTTTGCTTACAAATGAAGGGCCTAGCTTGGACAAGAAAGAGGAACCTTGGAGCAAATTCAAGCATGGAGATGATGGCATGCGCAAGGGGAACAAGAACGGAGTTACAAGTGATGATTTCAGGACTTTGAAGCCACCATAATGAGTGCAGGAAGCCTTGGATGAAATATACAAGATGCCACTTCATGAATTTCGTCCAGAGGCTATTATAGGTGCTGCGTCACCTTATTTTTGGGCCAGGCCCATTCGAAATACTTGAGTATAGGCTGTTTTTAAAGTCCGTATGTGTGGGGAAACAAGAGATAGGGTTGGTTTCGGACCCCTCCTTCAAGGGCCACGAAATCCCCCCCTCTTCCTCCATATATACAGCCCTTAGGGCACCGTTTAGACTTTGGGTTTTGTTTAGATTAAAAGTTCGCCATAGCTGCAACTTCGCGTACTTCGTTTGTGTTCAACGACCAGACCAAGACGTCACAGAACCCCACCTTGATCAATAAAGCTTTCATCTTATATTCGCAATATCCAGATTGCAAATCTTAGTTTCTTGCTTGTTCGTCGTTTGCTTGCAGGAAATAGACCCTCGTGGTTAGGTTGATCGTGCTCCGGCGTGGTCAATAACCTCATGGAGTTGGTTTAGCGATTGCTAAGGCGCGACGTCCTCGCACGTTCGTAGTCGGATCGTCAAAGTCTACTCCACCAAAAACGATAGCCACCATCTCATCGAAAGACGGGACACCTCTGCCTCTATCAAAGCCTAAGGACTCACTTGAAGATATCAGAACACAACTCTAAAACATAAATAAATTCATACAAGCTTTATATTACAAGCCAGGGCCTCGAGGGCTCGAATACATAGCTTGATGGCATACATGTGTCAACGGAAGCATCAGATATCTGGGTACAGATATATTACAGAAAGAGAGATAAGCCTTCATAGAGGCAGGGCAAAATAAAATACTACGATCGAAAGGCGTGGGCCTCCTGCCCTTGACCCTCCGAATCCTACTCCTGGTCGTCGGTCGGCTCCTCGTAGTAGTAGTACTCTCCGGGCTGGTAGTAGCAGTGGTCGTCGGCGGGGACAACTGGCTCAGGGGCTCCGTCATCTGGATGTGACAAAGGGTTATGGGGAAAAAGAAAGTAAAGCAAACGTGAGTACTCATCCGAAGTACTCAGCAAGCAAGGATCTATACTACATATGCAACATTTTCAAAGGAGGCTGAATATGTGGACTGGGCTGCAGAAATGCCAGAATAGAGGGGAAAAGCCTAGTCCTATCGGAGACTAGCATCTTCAGCTTCTTCAACAGTCTTGCAGCATTAGAAGAGAGCAGAATAACATAAATGTAAAGTATAGCAGTAATGTCATCAACCTCGGCCAGAGATTCTTCCTCGACTCCCTGCGAGAAAGCAATCCCAGAGCCGTACTATCCAGTTCTCATCTCAAGTCATGTTCTAGTTGTACCGATCGGGATACAACTCCGAGTGTCCATTACCGTAGGATAGGCTATCGATAGAAGTTTCTTCCCTGTGGGGGTGCACCAAGTTACCCACCACGCTCACTTAACTCCGGCCGGACACACTTTTCTGGGTCATGCCCGGCCTCGGCTAAGCAACACTCCGCAACCCGATCAAATACTTAACAGAGAGGTCAGCACGCCGGACTAAACCTATGCCCCCAGGGGTCTTGGGCCATCGCCCCGGGAACTCCTGCACGTTGCGTCAGGCAGCCGAGAGCAGACCTAGCAACCCCTTAATACAAGCGCAGTTGCGTAACCAGTCCAACTAGGCGCGCGCCGCTCAGTCGCTGACGTCCGTTAAGCTCCGGCTGAAGTATATGACGCAGAACGCCCATACTATGCCCATGCGATGGTTAGTGCTATCAGGCCAGAGGCCCCTCGGATCAAATATCCAAACCGTTTAGTGGTTTAGGAGCGCACAGAAACGAGCAGAGACTCACGATCGATGTGACCCCGTCGCCCCATCTCGAGGACTTGCGGCAAGGGCTAAGAATGCCCGGCCACGCCTCGTAGTTATCTCACGCGCACCTCTCAGGTCAACCCGACTCCACCTCACTTCGCATTCATGCTCGCGCGGGTACCCCTCAGGGCCGACCCGTCTTTAGTATCATGGTTCAAAGTCAAGTCATAGTATCCAAAGTAGCTGTGTGTCTGACACCGAAGGGAACCTTGAGGAATCACCCTCGATGGAAATTCCCGCGAGATGTTATCATCAAGGTGAACGAAGGAGGAATCACCCTCGAGGTCCACACTTGGGATGTTGCACGACAGCGTCGGTATCGGGGGTGGTGTAGGAGGAATCACCCTCGCTTACCACGACCGAGTAACTAACCTACAAGGTTATCATCTAAAGTGCTGTCGAGGTATCACCCTCGGCACTCGATAGTAACCCAGTAGTGTTGAGCAACATAGGGGGAAGTGACGTGCGGTGCCCGGGTCTGATCTTCGATCCCGTTGCTCGGGTCTTCTGATTATCCAGCGGGGCAGTCGGGACAAGTGGGTCTCTGATAAGGCACTACCCATCCTATGCTATACAATTTAGGATAACAGGCAGGTATCAACAGTAGGTTACAAGTAAACAGGCTATGCAACAGATATAGGATAGTAACAGCAGCAGTAACATCTAATGCAAGCATAAGAGGGAAGAGAATAGGTGATATCGGAATGTTCAAAATGGGGGTGCTTGCCTGATTGCTTTGCAAACACCAACTGGTCTTCAATGAGGTAGACGATCTTCGGGTCATCGTTGGTCTCGGGGTCTATTCAGAGAAAGGGGGAGGAGAAACAATTAAATACACAGTAAAGAAAGTGATCACAAAGCAAGACATGGCACTACGCGGTGTTAGGGGTAACCTAACGCAGCGATACACGTCGTAGGTGAAGCGGGAAAATATCTGGGATATTTTCCCAGCTCTGGGCATCTGTCAGACAGATGAACCGGAGGGGAAGGTTTCATGTTCGGGTAGTTAGAGGCATGTGACAAATAAACAGAGAGCGTATTCTGATTCATCTTGTCGTTCTGTGCAACTTTCATGTTTTAACTTTTTCGATCTGAGCTACGGTTTAAAAGTTATTAATTTTCAAAGATTAATTGATTTCCTGGAATTATTTTTTTTTACAGAAAATGATTTATGACATCAGCATGATGCCATGCTGACATCAGCAGGTCAACAGCGGCTGACCAGTCAAACCTGACATGTGGGTCCAGTGGGACCCACATGTCAGCCTCTGTTAGGCTAACAGAGAATTAAACTAGCTAGCTGGGTTAATTAGGGGTGTGGGTCCCATATGACAGTGGGTGTTTAGGCTAATTTAATTATTTTTATTTATTAAAATGACTATTAGACTAATATAACCGAGGGGGCCCACTTGTCATTCACAGTGGGTGAACAGTAACCCACGCGTTGACCTGGTCAACAAAGTCAAACATGCCACGGGGCCCGCTGTCAGCGTCTACGGGCGGACCCCACTTGGTGACACATCGGACATCGCCGGAACAGGCCCCGTCGAGGCCGTCCGTGACGGTGCGACTCCGGCGAGCGTCGGATTTCCTCCACGGTGCCCCAAATTGGTTGATCTCGGGCTCATTCGAACGAGGAAACTCGTGCGCATCCATCTGGGCAGACGGCAGCGGCAGAGGAGGCCTAGAACGACGGCGGTGACCAGCGTGGCGGCGACCGGAGTTTGGCCAACAGTGGTTTGGGCGACGCGGGGCATGGTAGGAGCCGTGGATGGTCGTGTTCGACTCACGGGAGTACGGTGAGTGCAGCGGTGAGCTCGAACGCGATCTTGTGCAGACGTAGCCACGGTGGTGACATGGCCGGCAGCGGGGAGTTCTCGGGCTCGACGGCCACTAAAGCTACGGGGATGGAATCAAGCAAGGCAGAGAGGGGAACGGCACGCACGCTCACCTAGGAGGCACACGGGGGCCCGTTGGAGGCTTAGTAGCAGCAGGGGCGTGGATCGACGTGACGGAGCTTCGGTGGCCGCAGTTGGGGAAGACGGGGATGGCGGTGAACTTGGGGGCACCCGGCTCCATCTTGAGGATGAAGAAGATGTGGAGGAGCACGGCAGAGCTTCCGGGCAACTCCACGGTGCTCGGGGAAGCTCCTGTCCACGGCGGCTGCGGCGGCGCCCAGGGTGGCGCTCGGTTCCGATTCAGAGCGAGAGGGAGACGAAGGAGGAGGCGATGGGGAGCGAGAAGGAGTGGGGCTAGGGTTTACTGGGAGAGAGCGAGGGGGCTCGGGGTAGCTCTTATCCACCGGAGAAGGCGTTGGATCGACGACGCGTGCGGCAGTGGCGATCGGAGCGGCTACGGCGTCGACACGGCGACAGAGGAGGGAGACGAGTCGGGGAGTGGGCTGGGCCGGCGCTGGGTCTCGACAGGTAAGTGGCCTCCTGGCCTTTTCCTTTTTCTCCGTTTTCCTGTTTTCTCTTTTGTTTAGCAACAGAGAGAGGGATGGAATTATATGGGTAAGCAAATAGTGTAGGAAAAATATGGGACTAGGTCCAATAAATCCATCAAAAATTTAGACAGTGCCACAGATATTTTGGAGGCCAGTGAACTTCGTTTGGAATTTTCATAAATAAATTAGCATTTAAAAATGATGGAATGGTGCTGCTTTAATTGCTAATGCTCATCTGTGTTCAGGGGTGATGTTGTGTTCCTTAGCACATAATTGTTTTGGATTATTTGCAAGATGATGAACATTTTCTCAGCAACTTTTGGGCAACTTTATTTTGCACTTGTGATTTGAATTTGAATTAAGTGGTGGAATTTTGAAATGAGATATTAAGCAATGATGATCAAGCATAGTTAACCATGGTGACTTGGCATGATCAGAGAGTGATCACTGTGGTGTGAGGCTGGGGATGTTACAAATCTCCTCCACTACAAGAAATCTCGTCCCGAGATTTAAGTGGGGAAGACAATGGTAACTTCGGAAGATCTGACCTTTGCCAGGTCGAACATCTGGTGTTTAACTCAGGGGATGTGGCGGAAAATATCTCTCGAATTGAAATTTAAGGAAACATCAAGAGCAAAGTATGAAGGTACAATAAGAAGTATCAAGCAATTAGACATTCGATCGATACCTGATCGAAGTGTGAACAGGGGTTCAGGGTATCGGGAGTAGATCATCTCTCAAGGGGTGGCTCGGGATAACACACAAAGTCAAGGGCAAAGGATGCTTCAGAATCAAGGATGCTACAGGAGAGCCAGGTTCCGATCCTGTGGAGCAGTGGAGGGGTATTGATCAAGAATAGGAAGAACGGTGGCGTCTCATCGGTCACGTCAACAAGGTATGTCAGAGAATAGCCTGTCAGTTATGTTGGCGTCAACATAGGTACCAAGGGCGAGGGACGAAGAGAACCATTCTCCTGCTCGTTAAAACGAGGCAGACCACTAGGCAAAGTTCTCGTCCATCGATGGTTACCGAATTGTCAGCAACAATAGTAACAGGGTCTTACTGAATGAGTTGTAGACCGTTGTGTTTCCATAAGTAGAGAATTAATACTGCTTAATTCATATAGATCTCAGGAAAGGTTAAACAAAACAATGGAAAGGAAAATGAAATTATCGAATTATACAGACCATTGGAAAGGAAAATGTGTTTTCTCACAAGAACTAGGAGCATATCCTTCCCAAGGAAAAGCGAAGCATGATATACATGATAGGACAGCAAGTTCAAAAGCATTTAGATAAAGAGGTAAGGGAATTCATGATGTTATCCATACAACGGTGTTTGGATAATTGATCGAGAAACATTTGGCAATGTGCTTCCAATGTTCTTGTTGAGATTCAGAATACCACTACCACGCTTCGAGGTAGCAATGATATGGTGTCAAGTGAAGATTGAGTTCGAAGATACCAAGAGATTACAGAGAAACAATTCCAAGATTATCTCAGAACACAAGGAATAACCAAACACAACCAGGTATGTGTTGGCAGAGAGTCAAGGATGTCATTGATGATATCACAATTCATCGAAGAGCAAGGATGGTATTTCTAGCCGTGAATTCAATTGATAACCTATTAGAGCTCGGAATGTTGATGATGATCATGACTCATTTGTCGAGAGGTTTCAAGAAGATGTAATTGATCGATGATGACATCAAATCAAAGGAATGATGAAGCGAAAGGTTATTGGAACCACGGATACGACACAAGCTCGAAGTCAAGCTTGTTGTTCAAGGTGAAATGACAAGATGAGGAAGATTGACACAAGCTTAGCTCATCGTCGAAAATTGTGCTCCGGGAAGAAGGATTAGGTAGCACAGTTAAAAGTTGGCACGATAATGATATAGCTGATCAGGCTAGGAATGATGTAATGGAGTATTTAACTTCCCAGTAGCAAATACTAGGGATAATACCGGAAGTAAATCGGAGTAGAGGTTGGACGGGGGAAATGATTTGCAGAGGATAAGTATTTTATCTTATCCGAGAAATGGAATCAAGGAGGAAATATGGTCTGAACCACGATTGCAAAGGATCAATTCGTAGATTCAAGATGAACTTGTACCAAGGAAATAATTATTTTTACGAGCAGCTTCCATGATAAGTTCTACACCGGATCCATGGGCATGAACACAAAGTTCAAGGTCGACTCCCACTTCTTCAATGCATAACCCTTCATTCACTCCTCGTTTTTGGTGAAGTTGAAATGTTGAAAAATTTATCTGATGAAGCATCTGAAGAGTATGTCTCGTAGAAGTTTCTGGGTTCTCGCTGATGGCAGAAGCATAGATACAACCCATCGGGATATTTTACAATTCTATACAACCATCATCCAAAGCAAGAGATTACGAGTCCAAAAGCAGGGTTATCGAAGTCAAAGCTTGATGATACAATTTACCGAAGGCATCATGTATCAGAGGGGGAACTATCAAGGTTATGGAAGAGGGAGGACACTATCAAATAATAACCCACCAAAGGATCTGGCAGGCCACAAAGGATGTGATTGTGAGTACCGGCACTCAACCAGAAGAAGGAAACAGGTAACGGGAACAGATTATAGAATCATCGGAATATTCCAACGTTTAAGTACAAAGGAGTTATGGTTCAGAAATGAAGGATCAGAAGCGAAAGATCTGATCAAAAGATGAGTAGGTTGAATAGAACTAGATGGACATCTTTAGTGTTTCGTCTTGCAGAGATCTCCAACCATGGTTACGTGACATGTCCTGGTCAGTAGTCAGTCCCAGGTCAATATGGAGAAGGAATGCACTACCTCTCCGTGCCATGCAAACTGGGCGGATCTACAGTCGGCAAGAAGCAGAGAATGCTTCAGTGCCAAAGGCAATGTCATCGGGGAAGGAACCGACAAGGTTCTTAGAATAGGGAAGAATCGGTCGAATAAGGGTCCGCAAAAGGAATCAAGTGATCCGTGAGAACTAACGGGGAAAAGGTTTTAACAACTGATCCCACCTGAGAGTCCTCCTGAGGAAGGACGGGGGCAAGCACATCGAATTAAGGAAGCACTTGAACAACCCAAGTATAAAATTCAGAGGGTTCATGATTTCCAAAGCTAGGAGTGACAATTAGTTCACCTGGGCAGAGGGACGAGTGATTTGTACATGCTTAGTTGGACAATCAATCAATACTTGATTAATCGAGAACCAGCTCATGTTCGGAATGGTGATTGAGCCGGAAGGAAAATTTCTAAGAATCGACGGATGATAGGGACTATTCTCATTCATATTGAATCCACTGATTCGGAACGTCAATGACAAAGAATGCTAATGGATATTGCGAGACATATGGATTTATCCATAATGCAGACAGACAAGACCTTTGGGAGCACTAGGCTGCAGAGGATCTTCAGAAGATCGAGTTGCATTTCAAAGAATTTTGTGAGACATATGAACAACAGGGGGATGAACGAATCCCCGATAAGTGTGAGGGATTATTCGAAGTGCGAAAGAAGCTGCACGGCAGTAGGTTCAAATGATTCTCAGGTCAACGGAGTGTTTCTCGGGATATCTGGTAATAACCAGAGCAACTAGGGAAGAGGGTGCAATGAAAAGGATGTTATCCACAGAGATTTAACGGTGGTCAGGAATTGCAAAGATAGTGGGCACAAGGGTCTTGGGAACTTCGAGGAGTATCTTCGGAGTCTTCTGATGAAGCAGGCGACCATCTGTGGTGAAGGGGCTCTCCGGGAGGAAGGGGTTACGAGATCCTAATGCCAGAGTTAGCAAAATCATTTAACCCGAATAGAAGAGAGATCAGAGTCCCAGAGTATAGATGAGGAATAAAAGATCCTAATACCACCCAGTTGGCGACGTGGGCCCGTAAGCCACACAGCCAAGTTAGTAAAATAGTTTTGGACCACTAGACTCAACTTCGGCCAAGGAGTTGGAAAGCGGGATTCCTAGAGGCAGTCGGCTCTGATACCAACCTGTGACGACCCCGGCTTAATCGTGCACTAACCATACACGCAAATGCACATGATCAAGCCTAAGGACTCACTTGAAGATATCACAACACAACTCTAAAACATAAATAAATTCATACAAGCTTTATATTACAAGCCAGGGCCTCGAGGGCTCGAATACATAGCTCGATGGCATACAAGTGTCAGCGGAAGCATCAGATATCTGGGTACAGATATATTACAGAAAGAGAGATAAGCCTTCATAGAGGCGGGGCAAAAAAAAATACTACGATCGAAAGGCGTGGGCCTCCTGCCCTGGACCCTCCGAATCCTACTCCTGGTCGTCGGTCGGCTCCTCGTAGTAGTAGTACTCTCCGGGCTGGTAGTAGTAGTGGTCGTCGACGGGGACAACTGGCTCAGGGGCTCCGTCATCTGGATGCGACAATGGGATATGGGGAAAAAGAAAGTAAAGCAAACGTGAGTACTCATCCGAAGTACTCAGCAAGCAAGGATCTATACTACATATGCAACATTTTCAAAGGAGGCTGAATATGTGGACTGGGCTGCAGAAATGCCAGAATAGAGGGGAAAAGCCTAGTCCTATCGGAGACTAGCATCTTCAGCTTCTTCAACAGTCTTGCAGCATTAGAAGAGAGCAGAATAACATAATGTAAAGTATAGCAGTAATGTCATCAACCTCGGCCAGAGATTCTTCCTCGACTCCCTGCGAGAAAGCAATCCCAAAGCCGTACTATCCAGTTCTCATCTCAAGTCATGTTCTAGTTGTACCGATCGAGATACAACTCCGAGTGTCTGTTACCGTAGGATAGGCTATCGATAGAAGTTTCTTCCCTGCAGGGGTGCACCAAGTTACCCACCACGCTCACTTAACTCCGGCCGAACACACTTTTCTGGGTCATGCCCGGCCTCGGCTAAGCAACACGCCGCAACCCGACCAAATACTTAACAGAGAGGTCAGCACGCCGGACTAAACCTATGCCCCCAGGGGTCTTGGGCCATCGCCCCGGGAACTCCTGCACGTTGCGTCAGGCGGCCAAGAGCAGACCTAGCAACCCCTTAATACAAGTGCAGTTGCGTAACCAGTCCAACTCGGCACGCGCCGCTCAGTCGCTGACGTCCGTTAAGCTTCGGCTGAAGTATATGACGCAGAACACCCATACTATGCCCACGTGATGGTTAGTGCTATCAGGCCAGAGGCCCCTCGGATCAAATATCCAAACCGTTTAGTGGTTTAGGAGCGCGCGGAAACGAGCAGAGACTCACGATCGATGTGACCCCGTCGCCCCGTCTCGAGGACTTGCGGCAAGGGCTAAGAATGCCCGGCCATGCCTCGTAGTTATCTCGCGGGCACCTCTCAGGTCATCCCGACTCCACATCACTTCGCATTCATGCTCGCGCGGGTACCCCTCAGGGCCGACCCGTCTTTAGTATCATGGTTCAAAGTCAAGTCATAGTATCCAAAGTAGCTATGTGTCTGACACCGAAGGGAACCCTGAGGAATCACCCTCAATGGAAATTCCCACACGATGTTATCATCTAGGTGAACGAAGGAGGAATCACCCTCGAGGTCCACACTTGAGATGTTGCACGATGACGTCGGTATCGGGGGTGGTGTAGGAGGAATCACCCTCGCTTACCACGACCGAGTAACTAACCTACAAGGTTATCATCTAAAGTGCTGTCGAGGTATCATCCTCGGCACTTGATAGTAACCCAGTAGTGTCGAGCAACATAGGGGGAAGTGACGTGCGGTGCCCGGGTCTGATCTTCGACCCCGTTGCTCGGGTCTTCTGATTATCCAGCGGGGTAGTCGGGACAAGTGGGTCTCTGATAAGGCACTACCCATCCTATGCTATACCGTTTAGGATAACAGGCAGGTATCAACAGTAGGTTAAAAGTAAACAGGCTATGCAACAGATATAGGATAGTAACAGCAGCTGTAACATCTAATGCAAGCATAAGAGGGAAGAGAATAGGTGATATCGGAATGTTCAAAATGGGGGTGCTTGCCTGATTGCTTTGCAAACACCAACTGGTCTTCAATGAGGTAGACAATCTTTGGGTCATCGTCGGTCTCGGGGTCTATCAAGAGAAAGGGGGAGAAGAAACTATTAAATACACGGTAACGAAAGTGATCACAAAGCAAGACATGGCACTACGTGGTGTTAGGGGTGACCTAACGCAGCGATACACGTCGTAGGTGAAGCGGGAAAATATCTGGGATATTTTCCCAGCTCTGGGCATCTGTCAGACAGATGAACTGGAGGGGAAGGTTTCATGTTCGAGTAGTTAGAGGCATGTGACAAATAAACGGAGAGCGTATTCTGATTCGTCTTGTCGTTCTGAGCAACTTTCATGTTTTAACTTTTTCGATCTGAGCTAGGTTTAAAAGTTATTAATTTTCAAAGATTAATTGATTTCCTAGAATTATTTTTATTTACAGAAAATGATTTATGACATCAGCATGATGCCATGCTGACATCAGCAGGTCAATAGCGGCTGACCAGTCAAACCTGACATGTGGGTCCAGTGGGACCCACATGTCAGCCTCTGTTAGGCTAACAGAGAATTAAACTAGCTAGCTGGGTTAATTAGGGGTGTGGGTCTCATATGACAGTGGGTGTTTATTCTAATTTAATTATTTTTAATTATTAAAATGACTATTAGACTAATATAACTGAGGGGGCCCACTTGTCATTCACAGTGGGTGAACAGTAACCCGTGCGTTGACCTGGTCAACAAAGTCAAACGCGCCGTGGGGCCCGCTATCAGCGTCTACGGGCGGACCCCACTTGGTGACACGTCGGACATCGCCGGAACAGGCCCCGGCGAGGCTGTCCGCGACGGTGCGACTCCGGCGAGCGTCGGATTTCCTCCACGGTGCCCCAAATTGGTTGATCTCGGGCTCGTTCGAACGAGGAAACTCGCGCGCATCCATCTGGGCAGACGGCAGCAGCGGAGGAGGCCTAGAACGACGGCAGTGACCAGCGTGGCGGCGACCGGAGTTCGGCCAACAGCGGTTTGGGCGATGCGGGACACGGTAGGAGCCGTGGATGGTCATGTTCGACTCGCGGGAGTACGGTGAGTGCAGCGGTGAGCTCAAACGCGATCTTGCGCGGATGTAGCCACGGTGGTGACATGGCCGGCGGCGGGGAGTTCTCGGGCTCAACGACCACTAAAGCTACGGGGATGGAATCGAGCAAGGCAAAGAGGGGAACGGCGCGCACGCTCACCTAGGAGGCACACGGGGGCCCGTTGGAGGCTTAGTAGCAGCAGGGCGTGGATCGACGTGACGGAGCTCCGGTGGCCGTAGTTGGGGAAGACGGGGATGGCGGCGAACTTGGGGGCTCCCGGCTCCATCTTGAGGACGAAGAAGACGTGGAGGAGCACGGCGGAGCTTCCGGGCAACTCCACGGTGCTCGGAGAAGCTCCTGTCCACGGCGGCTGCGGCGGCGCCCAGGGTGGCGCTCGGTTCCGATTCAGAGCTAGAGGGAGACGAAGGAGGAGGCGATGGGGAGCGAGGAGGAGTGGGGCTAGGGTTTACTGGGAGAGAGCGAGGGGGCTCGGGGTAGCTCTTATCCACCGGAGAAGGTGGTGGATCGATGACGCGTGCGGCAGTGGCGATCGGAGCGGCTACGGCATCGACACAGCGACAGAGGAGGGAGACGAGTCGGGGAGTGGGCTGGGCCAGTGCTGGGTCTCGACAGGTAAGTGGCCTCCTGGCCTTTTCCTTTTTCTCCGTTTTCCTGTTTTCTTTTTTGTTTAGCAACAGAGAGAGGGATGGAATTATTTGGTAAGCAAATAGTGTAGGAAAAATATGGGACTAGGTCCAATAAATCCATCACAAATTTAGACAGTGCCACAGATATTTTGGAGGCCAGTGAACTTCGTTTGGAATTTTCATAAATAAATTAGCATTTAAAAATGCTGGAATGGTGCTGCTTTAATTCCTAATGCTCATCTGTGTTCAAGGGTGATGTTGTGTTCCTTAGCACATAATTGTTTTGGATTATTTGCAAGATGATGAACATTTTCTCAGCAACTTTTGGGTAATTTTATTTTGCACTTGTGATTTGAATTTGAATTAAGTTGTGGAATTTTGAAATGAGATATTAAGCAATGATGATCAAGCATAGTTAACCATGGTGACTTGGCATGATCAGAGAGTGATCACTGTGGTGTGAGGCTGGGGATGTTACACATATGCTAATATTTTATCATGCCATGATTTAATTCCTGTCAGTAGGCATTTAAGTCCATCATGAGCATACGCATATAGTGTGGTTCATCATGATCATATAATTTAATTGTTGCATTTGGTATATCTTTTGTTCATGATGTTTGCGAGTACATTCAAACGTACTCATAGGCTTGTCCCTGGCTATTTACTTGGCCAGGTCAGGATTTCTACAAGGAGTACCACAGCGATGTCCGTGCGGAGCCTAGGATGGCAGCCATGCGGGATAGGAATTATCCAGGTCAGCCGTTCCTGTGGGGAATGGAGCCCCATCGACGTTGAAGAACCGCGAGCCAATTCCGTCATCCACCACCAGAATCACTGTTGTAACATTAGACCTTCATGGTCTTGTATCCAATTCTTGTAATAGCTTGGTAATCTATAACAAGGACGTGTCCACCAGTAACGGTAAATCCTGGGCTGGTGATGACACGAGGGGATAATTTCTGGGAGATTTTGTGTCCCGGCCCCGGCAGCAACGAAACACCGGGAATTAAGTCAATCTGATGCTCAATCCCGCGAATAGGTGGTAATCCCGGTGGCACGTCTTGTGGAAAGACGTCAGCGAACTCCTGCAAAATGTTAGTGACAGAAGGAGGCAAAGAGGAAGGCACGTCCTCGAATGAAAATAATGCCTCTTTGCACACAAAAGCATAGCAAACAGATTTGCTGAAATCTAGCTCATCAATATCAGATTTGGTGGCAAGTAAACATGCACTTTTCGATTTAATTTCAGAAGCAATACTAGATGGTTTATTATTAGGCTTCATTTGCTGCTCAAATTCTTTTGCCACAATCTGATTTTCACTCTTATTTTTCTCCTCTTTTGCTTTACTAGCTCTATTAATATCATCTTTCAAAATAGAATCAGGAGTCATAGGAAGCAAAGTAATATGTTTATCCTTATGAACAAGAGTATACTGATTGTTTCTACCATGGTGTACAGAATTTTTATCAAATTGCCATGGTCTACCAAGTAATAAAGAACATGCTTGCATGGGTACCACATCATAATCAACATAATCAACATATGTAGAGATACTAAAATGCACATGAACAGTATGTGTTACCTTAACCTTGCCGCTGTTGTTGAACCATTGGATATAGTAAGGATGTGGATGTGGTCTTGTGGTGAGAGATAGCTTCTCCACCATCTCCATGCTAGCCAAGTTGTTTTTTGAAGGTTGAAACAGTAGGAAAGGCTCCTACTGCATATATATTAAAAGATCAGAGTAGTTGTGGTGTTACATATATGTACAAAGGGGGGGGGGGTCAATTAGCTAGCTTCTAGTTACAGAATGGAAAAGAAGGGAAATTACAAAGTCAATCAGGGGACTGCCTCAAGAATGGTGAGAACTAGCTGCCTTTTCTGAGTAGGCAGTCTATAGGCAATATTACCGAAGTCCTCCTTGAACCTATTCTTCCAAGATGTAATCGAGGGGGCCACTCATCTGGAGTAATTGTTATTTTGCTCCTTCCAGAGGCTCCAAGCTGCAACCAGGAAGATCTCCATGAGCATTTTGTGCTGGTGACTTGTTTTCATGTGTTCAACAAGTTGCAATCTGCTCAAATGGTTGCTCCATCTAATGTTCAACACATGCCAACAGCGCTGACTAAAGTTGTAGTGGAAAAAAAGAAGTTCCATTGTTTCTTCGATATGCTCACTGCATAAGAGGCAATCAAGGTTACCTCCTATGTTGTAATGTCTCCTTTTCAACATATTTCTAGTATTCAGGCGGTCAGACAGAAGCAGCCAGCCGAAAACCTTGATCTTAGGAGTGCACTTAGATTTCCACAACCAGCCAAACGCCGCATGTGCATTAATGTCTCTGAAGTAAAAGTCATGTACGCTTTAGTCTTGAAGGTGTGTGTGTTCCAACAGCAGCACCAGGTGTCTTTGAGTCCCGATATGTCCACGTTGATCCCCTCAGCCTGGATCTGCCTCAGTTCTGCATGGGCCTGTATCGAGAGTGGTAGGTGGAAGGTCATTGACAGATCAGCTGTGGCTAGGAAATCTCGGACCGAGACAACTTCAGTCTTGGAGTACGAATATGCTCGTGGAAACTTCTCCGCATAGATTGCATCATTCCAATCATCTTTCCAGAAGAGAGTGGAAGTATCCGAGCAGACCTGCACCTTGGTGGTACCACGGTAAACGGGCATTAGATGTACCAGGTCCCGCCACTACAAGGAGCCGCAAGGTTTCACTGTGTGCGGCACAGCATTGGTGTAGTACGTGTCCCAAATGAGGTGTACCCAAGGGATGTCATGGCGGTTGTAGAACTTGTGAAGAAACTTGAGCAGGAGAGCATCACTTTGGACTTGTAGATTTAGTACACCAAGCCCACCACTTTTCTTCGGGCGGCAAACCATGTCCCAGGCTGCTAAGGAGTTGCACCTGTCTCCATTTTCAGTCTTTTTGTTCCAAAGGCAGTGCTGTCTTATTTTGTCCAAGTGTGCCAATATTTTGGGAGGAATTCTTATGGTGCCCATCGGGTATATGACCAGGGACGTAATAATAGAATTCATCAACGCAAGTCTTCCAGCATGAGACATAAGTGACATAGCTTCCATAATTTTCCTTTCGGCTTTACAGACGATGGGCGTCATGTCTAGCACAGAGGGCCTAGTAGTGCCAAGCGGAAGCCCTAGGTATGTGAATGGCATGTTAGCTTGGGTGCAACCAAAAAGAGTGGCGAGAGCATCGCAAGCCTCCTGCGGTGTATTAATGGGCACTAGAGTTGACTTGTGGAAATTGATCTTGAGCCCAATAGAGGTGGCGTAGTCCTCCAGGATTTGTTTAATCTTAACAGCTTGGGTGAGGCAGGCTGGAAGGACGATGATGGTATCATCCGCATATTGTATGACCGGATATTTTCCGTCACCCTTAGGCGGGATAGGGTGTTTGATGAGATCAAGATCAAGGGCATCATTAATAGCAGACTGTAAAAGATCAGCCGCTAGAACGAAGAGTAACGGCGATAGTGGGTCACCTTGTCGCACCCCACACTTACAATGGAATTGCTTGCCAGGTACGCCATTGAGCAGTACAGAAGATATGCCCGAGGAGAAGATAGTATCCATCCAATTAAGCCATTTCTTGGGGAATCCCATTTTCTTCATGATCAAAAGCATGGCATAATGCTCAACAGTGTCGAATGCCTTGGCAAAGTCCAGTTTGAGCAAAACAATCTCCTTTTTTGAAGCTTGGCACTGGTGTATATACTCAAAACCCCAGGCAAGGCAATCATGTATCGATCTTCCTTGGAGGAATCCATATTGATTATGGTGCACAATTTTGCAAATGATTTTTTGAAGACGAATTGCCAGGATCTTTGTAACCATTTTAAGGCAACAGTTCAGGAGGGTGATAGGACGATAGTCATTGACTGTCTCTGGCGCATTGGTTTTTGTTATGAGAGTGATGTAGCTAGAGTTTAGACTTTGTAAGTTGAAATCCACATGGTGAAATTCCTCGCAAAGGAGGTAGAAATCTTGATTTATGATCGGCCAGCAAGCTTTCAGAAAAGCTCCATTGAAACCATCCGGTCCGGGAGCTCTATCAGGGGGCATTTCTTTCACTACCACATCAATTTCCTCATGTGTGAACGGCGTGGTCAGACTCTCAAAAGGTACTTCTTCTCTCAGCAGACGTGAGAGATTAAATTTCATGTCTAGAGGATTGTTTTTACCCATCCGATCTTTGAAAGCTTTGAAGAGGATTGATTCCATACCATTATGATCATCCACAACCGCTCCATCTATGATGACGCGAACAGAACGTTCCTTCACAACTCCCTTTGTATGGAACAAATTATGCCTCTGATTTTGCTTAGCTTGTGTGACCTGCACACTCAAAACACGTTGAGCAACTAAATATTCATACCTGTTCGCGTCTTCAGGAGCCATGTATTGCGTCTCATGATCAGAATCATCTCCACCGTGTTCTTCACTTGTAATAAGAGCCAAAGTCTCCTCATCATAGTCACTAGCAGACTCATACCCACCATCCTCAGTAGCAATCATAACACGCGAAGATTGGCATTCTCTCGCATAATGACCTCTACCCTTACAACGACGACAAATAATATCATGTGTGTGCCCTGTTGATGCCATAGATGAAGAAGAGCTCTGGGCAGGCCTAGAAGGTGTACTCCTGGCAGATGGTGGTGGTGGTGCCTGTTTTCTTGTATCTCGGTTGGAATTGGCGGCTGAAGTCAGTGGTGCTGCAGTAGGACATGTGGGAGTAGAGGATGCACGCGGTGTCCATGATGAAGATCGACCTGCAGAAAAATTAGTTCGCGCCACTGCCTGTCGATCCTGCACTTCACGTTCAGCTTTGCAAGCAAGATGGAATAAACGAGTGATATTATTATACTCCTTATACTCTAGAATGGTCTGAATCTCTTTATTTAATCCACCCATAAAACGTGCAAGCATAGCTTCATTATGGAAAAACTTCGTTTTTGACACTCTAGCTTTTGCCTACGTTGCTTATGCCACTCTATAATTTGACATATCACTTTTGCCACTCTTAGTTTTGACAATACATCACAAATGTCATTCCCTCGCAAAAGCAATAATTTTTCATTTCGCTTTTGCCACTCTTAGCTTTTGATAATGTATCACAATTGCCACTTTAAAATTATTGCTTTTGCCACGGAATGGCAATTGTGATGTATTGTCCAAAACTAAGGGTGGCAAAAGTGAAATGTCAAATTATAGAGTGGCATAAGTAAATTGTTCAAAAGCTAGAGTGGCAAAAACAAAGTTTTCCCCTTCATTATCCTCAACAATACCACATCTAATCATGCCAGTTTGTAATTCCTGATAATATTCTTCTACAGAATTTTTTCCTTGTCTTAAATGCTGCAATTTTTGAAGTAATTCGCGTTGATAATATGGTGGAACCCAACGAGTACGCATAGCAGTTTTCAAAGCAGCCCAAGTAGCTGGAAGTGGATATAGTCTACAATGTTCAGACCACCAAACACATGCAAAACTAGTGAAAGCACAAACAGCAGTAGGAACATGTCTCTCCTCAGGATATTGTAAACATGTAAAACGTTGTTCAATTTCTAACTCCCAAGTAAGATATATATCAGGAACATATCTACCCTCAAATGGTGGAATATTCAATTTTAGTTTAGGAAGATGGTCATGATCTTGTACCTCAGGTGGTGGTGCAGCCCTACTGTTGCGATGATATGCATGAGGATAACCTGGTGGTGGTGGTGCTGGTGGTTGCATGTAGTTCTGATTTTGATCAACCACATCCTCGTAATGGTCCTCCATCTCTGCAGTAGCAGCAGCAGCAACAGAAGCATCAACAGTAGGTACATCGGCACCAGAAGTTTGACCAGGCTCAAGGGGAACACGCAGTGCTCGTCCCACTTGATGTGGAAGGCGATGTTGTTGTTGTTGTTGTTGTTGTTGTTTTTGTTGCTGTAGAGGTGCGACAGGTGCAGCGGGTGGTGGTTGTGGAAGACACGCGAGTAATTCATTAAACATGTTATCGAGCTTTGTTTCGAATGCCTTCTCAATGCCATCTATCTTCTCCATGGCCTCTTCAAATTTGTTGAGCACATCTTCCACCTGTCCACTCATCATTTGCTGAAACTTATCATGTAACTCTTTGTTCGTTATGTTCTCCCAGTCATTCTCGTCTACTTGTGATCCTGCCATGGTTAGCAGCAATAGAAACACACAAGAATATGATCCTATAGACTACTCAAATCCGTTAAGCGAATCTCAAAGTCTTACCAGTTCTTACCAAGCAGCAGGTGGTGATCGGCAACCGTTGTAGTCAAAACTCTCAAAGCTTGGACATAGCGATTGCCAGGTGGTGTCAAACGCACGATGTAGATGTATGTGGAGCTAGGAAGGCTTATGATATGGTAGCAAAAATATCAGCAATAATCAATTCAGAGATGCCAAGTGGAATAAACGCTCAACGACGGTACTATGCTGGTCCTAGGCTAGACCGTGCTAGAGGCGCGAGCCTAGAACACTAACAAAATCACGACGCGGCACGTAAACAAGGGAGGAGCACACTCTAATTTTTTTTCTTTTTTTCACCTTTTTTTTGCTCCGCAACAATTTTTTTTCGAAAAAGTATACAAATGGTCTAAAAACTGCCTAGCCAGAATTTTCCAGACTTAGTTTTTTTTAAACTGGAATAATTTTTCTTGTACGGGTAACACAGAAGTTGGGGAATCCGACTTATTCACGACTTGTAGTATCGCGTGATCTAGAACTCGAAAATAAAGGACAAATAACGGACTCAGACTAGGACTGGTGGCGGAGATGAATCTGGTGGAACTCGGATTAGTGATGGTATATGATGGGCGGTGGAGCACGGACTGGTGGCGAATCTGTGGTGGAGGTGGACTCGGATTGGTGTGATGGTGACCTGATGGATGTATATGACTCGGATTGGTGGCAGAGATTAGGTGGATATATATGGACTCGGATTGGCAGCGGATATTTGGTGATGGTATATGGTGGCGGCGATGATGATGGTGTGGCGGCGACGTGAAAACCTGTGACCAGAACTCGAAACTCTAAGGCAACTAGACGCTAAGACCAGCAACTCGACACGACGATGCAACCGCAAATTCAACAAAGCAAAACTCTAAAAATATTATGCAAAGGCTCAGATTGGTTCGGATATGATGAACTAACCCTAATTTTTTTTGGCTTTTTCTTGGACTGTAGGTATGAAGAATAGACTCGATCTAAACTATGAAAAACCGGAAAATCTCACCGAGCAACCTGGGAATCTGATACCACTTGATAGAGGCAAAGGTGTCCCATCTTTCGATGAGATGGTGGCTATCGTTTTTGGTGGAGTAGACTTTGATGATCCGACTACGAACGTGCGAGCACATCGCGCCTTAGCAATCGCTAAACCAACTCCGAGAGGTTATTGACCACGCCGGAGCACGATCAACCTGACCACGAGGGTATATTTCCTGCAAGCAAATGAAGAACAAGCAATGATGCGGAGCATCCTACGATCATCCCCATGTACACTATGACTACTCCCCAAGCCCCAAGTGCCCACATGTTGAGACCTCGAGCACACGCCATTGGACCTAAGGTGAACTCACTCCTTTCCGAATCTTCCCTTTCCACATGTAAGGCATGGATGCTACTTCAAGCGCGGACCTTGTGCATACTCAGGTACACCCGATGAGACCATGGAGAGCCCAAGGACCAAGGCCAAGTGTGCGCGGGAGCGAAGGAAGGAGAAGGAAGAAGAGCCAGCTGCTACAGCAGCCGGACATCCGGACATGTCCCGGACATCCGGTCTCGGCCGAACATCCGGCCCCTGCCCCGAAAATCCGGCATCGGCTATCCAGAGAGCACCGCAAAGGACCAGCGCAGCTCGGACATCTGGTCATCACCCCAGACATCCGGCTCCTCCCGAAGCCCCGGACATCCGGCCCCTTCTCCCGGACATCCGGCCCCACCTATCCAGAGAGCACAGGAGCGGACATGTCTAGCCCGGACATCCAGCCAGAGGCCCGGACATCCGGCTCCTCGCGAGCCACCGGACATCCGGCCCCCAGCCCTGACATCCGGCACCCCTACGCAGACGCAGGCCGAGAGCCCATGTAAACTCTCTCCCACTTACCCCTCTGTGGCTCTAGACTATATATACTCTCCCACCTCCTCCTAGTTAGGGTTAGCAATGGTTTAGCTCATTATAGAGATAGAGCTTTGCTCATCCTTGTGGTTCTTCTCGATCGAGAGACCGCGGCCTCTTCGGAGAAGATCCACGCTTGATTTCAAGACCCCTCACGGGAAGATCCCTCGCGGATTCAAGACCTCCTCACGGAGATGAACTAGCTACTTGTATCGTCCTTTGTTGGATTTGGATCATGTATCTCTTTGTGTTTCGAGGATCTAGCATATGTGTAATCGAATCTTGTTGGTTTGAGTGATTCTCTCGTATTTCCCCTCGTGTTTCCCCTCGTGATTTCCCCTCATGTTCTTCGTGTTCTTCGTAGGATCCGCTCCAATCGTGAAAGATCGGCCCGAGGGTATCCACCCTACATCATCTTGGATCAGAGCAAGGTTGATCACGAATTTGGAGCCCCTACCCCTTGTTTTTCTAGCCTTGTTTTGTTGATTTCGTCCTAAATCCGAAAATCCTCACCAAAAATAGCCCCAATTTTTTTGTGATTTGTTGGTTTGATGATGTTTTGTTGATTTTGATCCATGGATTTTCTTGGTTTCAAGTGGATCTAGCTTTCCCCCATTTTCATCCACGAAATCTCTCGAATTTTGCCCCCAAAATCACCAATTTCCGCCACCAAAATCGAGTTCCTCGAGTTCATCCTCGGATTTGGAGCCCGGACATCCGGCCCGTGTTCCCGGACATCTGGCCCCCCGGACATCCGGCCCGTAGGCCCGGACATCCGGCTCCTGGAGCGCAATTCGCACGCGGTTCTGGACAGAGGGTCCCGGAAATCCGGCCAAACCCCCGGATGTCCGGCCCCTGACATTTCAGCCTCCCGTGTTTCACCGTTTTGTCCATAACTAATTCATCCGGAGTCCGTTTTTGACGTTCTTTAGCTCGTTTTGAAGCTATTGACATCCCCCATAACATAAAAATACCACCATAACCATTTGACTTCATCAAATTTCTGGAACTTTGGCATCTTTGCCTAGGGCTTCCACCACATCCTCCGCTATACCACCACTGACTTCCGCAACCTAACCCATTTTGATCCATATAGAATTAGTGGTTGCTTGAGGAGTGATTCAAGTTTCCTAAGGTGTTTCAGCTACTTAGGGACAGTTGCTTCTTCATCAACCACCACCATAACTTCCGCATAGGCTTACCCACCATACACTTCCGCCACCCCAACTTAACCCAATTTTGTTTGAGTTGTGGCTTGTGTCTCCTAAGGTGTTTTGGCTACTTAGGGACCGTGACTTCAACTCCGATAACGTGTATAGCCCCACCATACCCGTCCACCACCATAACCCATTTTGACCGGGTTTCCACCAATACTTCCGCAACCACCACCGCATTCCCGCTATCATCTTTTGACATTTGCCTTTGGAGATTTTGAGTTTGCGGTTTTCCTGTTTCCTAAGGTGTTTCGGCTAATTAGGAATGGTTCGCCATCAAGAACACCGCCACTCATCATCGACACGGACGGTAACCTTGACGACACCATTGTATATTCCCCTTGCAATTGCATTGTTAACCCCTAGCCCATTTTGCGTCACTTGCCTATCGAGACTAGCCATTTGAGTATTGCCGGGCCACGCTACTTGTGCGCATTAGTGATCATCGATATACACCTTCAATTGCATACACACCATATCATATTGGTATCATCTTGGTATCATCATATCATCTCGTGTGCCACAAGATTGTTCCCGCATATACACAATTGCTATCTTGGTTTGTGCATTTCGCAAAAGTGGCCATATAAAAAAAAGAGAATAAAGCTTTTAAGCAAAAGAGAAAGAGCAAAGAAGCTTGTAAGCAATAGCCATAGCATCATACCACATTGCATATAAGATCATCTTGGATCATCTTGAGAGGAACACCGGGAACCATACATACATAGCATACTTGGGATAGAAGTCATTGCATTTTTGTCTCCTATAGGTTGTGCACAAGTGTCGTATCTGCCTATTGAGCAATCGTGCTAGCGTCTTTCTAGAGTTGTGCAACAAGAGCATTTTCCGTGGATTCCACATTTTGAGCTCATTCCTTGGTTGCACGACCCCATTTATCTTTCCGTGTGTGTGTTTCCGTGTGCCATTCATTGCTATTGGTCTATTTGTTACACTTGCGAATTTGTGAATCTCTTTCAACATTATTGACTCTTACTAACATTTGCATCAAATTTTTATGCCACTATCCTCACCGAGCTCCACCATAAGCCTTACTTGTGTAGGTGTGAGAAATTGACGAGATCGGTACCAATTGTGCTATTTCCTTGTTACATCATTGAGTGATCATTGATCCATCTTCAACATCGGTCAAGGTACATTTGGTATAGTTCTCTCCTTTCTTCCACTCATATTTGCTCGAGTCTTGTGATGGATAGGCAAGGCATTTCATCTCCAGTCTTCCACGACAATGACGGCGCGAACAACTACATCACCAAATCGTCAATCTTCGATCTACAACAACAAATGCAAGGCGCACAATCAAGATTGCGAGAGCGCATTGATAACCTCGCCATCGACATACGACACTCCGAAGCACATACAAGAGACTACTTCGACACCAAGCTTTCCGCACTAAAAGAGGAGGAAGATGCAAGGATGGAGGAGCTTCGGACCTTGTTGATCAACCGTTCTTCCCCTTCATCGGTCGAGCTAGGGCCATCCCCTTCGACAACGGCGACGAGCACGAACCTCTTCAGCAACATGAAGACGGCGCCCATATTGGCCTCATACTCCGAGTCAAGTTACGAGACCGCACATGAGACTTTATCTTTGGTCTCGGAGGAGAGTGATGATTTGCCACATCCTACGGCATTCATCTTTGGAGGCGTTATGGATGAGGAGGTTGAGCATGGGACTATCCCTTCAACCAAGGCGGCGATAGGAGTTGAGCATGGAGACATTTGCACCTACATCTCTCCGACACCCAAATATGATGAGATGCCCCAATTGCCATGTGCGGAGAGACACCACCCCATGAGTGAGATGAGTGGCTCCACCATATGTGACATTGAGAGCATTCCCTATGAGAGGATGAGTGTGACCACCACTAGCCCCACAATTGAGAGCATGCCACACATCCTATGTGAGGTTGAGAGCCATTTGAGTGACTCCACCAACCATACGAGTGAGAGCATCCAAGAGGGAGTGAGTGAGCCACAACACTTAGTGAGTGAGGTAGTTGATAGGGCATGTGAGGCCACTATGATTTCTAACGACTTAATCTCTACTCCTAGTGTGTTTTCCTTTTTGGTGCTAGCTCTCCAACAAGACGAAGCGCCAATCCTCGACAAGTCCATACCTCCAATGGGAAAACCGATGGCCATGGTGGACGATGATGCACCCCCCAAATGGTTCCATCAAGATGACAATGACAATGACTTGGTCTTCGACACCTCACCTACAACACATGAGCGATGCTCCAAAGGTAACATAGGTGATGGTACTTCTCTTGTCCCACTAGTGGACTTTCTTGCGAATGATTGCTTGCATGATGATGATCACCTTATGGATTCACCACATACTATGTCTTCTACATGCTTAGATATGCCACCTATTTATGATGAATATGATGATGAGCATGTTGATTTGCCTAGTTGTGATGCTATGCTCCATAGGATATCATGTGAAAATTCTATTGGTCACATTATGTTTGACAACCCTTTGAACTTGTCATATGCTATGAGTGAGATCTCCCATATTGCATCATTTCAATCTCAACATAGTAACTATGCATGCCCCATTAAAATAAATCCCATTTGCACTTATGGCATAGATGACGAGATGATGGTCATTGGCTTTTGTTTTTCATGTGATGATATTGCCATGCTTCCTTTATATGATTTGCGCAATTCATCTACTATGCCATGCCATGATCACATTGTTCCAAATATGCTTTGTTTTGGATGTTGTCAACATTCTCCATGTGATGTTTCCACTAATGCTCATGAGGAGACCCCCATAGTTTCCTCATACATATTAGGAGATTTTGATGCATTCCATACTTTGCATGATTCCCATGATTGTGTGCACCATATGCATTCCATGAATAACAATGCTCTACATATTTCTCATGATGCATTACACAATTTGAGTCTCCATTATGCTATACATAATAACAAACCTCTCATGATGGATGACATGTTTCTATATCACGCATCTCATTTATTTGAGCATTGGATATTTTGTGCTAACCAACACATGCACGTATGCATCATGATGGATGATGTGTACATATACCACGCACACACAATTTTTCCTTTGCCTTTGTTTTGTGTAGGTACTTATGAACACTCGTCAACCTCACAATCCCATGAGTTGACGAAACGAGCTCTTGAGAGCAACGATGACGTGGGATCCCGTGGACTATCCTTACCACCGTTCCCTTCGCGCAAGGACTACGCGCATCTCTTCTACTTGGCTCTCACACGGCTATGGGCCATATACCATTTATCACCTTATGCTCATTTTGCCGTGTTCACTTTGCATGTTATGCTTGCTTCTATGCCTTTGCCATGCAATTGTGACCCTTGCTTGTATTTACCCATGATACACCATTATGGTACTCCTATGTGTATTTGCATGCTCAGCGGAGATCCTTGTTGCTATTGCCATGTTTACCATGTGCCACATGCTATTGTTGATTCTTGTGTTGGGAGAGTCATGATGTTCCATTGCTATTTACATAGAACCTCTTGCCAATACAATGATGATATATTACTCATATCTTGCTTTCATGCTTGTGATATGTCATGTGCATTATTCATGACCACTATTTGCACACATGACACGCTTGCCATGATTCCTTCTAGTACGTTGCACCTTCGCACTACTAGCTTGCTTGACTTGATCACTATGATTGCTTGCTTTGTCGCATCACCCATGTTCCATTCTTACTCGCTTTCTTGGGTTGATGACATATATGTTCATGCCTCTCACTTGATTTGTCTTAATCATTGTCTCTTGTCTCCGTTAGTTGCACCATTCATATCCACTTGTCGTGCGTGCACCAATACTATGCTTATTGATCATGGAGACTTGGACATCTTACTTGTGATGCATGCATTCTTGATTGAGCCTCTTGTCTTTGGTTGTAGTTGCATCATATGCTTTCATACCATACCACACCTTGTCCTTTCTTATGATAAGAATGATGAGAACACTTGTTATGTGCACTAACCTCATTTGTTTTTCCGAGTGTTTGTCATGTTCTTTCATTTCGAAGGATTCACAAGGCGATACCGTCATGAGACATATTGGTTATGTAAAGGCATACATGATGTGCAACGCCAATATTTTTGACATCCTCATAAAGGTGAACTCATTCCCTTTGAGCCATTCTCAAATACGCATATTGGATGGGTCATTCTTTCATTGTTGCCTCCTTCTTGTTGTCTACATGATACATCTATTGGATGGAGGACCGACATTGGAGATGGACCCTATGGACCTTCAAGTTGAAGAGTGCCACGACATTGAGCTATAGTACAACACCACCCATAACAAATTTGCATCTTATGCATGGATTGACTCACATTATGATTGCCTTGTTGCATCTTCCATTTCTATGTCATCCATGATATATGAGCTTATGCACTTCCTAAGCAAATTTGTTGTGATCTTTCTTGATGGCATATTCATACATCATGGTCATATTGCCCACCATCAATTGCATGATCACATAGTCACATTGAGCACCCATTACCATGTTCATGCTTTTGATACACCGTCCCATTATGACATCATTTTGCACAATGGTTGCATTGATCACATTCACAATACATTTGTGTGCACAATGAATGCTTTTTCTCCCATGAATGCTTTGCATATCAATCTATATCATCTTACTAAGCTTCATGCGCTTTGTCATGATCAATCTTATCGGACGAACACATGCTTCCTTGATGGACACCTAGTGTGTGCTAACCATTGTATTTTCGAGTGTCGTTTGTGTTTGCTCTTTTTGCATGTATACCACTCCGGCGACACCTTGGAGTACTTGGATTGCGCCATGTCTTCAACTCCGTCCAACTACAAGTTCATCCACGACAACCGTTTCCAAGGTGATGAGCTTTTCGATCCGAGGTCGGATCTTTCACAAGGGAGGGGAGATGATGCGGAGCATCCTACGATCATCCCCATGTACACTACGACTACTCCCCAAGCCCAAAGTGCCCACATGTTGAGACCTCGAGCACACGCCATTGGACCTAAGGTGAACTCGCTCCTTTCCGAATCTTCCCTTTCCGCATGTAAGACATGGATGCTACTTCAAGCGCGGACCTTGTGCATACTCAGGTACACCCGAGGAGACCATGGAGAGCCCAAGGACCAAGGCCAAGTGTGCGCGGGAGCGAAGGAAGGAGAAGGAAGAAGAGCCAGCTGCTACAGCAGCCGGACATCTGAACATGTCCCGGACATCCAGTCCCGGCCGGACATCCAGCCCCTGCCCTGGAAATCCGGCATCGGCTATCCAGAGAGCACCGCAAAGGACCAGCGCAGCCCGGACATCCGGCCATCACCCCGGACATCTGGCTCCTCCCAAAGCCCCGGACATCCGGCCCCTTCGCCCGGACATCCGGCCCCACCTATACAGAGAGCACAGGAGCAGACAAGTCTAGCCCGGACATCCGGCTAGAGGCCCGGACATCCGGCTCCTCACGAGCCGCCGGACATCCGGCCCCCAGCCCGGACATCCGGCACCCCTACGCAGACGCAGGCCGAGAGCCCATGTAAACTCTCTTCCACTTACCCCTTCATGGCCCTAGACTATATATACTCTCCCACCTCCTCCTAGTTAGGGTTAGCAATGGTTTAGCTCATTATAGAGATAGAGCTTTGCTCATCCTTGTGGTTCTTCTCGATCGAGAGACCGCGGCCTCTTCGGAGAAGATCCACGCTTGATTTCAAGACCCCTCACGGGAAGATCCCTCGCGGATTCAAGACCTCCTCACAGAGATGAACTAGCTACTTGTATCGTCCTTTGTTGGATTTGGATCGTGTATCTCTTTGTGTTTCGAGGATCTAGCACATGTGTAATCGAATCTTGTTGGTTTGAGTGATTCTCTCGTGTTTCCCCTCGTGATTTCCCCTCGTGTTCTTCGTGTTCTTTGTAGGATCCGCTCCAATCGTGAAAGATCGGCCCGAGGGTATCCACCCTACATCAAGCAAGAAACTAAGATTTGCAATTTGGATATTGTGAATATAAGATGAAAGCTTTATTGATCAAGGTGGGGTTCTATGACATCTTGCTCTGGTCGTTGAACACAAACGAAGTACGCGAAGTTGCAGCTATGGCGAACTTTTAATCTAAACAAAACTCAAAGTCTAAATGACGCCCTAAGGGCCGTATATATGGAGGAGTAGGGGTGAATTTCGTGGCCCCTTGTTGGAGGGGTCCGAAACCAACCCTAACTTTGTTTCCCCACACATACGGACATTAAAAATAGCCTATACTTAAGTATTTCAAAATTACATGGGCCTGGCCCAAAAATATAAGTATTTCAAAATTACATGGGCCTGGCCCAAAAATAAGGTGGCGCAGCACCTAAAATTAGCTATGGACGAAATTTATGAAGGGGCGTCTTGTATATTTCGTCCATGTCCTTGTAGGTCATCACAGAGGCTTCAAAGTGCTTAAATATGCACTAGAAACGCCATTCTCGATCCCTTCACACGTGCCTTCACTCCATGCTTGATCCTGCTCCAGTGTTCATCCCTCTTGTCCATGCTAGGCCCTTCATTAGTAATCAACACAAATGTATCCAATTTAGGCAGCATCATATTCTCATGAACATTAGAATCATTACCAAGAAACGAAAGTACCTGATAATTTAATTGGCGTGCGCGATCTCTAGTAATTGGTCTAGTATATGTAGCAGTAGGGGCTGTGGGTGTAACAATGGTATTGATGTCTACATCATTCTTGTGATTTGTATTTCTGGGAATTTACTGATGTGGGGAAATGGAACTATGCTGATTGTTTGGTTAGCCAAGGAATCCCAATACCAGCAAGTTGGGTTGTTGGACAAGTAACTGAAGGAACGGTAGAAGAGGAAGATTCAAAGCAGAAGGTTAAAGATGCAATTCATTTGATCATGGCCAAGCAACAGCTGTTGAATGGCCTTGGTAGCAATGAGGAGATGAAAGAGCTTGTGAAGATAATGCGCAAGATCGTTGCGCCCTGTAGGATGATTTTCTGTTTATTTGCAGTGTATGTAGCACTCGTGATGTATTCAATGGCTATGACATAAGCACTTTGCTAAAACTAGTCTTGAATGAAACCTGTTTAGCAGGCTAGGTGATGCGGAGCATCCTACGATCATCCCCATGTACACTATGACGAGACCTCGACCTCGAGCATACGCCATTGGACACAGGTGAACCCGCTCCTGAATGCTTCTCCTCTACATTCGAGTGAGACATGGTTGCTACCTAAGTCTTGGACACTATGTGTGATCAGGTACATCGACGGTCCTAAAGAAGGAGAAGGAGCAACCAGCGTCAAGACTTGTGTAGAGTTTCTGCCAAGCCCGGACCTTCCGGCCTGCCCGGAACTTCCGGCCCCCGGAGTCCAGACCAACCCCGAGCGCGCCAACTCTCTGGATAGCCCGGAACCTGGCCGGGACCTGCCGGAACTTCCAGAGCCCGGAACTTCCGGCCCTGCCCGGAACTTCCGGCCTGTCTGCGTGCAGTGACTCTGGGCCGAGGCCCATGTACCCCTTCGCCCCCTTAGACTATATATACTCTTCTCCCACCTACGTTTTAGGGTCAGCAATGGTTTAGCTCATTTAGAGATAGAGCTTTGCTCATCCTCGTGGTTCTTCTCAATCGAGAGACCGCGGCCTCTTCAGAGAAGATCCACACCGGATTCAAGACCCCTCACGGGAAGATCCCTCGCGGATTCAAGACCTCCTCACGGAGATGAACTAGTTACCCTATGTATCGTCCTTTGTTGGATTTGGACCGTGTATCTCTTTGTGTTTCGAGGATCTAGCACATGTGTGAACCCTTCTTGTTGATTTGAGTGTTTCCTCTCGTTCCCCTCGTGATTTCCCTCGCGTTTCCCCTCGTGTTCTTCGTGTTCTTCGCGGGATCCACTCCAATCGTGAAAGATCGGGCATCTAGGGTTCTACCCTACATCATCTTGGATCAGAGCCAGCTTGCTCATTATCTTGGTATCATGAGCCACGTTGATCACGAATTTGGAGCCTCCCCCATCGTTTTCTAGCCTTGTTTTGTTTGATTTCATCCTAAATTCGAAAATCCCCACCAAAAATAGCCCCAATTTTTTTTGTGATTTGTTGGTTTGATGATGTTTTGTTGATTTTGGTCCATGGATTCGTTGTGTTTCAAGTGGATCTAGCCTTCCCCATCTTTTCCCCCATTTCCATCCACAAAATCTCTCCAATTTTGCCCTTGGAAATCATGTTTTTCCGCCCCCGTTCTCAGATATGGAATTTAGGGTTTGTCCCGGAAGAAATTTCACGACCCCCGGAACTTCCGGCATCCCCTGGAACTTCCGTCCCCCGGAACTTTCGTCCTTACCCCGGAACTTCCGGGCTAAACAGAGAGTTTACCCCAAAATCCCCCCTGACTCCCGGCACTTTTTCCGCGACCCCCGGAATTTCCGGCCACCCCCCGGAACTTCCGGAGCCCGGAACTTCCGGCCCTAGGCCCAGAACTTCCGGCCTAACCAGAGACTTTACACAGAATTTCAGCATCAGCCTCTTTCACCGTTTTCATCACAACTTTTCGCTCCGAACTCCAATTTGAGTGTTCTTTGTCTCATTTTGAAGCTATCAACGTGCCCGAGGACCTCACCTTGGTTTCACCACCATTTGACCCCACAAATGTGTTGGAACTTTGGCATCTTTGCCTAGGGCTTCCACCATACCATCCGCATTGCCACCACCGACTTCCGCAACCTTACCTATTTTGTTCCCCATAGCATTTGTGGTTGTTTGAGTAGTGATTCGAGTCTCCTAAGATGTTTCGGCTACTTAGGGATGGTTACTTCTTCATCAACCATCACCATAACTTCCGCATAACCTTGCCCACCATACACTTCCGCCACCCCAACTTAACCCAATTTTGTTTGAGCTTGTTTGAGTGTTGGTTTGTGTCTCCTAAGGTGTTTCGGCTACTTAGGGACCGTGACTTCAAATCCAACAAGGTGTATAGCCCCACCATACTCTTGCGCCACCTTAACCCATTTTGACCGGGTTTCCACCAATACTTCCGCAACCACCACCGCATTCCGCTACCACTATTTGACATTTGACATTTGAGATTTTGAGTTTGCGGTTTTTCCGTTTCCTAAGGTGTTTCGGCTAATTAGGGACAGGTCTACATCAGCTTGGTATCTACATCAAGAACACCGCCACTCATCATCGCCATTGACGGTAACCTCTATATCATCTTGGTATCGTGGTATCCCGTCATTGTACATTCATTCTTGCCATTGCATTGATAACCCCTAGCCCATTTTGCATCACTTGCCTATCGAGACTAGCCATTGAGTATTGCCGGCAACGTTACTTGTGCACATTAGTGATCATCAATTTACACCTTCCATTGCATACATACCATATCATATTGGTATCGTCTTGGTATCATCATATCATCTCTTGTGTCACAAGATTGTTCCCGCATATACACAATTGCTATCTTGGTTTGTGCATTGTGGCCATATAAAAAAAGAGAAAGAATAATCTTTTAAGCAAAGAGAGAGTAAAGAGCTTGTAAGCAATAGACATAGCATCATACCACATTGCGTATCAAATTGCCATCATTGATCATCTTGGATCATTGTGAATACAACACCGGGAACCATACATACATACATACATACCATACTTGGGATAGAAAGTTTATCCATTTTGCATCTTATAGGTTGTGCACAAGTGTCGTATCCGCCTATTGAACAATCGTGCTAGCGTCTCTCTTGAGTTGTGCAACACGAGCATTTTCCGTGGATTCCACATTTTGTGCTCATTTCTTGGTTGCACGACCCCATTTATCTATCCGTGTGTGTGTGTGTGTGTTTCCGTGTGCCATATTGCTATTGGTCTACTTGTTTCACTTGTGAATTTGTGAATCTCTTTCAACATTGTTGACTCTTGCTAACATTTTGCATCAAATTTTTGTTTCACTATCCTCACCGAGCTACTCCATAAGCCTTACTTGTGTAGGTGTGAGAATTGACAAGATCCAGTACCAATTGTGCTATTTCCTTGTTACACTATTGAGTGATCATTGATCCATTTTCAACATTGGATAAGGTACATTTGGTCTAGTTCTTCTCTTTCTCCCACTCATATTTTCTCGAGTCTTGTGATGGATAGGGAAGGCATTTCATCTCCGGTCTTCCACAACAACGACGGCGCGAACAACTACATCACCAAATCATCAATCTTCGATCTACAACGAAAAATGCAAGGCGCACAATCAAGATTGAGAGAGCGCATTGACAACCTCGCCATCGACATACGACACTCCGAAGCAAGGAAAAGGGACTACATCGACAACAAGCTTTCCGCACAAAAGGAGGAGCAAGATGCAAGGGTGGAGGAGATTCGGGCCTTGTTGGCCAACCGTTCTTCCCCTTCGTCTTCGTCAACGCGGCGGCGAGCAAGTCGATCGTCTTGGGAGCGCCCATGTGATAATAGCGCAAGTCGCCCACGTCCATATCTACATGGCGACCATCATCACGTTCGTGATCCACATCGTCATGAAGGGCAAGTCACCTCCAAGCAACATGTGCACGACGACGACGAACGACATCTACTACGAGCTCAAGTACGACAACGACACCGTCAACATGAAGATGCTCGAGATGCGCCTACCTACAAGTCCCAACAAGCTCTACATCAAGCTACAGCCAACCTTCATGAGCACAAGAGAAGACCGCGAGACAAGCACCACCAAGAGGACGCTACGGCTACTACCACCACCACTTCGGCATCTTCGCCAGGTGCTATCAAGGCATCTTCGCCTTTGGACGTACGGCATCTTCGCCTACTTCCCATGAGTTCGCCTACATCGACATCTTCAACAATGAGGCAACCACCTACAAGTGAGGGCGACACTTCCATCTTCGGAAGCCCCTCCAGGAAAATGGCCGAGCATGGGAAATTCCCTTCGGTCATGAAGACGAACTACGAGGTGCCACATCATATGGGCCTCCTACAACAAGACGGCGACATAACGGTCGAGCAAGGGCCATCCCCTTCGACCATGGCGATGAGTGAAAACCTCTTCAACAACATGAAGACGGCGCCCCAACGGGACTCATACTCCGAGTCAAGCTACGAGACCGCACATGAGACATTATCTTTGGTCTCGGAGGAGAGCGATGATTTGCCACATCCTACGGCATTCATCTTTGGAGGCGTTATGGATGAGGAGGTTGAGCATGTGACTATCCCTTCAACCAAGGCGGCGATAGGAGTTGAGCATGGAGACATTTGCACCTACATATCTCCGACACACATATATGACGAGATGCCCCAATTGCCATGTGAGGAGAGCCACCACCCCATGAGTGAGATGAGTGACTCCACCATATATGACATTGAGTGCATTTCCTATGAGAGGATGAGTGTGACCACCACTAGCCCGACACATGAGAGCATGCGACACATCCTATGTGAGGTTGAGAGCCATTTGTGTGACTCCACCAACCATACGAGTGAGCGCATCACACCGGGAGTGAGTGAGCCACAACATTTAGTGAGTGAGGTAGTTGACACAGCATGTGAGGCCACTATGATTTCTAACGACTTACCCTCTACTCCGAGTGTGTTTTCCCTTTTGGTGCTAGGTCTCCTACATGACGACATGCCTATCCTCGACGAGTCCATACCTCCAATGGAGACGACGATGGCCATGGTGGACGATGATGCACCCCCCACATGGTTCCATCGAGATGACGATGACCACGACTTGGTCTTCAACACCTCACCTACAACACATGAGCGATGCTCCAAAGGTAACATAGGTGATGGTGCTTCTCTTGTCCCACTAGTGGACTATCTTGCAAATGATTGCTTGCATGATGATGATCACCTTATGGATTCATCACATACTATGTCTTGTTTCAATATGCCACCCATTTATGATGAATATGATGAAGAGCATGTTGAATTGCCTAGTTGTGATGCTATGCTCCATAGGATATCATTTGAAAATTCTATCAGTCACGTCATGTTTGACAATCCATTGAACTTGTCATATGCTATGAGTGAGATCTCCCATATTGCATCATTTCAATCTCAACATAGTAACTATGCATGCCCCATTAAAATAAATCCCATTTGCACTTATGGCATAGATGACAAGATGATGGTCATTGGCTTTTGTTTTTCATGTGATGATATTGCTATGCTTCCTTTACATGATTTGCGCAATTCATCTACTATGCCATGCCATGATCACATTGTTCCAAATATGCTTTGTTTTGGATGTTGTCAATATTCTCCATGTGATGTTTCCACTAATGCTCATGAGGAGACCCCCATGGTTTCCTCATACATATTAAGAGATTTTGATGCATTCCATACTTTGCATGATTCCCATAATTGCGTGCACCATATGCATTCCATGAATAACAATGCTCTACATATTTCTCATGATGCATTACACAATTTGAGTCTCCATTATGCTATACATAATAACAAATCTCTCATGATGGATGACATGTTTCTATATCATGCATCTCATTTATTTGAGCATTGGATATTTTGTGCTAACCAACACTTGCACGTATGCATCATGATGGATGATGTGTACATATACCACACACACACAATTTTCCCTTTGCCTTTGTTTTGTGTAGGTACTTATGAACACTCGTCAACCTCACAATACCATGAGTTGACGAAACGAGCTCTTGAGAGCAAAGACGACTTGGGATCACGTGGACTATCCTTACCACCATTCCCTTCACGCAAGGACTACACGCATCTATTCTACTTGGTTCTCACACGGCTATGGGCTATATACCTTTTGTTACCTTATGCTCATTTTCCCATGTTCACTTTGCATGTTATGCTTGCTTCTATGCCTTTGCCATGCAATTGTGACCCTTGTTTGCATTTACCTATGATCCACCATTATACTACTTCTATGTGTATTTGCATGCTTGGTGAAGATACTTGTTGCTATTGCCATGTTCTATACTTGCTTCATGCTATTATTGATTCTTGTGTTGGGAGAGTCATGATGTTCCATTGCTATTTACATAGGACTTCTTGCTAATACAATAATGATACTTTACTCATATCTTGCTTTCATGCTTATGCTATGTCATGTGAATAATTCATGCCCACTATTTGCACACATGACATGATTGCCATGATTACCTCTAGTACGTTGCATTTTCGCACTACTATCTTGCACCACTTGATCGCTATGATTGCTTGCCTTGTCGCATCACCCATGGTCCATTCTTACTCGCTTTCTTGGGTTGATGACATATATGTTGATGCCTCTCACATGATATATCTCGATCATTGTCTCTTGTCTCCATTAGTTGCACCTCTCATATGCCCTTGTATTGAGCGCCAACTTGCTATGCTTGTTAATTTTGGAGACTTGGATAACTTACCTGTGATGCATGCTTGTTTGATTAAGCTTAATGCCTTTGGTTGTTCTAGCATCTTATGCCTACATACCATGCCCTACACCCTTGTACTTTCTTATGATAAGAATGATGAAAACACTTGTTGGGTTTCTCACCCTATGGATGATAGGTTTTGCATTTTCGCTAACCTCATTTGTTTTTCCGAGTGTTTGTCATGTTCGTTCATTTTGAAGGATTCACAAGGCGGTACCGTCATGAGACAACTTGGTCATGTCAAGGTGTATACGATGTGCGACACCGACATCTTCACGAACATTCCTAAGGTGAACTCCTTCCATTTGAGCCATCCTCAAATATGCATATTGGATGGGTCATTCTTTCATTGTTGTCTCCTTCTTCTTGTCTACATGATACATCTATTGGATGGAGCACCGACATTGGAGATGGACCCTATGGACTTTCAAGTTGAGAAGTGCTCGCCTACTTTGGAAGCACCACCGTACCAACAATTACGCAACGACATCGAGCCATGGTACAACACTACCCATGACAAATTTGCATCTTATGCATGGATTGACTCACATTATGATTGACTTGTTGCATCTTGTATTACCATGTCTTCCATGATATATGAGCTTGTGCACTTTCTTAGCAAATTTGTTGTGATCTTTCTTGATGGCATATTCATACATAATGATCACATTGCCTACTATCAATTGCATGACCACATAGTCACATTGAGCACCAATTACCATGTTCATGCTTTTGATACACCGTCCCATTATGACATCATTTTGCACAATGGTTGCATTGATCACATTCACAATACATTTGTGTGCACAATGAATGGTTTTGCTCCCATGAATGCTTTGCATATCATTCTATATCATCTTACTAAGCTTCATGCGCTTTGTCACAATCAATCTTGCCGAACGGACTCATGTTTACTTGATGGACACCTTGTGTGCGCTAACCATTGTATTTCCAAGTGTCGTTTGTGTTTGCTCTTTTTGCATGTACACCACTCCGGAGACACCTTGGAGTACTTGGATTGTGCCATGTCTTCAACTCCGTCCAACTACAAGTTCGTCCACGACAACCGTTTCCATGGTGATGAGGATCACGATCCGAGGTCGGATCTTTCCCAAGGGGGGGGGAGATGATGCGGAGCATCCTACGATCATCCCCATGTACACTATGACAAGACCTCGACCTTGAGCATACGCCATTGGACACAAGGTGAACCCGCTCCTGAATGCTTCTCCTCTACATTCGAGTGAGACATGGTTGCTACCTAAGTCTTGGAAACTATGTGTGATCAGGTACATCGACGGTCCCGAAGAAGGAGAAGGAGCAACCAGCGTCAAGACTTGTGCAGAGTTTCTGCCAATCCCGGACCTTCCGGCCACAGCCCGGAACTTCCGGCCCCCGGACCTTCCGGCCTGCCCGGAACTTCCGGCCCCCGTAGTCCAGACCAGCCCTGAGCGCGCCAACTCTCTGGATAGCCCGGAACCTGGCCGGAACTTCTGGAGCCCAGAACTTCTGGCCTGCCTGCGTGCAGTGACTCTGGGCCGAGGCCCATGTACCCCTTCGCCCCCTTAGACTATATATACTCTTCTCCCACCTACGTTTTAGGGTCAGCAATGGTTTAGCTCATTTAGAGATAGAGCTTTGCTCATCCTTGTGGTTCTTCTTGATCGAGAGACCGCGGCCTCTTCGGAGAAGATCCACACCGGATTCAAGACCGCTCACGGGAAGATCCCTCGCGGATTCAAGACCTCCTCACGGAGATGAACTAGTTACCCTATGTATTGTCCTTTGTTGGATTTGGACCGTGTATCTCTTTGTGTTTCGAGGATCTAGCACATGTGTGACCCCTTCTTGTTGATTTGAGTGTTTCCACTCGTTTCCCCTCGTGATTTCCCTCGCGTTTCCCCTCGTGTTCTTCGTGTTCTTCGCGGGATCCGCTCCAATCGTGAAAGATCGGGCATCTAGGGTTCTACCCTACATCACTAGGCGTAGTGTTGTGAACATCTAATGATTTCAATTAATGGAAATCGGTGGGTATCCCATTTTGCTAATAAATAAATTAGCAGAGGCCCTTTTGCTAATAAATAAATAAATTAGCAGAGGCCCTGTTGGGTCAGCTTTGTTCCCATTAGAAGATGTAGAGCAAATTGCAGTCCAACAGCAAGCTATGTCATCAAATACAAGTTTCTCAGCCAAATATGAGTACAACTAAACAACAATGTCATCATATTTTAGTCGTCATACAATCACCAAACACAAATCAACATACATAATAAGTGATGTTCTCACAACAAAATACTAAACAATTACTTCATCAAGTTTCAGTTTTCATAGCAAACACAATTTCACATAGTAGATAAAAAGTCATCTTCTCACAAGCAAATACGACAAAACAAATCTAATCATCATCCACAGCAACAGCGTCAACATCTTCGCCATGTGTATCAGTCTATCATAATTCCCCCCAGTATCATCTTCTTCTTCATCCTCAATGTCGTCGAAAGTTGGCTTCTTATTGATCAACTCTTCTACATCCACAGCCCGACAGGGAATCTTTTCACCAATGTTATTGATGTGATAGTTCTCAAAGATACTATGAACATCTGTGGAATCTTCTACATCAGCAGCAGTGTAAGCATGATCTTCTTGTGCAACTTCATTATACGAATTCCTCTGCTCAAACTTCTGCAATACTCTCCAGTCATCTTTACGTGTAAATGTGCCTTTCAAGAAAAATATATGTGTTGCTTGATTTGCCAAAATATAAGTCTCGTCGGTGTGGTATGCCGCCTTGACATTGATGGATTTGAAATAATCATCAGCTGTGGGATTTTCGATCCTGGAAAATAGGTTATACCAACGACAGCAAAATATAACCACACATCAATGAATCTCAAAACTGGAGATATACTGCAACTGAACAATGTCTGTTTGTTAGCATGCATTTCAGTTGTCACATTCTTGTGTGTATCCGAGCTCATAACGGCACTATTTTGTGGCTTCCATCCTTCGTCGTGTGCAAGGGTGTTGTAGCGCACATCTCCAACAACGTAAGATTCAAAATGTCTTACCCGAGCATCAGGACCCATTGCTAGTGCGTAAAGGGCATCATTAACTGTCTGCCCATCCTCCGGCATCTTCTTAACCTATGGTTAGAAAATAGACAAGCTGATCATCTTATGTACTCAATACATTAAAAAACTGACAATGCAATTCAAAAGCTTACACGGATCTTCAACCATTTTACAAATCCTGCCCTAACCAGTTTGTCAATGTTTCTTGGACTTTGCGCCAGTAACTGCTCTTTGTATATGCTGCACAACATAGTGATCGCGTCAAACATCTAAATATATAAGAATGTGCTGCAAGTTTAGTAGATTATGATGTATAAGGTGTAGTACTTAGCACATACTCGATATAAGGTAGAATCTCAGGACAGTTATTCAACACATACCAAACCATTTTGTCCAAATCTTTAGGTTTATCATCTTTTCGACTCTTCCTTGTAACTCGAATAGAAAAATCAAAAACATTGAGCTCAGGATTGTTTTCACCCACCTTGTTGCTAAGCTGATCAGCTGTTTCAATGTATTTTGAGTAGAATGTCAACGCTTATGTAGGAATGTAGGCCTCTACAATGGAACCCCCAGGTCTAGCTCTGCTCCTAACATAGCCCTTGCAAGTGCCTAGCCGCCTTTCAATAGATTACATCCAGATATACTGTACTCGACCTCTAAGTAGTGCCTCATTAGGTAGATGAACAGCCAAATGCAACATCACATCAAAGAAGGCTGGAGGATATATCTTCTCAATGTCGCATAGCATATATTGTATATTGTCTTTAAGATGCTCCACATCATCTATCCTGATATTTCTACTACAGAGTTCCCTGAAGAATTGTCCCAACTCTGCAACTGCTTTGTATAAGTCAGGGCAGCCCAATCCTCTAAGGATAACAGGTAAATCCTTTTGAACTAGGACATGGCAGTCATGAGTTTTCAACCATTGTACCTTGTTTCCATCTGCATCAACTCCTTTTAGGGTTGGAAGAAAATCCATGTGAGAATCTCACACGTGACAGGACCTTGCAGAATTTTTTTCTTTTTACCTTGTCCAAGACGTACACAACTGGTGCCATATCCCGTGATGCACCATCAACTTTCACCTACAAATCGGATCTGATACCCAGGTGTGTCAAATCAATCCTAGATTTTAAGGTATCTTTCGTCTTGCCTTCAATATTAAGAAGTGTGCCGATAATGTTGTCACATATATTTTTCTTGATTTTCCTCACATCAAGATTATGCCGCAGATCCAAATCTTTCCAATACACCAAGTCCCACAAAGTGGACCTGTGGGTAAAGAATAATCTCTCTTCTGCCCTGGACGCTTCCTTTTCCCGCTACCATTATCGGGATAGTTTCCTGGTGTAATATGCCTGACCTTCTGTAATTCCTCCTGCAACTCATCGCTGGTGAGCCTCTTTGGCGCATCACGGTTTTCATGAGTTGCATCGAACACAAGTCTTTGGTATTTTCTAGGACACAACTTTTTCTTGGTAAGGAAACGGTGGTGTCCAATGTAATAGATCTTGCTAAGTATTGTGTATGACAGCGGATTCTTGTCACAACGAACACATGCATTGTAACCATGTGTCATTCACCCTGACATAGTGCCCAAAGCCGGGTAATCATGGATACACCAAATTATAACAGCATGCAGAAGGAAATCAGGTGGTGGGCTGCTATATAGGTCTCGAGTGAGAACACCCCTCCATAGCTTTTGAAGTTCCTCCACAAGAGGCTCCATGATTAAATCAAAATCCTTTCCAGGACTCTTTGGACCTGGGATGAGCAAAGCCATCACGTAGTTTTATTCTTTGGTGCAGACATTTGGGGGCATGTTGTAAGGGATAACAAGCACTGGCCACATGCTATATGTGGCACTCTGGTGGCCAAATGGGTTGAATCCATCTATAGCTAAGCCAAGTCTAATGTTTCTCGGCTCAGCAGCAAACTCTTTGTGTTTCAGATTGAAGCTTCTTCAGTCACTACCATGAGATGGATGGCTCATTACATTCTGATCTCTGCACTCCTGGTTCCTAGAATGCCACAGTACATCCTCTCTTGTTTGAGCATCATGAAACAACCTCTGCAATCTTGGTATAATTGGAAAATGTCTCAGAACCTTATGAAGAATCCTCTTCAGAGCATCACCATCTTTCCATCTTGATGATTTGCATTTAGGGAATTCACTTAAGTTGGCATAATCCTTCCGAAATAGAACACAATTATTCTCACAAACATGGATCATATCATATCCAGTTCCAACTGCACAAAGGAAATTCTTCATTTTACTGTAGGTATGTTGCAGCTCAGACGCATCTGGGTCAGATTTGTGGAAAGCAGCCAACATCGCATCGAATGATTTTTGGTCCTTCGCTCAGATGTCTTCACCTAAAGAAAGGTGGCAATAGCTGAGAATACTGACAACTTATTTCCGGTGTGCCTGCCATGTTGCATTGTTCCAACATGCGAGCCCACCATTTTTCTTACGCAGGTGTAAGTTCTTGAAATGCGTGAGCATTTCGTCCCATTATTTCAATGTTGGTCAGAATCACTGGCGCCGCCACTACCTCCTCCTCCTCCTCCTCCTGAGCATCAGGCAGATCAATATGGTGATCTGCTGCTTCCACGTAGTCAGTAACATTGACGTTCACAGCTTCACCATGATGAACCCACCTTGTATATGTGACCGACATCCCATACAAGTGTAGATGATTTTGCACAGTTGACTGGGGTCTTGAAACTGAATTCATACAACTACTACACGGGCAGCGCACATCTGATTTTGGACAACTGTAGTCAGCTCTGATAAAGTTCATGAAGTTTTCAACCCCCTCGACATATCCAGGGAGAATCTTCGAGCAAAAGTTATCCAAGTCTTGTCCATCTGTTAGACATACAAATTAGTTCTTGTACTAGATACTACAGGAAAAAGATATATGTTTTTATATAGTCCAAAAAAAATACCTAGGTCTATGGCAAGATATTTGGACAAGCTGATCTATGTAACGAAATATTGTAAAGCTAATTCAACAAATAGTCTGAGTCCTAAATTATGGCAGGCTATTTCAGCAGTCAATGAGGCCAAACACACAACCATCAAACACCATCTCAACAACAAAGATTGAGTGTAAAACAGTGTCGAGCTATTTCACCTAACAGATTGGCTACTAGACCATGGCAATCTACTTCACAATACATACATGGTCCTAATATATGGCAGGATATTTTAGCAACTAATCGGGCATGGCATGCCATCTCATCAAAGCAGATTGAGTGCAGAACAAGGCAAGGAGTGAGATTAACATATGCAGGGGAGAATCTTCTTAAGCAAAGCATATTGACTGTTATTTCAGCAAGCAGTGAGATTAACAGCGTCTATCAGCTAACATTCAGCGCTACTCTGACATGCACGGGGCCTCAGTCTAGAATGCATGTACCGTGGGAGAAGCTGACCGCCGTGCGTCTCCACATGGAGTAGCCAGCGGTGGCGGCGCGGCTAGAGGACGGCAGTCTACGAGAGTGTACTATGGGAGCGATAGGATCGCCGTGCGTCCCCTTGACGAACCGCGGCACTGACATATCGATGCAGCGGGGAGGGCGGCTTTTGCGGAGCAAATAGAGTCGAGGGGGGTTTGGGGAATATTATTGGCTAGTTGGCTGAAGGGCAGTTGAATTTTGGATTTGGGGGGAATTTTCACATGGTGGGTGGGGGAGTTTGGCGCATGGTCAGTTTCTCCAAATGCGGTCCCTTGTATCAGTGAAGAGGCAAGCCGAAGCGCGTTCTGTTTAGGTGAGCGGTGTGCAGGACCGACCGTGTGAGGGGTGCAATACGACCACGATAGGCGTGCTGTGAGTGTACCGCCTTTTTCCTTTTAAACTTGGTGCTTCGCGTGATCCATCGATACTAATCCCGACTAAAACGGCACGGCTGGGTCTTTTCCCGCACGATATGCTAGGAGGTTGGCTTAGTTGGTTTTTTTAGCACATTTTTTGTATGACATGGCTTAGTTGGTTTCACAGACAAAGAGAGAAAGATGTGAAATGCGTGAATCTATAGTGCACGTACTATCGGAGTGCCTAAGATAAATTGTGTATGTAAACCCTATGTTTTTATTTACTTCGCATATTAGCTTTGTCTCGGGTCAAACCTTCTAAACATAGACCAAGTTTATACACACAAAAACAATGAAAATCACAATACCAAGTAAATACGATTAGAATCTGAATTCAATATATTTTCATACAATATATCTTACTATTATTGTGAAAGTTCATATACACCGGACGGGATTCATGCAAACATGACAGATTTTCATTACATTTCTGATGAGGACATCAATACCATTGTTACACCCACAGCCCCTGCTGCTATACATATTGGACCAATTACTAGAGCTCGCGCATGCCAATTAAATTATCAGGTACTTTCGTTTCTTGGTAATGATTCTAATGTTCATGAGAATATGATGCTGCCTAAATTGGATACATTTGTTTTGCTTACAAATGAAGGGCCTAGCTTGGACAAGAAAGAGGAACCTTGGAGCAAGTTCAAGCATGGAGATGATGGCATGCGCAAGGGGAACAAGAACGGAGTTACAAGTGATGATTTCAGGACTTTGAAGCCACCATAATGAGTGCAGGAAGCCTTGGACGAAATATACAAGATGCCACTTCATAAATTTCGTCCAGAGGCTATTATAGGTGCTGCGTCACCTTATTATTGGGCCAGACCCATGTAATTTTGAAATACTTGAGTATAGGCTATTTTTAGTGTCCGTATGTGTGGGGAAACAAGAGATAGGGTTGGTTTCGGACCCCTCCTTCAAGGGCCACAAAATCCCCCCCTCTTCCTCCATATATACAGCCCTTAGGGCACCGTTTAGACTTTGGGTTTTGTTTAGATTAAAAGTTCGCCATAGCTGCAACTTCGCGTACTTCGTTTGTATTCAACGACCAGACCAAGACGTCACAGAACCCCACCTTGATCAATAAAGCTTTCATCTTATAATCGCAATATCTAGATTGCAAATCTTAGTTTCTTGCTTGTTCTTTGTTTGCTTGCAGGAAATAGACCCTCGTGGTCAGGTTGATCGTGCTCCGGCGTGGTCAATAACCTCTCGGAGTTGGTTTAGCGATTGCTAAGGCGCGACGTCCTCGCACGTTCGTAGTCGGATCGTCAAAGTCTACTCCACCAAAAACGATAGCCACCATCTCATCGAAAGATGGGACATCTTTCGCCGCTATCAAGTGTTTCCTTGCCTGAGTAGGATTCGGAAAAAAAAGTCTGGAGACCCCCGGGCAGTTTTTAGGCCAAAATTTCGGCAGTCAAAAATATTTTTTCCCTATCCTATTTTTAGGTCCTAGGGAGCGTTTTGAGACACTCGCCATCGTAGTGATTTTTTGTCGCACTTTTTCGTCGTCGCTGCCCTGATTTCCGAAAAAAAATATTATCAAAAAAAAATTTCGTGCCAATCCTGATAGTTTGACTTGGGAAGAGTTTTGAGACACTCGCCATTATAGTGATTTTTTGAAAAAAAAAAGAGGAGCGCAAAAAAAAAATGAATTTTTTTTTAGAGTGTGCTCTTCCCTTGTTTATGTACCGCGCCGTGATTTTGTAAGTGTTCTAGGCTCGCGTCTCTAGTACGGTCTAGCCTAGGACCAGCACGGTACCGTCGTTGAGCGTTTATTCAACTTTGCATCTCTGAATTGATTATTGCTGACATTTTTTATACCATATCATAAGCCTTCCCAGCTCCCCATACATCTACGTCGTGCGTTTGACACCACTTGGCAATCGCTCTGTCCAATCTGTAAGAGTTTTGACTACAACGGTTGCTGATCACCACCTACTGCTGGGTAAGAACTGGTAAGCATTCGAGATTCGCTTGACGGTTTTGTGATACACCACCACCACCACTTCCTAGTAGTCTGTAGGATCATATTCTTGTGTGTTTCTATTGCTACTAACCATGGCAGGATCACAAGCCGATGAGACTGATTGGGAGAACATGACGAAGAAACAGCTACATGATAAATTTCAGCAAATGATGAGTGGATAGGTGCAAGATGTGCTAAACAGATTTGAAGAGGCCATGGAGAAGATAGATGGAATTGAGAAGACGTTCGAAACAAAGCTCGATAACAAGTTTAATGAATTGCTCGCGCGTCTTCCACAACCACCGCCGGCTGCACCTGTCGCACCTCTACAACAACAACAACGTCGCCTTCCAAATCAAGTGGGACGAGCACAGCGCGTTCCCCTTGAGCCTGGTCAAACTTCTGGTGCCGCTGCACCTACTGTTGATGCTTCTATGGCTCCTGCTGCCGCTGAGGAGGACGATTATGCGGGCGATTACGAGAATGAGGTTGACCAAAATCAGAACTACGTACCAGCACCAGGTCGTCCACATGCCAATAATCGCAATGGTAGGGCTGCATTACCAGCTCAGGTACGAGATCATGACCATCTTCCTAAACTAAATTGAATATTCCACCATTTGAGGGTAGATATGTTCCTGATATATATATCTTACTTGGGAGTTAGAAACTGAACAACGTTTTACATGTTTACAATATCCCGAGGAGAGACGTGTTGCTGCTGCTGTTTGTGCTTTTACTAGTTTTGCATGTGTATGGTGGTCTGAACATTGTAGATTATATCCTATTCTAGTAACTTGGGCTGCTTTGAAAACTGCTATGCGTACTCGTTGGGTTCCACCATATTATCAACGTGAATTACTTCAAAAACTGCAGCGCTTAAGACAAGGAAAAAATTATGTAGAAGAATATTATCAGGAATTACAAACTGGCATGATTAGATGTGGTATTGTTGAGGAGAATGAAGCTATGCTTGCACGTTTCATGGGTGGATTAAATAGAGAGATTCAGACCATTCTAGAGTATAAGGAGTATAATAATATCACTCGTTTATTCCATCTTTCTTGTAAAGCTGAACGTGAAGTGCAGGATCGACAGGCATTGGCGCAAACTAATTTTTCTGCAGGTCGATCTTCATCATGGACACCGCGTGCCTCCTCTACTCCCACACGTCCTACTGCAGCACCACTGACTTCAACCGCCAATTCCAACTGAGATACAAGAAAACAGGCACCACCACCACCATCTGCCAAGAGTACACCTTCTGGGCCTGCCCAGAGCTCTTCTTCATCTATGGCATCAACAGGGCACACACATGATATTATTTGTCGTCGTTGTAAGGGAAGAGGTCATTATGCGAGAGAATGCCAATCTCCGCGTGTTATGATTGCTACTGAGGATGGTGGGTATGAGTCCGCTAGTGACGATGATGAGGAGACTTTGGCTCTTATTACAAGTGAAGAACGCGGTGGAGATGATTCTGATCATGAGATGCAATACATGGCTCCTGAAGACGCTGACAGGTATGAATGTTTAGTTGCTCAACGTGTTTTGAGTGTGCAGGTCACACAAGCTGAACAAAATCAGAGGCATAATTTGTTCCATACAAAGGGAGTTGTGAAGGAACGTTCTGTTCGCGTCATCATAGATGGAGGGAGCTGCAACAACTTGGCTAGCATGGAGATGGTGGAGAATCTATCTCTCACCACAAGACCACATCCACATCCTTACTATATCCAATGGTTCAACAACAGCGGCAAGGTTAAGGCAACACGTACTGTTCGTGTGCATTTTAGTATCTCTACATATGCTGATTATGTTGATTGTGATGTGGTACCCATGCAAGCATGTTCCTTATTACTTGGTAGACCATGGCAATTTGATAAAAATTTTGTACACCATGGTAGAAACAATCAGTATACTCTTGTTCATAAGGATAAACATATTACTTTGCTTCCTATGACTCCTGATTCTATTTTGAAAGATGATATTAATAGAGCTAGTAAAGGAAAACATGAGAAAAATAAGAGTGAAAATCAGATTGTGGCAAAAGAATTTGAGCAACAAATGAAGCCTAATAATAAACCATCTAGTGTTGCTTCTGAAATTAAATTGAAAAGTGCATGTTTACTTGCCACCAAATCTGATATTGATGAGCTAGATTTCAGCAAATCTGTTGCTATGCTTTTGTGTGCAAAGAGGCGTTATTTTCATTCGAGGACGTGCCTTCCTCTTTGCCTCTTGCTGTCACTAACATTTTGCATGAGTTCGGTGATGTCTTTCCACAAGACGTGCCACCGGGATTACCACCTATTCGCGGGATTGAGCATCAGATTGAATTAATTCCCGGTGCTTCGTTGCCAAACCGTGCGCCATACCATACCAATCCAGAGGAGACAAAGGAGATTATGCGTCAAGTACAGGAGCTGCTCGACAAAGGTTATATACGCGAATCTCTTAGTCCTTGTGCTGTTCCTATTATACTAGTGCCAAAAAAGGATGGTACCTCGCGTATGTGTGTTGATTGTAGAGGCATTAATAATATTACTATTCATTATCGTCATCCTATTCCTAGGCTAGATGATATGCTTGATGAATTGAGTGGCTCTACAATATTCTCCAAAGTTGATTTGCGTAGTGGATACCATCAAATTCGTATGAAATTGGGAGATGAATGGAAAACAGCATTTAAAACTAAGTTCGGTTTATATGAGTGGTTAGTCATGCCTTTTGGGTTAACTAATGCACCTAGTACTTTCATGAGATTAATGAACGAAGTTTTACGTGCTTTCATTGGACGATTTGTGGTAGTTTACTTTGATGATATATTGATTTATAGCAGATCTTTGGAGGAACATTTGGAACATTTACGTGCTGTTTTTATTGCTCTACGTGATGCATGTTTGTTTGGTAACCTTGGGAAGTGCACCTTTTGCACCGACCGAATATCTTTTCTTGGCTATGTTGTTACTCCACAGGGAATTGAAGTTGATAAAGCCAACATTGAAGCTATTGAGAGTTGGCCGCAGCCCAAAACGATGATGAGGACATCAATACCATTGTTACACCAACAGCCCCTGCTGCTATACATACTGGACCAATTACTAGAGCTCGCGCACGCCAATTAAATTATCAGGTACTTTTGTTTCTTGGTAATGATTCTAATGTTCATGAGAATATGATGCTGCCTAAATTGGATACATTTGTTTTGCTTACAAATGAAGGGCCTAGCTTGGAAAAGAAAGAGGAACCTTGGAGCAAGTTCAAGCATGGAGACGATGGCATGCGCAAGGGGAACAAGAACGGAGTTACAAGTGATGATTTCAGGACTTTGAAGCCACCATAATGAGTGCAGTAAGCCTTGGACGAAATATACAAGTTGCCACTTCATAAATTTCATCCAGAGGCTATTATAGGTGCTGCGTCACCTTATTATTGGGCCAGGCCCATGTAATTTCGAAATACTTGAGTATAGGCTGTTTTTAGAGTCCGTATGTGTGGGAAACAAGAGATAGGGTTGGTTTCGGACCCCTCCTTCAAGGGCCACAAAATCCCCCCCCCCCTCTTCCTCCATATATACAGCCCTTAGGGCACCGTTTAGACTTTGGGTTTTGTTTAGATTAAAAGTTCGCCATAGCTGCAACTTCGCGTACTTCGTTTGTGTTCAACGACCAGACCAAGACGTCACAGAACCCCACCTTGATCAATAAAGCTTTCATCTTATATTCGCAGTATCCAGATTTCAAATCTTAGTTTCTTGCTTGTTCTTCGTTTGCTTGCAGGAAATAGACCCTCGTGGTCAGGTTGATCGTGCTCCGGCGTGGTCAATAACCTCTCGGAGTTGGTTTAGCGATTGCTAAGGCGCGACGTCCTCGCACGTTCGTAGTCGGATCATCAAAGTCTACTCCACCAAAAACGATAGCCACCATCTCATCAAAAGACGGGACACCTTTTGCGTCTATCAATTTCGAACTTTTAGGACAAAACGAAAAGAAGCCCGACCCTAAACCTATCCTACGGCAGCGACTGATGTCCACTTTCCATTGTACGTCCACATCGATGACAACGTCCTCCATCTGCCATCTCCATGAACGGCGACGGGGTTCAAGACCCATGAAGTGAAGGTGCGGTCTCCGGCGAGGAACAGTAGAACACGAGAGACGGACCGGCCCATTTGGCACACAATGCCCTGCTGCCTCCCATGCCCTACTCATCCTCGGAGGAGTTCCCGACCTTGGCGGTGCCGGTGGACATCAGGTTGATGCTGATGGACATGGATGGTCCATCACTATTCACCTGCCACATGCGCCACAGAATGCTAGACGACAGCACGTAGGACTCGTGGCTGGCGGTGCTCTCGTCGTCGATCGCCGGTGCGGCCACCGCTTGTGCGGCCATGTCCGCGTTCGAGTACGCCAGCATTGCATTGCGAGCGGCGAGTTGAGCAAGGGCGGCAACCTCGAGCTTCATCCCCGAAGACAAGCTCTCCCGCAAAGTGTTCCCGCTCGCGGTCATGATGGATGTTGTGCGAGGCAGGAGGATGCGCTCTGGTGTGGTGTTTCGCTGGGCGTTGCCGCTTTAAGAAACGCATTCCAGTGTGGCCAAGCGTTCGGGTGCGTCAATGAGTCGCCGGACTTGGTTCCTCAGGCGGTGAGCCTGCTTAATGACGGCATACGGACGGACAGCAGGAATGCAGGCAATTGGCGCCAGCTGGGAATGCACGCGCGCGACGGACGAGTGTCTTTTGTGGGCCAGGGTAGTCAGCTGTAGGCGTGGCAACGTTGAAGATGCCCTTTGCTCACATGTGATCCCACATGTCATTGAAAAAGCATGACAACTTGCGTTCCCTTGGGTCAGCAACATGCTGGACCGACCGTCTCGGGATGCGACTTGAACGCTACACGGGTTCTGTCAGTGTATCGCCTTTTCATTTCAAACATGCAAACCAAACATTTGTACTAGAGCATAACACCGAAAGCATATATGAAGTTGGCACCTCACCTCTAGCCAGCCTAGTAGCCCACATGTACAATAGTTATTCATATTAGCGTCAGTACCATTATAATAAGTGTACCACCCTTTACTTTTCAGCTCGTGAAGCATAACACTTGATTAAGTAGCCGGTAGATGTGTGTTGCCTGTCTTTGAATGACTTTGAGGTGTGCTAAGTGGTTTACTCATAATCAAGTGTGCGACATCGTGTAAGACATTACGGAGGGAATCCGAGCCACGATCCGTGGGTTGCCCACGTCCCACGATCACGGGGCAATAACTGCCATTCCACTAGCTTCCCCGCGTCTTTTACTTCTGCCATGTGTATTGCATGCATTGCGCAGGGTTGGTGGCGGATGCGGAGGGCACGGGAATGAGCGCCATGGTAGAAACCCAGGCGTCGTGGATTAGTGCAGAGGGTCGGCTTTGATTCCCGGTGATAGAGGCGAAGGTGTCCCGATGTTTCGATGAGATGGTGGCTATCGTTTTCTGTGGGAGTCGACCTTGACGATCCGACTACGAACGTGCGAGACGTCACGCCTTAGCAATCGCTAAACCAACTTCCAAGGGGTTATTGACCATGCCGGAGCATGATCAACCTGACCACGAGGGTCTGTTTCCTGCGAGCAAACGAAGAACAAGCAAGAAACTGAGATTGCAATCTGGATATTGCGAATATAAGAGGAAAGCTTTATTAATGAAGGTGGGGTTCTGTGACGCCTTTGTCTGGTCGTTGAACACAAACGAAGTATGCGAAGTTGCAGCTATGGCAAACTTTTAATCTAAACAAAACCCAAAGTCTAAACAAAGACCTAAGGGCTGTATATATGGAGGAGTAGGGGTGAATTTCGTGGCCCCTTATAGGAGGGGTCCGAAACCAACCCTAACTTTGTTTCCCCACACGTACGGACTCTAAAAACAGCCTATACTTAAGCATTGCGAAATTACATGGGCCTGGCCCAAAAATAAGGTGGCGCAGCACCTAAAATAAGCTATGGACGAAATTTCTGAAGGGGCATCATGTATATTTCGTCCATGTCCTTGTAGGTCATCACGGAGGCTTCAAAGTGCTTAAATATACACTAGAAACGCCATTCTAGATCCCTTCACGCACGCCTTCATCTCCATGCTTGATCCTGCTCCAGTGTTCATCCCTCTTGTTCATGCTAGGCCCTTCATTAGTAATCAATACAAATGTATCCAATTTAGGCAGCATCATATTCTCATGAAAATTAGAATCATTACCAAGAAACGAAAGAACCTGATAATTTAATTGGCGTGCGCGAGCTCTAGTAATTGGTCCAGTATATGTAGCAGTAGGGGCTGTGGGTGTAACAATGGTATTGATGTCCTCATCATCCTCCCCTTCTTGAAATGAAGTCGTCCTCGACGGAAGCTCATTTTCCTCACCCAAATAAGGTTTCAAATCTGCAATGTTAAAAGTGGGACTAACCCCAAAATCTGCAGGCAGCTCAAGTTTGTATGCATTATCATTTATTTTCTCTAACACCTTAAAAGGACCATCAACACGTGGAATTAGCTTTGACTTGCGCAAATCCGGAAACCTATCCTTACACAAATGTTACCAAACAAGATCTCCAGGTGCAAAGACAACATGTTTTCTACCCTTATCTCTAGCAAGTTTATATTTAGCATTCATGCGCTCAATATTTTCCTTAGTTAACTCATGCATTTTGAAGATCAATTCAGCACGTTGTTTAGCATCAAAATTAACCTTCTCCGAAGATGGAAGAGGCAACAAATCAATGGGTGCACGAGGTAGGAAACCATACACAATTTCAAAAGGGCACATCTTAGTAGTAGAATGCAATGAACGATTATAAGCAAATTCAATATGAGGCAGGCATTCTTCCCACATTTTCTTATTATTCTTCAAAACAGCCCTAAGCGTAGTAGACAATGTTCTATTGACTACTTCAGTTTGTCCATCAGTTTGGGGGTGACAAGTAGTACTAAAAAGCAGTTTAGTCCCCAACTTAGCACATAAACATCTCCAAAAGTGGCTAAGAAATTTAGTATCATGATCTGAAACAATAGTATTTGGCACACCATGCAAGCGAATAATTTCACGAAAGAACAAATCAGCAACATTAGCAGCATCATCAGTTTTATGACATGGTATGAAGTGTGCCATTTTCGAAAATCTATCCACGACAACAAATATGCTATCCCTCCCCTTCTTTGTTCGAGGTAAACCTAAAACAAAGTCCATAGATATATCCTCCCATGGAACACTAGGTACAGGCAAAGGCATATATAAACCATGAGGATTGAGCCGTGACTTAGCTTTTTGACATGTAGTGCAGCGAGCAACAAAACGCTCAACATCTCGTCTCATCTTTGGCCAAAAGAAATGTGTAGCAAGTACATCCTCCATCTTCTTCACGCCAAAATGTCCCATTAATCCTCCTCCATGCGCCTCCTGCAACAACAAAAGATGAACGGAGCTAGCTGGAATGCATAGCTTGCTAGCACGAAACACAAATCCATCATTAACGATGAACTTGTTCCATGTTCTCCCTTCTTTACAATTCTGCAATACATCTTTAAATTCAGCATCATGCACATATTGATCTTTGATGGTCTCCAAACCAAATATTTTAAAGTCAAGTTGTGAAAGCATAGTATAACGACAAGACAATGCATCAGCATTAACATTTTCTTTACCCTTCTTGTGTTTAATGACATAAGGGAAAGTCTCAATGAATTCAACCCATTTAGCATGTCTACGGTTCAGTTTGGCTTGACTTTTAATATGTTTCAAAGATTCATGATCAGAATGAATAACAAATTCTTCAGGCCATAAATAATGTTGCCATGCTTCCAAAGTCCGAACAAGAGCATATAATTCCTTATCATAAGTAGAGTAATTCAGACTAGGCCCACTCAATTTTTCAGAAAATGCAACAAGTTTGCCATCTTGTAATAACACACCTCCTAATCCAATTCCACTAGCATCACATTCAAGCTCAAAAGTCTTATTAAAATCAGGAAGTTGGAGTAAAGGAGCATGTGTTAACTTATCTTTCAACACCGCGAAGGCTTCTTCCTGTGCGGTACCCCAAACAAAAGGCACATCCTTATTTGTAAGATCGTTGAGAGGTGCAGCAATGGTACTGAAATCTCTCACAAAACGCCTATAGAAACCAGTGAGGCCAAGGAAACTCCTCACTTGTGTGACCGTTTTGGGCTGCGGCCAACTCTCAATAGCTTCAATCTTGGCTTTATCAACTTCAATTCCCTGTGGAGTAACAACATAGCCAAGAAAAGATACTCGGTCGGTGCAAAAGGTGCACTTCCCAAGGTTACCAAACAAACGTGCATCACGTAGAGCAATAAAAACAACACATAAATGTTCCAAATGTTTCTCCAAAGATCTGCTATAAATCAATATATCATCAAAGTAAACTACCACAAATCTTCCAATGAAAGCACGTAAAACTTCGTTCATTAATCTCATGAAAGTACTAGGTGCATTAGTTAACCAAAAGGCATGACTAACCACTCATATAAACCGAACTTAGTTTTAAATGTTGTTTTCCATTCATCTCCCAATTTCATACGAATTTGATGGTATCCACTACGCAAATCAACTTTGGAGAATATTGTAGAGCCACTCAATTCATCAAGCATATCATCTAGCCTAGGAATAGGATGACGATAATGAATAGTAATATTATTAATGCCTCTACAATCAACACACATACGCGACGTACCATCATTTTTTGGCACTAGTATAATAGGAACAGCACAAGGACTAAGAGATTCGCGTATATAACCTTTGTCGAGCAGCCCCTGTACTTGACGCATAATCTCCTTCGTCTCCTCTGGATTGGTACGGTATGGCGCACGGTTTGGCAACGAAGCACCAGGAATTAAGTCAATCTGATGCTTAATCCCGCGAATAAGTGGTAATCCCGGTGGCACGTCTTGTGGAAAGACGTCAGCGAACTCCTGCAAAATGTTAGTGATAGCAGGAGGCAAAGAGGAAGGCACGTCCTCGAATGAAAATAAGGCCTCTTTGCACACAAAAGCATAGCAAACAGATTTGCTTAAATCTAGCTCATCAATATCAGATTTGGTGGCAAGTAAACATGCATTTTTTAATTTAATTTCAGAAGTAACACTAGATGGTTTATTATTAGGCTTCATTTGTTGCTCAAATTCTTTTGCCACAATCTGATTTTCACTCTTATTTTTCTCCTGTTTTGCTTTACTAGCTCTATTAATATCATCTTTCAAAATAGAATCAGGAGTCATAGGAAGCAAAGAAATTTATCCTTATGAACAAGAGTATACTGATTGTTTCTACCATGGTGTACAGAATTTTTATCAAATTGCCATGGTCTACCAAGTAATAAGGAACATGCTTGCATGGGTACCACATCACAATCAACATAATCAGCATATGTAGAGATACTAAAATGCACACGAACAGTACGTGTTACCTTAACCTTGCCGCTGTTGTTGAACCATTGGATTTAGTAAGGATGTGGATGTGGTCTTGTGGTGAGAGATAGCTTCTCCACCATCTCCATGCTAGCCAAGTTGTTGCAGCTCCCTCCATCTATGATGACGCGAATAGAACGTTCCTTCACAACTCCCTTTGTATGGAACAAATTATGCCTTTGATTTTGCTCAGCTTGTGTGACCTGCACACTCAAAACACGTTGAGCAACTAAACATTCATACCTATCAGCGTCTTCAGGAGCCATGTATTGCGTCTCATGATCAGAATCATCTCCACCGTGTTCTTCACTTGTAATAAGAGCCAAAGTCTCCTCATCATAGTCACTAGCGGACTCATACCCACCATCCTCAGTAGCAATCATAACACGCCGAGATTGGCATTCTCTCGCATAATGACCTCTTCCCTTACAACGACAAAAATAATATCATGTGTGTGCCCTGTTGATGCCATAGATGAAGAAGAGCTCTAGGCAGGCCCAGAAGGTGTACTCTTGGCAGATGGTGGTGGTGGTGCCTGTTTTCTTGTATCTCGGTTGGAATTGGCGGTTGAAGTCTGTGGTGCTGCAGTAGGACGTGTGGGAGTAGAGGAGGCACGCGGTGTCCATGATGAAGATCGACCTGCAGAAAAATTAGTTCGCACCAATGCCTGTCGATCCTGCACTTCACGTTCAGCTTTACAAGCAAGATGGAATAAACGAGTGATATTATTATACTCCTTATACTCTAGAATGGTCTGAATCTCTCTATTTAATCCACCCATGAAACGTGCAAGCATAGCTTCATTCTCCTCAACAATACCACATCTAATCATGCCAGTTTGTAATTCCTGATAATATTCTTCTACAGAATTTTTTCCTTGTCTTAAGCGTTGCAAATTTTGAAGTAATTCACGTTGATAATATGGTGGAACCCAACGAGTACGCATAGCAGTTTTCAAAGCAGCCCAAGTAGCTGGAATAGGATATAATCTACAATGTTCAGACCACCATACACATGCAAAACTAGTAAAAGCACAAACAGTAGCAGCAACACGTCTCTCCTCGGGATATTGTAAACATTTAAAACGTTGTTCAGTTTCTAACTCCCAAGTAAGATATATATCAGGAACATATCTACCATCAAATGGTGGAATATTCAATTTCATTTTAGGAAGATGGTCATGATCTCGTATCTGAGCTGGTAATGCAGCCCTACCATTGCGATTATTGGCATGTGGACGACCTGGTGCTGGTACGTATTTCTGATTTTGATCAACCTCATCCTCGTAATCGCCCGCATAATCGTCCTCCTCAGCGGCAGCAGGAGCCATAGAAGCATCAATAGTAGGTGCAGCGGCACCAGAAGTTTGACCAGGCTCAAGGGGAACGTGCTGTGCTCGTCCCACTTGATTTGGAAGGCGACGTTGTTGTTGTTGTAGAGGTGCGACAGGTGCAGCCGGCGGTGCTTGTGGAAGACACACGAGCAATTCATTAAACTTGTTATCGAGCTTTGTTTCAAACGTCTTCTCAATTCCATCTATCTTCTCCATGGCCTCTTCAAATCTGTTTAGCACATCTTGCACCTGTCCACTCATCATTTGCTGAAATTTATCATGTAGCTGTTTGTTCGTCATGTTCTCCCAATCAGTCTCACCGGCTTGTGATCCTGCCATGGTTAGCAGCAATAGAAACACACAAGAATATGATCCTACAGACTACTAGGAAGTGGTGGTGGTGGTGTATCACAAATCCGTCAAGCGAATCTCAAATGCTTACCAGTTCTTACCCAGCAGCAGGTGGTGATCGGCCACCGTTGTAGTCAAAACGCTCAAAGATTGGACAGAGCGATTGCCAGGTGGTGTCAAACGCACGACATAGATGTATGTGGAGCTGGGAAGGCTTATGATATGGTAGCAAAAATGTCAGCAATAATCAATTCAGAGATGCAAAGTTGAATAAACGCTCAACGACGGTACTGTGCTGGTCCTAGGCTAGACCGTTGATAGAGGCGGGGGTGTCCCGATCTTTCGATGAGATGGTAACTATCAATTTGGTGGAGCCGACTTTGACGATCCGACTACAAACGTGCACGACGTTGCGCCTTAGCAATCGCTAAACCAATCTCCTGAGGTTACTGACGATGCTGGAAGCATGATCAGCCTGACCACGAAGGTCTATTCCTGCACGCAATTGAAGAACAAGCAAGAATATGATAATGCAATCTGAATATTGTGAATATAGATGAAGTATTGATAATGGCGGGGATCCGAAAGTGGTCTTGGTCTGGTCGTTGGACACAAACGAAGTACACGAAGTTGCAATGGCTAACTTTTAACTAAACAAATCCCAAGCAAAAAGCTACTAGATGGATCTACTTATATAGGACCAAGGGGTGACGGCCAAGGAGGTGGGAGGACGTCCCAAGGCAGCCTAAAACTAACCCTAGGTTGTACAAGGCCAATGGGCCCAAGTGGAGGTGATGCAACACCTTTGGACTTGTAGTTTGACTCGGAATCTGCTACAACATCAGATTGTTTCGATGACAACTCAACGCTCCGGATGAATTTGAAGGTGAAACCAATTGGGTTAGAAAGAGCACGAAATCTACTTTCCAACAAAAAAAGAATCACTCAATTCAGAGTCCGTATGAAATAGTTCTTGGCGTTTTGAGTGAGGTATGTTTGTGCAGTCCGAATCTGAATCCAGAACGTGAGAGACTTGGACTCTATCTTCTCTTGGCCCAAAAGTGACGTGAGAGGACTTTTTGAACAGCACATAAACTTCTCTTTTTCCCTTATGTTCATATGTGGATTGTACAAATCTCCCATACACCTCACAAATATATATGTATGCAATATTTTTGGTCGTATCCAAGGTAGTCATGTCCTCATCATCCTCCCCTTCTTGAAAACAAAGCCGTCCTCGGCTTGCTTAATCTGAAATGTGGCTAACAAAAGAGACAAGGTGTACATGTTGTATATGTATATGTCATCCATTTTTACTTCCCTTGATTTTTGCACATATGACACATGTATACATGAGTAACTTTCATAGTTCATAAAATGTAAAGCCAAAATATTATCACAAGTATTAGAAGACATGAAAATATTGCAACTTAATTTGCACATATAAGTGAAGCTCTTATTCATATCAAAGGATTGACAATGTTCATCATTAAACCATCCCAACATTGATGAATAAACCTTACTTGCATCAAATTTACATGCTACAACATGCTTAAATAAGCAAACATGCAATAAGTCTTTTGACACAAAATCATCACCAAGATTAGAGGTCATATCAAAATGATTAAACATTGTTTCTTTTGCATCAACAGTTAATTCATTGGGTGCACTCAAAATTGTTGATACTTCAACTCTTTGATCACATGACGCATTCATGACAGTAACACGATTCTCTAAAATAGCTGGTGTGCTCAAATCAATAGGTAACACAATACATGATGTATTCAAGTTAACTAGGCATGCATCATTCTCATGTGAAAGTTGAAAATCTGTACCTTTGTCATTACCTCTTATGATCAACTCAGACGATGTAGGCACTCTTGGAGGTGATGTGTCACATGATGGAGATGATGTAGTCCTCGCAACAATGGATGTGGTTGTCATAGTACGCCTAGTAGTTGAAGAAACATCTGTATCAATACTTGGAATATGCACCGTGCACTTGTTCTCCTTGTGGCCAACACGTCGTTTTATTTCCTGTTCAGCTTTGCAAGCAAGACGAAACAAATGGTCCATAGGATAACACTCTTCATGAATTAGAATCTCTTGAATATCATGGTTTAATCCTCCCCAAAATCTATCCATAAAATCTTCTTCATTTTCTTCTAAAAATGAGTGCAATAATGTAGTTTGTAAATCATCATAGTATTTTGTTACCGTGTCAGTGCCTTGTTTTAAATGTTGTAATTTTTTAATCATGCCACGAGTATAATAAACATCAACGAATCTATCTCTCATGACAAGTTTTAAATCATCCCAAGTAGTAGGTATCAGATCAGGGTTTAACCGACAATATTCACTCCACCAAACTAAAGCAAAGCAACTGAAAGTACTAATCGCAGCTTGAAATTTTCCACGCTCATCAAAATTATGGGAAGCAAATATAGCATTAATTTTGTACTTCCATTCAATATATAAATCAGGTCTAAAACGACCAGTAAATGGTGGCATGGAAACATTAACCTGATTATGTGCATTCTCATGTTGTTGCTCCTCTTGTGACGGTTGTTGTATTTTCTTAGGTGGTGGCAAATCTCCCACGATCGATGAAGCCCAAGAACTAACAACTCTGGAACCTGCCATGATTTGTAGACACAAAAAAAAAATCGAGAATAATGTTCCTATGAACTACTAGGATGTGGTGGTAAAGCGCTCACAGTAAAGCAAATATCAATATCTTACAAGTTCTTACCATGCAGCAGGTGGTGACGGGCAACCAGCGGTGTCAAATAACTCCGAAGATTGAGTAAAGCGATTGCTAGGCGAACGTACGTATACACGGTGTAAAAATATGTGGAGCTGGGTTGGCTATATATGGTAGCAAAAGATTAGCAATAATCAATTCAGAGATGCAATGTTGAATAAACGCTCAACGACGGTACTGTGCTGGTTCTAGGCTAGACCGGACTAGAGACGCGAGCCTAGAACAGTAATGAGGGCACGGCGTAGCACAACTAGCATCAATAAAGGATATGAAGTAGCTCTGGACAGTAAGATAAAAGTGAATACCACAATAGCAGTAAAGATAATGATGTGAAATAACTGCCAAGCAGGATATACCAACAACTTTCTCTCCAACTTTCCTCTGGAAAAGTTTTTACCAATTTTATGATAATTTTTTCTCAAGAATGGCACTGACTCAAGCTTTCAAACGCAAAAAGAATCACTCAATTCCGAGTTGATATGAGGAGTCAAAAAATTCTAAAACTGGCCTGAAAAACTGGAACAAGCTGTGTTCATGAACTTCGGAGGGAAAAAAGACCTATTTAGAAGCCGATTTTGAGGTGTTAAATATTGAACAAGCTTCTGCAACTATTTAGATGCGGCTCATCGCTAGCTTTAATTTGACTACTCACGGAGCCAAAACGGACTTCGTATGAGGAAGATACGCCTGTTTTACTGAACAGTGCGCAAAACAGATTCGAATCCGAATTCAGGTACGAGAGTGAGTCTAGATAGATCCGAATTTTGTGCTTTTTTTTCTTCTCTCTTTTTTTTATCTCACTTTTTTTCTCTCTTTTTTTGAATTTTTTTCTCTCTTTCCAAAACAAACTAGATAAGATGCAGATTGGATCAAGCGAAGATATGAACGGCGTCAGCTATGATTATGACAATGAACGGTGGGTAGCACGTGGTGGAATTTGATGGATGAGAGGTTGTGGACAGCGGAAGGGATAATGATGCAGTGGTGGCGTGACTAACATGAACAGAACTCGAAACTCTAAAGGAACTAGACACTAAGACCAGCAACTCGACATGACGATGCAACCGATAATTCAATAATGCAAACAATGAAAAGAAAATTGCAAAGGCTCAGACTGGCTTGGACAAAGGATGAATAGATCTAACTTATTTTTTGTGGCTTTTTCTTGGACAATAGGTAAGAAAATAAATTTAACCTAGGGAAAACAGGAAATTCTCACCGAGCAACCTGAAAACTGATACCACTTGATAGAGGCGGGGGTGTCCCGATCTTTCGATGAGATGGTAACTATCGATTTGGTGGAGCCGACTTTGACGATCCGACTACAAACATGCACGATGTTGCGCCTTAGCAATCGCTAAACCAATCTCCTGAGGTTACTGACGATGCTGGAAGCATGATCAGCCTGACCACGAAGGTCTATTCCTGCACGCAATAGAAGAACAAGCAAGAATATGATAATGCAATCTGAATATTGCGAATATAGATGAAGTATTGATAATGGTGGGGATCCAAAAGCGGTCTTGGTCTGGTCGTTGGACACAAACGAAGTACACGAAGTTGCAATGGCTAACTTTTAACTAAACAAATCCCAAGCAAAAAGCTACTAGATGGTTCTACTTATATAGGAGCAAGGGGTGGCGGCCAAGGAGGTGGGAGGACGTCCCAAGGCAGCCTAAAACTAACCCTAGGTCGTACAAGGCCAATGGGCCCAAGTGGAGGTGATGCAACACCTTTGGACTTGTAGTTTGACTCGGAATCTGCTATAGCGTCTGATTGTTACGACGAGAACTCAACGCTCCGGATGAATTTGAAGGTGAAACCAATTGGGTTAGAAAGAGCACAAAATCTACTTTCCAACAAAAAAAGAATGACCCAATTCGGAGTCCGTATGAAATAGTTCTTGGCGTTTTCAGTCAGGTATGTTTGTGCAGTCCGAATCTGAATCCAGAACGTGAGAGACTTGGACTCTATCTTCTCTTGGCCCAAAAGTGACGTAAGAGGACTTTTTGAACAGCACATAAACTTCTCTTTTTCCCTTATGTTCATATGTGGATTGTACAAATCTCCCATACACCTCACAAATATACATGTATGCAATATTTTTGGTCGTATCCAAGGTAGTCATGTCCTCATCAACCGTACTAGAGACGCGAGCCTAGAACACTAACAAAATCACAGCGCGGCACGTAAAAAAGGGAAGAGCACACTCTAAAAAAAAGTTTCGCTTTTTTTTTGTGCTCCTTTTTTTTGCAAAAAAATGACTATAATGGCGAGTGTCTCAAAACTCTTCCCAAGTCAAACTAACAGGATTGGCACGAAATTTTTTTTGACATTTTTTTTTGGAAATTAGGGCAGCGACGACGAAAAAGTGCGACAAAAAATCACTATGATGGCGAGTGTCTCAAAACGCTCCCTGGGACCTAAAAATAGGATAGGGAAAAAATATTTTTGACTGCAAAAAATTTGGCCTAAAAACTGCCCGGGGGTCTCCAAACTCTTTTTTTTTCTTCCGAATCCTACTCAGGCAAGGAAACACGAATCGGAAAATAGATGGGTCACGAAAACAAACCTAATATGAAAAGAACTCAGATTGGTGGTGGATATATGGTGGTAGAATAAGGCAGCGGTGATGGTATATGGCAGCGGTGGTAGGATATGGCAGCGGTGGTGGTATATGGCAGCGGTTGTGGTATATGGCAGCAGCGATGAAGATGGTGCGGCGGCGGCGTGACAAACTGTGACAGAACTCGAAACTCTAAAGGACTAGACGCTAAGACCAGCAACTAGACACGACGATGCAACCGCAAATTCAACAAAGCAAAAACCCTAAAAAAGATTATGCAAAGGCTCAGATTGGTTCGGATATGATGAACTAACCCTAATTTTTTTTTGGCTTTTTCGTGGACTGTAGGTATGAAGAACAGACTCGATCTAAACTACAAAAAACTGTAAAATCTCACCGAGCAACCTAGAAATCTGATACCACTTGATAGAGGCGAAGGTGTCCCGATGTTTCGATGAGATGGTGGCTATCATTTTCTGTGGGAGTCGACCTTGACGATCCGACTACGAACGTGCGAGATGTCGCGCCTTAGCAATCGCTAAACCAATTTACAAGGGGTTATTGACCACGCCGGAGCACGATCAACCTGACCACGAGGGTCTGTTTCCTGCGAGCAAACGAAGAACAAGCAAGAAACTGAGATTGCAATCTGGATATTGCGAATATAAGAGGAAAGCTTTATTAATGAAGGTGGGGTTCTGTGACGCCTTTGTCTGGTCGTTGAACACAAACGAAGTACGCGAAGTTGCAGCTATGGCGAACTTTTAATCTAAACAAAACCCAAAGTCTAAACGACGCCCTAAGTGCTGTATATATGGAGGAGTAGGGGTGAATTTCGTGGCCCCTTGTAGGAGGGGTCCGAAACCAACCCTAACTTTGTTTCCCCACATGTACGGACTCTAAAAACAGCCTATACTTAAGTATTGCGAAATTACATGGGCCTGGCCCAAAAATAAGGTGGCGCAGCACCTAAAATAAGCTAGGGATGAAATTTATGAAGGGGCATCTTGTATATTTTGTCCATGTCCTTGTAGGTCATCACGGAGGCTTCAAAGTGCTTAAATATGCACTAGAAACGCCATTCTGGATCCCTTCACGCAAGCCTTCATCTCCATGCTTGATCCTGCTCCAGTGTTCATCCCTCTTGTTCATGCTAGGCCCTTCATTAGTAATCAGTACAAATGTATCCAATTTAGGTAGCATCATATTCTCATGAACATTAGAATCATTACCAAGAAACGAAAGTACCTGATAATTTAATTGGCGTGCGCGAGCTCTAGTAATTGGTCCAGTATATGTAGCAGTAGGGGCTGTGGGTGTAACAATGGTATTGATGTCCTCATCACCCGGAGCCGTTGATGGCGCGGGGGAGCCGGATTGGAGGAGTGGGGCGGCTGCTTCCAGGGTGACGAGCCAGCCCCTGCCCCTTTCCCCTATAAAAAGGGGGCAGGAGCAGTGCGTTTGTTCACGTGCTCCACTCCTCCCCTTCCTTGGGCATCTCTAGTTTACCATGGTGAGAGGCCGAGGGCGCAGTGGCACCCCGGTGGTGACAATGAGGGCTTCTGCTCGACAGCGTCTCCCGCCTCCTGCCGAAAACGCGGGGATAGAGTCCGCCGCGAGAGGAGGTGGGAGGGGGAGAGGTCATGGTCGCTGTGGCGCTCGGGGTCGAGGAGGACGGTGTGGCGCTCTGATTGTGGCCCCGCCGACCGCCCCTCCCCCGATGGAAGGCCACGTCGGAGACCAACCTCTGGAGTTCATCATCGGACTGTACAAGCCTCCGTGCAGCCGCCTCCGTCTCCCCACTCCATTCGCAAGGGTGATGGAGCTCGAGCAGCCGTGCGCACTGAAGTTGCACATGAGGGGCTGCTGTAATGGTAGCATCCGGGTGGATGTAGATTTCCCTGCCCCTCAAGTCATGCTCTTCCGATGTGGCTGGAAGACTTTTGCTCGCGCCCACAGCTTGTCGGAGGGGCACGTCCTCCATTTTAAATTAATGGATGCCGAGCTGCTCTCCGTCAAGGTCTTCGGGTGCTTGGGTTCTCGCTTAGGGTGCTGCGCGGAGAGCTCGACCGACGACGAAAGCTCCTCCTCGAGCGATAGTGACGAGGAGGACAGTGACGACGATGACGACGGTGCCGATGGGAGGATGAAAGCCCCGACTCGGGCTGAACACCAGCCGCACCGTCACCGTCAGGGCGCGGCACCAATATCTGCACCTGCATCTCCTCTCTGGCAAGGCGATTTGCTGGGGAATTGGATGAAGAGCTGTAGATGGTGTCCCCGGTTCCTCCAGCAGCCTTCCAGCTGGACCTCTATAGGCTTCCTCGTGGCCTCCGGCTTCGTTCGCCCTACCGCATCCTACTGGCCCTGGTGGCGGTGGCTAGGGGGCTGTCCCTGCTGCTCTCTTCACCATCACCTTCGCCCGCGCCCTCCCGCTCTTGTTAGGCCCCTCGCCAAGGGGCCTGACGGGGTCAGGCTGGGCTTCTGCCCATGCGCTCCTTTTACCTTCTTCAGCTCCCACTGTCGTGCGTAGGAGGAGAGGGACAAGAAAGGGCATCACGGGGCACTTATCTTTTTTCAATCTAAAATATGTAGGCACTTGCCAAACTTTATTCTAAATTATGTAATCTTCTTTATCCATGTTTGTGTTCTGTAAGATCTATACTTGCTCATCAGCATATTAATGAAAAAGACAAGCTTTGCCGGGCACTTGTGCATGTATTATACCCATGCAGAGGTGACATGCCTCTATACATTCAAGTAAACAAGTTATTCCCGGCAAACTATCCTGCCGGTACCCTCGGTTTGTTGCCGCGGGGCTAAGCTGATAGAGGCAAAGGTGTCCCATCTTTCGATGAGATGGTGGCTATCGTTTTTGGTGGAGTAGACTTTGACGATCCGACTACGAATGTGCGAGGACGTCGCGCCTTAGCAATCGCTAAACCAACTCCGAGAGGTTATTGACCACGCCGGAGCACAATCAACCTGACCACGAGGGTCTATCTCCTGCAAGCAAACAAAGAACAAGCAAGAAACTAAGATTTGCAATCTGGATATTGCGAATATAAGATGAAAGCTTTATTGATCAAGGTGGGGTTCTGTGACGTCTTGGTCTGGTCGTTGAACACAAACGAAGTACGCGAAGTTGCAGCTATGGCGAACTTTTAATCTAAACAAAACCCAAAGTCTAAACGGTGCCCTAAGGGCTGTATATATGGAGGAAGAGGAGGGGATTTCGTGGCCCTTGAAGGAGGGGTCCGAAACCAACCCTATCTCTTGTTTCCCCACACATACGGACTCTAAAAACAACCTATACTCAATTATTTCGAAATTACATGGGCCTGGCCCAATAATAAGGTGACGCAGCACCTATAATAGCCTCTGGACGAAATTTATGAAGTGGCATCTTGTATATTTCGTCCAAGGCTTCATGCACTCATTATGGTGGCTTCAACGTCCTGAAATCATCACGTGTAACTCCGTTCTTGTTCCCCTTGCGCATGCCATCATCTCCATGCTTGAACTTGCTCAAGGGTTCCTCTTTCTTGTCCAAGCTAGGCCCTTCATTTGTAAGCAAAACAAATGTATCCAATTTAGGCAGCATCATATTCTCACGAACATTAGAATCATTACCAAGAAACGAAAGTACCTGATAATTTAATTGGCGTGCGCGAGCTCAAGTAATTGGTCCAGTATGTATAGCAGCAGGGGCTGTGGGTGTAACAATGGTATTGATGTCCTCATCAGATAGACGATGCTTCACATGTTGCAAATCTTTTTGGTAGGGAAATCGTGCGACTCCATGGAGTCCCAAAGACTATTGTCTCCGACCGCGACGTCAAGTTCTTGAGCTACTTTTGGAAGACTCTATGCGCCAAGCTAGGAATCAAGCTTTTGTTCTCCTCGGCATACCAACCACAGACCGACGGCCAAACGGAGGTGACGAACCGAACACTCTCCACTCTACTTCGCGTATTGATCAAGAAGAACATCAAGGAGCATGATAGAGGCGAGGGTGTCCCGATCTTTCGATGAGATGATAGCTATCGTTTTTGGTGGAGTAGACTTTGATGATCCGACTACGAACGTGCGAGGACGTCGCGCCTTAGCAATCGCTAAACCAACTCCGAGAGGTTATTGACCACGCCGGAGCACAATCAACCTGACCACGAGGGTCTATCTCTTGCAAGCAAACGAAGAACAAGGAAGAAACTAAGATTTGCAATCTTTATATTGCGAATATAAGATGAAAGCTTTATTGATCAAGGTTGGGTTCTGTGACGTCTTGGTCTGGTCGTTGAACACAAACGAAGTACGCGAAGTTGCAGCTATGGTGAACTTTTAATCTAAACAAAACCCAAAGTCTAAACGGTGCCCTAAGGGCTGTATATATGGAGGAAGAGGGGGGGGATTTCGTGGCCCTTGAAGGAGGGGTCCGAAACCAACCCTATCTCTTGTTTCCCCACACATACGGACTCTAAAAACAGCCTATACTCAAGTATTTCGAAATTACATGGGCCTGGCCCAATAATAAGGTGACGCAGCACCTATAATAGCCTCTGGACGAAATTTATGAAGTGGCATCTTGTATATTTCGTCCAAGGCTTCCTGCACTCATTATGGTGGCTTCAAAGTCCTAAAATCATCACTTGTAACTCCGTTCTTGTTCCCCTTGCGCATGCCATAATCTCCATGCTTGAACTTGCTCCAAGGTTCCTCTTTCTTGTCCAAGCTAGGCACTTCATTTGTAAGCAAAACAAATGTATCCAATTTAGGCAGCATCATATTCTCATGAACATTAGAATCATTACCCAGAAATGAAAGTACCTGATAATTTAATTGGCGTGCGCGAGCTCTAGTAATTGGTCCAATATGTATAGCAGGAGGGGCTGTGGGTGTAACAATGGTATTGATGTCCTCATCATCCTCCCCTTCTTGAAATGAAGTTGTCCTCGACGGAAACTCATTTTCCTCACCCAAATAAGGCTTCAAATCTGCAATGTTAAAAGTGGGACTAACCCCAAAATCTGCAGGCAGCTCAAGTTTATATGCATTATCATTTATTTTCTCTAACACCTTAAAAGGACCATCAGCACGTGGCATTAGCTTTGATTTGTGCAAATCAGGAAATCTATCCTTACGCAAATGTAACCAAACAAGATCTCCAGGTGCAAACACAACATGTTTTCTACCCTTATCTCCAGCAAGTTTATATTTAGCATTCATACGCTCAATGTTCTCCTTAGTTAACTCATGCATTTTTAAGATCAATTCAACACGTTGTTTAGCATCAAAATTAACCTGCTCCGAAGATGGAATAGGCAACAAATCAATAGGTGCACGAGGTAGGAAAGCATATACAATTTCAAAAGGGCACATCTTAGTAGTAGAATGCAACGAACGATTGTAAGCAAATTCAATATGAGGCAAGCTTTCTTCCCACATTTTCTTGTTATTCTTCAAAACAGCCCTAAGCATAGTAGACAAAGTTCTATTGAATACTTTAGTTTGTCCATCAGTTTGGGGTTGACAAGTAGTACTAAAAAGCAGTTTAGTCCCCAACTTAGCCCATAAACATCTCCAAAAGTGGCTAAGAAAATTGGTATCACGATCTAAAACAATAGTATTTGGCACACCATGCAAGCGAATAATTTCACGAAAGAACAAATCAGCAACATTAGCAGCATCATCGCTTTTATGACATGGTATAAAGTGTGCCATTTTCGAGAACCTATCCACGATAACAAATATGCTATCCCTCCCCTTCTTTGTTCAAGGTAAACCCAAAACAAAGTCCATAGATATATCCTCCCAAGGAACACTAGGTAAAGGCAAAGGCATATATAAACCATGAGGATTGAGTCGTGACTTAGCTTTTTGACATGTAGTGCAGCGAGCAACAAAGCGCACAACATCCCGTCTCATCTTTGGCCAAAAGAAATGTGTAGAAAGTACATCCTCCGTCTTCTTTACGCCAAAGTGTCCCATTAATCCTCCTCCATGCTCCTCCTGCAACAACAAAAGACGAACGGAGCTAGCTGGAATGCATAGCTTGTTAGCACGAAACACAAATCCATCGTTAACGACGAACTTGTTCCATGTTCTCCCTTCTTTACAATTCTGCAATACATCTTTAAAGTCAGCATCATGCACATATTGATCTTTGATGGTCTCCAAACCAAATATTTTAAAGTCAAGTTGTGAAAGCATAGTATAACGACGAGACAATGCATCAGCGATAACATTTTCTTTACCCTTCTTGTGTTTAATGACATAAGGGAAAGTCTCAATGAATTCAACCCATTTAGCATGTCTACGGTTCAGTTTGGCTTGACTTTTAATATGTTTCAAAGATTCATGATCAGAATGAATAACAAATTCTTTGGGCCATAAATAATGTTGCCATGTTTCCAAAGTCCGAACAAGAGCATATAGTTCCTTATCATAAGTAGAGTAATTCAGACTAGGCCCACTCAATTTTTCAGAAAAGTATGCTACAGGTTTGCCATCTTGTAATAACACACCTCCTAATCCAATTCCACTAGCATCACATTCAAGCTCAAAAGTCTTATTAAAATCAGGAAGTTGGAGTAAAGGAGCATGTGTTAACTTATCTTTCAACACCGTGAAGGCTTCTTCCTGTGCAGTACCCCAAACAAAAGGCACATCCTTCTTTGTAAGCTCGTTGAGAGGTGCAGCAATGGTACTAAAATCTCTCACAAAACGCCTATAGAAACCAGCGAGGCCAAGGAAACTCCTCACTTGTGTGACCGTTTTGGGATGCGGCCAACTCTCAATAGCTTCAATCTTGGTTTTATCAACTTCAATTCCCTGTGGAGTAACAACATAGCCAAGAAAAGATACTGGGTCGGTGCAAAAGGTGCACTTCCCAAGGTTACCAAACAAACGTGCATCACTTAAAGCAATAAAAACAACACGTAAATGTTCCAAATGTTCCTCCAAAGATCTGCTATAAATCAATATATCATCAAAGTAAACTACCACAAATCGTCCAATGAAAGCACGTAAAACTTCGTTCATTAATCTCATGAAAGTACTAGGTGCATTAGTTAACCCGAAAGGCATCACTAACCATTCATATAAACCAAACTTAGTTTTAAATGTTGTTTTCCATTCATCTCCCAATTTCATACGAATTTGATGGTATCCACTACGCAAATCAACTTTGGAGAATATTGTAGAGCCACTCAATTCATCAAGCATATCATCTAGCCTAGGAATAGGATGACGATAGCGAATAGTAATATTATTAATGCCTCTACAATCAACGCACATACGCGATGTACCATCCTTTTTTGGCACTAGTATAATAGGAACAGCACAAGGACTAAGAGATTCGCGTATATAACCTTTGTCGAGCAGCTCCTGTACTTGACGCATAATCTCCTTCGTCTCCTCTGGATTGGTATGGTATGGCGCACAGTTTGGCAACGAAGCACCGGGAATTAAGTCAATCTGATGCTCATTCCCGTGAATAGGTGCTAATCCCGGTGGTACGTCTTGTGGAAAGACGTCAGCGAACTCCTGCAAAATGTTAGTGACAGTAGGAGGCAAAGAGGAAGGCACGTCCTCGAATGAAAATAACGCCTCTTTGCACACAAAAGCATAGCAAACAGATTTGCTGAAATCTAGCTCATCAATATCAGATTTGGTGGCAAGTAAACATGCACTTATCAATTTAATTTCAGAAGCAACACTAGATGGTTTATTATTAGGCTTCATTTGTTGCTCAAATTCTTTTGCCACAATCTGATTTTCACTCTTATTTTTCTCCTGTTTTGCTTTACTAGCTCTGTTAATATCATCTTTCAAAATAGAATCAGGAGTCATAGGAAGCAAAGTAATATGTTTATCCTTATGAACAAGAGTATACTGATTGTTTCTACCATGGTGTACAGAATTTTTATCAAATTGCCATGGTCTACCAAGTAATAAGGAACATGCTTGCATGGGTACCACATCACAATCAACATAATCAGCATATGTAGATATACTATTGGATATAGTAAGGATGTGGATGTGGTCTTGTGGTGAGAGATAGCTTCTCCACCATCTCCATGCTAGCCAAGTTGTTGCAGCTCCCTCAATCTATGATGACGCGAAAAGAACATTCCTTCACAACTCCCTTTTTATGGAACAAATTATGCCTCTGATTTTGCTCAGCTTGTGTGACCTGCACACTCAAAACACGTTGAGCAACTAAACATTCATACCTGTCACCGTCTTCAGGAGCCATGTATTGTGTCTCATGATCAGAATCATCTCCACCGTGTTCTTCACTTGTAATAAGAGCCAAAGTCTCCTCATCATAGTCACTAGCGGACTCATACCCACCATCCTTAGTAGCAATCATAACACGCGGAGATTGGCATTCTCTCGCATAATGACCTCTTCCCTTACAACGACGACAAATAATATCATGTGTGTGCCCTGTTGATGCCATAGATGAAGAAGAGCTCTGGGCAGGCCCACAAGGTGTACTCTTGCCAGAAGGTGGTGGTGGTGCCTGTTTTCTTGTATCTCAGTTGGAATTGGTGGCTGAAGTCAGTGGTGCCACAGTAGGACGTGTGGGAGTAGAGGAGGCACGCGGTGTCCATGATGAAGATCGACCTGCAGAAAAATTAGTTCGCGCCAATGCCTGTCGATCCTGCACTTCACGTTCAGCTTTACAAGCAAGATGGAATAAACGAGTGATATTATTATACTCCTTATACTCTAGAATGGTCTGAATCTCTCTATTTAATCCACCCATGAAACATGCAAGCATTGCTTCATTATCCTCAACAATACCACATCTAATCATGCCAGTTTGTAATTCCTGATAATATTCTTCTACAGAATTTTTTCCTTGTCTTAAGCGCTGCAATTTTTGAAGTAATTCACGTTGATAATATGGTGGAACCCAACGAGTGCGCATAGCAGTTTTCAAAGCAGCCCACGTAACTGGAATAGGATATAATCTACAATGTTCAGACCACCATACACATGCAAAACTAGTAAAAGCACAAACAGCAGCAGCAACACGTCTCTCCTCGGGATATTGTAAACATGTAAAACGTTGTTCAGTTTCTAACTCCCAAGTAAGATCAGGAACATTTCTACCCTCAAATGGTGGAATATTCAATTTCAGTGTAGGAAGATGGTCATGATCTTGTACCTGAGCTGGTAATGCAGCCCTACCATTGCGATTATTGGCATGTGGACGACCTGGTGCTGGTACGTAGTTCTGATTTTGATCAACCTCATCATCGTAATCGCCCGCATAATCGTCCTCCTCAGCGGCAGTAGGAGCCATAGAAGCATCAACAGTAGGTGCAGCGGCACCAGAAGTTTGACCAGGCTCAAGGGGAACGCGCTGTGCTCGTCCCACTTGATTTGGAAGGCGACGTTGTTGTTGTTGTAGAGGTGCGACAGATGCAGCCAGCGGTGGTTGTGGAAGACGCGTGAGCAATTCATTAAACTTGTTATCGAGCTTTGTTTCGAACGTCTTCTCAATTCCATCTATCTTCTCCATGGCCTCTTCAAATCTGTTTAGCACATCTTGCACCTGTCCACTCATCATTTGCTGAAATTTATCATGTAGCTGTTTGTTCGTCATGTTCTCCCAATCAGTCTCATCGGCTTGTGATCCTGCCATGGTTAGCAGCAATAGAAACACACAAGAATATGATCCTACAGACTACTAGGACGTGCTGGTGGTGGTGTATCACAAAACCGTCAAGCGAATCTCAAATGCTTACTAGTTCTTACCCAGCAGCAGGTGGTTATCGGCAATCGGTGTAGTCAAAACTCTTAAAGATTGGACAGAGCGATTGCCAGGTGGTGTGAAATGCACGACGGAGATGTATGGGGAGCTGGGAAGGCTTATGATATGGTAGCAAAAAGGGTCAGCAATAATCTATTCAGAGATGCAAAGTTGAATAAACGCTCAACGACGGTACTGTGCTGGTCCTAGGCTAGACCGTGCTAGAGACGCGAGCCTAGAACACTATTAAAATCACGGCGCTGCACGTAAACAAGGGAGGAGCACACTCTGAATTTTATTTTATTTTTGCACCTTTTTCCCTCTCTTTTTTTTGCTCCGCAACAAATTTTTTTTCGAAAAATTCTACAAATGGTCTAAAAACTGCCTAGCCAGAATTTTCGAAAAAGTCTACAATTTTTTTTTTGAAACTGGAACTATTTTTCTACAGCAGGTAGTACGAAAGTTCGGGAGTCCTACTCTGTCACGACTCGGAGTATGGCGTGATCTGGAAATCCAAAACAGAGTAACAAAATACTAGACTCGGACTAGGACTGGTGGCGGAGATGAATCTGGTGGAACTCGGACTGGTGGCGGATATATGTTGCAGGTGGACTCGGATTGGCGTGATGGCGGCGGATATATGTTGCAGGTGGACTCGGATTGGCGTGATGGCGGCGGATAGGTGGTGGCGTATAGGCACTCGGATTGGCGGTGAATATGTGGTGGTGGTATATGGCAGCGGCGATGAAGTTGGTGCGGTGGTGGTATATGGCAGCAGCGATGATGATGATGCGGTGGTGATATATGGCAGCGGCGACGTGACAACCTATGAACAGAACTCGAAACTCTAAAGGACTAGACGCTAAGACCAGCAACTTGACACGACGATGCAACCGCAAATTCAACAAAGCAAATACAGAAAAGATTATGCAAAGGCTCAGATTGGTTCGGATATGATGAACTAACCCTAATTTTTTTTTGGCTTTTTCGTGGACTGTAGGTATGAAGAACAGACTCGATCTAAACTACGAAAAACAGTAAAATCTCACCGAGCAACCTGGAAATCTGATACCACTTGATAGAGGCGAGGGTGTCCCGATCTTTCGATGAGATGATAGCTATCGTTTTTGGTGGAGTAGACTTTGACGATCCGACTACGAACGTGCGAGGACGTCGCGCCTTAGCAATCGCTAAACCAACTCCGAGAGGTTATTGACCACGCCGGAGCACAATCAACCTGACCGCGAGGGTCTATCTCCTGCAAGCAAACGAAGAACAAGCAAGAAACTAAGATTTCCAATCTGGATATTGCGAATATAAGATGAAAGCTTTATTAATCAAGGTGGGGTTCTGTGACGTCTTGGTCTGGTCGTTGAACACAAACGAAGTACGCGAAGTTGCAGCTATGGCAAACTTTTAATCTAAACAAAACCCAAAGTCTAAACGGTGCCCTAAGGGTTGTATATATGGAGGAAGAGGGGGGGGGGGATTTCGTGGCCCTTGAAGGAGGGGTCCGAAACCAACCCTGTATCTTGTTTCCCCACACATACGGACTCTAAAAACAGCCTATACTCAAGTATTTCGAAATTACATGGGCCTGGCCCAATAATAAGGTGACGCAGCACCTATAATAGCATCTGGACGAAATTTATGAAGTGGCATCTTGTATATTTCTGCCAAGGCTTCCTGCACTCATTATGGTGGCTTCAAAGTCCTGAAATCATCACTTGTAACTCCGTTCTTGTTCCCCTTGCGCATGCCATCATCTCCATGCGTGAACTTGCTCCAAGGTTCCTCTTTCTTGTCCAAGCTAGGCCCTTCATTTGTAAGCAAAACAAATGTATCCAATTTAGGCAGCATCATTATTCTCATGAACATTAGAATCATTACCAAGAAACGAAAGTACCTGATAATTTAATTGGCGTGCGCGAGCTCTAGTAATTGGTCCAGTATGTATAGCAGCAGGGGCTGTGGGTGTAACAATGGTATTGATGTCCTCATCAGAGTGGGAGGAGTGTCTACCCATTGCCGAGTATGCCTACAACCGCACAAGACACTCGACTACCGGCAAGTCTCCCTTCGAGGTCGTCTACGGTTTCAACCCGTTCTCCCCATTGGACATTCTTCCTCTACCACTACAAGAGCGCATCAACATGGACGCGAGTATCCGAGTGAGCTACCTCAAGAAGATGCTTGAAGATACAAGGCACTCCATCGAGCACCAAGTACAACGACTCGCGACCAAGCTCAACGTCAACACGCAACCCATGATATTCAACAGTGGAGATCTTGTGTGGCTACATCTTCGCAAAGACCGCTTCCCCAACGAACGCAAGTCCAAGCTTCTACCACGAGCCGATGGACCATTCAAGGTGCTCGCACGCTACAACAACAACGCCTACAAGATCGATATCCCACACGACAAGTACTCCGTGAGTGACATCTTCAACATCAAAGATCTCTCCCCGTACTATGGTGATGAGGATTTCGATCCGAGGTCGGATCTTTCCCAAGGGGGGGGGAGATGATGCAGAGCATCCCACAGTCATCCCCATGGACACTACCTCAACTATCCAAGCTCTAAGTGGACCCATGACAAGAGCAAGAGCTCGTGCTATTCAATCTGAGGTGACATCACTCCTACTTGAGTCTCCCTTTCCTTCGAACGAGACATGGCTACTGCCTAAGGGCCAGTTCTTTTGGGCGATTCTCCCAGAATCGCCCCCCTCCCCAGCTTCTCCCAGAATCATCACTCCATATTTTTTTTACAATCCTAGCTAATTAGACCTTAACTAGATAGGATTATAAAAAAATATGAAGTGGCGATTCTGGGAGAAGCTGGGGAGGGGGGCGATTCTGGGAGAATCACCCAAAAGAACTGGGCCTAAGTCAGAAACACTATGTGTTGGGGATATAACTATTGAGTATAAACCGCCCAGGAGGGGCCGGGTTATGCTCATAGTGATTTACCTGTATTGAAGCCCATGAAGACATAGAAGATGGCGACTTACGAAGGAGACTTAATAAGAAGGCCCAAAGCCCAAAGGCGAGTTAGGGCCCATAGATGTAAACCGCCATAAGTATATGACTTGTATTGTAAGATAGGAAAGAGTGGATACCGAGCCGAACACGTTTATGAGCCGGCCGGGATTCTGCGAACCGCCGGGCGTCAACCTGTGTATATAAAGGGACGACCCGACGGCGGTTTAGGGACAAGAGACAACAGATCGAGAGCCAGGTTAAGCGTATTCGCTCCCTGGTCATCGAAACCCTAGCAATACCACCTCAAACTGGATTAGGCCTTCACCTTCACCGCAAGGGGCCGAACCAGTATAAACTCCCCGTGTCCTTTGTCCTGATTAACCCCTTTAAACTAACCTCATTGCGATGGCTCCACGACTAAGTCCTCACACTAGGACATCTGCCGTGACTATTCGACGACAGTTGGCGCCCACCGTGGGGCCAGCGCACGGTGGTTTCGAGTTCTTGAAGGGCAACTTCGAAGGGATCAAGGGATACGCTGTGGGCCGGATGACCAAGAATCGTCGCGGCAAGCTCTACATCGACGACGAAGGCTGGGGCCCCGAGGCCGGCTCAATTGAGTACGGGTACCGGGTCCCCTTCGGTGGAATTCACGTCTTCATTGGCAAGATCGGCGAAGCGGGCCCTGAGCCGGACACCTGCACCGATATCATCAAGACGGCTCAGCGTGCAAAACCCGCCCGAGTTCAGCCCGCCATGAGTCGTACCTTCGTGGGATTCATCAATGGTGCGGAATCTAAGGATAAATCGGTATCTGACGGTGAGACAGTTGTCTATTCTGATGGCGAGTCATCCACCGGTGAAACCGAGTCATTGTACCGACTGCAAGACGGTCGGCTTGGGGGCTGTTCCGATGGCGATAGTATTCCGGACCCCTACGAGCCGACGAACCGGGTTGCAATCTTCATGGCCGGTACACAGCCAGTGCAGCACTCTTCAACTGCAGCGGCATTGATTTCCGGGTCAGCAGCGGCGACGATAGCCGGGGCAGGAGGCCCTGCGCTCCCGCCGGCTCAAGTCTTGTCCGGTTTACTAGATGCCTTGGCAACACTGCTGACGACGGAGGTTAACCCGGATAATCAAGATCAGCATAACACGAAAGTCGTGAAATTGCGAGATCAGATAGCTCAAGCTAAGGATGACCTGGCAGCTGAAGATGCCAGGATGGCTGCGGAGCGGATTACGTTGGATGCTCAGGCGCAACGTATTCAGTCGGAGTCTTACCGGCTCATGCTAGATCAGAACGCTTCAAACGAAGTCATGAGGAGGAGGCATCAGTCTCGCCTGCCACCGGGTTACGAGGTGAGGAACCTCTTTAACATGCCAGGAGCAGGAACCAGTAACCCGCCAGTGGCGGACCGGGTTGAAGCGCCTAGGACGAGAGCGCTGGTTCAGCCGCGCACCACGGATCTGCCTCGTCAGAACAATATCCCGCCGCAACACATGCCAACACCACCGGGTCATTACTCTAACCCTTTGGATAACATGATCGTTGCGGCGTCACGGTTGGCGGCTATCCTGGTTGAAGGCGAGTCTCCAACGGCGGTTGATATGCGGAGGGCTAGAGAGCTCCTTCAGACAGCATTGGTTCAGCAGCAGGCTTATTCTTACAGTCGAAGCCGGATTCATTCCACCCCTCGCCCAAGCCGGAGTTACAGTAGGCATATTGATGAACTAGCTGTGTCAAGCAGTGGGCGGAACCATAACCAGCCTCGTGGACATAACCCGGCGGGCGGTGGTGCTGATGCTCAGAACATGGTGGATCAAGGTAGAGCACGTCGAGAGGCTGAGCTGGCGGCGCAATATGCGGCCCGTCAACCTTCTCCGGTTCGTCCGACAACTCCGGTGGAGCCAGGTGTAACCCTTAGGAATTTGGGCGTGCCATGTTTAGTGCCGGCCATACGTAATGAGCGTCTGCCCAAGGATTTTAAGGGTCCTCGCAATGTGCCTAACTATACAGCCGATTTACCTCCTGAAGCATGGATCAAGAGTTATGAGATGGCCATGGAATTGCTAGATGTTAGTGATGCGGCATGTGCTAAATATTTCCCCCTGATGTTGGATGGAACGGCTCGCACTTGGTTGAAGGGGCTCCCTGCCAACTCCATTGGGTCATGGGCCGAGTTAAGGGCCCGGTTTATCCAGAATTTCAAAGATACATGCAAGCAGCCTATGTCAATTGTGGATCTGGATGCCTGTGTGATAGAGGCAAAGGTGTCCCATCTTTCGATGAGATGGTGGCTATCATTTTCGGTGGAGTAGACTTTGACGATCCGACTACGAACATGTGAGGACGTCGCACCTTAGCAATCGCTAAACCAACTCCGAGAGGATATTGACCACGCCGAAGCATGATCAACCTGACCACGAGGGTCTATTTCCTGCAAGCAAACGAAGAACAAGCAAGAAACTAAGATTTGCAATCTGGATATTGCGAATATAAGATGAAAGCTTTATTGATCAAGGTGGGGTTCTGTGACGTCTTGGTCTGGTCGTTGAACACAAACGAAGTACGCGAAGTTGCAGCTATGGCGAACTTTTAATCTAAACAAAACCCAAAGTCTAAACGACGCCCTAATGGCTGTATATATGGAGGAGTAGGGGTGAATTTCGTGGCCCTAACGACGCCCTAACTTTGTTTCCCCTACTCCTCCATATATACAGCCCTTAGGGCGTCGTTTAGACTTTGGGTTTTGTTTAGATTAAAAGTTCGCCATAGCTGCAACTTCGCGTACTTCGTTTGTGTTCAACGACCACACAAAGGCGTCACAGAACCCCACCTTCATTAATAAAGCTTTCCTCTTATATTCGCAATATCCAGATTGCAATCTCAGTTTCTTGCTTGTTCTTCGTTTGCTCGCAGGAAACAGACCCTCGTGGTCAGGTTGATCATGCTCCAGCATGGTCTATAACCCCTTGGAAGTTGGTATAGCGATTGCTAAGGCGCGACGTCTCGCACGTTCGTAGTCGGATCGTCAAGGTCGACTCCCACAGAAAACGATAGCCACCATCTCATCGATACATCGGTACACCTTCGCCTCTATCAAGTGGTATCAGATTTTCAGGTTGCTCGGTGAGATTTTACAGTTTTTCGTAGTTTACATGGAGTCTGTTCTTCATACCTACAGTCCATGAAAAAGCCAACAAAAAATTAGGGTTAGTTCATCATATCCGAACCAATCTGAGCCTTTGCATTATCTTTTTAGGGTTTTTGCTTTGTTGAATTTGCGGTTGCATCGTCATGTCTAGTTGCTGGTCTTAGTGTCTAGTCCTTTAGAGTTTCGAGTTCTGTCACAGTTTGTCATGCCGCCGCCGCACCATCTTCATCGCTGCTGCCATATACCACCACCACTGCCATATACCACCACCGCTGCCATATACCATCACCGCTGCCATATTCTACCACCATATATCCACCACCAATCCGAGTTCTTTTCATATTGGGATTGTTTTCGAGACCCATCTATTTTTCCGATTCGTGTTTCCTTGCCTGAGTAGGATTCAGGAAAAAAATGAGTCTGGAGACCCCCGGGCAGTTTTTAGGCCAAAATTTTGGCAGTCAAAAATATTTTTTCCCTATCCTATTTTTAGGTTCCAGGGAGCGTTTTGAGACACTCGCTGCCCTGATTTCCAAAAAAAAAATTGTCAAAAAAAATTTCGTGCCAATCCTGTTAGTTTGAGTTGGGAAGAGTTTTGAGACACTCGCCATTATAGTTATTTTTTGCAAAAAAAAAAGGAGCGCAAAAAAAAGGAGCGCAAAAAAAAAGGAGCGCAAAAAAAGTGAATTTTTTTTAGGGTGTGCTCTTCCCTTGTTTACGTGCCGCGCCGTGATTTTGTTAGTGTTCTAGGCTCGCGTCTCTAGTACGGTCTAGCCTAGGACCAGCACAGTACCATCGTTGAGCGTTTTTTCAACTTTGCATCTCTGAATTGATTATTGCTGACATTTTTGCTACCATATCATAAGCCTTCCCAGCTCCACATACATCTACGTCGTGCGTTTGACACCACCTGGCAATCGCTCTGTCCAATCTTTGAGAGTTTTGACTACAACGGTGGCCGATCACCACCTGCTGCTGGGTAAGAACTGGTAAGCATTTGAGATTCCCTTGACGGATTTGTGATACACCACCACCACCACTTCCTAGTAGTCTGTAGGATCATATTCTTGTATGTTTCCATTGCTGCTAACCATGGCAGGATCACAAGCCGATGAGACTGATTGGGAGATCATGACGAACAAACAGCTACATGACAAATTTCAGCAAATGATGAGTGGACAGGTGCAAGATGAGCTAAACAGATTTGAATAGGCCATGGAGAAGATAGATGGAATTGAGAAGACGTTCGAAACAAAGCTCGATAACAAGTTTAATGAATTGCTCGCGCGTCTTCCACAACCACCGCCGGCTGCACCTGTCGCACCTCTACAACAACAACAACGTCGCCTTCCAAATCAAGTGGGACGAGCACAACGTGTTCCCCTTGAGCCTGGTCAAACTTCTGGTGCCGCTGCACCTACTGTTGATGCTTCTATGGCTCCTGCTGCCGCTGAGGAGGATGATTATGCGGGCGATTACGAGGATGAGGTTGATCAAAATCAGAACTACGTACCAACACCAGGTCGTCCACATGCCAATAATCGCAATGGTAGGGCTGCATTACCAGCTCAGGTACGAGATCATGACCATCTTCCTAAACTGAAATTGAATATTCCACCATTTGAGGGTAGATATGTTCCTAATATATATCTTACTTGGGAGTTAGAAACTGGACAACGTTTTACATGTTTACAATATCCCAAGGAGAGACGTGTTGCTGCTGCTGTTTGTGCTTTTACTAGTTTTGCATGTGTATGGTGGTCTGAACATTGTAGATTATATCCTATTCCAGCTACTTGGGCTGCATTGAAAACTGCTATGCGTACTCGTTGGGTTCCACCATATTATCAATGTGAATTACTTCAAAAATTGCAGCGCTTAAGACAAGGAAAAAATTCAAGTATTTCGAAATTACATGGGCCTGGCCCAATAATAAGGTGATGCAGCACCTATAATAGCCTCTGGACGAAATTTATCAAGTGGCATCTTTTATATTTCGTCCAAGGCTTCCTGCACTCATTATGGTGGCTTCAAAGTCCTGAAATCATCACTTGTAACTCCGTTCTTGTTCCCCTTGCGCATGCCATCATCTCCATGCCTGAACTTGCTCCAAGGTTCCTCTTTCTTGTCCAAGCTAGGCCCTTCATTTGTAAGCAAAACAAATGTATCCAATTTAGGCAGCATCATATTCTCATGAACATTAGAATCATTACCAAGAAACGAAAGTACCTGATAATTTAATTGGCGTGCGCGAGCTCTAGTAATTGGTCCAGTATGTATAGCAGCTGGGGCTGTGGGTGTAACAATGGTATTGATGTCCTCATCATCCTCCCCTTCTTGAAATGAAGTCGTCCTCGACGGAAGCTCATCTTCCTCACCCAAATAAGGCTTCAAATCTGCAATGTTAAAAGTGGGACTAACCCCAAAATCTGCAGGCAGCTCAAGTTTATATGCATTATCATTTATTTTCTCTAACACCTTAAAAGGACCATTAGCACGTGGCATTAGCTTTGATTTGCGCAAATCTGGAAATCTATCCTTACGCAAATGTAACCAAACAAGATCTCCAGGTGCAAACACAACATGTTTTCTACCCTTATCTCCAGCAAGTTTATATTTAGCATTCATATGCTCAATGTTCTCCTTAGTTAACTCATGCATTTTTAAGATCAATTCAGCACGTTGTTTAGCATCAAAATTAACCTTCTCCGAAGATGGAAGAGGCAACAAATCAATTGGTGCACGAGGAAGGAAACCATACACAATTTCGAAAGGACACATCTTAGTAGTAGAATGCAATGAACGATTATAAGCAAATTCAATATGTGGCAAGCATTCTTCCCACATTTTCTTGTTATTCTTCAAAACAGCCCTAAGCATAGTAGACAATGTTCTATTGACTACTTCAGTTTGTCCATCAGTTTGGGGGTGACATGTAGTACTAAAAAGCAGTTTAGTCCCCAACTTAGCCCATAAACATCTCCAAAAGTGGCTAAGAAATTTAGTATCACGATCTAAAACAATAGTATTTGGCACACCATGCAAGCGTATAATTTCACGAAAGAACAAATCAGCAACATTAACAGCATCATCGGTTTATGACATCGTATAAATTGTTTCATTTTCGAGAACCTATCCACGACAACAAATATGCTATCCCTCCCCTTCTTTGTTCGAGGTAAACCTAAAACAAAGTCCATAGATATATCCTCCCAAGGAACACTAGGTACAGGCAAAGGCATATAGAAACCATGAGGATTGAGTCGTGACTTAGCTTTTTGACATGTAGTGCAGCGAGCAACAAAACGCTCAACATCCCGACTCATCTTTGGCCAAAAGAAATGTGTAGCAAGTATATCCTCCGTCTTCTTCACGCCAAAGTGTCACATTAATCCTCCTCCATGCGCCTCCTGCAACAACAAAAGATGAACGGAGCTAGCTAGAATGCATAGCTTGTTTGCACGAAACACAAATCCATCATTAACGACGAACTTGTTCCATGTTCTCCCTTCCTTACAATTTTGCAATACATCTTTAAATTCAGCATCACGCACATATTGATCTTTGATGATCTCCAAACCAAATATTTTAAAGTCAAGTTGTGAAAGCATCGTATAACGACGAGACAAAGCATCAGCAATAACATTTTCTTTACCCTTCTTGTGTTTAATGACATAAGGGAAAGTCTCAATAAATTCAACCCATTTAGCATGTCTACGGTTCAGTTTTGCTTGACTTTTAATGTGTTTCAAAGATTCATGATCAGAATGTATAACAAATTCTTTGGGCCATAAATAAAGTTGCCATGTTTCTAAGGTCCGAACAAGAGCATATAATTCTTTATCATAAGTAGAATAGTTCAGACTAGGCCCACTCAATTTTTCAGAAAAGTATGCAACAGGTTTGCCATCTTGTAATAAAACACCTCCTAATCCAATTCCACTAGCATCACATTCAAGCTCAAAAGTCTTATTAAAATCAGGAAGTTGGAGTAAAGGAGCATGTGTCAACTTATCTTTTAATACCGTGAAAGCTTCTTCTTGTGAGGTACCCCAAACAAAAGACACATCCTTCTTTGTAAGCTCATTGAGAGGTGCAGCAATGGTGCTAAAATCTCTCACAAAACGCCTATAGAAACCAGCCAGGCCAAGGAAACTCCTCACTTGTGTGACCGTTTTGGGCTGCGGCCAACTCTCAATAGCTTCAATCTTGGCTTTATCAACTTCAATTCCCTGTGGAGTAACAACATAGCCAAGAAAAGATACTCGGTCGGTGCAAAAGGTGCACTTCCCAAGGTTACCAAACAAACGTGCATCACATAGAGCAATAAAAACAGCACGTAAATGTTCCAAATGTTCCTCCAAAGATCTGCTATAAATCAATATATCATCAAAGTAAACTACCACAAATCGTCCAATGAAAGCACCTAAAACTTCGTTCATTAATCTCATGAAAGTACTAGGTGCATTAGTTAACCCAAAAGGCATGACTAACCACTCATATAAACCGAACTTAGTTTTAAATGTTGTTTTCCATTCATCTCCCAATTTCATACGAATTTGATGGTATCCACTACGCAAATCAACTTTGGAGAATATTGTAGAGCCACTCAATTCATCAAGCATATCATCTAGCCTAGGAATAGGATGACGATAACGAATAGTAATATTATTAATGCCTCTACAATCAACACACATACGCGACGTACCATCCTTTTTTGGCACTAGTATAATAGGAACAGCACAAGGACTAAGAGATTCGCGTATATAACCTTTGTCGACCAGCTCCTGTACTTGACGCATAATCTCCTTCGTCTCCTCTGGATTGGTACGGTATGGCGCACGGTTTGGCAATGAAGCACCGGGAATTAAGTCAATCTGATGCTCAATCCCGCGAATAGGTGGTAATCCTGGTGGCACGTCTTGTGGAAAGACGTCAGCGAACTCCTGCAAAATGTTAGTGACAGCAGGAGGCAAAGAGGAAGGCACGTCCTCGAATGAAAATAACGCCTCTTTGCACACAAAAGCATAGCAAACAGATTTGCTGAAATCTAGCTCATCAATATCAGATTTGGTGGCAAGTAAACATGCACTTTTCAATTTAATTTCAGAAGCAACACTAGATGGTTTATTATTAGGCTTCATTTGTTGCTCAAATTCTTTTGCCACAATCTGATTTTCACTCTTATTTTTCTCCTGTTTTGCTTTACTAGCTCTATTAATATCATCTTTCAAAATAGAATCAGGAGTCATAGGAAGCAAAGTAATATGTTTATCCTTATGAACAAGAGTATACTGATTGTTTCTACCATGGTGTACAGATTTTTTATCAAATTGCCATGGTCTACCAAGTAATAATGAACATGCTTGCATGGGTACCACATCACAATCAACATAATCAGCATATGTAGAGATACTAAAATGCACACGAACAGTACGTGTTACCTTAACCTTGCCGCTGTTGTTGAACCATTGGATATAGTAAGGATGTGGATGTGGTCTTGTGGTGAGAGATAGCTTCTCCACCATCTCCATGCTAGCCAAGTTGTTGCAACTCCCTCCATCTATGATGACGCGAACAGAACGTTCCTTCACAACTCCCTTTGTATGGAACAAATTATGCCTCTCATTTTGCTCAGCTTGTGTGACCTGCACACTCAAAACACGTTGAGCAACTAAACATTCATACCTGTCAGCGTCTTCAGGAGCCATGTATTGCGTCTTATGATCAGAATCATCTCCACCGTGTTCTTCATTTGTAATAAGAGCAAAAGTCTCCTCATCATAGTCACTAGCGGACTCATACCCACCATCCTCAGTAGCAATCATAACACGCGGAGATTGGCATTCTCTCGCATAATGACCTCTTCCCTTACAACGACGACAAATAATATCATGTGTGTGCCCTGTTGATGCCATAGATGAAGAAGAGCTCTGGGCAGGCCCAGAAGGTGTACTCTTGGCAGATGGTGGTGGTGGTGCCTGTTTTCTTGTATCTCGGTTGGAATTGGAGGCTGAAGTCAGCGGTGCCGCAGTAGGACGTGTGGGAGTAGAGGAGGCACGCGGTGTCCATGATGAAGATCGACCTGCAGAAAAATTAGTTCGCGCCAATGCCTGTCGATCCTGCACTTCACGTTCAGCTTTACAAGCAAGATGGAATAAACGAGTGATATTATTATACTCCTTATACTCTAGAATGGTCTGAATCTCTCTATTTAATCCACCCATGAAACGTGCAAGCATAGCTTCATTCTCCTCAACAATACCACATCTAATCATGCCAGTTTGTAATTCCTGATAATATTCTTCTACAGAATTTTTTCCTTGTCTTAAGCGCTGCAATTTTTGAAGTAATTCACGTTGATAATATGGTGGAACCCAACGAGTACGCATAGCAGTTTTTAAAGCAGCCCAAGTAGTTGGAATAGGATATAATCTACAATGTTCAGACCACCATACACATGCAAAACTAGTAAAAGCACAAACAGCAGCAGCAACACGTCTCTCCTCGGGATATTGTAAACATGTAAAATGTTGTTCAGTTTCTAACTCCCAAGTAAGATATATATCAGGAACATATCTACCCTCAAATGGTGGAATATTCAATTTCAGTTTAGGAAGATGGTCATGATCTCGTACCTGAGCTGGTAATGCAGCCCTACCATTGCGATTATTGGCATGTGGACGACCTGGTGCTGGTACGTAGTTCTGATTTTGATCAACCTCATCCTCGTAATCGCCCGCATAATCGTCCTCCTCAGCGTCAGCAGGAGCCATAGAAGCATCAACAGTAGGTGCAGCGGCACCAGAATTTAACCAGGCTCTAGGGGAACGCGCTGTGCTCGTCCCACTTGATTTGGAAGGCGACGTTGTTGTTGTTGTAGAGGTGCGACAGGTGCAGCCGGCGGTGGTTGTGGAAGACGCGCGAGCAATATATTAAACTTGTTATCGAGCTTTGTTTGGAACGTCTTCTCAATTCCATCTATCTTCTCCATGGCCTCTTCAAATCTGTTTAGCACATCTTGCACCTGTCCACTCATCATTTGCTGAAATTTATCATGTAGCTGCTTGTTCGTCATGTTCTCTCAATCAGTCTCATCGGCTTGTGATCCTGCCATGGTTAGCAGTAATAGAAACACACAAGAATTTGATCCTACAGACTACTAGGAAGTGGTGGTGGTGGTGTATCACAAATCCGTCAAGCGAATCTCAAATGCTTACCAGTTCTTACCGAGCAGCAGGTGGTGATCGGCCACCGTTGTAGTCAAAACTCTCAAAGATTGGACAGAGCGATTGCCAGGTGGTGTCAAACGCACGACGTAGATGTATGTGGAGCTAGGAAGGCTTATGATATGGTAGCAAAAATGTTAGCAATAATCAATTCAGAGATGCAAAGTTGAATAAACGCTCAACGATGGTACTGTGCTGGTCCTAGGGTAGACCGTACTAGAGACGCGAGCCTAGAACACTAACAAAATCACGGCGCGGCACATAGGGAAGAGCACAATATAAAAAAAAATTCTTTTTTTTTGCGCTCCGTTTTTTTTTGCAAAAAATCACTATAATGGCGAGTGTCTCAAAACTCTTCCCAAGTCAAACTATCAGGATTGGCCCGAAATTTTTTTTTTGACAATTTTTTTTTCGGAAATCAGGGCAGCGACGACAAAAAAGTGCGACAAAAAATCACTATGATGGCGAGTGTCTCAAAACGCTCGCTGGGACCTAAAAATAGGATAGGGAAAAAATATTTTTGACTGCCGAAATTTTGGCCTAAAAACTGCCCGGGGTTCTCCAGTCTCTTTTTTTTTTCGAATCCTACTCAGGCAAGGAAACACGAATCGGAAACTAGATGGATCTCGAAAACAAACCTAATATGAAAAGAACTCGGATTGGTGGTGGATATATGGTGGTGGTATATGGCAGCGGTGGTGGTATATGGTAGCGGTGGTGGTATATGGATACGGATCGGTGGTGGTATATGGATACAGATCAGTGATGGTATATGGATTCAGAGCGGTGGCGGATAAGCGGTGGTGGTAGATGGCAGGGGCGATGATGATTGTGCGGCGGCGGCGTGACAACTTATGACCAGAACTCGAACTCTAAAGGACTAGACGCTAAGACCAGCAACTAGACACGATGATGCAACCGCAAATTCAACAAAGCAAAAACCCTAAAAAGATTATGCAAAGGCTCAGATTGGTTCGGATATGATGAACTAACCCTAATTTTTTTTTTGGCTTTTTCGTGGACTGCAGGTATGAAGAACAGACTCGATCTAAACTATGAAAAACTGTAAAATCTCACCGCGCAACCTGAAAATCTGATACCACTTGATAGAGGCGAGGGTGTCCCGACCTTTCGATGAGATGATAGCTATCGTTTTTGGTGGAGTAGACTTTGACGATCCGACTACGAACGTGCGAGGACGTCGCGCCTTAGCAATCGCTAAACCAACTCCGAGAGGTTATTGACCACGCCGGAGCACAATCAACCTGACCACGAGGGTCTATCTCCTGCAAGCAAACGAAGAACAAGCAAGAAACTAAGATTTGCAATCTGGATATTGCGAATATAAGATGAAAGCTTTATTGATCAAGGTGGGGTTCTGTGACGTCTTGGTCTGGCCGTTGAACACAAACGAAGTACGCGAAGTTGCAGCTATGGCGAACTTTTAATCTAAACAAAACCCAAAGTCTAAACGGTGCCCTAAGGGCTGTATATATGGAGGAAGAGGAGGGGATTTCGTGGCCCTTGAAGGAGGGGTCCGAAACCAACCCTATCTCTTGTTTCCCCACACATACGGACTCTAAAAACAGCCTATACTCAAGTATTTCGAAATTACATGGGCCTGGCCCAATAATAAGGTGACGCAGCACCTATAATAGCCTCTGGACGAAATTTATGAAGTGGCATGTGGTATATTTCGTCCAAGGCTTCCTGCACTCATTATGGTGGCTTCAAAGTCCTGAAATCATCACTTGTAACTCCGTTCTTGTTCCCCTTGCGCATGCCATCATCTCCATGCTTGAACTTGCTCCAAGGTTCCTCTTTCTTGTCCAAGCTAGGCCCTTCATTTGTAAGCAAAACAAATGTATCCAATTTAGGCAGCATCATATTCTCATGAACATTAGAATCATTACCAAGAAACAAAAGTACCTGATAATTTAATTGGCGTGCGCGAGCTCTAGTAATTGGTCCAGTATGTATAGCAGCAGGGGCTATGGGTGTAACAATGGTATTGATGTCCTCATCAAGGTTAAGGTAACAAGTACTGTTCGTGTGCATTTTAGTATCTCTACATATGCTGATTATGTTGATTGTGATGTGGTACCCATGCAAGCATGTTCCTTATTACTTGGTAGACCATGGCAATTTGATAAAAAATCTGTACACCATGGTAGAAACAATCAGTATACTCTTGTTCATAAGGATAAACATATTACTTTGCTTCCTATGACTCCTGATTATATTTTGAAAGATGATATTAATAGAGCTAGTAAAGCAAAACAGGAGAAAAATAAGAGTGAAAATCAGATTGTGGCAAAAGAATTTGAGCAACAAATGAAGCCTAATCATAAACCATCTAGTGTTGCTTCTGAAATTAAATTGAAAAATGTGTGTTTACTTGCCACCAAATCTGATATTGATGAGCTAGATTTAAGCAAATCTGTTTGCTATGCTTTTGTGTGCAAAGAGGCATTATTTTCATTCGAGGACGTGCCTTCCTCTTTGCCTCTTGCTGTCACTAACATTTTGCAGGAGTTCGCTGACGTCTTTCCACAAGACGTGCCACCGGGATTACCACCTATTCGCGGGATTGAGCATCAGATTGACTTAATTACCGGTGCTTCGTTGCCAAACCGTGCGCCATACCGTACCAATCCATAGGAGACGAAGGAGATTATGCGTCAAGTATAGGAGCTGCTCGACAAAGGTTATATACGCGAATCTCTTAGTCCTTGTGCTGTTCGTATTATACTAGTGCCAAAAAAGGATGGTACGTCGCGTATGTGTGTTGATTGTAGAGGCATTAATAATATTACTATTCGTTATCGTCATCCTATTCCTAGGCTAGATGATATGCTTGATGAATTGAGTGGCTCTACAATATTCTCCAAAGTTGATTTGCGTAGTGGATACCATCAAATTCGTATGAAATTGGGAGATGAATGGAAAACAACATTTAAAACTAAGTTCTGTTTATATGAGTGGTTAGTCATGCCTTTTGGGTTAACTAATGCACCTAGTACTTTCATGAGATTAATGAATGAAGTTTTACGTGCTTTCATTGGATGATATGTGGTAGTTTACTTTGATGATATATTGATATATAGCAGATCTTTGGAGGAACATTTAGAACATTTACGTGCTGTTTTTATTGCTCTACGTGATGCACGTTTGTTTGGTAACCTTGGGAAGTGCACCTTTTGCACCGACCGAGTATCTTTTCTTGGCTATGTTGTTACTCCACAGGGAATTGAAGTTGATAAAGCCAAGATTGAAGCTATTGAGAATTGGCCGCAGCCCAAAACGGTCACACAAGTGAGGAGTTTCCTTGGCCTCGCTGGTTTCTATAGCCGTTTTGTGAGAGATTTCAGTACCATTGCTGCACCTCTCAACGAGCTTACAAAGAAGGATGTGCCTTTTGTTTGGGGTACCGCACAGGAAGAAGCCTTCACGGTGTTGAAAGATAAGTTAACACATGCTCCTTTACTTATGATAAGGAATTATATGCTCTTGTTCGGACTTTGGAAACGTGGCAACATTATTTATGGCCCAAAGAATTTTGTATTCATTCTGACCATGAATCTTTGAAACATATTAAAAGTCAAGCCAAACTGAACCGTAGACATGCTAAATGGGTTGAATGCATTGAGACTTTCCCCTATGTCATTAAACACAAGAAGGGTAAAGAAAATGTTATTGCTGATGCATTGTCTCGTCGTTATACTATGCTTTCACAGCTTGACTTTAAAATATTTGGTTTGGAGACCATCAAAGATCAATATGTCCATGATGCTGAATTTAATGATGTATTGCAGAATTGTAAAGAAGGGAGAACATGGAACAAGTTCATCGTTAACAATGGATTTGTGTTTCGTGCTAACAAGCTATGCATTCCAACTCGCTCCGTTCATCTTTTGTTGTTGCAGGAGGTGCATGGAGGAGGATTAATGGGACATTTTGGCTTGAAGAAGACGGAGGATGTACTTGCTACTCATTTCTTTTGGCCAAAGATGAGACGAGATGTTCAGCGTTTTGTTGCTCGCTGCACTACATGTCAAAAAGCTAAGTCACGACTCAATCCTCATGGTTTATATATGCCTTTGCCTGTACCTAGTGTTCCTTGGGAGGATATATCTATAGACTTTGTTTTAGGTTTACCTCTAACAAATAAGGGGAGGGATAGCATATTTGTTGTCGTGGATATATTTTTGAAAATGGCACACTTCATACCATGTCATAAAACCGATGATGCTGCTAATGTTGCTGATTTGTTCTTTCGTGAGATTATTCGCTTGCATGGTGTGCCAAATACTATTGTTTCAGATCGTGATACTAAATTTCTTAGCCACTTTTGGAGATGTTTATGGGCTAAGTTGGGGACTAAACTGCTTTTTAGTACTACTTGTCACCCCCAAACTGATGGACAAACTGAAGTAGTCAATAAAACATTGTCTACTATGCTTAGGGCTATTTTGAAGAATAATAAGAAAATGTGGGAAGAATGCCTGCCTCATATTGAATTTGCTTATAATCGTTCATTGCATTCTACTACTAAGATGTGCCCTTTTGAAATTGTGTATGGTTTCCTACCTCGTGCACCCATTGATTTGTTGCCTCTTCCATCTTCGGAGAAGGTTAATTTTGATGCTAAACAACATGCTGAATTGATCTTCAAAATGTATGAGTTAACTAAGGAAAATATTGAGCGCATGAATGCTAAATATAAACTTGCCGGAGATAAGGGTAGAAAACATGTTGTCTTTGCACCTGGAGATCTTGTTTGGTTACATTTGTGTAAGGATAGGTTTTCGGATTTGCGCAAGTCAAAGCTAATGCCACGTGCTGATGGTCCTTTTAAGGTGTTAGAGAAAATAAATGATAATGCATACAAACTTGAGCTGCCTGCAGATTTTGGGGTTACTCCCACTTTTAACATTGCAGATTTGAAGCCTTATTTGGGTGAGGAAAATGAGCTTCCGTCGAGGACGACTTCATTTCAAGAAGGGGAGGATGATGAGGACATCAATACCATTGTTACACCCACAACCCCTACTGCTACATATACTGGACCAATTACTAGAGCTCGCGCACGCCAATTAAATTATTAGGTACTTTCGTTTCTTGGTAATGATTCTAATGTTCATGAGAATATGATGCTGCCTAAATTGGATACATTTGTATTGATTACTAATGAAGGGCCTAGCATGAACAAGAGGGATGAACACTGGAGCAGGATCAAGCATGGAGATGAAGGCGTGCGTGAAGGGATCCAGAATGGCGTTTCTAGTGCATATTTAAGCACTTTGAAGCCTCCGTGATGACCTACAAGGACATGGACGAAATATACAAGATGCCCCTTCATAAATTTCGTCCATAGCTTATTTTAGGTGCTGCGCCACCTTATTTTTGGGCCAGGCCCATGTAATTTCGAAATACTTAAGTATAGGCTGTTTTTAGAGTCCGTACGTGTGGGGAAACAAAGTTAGGGTTGGTTTCGGACCCCTCCTACAAGGGGCCACGAAATTCACCCCTACTCCTCCATATATACAACCCTTAGGGCGTCGTTTAGACTTTGGGTTTTGTTTAGATTAAAAGTTCGCCATAGCTGCAACTTTGCGTACTTCATTTGTGTTCAACGACCAGACAAAGGCGTCACAGAACCCCACCTTCATTAATAAAGCTTTCCTCTTATATTCACAATATCCAGATTGCAATCTCAGTTTCTTGCTTGTTCTTCGTTTGCTCGCAGGAAACAGACCCTCGTGGTCAGGTTGATCGTGCTCCATCGTGGTCAATAACCCCTTGGAAGTTGGTATAGCGATTGCTAAGGCATGACGTCTCGCACGTTCGTAGTCGGATCGTCAAGGTCGACTCCCACAGAAAACGGTAGCCACCATCTCATCGAAACATCTGGACACCTTCGCCTCTATCAGGGTGGTGGTTCAGGGTCCGGTTCTCATGGGCCGGGTTACGGCGGTGGCGGTTCTAGTTCTGGATTCCAAGGTAATCAGGGCAATCAAGGCAATCAGGGTGGCTACCGTCAACAGTCAGGTCAGGGGAATCAGCAGCAGCAATCTGGGTATCAGAGTAACCCAAAGCAGTTGAATAGTGGGTAGTACCACGTCTTCATCACAAATTTATGCAAACGGGATCAGAAGCTTCATAAAAAGGGCAGTGAACGCCGTTGAACCGGCGGTTCCCCGTTACTTGCGCTGGTCTGAGCAGCCCATCGTGTGGAGTCGGCAAGATCACCCGCCCCGGGTTGATAATTCGGGTCACCTAGCATTGGTGGTTGCACCCCAGGTTGGAGGGTATAAGTTTACCAAGGTACTCATGGACGGAGGGAGCAGCATCAATATCCTTTATTATGAAACTTTCCGTCGCATGGGGTTGACAGATAAAAATCTTAAACCGTCGAATACAGTTTTCCATGGTGTGGTGCCTGGTAAGTCGGCGTACCCAGTTGGTAAGATAGCTCTGGAAGTTGCCTTTGGAGATGATCATGACTCTAGGTCAGAGACATTGACCTTTGAAGTAGTCAAAATTCACAGCTCGTATCACGCTCTGTTTGGACGGCCGGCTTATGCCAAGTTCATGGCACGGCCTTGTTATGTTTATCTGCAGCTCAAGATGCCGGGTTACAAGGGGACCATCACAGTACATGGGAGCCGAAAGATAGCCTTGGAATGTGAAGAGGGTGATGCGGCTTATGCTGAGTCGGTTTGTGCAACGAAGGAGTTAAAATTTTACATGGACAATGTTGATCCGGTGGATATGACGTCTTTGAAAAAGCCAACTACAGACCATGATCCGGTTTTGAAGTTTAAATCGGCAGATGACACTAAGATGGTTGATTTTGTTCCTGGCGATTCATCCAAGCAGTTCAGCTTCAGTGCTATTATGGATCCGAAATAGGAAAGCGCGCTCATCGAGTTCATCCGTGAGAACCGGGACATCTTTGCATGGAAACCTTATGACATGCCAGGTGTACCGAGGGAACTCGCTGAGCACACTCTCAATATTAATCCCAAGTTTAAACCGGTCAAGCAGTTTCTTCGTCGTTTCAATGAAGAAAGGCGTAAGGCCATTGGTGAGGAGGTAGCCCGGCTCTTGGCGGCTGGGTTTATTGTTGAAGTTTTTCATCCTGAGTGGTTGGCTAACCCGGTGCTGGTACTTAAGAAGAATGGCACTTGGCGCATGTGTGTGGACTACACGGATTTAAACAAGGCTTGTCCGGCTAATCCTTTTGCTCTCTCTTGTATTGATCAGATTATTGAAGCTACGGCGGGTTGTGAGCGTTTGAGTTTTTTGGATGCTTATTCTGGTTATCATCAGATCAAGATGGCAGTTAAGGACCAGGAGAAGACAGCTTTCATAACTCCCTTTGGAGCCTTCTGCTATGTGTCTATGCCTTTTGGGCTCAAGAGTGCCTAGGTGACTTACCAGCGATGTGTGCAGAATTGTCTTCATAATCAGATTGGACGCAATGTTGATGCTTATGTGGATGATATTGTGGTGAAATCCAGAAAGAAGGAGACATTGATAGAGAACTTGAAGGAAACCTTTGATAATCTCCGAGTTTATAAGATGATGCTTAATCTGGCCAAGTGTGTTTTTGGTGTGCCGGCGGGCAAGCTTTTGGGCTTTCTGGTGTCTAACAGGGGCATTGAAGCTAATCCGGAGAAGATCAAAGCCGTTACTTCTCTGGCTAAACCGGCGTGTATCAATGATGTTCAACGTCTGGCGGGTCGTATTGCGGCGCTAAGCCGGTTCATAAGCCGCCTCGGTGAGAAGGCCATCCCTTTGTATCAGATGATGAAAAAGACAGATGACTTCTTCTGGAGTGACGCTGCTAATGAGGCATTTGAGGCGCTTAAGAAGCAGCTGGCTGAGCCGCCGGTCCTAGCTGCGCCCGTTGATAAGGAGCCACTATTGTTATATGTGGCTGCTAATAGCCGGGCTGTCAGTGTGGCTATTGTGGTTGAAAGGAAAGAGGCAGGCAAGGAATATCCGGTTCAATGGCCGGTTTATTATATCAGCGAAGTGCTTATTGAGTCCAAGCAGAGATACCCACATTGGCAGAAGCTTGTATATGGGGTTTTCATGGCAAGCCGGAAGCTTAAGCAATATTTTCAGGGTCACCCCATTACTATGGTTAGCTCTGCTCCTTTAGGAGATATCATCCAAAACAGGGAAGCAATAGGCCGGGTTGCCAAATGGGCCATTGAACTTGGGCCTCATGGTTTGAAGTATATGCCTCGCACGGCCATCAAGTCTCAAGCACTGGTGGATTTCATCAATGACTGGACAGAGCTGCAGATGTCTAAGGAAAAACCAGATAACACATATTGGACTATTCACTTTGATGGGTCCAGGCAATTGGAGGGCTCGGGGGCTGGAGTTGTGCTAGCTTCCCCTCGAGGTGATAAATTTTGTTATGTTCTCTGTTTGATGTTCCCTTGCACTAACAATGCAGCTGAATATGAGGCCTTGCTCCACGGTCTTCGGCTGGCTAAGGAGATGAATTTAAGCCGGGTAAGGTGCTTTGGTGACTCAGATTTGGTGGCTCAACAAGTCTCTGGTACTTGGGATTCTAAGGATCCCCTCATGGCGGCTTATCGACGAGAGGTGGATGTTATTGCTGGTCACTTCAAGGGTTATCAAGTTGAGCATGTTGATCGGAGGAAAAATGAAGCGGCTGATGCCTTAAGCCGGTTGGGTTCTCAACGTAAATCGGTGCCACCTAATGTCTTTCTTGACGTTTTGCATAACCCGTCGGCCAAGTTACCTACAGAGGAGGATTTGGCTATTCCTGACCTGGAAGCTCAGTTGGTGGCGGCTCTTCATGTTATTCCTGATTGGACAGTTCCATATTTGGCATATATGACCCGGGACGAGTTACCTGAGGATGAAACCTTGGCCAGGCAAATAACCCGGCGGTCCAAGTCAATGATAATTGTCAATGGAGAGCTGCACCATTGCAGTGTTACCGGGGCGTTTCAGCGTTGTGTTTCTCCTGAAGAAGGCTGTGAGATTCTACGTGAGATCCATGAAGGAGATTGTGGTCATCACTCCGGCTCTAAATCTCTTGTAGCCAAGGCTTTTCGTCATGGTTTTTATTGGCTGACAGCTCATGCTGATGCTGAGGACTTGGTCAAAAAATGTGACGGTTGTCAGAAGTTTTCACGTCGAGCTCATGTTCCGGCTCAGGAGTTGAGAATGATTCCAATCACTTGGCCGTTTGAAGTTTGGGGGCTTGATATGGTTGGACCTTTTAAGAGGTCCAAGGATAAGAAGACCCACCTCTTGGTGGCGGTTGATAAATTCACTAAGTGGGTAGAGGCAGAGCCAGTCGGTAAGTGTGATGCAGCAATGGCGGTTCAATTCATGAAGAAGGTGATCTTCTATTTTGGCTTTCCACATAGCATTGTAACAGACAATGGCACTAATCTCTCCAAGGGTGCTATGAAAGAATTTTGTCAACGTGAGCATATCCGACTTGATGTATTGTCGGTGGCTCACCCCCAATCTAATGGTCAAGCTGAGAGAGCCAATCAAGAGATCCTGAGAGGCATCAAGCCCCGGCTTATGGTTCCCTTACAGAGGACGCCGGGTTGTTGGGTAGAGGAGTTACCCTCGGTGCTATGGAGCATCAACACAACGCCCAACAGATCTACGGGTTACACGCCTTTTTTCATGGTTTATGGAGCAGAGGCGGTTCTCCCCAGTGACATCCGTCACGACTCACCCCGTGTGGCGGCTTACGTTGAAGATGATAATGAAAAGGCACATCAGGATGCACTTGACCTGTTAGACGAGGCGCGTGATCTTGTAGCGGCTCGTTCGGCGATTTACCAGCAAGATCTACGTCGTTATCACAGCCGCCGGGTCAAGACCAGAACCTTTCAAGAAGGTGACTTAGTGCTCCGGCTTATCCAGGATCAGACTGATATGCACAAGTTATCCCCACCTTGGGAAGGATCCTTTGTGGTCAGCAAGAATCTGAACAATGGGTCATACTACCTTATTGATGTTCGAGACCACAAGGACTCATGCACGTCGGAGGAAGAGACTCGCCGGCCGTGGAATATTGCTCATCTTCGGCCTTACTACACCTGAGCCATTGGCTCTTCTGATGTATATATTTTTGACAATGTATATATTGTGATCAATATAATAAACCGACACCCCTGCTAAAGCAGGGCCTCTGTCATTTTTTCTTAATGAGTCTTTGGTTACTTGGGGGCTTCCGGCTTATGAGCGAAGTTATGATTACCCTTTGAACCGACTTATAAGCCAATTGAAAAAAAAACTTGGGGGCTTGCTACCCAGGTTAAAGGTACCAAAGAGAGTCTGTTGCAAAATCATAGCTCAAACATAGGTGCCCCTTGAGCACATCTCAAAAATATTACTTGGGGGCTCCTTGATTCTAAAGAACAAAGAGTTTGTATAACCCTTGTAATAAGCTTAAAAGCCAGGCTTGGAAGCCAGGTGTATTCACCTAAAACCCCGGGTTATCCTGCCTTTTTAAGTAAGCCACTCCGCCCAGGTATTCCTGGAATGACCCGCCGAACATTTGACAAGTCAATCTTATACAGACCCTGAACTTGTCAAAGTTAAAACGATGATTGGTTATGTGAGGTCCATCTTATAAGGTTTGTATATAGGTTTAACTCAGTGTCTGTGCGGCCCGTGAAAGCACTCGATTTTCGGCCTGGCAGCCCATGAAAAGCCTCGTTTTTTCGTTGGTTTTATTCCACAGTTTTTTTTGAGGTTTATTTGATGAGGCTTATAATGCTTTATGATCATAATTCATCCGGTGTTTATTAGCCCGGCCTGGTTTTTGACTATAAGTCGCCAGTATGAGATAAGATAACATTCGGTGTTTATTAACGTGGCCTGGCTTTTGACTATAAGTCGCCAGTATGAGATAAGATAATATCCGGTGTTTATTAACCCGGCCTGGTTTTGTTCATAAGCCAAGCAATCTATGATAATTACCAGTGCTCAAAGTTTGGGTTCTCCCCCTTACTACACCGGTTTGGTAAACCAACAGTGTGATCAAATATCACATGTATGATATATTTCAAATTTGGTTATTCTGAAAGTCCAGCCTTGGGTATAAGCTATGTTAGTTTCCATGGTTTTATATTGGGCGTTATGACCCGTCCAGCGGTAAACCGCCAGGACACTTTTTATTCGTTGCATGCAGGAGCAGATTCCACATTGTTAATATTATAAGCATAAGTGGCATATCTTAACATGGTGGATTAGCAATGTCATGCAAAGTAAATATGCACGATGGCACAACTATACAATAGTTTAAGCTAGCCTATTACAAGGCGTTTGGTGCCCAAAAAAATAATTGTTTTAACAAGTCTTAAAGAAAGCAGCTGCTAAACCGGCCCCCGGTTTACAAGTCCTGGCCTGGCTGACTTGAAGGTTGCGGATCGTCCAGCGCCGGTTCATCTTCCTCCTCTCTACCCAGTGGCTGGAAGTCAATGGTGGTCCAATCGATCCCAGTTAAGGCCTTGAATACAGCTTCATCACTTATAAGTGTGGAGGGGTCAACATCAGGGGCATAGGTATGCTTACGGATTGGAGGAATAAGATTTGGAGCATCATAAGTTGGCGCGTTAACTCTCTTGTTGTTGGCATCATATATCGACTGATAATGTGAAAGATCGGTTTCTTCAGCCAATTTGCTAGCCAAGGGGCGCATTTCCCTTGTCAAGGCTCTGAGGTCATCGTTATTAAAGTCTGACCCGTCCTCCTTTATGCTCGGGTAGCCGTTTCCCACATCGGCCGGATCAAGATCAGATATCCAAGCTTTGGCCCGAGTCAGCGCAGTAAGAGCACCCCCCTGGCAGCTGACTTCTTTAGCTCTTCAAACCGTGCAGGCATCATCGTCAGCCTTTCCAACGTCTCCTTGATCAAGGTTGGGGGCGGTTTATTATGGGAAGCTGTGCAGATAACCCGTTGTACGCCGGTATATAATTGCTCTATAAGTGTATAGGCGGCTTTCAGTTTTTGCCGCATATCTGAGCCAAGATGAGCAATGCGAGTTCCTGCATCATCAAAAACAACGGTAAACCGGCAGTCTCTTACATAATACATGTTCAAAGCTTATGAAGAAGTTATTTACCAAATACGGCAGCGGTCATGGCATTTATTTGCTGTTTGAAGCCAGTCAGCTCCTCAGCTACCAGATTAAGGGCAGCCTCAGCATCCTCAGCCCTCTTCAGCAGAGTTGACTTTTCTGTATCCCAACCTGCCCGCTCGTTCTTGAAGCTCTCCTTTAGTTTTTCCATTGCTGTTAAGGCACTGGTCAGTTCTTCCTTGGCTTTGGAGGTCTCGGCTTGTTGCGACTTGATATTTTCTTGAAGGTCGGCGATTTGAGATTCCTTCTTGTTAAGATCAGCCTGCAAGAGACATGTAATTAATTAGATAGCAGTGCATATTCAAAGTCCCAAGCACATAACAAGTAATATACTTGGCACTTGGGGGCTAATGTCTATTGCTTCTTATCAAAAAAAATTACAAGTCCCAAGCACATATCAACTATCAGCTTGATGGTCAACCGGATTATAAAGGTCCTAAGTAAGAATTTTGAGCCTTACAGCAGAATTAGTCTCAACTTAACATATTTGTTAAGTCGACCCTTGGGGGCTACGCAGGCGAAATTGAAGAGTTATTATTCTAAAGTCCCGGTTCATATTGACATTATAAACCGGCCCTTGCGGGCTAGTGGAGTTGATCTATATGGTTCTTGAAAGTTTGCAGAATATTCTATTCTTTTATGTCCAGTAAACTTGGCGGCTAAGGGAAGAATATTTATGCAGAGTTAACAACATTTACCTCATATCGCTCCTTCATCATGTTCAGTAAACCGGCTTCATAATCACGGCTTGTGTACAAACGGTTTAAAAACCCAGAATGAATATCTTGGGCGCTGAGGTGGGCATAGCTTTCCAAGTTCACCTTCCACTTGCCCTTGTCAATAGCAGAAAATTCTTCTTTGGCTCTATGTTTTGACAGAGCAGTGGGGTTGCCTGAGGCTGTATAACTGACACCGGTAACTACAACATCGTCAGCTTTATCATCAGCAGCCTTAGTTGGGCTTGGCGGTTTATCAGCATGACCCATCGGATCAATTTCCATCTGTTCAACAAAGGTTTCATGATCTTGCGGTGGCGGATCATCAAGAATAGCTTCAGTATTTGGTTCAAACTGTTTCGGGTTCTTTTCCGGATCAGTTGGCGCGCTGTCATCAACCGGTTTGTTCAATTTGGCCTTTTTACTGGGTCTGGCCTTGGCTCTGACAGAGACGCAAATAACAGGTTAGTATAATGATCAAGCATAAGGTATAAAGGGTTGGTTAAAAATGCTCACCCAGGAACAGTTTTGAGGGTTGGAATTTGTGTCCCTGTGGACTCGCCAGAGGATGAATGGGAAGTTCCCTGATAGTTTCAATCAGACGGATTAAGAGGTTGTCGGAAATAACCCGCCTTGGGATAAGATGTGTCAGAAATAGAAGAGACCTCTGGGCGGTGTTTACGAACTGGCGAGTTCGGTAAACCGAAAGAAGTGACCACATGGCCGCTATGCCGGGTTGTGCAGTGAGCTTCGTGTTGCTGCTTCTTCAAACGAAAGTTTGGATCCAAGTAAGCTAGGGGGTGAGAAAATCTTACTTTCCGGCTTGCTTATCGGGTTTTCTGTGTGGGCAGAGGTTCTGAACTGGATGAGAGAATAGTTACCTCTACGTCATTTGCGCAGCTAGCTTCTGCGTCGTCCTGATAAAAATCATCGTCAATGAGATGTATGAGAAAAGAGCCAAGTGAATCAAGTTCTACCCCTGATTCCGGATTATCATCGTCAATGTTTAACTCGGTAGGCTCAGTGTTTTTCTTATTAGCGGGCTTCTTGTTGACCTTGGTCTTGACACGAGGTGTTTTGGCCAGTTTATCCTGTGGTTTCTTCTTCCAGAACGGATCATCACCCTGTTTAAAGATTGAAAAGATCATAAGGGAGTATTAAGAATATGGATTAAAGCAGGAGTGGGGCAATTCTTAGAGCTGGTGGTTTATTTGAAGCGCAGAAAGGAATAAGTCCTGTTTTGCTACAGTCGGTCACCGGTTCATCCAACATCTTCTTGACAGATTCAGTAATTTCAGCATCAGTCAGCTGAATATCAGTGTGGCGTTGAGGGTCTTTCACATCCCCTGTGTACTCACACATTAAACCGGAGCGACGGCTTAAAGGCAAAATGCTCCAAGATAGCCAGCAACGGACAAAATCAATGCCTGTCAAACCGTTTGCCACAAAGGCTCTGAGCTTTGAAAGTTGTGGTGCATATTTGGACCATTCCTTTGCATTGAGTCTTTGGGGGAATGGATGTGCATCGGTAAGCCGGTGAGTACGGTAACCCGGCAGAGGATTCTCGCCAGCTGGAGATGTATCTTGGCAATAGAACCAAGTTTGATTCCAATCTTTGGGATGGCTATGATGCTTAGCGTGAGGGAACCTGACGTCTTTTCTCTTCTGAATTGAAACCCCGCCAAGTTCAGTATTGGGCCCATCCATAAATTCAGTACGGCGGTTTAAATAGAAGAAATCTCTGAACAGGTCGACTGTGGGCTCTTCTTGCAGGTAGGCTTCACAAAACACTTGAAAATTGCAAATATTGGACACGGAGTTAGGCCCAATATCTTGAGGGTGAAGTTGGAAGAAGTGAAGCACGTCACGGAAATTTTTTGATCCAGGAGGGCTGAACCCTCGACTCAGATGATCAACAAAAACGATCACTTCCCCATCCTTGGGCTCAGGAGGATTTTCTGGACCGGGGGCTCTCCAGTGGATGTCTTCCTTTTTCGCTAAAGCGCCGGTTGCAACACACCCGTTCAGTTCTTCTTCTGTAACCCAGGATTGAACCTAGTTGCAGGAGTAAAAGGATTTGGCCATTTATACGATAACCTGGAAAAGATTTGTGCCGGTTTAAGGTTCATGGTTAACAGGCAGAAAGTGTTGAAGCATGCATGTGAGAGAGGCGAGGGTGTCCCGATTTTTCGATGAGACGATAGCTATCGTTTCTGGTGGAGTAGACTTTGATGATCCGACTACGAACATGCGAGGACGTCGCGCCTTAGCAATCGGTAAACCAACTCCAAGAGGTTATTGACCACGCCGGAGCACAATCAACCTGACCACGAGGGTCTATCTCCTGCAAGCAAACGAAGAACAAGCAAGAAACTAAGATTTGCAATCTGGATATTGCGAATATAAGATGAAAGCTTTATTGATCAAAGTGGGGTTCTGTGACGTCTTGGTCTGGTCGTTGAACACAAACGAAGTACGCGAAGTTGCAGCTATGGCGAACTTTTAATCTAAACAAAACCCAAAGTCTAAACGGTGCCCTAAGGCCTGTATATATGGAGGAAGAGGGGGGAATTTCGTGGCCCTTGAAGGAGGGGTCCGAAACCAAACCTATCTCTTGTTTCCCCACACATACGGACTCTAAAAACAGCCTATACTCAAGTATTTCGAAATTACATGGGCCTGGCCCAATAATAAGTTGACGCAGCACCTATAATAGCCTCTGGACGAAATTTATGAGGTGGCATCATGTATATTTCGTCCAAGGCTTCCTGCACTCATTATGGTGGCTTCAAAGTCCTGAAATCATCACTTGTAACTCTGTTCTTGTTCCCCTTGCGCATGCCATCATCTCCATGCTTGAACTTGCTCCAAGGTTCCTCTTTCTTGTCCAAGCTAGGCCCTTCATTTGTAAGCAAAACAAATGTATCCAATTTAGGCAGCATCATATTCTCATGAACATTAGAATCATTACCAAGAAAGGAAAGTACCTGATAATTTAATTGGCGTGCGCGAGCTCTAGTAATTGGTCCAGTATGTATAGTAGCAGGGGCTGTGGGTGTAACAATGGTATTGATGTCCTCATCAGCATAAATGTTAAACCGGACAGTGACGTTATCAAATTACAAAGACGAGCACTTGGCGGTTTAAGAGGGGACTAATGGTACCTGGCAGGTTATTATTTTCTGAAGTTAAACCGCCTACACGGATATTGAAAGTATAGATCTGAAGTTGGAAAATGGCTAAGTAATGAAAAACAGGTTTCACAGATTGGTATTGCAATTTTGGATCTACCGCGTGTCAGAAAATGAAAATATATTCAGACCTAAAATACTGGTACTTGAGCAGTTTATGAAGGTCCAGATCGGATTTTTCTACCTAAAAGAGATGCTCTGATGAGGAAAAAGGGACTAGGATTATTGCCACACAGGATAAATATCAAGCTTGAATCAGACCTCATGCTACAGTGAAGAACAGGAGAAGAACAGTGCCGACCTCCATGAATTCGTTCGAACCCTAATGAGATCTACGGAGGGGGAAGGAGGAAGAACTTACCAGGGCTGTTGAACGGCGGAGGCGCGTGAGCAAAATCTGGACCAAGTCAGGTTGATGCAGCGGCCAATGGTGATGCAGAGGAGAGGGTCGATGGCGGCGGCTGGACTCGAGAGCAGCGCGTCACAAGGAAGATGATGAAGACAAAGAGGCCGAGGAGGGAAAGTGAAAGGGACCCCTGGCCCTATTTATAAGGTGAATGGATAAGTGGCATGCGCCGGAATCGAGGAGCTCCAAATTGGATATGTGACAGGGCTGACGCCTTGATTTTCGGAGGCTCATTAAAAAGGAGATGCATATATGATCTCTGGATGTTTATAAAATTAATGACAGGTGACGTCATGGCGGGTTATCATGATCTCGGAAGATGACGTCACGGCGAGTTACAAATTTTTGCGAAGGTAATGAAGAAGGAATTTTCCTAAGTGTTGAAGATTGACATGAACAAGTTCAAATCAACATGGGGCCTAATGTTGGGGATATAACTATTGAGTATAAACCGCCCAGGAGGGGCCGGGTTATGCTCATAGTGATTTACCTGTATTGAAGCCCATGAAGACATAGAAGATGGCGACTTACGAAGGAGACTTAATAAGAAGGCCCAAAGCCCAAAGGTGAGTTAGGGCCCATAGATGTAAACCCGCATAAGTATATGACTTGTATTGTAAGATAGGAAAGAGTGGATACTGAGCCGGACACGTTTATGAGCCGGCCGGGATTCTGCGAACCACCGAGTGTCAACCTGTGTATGTAAAGGGACGACCCGGCGGCGGTTTAGGGACAAGAGACAACATATCGAGAGCCAGGTTAAGCGTATTCGCTCCCTGCTCATCGAAACCCTAGCAATACCACCTCAAACTGGATTAGGCCTTCACCTTCACCGCAAGGGGCCGAACCAGTATAAACTCCACGTGTCCTTTGTCCTGATTAACCCCTTTAAACTAACCTCATTGCGATGGCTCCACGACTAAGTCCTCACACTAGGACATCTGCTGTGACTATTCGACGACACTATGTGTGATCAGGTACAACACGCAAGCCACGGAGCCGAGAGCTGAGGAAGAAGGAACAGGCGTCAACTCTCTGTTCAGCCCGGAACTTCCGGCCAGTGCCCGGAACTTCTGGCCCTCGGAACCTCCGGCCGACCCGGAACTTCCGGCCCCCGACAACCCAGACGAGCCCGGGCGCGCCAACTCTCTAGTTAGCCCGGAACCAGCCCGGACCTTCCGGCCTTCGGACCTTCCGGCCTGTTCGGAACTTCCGGCCCCCGGACGCCAGCCCAGCTCCCACCGTGACAACTCTCTGGTTATGCCAGACCCCGCCCGGAACCTGGCCCGGAACTTTTGGCCCTGCCCAGAACTTCCGGCCCTGCCTCTGCACAGTGACTTGGGCCGAGGCCCGTGTACCCTTTCGCCCCGAGACTATATATACTCTTCTTCTACCTCCGTTTTAGGGTTAGCGAAGTAGTAGCTCATTTGAGAAGCTTTGCTCTCCACTTGATCCTTTCTCCTTAGGAGTTCACGACCTCTACGGAGAAGATCCCCCAAGTGGATTCAAGACCCCTAACGGGAAGAACTCAAGACCTCCTCACGGAGAAGAACCGGTTACCCCTTTGTATCGTCCCTTGTTGATTATGGATCTTGTATCTCTTTGTGTTTCGAGGATCTAGCATATGTGTGACCGGATCTTGTTGGTTCGAGTGATTTCTCCCGTGTTTCTCTCGTGTTCCCCTCGTGTTTTCCCTTTGTGTTCTTCGTGTTCCTCGCAGGATCTGCTCCTTTCATGAAAGATCGGGCGATTAGGGTTCTACCCTACATCAGAACCATTGGCAGCTCGTCGATCCATCGCCTGCCGCTCTTCCGCAGTCTATCAAAGGTTCTTGTCTTGAGACCTCGCAACACTTTAGCGTTCGCCCTCTCAGCTTGTCCGTTGCTTCTGGGATGGGCAACAGAGGCAAATGAGATCTTGCTTCCGAGGGCGTGAACGTATTGCATGAAGGCGTGGCTCGTGAATTGGGTGCCATTGTCGGTGATGATTCGGGCAGGTACCCCGAAATGGCACACCAATCCTTTCAAGAACTTGATAGCTGACTGCGCGGTCACCTTTCTAACGAGCTCCACCTCTGGCCACTTTGTGAACTTGTCGATAGCGATGAACAAGAACTCAAAGCCCGCGGTAGCACGGGGGAAGGGGCCCAAGATATCGAGCCCCCAGACCGGGAACGGCCATGACAAAGGGATCGTCTGGAGAGCTTGGGCAGGCTGATGGATGTTCTTGGAGTGGAACTGGCAGGCTTCACGTTTGGTGACTAGTTCCATTGCATCTTGGAGGGTCGTGGGCCAATAGAAACCTTGTCAGAAGACTTTTCCAACCAGAGCCCTTGATCCAATGTGGGAGCCGCACATACCCTTGTGTATCTCTGCCAACAGTTCCTTTCTTTCTTCCCGGCAAATGCACTTCAATTTCACACCGTTGGGCCTTCATCTGTATAGCGTGTCGTTAACAAACTGATACATACTGGCCCTCCAGGCTACTCTTTCATCTTCTTCTTGCTCTTCGGGAAGTTCTCCTATTTGGCGGAAATGTACTATGTGTCGTGCCCAAGCTGGGGCCAGGGGCTTGGCAACAAGGACCAGTGGCACCTCCTCATTCGTGGGAGCGCACTCCTCGACCACAAGGACATTTGGTCTGGCAGGAGGGTGCAGCCCACTAATCGAAGGGGAGTTGTTCCCACCAAGTTCTCTGGCGGGGGCTTCAAAAGGCTCTGCTGGGGGCTTCGGAAGGCTCGTGAATTGGGTGCCATTGTCGGTGATGATTCGGGCAGGTACCCCGAAGCAGCACACCAATCCTTTCAAGAACTTGATAGCTGACTATGTGGTCACCTTTCTCACGGGCTCCACCTCTGATCACTTTGTGAACTTGTCGATAGCGACGAACAAGAACTCAAAGCCCCCGGTAGCACGGGGGAAGGGGCCCAAGATATCGAGCCCCCAAACTGAGAAGGGCCATGACAAAGGGATGGTCTGGAGAGCTTGGGCATGCTGATGGATATTCTTGGAGTGGAACTGGCAGGCTTCACATCTGGTGACTAGCTCGATTGCATCTTGGAGGGCCATGGGCCAGTAGAAACCTTGTCGGAAAGCCTTTCCGACCAAGGCCCTTGATCCAATATGGGAGCCGCACATGCCTTTGTGTATCTCCGCCAGCAGCTCCTTCCCTTCTTCCCGACAAACGCACTTTAATTTCACCCCATTGGGCCTCCTTCTGTATAGTTCATCATCGATGAACTGATACATATTGGCCCTCCGGGCTACTCTTTCAGCTTCTTCTTGCTCATCGGGAAGTTCTCCTATTTGGAGGTAATGGAGTATGTGCCATGCCCAACTTGGAGCTTGAGGCTCGACAACAAGGATAAGCGGCACCTCCTCGTTCGTGGGAGCGCATGCCTCAACCGCGAGAATCAGAGGTTCGGCGGGAGGGTGCTGCTCGGCAAGCGAAGTGGAGTTGTTCCCGGCAACCTCTCTGCTGGGGGCTTCAGGAAGCTCTGCCGGGAGAGGCTTGCCGGAGTCCAGTTTCCTCCTCTTTCTGGACATTGTTGCCGGGGATACGGAGGGCTGAGTCAGATGGAGAACAAAAGTGATGAGGACATCAATACCATTGTTACACCCACAGCCCCTGCTGCTATACATACTGGACCAATTACTAGAGATCGCGCACGCCAATTAAATTATCAGGGCCTAGCTTGGACAAAAAAGAGGAACCTTGGAGCAAGTTCAAGCATGGAGATGATGGCATGCGCAAGGGGAACAAGAACGGAGTTACAAGTGATGATTTCATGACTTTGAAGCCACCATAATGAGTGCAGGAAGCCTTGGACGAAATATACAAGATGCCACTTCATAAATTTCATCCAGAGGCTATTATAGGTGCTGCGTCACCTTATTATTGGGCCAGGCCCATGTAATTTCGAAATACTTGAGTATAGGCTGTTTTTAGAGTCCGTATGTGTGGGGAAACAAGAGATAGGGTTGGTTTCGGACCCCTCCTTCAAGGGCCACGAAATCCCCTCCTCTTCCTCCATATATACAGCCCTTAGGGCACCGTTTAGACTTTGGGTTTTGTTTAGATTAAAAGTTCGCCATAGCTGCAACTTCGCGTACTTCGTTTGTGTTCAACGACCAGACCAAGACGTCACAGAACCCCACCTTGATCAATAAAGCTTTCATCTTATATTCGCAATATCCAGATTGCAAATCTTAGTTTCTTGCTTGTTCTTCGTTTGCTTGCAGGAGATAGACCCTCGTGGTCAGGTTGATTGTGCTCCGGCGTGGTCAATAACCTCTGGGAGTTGGTTTAGCGATTGCTAAGGCGCGACGTCCTCGCACGTTCGTAGTCGGATCGTCAAAGTCTACTCCACCAAAAACGATAGCTATCATCTCATCGAAAGATCGGGACACCCTCGCCTCTATCAAACAAGTTCGTCGTTAACGATGGATTTGTGTTTCGTGCTAACAAGCTATGCATTCCAGCTAGCTCTGTTCGTCTTTTGTTGTTGCAGGAGGCGCATGGAGGAGGATTAATGGGACACTTTGGCGTGAAGAAGACGGAGGATATACTTGCTACACATTTCTTTTGGCCAAAGATGAGACGGGATGTTGAGCGTTTTGTTGCTCGCTGCACTACATGTCAAAAAGCTAAGTCACGACTCAATCCTCATGGTTTATATATGCCTTTGCCTGTACCTAGTGTTCCTTGGGAGGATATATCTATGGACTTTGTTTTAGGTTTACCTCGAACAAAGAAGGGAAGGGATAGCATATTTGTTGTCGTGGATAGGTTCTCGAAAATGGCACACTTTATACCATGTCATAAAAGCGATGATGCTGTTAATGTTGCTGATTTGTTCTTTCGTGAAATTATACGCTTGCATGGTGTGCCAAATACTATTGTTTCAGATCGTGATACTAAATTTCTTAGCCACTTTTGGAGATGTTTATGGGCTAAGTTGGGGACTAAACTGCTTTTTAGTACTACATGTCACCCCCAAACTGATGGACAAACTGAAGTAGTCAATAGAACATTGTCTACTATGCTTAGGGCTATTTTGAAGAATAACAAGAAAATGTGGGAAGAATGCTTGCCTCATATTGAATTTGCTTATAATCGTTCATTGCATTCTACTACTAAGATGTGTCCTTTTGAAATTGTGTATGGTTTCCTTCCTCGTGCACCAATTGATTTGTTGCCTCTTCCATCTTCGGAGAAGGTTAATTTTGATGCTAAACAATGTGCTGAATTGATCTTAAAAATGCATGAGTTAACTAAGGAGAACATTGAGCGTATGAATGCTAAATATAAACTTGCTGGAGATAAGGGTAGAAAGCATGTTGTGTTTGCACCTGGAGATCTTGTTTGGTTACATTTGCGTAAGGATAGATTTCCTGATTTGCGCAAATCAAAGCTAATGCCACGTGCTGATGGTCCTTTTAAGGTGTTAGAGAAAATAAATGATAATGCATATAAACTTGAGCTGCCTGCAGATTTTGGGGTTAGTCCCACTTTTAACATTGCAGATTTGAAGCTTTATTTGGGTGAGGAAGATGAGCTTCCGTCGAGGACGACTTCATTTCAAGAAGGGGAGGATGATGAGGACATCAATACCATTGTTACACCCACATCCCCTGCTGCTAAACATTCTGGACCAATTACTAGAGCTCGCGCACGCCAATTAAATTATCAGGGCCTAGCTTGGACAAGAAAGAGGAACCTTGGAGCAAGTTCAAGCATGGAGATGATGGCATGCGCAAGGGGAACAAGAACGGAGTTACAAGTGATGATTTCAAGACTTTGAAGCCACCATAATGAGTGCAGGAAGCCTTGGACGAAATATACAAGATGCCACTTCATAAATTTCATCCAGAGGCTATTATAGGTGCTGCGTCACCTTATTATTGGGCCAGGCCCATGTAATTTCGAAATACTTGAGTATAGGCTGTTTTTAGAGTCCGTATGTGTGGGGAAACAAGAGATAGGGTTGGTTTCGGACCCCTCCATCAAGGGCCACGAAATCCCCTCCTCTTCCTCCATATATACAGCCCTTAGGGCACCGTTTAGACTTTGGGTTTTGTTTAGATTAAAAGTTCGCCATAGCTGCAACTTCACGTACTTCGTTTGTGTTCAACGACCAGACCAAGACGTCACAGAACCCCACCTTGATCAATAAAGCTTTCATCTTATATTCGCAATATCCAGATTGCAAATCTTAGTTTCTTGCTTGTTCTTCGTTTGCTTGCAGGAGATAGACCCTCGTGGTCAGGTTGATTGTGCTCCGGCGTGGTCAATAACCTCTCGGAGTTGGTTTAGCGATTGCTAAGGCGCGACGTCCTCGCACGTTCGTAGTCGGATCGTCAAAGTCTACTCCACCAAAAACGATAGCTATCATCTCATCGAAAGATCGGGACACCCTCGCCTCTATCAAGTGGTATCAGATTCCCAGGTTGCTCGGTGAGATTTACAGTTTTTCGTAGTTTAGATCGAGTCTGTTCTTCATACCTACAGTCCAGGAAAAAGCCAAAAAAAAAATAGGGTTAGTTCATCATATCCGAACCAATCTGAGCCTTTGCATAATCTTTTTAGGGTTTTTGCTTTGTTGAATTTGTGGTTGCATCGTCGTGTCAAGTTGCTGGTCTTAGCGTCTAGTTCTTTAGAGTTTCGAGTTCTGTTCACAAGTTGTCACGCCGCCGCCGCACCATCATCATCGCCCCTACCATATACCACCGCAGCTTATCTGCTATTTCTCTGAGTGCATATATGATGAGGACATCAATACCATTGTTACACCCACAGCCCCTGCTTCTATACATACTGGACCAATTACTAGAGCTCGCGCACGCCAATTAAAATATCAGGTACTTTCGTTTCTTGGTAATGATTCTAAAGTTCATGAGAATATGATGCTGCCTAAATTGGATACATTTGTTTTGCTTACAAATGAAGGGCCTAGCTTGGACAAGAAAGAGGAACCTTGGAGCAAGTTCAAGCATGGAGATGATGGCATGCACAAGGGGAACAAGAACGGAGTTACAAGTGATGATTTCAGGACTTTGAAGCCACCATAATGAGTGCAGGAAGCCTTGGACGAAATATACAAGATGTCACTTCATAAATTTCGTCCAGAGGCTATTATAGGTGCTGCGTCACCTTATTATTGGGCTAGGCCCATGTAATTTCGAAATACTTGAGTATAGGCTGTTTTTAGAGTCCGTATGTGTGGGGAAACAAGAGATAGGGTTGGTTTCGGACCCCTCCTTCAAGGGCCACGAAATCCCCTCCTCTTCCTCCATATATACAGTGATGAGGACATCAATACCATTGTTACACCCACAGCCCCTGCTTCTATACATACTGGACCAATTACTAGAGCTCGCGCACGTCAATTAAAATATCAGGTACTTTCGTTTCTTGGTAATGATTCTAAAGTTCATGAGAATATGATGCTGCCTAAATTGGATACATTTTTTTTGCTTACAAATGAAGGGCCTAGCTTGGACACGAAAGAGGAACCTTGGAGCAAGTTCAAGCATGGAGATGATGGCATGCACAAGGGGAACAAGAACGGAGTTACAAGTGATGATTTCAGGACTTTGAAGCCACCATAATGAGTGCAGGAAGCCTTGGACGAAATATACAAGATGTCACTTCATAAATTTCGTCCAGAGGCTATTATAGGTGCTGCGTCACCTTATTATTGGGCCAGGCCCATGTAATTTCGAAATACTTGAGTATAGGCTGTTTCTAGAGTCCGTATGTGTGGGGAAACAAGAGATAGGGTTGGTTTCGGACCCCTCCTTCAAGGGCCACGAAATCCCCTCCTCTTCCTCCATATATACAGCCCTTAGGGCACCGTTTAGACTTTGGGTTTTGTTTAGATTAAAAGTTCGCCATAGCTGCAACTTCGCGTACTTCGTTTGTGTTCAACGACCAGACCAAGACATCACAGAACCCCACCTTGATCAATAAAGCTTTCATCTTATATTCGCAATATCCAGATTGCAAATCTTAGTTTCTTGCTTGTTCTTCATTTGCTTGCAGGAGATAGACCCTCGTGGTCAGGTTGATTGTGCTCCGGCATGGTCAATAACCTCTCGGAGTTGGTTTAGCGATTGCTAAGGCGCGACGTCCTCGCACGTTCGTAGTCGGATCGTCAAAGTCTACTCCACCAAAAACGATAGCTATCATCTCATCGAAAGATCGGGACACCCTCGCCTCTATCAAGTGGTATCAGATTTTCAGGTTGCTCGGTGAGATTTTACAGTTTTTCGTAGTTTAGATCGAGTCTGTTCTTCATACCTACAGTCCACGAAAAAGCCAAAAAAAAATTAGGGTTAGTTCATCATATCCGAACCAATCTGAGCCTTTGCATAATCTTTTTAGGGTTTTTGCTTTGTTGATTTTGCGGTTGCATCGTCGTGTCTAGTTGCTGGTCTTAGCGTCTAGTCCTTTAGAGTTTCGAGTTCTGTCACAGTTTGTCACACCGCCGCCGCACCATATACCACCACCGCTGCCAGATACCACCACCGCTGCCATATCCTACCACCGCTGCCATATACCATCACCGCTGCCATATTCTACCACCATATATCCACCACCATTCTGAGTTCTTTTCATATTAGGTTTGTTTTTGAGACCCATCTATTTTCCGATTCGTGTTTCCTTGCCTGAGTAGGATTCGGAAAAAAAAAGTCTGGAGACACCCGGGCAGTTTTTAGGCCAAAATTTCGGCAGTCAAAAATATTTTTTCCCTATCCTATTTTTAGGTCCCAGGGAGCGTTTTGAGACACTCGCCATCATAGTGATTTTTTGTCGCACTTTTTCGTCGTCGCCGCCTTGATTTCCGAAAAAAAAATTGTCAAAATTTTTTTTCGTGCCAATCCTGATAGTTTGACTTGGGAAGAGTTTTGAGACACTCGCCATTATAGTGATTTTTTGCAAAAAAAAGGAGCGTAAAAAAAAGAGCGCAAAAAAAAACGAAAAAAATATTTGTTTTAGAGTGTGCTCTTCCCTTGTTTATGTGCCGCGTCGTGATTTTGTTAGTGTGCTAGGCTCGCGTCTCTAGTACGGTCTAGCCTAGGACCAGCACAGTACCGTCGTTGAGCGTTTATTCAACTTTGCATCTTTGAATTGATTATTGCTGACCCTTTTTGCTACCATATCATAAGCCTTCCCAGCTCCACATACATCTACATCGTGCGTTTGACACCACCTGGCAATCGCTCTATCCAAGCTTTGTGAGTTTTGACTACAAAGGTTGCCGATCACCACCTGCTGCTGGGTAAGAACTGGTAAGCATTTGAGTTTTGCTTGACGGATTTGTGACACCACACCACCACCACTTCCTAGTAGTCTGTAGGATCATATTCTAGTGTGTTTCTATTGCTGCTAACCATGGCAGGATCACAAGCCGATGAGACTGATTGGGAGAACATGACGAACAAACAGCTACATGATAAATTTCAGCAAATGATGAGTGGACAGGTGCAAGATGTGCTAAACAGATTTGAAGAGGCCATGGAGAAGATAGATGGAATTGAGAAGATGTTCGAAACAAAGCTCGATAACAAGTTTAATGAATTGCTCGTGCGTCTTCCACAACCACCGCCGGCTGCACCTGTCGCACCTCTACAACAACAACAACGTCGCCATCCAAATCAAGTGGGACGAGCACAGCGCGTTTCCCTTGAGCCTGGTCAAACTTCTGGTGCCGCTGCACCTACTGTTGATGCTTCTATGGCTCCTGCTGCCGCTGAGGAGGACGATTATGCGGGCGATTACGACGATGAGGTTGATCAAAATCAGAACTACGTACCAGCACCAGGTCGTCCACATGCCAATAATCGCAATGGTAGGGCTGCATTACCAGCTCAGGTACGAGATCATGACCATCTTCCTAAACTAAAATTGAATATTCCACCATTTGAGGGTAGATATGTTCCTGATATATATCTTACTTGGGAGTTAGAAACTGAACAATGTTTTACATGTTTACAATATCCCGAGGAGAGACGTGTTGCTGCTGCTGTTTGTGCTTTTACTAGTTTTGCATGTGTATGGTGGTCTGAACATTGTAGATTATATCCTATTCCAACTACGTGGGCTGCTTTGAAAACTGCTATGTGTACTCATTAGGTTCCACCATATTATCAACGTGAATTACTTCAAAAATTGCAGCGCTTAAGACAAGGAAACAATTCTGTAGAAGAATATTATCAGGAATTACAAACTGGAATGATTAGATGTGGTATTGTTGAGGAGAATGAAGCTATGCTTGCACGTTTTATGGGTGGTTTAAATAGAGAGATTCAGACCATTCTAGAGTATAAGGAGTATAATAATATCACTCGTTTATTCCATCTTGCTTGTAAAGCTGAACGTGAAGTGCAGGATCGACAGGCATTGGCGCGAACTAATTTTTCTGCAGGTCGATCTTCATCATGGACACCGCGTGCCTCCTCTACTCCCACACGTCCTACTGCAGCACCACTGACTTCAGCCGCCAATTCCAACCGAGATACAAGAAAACAGGCACCACCACCACCATCTGCCAAGAGTACACCTTCTGGGCCTGCCCAGAGCTCTTCTTCATCAATGGCATCAACAGGGCACACACATGATATTATTTGTCGTCGTTGTAAGGGAAGAGGTCATTATGCGAGAGAATGCCAATCTCCGCATGTTATGATTGCTACTGAGGATGGTGGGTATGAGTCTGCTAGTGACTATGATGAGGAGACTTTGGCTCTTATTACAAGTGAAGAACACGGTGGAGATGACTCTGATCAAGAGACGCAATACATGGCTCCTGAAGACGCTGACAGGTATGAATGTTTAGTTGCTCAACGTGTTTTGAGTGTGCAGGTCACACAAGCTGAGCAAAATCAGAGGCATAATTTGTTCCATACAAAGGGAGTTGTGAAGGAACGTTCTGTTCACGTCATCATAGATGGAGGGATCTGCAACAACTTGGCTAGCATGGAGATGGTGGAGAAGCTATCTCTCACCACAAGACCACATCCACATCCTTACTATATCCAATGGTTCAACAACAGCGGCAAGGTTAAGGTAACACGTACTGTTCGTGTGCATTTTAGTATCTCTACATATGCTGATTATGTTGATTGTGATGTGGTACCCATGCAAGCATGTTCATTATTACTTGGTAGACCATGGCAATTTGATAAAAATTCTATACACCATGGTAGAAACAATCAGTATACTCTTGTTCATAAGGATAAACATATTACCTTGCTTCCTATGACTCCTGATTCTATTTTGAAAGATGATATTAATAGAGCTAGTAAAGCAAAACAGGAGAAAAATAAGAGTGAAAATTAGATTGTGGCAAAAGAATTTGAGCAACAAATGAAGCTTAATAATAAACCATCTAGTGTTGCTTCTGAAATTAAATTGAAAAGTGCATGTTTACTTGCCACCAAATCTGATATTGATGAGCTAGATTTCAGCAAATCTGTTTGCTATGCTTTTGTGTGCAAAGAGGCATTATTTTCATTCAAGGACGTGCCTTCCTCTTTGCCTCCTGCTATCACTAACATTTTGCAGGAGTTCGCTGATGTCTTTCCACAAGACGTGCCACCGGGATTACCACCTATTCGCGGGATTGAGCATCAGATTGACTTAATTCCCGGTGCTTCGTTGCCAAACTGTGCGCCATACCGTACCAATCCAGAGGAGACGAAGGAGATTATGCGTCAAGTACAGGAGCTGCTCGACAAAGGTTATATACGCGAATCTCTTAGTCCTTGTGCTGTTCCTATAATACTAGTGCCAAAAAAGGATGGTACATCGCGTATGTGTGTTGATTGTAGAGGCATTAATAATATTACTATTCGTTATCGTCATCCTATTCCTAGGCTAGATGATATGCTTGATGAATTGAGTGGCTCTACAATATTCTCCAAAGTTGATTTGCGTAGTGGATACCATCAAATTCGTATGAAATTGGGAGATGAATGGAAAACAGCATTTAAAACTAAGTTCGGTTTATATGAGTGGTTAGTCATGCCTTTTGGGTTAACTAATGCACCTAGTACTTTCATGAGATTAATGAACGAAGTTTTACGTGCTTTCATTGGACGATTTGTGGTAGTTTACTTTGATGATATATTGATTTATAGCAGATCTTTGGAGGAACATTTGGAACATTTACGTGTTGTTTTTATTGCTCTACGTGATGCACGTTTGTTTGGTAACCTTGGGAAGTGCACGTTTTGCACCGACCGAGTATCTTTTCTTGGCTATGTTGTTACTCCACAGGGAATTGAAGTTGATAAAGCCAAGATTGAAGCTATTGAGAGTTGGCCGCAGCCCAAAACGGTCACACAAGTGAGGAGTTTCCTTGGCCTCGCTGGTTTCTATAGGCGTTTTGTGAGAGATTTCAGCACCATTGCTGCACCTCTCAATGAGCTTACAAAGAAGGATGTGACTTTTGTTTGGGGTACCTCACAGGAAGAAGCCTTCACGGTATTGAAAGATAAGTTGACACATGCTCCTTTACTCCAACTTCCTGATTTTAATAAGACTTTTGAGCTTGAATGTGATGCTAGTGGAATTGGATTAGGAGGTGTTTTATTACAAGATGGCAAACCTGTTGCATACTTTTCTGAAAAATTGAGTGGGCCTAGTCTGAACTATTCTACTTATGATAAAGAATTATATGCTCTTGTTCGGACCTTAGAAACATGGCAACATTATTTATGGCCCAAAGAATTTGTTATACATTCTGATCATGAATCTTTGAAACACATTAAAAGTCAAGCAAAACTGAACCGTAGACATGCTAAATGGGTTGAATTTATTGAGACTTTCCCTTATGTCATTAAACACAAGAAGGGTAAAGAAAATGTTATTGCTGATGCATTGTCTCGTCGTTATACTATGCTTTCACAACTTGACTTTAAAATATTTGGTTTGGAGACCATCAAAGACCAATATGTGCATGATGCTGAATTTAAAGATGTATTGCAGAATTGTAAGGAAGGGAGAACATGGAACAAGTTCGTCGTTAACGATGGATTTGTGTTTCGTGCTAACAAGCTATGCATTCCAGCTAGCTCCGTTCGTCTTTTGTTGTTGCAGGAGGCGCATGGAGGAGGATTAATGGGACACTTTGGCGTGAAGAAGACGGAGGATATACTTGCTACACATTTCTTTTGGCCAAAGATGAGACGGGATGTTGAGCGTTTTGTTGCTCGCTGCACTACATGTCACAAAGCTAAGTCACGACTCAATCCTCATGGTTTATATATTCCTTTGCCTGTACCTAGTGTTCCTTGGGAGGATATATCTATGGACTTTGTTTTAGGTTTACCTCGAACAAAGAAGGGGAGGGATAGCATATTTGTTGTCGTGGATAGGTTCTCGAAAATGGCACACTTTATACCATGTCATAAAAGCGATGATGCTGTTAATGTTGCTGATTTGTTCTTTCGTGAAATTATACGCTTGCATGGTGTGCCAAATACTATTGTTTCAGATCGTGATACTAAATTTCTTAGCCACTTTTGGAGATGTTTATGGGCTAAGTTGGGGACTAAACTGCTTTTTAGTACTACATGTCACCCCCAAACTGATGGACAAACTGAAGTAGTCAATAGAACATTGTCTACTATGCTTAGGGCTATTTTGAAGAATAACAAGAAAATGTGGGAAGAATGCTTGCCTCATATTGAATTTGCTTATAATCGTTCATTGCATTCTACTACTAAGATGTGTCCTTTTGAAATTGTGTATGGTTTCCTTCCTCGTGCACCAATTGATTTGTTGCCTCTTCCATCTTCGGAGAAGGTTAATTTTGATGCTAAACAATGTGCTGAATTGATCTTAAAAATGCATGAGTTAACTAAGGAGAACATTGAGCGTATGAATGCTAAATATAAACTTGCTGGAGATAAGGGTAGAAAGCATGTTGTGTTTGCACCTGGAGATCTTGTTTGGTTACATTTGCGTAAGGATAGATTTCCTGATTTGCGCAAATCAAAGCTAATGCCACGTGCTGATGGTCCTTTTAAGGTGTTAGAGAAAATAAATGATAATGCATATAAACTTGAGCTGCCTGCAGATTTTGGGGTTAGTCCCACTTTTAACATTGCAGATTTGAAGCTTTATTTGGGTGAGGAAGATGAGCTTCCGTCGAGGACGACTTCATTTCAAGAAGGGGAGGATGATGAGGACATCAATACCATTGTTACACCCACATCCCCTGCTGCTAAACATTCTGGACCAATTACTAGAGCTCGCGCACGCCAATTAAATTATCAGGGCCTAGCTTGGACAAGAAAGAGGAACCTTGGAGCAAGTTCAAGCATGGAGATGATGGCATGCGCAAGGGGAACAAGAACGGAGTTACAAGTGATGATTTCAAGACTTTGAAGCCACCATAATGAGTGCAGGAAGCCTTGGACGAAATATACAAGATGCCACTTCATAAATTTCATCCAGAGGCTATTATAGGTGCTGCGTCACCTTATTATTGGGCCAGGCCCATGTAATTTCGAAATACTTGAGTATAGGCTGTTTTTAGAGTCCGTATGTGTGGGGAAACAAGAGATAGGGTTGGTTTCGGACCCCTCCATCAAGGGCCACGAAATCCCCTCCTCTTCCTCCATATATACAGCCCTTAGGGCACCGTTTAGACTTTGGGTTTTGTTTAGATTAAAAGTTCGCCATAGCTGCAACTTCACGTACTTCGTTTGTGTTCAACGACCAGACCAAGACGTCACAGAACCCCACCTTGATCAATAAAGCTTTCATCTTATATTCGCAATATCCAGATTGCAAATCTTAGTTTCTTGCTTGTTCTTCGTTTGCTTGCAGGAGATAGACCCTCGTGGTCAGGTTGATTGTGCTCCGGCGTGGTCAATAACCTCTCGGAGTTGGTTTAGCGATTGCTAAGGCGCGACGTCCTCGCACGTTCGTAGTCGGATCGTCAAAGTCTACTCCACCAAAAACGATAGCTATCATCTCATTGAAAGATCGGGACACCCTCGCCTCTATCAGTACGTCGCGTATGTGTGTTGATTGTAGAGGCATTAATAATATTACTATTCGTTATCGTCATCCTATTCCTAGGCTAGATGATATGCTTGATGAATTGAGTGGCTCTACAATATTCTCCAAAGTTGATTTGCGTAGTGGATACCATCAAATTGAAATGAAATTGGGAGATGAATGGAAAACAGTATTTAAAACTAAGTTCGTTTTATATGAGTGGTTAGTCATGCCTTTTGGGTTAACTAATGCACCTAGTACTTTCATGAGATTAATGAACGAAGTTTTACGTGCTTTCATTGGACGATTTGTGGTAGTTTACTTTGATGATATATTGATTTATAGCAGATCTTTGGAGGAACATTTGGAACATTTACGTGTTGTTTTTATTGCTCTACGTGATGCACGTTTGTTTGGTAACCTTGGGAAGTGCACCTTTTGCACCGACCGAGTATCTTTTCTTGGCTATGTTGTTACTCCACAGGGAATTGAAGTTGATAAAGCCAAGATTGAAGCTATTGAGAGTTGGCCGCAGCCCAAAACGGTCACACAAGTGAGGAGTTTCCTTGGCCTCGCTGGTTTCTATAGGCGTTTTGTGAGAGATTTCAGTACCATTGCTGCACCTCTCAATGAGCTTACAAAGAAGGATGTGCCTTTTGTTTGGGGTACCTCACAGGAAGAAGCTTTCACGGTATTAAAAGATAAGTTGACACATGCTCCTTTACTCCAACTTCCTGATTTTAATAAGACTTTTGAGCTTGAATGTGATGCTAGTGGAATTGGATTAGGAGGTGTTTTGTTACAAGATGGCAAACCTGTTGCATACTTTTCTGAAAAATTGAGTGGGCCTAGTCTGAACTATTCCACTTATGATAAAGAATTATATGCTCTTGTTCGGACCTTAGAAACATGGCAACATTATTTATGGCCCAAAGAATTTGTTATACATTCTGATCATGAATCTTTGAAACACATTAAAAGTCAAGCAAAACTGAACCGTAGACATGCTAAATGGGTTGAATTTATTGAGACTTTCCCTTATGTCATTAAACACAAGAAGGGTAAAGAAAATGTTATTGCTGATGCTTTGTCTCGTCGTTATACGATGCTTTCACAACTTGACTTTAAAATATTTGGTTTGGAGACCATCAAAGATCAATATGCGCATGATGCTGAATTTAAAGATGTATTGCAGAATTGTAAGGAAGGGAGAACATGGAACAAGTTCGTCGTTAATGATGGATTTGTGTTTCGTGCTAACAAGCTATGCATTCCAGCTAGCTCTGTTTGTCTTTTGTTGTTGCAGGAGGCGCATGGAGGAGGATTAATGGGACACTTTGGCGTGAAGAAGACGGAGGATATACTTGCTACACATTTCTTTTGGCCAAAGATGAGACGGGATGTTGAGCGTTTTGTTGCTCGCTGCACTACATGTCAAAAAGCTAAGTCACGACTCAATCCTCATGGTTTATATATGCCTTTGCCTGTACCTAGCGTTCCTTGGGAGGATATATCTATGGACTTTGTTTTAGGTTTACCTCGAACAAAGAAGGGGAGGGATAGCATATTTGTTGTCATGGATAGGTTCTCGAAAATGGCACAATTTATACCATGTCATAAAAGCGACGATGCTATTAATGTTGCTGATTTGTTCTTTCGTGAAATTATACGCTTGCATGGTGTGCCAAATACTATTGTTTCAGATCGTGATACTAAATTTCTTAGCCACTTTTGGAGATGTTTATGGGCTAAGTTGGGGACTAAACTGCTTTTTAGTACTACATGTCACCCCCAAACTGATGGACAAACTGAAGTAGTCAATAGAACATTGTCTACTATGCTTAGGGCTATTTTGAAGAATAACAAGAAAATGTGGGAAGAATGCTTGCCTCATATTGAATTTGCTTATAATCGTTCATTGCATTCTACTACTAAGATGTGTCCTTTTGAAATTGTGTATGGTTTCCTTCCTCGTGCACCAATTGATTTGTTGCCTCTTCCATCTTCGGAGAAGGTTAATTTTGATGCTAAACAATGTGCTGAATTGATCTTAAAAATGCATGAGTTAACTAAGGAGAACATTGAGCGTATGAATGCTAAATATAAACTTGCTGGAGATAAGGGTAGAAAGCATGTTGTGTTTGCACCTGGAGATCTTGTTTGGTTACATTTGCGTAAGGATAGATTTCCTGATTTGCGCAAATCAAAGCTAATGCCACGTGCTGATGGTCCTTTTAAGGTGTTAGAGAAAATAAATGATAATGCATATAAACTTGAGCTGCCTGCAGATTTTGGGGTTAGTCCCACTTTTAACATTGCAGATTTGAAGCTTTATTTGGGTGAGGAAGATGAGCTTCCGTCGAGGACGACTTCATTTCAAGAAGGGGAGGATGATGAGGACATCAATACCATTGTTACACCCACATCCCCTGCTGCTAAACATTCTGGACCAATTACTAGAGCTCGCGCACGCCAATTAAATTATCAGGGCCTAGCTTGGACAAGAAAGAGGAACCTTGGAGCAAGTTCAAGCATGGAGATGATGGCATGCGCAAGGGGAACAAGAACGGAGTTACAAGTGATGATTTCAAGACTTTGAAGCCACCATAATGAGTGCAGGAAGCCTTGGACGAAATATACAAGATGCCACTTCATAAATTTCATCCAGAGGCTATTATAGGTGCTGCGTCACCTTATTATTGGGCCAGGCCCATGTAATTTCGAAATACTTGAGTATAGGCTGTTTTTAGAGTCCGTATGTGTGGGGAAACAAGAGATAGGGTTGGTTTCGGACCCCTCCATCAAGGGCCACGAAATCCCCTCCTCTTCCTCCATATATACAGCCCTTAGGGCACCGTTTAGACTTTGGGTTTTGTTTAGATTAAAAGTTCGCCATAGCTGCAACTTCACGTACTTCGTTTGTGTTCAACGACCAGACCAAGACGTCACAGAACCCCACCTTGATCAATAAAGCTTTCATCTTATATTCGCAATATCCAGATTGCAAATCTTAGTTTCTTGCTTGTTCTTCGTTTGCTTGCAGGAGATAGACCCTCGTGGTCAGGTTGATTGTGCTCCGGCGTGGTCAATAACCTCTCGGAGTTGGTTTAGCGATTGCTAAGGCGCGACGTCCTCGCACGTTCGTAGTCGGATCGTCAAAGTCTACTCCACCAAAAACGATAGCTATCATCTCATCGAAAGATCGGGACACCCTCGCCTCTATCAAAAAGTCCCTGGTTCTACAGGGAGTTTTTGCACAGCGCACTTTGACAGATGATCAGCAATGCTGTTTTCCGCATGGGGCACGTGCTCTGTTTGCAATCCGTCAAAGCGCTCCTCCAACTTTCTCACTTCCTCGATGTATGCCTCCATCAATGGGCTTTGATAATCCTTGGTGACTTGACTCACCACAAGCTACGAGTCTCCGTGGATGATCAGCTTCTTGATTCCTTGTTCTGTTGCAATCCTGAGCCCAGCAAGGAGCCCTTCATACTCTGCAGTATTGTTGGTAGCCTTCACCCGGGGGAAATGCATCTGAACGACGTACTTCAGGTGCTCCCCAGTGGGGGCAACGAGAAGCACGCCAGATCCTGCACCTTGTAGGGAGAAGGCACCATCGAAATACATAATCCATTCTTGGGGCACTTCCTTGCTGGGTATGACTGTCTCCAACACTTCTTCATCAGGAGTTGGCATCCACTCTGCAATGAACTCTGCTAGTGCTCTGCTCTGAATGGTTGATGTGCTTTCAAACTTCAAACAAAAGCTGGACAACTCCAAAGCCCATTCTACAATCCTGCCAGTGGCCTCGGGGTTTCGGAATATGTGTTGCAAGGGGAAGCGGGTGACAACCGTGATCTCGTGGGCTTGGAAGTAGTGGCGCAGTTTCCTTGAGGCCATGATGAGGCCAAAAATCAACTTTTGCATGCTAGAGTACCTCGATCTAGCCCCCTGTAGTAGGGAGCTGACGAAGTACACTAGGCGCTGCACCACTTTCTTCTTTGCCGCAACCTTCGAACTGTCTCCGCTGCCTTGCTCTTCTTTGTCTTGAACTGCATCTGACCTTGCCGGGACGGGTTCGCTTTCCTCCCCAGAGGGAACAGTGGCTGTGGCTGCCGCTTAATCCACTTCCCGCTGTGCCACCAGTGCTGCAGTAACCACTTGATTCGTTGCCGCTAGGTATAGCAGCAATGGGTCTTGAGGTTTGGGAGCAACCAAAGTGGGCACAGAGGAAAGATAGGTCTTCAAATCTTGTAGCGCAGCATCTGCCTCTAGGGTCCACTCCACAGGCCCTGCCTTCTTCAAGATTTTGAAGAACGGCAGGGCGCGCTTGGCAGACTTGGAAATGAACCTGCTTAGCGCGGCAACACATCTAGTCAAACGCCTCACGTCCTTAACTGTCTTGGGTGCTTGAATATGCTCGATAGCCTTGATCTTGTCGGGGTTGGCTTCTATCCCTCGATGGGACACGAAAAAGCCAAGTAGCTTGCCGGAAGGAACACCAAACACACGCTGCTCTGGATTCAGCTTCAAGTTGATCCTGCGAAGATTAGCAAAGGTCTCTTCCAAATCCTGAATGAGAGTCATTCTGTTCTTGGTTTTAACCACAATATCGTCCATGTATGCTTCAATGTTTCTGTGCAGCTGGGACTCAAAGCCAATCTATACTGCTCTTGCAAAAGTGGATCCGGCGCTCTTCAACCCGAAGGGCATCTGTACAAAGCAGTACGTGCCACATGGGGTAATGAACATGGTCTTCTCTTCGTCTTCCTTGGACATGAAGATCTGGTGGTACCCAGAGTAGGCATCCAGAAAGGAAAACAGGTCACACCCGGAGGTGGAATCCACAATCTGGTCGATGCGCGGCAAGGGGAACAGGTCCTTCGGGCATGCCTTATTTAGATCTATGAAGTCTATGCAAAGACTCCATTTCCCCCTTCGCCTTGCGCACCACCATTGGATTTTTTTTAGGGAATTGATAGGAGGAGAGAACTCCTACTTTGTTTTCATATATCTATATAAATGGGGTGTTTACATAGACATACACATCACACACATGTGACTCCCACCCCTGGTGACACCACTAGGAGTGGTTTGTTACAACATCACTACTGGTGGTCAACTGTGGCTAGCCAAACATATAAGTAATTAATTGTGTTTAACCAAGCGTAGCACAATAAGAGAGCAGGGCACCTCTATGAGCTTCTGTGACCCTACGTTGCAACTGTCCAAGATCTTCCTTGAAGCGGGCGTGCTAGGATCCAATGCCAGGATCCAATACTGGGGTTGACTCCTCTGAAATGTTTGTTATTTCTCTCTTTCCATAGGCTCCACGCAGCGGTCAGAAATATCTCGGTGAAAAAGGGGTTATGCCAATCCGCCTGGACATTTTGGAGGAGAGTGAGTCTATCTTTGAAGTCAGGCCAGTCAATGTGCAATTTGGTCCAACATTTCTTGTTGAACTGGCATGTAAAGATCATATGGTCCACTGTTTCTTCTATACTTTACCCACAGAGAAGGCAATTAAAATCGTCACCAATATTGTAATGTCTTCTCCGCAGCATGTTATGTGTGTTGAGCCTGTCATGAAACAACAACCAACCAAACACCTTGATCTTCATGGTGCATTTTGACTTCCAGAGGCGCCCGAATGCGGGGTGTGTTGGTGCATTGTGGAAGAAGTTGTTGTAGTAGTCTTTCGGTCTGAACTCCGTGGCACCCTAGATATAATGCCAAACATTAGTGTGAGACGACGAGGGGGATAGCCTGGTCGATGCTGCTTGTATTTCTTGTACCTCTTATAGGGCAAGTGGCGCCAGGGGCAGATGAAAGGTTTCATGCAGACTAGTGGTGGCCCAGAACTCTGCAACCGACACATCTTCATGGATGGCAAACGAGAACGCACAGGGATGCGAGGCCTCCAAAACATCATTGGACCAAAGATCTTTCCAGAACAAAGTAGTTTTGCCATCCACCACTTGCACGCGAGAGATCCCTCTCAAGATAGGCGATAGTTTGAGAATATCCCATCACCAAAAAGACCCTACTGGATCCACAACATGTGGTACTTGGTCTATATAATGGTTGTCCCATAGTAGTTTGACCCAAGGCATGTCGTGTTTGTTGAAGAACTTGTGGAGAAATTTCAGCAGGAGGGCCTCATTATGGATTTTGAGGTTGATCACACCCAGCCCACCTTTGTTCTTGGGTTTACACACCATATCCCAGGCTGCCAAAGAATTACATTTATCACCCTATTCGGTTTTCTTCATCCAGAGACAGCATCGTCGAATCTTATCCAATATCTCAATTAATCTGGGGGGAATTTGAGGGTGCACATGGCAAAGACAAGGAGGGAGGTGACAGATGCGTTTAGCCATGAGAGCTTTCCCCCGTACGACATCATGGCAATGGTCGAAGTAAGGCGGCGCTCCATTCTGCAAACCAAGGGCATACATTCTTGTATTGTTGGTCTTGTCGTGCCGAGGGGGAGACCAAGATATGTAAACGGCATCGTACCAACAGTGCCTCCAAAGATCCTTGCCAAGTTGGCAGTAGAGTTTGCGTCAAGATTTATCGGGATCAAAGTGGACTTGTGGAAGTTAATCTTGAGGCCAATGGAGGATGCATAGTTAGAGAGAATCTGTTTGACCAAGGATGCTTGACGAGGGCAGGCAGGCAATACAAGCAGTGTGTCGTCCGCGTACTGAATGACGGGGTAGTCCGTCTGACCATTGCATGGGAAGGGTAGGTCGATTTGCCCTTGTCTGAAGGCATCATTAATCGCTGCTTGAAGAAGTTCTGCAGCGAGGACAAAAATGAGGGGGGACAAGGGATCACCTTGTTGCAGTCCACACCGGCATTGAAATTGTCGGCCGGGGACGCCATTAAGGAGTACAGAAGAGCGACCGGAGGAAAAGAGGCACTTGATCCAAGAAATTCATCTATCATTAAACCCCATATGTTGCATGATGTTTATCATTGGCTCGTGGGCAATGGTGTCAAATGCTTTGGCAAAGTCAAGCTTAAGTAACATGATCTCTCTGCCCGAGTTTTGGCATTGATGTAAGTATTGATAGGCCCAGGCGAGACAGTCTTGGATGATTTGACCCTTAATGAATCCATATTGGTTACGGTGGATCAACTTTAGGATAGTACCTTGCAATCTATCTGCTAATAACTTCATGAGCAGCTCAAGATAGCAGTTTAACAAGGTTATGGGTCTGTAATCGTTAATTGTCTCAGGTGAGTTGACCTTGGGGATGAGAGTAATGAGCCCATCTGATGTAGGGTGGAACCCTAGTGGCCGATCTTTCACGAAATGGAGGGGATCCCACGAAGAACATGAAGAACACGATGGGAAACGCGAGGAAAATCACGAGGGGAAACGAGAGGAAACACTCAAATCAACAAGAAGGGGTCACACATGTGCTAGATCCTCGAAACACAAAGAGATACACAGTCCAAATCCAACAAAGGACGATACATAGGGCAACTAGTTCATCTCCGTGAGGAGGTCTTGAATCCGCGAGGGATCTTCCCGTGAGGGGTCTTGAATCCGGTGTGGATCTTCTCTGAAGAGGCCGCGGTCTCTCGATCAAGAAGAACCACAAGGATGAGCAAAGCTCTATCTCTAAATTAGTTAAACCATTGCTAACCCTATAATGGAGGAGGGGGATGAGTATATATAGTGGTAGCCACGAAGGGGTAAGTGAGGGGTGAAAGGGTACATGTGCTTCGGCCCGAGTGTCTGCGCGCAGGCAGGGCAGGAAGTTCCGGGGACGGCCGGAAGGTCCGGGCGCCGAAGGTTCCGGGCAGGGTCCGGGCTATCCAGAGAGTTGGCACACTCTTGGATGGCTTCGGTGCAGCAGGGCCGGAAGTTCCGGGATGGCCGGAGGTTCCGGGGGCCGGAAGTTCCGGGCTTTCCAGAAGCTTGTCCAGGCTTCTTCTTCCTTCTCTTCCACGCTACCCTCATGGATGGTGTAGTTGTACTCTTGTGCTCGCACTCCTCCTCATCATCCGTGGTGCTCCGACAATACCTATGCATGCACACGGGAGAAGTGTCAAGTAGTATACCATCCTGGAAGGGGTCAAACGAACACGTGTAAAGGAGATGATTCACCTTTATGTATGTGAAGTAGATGTCGCACGTGTCACTTGCCGGATGAACTCTTGACATGGTGATGTCCATACGATGCTCCGCATCATCCCTTCCCCCTTGGGAAAGATCCGACCTCAGATCGAAAACCAAATCACCATGGGAAAGAGATGGCGTCACCGTGTTGTAGAGGACGTTCACCAAGTACTCATCATCTTGAAGCTTGAAATGGGCACTCTCCAATGTCGCACCGTCGTGTGGTTCCTTCAAAAGGATCAAGGACAACAAACACTTGGAAAAACAAATGTGGTTAGCGTTAGTGCAAAACCAAGCATTCAAGCAGTGATTCACCCAACAAGTGTCGTCATCAAGCATAGCATATGGTGTGACATGGCATGTAAGCATATCAATCGAGCACAAGCAAAGATATCATGGGAACAAGTATGCAATTGTGAGGTAGAGATGCTACTATGTTTGACAAGAGAATAAGTATCTACCTCAAGATCATAGCAAACATGTATAAAGCGCTCGACAAATGGTCGATGGTAGGCATAAGAATCATTCACAACACCAAATAGAATGAAGTGTTTAAACACATGGATCAAGTGTAAGACAATCCAAGCATAATGTGCATAAGGTGTAGTGAAAATCGAGTGGCACTCAACACAATAGAAAGAGCAATTATTCATCATGTGTGAGGCAATCAAGTCAATCATGTGACAAGCAATGGGATATGGCATATGTGAAGAAATTACATTGTTGAACCACACATGTGATAGGAGCAAGTAATCCAAGAATTGGATGCAACACACAAGGCATATATATCATGAAGCATGGCAATGTGACAATCATGAGTGTAAGCAATATCTTGAACATGCGTGAAATCAAGTGGTCCAAGATGAACAATAAGTCTCATGCTGCAAACAACACAAGTAGTAGGATCCACAATATTCATGCTCAAGAAAGATGTCACCTTGAAGGCATGTACTTGTGCATTCTTCACAATGCCGAAGTACAAGCAAATGGGATGTAGAGTCATCATGGTAGAAGGTGGTTCGCTCTCAAGAGCTCGGATTGTCAACTCACGTGACGTGGAGGTTGACACGAAGTCCAAGTTTCCTACACATGCACACAACAAAACAAAGAACGTATGCGCATGGTAGATAAACGCATCATCCATCATGATGGTTCTCTTCTCTTGCACATAACCATTAGAAGCACAAGTACATGAATAATATGATGCAACAATGGCTATATTCATGGCACTAGGTATATGGTGCAAAGAGGTAAGACAAGCATGCTTCACAAGAAATATGTCAAAATCTCCAAATATATGCGAGAATGCTATGGGGGCAATCTCATTAGCAAGACTAAAAACATTGTTGCACTCCATACATGTCAAATCATCTAGCATGAGAGAGGCAACATATGGAGATATATGACAAGAAGCAATAACAATCATGTGCAAAGCATGGAAATGGTTGTCATCAACCGCATGAAATGAGCAAGTATGAATCATTGGTGATGCAACATAAGCAAGCATATCAATCAAGTTGTGCAAGCTAGTAGTGCGAAGATGCAACATACTAGAGGAAATCATGGCAATCATGTCATGTGAGCAAATAATAGGCATAGACAATGCACATGACATATCGCAAGCACGAACACAAAGCAAGATCATAGTATAATCATAGGCATGGGGCACAAAGCAAACATGGCAATAACAAGTGATATCTCCACCACGCTTGCAAATATACATACAAGTACTAGAATCAATCATCATGTGTAATGCAAAGCATGGGTCACAAATGCATGTCAAAGGCATAGGAATGAACATATCATGCAAAGTGAACATGGCAAGATGGGCATAGAATATGCAATGGACAATAACCCATAGCCATGTGAGGGCCATGTAGAAGAGGTGCGCGAAGTCATTGCGCGAAGAGAGCGGTGGGAAAGACAATCCATAGGATCCCAAGTCATCGTTGCTCTCTAGAGCTCGTTTTGTCAACTCATGGGATTGTGAGGTTGACAAGTATTCATGGGTACCTACACAAAATAGACACAAACCAAAGAAATTGTGTGCGTGGTAAATGTACACATCATCCATCATGATGTGTATGTGCATGTGTGAGTTAGTACAAGATAAGCATCGGTCAATGAAATTTGATGCATGGTATAAGAACATGTCATCCATCATGAAAGAATAGTTATTGTGTATAACACGATGGGGACACAAATTGAGAATGCAATTATATGGCACATCAATAGCATGTTTATTCATGGGAAGCATATTGTGCACACAAGTATTGGGATCATGCAATGGATGGGATTGATCAAAATCTCCTAACATGTATGAGGAAACTATGGGGGTCTCCTCATGAGCAATATTGGAAACATCATATGGAGAAAATGGACAACATCCAAAACAATGCATATCCGAAGCTAGGTGGTCATGGCATGGCATATGAGATAAATGATGCAAAGGGAGCATATCAATATCATCACAAGAAAAACGGATGCCAATAACCATGGGCTTGTCATCTATGCCATATGTGCAAATTGGGTTTATTTTAATGGCATATGCATAGTCACTACGATGAGATTGCAAATATGACATGTGGTTGATCTCATGCATAGCATATGACAAGTCAAGCGGATGGGCAAACATGATGTGACCTAAAGAATTGTCACAAGAAATCCTATGTAACATGGCATCACAACTAATGGACTCCACATGAGAATCACCATACTCATCGTAAATGGGCAAGAAATCATCACATGAGGAAGTCGCACTAGCATGAAGCATGGTAATAGGTTGATCAACATCATGTAAGCAATCGATGTCAAGAATGTCCACTAGTGGGACTAGAGCATCACCGTCACCTATGTTACCGTTCTCATTCCACTCAAGTGATGTAGGTGAGGTGGCAAAGACCAAGTTGTGGTCAACATCTTCATCTTGATGGAACCATGTGGGGGGTGCATCATATTCCACCATGGCCATCGTCTTGTCCAAAGGGAGGACGAAGTCGTCGCGAATCGGCGCGTCATCATATATGGGACCTAGCACCAAATGATAAGACACAATAGAGGTAGAGGTTAAGTCGTTAGAAATCGAATTGGCCTCACATGCCCTATCAACTAACTCACTCTCTCTATGTGGTGGTTCACTCACTCCCTCAAAATAGGTGCACTCAATCTCACGTATGGTGGAGTCACTCATCTCACTCAAATGGTGGGGGTTGTGGCTCTTCTCACATGGGAATTGGGGCAACACATCATATATGGGGCTAGTGGTGAAGTCACTCTCACTCTCAATATGGTGGCAAAAGTCACTCAAGTCATCATACGTCGCCGTGGTCGAGGTGAAATACTCAACCATCTCATCGTCGTCGCCGTGGATGAAGGCCGAAGATGGCACATCATCACTCTCTTCCATGACCGAAGGGAAAATCCCATGCTCGATCATCTCGTCGCCGTCGCTGTGGATGAAGGCCGAAGATGGCACATCATCACTCTCGCCTCCAAAGATGGAAGCATCATCCTTGCTCGTCACCGAGTCGCTCGCCTCCAAAGCTTGGTCCTTGATGGTCTCCGTAGTCGTAGTCATCACCGCACCATCTTGAAAAAGAGTCGTGGAGGACTCGGCATTGTCAATGCCACAAAGAGGGATGGCGGTGAAGTCGAACTTGGGGGCGTCATCTTGGAGCTCGTCGGGCTTAGACATCGTGGTGGTACTTGCCTCATGCTTGCTGTTTTGGAGCTTGGTGTTCGAGAAGTGTGCTTGGGGTGGAGAAGCCTTGGCCTTCAGGAGTTGTTGTTCCGCCTTGAGAGCACCAATGTAGTAGTCGTCGAGGGACTTGTAGTTCTCGAGGAAGATAGTCTTGGAGATGTCGTTGTGTAATCCCATCATGAAGTGGAACTTCATGGACATGGGGTCGTCCACTCCGGCTCGTCGCAAAGCTTTCTTCATCTCGTGGAAGTACTTGTCGAGGGACTTGGATCCTTGGATGGTGTTCTCCAATTGGCGTTGAAGTTGTTCCGTGTAGGTTGGAGGCACAAACTCTTGCCGCAAAGCTCTCTTCGTCTTGGGCCAACTCATGTCGTAGCTCTCCGAAGGTGTGTGAAGCCACCATGCCGATGCGTAGTCGTGGAAGTTCGTTGTGGCGCACTTCACTTGATCTTCAGGAGGAACTTGATGTAGCTTGAGGTAGTCGTCCATTAGGCGCTCCCACTCGAGATACTCCTTGGGTTCTTCAGTCCCATAGAAAGGAATCTCGTGGTCGGTGTCGAGGTCGTAGTAGCTCGTGGAAGTCGCGGACTTGAGCTTGGGGAGCTTCTCTTGAGCATAGTCTTGGGGTGCTTGTTGGCGAAGATGCCGTATGTCCGTAGGCGAAGATGCCTTGAAGTCGCTTGGCGAAGATGCCAAGGGAGATGGTGAAGTCATTGAGCGGTTGTTGGTGTTGAGCTCTTGACCTTCACGTTCTCGTCGGTGATTGTGTCGATGCTGATGTGACCTTGCCGGAGATGGTAGCTCAGAAGGATGTGCACTTGAGCGTCTTCTCGAAGATGAGGAAGATCTCTTATAGGACTTGATGAGGGCCTTGATCTCTTCCATTTGAGCATCCATCTTGGCGTCGAAGTTGTTGTTCATGGCACCAAACTCGTCGTTGTTGTTGTAGACCGAAGGTAAAATGCCTTGCCTATCCATCACAAGACTCGAGCAAATGTGAGTGGGAGAAAGAGAAGAACTAGACCAAATGTACCTTAACCAAGGTTGAAGATGGATCAATGATCACTCAATAATGTAACAAGGAAATAGCACAATTGGTACCGGATCTTGTCAATTCTCACACCTACACAAGTAAGGCTTATGGAGTAGCTTGGTGAGGAAAGTGGCACAAAAATTTGATGCAAAATGTCAGCAAGAGTCAATAATGTTGAAAGAGATTCACAAATTCGCAAGTGAAACAAGTAGACCAATATCAATATGTGGCACACGAAAACACACACACAAATAGATAAATGGGGTCGTGCAACCAAGGAATGAGCACAAAATGTGGAATCCACGGAAAGCGCTCGTGTTGCACAACTCAAGAGAGACGATAGCACGATTGCTCAATAGGCGGATACGACACTTGTGCACAACCTATAAGATGCAAAATGGATAAACTTTCTATCCCAAGTATGCTATGTATGTATGGTTCCCGGTGTTTCTCTCAAGATGATCCAAGATGATCGGATTTGACAATCTTATGCAATGTGGTATGATGCTATGGCTATTGCTTACAAGCTTCTTTGCTCTTTCTTTGCTTAAAAGCTTATTCTTTTTTTTGGATGGCCACGATGCACAAACCAAGATAGCAATTGTGTATATGCGGGAACAATCTTGTGACACACGAGATGATATGATGATACCAATATGATATGGTATGTATGCAATGGAAGGTGTAGATCGATGATCACTAATGTGCACAAGTAACATTGCCGGCAATACTCGATGGCTAGTCTCGATAGGCAGGTGACGCAAAATGGGCTAGGGGTTAACAATGCAGTGGCAAGAATGAATGTACAATGATGGGATACCACGATACCAAGATGATATAGAGGTTACCGTCAATGGTGATGATGAGTGGCGGTGTTCTTGATGTAGATACCAAGATGATGTAGACCCGTCCCTAATTAGCCGAAACACCTTAGGAAACGGAAAAACCGCAAGCTCAAAATCTCGAATGTCAAATGTCAAATGGTGGTAGCGGAACGCGGTGGTGGTTGCGGAAGTATTGGTGGAAACCCGGTCAAAATGGGTTAAGGTGGCAGAAGAGTATGGTGGGGCTATACATGTTGTAGGAGTTGAAGTCGCGATCCCCAAGTAGCCGAAACACCTTGGGAGACAGAAGCCACAACTCGAACAAGCTCAAACAAAATTGGGTTAGGTTGAGGTGGCGGAATTGTATGGTGGGCAAGGTTATGCGGAAGTTATGGTGATGGTTGATGAAGAAGTAACCGTCCCTAAGTAGCCGAAACACCTTAGGAGACTTGAATCACTACTCAACCAACCACAAATGCTATGGGGAACAAAATGGGTTAGGTTGCGGAAGTCGGTGGTGGCAATGCGGATGATATGGTGGAAGCCCTAGGCAAAGATGCCAAAGTTCCAAAAAATTTATGGTGTCAAAAGGTGGTGAAACCAAGGTGAGGTCCTCGGGCACATCGATAGCTTCAAAACGAGCCAAAGAACACTCAAATCGGAGTTCGGAGCGAAAAGTTGTGATGAAAACGGTGAAAGAGGCTGATGCTGAAATTCTGTGCACAGTCTCTGGTTATGCCAGAAGTTCCGGGCCTAGGGCCGGAAGTTCTGGGGGGTAGCCGGAAGTTCCGGGGGTCGTGGAAAAAGTCACGGGGAAGCCGGGGAATTTTGTGTAAACTCTCTGTTTAGGCCGGAAGTTCCGGGGCTAGGCCGGAAGTTCCGGGGGACGGAAGTTCCGGGGGAGTCCGGAAGTTCCGGGGGTCGTGGAATTACCTCCGGGACGAACCCTAATTTCCAGATCTGAGAACGGGGGCGGAAAAACTCGATTTCCCGGGGCAAAATTGCGAAGATTTTGTGGATAGAAGTGGGGGAAAAGATGGGGAAAGCTAGATCTACTCAAGACACAACGAATCCATGGATCAAAATCAACAAAACATCATCCAAACAGACAAATCACAAAAAACTTTGGGGCTATTTTTGGTGGGGATTTTCGAAATTGGGGAAGAACACAACAAAATTAGGCTAGAAAAAGAGGGGTAGGGGCTCCAAATTCGTGATCAACGTGGCTCATGAGACCAAGATGATGTAGGGTGGAACCCTAGTGGCCAATCTTTCACGAAATGGAGGGGATCCCACGAAGAACACGAGGGGAAACGCGAGGGAAATCACGAGGGGAAACGAGAGGAAACACTCAAACCAATAAGAAGGGGTCACACATGTGCTAGATCCTCGAAACACAAAGAGATACACGGTCCAAATCCAACAAAGGACGATACATAGGGTAACTAGTTCATCTCCATGAGGAGGTCTTGAATCCGCGAGGGATCTTCCCGTGAGGGGTATTGAATCCGGTGTTGATCTTCTCCGAAGAGGCCGCGGTCGCTCGATCGAGAAGAACCACAAGGATGAGCAAAGCTCTATCTCTAAATGAGCTAAACCATTGCTAACCCTCAAACATAGGAGGAAGGAGAGTATATATAGTCTAGGGCCACAAAGGGGTAAGTGAGGGGCAAAACAGGTACATGGGCCTCGGCCGAGAGACTCTGCGCGCAGGCAGGCCGGAAGTTCCGGGCAGGGCCGGAAGTTCCGGGGATCGGAGGTTCCGGTGTAAGCCGAGAGTTGGCGACGTGCGAGCAGTGCTAGAGTCCGGGGGCCGGAAGGTCCGGGCCAAGTTCCGGGCTGGTTCCGGGCTAACCAGAGAGTTGGCACGCCCGGGCTCGTCTGGGTCGTCGGGGGCCGGAAGTTCCGGGGCGGCCGGAGGTTCCGGGCTCTGGGCGGAAGTTCCGGGATGAACAGAAGCTTGTCCGCGCTTCTTTTTCCTTCTCTTCCACGCTTGGCCTTGGTCCTTTGATTCTCCATGGTCATCTTGGCTGTACCTGGGTATACACGAGGTCCAAGCATGAGGTAGTAGCCATGTCTCACATGTGGAAAGTGATGGTTCGAAGAGGAGTGAGTTCACCCTTTGTCCAATGGAGAATAGTCGAGGTCTCATCGTATACCCTCTTGGGGCTTGGGGAGTAGTCGAAGTGTACATGGGTATGATCGTAGGATGCTCCGCATCATCTCCCCCCCCCCCTTGGGAAAGATCCGACCTCGGATCGTGATCCTCATCACCATGGAAACGGTTGTCATGGACGAAATTGTAGTTGGACGAAGTTGAAGACATGGCGCATTCCAAGTACTCCAAGGTGTCGCCAGAGTGGTATACATGCAAAAAGAGCAAACACAAACGACACTCGGGAATATAATGGTTAGCGCACACTAAAGGTCCATCATGTAAGAATGAGTCCGTTCGGCAAGATTGTTCGTGACAAAGCGCATGAAGCTTGTCAAGATGATATAGAATGATATGCAAAGCATTCATGGGAGCAAAAGCATGCATTGTGCAAACAAATGTGTTGTGAATATGATTAATGCAACCATTATGCAAAATGATGTCATAATGGGATGGTGTATCAAAAGCATGAACATGGTAATTGGTGGTCAATTTGACTATGTGATCATGCAATTGATGATGGGCAATGTGATCATGATATATAAATATGCCATCAAGGAAGATCACAACAAATTTGCTAAGGAAGTGCACAAGCTCATATATCATGGATGACATGGGAATAGAAGATGCAACAAGGCAATCATAATACTTGTCAATCCATGCATAAGATGCAAATTTGTTATGGGTGGTGTTGTACCATAGCTCAATGTCGTGGTAGAAGTGGTGGTCCGGTGGTGCTTCCACTAAGTCCGGGCATTCCTCAACTTGAAGGTCCATAGTGTCCATCTCCAATGTCGGTCCTCCATCCAATATATGTATCATGTAGACAAGAAGAAGGAAACAACAATGAAAGTATGGCCCATCCAATATGCATATGTGAAGATGGCTCAAAGGGAAGGAGTTCACCTTTAGTAGTTTCGCGATATTGTTGGTGTCGCACAATATGTACGCCTTCACATAACCAATATGTCTCGTGATGGTACCGCCTTGTGAATTCCTCAAAATGAAAGGACATGACAAACACTCGGAAAAACAAATGAGGTTAGTGCAAATGCAACACCTATCATTTGATTGGTGAGATACCCAACAAGTGTTCTCATCATTCGTATCATAAGAAAGGACAAGGTGTGGTATGGTATGAAAGCATATGATGCAACTACAACCAAAGAAAATAGGCTCAATCAAGCAAGCATGCATCACAAGTAAGATGTCCAAGTCTCCTTGATCAATAAGCATAGTATCGGTGCACGCACGACAAGTGGATATGAATGGTGCAACTAACGGAGACAAGAGACAATGATTAAGACAAATCAAGTGAGAGGCATGAACATATATGTCATCAACCCAAGAAAGCGAGTAAGAATAGAACATGGGTGATGCGACAAAGCAAGCAATCATAGTGATCAAGTCAAGCAAGCTAGTAGTGCGAAGATGCAACGTACTAGAAGCAATCATGGCAAGCATGTCATGTGTGCAAATAGTGGGCATGAATAATGCGCATGACATATCACAAGCATGAAAGCAAGATATGAGTAATGTATCATCATTGTATTGGCAAGAGGTTCTATGTAAATAGCAATGGAACATCATGACTCTCCCAACACAAGAATCAACAATAGCATGTGGCACATGGTAAACATGGCAAAAGCAACAAGGATCTCCGCCGAGCATGCAAATACACATAGGAGTAGCATAATGGTGTATCATGGGTAAATGCAAGCAAGGGTCACAATTGCATGGCAAAGGCATAGAAGTAAGCATAACATGCAAAGTGAACACGGCAAAATGAGCATAAGGTGATAAATGGTATATGGCCCATAGTCATGTGAGAGCCAAGTAGAAGAGATGCGCGTAGTCCTTGCGCGAAGGGAACGGTGGTAAGGATAGTCCACAGGATCCCACGTCATCGTTGCTCTCAAGAGCTCGTTTCGTCAACTCATGGGATTGTGAGGTTGACGAGTGTTCATAAGTACCTACACAAAACAAAGGAAAAGGAAAAATTGTGTGTGCGTGGTATATGTACACATCATCCATCATGATGCATACGTGCATGTGTTGGTTAGCACAAAAGATCCAATGCTCAAATAAGTGAGATGCGTGATATAGAAACATGTCATCCATCATGAGAGGTTTGTTGTTATGTATAGCATAATGGAGACTCATAGGGTGTAATGCATCACTAGCAATATGTAGAGCATTGTCATGAATGGTATGCATATGGTGCACACAATTATGGGAATCATGCAAAGTATGGAATGCATCAAAATCTCCTAATATGTATGAGGAAACTATGGGGGTCTCCTCATGAGCATTAGTGGAAACATCACATGGAGAATGTTGACAACATCCAAAACAATGCATATTTGGAACAATGTGATCATGGCATGGCATAGTAAATGAATTGCGCAAATCATGTAAAGGAAGCATAGCAATATCATCGCATGAAAAACAAAAGCCAATGACCATCATCTTGTCATCTATGCCATAAGTGCAAATGGGATTTATTTTAATGGGGCATGCATAGTTACTATGTTGAGATCTCACTCATAGCATATGACAAGTTCAAAGGATTGTGAAACATGACGTGACCGATAGAATTTTCACAAGATATCCTATGGAGCATAGCATCACAACTAGGCAAATCAACATGCTCATCATCATATTCATCATAAATAGGTGGCATATCTAAGCATGTAGAAGACATAGTATGTGGTGAATCCATAAGGTGATCATCATCATGCAAGCAATCATTCGCAAGAAAGTCCACTAGTGGGACAAGAGAAGTACCATCACCTATGTTCCCTCTGGAGCGTCGCTCATGTGTTGTAGGTGAGGTGTCGAAGACCAAGTCATTGTCATCATCATCTTGATGGAACCATGTGGGGGTGCATAATCGTCCACCATGGCCATCGTCGTCTCCATTGGAGGTATGGACTCATCGAGGATAGGCATGTCGTCATGTAGAAGACCTAGCACCAAAAGGGAAAACACACTCGGAGTAGAGGGTAAGTCGTTAGAAATCATAGTGGCCTCACATGCCATATCAACTACCTCACTCACTCCCGGTATGATGCTCTCACTCGTATGGTTGGTGGAGTCACTCAAATGGCTCTCAACCTCACATAGGATGTGTCGCATGCTCTCATGTGTGGGGCTAGTGGTGGTCACACTCATCCTCTCATAGGAAATGCACTCAAAGTCACATATGGTGGAGTCACTCATATCACTCATGTGGTGGTGGCTCTCCTCACACGGGAATTGGGTCATCTCGTCATATGTAGGTGTCGGAGAAATGTAGGTGCAAGTGTCTCCATGCTCAACTCTTATCGCCGCCTTGGTTGAAGGGATAATCCCATGCTCAACCTCATCGTCCATAACGCCTCCGAAGATGAATGCCGTAGGATGTGGCAAAACATCACTCTCCTCCGAGATCAAAGAGAAGGTCTCATGTGCGGTCTCGTAGCTTGACTCGGAGTATGAGTCCAATATGGGCGCCATCTTGATGTTGTAGAAGAGGTTCGCGCTCGTCGCCGTGGTCGAAGGGGATGGCCCTTGCTCGACCTGCTTGTCACCGTCTTGTTGTTGGAGGCCCATATGATGTGGCACCTTGTAGCTCGTCTCCATGACCGAAGGGAATTTCCCATGCTCGGCCATCTTTCTTGAGGGGTTTCCGAAGATGGAAGGGTCGCCCACGCTTGTTGGTGGTCGCCTTGTTGTTGAAGATGTCGAGGTAGGCAAACTCATGGGAATTAGGCGAAGATGCCTTGATAACACTTGGTGAAGATGCCGAAGTGGTGGTAGCCGTAGCTTCCTCTTGGTGGTGCTCGTCTCGCGGTCTTCTCTTTTGCTCATGAAGCTTGGCCTTGGCGTGAAGTAGGGCTTGTTGGGACCTGTGCATTTGCGCTTGGCGAGCATCTTCATGATGATGGTGTCGTTGTCGTGCTTGAGCTCGATGGGATTCGTCGTCGTCGTGCACATGATTCTTGTAGGTGACTTGCCCTTCATGACGATGTGGATCACGAATGTGATGATGGTCGCCATGTAGATGTGGACGTGGACGACGTGCGCTTGCATCAGATGGGCACTCCGTAGATGATTGACGTGCTCGCCGTCGCCTTGAGGATGATGAAGGGGAAGAACGGTTGATCAACAAGGTCCGAATCTCCTCCATCCTTGCATCTTCCTCCTTCTTTTGTGTGGAGAGCTTGTGGTCGAGGTAGTCTCTTGTATGTAGCTCGGAGTGTCGCATGTCGATGGCGAGGTTGTCGATGCACTCTCGCAATCTTGATTCTGCGCCTTGCATTTGTCGTTGTAGATCGAAGATTGACGATTTGGTGATGTAGTTGTTCGCGCCGTCGTTGTCGTGGAAGACAGGAGATGAAATGCCTTGCCTATCCATCACAAGACTCGAGCAAATATGAGTGGAAGAAAGGAGAGAACTATACCAAATGTACCTTGACCGATGTTGAGGATGGATCAATGATCACTCAATAATGTAACAAGGAAATAGCACAATTGGTACCGATCTCGTCAATTTCTCACACCTACAAAAGTAAGGCTTATGGTGGAGCTCGGTGAGGATAGTGGCACAAAAATTTGATGCAAAATGTTAGCAAGAGTCAATAATGTTGAAAGAGATTCACAAATTCGCAAGTGAAACAAGTAGACCAATAGCAATGAATGGCACATGGAATCAGACATACGGATAGATAAATGGGGTCGTGCAACCAAGGAATGAGCTCAAAATGTGGAATCCACGGAAAATGCTCTTGTTGCACAACTCTAGAGAGACGCTAGCACGATTGCTCAATAGGCAGATACGACACTTGTGCACAACCTATAAGAGACAAAAATGCAACGACTTCTATCCCAAGTATGCTATGTATATATGGTTCCCGGTGTTCCTCTCAAGATGATCCAAGATGATCTTATATGCAATGTGGTATGATGCTATGGCTATTGCTTACAAGCTCTTTGTTTCTCTCTTTGCTTAAAAGCTTATTCTCTTTTTTTTTGTATGGCCACGATGCACAAACCAAGATAGCAATTGCGTATATGCGGGAACAATCTTGTGACACAAGAGATGATATGATGATACCAAGATGATACTAATATGATATGGTATGCATGCAATGGAAGATGTAAATCAATGATCACTAATGTGCACAAGTAACATTGCCGGCAATACTCAATGGCTAGTCTCGATAGGCAAGTGACGCAAAATGGGCTAGGGGTTATCAATTCAATGGCAAGAATGAAAGTATAATGACGGGATACCACGATACCAAGATGATATAGAGGTTACCGTCAATGGCGATGATGAGTGGTGGTGTTCTTGATGTAGATACCAAGATGATGTAAACCCGTCCCTAATTAGCCGAAACACTTTAGGAAACGGAAAAACCGCAAACTCAAAATCTCGAATGTCAAATGTCAAATGGTGGTAGCGGAACGCGGTGGTGGTTGCGAAAGTATTGGTGGAAACCCGGTCAAAATGGGTTAAGATGGCGGAAGAGTATGGTGAGGCTATACACGTTGTAGGAGTTGAAGTCACGATCCCCAAGTAGCTGAAACACCTTGGGAGACACAAGCCACAACTCGAACAAGCTCAAACAAAATCGGGTTAAGTTGGGGTGACGGAAATGTATTGTGGGCAAGGTTATGCGGAAGTTATGGTGATGGCTGATGAAGAAGTAACCGTCCCTAAGTAGCTGAAACACCTTAGGAGACTTGAATCACTACTCAACCAACCACAAATGCTATGGGGAACAAAATGGGTTAGGTTGCGGAAGTCGGTGGTGGCAATGCAGATGATATGGTGGAAGCCCTAGGCAAAGATGCGAAAGTTCCAAAATTTTGATGGTGTCAAAAGGTGGTGAAACCAAGGTGAGGTCCTCGAGCACGTCGATAGCTTCAAAATGAGCCAAAGAACACTCAAATCCGGGTTCGGAGCGAAAAGTTGTGATGAAAACGCTGAAAGAGGCTGATGCTGAAATCCTGTACAAAGTCTCTGGTTAGGCCGGAAGTTCCAGGATCAGGGCCGGAAGTTCCGGGGGTCGTGGAAAAAGTCACAGGGAAGCCGGGGGATTTTGGGTAAACTCTCTGTTTAGGCCGGAAGTTCCGGGGGACGGAAGTTCCGTGGGAGTCCGGAAGTTCCGGGGGTCGTGGAATTTCCTCCGAGATGAACCCTAATTTCCAGTTCTGAGAACGGGGGCGGAAAAACTCGATTTCCCGGGGCAAAATTGCGAAGATTTTGTGGATAGAAGTGGGGGAAAAGATCGGGAAAGCTAGATCTACTCAAGACACAACGAATCCATGGATCAAAATCAACAAAACATCATCCAAACCAACAAATCACAAAAAAAAATTGGGGCTATTTTTGGTGGGGATTTTCGAAATTGGGACGAAATCAAACAAAAGAAAGCTAGAAAATGATGGGGGAGGCTCCAAATTCGTGATAAACGTGGCTCATGATACCAAGATGATGTAGGGTGGAACCCTAGTGGCCGATCTTTCACGAAATGGAGGGGATCCCACGAAGAACACGAAGAACATGAGGGGAAACGCGAGGGAAATCACGAGGGGAAACAAGAGGAAACACTCAAATCAACAAGAAGGGGGTCACACATGTGCTAGATCCTCGAAACACAAAGAGATACACGGTCCAAATCCAACAAAGGATGATACATAGGGTAACTAGTTCATCTCCGTGAGGAGGTCTTGAATCCGCGAGGGATCTTCCCGTGAGGGGTCTTGAATCCAAGCGTGGATCTTCTCCGAAGAGGCCGTGGTCTCTCGATCGCGAAGAACCACAAGGATGAGCAAAGCTCTATCTCTATAATGAGCTAAACCATTGCTAACCCTAACTAGGAGGGGGTAGGAGTCTATATATAGTCGTAGTGCAAAGTGGGACGAGTTGGAGGGGTACATGGGCCCTTGGCCCGTTCACTGTGCGCAGACAGGCGCCGGATGTCCGAGCTGGGGGCCAGATGTCCGGCGGCTCACGAGGAGCCGGATGTCGGGGTCTTGGGCCGGATGTCCGGGCTGGAGATGCCCCATTCTTCTGCTCTCTGGACAGCGTGCGCCGGATTTCCAGGCAGGCGCCGAATGTCCGACCCATCATGGGGCGCCAGATGTCCGGGGGTCGGCCGGATGTCCGGCCGCTGTAGACTCGCCTGGCGTCTGTCTCTCTCTGGTCCTCTTCTGGTTGGTGGCGCCAGATGTCCGGGCTCCTGCCGGATGTCCGGCCGTTGTAGCTCTGCGGCGACTCCACTTTAGGCAGTCCTTGCTCTGCTTCCGTGTGGACTTGGCGTTTGCCATGAGCAACTCCATGGTCGTCTCCTCGGTTCCTGAGCACAAGTAGTGTCCTTGCATTAGGTAGCAACCATGTCTCACATGAATGGAAAACGGAAGCACGTAGGAGCGGGTTCACCTTGTGTCCAATGGCGTATGCTTGAGGTCTCATCGTAGGTCCACTTGGGGCTTGAGGAGTAGTCGTAGTGTACATGGGGATGATCGTAGGATGCTCCGCATCATCTCCCCTCCCTTGGGAAAGATCCGACCTCGGATCGAAAACCTCATCACCATGGAAATGGTTGTCGTGGACGAACTTGTAGTTGGACGGAGTTGAAGACATGGCGCAATCCAAGTAGTCGAAGGTGTCGCCGGAGAGGTACACATGCAAAAAGAGCAAACACAAACGACACTTGGAAATACAATGGTTAGCGCACACAAGGTGTCCATCAAGTAAGCATGAGGTCGTCCGATAAGATTGTTCGTGACAAAGCGCATGAAGCTTATGAAGATGATATAGAAAGATATGCAAAGCATTCATGAAAGCAAGAGCATTCATTGTGCACACAAATGTATTGTGAATATGATCAATGCAACTATTGTGCAAAATGATTTTATAATGGGACAGTGCATCAAAAGCATGAACATGGTAATTGGTGCTCAATGTGACTATGTGATCATGCAATTGATGGTGGGCAATATGATCATGATGTATGAATATGCCATCAAGAAAGATCACAACAAATTTGCTTAGGAAGTGCATAAGCTCATATATCATGGATGACATAGAAATGGAAGATGCAACAAGGCAATCATAATGTGAGTCAATCCATGCATAAGATGCAAACTTGTCATGCGTAGTGTTGTACCATGGCTCGATGTCGAGGTAGAAGTGGTGGTCCAGTGGTGCTTCCAATAAGTCCGAGCACTCCTCAACTTGAAGGTCCATGGATTCCATCTCCAATGCCGGTCCTCTATCTAATAGGTGCATCATGTTGTGAAGGAGGCAACAATGAAAGAATGACCCATCCAATATGCATATTTGAGGATGGCTCAAATGGAAGGAGGTCACCTTTAGGAGTTTCTTAAGGATGTTGGAGTTGCGCATCTTGTATGCCTTCACATAACCAATATGTCTCATGACAGTAATGCCTTGTGAATCCTTCAAAACGAAAGAACATGACAAACACTCGGAAAAACAAATGAGGTTAGCGAAAATGCAAAACCTATCATTCATGTGGTAAGATACCCAACAAGTGTATGCATCATGCTCATCATAAGAAAGGACAAGGGAATTTGGCATGGTATGTAAGCATATGATGCAATAACAACCAAAGGCATTCGGCTCAAAGAAACAAGCATGCATCACAAGTAAAGTGTCAAAGTCTCCAAGATCAAGAATCATAGTATGGTTGCACTCAATACAAGTGGATATGAGAGAGGCAACTAACGGACACAAGAGACAATGATCAAGATAAATCAAGTGAGAGGCATGAACATATATGTCATCAACCCAAGAAAGCGAGTAAGAATGGAACATGGGTGATGCGACAAAGCAAGCAATCATAGTGATCAAGTCAAGCAAGCTAGTAGTGCGAAGATGCAACGTACTAGAAGGAATCATGGCAAGCGTGTCATGTGTGCAAATAGTGGTCATGAATAATGCACATGACATATCACAAGCATGAAAGCAAGATATGAGCAAAATATCATCAATGTATTGGTGAGAGGCCATATGTAAATAGCAATGGGACATCATGACTCTCTCAACACAACAAGCATCAATAGCATGCGGCACAAAGAAATCATGGCAATAGCTACTAGCATCTCCACCAAGCATGCAAATACACATTGGAGTAGCATAATGGTGTATCATGGGTAAATGCAAGCAAGGGTCACAATTGCATGGCAAAGGCATAGAAGCAAGCATAACATGCAAAGTGAACACGGCAAAATGAGCATAAGGTGATAAATGGTATATGGCCCATAGCCGTGTGAGAGCCAAGTAGAAGAGATGCGCGTAGTCGTTGTGCGAAGGGAACGGTGGTAAGGATAGTCCACGGGATCCCCAGTCATCATTGCTCTCAAGAGCTCGTTTCGTCAACTCTTGGGATTGAGAGGTTGATGAATATATATGAGTACCTACACAAAATAAAGGCAAAGGGAAAATTGTGTGTGCGTGGTATATATACACATCATCCATCATGATGCATACGTGCATGTGTTGGTTAGCACAAAATATCCAATGCTCAAATAAGTGAGATGCGTGATATAGAAACATGTCATCCATCATGAGAGGTTTGTTATTATGTATAGCATAATGGAGACTCAAATTTTGTAATGCATCATGATAAATATGTAGAGCATTGTTATTCATGGAATGCATATGGTGCACGCAATTATGGGAATCATGCAAAGTATGGAATGCATCAAAATCTCCTAATATGTATGAGGAAACTATGGGGGTCTCCTCATGAGCATTAGTGGAAACATCACATGGAGAATGTTGACAACATCCAAAACAAAGCATATTTGGAACATTGTGATCATGGCATGGCATAGTAGATGAATTGCGCAACTCATGTAAAGGAAGCATGGCAATATCATCACATGAAAAACAAAAGCCAATGACCATCATCTCGTCATCTATGCCATAAGTGCAAATAGGATTTATTTTAATGGGGCATGCATAGTTACTATGTTGAGATTGAAATGATGCAATATGGGAGATCTCACTCATAGCATATGACAAGTTCAATGGATTGTCAAACATGAAGTGACCAATAGAATTTTCACATGATATCCTATGGAGCATAGCATCACAACTAGGCTACTCAACATGCTCATCATCATATTCATCATAAATGGGTGGCATATCGAAACAAGACATAGTATGTGGTGAATCCATAAGGTGATCATCATCATGCAAGCAATCATTGTCAAGATAGTCCACTAGTGTGACAAGAGAAGCACCATCACCTATGTTACCTTTGGAGCATCGCTCATGTGTTGTAGGTGAGGTGTCGAAGACCAAGTCGTGGTCATCTTCATCTTGATGGAACCATGTGGGGGGTGCATCATTGTCCACCATGGCCATCGTCGTCTCCATTGGAGGTATGGACTCGTCGAGGATAGGCATGTCATCATGTAGGAGACCTAGCACCAAAAGGGAAAACACACTCGAAGTAGAGGGTAAGTCGTTAGAAATCATAGTGGCCTCACATGCCGTGTCAACTACCTCACTCACTAAGTGTTGTGGCTCACTCACTCCCGGTAAGATGCTCTCACTCATATGGTTGGTGGAGTCACTCAAATGGCTCTCAACCTCACATAGGATGTGTGGCATACTCTTAAGTGTGGGGCTAGTGGTGGTCACACTCATCTTCTCATAGGAAATGCTCTCAATGTCACATATGGTAGAGTCACTCATCTCACTCATGGGGTGGTGGCTCTCCTCACATGGCCATTGGGGCATCTCATCATATGTGGGTGTCGGAGAGATGTTGGTGCAAATGTCTCCATGCTCAACTCCTATCGCCGCCTTGGTTGAAGGGATAGTCCCATGGTCAACCTCCTCATCACTAACGCCTCCAAAGATGAATGCCGTAGGATGTGGCAAATCATCGCTCTCCTCCGAGACCAAAGATAAAGTCTCATGTGCGGTCTCGTAGCTTGACTCGGAGTAGGAGTCCAATATTGGCGCCGTCGTTATGTTGTTGAAGAAGTTCGCGCTCATCGCCGTGGTCGAAGGGTATGGCCCTAGCTCGACCTTTTTGTCGCCGTCTTGTTGTTGGAGGCCCATCTGATGTGGCACCTCGTAGCTCGTCTTCATGACCGAAGGGAATTTCCCATGCTCGGCCATTTTCCTTGAGGGGCTTCCGAAGATGGAAGTGTCGCCCTAACTTGTACATGGTCGCCTCGTTGTTGAAGATGTCGATGTAGGCGAATTCATGGGAAGTAGGCGAAGATGCCGTACATACAAAGGCGAAGATGCCTTGATAGCACTTGGCGAAGATGCCGAAGTGGTGGTGGTAGTAGCCGTAGCGACCTCTTGGTGGTGCTTGTCTCGCGGTCTTCTCTTGTGCTCATGAAGGTTGGCCGTAGCTTGATGTAGAGCTTGTTGGGACTTGTAGGTAGGTGCATCTCGAGCATCTTCATGTTGGTGGCGTCATTGTCGTACTTGAGCTCGTAGTAGATGTCGTTCGTCGTCGTCGTGCACATGTTGCTTGGAGGTGACTTGCCCTTCATGACGATGTGGATCACGAATGTGATGATGGTCGCCATGTAGATGTGGACGTGGACGACTTGCGCTTGCATCACATGGGCGCTCCGAAGATGATCGACTTGCTCGCCGCCGCCTTGAGGATGATGAACGGGAAGAACGGTTGATCAACAAGGTCCGAATCTCCTCCATCCTTGCATCTTCCTCCTCTTTTAGTGCGGAAAGCTTGGTGTCGAAGTAGTCTCTTGTATGTGCTTCGGAGTGTCGTATGTCGATGGCGAGGTTGTCGATGCGCTCTCGCAATCTTGTAGATCGAAGATTGATGATTTGGTGATGTAGTTGTTCGCGCCGTCATTGCCGTGGAAGACCGGAGATGAAATGCCTTGCCTATCCATCACAAGACTCGAGCAAATATGAGTGGAAGAAAGGAGAGAACTATACCAAATGTACCTTGACCGATGTTGAAGATGGATCAATGATCACTCAATAATGTAACAAGGAAATAGCACAATTGGTACCGATCTCGTCAATTTCTCACACCTACACAAGTAAGGCTTATGGTGGAGCTCGGTGAGGATAGTGGCACAAAAATTTGATGCAAATGTTAGCAAGAGTCAATAATGTTGAAAGAGATTCACAAATTCGCAAGTGAAACAAGTAGACCAATAGCAATGAATGGCACACGGAAACACACACACGGATAGATAAATGGGGTCGTGCAACCAAGGAACGAGCTCAAAATGTGGAATCCACGGAAAATGCTCTTGTTGCACAACTCTAGAGAGACGCTAGCACGATTGCTCAATAGGCGGATACGACACTTGTGCACAACCTATAGGAGACAAAAATGCAACGACTTCTATCCCAAGTATACTATGTATGTATGGTTCCCGGTGTTCCTCTCAAGATGATCCAAGATGATCTTATATGCAATGTGGTATGATGCTATGGCTATTGCTTACAAGCTCTTTGCTCTTTCTCTTTTGCTTAAAAGCTTTATTTTTTTATTTTTTATTTGATATGGTCACTTTTGCGAAATGCACAAACCAAGATAGCAATAGTGTATATACGGGAACAATCTTGTGACACAAGGGATGATATGATACCAATATGATATGGTATGTATGCAATGGATGGTCTAGATCACTAATGTGCACAAGTAACGTTGCCGGCAATACTCAAAGGCTAGTCTCGATAGGCAAGTGACGCAAAATGGGCTAGGGGTTATCAATGCAATTGCAAGGGGAATATACAATGGTGTCGTCGAGGTTACCGTCCGTGTCGATGATGAGTGGCGGTGTTCTTGATGTCAAACCGTTCCTAATTAGCCGAAACACGTTAGGAAACGGAAAAACCGTGAACTCAAAATCTCCAAAGGCAAATGTCAAAATGGTGGTAGCGGGAATGCGGTGGTGGTTGCGGAAGTATTGGTGGAAACCTGATCAAAATGGGTTATGGTGGTGGACGGGTATGGTGGGGCTATACACGTTATCGCAGTTGAAGTCACGGTCCCTAAGTAGCCGAAACACCCTAGGAGACACAAGCCACAACTCAAACAAAATTGGGTTAAGTTGGGGTGGTGGAAGTGTATTGTGGGTAAGCCTATGCGGAAGTTATGGTGGCGGTTGATGAAGAAGCAACCGTCCCTAAGTGGCCGAAATATCTTAGGAAAGTTGAATCACTCCTCAAGCAACCACTAATTCTATATGGATCAAAATGGGTTAGGTTGCGGAAGTCGGTGGTGGTTATGCGGATGATATGGTGGAAGCCCTAGGCAAAGATGCCAAAGTTCCAAAAATTGGTTGGAGTCAAATGAAGGTGGTAGTATTTTTATGGGATGGAGGATGTTAATAGCTTTAAAACGAGCTAAAGAACGTCAAAATCGGACTCCGGATGAATTAGTTATGGTCAAAACGGTGAAACGATGAAGGCTGAATCCCCACGGGCCAGACATCCGGGGTCGGGGCCGGATTTCCGGGACCTGATGTCCAGTACCGCGCGCGAAAATGCGATCCAGGAGCTGGATGTCCTGGCTACGGGCCGGATGTCCGGGGGGGCAGATGTCCGGGGCCATGGCCCGGATGTCCGGGCTCCAGATCCGAGGATGAACTCGAGGAACTCGATTTTGGAGGCGGGATTTCGGGGGCAAAATTGCGGAGATTTCGTGGATGGAAAGTGGGGAAACTTGGGAAAAAGATAGATCTACTGAAGACACAACGAATCCATGGATCAAAATCAACAAAACATCATCAAACCAACAAATCACAAAAAAAATTGGGGGCTATTTTTGGTGGGGATTTTCAAAATTGGGAAAGAACACAACAAAATTAGGTTAGAAAAAGAGGGGTAGGGGCTCCAAATTCGTGATCAACCTTGCTCTAATCCAAGATGATGTAGGGTGGATACCCTCGGGCCGATCTTTCACGATTGGAGCGGATCCTACGAAGAACACGAGGGGAAATCACGAGGGGAAACACGAGGGGAAACACGAGAGAATCACTCAAACCAACAAGATTCGATTACACATGTGCTAGATCCTCGAAACACAAAGAGATACACGATCCAAATCCAACAAACGACGATACAAGTAGCTAGTTCATCTCCGTGATGAGGTCTTGAATCTGCGAGGGATCTTCCCGTGAGGGGTCTTGAATCCAAGCATGGATCTGCTCCGAAGAGGCCGCGGCCTCTCGATCGAGAAGAACCACAAGGATGAGCAAAGCTCTATCTCTATAATGAGCTAAACCATTGCTAACCCTAACTAGGAGGGGGTAGGAGTCTATATATAGTCGTAGTGTAAAGTGGGACGAGTTGGAGGGGTACATGGGCCCTTGGCCCGTTCACTGTGCGCAGGCAGGCGCTGGATGTCCGGGCTGGGGGCCGGATGTCCGGCGGCTCACGAGGAGCCGGATGTCCGGGCTGGAGATGCCCGATTCTTCTGCTCTCTAGACAGCGTGCGCCGGATTTCCGGGTAGGCGCCGGATGTCCGGCCCGTCGAGGGGTGCCGGATATCCGGGGGTCGGTCGGATATCCGGCCGCTGTAGACTCGCCTGGCGTCTGTCTCTCTCTGGTCCTCTTCTGGTTGGTGGCGCCGGATGTCCGGGCTCCTGCCGGATGTCCGGCCGCTGTAGCTCTGCGGCGACTCCACTTTAGGTAGTCCTCGCTCTGCTTCCGTGTGGACTTTCGTATGCCATGAGCAACTCCATGGTCGTCTCCTCGGTTCCTGAGCACAAGTAGTGTCCTTGCATTAGGTAGCAACCATGTCTCACATGAATGGAAAATGGAAGCATGTAGGAGCGGGTTCACCTTGTGTCCAATGGCGTATGCTTGAGGTCTCGTTGTATGTCCACTTGGGGCTTGAGGAGTAGTCGTAGTGTACATGGGGATGATCGTAGGATGCTCCGCATCAGGTGGCTTCAAAGTCCTGAAATCATCACTTGTAACTCCGTTCTTGTTCCCTTTGCGCATGCCATCATCTCCATGCTTGAACTTGCTGCAAGGTTCATCTTTCTTGTCCAAACTAGGCCATTCATTTGTAAGCAAAACAAATGTATCCAATTTAGGCAGCATCATATTCTCATGACAATTAGAATCATTACCAAGAAACGAAAGTACCTGGTAATTTAATTGGCATGCGCGAGCTCTAGTAATTGGTCCCGTATGTATAGCAGCAGGGGCTGTGGGTGTAACAACGGTATTGATGTCCTCATCAGGTATTCTGGTCTCGATGGAGATGACACAAGGGATATGATCGGATACTGGCTTGCCAAGCGGTTTAACCAGGTTTTAGGGTATGCATTGGTCCAGTGGAGAGAGGTGAGAAACCATTCAATTTGTTCGAGGAGGGGATCAACCTGCATATTGCTCCAAGTGTATGATCTTCCTTGTACCGGGAGCTCAATAAGTTGTTGTTTATGAATAATGTCATTGAAAGTAAGCATGTCCTGTGTGTTCCCGCCTGGTTTATTACGATTATCGGGCGCCCGCATATAATTAAAATCACCGAGAAGAAGCCAATCATGCCCATTAGGAATGTGAACGTCATACAACCAATGAGTCAATGCATCCCGATCCACCCCAGCGCATGGCCCATAAACATTTGCTAACATCCAGTTTTGAGTGGATTGCGTGCTGACGAAGTTGATCACTAACGAAAAAATGTCAGACGAAACTACCGTGCCAGAGAAAACGGAGCTTTTCCAGATCGTAAGTAACCCACCCGATGAACCACGCGATAGAACAAACGCAAAGCGATCAAATTATCTAGGGCAACAAGTTTTTATGAAAGCAAACGTGACATCCGACATTTTAGTCTCCTGTAGACAAACGATGGCACATCCACTTGAAACGATCGCATTATTAAGGGCTAGCTGCTTCTTCTCTGAATTAAGGCCTCTGATGTTCCATGAGAGCACATTCCAGCAGCTCAAAAGTGGCATAGGAAGATACGAAGATTACGCTATGTTGGGGGAGAGATCTTCTCCCTGCTCTTCCATAGGGGATGCACCTGTAGAGGGCTCTGTCGCTGCAGTGGGTTCCGCTAACAGAGCTTCAGCAGTCAGTTCAGATTATGGTATCGCGCACCTGTTAACTCCAATGGACTGCAGAGTGGAGACTGGAGTTGGAGGTGGTATCTCAGCTGCAGTTTGTGTGGCATTGCTGGAGGAGCCAATGGAGGGAATGACTCTAGGTTTGACTTTGGAACTGGGCCTCCGAGTGTCAGAGAGAGGAGGTACCTTAAATCCATCGTACATGTTCGAGCACAGGCTGCGTCTCACTTCAGTAGTGGAGATAGGAGCGGCAGTTCTGATGCGTCTGGTACGCGTCTCAGTATGGGCTTGTGGAGCTGAGACCTCCGGCTGTGTGATCACAGGAGGGGCATGTTGCTCAATCAATGCTGGGACTGCAATGTTGCTGGCCTCATTGACACTGTCAGAAGATAACTCTTCGATGATCACCGAGGAAGGAGCCAGGGGGTGCTAAAGCTTATCTGCTGTGAGAAGTTGAAGCCTGTGGAGTCTGGTCTAACCAAAACAGAGAGCTCTGCAGTTTTGTTTCTTAGTCCATACCCATCCCTCCATGGTCCAAACGATGCAATCAGTGGGCTAAGAGCTTGGAAGATATAATTGTTCAGATTCTGACGGGGAATTGGGTCGCTCAGCAGTATGGAGAGGAGCTCATTGCCCTGGGCAGATAATCCAAATCTGATACCTTGACTGTGCACATCCAGAGAGATAGCCAAAGATTCAAAACTCAGGGGAGGGTCCATAACGGCAACCTGGAGATCTGGCAAAAGATTCAGTTCAGACTGTGTGGAGCTGGAGCTGTCAGAAAGTGTGATGGAGTTGTTCCAGGCCTGAAAAGCATTGTCAGTTAAGTTGTCTTCAGGAACAAGACCATCTTGCACTATCAGTCCTTGAGCAGCCAACCAGGCTTGGTAGTTGACGAGGTGATGTGGCATAGGAGGAAGCTGGGAAGCAGCAGGTTCTAGCCACGCCCCCATCATGCATTGGCATTGCCCTGTTGTGCTGGAGCCACATTGCCAGCATCACCATTGTTTCCTGCAGGAGGAGCACCATTCTGGACCAACCAATTCTGAACTTGTTGTTGGTAAAGATGCTCAGCGTTGAGCTCAGGGCCAAACTGAGGATGGGGATTACCATCCGGCGGTGGTTGTTCTTCTCCAGCAGGAAGGACTTCAGGGAGCAGACCATTCCAGTCATTACTATGGAGGATTGTCACCTGCACTGTCCAGCAGTCACGGGCACCTCCAAGTTGCCAAACAACGAAGCTTTTAGGGATCAAGCGAAGATGAATGACTCGAGCCTTGAGAAGGATAAAATGACGATCCTGCCGTGGGTTGTGCAGGAGACCTGATAGAGGCGGGGTGTCCCGATCTTTCGATGAGATGATAACTATCGATTGGGTGGAGACGGCTTTGACGATCCGACTACAAACATGCACGACATTGCGTCTTAGCAATCGCTAAACCAATCTCCTGAGGTTACTGACGATGCCGGAAGCACGGTCAGCCAGACCACGAAGGTCTATTTCTGCAAGCAATCGAAGAATGAGCAAGAATATGATAAAGCAATCTGAATATTGCAAATATATATGAAGTATTGATAATGGTGGGGATCCGTAAGCGGTCTTGGTCTGGTCGTTGGACACAAACGAAGTACACAAAGTTGCAATGGCTAACTTTTAACTAAACAAATCCCAAGCAAAAAGCTACTAGATGGATCTACTTATATAGGAGCAAGGGGTGGCGGCCAAGGAGGTGGGAGGACGTCCCAAGGCAGCCTAAAACTAACCCTAGGTCTTACAAGGCCAATGGGCCCAAGTAGAGGTGATGCAACACCTTTGGACTTGTAGTTTGACTCGGATTCTGCTACAACGTCAGATTGTTTCGATGACAACTCAACGCTCCGGATGAATTTGAAGGTGAAACCAATTGGGTGAGAAAGAGCACGAAATCTACTTTCCAAAAAAAAAAGAATCACCCAATTCGGAGTCCGTATGAAATAGTTCTTGGTGTTTTGAGTCAGGTATGTCTGTGCAGTCCGAATCTGAATCCAGAACGTGAGAGACTTGGACTCTATCTTCTCTTGGCCCAAAAGTGACGTGAGAGGACTTTTTGAACAGCACATAAACTTCTCTTTTTCCCTTATGTTCATATGTGGATTGTACAAATCTCCCATACACCTGCAATTAGACATGGCACAAAAGTTTGTGAAGTATTTTTGTCTTGGAACTAGACAAAGGCGTCAACGACTTTGACGATTGTTGAGGACATGACTACCTTGGATACGACCAAAAATATGTGATGGCAAATCTCCCACGATCGATGAAGCCCAAGAACTAACAACTCCGGAACCTGCCATAGTTAGTAGAAAACAAGAAACAAAATCCAAGAATAATGTTCCTATGAACTACTAGGATGTGGTGGTAAAACGCTCACAGTGTAGCAAATATCAATATCTTACAAGTTCTTACCATGCAGCAGGTGGTGACAGGCAACCAGCGGTGTCAAATAACTCCGAAGATAGAGTAAAACGATTGCCAGGGGAACGTACGTATACACGGTGTAGAAATATGTGGAGCTCGGAAGGCTTAAATATGATTAGTAATAATCAATTCAGAGATGCAATGTTGAATAAACGCTCAACGACGGTACTGTGCTGGTCCTAGGCTAGACCGGACTAGAGACGCGAGCCTAGAACACTAATGAGGTCACGGCGTTGCACAACTAGCAATCAATAAAGGATATGAAGTAGCTCTGGACAGCAAGATATAAGTGAAGATCACAATGGCAGTAAAGATAATGATGAGAAACAACTACCAAGTAGGATATACCAACAATTCTCTCTCCAAATTTACTCTATAAAAGTTTGTGCCAATTTTATGATAATTTTTCTCAAGAATGGCACTGACTCAAGCTTTCAAATGCAAAAAGAATCACTCAATTCCGAGTTGATATGAGGAGTAAAAAAATTCTAAAACTGGCCTGAAAAACTGGAACAAGCTGTGTTCGCGAACTTCAGAGGGCAAAAAGACCTATTTAGAAGCCGATTTTGAGGTGTCAAATATTGAAGAAGCTTCTGCAACTATTTAGATGTGGCTCATCGCTAGCTTTAATTGGAGTACTCACGGAGCCAAAACAGACTTCGTATGAAAAAGATATGCCTGTTTTACTGAACACTGCCAAAACAGATTCCAATCCGAATTCAGCTACGAGATTGAGTCTAGATAGATCCGATTTTTGTTTTTTTTTCTTCTCTCTTTTTTTTCTCACACTTTTTTTCTTTTTCTTTCCCTCTTTTTTTTCTCTGACTTTTTTTTAACTTTTTTTTTCTCTTTTTTCTCTCTCCCTCTTTCCAAAACAAACTAGATAAGATGTAGATTGGATCAAGCACAGATGTGAACGACCTCAACTATGATTATGACAATGAACAGTGGGTAGCACGATGTGGAAATTGATGGATGGGATGGTGGACAGTGGAAGGAATAACGATGCAGCGGCGGCGTGACTAATGTGAACAGAACTCGAAACTCTAAACGAACTAGACACTAAGACCAGCAACTGAACACGACGATGCAACCGATAATTCAATAATGCAAACAATGAAAAGAAAATTGCAAAGGCTCAGACTGGCTTGGACAAAGGATTAATAGATCTAACTTTTTTTGTGGCTTTTTCTTGAACAATAGGTAAGAAAATAAATCTAATCTAGGGAAAACTGGAAATTCTCACCGAGCAACCTGAAAACTGATACCACTTGATAGAGGCGGGGGTGTCCCGATCTTTCGATGAGATGGTGGCTATCGTTTTTGGTGGAGTAGACTTTGACGATCCGACTACGAACGTGCGAGGACGTCGCGCCTTAGCAATCGCTAAACCAACTCCGAGAGGTTATTGACCACGCCGGAGCACGATCAACCTGACCACGAAGGTCTGTTTCCTGCGATCAAACGAAGAACAAGCAAGAAACTGAGATTGCAATCTGGATATTGCGAATATAAGAGGAAAGCTTTATTAATGAGGGTGGGGTTCTATGATGCCTTTGTCTGGTCATTGAACAAAAACGAAGTACGCGAAGTTGCAGCTATGGCGAACTTTTAATCTAAACAAAACCCAAGCAAAAATCTACTAGATGGATCTACTTATATAGAAGCAAGGGGTGACGGCCAAGGAGGTGGGAGGACGTCCCAAGGCAGCCTAAAACTAACCCTAGGTCGTACAAGGCCAATGGGCCCTAGTAGAGGTGATGCAACACCTTTGGACTTGTAGTTTGACTCGGATTCTGCTACAACGTCAGATTGTTTCGATGACAACTGAACGCTCTGATACCACTTGATAGAGGCGGGGTGTCCCGATCTTTCGATGAGATGATAACTATCGATTGGGTGGAGACGACTTTGACGATCCGACTACAAACATGCACGACGTTGCGCCTTAGCAATCGCTAAACCAATCTCCTGAGGTTACTGACGATGCCGGAAGCATGGTCAGCCTGACCACGAAGGTCTATTCCTGCAAGCAATCGAAGAACGAGCAAGAATATGATAAAGCAATCTGAATATTACAAATATATATGAAGTATTGATAATCGTGGGGATCCGTAAGCGGTCTTGGTCTGGTCGTTGGACACAAACGAAGTACACGAAGTTGCAATGGCTAACTTTTAACTAAACAAATCCCAAGCAAAAAGCTACTAGATGGATCTACTTATATAGGAGCAAGGGGTGGCGGCCAAGGAGGTGGGAGGACGTCCTAAGGCAGCCTAAAACTAACCCTAGGTCGTACAAGGCCAATGGGCCCAAGTAGAGGTGATGCAACACCTTTGGACTTGTAGTTTGACTCGGATTCTGCTATAACGTCAGATTGTTTCGATGACAACTCAACGCTCCGGATGAATTTGAAGGTGAAACCATTTGGGTTAGAAAGAGCACGAAATCTACTTTCCAACAAAAAAAGAATCACCCAATTCGGAGTTCGTATGAAATAGTTCTTGGTGTTTTGAGTCAGGTATGTCTGTGCAGTCCGAATCTGAATCCAGAACGTGAGAGACTTGGACTCTATCTTCTCTTGGCCCAAAAGTGATGTGAGAGGACTTTTTGAACAGCACATAAACTTCTCTTTTCCCCTTATGTTCATATGTGGATTGTACAAATCTCCCATACACCTGCAATTAGACATGGCACAAAAGTTTGTGAAGTATTTTTGTCTTGGATGACATAAATAAATTATTGCATAGTTTGCATTAGAAATCACCTCACAAATATACATGTATGCAATATTTTTGGTCGTATCCAAGGTAGTCATGTCCTCATCAAGACCAAGGATCCATAACCCCCAAGCGCCTTGTTGATGTAATAGTCAGTTTGATAGTCATAAGGAAAACCGAAAAGCATCAACCAGACTTCTGAACCAAAAGAGGTGGTGTGCCGATTCAGAGCCTCATTATGGGGAACAAAAGTGATCAACAAATCTTCTTCTTCAAGCTCAATCGGAGTGGCCACGGCATTCTCTCTCATAAAGGAGTCCACGAATCCAAAAACCCCAATACCAAAAGGATGGTCACTAACCTCTGTAGTGAACAGCTGAGCTTCGTGGAGGAGAGCGATGATCTGGTTGCGGATGGTTGCACGTCGGTGGAGAGGGACGTAATGGCTGGTTTCAGCGATGGCCAAGAAGTCATGATTCAGGGGGGCGATGGGGCCGACCACCATGCCACTACGCATCAGACGGTCCGCCGGACCTGGCTCAACGGCGAACCCCGGTGGGAGGAAGGGCACTGGATTCAGTGGATAGTTCGCCATTGACACGGAGCAAGGTGGAGGGGATGGAGATGGTGGAAATGGAGGCTATCGCGATGAGACAGGGCATAGCGGGGTCTTTTGGGTTTTCGAGGTGGAAGCCGAAGCGTGAATGGGGGAGGGGGTGGCAAAGTTGCCTTCAGTACCCATTTATATTTCTTTTGGAACTTTAGCTTGCGGCAAGATCTCTCCACGTGTCCATAGAATCCATAGGCGGAGCATCGGACGGTCTTCGTTGCATTACGATTTACAAGATGTGGTGTTTTGGAATGCTTCTTCAATATTTGACACCTCAAAATCGGCTTCTAAATAGGTCTTTTTCCCTCCGAAGTTCGTGAACACAGCTTGTTCCAGTTTTTCAGGCCGGTTTTAGAATTTTTTGACTCCTCATATCAACTCGGAATTGAGTGATTCTTTTTGCATTTGAAAGCTTGAGTCCGTGCCATTCTTGAGAAAAATTATCATAAAATTGGCACAAACTTTTATAGAGTAAATTTGGAGAGAGAATTGTTGGTATATCCTACTTGGTAATTGTTTCTCATCATTATCTTTACTGCCATTGTGATCTTCACTTATATCTTGCTGTCCAGAGCTACTTCATATCCTTTATTGATTGCTAGTTGTGCAACGCCGTGACCTCATTAGTGTTCTAGGCTCGCGTCTCTAGTCCGGTCTAGCCTAGGACCAGCACAGTACCGTCGTTGAGCGTTTATTCAACATTGCATCTCTGAATTGATTATTACTAATCATATTTAAGCCTTCCGAGCTCCACATATTTCTACACCGTGTATACGTATGTTCCCCTGGCAATCGTTTTACTCAATCTTCGGAGTTATTTGACACCGCTGGTTGCCTGTCACCACCTGCTGCATGGTAAGAACTTGTAAGATATTGATATTTGCTACACTGTGAGCGTTTTACCACCACATCCTATTAGTTCATAGGAACATTATTCTTGGATTTTGTTTCTTGTTTTCTACTAACTATGGTAGGTTCCGGAGTTGTTAGTTCTTGGGCTTCATCGATCGTGGGAGATTTGCCATCACATATATTTGGTCGTATCCAAGGTAGTCATGTCCTCAACAATCGTCAAAGTCGTTGACGCCTTTGTCTAGTTCCAAGACAAAAATACTTCACAAACTTTTGTGCCATGTCTAATTGCAGGTGTATGGGAGATTTGTACAATCCACATATGAACATAAGGGAAAAAGAGAAGTTTATGTGCTGTTCAAAAAGTCCTCTCACGTCACTTTTGGGCCAAGAGAAGATAGAGTCCAAGTCTCTCACGTTCTAGATTCAGATTCGGACTGCACAGACATACCTGACTCAAAACGCCAAGAACTATTTCATACGGACTCCGAATTGGGTGATTCTTTTTTTGTTGGAAAGTAGATTTCGTGTTCTTTCTAACCCAATTGGTTTCACCTTCAAATTCATCCGGAGTGTCGAGTTATCGTCGAAACAAGTTGACGCTGTAGCAGAATCCAAGTCAAACTACAAGTCCAAAGGTGTTGCATCACCTCCACTTGGGCCCATTGGCCTTGTACGACCTAGGGTTAGTTTTAGGCTGCCTTGGGACGTCCTCCCACCTCCTTGGCCGCCACCCCTTGCTCCTATATAAGTAGATCCATCTAGTAGCTTTTTGCTTGGGTTTTGTTTAGATTAAAAGTTCGCCATAGTTGCAACTTCGCGTACTTCGTTTGTGTTCAACGACCAGACCAAGACGTCACAGAACCCCACCTTGATCAATAAAGCTTTCATCTTATATTCGCGATATCCAGATTGCAAATCTTAGTTTCTTGCTTGTTCTTCGTTTGCTTGCAGGAGATAGACCCTCGTGGTCAGGTTGATTGTGCTCCGGCGTGGTCAATAACCTCTCGGAGTTGGTTTAGCGATTGCTAAGGCGCGACGTCCTCGCACGTTCGTAGTCGGATCGTCAAAGTCTACTCCACCAAAAACGATAGCTATCATCTCATCTAAAGATCGGGACACCCTCGCCTCTATCAACTAGAATGCAGCTATCACAGCTGCCGGGTGGATATCTGGGATGTTCCGGTGCACTCGACTGAATCTCCGCATGTACTTCCGCAGACTTTCTCCTTCTTTCTGCGGAAGGAGCTGCAAGTCGCTGGGCCGCCTGGTTCTTGATGGCCGCTCGTGAAGGCGTCAACAAACTCATGGCACAGGTCAACCCAGGTTGAGATGGAGTTCTCTGGCAGGTGCATCAGCCAAGACCTCACATTTGGCTTGAGTGCCAAAGGGAAGTAGTTGGCGAATACCTTCTCGTCTCTTCCCCCGGCAGCTTGAACAGCGATGGTGTAGATGCTCGAGAACTTTGCCGGGTTCAGCCTCCCATCATACTTCTCTGGTATTTCTGGCTTGAACGTGCGAGCAGATGGCCAACAGACTTGCCACAGCTCGCGAGTGAAGGCGAGGCACCCCACCTCGAAAGGCAAGTACCCACCTTCACCGGGCGTGGGCTCGTCGACGTCGGGGCCATTGCGCCTGTCAGACTGGCGTTGGGTTACGCGGCGATGTTCAATGGTGACGCGCGCGTCTTCCCTTCGCCTGCCTTCCAGGACTCGCCACTGGTCTTGATGTGCTCGAGGATCGGATGAAGCCATCGATATGTCGTGGGGTTCTTGTTGTGGCCCCTGCGCTGGTTGCCTCGGAGGGGATTGCACCATGGGGATGGCCCCTTCGGTACGGCCAGCGGCTCGGGCCGTTGTGGCCGCCTGCGGAGCCCGTGACGGGCCCGCTCGCTGTGATCCTCCCGCCTCGGCGAAACCAATCAGACTCTGAATGGTGGCTCTTCACTCATCCATCTGATCGGCCGCCGGCAGAAATCTCAACAAGATATGGGCCCGCGCCATGGCCTCTGAAGCAGTGCTCGGCATGGATGACGACGTAGACCGTAACGTCGCCTGGCTTCTGACGGTGCCAGTAGTGGCAACGCCGTGCTCTTGTCTCCGCTAGCCAGTCACCAGGGTGGCATGGCGGCGAGGCGGATGTGCTTGGGGGTCGGCCGCTCCGGTCGGTGCATCGTCTGGGTCAGCTCGCCCCGGGGTTGGTGCATGCCCTGCGGCCGCGCCCGCAGCGGGGGCGGTAGGAGAGTTGCGGTTCGCCCGAGAGCGAGTGCCAACGCTACGGCTGTGTCCTTCGGTGGGGCGGAGAGGTGCAGACGGAATGATCTCTCCACCCGCACCTTGTGGAGTGTGGCCACCGGGATGCTGCTGGTGCTGTCCTTCTCTGGTGCCTCCTGCCCCCGTTTCGGCCGCGGGAGGGCTGGTGACAACGCCGCTTGCGCTGGCCACGTCCCCCGTAGTGTCTACATCCCCGGGCGTCCCCGTAGCCCTCGTGGCGTCGACGGTTGTGTGCGAGGGGGCCTTCGAGGTGGACGGGTGAGCTGCAGCACTGGGCTTCTTCTTGGGTGCCATGGATGATGAAGATGATGCGCTGCGTACGTTTCTTGGGTTCGCGCAGGCGCTTCCCCCTACCTGGCGCGCCAAAGACGTCGTGGGAAACCACGGCCACCTATGGGGCCATCAGCCCCTTTGTGGTTCGGCGGGGGGAAGGGCACATTGCGCAGAGAGCGGAGAGCATAGCACAGCACGGCAGAGATCACACGGGCAGTTTTTACCCAGGTTCGGGTCGCCGCGAGGCATAAAACCCTACTTCTGCTTTGGTGGATTGATGAGAGGACCGTGGGGGAGACGCAGTGCTCTAGCCCGGCAAGGTCGCCTCTGGGCGAGAGCAGCTACGCGCGTATGAGTGTACAAGGGTCCGAATCCTTTCTATGGTTGCCATGGCCCTCCTTTTATAGATCAAGGGGTCACCACAATGGCAAATCGGTCATTGTGTACTGATTAGATAGCAAACAATGCTATCATACCTAACTCTACAGACAGGGCAGAGCACATTAAATGAGCGGCTTAGTATCACATCATGGCATGCCCGACAAGCCTTGTCGGGCCGTTCGGCCACCTTCTCGTCTGTCTGGTTGACACGTCTCTGGACGGGTGTCATTTGGAGGTGATTTCCTTCGGAAGTGGCTGCCATGTGTCAAATAACAGCCACTTAGTCACTTGGGGGCTTGACACCGCATAAATCAATGACTTGCGTCACTATGAGGTGGAGCGGTGGAGCCTTGGCAGGGTAGTCCTGATAGAGGCAAAGGTGTCCCGTCTTTCGATGAGATGGTGGCTATCGTTTTTGGTGGAGTAGACTTTGATGATCCGACTACGAACGTGCGAGGACGTCGCGCCTTAGCAATCGCTAATCCAACTCCGACAGGTTATTGACCACGCTGGAGCACGATCAACCTGACCACGAGGGTCTATTTCCTGCAAGCAAACGAAGAACAAGCAAGAAACTAAGATTTGCAATCTGGATATTGCGAATATAAGATGAAAGCTTTATTGATCAAGGTGGGGTTCTGTGACGTCTTGGTCTGGTCGTTGAACACAAAAGAAGTACGCGAAGTTGCAGCTATGGTGAACTTTTAATCTAAACAAAACCCAAAGTCTAAACGGTGCCCTAAGGGTTGTATATATGGAGGAGAAGCGGGTGGGGGGGGGGGGGGGGGGGGATTTAGTTGGCCCTTGAAGGAGGGGTCCGAAACCAACCCTATCTCTTGTTTCCCCACACATACGGACTCTAAAAACAGCCTATACTCAAGTATATCGAAATTACATGGGCCTGGCCCAATAATAAGGTGACGCAGCACCTATAATAGCCTCTGGACGAAATTTATGAAGTGGCATCTTGTATATTTCGTCCAAGGCTTCATGCACTCATTATGGTGGCTTCAAAGTCCTGAAATCATCACTTGTAACTCCGTTCTTGTTCCCCTTGCGCATGCCATCATCTCCATGCTTGAACTTGTTCCAAGGTTCCTCTTTCTTGTCCAAGCTAGGCCCTTCATTTGTAAGCAAAACAAATGTATCCAATTTAGGCAGCATCATATTCTCATGAACATTAGAATCATTACCAACAAACGAAAGTACCTGATAATTTAATTGGCATGCGCGAGCTCTAGTAATTGGTCCAGTATGTATAGCAGCAGGGGCTGTGGGTGTAACAATGGTATTCATGTCCTCATCATCCTCCCCTTCTTGAAATGAAGTCGTCCTCGACGGAAGCTCATCTTCCTCAACCAAATAAGGCTTCAAATCTGCAATGTTAAAAGTGGGACTAACCCCATAATCTGCAGGCACCTCAAGTTTATATGCATTATCAATTATTTTCTCTAACACCTTATAAGGACCATCAGCACGTGGCATTCGCTTTGATTTGCGCAAATCAGGAAATCTATCCTTACGCAAATGTAACCAAACAAGATCTCCAGGTGCAAACACAACATGTTTTCTACCCTTATCTCCAGCAAGTTTATATTTAGCATTCATACGCTCAATGTTCTCTTTAGTTAACTCATGCATTTGTAAGATCAATTCAGCACATTGGGTAGCATCAAAATTAACCTTCTCCGAAGATGGAAGAGGCAATAAATCAATAGGTGCACGAGGTAGGAAACCATATACAATTTCAAAAGGGCACATCTTAGTAGTAGAATGCAACGAACGATTATAAGCAAATTCAATATGAGGCAAGCATTCTTCCCACATTTTCTTGTTATTTTTCAAAACAGCCCTAAGCATAGTAGACAATGTTCTATTGACTACTTCAGTTTGTCCATCAGTTTGGGGGTGACAAGTAGTACTAAAAAGCAGTTTAGTCCCCAACTTAGCCCATAAACATCTCCAAAAGTGGCTAAGAAATTTGGTATCACGATCTGAAACAATAGTATTTGGCACACCATGCAAGCGAATAATTTCACGAAAGAACAAATCAGCAACATTAGCAGCATCATCGCTTTTATGACATGGTATAAAGTGTGCCATTTTCGAGAACCTATCCACGACAACAAATATGCTATCCCTCCCCTTCTTTGTTCGAGGTAAACCCAAAACAAAGTCCATAGATATATCCTCCCATGGAACACTAGGTACATGCAAAGGCATATATAAACCATGAGGATTGAGTCGTGACTTAGCTTTTTGACATGTAGTGCAGCGAGCAACAAAGCACTCAACATCCCGTCTCATCTTTGGCCAAAAGAAACGTGTAGCAAGTACATCCTCCGTCTTCTTCACGCCAAAGTGTCCCATTAATCGTCCTCCATGCGCCTCCTGCAATAACAAAAGACGAACGGAGCTAGCTGGAATGCATAGCTTGTTAGCACAAAACACAAATCCATCGTTAACGACAAACTTGTTCCATGTTCTCCCTTCTTTACAATTCTGCAATACATCTTTAAATTCAGGATCATGCACATATTGATCTTTGATGGTCTTCAAACCAAATATTTTAAAGTCAAGTTGTGAAAGCATAGTATAACAACGAGACAATGCATCAGCAATAACATTTTCTTTACCCTTCCTGTGTTTAATGACATAAGGGAAAGTCTCAATGAATTCAACCCATTTAGCATGTCTACGGTTCAGTTTTGCTTGACTTTTAATGTGTTTCAAAGATTCATGATCAGAATGTGTAACAAATTCTTTGGGCCATAAATAATGTTGCCATGTTTCTAAGGTCCGAACAAGAGCATATAATTCTTTATCATAAGTAGAATAGTTCAGACTAGGCCCACTCAATTTTTCAGAAAAGTATGCAACAGGTTTGCCATCTTGTAATAACATACCTCCTAATCCAATTCCACTAGCATCACATTCAAGCTCAAAAGTCTTACTAAAATCAGGAAGTTGGAGTAAAGGAGCATGTGTCAACATATCTTTCAATACCGTGAAGGCTTCTTCCTGTGCGGTACCCCAAACAAAAGGCACATCCTTCTTTATAAGCTCATTGAGAGGTGCAGCAATGGTGCTAAAATCTCTCACAAAATGCCTATAGAAACCAGCGAGGCCAAGGAAACTCCTCACTTGTGTGACCGTTTTGGGCAGCGGCCAACTCTCAATAGCTTCAATCTTGACTTTATCAACTTCAATTCCCTGTGGAGTAACAACATAGCAAAGAAAAGATACTCGGTCGATGCAAAAGGTGCACTTCCCAAGGTTACCAAACAAACGTGCATCACGTAGAGCAATAAAAACAACACGTAAATGTTCCAAATGTTCCTCCAATGATATGCTATAAATCAATATATCATCAAAGTAAACTACCACAAATCGTCCAATGAAAGCACGTAAAACTTCGTTCATTAATCTCATGAAAGTACTAGGTGCATTAGTTAACCCGAAAGGCATGACTAACCACTCATATAAACCAAACTTAGTTTTAAATATTGTTTTCCATTCATCTCCCAATTTCATACGAATTTGATGGTATCCACTACGCAAATCAACTTTGGAGCATATTGTAGAGCCACTCAATTCATCAAGCATATCATCTAGCCTAGGAATAGGATGACGATAGCGAATAGTAATATTATTAATGCCTCTACAATCAACACACATACGCGATATACCATCCTTTTTTGGCACTAGTATAATAGGAACAGCACAAGGACTAAGAGATTCGCGTATATAACCTTTGTCGAGCAGCTCCTGTACTTGACACATAATCTCCTTCGTCTCCTTTGGCTTGGTACGATATGGCGCACGGTTTGGCAGCGAAGCATCGGGAATTAAGTCAATCTGATGCTCAATCCCGCGAATAGGTGGTAATCCCGGTGGCACGTCTTGTGGAAAGACATCAGCGAACTCCTGCAAAATGTTAATGACAGCAGGAGGCAAAGAGGAAGGCACGTCCTTGAATGAAAATAACGCCTCTTTGCAGACAAAAGCATAGCAAACAGAGTTGCTTAAATCTAGCTCATCAATATCAGATTTGGTGGCAAGTAAACATGCACTTTTCAATTTAATTTCAGAAGCAACACTAGATGGTTTATTATTAGGCTTCGTTTGTTGCTCAAATTCTTTTGACACAATCTGATTTTCACTCTTATTTTTCTCCTGTTTTGCTTTACTAGCTCTATTAATATCATCTTTCAAAATAGAATCAGGAGTCATAGGAAGCAAAGTAATATGTTTATCCTTATGAACAAGTGTATACTAATTGTTTCTACCATGGTGTACAGAATTTTTAGCAAATTGCCATGGTCTACCAAGTAATAATGAACATGCTTGCATGGGTACCACATCACAATCAACATAATCAGCATATGTAGAGATACTAAAATGCACACGAACAGTACGTGTTACCTTAACCTTGCCGCTGTTGTTGAACCATTGGATATAGTAAGGATGTGGATGTGGTCTTGTGGTGAGAGATAGCTTCTCCACCATCTCCATGCTAGCCAAGTTGATGCAGCTCCCTCCATCTATGATGACGTGAACAGAACGTTCCTTCACAACTCCCTTGGTATGGAACAAATTATGTCTCTGATTTTGCTCAGCTTGTGTGACCTGCACACTCAAAACACATTGAGCAACTAAACACTCATACCTGTCAGCGTCTTCAAGAGCCATGTATTGCGTCTCATGATCAGAATCATCTCCACCGTGTTCTTCACTTGTAATAAGATCCAAAGTCTCCTCATCATAGTCACTAGCGGACTCATACCCACCATCCTCAGTAGCAATCATAACACGCGGAGATTGGCATTCTCTCGCATAATGACCTCTACCCTTACAACGACGATAAATAATATCATGAGTGTGCCCTATTGATGCCATAGATGAAGAAGAGCTCTGGGCAGGCCCAGAAGGTGTACTCCTGGCAGATGGTGGTGGTGGTGCCTATTTTCTTGTATCTCGGTTGGAATTGGCGGCTGAAGTCAGTGGTGCTACAGTAGGACGTGTGGGAGTAGAGGATGCACGCAGTGTCCACTATGAAGATCGACCTGCAGAAAAATTAGTTCGCGCCAATGCCTGTCGATCCTGCACTTCACGTTCAGCTTTGCAAGCAAGATGGAATAAACGAGTGATATTATTATACTCCTTATACTCTAGAATGGTCTGAATCTCTTTATTTAATCCACCCATAAAACGTGCAAGCATAGCTTTATTATACTCAACAATACCACATCTAATCATGCCAGTTTGTATTTCCTGATAATATTCTTCTACAGAATTTTTCCTTGTCTTAAACGCTGCAATTTTTGAAGTAATTCACGTTGATAATATGGTGGAACCCAACGAGTACGCATAGCAGTTTTCAAAGCAGCCCAAGTAGCTGGAATAGGATATAATCTACAATGTTTGGACCACCATACACATGCAAAACTAGTGAAAGCACAAACAGCAGCAGCAACCCGTCTCTCCTCGGGATATTGTAAACATGTAAAACCTTATTCAGTTTCTAACTCCCATGTAAGATATATATCAGGAACATATCTACCCTCAAATGGTGGAATATTCAATTTCAGTTTAGGAATATGGTCATGATCTCGTACCTGAGGTGGTGCTGCAGCCCGACCATTGTGATAATATGCATGAGGTCGACCTGCTGGTGGTGGTGCTGGTGGTTGCACGTAGTTCTGATTTTGATCAACCTCATCCTCGTAATAGTCCTCCACCTCTGCAGTAGCAGCAGGAGCAACAGAAGCATCAATAGTAGGTACAACGGCACCAGAAGTTTGACCAGGCTCAAGGGGAACGCGCAGTGCTCGTCCCACTTGATTTGGAAGGCGATGTTGGTGTTGTTGTTGCTGTAGAGGTGCGACAGGTGCAGTGGGCGGTGGTTGTGGAAGACACGCGAGCAATTCATTAAACTTGTTATAGAGCTTTGTTTCGAACGCCTTCTCAATGCCATCTATCTTCTCCATGGCCTCTTCAAATCTGTTTAGCACATCTTCCACCTGTCCACTCATCATTTGCTGAAATTTATCATGTAACTCCTTGTTCGTCATGTTCTCCCAGTCAGTCTCGTCGGCTTGTGATCCTGCCATGGTTAGCAGCAATAGAAACACACAAGAATATGATCCTACAGACTACTAGAAAGTGGTGGTGGTGGTGTGGTGTCATAAATCCGTCAAGCAAATCTCAAATTCTTACCAGTTCTTACCCAGCAGCAGGTGGTGATTGGCAACCTTTGTAGTCAAAACTCACAAAGCTTGGACAGAGCGATTGCCAAGTGGTGTCAAACGCACGATGTAGATGTATGTGGAGCTGGGAAGGCTTATGGTATGGTAGCAAAAAGGGTCAGCAATTATCAATTCAGAGATGCAATGTTGAATAAACGCTCAACGACGGTACTGTGCTGGTCCTATGCTAGACCGTGCTAGAGACGCGAGCCTAGAATACTAACAAAAACACGACGCTGCACGTAAACAAGGGAGAGCACACTCTGAATTTTTTTTCTTTTTTTTATCACTTTTTTTTGCAATTTTTTTTCTCTTTTTTTTTGCTCCCCAACAAATTTTTTTCGAAAAAAATCTACAAATGGTCTAAAAACTACCTAGCCAGAATTTTCCAGACTTAGTTTTTTTTTGAAACTGGAACTATTTTTCTTCTGCGGGTGGCACGAAAGTTGGGGAATCCGACTTGTTCACAACTCGTAGTATCGCGTGATCTGGAACTCGAAAATAAAGGAACAAATACTGGACTCGGACTAGTACTGGTGGCAGAGATGAATCTGGTGGAACTCGGACTGGTGATGGTATATGACGGTAGTATATGTGGACTCGGATTGGTGGTGGTATATGGACTCGGAGCGGTGGTGGTATATGGACTCGGAGCGGTGGTGGTATATGGACTCAGAGAAATAGCAGATAAGCGGTGGTGGTATATGGTAGGGGCGATGATGATGGTGCGGCGGTGGCGTGACAACTTGTGAACAGAACTCGAAACTCTAAAGAACTAGACGCTAAGACCAGCAACTTGACACGACGATGCAACCGCAAATTCAACAAAGCAAATACAGAAAAGATTATGCAGTGGCTCAGATTGGTTTGGATATGATGAACAAACCATAATTTTTTTTGGCTTTTTCCTGGACTGTAGGTATGAAGAATAGACTCAATCTAAACTACGAAAAACTGTAAATCTCACAGAGCAACCTGGAAATCTGATACCACTTGATAGAGGCAAAGGTGTCCCGGCTTTCGATGAGATGGTGGCTATCGTTTTTGGTGGAGTAGACTTTGATGATCCGACTACGAACGTGCGAGAACGTCGCGCCTTAGCAATCGCTAATCCAACTCCGACAGGTTATTGACCACGCCGGAGCACGATCAACCTGACCACGAGGGTTTATTTCCTGCAAGCAAACGTAGAACAAGCAAGAAACTAAGATTTGCAATCTGGATATTGAGAATATAAGAAGAAAGCTTTATTGATCAAGGTGGGGTTCTGTGACGTCTTGGTCTGGTCGTTGAACACAAACGAAGTACGCGAAGTTGTAGCTATGGTGAACTTTTAATCTAAACAAAACCCAAAGTCTAAACGGTGCCCTAAGGGCTGTATATATGGAGGAAGAGGGGGGGGGGATTTCGTGGCCCTTGAAGGAGGGGTCCGAAACCAACCCTATCTCTTGTTTCCCCACACATACAGACTCTAAAAACAGCCTATACTCAAGTATTTCGAAATTACATGGGCCTGGCCCAATGATAGGGGCGAGGGTGTCCTGATCTTTCGATGAGATGATAGCTATCGTTTTTGGTGGAGTGGACTTTGACGATCCGACTACGAACATGCGAGGACATCGTGCCTTAGCAATCGCTAAACCAACTCCGAGAGGTTATTGACCACGCCGGAGCACAATCAACCTGACCACGAGGGTCTATCTCCTGCATGCAAACGAAGAACAAGCAAGAAACTAAGATTTGCAAACTGGATATTGCGAATATAAGATGAAAGCTTTATTGATCAAGGTGGGGTTCTGTGACGTCTTGGTCTGGTCGTTGAACACAAACGAAGTACGCGAAGTTGCAGCTATGGCGAACTTTTAATCTAAACAAAACCCAAAGTCTAAACGGTGCCCTAAGGGCTGTATATATGGAGGAAGAGGGGGGGGGATTTCGTGGCCCTTGAAGGAGGGGTCCGAAACCAACCCTATCACTTGTTTCCCCACACATACGGAATCTAAAAACAGCCTATACTCAAGTATTTCGAAATTACATGGGCCTGGCCCAAAAATAAGGTGGCGTAGCACCTAAAATAAGCTATGGATGAAATTTATGAAGGGGCATCTTGTATATTTCGTCCATGTCCTTGTAGGTCATCACGGAGGCTTCAAAGTGCTTAAATATGCACTAGAAACGCCATCCTGGATCCCTTCACGCACGCCTTCATCTCCATGCTTGATCCTGCTCCAGTGTTCATCCCTCTTGTCCATGCTAGGCCCTTCATTAGTAATCAATACAAATGTATCCAATTTAGGAAGCATCATATTCTCATGAACATTAGAATCATTACCAAGAAACGAAAGTACCTGATAATTTAATTGGCGTGCGCGAGCTCTAGTAATTGGTCCAGTATATGTAGCAGTAGGAGCTGTGGGTGTAACAACGGTATTGATGTCCTCATCATCCTCCCCTTCTTGAAATGAAGTCGTCCTCGACGGAAGCTCATTTTCCTCACCCAAATAAGGCTTCAAATCTGCAATGTTAAAAGTGGGACTAGCCCCAAAATCTGCAGGCAGCTCAAGTTTGTATGCATTATCATTTATTTTCTCTAACACCTTAAAAGGACCATCAGCACGTGGCATTAGCTTTGACTTGCGCAAATCCGGAAACCTATCCTTACGCAAATGTAACCAAACAAGATCTCCAGGTGCAAAGGCAACATGTTTTCTACCTTTATCTCCAGCAAGTTTATATTTAGCATTCATGCGCTCAATATTTTCCTTAGTTAACTCATGCATTTTTAAGATCAATTCAGCACGTTGTTTAGCATCAAAATTAACCTTCTCCGAAGATGGAAGAGGCAACAAATCAATGGGTGCACGAGGTAGGAAACCATACACAATTTCAAAAGGGCACATCTTAGTAGTAGAATGCAAGGAACGATTATAAGCAAATTCAATATGAGGCAGGCATTCTTCCCACATTTTCTTATTATTGTTCAAAATAGCCCTAAGCATAGTAGACAATGTTCTATTGACTACTTCAGTTTGTCCATCAGTTTGGGGGTGACAAGTAGTACTAAAAAGCAGTTTAGTCCCCAACTTAGCCCATAAACATCTCCAAAAGTGGCTAAGAAATTTAGTATCACGATCTGAAACAATAGTATTTGGCACACCATGCAAGCGTATAATTTCACGAAAGAACAAATCAGCAACATTAACAGCATCATCGCTTTTATGACATGGTATAAAGTGTGCCATTTTCGAGAACCTATCCACGACAACAAATATGCTATCCCTCCCCTTATTTGTTCGAGGTAAACCTAAAACAAAGTCCATAGATATATCCTCCCAAGGAACGCTAGGTACAGGCAAAGGCATATATAAACCATGAGGATTGAGTCGTGACTTAGCTTTTTGACATGTAGTGCAGCGAGCAACAAAACGCTGAACATCCCGTCTCATCTTTGGCCAAAAGAAATGTGTAGCAAGTATATCCTCCGTCTTCTTCACGCCAAAGTGTCCCATTAATCCTCCTCCATGCGCCTCCTGCAACAACAAAAGACGAACAGAGCTAGCTGGAATGCATAGCTTGTTAGCACGATACACAAATCCATCATTAACGACGAACTTGTTCCATGTTCTCCCTTCCTTACAATTCTGCAATACATCTTTAAATTCAGCATCATGCGCATATTGATCTTTGATGGTCTCCAAACCAAATATTTTAAAGTCAAGTTGTGAAAGCATTGTATAACGACGAGACAAAGCATCAGCAATAACATTTTCTTTACCCTTCTTGTGTTTAATGACATAAGGGAAATTCTCAATAAATTCAACCCATTTAGCATGTCTATGGTTCAGTTTTGCTTGACTTTTAATGTGTTTCAAAGATTCATGATCAGAATGTATAACAAATTCTTTGGGCCATAAATAATGTTGCCATGTTTCTAAGGTCCGAACAAGAGCATATAATTCTTTATCATAAGTAGAATAGTTCAGACTAGGCCCACTCAATTTTTCAGAAAAGTATGCAACAGGTTTGCCATCTTGTAATAACACACCTCCTAATCCAATTCCACTAGCATCACATTCAAGCTCAAAAGTCTTATTAAAATCAGGAAGTTGGAGTAAAGGAGCATGTGTCAACTTATCTTTTAATACCGTGAAAGCTTCTTCCTGTGAGGTACCCCAAACAAAAGGCACATCCTTCTTTGTAAGCTCATTGAGAGGTGCAGCAATGGTACTGAAATCTCTCACAAAATGCCTATAGAAACCAGCGAGGCCAAGGTAACTCCCCACTTGTGTGACCGTTTTGGGCTGCGGCCAACTATGAATAGCTTCAATCTTGGCTTTATCAACTTCAATTCCCTGTGGAGTAACAACATAGCCAAGAAAAGATACTCGGTCGGTGCAAAAGGTGCACTTCCCAAGGTTACCAAACAAACGTGCATCACGTAGAGCAATAAAAATAGCACGTAAATGTTCCAAATGTTCCTCCAAAGATCTGCTATAAATCAATATATCATCAAAGTAAACTACCACAAATCGTCCAATGAAAGCACGTAAAACTTCGTTCATTAATCTCATGAAAGTACTAGGTGCATTAGTTAACCCAAAAGGCATGACTAACCACTCATATAAACCGAACTTAGTTTTAAATGCTGTTTTCCATTCATCTCCCATTTTTCATACGAATTTGATGGTATCCACTACGCAAATCAACTTTGGAGAATATTGTAGAGCCACTCAATTCATCAAGCATATCATCTAGCCTAGGAATAGGATGATGATAACGAATAGTAATATTATTCATGCCTCTACAATCAACACACATACGCGACGTACAATCCTTTTTTGGCACTAGTATAATAGGAACAGCACAAGGACTAAGAGATTCGCGTATATAACATTTGTCGAGCAGCTCCTGTACTTGACGCATAATCTCCTTCGTCTCCTCTGGATTGGTACGGTATGGCGCACGGTTTGGCAATGAAGCACCGGGAATTAAGTCAATCTGATGCTCAATCCCGCGAATAGGTGGTAATCCCGGTGGCACGTCTTGTGGAAAGACGTCAGCGAACTCCTGCAAAATGTTAGTGACAGCAGGAGGCAAAGAGGAAGGCACGTCCTCGAATGAAAATAACGCCTCTTTGCACACAAAAGCATAGCAAACAGATTTGCTGAAATCTAGCTCATCAATATCAGATTTGGTGGCAAGTAAACATGCACTTTTCAATTTAATTTCAGAAGCAACACTAGATGGTTTATTATTAGGCTTCATTTGTTGCTCAAATTCTTTTGCCACAATCTGATTTTCACTCTTATTTTTCTCCTGTTTTGCTTTACTAGCTCTATTAATATCATCTTTCAAAATAGAATCAGGAGTCATAGGAAGCAAAGTAATATGTTTATCCTTATGAACAAGAGTATACTAATTGTTTCTACCATGGTGTACAGAATTTTTAGCAAATTGCCATGGTCTACCAAGTAATAATGAACATGCTTGCATGGGTACCACATCACAATCAACATAATCAGCATATGTAGAGATACTAAAATGCACACGAACAGTACGTGTTACCTTAACCTTGCCGCAGTTGTTGAACCATTGGATATAGTAAGGATGTGGATGTGGTCTTGTGGTGAGAGATAGCTTCTCCACCATCTCCATGCTAGCCAAGTTGTTGCAGCTCCCTCCATCTATGATGACGTGAACATAACGTTCCTTCACAACTCCCTTTGTATGGAACAAATTATGTCTCTGATTTTGCTCAGCTTGTGTGACCTGCACACTCAAAACACATTGAGCAACTAAACACTCATTCCTGTCAGCATCTTCAGGAGCCATGTATTGCGTCTCATGATCAGAATCGTCTCCACCGTGTTCTTCACTTGTAATAAGATCCAAAGTCTCCTCATCATAGTCACTAGCGGACTCATACCCACCATCCTCAGTAGCAATCATAACACGCGGAGATTGGCATTCTCTCGCATAATGACCTCTACCCTTACAACGACGACAAATAATATCATGAGTGTGCCCTGTTGATGCCATAGATGAAGAAGAGCTCTGGGCAGGCCCAGAAGGTGTACTCCTGGCAGATGGTGGTGGTGGTGCCTGTTTTCTTGTATCTCGGTTGGAATTGGCGGCTGAAGTCAGTGGTGCTACAGTAGGACATGTGGGAGTAGAGGATGCACGCGGTGTCCATGATGAAGATTGACCTGCAGAAAAATTAGTTCGCGCCAATGCCTGTCGATCCTGCACTTCACGTTCAGCTTTGCAAGCAAGATGGAATAAACGAGTGATATTATTATACTCCTTATACTCTAGAATGGTCTGAATCTCTTTATTTAATCCACCCATAAAACGTGTAAGCATAGCTTTATTATGCTCAACAATACCACATCTAATCATGCCAGTTTGTAATTCCTGATAATATTCTTCTACAGAATTTTTTCCTTGTCTTAAATGCTGCAATTTTTGAAGTAATTCACGTTGATAATATGGTGGAACCCAACGAGTACGCATAGCAGTTTTCAAAGCAGCCCAAGTAGCTGGAATAGGATATAATCTACAATGTTCGGACCACCATACACATGCAAAACTAGTGAAAGCACAAACAGCAGCAGCAACCCGTCCCTCCTCGGGATATTTTAAACATGTAAAACCTTATTCAGTTTCTAACTCTCATGTAAGATATATATCAGGAACATATCTACCCTCAAATGGTGGAATATTCAATTTCAGTTTAGGAATATGGTCATGATCTCGTACCTGAGGTGGTGCTGCAGCCCGACCATTGTGATAATATGCATGAGGTCGACCTGCTGGTGGTGGTGCTGGTGGTTGCACGTAGTTCTGATTTTGATCAACCTCATCCTCGTAATAGTCCTCCACCTCTGCAGTAGCAGGAGGAGCAATAGAAGCATCAATAGTAGGTACAACGGCACCAGAAGTTTGACCAGGCTCAAGGGGAACGTGCAGTGCTTGTCCCACTTGATTTGGAAGGCGATGTTGGTGTTGTTGTTGCTGTAGAGGTGCGACAGGTGCAGCGGGCGGTGGTTGTGGAAGACACGCGAGCAATTCATTAAACTTGTTATAGAGCTTTGTTTCGAACGCCTTCTCAATGCCATTTATCTTCTCCATGGCCTCTTCAAATCTGTTTAGCACATCTTCCACCTGTCCACTCATCATTTGCTGAAATTTATCATGTAACTCCTTGTTCGTCATGTTCTCCCAGTCAGTCTCGTCGGCTTGTGATCCTACCATGGTTAGCAGCAATAGAAACACACAAGAATATGATCCTACAGACTACTAGAAAGTGGTGGTGGTGGTGTGGTGTCACAAATCCGTCAAGCAAATCTCAAATTCTTACCAGTTCTTACCCAGCAGCAGGTGGTGATCGGCAACCTTTGTAGTCAAAACTCACAAAGCTTGGACAGAGCGATTGCCAAGTGGTGTCAAATGCACGATGTAGATGTATGTGGAGTTGGGAAGGCTTATGATATGGTAGCAAAAAGGGTCAGCAATTATCAATTCAGAGATGCAATGTTGAATAAACGCTCAACGACGGTACTGTGCTGGTCCTAGGCTAGACCGTGCTAGAGACGCGAGCCTAGAATACTAACAAAAACACGACGATGCACGTAAACAAGGGAGAGCACACTCTGAATTTTTTTTCTTTTTTTTATCACTTTTTTTTTGCAATTTTTTTCCTCTTTTTTTTGCTCCGCAACAAATTTTTTTCGAAAAAAATCTACAAATGGTCTAAAAACTACCTAGCCAGAATTTTCCAGACTTAGTTTTTTTTTTAAACTGGAACTATTTTTCTTCTGCGGGTGGCACGAAAGTTGGGGAATCCGACTTGTTCACAACTCGTAGTATCGCGTGATCTGGAACTCGAAAATAAAGGAACAAATACTGGACTCGGACTAGTACTGGTGGCAGAGATGAATCTGGTGGAACTCGGACTGGTGATGGTATATGACGGTAGTATATGTGGACTCGGATTGGTGGTGGTATATGGACTCGGAGCGGTGGTGGTATATGGACTCGGAGCGGTGGTGGTATATGGACTCAGAGAAATAGCAGATAAGTGGTGGTGGTATATGGTAGGGGCGATGATGATGGTGCGGCGGTGGCGTGACAACTTGTGAACAGAACTCGAAACTCTAAAGAACTAGACGCTAAGACCAGCAACTTGACACGACGATGCAACCGCAAATTCAACAAAGCAAATACAGAAAAGATTATGCAGTGGCTCAGATTGGTTTGGATATGATGAACTAAGCCTAATTTTTTTTGGCTTTTTCCTGGACTGTAGGTATGAAGAATAGACTCAATCTAAACTACGAAAAACTGTAAATCTCACAGAGCAACCTGGAAATCTGATACCACTTGATAGAGGCAAAGGTGTCCCGGCTTTCGATGAGATGGTGGCTATCGTTTTTGGTGGAGTAGACTTTGATGATTCGACTACGAACGTGCGAGAACGTCGCGCCTTAGCAATCGCTAATCCAACTCCGACAGGTTATTGACCACACCGGAGCAAGATCAACCTGACCACGAGGGTCTATTTCCTGCAAGCAAACGTAGAACAAGCAAGAAACTAAGATTTGCAATCTGGATATTGAGAATATAATAAGAAAGCTTTATTGATCAAGGTGGGGTTTTGTGACGTCTTGGTCTGGTCGTTGAACACAAACGAAGTACAAGAAGTTGCAGCTATGGTGAACTTTTAATCTAAACAAAACCCAAAGTCTAAACGGTGCCCTAAGGGCTGTATATATGGAGGAAGAGGGGGGGGGGGATTTCGTGGCCCTTGAAGGAGGGGTCCGAAACCAACCCTATCTCTTGTTTCCCCACACAAATGGACTCTAAAAACAGCCTATACTCAAGTATTTCGAAATTACATGGGCCTGGCCCAATGATAGGGGCGAGGGTGTCCCGATCTTTCGATGAGATGATAGCTATCGTTTTTGGTGGACTAGACTTTGACGATCCGACTACGAACGTGCGAGGACGTCGCGCCTTAGCAATCGCTAAACCAACTCCGAGAGGTTATTGTCCACGCCGGAGCACAATCAACCTGACCACGAGGGTCTATCTCCTGCAAGCAAACGAAGAACAAGCAAGAAACTAAGATTTGCAATCTGGATATTATGAATATAAGATGAAAGCTTTATTAATCAAGGTGGGGTTCTGTGACGTCTTGGTCTGGTCGTTGAACACAAACGAAGTACGCGAAGTTGCAGCTATGGCGAACTTTTAATCTAAACAAAACCCAAAGTCTAAACGGTGCCCTAAGGGCTGTATATATGGAGGAAGAGGGGGGTGGGGGGGATTTCGTGGCCCTTGAAGGAGGGGTCCGAAACCAACCCTATCACTTGTTTCCCCACACATACGGACTCTAAAAACAGCCTATACTCAAGTATTTCGAAATTACATGGGCCTGGCCCAAAAATAAGGTGGCGTAGCACCTAAAATAAGCTATGGATGAAATTTATGAAGGGGCATCTTGTATATTTCGTCCATGTCCTTCTAGGTCATCACGGAGGCTTCAAAGTGCTTAAATATGCACTAGAAACGCCATTCTGGATCCCTTCACGCACGCCTTCATCTCCATGCTTGATCCTGCTCCAGTGTTCATCCCTCTTGTCCATGCTAGGCCCTTCATTAGTAATCATTACAAATGTATCCAATTTAGGAAGCATCATATTCTCATGAACATTAGATTCATTACCAAGAAACGAAAGTACCTGATAATTTAATTGGCGTGCGCGAGCTCTAGTAATTGGTCCAGTATATGTAGCAGTAGGAGCTGTGGGTGTAACAACGGTATTGATGTCCTCATCATCCTCCCCTTCTTGAAATGAAGTCGTCCTCGACGGAAGCTCAATTTCCTCACCCAAATAAGGCTTCAAATCTGCAATGTTAAAAGTGGGACTAACCCCAAAATCTGCAGGCAGCTCAAGTTTGTATGCATTATCATTTATTTTCTCTAACACCTTAAAAGGACCATCAACACGTGGCATTAGCTTTGACTAGCGCAAATCCGGAAACCTATCCTTACGCAAATGTAACCAAACAATATCTCCAGGTGCAAAGGCAACATGTTTTCTACCTTTATCTCCAACAAGTTTATATTTAGCATTCATGCGCTCAATATTTTCCTTAGTTAACTCATGCATTTTTAAGATCAATTCAGCACGTTGTTTAGCATCAAAATTAACCTTCTCTGAAGATGGAAGAGGCAACAAATCAATGGGTGCACGAGGTAGGAAACCATACACAATTTCAAAAGGGCACATCTTAGTAGTAGAATGCAAGGAACGATTATAAGCAAATTCAATATGAGGCAGGCATTCTTCCCACATTTTCTAATTATTCTTCAAAATAGCCCTAAGCATAGTAGACAATGTTCTATTGACTACTTCAGTTTGTCCATCAGTTTGGGGGTGACAAGTAGTACTAAAAAGCAGTTTAGTCCCCAACTTAGCCCATAAACATCTCCAAAAGTGGCTAAGAAATTTAGTATCATGATCTGAAACAATAGTATTTGGCACACCATGCAAGCGTATAATTTCACGAAAGAACAAATCAGCAACATTAACAGCATCATCGCTTTTATGACATGGTATAAAGTGTGCCATTTTCGAGAACCTATCCACGACAACAAATATGCTATCCCTCCCCTTATTTGTTCGAGGTAAACCTAAAACAAAGTCCATAGATATTTCCTCCCAAGGAACGCTAGGTACAGGCAAAGGCATATATAAACCATGAGGATTGAGTCGTGACTTAGCTTTTTGACATGTAGTGCAGCGAGCAACAAAACGCTGAACATCCCGTCTCATCTTTGGCCAAAAGAAATGTGTAGCAAGTATATCCTCCGTCTTCTTCACGCCAAAGTGTCCCATTAATCCTCCTCCATGCGCCTCCTGCAACAACAAAAGACGAACAGAGCTAGCTGGAATGCATAGCTTGTTAGCACGGAACACAAATCCATCATTAACGACGAACTTGTTCCATGTTCTCCCTTCCTTACAATTCTGCAATACATCTTTAAATTCAGCATCATGCGCATATTGATCTTTGATGGTCTCCAAACCAAATATTTTAAAGTCAAGTTGTGAAAGCATCATATAACGACGAGACAAAGCATTAGCAATAACATTTTCTTTACCCTTCTTGTGCTTAATGACATAAGGGAAAGTCTCAATAAATTCAACCCATTTAGCATGTCTACGGTTCAGTTTTGCTTGACTTTTAATGTGTTTCAAAGATTCATGATCAGAATGTATAACAAATTCTTTGGGCCATAAATAATGTTGCCATGTTTCTAAGGTCCGAACAAAAGCATATAATTCTTTATCATAAGTAGAATAGTTCAGACTAGGCCCACTCAATTTTTCAGACAAGTATGCAATAGGTTTGCCATCTTGTAATAAAACACCTCCTAATCCAATTCCACAAGCATCACATTCAAGCTCAAAAGTCTTATTAAAATCAGGAAGTTGGAGTAAAGGAGCATGTGTCAACTTATCTTTTAATACCGTGAAAGCTTCTTCCTGCGAGGTACCCCAAACAAAAGGCACATCCTTCTTTGTAAGCTCATTGAGAGGTGCAGCAATGGTACTGAAATCTCTCACAAAATGCCTATAGAAACCAGCGAGGCCAAGGTAACTCCTCACTTGTGTGACCGTTTTGGGCTGCGGCCAACTCTCAATAGCTTCAATCTTGGCTTTATCAACTTCAATTCCCTGTGGAGTAACAACATAGCCAAGAAAAGATACTCGGTCGGTGCAAAAGGTGCACTTCCCAAGGTTACCAAACAAACGTGCATCACGTAGAGCAATAAAAACAGCACGTAAATGTTCCAAATGTTCCTCCAAAGATCTGCTATAAATCAATATATCATCAAAGTAAACTACCACAAATCGTCCAATGAAAGCACGTAAAACTTCGTTCATTAATCTCATGAAAGTACTAGGTGCATTAGTTAACCCAAAAGGCATGACTAACCACTCATATAAATCGAACTTAGTTTTAAATGCTGTTTTCCATTCATCTCCCAATGTCATACGAATTTGATGGTATCCACTACGCAAATCAACTTTGGAGAATATTGTAGAGCCACTCAATTCATCAAGCATATCATCTAGCCTAGGAATAGGATGACGATAACAAATAGTAATATTATTAATGCCTCTACAATCAACACACATACACGACGTACCATACTTTTTTGGCACTAGTATAATAGGAACAGCACAAGGACTAAGAGATTCGCGTATATAACCTTTGTCGAGCAGCTCCTGTACTTGACGCATAATCTCCTTCGTCTCCTCTGGATTGGTACGGTATGGCGCACGGTTTGGCAACGAAGCACCGGGAATTAAGTCAATCTGATGCTCAATCCGGCGAATAGGTGGTAATCCCGGTGGCACGTCTTGTGGAAAGACGTCAGCGAACTCTTGCAAAATGTTAGTGACAGCAGGAGGCAAATAGGAAGGCACATCCTCGAATGAAAATAACGCCTCTTTGCACACAAAAGCATAGCAAAGAGATTTGCTGAAATCTAGCTCATCAATATCAGATTTGGTGGCAAGTAAACATGCACTTTTCAATTTAATTTCAGAAGCAACACTAGATGGTTTATTATTAGGCTTCATTTGTTGCTCAAATTCTTTTGCCACAATCTGATTTTCACTCTTATTTTTCTCCTGTTTTGCTTTACTAGCTCTATTAATATCATCTTTCAAAATAGAATCAGGAGTCATAGGAAGCAATGTAATATGTTTATCCTTATGAACAAGAGTATACTGATTGTTTCTACCATGGTGTACAGAATTTTTATCAAATTGCCATGGTCTACCAAGTAATAATGAACATGCTTGCATGGGTACCACATCACAATCAACATAATCAGCATATGTAGAGATACTAAAATGCACATGAACAGTACGTGTTACCTTAACCTTGCCGCTGTTGTTGAACCATTGGATATAGTAAGGATGTGGATGTGGTCTTGCGGTGAGAGATAGCTTCTCCACCATCTCCATGCTAGCCAAGTTGTTGCAGCTCCCTCCATCTATGATGACGCGAACAGAACGTTCCTTCACAACTCCCTTTGTATGGAACAAATTATGCCTCTGATTTTGCTCAGCTTGTGTGACCTGCACACTCAAAACACGTTGAGCAACTAAACATTCATACCTGTCAGCGTCTTCAGGAGCCATGTATTTCGTCTCATGATCAGAGTCATCTCCACCGTGTTCTTCACTTGTAATAAGAGCCAAAGTCTCCTCATCATAGTCACTAGCGGACTCATACCCACCATCCTCAGTAGCAATCATAACACGCGGAGATTGGCATTCTCTCGCATAATGACCTCTTCCCTTACAACGACGACAAATAATATCATGTGTGTGCCCTGTTGATGCCATTGATGAAGAAGAGCTTTGGGCAGGCCCAGAAGGTGTACTCTTGGCAGATGGTGGTGGTGGTGCCTGTTTTCTTGTATGTCAGTTGGAATTGGCGGCTGAAGTAAGTGGTGCTGCAGTAGGACGTGTGGGAGTAGAGGAGGCACGCGGTGTCCATGATGAAGATCGACCTGCAGAAAAATTAGTTCGCGCCAATGCCTGTCGATCCTGCACTTCACGTTCAGCTTTACAAGCAAGATGGAATAAACGAGTGATATTATTATACTCCTTATACTCTAGAATGGTCTGAATCTCTCTATTTAATCCACCCATAAAACGTGCAAGCATAGCTTCATTCTCCTCAATAATACCACATCTAATCATGCCAGTTTGTAATTCCTGATAATATTCTTCTATAGAATTTTTTCCTTGTCTTAAGCGCTGCAATTTTTGAAGTAATTCACGTTGATAATATGGTGGAACCCAACGAGTACGCATAGCAGTTTTCAAAGCAGCCCACGTAGTTGGAATACGATATAATCTACAATGTTCAGACCACCATACACATGCAAAACTAGTAAAAGCACAAACAGCAGCAGCAACATGTCTCTCCTCGGGATATTGTAAACATGTAAAACGTTGTTCAGTTTCTAACTCCCAAGTAAGATATATATCAGGAACATATCTACCCTCAAATGGTGGAATATTCAATTTCAGTTTAGGAAGATGGTCATGATCTCGTACCTGAGCTGGTAATGCAGCCCTACCATTGCGATTATTGGCATGTGGACGACCTGGTGCTGGTACGTAGTTCTGATTTTGATCAACCTCATCCTCGTAATCGCCCGCATAATCGTCCTCCTCAGCGGCAGCAGGAGCCATAGAAGCATCAACAGTAGGTGCAGCGGCACCAGAAGTTTGACCAGGCTCAAGGGGAACGCGCTGTGCTCGTCCCACTTGATTTGGAAGGCGACATTGTTGTTGTTGTAGAGGTGCGACAGGTGCAGCCGGCGGTGGTTTTGGAAGACGCGCGAGCAATTCATTAAACTTGTTATTGAGCTTTGTTTCGAACGTCTTCTCAATTCCATCTATCTTCTCCATGGCCTCTTCAAATCTGTTTAGCACATCTTGCACCTGTCCACTCATCATTTGCTGAAATTTATCATGTAGCTGTTTGTTCGTCATGTTCTCCCAATCAGTCTCATCGGCTTGTGATCCTGCCATGGTTAGCAGCAATAGAAACACACAAGAATATGATCCTACAGACTACTAGGAAGTGGTGGTGGTGTGGTGTCACAAATCCGTCAAGCAAAACTCAAATTCTTACCAGTTCTTACCCAGCAGCAGGTGGTGATCGGCAACCTTTGTAGTCAAAATTCACAAAGCTTGGATAGAGCGATTGCCAGGTGGTGTCAAACGCACGATGTAGATGTATGTAGAGCTGGGAAGGCTTATGATATGGTAGCAAAAAGGGTCAGCAATAATCAATTCAGAGATGCAAAGTTGAATAAACGCTCAACGACGGTACTGTGCTGGTCCTAGGCTAGTCCGTACTAGAGACGCGAGCCTAGAACACTAACAAAATCACGGCGCGGCACATAAACAAGGGAAGAGCACACTCTAAAAAAAATCGTTTTTTTTTGCGCTCTTTTTTTTTTGCGCTCTTCTTTTTTTTTTCCGAATCCTACTCAGGTAAGGAAACACGAATCGGAAAATAGATGGGTCTCGAAAACAAACCTAATATGAAAAGAACTCGGATTGGTGGTGGATATATGGTGGTAGAATATGGCAACGGTGATGGTATATGGCAGCGGTGGTAGGATATGGCAGCGGTGGTGGTATATGGCAGCGTTGGTGGTATATTGCAGCGGTGGTGGTATATGGTGCGGCGGCGGCATGACAAACTGTGACAGAACTCGAAACTCTAAAGGACTAGACGCTAAGACCAGCAACTAGACATGATGATGCAACCGCAAAATCAACAAAGCAAAAACCCTAAAAAGATTATGCAAAGGCTCAGATTGGTTCGGATATGATGAACTAACCCTAAATTTTTTTTTGGCTTTTTCGTGGACTGTAGGTATGAAGAACAGACTCGATCTAAACTACGAAAAACTGTAAAATCTCACCGAGCAACCTGAAAATCTGATACCACTTGATAGGGGCGAGGGTGTCCCGATCTTTCGATGAGATGATAGCTATCGTTTTTGGTGGAGTAGACTTTGACGATCCGACTACGAACGTGCGAGGACGTCTCGCCTTAGCAATCGCTAAACCAACTCCGAGAGGTTATTGACCACGCCGGAGCACAATCAACCTGACCACGAGGGTCTATCTCCTGCAAGCAAACGAAGAACAAGCAAGAAACTAAGATTTGCAAACTGGATATTGCGAATATAAGATGAAAGATTTATTGATCAAGGTGGGGTTCTGTGACGTCTTGGTCTGGTCGTTGAACACAAACGAAGTACGCGAAGTTGCAGCTATGGCGAACTTTTAATCTAAACAAAACCCAAAGTCGAAACGGTGCCCTAAGGGCTGTATATATGGAGGAAGAGGGGGGGGGGGGATTTCGTGGCCCTTGAAGGAGGGGTCCGAAACCAACCCTATCTCTTGTTTCCCCACACATACGGACTCTAAAAACAGCCTATACTCAAGTATTTCGAAATTACATGGGCCTGGCCCAAAAATAAGGTGGCGTAGCACCTAAAATAAGCTATGGACGAAATTTATGAAGGGGCATCTTGTATATTTCGTCCATGTCCTTGTAGGTAATCACGGAGGTTTCAAAGTGCATAAATATGCACTAGAAACGCCATTCTGGATCCCTTCATGCACGCCTTCATCTCCATGCTTGATCCTGCTCAAGTGTTCAACCCTCTTGTCCATGCTAGGCCCTTCATTAGTAATCAATACAAATGTATCCAATTTAGGAAGCATCATATTCTCATGAACATTAGAATCATTACCAAGAAACGAAAGTACCTGATACTTTAATTGTTGTGCGCGAGCTCTAGTAATTGGTCCAGTATATGTAGCAGTAGGAGCTGTGGTTGTAACAATGGTATTGATGTCCTCATCACCCAATAATAAGGTGACGCAACACCTATAATAGCCTCTGGACGAAATTTATGAAGTGGCATCTTGTATATTTCGTCCAAGGCTTCCTGCACTCATTATGGTGGCTTCAAAGTCCTGAAATCATCACTTGTAACTCCGTTCTTGTTCCCCTTGCGCATGCCATCATCTCGATGCTTGAACTTGCTCCAAGGTTTCTCTTTCTTGTCCAAGCTAGGCCCTTCATTTGTAAGCAAAACAAATGTATCCAATTTAGGCAGCATCATATTCTCATGAACATGAGAATCATTACCAAGAAACGAAAGTACCTGATAATTTAATTGGCGTGCGCGAGCTCTAATAATTGGTCCAGTATGTATAGCAGCAGGGGCTGTGGGTGTAACAATGGTATTGATTTCCTCATCAAGTCCGCCCTTGGCGTCCCCGGCAAGCTTGCCGGGGTAGTCTTGAGGTTTGTCTTCGGGGTGACTTCGACCTCTCCGGGCTTGCCTTCCCGGCAAGGGAGGTTTCTCCTTAGTGGAGTCTTGCTCATTTAGCTTGTCTTGGTCTTCTTGATCTGCCCTTTGATTTCTCAAAGAGCTGATATCTTCTTGCTTGGTCTCGACTTGGATGTTGCAACCCTGCTTCCTAGCCTATGTACAGTCTGGGCAACACACCTGGGGTTTGTTGCACCGACACACCAGCACGATAGTAGATTGGGCGTTGGAGTTGTCGAGCTTTGATTTGAAGTTTGAAAGTTCATCAACAATACAAAGTAGAGCCTTGGCAGAGTTCATTGCAGAATGGATACCAACTCCAGACGAGGAAATACTAGAGACCTCGCTTCCCGGGAAGGAAGCCCCCCAAGATTGGATCATGTACTTTGACGGTGCTTTCTTGCTCTAGGGTGCCGGTGCTGGAGTACTACTTGTCGCACCCACGAGAGAGCATCTCAAGTATGTGGTGCAAATGAAGTTTCCCCGGGAGCAGGCCACCAACAATACTGTTGAGTATGAAGGGTTGCTTGTCGGACTCCGCATCGCAATCGACCTTAGTATCAGAAAATTGATCATAAGAGGCGACTCATAGTTAGTGGTGAGGCAAGCGAACAAGGATTACTATAGCCCATTGATGGAGGCGTATGTGGATGAAGTGACAAAATTGGAGGAGCACTTTGATGGTCTGCAGGAAGAGCATGTTCCTCGTGCTGAGAATAGCATTGCCGATGAACTGTCGAAGCATGCCGCCAAGAAATAACCTGTGGAACCAGGTACCTTTGTAGTCCTTCTGAATCAACCTTCAGTTACACCATCAACGAGGCCAAACAAGATAAGAAAGTTCGATTCTGGTGACTACTTTCTGGCAGAGCTTCCCTCAGCCGCCAGAAAGGAGGTTGCCAGAAACAACGTGATGCTTGCCGGTGAGCAGCAGGCTCCGGCAGGACATGAGGCCCTTGCCATCCAGACAAGCACTCCCGCAGTTGAAGAGATGCCTTTAGTCCTTGTCATTGAGGCATAGGCTCCGGCATGGGCACAGCAGATCGACCATTACCTTCAGACAGGTCAACTTCCCGATGAACAAGAAAAAGCCGAGAAAGTAGACCGCCAATCAAGTATGAATCAGTTTGTTGATAGCAGTCTATACAGAAAGATGCCAAATGGGGTAAAATTGAAGTGAATCTGCCAGGAAGATGGACAAAAGCTGGTGGCAGAGGTACATGAAGGGATGTGCGGCTCCCATATCGGGTCCAGCGCATGTTTTGGCAAGGTTTTCCATCAAGGTTTCTATTGGCCGACGGTCCTTCAAGACACAGTGGTTGTGGTAACAAGGTGCGAAGCATGCCAGTTCCACGCCAAGAACATTCATTAGCCAGCTCAAGCTCTTCAGACAATCCCTCTCTCCTTTCCTTTCTTGGTCTGGGGGCTCGACATCCTCGGCCCCTTTCCCCGTGCCACTGAGGGCTTTGAGTACTTGTACGTGGCAATCGACAAGTTCACAAAGTGGCCTCGGGTAGAGCCAGTGAGAAAGGTAATAGCACAGTCAGCCATCAAGTTCTTGAAAGGACTAGTTTTTCATTTTGGTGTGCCCAGTCGGGTGATCACCGACAATGGCACGCAGTTCACGAGTCGCGCCTTCATGCAATGCTGTCAAGACCTTGGTGGCAAAATCTCTTTTGCATCGGTTGCTCACCCGAGAAGCAACGACCAGGTCGAGAGGGCAAACACAGAAATGCTGCGAGGGCTCAAGACAAGAACATTTGATAGGCTGCACAAGTGTGGAAGAGGCTGGATCAATGAGTTGTCGGTGATTCTTTGGTTAGTCAGGACGACACCAAGTCAAGCCACCGGCGAGACACCCTTGTCCCAATTCTATAGTGAAGAAGCGGTGCTCCCCATAGAACTCACATACAGGTCACCTCGAGTGCAAGCTTTTGACAAAGCTGAGCAAGAGCATATGCGGCATGACGATGCCATGTTCCTTGAGGAAGATCGGCTCCGGGTTGCTGTGCGTGTTGCATGCTACCAGCAAGCTTTGCGCCGCTATCATAGCCGCAAAGTGCATGCCCGGAGCTTTGAGTAAGGTGACCTTGTTCTTTGTCGGATTCGATCCGCGAAGGGATCAAACAAGTTGACACCAAAGTGGAAAGTCCCTTACCTGGTAACACGGGTCACCAGACCCGGCGTAGTCCATCTAGAGACCGAAGATGGCACTCCGGTGCGCAACTCATGGAATATTGAGCATCTTTGTAAGTTCTACCCATAAGGCATAGTTACCGGGCATCCCTGCAACCTCTTTTGTACAAGTTTGTCGGCAAGACATGTAATCCTTTGTACAAAGCCAGGTGCAGACCCTATGCATAGTGAAATAAAGATAAGTGTTCCACAGCCCTTTGTCAAATATATATATATATATGTTTGTACATGCTATATGCAGGGTTGTTTTATGTTTTGCCTTGTACGAGATGCTTAACAAACCGTCAAGGTTTCCAACCTCCTTTTTTCTCTTCTTTCTTTTTCTCAAAGGGCAGAAGGGTTCCTCGCACGCAAATTTCCGGGAGGAGTGACGGTATGGATACCACAAGTGACGTTCAAATTATCATCTTACAACAAGAAGTACAACAAAGAAAAAGCTAAGTTGAAAAACTTCGAAACAAATCTTTTGTTGTGGTTGCAGTTATCCCTTGAACGATTTTGGCCTTTCTATGAGAAACCTGCACGCTAAGAAACATTGTTGCGAACAGCTGCGCTGTTACTTTGTTTCGAGTCCGCTCGACAACTTAAGTAGCTAGGCTATGACCGTCAAGTGTGACCATGTTGCAGCGGCACTTCCGGCAGGCTGCTAAGGACCCGTTCCTCAAGCGCTCGTGGAAAGAGTGTGCGCATCGGCAAGTTCCGGCAAGTGTAGGGTATTAAAATCATGCAAAGACAGAATAAGACAAGGGAGATAGCACACATCCATCCATCAGACAATAGTCTATATTACAGCAGAAGCCAAATGCACTAACTTAAGATAGACTTTTCTTTTACATAGACTACATTGATGGCAAGAGAGTGCAAGGAGCTAATTCCTATTCTGGCCCTCGGTCCTGGGGATTTCGGTGACCTTCAGCAAGCGGGGTGACAAGCTCTTCGGCAGCTTAGGTGTTCGCACTCCTCGGCAAGCTCTTGAAGGACTTGGAGATGTCTATGCCGGGGTTGGGGTACACGAGCTTGATGAGCAACTTGAAGAGGACATCATGGCAGAATGTGCGGGACTCGCTGGCAAAGCTAACAGATCTCTCCTCACGATGCTGCTTCGGTGCCTTCATGAGATTCTTGAAGAAGAGTGTGAGCCTGGTGCTTGGGACCTGATGCTCGTCATCAGTGCAGGCGTGGTCATCCATCTTCATGGTGATCAATTGCGAGCCTAGGAGTTCTGTAATGTCCACAAGGCCTGTGGTCGAGAGCTCTCCATTTTTCCTCATCTCATTGAAGGATTTCTCAGCATTGGCGAGCAAAGCTTTTTCAGCATTCCAGTTCACCAGCAAGTCCTCCTCCCTTTTCTTGCCGGCCTCGAGATCTTGCTCCAGAGTTCTGAGTTTGAGCTTGAGGTCAGAAATGGAGTCGTTGGCAGTGGAGAGCTCCATGGTCTTGGCGGAGATGGTAGTCTATAGTTCAACCAAGGTGTAAGCTACCTTCTCTGCATCAGCTTTGTTGCCGGCCAGAGTTTCTTCAAGTTCCTTGACACTGGTGTTCAGCTCTGCCTTGGTGGCCTCGGCAACCTCTGCACCCTTGACGGCTTCCACGAGCTTGCCGGTATGGTCCAGTGCTTGAGCCTTCAGGGCTTCCTTATGCTTTTGCTCTAGCCTCTGGGTCCTCTACATGAGTAGAGTCTCGATCTCTTCATCCTTTCCGCGTAGTTGAGGGGCAAGTGACTCCTCTCTAGCGACAAGGTCCCTTTCCTTGGCATCAAGCTATGTTTGCTGCTCGTCTAACTTGCTGTCCAGGGTTGTTGCCTCCTTCTTAGCAGCTGTGAACTTTTCCTCTTCACCCTAGATACTTTGGGGCTTCTCTTCGTACCATTTCCGGTTTTCTTCAACCCTCTCGTCTAGCTTCTGTTCAGCCATCTCCACGGCTTGCTGATCCGTTTGGATCTTATCCCAATGTTCGCTGTATCGCTTCTGCACATCCTGGAAACTGGCAGCCATGGTTTTTAGGAAGGCAAGATCGACAGCGCTATCATCGGAGGTGCCTGTTTCAGTGGAGTCGCGGGACAAGGGGATGATGATCCCGGCAAATGCGTCCTCAGGGGTAGTCTTCCCAGCATCAGATGAGCCGGGGGCTTCAGAATACTGCAGTTGAAGAGGAGACACCAATTAAATTGTTTTGGGATGGAGTGGGTGATTGACGGTGCTTGGGTCCTCATGGCCAGCATCTCTCATCTTGATGTCAGAACTGGCGGAGGCGGATATGCTGTCGGGAGCCTTGTCGTCTTTCTTAGTGGCTCTCCTGGCCGGTTCGGCTTCTGATGCCGCAGCCTCTACAACAGAAATTATGGTAGCTTCATCAGCTGCACTCTTCGCATTTTCTTGGATGTCTACGACGGGCTCCTCCTCTCCAATGGAGTTGAACCTATAAGAAGAAAGAAAGAGCGAAGAATGGAAATAATTCGAGGCTTAGATCAAGTTTAAGAAGACAAAAAAGAGGAGAAACCAACAAGGATAAAAGAGAACTCGACAAAGTTTTACCTTGATGGGCTTGTGTAGGAGACCTTGTTTCTTTTCCCGCAATGTCAGTTGCCATCGTTCTGTCCCCGGCAACGTTGGTCGCCGATGGGTCCTCGACGCGGACAAGTTCCTCTTGGTGCTCCTCTGGAGGAGGGGTGGACCTTGTCGGTGAGCTGCTTGGCGGAGGAGCAGAGGTCTAGAGTGTCACTAAGGGGTCCGTTCCCTGATGGTCTCCCTCCAGAATGTCGCTCCCCGCCTCCTTCTCGGTCTCCATGATGGTAGTTTCATCGGTGAAGCCTGCCAGCGGGAGTTGGGGCTGGAGCCGACCACATTTGAAGAACTTGGGTCTTCCTCAATGTTTATTACCACCTCGCTATCTTCGACAACCTTGGCCTTCTTCACGTGCCTTTCCACCTGATGAGGACATCAATACCATTGTTACACCCACAGCCCCTGCCGCCATACATACTGGACCAATTACTAGAGCTCGCGCACGCCAATTAAATTATCAGGTACTTTCGTTTCTTGGTAATGATTCTAATGTTCATGAGAATATGATGCTGCCTAAATTGGATACATTTGTTTTTCTTACAAATGAAGGGCCTAGCTTGGACAAGAAAGAGGAACCTTGGAGCAAGTTCAAGCATGGAGATGACGGCATGCGCAAGGGGAACAAGAACGGAGTTACAAGTGATGATTTCAGGACTTTGAAGCCACCATAATGAGTGCAGGAAGCCTTGGACGAAATATACAAGATGCCACTTCATAAATTTCGTCCAGAGGCTATTATAGGTGCTGCATCACCTTATTATTGGGCCAGGCCCATGTAATTTCGAAATACTTGAGTATAGGCTGTTTTTAGAGTCCGTATGTGTGGGGAAACAAGAGATAGGGTTGGTTTCGGACCCCTCCTTCAAGGGCCATGAAATCCCCCCCTCTTCCTCCATATATACAGCCCTTAGGGCACCGTTTAGACTTTGGGTTTTGTTTAGATTAAAAGTTCGCCATAGCTGCAACTTCACGTACTTCGTTTGTGTTCAACGACCAGACCAAGACGTCACAAAACCCCACCTTGATCAATAAAGCATTCATCTTATATTCGCAATATCCAGATTGCAAATCTTAGTTCTTGCTTGTTCTTCGTTTGCTTGCAGGAGATAGACCCTCATGGTTAGGTTGATTGTGCTCCGGCGTGGTCAATAACCTCTCGGAGTTGGTTTAGCGATTGCTAAGGCGCGACGTCCTCGCACGTTCGTAGTCGGATCATCAAAGTCTACTCCACCAAAAACGATAGCTATCATCTCATCGAAAGATCGGGACACCCTCGCCTCTATCAAGTGGTATCAGGTTTTCAGGTTGCTCGGTGAGATTTTACAGTTTTTCGTAGTTTAGATCGAGTCTGTTCTTCATACCTACAGTCCACGAAACAGCGCAAAAAAAAGAAATTTTTTTTAGAGTAAGCTCTTCCCTTGTTTATGTGCCGCGCCGTGATTTTGTTAGTGTTCTAGGCTCGCGTCTCTAGTACGGTCTAGCCTAGGACCAGCACAGTACCGTCGTTGAGCGTTTATTCAACTTTGCATCTCTGAATTGATTATTGCTGACATTTTTGCTACTATATCATAAGCCTTCCCAGCTCCACATACATCTACATCGTGCATTTGACACAACCTGGCAATCACTCTGTCCAATCTTTGAGAGTTTTGACTACAACGGTGGCCGATCACCACCTGCTGCTGGGTAAGAACTGGTAAGCAATTGAGATTCGCTTGACGGATTTGTGATACACCACCACCACCACTTCCTAGTAGTCTGTAGGATCATATTCTTGTGTGTTTCTATTGCTGCTAACCATGGCAGGATCACAAGCCGATGAGACTGATTGGGAGAACATGACGAACAAACAGCTACATGATAAATTTCAGCAAATGATGAGTGGACAGGTGCAAGATGTCCTAAACAGATTTGAAGAGGCCATGGAGAAGATAGATGGAATTGAGAAGATGTTCGAAACAAAGCTCGATAACAAGTTTAATCAATTGCTCGCGCGTCTTCCACAACCACCACCGGCTGCACCTGTCGCACCTCTACAACAACAACAACGTCGCCTTCCAAATCAAGTGGGACGAGCACAGCGCGTTCCCCTTGAGCCCGGTCAAACTTCTGGTGCCGCTGCACCTACTGTTGATGCTTCGATGGCTCCTGCTGCCGCTGAGGAGGACGATTATGCGGGCGATTACGAGGATGAGGTTGATCAAAATCAGAACTACATACCAGCACCAGGTCGTCCACATGCCAATAATCGCAATGGTAGGGCTGCATTACCAGCTCAGGTACGAGATCATGACCATCTTCCTAAACTGAAATTGAATATTCCACCATTTGAGGGTAGATATGTTCCTGATATACATCTTACTTGGGAGTTAGAAACTGAACAACGTTTTACATGTTTACAATATCACGAGGAGAGATGTGTTGCTGCTGCTGTTTGTGCTTTTACTAGTTTTGCATGTGTATGGTGGTCTGAACATTGTAGATTATATCCTATTCCAGCTACGTGGGCTGATTTGAAAACTGCTATGCGTACTCATTGGGTTCCACCATATTATCAACGTGAATTACTTCAAAAATTGCAGCGCTTAAGACAAGGAAAAAATTCTGTAGAAGAATATTATCAGGAATTACAAACTGGCATGATTAGATGTGGTATTGTTGAGGAGAATGAAGCTATGCTTGCACGTTTCATGGGTGGATTAAATAGAGAGATTCAGACCATTCTAGAGTATAAGGAGTATAATATCACTCATTTATTCCATCTTGCTTGTAAAGCTGAAGGTGAAGTGCAGGATCGACAGGCAATGGCGCGAACTAATTTTTCTGCAGGTCGATCTTCATCATGGACACCGCGTGCCTCCTCTACTCCCACACGTCCTACTGCGGCACCACTGACTTCAACCGCCAATTCCAACCGAGATACAAGAAAACAGGCACCACCACCACCATCTGCCAAGAGTACACCTTCTGGGCCTGCCAAGAGCTCTTCTTCTTCTATGGCATCAACAGGGCACACACATAATATTATTTGTTGTCGTTGTAAGGGAAGAGGTCATTATGCGAGAGAATGCCAATCTCCGCATGTTATGTTTGCTACTGAGGATGGTGGGTATGAGTCTGCTAGTGACTATGATGAGGAGACTTTGGCTCTTATTACAAGTGAAGAACACGGTGGAGATGATTCTGATCATGAGACGCAATACATGGCTCCTGAAGACGCTGACAGGTATGAATGTTTAGTTGCTCAACGTGTTTTGAGTGTGCAGGTCACACAAGCTGAGCAAAATCAGAGGCATAATTTGTTCCATACAAAGGGAGTTGTGAAGGAACGTTCTGTTCGCGTCATCATAGATGGAGGGAGCTGCAACAACTTGGCTAGCATGGAGATGGTGGAGAAGCTATCTCTCACAACAAGACCACATCCACATCCTTACTATATCCAATGGTTCAACAACAGTGGCAAGGTTAAGGTAACACGTACAGTTCGTGTGCATTTTAGTATCTCTACATATGCTGATTATGTTGATTGTGATGTGGTACCCATGCAAGCATGTTCATTATTACTTGGTAGACCATGGCAATTTGATAAAAATTCTGTACACCATGGTAGAAACAATCAGTATACTCTTATTCGTAAGGATAAACATATTACTTTGCTTCCTATGACTCCTGATTCTATTTTGAAAGATGATATTAATAGAGCTAGTAAAGCAAAACAGGAGAAAAATAAGAGTGAAAATCAGATTGTGGCAAAAGAATTTGAGCAACAAATGAAGCCTAATAATAAACCATCTAGTGTTGCTTCTGAAATTAAATTGAAAAGTGCATGTTTACTTGCCACCAAATCTAATATTGATGAGCTAGATTTCAGCAAATCTGTTTGCTATGCTTTTGTGTGCAAAGAGGCGTTATTTTCATTCGAGGACGTGCCTTCCTCTTTGCCTCCTGCTGTCACTAACATTTTGCAGGAGTTCGCTGATGTCTTTCCACAAGACATGCCACCGGGATTACCACCTATTCACGGGATTGAGCATCAGATTGGCTTAATTCCCGGTGCTTCATTGCCAAACCGTGCGCCATACCGTACCAATCCAGAGGAGACGAAGGAGATTATGCGTCACGTACAGGAGCTGCTCGACAAAGGTTATATACGCGAATCTCTTAGTCCTTGTGCTGTTCCTATTATACTAGTGCCAAAAAAGGATGGTACGTCGCGTATGTGTGTTGATTGTAGAGGCATTAATAATATTACTATTCGTTATCGGCATCCTATTCCTAGGCTAGATGATATGCTTGATGAATTGAGTGGCTCCACAATATTCTCCAAAGTTTGATTTGCGTAGTGGATACCAAAAATTCATATGAAATTGGGAGATGAATGGAAAACAGCATTTAAAACTAACTTCGGTTTATATGAGTGGTTAGTCATGCCTTTTGTGTTAACTAATGCACCTAGTACTTTCATGAGATTAATGAACGAAGTTTTACGTGCTTTCATTGGACGATTTGTGGTAGTTTACTTTGATGATATATTGATTTATAGCAGATCTTTGGAGGAACATTTGGAACATTTACGTGCTGTTTTTATTGCTCTACGTGATGCACGTTTGTTTGGTAATCTTGGGAAGTGCACCTTTTGCACCGACCGAGTATCTTTTCTTTGCTATGTTGTTACTCTACAGGGAATTGAAGTTGATAAAGCCAAGATTGAAGCTATTGAGAGTTGGCCGCAGCCCAAAACGGTCACACAAGTGAGGAGTTTCCTTGGCCTCGCTGGTTTCTATAGGCGTTTTGTGAGAGATTCCAGTACCATTGCTGCACCTCTCAATGAGCTTACAAAGAAGGATGTGCCTTTTGTTTGGGGTACCGCACAGGAAGAAGCCTTCACGGTGTTGAAAGATAAGTTAACACATGCTCCTTTACTCCAACTTCCTGATTTTAATAAGACTTTTGAGCTTGAATGTGATGCTAGTGGAATTGGATTAGGAGGTGTGTTATTACAAGATGGCAAACCTGTTGCATACTTTTCTGAAAAATTGAGTGGGCCTAGTCTGAATTACTCTACTTATGATAAGGAATTATATGCTCTTGTTCGGACTTTGGAAACATGGCAACATTATTTATGGCCCAAAGAATTTGTTATTCATTCTGATCATGAATCTTTGAAACATATTAAAAGTCAAGCCAAACTGAACCGTAGACATGCTAAATAGGTTGAATTCATTGAGACTTTCCCTTATGTCATTAAACACAAGAAGGGTAAAGAAAATGTTATTGTTGATGCATTGTCTCGTCGTTATACTATGCTTTCACAACTTGACTTTAAAATATTTGGTTTGGGGACCATCAAAGATCAATATGTGCATGATGCTGAATTTAAAGATGTATTGCAGAATTGTAAAGAAGGGAGAACATGGAACAAGTTCGTCGTTAACGATGGATTTGTGTTTCGTGCTAACAAGCTATGCATTCCAGCTAGCTCCGTTCGTCTTTTGTTGTGGCAGGAGGCGCATGGAGGAGGATTAATGGGACACTTTGGCGTAAAGAAGACGGAGGATGTACTTGCTACACATTTCTTTTGGCCAAAGATGAGACGGGATGTTGAGCGCTTTGTTGCTCGCTGCACTACATGTCAAAAAGCTAAGTCACGACTCAATCCTCATGGTTTATATATGCCTTTGCCTGTACCTAGTGTTCCATGGGAGGATATATCTATGGACTTTGTTTTGGGTTTACCTCGAACAAAGAAGGGGAGGGATAGCATATTTGTTGTCGTGGATAGGTTCTCGAAAATGGCACACTTTATACCATGTCGTAAAAGCGATGATGCTGCTAATGTTGCTGATTTGTTCTTTCGTGAAATTATTCGCTTGCATGGTGTGGCAAATACTATTGTTTCAGATCGTGATACCAAATTTCTTAGCCACTTTTGGAGATGTTTATAGGCTAAGTTGGGGACTAAACTGCTTTTTAGTACTACTTGTCACCCCCAAACTGATGGACAAACTGAAGTAGTCAATAGAACTTTGTCTACTATGCTTAGGGCTGTTTTGAAGAATAACAAGAAAATGTGGGAAGAATGCTAGCCTCATATTGAATTTGCTTATAATCGTTCATTGCATTCTACTACTAAGATGTGCCCTTTTGAAATTGTATATGGTTTCCTACCTCGTGCACCTATTGATTTGTTGCCTCTTCCATCTTCGGAGAAGGTTAATTTTGATGCTAAACAACGTGCTGAATTGATCTTAAAAATGCATGAGTTAACTAAGGAGAACATTGAGCGTATGAATGCTAAATATAAACTTGCTGGAGATAAGGGTAGAAAACATGTTGTGTTTGCACCTGGAGATCTTGTTTGGTTACATTTGCGTAAGGATAGATTTCCTGATTTGCGCAAATCAATGCTAATGCCACGTGCTGATGGTCCTTTTAAGGTGTTAGAGAAAAAAAATGATAATGCATATAAACTTGAGCTGCCTGCAGATTTTGGGGTTAGTCCCAATTTTAACATTGCAGATTTGAAGCCTTATTTGGGTGAGGATGATGAGCTTCCGTCGAGGACGACTTCATTTCAAGAAGGGGAGGATGATGAGGACATCAATACCATTGTTACACCCACAGCCCCTGCTGCTATACATACTGGACCAATTACTAGAGCTCGCGCAAACCAATTAAATTATCAGGTACTTTCGTTTCTTGGTAATGATTCTAATGTTCATGAGAATATGATGCTGCCTAAATTGGATACATTTGTTTTGCTTACAAATGAAGGGCCTAGCTTGGACAAGAAAGAGGAACCTTGGAGCAAGTTCAAGCATGGAGATGATGGCATGCGCAAGGGGAACAAGAACGGAGTTACAAGTGATGATTTCAGGACTTTGAAGCCACCATAATGAGTGCAGGAAGCCTTGGACGAAATATACAAGATGCCACTTCATAAATTTCGTCCAGAGGCTATTATAGGTGCTGCGTCACCTTATTATTGGGCCAGGCCCATGTAATTTCGAAATACTTGAGTATAGGCTGTTTTTAAAGTCCGTATGTGTGGGGAAACAAGAGATAGGGTTGGTTTCGGACCCCTCCTTCAAGGGCCACGAAATCCCCCCCTCTTCCTCCATATATACATCCCTTAGGGCACCGTTTAGACTTTGGGTTTTGTTTAGATTAAAAGTTCACCATAGCTGCAACTTCGCGTACTTTGTTTGTGTTCAACGACCAGACCAAGACGTCACAGAACCCCACCTTGATCAATAAAGCATTCATCTTATATTCGAAATATCCAGATTGCAAATCTTAGTTTCTTGCTTGTTCTTCGTTTGCTTGCAGGAGATAGACCCTCGTGGTCAGGTTGATTGTGCTCCGGCGTGGTCAATAACCTCTCAGAGTTGGTTTAGCGATTGCTAAGGCGCAACGTCCTCGCACGTTCGTAGTCGGATCGTCAAAGTCTACTCCACCAAAAACGATAGCTATCATCTCATCGAAAGATCGGGACACCCTCGCCTCTATCACCACCAAAGGCACCTAGACCATGCAAGGGCAAGTTATTCAAGATAGTTAAAATCAACAACAGGGACTAAAAATATGTTGACAGAAGGATGGAGTGCTTACTCTTCTTCCTCGTCAGGTTCGCTGAGGACAGACAAGTCATAGAGCGCCATCCCTTCGGCTCCGGCAGTGGTTCGCGCTGGTGGAGGACTCCTGGCCCGTTTTGTCCCCGAAGAGGCTGGGGGTTGCGAATCACCAGTCTCTTTGGTTGTTGGCAGAATTGGCTACCTGGAGGCGACCACGCGGGGACATTATCATCGAGTAGGTTGGGCCCCAGAAGTATTGACGTCTGCCTTTATTTTGACAGGCTTGCTGCTTGCCGGATCGATGTGCGCGGGTTTCTTCTTGCCCAACCTCTTCACGGTGGCGGCCCTGATGTGGGGAGGAGGAACATAAAGTTCCTCCTCCTCCTCTTCCTAGTCGCCACCTTCCAATCCGCCGGCGGGCTCTGTTTCATCACCATCATGATCATCAGAACAGTCATCTTCATCGATGGTCTCCAGCATGCTGTTCTGCATCCTCTTCGGCATGCTTCTCAGCACCCTCTTCGGTGTGCTCCACCACCATCTTTCCCTTGCTGGTGGCTTTGGCTTTTTTCTGGAGACGTTCACCCTTTTCGGCCTCTCTGGCCCTTTCCTTGAGGAATTTGGCCTCGTCATTCTTGGTGGGGTGCACCTTGTCGTCCTCCACCCTGACGGCCTCCTCCTTCAAGCCGGCAAACCATTCGTCCACCTCCTCCCTGGAGGGCACTATCCACTGCTCCACGACACCTTGGGCATCACATTCTGGCATGTTAGCCAGGATGTCACCCTAGGCGGAGTTGTTGCAGAGCGGGTAGATGAGAAAATGTGAAGAGACGGTAGATGAGAAAATAGTGTTCCGTCACTGACAAATTATTGTCGGGCCTACTGTGCAGGGGTGTTGGGTCAGCGGAGTTCTCATACTCCCAAGCTCTTTGGCCCCCTCTGTGCTGCAGCGGGGCGATTCGGTGACGGGTGGAATCTGCCCCCACCATCTCTATGGTCAGGCCGATAGCTTTGAGATTGTCGTTCCTGTACAACGCCATCCCCAATTTGGCGTTGCTAGGCCCGACATTGTTCCAGGCGTCATTGTTCCCGATCTTCTGGGTCCAGAGGTGGCAGAAGGAGGGAATTTCATCTTGCTTGATCTAGCACCAGTCTGCCCTCCAACCGTGCCACTTGGTGTGTAGTTTGCCGTCAAGATAGTGCTACTTCATGTTCATCCTTGGTCCAAGTAACACTCCTAGAGAGAGCGTCATTCTCAATCCGGGGGATGAAGAAGTGCCGGAACAGGGCGATATTGGGTGCAATCCCCAGGAAGTTTTCACATAGATGTGCGTAAATGGACATGCAGGAGACAACATTGGGGGCGAAATCGAGCAGATGGAATCCTTACGACTGCATAACCTCCATGAAGAAATCTGAGAAGGATGTGCAGAGTCCACAGTAAACATACCCGGCACACAAGTGGAATTGGTTGTCCGCTGGTTCAGCCGACCCCGGAAGAACTTCTATAGTCGGGTGATTCCTCATCTTGCTTGACCAGACATATGAATATTTCTTGGCCAGATCATTGGCCGTCAGCACCGGCTGGAAGACGGCGTTCTCCCACCATCGTTTCTCTCTCTCGAGCTTCTTCTTCTTCGCCTCTAGGTCCATTGCCTTCTTCGCTCTTTTCGGGCCCATGGCGAGTGTAGGGGCGGGGGATTGAGGAATGGCGCGCTGGAGCGGCGACGAAAGGAGCAGAGTGCTTTGTTCTTGCGCAAGGAAGAAGACGAAGGAGGAGGGCGCTAGATTGGAGGCGAAAGGGGGTAAATGAGTAGCGCCTCTTGCGTTTTCCTTTTTACAGGGAAGGTGCAGGGGCTGGCTCTTTATTGTCCTACGTGGCTGCGCTTTTCAAGCGCACTACCCCTAGCGACCATTTGAATCCACCTCTCCGATTTTCCGGATTTAATGCCCATCGTGGGGGCATGCTAAAAGAGAATAATACATCAATTATCCTCTGCCACGCGCGCCTGCACACTGTTTAGGCCTAGCCCAACGACACCTCGCATGCGCATGTAGCCCAGGCCCGAGGGCTCCTGGCGGTGTACCACTACTAGAGGATGGTCCAAACAGTGGTGTAACAAAACCGTAAAAAATGATACGAACTATTTGCGATGGCGCAGACATCAAACATGATTCAGATCAGAGTTGCGTGTGCGATATGTGGCATACGGTTGGTCCATATGAACTGTTTGCGATGAGCATAACAACAGAAATGGTCATCCAGATGAGGGTGTGTGCGATATACGGCATACAGTTCAGTGGGATGAACTATCTGTGATTACGCAACACAACAAAAACGGTCAGCCAGATCAAGGAGTGTGCGATAGAGGGCATACAGTTCATTCGGATGAACTATTTGCGATGAGCCAAGACAACATAAACGGTTCAACTCAACACGATGTGTGTGATATGCAGCAAATAGGTCTGTAATCAGAAATGTGCGCGAAGACTGATAATAACACACACGATTGTTGCTAATAAGCCTTGTGTGTTGTGGGCAAACGCTTGCTGGTATACAATTGTCAGCGAATGATGAAATCATCACCGACGAGTTCCCTAGTTTACTCTGTTTGTGATGTGATTTTCTCTGTCTACAGAAGAAGAACATATATAACAAAAATAAACCTCCATTTACATAAGTGACTATACAAATCATTTTCACACACCTCAATAAACAATTACATGCATTCTAAACTAGGAGAAACGATCATATAATCATGTACTTCTTGTGATGTTGTCGCCACTGCTCTGTGGCTCGATCCCTTGTCTAGGGCAGGACGAAGGCACTTCCTCATGTCAATGATCCGCTTGTACATCTGATGCGGAGCATCCTACGGTCATCCCCATGGACCTACCATCGTCTCACCAAGTGCCAAGAGGACCTATGACACGAGCACGAGCTAGAGCTCTCGAGACCGAGGTGACTTCTTTCCTAAGTGATATTACATTTGATCCATTCGAGACATGGCTACTACCTAAGTCCGGAATGTTGTGCATGATCAAGTACCAAGAAGGCCCTCCTGAAGATGGACGTGAAGACGGACAAGTCCCCAAGTTCATGGAAGAAGAGAAATGACAGAAGGATCCGAAGAGGTCTCCAGGACCCGGACATCCGGCCCAAAGCCCCGGACATCCGGCCCCTGGAGCATCTACTACAGCAGCAGCTCAGCCGACTAGCTACAGGGCCCAGACATCCGGCCCGACAAGCCCGGAAATCCGGCGCCCCGTCACAGAACCTCCATGAGCCACCCTCGTCAGCCCGGACATCCGGCCAGACGCGAGCTGCCGGACATCCGGCCCCTGGCCCGGACATCCGGCCAGCGCCTACCCAGCAAGCCAAAGCACCAGCCCGGACATCCGGCCTGAGCGCCCGGACATCCGGTGACTCGTGAAGGCCCGGACATCCGGCCCGACGCCCGGACGTCCGGCTTCCCCTGTCTGCGCACAGTGTAAAGGGCCGACGCCCATGTACCCCTTCGCCCGCCTAGACTATATATACTTGTCCTCCTCTCTCTTTCTAGGGTTAGCAAAGGATTAGATCATTTAAGAGATAGAGCTTTGCTCATCCAGCCGGATCTACTCCTTCGAGAGAGACCGTGCCTCTACGGAGAAGATCCACTTGGATTCAAGACCCCTAATGGGAAGACCCTCAAGACCTCCTCACGGAGAAGAACCGGTTACCCTATGTATCGTCCTTTGTTGGATTCGGATCGTGTATCTCTTTGTGTTTCGAGGATCTAGCACATGTGTAATCGAATCTTGTTGGTTTGAGTGATTTCTCTTGTTTTCCCTCGTGTTTCTCCTCATGTTCTTCATAGGATCCGCTCCAATCATGAAAGATCGGCCCTAGGGTTTCCACCCTACATCATCTTGGTATCATGAGCTTTGGTTGATCACGATTTTGGAGCCCCTGCCCTTTGTTTTCTAGCCTAATTTTGTTTTGTTCTTCCTCAATTTCAAAAATCCCCACAAAAATAGCCCCAAATTTTTTTTGTGATTTGTTGGTGTGATGAAGTTTTGTTGGATTTGATCCGCGGATTTCATGTGTTGCAAGTAGATCTAGCTTTCCCCCATCTTTTCCCCAATTTCCATCCACAAAATCTTCTGAATTTTGCCCCGATTTTTGCCTTTTCCACGCGGAGTTCATCAAGTTCATCAACGGATCCTCAGCCCGGACATCCGGCACGTCCCCCGGACATCCGGCCCTGAAGCCCAGACATCCGGCCCCTGACAACATCACTTCCATCCGGCGCTCCGTTTCCCGCCTAAGTTTCGCCAAATTTTGCTTCGTTGCCCACATACACTTCCGCATACCCACTTACAATTCTGCATACCACCACCGCTTTCCGCAAACTCCACCACTTTCTGCTACCAACTCCGACTATTTTGACCCGTTTTGTTTTGAGAATTTGAGTTGCGGCTTCCGTTTCCTAACGCGTTTCGGCAACTTAGGGACAGTTCGACATCAACATCACCACCGCTCATCTTCGCCACGGACTCGTCAGCGACCACAACCGCTCAACAATTTTGACACCCTCAACCGTAAGCAAGGACGGTAATCTCGACGACATCTTGGTCTACTCCTTGCCATTACATTGATAACCACCATAGCCCAATTTTGCGTATCTTGCCTATTGAGACTAGCCTTTGAGTATTGCTGGCAACGTGACTTGTGCACATTAGTGATCATACTTCACATAGCATACATACCATATCATCTTGGTACATATCTTGGTATCATCTCTTGTGTCACAAGGTTGTCATAGCATACCCAATTGCTATCATAGTTCGTGAAGTCTTGCATGAGAAAGAGCACAACAGAGAAAGAGCCACACAAGCTTTTAAGCAAAAGGAAAAGATAAGCAACGAGCTTATAAGCAAGAACCATAGCATCATACTACATTAAGATTGTCATACTCGATCATCTTGGATCATATCATCGGAACACAATTGTCGGGGTACGACACCTATGGGATCTCGAGAGACCCCTTTACGATTCGGCGGGGGGACAGGTATACGCAAAGAGCAGAACCAATGATCGACGCGGGAAGTTTTTACCCAGGTTCGGGCCGCTGATCAGCGTAAAACCCTACTCCTGCTTTGTGTTCTTATTGATGTTCTTGAGCCCAGCCTTCAGGAGCGCTCGCAGTGAACAGTACGTTCAAAGAGCAGCTACGCATGCAGAATGGGCCAGAAGTTCTCCTCCTCTGTAGCAGTTGCCTTGGGCCTCCTTTTATATGCTCAAAGGGGTCTCCACAGTGGCAAAATGTACATACATTGAGGAGTAAAGTACCTACAGGGTATCATACCTAACCCCTGACGGATTAGGACAAGCGCATTTAATGCACCGTGAGGTGTCCGTTTAGGTGTCCTCACTTTCTTGGGGATGGAAAAAGGGGCCATCCCATCAGCACCGCTTAAGCTCTCCTCCACTGGCACGTTGCCACGCATCCAGAGAAGGACCCAGAATGTCAGGCTTTGTCGCTGTGTCGGAGCGGTGGCACAGTGGCAGAATCTCGCCAGGCGCCGAGCCTTGCCGGGCGCCAAGCCTTGCCGGACGCCAAGCCCTGCCGGGCGCCAATCCTTGCCGGGCTCCGTAGGCCACCCCAGCAAGATCTTGCCGGGGAGGCTGGCCTTTGGATTCCAGCCCTTTCTTATCTGTTGACCCTCAGATCTCTGACTTGATGGTTTCTTTGGTGGCTTGAACCGACCTCGAACTGTTCCCGGCAAGCCTTGCCGCGAGGATGGCTACAACTTCCCGTGCATAAGTACGGGGTACTAGTGGCCCAATACTTAGTACACCGACAGGAGCCCCCGGGCCTAGGCCATACACGAGTGCGAGGCGTTGTTGGGCTAGGCCCAAACAGTGCACGGGCACACGTGGCAGGGGATTAACTGCTCGTAAATATCTCGTTTTACTGTGCCCCCCACTACACGCATCGAGCGCGCGACGTGGGAAGCGTGCCCCAAAGGCTGCAACTGCAACGCGCCAATAGAGGCGCATTCATATTGGGGAATAAAAGAGGCGGCCCCGCTCCTTCCCCATAAAAAGGAGAAGCCGCAGAGGCACAAGCCTATTTACCCCCCTCTTCTTCTCAATCTGGCCGTCTCCATCGCCTTCCTCTTCTCGAGCTCAGAGCGAAGCTTTTTCCTCTTCCGCACGCCGCTTTCACGCTCGCTCCACCCCCGGCCTCCGCCCTCACAGCCGCCATGCCGCCCAAGGCCAGCAAAGGCAAGGGCAAGGAAGCGAAAGCCGACGTCCCGGAGAGCGAACTGGCGAAGATGCGGAAAAGGCTTGTCGTCTTCCCCCCAACGCTCGATACTGAAGCTCTAAAGGGGCAGTACCAGTGCATGTGGGCGAAGGAGACGCAAGCTCACCCCGCCACACGTGTAATCCCAGGTGCTTGTTCCAAAGGTGGATCGGACAGATACCCTTTCTTCACTGCATATTTCTATTGCGGGCTCTGTCCCCCCTTTTCCGACTTCTTCAATGATATCATGTACACATACGGCTTTCGTCTTCTCGATTTCACGCCGAATGCGGTACTTTGCATGTCTATCTTTGCCCATCTCTATGAAAACTTTGTCGGCGTGATTCCCAATTCTGCTCTTTTTCGCCATTACTTCTTCCCTCGCATCCAAAAAGGAGAGGCCCTCTCTAGTTCTATCGCCTGGATTCCAAGGGCTTGGAATAAGGAAATATACCCAGAGGGAATTTACCGCGAAAAGTGGGACGAGTGGCGGGCTGAATGGTGCTGGATCCAGGAAGCAGATCCCCATCCATTTTGTGTTCCCCGGCAACAGAAGGTGGTCCGCGGCAAGGATTGGAGCGATCGCGCTGCGGAGGACGAGAGGCTCACAATCGCCACCACTAGGATCCTCCGCCTGAAGGCTGCCGGGCTGACGATGGAGATGATTGGCTTCGACTTTCTCCGCCGCCGCATCGCCCCTTTGCAGAACAGGGGAAGTCCAGCTTGGGAATACAGAAACGCGGCAGATGTCATGAGATTGCGCCCCGAGCTGAACAACAATCTGACCACTATGCAGCTTGGCGCTCTCCGCCAAAAATTATTCCAGCGCGAAGACAAGCACCGGCTGCCGGCAAGGATCGTCCCCTTGTGCAACAATTCTGCCTTGGGGTCAATCATTGCCTTCGTGCCGATGTTCAACGTCCACGGTCCTGACCCGACCTGGGCCGAGCCAACTGAGGAGGAAGCGCAGAACTTTTTTGACAACTTGACGGAGAGACCCGTCCGGCAAGAGGCAGATTTTATCTGAGCCACCACCGACCAGGAAGTAGCTTACATTGCTACTAGGGTGGAGCAAGCAAATCTTGCCGCGGAGGCCGGCAGCATCGGCTTCACAGAATGGGAAGCCAGTGACGCAGAAGTAATTGTGGAAGTAAAACCTGCCGGGGAAGACAAAGTTGCCGGGGAACAGAGCAGCGCGGCCGCTGAGAGCTCGTCCGGCGAGGACACGGCCGAAGAAGAAACGCAAGAAGAGCTTCCAGCCCCGAAGAAGACGAAGCGTGTTCTTTGAAAAGCCGCATCTGGCATCCCGGCAAGCCAGCCTTCTTCGAGCGGCGAGGCTCCCGGCAAGAAAGTGGCCGGCAAGACTGGACCACGGCAAGGGGCCCGTCAATAGCCTGCGCGGCGCGCGAGACGCACACCAGCGGCCACTGCTGGGGTGGCGGGGGCGTCTTGCACTACCGCACCGGAAGCTGCTCCGACGCCTGCCACAGCCAAGCGGCCCAGGACCCCTCCTCCGCCTCACCACTTAGACATCGCAGCGGAGGTCGATTTCGACATCTCCGGCTTTAGTCCGGAGCGAGAGGAAGAAGAGTGAGTACTTTGCCACAGCTTTTATATTTCAATCTTGGATCGATCTTACTAACTTGCTTGTATTGTCTCTGCAGTGACACAGAAACATTGCTGGAGAGGATGGCGAAGAGGTCAAAGACTTCTACGGGCGACGAGCCCCCGACAGGCTCCACGATCGTGCCAGAAACCATCGTCGTCAGCCCAGAGCCCAGTCCTCAACGCAGCCCCCAGCACAGCCCCCAGCGCAGTCCCCAGCGTAAGTTTACTGTTCTTTTTCCGCTGGCGGGTGCTGAGGCTTCCATTCTTGCCGCTGATATTATTGGGCTCGCAGGAGAAGAGCGGCAACAAGGAGAGATGTCAGAAGACATTCCCGTCATGCCACCTCCATCGACCACGCTGCCCACAAGCATGTCCCCGGAAAGAGATCCTACCGACGAGTCCATCCTAATTGAGGAGGAGCCGGCGAGCACGGACCCCGGCAACCCACCCCGGCAACCGAAGTTGCCGGGAGGGGCGATGCCACCTCCCAACAGCTCGACGCAGGTACTCGATTGCCTCAGAGTGCTTGTTGCTTTTTCCCTTATCTCTCTGTCTTTTAGTTGCTTCAAACTTCAATCTCGATCTTATTCTATTTTCCTCCTTCGTCCTTCAGAGTTCCCTGTGATGGAACACATGGACGTCGACATTGTCATCGAGGAGACCGCTAGGGACGCCGCTGCCGAAGCAGACAGGATCGCTGCCAGCGAGGCCACCAAGGACGACACTGTCGAGGCTAGTGGTGCTCTTGACGGGGAGGCCGCCAAGACTGCACAAGAGGAACCCACAAAGGAACCTGCTGAAGGGGGTGACAAGGAGGCCGATGACCGTACTGACGGCATTCCTGCCGCAGGAGCGCCAGGCGCTGCACCGGCCACGGAGCCCCCTGCCACTGGTGAGGCGGTCACTGAAGACTAGCCATCAACATTTGAAGGCCCCTAATCCAGCAAATACCTCAAGGTTGGCGAGAACCTGTTCATCAACTTGCCGGGGACGGCAAGCACTGGGGCACCAGCCGAAGGAGAAGTTTTTGAAGAAATCATCGCTGCCGCCGGGCTCGAAGTTGTTGATGATCCTAGCGCTAGCAGCGGCAAATCTGAAGAGGATCAGCTCCTTCAGGCCATGGGCGAGAATTTCCGCAAGCTCCAGGCTCTCCACTACGCCCGGAAAGATAAGGCGGACTCCAGAATGGCGGTTGTCGAGGCGGCCGAAGAAGATTTTCAAAGGCGCGTCGAACAGATGCAAGTCTGGCACGCCGAGACCCTCCAAGAGTAGGTTGCCGGCCGGGAACAGGTGAGCCAGCAGTGGACAGAGATCCTCCTGAAGCAATCTGATATGGAAAAGGCGCATGATGAAGCTGCTCAAAGGATTGCTGCCGAAGATGCCCTCCTGACGGGGCGCCGCGTCGCTCTTGATGCTCATGAGGAAGATCTCACTGCACGTGAGCAGGCGCTCACCGCCAAGCTTCGCAGCAAGGATGAAGATATCAAGAATCTTGTCGCGCGGCGGACCCAGGAGCTGGCGCAAAAACATAAGGAGGCGCTCAAAGCTCAGACTGCAAGTCACGCCGGCAAGCTCAAGGAGGCCATCGATGCGGCTGAAGCTGCAGAGGCCGCCAAGAACGAGCTGAGCGACAAGGTGAAGAGGCTGGAAACAGATCTCGAAGAGCACGGCAAGGATCTCTCGACGCTCAAGGGTGACAGGGAAAAAACCCTCCACTCCTTGGCGGAGATGCAAGTTGCCCTGTCCGACAAAACCAAGCAGCTCTCCTCTGCGGCTGATAACATTGCGGTTCTGGAGCTGAAGCTGACCACGCTGCAGAAGTCTCTCGAGGCCGGCAGGGCCCGTGAGAAGGCTCTACTCAAGGATCTCCAAGGAGAGAGGAACCTGCTCAAGAGCGCCGCCGAAGCCCAGGCTAATTACGAAAAGGGAGTGGAGATCTGGACTGGACGTCTCATCGCCACCGCGGAGAAGCTTACGGCAGAACTGTCAACCATGGGCCTGTCGAACTTCAAGTATTCTTCCGAGGAAAGAATATCTCCAAGTGCCAGGTTGACGATGTTCTTCGAAAGCATCATCAACGCCTTGAGGGTGCTCCAGTCTAGCCGGGCGACCCAATTGGCCAACGAGACTCGCCAGCTTTGCCGGGCCGTCCTCCGCAAGGTGCTCATCAAAGTGGTGCACAGCAATCCCGGCATCGACCTCTCCAACGCGCTCAGCCATCTGCCAAGGGACGCAAATGTTGAGGCGCTTGAAGAGTGCATCGCGCCTATCCTTGAGAAGGTGGACTCCATCAAAAGGATCGAAGGCCAGCGCAGGGATTGACTGCTCCCCTTTTTCTTGCCGTCGTCATTCCATGTAAAAGACAATTAAGTCTCAAGTTAGAATTGCGGCAACTCACGGATGAAATATAACTCGCCTATGTTTAGGTTCATGCTTGCTATTTTCCTTGTCTGATTCCCTTATGTATGGAGTTCACCCTACGCTAACTAAAAAACTTGCCAGCGCGCAACCTGCCGCGAGCGCTGGGTGCGGGACTTCAGCAGCCTGCTGGAGGCGCAGCGGCCGGCAAGACTCCTTGGTGTTCTCAGTGCAGCCACTTAAATTGTTGAGCGGGCTCGAAACAAAATTAGGGCGCGACCGATTACAACAAGGGTTCCTTCGTGTGCAGATTTTCCATACAAGAGTCGGAATCATCCAAGGAAATAACTTTATAATAAAAGAAAAACTTGCTCTGAGTTTTTAGGACTTAGCTTTTTGTCTTTATCCTTCCTCCGGCAAGCGTCGATTCCGAACGTCGCCAACTGATATTCATATCTCCCTTCCCCCCCCCCCCGGCAAATGTGCGCGCGAGGAATCCTTCTGTCTTTTAAAAAGAAAGAAGAGAAAATAAAGACATGAAACCTTGGTGGTTCGTTAGAACTTACCGGCTGTAGGTGTCATACAACATCTTAGACAAACATGCATATATAAATATGAACATGGGAATCAATAAGGGAATGTACAACACTTAAATTTATTCATCTGCGCTCAGGGTCTGCGCCTGGCTTTGTACAAAGGATCACATGCCTTGCCGGCAAGACTTGTACAAAAGGGTGGTTGCCGGGAGCCCCCGACAACCGCGCCTTATGGGTAGAACTTACGAAGATGTTCGATATTCCAGGAATTGCTCACTGGAACGCCATCTTCGGTCTCCAAGCGGACAGCGCCGGGCCTGGTGACTCGTACTACCCGATAAGGGCCTTCCCACTTTGGCGTCAACTTGTTTGAATTCTTGGCGGACTGAATCCGCCGAAGAACAAGGTCGCCTTCCTCACGGCTTCGGGCATGAACTTTGCGGCTATGATAGCGGCGCAAAGCTTGCTGGTAGCGTGCAGCTCGCACAGCAGCCTGAAGACGATTCTCCTCAAGGAGCACAGCGTCATCTTGCCGCAGTTGCTCTTGCTCAAGCTCATCATAAGCGAGCACTCGAGGTGATCCGTATATGAGTTCCGTGGGGAGAACTGCTTCCGCTCCGTAGACCAGAGCGAATGGTGTCTGGCCGGTGGCTTGATTTGGTGTCGTTCTGATTGACCAAAGAATCGCTGGCAACTCATCAATCCAGCGTCTTCCGCACTTTTTCAGCCTGTCAAAGGTTCTAGTCCTGAGACCGCGCAGCACTTCAGCATTGGCCCTCTCCGCTTGGCCGTTGCTTCTCGGGTGAGCAACAGAGGCAAAACAAATCTTGCCGCCAAGGTCTTGGACGTACTGCATGAAGGTGCGACTTGTGAACTGCGTGCCGTTGTCGATGATGATCCTGTTGGGCACACCGAAACGGCAAACAATTCCCTTAAAGAACTTGACGGCTGATTGTGCTATCACCTTCCTCACTGCTTCCACCTCCGGCCACTTTGTGAACTTGTCGATAGCAACGTACAAGTACTCAAAGCCCCCGGTAGCACGGGGAAAAAAGCCCAATATGTCGAGCCCCCAGACCAAAAATGGCCAGGAGAGAGGGATTGTCTGAAGAGCTTGAGCTGGCTGATGTGATTTCTTCGAATGAAACTAGCATGCTTCACACTTGGTGACTAGTGCAGTTGCATCCTGGAGAGCGGTGGGCCAAAAGAAACCTTGCCGGAATGCTTTCCCGGCAAGCGCTCTTGACCCTATGTGAGAGCCACATATGCCTCCATGTATCTCTGCCAACAGCTCTAGTCCATCCTCCCGAGGAATGCACTTCAATTTCACACCGTTTGGTCTTTTTCTGTACAGGACGTCATCGATGAACTTGTACACAATAGACCGACGGGCTACTCTTTATGCTTCTGCTTGTTCCTCAGGGAGTTCTCCTGTCTGAAGGAAATGGACAATGTGCTGCGCCCATGCTGGAGCCTGAGGCTCGACAGCTAGGACTAAAGGCATCTCCTCTGCCGGGGGAACGTTTGTCTCGACAGCAAGGGCCTGAGGCCCTGCCGGAGCCTGTTGTTCCCCGGCAGGCATGTCGATCCCAGCAACTTGCTTGCCGGCGGCTCCGGGGAGCTCTGCCGGGAAGTACTGGCCAGAGTTCAACTTTCTCCTCTTTTCTTGCCGCATCGATGGTGCCACGGATGGTTGAGTCAATTGGAGCACAAAAGTTCCTGGTTCCACAGGTAACTTGAGGGCAGTGCGCTTTGATAGGTCGTCAGTAATACTATTCTCGGCACGGGGAACGTGCTCCATTTGCAGACCATCAAAGTGCTCTTCCATTTTCCTCACTTCATCCACGTAGGCTTGCATCAATGGACTTTGATAACTCTTGTTAACTTGCGTGATGACAAGCTGTGAATAGCCTTTGATGATGAGCTTTTTGATACCAAGGTCTGCCGCGATCCTGAGACCGGCAAGCAAACCCTCGTATTCTGCAGTGTTGTTGGTCGAACTCTCCCGGGGAAAGTGCATTTGGACTACATACTTGAGGCGCTCTCCGGTGGGTGCGACAAGCAGCACGCTAGCACCGGCGCCTTGCAGCGAGAAAGCCCCATCAAAGTGCATAACCCATTGCTGATCGATTTCCTTGCCGGGGAGAATTGTTTCTTGAACCTCTTCGTCTGGCGTTGGGGTCCATTCTGCAATGAACTCCGCCAAGGCCCTGCTCTGAATCGTTGAAGTGCTTTCAAACTTGAGGCCAAAACTTGACAATTCCAACGCCCACTCCACGATCCTGCCGGTTGCTTCTGGATTTTGCAAAATCCGTTGCAGCGGAAAGCGAGTGACGACGGTGATTTCATGAGCTTGAAAGTAATGGCGCAGCTTCCTCGAGGCCATAAGAAGGCCGAAAAGCAACTTCTGCACACCAGAATACCTTGACCTAGCTCCTTGTAAAAGAGAGCTAACAAAATAAACTGGGCGCTGCACCATCTTCTTCTTCTGCACTGGTCTTTCTGTTTGCGCAGATCCAGTCTTGCCGGGATCAACCCTTGCCCGGGAAGATCTTTCCGCGCCACATGGCGGTCCTGCCGCTGGTGTTGCTTCCTCATCAGCCTCTCTCTGCGCCACTAGCGCAGCACTAACCACTTGATTTGTTGCTGCCAGATACAGCAGCAACGGCTCTTGTGGTTTAGGCGCGACTAGCGTCAGCGGAGAGGAAAGGTATTTCTTCAAATCTTGCAGCGCAGCCTCCACCTCTGGAGTCCATTTCATTGGACCTGCCTTCTTCAAAATTTTGAAAAAGGGCAGGGCGCGCTCAGCAGATTTGGAAATAAACCTGCTTAGAGGAGCAACACAGCCGGCAAGTCGACGCACATCCTTGACGCGCCTTGGTGCTTCAATTTTCTCAATAGCTTTGATCTTGTCGGGGTTCGCTTCGATTCCCCGGCAAGATACAAAGAATCCGAGGAGCTTGCCGGAAGGAACACCGAACACGCACTTCTCAGGATTGAGCTTTAAGTTGATCTTGCGCAAGTTTGCAAATGTTTCTTCTAAATCTTGAATGAGCGTTGCTTTGTCTTCGGTTTTGACCACTATATCATCCATATATGCCTCCATATTTCTATGGAGTTGAGGCTCAAAACCAATTTGGATTGCTCTGGCAAATGTCGAACCGGCACTTTTCAACCCGAAAGGCATTCGTATGAAACAATACGTACCACATGGGGTGATAAATGTGGTCTTCTCTTCGTCTTCTTTTGCCATAAAAATCTGATGATACCCTGAATAGGCATCAAGGAAGGACAGGAGATCACAACCAGCGGTGGCATCCACAATCTGGTCGATGCGCGGCAAGGGAAAGGGATCTTTTGGATAGGCTTTATTGATATCTGTATAATCGATACAAAGCCTCCATTTCCCATTCGCTTTCTGCACTACAACCGGATTGGCCAACCAGGTTGGATGAAGTACTCCTTTGACCAATCCTGCCGCCTCCAGCTTTCTGATTTCTTCAGCAATGAATTCTTGCCGCTCCAAGGCTTGCTTCCTGACCCTTTGCTTGACGGGCCGCGCATGAGGACAGACCGCAAGGTGGTGCTCAATTACCTTCCTGGGAACACCGGGGATGTCAGACGGTTGCCATGCAAACACGTCGCCATTCGCCTGCAGGAAAGCAACGAGCGCGCTTTCCTATTTGTCATCTAGGGTGGAACTTATGGTGAAAGTTCCCCCCGTTCCGTCCTCTCTGACAGGCACCTTCTTGGTCTCCGGCGGAACAGCCTTGGATTTCTTGTTCTTGCCGGTGGAACTCTCTGGTGCGTCCTCAACGGAAGCGCAACACTCCGAGGAGGTGCGCTTGCCGGAGTTCGCGCCAAGGTTCTTGCCGGTCTTCTTCTTCCCCCCGGGAGTTCCAGCGGCATGAGCAGGTGCCTTGATGGCAAGTGCTGCAACTGCTTCCCGGTAAAGTTGGTCGGCACAGATGAGCGCATCCTTCTTATCAGAATGGATAGTGATGACGCCCAACGGCCCGGGCATCTTCAGAACGTTGTATGCGTAGTGTGATGCCGCCATGAACTTAGCCAGCGCTGGCCGACCAAGGATCCCATTATATGACATGGGGATCTTGGCGACATCAAACACCACCTTCTCGGTCCTGAAGTTAAGCTCGCTACCAAATGTCACCGGCAGTGTAATCTTGCCCTTAGGCTGGGTTCTTCCTGGATTGACCCCTTGAAACGTACCCGTTTCTTCGAGGTCTTCGTCGGGAATTTGGAGCTTTTTGAGCATATCTGGTGAGATTAAGTTTAGGCCGGCCCCACCGTCAACTAACATTTTCGTCACCTTGAGGTTGCGAATTGTTGGCGAGACCAACAATGGCAAGCACCCGACCGCAGTTGTGCGATCAGGGTGATCCTCGGCGTCGAAAATGATAGGCGTGCTGGACCACTTCAGGGGCCTACATGCATCTAGGGATGGCTCTGCTGCATTAACTTCCCGCACCCACTGTTTAAGTCGACGGTGGGAAGAATGCAGCGAGGCACCTCCGTCGATACACATGGCCTCCGTAGCCTTCTGGAATTCCTGCTCACTGGATTCATCATCTTCTTCATCATCCTCTTCCTTGTCTCGGCCCCGAGCGGGCCTGTCTTTCTGTTGCTTGGCCTTGCTGCGGCGACCCCCTCGGCCACCGCGCTTCTTGCCGGATCCATCCGCACCATCTTGGGCCTTCTCCTTATCTCGCCTCTCATATTTGGCCCCTGCTTCTCGGCAAGCTGCTCAACTTGCCGGCAGTTCTGGAGATCGTGGCCCGTGGTGCGATGGATCTTGCAATACTGCTTGCCGGAGTTCTCCGACTTGCCGGCAGCCGCCAAGGCCTGACAGGAAAGACACCCGGCAAGATCCTTGCTAGGGTCACCAACCTTGGCCTTCTTGGCGGCGCCAGGGTTGTCGGATTCCTCGACAGCAAGCACGGCCTTGCCTCCGCGTTTCCTGTTCCGCCGCCGGCCTTTCCTTGACGGGGCCGCGGCATCTTCTTCTTCGGATTCGCCCGCCGCGCCAACAGCCTCGCCAGGGAGTCTCCTCCCCTCTTCAGCTCGAGCGCACTTGTCGGCCAAAGCGTAAAGCTCGGCAATACTCCTGACTTTGTTCATTGCCAGCTCTTCCCGCATTCTGCAGTTACGCATGTTCTGGTGGAACGCGCTAATGATAGCGGCAGGATGAACGTCAGGAATATTGTACTGCACCCGGCTGAATCTCTGCATAAACTTGCGCAGGGACTCGCCCTCCTTCTGAGGGATGATGTGCAAATCACTCTCTTGGCCAGGAGCTTGGTGGCCTCCAACAAAGGCGCCAACAAACTGATGGCATAGATCTGACCAGGAAGAAATAGAATTTTCCGGCAGATGCATCAACCACGACCTGACGTTGGGTTTGAGCACCAACGGGAAGTAGTTGGCAAGTATCTTGTCATCTCGGCCCCCGGCAGCCTGCACCGCAATGGTGTAGATGCTCAGGAACTCCGAGGGATGGGTCTTACCATCATATTTCTCCGGGACCTCCGGCTTGAAGGTTCGGGAATTGGGCCACCGGACTTGCCGCAGCTCATGGGTAAACGCTGGAGTCCCTACCTCATAAGGCAAGTCCCCTACGTCCCCTGGCGCAGGCTCGTCAACGGCCCGCCCCGCGCGCTTATCAGACTGATAGCGCGCTTCCCGTCGATGCTCGATGGTAGTTCGAGCGTCCTCCTTGCCTCGTTCCTAGAGAACTAGACGCTGATCACGGCGCATCCGTGGATCGGATGACGCCGTGGAAACTTCTTCACGGCGGTCGACCTGCTGAGTTGTTAGCCGCCGCTGGTGCCGCGGAGGAGAGTGCACCGTGGTTGTACCACCTCCGGTTTTCTCCACATCGGCTCGCGCCGGATCGATGGGCCTCCGCTGCGAGGGCCCTGCCTCTTGCGGTCCATCTTTGTTGGCGAAGCCGATAAGGCTCTGGATAGTAGCTCGCCACTCCTCCATCTTCTCCGGGGCAGGAGGGAAATCAAGGAGCAGCTGCGCACGTGCCAAGGCTTCCGCTGGCGTAGGCGGCGGCGACAGGTGCGAGGTACGTGAGGTGCTCTGACTCCTAACCATGTTAGAAGGAGCACCACCACGGTCACGCGACCGTGCGCCACCTTCGCCAGCAGCTCGGTGTGCATGCTGGTCCCGCGCATCTTGGGATCGATGCGCGGAAATCTTTTCATGGGGACGCCCTGAACCACCAGCGCCATGACGTCGCTCGTCATGCACGACCTGGGTAGGTCGTGATGCTTGTGCCGGCGCGGGAGCTACTGCAGGCGCCCTCCGATCTCTGGAATTCGTTGTGCCACCCGTGGGTAGCACAACACCGTCTCTAGATCCAGCGGCGTGCAGGTTACCACTGCCACTGCGAAAGATACCGCTCGCCTGGCTCGGATCACCAGAACGCCGTGGGGGTTCTTGCCCTCTTCCTTCTGCACCCACGCCGTCGCCCGTATGCGAAGGTGTAGGCAAAACGGACATGGACGGTTGCGCTGTTACAGCGCTCTTCTTCTTGGGCGGCATGATGATGAAGAAACTGAGGCGCCGATCACTAGATAAGGTTCACGCAACCTTCAATCCCCCTACCTGGCGCGCCAAAGATGTCAGGGTACGACACCTATGGGATCTCGAGAGACCCCTTTACGATTCGGCGGGGGGAGAGGTATACGCAAAGAGCAGAACCAATGATCGATGCGGGAAGTTTTTACCCAGGTTCAGGCCGCTGATCAGCGTAAAACCCTACTCCTGCTTTGTGTTCTTATTGATGTTCTTGAGCCCAGCCTTCAGGAGCGCTCGCAGTGAACAGTACGTTCAAAGAGCAGCTACGCATGCAGAATGGGCCAGGAGTTCTCCTCCTCTGTAGCAGTTGCCTTGGGCCTCCTTTTATATGCTCAAAGGGGTCTCCACAGTGGCAAAATGTACATACATTGAGGTGTAAAGTAGCTACAGGGTATCATACCTAACCCCTGACGGATTAGGACAAGCGCATTTAATGCACCATGAGGTGTCCGTTTAGGTGTCCTCACTTTCTTGGGGATGGAAAAAGGGGCCATCCATCAGCACCGCTTAAGCTCTCCTCCACTAGCGCGTTGCCATGCATCCAGAGAAGGACCCAGAATGTCAGGCTTTGTCGCTGTGTTGGAGCGGTGGCACAGTGGCAGAATCTCGCCAGGCGCCGAGCCTTGCCGGGCGCCAAGCCTTGTCGGGCGCCAAGCCTTGCCGGGCGCCAATCCTTGCCGGGCTTCGTAGGCCACCCCGGCAAGATCTTGCCGGGGAGGCTGGCCTTTGGATTCCAGCCCTTTCTTATCTGTTGACCCTCAGATCTCTGACTTGATGGTTTCTTTGGTGGCTTGAACCGACCTCGAACTGTTCCCGGCAAGCCTTGCCACGAGGATGGCTACAACTGCCCGTGCACAAGTACGGGGTACTAGTGGCCCAATACTTAGTACACCGACAACAATACATATAGCATACTTGGGATAGAATTCATTGCATTTTTGCTTAGTAGGTAGTGCACAAGTTTCGTATCCGCCTATTGTGCAATCGTGCTAGCGTCTCTCTAGTGTTGTGCAACAAGAGCATTTTGGTGGATTCCACATTTTCCGCTCATTTTTGGTTGCACGACCCCATTTATCTATTTGCGTATGTGTTTCCGTGTATCACTACTTGCGTGGTCTACTTGTTGCATTTCCAAATTTGTGAATCTTTTCCAACATTATTGAGGCTCACTAACAATTGCATCAAATTTTGTGCCACCATCCTAACCGAGCTCCACCATAAGCTTTTCTCTGTGTAGGTGTGAGAAACCGACAAGAATCGGTACCAGTTGTGCTATTTCCTTGTTCCACATTTGAGTGATCATTGATCCATCTTCAACATCGGTGAAGGTACATTTGGTATAAGTTCTTCTCTTTCTCCCACTAACATATTTGCTTGGAAGGATGGATAGGCCAAGTTCTTCTACCAACCCACTCTTCATCGAGAAAGACGACAACCCGAACACCTACGTCACAAAGAGCCACCTCTTCGGTGCACAATGAGCTTTGCATCAAGAACAACAAGCAATGAGTGACCGCATCGACAATCTCGCCACCGACTTATGCCTCTCCGAGCAAACGTACAAGAGACTACTTCGACCACAAGCTCGACCAACACAAACAAGAGAACGATGCAAGAATGGACAAGATTCGTGCCTTGTTGGTCAACCGCTCTTCTACCACTTCGTCCTCCTCAAGACGGAGCCACTCAAGTCGACACTCCTCCGACAACTCAAGTACACCGACGTCAAACACTCTTCGCCAAGCCGCGCGCCAAGACCGTCAAGCAAACCGCAATCCTCTACACGGAACCGATTCTCAAGAGCAACTTCGAGCGCAAGAGCATCGACATCGCCTCAACCAAGCTACCCATGCACAAACACAAGAACGGCAACGTCAACGCCAACAAGAGGAAGAACGCGCAAGCCTACACCAAGACGAGCAAGATGCCGACGCACAACGTCAAGAACAACTACGGCGAGAAGCTCAAGCACTTGAGGCGCAACGTGCCCTCCGAGATTCAAGTCGAGCCATCACCACACGAAATCGGCAAGCTCGTGAGCAACAAGAAGCACTTCGCGATGAAGTTCAAGAGAGGATTTATCAATCACGTGTGGATCGTCAAGCTCGACAAGCTCCTCCACAAGCTCACCAAGAACCTCAAGTTCAACAAGAGCAACAAGACAATGGAAATCCTCCACGACAAGAGCAAGTTGAGGGAGACAATCCTCCTCGTCAAGGACGTCATCACCCTCGACCTCAACACAATGAAGAGCAACGCTACGGCAAGCTAAAGTTCACCATGCCCAAGTTCACTGGAAGCAATGATCCCGAAGAGTACCTATCATGGGCATTGAAGGTTGACAAGATTTTTCGCTTGCACAACTATGAAGAAGAGAAGAAGATCGCTATGGCATCCCTTGAGTTCCAAGACTACGTCATCATATGGTGGGAACAAGTCATTGAGCGCCGTGAGGCAAGAGGTGAACCACCCATCACAACTTGGGCGCAAATGAAGGATGTCATGAGAGCACGTTTTGTGCCAACCTACTACAACCGCGACCTCTTCAAGAAACTCCAACTCCTCAAGCAAGGAACCAAGAGCGTTGAAGAGTACTACAAGGAAATGGAGATTGCCATGATACGAGCCAATGTCACGGAAGATGATGAGCAAACTATGGCACGTTTCTTGAATGGACTCAATCATCCTATCAAGAAGATCGCTGACTTCCAACCATACTCAAACCTCATTGAGCTAGTACATCAAGCTACCAAGGCGGAACGTCAAGTGCAAGATGACTTCAAGTATGCCAAGTTCTCATCGAAGTCCTATGGCTTCTCCAACACCCAAGCTTCAACGACTCCAACACCGTCTACCTCAACCAAGCCTTCTACAAGCAACGGCGACAAGTCCAATTACAAGAAAACTTCGACAACTTCAAGCCGTCCTCCTACTACAAGCAACTTCAAGCCGCGGGCTTCATCATCATCTTCTCCAACCGATGAGACCATCAAGACAAGTTCACTCAAGTGTTTCACATGCGGCGGCTGAGGCCACAAGTCCTTCGAATGTACCAACAAACGCACCACGATCTTCAACAATGATGGTACATGGGACTCAATGAATGAAGGCGAAATGGAAGCCCTTGAGCAAGTGGCCATGCACCGGTAAGTGAACGACGATGAAGATGACCAAGTCTTTTGTGACGAAGATCCGAGCCCCGCTCTTGTTGTCTCTAAGGTCTTGACTCTTCAACATCAACAAGAAGAAGACCAAAGATGCCATATCTTCCACACCAAGGCCGGCATCAATGGAAGGTCCATGAAGGTCATCATCGATGGAGGAAGCTGTCATAACTTGACAAGTGAAGAATTATGCTCCAAGCTCCAATTAGTCAAGGTGAAGCACCCGCATCCTTACAAGGTTCAATGGCTAAGTGACTCCGGCACTATCCAAGTTGAGTATATGGTGCAAGTTTCCTTCAAGATCGGAGCTTACGAAGACACTTTGGAATGTGATGTCGTTTCGATGTCTGTTTGCCACCTCCTCCTTGGACGGCCATGGCAATTTGATCGAGGTGTCATCCACAACGGGTGGACAAATCACTATAGCTTCAAGATGAAAGGGAAGGAGTACGTGCTACGACCTATGTCTGCAAGTCAAGTGATCGCCGACAAGCAAGCAACCCATCGTGGAGAGAATAGTGAGAGAGCGAACCACCATAAAGAGAGTGAGCGCCACAAGCCCAAATCCAGTGCCTCCACGATGAGCGACAAGAAAAACCTACTCCTCTTTACCACGTAAAGTGAGATGAGAGAAGTGTGTGAGAACCCATCAAGTGTTATGCACTATGTCCTTTTGTGCAAGGATGAGGCACCCAAAACTAACAACTCTCATAATCTACCTTTAGTGTTATCTTCTCTATTGCAGGAATTTCAAGATGTTTTCCCCGACAAGCTACCTCCGGGTCTACCTCCTCTACGAGGCATCGAACACCGCATCGACCTCATCCCCAGAGCACCTCTTCCTAACAAGGCTCTCTACCGCGTCAACCCTGAGGAAACCAAGGAGATTCAACGGCAAGTACAACAACTCATCGACAGCGGCCATGTACATGAAATCTTGAGCCCATGTGCCGTCCCGGTAATCCTTGTTCCCAAGAAAGATGGTACATTTCGCATGTGTTCCGATTGTTGTCCTATCAATGCTATTACCGTGCGTTATCGTTACCCTATCCCATGCCTAGATGATATGCTAGATGAGCTTAGCGGAGCCACCATTTTCTCTAAAATTGATCTTAAGAGTGGCTACTATCAAATACGCATCCAAGAAGGTGATGAATGGAAAACCGCATTTAAGACCAAATTTGGCTTATATGAATGGCTTGTTATGCCAATGGGTTTATCCGAAGCACCCGGTACTTTCATGAGAGTCATGCATTTTGTTTTTCGACCCTATATTGGCGTATTTGTTGTGGTTTATTTTGACGATATTCTTATCTTTAGCAAATCCCTCAAAGATCATGTCACCCATCTTAGAACCGTGTTGCAAACTCTTAGAAAAGAGCGCTTTTATGCTAATATGGAAAAATGCCTTTTCGGTGTTGATAAGCTTGTTTTCTTGGGTCTCGTTGTGTCTTCTAAGGGTGTGCATGTAAATGAATCTAAGATCAATGCTATTAAAACTTGGCCCCAACCAACCAACTTGCAACAAGTGCGTAGTTTTCTTGGTTTAGCAGGTTTCTATCGTAGATTTGTGAAGGATTTTAGCACCATTGCATCCCGTTTATAATAGAGGCAGAGGTGTCCCGTCTTTCGATGAGATGGAGGCTATCGTTTTTAGTAGAGTAGACTTTGACGATCCGACTACGAACGTGCGAGGACGTCGCGCCTTAGCAATCGCTAAACCAACTCCGAGAGGTTATTGACCACGCCGGAGCACGATCAACCTGACCACGAGGGTCTATTTCCTGCAAGCAAACGAAGAACAAGCAAGAAACTAAGGTTTGCAATCTGGATATTGCCAATATAAGATGAAAGCTTTATTGATCAAGGTGGGGTTCTGTGACGTCTTTGTCTGGTCGTTGAACACAAACGAAGTACGCGAAGTTGCAGCTATGGCGAACTTTTAATCTAAACAAAACCCAAAGTCTAAACGGTGCCCTAAGGGCTGTATATATGGAGGAAGAGGGGGGGATTTCGTGGCCCTTGAAGGAGGGGTCCGAAACCAACCCTATCTCTTGTTTCCCCACACATACGGACTCTAAAAACAGCCTATACTCAAGCATTTCGAAATTACATGCGCCTGGCCCAATAATAAGGTGACGCAGCACCTATGATAGCGTCTGGACGAAATTTATGAAGTGGCATCTTGTATATTTCGTCCAAGGCTTCCTGCACTCATTATGGTGGCTTCAAAGTCATGAAATCATCACTTGTAACTCCGTTCTTGTTCCCCTTGCGCATGCCATCATCTCCATGCTTGAACTTGCTCCAAGGTTCCTCTTTCTTGTCCAAGCTAGGCCCTTCATTTGTAAGCAAAACAAATGTATCCAATTTAGGCAGCATCATATTCTCATGAAGATTAGAATCATTACCAAGAAACGAAAGTACCTGATAATTTAATTGGCGTGCGCGAGCTCTAGTAATTGGTCCAGTATGTATAGCAGCAGGGGCTGTGGGTGTAACAATGGTATTGATGTCCTCATCATCCTCCCCTTCTTGAAATGAAGTCGTCCTCGACGGAAGCTCATCTTCCTCACCCAAATAAGGCTTCAAATCTGCAATGTTAAAATTGGGACTAACCCCAAAATCTGCAGGCAGCTCAAGTTTATATGCATTATCATTTATTTTCTCTAACACCTTAAAAGGACCATCATCACGTGGCATTAGCTTTGATTTGCGCAAATCAGGAAATCTATCCTTACGCAAATGTAACCAAACAAGATCTCCAGGTGCAAACACAACATGCTTTCTACCCTTATCTCCAGCAATTTTATATTTAGCATTCATACGCTCAATGTTCTCCTTAGTTAACTCATGCATTTTTAAGATCAATTCAGCACGTTGTTTAGCATCAAAATTAACCTTCTTCGAAGATGGAAGAGGCAACAAATCAATAGGTGCACGAGGTAGGAAACCATATACAATTTCAAAAGGGCACATCTTAGTAGTAGAATGCAACGAACGATTATAAGAAAATTCAATATGAGGCAAGCATTCTTCCCACATTTTCTTGTTATTCTTCAAAACAACCCTAAGCATAGTAGACAATGTTCTATTGACTACTTCAGTTTGTCCATCAGTTTGGGGGTGACAAGTAGTACTAAAAAGCAGTTTAGTCCCCAACTTAGCCCATAAACATCTCCAAAAGTGGCTAAGAAATTTGGTATCATGATCTGAAATAATAGTATTTGGCACACCATGCAAGCGAATAATTTCACGAAAGAACAAATCAGCAACATTAGCAGCATCATCGCTTTTATGACATGGTATAAAGTGTGCCATTTTCGAGAACCTATCCACGACAACAAATATGCTATCCCTCCCCTTCTTTGTTCGAGGTAAACCCAAAACAAAGTCCATAGATATGTCCTCCCATGGAACACTAGGTACAGGCAAAGGCATATATAAACCATGAGGATTGAGTCGTGACTTAGCTTTTTGACATGTAGTGCAGCGAGCAACAAAGCGCTCAACATCCCGTCTCATCTTTGGCCAAAAGAAATGTGTAGCAAGTACATCCTCCGTCTTCTTTACGCCAAAGTGTCCCATTAATTCTCCTCCATGCGCCTCCTGCAACAACAAAAGACGAACGAAGCTAGCTGGAATGCATAGCTTGTTAGCACGAAACACAAATCCATCGTTAACGACGAACTTGTTCCATGTTCTCCCTTCTTTACAATTCTGCAATACATCTTTAAATTCAGGATCATGCACATATTGATCTTTGATGGTCTCCAAACCAAATATTTTAAAGTCAAGTTGTGAAAGCGTAGTATAACAACGAGATAATGCATCAGCAATAACATTTTCTTTACCCTTCTTGTGCTTAATGACTTAAGGGAAAGTCTCAATGAATTCAACCCATTTAGCATGTCTACGGTTCAGTTTTGCTTGAATTTTAATGTGTTTCAAAGTTTCATGATCAGAATGTATAACAAATTCTTTGGGCCATAAATAATGTTGCCATGTTTCTAAGGTCCGAACAAGAGCATATAATTCTTTATCATAAGTAGAATAGTTCAGACTAGGCCCACTCAATTTTTCAGAAAAGTATGCAACAGGTTTGCCATCTTGTAATAACACACCTCCTAATCCAATTCCACTAGCATCACATTCAAGCTCAAAAGTCTTATTAAAATCAGGAAGTTGGAGTAAAGGAGCATGTGTCAACTTATTCAATACCGTGAAGGCTTCTTCCTGTGCGGTACCCCAAACAAAAGGCACATCCTTCTTTGTAAGCTCATTGAGAGGTGCAGCAATGGTGCTAAAATCTCTCACAAAACGCCTATAGAAACCAGTGAGGCCAAGGAAACTCCTCACTTGTGTGACCGTTTTGGGCTGCGGCCAACTCTCAATAGCTTCAATCTTGGCTTTATCAACTTCAATTCCCTATGGAGTAACAACATAGCCAAGAAAAGATACTCGGTCGGTGCAAAAGGTGCACTTCCCAAGGTTACCAAACAAACGTGCATCACGTAGAGCAATAAAAACAGCATGTAAATGTTCCTCCAAAGATCTGCTGTAAATCAATATATCATCAAAGTAAACTACCACAAATCGTCCAATGAAAGCACGTAAAACTTCGTTCATTAATCTCATGAAAGTACTAGGTGCATTAGTTAACCCAAAAGGCATGACTAACCACTCATATAAACCGAACTTAGTTTTAAATGCTGTTTTCCATTCATCTCCCAATTTCATACGAATTTGATGGTATCCACTACGCAAATCAACTTTGGAGAATATTGTAGAGCCACTCAATTCATCAAGCATGTCATCTAGCCTAGGAATAGGATGACGATAACGAATAGTAATATTATTAATGCCTCTACAATCAACACACATACGTGACGTACCATCCTTTTTTGGCACTAGTATAATGTGAACAACACAAGGACTAAGAGATTCGCGTATATAACCTTTGTCGAGCAGCTCCTGTACTTGACGCATAATCTCCTTCGTCTCCTCTGGATTGGTACGGTATGGCGCACGGTTTGGCAATGAAGCATTGGGAATTAAGTCAATCTGATGCTCAATCCCGCGAATAGGTGGTAATCCCGGTGGCACGTCTTGTGGAAAGACGTCAGCGAACTCCTGCAAAATGTTAGTGATAGCAGGAGGCAAAGAGGAAGGCACGTCCTCGAGTGAAAATAATGCCTCTTTGCACACAAAAGCATAGCAAACAGATTTGCTTAAATCTAGCTCATCAATATCAGATTTGGTGGCAAGTAAACACGCATTTTTCAATTTGATTTCAGAAGCAACACTACATGGTTTATTATTAGGCTTCATTTGTTGCTCAAATTCTTTTGCCACAATTTGATTTTCACTCTTACTTTTCTCCTGTTTTGCTTTACTAGCTCTATTAATATCATCTTTCAAAATAGAATCAGGAGTCATAGGAAGCAAAGTAATATGTTTATCCTTATGAACAAGAGTATACTGATTGTTTCTACCATGGTGTACAGAATTTTTATCAAATTGCCATGGTCTACCAAGTAATAAGGAACATGCTTGCATAGGTACCACATCACAATCAACATAATCAGCATATGTAGAGATACTAAAATGCACACGAACAGTACGTGTTACCTTAACCTTGCCGCTGTTGTTGAACCATTGGATATAGTAAGGATGTGGATGTGGTCTTGTGGTGAGAGATAGCTTCTCCACCATCTCCATGCTAGCCAAGTTGTTGCAGCTCCCTCCATCTATGATGACACAAGCAGAACTGATAGAGGCGAGGGTGTCCCGATCTTTCGATGAGATGATAGCTATCGTTTTCGGTGGAGTAGACTTTGACGATCCGACTACGAACGTGCGAGGACGTCGCGCCTTAGCAATCGCTAAACCAACTCCGAGAGGTTATTGACCACGCCGGAGCACAATCAACCTGACCACGGGGGTCTATCTCCTGCAAGCAAACAAAGAACAAGCAAGAAACTAAGATTTGCAATCTGGATATTGCGAATATAAGATGAAAGCTTTATTGATCAAGGTGTGGTTCTGTGACGTCTTGGTCTGGTCGTTGAACACAAACGAAGTACGCGAAGTTGCAGCTATGGCGAACTTTTAATCTAAACAAAACCCAAAGTCTAAACGGTGCCCTAAGGGCTGTATATATGGAGGAAGAGGGGGGGATTTCGTGGCCCTTGAAGGGGGGGGGGGTCCGAAACCGACCCTATCTCTTGTTTCCCCACACATACGGACTCTAAAAACAGCCTATACTCAAGTATTTCGAAATTACATGGGCCTGGCCCAATAATAAGGTGACACAGCACCTATAATAGCCTCTGGACGAAATTTATGAAGTGGCATCTTGTATATTTCGTCCAAGGCTTCCTGCACTCATTATGGTGGCTTCAAAGTCTTGAAATCATCACTTGTAACTCTGTTCTTGTTCCCCTTGCGCATGCCATCATCTCCATGCTTGAACTTGCTCCAATGTTCCTCTTTCTTGTCCAAGCTAGGCCCTTCATTCGTAAGCAAAACAAATGTATCCAATTTAGGCAGCATCATATTCTCATGAACATTAGAATCATTACCAAGAAACGAAAGTACCTGATAATTTAATTGGCGTGCGCGAGCTCTAGTAATTGGTCCAGTATGTATAGCAGCAGGGGCTGTGGGTGTAACAATGGTATTGATGTCCTCATCATCCTCCCCTTCTTGAAATGAAGTCGTCCTCGACGGAAGCTCATCTTCCTCACCCAAATAAGGCTTCAAATCTGCAATGTTAAAAGTGGGACTAACCCAAAAATCTGCAGGCAGCTCAAGTTTATATGCATTATCATTTATTTTCTCTAACACCTTAAAAGGACCATCAGCACGTGGCATTAGCTTTGATTTGCGCAAATCAGGAAATCTATCCTTACGCAAATGTAACCAAACAAGATCTCCAGGTGCAAACACAACATGTTTTCTACCCTTATCTCCAGAAAGTTTATATTTAGCATTCATACGCTCAATGTTCTCCTTAGTTAACTCATGCATTTTTAAGATTAATTCAGCACGTTGTTTAGCATCAAAATTAACCTTCTCCGAAGATGGAAGAGGCAACAAATCAATGGGTGCACGAGGTAGGAAACCATATACAATTTCAAAAGGGCACATCTTAGTAGTAGAATGCAATGAACGATTATAAGCAAATTCAATATGAGGCAGGAATTCTTCCCACATTTTCTTATTATTCTTCAAAACAGCCCTAAGCATAGTAGACAAAGTTCTATTGACTACTTCAGTTTGTCCATCAGTTTGGGGGTGACAAGTAGTACTAAAAAGCAGTTTAGTCCCCAACTTATCCCATACACATCTTCAAAAGTGGCTAAGAAATTTAGTATCACGATCTGAAACAATAGTATTTGGCACACCATGCAAGCGAATAATTTCACGAAAGAACAAATCAGCAACATTAGCAGCATCATCGATTTTATGACATGGTATAAAGTGTGCCATTTTCGAAAATCTATCCACGACAACAAATATGCTATCCCTCCCCTTCTTTGTTCGAGGTAAACCTAAAACAAAGTCCATAGATATATCCTCCCAAGGAACACTAGGTACAGGCAAAGGCATATATAAACCATGAGGATTGAGTCGTGACTTAGCTTTTTGACATGTAGTGGAGCGAGCAACAAAACGCTCAACATCCCGTCTCATCTTTGGCCAAAAGAAATGTGTAGCAAGTACATCCTCCGTCTTCTTTACGCCAAAGTGTCCCATTAATCCTCCTCCATGCGCCTCCTGCAACAACAAAAGACGAACAGAGCTAGCTGGAATGCATAGCTTGTTAGCACGAAAAACAAATCCATCGTTAACGACGAACTTGTTCCATGTTCTCCCTTCTTTACAATTCTGCAATACATCTTTAAATTCAGCATCATGCACATATTGATCTTTGATGGTCTCCAAACCAAATATTTTAAAGTCAAGTTGTGAAAGCATAGTATAACGATGAGACAAAGCATCAGCAATAACATTTTCTTTACCCTTCTTGTGTTTAATGACATAAGGGAAAGTCTCAATGAATTCAACCCATTTAGCATGTCTACGGTTCAGTTTGGCTTGACTTTTAATATGTTTCAAAGATTCATGATCAGAATGAATAACAAATTCTTTGGGCCATAAATAATGTTGCCATGTTTCCAAAGTCCGAACAAGAGCATATAATTCCTTGTCATAAGTATAGTAATTCAGACTAGGCCCACTCAATTTTTCAGAAAAGTATGCAACAGGTTTGCCATCTTGTAATAACACACCTCCTAATCCAATTCCACTAGCATCACATTCAAGCTCAAAAGTCTTATTAAAATCAGGAAGTTGGAGTAAAGGAGCATGTGTTAACTTATCTTTCAACACCATGAAGGCTTCTTCATGTGCGGTACCCCAAACAAAAGGCACATCCTTCTTTGTAAGCTCGTTGAGAGGTGCAGCAATGGTACTGAAATCTCTCACAAAACGCCTATAGAAACCAGCGAGGCCAAGGAAACTCCTCACTTGTGTGACCGTTTTGGGCTGCGGCCAACTCTCAATAGCTTCAATCTTGGCTTTATCAACTTCAATTCCCTGTGGAGTAACAACATAGCCAAGAAAAGATACTCGGTCGGTGCAAAAGGTGCACTTCCCAAGGTTACCAAACAAACGTGCATCACGTAGAGCAATAAAAACAGCACGTAAATGTTCCAAATGTTCCTCCAAAGATCTGCTATAAATCAATATATCATCAAAGTAAACTACCACAAATCGTCCAATGAAAGCACGTAAAACTTCGTTCATTAATCTCATGAAAGTACTAGGTGCATTAGTTAACCCAAAAGGCATGACTAACCACTCATATAAACTGAACTTAGTTTTAAATGTAGTTTTCCATTCATCTCCCAATTTCATACGAATTTGATGGTATCCACTACGCAAATCAACTTTGGAGAATATTGTAGAGCCACTCAATTCATCAAGCATATCATCTAGCCTAGGCATAGGATGACGATAACGAATAGTAATATTATTAATGCCTCTACAATCAACACACATACGCGACGTACCATCCTTTTTTGGCACTAGTATAATAGGAATAGCACAAGGACTAAGAGATTCGCGTATATAACCTTTGTCGAGCAGCTCCTGTACTTGACGCATAATCTCCTGCGTCTCCTCTGGATTGGTACGGTATGGCGCATGGTTTAGCAAGGAAGCACCGAGAATTAAGTCAATCTGATGCTCACTCCCGCGAATAGGTGGTAATCCCGGTGGCACGTCTTGTGGAAAGACGTCAGCGAACTCCTGCAAAATGTTAGTGACAGCAGGAGGCAAAGAGGAAGGCACGTCCTCGAATGAAAATAATGCCTCTTTGCACACAAAAGCATAGCAAACAGATTTGCTTAAATCTAGCTCATCAATATCAGATTTGGTGGCAGGTAAACACGCATTTTTCAATTTAATTTCAGAAGCAACACTAGATGTTTTATTATTCGGCTTCATTTGTTGCTCAAATTCTTTTGCCACAATCTGATTTTCACTCTTATTTTTCTCCTGTTTTGCTTTACTAGCTCTATTAATATCATCTTTCAAAATAGAATCAGGAGTCATAGGAAGCAAAGTAATATGTTTATCCTTATGAACAAGAGTATACTGATTGTTTCTACCATGGTGTACAGAATTTTTATCAAATTGCCATGGTCTACCAAGTAATAAGGAACATGCTTGCATGGGTACCACATCACAATCAACATAATCAACATATGTAGAGATACTAAAATGCACACGAACAGTACGTGTTACCTTAACCTTGCCACTGTTGTTGAACCATTGGATATAGTAAGGATGTGGATGTGGTCTTGTGGTGAGAGATAGCTTCTCCACCATCTCCATGCTAGCCAAGTTGTTGCAGCTCCCTCCATCTATGATGACGCGAACAGAATGTTCCTTCACAACTCCCTTTGTATGGAACAAATTATGCCTCTGATTTTGCTCAGCTTGTGTGACCTGCACACACAAAACACGTTGAGCAACTAAACATTCATACCTGTCAGCGTCTTCAGGAGCCATGTATTGTGATAGAGGCGAGGGTGTCCCGATCTTTTGATGAGATGATATCTATCGTTTTTGGTGGAGTAGACTTTGACGATCCGACTACGAACGTGCGAGGACGTCGCGCCTTAGCAATCGCTAAACCAACTCCGAGAGGTTATTGACCACGCCGGAGCACAATCAACCTGACCCCGAGGGTCTATCTCCTGCAAGCAAACGAAGAACAAGCAAGAAACTAAGATTTGCAATCTGGATATTGCGAATATAAGATGAAAGCTTTATTGATCGAGGTGGGGTTCTGTGACGTCTTGGTCTGGTTGTTGAACACAAACGAAGTACGCGAAGTTGCAGCTATGGCGAACTTTTAATCTAAACAAAACCCAAGGAAAAAGCTACTAGATGGATCTACTTATATAGGAGTAAGGGGTGGCGGCCAAGGAGGTGGGAGGACGTCCCAAGGCAGCCTAAAACTAACCCTAGGTCGTACAAGGCTCATGGGCCCAAGTGGAGGTGATGCAACACCTTTGGACTTGTAGTTTGACTCGGATTCTGCTACAGCGTCAGATTGTTTCATCGATAACTCATAGCTCCGGATGAATTTTAAGGTGAATCCAATTTGGTTGGAAAGAGCATGAAATCTACTTTCCAACAAAAAAAGAATCACCCAATTCGGAGTCCGTATGAAAAAGTTCTTGGCGTTTTGAGTCAGGTATGTCTGTGCAGTCCGAATCTGAATCCAGAACGTGAGAGACTTGGACTCTATCTTCTCTTGGCCCAAAAGTGACGTGAGAGGACTTTTTGAACAGCACCTAAACTTCTCGTTTTCCCTTATCTTCATATGTGAATTGTACAAATGTCCCATACACCTGCAATTAGACATGGCACAAAAGTTTGTGAAGTATTTTTGTCCTGGATGACACAAATAAATTATTGCATAGTTTGCATTAGAAATCACCTCACAAATATACATGTATGCAATATTTTTGGTCGTATCCAAGGTATTCATGTCCTCATCATCCTCCACTTCTTGAAAACAAAGCCGTCCTCGGCGTTGCTTAATCTAAAATGTGGCTAACAAAAGAGACAAGGTGTACATGTTGTATATGTATATGTCATCCATTTTTACTTCCCTTGATTTTTGCACATATGACACATGTATACATGAGTAACTTTCATAGTTCATAAAATGTAAAGCCAAAATATTATCACAAGTATTAGAAGACATGAAAATATTGCAACTCAATTTGCACATATAAGTGAAGCTCTTATTCATATCAAAGGATTGACAATGTTCATCATTAAACCATCCCAACATTGGTGAATAAACCTTACTTGCATCAAATTTACATGCTACTACATGCTTAAATAAGCAAACATGCAATAAGTCTTTTGACACAAAATCATCACCAAGATTAGAGGTCATATCAAAAGGATTAAACATTGTTTCTTTTGCATCAATAGTTAATTCATTGGGTGCACTCAAAATTGTTGATACTTCAACTCTTTGATCACATGACGCATTCATGACAGTAACACGATTCTCTAAAATAGTTGGTGTGCTCAAATCAATAGGTAACACAACACATGATGTATTCAAGTTAACTAGGCATGCATCATTCTCATGTGAAAGTTGAAAATCTGTACCTTTGTCATTACCTCTTATGATCAACTCAGATGATGTAGGCACTCTTGGAGGTGATGTGTCACATGATGGAGATGATGTAGGCCTCGCAACAACGGATGTGGTTGTCATAGTACGCCTAGTAGTTGAAGAAACATCTGTATCAACACTTGGAATGTGCACCGTGCGCTTGTTCTCCTTGTGGCCAACACGTCGTTTTATTTCCTGTTCAGCTTTGCAAGCAAGACGAAACAAATGGTCCATAGAATAACACTCTTCATGAATTAGAATCTCTTGAATATCGCAGTTTAATCCTCCCCAAAATCTATCCATAAAATCTTCTTCACTTTCTTCTAAAAATGAGTGCAATAATGTAGTTTGTAAATCATCATAATATTTTGTTACGGTGTCACTACCTTGTTTTAAATGTTGTAGTTTTTTAATCATGCCACGAGTATAATGAACATCTACGAATCTATCTCTCATGACATGTTTTAAACCATCCCAAGTAGTAGGTATATAATCAGGGTTTAACCGACAGTATTCACTCCACCAAACTAAAGCAAAGCTACTGAAAGTACTAACCGCGGCTTGAAATTTTCCACGCTCATCAAAATTATGGGAAGCAAATATAGCATTAATTTCGTACTCCCATTCAATATATAAATCAGGCCTAAAACGACCAGTAAATGGTGGCATGGAAACATTAACCTGATTATGTGCATTCTGATGTTGTTGCTCCTCTTATGACGGTTGTTGTATTTTCTTAGGTGATGGCAAATCTCACACGATCGATGAAGCCCAAGAACTAACAACTCCGGAACCTGCCATAGTTAGTAGAAAACAAGAAACAAAATCCAAGAATAATGTTCCTATGAACTACTAGGATGTGGTGGTAAAACGCTCACAGTGTAGCAAATATCAATATCTTACAAGTTCTTACCATGCAGCAGGTGGTGACAGGCAACCAGCGGTGTCAAATAACTCCGAAGATTGAGTAAAACGATTGCCAGGAGAACGTACGTATACACGGTGTAGAAATATGTGGAGCTTGGAAGGCTTAAATATTTGATAGCAAAAGATTAGCAATAAATAATTCAGAGATGCAATGTTGAATAAACGCTCAACGACGGTACTGTGCTGGTCCTAGGCTAGACCGGACTAGAGACGCGAGCCTAGAACACTAATGAGGTCACGGCGTAGCACAACTAGCATCAATAAAGGATATGAAGTAGCTCTGGACAGCAAAATATAAGTGAAGATCACAATGGCAGTAAAGATAATGATGAGAAATAACTACCAAGTAGCATATACCAATAATTCTCTCTCCAACTTTATTCTATAAAAGTTTGTGCCAATTTTATGATAATTTTTCTCAAGAATGGCACTGACTCAAGCTTTCAAATGCAAAAAGAATCACTCAATTCCGAGTTGATATGAGGAGTCAAAAAATTCTAAAACTGGCCTGAAAAACTGGAACAAGCTGTGTTCAGGAACTTCGGAGGGCAAAAAGACCTATTTAGAAGCCGATTTTGAGGTGTCAAATATTGAACTAGCTTCTGCAACTATTTTGATGCGGCTCGTCGCTAGCTTTAATTTGAGTACTCACGGAGCCAAAAGAGACTTCGTATGAAAAAGATATGCCTGTTTTACTGAACACTGCGCAAAACAGATTCCAATCCGAATTCAGCTACGAGATTGAGTCTAGATAGATCCGAATTTTGTTTTTTTTTCTTCTCTCTTTTTTTTTCACACTTTTTTCTTTTTCTTTCTCTCTTTTTTTTCTCTAACTTTTTTTTACTTTTTTTTTCTTTTTTTTTTCTCTCTCCCTCTTTCCAAAACAAACTAGATAAGATGTAGATTGGATCAAGCACAGATGTGAACGACCTCAACTATGATTATGACAATGAACAGTGGGTAGCACGATTTGAAAATTGATGGATGGGATGGTGGACAGCGGAAGGAATAACGATGCAGCGGCGGCGTGACTAATGTGAACAGAACTCGAAACTCTAAACGAACTAGACACTAAGACCAGCAACTGAACACGACGATGCAACCGATAATTCAATAATGCAAACAATGAAAAGAAAATTGCAAAGGCTCAGACTGGCTTGGACAAAGGATGAATAGATCTAACTTTTTTTTGTGGCTTTTTCTTGAACAATAGGTAAGAAAATAAATCTAATCTAGGGAAAACTGGAAATTCTCACCGAGCAACCTGAAAACTGATACCACTTGATAGAGGCGAGGGTGTCCCGATCTTTCGATGAGATGATATCTATCGTTTTTGGTGGAGTAGACTTTGACGATCCGACTACGAACGTGCGAGGACGTCGCGCCTTAGCAATCGCTAAACCAACTCCGAGAGGTTATTGACCACGCCGGAGCACAATCAACCTGACCCCGAGGGTCTATCTCCTGCAAGCAAACGAAGAACAAGCAAGAAACTAAGATTTGCAATCTGGATATTGCGAATATAAGATGAAAGCTTTATTGATCGAGGTGGGGTTCTGTGACGTCTTGGTCTGGTTGTTGAACACAAACGAAGTACGTGAAGTTGCAGCTATGGCGAACTTTTAATCTAAACAAAACCCAAGGAAAAAGCTACTAGATGGATCTACTTATATAGGAGTAAGGGGTGGCGGCCAAGGAGGTGGGAGGACGTCCCAAGGCAGCCTAAAACTAACCCTAGGTCGTACAAGGCTCATGGGCCCAAGTGGAGGTGATGCAACACCTTTGGACTTGTAGTTTGACTCGGATTCTGCTACAGCGTCAGATTGTTTCGTCGATAACTCATAGCTCCGGATGCATTTTAAGGTGAATCCAATTGGGTTGGAAAGAGCACGAAATCTACTTTCCAACAAAAAAAGAATCACCCAATTCGGAGTCCGTATGAAAAAGTTCTTGGCGTTTTGAGTCAGGTATGTCTGTGCAGTCCGAATCTGAATCCAGAACGTGAGAGACTTGGACTCTATCTTCTCTTGGCCCAAAAGTGACGTGAGAGGACTTTTTGAACAGCACCTAAACTTCTCGTTTTCCCTTATCTTCATATGTGAATTGTACAAATGTCCCATACACCTGCAATTAGACATGGCACAAAAGTTTGTGAAGTATTTTTGTCCTGGATGACATAAATAAATTATTGCATAGTTTGCATTAGAAATCACCTCACAAATATACATGTATGCAATATTTTTGGTCGTATCCAAGGTATTCATGTCCTCATCATATTGCGTCTGATGATCAGAATCATCTCCACCGTGTTCTTCACTTGTAATAAGAGCCAAAGTCTCCTCATCATAGTCACTAGCGGACTCATACCCACCATCCTCAGTAGCAATCATAACACGCGGAGATTGGCATTCTCTCGCATAATGACCTCTTCCCTTACAACGACGACAAATAATATCATGTGTGTGCCCTGTTGATGCCATAGATGAAGAAGAGCTCTGGGCAGGCCCAGAAGGTGTACTCTTGGCAGATGGTGGTGGTGGTGCCTGTTTTCTTGTATCTCGGTTGGAGTTGGCCGCTGAAGTCAGTGGTGCTGCAGTAGGACGTGTGGGAATAGAGGAGGCACGCGGTGTCCATGATGAAGTGGCATCTTGTATATTTCGTCCAAGGCTTCATGCACTCATTATGGTGGCTTCAAAGTCCTGAAATCATCACTTGTAACTCCGTTCTTGTTCCCCTTGCGCATGCCATCATCTCCATGCTTGAACTTGCTCCAATGTTCCTCTTTCTTGTTCAAGCTAGGCCCTTCAATCGTAAGCAAAACAAGTGTATCCAATTTAGGCAGCATCATATTCTCATGAACATTAGAATCATTACCAAGAAACGAAAGTACCTGATAATTTAATTGGCGTGCGCGAGTTCTAGTAATTGGTCCAGTATGTATAGCAGCAGGGGCTGTGGGTGTAACAATGGTATTGATGTCCTCATCAAGAACGTTCCTTCACAACTCCCTTTGTATGGAATAAATTATGCCTCTGATTTTACTCAGCTTGTGTGACCTGCACACTCAAAACACTTTGAGCAACTAAACATTCATACCTGTCAGCGTCTTCAGGAGCCATGTATTGCGTCTCATGATCAGAATCATCTCCACCGTGTTCTTCACTTGTAATAAGAGCCAAAGTCTCCTCATCATAGTCACTAGCGGACTCATACCCACCATTCTCAGTAGCAATCATAACACGCGGAGATTGGCATTCTCTCAAATAATGACCTCTTCCCTTACAACGACGACAAATAATATCATGTGTGTGCCCTGTTGATGCCATAGATGAAGAAGAGCTCTGGGCAGGCCCAGAAGGTGTACTCTTGGCAGATGGTGGTGGTGGTGCCTGTTTTCTTGTATCTCGGTTGGAATTGGCGGCTGAAGTTAGTGGTGCTGCAGTAGGACGTGTGGGAGTAGAGGAGGCACGCGGTGTCCATGATGAAGATCGACCTGCAGAAATATTAGTTCGCGCCAATGCCTGTCGATCCTGCACTTCACGTTCAGCTTTACAAGCAAGATGGAATAAACGAGTGATATTATTATACTCCTTATACTCTAGAATGGTCGGAATCTCTCTATTTAATCCACCCATGAAACATGCAAGCATATCTTCATTCTCCTCAACAATACCACATCTAATCATGCCAGTTTGTAATTCCTGATAATATTCTTCTACATAATTTTTTCCTTATGTTAAGCGCTGCAATTTTTGAAGTAATTCACGTTGATAATATGGTGGAACCTAACGAGTACGCATAGCAGTTTTCAAAGTAGCCCAAGTAGCTGGAATAGATGTTCAGACCACCATACACATGCAAAACTAGTAAAAGCACAAACAGCAGCAGCAACATGTCTCTCCTCGAGATATTGTAAACATGTAAAATGTTGTTTAGTTTCTAACTCCCAAGTAAGATATATATCAGGAACGTATCTACTTTCAAATGGTGGAATATTCAATTTTAGTTTAGGAAGATGGTCATGATCTCGTATCTGAGCTGGTAATGCAGCCCTACCATTGCGATTATTGGCATGTGGACGACCTGGTGCTGGTACGTTGTTCTGATTTTGATCAACCTCATCCTCGTAATCGCCCGCATAATCGTCCTCCTTAGCGACAGCAGGAGCCATAGAAGCATCAACAGTAGGTGCAGCAGCACCAGAAGTGTGACCACGCTCAAGGGGAACGCGCTGTGCTCGTCCCACTTGATTTGGAAGACGACGTTGTTGTTGTTGTAGGGGTGCGACAAGTGCAGCCGGCGGTGGTTGTGGAAGATGCGCGAGCAATTCATTAAACTTGTTATCGAGCTTTGTTTCAAACGTCTTCTCAATTCCATCTATCTTCTCCATGGCCTCTTCAAATCTGTTTAGCACATCTTGCACCTGTCCACTCATCATTTGCTGAAATTTATCATGTAGCTGTTTGTTCGTCATGTTCTCCCAATCAGTCTCATCGGCTTGTGATCCTGCCATGGTTAGCAGCAATAGAAACACACAAGAATATGATCCTACAGACAACTAGGAAGTGGTGGTGGTGGTGTATCACAAATCCGTCAAGCGAATCTCAAATGCTTACCAGTTCTTACCCAGCAGCAGGTGGTGATCGGCCACCGTTGTAGTCAAAACTCTCAAAGATTGGACAGAGCGATTGCCAGGTGGTGTCAAACGCACGACGTAGATGTATGTGGAGCTGGGAAGGCTTATGATATGGTAGCAAAAATGTCAGCAATAATCAATTCAGAGATGCAAAGTTGAATGAACGCTCAACGATGGTACTGTACTAGTCCTAGGCTAGACCGTACTAGAGACGCGAGCCTAGAACACTAACAAAATCACGGTGCGGCACATAAACAAGGGAAGAGCACACTCTAAAAAAAATTCATTTTTTTGCGCTCTTTTTTTTTACGCTCTTTTTTTTTGCAAACAATCACTATAATGTCGAGTGTCTCAAAACTCTTCCAAAGTCAAACTATCAGGATTGGCACGAAATTTTTTTTTGACAATTTTTTTTTTCGGAAATCAGGGCAGCGAGGACGAAAAAGTGCGACAAAAAATCACTATGATGGCGAGTGTCTCAAAACGCTCCCTAGGACCTAAAAATAGGATAGGGAAAAAATATTTTTGACTGCCGAAATTTTGGCCTGAAAACTGCCCGGGGGTCTCCAGACCCATCTTTTTTTTTCCGAATCCTACTCAGGCAAGGAAACGCGAATCGGAAAAAAGATGGGTCTCGAAAACAAACCTAATATGAAAAGAACTCTGATTGGTGGTGGATATATGGTGGTAGAATATGGCAGCGGTGATGGTATATGGCAGCGGTGGTAGGATATGGTGTGGCGGCGGCATGACAAACTGTGACAGAACTCGAAACTCTAAAGGACTAGACGCTAAGACCAGCAACTAGACACGACGATGCAACCGCAAATTCAACAAAGCAAAAACCCTAAAAAGATTATGCAAAGGCTCAGATTGGTTCGGATATGATGAACTAACCCTAATTTTTTTTGGATTTTCGTGGACTGTAGGTATGAAGAACAGATTCGATCTAAACTATGAAAAACTGTAAAATCTCACCGAGCAACCTGGAAATCTGATACCACTTGATAGAGGCGGGGGTGTCCCGATCTTTCGATGAAATGATAGCTATCGATTTGGTGGAGTCGACTTTGACGATCCGACTACGAACGTGCGAGGACGTCGCGCCTTAGCAATCGCTAAACCAACTCCGAGAGGTTATTCACCTAGCCGGAGCACGATCAACCTGACCACGAGGGTCTATTTCCTGCAAGCAAACGAAGAACAAGCAAGAAACTAAGATTTGCAATCTGGATATTGCGAATATAAGATGAAAGCTTTATTGATCAAGGTGGGGTTCTGTGACGTCTTGGTCTGGTCGTTGAACACAAACGAAGTACGCGAAGTTGCAGCTATGGTGAACTTTTAATCTAAACAAAACCCAAAGCCTAAACGGTGCCCTAAGGGCTGTATATATGGAGGAAGAGGGGGGGATTTCGTGGCCCTTGAAGGAGGGGTCCGAAACCAACCCTATCTCTTGTTTCCCCACACATACAGACTCTAAAAATAGCCTATACTCAAGTATTTCGAAATTACATGGGCCTGGCCCAATAATAAGGTGACGCAGCACCTATGATAGCCTCTGGACGAAATTTATGAAGTGGCATCTTGTATATTTCGTCCAAGGCTTCCTGCACTCATTATGGTGGCTTCAAAGTCCTGAAATCATCACTTGTAACTCCGTTCTTGTTCCCCTTGCGCATGCCATTATCTCCATGCTTGAACTTGCTCCAAGGTTCCTCTTTCTTGTCCAAGCTAGGCCCTTCATTTGTAAGCAAAACAAATGTATCCAATTTAGGCAGCATCATATTCTCATGAACATTAGAATCATTACCAAGAAACGAAAGTACCTGATAATTGAATTGGCGTGCGCGAGCTCTAGTAATTGGTCCAGTATGTATAGCAGCAGGGGCTGTGGGTGTAACAATGGTATTGATGTCCTCATCACTTTACATGCTTTGAGTAAGAAGAATGCACCCTTTGTTTGGGAACCATCCCAAGATACCGCATTCATTGAGCTTAAGAATTTGCTTACTCATGCTCTTGTGCTTGCATTACCCAACTTTGACAAACCCTTTGAAATTCATTGCAATGCTAGCGGTAATGGCATAGGTGGTGTGTTAACGCAAGAGAAGTGCCCAATTGCTTAATTTAGTGAGAAACTTTCCGGAGCACAACTCAATTACCCCATCTATGACAAAGAGCTATATACTTTAGTGTGAGTTTTGCGTGAGTGGGAACATTATCTTCGCCCTCATGAATTTGTCATTCATACCGACCATGAAACGCTTAAGTACCTTAAGGGTCAAACTAAGTTGAACAAGCGTCATGCTAAGTGGAGTGAATTCATTGAGTCATTTCCGTATGTCATCAAGTACATTAAGGGCAAGGAGAATGTTGTGGCGGATACGCTTTCCCGCAAATGCATGCTTGTTACCCAACTTGAACTGAATGTCATTGGTTTTGAGCACATAAAAGACTTGTATGCGCATGATCCTACTTTTGCTATACCTTATGCCAAATGTTTTACGCATACGTCTTGGGAACGCTATTACATCAAAGATGATTATCTTATGAGAGCTAACAAATTATGCATTCCCGAGTCTTCTCTTCGTTTGTTACTTTTGCAAGAATCTCATGGAGGAGGACTAATGGGACACTTTGGACGTGACAAGACATTCGCCACGCTCTCCAAGAACTATTTTTGGCCCAAGATGTTCCGCGACGTTTCACGCTTCACCAACCGGTGCTCTACATGCCGCAAAGCTAAGTCTAAAACTCAATCCCATGGTCTATATATGCCACTTCCAATTCCATACCACCCATGGGAAGATATTAGCATGGATTTTGTGCTTGGTTTGCCTAGAACAAAAAATGGAAAGGATTCCGTGTTTGTTGTTGTGGACCGATTCTCTAAAATGGCACATTTTATACCATGCAACAAGATAGACGATGCTTCACATGTTGCAAATCTTTTTTGTAGGGAAATCTTGCGCCTACATGGAGTACCAAAGACGATTGTCTCGGACCGCGACGTCAAGTTCTTGAGCTATTTCTGGAAGACTTTATGCGCCAAGCTCGGAATCAAGCTCTTGTTCTCTTCGGCATACCATCCTCAAACCGACGGCCAAACGGAGGTGACGAACCGAACACTCTCCACTCTACTACGCGTGTTGATCAAGAAGAACATCAAGGAGTGGGAGGAGTGCCTACCCATCGCCGAGTACGCCTACAACCGTGAAAGACATTCGACTACCAGCAAGTCCCCCTTCGAGGTCGTCTATGGTTTCAACCCGTTTTCACCATTGGACATTCTTCCTCTACCACTACAAGAGCGCACCAACGTGGACGCGAGTGCCCGAGTGAACTACCTCAAGAGGATGCATGAAGATACAAGGCACACTATCGAGCGCCAAGTACAACAACTCGCGACCAAGCTCAACATCAACAAACAACCCATGGTATTCAACATTGGAGATCTTGTGTGGCTACACCTTCGCAAGGACCGCTTCCCCAACGAACGCAAGTCCAAACTTCTACCACGAGCCGATGGACCCTTCAAGGTGCTTGAACGCTACAACAATAATGCCTACAAGATCGACATCCCACGTGACAAGTACACCGTGAGCGACATCTTCAACATCAAAGATCTCTCTCCCTACCATGGTGATGAGGATTTTGATCCGAGGTCGGATCTTTCCCAAGGGGTGGGAGATGATGCGGAGAATCCTACGGTCATCCCCATGGACCTACCACCGTCTCACCAAGTGCCAAGAGGACCTATGACACAAGCACGATCTAGAGCTCTCGAGACCGAGGTGACTTCTTTCCTTAGTGATATTACATTTGATCCACTCGAGACATGGCTACTACCTAAGTTCGGAATGTTGTGCATGATCAGGTACCAAGAAGGCCCTCCTGAAGATGGACGTGAAGATGGACAAGTCCCCAAGTTCGTGGAACAAGAGAAACGACAGAAGGATCCGAAGAGGTCTCCAGGACCCGGACATCCGGCCCCAAGCCCCGGACATCCGGCCCCTGGAGCATCTACTACAGCAGCAGCTCAGCCGACCAGCTACAGGGCCCGGACATCCGTCCAGGCCCTGGACATCCGGCTCGACAAGCCCGGAAATTCGGCGCCTCCACCGGACATCCGGTGCCCCGTCACAGAACCTCCATGAGCCACACTCGTCAGCCCAGACATCCGGCCAGAGGCCCGGACATCCGGCCCGACGCGAGCTGCCGGACATCCGGCCCCTGTCCCGGACATCCGGCCCGCGCCTACCCAGCAAGCCAAAGCACCAGCCCGGACATCGGGCCTGAGCGCCCGGACATCCGGCGACTCGTGAAGGCCCGGACATCCGGCCCGACGCCCGGACGTCCGACTTCCCCTGTCTGCGCACAGTGTAAAGGGCCGATGCCCATGTACCCCTTCGCCCGCCTAGACTATATATACTCCTCCTCCTCCCTCTTTCTAGGGTTAGCAAAGGATTAGCTCATTTGAGAGATAGAGCTTTTCTCATCCATCCGGATCTACTCCTCCGAGAGAGATTGTGCCTCTACGGAGAAGATCCACTTGGATTCAAGACCCCTAACGGGAAGACCCTCAAGACCTCCTCACAGAGAAGAACGGGTTACCCTATGTTTCGTCCTTTGTTGGATTCGGATCGTGTATCTCTTTGTGTTTCGAGGATCTAGCACATGTGTAATCGAATCTTGTTGGTTTGAGTGATTTCTCTCATTTTCCCTCGTGTTTCTCCTCGTGTTCTTCGTAGGATCCACTCCAATCGTGAAAGATCGGCCCTAGGGTTTCCACCCTACATCAACATCTCATAGCTTCTGTATGCATCCTTGGCCACGTTCTTGATGTGTTCTTCATCCAGTCTCTGCTCCCAGGCACTGTGCCAGGCGATCCTGTCCTTCTTGTTATCATCCTTCATCTTCATGTAGTAGGGGTCGATGATGGCCAAAGTGAGGTCAACCAGGGATTTCTGACCATTCTTGGTGGTGCCCCAGACCTTGTAGTGGTCATGGATGTTGAAAAGATTCCGGCCGGCCAAACCCAAAACCTCGAGCCCTTTTAGATCGTTGGTGGTGTCCACCGTAGCGAAACTGTAGTTGAGCTTGTTGATAAGCCTGGCGAAATGCTCGTAAGGCCTTGTGGCCAGGTGGTAGTGGTAGACGAGGACGTCATTGCACACGCACAACTAGGTGACGACAACCTTCTGATCATGCCCGGCCCGACCACCGGTGAACTCGAGGTCGAAGCCGACTACTTGGTACTTGTCCTCAGCAAGCAACTGCTCCATAGTGTGGATGAACCTCTCCACTGAGACTGGCTCGTTCGTGTACACCACCGAGAGGTCCTTCCCCTCAGGTGGGTGTCCACTACGTGATGCATTGTGAACTGCTGCCCATTGTCGTCGTCAGCCGCTGGCAGCGCCATTGGAGCCACGGGGAGCGCCATTGGAGCCACCGGATATCCTCTCTGTATGTGTCATCGTGGGTGTGATTATTGTGTTGTGTGGCGCGAGAGATTAAGGTAAATGGCCGCGGGAATAAATAGGGGTCGGGCGGCCTGGATTCTCGTCACGCCCACATGGCAGTTTTTGCTGCGGGTAACTGCATCGTGGCGCCGTGCCCGGCACAACCGCATGCATAATGGCAGCACGAGCATACGTGATCATGTGCCGGCCCCAAACACTGGCAGCATGCACGGAGGGACGCGAGAAGAGTGCATGGAGGGATGCGAGAGCAGAGCACGCAGCGGCCGCCTCAACAACGAGTAACCACACGCATAGAGTAATTGAACATGCAGGGAATGGTCGTCTACAAGCCGGACAGCAGTTGCTAGCCGGCGGCATGATGTGAAACTATGCCGCGTTCCACATCACACGATGGTCAAACAATCGTTCATGACACTGCATAGAGAGTGGCCATGACATGCATTCATATTTTATTAGTTAAATCTGTAGTCAAAATTTGGCACAAAAATACAAAGAGGACATATTAACCAGGACGGAGGTAGTAGCTAATTAAATCGCAAACATTATTTATTAACCGTATGTGTACATGTCGTTTCGTCCTCCTCTCGCATATCTTGTCACCCCGCTACCGTGGACGGCTCCAAGCTCAAGCTTGAGCACCGCACAAGCGTTCTCTTGGCCAAACGGTGGTTCAAAGTGGCACCAATGAATCGTCGGTGAGCCTGTTCCCGTTCAACCACGCAGGTTCCCGTGCATAGCCGCGCAAGCTTCCCGCCCGACTTGGTGAAATCGCCCAAAATCCCAATGCTTACCGGTCTGCTATATAAACCATCACAGCCGGCGAGTCCTGTGTCACATTTCCCCTCCCTCCCTGTAGCTTATCTCGTCTACTTCTCCCACAATCGCCAATGGCAAGAGTACTTCGTTGTTGCTCAGCCACTCCATCATCATTGGAGGACAGCTATAGCTGGGAGGCTACACCACGGTGGCGGCGCAGTCCCCGGCGTAGTGTAATGCGTGTGGCGTCCTTGTTGGGTGTGCGCACAACACCCACCACACGCTCCACCGCCGCTGCCCGTCGGCTGCTGTTGCTGGCCGCCATCGCCGCCACCCCACCGTATGCCGCCGTGGCCACCACACCACCATCGAAAGCCAGGGACATCGCCCGCTCCGCCACAATGGTCCGAAGGCGGGAGGTGGCTGTCGTGGCCGCCACCCCACTGTCGGCCACCATGGACATCACCCGCTCCGCCACCATGGACTGAAGGCGGGAGGTGGCCGTCATGGCCGCCTCCCCACCGTCGGCCGCTATGGCCGCCACCCCACCATCGACCGTCGGGGTCATCACCCACTCTGCCACCACCTCCCAAAGTAGGGAGGTGGAGGTGGAGCCCCGCATGTGCGTCAGCGATCGACCTTGCGTGCTGCATCGAGTTCCTGCTGGAGGAGGAGGAGCGCCTGGTCAAGCACGCAAAGAGTCTTACCACCGCCGTGGCCGCAGCACATGCCACCGCATAGGCACGGAATGAGGAGATCTACAAGGAGTCTTGCCGCTTTGAGAGAGGTCGTCTGGAGTAGCAGAGGGTATTCGAGGTGAGCGTCACTAAAGGTGAAGTAGCGGCAGGCACCGGATTCCAGTTGTCCAGCTCATCGGTTGGCTCCTCCTCCTCTGCCTCTTATTGAGCGTGCTCGGCAGAGGAGTGGCTGCTGGAAGTAGTACAAAGCCCCTCCATAATAGTAGTATTTAGGGGCTATTTTTTTCAGTTCATCTGACTATAGATATGGTTGAACTGTAGACGTACTTAAAATTAGCTAGTATATATAGTTGAACTAGCAATTTCAGTACGTGGTTGGCAACAATTGGGTAAAAGTTTGGTCGGTTCAGCTGTCGAGTTCAATTGTTTGTATAAAGAAAGACTACTTAATCTATAAATGAAATCTATGCTTACTAAATTTCAGTTGCAAAATTAGATAGTGCTATTGATTTTTAGCAGCAAATTTTGACAAATGGCAGTGTTACAAGATTGACAAAGGGCAATGTTACTAGATCGACAAATGCCAATCTTTCCAGTTTGACAAATGGCAATATACCCAATATGATTGATGCAAATCTTACCAAATTGTCTGTACGTGGTTGCACACGGGTCATCAGAAAAAATCGTTTGCGTTGAAGGGATGTACAAATCGTGTGCGCTAGATTTTCTTTTGGCTTAGTGGCGAAGGAACCATAGCTCTCGCTTTGCATACCGTGTTCAATCTGAAAAAAATCGTTTGCGATGAAGAGATGCACAAATCCTGCGTGGCAAATTTTCCCATGGCTTACTGGGGAAGGACCATAGCTCTCACTTTGCATAGGGGTGTTCTATCTAAAACGTTCGCGATGAAGAGATGCACAAATCCTACGCGGCACATTTTCCCTTGGCTTACTGGGGAAGCTCTCGGTTTGCATACGGGTGTTCTATCTAAAATGTTTGAGATGATTGTTTTAAATTTAAAAACCATTGAGGTTTTTTTTAAACAATCATTTGATAAGTCTGTACATTCAGAGAGAGAAACACAAGTTTGTACAAACCATAGGTTTCATTCAGTCACACTGTGTCTTTATATTCATATGATAGAGATATAGTATTAAACCCAAAAAACTAATTGCGGTGGCAGCAAAGGCGGTGTGCCGCAGTAGCATTGTCGCTGTCGTCCTCCGGGACGCCATTGTTGAAGTATTCAAGCCAGCACATAATGTTCTTCACTTAAAAATCAAAAACCCTGTCGTCACGCGATAGACGTGCGGGGCGCAGCAGGACGACAACTCGCAGCGCTGTGAGGTAATGGTCGACGGCGGCATCCCATGACGCTGAGGAGGGGGCGGCCGAGCACGGGCACGGTGGGTGTAGGCAAACGCATGGGGACCAGCGCCATGGTGGGTGTAGGGGCGCGCACGGGCACGGGCATGGGCGGGGCCGCTGGCACTGGCATGTACACTAGCTTGCATGGGTCCGCGGGGACCTGATGAGGACATCAATACCATTGTTACACCCACAGCCCCTGCTGCTATACATACTGGACCAATTACTAGAACTCGCGCACGCCAATTAAATTATCAGGTACTTTCGTTTCTTGGTAATGATTCTAATGTTCATGAGAATATGATGCTGCCTAAATTGGATACATTTGTTTTGCTTACAAATGAAGGGCCTAGCTTGGACAAGAAAGAGGAACCTTGGAGCAAGTTCAAGCATGGAGATGATGGCATGCGCAAGGGGAACAAGAACGGAGTTACAAGTGATGATTTCTGGACTTTGAAGCCACCATAATGAGTGCAGGAAGCCTTGGACAAAATATACAAGATGCCATTTCATAAATTTGGTCCAGAGGCTATTATAGGTGCTGTGTCACCTTATTATTGGGCCAGGCCCATGTAATTTCGAAATACTTGAGTATAGGCTGTTTTTAGAGTCCGTATGTGTGGGGAAACAAGAGATAGGGTTGGTTTCGGACCCCTCCTTCAAGGGCCACGAAATCCCCCCCCCCCTCTTCCTCCATATATACAGCCCTTAGGGCACCGTTTAGACTTTGGATTTTGTTTAGATTAAAAGTTCGCCATAGCCGCAACTTCACGTACTTCGTTTGTGTTCAACGACCAGACCAACACGTCACAGAACCCCACCTTGATCAATAAAGCTTTCATCTTACATTCGCAATATCCAGATTGCAAATCTTAGTTTCTTGCTTGTTCTTCGTTTGCTTGCAGGAAATAGACCCTCGTGGTCAGGTTGATCGTGCTCCGGCATGGTCAATAACCTCTCGGAGTTGGTTTAGCAATTGCTAAGGCGCGACGTCCTCGCACGTTCGTAGTCGAATCGTCAAAGTCTACTCCACCAAAAATGATAGCCACCATCTCATCGAAAGATGGGACACCTCTGCCTCTATCAAGTGGTATTAGATTTTCACGTTGCTCGGTGAGATTTTACAGTTTTTCGTAGTTTAGATCGAGTCTGTTCTTCATACCTACAGTAGACGAAAAAGCCAAAAAAAATTAGGGTTAGTTCATCATATCCGAACCAATCTGAGCCTTTGCATAATCTTTTTAGGGTTTTTGCTTTGTTGAATCTGCGGTTGCATCGTCGTGTCGAGTTGCTGGTGTTAGCGTCTAGTCTTTTAGAGTTTCGAGTTCTGGTCATAAGTTGTCACGCCGCCGCCGCACCATCATCATCGCCCCTGCCATCTACCACCACCGTTTATCCGCCACCGCTCTGAATCCATATACCATCGACGATCTGTATCCACATACCACCACCGATCCGTATCCATATACCACCACCGCTACCATATACCACCACCGCTGCCATATTCCACCACCATATATCCACCACCAATCCGAGTTCTTTTCATATTAGGTTTGTTTTCGAGACCCATCTATTTTCCGATTCGTGTTTCCTTGCCTGAGTAGGATTCGGAAAAAAAAAGAAGAGTCTAGAGACCCCCGGGCAGTTTTTAGGCCAAAATTTCGGCAGTCAATTTTTTTTCCCTATCCTATTTTTAGGTCCCAGGGAGCGTTTTGAGACACTCGCCATCATAGTGATTTTTTGTCGCACTTTTTCGTCGTCGCTGCCCTGATTTCCGAAAAAAAAATTGTCAAAAAAAAATTTCGTGCCAATCCTGTTAGTTTGACATGGGAAGAGTTTTGAGACACTCGCCATTATAGTGATTTTTTGCAAAAAAAAAAGAGCACAAAAAAAATGAAATTTTTTTAGAGTGTGCTCTTCCCTTGTTTACGTGCCACGCCGTGATTTTGTTAGTGTTCTAGGCTCGCATCTCTAGTACGGTCTAGCCTAGGAGCAGCACAGTACCGTCGTTGAGCGTTTATTCAACTTTGCATCTCTGAATTGATTATTGCTGACATTTTTGCTACCATATCATAAGCCTCCCCAGTTCCACATACATCTACGTCGTGCGTTTGACACCACCTGGCAATCGCTCTGTCCAATCTTTGAGAGTTTTGACTACAATGGTGGCCGATCACCACCTGCTGCTGGGTAAGAACTGGTAAGCATTTGAGATTCGCTTGACGGCTTTGTGATACACCACCACCACCACTTCCTAGTAGTCTGTAGGATCATATTCTTGTGTGTTTCTATTGCTGCTAACCATGGCAGGATCACAAGCCGATGAGACTGATTGGGAGAACATGACGAACAAACAGCTACATGATAAATTTCAGCAAATGATGAGTGGACAGGTGCAAGATGTGCTAAACAGATTTGAAGAGAGCATGGAGAAGATAGATGGAATTGAGAAGACGTTCGAAACAAAGCTCGATAACAAGTTTAATGAATTGCTCGCGCGTCTTCCACAACCACCGCCGGCTGCACCTGTCGCACCTCTACAACAACAACAACGTCGCCTTCCAAATCAAGTGGGACGAGCACAGCGTGTTCCCCTTGAGCCTGGTCAAACTTCTGGTGCCGCTGCACCTACTGTTTATGCTTCTATGGCTCCTGCTGCCGCTGAGGAGACGATTATGTGGGCGATTACGAGGATGAGGTTGATCAAAATCAGAACTACGTACCAGCACCAGGTCGTCCACATGCCAATAATCGCTATGGTAGGGCTGCATTACCAGCTCAGGTACGAGATCATGACCATCTTCCTAAACTGAAATTGAATATTCCACCATTTGAGGGTAGATATGGTCCTGATATATATCTTACTTGGGAGTTAGAAACTGAACAACGTTTTACATGTTTACAATATCCCGAGGAGAGACGTGTTGCTGCTGCTGTTTCTGCTTTTACTAGTTTTTCATGTGTATGGTGGTCTGAACATTGTAGATTATATCCTATTCCAGCTACTTGGGCTGCTTTGAAAACTGCTATGCGTACTCATTGGGTTCCACCATATTATCAACGTGAATTACTTCAAAAATTGCAGCGCTTAAGACAAGGAAAAAATTCTGTAGAAGAATATTATCAGGAATTACAAACTGGCATGATTAGATGTGGTATTGTTGAGGAGAATGAAGCTATGCTTGCACGTTTCATGGGTGGATTAAATAGAGAGATTCAGACCATTCTAGAGTATAAGGAGTTAGTGATATTATTTGTCGTCGTTGTAAGGGAAGAGGTCATTATGCGAGAGAATGCCAATCTCCGCGTGTTATGATTGCTACTGAGGATGGTGGGTATGAGTCCGCTAGTGACTATGATGAGGAGACTTTGGCTCTTATTACAAGTGAAGAACACGATGGAGATGACTCTGATCATGAGACGCAATACATGGCTCCTGAAGACGCTGACAGGTATGAATGTTTAGTTGCTCAACGTGTTTTGAGTATGCAGGTCACACAAGCTGAGCAAAATCAGTGGCATAATTTGTTCCATACAAAGGGAGTTGTGAAGGAATGTTCTGTTCACGTCATCATAGATGGAGGGAGCTGCAACAACTTGGCTAGCATGGAGATGGTGGAGAAGCTATTGCTCACCACAAGACCACATCCACATCCTTACTATATCCAATAGTTCAACAACAGCGGCAAGGTTAAGGTAACACGTACTGTTCGTGTGCATTTTAGTATCTCTACATATGCTAATTATGTTGATTGTGATGTGGTACCCATGCAAGCATGTTCCTTATTACTTGGTAGACCATGGCAATTTGATAAAAATTCTGTACACCATGGTAGAAACAATCAGTATACTCTTGTTCATAAGGATAAACATATTACTTTGCTTCCTATGACTCCTGATTCTATTTTGAAAGATGATATTAATAGAGCTAGTAAAGCAAAACAGGAGAAAAATAAAAGTGAAAATCAGATTGTGGCAAAAGAATTTGAGCAACAAATGAAGCCTAATAATAAACCATCAAGTGTTCCTTCTGAAATTAAATTGAAAAATGCGTGTTTACTTGCCACCAAATCTGATATTGATGAGCTAGATTTAAGCAAATCTATTTGCTATGCTTTTGTGTGCAAAGAGGCATTATTTTCATTCGAGGACGTGCCTTCCTCTTTGCCTCCTGCTGTCACTAACATTTTGCAGGAGTTCGCTGACGTCTTTCCACAAGACGTGCCACCGGGATTACCACCTATTCACGGGATTGAGCATGAGATTGACTTAATTCCCGGTGCTTTGTTGCCAAACCGTGCGCCATACCGTACCAATCCAGAGGAGACGAAGGAGATTATGCGTCAAGTACAGGAGCTGCTCGACAAAGGTTATATAGGCAAATCTCTTAGTCCTTGTGCTGTTCCTATTATACTTGTGCCAAAAAACGATGGTACGTCGCGTATGTGTGTTGATTGTAGAGGCATTAATAATATTACTATTCGTTATCGTCATCCTATTCCTAGGCTAGATGATATGCTTGATGAATTGAGTGGCTCTACAATATTCTCCAAAGTTGATTTGCGTAGTGGATACCATCAAATTCGTATGAAATTGGGAGATGAATGGAAAACAGCATTTAAAACTAAGTTCGGTTTATATGAGTGGTTAGTCATGCCTTTTGGGTTAACTAATGCACCTAGTACTTTCATGAGATTAATGAACGAAGTTTTACGTGCTTTCATTGGACAATTTGTGGTAGTTTACTTTGATGATATATTGATTTATAGCAGATCTTTGGAGGAACATTTGGAACATTTACGTGATGTTTTTATTGCTCTACGTGATGCACGTTTGTTTGGTAACCTTGGGAAGTGCACCTTTTGCACCGACCGAGTATCTTTTCTTGGCTATGTTGTTACTCCACAGGGAATTGAAGTTGATAAAGCCAAGATTGAAGCTATTGAGAGTTGGCCGCAGCCCAAAACGGTCACACAAGTGAGGAGTTTCCTTGGCCTCACTGATTTCTATAGGCATTTTGTGAGAGATTTCAGTACCATTGCTGCACCTCTCAACGAGCTTACAAAGAAGGATGTGCCTTTTGTTTGGGGTACCGCACAGGAAGAAGCCTTCATGGTGTTGAAAGATAAGTTAACACATGCTCCTTTACTCCAACTTCCTGATTTTAATAAGACTTTTGAGCTTGAATGTGATGCTAGTGGAATTGGATTAGGAGGTGTGTTATTACAAGATGGCAAACCTGTTGCATACTTTTCTGAAAAATTGAGTGGGCCTAGTCTGAATTACTCTACTTATGATAAGGAATTATATGCTCTTGTTCGGACTTTGGAAACATGGCAACATTATTTATGGCCCAAAGAATTTGTTATTCATTCTGATCATGAATCTTTGAAACATATTAAAAGTCAAGCCAAACTGAACCGTAGACATGCTAAATGGGTTGAATTCATTGAGACTTTCCCTTGTGTCATTAAACACAAGAAGGGTAAAGAAAATGTTATTGCTGATGCATTGTCTCGTCGTTATACTATGCTTTCACAACTTGACTTTAAAATATTTGGTTTGGAGACCATCAAAGATCAATATGTGCATGATGCTGAATTTAAAGATGTATTGCAGAATTGTAAAGAAGGGAGAACATGGAACAAGTTCGTCGTTAACGATGGATTTGTGTTTCGTGCTAACAAGCTATGCATTCCAGTTAGCTCTGTTCGTCTTTTGTTGTTGCAGGAGGCGCATGGAGGAGGATTAATGGGACATTTTGGCGTGAAGAAGACGGAGGATATACTTGCTACACATTTCTTTTGGCCAAAGATGAGACGAGATGTTGAGCGTTTTGTTGCTCGCTGCACTACATGTCAAAAAGCTAAGTCAAGACTCAATCCTCATGGTTTATATATGCCTTTGCCTGTACCTAGTGTTCCTTAGGAGGATATATCTATGGACTTTGTTTTAGGTTTACCTCGAACAAAGAAGGGGAGGGATAGCATATTTGTTGTCGTGGATAGATTTTCGAAAATGGCACACTTCATACCATGTCATAAAATCGATGATGCTGCTAATGTTGCTGATTTGTTCTTTCGTGAAATTATTCGCTTGCATGGTGTGCCAAATACTATTGTTTCAGATCGTGATACCAAATTTCTTAGCCACTTTTGGAGATGTTTATGGGCTAAGTTGGGGACTAAACTGCTTTTTAGTACTACTTGTCACCCCCAAATTGACGACAAACTGAAGTAGTCAATAGAACATTGTCTACTATGCTTATGGCTGTTTTGAAGAATAATAAGAAAATGTGGGAAGAATGCCTGCCTCATATTGAATTTGCTTATAATCGTTCATTGCATTCTACTACTAAGATGTGCCCTTTTGAAATTGTGTATGGTTTCCTACCTCGTGCACCCATTGATTTGTTGCCTCTTCCATCTTCGGAGAAGGTTAATTTTGATGCTAAGCAACGTGCTGAATTAATCTTAAAAATGCATGAGTTAACTAAGGAGAACATTGAGCATATGAATGCTAAATATAAACTTGTTGGAGATAAGGGTAGAAAACATGTTGTGTTTGCACCTGGAGATCTTGTTTGGTTACATTTGCGTAAGGATAGATTTCCTGATTTGCGCAAATCAAAGCTAATGCCACGTGCTGATGGTCCTTTTAAGGTGTTAGAGAAAATAAATGATAATGCATATAAACTTGAGCTGCCTGCCGATTTTGGGGTTAGTCCCACTTTTAACATTACAGATTTGAAGCCTTATTTGGGTGAGGAAGATGAGCTTCCATCGAGGATGACTTCATTTCAAGAAGGGGAGGATGATGAGGACATCAATACCATTGTTACACCCACAGCCCCTGCTGCTATACATACTGGACCAATTACTAGAGCTCGCGCATGCCAATTAAATTATCAGGTACTTTCGTTTCTTGGTAATGATTCTAATGTTCATGAGAATATGATGCTGCTTAAATTGGATACATTTGTTTTGCTTACAAATGAAGGGCCTAGCTTGGACAAGAAAGAGGAACCTTGGAGCAAGTTCAAGCATGGAGATGATGGCATGCGCAAGGGGAACAAGAACGGAGTTACAAGTGATGATTTCAGGACTTTGAAGCCACCACAATGAGTGCAGGAAGCCTTGGACGAAATATACAAGATGCCATTTCATAAATTTCGTCCAGAGGCTATTATAGGTGCTGCGTCACCTTATTATTGGGCCAGGCCCATGTAATTTCGAAATACTTGAGTATAGGCTGTTTTTAGAGTCCGTATGTGTGGGGAAACAAGAGATAGGGTTGGTTTCGGACCCCTCCTTCAAGGGCCACGAAATCCCCCCCCCCTCTTCCTCCATATATACAGCCCTTAGGGCACCGTATTACTTTGGGTTTTGTTTAGATTAAAAGTTCAGCATAGCCGCAACTTCACGTACTTCGTTTGTGTTCAATGACCAGACCAAGACGTCACAGAACCCCACCTTGATCAATAAAGCTTTCATCTTACATTCGCAATATCTAGATTGCAAATCTTAGTTTCTTGCTTGTTCTTCGTTTGCTTGCAGGAAATAGACCCTCGTGGTCAGGTTGATCATGCTCCAGCGTGGTCAATAACCTCTCAGAGTTGGTTTAGCTATTGCTAAGGCGCGACGTCCTCGCACGTTCGTAGTCGGATCGTCAAAGTCTACTCCACCAAAAACGATAGCCACCATCTCATCGAAAGACGGGACACCTCTGCCTCTATTAGGACCTCAATGACGCCCGTGGCTTCCAGCACTACATAGTGCTCGGTGGCCAGACCGTCAATGCTACGGGGATGGTCGCTGGCGCGGGCGGGGGGATGGGAGCTAGGACAGGCGCGGGGGCAGCACGCACCGCGTCCAGCTCGTTTAAGGCCATGTCCATGAGGACCCATTCCTCCTTATTTTCTACCTCGTTTGGCTCGGAGTAGATTTCACCAAAGTCAAAGACTAGTGGCATATGATCCTTCTGCGCCATGGCATTGGTGGAGGTCTGCGGGAGGGGAATGTGAGGCGAAGAGTAAGGCCGCCCGTATTAAATAGCGGCTCGGGCGCCATTAATGAAGAGGTTGGAAGCGAGGCGGGAGGCCATGTAAGTCAAAGGGCTCACTTCCTAGTGCGCCTACGCAGCGTACAACTCACACGCTTCCCGGTGAGCCTATGCATTGGAGGACTGCTTGCACGCCTCCCGGTCAGCCTGCGCAGTGGACTGGACTCGCACGCCTCCTGTGTACTCAAGCAGCTGTCCGCACGGCACCTCCTAGCCATTAATAGTGTGACATGTGGCGTCACGTGAATGGTTAGCAAAACGCCCATGATTTAAAATATACAAACGTTCGAGATGATAATGATAGAGGCGGGGGTGTCCCGATCTTTCGATGAAATGATAGCTATCGATTTGGTGGAGTCGACTTTGACGATCCGACTACGAACATGCGAGGACGTCGCGCCTTAGCAATCGCTAAACCAACTCTGAGAGGTTATTGACCACGCCGGAGCACGATCAACCTGACCACGAGGGTCTATTTCCTGCAAGCAAACAAAGAACAAGCAAGAAACTAAGATTTGCAATCTGGATATTGCGAATATAAGATGAAAGCTTTATTGATCAAGGTGGGGTTCTGTGACGTCTTGGTCTGGTCGTTGAACACAAACGAAGTACCCGAAGTTGCAGCTATGGCGAACTTTTAATCTAAACAAAACCCAAAGTCTAAACGGTGCCCTAAGGGCTATATATATGGGGAAGAGGGGGGGATTTCGTGGCCCTTGAAGGAGGGGTCCGAAACCAACCCTATATCTTGTTTCCCCACACATACGGACTCTAAAAACAGCCTATACTCAAGTATTTCGAAATTACATGGGCCTGGCCCAATAATAAGGTGACGCAGCACCTATAATAGCCTCTGGACGAAATTTATGAAATGGCATCTTGTATATTTCGTCCAAGGCTTCCTGCACTCATTGTGGTGGCTTCAAAGTCCTGAAATCATCACTTGTAACTCCGTTCTTGTTCCCCTTGCGCATGCCATCATCTCCATGCTTGAACTTGCTCCAAGGTTCCTCTTTCTTGTCCAAGCTAGGCCCTTCATTTGTAAGCAAAACAAATGTATCCAATTTAAGCAGCATCATATTCTCATGAACATTAGAATCATTACCAAGAAACGAAAGTACCTGATAATTTAATTGGCATGCGCGAGCTCTAGTAATTGGTCCAGTATGTATAGCAGCAGGGGCTGTGGGTGTAACAATGGTATTGATGTCCTCATCATCCTCCCCTTCTTGAAATGAAGTCATCCTCGATGGAAGCTCATCTTCCTCACCCAAATAAGGCTTCAAATCTGTAATGTTAAAAGTGGGACTAACCCCAAAATCGGCAGGCAGCTCAAGTTTATATGCATTATCATTTATTTTCTCTAACACCTTAAAAGGACCATCAGCACGTGGCATTAGCTTTGATTTGCGCAAATCAGGAAATCTATCCTTACGCAAATGTAACCAAACAAGATCTCCAGGTGCAAACACAACATGCTTTCTACCCTTATCTCTAGCAATTTTATATTTAGCATTCATACGCTCAATGTTCTACTTAGTTAACTCATGCATTTTTAAGATCAATTCAGCACATTGTTTAGCATCAAAATTAACCTTCTCCGAAGATGGAAGATGCAACAAATCAATAGGTGCACGAGGTAGGAAACCATATACAATTTCAAAAGGGCACATCTTAGTAGTAGAATGCAACGAACGATTATAAGCAAATTCAATATGGGGCAAGCATTCTTCCCACATTTTCTTGTTATTCTTCAAAACAGCCCTAAGCATAGTAGACAAAGTTCTATTGACTACTTCAGTTTGTCCATCAGTTTGGGGGTGACAAGTAGTACTAAAAAGCAGTTTAGTCCCCAACTGAGCCCATAAACATCTCCAAAAGTGGCTAAGAAATTTGGTATCATGATCTGAAACAACAGTATTTGGCACACCATGCAAACGAATAATTTCATGAGAGAACAAATCAGCAACATTAGCAGCATCATCGCTTTTATGACATGGTATAAAGTGTGCCATTTTCGAGAACCTATCCACGACAACAAATATGCTATCCCTCCCCTTCTTTGTTCGAGGTATACCAAAAACAAAGTCCATAGATATATCCTCCCATGGAACACTAGGTACAGGCAAAGGCATATATAAACCATGAGGATTGAGTAGTGACTTAGCTTTTTGACATGTAGTGCAGCGAGCAACAAAGCGCTCAACATCCCGTCTCATCATTGGCTAAAAGAAATGTGTAGCAAGTACATCCTCCGTCTTCTTTATGCCAAAGTGTCCCATTAATCCTCATCCATGCGCCTCCTGCAACAACAAAAGACGAACAGAGCTAGCTGGAATGCATAGCTTGTTAGCACAAAACACAAATCCATCGTTAACGACAAACTTGTTCCATGTTCTCCCTTCTTTACAATTCTGCAATACATCTTTAAATTCAGGATCATGCACATATTGATCTTTGATGGTCTCCAAACCAAATATTTTAAAGTCAAGTTGTGAAAGCATAGTATAACGACGAGACAATGCATCAGCAATAACATTTTCTTTACCCTTCTTGTGCTTAATGACATAAGGGAAAGTCTCAATGAATTCAACCCATTTAGCATGTCTACGGTTCAGTTTTGCTTGACTTTTAATGTGTTTCAAAGATTCATGATTAGAATGTATAACAAATTCTTTGGGCCATAAATAATGTTGCCATGTTTCTAAGGTCCGATCAAGAGCATATAATTCTTTATCATAAGTAGAATAGTTCAGACTAGGCCCACTCAATTTTTCAGAAAAGTATGCAACAGGTTTGCCATCTTGTAATAACACACCTCCTAATCCAATTCCACTAGCATCACATTCAAGCTCAAAAGTCTTATTAAAATCAGGAAGTTGGAGTAAAGGAGCATGTGTCAACTTATCTTTCAATACCGTGAAGGCTTCTTCCTGTGCGGTACCCCAAACAAAAGGCACATCCTTCTTTGTAAGCTCATTGAGAGGTGCAGCAATGGTGCTAAAATCTGTCACAAAACGCCTATAGAAACCAGCGAGGCCAAGGAAACTCCTCACTTGTGTGACCGTTTTGGGCTGCGGCCAACTCTCAATAGCTTCAATCTTGGCTTTATCAACTTCAATTCCCTGTGGAGTAACAACATAGCCAAGAAAAGATACTTGATCGGTGCAAAAGGTGCACTTCCCAAGGTTACCAAACAAACGTGCATCACGTAGAGCAATAAAAACAACACGTAAATGTTCCAAATGTTCCTCCAAAGATCTGCTATAAATCAACATATCATCAAAGTAAAGTACCACAAATCGTCCAATGAAAGCACGTAAAACTTCGTTCATTAATCTCATAAAAGTACTAGGTGCATTAGTTAACCCAAAAGGCATGACTAACCACTCATATAAACCGAACTTAGTTTTAAATGCTGTTTTCCATTCATCTCCCAATTTCATACGAATTTGATGGTATCCACTACGCAAATCAACTTTGGAGAATATTGTAGAGCCACTCAATTCATCAAGTATATCATCTAGCCTAGGAATAGGATGACGATAATGAATAGTAATATTATTAATGCCTCTACAATCAACACACATACGCGATGTACCATCCTTTTTTGGCACTAGTATAATAGGAATAGCACAAGGACTAAGAGATTCGCGTATATAACCTTTGTCGAGCAGCTCCTGTACTTGACGCATAATCTCCTTCATCTCCTCTGGATTGGTACTTTATGGCGCACGGTTTGGCAACGAAGCACCAGGAATTAAGTCAATCTGATGCTCAATCCCGCGAATAGGTGGTAATCCCGGTGGCACGTCTTGTGGAAAGACATCATCGAACTCCTGCAAAATGTTAGTGACAGCAGGAGGCAAAGAGGAAGGCACGTCCTCGAATGAAAATAATGCCTCTTTGCACACAAAAGCATAGCAAATAGATTTGCTTAAATCTAGCTCATCAATATCAGATTTGGTGGCAAGTAAACACGCATTTTTCAATTTAATTTCAGAAGCAACACTAGATGGTTTATTATTAGGCTTCATTTGTTGCTCAAATTCTTTTGCCACAATCTGATTTTCACTCTTATTTTTCTCCTGTTTTGCTTTACTAGCTCTATTAATATCATCTTTCAAAATAGAATCAGGAGTCATAGGAAGCAAAGTAATATGTTTATCCTTATGAACAAGAGTATACTGATTGTTTCTACCATGGTGTACAGAATTTTTATCAAATTGCCATGGTCTACCAAGTAATAATGAACATGCTTGCATGGGTACCACATCACAATCAACATAATCAGCATATGTAGAGATACTAAAATGCACATGAACAGTACGTGTTACCTTAACCTTGCCGCTGTTGTTGAACCATTGGATATAGTAAGGATGTGGATGTGGTCTTGTGGTGAGAGATAGCTTCTCCACCATCTCCATGCTAGCCAAGTTGTTGCAGCTCCCTCCATCTATGATGACGCGAATAGAACGTTCCTTCACAACTCCCTTTGTATGGAACAAATTATGTCTCTGATTTTGCTCAGCTTGTGTGACCTGCACACTCAAAACACGTTGAGCAACTAAACATTCATACCTGTCAACGTCTTCAGGAGCCATGTATTGCGTCTCATGATCAGAATCATCTCCACCGTGTTCTTCACTTGTAATAGGAGCCAAAGTCTCCTCATCATAGTCACTAGCGGACTCATACCCACCATCCTCAGTAGCAATCATAACATGCGGAGGTTGGCATTCTCTCGCATAATGACCTCTTCCCTTACAACGACGACAAATAATATCATGTGTGTGCCCTGTTGATGCCATAGATGAAGAAGAGCTCTGGGCAGGCCCAGAAGGTGTACTCTTGGCAGATGGTGGTGGTGGTGCCTGTTTTCTTGTATCTCGGTTGGAATTGGCGGCTGAAGTCAGTGGTGCTGTAGTAGGACGTGTGGGAGTAGAGGAGGCACGCGGTGTCCATGATGAAGATCGACCTGCAGAAAAATTAGTTCGCGCCAATGCCTGTCGATCCTGCACTTCACGTTCAGCTTTACAAGCAAGATGGAATAAACGAGTGATATTATTATACTCCTTATACTCTGGAATGGTCTGAATCTCTCTATTTAATCCACCCATAAAACGTGCAAGCATAGCTTCATTCTCCTCAACAATACCACATCTAATCATGCCAGTTTGTAATTCCTGATAATATTCTTCTACAGAATTTTTTCCTTGTCTTAAGCGCTGCAATTTTTGAAGTAATTCACGTTGATAATATGGTGGAACCCAACGAGTACGCATAGCAGTTTTCAAAGCAGCCCACGTAGCTGGAATAGGATATAATCTACAATGTTCAGACCACCATACACATGCAAAACTAGTAAAAGCACAAACAGCAGCAGCAACACGTCTCTCCTCGGGATATTGTAAACATATAAAACGTTGTTCAGTTTCTAACTCCCAAGTAAGATATATATCAGGAACATATCTACCCTCAAATGGTGCAATATTCAATTTCAGTTTAGGAAGATGGTCATGATCTCGTACCTGAGCGGGTAATGCAGCCCTACCATTGCGATTATTGGCATGTGGACGACCTGGTGCTGGTACATAGTTCTGATTTTGATCAACCTCATCCTCATAATCGCCCGCATAATCGTCCTCCTCAGCGGCAGCAGGAGCCATAGAAGCATCAATAGTAGGTGCAGCGGCACCAGAAGTTTGACCAGGCTCAAGGGGAACGCGCTGTGCTCGTCCCACTTGATTTGGAAGGCGACGTTGTTGTTGTTGTAGAGGTGCGACAGGTGCAGCCGGCGGTGGTTGTGGAAGACGCGCGAGCAATTCATTAAACTTGTTATCGAGCTTTGTTTCGAACGTCTTCTCAATTCCATCTATCTTCTCCATGGCCTCTTCAAATCTGTTTAGCACATCTTGCACCTGTCCACTCATCATTTGCTGAAATTTATCATGTAGCTGTTTGTTCGTCATGTTCTCCCAGTCAGTCTCGTCGGCTTGTGATCCTGCCATGGTTAGCAGCAAGAGAAACACACAAGAATATGATCCTACAGACTACTAGAAAGTGGTGGTGGTATGGTGTCACAAATCCGTGAAGCAAATCTCAAATGCTTACAAGTTCTTACCCAACAGCAGGTGGTGATCGGCAACCTTTGTAGTCAAAACTCACAAAGCTTGGACAGAGCGATTGCCAGGTGGTGTCAAACGCACGACGTAGATGTATGTGGAGCTGCGAAGGCTTATGATATGGTAGCAAAAATGTCAGCAATAATCAATTCAGAGATGCAAAGTTGAATAAACGCTCAACGATGGTACTGTGCTAGTCCTAGGCTAGACCGTACTAGAGACGCGAGCCTAGAACACTAACAAAATCACGGCGCGGCACGTAAACAAGGGAAGAGCACACTCTAAAAAAAATTCGCTTTTTTTTGCGCTCCTTTTTTTTTGGCAAAAAATCACTATAATGGCGAGTGTCTCAAAACTCTTCGCATGTCAAACTAACAGGATTGGCACGAAATTTTTTTTGACAAATTTTTTTTTCGGAAATCAGGGCAGCGACGACGAAAAAGTGCGACAAAAAATCACTATGATGGCGAGTGTCTCAAAACGCTCCCTGGGACCTAAAAATAGGATAGGGAAAACATATTTTTGACTGCCAAAATTTTGGCCTAAAAACTGCCCGGGGGTCTCCAGACTTTTTTTTTCTGAATCCTACTCAAGCAAGGACACACGAATCGGAAAATAGATGGGTCTCGAAAACAAACCTAATATGAAAAGAACTCGGATTGGTGGTGGATATATGGTGGTGGATATATGGCAGCGGTGGTGGTATATGGCAGCGGTGGTGGTATATGGCAGCGGTGATGAAGATGGTGCGGCGGCGGCGTGACAAACTGTGACAGAACTCGAAACTCTAAAGGACTAGATGCTAAGACCAGCAACTAGACACGACGATGCAACCTCAAATTCAACAAAGCAAAAACCCTAAAAAGATTATGCAAAGGCTCAGATTGGTTCGGATATGATGAACTAACCCTAATTTTTTTTGGCTTTTTCGTGGACTGTAGGTATTAATAACAGACTCGATCTAAACTACGAAAAACTGTAAAATCTCACCGAGCAACCTGGAAATCTGATACCACTTGATAGAGGCGGGGGTGTCCCGATCTTTCGATGAAATGATAGCTATCGATTTGGTGGAGTCGACTTTGACGATCCGACTACGAACGCGCGAGGACGTCGCGCCTTAGCAATCGCTAAACCAACTCCGAGAGGTTATTGACCACACCGGAGCACGATCAACCTGACCACGAGGGTCTATTTCCTGCAAGCAAATGAAGAACAAGCAAGAAACTAAGATTTGCAATCTGGATATTGCGAATATAAGATGAAAGCTTTATTGATCAAGGTGGGGTTCTGTGACGTCTTGGTCTGGTCGTTGAACACAAATGAAGTACGCGAAGTTGCAGCTATGGCGAACTTTTAATCTAAACAAAACCCAAAGTCTAAACGGTGCCCTAAGGGCTGTATATATGGAGGAAGAGGGGGGGATTTCGTGGCCCTTGATGGAGGGGTCCAAAACCAACCATATCTCTTGTTTCCCCACACGTACGGACTCTAAAAACAGCCTATACTCAAGTATTTCGAAATTACATGGGCCTGGCCCAATAATAAGGTGACGCGGCACCTATGATAGCCTCTAGACGAAATTTATGAAGTGGCATCTTGTATATTTCGTCCAAGGCTTCATGCACTCATTATGGTGGCTTCAAAGTCCTGAAATCATCACTTGCAACTCCGTTCTTGTTCCCCTTGCGCATGCCATCATCTCCATGCTTGAACTTGCTCCAAGGTTCCTCTTTCTTGTCCAAGCTAGGCCCTTCATTTGTAAGCAAAACAAATGTATCCAATTTAGGCAGCATCATATTCTCATGAACATTAGAATCATTACCAAGAAACGAAAGTACCTGATAATTTAATTGGCGTGCGCGAGCTCTAGTAATTGGTCCAGTATGTATAGCAGCAGGGGCTGTGGGTGTAACAATGGTATTGATGTCCTCATCAGATAACGTGGCAGCTATTTGTTTCAAAATGCCTTTGTTGGCTGTTAATTTATGTGCCTCTCTTGAACTGAACACGAAAAATACCACAACATGTCTGTGCCATTCCATGATAGCATGCCAAGTTTCTTGAATTTCAGACGAGTTTTGGATTTCCTATAATTTTAAAACCAAGTATCTCAATGTTTGCGGCTGAGCCACGATGCTGAGGTGTTTGAAGTTCATTCCCATTTCTTGCATGGGACCTAAGCATGCACTCAAGGACACACATATGATTTTTCAACCCAACTTGCTACACTGGAGCATGTGCATGTAGTTCAAATTTGAATTATGCACATAAAATGCCTAGAAATCTCAATTAATTTATAAAAATGTCCAATCGAACCCCGAATAATTCTAAATTTTAATGTAACACTCCTGTTGGTCTATGTTGTATCTAGAAAAAAAATCAAGGCGAGAAGAGGCAATGAATGCCGTTTAGTCCAAAAAGGTGACGCACGTTCCCTACTGGAACCATGAGGATTCTTGTGAGAAGCTCTGGTTTCTGAGGAGCGTATACAAAAACCTGCCCCAAATGGGACAAATTTTTTACCACAGCATGTTGGTGCCATTCCATGATAGCATGCACAGTTTCATGAATTTCACATGAGTTTTGGATTTACTAGAATTTAAATACCAAGTATCCCAACGTTTGCCGGCAAGCAACGATGCCGAGGTGTTTGAAATTCATTCCCATTTCTTGAATGGGACCTAAGCATGCACCCAAGGACACACATTTGATTTTTCAACCGATTTTTCTGCACTGGAGCATGTGCATGTAGTTCAAATTTGAATTATGGACATAAAATGCCTAGAAAACTTCGTTAATGTATAAAAAAATCCAAACGAACCCAGAAAAATTCCAAATTTTAACATGACACTCCTGTTGGTCTGTGTTGCCACTAGACAAAAAATTGAAAGCAAGAGGAGGCAACAAATATCGTTTCGTCCACGAAGGTGACACCTTCCCTACCGGAACCATGAGGCTTCTTGTGAGAAGCTCTAGTTTTTGAGAAACTTATACCCAAACCTGCCCCAAATGGGACAATTTTTTACCATAGTGTATTGGCGCTGTTCCATGATAGCATGCCATGTTTCATGAATTTCAGACAAGTTTTGTATTTACTAGAATTTAAAAACCATTTATCTCAATATTTGGGGCCGAGCGATGGTGCCGAGGTGTTTGAAATTCATTCCCATTTCTTGCATGGGACCTAAGCATACACCCAAGGACACACATTTGATTTTTCAACCCATTTTTCTGCATTGGAGCATGTGCCTGTAGTTCAAATTTGAATTATGCAGATAAAATGCCTAGAAAACTCAGTTAATGTATGAAAATATCCAAACGAACCCCGAAAAATTCCAAAATTTAACACGACACTCTTGTTGTTCTATCTTGACAATAGAAAAAAATTGAAAGCAAGAAGAGGCAACGAATATAGTTTTGTCCACAAAGCTTATACCAAAACCTACCCCAAATCGGACTAATTTTTTACCACAGCATGTTGGTGCCATTCCATGATAGCATGCCAAGTTTCCTGAATTTCACATGAGATTTGGATTTACTAGAATTTCAAAACCAAGTATCTCAATGTTTGCCGGCGAGCCACGGTGCCGAGGTGTTTGAAATTCATTCCCATTTCTTGCATAGGACATAAGCATCCACCCCTGGACACATATATGATTTTACAACCCATTTTGGTGCACCGAAGCATGTGCATGTAGTTTAATTTTGAATTATGCACCTTAAATGCCTAGAAAACTTAGTTAATGAATAAAAATGTCCAAACAAACCTTGAATAATTCCAAATTTTTTGACGACACTCCTATAGTTGCATGTTCACTGCAGATAAAAGGTCTAGCAATTCAAACACCCTCCTTTGCCGCTGTGATCCCATTATGTATTTCAAATCAAGAAAAAAATCAAGTAGATCACACACAGTTTATTATCACCACCCGTGTGAGATGCAGTACAAACTATCTTGGAGCATCATCAGAGTAGTATATGGCTTACACGAGAAGGTTCATTGGCTACAGTCCACAGCCAACACATCAATCACACTAGCTCGCTCCCCAAATATAATTTCACTATTCAATCGTCGCCGGGCTAAGATGGGGACGTGGACCCACGTCATGAAGGCAACTTCTGCAGCCCACTCCAGCAAGAGCGCGGTCGCCGCCGCCATGAGGGTGCTAACAACCTGCACGGCCGCAATCTGCGACCAGTCGGCCAAGGCAGCCCAAATGGCCACTGTTGCTGGTCACGTGGCGGCAGCAACATCTGTGATGGGGATAGCAACTGGCGAGAGAGGCAAAATAGCTGTTTGTTCTGCAGCGGCTGCCTTAGCCCTGATGGAGGCCACCCACGACCATGTCGAGGCCTCCCATGCCCAGCTCCTTGCGGTCACCGCACAAATCACAGGAAGCATCTCCGACAACGGTCGGCAACCCACTACCGAAGAGTTGGCAATCACCGAGAGCATTTGAACAGCCATCTGTTCATTTGAGGCATACCTTGCCACGATGGAGCCCGTCCAAGCCCGGATCACGGCCGCCCATGCCCAGCTCGTGGAGGCCTTTTCCAAATATATGGCGGACGCGGATGGCGAGATGCTTGCTGAGTATGGTGTGATGGATGCCATGGAGCCGCTTCCCCAGGAGATCGTCGGTCACGAGCTGGACATGGAGGAGGCGGCAGAGATCGACGAGCGCCAGCCCGAGTAGTACTCTTTGCTTTGTTAGAGTAAAGTTTAGTTCAGCTAGCTCTGTTTAGTTGCTGAACTTGCTTGATTAAGAAGTGTGGATGTGGTGTAGGCTCTTTTGTGTACCCAAATTATGCAATGACATCGAGGACCACTGTAACTAGGGAAATTCAGACTAAAATTTGCACGTTCAAACTCATCACACACGGGCTAAGCTATATGAATCGTTTGTGATGTTCACATATTATACACAATGTTGAATAAGGGACCGTGTCTGATGACACTTTGCGCGCCAGTTTTTCGTTGCACCGAGTCAAAATTTTCGGCTTCCGCGGAAATATCAACCTCCCCCGCGCCCCTCCCCCTGACCGAAAGACACATTTCCCCTATTTCCACCTTCCTTTCCAAGTTCAAACCTTCAGTCCTTGCTTCCAGCGCCGCCTCCTCGCCGGCGACCCTCCTTCATGCTGCTTGGCCTCATCGATCTAGGCAGGTAATCCACACCCGAACCCCATCCTCCTCCTCCTCCTTGTACATCCCACATGCCCCGACCGCTGGCGCGACATCTTCCACCCAAATCACCGACCCATCCTCCAAATAAGTGCCACCCTAAGCCATGGTGCACGTAGTATAGCCAGGAGCTCTAGGAGCATTTGACAGCGGAGAAGCAAATCGTGGCCGCACGCGTGGATGAGGTGACGATGGCTGCCATTCGTGCCGACCCCAGATCTTGGAGGAGCACCTCGCTGTTGAGGCCACTGTTGAAGCCTCGCGCACCGGTGCCGCCACGCGGTTGGCTGCTTTAAACGACAATTCGTGGCATTTTCTCGAGGCCACCATTGGTGCCTTCGACGAAGACTACGAGGTGTTTTCTCAGTGTGCCCGTGCTTACCTCAACTCGAGAGCGAGCAGGTTGGTGCCCGAGGTGGCTCAAGCAACTCACCACCATGAGGAGGGCACCCATGATGTGGAGGCCTCGCCCTCTTCCAAGTCCAAGGAGCCAATCATCATTGATATCTCGGATGATGAGGAGTAGCTTGTCTTATTAGCTCACTATATGGACCTATGTTCAGTTAGCTAGCTACGCCGGTTAAGCATGTTCGGTTTACCTGTTGCATGTGCTACTCCTGCCTTTCCTTAACAAATTCTAGTGAATTCTCCTATGTAGTTTTACCATGCAATCTGATCCTCTAGTATATATCTTCTATATGTCGTCCAATGTGGTGCTCACTTATTAACTATTTGTTTATTTGTTGTCGTGTTCAGTTAACTGTTTGGTTCAATTCTGCAATGTGATGTTCAATTCTTGTAGGGGCAATTTTGTATATTCTATTAGGAGTATGTTATATTATGCAATGTGGTGCTTAGTTAATGTTTGGTTCATTTATTATGGTGTTTCCACTGGTACAGCGAGGTTCTATACAAACAGTTTTTAACCCCTTTCCGCGACGGCATTTGGAACCGTCATCTAGTGAGTGACTGCGATAGGGGGGGGGTCCTTCCCACACGAACCAGAAACCGTCGAGGATATGCCCTCCTGGCACACACACTCGGCAAAATGAGGTCGTGTGCGACCGGCGAGCGATCAAATACGGTTATACGTACAGTAGTGCTAAAAAAAATTCAATTATACAGGCGAAATCGTTTTCGGTCGTAAGTTCATCCCACACAGTCAGTCCCCGCTAAACGTTTCCGTTCGTATATACATCCCATACAGTCGCTCCAAGGAAAATGTTTCTGTTCGCAGGTACATCACACACAATTTTCCCCGTTAAATCATTTGTGATAGCGTTTCCATTGCACATGGTATTAACAATTTTATCGTTTGCATTATTGAATGCATCACACACGGTGCGTAGAAGAAACTGTGTGGCAAAGGCTGTCCATCACACACAGTTTTTACGTGGTAAATGTTTGCGCCAGGTGGCCTAACGCAAACAGTTTTCAAGAGGATGTTGTGTGTGATTGTTCATTAATCCAACACGGTTTATTCCTAGAAATTGTGTGCGTTGCCTGAGGTCATCGCCCACGGTGTTTTCTCAATAACTGTTTGCAATAGAAAAACCCAATTAGCAGGCTAATTGTCCTATTATTAATAATCCATTTATTAATCTAATTGACATTTCATATTAAGCACACAATATATTTCATTTTCATATTAAGGAAGCAGGATTTCATAATTGAAATACATCAAAGTACAACATCATATAGCTTCAGCACTCAGCTACCCCATTACACAACTGCACCAGCACCAAGTTTCACATGCAGCATCTATAACCTTTCAAAATTAGCATTATAGACGGTACATAGACAGATGTATCTCATCTGGAAAATTGCTGAAGCGGAAGGCGAATATTGAGCCTTCATTGATGTTGAAGGTCTTTGCAACTTTAGGCCAGTGCCTGTGGATGATTGACCGTCCATCCTTCGTCCTCTTCAGGAACACTTTAATATTGAACAGTGGGTGTTGTATGAATACCTTCCTCGCCTCCTGACCATACAGGTGGTTTGAGAGGTAATCATCAGTGAACTGCTTTGGAAAGGCCTGAAAACAAGGATGTGCATAAATATCTTCTCTATATTGGAAATGGGGCAAAGGAATAAAAAAGGCAAGGTATAATAGTTAGTACCATCCTGTAGGGAACTGATGTCTTCTTCATTGTGCAGACAAAGATCTTGTTGTTTTTTGTCGCTAATTTCTTTATCCTAACAATCTTTCTGAGTTTCTTGACTTGACTGATATTCATGGACAACTCATTTCCCCATATGCAAAAAGGGTCGAACAGTGGGTCAAAACCTCTGACAGCAGGACCTACATGTGCAAGACCAAATTGTTAAAAACCTAAATATTAGAATGGTTACTGCAATTGCACAATAATGTGCTATTAGACAAAGGACCATGCATGTGCAAACCTCGATTGTAAACCTCAGTGCTTCCCATTGTTTCCCTGCAACACATATAAGGTAGTTAGTGATCAGGTTAAGTGAGGGTTCGCATGCTATTAGTAAAATATGTTGATGAAAAATAAGCACATTGCAAATTCATCAGATTAATTCAAACCACATGGAAAACCCATTTATCCAAACCAAGCATGATTAAGAACTAGGAAATATAGCAATTGTATATGTTTCTCATGTATTAAGTGCAGCCAAATTCGATTTATTCCTCACATGCACAATAATACAAAATTCTACCCACGACAATTGGACATCACATTCCAGAATTGAACCAAGCAGTTAACTAAGCACCACAACAAATGAACCAAACATTAACTGAGCACCACATTGCACAACATAACATACTCCTAATAGAAGATCAGACAGTTAACCAAACCAAGCATGCTTAACAACTTGGAAATATAGCAATTGTATTTGTTTCTCATGTATTTAGTACAGCCAAATTCGATTTATTTCTCACATGGTATACAATAACAGAATGCACCCACAACAATTGAACATCGCATTGCAGAATTGAACCAAACAGTTAACTAAACACCACAACAAATGAACCAAATGTTAACTGAGCACCACATTGCACAATGTATAACATATTAGAAGATCAGACAGTTAACCAAACCAAGCATGCTTGACAACTTGGAAATATAGCAATTGTATTTGTTTCTCATGTATTTTGTAAAGAAAAATTTGATTTATTTCTCACATGGAAGACAATACAAAATTGCACCCTGAAGAATTGAACATCACATTTGCAGAATTGAACCAAACAGTTAACTGAACACGACAACTAATTAACCAAACAGTTAATAAGTGAGCACCACATTTGATGTAGGGTAGAACCCTAGATGCCCGATCTTTCACGAAAGGAGCGGATCCGGCGATGAACATGAAGAACACGAGGAGAAAACACGAGGGGAAACACGAGAGAATCACTCAAACCAACAAGATTCGATTACACATGGACTAGATCCTCGAAACACAAAGAGAGTCACGATCCACGATCAACAAGGGACGATACAAAGGTAACTAGTTCATCTCCGTGAGGAGGCCTTGAGTTCTTCCCGTTAGGGGTCTTGAATCCAGGTGGATCTTCTCCGAAGAGGCACGGTCTCTCTCGGAGGAGCAGATCCGGATGGATGAGCAAAGCTCTATCTCTCAAATGAGCTATCACTTCGCTAACCCTGGCTAGAGGAAGGGGAAAGAGTATATATAGTCTAACTGGGTGAAGGGGTACACGGGCCTCAGCCCAACCCTGGACACAGCCAGGGACCGGACGTCCGGTGGTTCCAGGGGGACCGGTCGTCCGCTAGCGCCGGACGTCCACTGAAAGTGCTCTGTGGTCGGGACACCAGACGTCCGGAAGTCTCGGACTTCCGTTAATATTGTCGGACGTCCGGTGCAGGGTCGGACGTCCGCTTGCTGGGAGGTCTGTAGCGGGCGTAGGCTGGTCTTCAGGAGCCGGTCATCCGCCGAGGGTCGGTCGTCCGCTCGCCATGTGAGGCCGGTTGTCCGGTGTAGTCCGGACGTCCGCTTGCTGGAGCTTCTACGGTAGTTCTTGTACTTGGTGTCCTTGTCGTCTTGTCCATGGTCTTTCTCTTTGTTCCTAGTCATGCATAGCACATATATTTGAGGTAGTAGCCATGTCTCACATGTGGAAAGTGATGGTTCAGAGAGGAGCGAGTTCGCCTTGTGTCCAATGGCGTATGTTCGACGTCTCGTCATATGTCCTCTTGGGGCTTGGAGAGTAGTCGGAGTGTACATGGGGATGAACGTGGGATGCTCCGCATCATCTCCCCCCCCCTTGGGAAAGATCCGACCTCGGATCGTGATCCTCATCACCATGGAAACGGTTGTCGTGGACGAACTTGTAGTTGGACGTAGATGAAGGTATTGTGCAATCCAAGTACTCCAAGGTGTCTCCGGTATGTGGTACATGCAAAATGAGCAAACACAAAGTACACTCAGAAATACAATGGTTAGCGCACACGAGGTGTCCATCAAGTAAGTATGAGTCCGTGCGACAAGATTGTTCGTGACAAAGCGCATGAAGCTTATCAAGATGATATGGAATGATATGCAACACATTCATGGGAGCAAATGCAATCATAATGATATGGATGCTCAATATGATTATGTTATCATGCAATTGATGGTAGGCAATGTGATCATTATGTATGAATATGCCGTCAAGGAAGATCACAACAAATTTGCTAAGGAAATGCACAAGCTCATATATCATGGATGACATAGAAATACAAGATTTAACAAGGCAATCATAATGTGAGTCAATCCATGCATAGGGTGCAAACTTGTGGTGAGTATGATACGTCCATCGAGTATGACATGGGTGAGCACAATCAACAAATATGGAGGTGTTGGTGCAATGTGTCAAAGGAGTGTACCAATGCTCGATGTCGTGGTAGAAGTGGTGGTCCGAAGGTGCATCCAATAAGTCCGAGCGCTCCTCAATGTGAAAGTCCATATGGTCCATCTCCAATGTCGCTCCTCCGTTCACGAGATGTATCATGTAGACAAGAAGAAGGAGACAACAATGAAAGAATGACCCATCCAATATGCGTATTTGAGGATGGCTCAAAGGGAAGGAGTTCACCTTTATGAGGATGTCGAAAATGTTGGTGTCGCGCATCATGTAGACCTTTGCATGACTAATATGTCTCATGATGGTACCGCCTTGTGAATCCTTCAAAACGAAAGAACATGACAAACACTCGGAAAAACAAATGAGGCTAGTGGAAGTGCAAAACCTATCATTCGTGTGGTAATATACCCAACAAGTGTATGCATCATGCTCATCATAAGAAAGGACAAGGGAGTATTTCATAGTATAAAGGCATATGATGCGAGAACAACCAAATACTATAGGCTCAATCAAACAAGCATGCATCACAAGTAAAGTGTCCAAGTCTCCAAGATCAATAATCATAGATGCAACTATTGGAGGCAAGCGACAATGAACAAGATATATCATGTGAGAGGCATGACCATAGATGTCATCAACCCAAGAAAGCGAGTAAGAATGGAACATGGGTGATGCGACAAAGCAATCAATCATAGTGATCAAGTCAAGCAAGCTAGTAGTGCGAAGATGCAACGTACTAGAAGGAATCATGGCAAGCATGTCATGGGTGCAAATAGTGGTCATGAATAATGCACATGACATATCACAAGCATGAAAGCAAGATATGAGCAAAATATCATCAATGTATTGGCGAGAGGCCATATGTAAATAGCAATGGGACATCATGACTCTCCCAACACAAGAATCAACAATAGCATGTGGCACATGGTAAACATGGCAATAGCTACTAGCATCTCCACCAAGCATGCAAATACACATAGAAGGAGTATAATGGTGAATAACATGTAAGTGCAAGCAAGGGTCACAATTGCATGGCAAAGTCATGTAAAGAGGCATAACATGCAAAGTGAACACGATAGTATGGGCATAAGGTGACAAGTGGTAAATAGCCCATAGCCGTGTAAGAGACAAGTAAAAGAGATGCGCGTAGTCCTTGCGCAAAGGGAACGGTGGTAAGGATAGTCCACAGGATCCCAAATCATCGTTGCTCTCAAGAGCTCGTTTCGTCAACTCTTGGGATTGAGAGGTTGACGAGTATACGTGAGTACCTACACAAAACAAAGGCAAAGGAAAATTTGTGTGTGCATGGTATATGTACACATCATCCATCATGATGCGCACGTGCTTGTGTCGGTTAGCACAAAATATCCAATGCTCAAATAAATGAGATGCGTGATATAGAAACATGTCATCCATCATGATAGGTTTGTTGTTATGTATAGCATAATGGAGACTCAAATTGTGTAATCCATCATGGGAAATATGTAGAGCATTGTTGTTCATGGGATGCATATGGTGCACACAATCATGGGAATCATGCAAAGTATGGAATGCATCAAAATCTCCTAATATGTATGAGGAAATTATGGGGGTCTCCTCATGAGCATTAGTGGAAACATCACATGGAGAATATTGACAACATCCAAAACAATGCATATTTGGTTCTACGTGATCATGGCATGGTATAGTAGATGAATTGCGCAAATCATGTAAGGGAAGCATGGCAATATCATCACAAGAGAAGCAAAAGCCAATGACCATCATCTCGTCATCTATGCCATAAGTGCAAATAGGATTTATTTTAATGGGGCATGCATAGTTACTATGTTGAGATTGAAAAAATGCAATATGGGAGATCTCACGCATAGCATATGACAAGTTTAAAGGGTTGTCGAACATGATGTGACCAAAAGAATTTTCACATGATATCCTATGGAGCATAGCATCACAACTAGGCAATTCAACATGCTCATCATCATATTCATCATAAATTGGTAAGTCATGACATGAGGAAGTCGCACTAGTATGAAGCATGGGAATAGGTGGATTAACATCATGCAAACAATCAATTGTAAGAATGTCCACTAGTGGGACAAGAGAAGCACCATCACCTATGGTACCTTTGGGGCATCACTCATGTGTTGTAGGTGAGGTGTCGAAGACGAAGTCGCAGTCATCTTCATCTTGATGGAACCATGTGGGGGGTGCATCATCGTCCACCATGGCCATCGTTGTCTCCATTGGAGGTATGGACTCATCGAGGATAGGCATGTCGTCATGTAGGAGACCTAGCACCAAAAGGGAAAACACACTCGGAGTAGAGGGTGAGTCGTTAGAAATCATAGTGGCCTCACATGCCGTGTCAACTACCTCACTCACTAAGTGTTGTGGCTCACTCACTCCCTCTTGGATGCTCTCACTCATATGGTTGGTGGAGTCACTCAAATGGCTCTCAACCTCACATAGGATGTGTGGCATGCTCTCATGTGTGGGGCTAGTGGTGGTCACACTCATCCTCTCTTAGGAAATGCTCTCAATGTCACATATGGTGGAGTCGCTCATATCACTCATGGTGGGGTGGCTCTCCTCACATGGGAATTGGGGCATCTCATGATATTTGGGTGGCGGAGAGATGTAGGTGCAAATGTCTCCAAACTCAACTCCTATCACCGGCTTGGTTGAAGGGATAGTCCCATGCTCAACCTCCTCATCCATAACGCCTCCAAAGATGAATGCCGTAGGGTGTGGCAAAACATCACTCTCCTCCGAGATCAAAGAGAAGGTGTCATGTGCGGTCTCGTAGCTTGACTCGGAGTATGAGTCATATTGGAGCGTCGTCTTCATGTTGTTGAAGAGGTTCGTGCTCGCCGTCGTAGTCGAAGGGGATGGCCCTTGCTTGGCCGTCTTGTCGCCGTCTTGTTGTAGGAGGCCCAAATGATGTGGCACCTCGTAGCTCGTCTCGATGACCAAAGGGAATTTTCCATGCTCGGCCATCTTTCTTGAGGGGCTTCCGATGATGGAAGGGTCGCCCTCGCTCATATTTGGTCGCCATGTACTTGATGATGTTGATATAGGCGTACTCATGGGAAGTAGGCGAAGATGCCATACATCCAAAGGCGAAGATGCCTTGATAGCACTTGGCGAAGATGCCGAAGTGGAGGTAGTAGCCGTAGCTTCCTTTTGGTGGTGCTTGTCTCGCGGTCTTCTCTTGTGCTCATGAAGGTTGGCCGTAGCTTGATGTAGAGCTTGTTGGGACTTGTAGGTAGGCGCATCTCGAGCATCTTCATGTTGATGGTGTCGTTGTCGTACTTGAGCTCAATGGGATTCGTCGTCGTCGTGCACATGATGCTTGGAGGTGACTTGCCCTTCATGACGATGTGGATCACGAATGTGATGATGATCGCCAGGTAGATGTGGACATGGACGACTTGCGCTTGCATCGCATGGGCGCTCCGAAGATGATCGACTTGCTCGCCGTCGCCTTGAGGATGATGAAGGGGAAGAACAGTTGATCAACAAGGTCCGAATCTCCTCCATCCTTGCATCTTCCTCCTTCTTGTGTGTGGAGAGCTTGTGGTCGAGGTAGTCTCTTGTACATAGCTCGGAGTGTCGCATGTCGATGGCGAGGTTGTCGATGCGCTCTCGCAATCTTGATTGTGCGCCATGCATTTGTCGTTGTAGATCGAAGATTGACGATTTGGTGATGTAGTTGTTCGCGCCGTCGTTGTCGTCGAAGACCGGAGCTGAAATGCCTTGCCTATCCATCACAAGACTCGAGCAAATATGAGTGGGAGAAAGGAGAGTGTTGGGGAACGTAGCAGAATTTTAAAATTTTCTACGCATCACCAAGATCAATCTATGGAGTCATCTAGCAACGTGTGAGAGGGGAGTGCATCTACATACCCTTGTAGATCGCGAGCGGAAGCGTTCAAGAGAACGGGGTTGATGGAGTCGTACTCGTCGTGATCCAAATCACCGATGACCGAGCGCCGAACGGACGGCACCTCCGCGTTCAACACACGTACGGTTGGGAGAGACGTCTCCTCCTTCTTGATCCAGCAAGGGGGGAGGAGAGGTTGATGAAGATCCAGCAGCACGACGGCGTGGTGGTGGAAGCAGCGGGGATCTCGGCAGGGCTTCGCCAAGCACCAACGAGAGGGAGAAGTGTCACGGGGGGAGAGGGAGGCGCCAGGGGCTGGGGTGTCGCTGCCCTCTCTCCCCCCCACTATAAATAGGGGCTAGGGGGAGCGTCGGCCCTTCTAGATCCCATCTAGATGGGGGGGCGGCGGCCAAGGGGTGGCTTGGCCCCCAAGCCTAGTGGAGGCGCCCCCACCCCCAGGGTTTCCCAACCCTAGGCGCAGGGGAGGCCCATAGGGGGGCGCACCAGCCCACCAGGGGCTGGTTCCCTTCCCACTTCAGCCCATGGGGCCCTCCGGGATAGGTGGCCCCACCCGGTGGACCCCCGGGACCCTTCCGGTGGTCCCGGTACAATACCGATTACCCCCGAAACCTTCCCGGTGGCCGAAACTGGACTTCCTATATACAATTCTTTACCTCCGGACCATTCCGGAACTCCTCGTGATGTCCGGGATCTCATCCGGGACTCCGAACAACTTTCGGGTTACCGCATACTAATATCTCTACAACCCTAGCGTCACCGAACCTTAAGTGTGTAGACCCTACGGGTTCGGGAGACACGTAGACATGACCGAGACGACTCTCCGGTCAATAACCAACAACGGGATCTGGATACCCATGTTGGCTCCCACATGCTCCTCGATGATCTCATCGGATGAACCACGATGTCGAGGATTCAATCGATCTCGTACGCAATTCCCTTTGTCTATCGGTACGATACTTGCCCGAGATTCGATCGTCGGTATCTCGATACCTTGTTCAATCTCGTTACCGGCAAGTCTCTTTACTCGTTTCCATAACACATCATCCCGTGAACAACTCCTTGATCACATTGAGCTCATTATGATGATGTCCTACCGAGTGGGCCCAGAGGTACCTCTCCGTCACACGGAGTGAAAAATCCCAGTCTCGATTCGTGCCAACCCAACAGACACTTTCGGAGATACCCGTAGTGCACCTTTATAGCCACCCAGTTACGTTGTGATGTTTGGTACACCCAAAGCACTCCTACGGTATCCGGGAGTTGCACAATCTCATGGTCTAAGGAAAAGTTACTTGACATTGGAAAAGCTTTAGCAAACGAACTACACGATCTAGTGCTAGGCTTAGGATTAGGTCTTGTCCATCGCATCATTCTCCTAATGATGTGATCCCGTTATTAATGACATCCAATGTCCATGGTCAGGAAACCGTAACCATCTATTGATCAACGAGCTAGTCAACTAGAGGCTTACTAGGGACATGTTGTGGTCTATGTATTCACACATGTATTATGATTTTCGGATAACACAATTATAGCATGAATAATAGACAATTATCATGAACAAGGAAATATAATAATAACCATTTTATTACTGCCTCTAGGGCATATTTCCAACAGTCTCCCACTTGCACTAGAGTCAATAATCTAGTTACATTGTGATGAATCGAACACCCATAGAGTTCTGGTGTTGATCATGTTTTGCCCGTGAAAGAGGTTTAGTCAACGGATCTGCCACATTCAAATCCGTGTGCACTTTACAAATATCTATGTCTCCATCTTGAACATGTTCACGTATGGAGTTGAAGCGACGCTTGATATGCCTGGTCTTCTTGTGAAACCTGGGCTCCTTGGCAAGGGCAATGGCTCCAGTGTTGTCACAGAAGAGAGCCATTGGACCCGACGCATTTGGAATGACTCCTAGGTCGATGATGAACTCCTTCATCCATACTGTTCGTGTGCTGCCTCCGAGGCTGCTATGTACTCCGCTTCGCATGTAGAACCCGCCACGACGCTTTGCTTGCAACTGCACCAGCTTACCGCTCCTCCATTCAAAATATACACGTATCCAGTTTGTGACTTGGAGTCATCCGGATCTGTGTCGAAGCTAGCGTCGACGTAACCCTTTACGACGAGCTCTTCGTCACCTCCATATACGAGAAACATATCCTTAGTCCTTTTCAGGTACTTCAGGATGTTCTTGACCGCTGTCCAGTGTTCCTTGCCAGGATTACTTTGGTACCTACCTACCAAACTTACTGCAAGGTTTACATCAGGTCTGGTACACAGCATGGCACACATAATAGACCCTATGGCTGAGGCATAGGGGATGACACTCATCTCTTCTATATCTTCTGCCATGGTCGGGCATTGAGCCGAGCTCAATCTCACACCTTGCAATACAGGAAAGAACCCCTTCTTGGACTGATCCATATTGAACTTCTTCAATATCTTATCAAGGTATGTGCTTTGCAAAAGACCTATGAGGCGTCTCGATCTATCCCTATAGATCTTGATGCCTAATATATAAGCAGCTTCTCCAAGGTCCTTCATTGAAAAACACTTATTCAAGTAGGCCTTTATAATTTCCAAGAATTCTATATCATTTCCCATTAGCAGTATGTCATCCACATATAATATGAGAAATGCTACAGAGCTCCCACTCACTTTCTTGTAAACACAGGCTTCTCCATAAGTCTGTGTGAACCCAAACGCTTTGATCATCTCATCAAAGCGAATGTTCCAACTCCGAGATGCTTGCACCAGCCCATAGATTGAGCGCTGGAGCTTGCATACCTTGTCAGCATTCTCAGGGTCGACAAAACCTTCCGGTTGCATCATATACAACTCTTCCTTAATAAAACCATTAAGGAATGCCGTTTTGACGTCCATTTGCCATATCTCATAATCATAGTATGCGGCAATTGCTAACATGATTCTGACGGATTTCAGCTTCGCTACGGGTGAGAAAGTCTCATCGTAGTCAACCCCTTGAACTTGTCGATAACCCTTAGCGACAAGCCGAGCCTTATAGATGGTCACATTACCATCCGCGTCAGTCTTCTTCTTAAAGATCCATTTATTTTCTATGGCTTGCCGATCATCGGGCAAGTCAGTCAAAGTCCATACTTCGTTTTCATACATGGATCCTATCTCGGATTTCATGGCTTCAAGCCATTTGTCGGAATCCGGGCCCGCCATCGCTTCTTCATAGTTCAAAGGTTCACTGTTGTCTAACAACATGATTTCCAGGACAGGATTGCCGTACCACTCTGGTGCGGAACGTGTCCTTGTGGACCTTCGAAGTTCAGTGGTAGCTTGATCATGATCATTATCATTAACTTCCTCTCTAGCCGGTGCAGGCTCCACAGAAACATTTTCCTGTGCTGCGCTACTCTCCGGTTCGAGGGTCATCTCATCAAGCTCCACTTTCCTCCCACTTACTTCTTTCGAGAGAAACTCTTTCTCTAGAAAGGATCCATTCCTGGCAACAAAGATCTTGCCCTCGGATCTTAGGTAGAAGGTATACCCAATAGTTTCCTTAGGGTATCCTATGAATACGCATTTTTTCGACTTGGGTTCGAGCTTCTCTGGTTGAAGTTTCTTCACATAAGCATCGCATCCCCAAACTTTCAGAAACGACAGCTTAGGTTTCTTCCCAAACCATAATTCATACGGTGTCGTCTCAAAGGATTTTGACGGTGCCCTATTTAAAGTGAATGCGGCAGTCTCTAAAGCATAACTCCATAAAGATAGCGGTAAATCGGTAAGAGACATCATAGATCGCACCATATCCAATAGAGTGCGATTACGACGTTCGGACACACCGTTACGCTGAGGTGTTCCAGGCGGCGTGAGTTGTGAAACAATTCCACATTTCCTTAAGTTCGTGCCAAATTCATGACTCAAATATTCTCCTCCATGATCTGATCGTAGGAACTTTATTTTCTTGTCACGTTGATTTTCAACCTCATTCTGAAATTCCTTGAACTTTTCAAAGGTCTCAGACTTGTGCTTCATCAAGTAGACATACCCATATCTACTCAAATCATCGGTGAGGGTGAGAACATAACGATAACCACCGCGAGCCTCAACACTCATTGGACCACACACATCAGTATGTATGACTTCCAATACGTTTGTTGCTCGCTCCATTGTTCCGGAGAACGGAGTCTTGGTCATCTTGCCCAAGAGGCATGGTTCGCATCTGTCAAATGATTCATAATCAAGAGACTCCAAAAGTCCATCTGCATGGAGTTTCTTCATGCGTTTAACACCGATATGACTAAGGCGGCAGTGCCACAAGTATGTGGGACTATCGTTATCAACCTTGCATTTCTTGGCATTCACATTATAAACATGTGTAACATCACGTTCGAGATTCAATAAAAATAAACCATTGACCAGCGGGGCATGACCATAAAACATATCTCTCATATAAATAGAACAACCATTATTCTCAGATTTAAATGAGTAGCCATCTCGCATTAAGCGAGATCCAGATACAATGTTCATGCTCAAAGCTGGCACTAAATAACAATTATTGAGGTTTAAAACTAATCCCGTAGGCAGATGTAGAGGTAGCGTGCCGACGGCGATCACATCGACCTTGGAACCATTCCCGACGCGCATCGTCACCTCGTCCTTCGCCAGTCTCCGCTTATTCCGCAGCTCCTGTTTTGAGTTACAAATATGAGCAACCGCACCAGTATCAAATACCCAGGAGCTACTACGAGTGCTTGTAAGGTACACATCAATAACATGTATATCACATATACCTTTGGTATTGCCGGCCTTCTTATCCGCTAAGTACTTGGGGCAGTTCCACTTCCAGTGACCGTTTCCCTTGCAATAAAAGCACTCAGTCTCAGGCTTGGGTCCATTCTTTGACTTCTTCTCGGTAGCTTGCTTACCGGGCGCGGCAACTCCCTTGCCGTCCTTCTTGAAGTTCTTTTTACCCTTGCCTTTCTTGAACTTAGTGGTTTTATTCACCATCAACACTTGATGTTCCTTTTTGATCTCCACCTCCGCTGATTTCAGCATTGAATATACCTCAGGAATGGTTTTCTCCATCCCCTGCATATTGAAGTTCATCACGAAGCTCTTGTAGCTAGGTGGAAGCGACTGAAGGATTCTGTCAACGACCGCGTCATCCGGGAGATTAACTCAAAGCTGAGACAAGCGGTTGTGCAACCCAGACATCTTGAGTATGTGCTCGCTGACTGAACTATTCTCCTCCATCTTACAACTGTAGAACTTGTCGGAGACTTCATATCTCTCGACTCGGGCATGAGCTTGGAAAACCATTTTCAGCTCTTGGAACATCTCATATGCTCCGTGTTGCTCAAAACGCTTTTGGAGCCCCGATTCTAAGCTGTAAAGCATGCCGCACTGAACCAGGGAGTAATCATCACTACGCGTCTGCCAGACATTCATAACATCTTGAGTTGCTAGGAAAACAGGTGCGTCACCTAGCGGTGCTTCTAGGACATATGCTTTCTTGGCAGCTATGAGGATAATCCTCAGGTTACGGACCCAGTCCGTATAGTTGCTACCATCGTCTTTCAGCTTGGTTTTCTCTAGGAACGCGTTGAAGTTGAGGGCAACATTAGCGTGGGCCATTTGATCTACAAGACATATTGTAAAGATTTTAGACTAAGTTCATGACAATTAAGTTCATCTAATCAAATTATATATAATGAACTCCCACTCAGATAGACATCCCTCTCGTCATCTAAGTGATACATGATCCGAATCGACTAGGCCGTGTCCGAAAGTCACGTGAGACGGGCTAGTCATCAACGGTGAACATCTCCATGTTGATCGTATCTTCTATACGACTCATGCTCGACCTTTCGGTCTCTTGTGTTCCGAGGCCATGTCTGTACATGCTAGGCTCGTCAAGTCAACCTAAGTGTATTGCTGTGTAAATCTGGCTTACACCCGTTGTATTCGAACGTTAGAATCTATCACACCCGATCAACACGTAGTGCTTCGAAACAACGAACCTTCGCAAAGGTGCATAGTTAGGGGGAACACTTTCTTGAAATTTTAGTAAGGGATCATCTTATATATGCTACCGTTGTTCTAAGCAAATAAGATGCAAAAACATGATAAACATCACATGCAATCAAAATAGTGACATGATATGGCCATTATCACTTCGCTCCTTTTGATCTCCATCTTCGGGGCTCCATGATCATCATCGTCACCGGCATGACACCATGATCTCCATCATCGTGTCTTCATGAAGTTGTCTCGCCAACTATTACTTCTACTACTATGGCTAACGTTTAGCAATAAAGTAAAGTAATTACATGGCGAATTTCAATGACACGCAGGTCATATAATAAATTAAGACAACTCCTATGGCTCCTGCCAGTTGTCATACTCATCGACATGCAAGTCGTGATTCCTATTACAAGAACATGATCATTTCATACATCACATATATCATTCATCACATCCTTCGGCCATATCACATCACAAAGCACTTGCTGCAAAAACAAGTTAGACGTCCTCTAATTGTTGTTGCAAATTGTTTACGTGGCTTCTATAGGTTTCTAGCAAGAACGTTTCTTACCTACGCCAAAACCACAACGTGATATGCCAATTTCTATTTACCCTTCATAAGGACCCTTTTCATCGAATCCGATCCGACTAAAGTGGGAGAGACAGACACCCGCTAGCCACCTTATGCAACTAGTGCATGTCAGTCGGTGGAACCAGTCTCACGTAAGCGTACGTGTAAGGTCGGTACGGGCCGCTTCATCCCACGATGCCGCCGAATCAAGATAAGACTAGTAACGGCAAGAAGATTGACAAATCGACGCCCACAACTACTTTGTGTTCTACTCATGCAAGATACTACGCATAGACCTAGCTCATGATGCCACTGTTGGGGAACGTAGCAGAATTTTAAAATTTTCTATGCATCACCAAGATCAATCTATGGAGTCATCTAGCAACGAGTGAGAGGGGAGTGCATCTACATACCCTTGTAGATCGCGAGCGGAAGCGTTCAAGAGAACGGGGTTGATGGAGTCGTACTCGTCGTGATCCAAATCACCGATGATCGAGCGCCGAACGGACGGCACCTCCGCGTTCAATACACGTACGGTTGGGAGAGACGTCTCCTCCTTCTTGATCCAGCAAGGGGGGAGGAGAGGTTGATGAAGATCCAGCAGCACGACGGCGTGGTGGTGGAAGCAGCGGGGATCTCGGCAGGGCTTCGCCAAGCACCAACGAGAGGGAGAAGTGTCACGGGGGGAGAGGGAGGCGCCAGGGGCTGGGGTGTCGCTGCCCTCTCTCCTCCCCCCACTATAAATAGGGGCTAGGGGGAGCGTCGGCCCTTCTAGATCCCATCTAGATGGGGGGGCGGCGGCCAAGGGGTGGCTTGGCACCCAAGCCTAGTGGAGGCGCCCCCATCCCCAGGGTTTCCCAACCCTAGGTGCAAGGGAGGCCCATAGGGGGGCGCACCAGCCCACCAGGGGCTGGTTCCCTTCCCACTTCAGCCCATGGGGCCCTCCGGGATAGGTGGCCCCACCCGGTGGACCCCCGGGACCCTTCCGGTGGTCCCGGTACAATACCGATTACCCCCGAAACCTTCCCGGTGGCCGAAACTGGACTTCCTATATACATTTCTTTACCTCCGGACCATTCCGGAACTCCTCGTGACGTCCGGGATCTCATCCGGGACTCCGAACAACTTTCGGGTTACCGCATACTATTATCTCTACAACCCTAGCGTCACCGAACCTTAAGTGTGTAGACCCTACGGGTTGGGAGACACGTAGACATGACCGAGACGACTCTCCGGTCAATAACCAACAGCGGGATCTGGATACCCATGTTGGCTCCCACATGCTCCTCGATGATCTCATCGGATGAACCACGATGTCGAGGATTCAATCAATCCCGTACGCAATTCCCTTTGTCTATCGGTACGATACTTGCCCGAGATTCGATCGTCGGTATCTCGATACCTTGTTCAATCTCGTTACCGGCAAGTCTCTTTACTCGTTTCCATAACACATCATCCCGTGAACAACTCCTTGATCACATTGAGCTCATTATGATGATGTCCTACCGAGTGGGCCCAGAGGTACCTCTCCGTCACACGTAGTGACAAATCCCAGTCTCGATTCGTGCCAACCCAACAGACACTTTTGGAGATACCCGTAGTGCACCTTTATAGCCACCCAGTTACGTTGTGACGTTTGGTATACCCAAAGCACTCCTACGGTATCCGGGAGTTGCACAATCTCATGGTCTAAGGAAAAGTTACTTGACATTGGAAAAGCTTTAGCAAACGAACTACACGATCTAGTGCTAGGCTTAGGATTGGGTCTTGTCCATCACATCATTCTCCTAATGATGTGATCCCGTTATCAATGACATCCAATGTCCATGGTCAGGAAACCGTAACCATCTATTGATCAACGAGCTAGTCAACTAGAGGCTTACTAGGGACATGTTGTGGTCTATGTATTCACACATGTATTACGATTTCCGGATAACACAATTATAGCATGAATAACAGACAATTATCATGAACAAGGAAATATAATAATAACCATTTTATTATTGCCTCTAGGACATATTTCCAACAGAGAGAACTATACCAAATGTACCTTGACCGATGTTGAAGATGGATCAATGACCACTCAATGATGTAACAAGGAAATAGCACAATTGGTACCGATCTCGTCAATTTCTCACACATACACAAATAAGGCTTATGGTGGAGCTCGGTGAGGATAGTGGCACAAAAATTAATTGTGATGCAAAATGTTAGCAAGAGTCAATAATGTTGAAAGAGATTCACAAATTCGCAAATGTAACATGTAGACCAATAGCAATGAATGGCACACGGAAATGCACACACGGATAGATAAATGGGGTCGTGCAACCAAGGAATGAGCACAAAATGTGGAATCCACGGAAAACGCTCGTGTTGCACAACTCAAGAGAGACGCTAGCATGATTGCTCTATAGGCGGATATGACACTTGTGCACAACCTATAAGATGCAAAATGGATAAACTTTCTATCCCAAGTATGCTACTATGTATGGTTCCCGGTGTTTCTTCTCAAGATGATCCAAGATGATCGGATATGACAATCTTATGCAGTGTGGTATGATGCTATGGCTATTGCTTACAAGCTTCTTTGCTCTCTCTCTTTTGCTTAAAAGCTTTTTTTTTTGATATGGCCACTATGCGAAATGCACAAACCAAGATAGCAATTGTGTATATGCGGGAACAAGCTTGTGACTGATGGTATGATACCAAGATGATACCAATATGATATGGTATGTATGCAATGGAAGGTGTAGATCAATGATCACTAATGTGCACAAGTAACATTGCCGGCAATACTCAAATGGCTAGTCTCGATAGGTAAGTGACGCAAAATGGGCTAGGGGTTATCAATGCAATTGCAAGGGGAATATACAATTGTGTCGTCGAGGTTACCGTCCTTATGTAGGATGATGACCTCGTGGCGATGATGAGTGGCGGTGTTCTCGATGTCGAACCGTCCCTAATTAGCCGAAACACCTTAGGAAACGAAAAAACCGCGAACTCAAAATCTCAAAGGTAAATGTCAAATGGTGGTAGCGGAAAAGCGGTGGTGGTTGCGGAAGTATTGGTGGAAACCCTGTCAAAATGGGTTAAGGTGGTGGAAGGGTATGATGGGCTATACATGGTGGCGGAGTTGAAAGCACGGTCCCTAAGTAGCCAAAACACCTTAGGAGACACAACTCACAACACAAACAAAATTGGGTTAAGTTGCGGAAGTCAGTGGTGGTAATGCGGATGATGTGGTGAAGGTCCTAGGCAAAGATGCCAAAGTTCCAAAAATTTGATGGTGTCAAATGATGTTGGAAATATTTTTGTGGGAAGGGGGATGTCAATAGCTTCAAAACGAGCTAAAGAACGTCAAAATCGGAGTTCGGATGAATTAGTTATGGGCAAAACAAAAACCAGCCGAAGTCGATATCTACATGTGTCCGGTCGCCGGCCGTCCGATGGAGCTCGGAAATCCACTGTTTCAGCTCAGGTTTGGGGTTCCGGTCGTCCGGTAAAGGCCGGACGTCCGGTGGGTCGGGGTCAACGCGGGATTTGAGCTCCGGGACGCGATTTTGGGCGGAATTTGGGGATTTTGGGGTCAAAATTGAGGAGATTTTGTGGATGAAAGATGGGGAAACTTGGGGAGATGCTAGATCCACTTGAAACCAAGCAAATCCATGGATCAAAATCAACAAAACATCATCAAAACCAACAAATCACAAAAAAAAATTGGGGCTATTTTTGGTGGGGAATTTTCAAAATTGGGACAAAATCAAGCAAAAGAAGGCTAGAAAACGGGGGTAGGGGCTCCAAATTCATGATCAACGTGGCTCATGATACCAAGATGATGTAGGGTAGAACCCTATGATAGAGGCGAGGGTGTCCCAATCTTTCGATGAGATGATAGCTATCGTTCTTGGTGGAGTAGACTTTGACGATCCGACTACGAACGTGCGAGGACGTCGCGCCTTAGCAATCGCTAAACCAACTCCGAGAGGTTATTGACCATGCCGGAGCACAATCAACCTGACCATGAGGGTCTATCTCCTGCAAGCAAACGAAGAACAAGCAAGAAACTAAGATTTGCAATCTGGATATTGCGAATATAAGATGAAAGCTTGATTGATCAAGGTGGGGTTCTGTGACGTCTTGGTCTGGTCGTTGAACACAAACGAAGTACGCGAAGTTGCAGCTATGGCGAACTTTTAATCTAAACAAAACCCAAAGTCTAAACGGTGCCCTAAGGGCTGTATATATGGAGGAAGAGGGGGGGATTTCGTGGCCCTTGAAGGAGGGGTCCGAAACCAACCCTATCTCTTGTTTCCCCACACATACGGACTCTAAAAACAGCCTATACTCAAGTATTTCGAAATTACATGGGCCTGGCCCAAAAATAAGGTGGCGCAGCACCTAAAATAAGCTATGGACGAAATTTATGAAGGGGCATCTTGTATATTTCGTCCATGTCCTTGTAGGTCATCACGGAGGCTTCAAAGTGCTTAAATATGCACTAGAAACGCCATTCTGGATCCCTTCACGCACGCCTTCATCTCCATGCTTGATCCTGCTCCAGTGTTCATCCCTCTTGTCCATGCTAGGCCCTTCATTAGTAATCAATACAAATGTATCCAATTTAGGAAGCATCATATTCTCATGAACATTAGAATCATTACCAAGAAACGAAAGTACCTGATAATTTAATTGGCCTGCGCGAGCTCTAGTAATTGGTCCAGTATATGTAGGAGTAGGAGTTGTGGGTGTAACAGTGGTATTGATGTCCTCATCACCCTAGATGCCCGATCTTTCATGAAAGGAGCGGATCTCGCGATGAACACGCAGAACACGAGGAGAAAACACGAGAGAATCACTCAAACCAACAAGATTCGATTACACATGCACTAGATCCTCGAAACACAAAGAGAGTCACGATCCACGATCAACAAGGGACGATACAAAGGTAACTAGTTCATCTCCGTGAGGAGGCCTTGAGTTCTTCCCGTTAGGGGTCTTGAATCCAGGTGGATCTTCTCCGAAGAGGCACGGTCTCTCTCGGAGGAGCAGATCCGGATGGATGAGCAAAGCTCTATCTCTCAAATGAGCTATCACTTCGCTAACCCTGGCTAGAGGAAGGGGAAAGAGTATATATAGTCTAACTGGGCGAAGGGGTACACGGGCCTCAGCCCAACACTGGACACAGCCAGGGACCGGACGTCCGCTGGGCACCGGACGTCCGGTGGTTCCAGGGGGACCGGTCGTCCGCTAGCGCCGGACGTCCGCTGAAAGTGCTCTGTGGTCGGGACACCGGACGTCCGGAAGTCTCGGACTTCCATTAATATTGTCGGACGTCCGGTGCAGGGTCGGACGTCCGCTTGCTGGGAGGTCTATAGCGGGCGTAGGCTGGTCTTCAGGCGCCGGTCGTCCGCCGAGGGCCAGTCGTCCGCTCGCCGTGAGAGGCCGGTCGTCCGGTGTAGTCCGGACGTCCGCTCGCTGGAGCTTCTACGGTAGTTCTTGTACTTGGTGTCCTCGCCGTCTTGTCCATGGTCTTCCTCTTTGTTCCTGGTCATGCATAGCACATATATTTGAGGTAGTAGCCATGTCTCACATGTGGAAAGTGATGGTTCAGAGAGGAGCGAGTTCGCCTTGTGTCCAATGGCGTATGTTCGAGGTCTCGTCATATGTCCTCTTGGGGCTTGGAGAGTAGTCGGAGTGTACATGGGGATGAACGTGGGATGCTCCGCATCAACATTGCACGACATATAGAACATATACACTAGAGCAATAGATTGCATGGTAAAAGTAGATAGCACAATTCACTAGAATTTGTTAATGAAAGGCAGTAGCTAGCAAACTAAACATGGGTCCTTATAGTGAGCTAATAAGACAAGCTACTCCTCATTGTCGGAGATATCGATGATGATTGGCTCCTTGGACATGGAAGAGGGCGAGGCCTCCGCATCGTGGGTGCCCTCGTCGTAGTGATGAGTTGCTCGAGCCGCTCCGGGCACCAACCTGCTGGCTCTCGAGTTGAGGTAAGCACGTGCACGCTGAGAAAACACCTCGTAGTCTTCATCGAAGGCACCGAGGGTGGCCTCGAGAAAACACCACAAACTGTCGTTTAAAGCAGCCAACCGCGTCGCAGTGTCAGCGCGCGAGGCGTCGACGGTGGCCTCGACGGCGAGGTGCTCCTCCAAGATCTGGGGGTCGGCACGAATGGCAGCCTTCGCGACCTCATCCGCGCATGCGGCCACGATTTTCTTCTTCGCTGCCAAATGCTCCTTGAGCTCCTGGCTATACTGCATGCACCATGGCTTAGGGCGGCGCTTATTTGGTGGAGGGGTCGGTGATTTGGGTGGAAGGTGTCACGCCGGCGGTCGGGGCATGTGGGATGTGGAAGGAGGAGGAGGATGGGGGTCGGGTGTGGATTACCTGCTTGATAGACGAGGCCGAGCAGTGTGAAGGAGGTCGCTGGCGAGGATGCGGCGCTGCAAGCAAGGAGTGAAGGTTTCAACTTGGAAAGGAAGGCAGAAACAGGGGAAATGTGGCTTTTGGTAAGGGGAAGGGGGCGGGGAGGTAGATATTTCCGCGGAAGCCAAAATTTTTGAATCGGTTGCGAAAAAAACTGGCGCGCAAAGTGTCATCAGACACGGTCCCTTATTCAGCACTGTGTATGATATGTGAACATCACAAACGATTCATATAGCTTAACCCATGTGTGATGAGTTTGAACGTGAAATTTTTTGGTTCGAATTTCCCTGGTTACAGTGGTCATCCACGTCATTACATAATTTGCGTACACAAAGGAGACTACAGCACACCCACACTTCTTAATCGAGCAATTTCAGCAATTAAACAGAGCTAGCTGACCTAAACATTACTCTAACAAATTAAAGACCGGCGCTCTTAATTAAACAAAACAAAGAGTACTACTACGGCTGGTGCTCGTCGACCTCCGCCGCCTCCTCCATGTCCAACTCGCGCCCGGCGATCTCCTGGGGAAGGGCCTCCATGGCATCCATCGCACCATACTCGGCAAGCATCTCGCCATCCGCATCCGCCATATCTTTGGAATAGGCTGCCATGAGCTTGGCATGGGCGGCCGCGATCTTGGCTTGGGCGGGCTCCGTCGTGGCAAGGTATGCCGCGCAGGAATGGATGGCTGCTCGAACGCTCTCGATGATTGCCAAGTCTTCGGCCGTAGGTTGCCGACCATTATCGAAGAAGCTTCATTCGATTTGTGTGGTGACCGCCATGAGCTGGCCATGGGTGGCCTCGACATGGTCGTGGGCGGCCTCCAGCAGGGCTAAGGCCGCCGCTGCGGAACGAACAGCTGCTGTGCCGCTCTCGCCAGTTGCTATCCCCGAGGCAGATGTTGCTGCCACCACCTGAGAAGAAACAACGGCCGTTTGGGCTGCCTTGGCCGCCCGGACGCAGATTGCGGCCGCGCTCACGAAGCTTGTTAGCACGCGCCTGGCGGCTGCGGCCGCGCTCTCGCCGGAGTGGGCCGCCAAAGTTGCCCTCACGAAGCGGGTCCACGTCCCCATCTTTCACCGGTGATGATTGAACAGTGAAATGATACTTGGGGAGCGAGCTAGTGTGCTTGACACACCGGCTGTGGTTGTAGCCGACGCACCTTCTCGCGTAAGCCGTAAGGTATTTTGTGCTGCCTCTCACACGGTTGGTGATAATAAACTGTGTGCGATCTACTTGATTTTTCGTCTTGATTTGAATTACATAATGGGGTCACAGCTGCAAAGGATGGTGTTTGAATTGCTAGAACTTTTATCTACAGTGAACATGCAACTATAGGTGTGTCGTCAAAAAAATTGGAATTATTCAAGGTTCGTTTGGACATTTTTATACATTAACTTGGTTTTCTAGGCATTTCAGGTGCACAATTCAAAATTAAACTATATGCACATGCTCTGGTGCACCAAAATGGGTTGTAAAATGATATATGTGTCCATGGGTTGATGCTTATGTCCCATCCAAGAAATGGGGATGAATTTCAAACACCACGGCACCGTGGCTCTCCGACAAACGTTGAGGTGCTTGCTTGGTAATTCTAGTAAATACAAAACTCGTCTGAAATTCATGAACCTTGGCATGCTATCATGGAACGGCATCAACATGCTGGGGTAAAAATATTGTCCCATTTGGGCAGGTTATGGTATAAGCTTCTCACAAACCAGAGCTTCTCACAAGAAGCCTCATGGTTCCTTTAGGGAAACGTGTCACCTTTGTGGACAAAACGATATTCGTCGCCTCTTCTTCCTTTCAATTTTTTTCCTAGTGTCAACATAGAATAGTAGTAGTGTCGTGTTAAATTTTGGATTTTTTCGGGGATCGTTTGTACATTTTTATACGTTAACTGAGTTTTCTAGGCATTTATGTGCATAATTCAAAATTGAACTACATTCACATGCTCCAGTCCATAAAAACGGGTTGCAAAATCAAATGTTTGTCCTTGGTTGCAAGCTTAGGTTACATGCAAGAAATGAGAATGAATGTCAAACACCTTGACACTATCGCTCGGCCGCTAACATTGAGATACATGGTTTTAAAATTCTAGTAAATCGAAAACTCATCTGAAATTCATGAAACTTGACATGATATCATGGAACGGCATCGACATGCCGTGGTAAAAATATTGTCCCATTTGTGGCAGGTTTGGGTATAAGCTTCTCGCAAACCAGAGCTTCTCTCACAACAAGCCTGATGGTTTCGGTAGGGAACGTGCCACCTTGGGGGACGAAACAATATATGTTGCCTCTTCTTACTTTCAAAATTTTTCTCGTGTCAACATAGAACAACAGGAGTGTTGTGTCAATTTTTTGGATTTTTCGGGGTTCGCTTGGACATTTTATAATTAACTGAGTTTTCTATGCATTCATGTGCATAATTCAAATTTGAACTACATGCAGATGCTCCAGTGCATATAAACGGGTTGAAAAATCAAATGTGTGTCCTTGGTTGCAACCTTAGGTCCCATGCAAGAAATGGGAATGAATGTCAAACACCTTTGCCACCGTCGCTCGCCCGCTAACATTGAGATACATGGTTTTAAAATTCTAGTAAATCAAAAACTCGTCTGAAATTCATGAAACTTGACATGCTATCATGGAACGGCATCAACATGCAGTGGTAAAAAATATTGTCCTATTTGGGGCAGGTTGGGGTATAAGCTTCTCACAAACCAGAGCTTCTCGCAACAAGCCTCATGGTTACAGTAGGGAACGTTTCACCTTTCTGGAGGAAATGATATCCGTTGCCTCTTCTTGATTTCAATTTTTTCTCTAGTGTCAACATAGAACAACAGGAGTGTTGTGTTAAATTTTGGAATTTTTCGGGGTTTGTTTGGACATTTTTATACATTAATTGAGTTTTCAATGCATTTATGTGCATAATTCAAATATGAACTACAGGCACATGCTCTAATGCATATAAATTGGTTGAAAATTCAAATCTGTGTCCTTGGTTGCATGCTTAGGTCCCATGCAAGAAATGGGAATGAATGTCAAACACCCTGCCATCGTCACTCGGGCGCAAACATTGAGATACCTGGTTTTTAAATTCTTGTAAATCCAAAACTCGTCTGAAATTCATGAAACTTGGCATGCTATCATGGAGCGGCATCAACATGCCGTGGTAATTTTTTTGTCCCATTTGGGGCAGGTTTGGGTATAAGCTTCTCACAAACCAGAGCGACTCACAACAAGCCTGATGGTTTCGGTAGGGAACGTGCACCTTTGGGGACGAAACGATACCCGTTGCCTCTTATTGCTTTCAAAAAATTTCTAGTGTCAACATAGAACAACTGGAGTGTTGAGTTAAATTTTGGAATTTTTCGGGGTTCGTTTGGACATTTTTATACATTAACTGGGTTTTCTAGGCATTTTATGTGCATAATTCAAATTTGAACTACATGCACATGCTGTAGTGCATATAAATTGGTTGAAAAATCAAATATGTGTCCTTGGGTGGATGCTTACGCCCCATGCAAGAAATGGGAATGAATTTCAAACACCGGGGCACTGTTGATTGCCGGCAAAACGTTGAGATACTTTGTTTTTAAATTCTAGTAAATCCAAAACTCGTCTGAAATTAATGAAACTTGGCATGCTATCATGGAATGACACCCGATGCTATGGTATTTTTCATGTCCATTTTGAGAGAAGGTGCGCTCGAATAACAACCAACAAAGGCATTTTGAAACAAATAGCTACCACTGTAACATCGCAAACATTTTAGATAGAACACCCGTATGTAAACCGACAGCTTCCCTAGTAAGCCAAGGGAAAATGTGCCGAGCAGGATTTGTGCAGCTCTTCATCGCAAACGTTTTAGATACAGCACCTGTATGCAAAGTGAGAGCTATGGTCTCCCGCAGTAAGCCAAGGGAAAATTCACCGCGCATGATTTGTGCATCTCTTCAACGCAAACGGTTCAGATTGAATAAGGTATGCAAAGCGCGACTTCGGCGCTAAGCCAAGAGAAAATTTGGCAAGCAGGATTTGTACCTCCCTTCAACGCAAACAGTTTTTTCGGATGACCCGTGTGCAACCACGTACAGACAATTTGGTAAGATTTGCATCTGTTGATAGAGGCGAGGGTGTCCCGATCTTTCGATGAGATGATAACTATCGATTTGGTGGAGCCGACTTTGACGATCCGACTACGAACGTGCGAGCACGTCGCGCCTTAGCAATCGCTAAACCAACTCCGAGAGGTTATTGACCACGCCGGAGCACGATCAACCTGACCACGAGGGTCTATTTCCTGCAAGTAAACGAAGAACAAGCAAGAAACTAAGATTTGCAATCTGGATATTGCGAATATAAGATGAAAGCTTTATTGATCAAGGTGGGGTTCTGTGACGTCTTGGTCTGGTCGTTGAACACAAACGAAGTACGCGAAGTTGCAGCTATGGCAAACTTTTAATCTAAACAAAACCCAAAGTCTAAACGGTGCCCTAAGGGCTGTATATATGGAGGAAGGGGGGGATTTCGTGGCCCTTGAAGGAGGGGTCCGAAACAAAACCTATCTCTTGTTTCCCCACACATACGGACTCTAAAAACAGCCTATACTCAAGTATTTCGAAATTACATGGGCCTGGCCCAATAATAAGGTGACGCAGCACCTATAACAGCCTCTGGACGAAATTTATGAAGTGGCATCTTGTATATTTTGTCCAAGGCTTCATGCACTCATTATGGTGGCTTCAAAGTCCTGAAATCATTACTTGTAACTCCGTTCTTGTTCCCCTTGTGCATGCCATCATCTCCATGCTTGAACTTGCTCCAATGTTCCTCTTTCTTGTCCAAGCTAGGCCCTTCATTCGTAAGCAAAACAAATGTATCCACTTTAGGCAGCATCATATTCTCATGAACATTAGAATCATTACCAAGAAATGAAAGTACCTGATAATTTAATTGGCGTGCGCGAGCTCTAGTAATTGGTCCAGTATGTATAGCAGCAGGGGCTGTGGGTGTAACAATGGTATTGATGTCCTCATCATCCTCCCCTTCTTGAAATGAAGTCGTCCTCGACGGAAGCTCATCATCCTCACCCAAATAAGGCTTCAAATCTGCAATGTTAAAAGTGGGACTATCCCCAAAATCTGCAGGCAGCTCAAGTTTATATGCATTATCATTTATTTTCTCTAACACCTTAAAAGGACCATCAGCACGTGGCATTAGCTTTGATTTGCGCAAATCAGGAAATCTATCCTTACGCAAATGTAACCAAACAAGATCTCCAGGTGCAAACACAACATGTTTTCTACCCTTATCTCAAGCAAGTTTATATTTAGCATTCATACGCTCAATGTTCTTCTTAGTTAACTCATGCATTTTTAAGATCAATTCAGCACGTTGTTTAGCATCAAAATTAACCTTCTCCGAAGATGGAAGAGGCAACAAATCAATGGGTGCACGAGGACAATTTCAAAAGGGCACATCTTAGTAGTAGAATGCAATGAACGATTATAAGCAAATTCAATATGAGGCAGGCATTCTTCCCACATTTTCTTATTATTCTTCAAAACAGCCCTAAGCATAGTAGACAAAGTTCTATTGACTACTTCAGTTTGTCCATCAGTTTGGGGGTGACAAGTAGTACTAAAAAGCAGTTTAGTCCCCAACTTAGCCCATAAACATCCCCAACGATCTGAAACAATAGTATTTGGCACACCATGCAAGCGAATAATTTCACGAAAGAACAAATCAGCAACATTAGCAGCATCATCGGTTTTATGACATGGTATAAAGTGTGCCATTTTCGAGAACCTATCCACGACAACAAATATGCTATCCCTCCCCTTCTTTGTTCGAGGTAAACCCAAAACAAAGTCCATAGATATATCCTCCCATGGAACACTAGGTACAGGCAAAGGCATATATAAACCATGAGGATTGAGTCGTGACTTAGCTTTTTGACATGTAGTGCAGCGAGCAACAAAGCGCTCAACATCCCGTCTCATCTTTGGCCAAAAGAAATGTGTAGCAAGTACATCCTCCATCTTCTTAACGCCAAAGTGTCCCATTAATCCTCCTCCATGCGCCTCCTGCAACAACAAAAGACGAACGGAGCTAGCTGGAATGCATAGCTTGTTAGCACGAAACACAAATCCATCGTTAACGACGAACTTGTTCCATGTTCTCCCTTCTTTACAATTCTGCAATACATCTTTAAATTCAGCATCATGCACATATTGATCTTTGATGGTCTCCAAACCAAATATTTTAAAGTCAAGTTGTGAAAGCATAGTATAATGACGAGACAATGCATCAGCAATAACATTTTCTTTACCCTTCTTGTGTTTAATGACATAAGGGAAAGTGTCAATGAATTCAACCCATTTAGCATGTCTACGGTTCAGTTTCGCTTGACTTTTAATATGTTTCAAAGATTCATGATCAGAATGAATAACAAATTGTTTGGGCCATAAATAATGTTGCCATGTTTCCAAAGTCCGAACAAGAGCATGTAATTCCTTATCATAAGTAGAGTAATTCAGACTAGGCCCACTCAATTTTTCAGAAAAGTATGCAACAGGTTTGCCATCTTGTAATAACACACCTCCTAATCCAATTCCACTAGCATCACATTCAAGCTCAAAAGTCTTATTAAAATCAGGAAGTTGTAGTAAAGGAGCATGTGTTAACTTATCTTTCAACACCGTGAAGGCTTCTTCCTGTGCGGTACCCCAAACAAAAGGCACATCCTTATTTGTAAGCTCGTTGAGAGGTGCAGCAATGGTACTGAAATCTCTCACAAAACGCCTATAGAAACCAGCGAGGCCAAGGAAACTCCTCACTTGTGTGACCGTTTTGGGCTGCGGCCAACTCTCAATAGCTTCAATCTTCGCTTTATCAACTTCAATTCCCTGTGGAGTAACAACATAGCCAAGAAAAGATACTCGGTCAGTGCAAAAGGTGCACTTCCCAAGGTTACCAAACAAACGTGCATCATGTAGAGCAATAAAAATAGCACGTAAATGTTCCAAATGTTCCTCCAAAGATCTGCTATAAATCAATATATCATCAAAGTAAACTACCACAAATCGTCCAATGAAAGCACGTAAAACTTCGTTCATTAATCTCATGAAAGTGTTAGGTGCATTAGTTAACCCAAAAGGCATGACTAACCACTCATATAAACCGAACTTAGTTTTAAGTGCTGTTTTCCATTCATCTCCCAATTTCATACGAATTTGATGGTATCCACTACGCAAATCAACTTTCGAGAATATTGTAGAGCCACTCAATTCATCAAGCATATCATCTAGCCTAGGAATAGGATGACGATAACGAATAGTAATATTATTAATGCCTCTACAATCAACACACATACGCGACGTACCATCCTTTTTTGGCACAAGTATAATAGGAACAGCACAAGGACTAAGAGATTCGCGTATATAACCTTTGTCGAGCAGTTCCTGTACTTGACGCATAATCTCCTTCGTCTCCTCTGGATTGGTACGGTATGGCGCTCGGTTTGGCAACAAAGCACCGGGAATTAAGTCAATCTGATGCTCAATCCCGCGAATAGGTGGTAATCCTGGTGGCACGTCTTGTGGAAAGACGTCAGCGAACTCCTGCAAAATGTTAGTGACAGCAGGAGGCAAATAGGAAGGCACGTCCTCGAATGAAAATAATGCCTCTTTGCACACAAAAGCATAGCAAACAGATTTGCTTAAATCTAGCTCATCAATATCAGATTTGGTGGCAAGTAAACACGCATTTTTCAATTTAATTTCAGAAGCAACACTAGATGGTTTATTATTAGGCTTCATTTGTTGCTCAAATTCTTTTGCCACAATCTGATTTTCACTCTTATTTTTCTCCTATTTTGCTTTACTAGCTCTATTAATATCATCTTTGAAAATAGAATCAGGAGTCATAGGAAGCAAAGTAATATGTTTATCCTTATGAACAAGAGTATACTGATTGTTTCTACCATGGTGTACAGAATTTTTATCAAATTGCCATGGTCTACCAAGTAATAAGGAACATGCTTGCATGGGTACCACATCACAATCAACATAATAAGCATATTTAGAGATACTAAAATGCACACGAACAGTACGTGTTACCTTAACCTTGCCGCTGTTGTTGAACCACTGGATATAGTAAGGATGTGGATGTGGTCTTGTGGTGAGAGATAGCTTCTCCACCATCTCCATGCTAGCCAAGTTGTTGCAGCTCCCTCCATCTATGATGACGCGAACAGAACGTTCCTTCACAACTTCCTTTGTATGGAACAAATTATGCCTCTGATTTTGCTCAGCTTGTGTGACCTGCACACCCAAAACACGTTGAGCAACTAAACATTCATACCTGTCAGCGTCTTCAGGAGCCATGTATTGCGTCTCATGATCAGAATCATCTCCACCGTGTTCTTCACTTGTAATAAGAGCCAAAGTCTCCTCATCATAGTCACTAGCGGACTCATACCCACCATCCTCAGTAGCAATCATAACACGTGGAGATTGGCATTCTCTCGCATAATGACCTCTTCTCTTACAACGACGACAAATAATATCATGTGTGTGCCCCGTTGATGCCATAGATGAAGAAGAGCTCTGGGCAGGCCCAGAAGGTGTACTCTTGGCAGATGGTGGTGGTGGTGCCTGTTTTCTTGTATCTCGGTTGGAATTGGCGGCTGAAGTCAGTGGTGCTGCAGTAGAACATGTGGGAGTAGAGGAGGCACACGGTGTCCATGATGAAGATCGACCTGCAGAAAAATTAGTTCGCGCCAATGCCAGTCGATCCTGCACTTCACGTTCAGCTTTACAAGCAAGATGGAATAAACGAGTGATATTATTATACTCCTTATACTCTAGAATGGTCTAAATCTCTCTATTTAATCCACCCATGAAACATGCAAGCATAGCTTCATTCACCTCAACAATACCACATCTAATCATGCCAGTTTGTAATTCCTGATAATATTCTTCTACATAATTTTTTCCTTGTCTTAAGCGCTGCAATTTTTGAAGTAATTCACGTTGATAATATGATGGAACCCAACGAGTACGCATAGCAGTTTTCAAAGTAGCCCAAGTAGCTGGAATAGGATATAATCTACAATGTTCAGACCACCATACACATGCAAAACTTGTAAAAGCACAAACAGCAGCAGCAACACGTCTCTCCTCGGGATATTGTAAACATGTAAAATGTTGTTCAGTTTCTAACTCCCAAGTAAGATATATATCAGGAACATATCTACCCTCAAATGGTGGAATATTCAATTTCAGTTTAGGAAGATGGTCAAGATCTCGTACCTGAGCTGGTAATGCAGCCCTACCATTGCGATTATTGGCATGTGGACGACCTGGTGCTGGTACGTAGTTCTGATTTTGAACAACCTCATCCCCGTAATCGCCCGCATACTCATCCTTCTCAGCGGTAGCAAGAGCCATAGAAGCATCAACAGTAGGTGCAGCGGCACCAGAAGTTCGACCAGGCTCAAGGGGAACGCGCTGTGCTCGTCCCACTTGATTTGGAAGGCAGCGTTGTTGTTGTTGTAGAGGTGCGACAGGTGCAGCTGGCGGTGGTTGTGGAAGACGCGCGAGCAATTCATTAAACTTGTTATCGAGCTTTGTTTCGAACGTCTTCTCAATTCCATCTATCTTCTCCATGGCCTCTTCAAATCTGTTTAGCACATCTTGCACCTGTCCACTCATCATTTGCTGAAATTTATCATGTAGCTGTTTGTTCGTCATGTTCTCCCAATCAGTCTCATCGGCTTGTGATCCTGCCATGGTTAGCAGCAATAGAAACACACAAGAATATGATCCTACAGACTACTAGGAAGTGGTGGTGGTGTATCACAAATCCGTCAAGCGAATCTCAAATGCTTACCAGTTCTTACCCAGCAGCAGGTGGTGATCGGCCACCGTTGTAGTCAAAACTCTCAAAGATTGGACAGAGCGATTGCCAGGTGGTGTCAAACGCACGACGTAGATGTATGTGGAGCTGGGAAGGCTTATGATATGGTAGCAAAAATGTCAGCAATAATCAATTCAGAGATGCAACATTGAATAAACGCTCAACGACGGTACTGTGCTGGTCCTAGGCTAGACCGTACTAGAGACGCGAGCCTAGAACACTAACAAAATCACGGCGCGGCGCGTAAACAAGGGAAGAGCACACTCTAAAAAAAATCACCTTTTTTTTGCGCTCCTCTTTTTTTTGCGCTCTTTTTTTTTGCAAAAAATCACTATAATGGCGAGTGTCTCAAAACTCTTCCCAAGTCAAACTAACAGGATTGGCACGAAATTTTTTTTGACAATTTTTTTTTTGGAAATCAGGGCAGCGACGACGAAAAAGGGCGACAAAAAATCACTATGATGGCGAGTGTCTCAAAACGCTCCCTGGGACCTAAAAATAGGATAGGGAAAAAATATTTTTGACTGCCAAATTTTTGCCTAAAAACTGCCCGGGGGTCTCAAGACTTTTTTTCCGAATCCTACTCAGGCAAGGAAACACGAATCGGAAAATAAATGGGTCTCGAAAACAAACCTAATATGAAAAGAACTCGGATTGGTGGTGGATATATGGCAGCGGTGATGGTATATGGCAGTGGTGGTAGGATATGACAACGGTGGTGGTATATGGCAGCGGTGGTGGTATATGGCAGCAGCGATGAAGATGGTGCAGTGGCGGCGTGACAAACTGTGACATAACTCGAAACTCTAAAGGACTAGACGCTAAGACCAGCAACTAGACACGACGATGCAACCGCAAATTCAACAAAGCAAAAACCCTAAAAAGATTATGCAAAGGCTCAGATTGGTTCGGATATGATGAACTAACCCTAATTTTTTTTGACTTTTTCGTGGACTGTAGGTATGAAGAACAGACTCGATCTAAACTACGAAAAACTGTAAAATCTCACCGAGCAACCTGAAAATCTGATACCACTTGATAGAGGCGAGGGTGTCCCGATCTTTCGATGAGATGATAACTATCGATTTGGTGGAGCTGACTTTGACGATCCGACTACGAACGTGCGAGGACGTCGCGCCTTAGCAATCGCTAAACCAACTCCGAGAGGTTATTGACCACGCCGGAGCATGATCAACTTGACCACGAGGGTCTATTTCCTGCAAGCAAATGAAGAACAAGCAAGAAACTAAGATTTGCAATCTGGATATTGCGAATACAAGATGAAAGCTTTATTGATCAAGGTGGGGTTCTGTGACGTCTTGGTCTGGTCGTTGAACACAAACGAAGTACACGAAGTTGCAGCTATGGCAAACTTTTAATCTAAACAAAACCCAAAGTCTAAACGGTGCCCTAAGGGCTGTATATATGGAGGAAGAGGGGGGGGGGGATTTCGTGGCCCTTGAAGGAGGGGTCTGAAACCAACCCTATCTCTTGTTTCCCCACACATACGGACTCTAAAAATAGCCTATACTCAAGTATTTCCAAATTACATGGGCCTGGCCCAATAATAAGGTGACGCAGCACCTATAATAGCCTCTGGACGAAATTTATGAAGTGGCATCTTGTATATTTCGTCCAAGGCTTCATGCACTCATTATGGTGGCTTCAAAGTCCTGAAATCATCACTTGTAACTCCGTTCTTGTTCCCCTTGCGCATGCCATCATCTCCATGCTTGAACTTGCTCCAATGTTCCTCTTTCTTGTCCAAGCTAGGCCCTTCATTCGTAAGCAAAACAAATGTATCCACTTTAGGCAGCATCATATTCTCATGAACATTAGAATCATTACCAAGAAACGAAAGTACCTGATAATTTAATTGGCGTGCGCGAGCTCTAGTAATTGGTCCAGTATGTATAGCAGCAGGGGCTGTGGGTGTAACAATGGTATTGATGTCCTCATCATCTGTCATATTGGGTATATTGCCATTTGTTAAACTGGAAAGATTGACATTTGTTGATCTAGTAACATTGCCATTTGTCAATTCTTGTAACACTGCGATTTGTCATAATATGCAGCTAAAAATCACTAGCACTATCTAATTTTTGCAACTAAAATTCAATAATTAAGCATAGATTTCATTCATAGATTAAGCAGTCGTTCTTTATTTATACAAATAGTTCAACTCGACAGCTGAACCGACCAAACTTTTCCCCAATTGTTGCCAACCACGTACTGAAATAGCTAGTTCAACTATATATACTAGCTAATTTTAAGTACGTTGTACAGTTCCACCACATCTATAGTCAGGTGAACTGAACAAAATAGCCCCTAAATACTACTACTACTACGGAGGGGCTTTGTACTACTTCCGGCAGCCTCTCCTCTGCCGAGCGCGCTCAGTAAGAGGAAGAGGAGGAGCAGCCTACCGACGAGCTGGACAACTGCAATACGGTGCCTGTCGCTGCTGCACCTTTAGAGACGCTCACCTCGAACGCCCTCTGCCGCTCCAGACGACCCCTCTCGAAGCGGCCGAACTGCTCGTAGATCTCCTGATTCCTCGCCTATGCGCCGGCGTGTGCTGCGGCCATGGCTGCAGTAAGGCTATTTGCGTGCTCGACGAAGCGCTCCTCCTCCTCCCGCAGGAACTCGATGTAGCGCGTAAGGTCGCTGACGCATGTGCGGGCCTCCACCTCTGCCTCCCTCCTTCGGGCGGCGGTGGCGGAGCGGGTGATGATCCCGGTGGTCGACGATGGGCTGGCAGCAACGGCGGCCGACGATGGGGTGGCGGCCACGACCACCACCTCCCGCCATCGGGCCGCGGTGGCGGAGCAGGTGATGGCCACGGTGGCCGGCAGTGGGGTGGCGGCCACGACAGCCACCTCCCGCCTTTGGGCCACGGCGGTGGAGCGGGCAATGGCCCTGGCTTTCGACGGTGGTGTGGCGGCAACGGCGGCCGGCAATAGCTGTCGACGGGCAGCGGCGGCGAAGCGTGTGGTGGGTGTTCCGCGCACACCCAACGGGGACGCCACGCGCACTACACTACGCCGGGGACTGCGCCGCCGCCGCGGTGTAGCCTCCCAACTGGAGCTGTCCTCTGATGACGGCGGAGTGGCTAAGCGACGACGTCGGACCGGTGCCATTGGCGATTGTGGGAGAAGCAGACGAGATAAGCTACAGGGAGGGGGGGGAAATGCTACGCAGGACTCGCCGGCCGTGAGGGTTTATATAGTAGCCTGGTAAGCATTGGGATTTTGGGGGATTTCACCGAGTCGGGCGGGAAGCTTGCGTGGGAACCTGCGCGGTTGCGCGGGAACGGGCTCACCATCGTTTGGCCAAAAGAACGCCCCCGAGCGCTGCTCAAGCTTGCGCTCGAAGCCGTCTGCGGCAGCGGGGTGACAAGACGTGCGAGAGGAGGATGAAAGGACACGTACACATATGGTTAATAAAAAAAATGTTTGCGATTTAATTACCTACTATACCCCCGTCCTGGTTTATAAGTAGGATTTAACTAATAAAATAAGAATGCATGTTGCCAAAGATTATATCATTGGATTCGTATTTCAACATAGTTTCCAGTTATATAATTTGTGTAACATGCATTAACATTTTGTTGGTTAAATTTAAGGTTATATACCAGCAAGCGTTTGCCCACAACACACACAGCTTATACCATCACAAACAGCTCGGATGGATCAACTGTATGCCATGTATCACACACGCAACTCTAATCTGGTTCGTGCTTGATGTCTCCGACATCGCTCGCACAGTTCGTCTTATTTGCCATGTATCACTGTGCCGGCCTCTGCTCGCATCCCTCGGCAAGCTCTGCTCACCGTTAGGCGCCGCAGCGCGCTGTGCTCGCCGTTAGGCGCCGCGGTGTGCTCTGCTCGTGTCCGTCGCCACGCCCTGTGATAGAGGCGGGGTGTCCTGATCTTTCGATGGGATGATAACTATCGATTGGGTGGAGACGACTTTGACGATTCGACTACAAACGTGCACGACGTTGCGCCTTAGCAATCGCTAAAGAAATCTCCTAAGGTTACTGACGATGCCGGAAGCACGATCAGCCTGACCACGAATGTCTATTCCTGCATGCAATCAAAGAACAAGCAAGAATATGATAAAGCAATCTGAATATTGCGAATATATATGAAGTGTTGATAAAAGTGGGGATCCGGAAGCGGTCTTGGTCTGGTCGTTGGACACAAACGAAGTACACGAAGTTGCGTTGGCTAACTTTTAACTAAACAAATCCCCAGTCTAAACGATGCCTTAAGGGCTGTATTTATAGGAGAAAGAGAGGGGATTTTGTCCACCCTTGGCAAGGTGGGACTAAAACACCTCCTAAGACGTTTCCCCTACAATACATACTCTAAAAATAGATTACATGGGCCTGGCCCAAAATAAGGTGGCGCAACACCAATAATAAGCTATGGATGAATATTTATGAAAGGCCATCTTGTATATTTCGTCCATCATGGTGGCTTCAAAGTCCAAAAATCTCCATTGGAACCTCCATTCTTGTTCTCTTCGCACGCACCTTCATCTCCGTGCTTGATCATGCTCCAATATTCATCCTTCTTGTCCGTGCTAGGCCCTTCAATTGCAAGCAACACAAATGTATCTAAGTTAGGCAGCATCATATTCTTATGAACACTAGAAACATTACCAAGAAACGAAAGTACCTGATAATTTAACTGGTGTATGCGAGCTCTAGCAATTGTTCCAAGAGGTAAAACATCAGGGGATATGGGTGTAACTGTGGTAGCCATGTCCTCATCATCCTCCCCTTCTTGAAAACAAAGCCGTCCTCGGCGTTGCTTAATCGGAAATGTGGCTAACAAAAGAGACAAGGTGTACACATTGTATATGTATATGTCATCCATTTTTACTGATCTCAGTTGTGGCACATGTGACACAGTTATACAAGAGCACCCTTCAAAAGTCGTAAAATATGAAGCCAATATATTATCACAAGAAGTCAAAGGCATGAAAATATTGCAACTCAGTTTGCACATATAAATGAAGCTCTTATTCATATCAAAAGATTGACAATGTTTATCATTAAACCATCCCAACTTTGGTGAATAAACTTTAATTGTTTCAAAATTACATGCAACAACATGCTTAAATAAGCAAACATGCAACAAGTTATTCGACACAGAATCATCACCAAGATTGGAGGTCATATCAAAATGATTAAACATTGGCACAATTATTTTCAAACGTATTTGATCCAAATCAGAGTTATTCCCTGATTCACATGGTTCTTTCGCATCAACAGTTAATTCAATGGGTTCACTCAAAATTGTTTGATCACATGGCAAAGTCAAATCATCAACATAGTCCTCTAATATAGCTGGTGTGATCAAAGTAGTGGGTAGCTCATCACATGGTGCATTTAAATTGACAAGGCATTCATCATACTCATGTGGAGGTGGAAGATCGGTACCTTTGTCATTACCTCTTATGATCAACTCAGATGATGTAGGCACTCTCGGTGGTGATGTGTCACATGGTGGAGGTGATGTAGTCCTCACAACAATGGATGTGGTTGTCATAGTACGCCAAGTAGTGGAAGGAACAACCGTATCATCTCTTGGAATGTGCACCTCGCGCTTATTCTCCTTATGGACAACACCTTGTTTTATTTCCTGTTCAGCTTTGCAAGCAAGACGAAACAAACAGTCCATAGGATAACACTCTTCATGAATAAGTATCTCCTAAATATCACGGTTTAATCCTCCCTAAAATCTACCCATAAAATCATCTTCACTTTCCTCTAAAAAGGAGTGCAACAAGGTAGTTCGTAAATCATCATAATATTTTATTACAGTGTCACTACCTTGTTTTAACTGTTGTAGTTTTTTAATCATGTCACGAGTATAATAAACATCAACAAATCTATCTCTCATGACAAGTTTTAAATCATCCCAAGTAGTAGGTACATAATCAGGGTATAAACGACAATGTTCACTCCACCAAACAGTAGCAAAACCAGTGAATGTACCAACTGCGAGCTTAACTTTTTGACGTTTAGAAAAATTATGGGAAGCAAATATAGCACTTATTTCGAACTCCCATTCAATATATAAATCAGGCTTAAAATGACCATGAAAAGGTGGCATTGAAACAAGAAACTGTTTGTGCGCATTCTGACATCTTTGTACCTCTTGTGATAGTGGTTGTATTTTCTGAGGTGATGGCACGTCTCCCACAATCGATGAAGCCCAACCGACTCTGGAACCTGCCATGATTAGTAGAAACAAGAAACAAAATCCAAGAATAATGTTCTTATGAACTACTGGGATGTGGTGGTAAAACGATCACAGTAGAGCAAAAATCAAAGTCTTGCAAGTTCTTACCATGCAGCAGGTGGTGATTAGCAACCGGCGGTGTCAAATAACTCCAAGAGTTGGGTAAAGCGATTGCCAGGTGAGCGAGCGTATGTATGCACGGCGTAGAAATATGTGGAGCTGGGTTGGCTTTATATATGTGGGAAAAATGCAACAACCACGTTAATTAATGCTAGTTGAAAATTTGCTCAAAGTGGTCGAGTGCTGGTCCTAGGCTAGATCGTGATAGAGACGTGAGCCTAAGACACAAGTGAAATTCACGCGACAACTGACCGGCCCCCTTTATTTCTTTGCAGTCAAATTTAATGTGTCCAAAGGTACTGTGCAGTGTACCAAACGAAAGCTCAACTGTCCAAGAAGTACTGCTCTCCTCTTTTTTTTGACTGTTCTCACAGTTTGCAAGGCAATCAATCCCAACAGCGATATGCACTTCCTTTTTAAAATCCAACGTGCAACAATCCTCCTTATCCTCCTCTTTATTATTATTTTTTATTTTTTTGCGATCTCCACTACTCCCGTAAGGAATCTGCTCTTTTTTTTAAGTCAAACGTGCCACACTAGGACACCCATATCCAAACGTGTCAAATCTGTTGTTTATATCCTTGCAAAAGTTGTGCACGAGGATCAAGCCTTAATTAATTCTGCATGCAAAGCAATCTTTAATCCACGTTCTCTTCTTGGGTCAAAACAAACTGGCCGGCTCCCCACTATATTTTAGGAAACTTTGTTTTTTTTGTCTGTAACCGATCCAAACCTTCCAATGTTGCGCTGATGGCTTTCCTTCTAAAACCGTTCAATGCAATACCTTTGTTTTTACTTCCTTCCTTATCTCCAGAAACTCAGGACTGTAACAAACAGACCAGCGCTTTCCAAGCAAACGTGATTGCTCTTTCCTTGTAAATGCAAACCGAGCAGCCCTCTATCTCTCTCTCTCTCTCTTTTGATCTATTTTTCCAAACAAGGATTCAGATTTTATTTTTTTTGTCCGTCAAACTTTCCAAACAAACTTGTTTCCTTTTGTGGCGAATAACATGTAGGTTTTTGGGAAACCGAAGCAATCAGATTGCATGCTTCTTTTTTAACTCTCTCTCTCTCTCCAAGAAACCTCACGTGGAAACAACCAAAGGAAACTTCCTCCCTTCATTCCTTTTATTCCTCCAACCTCTTTGTATTGTACTCGTACTTCTTTTGGAAACTAAACTCACCAACGGAAACAGCCAACACTTACCTTTTTTTTTTCTTTTGCTACGATCTGCAGTACCCCCGTGAGGAATCTGTTTTTTTTTAATTCGGTGTACTCCAAGCACCTTTCGCTTTCCTTATTATTTTATTTCCAATCAAAACAACACACACGCATCCAGAAATCATGAACCTTTTTTTCTCTCTCTCCCTACAACCGATCCAAACTCTTATATTGGAGAGTACGTGACCAACTTGCTTTCCTTTTCTATCAAGAGAAAACGTGATAGACTAGTGCTAGTACATGATGTGACTTTCCTTGGAGAGATAAACAACCGACCAGCAATTCTGTATGCTCTATCTTTTTCCCTTCTGTTCCAACGTAGCAACACAACCTCTCTTCCAACAAAACAATGATTTTCTCTCTCGATAATTTTTGCTCTCACAATATTTTTTTTCTCTTTCTGATTTTCTCTCTCTCTCCAAGGAAAGATGAACTGATGCGACGTCAACGACGAACAACGGCGGCGACTGGCAGCAGTGCAAGATGACAACAAAGTGGATAATCGTGCATGCGGATGCGGCATGAATAAAACGTGACCAGAATTCTAAACTCTAAAAATCTAGACACTAAAAACCAGCAAGTCGACACATGATGCAACCGAAAATTCAACAATGCAAAAACTAAGTGATAATGGCGAAAAAGCTTAGACTGTCTGGAACACGGATGAACTAATCTAACTTTTTTATGGCTTTTTCTTGGACGATAGGTATGAAGAACATATGCAATCTAAGACTATGAAAAACTAGAAAATCTCACCGAGCAACCTGAAAACTGATACCACTTGATAGAGGCGGGGTGCCCCGATCTTTCGATGAGATGATAACTATCGATTGGGTGGAGACGACTTTGACGATTCGACTACAAACGTGCACGACGTTGCACCTTAGCAATCGCTAAACAAATCTCCTAAGGTTACTGACGATGCCGGAAGCACGATCAGCCTGACCACGAATGTCTATTCCTGCATGCAATCGAAGAACAAGCAAGAATATGATAAAGCAATCTGAATATTGCGAATATATATGAAGTGTTGATAAAAGTGGGGATCCGGAAGCGGTCTTGGTCTGGTCGTTGGACACAAACAAAGTACACGAAGTTGCGTTGGCTAACTTTTAACTAAACAAATCCCCAGTCTAAACGATGCCTTAAGGGTTGTATTTATAGGAGAAAGAGAGGGGATTTTGTCCACCCTTGGCAAGGTGGGACTAAAACACCTCCTAAGTCGTTTCCCCTACAATACAGACTCTAAAAATAGATTAGATGGGCCTGGCCCAAAATAAGGGGGCGCAACACCAATAATAAGCTATGGACGAATATTTATGAAAGGCCATCTTGTATATTTCGTCCATCATGGTGGCTTCAAAGTCCGGAAATCTCCACTGGAACCTCCATTCTTGTTCTCTTCGCAAACACCTTCATCTCCGTGCTTGATCATGCTCCAATATTCATCCTTCTTGTCCGTGCTAGGCCCTTAAATTGCAAGCAACACAAATGTATCTAAGTTAGGCAGCATCATATTCTCATGAACACTAGAAACATTACCAAGAAACGAAAATACCTGATAATTTAACTGGTGTATGCAAGCTCTAGCAATTGTTCCAAGAGGTAAAACATCAGGGGATATGGGTGTAACTGTGGTAGCCATGTCCTCATCATCCTGCTCATGTCCGTCGGCGCGCTCGGCTTGTGGACAGCTTTTCCTTGCGTGTTCAACTGCTATATACATATATATGGTTGCTCGCCATTGAGGCGACCGCGGAGCGCTCTGCTTGCGTCCCTCCGTGTGCGCTCTGCCAGCGGTTGGGCCTACGCACGATCACGTCGGGGGCCCCATATGCATGCGGTTGCGCCTCGCGCGTCGCCACGCGATGCAGTTACGTGCGGCACGATGGAGTTACGCGCTGCAAATTAGAACTGCCATCAGGGCGTGCCGATATTCCAGGCCGTCCAGCTTCCCCTTTAATTCCCACGGGCATTATAACCTTAGTCTCTTCAACCTTTCGATCGCGCCCCACAACACAACAAGCACACCCACGACAACACATAGAGAGGGGATGTCTAGCGGCGCTCCAATGGAGTTCGGCCAGCATAAAGTGGAGACCCACGCGAGGGAGACGGATCTCTCGGTGGTGTACACCATCGACCCGGCCGTGGTGGACGACTACATCAACACCGTTGAGCAGTTGCTTGCTCGAGACAAGTACAAGGTGGTCGACATCGACCTCCAGTACACCGCCGATCATCCCAACATAGATCAGAAGGTTGCCATCGCCCAGTTGTGCGTGCGCCATCATGTCCTCATCTACCACTACTGCATGGCCACAGAGCCTTTCGACCGTTTCGCCAGGTTTGTCAACAGCACTGAGTAAAAGTTCACTACGGTGGAAACCACCGATGATGTAAAAGTGCTCAGGGTTACGGGCTTGGCCTGCAAGAACCTTGTCGAAATCCATGAGCACTACAGGGTCTGGGGCAGCACGAAGAAGGAATCCCTGGTTGAACTCGCCTCGGCCATCATCGACCCATACTACGAAAAGATGAAGCAGGATGCTAACAGAACACGTCCCGTATCCTGGCACAGGGCCTGGATGCGGCAACTGGATGAACCTCACCTCAGGTTCGCGGCCAAGAGCATGTACACATGCTATGAGATGCACAGGTGGATAGTTGACATGAGGAAGTGCCTCGTTACCGAAATCAACGAGGACGGATCGAGCCACAAGCAGAGCAGTAGCGGCAAGCGTCACAAGAAGTAGATGATGATCAGATGATCGTTTATCCTAGTTAATCATGCATGTAATATATAGTTTACTTTGGTGTGTGAAAATGTCATGTGTGTAGTAGCCACCTATGTAATTATGCATGTAATAGTTTACTTTGGTGTGTGCAAATGCCATGGTTGTAGTAGCCACCTATGTAATGGGATGTTTAATTTGGTTATGCAACCATGTCCTTATAAGTGTGTATATATATGTTGTTGTTCTGTATGCAATCCCATCACACAACACACACGTCTTATTAGCAGCAATCGTCTGTGTTATTATCGGTCTTCGCACACATTTCTGATTACAGACCTGTTTGTCGCGTATCACACACATTTTGTTATATTGAACAGTTTCTGTTCTCTTGTCTCAACGCAAACAGTTCATCTGAGTGAACCGCATGCCGTATATCGCACACACCTTGATCTGGCTGACCGTTTCTTTTGTGTTGCCTAATCACAAACAGTTCATCCGAGTGAACCGTATGCTGTATATCGCACACACCTTCATCTGGCTACCCGTTTCTTTTGTTCCTCCTCATCATAGACAGTTAATTGAACTGAACCATATGCCCTGCATCACACATGCAACTAAAATCTAAACCGTGTTTGATGCATCCATCATCGCAAATGTTTTGCACCTTTTTTGACGGTTTTTTACACCACCGTTTGCGATTATTGCATCGCACATAGTTTCGTCGAAGGGTCTCTGATCGTAGTGTTGCGTTAGCAGCATCCTGCAGTAGTGTTAGTTAACTTTTTGGTTCAATTCTGCAATGCGATGTTCATTTGTTGTGGGTGCAATTTTGTATTGTCTTCCATGTGAGAAATATATCAAATTTGGTTGTACAAAATACATGAGAAAAAAATTCAATTGCCATATTTCCAAGTTGTTAAGCATGCTTGGTTTGGCTAACTGTCTGATCTTCTAGTATGTTATATATTGTGCAATGTGGTGCTCAGTTAATGTTTGGTTCATTTGTTGTGATGTTTAGTTAACTGTTTGGTTCAATTCTACAATGCGATGTTCAATTGTTGTCACTACAAAAAAAAGACACATCCGTGACATTTTGGACCGAACGAAAAAAAAATGGTCATGCTTATGACACTTCTATGACGATAATTATGACAAAACCCGGTATCATCGTAGATGTGATGGGCTCCTACTTCTATGACAAAAAATCATAACAGAAAATGGGCTTTTCGTCCTGGGCGGGCCGGAGACGCACCTACATGACATTCTTTGGGCCGTCCATGACGGAAAAAATCGTGGTAGAAGCGAGGGCGAGAAAAATTTCGGGGAGTTCCCAGTTACGGTGGGTGGTCGGGGCCGAGCGATGCACGGAGGGATTGCGCGCTTTCTCTCGTATACGTACGCGCATGTGTGCGAAGGCGTTGGGCTCTAACTGAACCCGAGCGAGGCGTTCGCTTACTGAACCCGAGCGATTGCACTAGCTACGTTACTGAACCCGAGCGATCGATCCCTGGCTGTTAACTGAACCCGATCGATTCCTTCGCTACTGATGCTAACTGAAGCCGATCGAAGTTGCCTCTTGATGAACAGTCCCCGGTGGGGGTTAGATGAATAGTTCCCGGTGGGGGTTGGATGAACAGGATGCCGTGGTAGTAGAGGTCGTTGCCGCTGGATGAACAGGACCCTGATCGAGGAGGTGGGGGTGGATGAACAGTAGCCGATGGAGGGACCCCGTGGAGGGCTGGATGAACAGGACCCCGTGGAGGGCTGGTTCAACAGGACCCCGTGTGGAGGGCTGGTTGAACAGGGGCTGGTGGAGGCTGGATGAATAGGACCCCGTGGAGGGCTGGTTCAACAGGACCCCGTGTGGAGGGCTGGTTGAACAGGAGCTGGTGGAGGCTGGATGAACAGGACCCCGTGGATGAACAGTAGCTGGTGGAGGCAGGAGGAAGTTGATGGTGGATGAACAGTACCAGGTGGAGGCTGGAGGAAGTCGATGGTGGATGAACAGTAGCCCGTGGAGGCTGGAGCGATGCAATAGACGGTGGATGAACAGTAGCCCATGGAGTCCCGTTTTGCGGTACGCCACACCCCTCCCGATGAACAGGACCCCGTTTCGACCATAGGCGCTCCAACACAAGTCTGTTTCCTCCGTTTTGTGGTACGCCACACCCCTCCCGATCAATAGCACCCCGTTTCGATCGTAGGAGCTCGAACACAAGTCCGTTTCCTCCGTTTTGCGGTATGCCAGACCCCGTTTCGGCTGTTCCGTCCAAGCCGGTTGGCTCCCGATGAACACGATGCATTTCGACCCAGTCTGTTGCCTCCCGATGAACACGACGTTGTTTCTCCGTTCCGACCCAGTCGGTTGGCTGCCGATGAACATGACGCCATCGTTGTACACGTTCGAGACCCTGCCCGTATGTACGTACGTAGTCGTATTTACTTTCTTGCAGCGTGGCTGTACGTACCTGTACACAATATAGACGGGACTGCCTGAACAACTACTGCTCCTTACTGGGCCACGGTTCATCATGGCACAAAGATCGATGGACCAGTATGTATGTACACGTTTGCGACCAGAATGACAACGCTATGTATGCTTCGATCGGGTGGGTCCCGGCTGTCAGGGAGGATAAGGAGGCACTTCCTTGCGTGCGAAGATATTGATGGTGGGTCCGAGCTGACAGGGGAAGGATTCTTTTTTTTTGCATAATAAGGAGGCACTTCCTTGCGTGGGAGGATGTAACTGGTGGGTCCATCTATCAGCCTCACCGCGTACAGTCCTCTTCCGATGGCTGTCGTTCGTTGACCACGTTGACCACGCCACACGGACAGCACCAGGCGGTGGACGACGATGAGGCAGGGAACGATGCGGAGCCTGGGAACACGTGGAGGGTGGTACGAGGGTTGACTGGTTCGGCTGCGGTGTGAGGCTGTCGTCGCCGCAGAATAACAGGGGGTGTGGGTGAGTAGAGGGATGGCCTGGCCAGCGGTGGGAGTAGTAGGGGCGGTGAGGCCTGCACGGCAGCACAGCCAGCCACGGGAGGCAGGAGCACGCGGTGGTTTGGACGGCTGGAGCAAGAAAATCAGAGGTTGAAGAAGCAGGACGACCGTTGGATGTTAACAATCCAACGATCACTGGTGATAGAATCGTTTGTTAACTAAGTTGACAAAGCCCCGCGTACGTGTCAACTTAGTAGGGCCACAAGTCAGCCTCCATATCTGGTGGGCCCCAGCTATCATGGGGAGCACTCGTTATTTTTTGCTTAATAAGGAGCCACTTCCTTCCGTGCCAAGATATAGCTGGTGGGTCCCAGCTGTCATTGGGAGGATTCATTCATTTTGGCGTAATAAGGAGGTACTTGATTGCGTGCGGCCATGGACCATGTGGGTCCCAACTGTTAGCCTCTCCATGTACATCCCTCTTCCGATGTTGTCGTTTGTTGACAACGTTGACCACGCCGTGCCGAGAACCCCAACGCGATGGACGACGGCGACACCCAGGAAGGGAATGACCCGGAGGCGGCGAAGCCACAACAGTGGAGGGATGTGGGTGAGTAGAGGGATGGCCTGGCCAGCGGTGGGAGTAGTAGGGGCGGTGAGGCCTTCGCGGCAGCACAGCCGGCCACGGGAGGCGGGAGCAGGCGGTCCCGCCGGCGCTGGATTTGGCGGCTGGAGCAAGAAGATCAGAGATTGAAGAAGCACGACGACCGTTGGATTGACATCCAATGGTCACGTCTGCTAGAATCGTTCGTTGACGTATATAATAAGTAAAAAAATCTTGCATACGCGTCAACTTAATAGGCCCACAAGTCAGACCATTTCCTATATTTTTAATAATTTACAGCTCATTGCAACTTCTTATGCAATTTATTGCAGTTGGTTTTTTTGTTGGCCAGGGCCAGGGTTAAAAATTTAAATGAAATTTCTAATATTTTGGTGGGGTCCAAACTATTTTTAATACCAAAATGTCGAGCTAGATTTAAATTACTTTGAAGATATATTTGAATTAGGTTAAAGCCCAGTGAAATTGGAATCTGAAAATGTGAAAAAATTCAGAACTTTGAAAGTAATTGCAAATTTGTCATCTGTTTTTTATATTTACAGCCCATTTCATATTACTTTCAAGATTTGCAACCGTCTTGAAAGAGTTGCAGCCCAGTAGGGCGTAGAAAAATAAGTAGGCCTGGATTGGGTATTCTTCAGAAAAAATAAACTGGGCTCATTTTCACAAAGAAAAAATAGCTAGGCTGGTCATGTGGTGCACCTAAAATAGAAGCCTGGGCTAGACGGGCCACAGCCCAGTTGAAACCCTGCTCTGTCTCAACAATAACAAAAAAAAATACTACTTGAGCCGCTACGTCCCAAGTGTCAGCCGATCTTGTGCCGTTCTCTTGTCTATTGACTATACGCTGACAATGTCGTGGGTCCCAGATGTTAGAAAACCACTAGGAGGAAGCATTTTCTTTTTCTATATGCTGACAATGGAGTATATAACAAAAAATGAGGAACTTGCTTGCGTACGGCCATGGACATGGTGGGCCCCTACTGTCATCCTCTCCACGTACAATCCTCTCCCGATTCCTCTTGTTTGTTGACCATGTTGACAACATGAGAGGGCGGTGCCGCGGCGAGCGCACCAAAGCGCGCGGAGGACGACGGCGAGGCCTCGGATATCAGCGTTAACAATTTAGGAGACGGTGGGACGGCGATGCGTGCGCTGAGGCGCAGCCAGCTGTGGGAGGCGGAAGCAGGCAGCCCCGCCGGCGCTGGTTTGGTTTTGGCGGCTGGGGGAAGACAGGACTGAAGAAACACGACAGACTATAAAAGCAGCAGGAGTACTTAACAACCTTAACTGAAACCAGCAGGGCACTTAACAACCATAGCTGAAAGCAGTATGAGTACTTATACAGGTTCAACCGTACAAAGCACACCTCGAACAGTGCTACTTTGCCTACAGTTAACCAAGGGTGAGGCCACCAAGCCCCAGGACGAGGCCCAGGCGCCACCCCGCGCATCCACAACCTTCTAAAAGCGGCTTCATCTCGCAATGTGGTCAATAAACAGGATATTCACTTTAGAGCCATGGAAAAGCATGAGCATAACCTTCTGTCCTATTCTCCAAGTTGGACCGGCCTTCATTATTTGAGACCACCCATGAATAAGTATCTTTTCACCTCCAAGGGAAATGGAGTAGGTCGACATAAACATCATGTTGTGACCAAGCACAAGTCTGACCCGACCATGGTGAGGCATCTATATAGGAACAATAGAACTGGGCAGTTTCTGTTTCAAGAAGATCACAGTTGTAAAACTGTGTATAAGCAAGAGTTTATGAACAACATATATAACAGAAAACAGCTCGTACCATAAGTTTCTTGACACAGTTGGACCTGTTCAACATGTGCAGTACTGGCACACATATCCCATGTGGCCTTCCACCATTGAAATGCCCCACAAGGACCTCAAGACGATCAATAAAGTGTAGGAACCGGTGGATGTCGCCCCAGTCAACTTCAGTGCCATCAGTAACAATCGAGTTCTTATAGAATAACAAACGAGTAGCGTGCTTAACTTTGAAATAAACTACACGTGCCACCAATTATAAGAAATATTAGTTAGAAGTAGCATCTTCGTGAGAGAAGGGAATCACAAATCATTGCTACTTATAAAGTTAAGTTGTGATTAGTTAGACAGAATAGGTGGATTAAGAAGTAATCGAGGCAACATGCAAGAACCAGATACAAAACTAACATGGATGAACTACTGGAACGACGTCGGGGTGGAAGATCACAGTGAAGATGAGACCAGGTTCTGCTATTTCCATCCACATTCGTGCGCCAACTTTCAGTCCGTAACACTTGAGAAAGTTTATCCAAGTTCGGCCATAAAAAGCAGCGATCTTCTTGGTTCATGAACCCAACTCGGAACTTATATCCATGGCTTGTCTTCAATGTGACCATTAAACTGGTGTATTCAGTTATGGCAAGGCCGACCATCTTGAGTACATGTGTTCTGGCAGAGCAAGGAATGCACTGCAGGAAAAATAATATGAGGACACAATGTATTCGCTATCCAAATCTAGAAATAATTTCCTCCTTCACGTCAGTGTTGACCATGGTACTAGTACCTTGATAGAGGCGAAGGTGTCCCGATGTTTCGATGAGATGGTGGCTATCGTTTTCTGTGGGAGTCGACCTTGACGATCCGACTACGAACGTGCGAGACGTCGCTCCTTAGCAATCGCTATACCAACTTCCAAGGGGTTATTGACCACGCCGGAGCACGATCAACCTGACCACGAGGGTCTGTTTCCTGCGAGCAAACGAAGAACAAGCAAGAAACTGAGATTGGAATCTGGATATTGCGAATATAAGAGAAAAGCTTTATTAATGAAGGTGGGGTTCTGTGACGCCTTTGTCTGGTCGTTGAACACAAACGAAGTACGCGAAGTTGCAGCTATGGCGAACTTTTAATCTAAACAAAACCCCCAAGCAAAAGGCTACTAGATGGATCTACTTATATAGGAGCAAGGGGTGGCGGCCAAGGAGGTGGGAGGACGTCCCAAGGCAGCCTAAAACTAACCCTAGGTCGTACAAGGCCAATGGGTCCAAGTGGAGGTGATGCAACACCTTTGGACTTGTAGTTTGACTCGGATTCTGCTACAGCGTCAGATTGTTTCAACGACAACTCAACACTCCGGATGAATTTGAAGGTGAAACCAATTGGGTTGGAAATAGGACGAAATCTACTTTCCAACAAAAAAAAGAATCACCCAATTCGGAGTCCGTATGAAATAGTTCTTCGCGTTTTGAGTCAGGTATGTCTGTGCAGTCCGAACTGAGTTGAAACGCCAAGAACTATTTCATACGGACTCCGAATTGGGTGATTCTTTTTTTGTTGGAAAGTAGATTTCATGCTCTTTCCAACCCAGTTGGTTTCACCTTCAAATTCATCCGGAGTGTTGAGTTGTCGTCGAAACAATCTGACGCTGTAGCAGAATCCGAGTCAAACTACAAGTCCAAAGGTGTTGCATCACCTCCACTTGGGCCCATTGGCCTTGTACGACCTAGGGTTAGTTTTAGGCTGCCTTGGGACGTCCTCCCATCTCCTTGGCTGCCACCCCTTGCTCCTATATAAGTAGATCCATCTAGTAGCCTTTTGCTTGGGGGTTTTGTTTAGATTAAAAGTTCGCTATAGCTGCAACTTCGCGTACTTCATTTGTGTTCAACGACCAGACCAAGACGTCACAGAACCCCACCTTGATCAATAAAGCTTTCATCTTTTATTCGCAATATCTAGATTGCAATTTTAGTTTCTTGCTTGTTCTTCATTTGCTTGCAGGAAATAGACCCTCGTGGTCAGGTTGATCGTGCTCCGGCGTGGTCAATAACCTCTCGGAGTTGGTTTAGCGATTGCTAAGGCGCGACGTCCTCGCACGTTCGTAGTCGGATCGTCAAAGTCTACTCCACCAAAAACGATAGCCACCATCTCATCGAAAGAAGGCACACCTTTGCCTCTATCAGTGGGACTAACCCCAAAATCTGCAGGCTGCTCAAGTTTATATGCATTATCATTTATTTTCTCTAACACCTTAAAAGGTCCATCAGCACGTGGCATTAGCTTTGATTTGCGCAAATCAGGAAATCTATCCTTCCGCAAATGTAACCAAACAAGATCTCCAGGTGCAAACACAACATGTTTTCTACCCTTATCTCCAGCAAGTTTATATTTAGCATTCATACGCTCAATGTTCTCCTTAGTTAACTCATGCATTTTGAAGATCAGTTCAGCACATTGTTTAGCATCAAAATTAACCTTCTTCGAAGATGGAAGAGGCAACAAATCAATAGGTGCACGAGGTAGGAAACCATATACAATTTCAAAAGGGCACATCTTATTAGTACAATGCAGCGAACGATTGTAAGCAAATTCAATATGAGGCAAGCATTCTTCCCACATTTTCTTGTTATTCTTCAATACAGCCCTAAGCATAGTAGATAATGTTTTATTGACTACTTCAGTTTGTCCATCAGTTTGGGGGTGACATGTAGTACTAAAAATTAGTTTAGTCCCCAACTTAGCCCATAAGCATCTCCAAAAGTGGCTAAGAAATTTAGTATCATGATCTGAAACAATTGTATTTGGCATACCATGCAAGCGAATAATTTCACGAAAGAACAAATCAGCAACATTAACAGCATCATCGCTTTTATGACATGGTATAAAGTGTGCCATTTTCGAGAATCTATCCACGACAACAAATATGCTATCCCTCCCCTTCTTTGTTCGAGGTAAACCTAAAACAAAGTCCATAGATATATCCTCCCAAGGAACACTAGGTATAGGCAAAGGCATATATAAACCATGAGGATTGAGTCGTGACTTAGCTTTTTGACATGTAGTCCAGCGAGCAACAAAACGCTCAACATCCCGTCTCATCTTTGGCCAAAAGAAATGTGTAGCAAGTACGTCCTCCGTCTTCTTCACGCCAAAGTGTCCCGTTAATCCTCCTCCATGTGCCTCCTGCAACAACAAAAGACGAACGGAGCTAGCTGGAATGCATAGCTTGTTAGCACGGAACACAAATCTATCATTAACGACAAACTTGTTCCATGTTCTTCCTTCTTTACAATTCTGCATTACGTCTTTAAAATCGGCATCATGCACATATTGATCTTTGATGGTCTCCAAGCCAAATATTTTGAAGTCAAGTTGTGAAAGCATAGTATAGCGACGAGACAATGCATCAGCAATAACATTTTCTTTACCCTTCTTGTGTTTAATGACATAAGGGAAAGTCTCAATGAATTCAACCCATTTAGCATGTCTATGATTCAGTTTAGCTTGACTTTTAATATGTTTCAAAGATTCATGATCAGAATGTATAACAAATTCTTTGGGCCATAAATAATGTTGCCATGTCTCTAAAGTCCGAACAAGAGCATATAATTCTTTATCATAAGCAGAATAATTCAGACTAGGCCCACTCAATTTTTCAGAAAAGTATGAAACAGGTTTGCCATCATGTAATAACACACCTCCTAATCCAATTCCACTAGCATGACATTCAAGCTCAAAAGTCTTATTAAAATCTGGAAGTTGGAGTAAAGGAGCATGTGTCAACTTATCTTTCAACACCGTGAAGGCTTCTTCCTGTGCGGTACCGCAAACAAAAGGCACATCCTTCTTTGTAACCTCGTTAAGAGGTGCAGCAATGGTGCTGAAATCTCTCACAAAACACCTATAGAAACCAGCGAGGCCAAGGAAACTCCGCACTTGTGTGACCGTTTTGGGCTGCAGCCAACTCTCAATAGCTTCAATCTTGGCTTTATCAACTTCAATTCCCTGTGGAGTAACAACATAGCCAAGAAAAGATACTCGGTCGGTGCAAAAGGTGCACTTCCCAAGGTTACCAAACAAACATGCATCACGTAGAGCAATAAAAACAGCACGTAAATGTTCCAAATGTTCTTCCAAAGATTTGCTATAAAAAAGTATATCTTCAAAATAGACAACCACAAATTGTCCAATGAAAGCACGTAAAACTTCGTTCATTAATCTCATGAAAGTACTAGGTGCATTAGTTAACCCAAAAGGCATGACTAACCACTCATATAAACCAAACTTAGTTTTAAATGCCGTTTTCCATTCATCTCCCAATTTCATACGAATTTGATGGTATCCACTACGCAAATCAACTTTGGAGAATATTGTAGAGCCACTTAATTCATCAAGCATATCATCTAGCCTATGAATAGGATGACGATAACGAATAGTTATATTATTAATACCTCTACAATCAACACACATACGCGACGTACCATACTATAATAGGAACAGCACAAGGACTAAGAGATTCGCGTATATAACCTTTGTCGAGTAGCTCCTGTACTTGACGCGTAATCTCCTTTGTCTCCTCTGGATTGGTACGGTTTGGCAGCGAAGCACTGGGAATTAAGTCAATCTGATGCTCAGTCCCTCGAATAGGTGGCAATCCCGGTGGCACGTCTTGTGGAAAGACATCAGCGAACTCCTGCAAAATGTTAGTGGCAGTAGGAGGCAAAGAGGAAGGCACGTCCTCGAATGAAAATAATGCCTCTTTGCACACAAAACATAGCAAACAGATTTGCTGAAATCTAGATCATCAATATCAGATTTGGTGGCAAGTAAACATCCACTTTTCAATTTAATTCCAGAAGCAACATGAGATGATGGTTTGTTATTAGGCTTCATTTGTTGCTCAAATTCTTTTGCCACAATCTGATTTTCACTCTTATTTTGCTCCTGTTTTGCTTTATTAGCTCGATTAATATCATCTTTGAAAATAGAAACAGGAGTCACAGGAAGCAAAGTAATATGTTTATCCTTATGAACAAGAGTATACTGATTGTTTCTACCATGGTGTACAGATTTTTTTATCGAATTTCCATGGTCTACCAAGTAATAAGGAACATGCTTGCATGGGTACCACAGCACAATCAACATAATCAGCATATGTAGCGATACTAAAATGCACATGAACAGTACGTGTTACCTTAACCTTGCCGCTGTTGTTGAACCATTGGATGTAGTAAGGATGTGGATATGGTCTTGTGGTGAGAGATAGCTTCTCCACCATCTCCATGCTAGCCAAGTCGTTGCAGCTCACTCCATCTATGATGACGTGAAAAGAACATTCCTTCACAACTCCCTTTGTGTGGAACAAATTATGCCTCTGATTTTGCTCAGCTTGTGTGACCTGCACACTCAAAACACGTTGAGCAACTAAACATTCATACTTGTCAACGTCTTCAGGAGCCATGTATTGTGTCTCATGTTCAGAATCATCTCCACCATGTTCTTCACGTGTAATTAGAGCCAAAGTCTCTTCATCATAGTCACTAGCGGACTCGTACCCACCATCCTCAGTAGCAATCATCACACGCTTAGATGGGCATTCTCTAGCATAATGACCTCCACCCTTGCAACGGCGACAAATAATATCATGTGTTTGCCCTGTTGATGCCATGGATGAAGAAGGGCTCTGTGCAGGCCCGTGCTCTTCGCAGATAGTGGTGGTTGTGCCTGCTTTCTTGTATCACAGCTGGAGGTGGTAGCTAACGGAGGTGCCGGTGCAGCAGAACATGTGGAAGTAGAGGATGCATGCGGTGTCCATGATGAAGGTCGACCTGCAGAAAAGTTAGTCCGCGCCAATGCCTGTCGATCCTGCACTTCACGTTCAGCTTTGCAAGCAAGATGGAATAAACGAGTGATATTGTTATACTCCTTATACTCTAAAATGGTCTGAATCTCTTTATTTAAACCACCCATAAAACGTGCAAGCATAGCTTCATTCTCCTCAACAATACCACATCTAATCATGCCAGTTTGTAACTCCTGATAATATTCTTCTACAAAAAAATTTCTTTGTCTTAAACGCTGCAATTTTTGAAGTAATTCACGTTGATAATATGGTGGAACCCAACGAGTACGCATAGCAGTTTTCAAAGCAGCCCAAGTAGCTGGAATAGGATATAATCTACAATGTTCAGACCACCAAACACATGCAAAACTAGTGAAAGCACAAATAGCAGCAGCAACACGTCGTTCCTCGGGATATTGTAAACATGTAAAACGTTGTTCAGTTTCTAACTCCCAAGTAAGATATATATCAGGAACATATCTACCCTCGAATGGTGGAATATTCAATTTCAATTTAGGAAGATGGTCATGATCTCGTACCTGAGGTGGTGGTGCAGGCCTACCATTGCGATTATTTGCATGTGGACGACCTGGTGCTGGTGGTTGCACGTAGTTTTGATTTTGATCAACCTTATCCTCATAATCGCTCGCGTAATCGTCCTCCTCCTCGGCACCAGCAGCAGCAGGAGCAGGAGCCAAAGAAGCATCAACAGTAGGTACAGCAGCACCAGAAGTTTGGCCATCCCCAAGAGGAACACGCTTCGCTCGTCCGAACTGATTTGGAAGGGGGCGTTGTTGTTGTCCTTGCAGAGGTGCGACAGGTGCAGCCTGTGGTGGTTGGGGAAGACGCATGAGCAATTCATTAAACTTGTTATCCAGCTTTGTCTCGAACAACTTCTCCATTCCATCTATCTTCTCCATGGCCACATCAAATCTGTTTACCACATCTCACACCTGGCCACTCATCATTTGCTGAAATTTATCATGCAACTCCTTGTTCGTCATGTTCTCCCAGTCAATCTCGTCGGCTTGTCATCCTGCCATGGTTAGCAGCAATAGAAACACACAAGAATATGATCCTACAGACTACTAGAAAGTGGTGGTGGTGTGGTGTCACAAATCCATCAAGCAAATCTCAAATTCTTACCCAGCAGCAGGTGGTGATCGGCAACCTTTGTAGTCAAAACTCTCAAAGCTTGGACAGAGCGATTGCCAGGTGGTGTCAAACGCACGATGTAGATGTATGTGGAGCTGGGAAGGCTTATGATATGGTAGCAAAAAGGGTCAGCAATAATCAATTCAGAGATGCAATGTTGAATAAACGCTCAACGATGGTACTGTGCTGGTCCTAGGCTAGACCGTACTAGAGATGCGAGCCTAGAACACTAACAAAATCATGGCGCTGCATGTAAACAAGGGAGGAGCACACTCTGAAATTTTTTTTTGAAACAGAAACTATTTTTCTTCTGCGGGTGGCACGAAAGTTGGGGAATCCGACTTGTTCATGACTCGTAGTATCGCGTGATCTGGAACTCGAAAATAAAGGTATAAAAACTGGACTCGGACTAGGACTGGTGGCGGAGATGAATCTGGTGGAACTCCGACTGGTGATGGTATATGACGGTAGTATATGTGGACTCGGATTGGTGGTGGTATATGGACTCGGATCGTTGGTGGTATATGGACTCGGATTGGTGGTGGTATATGGACTCAGAGCGGTGGTGGTATATGGACTCGGAGCGGTGGTGGTATATGGACTCTGAGCGGTGGTGGTATATGGACTCAGAGAAATAGCAGATCAGCGGTGGTGGTATATGGTAGGGGCGATGATGATGGTGCGGCGGCGTGACAACTTCTGAACAGAACTCGAAACTCTAAAGAACTAGACGCTAAGACCAGCAACTTGACACGACGATGCAACTGCAAATTCAACAAAGCAAATACAGAAAAGATTATGCAATGGCTCATATTGGTTTGTGATGAGGACATCAATACCATTGTTACACCCACAGCCCCTGCTGCTATACATATTGGACCAATTACTAGAGTTCGCGCACGCCAATTAAATTATCAGGTACTTTCGTTTCTTGGTAATGATTCTAATGTTCAAGAGAATATGATGCTGCCTAAATTGGATACATTTGATTTGCTTACAAATGAAGGGCCTAGCTTAGACAAGAAAGAGGAACCTTGGAGCAAGTTCAAGCATGGAGATGATGGCATGCGCAAGGGAACAAGAACGGAGTTACAAGTGATGATTTCAGGACTTTGAAGCCACCATAATGAGTGGAGGAAGCCTTGGACGAAATATACAAGATGCCACTTCATAAATTTCGTCCAGAGGCTATTATAGGTGCTGCGTCACCTTATTATTGGGCCAGGCCCATGTAATTTCGAAATACTTGAGTATAGGCTGTTTTTAGAGTCCGTATGTGTGGGGAAACAAGAGATAGGGTTGGTTTCGGACACCTCCTTCAAGGGCCACGAACTCCCCTCCTCTTCCTCCATATATACAGCCCTTAGGGCACCGTTTAGACTTTGGGTTTTGTTTAGATTAAAAGTTCACCATAGCTGCAACTTCGCGTACTTTGTTTGTGTTCAACGACCAGACCAAGACGCACTACTGGAATCAGCTGCTTTGCCGTCTGCCAAAGCAGACGGCAAAGGCACTGTTGGCGGACGGCAAAGGCTTTGCCGTCCGCCAGCAGACGGCAAACACTCCGGCAAAGCCGATGCCGGTAAAGGCCGCTTTGCCGTCTGCTGGCGGACGGCAAAGAAGGAAAGTTCTTTGCCGTCTGCTAGCAGACGGCAAAGCTTGTGGACGGCACAAAAAAGGTGACAGCCCCGTTAGGGGGCTAACGGCGCTCTTTGCCGTTTGCCAGCAGACGGCAAAGAGCTTTCCTTCTTTGCCGTCTGCCAGCAGACGGCAAAGAAGTGGCCCGTGTGACCTACCCAGTGCAGTACCCCCGTGGGGTCCACTTTGGACTTTGCCGTCTTCTGGCAGATGGCAAAGAACTCTTTGCCGTCTGCTGGCAGACGACAAAGAGCTGGCAGATGGCAAAGACCCTGTTTGCCATCAGCTGGTTCTTTGCCGTCTGCTTTGAGAAGACAGACGGCAAAGAGCCTCTTTGCCATCAGCTGGCAGACGGCAAAGAGCTGGCAGATGGCAAAGACCCAGATTCCAGTAGTGACGTCACAGAACCCCACCTTGATCAATAAAGCTTTCATCTTATATTCGCGATATCCAGATTGCAAATCTTAGTTTCTTGCTTGTTCTTTGTTTGCTTGCAGGAGATAGACCCTCGTGGTCAGGTTGATTGTGCTCCGGCGTGGTCAATAACCTCTCGGAGTTGGTTTTGCGATTGCTAAGGCGCGACGTCTTCGCACGTTCGTAGTCGGATCGTCAAAGTCTACTCCACCAAAAACGATAGCTATCATCTCATCGAAAGATCAGGACACCCTAGCCTCTACTCCACCAAATCTGTTCACAGGTTGTCACATCGCCGCTACCATATACCACCACCGCACCAACTTCATCGCCGCTGCCATATACCACCACCACATATTCACCTCCAATTCGAGTCCCTATACGCCACCACCTATCCGCCGCCATCACGCCAATCCGAGTCCACCTGCAACATATATCCGCCACCAGTCCGAGTTCCACCAGATTCATCGCCGCCACCAGTCCGAGTTCCACCAGATTCATCTCCGCCACCAGTCCTAGTCCGAGTCCAGTATTTTGTTACTCTATTTTGGATTTCCAGATCACGCCATACTCCGAGTCGTGACAGAGTAGGACTCCCGAACTTTCGTACTACCCATAGAAGAAAAATAGTTCCAGTTTAAAAAAAAAGTCTGGAAAATTCTGGCTAGGCAGTTTTTAGACCATTTGTAGACTTTTTCGAAAAAAAATTGTTGCGAAGCAAAAAAAAAAGAGGAAAAAAAAAGTGCAAAAAAAAAGAAAAGAAAAAAAAGAGAAAAAAAATTCAGAGTGTGCTCCTCCCTTGTTTACGTGCAGCGCCGTGATTTTGTTAGTGTTCTAGGCTCGTGTCTCTAGTACGGTCTAGCCTAGGACCAGCACAGTACCGTCGTTGAGCGTTTATTCAACTTTGCATCTCTGAATTGATTATTGCTGACCCTTTTTGCTACCATATCATAAGCCTTCCCAGCTCCACATACATCTACATCGTGCGTTTGACACCACCTGGCAATCGCTCTATCCAAGCTTTGTGAGTTTTAACTACAAAGGTTGCCGATCACCACCTGCTGCTGGGTAAGAACTGGTAAGAATTTGAGTTTTGCTTGACGGATTTGTGACACCACACCACCACCACTTCCTAGTAGTCTGTAGGATCATATTCTTGTGTGTTTCTATTGCTGCTAACCATGGCAGGATCACAAGCCGATGGGACTGATTGGGAGAACATGACGAACAAACAGCTACATGATAAATTTCAGCAAATGATGAGTGGACAGGTGCAAGATGTGCTAAACAGATTTGAAGAGGCCATGGAGAAGATAGATGGAATTGAGAAGACATTCGAAACAAAGCTCGATAACAAGTTTAATGAATTGCTTGCATGTCTTCCACAACCACCGCCTGCTGCACCTGTCGCACCTCTACAACAACAACAACGTCGCCTTCCAAATCAAGTGGGACGAGCACAGCGCGTTCCCCTTGAGCCTGGTCAAACTTCTGGTGCCGCTGCACCTACTCTTGATGCTTCTATGGCTCCTGCTGCCGCTGAGGAGGACGATTATGCGGGTGATTACGAGGATGAGGTTGATCAAAATCAGAACTACGTACCAGCACCAGGTCGTCCACATGCCAATAATCGCAATGGTAGGGCTGCATTACCAGCTCAGGTACGAGATCATGACCATCTTCCTAAACTGAAATTGAATATTCCACCATTTGAGGGTAGATATGTTCCTGATATATATCTTACTTGGGAGTTAGAAACTGAACAACGTTTTACATGTTTACAATATCCCGAGGAGAGACGTGTTGCTGCTGCTGTTTGTGCTTTTACTAGTTTTGCATGTGTATGGTGGTCTGAACATTGTAGATTATATCCTATTCCAACCACTTGGGCTGCTTTGAAAACTGCTATGCGTACTCGTTGGGTTCCACCATATTATCAACTTGAATTACTTCAAAAATTGCAGCGCTTAAGACAAGGAAAAAATTCTGTAGAAGAATATTATCAGGAATTACAAACTGGCATGATTAGATGTGGTATTGTTGAGGAGAATGAAGCTATGCTTGCACGTTTTATGGTTGGATTACAAAGAGAGATTCAGACCATTGTAGACTATAATGAGTATAATAATATCACTCGTTTATTCCATCTTGCTTGTAAAGCTGAACGTGAAGTGCAGGATCGACACGCATTGGCGCGGACTAACTTTTCTGCAGGTCGACCTTCATCGTGGACACCGCGTGCATCCTCTACTTCCACACATTCTGCTGCACCGACACCTCCATCAGCTGCCACCTCCAGCCGTGATACAAGGAAGCAGGCACAACCACCACTATCTGCCAAGAGCACACCTACCGGGCCTGCACAGAGTTCTTCTTCTTCCATGACATCAACAGGGCACACAAGTGATATTATTTGTCGTCGTTGTAAGGGAAGAGGTCATTATGCGAGAGAATGCAAATCTCAGCGTGTGATGATTGCTACCGAGGATGGTGGGTATGAGTCCGCTAGTGACTATGATGAGGAGACTTTGGCTCTCATTACACGTGAAGAACACGGTGGAGATAATTCTGAACAAGAGACGCAATACATGGCTCCTGAAGACGCTGACAGGTATGAATGTTTAGTTGCTCAACGTGTTTTGAGTGTGCAGGTCACACAAGCTGAGCAAAATCAGAGGCATAATTTGTTCCATACAAAGGGAGTTGTGAAGGAACGTTCTGTTCGCGTCATCATAGATGGAGGGAGTTGCAACAACTTGGCTAGCATGGAGATGGTGGAGAAGCTCTCTCTCACCACAAGACCACATCCACATCCTTACTATATCCAATGGTTCAACAACAGCGGCAAGGTTAAGGTAACACGTACTGTTCGTGTGCATTTTTGTATCTCTACGTATGCTGATTTTGTTGATTGTGATGTGGTACCCATGCAAGCATGTTCCTTATTACTTGGTAGACCATGGCAATTTGATAAAAGTTCTGTACACCATGGTAGAAACAATCGGTATAATCTTGTTCATAAGGATAAACATATTACTTTGCTTCCTATGTCTCCTAATTCTATTTTGAAAGATGATATTAATAGAGCTAGTAAGGCAAAACAGGAGCAAAATAAGAGTGAAAATCAGATTGTGGCAAAAGAATTTGAGCAACAAATGAATCCTAATAATAAACCATCTAGTGTTGCTTCTGAAATTAAATTGAAAAGTGCATGTTTACTTGCCACCAAATCTGATATTGATGATCTAGATTTTAGCAAATCTGTTTGCTATGCTTTTATGTGCAAAGAGGCATTATTTTCATTCGAGGACATGCCTTCCTCTTTGCCTCCTGCTGTTACTAACATTTTGCAGGAGTTCGCCGACGTCTTTCCACAAGATGTGCCTCCGGGAATACCACCTATTCGAGGGATTGATTATCAGATTGACTTAATTCCCGGTGCATCGCTACCCAACCGTGCACCATACCGTACTAATCCAGAGGAGACAAAGGAGATTATGCATCAAGTCCAGGAGTTGCTCGACAAAGGTTATATACGCGAATCCCTTAGTCCTTGTGCTGTTCCTATTATTCTAGTGCCGAAAAAGGATGGTACATCGCGTATGTGTGTTGATTGTAGAGGCATTAATAATATTACTATTCGTTATCGTCATCCTATTACTAGACTAGATGATATGCTTGATGAATTGAGTGGCTCTACAATATTCTCCAAAGTTGATTTGCGTAGTGGATACCATCAAATTCGTATGAAATTGGGGGATGAATGGAAAACAGCATTTAAAACAAAGTTTGGATTATATGAGTGGTTAGTCATGCCTTTTGGGTTAACTAATGCACCTAGTACTTTCATGAGATTAATGAACGAAGTTTTACGTGCTTTCATTGGACGATTTGTGGTAGTCTATTTTGATGATATACTGATTTATAGCAGATCTTTGGAGGAACATTTGGAACATTTACGTGCTGTTTTTATTGCTTTACGTGATGCACGTTTGTTTGGTAACCTTGGGAAGTGCACCTTTTGCACCGACCGAGTATCTTTTCTTGGCTATGTTGTTACTCCACAGGGAATTGAAGTTGATAAAGCCAAGATTGAAGCTATTGAGAGTTGGCCACAACCCAAAACGGTCACACAAGTGAGGAGTTTTCTTGGACTCGCTGGTTTCTATAGGCGTTTTGTGAGAGATTTCAGCACCATTGCTGCACCTCTCAATGAGCTTACAAAGAAGGATGTGCCTTTTGTTTGGGGTACCTCACAGGAAGAAGCCTTCACTGTATTGAAAGATAAGTTGACACATGCTCCTTTACTCCAACTTCCTGATTTTAATAAGACTTTTGAGCTTGAATGTGATGCTAGTGAAATTGGATTAGGAGGTGTTTTATTACAAGATGGCAAACCTGTTGCATCCTTTTCTGAAAAATTGAGTGGGCCTAGTCTGAAATATTCTACTTATGATAAAGAATTATATGCTCTTGTTCGGACCTTAGAAACATGGCAACATTATTTATGGCCCAAAGAATTTGTTATACATTCTGATCATGAATCTTTGAAACACATTAAAAGTCAAGCAAAACTGAACCGTAGACATGCTAAATGGGTTGAATTTATTGAGACTTTTCCTTATGTCATTAAACACAAGAAGGGTAAAGAAAATGTTATTGCTGATGCTTTGTCTCGTCGTTATACGATGCTTTCACAACTTGACTTTAAAATATTTGGTTTGGAGACCATCAAAGATCAATATGCGCATGATGCTGAATTTAAAGATGTATTGCAGAATTGTAAGGAAGGGAGAACATGGAACAAGTTCGTTGTTAATGATGGATTTGTGTTTCGTGCTAACAAGCTATGCATTCCAGCTAGCTCTGTTCGTCTTTTGTTGTTGCAGGAGGCGCATGGAGGAGGATTAATGGGACACTTTGGCGTGAAGAAGACGGAGGATATACTTGCTACACATTTCTTTTGGCCAAAGATGAGACGGGATATTGAGCGTTTTGTTGCTCGCTGCACTACATGTCAAAAAGCTAAGTCACGACTCAATCCTCAGGGTTTATATATGCCTATGCCTGTACCTAGCGTTCCTTGGGAGGATATATCTATGGACTTTGTTTTAGGTTTACCTCGAACAAAGAAGGGGAGGGATAGCATATTTGTTGTCGTGGATAGGTTCTCGAAAATGGCACACTTTATACCATGTCATAAAAGCAATGATGCTGTTAATGTTGCTGATTTGTTCTTTCGTGAAATTATACGCTTGCATGGTGTGCCAAATACTATTGTTTCAGATCATGATACTAAATTTCTTAGCCACTTTTGGAGATGTTTATGGGCTAAGTTGGGGACTAAACTGCTTTTTAGTACTACATGTCACCCCCAAACTGATGGACAAACTGAAGTAGTCAATAGAACATTGTCTACTATGCTTAGGGCTATTTTGAAGAATAACAAGAAAATGTGGGAAGAATGCTTGCCTCATATTGAATTTGCTTATAATCGTTCATTGCATTCTACTACTAAGATGTGTCCTTTTGAAATTGTGTATGGTTTCCTTCCTCGTGCACCAATTGATTTGTTGCCTCTTCCATCTTCGGAGAAGGTTAATTTTGATGCTAAACAACGTGCTGAATTGATCTTAGAAATGCATGAGTTAACTAAGGAGAACATTGAGCGTATGAATGCTAAATATAAACTTGCTGGAGATAAGGGTAGAAAACATGTTGTGTTTGCACCTGGAGATCTTGTTTGGTTACATTTGCGTAAGGATAGATTTCCTGATTTGCGCAAATCAAAGCTAATGCCACGTGTTGATGGTCCTTTTAAGGTGTTAGAGAAAATAAATGATAATGCATATAAACTTGAGCTGCCTGCAGATTTTGGGGTTAGTCCCACTTTTAACATTGCAGATTTGAAGCCTTATTTGGGTGAGGAAGATGAGCTTCCGTCGAGGACGACTTCATTTCAAGAAGGGGAGGATGATGAGGACATCAATACCATTGTTACACCCACAGCCCCTGCTGCTATACATACTGGACCAATTACTAGAGCTCGCGCACGCCAATTAAATTATCAGGTACTTTCGTTTCTTGGTAACGATTCTAATGTTCATGAGAATATGATGCTGCCTAAATTGGATACATTTGTTTTGCTTACAAATGAAGGGCCTAGCTTGGACAAGAAAGAGGAACCTTGGAGCAAGTTCAAGCATGGAGATGATGGCATGCGCAAGGGGAACAAGAACGGAGTTACAAGTGATGATTTCAGGACTTTGAAGCCACCATAATGAGTGCAGGAAGCCTTGGACGAAATATAGAAGATGCCACTTCATAAATTTCGTCCAGAGGCTATTATAGGTGCTGCGTCACCTTATTATTGGGCCAGGCCCATGTAATTTCGAAATACTTGAGTATAGGTTGTTTTTAGAGTCCGTATGTGTGGGGAAACAAGAGATAGGGTTGGTTTCGGACACCTCCTTCAAGGGCCATGAAATCCCCTCCTCTTCCTCCATATATACAGCCCTTAGGGTACCGTTTAGACTTTGGGTTTTGTTTAGATTAAAAGTTCGCCATAGCTGCAACTTCGCGTACTTCGTTTGTGTTCAATGACCAGACCAAGACGTCACAGAACCCCACCTTGATCAATAAAGCTTTCATCTTATATTCACGATATCCAGATTGCAAATCTTAGTTTCTTGCTTGTTCTTCGTTTGCTTGCAGGAGATAGACCCTCGTGGTCAGGTTGATTGTGCTCCGGCGTGGTCAATAACCTATCGGAGTTGGTTTAGCGATTGCTAAGGCGCGACGTCTTCGCACGTTCGTAGTTGGATCGTCAAAGTCTACTCCACCAAAAATGATAGCTATCATCTCATCGAAAGATCGGGACACCCTAGCCTCTATCAGTTTGGATATGATGAACTAACCCTAATTTTTTTGGCTTTTTCCTGGACTGTAGGTATGAAGAACAGACTCGATCTAAACTACGAAAAACTGTAAAATCTCACCGACCAACCTGGAAATCTGATACCACTTGATAGAGGCAACGGTGTCCCGTCTTTTGATGAGATGATGGCTATCGTTTTTGGTGGAGTAGACTTTGACGATCCGACTACGAACATGCGAGGACGTCGCGCCTTAGCAATCGCTAAACCAACTCCGAGAGGTTATTGACCACGCCGGAGCACGATCAACCTGACCACGAGGGTCTATTTCCTGTAAGCAAACGAAGAACAAGCAAGAAACTAACATTTGCAATCTGGATATTGCGAATATAAGATGAAAGCTTTAATGATCAAGGTGGGGTTCTGTGACGTTTTGGTCTGGTCGTTAAACACAAACGAAGTACGCGAAGTTGCAACTATGGCGAACTTTTAATCTAAACAAAACCCAAAGTCTAAACGGCGCCCTAAGGGCTGTATATATGGAGGAAGAGGAGGAAATTTCGTGGCCCTTGGAGTGGGGTCCGAAACCAACCCTAACTCTTGTTTCCCCACACATACGGACTCTAAAAATAGCATATACTCAAGTATTTTGAAATTACATGGGCCTGGCCCAAACATAAGGTGGCGCAGCACCTAGACTAAGCTATGGACGAAATTTATGAAGGGGCATCTTGTATATTTCGTCCAAGGTTTCATGCACTCATTATGGTGGCTTCAAATTCCTGAAATCATCACTTGTAACTTCGTTCTTGTTCCCTTGCGCATACCATCATCTCCATGCTTGTCCAAGTTAGGTCATTCATTTGTAAGCAAGACAAATGTATCCAATTTAGGCAGCATCATATTCTCATGAACATTAGAATCATTACCAAGAAACGAAAGTACCTGATAATTTAATTGGCGTGCGCGAGCTCTAGTAATTGGTTCAGTATGTATAGCAACAGGGGCTTTGTGTGTAACAATGGTATTGATGTCCTCATCAAAGGTTCATCTTTCTTGTCCAAGCTTGGCCCGTCATTTGTAAGCAAAACAAATGTATCCAATTTAGGCAGCAGCATATTCTCATGACAATTAGAATCGTTACCAAGAAACGAAAGTACCTGGTAATTCAGTTGGAGTGCGCGAGCTCTAGTAATTGGTCCCGTATGTATAGCAGCAGGGGCTGTGGGTGTAACAACGGTATTGATGTCCTCAACATCCTCCCCTTCTTGAAATGAAGTCGTCCTTGACGGAAGCTCATCTTCCTCACCCAAATAAGGCTTCAAATCTGCAATGTTAAAAGTGGGAACTTTGATTTTCGCAAATCAGGAAATCTATCCTTACGCAAATGTAACCAAACAAGATCTCCAGGTGCAAACACAACATGTTTTCTACCCCTATCTCCAGCAAGTTTATATTTAGCATTCATACGCTCAATGTTCTCCTTAGTTAACTCATGCATTTTTAGGACTAATTCAGCATGTTGCTTAGCATTAAAATTAACATTCTCCGAAGATGGAAGAGGAAACAAATCAATAGGTGCACGAGGTAGGAAACCATACACAATTTCAAAAGGGCACATCTTAGTAGTAGAATGTAGCGAACGATTATAAGCAAATTCAATATGAGGCAAGCATTCTTCCCACATTTTCTTGTTATTCTTCAAAACAGCCCTAAGCATAGTAGACAATGTTCTATTGACTACTTCAGTTTGTCCATCAAATTGGGGGTGACAAGTAGTACTAAAAAGCAGTTTTGTCCCCAACTTAGCCCGTAAACATCTCCAAAAGTGGCTAAGAAATTTAGTATCACAATCTGAAACAATAGTATTTGGCACACCATGCAAGCGAATAATTTCACGAAAGAACAAATCAGCAACATTAACAGCATCATCGCTTTTATGACATGGTATAAGGTGTGCCATTTTCGAGAATCTATCCACGACAACAAATATGCTATCCCTCCCCTTCTTTGTTCGAGGTAAACCTAAAATAAAGTCCATAGATATATCCTCCCAAGGAACACTAGGTACAGGCAAAGGCATATATAAACCATGAGGATTGAGTCGTGACTTAGCTTTTTGACATGTAGTGCGGCGAGCAACAAAATGCTCAACATCCCGTCTCATCTTTGGCTAAAAGAAATGTGTAGCAAGTACGTCCTCCGTCTTCTTCACACCAAAGTGTCCCATTAATCCTCCTCCATGCGCCTCCTGCAACAACAAAAGACGAACGGAGCTAGCTGGAATGCATAGCTTGTTAGCACGGAACACAAAATCCATCATTTACGACAAACTTGTTTCATGTTCTTCCTTCTTTACAATTCTGCATTACATCTTTAAAATCAGCATCATGCACATATTGATCTTTGATGGTCTCCAAGCCAAATATTTTGAAGTCAAGTTGTGAAAGCATAGTATAGCGACGAGACAATGCATCAGCAATAACATTTTCTTTACCCTTCTTGTGTTTAATCACATAAGGGAAAGTCTCAATGGATTCAACCCATTTAGCATGTCTACGATTCAGTTTAGCTTGACTTTTAATATGTTTCAAAGATTCATGATCAGAATGTATAACAAATTCTTTGGGCCATAAATAATGTTGCCATGTCTCTAAAGTCCGAACAAGAGCATATAATTCTTTATCATAAGTAGAATAATTCAGACTAGGCCCACTCAATTTTTCAGAAAAGTATGCAACAGGTTTGCCATCTTGTAATAACACACCTCCTAATCCAATTCCACTAGCATCACATTCAAACTCAAAAGGCTTATTAAAATCTGGAAGTTGGAGTAAAGGAGCATGTGTCAACTTATCTTTCAACACCGTGAAGGCTTCTTCCTGTGCGGTACCCCAAACAAAAGGCACATCCTTCTTTGTAAGCTCGTTAAGAGGTGCAGCAATGGTGCTGAAATCTCTCACAAAACGCCTATAGAAATCAGCGAGGCCAAGGAAACTCCGCACTTGTGTGACCGTTTTGCGCTGCGGCCAACTCTCAATAGCTTCAATCTTGGCTTTATCAACTTCAATTCCCTATGGAGTAACAACATAGCCAAGAAAAGATACTCGGTCGGTGCAAAAGGTGCACTTCCCAAGGTTACCAAACAAACATGCATCACGTAGAGCAATAAAGACAGCACGTAAATGTTCCAAATGTTCTTCCAAAGATTTGCTATAAATCAGTATATCATCAAAATAGACAACCACAAATCGTCCAATGAAAGCACGTAAAACTTCGTTCATTAATTTCATGAAAGTACTAGGTGCATTAGTTAACCCAAAAGGCATGACTAACCACTCATATAAAACCAAACTTAGTTTTAAATGTCGTTTTCCATTCATCTCCCAATTTCATACGAATTTGATGGTATCCACTACGCAAGTCAACTTTGGAGAATATTGTAGAGCCACTTAATTCATCAAGCATATCATCTAGCCTAGGAATAGGATGACGATAACGAATAGTTATATTATTAATGCCTCTACAATCAACACACATACGCGACATACCATCCTTTTTTGGCACTAGTATAATAGGAAAAGCACAAGGACTAAGAGATTCGCGTATATAACCTTTGTCGAGTAGCTCCTGTACTTGACGCGTAATCTCCTTTGTCTCCTCTGGATTGGTATGGTTTGGCAGCGAAGCACTGGGAATTAAGTCAATCTGATGCTCAGTCCCTCGAATAGGTGGCAATCCCGGTGGCATGTCTTGTGGAAAGACATCAGCGAACTCCTGCAAAATGTTAGTGGCAGTAGGAGGCAAAGAGGAAGGCACATCCTCGAATGAAAATAATGCCTCTTTGCACACAAAACATAGCAAACAGATTTGCTGAAATCTAGATCATCAATATTAGATTTGGTGGCAAGTAAACATCCACTTTTCAATTTAATTCCAGAAGCAACATGAGATGATGGTTTGTTATTAGGCTTCATTTGTTGCTCAAATTCTTTTGCCACAATCTGATTTTCACTCTTATTTTGCTCCTGTTTTGCTTTATTAGCTCGATTAATATCATCTTTGAAAATAGAAACAGGAGTCATAGGAAGCAAAGTAATATGTTTATCCTTATGAACAAGAGTATACTGATTGTTTCTACCATGGTGTACAGATTTTTTATCGAATTTCCATGGTCTACCAAGTAATAAGGAACATGCTTGCATGGGTACCACAGCACAATCAACATAATCAGCATATGTAGCGATACTAAAATGCACATGAACAGTACGTGTTACCTTAACCTTGCCGCTGTTGTTGAACCATTGGATGTAGTAAGGATGTGGATATGGTCTTGTGGTGAGAGATAGCTTCTCCACCATCTCCATGCTAGCCAAGTCGTTGCAGCTCACTCCATCTATGATGACGTGAAAAGAACATTCCTTCACAACTCCCTTTGTGTGGAACAAATTATGCCTCTGATTTTGCTCAGCTTGTGTGACCTGCACACTCAAAACACGTTGAGCAACTAAACATTCATACCTGTCAGCGTCTTCAGGAGCCATGTATTGTGTCTCATGTTCAGAATCATCTCCACCATGTTCTTCACGTGTAATTAGAGCCAAAGTCTCTTCATCATAGTCACTAGCGGACTCGTACCCACCATCTTCAGTAGCAATCATCACACGCTTAGATGGGCATTCTCTAGCATAATGACCTCCACCCTTGCAACGGCGACAAATAATATCATGTGTTTGCCCTGTTGATGCCATGGATGAAGAAGGGCTCTGTGCAGGCTCGGAAGGTGTGCTCTTCGCAGATAGTGGTGGTTGTGCCTGCTTTCTTGTATCACAGCGGGAGGTGGTAGCTAACGGAGGTGCCGGTGCAGCAGAACATGTGGAAGTAGAGGATGCATGCGGTGTCCATGATGAAGGTCGACCTGCAGAAAAGTTAGTCCGCGCCAATGCCTGTCGATCCTGCACTTCATGTTCAGCTTTGCAAGCAAGATGGAATAAACGAGTGATATTGTTATACTCCTTATACTCTGAAATGGTCTGAATCTCTTTATTTAAACCACCCATAAAACGTGCAAGCATAGCTTCATTCTCCTCAACAATACCACATCTAATCATGCCAGTTTGTAACTCCTGATAATATTCTTCTACAAAAAAATTTCCTTGTCTTAAACGCTGCAATTTTTGAAGTAATTCACGTTGATAATATGGTGGAACCCAACGAGTACGCATAGCAGTTTTCAAAGCAGCCCAAGTAGCTGGAATAGGATATAATCTACAATGTTCAGACCACCAAACACATGCAAAACTAGTGAAAGCACAAATAGCAGCAGCAACACGTCGTTCCTCGGGATATTGTAAACATGTAAAACGTTGTTTAGTTTCTAACTCCCAAGTAAGATATATATCAGGAACATATCTACCCTCGAATGGTGGAATATTCAATTTCAATTTAGGAAGATGGTCATGATCTCGTACCTGAGGTGGTGGTGCATGCCTACCATTGCGATTATTTGCATGTGGACGACCTGGTGCTGGTGGTTGCACGTAGTTTTGATTTTGGTCAACCTCATCCTCATAATCGTCGCGTAATCGTCCTCCTCCTCGGCACCAGTAGCAGCTGGAGCAGGAGCCAAAGAAGCATCAGCAGTAGGTACAGCAGCACCAGAAGGTTGGCCATCCTCAAGAGGAACACGCTTCGCTCGTCCGAACTAATTTGGAAGGGAGCATTGTTGTTGTCGTTGCAGAGGTGCGACAGGTGCAGCCGGTGGTGGTTGGCGAAGACGCATGAGCAATTCATTAAACTTGTTATCCAGCTTTGTCTCAAACAACTTCTCCATGCCATCAAGCAAATCCGTCAAGCAAATCTCATATACTTATCAGTTCTTACCCAGCAGCAGGTGGTGATCGGGAACCTTTGTACTCAAAACTCTCAAAGCATGGACAGAGTGATTGCCAGGTGGTGTCAAACGCACGATGTAGATGTATGTGGAGCTAGGAAGGCTTATGATATGGTAGCAAAAAGGGTTAGTAATAATCAATTCAGAGGTGCAATGTTGAATAAACGCTCAACGACGGTACTGTGTTGGTCCTAGGCTAGACCGTGCTAGATACGCGAGCCTAGAACATTAACAAAATCACGGCGCTGCATGTAAACAAGGGAGGAGCACACTCTGAATTTTTTTTTTTGAAACTTAAACTATTTTTCTTCTGCGGGTGGCACGAAAGTTGGGGAATTCGACTTGTTCACGACTTGTAGTATCGCGTGATCTGGAACTCGAAAATAAAGGAATAAATACTGGACTCGGATTAGGACTGGTGGTGGAGATGAATCTGGTGGAACTCGGACTGCTGATGGTATATGACGGTAGTATATGTGGACTCGGATTGGTGGTGGTATATGGACTCGGATCGGTGGTGGTATATGGACTAGGATTGGTGGTGGTATATGGACTCGGAGCGTTGGTGGTATATGGACTCGGAGCGGTGGTGGTATATGGACTTGGAGCGGTGGTGGTATATGGACTCAGAGAAATAGCAGATCAGTGGTGGTGGTATATGGTAGGGGCGATGATGATGGTGCGGCGGCGTGACAACTTATGAACAGAACTCGAAACTCTAAAGAACTAGACGCTAAGACCAGCAACTTGACATGACGATGCAACCGCAAATTCAACAAAGCAAATACAGAAAAGATTATGCAATGGCTCAGATTGGTTTGGATATGATGAACTAATCCTAATTTTTTTTTGGCTTTTTCCTGGACTATAGGTATGAAGTACAGACTCGATCTAAACTACGAAAAACTGTAAAATCTCACTGAGCAACCTGGAAATCTGATACCACTTGATAGAGGCAACGGTGTCCCGTCTTTCGATGAGATGGTGGCTATCGTTTTTGGTGGAGTAGACTTTGACGATCCGACTACGAACGTGCGAGGACGTCGCGCCTTAGCAATCGCTAAACCAACTCCGAGAGATTATTGACCATGCCGGAGCATGATCAACCTGACCACGAGGGTCTCTTTCCTGCAAGCAAGTGAAGAACAAGCAAGAAACTAAGATTTGCAATCTGGATATTGTGAATATAAGATGAAAGCTTTATTGATCAAGGTGGGGTTCTGTGACGTCTTGGTCTGGTCGTTGAACACAAATGAAGTACGCGAAGTTGCAGCTATGGCGAACTTTTAATCTAAACAAAACCCAAAGTATAAACGGCGCCCTAAGGGCTGTATATATGGAGGAAGAGGGGAAAATTTCGTGGCCCTTGGAGGAGCGGTCCGAAACCAACCCTAACTCTTGTTTCCCCACACATACGAACTCTAAAAATAGCCTATACTCAAGTATTTCGAAATTACATGGGCCTGGCCCAAAAATAAGGTGGTGCATCACCTAGAATAAGCTATGGATGAAATTTATGAAGGCGCATCTTGTATATTTCGTCCAAGGCTTCATGCACTCATTATGGTGGCTTCAAAGTCCTGAAATCATCACTTGTAACTTCGTTCTTGTTCCCCTTGCGCATACCATCATCTCCATGCTTGTCGGTGTACTAAGTATTGGGCCACTAGTACCCCGTACTTGTGCACGGGCAGTTGTAGCCATCCTCGCGGCAAGGCTTGCCGGGGAACAGTTCGAGGTTGATTCAAGCCATCAAGGAAACCATCCAGTCAGAGATCTGAGGATCAGCAGATAAGGAGAGCTGTAATCCGAAGGCCAGCCTCCCCGGCAAGATCTTGCCGGGGTGGCCTGCGGAGCCCGGCAAGGATCGGTGCCTGGCAAGGCTCGGCGCCCGGCAAGGCTTGGCGCCCGGCAAGGCTTGGCGCCCGGCAAGGCTCGGCGCCCGGCAAGGTTTTGTTGCTGTGCCACCGCACTAGCACAGCGACAAACCTGACATTCTGGGTCCTTCTTTGGATGCGTGGCGACGCGCCAATGGAGGAGAGCTTAAGCGGTGCTGATGGGATGGCCCCTTTTTCCATCCCCAAGAAAGTAAGGACACCTCACGGTGCATTAAATGCGTTCGTCCTAGTCCGTCAGGGGTTAGGTATGATTACCCTGTAGCTACTTTACACCTTAATGTATGTACATTTTGCCACTGTGGTGACCCCTTTGAGCGTATAAAAGGAGGCCCAAGGCAACTGCTACAGGGGAGGAAAACTTCTGGCCCATTCTGCATGCGTAGCTGCTCTTTGAATGTACTGTTCACTACGAGCGCTCCTGAAGACTGGGCTCAAGAACACTAATAAGAACATAAGGCAGGAGTAGGGTTTTACGCTGATCAGCGGCCCGAACCTGGGTAAAATCTTCCCGCGTCGATCGTTGGTTCTCCTCTTTGCGTATACCTCTCCCCCCGCTGAATAGTAAAGGGGTCCCTTTGCGTCCCATAGGTGTCATTCCCCGACATCTTTGGCGCGCCAGGTAGGGGGATTGAAGGTTGTGTGAACCTGATCTAGTGATCGGCGCCTCAGTTTCTTCATCATCATGCCGCCCAAGAAAAAGAGCTCCACGACAGCACAACCGTCCGCGTCCGTTTTGCCCACGCCTTCGCGTACGGGCGACGGCGTGGGTACAGAAGGAAGAGGACTAGAACCCCCACGGCGTTCTGGTGATTCGAGCCAGGCGAGCGGCATCGTTCGCAGTGGCACTGGTAACCTGCACGCCGCTGGATCTAGAGACGGCGCTGTGTTGCCTACGGGTGGCACAACGAATTCCAGAGATCGGAGGGCGCCTGTTGGAGCTCCCGCGCCGGCGCAAGCATCACGACCCACCCAGGTCGTGCACGATGAGCGACGTCATGGCGCTGGTGGTTCAGGGCGTTCCCATGAAAAGATTTTTACGCATCGATCCCAAGATGCACGGGACCAGCATGCACACCGAGCTGCTGGCGGGGGTGGCGCGCGGTCGCGTGACCGCGGTGGTGCTCCTTCTAATATGGTTAGGAGTCAAAGCACCTCACGTACCTCGCACCTGTCGCCGCCACCTACGCCAGCGGAAGCCTTGGCACGTGCGCAGCTGCTCCTCGATTTTCCTCCTGCCCCGGAGAAGATGGAGGAGTGGCGAGCTACTATCCAGAGCCTTATCGGCTTCGCCAACAAAGATGGACCGCAAGAGGCAGGGCCCTCGCAGCGAAGGCCCATCGATCCGGCGCGAGCCGATGTGGAGAAAACCGGAGGTGGTGCAACCACAGTGCACTCCCCTCCGCGGCACCAGCGACGGCCGACAACCCAGCATGATGAGGACATCAATACCATTGTTACACCCACAGCACCTACTGCTACATACACTGGACCAATTACTAGAGTTCGCGCACGCCAATTAAATTATCAGGTACTTTCGTTTCTTGGTAATGATTCTAATGTTCATGAGAATATGATGCTGCCTAAATTGGATACATTTGTCTTACTTACAAATGAAGGGCCTGGCATGGATAAGAGGGATGAACACTGGAGCAAGACTAGGCCTGGAGATGATGGCATGCGCAAGGGGAACAAGAACGGAGTTACAAGTGATGATTTCAGGACATTGAAGCCACCTTAATGCGTGCATGAAGCCTTGGACGAAATATACAAGATGCCACTTCATAAATTTCGTCCAGAGGCTATTATAGGTGCTGCGTCACCTTATTATTGGGCCAGGCCCATGTAATTTTGAAATACTTAAGTATAGGCAGTTTTTAGAGTCCCTATGTGTGGGAAAACAAGAGTTAGGGTTGGTTTCGGATCCCTCCTCCAAGGGCCACGAAATTCCCCCTTCTTCCTCCATATATACAGCCCTTAGGGCGTCGTTTAGACTTGGGTTTTGTTTAGATTAAAAGTTCGCCATAGCTGCAACTTCGCGTACTTCGTTTGTGTTCAGCGACCAGACCAAGACGTCACAGAACCCCACCTTGATCAATAAAGCTTTCATCTTATATTCGCAATATCCAGATTGCAAATCTTAGTTTCTTGCTTGTTCTTTGTTTGCTTGCAGGAGATAGACCCTCGTGGTCAGGTTGATTGTGCTCCGGCGTGGTCAATAACCTCTCGGAGTTGGTTTAGCGATTGCTAAGGCGCGACGTCCTCGCACGTTCGTAGTCAGATCGTCAAAGTCTACTGCACCAAAAACGATAGCTATCATCTCATCGAAAGATCGGGACACCCTCGCCTCTATCACAGCAGGTCGACCGTTGTGAAGAAGTGTCCACGGCGTCATCCGATCCACGGATGCGCCGCGATCAGCGTCAAGTTCTCCAGGAATGAGGCAAGGAGGACGCTCGAACTACCATCGAGCGGCGACGGGAAGCGCGCTATCAGTCTGATAAGCACGCAGGGCCGGCTGTCGACGAGCCTACGCCAGGGGACGTAGGAGACTTGCCTTATGAGGTAGGGACTCCAGCGTTTACCCGTGAGCTGCGGCAAGTCCAGTGGCCCAATTCCCGAACCTTCAAGCCGGAGATCCCGGAGAAATATGACGGTAAGACCCATCCCTCGGAGTTCCTGAGCATCTACACCATTGCGGTGCAGGCTGCCGGGGGCCGAGATGACAAGATACTTACCAACTACTTCCCGTTGGTGCTCAAACCCAATGTCAGGTCGTGGTTGATGCATCTGCCGGAGAATTCTATTTCTTCCTTGTCAGATCTGTGCCATCAGTTTGTTGGCGCCTTTGTTGGAGGCACCAAGCTCCTGGTCAAGAGAGTGATTTGCATATCATCCCTCAGAAGGAGGCCGAGTCCCTGCGCAAGTTTATGCAGAGGTTCAGCCGGGTGCAGTACAATATTCCTGACATTCACCCTGCCACTGTCATTAGCATGTTTCACCAGAACGTGCGTAACCGCAGAATGCGGGAAGAGCTGGCAATGAACAAAGTCAGGAGTATTGCCGAGCTTTACGCTCTAGCCGATAAATGCGCTCGAGCTGAAGAGCGGAGGAAACTCCCTGGCGAGGCTGTTGGTGCGGCGGGCGAATCCGAAGAAGAAGATGCCGCGGCCCCGTCAAGGAAAGGCCAGCGGCGGAACAGGAAACACGGAGGCAAGGCCGTGCTTGCTGTCGAGGAATCCGACAACCCCGGCGCCGCCAAGAAGGCCAAGGTTGGTGACCCCGGCAAGGATCTTGCCGGGTGCCCTTCCTGTCAGGCCTTGGCGGCTGCCGATAAGTCGGAAAACTCCGGCAAGCAGTATTGCAAGATCCATCGCACCAAGGGCCACGATCTCCAGAACTGCCGGCAAGTTGAACAGCTTGCCGAGAAACAGAGGGCCGAATATGAAAGGCGAGATAAGGAGAAGGCCCAAGATTGTGCTGACGGATCCGGCAAGAAGCGCGGTGGCTGAGGGGGGCGCCGCGGCAAGGCAAGCAACAGAAGGATAGGCCCGCTCGGGGCCGAGACAAAGAAGAAGATGATGAGTACAGTGAGCCAAAATTCCAGAAAGCTACAGAGGCCATGTGTATCGATGGAGGTGCCTCGCTGCATTCTTCCCACCGTCAACTCAAACAGTGGGTGTGGGAAGTCAATGCGGCAGAGCCATCACCAGATGCATGTAGGCCCCTGAAGTGGTCCAACACGCCTATAATTTTTGATGCCGAGGATCACCCTGATCGCACAACTGCGGTCGGGTGCTTGCCATTGTTGGTCTCACCAACAATTCGCAACCTCAAGGTGACGAAAATGCTAGTTGACGGTGGGGCCGGCTTGAACCTAATCTCACCAGATGTGCTCAAGAAGCTCCAAATTCCTGATGAAGATCTCGAGGAAACGGGCACGTTTCAAGGGGTCAATCCAGGAAGAACCCAGCCCAAGGGCAAGATTACGCTGCCGGTGACATTTGGTAGCGAGCTCAACTATAGGACCGAGAAGGTGGTGTTTGATGTCGCCAAGATCCCCATGTCATACAATGGGATCCTTGGTCGGCCAGCACTGGCTAAGTTCATGGTGGCGTCACACTACGCATACAACGTTTTGAAGATGCCCGTGCCATTGAGCATCATCACCATCCATTCCGATAAGAAGGATGCGCTCATTTGTGCTGACCAACTTTACCGGGAAGCAGTTGCAGCACCTGCCATCAAGGCACCTGCTCCTGCCACTGGAACTCCCGGGGGGAAGAAGAAGACCGGCAAGAATCTTGGCGCGAACTCCGGCAAGCGCACCTCCTCGGAGTGCTGCGCTTCCGTCGAGGATGCACCAGAGAGTTCCACCGGCAAGAGCAAGAAATCCAAGGCTGCTCCACCGGAGACCAAGAAGGTGCCCGTCAGGGAGGACGGAACAGGGGGAACTTTCACCATAAGTTCCGCCCTAGATGACAAATAGGAAAGCGCGCTCATTACTTTCCTACGGGCGAACGTCGACGTGTTTGCATGGCAACCGTCTGACATCCCCGGTGTTCCCAGGAAGGTAATTGAGCACCACCTTGCTGTCTGTCCTCATGCGCGGCCCGTCAAGCAAAGGGTCAGGAAGCAAGCCTTGGAGCGGCAAGAATTCATTGCCGAAGAAATCAGAAAGCTGGAGGCGGCAGGATTGGTCAAAGGAGTGCTTCATCCAACCTGGTTGGCCAATCCGGTTGTAGTGCGGAAAGCGAATGGGAAATGGAGGCTTTGTATCGATTATACAAATATCAATAAAGCCTGTCCAAAAGATCCCTTCCCTTGCCGCACATCGACCAGATTGTGGATTCCACCGCTGGTTGTGATCTCCTGTCCTTCCTTGATGCCTATTCAGGGTATCATCAGATTTTTATGGCAAAAGAAGATGAAGAGAAGACCGCATTTATCACCCCATGTGGTACGTATTGTTTTATACGAATGCCTTTCGGGTTGAAAAGTGCTGGTTCGACATTTGCGAGAGCAATCCAAATTGGTTTTGAGCCTCAACTCCATAGAAATATGGAGGCGTATATGGATGATATAGTGGTCAAAACCAAAGACAAAGCGACGCTCATTCAAGATTTAGAAAAAACATTTGCAAATCTGCGCAAGATCAACTTGAAGCTCAATCCTGAGAAGTGCGTGTTCGGTGTTCCTTCTGGCAAGCTCCTCGGATTCTTTGTATCTTGCCGGGGAATCGAAGCGAACCCCGACAAGATCAAAGCTATTGAGCAAATTGAAGCGCCGAGACGCGTCAAGGATGTGCGTCGTCTTGCCGGCTGTGTTGCTGCTCTAAGCAGGTTTATTTCCAAATCTGCTGAGCGCGCCCTACCTTTTTTCAAAATTTTGAAGAAGGCAGGTCAAATGAAATGGACTCCGGAGGCGGAGGCTGCGCTGCAAGATTTGAAGAAATACCTTTCCTCTCCGCCGACGCTAGTCGCGCCTAAACCACAAGAGCCGTTGCTGCTATATCTGGCAGCAACAAATCAAGTGGTTAGTGCTGCGCTAGTGGCGCAGAGAGAGGCTGATGAGGAAGCAACACCAGCGGCAGGACCGCCAGGTGACGCGGCAAGATCTTCCCCGGCAAGGGATGATCCCGGCAAGACAGGATCTGCTCAAACAGAAGAACCAGTGCAGAAAAAGAAGGTGGTGCAGCGCCCAGTTTATTTTGTTAGCTCTCTTTTACAAGGAGCTAGGTCAAGATATTCTGGTGCGCAGAAGTTGCTTTTCGGCCTTCTTATGGCCTCGAGGAAGCTGCGCCATTATTTTCAAGCACATGAAATCACCGTCGTCACTCGCTTTCCGTTGCAACGGATTTTGCAAAATCCAGAAGCAACCGGCAGGATCGTGGAGTGGGCATTGGAGTTGTCGAGCTTTGGCCTCAAGTTTGAAAGCACTTCGATGATTTAGAGCAGGGCCTTGGTGGAGTTCATTGCAGAATGGACCCCAACACCGAACGAAGAGGCTCAGGAAACAACTCTCCCCGACAAGGAAATTGATCAGCAATGGGTTATGTACTTTGATGGGGCTTTCTCGCTGCAAGGCGCCGGTGCTGGTGTGCTGCTTGTCGCACCCACCAGAGAGCACCTCAAGTACGTAGTCCAAATGCATTTTCCCCGGGAGAGTTCGACCAACAACACTGCAGAATACGAGGGTTTGCTTGCCCGTCTCAGGATCGCGGCAGACCTTGGTATCAAAAAGCTCATCATCAAAGGCGATTCACAACTTGTCGTCAGGCAAGTTAACAAGAGTTATCAAAGTCCATTGATGCAAGCCTACGTGGATGAAGTGAGGAAAATGGAAGAGCGCTTTGACGGTCTGCAAATGGAGCACGTTCCTCATGCCGAGAACAGTGTTGCTGACGACCTGTCAAAGCGTGCCGCCCTCAAGTTGCCTATGGAACCAGGAATTTTTGTGCTCCAATTGACTCAACCATCCGTGGCGCCATTGATGCGGCAAGAAAAGAGAAGAAAGTTGAACTCTGGTCAGTACTTCCCGGCAGAGCTCCCCGGAGCCGCCGGCAAGGAAGTTGCCAGGATCGACATGCCTGCTGGGGAACAACAGGCTCCGGCAGGGCCTCAGGCCCTTGCTGTCGAGACAAATGTTCCCCCGGCGGAGGAGATGCCTTTAGTCCTAGCCGTCGAGCCTCAGGCTCTGGCATGGGCGCAGCACATTGTCCATTTTCTTCAGACAGGAGAACTCCCGGAGGAACAGGAAGAAGCAGAAAGAGTAGCCCGTCGGTCTGTTATGTACAAGTTCGTCGATGGCGTCCTGTACAGAAAGAGACCAAACGGTGTGAAATTGAAGTGCATTCCTCGGGAGGATGGGCTAGAGCTGTTGGCAGAGATACATGGAGGCATATGTGGTTCTCACGTAGGATCAAGAGCACTTGCTGGGAAAGCATTCCGGCAAGGTTTCTTTTGGCCCACCGCTCTCCAGGATGCAACTGCACTAGTCACCAAGTGTGAAGCGTGCCAGTTTCATTCGAAGAAATCACATCAACCAGCTCAAGCTCTTCAGACAATCCCTCTCTCCTGGCCATTTTCGGTCTGGGGGCTCGACATACTGGGCCCTTTCCCCCGTGCTACCGGGGGCTTTGAGTACTTGTACGTTGCTATCGACAAGTTCACAAAGTGGCCGGAGGTGGAAGCAGTGAGGAAGGTGACAGCACAATCAGCCATCAAGTTCTTTAAAGGGATAGTTTGCCGTTTCGGTGTACCCAACAGGATCATCACCGATAACGGCACGCAGTTCACAAGTCGCACCTTCATGCAGTACGTCCAAGACCTTGGCGGCAAAATTTGTTTTGCCTCTGTTGCTCACCCGAGAAGCAACGGCCAAGCAGAGAGGGCTAATGCTGAAGTGCTGCGCGGTCTCAGGACCAGGACTTTTGACAGGCTGAAAAAGTGCGGAAGACGCTGGATTGATGAGTTGCCGGCGGTTCTTTGGTCAATCAGAACGACACCAAATCGAGCCACCGGCCAGACGCCCTTCGCTCTGGTTTACGGAGCGGAAGCAATTCTCCCCACGGAACTCACGTACGGATCACCTCGAGTGCTCGCTTATGATGAGCTTGAGCAAGAGCAACTGCGGCAAGATGACGCTGTGCTCCTTGAGGGGAATCGTCTTCAGGCTGCTGTGCGAGCTGCACGCTACCAGCAAGCTTTGCGCCGCTACCATAGCCGCAAAGTTCATGCCCGAAGCCTTGAGGAAGGCGACCTTGTTCTTCGGCGGATTCAGTCCGCCAAGAATTCAAACAAGTTGACGCCAAAGTGGGAAGGCCCTTATCGGGTAGTACGAGTCACCAGGCCCGGTGCTGTCCGCTTGGAGACCGAAGATGGCATTCCAGTGAGCAATTCCTGGAATATCAAACATCTTCGCAAGTTCTACCTATAAGGCGCGGTTGCCCGGGGCTCCCGGCAACCACCCTTTTGTACAAGTCTTGCCGGCAAAGCATGTGATCCTTTGTACAAAGCCAGGCGTAGACCCTGAGCGCAGATGAATAAATTTAAGTGTTGTACATTCCCTTATTGATTCCCATGTTCATATTTATATATGCATGTTTGTCTAAGATGTTGTATAACACCTACTCCTGGTAAGTTCTAACGAACCGCCAAGGTTTCATGTCTTTATTTTCTCTTCTTTCTTTTTAAAAGACAGAAGGATTCCTCGCGTGCACATTTGCCGGGGGGGAAGGAAGATATGAGTACCAGTTGGCGACGTTCGGAATCGACGCTTACCGGAGGAAGGACAGTGACAGAAAGCTAAGTTCTAAAAACATAGAGCAAGTTTCCTTTATTGCAAGTTATTTTCTTGGACGATTACGACTCTTGTATGGAAAATCTGCACGCGAAGGAACCCTTGTTGTAATCAGTTGCGCCCTTACTTTGTTTCGAGCCCACTCAACGATTTAAGTGGCTGCACTGAGAACGCCAAGGAGTCTTGCCGGCCGCTGCGCCTCCAGAAGGGTGCTGAAGTCCCGCACCCAGCGCTCGCGGCAGGTTGCGCGCCGGCAAGTTTTTCAGTAAGCGTAGGGTGAACTCCATACATAAAGGAATCAGACAAGGAAAATAGCAAGCATGAACCTAAACATAGGCGAGTTATATTACATTCATGAGTTGCCGCAATTCTAACTTGAGACTTAATTGTCTTTTACATGGAATGATGACGGCTAGAAAAGGCGGAGCACTTAATCCCTATGCTGGCCTTCGATCCTTTTGATGGAGTCCACCTTCTCAAGGATAGGCGCGATAAGTTCTTCAAGCACCTCGACATTTGCGTCCCTTGGCAGATGGCCGAGCGCGTTGGAGAGGTCGATGCCGAGATTGCTGTGCACCACCTTGATAAGCACCTTACGAAGGACGGCCCGGCAAAGCCGGCGAGTCTCGTTGGCCAATTGGGTCGCCCGGCTAGACTGGAGCACCCTCAAGGCGTCGATGATGCTTTCAAAGAACATCGTCAACCTGGCACTTGAAGATATCCTTTCCTCGTAAGAATACCTGAAGTTTGACAGGCCCATGGTTGACAGTTCTACCGTAAGCTTCTCCGCAGCGGCGATGAGACGTCCAGTCCAGATCTCCACCCCCTTCTCGTAATCGATTTGGGCGGCGGCAGCGCTCTTGAGCAGGTTCCTCTCTCCTTGGAGATCCTTGAGTAGAGCCTTCTCACGGGCCTTGCCGGCCTCGAGAGACTTCTGCAACGTGGTCAGCTTCAATTCCAGAACTGCAATAGCATCAGCCGCAGAGGAGAGCTGCTTGGTTTTGTTGGACAGGGCAACTTGCATCTCCGCCAAGGAGTGGAGGGTTTTTTCCCTATCACCTTTGAGCGTCGAGAGCTCCTTGCCGTGCTCTTCGAGATCTATTTCCAGCTTCTTTACCTTGTCGCTCAGCTCGTTCTTGGCGGCCTCTGCAGCTTCAGCAGCATCGATGGCCTCCTTGAGCTTGCCGGCGTGACTTGCAGTCAGAGCTTCGAGCGCCTCTTTATGTTTTTGCTCCAGCTCTTGGGTCCGCCACGCGACAAGCTTCTCGCTATCTGCATCTTTGCTGTGAAGCTTGGTGGCGAGTGCCTGCTCACGTGCGGTGAGATCTTCCTCGTGAGCATCAAGAGCAACACGGCGCCCCATCAGGAGGGCATCTTCAGCAGCAATCCTTTGAGTAGCTTCATCCTGCGCCTTCTCCATATCAGATTGTTCAGGAGGATCTCTGTCCATTGTTGGCTCACCTGTTCCCGACCAGCAGTTAGCTCTTGGAGGGCCTCGGCGTACCAGGTTTGCATTTGTTCGACGCGCCTCTGGAAATCTGCCTCAGCCGCCTCGACAACTGCAATTCTGGAATCCGCTTTATCTTTCCGGGCGCGGTGGAGAGCCTGGAGCTTGCGGAAATTCTCGCCCATGGCCTGAAGGAGCTGATCCTCTTCAGATTTGTTGCTGCTAGCGCTGGGATCATCGACAACCTCGAGCCCGGCAGCAGCGATGATTTCTTCGTCAAAGGCTTCTCCTTCGGCTGGTGCCCCAATGCTTTCCGTCCCCAATAAGTTGACAAACAGGTTCTCGCCAACCTTGAGGTATTTGCTGGATGAGGGGCCTTCAGATGTTGACGATTGGTCTTCAGCGACCGCCTCACCAGTGGCAGGGGGCTCCGTGGCCGGTGCAGCGCCTGGCGCTCCTGCGGCAGGAATGCCGTCAGTACGGTCATCAGCCTCCCTGTCGCCCCCTTCAGTAGGTTCCTTGGCGGGTTCCTCCTGTGCAGTCTTGGCGGCCTCCTCGTCAAGAGCACCACCAGCCTCGATAGTGTCATCCTTGGCGGCCTCGCTGGCAGCGATCCTGTCTGCTTCGGCAGCGGCGTCCCTGGCGGTCTCCTCGATGACAACGTCGACGTCCATGTGTTCCATCACAGGGAATTCTGAAGGACGAAGGAAGAGAACAGAATAAGATCAAGATTGAAGTTTGAAGCGACTAAAGACAGAGAAATAAGGGAAAGAGTAACAAGCATTCTGAGGCAATCGATTACCTGCGTCGAGCTGTTGAGAGGTGGCCTCGCCCCTCCCGGCAACTTCGATTGCCGGGGGAGGGTTGCCGATGTCCATGCTTGTCGGCTCCTCCTCAGTTAGGATGGGCTCATCGGTAGGATCTCTTGCCGAGGACGTGCTTGTGGGCGGCGTGGTCGATGAAGGTGGCACGACGGGGTTGTCTTCCGACAACTCTCCTTGTTGCCGTTCTTCTCCTGCGAGCCCAAGGATATCAGCAGCAAGAATGGAAGCCTCAGCACTCGCCAACGGAAAAAGAACAGTGAACTTACGCTGGGGGCTGCGTTGGGGGCTGTGCTGGGGGCTGCATTGAGGACTGGGCTCCGGGCTGACGACGACGGTTTCGGGCACGCTCGTGGAGCCTGCCGGGGGCTCGTCGCCCGTTGAAGTCTTTGTCCTCTTTGCCATCCTCTCCAGCAAGGCTTCTGCATCGCTGCAGAGACAATACGAACAAGTCAGTAAGATCGATACAAGATTGAAATATAAAGGCTGTGGCAAAGTACTCACTCTTCTTCTTCTCGCTCCGGACTAAATCCGGAGATGTCGAAATCGGCCTCCGTTGCGATGTCTGAGTGGGAAGGCGGAGGAGGGGTGCTAGGTCGCTTGGCTGTGGCAGGCGCCGGGGCAGCTTCCGGTGCGGTAGTTGATAGAGGCGAGGGTGTCCCAATCTTTCGATGAGATGATAGCTATCGTTTTTGGTGGAGTAGACTTTGACGATCCGACTACGAACATGCGAGGACGTCGCGCCTTAGCAATCGCTAAACCAACTCCGAGAGGTTATTGACCACGCCGGAGCACAATCAACCTGACCACGAGGGTCTATCTCCTGCAAGCAAACGACGAACAAGCAAGAAACTAAGATTTGCAATCTAGATATCGCGAATATAAGATGAAAGCTTTATTGATCAAGGTGGGGTTCTGTGACGTCTTGGTCTGGTCGTTGAACACAAACGAAATACGCGAAGTTGCAGCTATGGTGAACTTTTAATCTAAATAAAACCCAAAGTCTAAACGGTGCCCTAAGGGCTGTATATATGGAGGAAGAGGAGGGGATTTCGTGGCCCTTGAAGGAGGGGTCCGAAACCAACCCTATCTCTTGTTTCCCCACACATACGGACTCTAAAAACAGCCTATACTCAAGTATTTCGAAATTACATGGGCCTGGCCCAATAATAAGGTGACGCATCACCTATAATAGCCTCTGGATGAAATTTATGAAGTGGCATCTTGTATATTTCGTCCAAGGCTTCCTGCACTCATTATGGTGGCTTCAAAGTCCTGAAATCATCACTTGTAACTCCGTTCTTGTTCCCCTTGCGCATGCCATCATCTCCATGCTTGAACTTGCTCCAAGGTTCCTCTTTCTTGTCCAAGCTAGGCCCTTCATTTGTAAGCAAAACAAATGTATCCAATTTAGGCAGCATCATATTCTCATGAACATTAGAATCATTACCAAGAAACGAAAGTACCTGATAATTTAATTGGCGTGCGTGAGCTCTAGTAATTGGTCCAGTATGTATAGCAGCAGGGGCTGTGGGTGTAACAATGGTATTGATGTCCTCATCAGTAGTGCGAGACACCCCTGCCGCTCCAGCAGTGGCCGCTGGTGTGGGTCTCGCGCGTCGCGCAGGTTGCTGACGAACCCCTTGGCGCGGTGTCGTCTTGCCGGCCACTTTCTTGCCGGGAGCCTCGCCGCTCAAAGAAGGCTGGCTTGCCAGGATGCCAGATGCAGCCTTCCGAAGAACACGCTTCGTCTTCTTCGGGGCTGGGAGCTCTTCTTGCGGTTCTTCTTCGGCCGTGTCCTCGTCGGACAAGCTCTCAGCGGCTGTGCTGCTCTGTTCCCCGGCAGCTTTGTCCTTCCCGGCAGGCTTTACCTCCACCACTACCTCTGCGTCGTTGGCTTCCCATTCTGTGAAGCCAACGCTGCCGGCCTCCGCGGCAAGATTTGCCTCCTCCACCCTAGTAGCAATGTATGCTACTTCTTGGTCGGTGGTGGCTCGATGAAATCTGTCTCTTGCCGGACGGGTCTCTCCGTCAAGTTGTCAAAAAACTTCTGTGCTTCCTCCTCGGTTGGCTCGGCCCAAGTCGCGTCAAGACCGTGGGCGTTGAACATCAGCATGAAGGCGATGATCGACCCCAAGGCGGAGTTGTTGCACAAAGCGACAATCCTTGCCGGCAGCCGATGCTTGTCTTCGCGCTGGAATAGTTTTTGACGGAGAGCGCCAAGCTGCATAGTGGTCAGATTATTATTCAGCCCGGGGCGCAATCTCATGATATCTGCTGCGTTTCGGTATTCCCAAGCTGGCCTTCCCTTGTTCTGCAAGGGGGCGATGCGGCGGCGGAGAAAGTCGAAGCCAATCATCTCCATTGTCAGCCCGGAAGCATTCAGGCGAAGAATCCTGGTGGTGGCGATTGCGAGATTTTCGTCATCAGCGGCAAGACTGCTCCAACCGCTGCCGCGGACCACCTTCTGTTGCTGGGGAAGACAAAACGGATGGGGATCTGCTTCCTTGATCCAGCACCATTCAGCCCGCCATTCGTCCCACTTTTCGCGGTAAACTCCTTCTGGGTATATTTCCTTATTCCAAGCCCTTGGAATCCAGGCGATAGAACCAGAGAGGGCCTCTCCTTTTTGGATGCGGGGGAAGAAGTAATGGCGAAAAAGAGTAGTGTTGGGAATCACTCCGGCAAAGTTTCACAAAGATGGGCAAAGATGGACATGCACAGTATTGCATTCGGCGTGAAATCGAGAAGATGAAAGCCGTATGTGTACATGATATCATTGAAGAAGTCAGAAAATGGGGGGCAGAGCCCGCAATAGAAATACGCAGCGAAGAAGGGGTATTTGTCCGACCCACTTTTGGAACAAGAACCTGGAATCACGCGTGTGGCGGGGTGAGCTTGCGTCCCCTTCGCCCACATGCATTGGTACCGCCTCTTCAGAGCTTCTGCATTGAGCGATGGGGCGAAGACGACATACTTCTTCCGCATCTTCACCAGTTCGCTCTCTGGAACATCGGCTCTCGCCTCCTTGCTCTTGCTCTTGCTGGTCTTGGGCGGCATGGTAGCTGTGAGGGTGGAGGCCGGAGACGAGGCGAGCGTGGAAGCAGCGGGCGGAAGGGGAAAAGCTTTGCTCTGAGCTCGAGAGGAAGAAGGCGATGGCGACGGCCAGATTGGGAAGAGAAGGGGGGTAAATAGGCTTGTGCCTCTGCGGCTTCTCCTTTTTATGGGGAAGGAGCGGGGCCGCCTCTTTTATTCCCCAATGTGAATGCGCCTCTATAGGCGCGTCGCAGTTGTAGCCTTTGAGGCACGCTCCCCACGCCGCGCGTTGGACGCGCGTAGTGGGGGGCACAGTAAACGGGATATTTACGAGCAGTTAATCCACTACCACGCGTGCCCATGCACTGTTTGGGCCTAGCCCAACAATGCCTCGCACTTGTGTATGGCCTAGGCCCGGGGGCTTCTGTCAGTGTACTAAGTATTGGGCCACTAGTACCCCGTACTTGTGCACGGGCAGTTGTAGCCATCCTCGCGGCAAGGTTTGCCGGGGAACAGTCCGAGGTTGATTCAAGCCATCAAGGAAACCATCCAGTCAGAGATCTGAGGATCAGCAGATAAGGAGAGCCGGAATCCGAAGGCCAGCCTCCCCGGCAAGATCTTGCCGGGGTGGCCTGCGGAGCCCGGCAAGGATCGGTGCCCGGCAAGGCTCGGCGCCCGGCAAGGTTTTGTTGCTGTGCCACCGCTCTAGCACAGCGACAAACCCGGCATTCTGGGTCCTTCTTTGGATGCGTGGCATCGCTCCAATGGAGGAGAGCTTAAGCGGTGCTGATGGGATGGCCCCTTTTTCCATCCCCAAGAAAGTAAGGACACCTAAACGGACACCTCACGGTGCATTAAATGCGTTCGTCCTATTCCGTGAGGGGTTAGGTATGATTACCCTGTAGCTACTTTACACCTCAATGTATGTACATTTTGCCACTGTGGTGCCCCCTTTGAGCGTATAAAAGGAGGCCCAAGGCAACTGCTACAGGGGAGGAGAACTTCTGGCCCATTCTGCATGCGTAGCTGCTCTTTGAACGTAATGTTCACTACAAGCGCTCCTGAAGACTGGGCTCAAGAACACTAATAAGAACATAAGGCAGGAGTAGGGTTTTACGCTGATCAGCGGCCCGAACCTGGGTAAAATCTTCCCGCGTCGATCGTTGGTTCTGCTCTTTGCGTATACCTCTCCCCCCGCCGAATAGTAAAGGGGTCCCTTTGGATCCCATAGGTGTCGTTCCCCGACAATGCTTGTCCAAGCTAGGTCCTTCATTTGTAAGCAAGACAAATGTATCCAATTTAGGCAGCATCATATTCTTATGAACATTAGAATCATTACCAAGAAACGAAAGTACCTGATAATTTAATTAGCGTGCGGGAGCTCTAGTAATTGGTCCAGTATGTATAGCAACAGGGGCTGCGGGTGTAACAATGGTATTGATGTCCTCATCAAAGGTTCATCTTTCTTGTCCAAGCTAGGCCCTTCATTTGTAAGCAAAACAAATGTATCCAATTTAGGCAGCAGCATATTCTCATGACAATTAGAATCGTTACCAAGAAACGAACGAACCTGGTAATTCAATTGGCGTGCGCAAGCTCTAGTAATTGGTCCCGTATGTATAGCAGCAGGGGCTGTGGGTGTAACAACAGTATTGATGTCCTCATCATCCTCCCCTTCTTGAAATGAAGTCGTCCTCGACGGAAGCTCATCTTCCTCACCCAAATAAGGCTTCAAATCTGCAATGTTAAAAGTGGGACTAACCCCAAAATCTGCAGGCAGCTCAAGTTTATATGCATTATCATTATTTCTCTAACACCTTAAAAGGACCATCAGCATGCGGCATTAGCTTTGATTTTCGCAAATCAGGAAATCTATCCTTACGCAAATGTAACCAAACAAGATCTCCAGGTGCAAACACAACATGTTTTCTACCCTTATCTCCAACAAGTTTATATATGGCATTCATACGCTCAATGTCCTCCTTAGTTAACTCATGCATTTTTAGGACTAATTCAGCACGTTGCTTAGCATCAAAATTAACATTCTCCGAAGATGGAAGAGGCAACAAATGAATAGGTGTACGAGGTAGGAAACCATACACAATTTCGAAAGGGCACATCTTAGTAGTAGAATGCAGCGAACGATTATAAGCAAATTCAATATGAGGCAAGCATTCTTCCCACATTTTCTTGTTATTCTTCAAAACAGCCCTAAGCATAGTAGACAATGTTCTATTGAATACTTCAGTTTGTCCATCAGTTTGGGGGTGACAAGTAGTACTAAAAAGCAGTTTAGTCCCCAACTTAGCCCATAAACATCTCCAAAAGTGGCTAAGAAATTTAGTATCACGATCTGAAACAATAGTATTTGACACGCCATGCAAGCGAATAATTTCACGAAAGAACAAATAAGCAACATTAACAGCATCATCGCTTTTATGACATGATATAAAGTGTGCCATTTTTGAGAATCTATCCACGACAACAAATATTCTATCCCTCTCCTTCTTTGTTCAAGGTAAACCTAAAATAAAGTCCATAGATATATCCTCCCAAGGAACACTAGGTACAGGCAAAGGCATATATAAACCATGAGGATTGAGTCGTGACATAGCTTTTTGACATGTAGTGCGGTGAGCAACAAAACGCTCAACATCCCGTCTCATCTTTGGCCAAAAGAAATGTGTAGCAAGTACGTTCTCCGTCTTCTTCACGCCAAAGTGTCCCATTAATCCTCCTCCATGCGCCTCCTGCAACAACAAAAGACGAACGGAGCTAGCTGGAATGCATAGCTTGTTAGCACGGAACACAAAATCCATCATTTACGACAAACTTGTTCCATGTTCTTTCTTCTTTACAATTCTGCATTACCTCTTTAAAATCAGCATCATGCACATATTGATCTTTGATGGTCTCCAAGCCAAATATTTTGAAGTCAAGTTGTGAAAGCATAGTATAGCGATGAGACAATGCATCAGCAATAACATTTTCTTTACCCTTCTTGTGTTTAATGACATAAGGGAAAGTCTCAATGAATTCAACCCATTTAGCATGTCTACGATTCAGTTTAGCTTGACTTTTAATATGTTTCAAAGATTCATGATCAGAATGTATAACAAATTCTTTGGGCCATAAATATTGTTGCCATGTCTCAAAAATCCGAACAAGAGCATATAATTCTTTATCATAAGTAGAATAATTCAGACTAGGCCCACTCAATTTTTTAGAAAAGTATGCAACAGGTTTGCCATCTTGTAATAACACACCTCCTAATCCAATTCCACTAGCATCACATTCAAGCTCAAAAGTCTTATTAAAATCTGGAAGTTGGAGTAAAGGAGCATGTGTCAACTTATCTTTCAACACCGTGAAGGCTTCTTCCTGTGCGGTACCCCAAACAAAAGGCACATCCTTCTTTGTAAGCTCGTTAAGAGGTGCAGCAATGGTGCTGAAATCTCTCACAAAACACCTATAGAAACCAGCGAGGCCAAGGAAACTCCGCACTTGTGTGACCGTTTTGGGCTGCGGCCAACTCTCAATAGCTTCAATCTTGGCTTTATCAACTTCAATTCCCTGTGGAGTAACAACATAGCCAAGAAAAGATACTCGGTCGGTGCAAAAGGTGCACTTCCCAAGGTTACCAAACAAACGTGCATCACGTAGAGCAATAAAAACAGCACATAAATGTTCCAAATGTTCTTCCAAAGATTTGCTATAAATCATTATATCATCAAAATAGACAACCACAAATCGTCCAATGAAAGCACGTAAAACTTCGTTCATTAACCTCATGAAAGTACTAGGTGCATTAGTTAACCCAAAAGGCATGACTAACCACTCATATAAACCAAACTTAGTTTAAAATGCCGTTTTCCATTCATTTCCTAATTTCATACAAATTTGATGGTATCCACTACGCAAATCATCATTGGAGAATATTGTAGAGCCACTTAATTCATCAAGCATATCATCTAGCCTAGGAATAGGATAACGATAACGAATAGTTATATTATTAATGCCTCTACAATCAACACACATACGAGACGTACCATCCTTTTTGGCACTAGTATAATAGGAACAGCACAAGGACTAAGATTATATACGCGACGTACAGGAGCTACTCGACAAAGGTTATATATGCGAATCTCTTAGTCCTTGTGCTGTTCCTATTATACTAGTGCCAAAAAAGGACGGTACGTCACGTATGTGTGTTGATTGTAGAGGCATTAATAATATAACTATTCATTATCGTCATCCTATTCCTAGGCTAGATGATATGCTTGATGAATTAAGTGGCTCTACAATATTCTCCAAAGTTGTTTTGCGTAGTGGATACCATCAAATTCGTATGAAATTGGGAGATGAATGGAAAATGACATTTAACACTAAGTTTGGTTTATATGAATGGTTAGTCATGCCTTTTGGGTTAACTAATGCACCTAGTACTTTCATGAGATTAATGAACGAAGTTCTACGTGCTTTCATTGGACGATTTGTGGTAGTTTACTTTGATGATATATTGATTTATAACAGATCTTTGAAGGAACATTTGGAACATTTACGTGTTGTTTTTATTGCTCTACGTGATGCACGTTTGTTTGGTAACCTTGGGAAGTGCACCTTTTGCACCGACCGAGTATCTTTTCTTGGCTATGTTTTACTCCACAGGGAATTGAAGTTGATAATGCCAAGATTGAAGCTATTGAGAGTTGGCCGCAGCCCAAAACGGTCACACAAGTGAGGAGTTTCCTTGGCCTCGCTGGTTTCTATAGGCGTTTTGTGAGAGATTTTAGCACCATTGCTGCACCTCTCAATGAGCTTACAAGGAAGGATGTGCCTTTTGTTTGGGGTACCGCACAGGAAGAAGCCTTCATGGTATTGAAAGATAAGTTGACACATGCTCCTTTACTCCAACTTCCTGATTTTAATAAGACTTTTGAGCTTGAATGTGATGCTAGTGGAATTGGATTAGGAGGTGTGTTATTACAAGATGGCAAACCTCTTGCATACTTTTCTGAAAAATTGAGTGGGCCTAGTCTGAACTATTCTACTTATGATAAAGAATTATATGCTCTTGTTCGGACCTTAGAAACATGGCAACATTATTTATGGCCCAAAGAATTTGTTATACATTCTGATCATGAATCTTTGAAACACATTCAAAGTCAAGCAAAATTGAACCGTAGACATGCTAAATGGGTTGAATTCATTGAGACTTTCCCTTATGTCATTAAACACAAGAAGGGTAAAGAAAATGTTATTGCTGATGCATTGTCTCGTCATTATACTATGCTTTCACAACTTGACTTTAAAATATTTGGTTTGGAGACCATCAAAGATCAATATGTGCATGATCCTGAATTTAAAGATGTATTGCAGAATTGTAAAGAAGGGAGAACATGGAATAAGTTCGTCGTTAACGATGGATTTGTGTTTCGTGCTAACAAGCTATGCATTCTAGCTAGCTCCGTTCGTCTTTTGTTGTTGTAGGAGGCGCATGGAGGAGGATTGATGGGACACTTTGGCGTAAAGAAGACGGAGGATGTACTTGCTACATATTTCTTTTGGCCAAAGATGAGACGGGATGTTAACCGCTTTGTTGCTCGCTGCACTACATGTCAAAAAGCTAAGTCACGACTCAATCCTCATGGTTTATATATGCCTTTGCCTGTACCTAGTGTTCCATGGGAGAATATATCTATGGACTTTGTTTTGGGTTTACCTCGAACAAAGAAGGGGAGGGATAGCATATTTGTTGTCGTGGATAGGTTCTCGAAAATGGCACACTTTATACCATGTCATAAAAGCGATGATGCTGCTGATTTGTTCTTTCGTGAAATTATTCGCTTGCATGGTGTGCCAAATACTATTGTTTCAGATCGTGATACCAAATTTATTAGCCACTTTTGGAGATGTTTATGGGCTAAGTTGGGGACATCAATACCATTGTTACACCCACAGCCCCTGCTGCTATACATACTGGACCAATTACTAGAGCTCGCGCATGCCAATTAAATTATCAGGTACTTTCGTTTCTTGGTAATGATTCTAATGTTCATGAGAATATGATGCTGCCTAAAATGGATACATTTGTTTTGCTTACAAATGAAGGGCCTAGCTTGGACAAGAAAGAGGAACCTTGGAGCAAGTTCAAGCATGGAGATGATGGCATGCGCAAGGGGAACAAGAATGGAGTTACAAGTGATGATTTCAGGACTTTGAAGCCACCATAATGAGTGCAGGAAGCCTTGGACAAAATATACAAGATGCCACTTCATAAATTTCGTCCAGAGGCTATTATAGGTGCTGCGTCACCTTATTATTGGGCCAGGCCCATGTAATGTCGAAATACTTGAGTATAGGCTGTTTTTAGAGTCCGTATGTGTGGGGAAACAAGAGATAGGCTTGGTTTCGGACCCCTCCTTCAAGGGCCACGAAATCCCTCCCTCTTCCTCCATATATACAGCCCTTAGGGCACCGTTTAGACTTTGGGTTTTGTTTAGATTAAAAGTTCGCCATAGCTGCAACTTCGCGTACTTCGTTTGTGTTCAACGACCAGACAAAGGCGTCACAGAACCCCACCTTCATTAATAAAGCTTTCCTCTTATATTCGCAATATCCAGATTGCAATCTCAGCTTCTTGCTTGTTCCTTCATTTGCTCGCAGGAAACAGACCCTCGTGGTTAGGTTGATCGTGCTCCGGCGTGGTCAATAACCCCTTGGAAGTTGGTATAGCGATTGCTAAGGCGCGACGTCTCGCACGTTCATAGTCGGATCGTCAAGGTCGACTCCCACAGAAAACGATAGCCACCATCTCATCGAAACATCGGGACACCTTCGCCTCTATCAGTTTCCCCTCGTGTTCTTCGTGTTCTTCGTAGGATCCGCTCCAATCGTGAAAGATCGGCCACCTAGGGTTCCACCCTACATCATCTTGGTATCATGAGCCACATTGATCATGAATTTGGAGCCTTCCCCATCGTTTTCTAGCCTTGTTTTGTTTGATTTCGTATTAAATTTGAAAATCCCCACCAAAAATAGCCCTAATTTTTTTTTGTGATTTGTTGGTTTGGATGATGTTTTGTTGATTTTGATCCATGGATTCGTTGTGTCTTGAGTAGATCTAGCTTTCCCCATCATTTCCCCACTTTCCATCCATGAAATCTTCTCAATTTTGACCTTGGAATTCGAGTTTTTCCACCCCCGTTCTCAGATCCGGAATTTAGGGTTCGTCCAGGAAGAAATTCCACGACCCCCGGAACTTCCGGCATCCCCCGGAACTTCCGTACCCCAGAACTTCCGTCCTAGCCCCGGAACTTCCGGGCTAAACAGAGAGTTTACCCCAAAATCCCCCTGACTCCCGGCACTTTTTCCGCGACCCCCGGAACTTCCGGCCACCCCCCGGAACTTCCGGCCCTAACCCCATAACTTCCGGCCTAACCAGAGACTTTCCCCGAAATTTCAGCATCAGCCTCTTTCACCGTTTTGGTCACAACTTTTTGCTCCGAACTCCGATTTGAGTGTTCTTTGGCTCGTTTTGAAGCTATCGACGTGCCCGAGGACCTCACCTTGGTTTCACCATAGAATCTATAGTGCGGGAGCACCTCATATTCTCCCATTCGAGAAAACATCAGGTGCTCTCGTAACTTGGATGCTATGGTGATACGAGCTTCGAGGTCATTTGATGTGAGATCCAATGGCATCTGAGCAGTCTCTGTGCTTGTAAGCAGTGGCCGAACTCTTTGGGGGCTTTTTTGCAAAAAAACATTTGAACCACCAAGGAGTTGTTGGATCACAGATCCAACAGCTCCGAAGAGCTTGTATCACCAAAGCATCTAAGGTGTGGTAGCACATGATATTCTTACATACAGGAGAATATGAGGTCCTCCTTCATCTTAGATGCTACTGTGATACGAGCTTCGAGGTCGTTGGGTATGGGATCCAAGGGCATCTGAGTAGTTTTTTGTACAAATTGTGTGCAATTCTCAAACTCATTAAGGTTTCCTGTAAAAATATTAAGACATCCTGTGAGCTGCTATATCTCAGATCTACAATCTCCAAGGAACTCGTATGAACATATAGCATCTAAGGTGTGGGGGTACTTGATATTCTCCCGGGGGGGTGCACAACCAATCAGTGTTTGGGAGGGTGGGGACAAATATAATGTTCAAAAATATAATCTAAACAATCCTAAACAGAGCTTCACAATTTTATCTAAGGTCGAGGGGTAACCCCCGACAATCTACATAGCTCCGCCTATGCAAGAGGTGTAGTGCGAGCGTCTATGTGTGAGAGAGACGACGCGAAAAAGCGAGGTCAATCGAGTCATTTATAGAGGGAGAGATCGAGGGAGTGTGGCCTAGCATACGCTCGAATTTTAAAGACGATACACCGAGATATTGTGCGACGAAGCTGTGGTGAGGGCTGAAGGGAGATAGTTACCAATAGAGTGGCCTAGATAGACTTTGTGTGTGCGCGCACGGTGAAGGTGTTTTACAAAGGCAACACATGTGTCTTGAGAGAGAGAGGGAGCGTTTGTCATGGAGGGCACAACGAGGTTGTGTGTGAGAAATACATTTGTCGAGAGTGTGAGGGCGGGAATGACATAAATGGAGATCGAAATGTGAAGAGCAATAATGAGCGCGCGTGTGTCGGATACCAATAGCTCTATTAACAAAGAAATGAACATCAGTCGATACATGAAGTATGTGTGTGTGGGGGGGGGGGGGTGTGGGGGTCGATGGAGAGACCTAAACACAACATTCGCATGTATGTAGTACTAGACTTAATATTCATGTTTCAGTTTCCTTCATTTTAAATATTGAATTGAGGACCATGCATGGCTTACATTTTTACTCCCTTCGTTCCTAAATATTTGTCTTTTTAGAGATTTCAAATGGACTGCCACATACGGATGTATATAGACATATTTTAGAGTGTAGATTCACTCATTTTGCTCCGTATGTAGTCACTTGTTGAAATCTCTAAAAGACAAATATTTAGGAACAGAGGGAGTATTTTTGAATTCGTGTCATACATGCATGGTTTGGAAAAATAGATGCACTATACTTACTAGATTGTTGTTCTATTTGTGTGTGTGTGTGTGTGTGTGTGTGTGTGTGTGTGGTCATATGCTTGATACATACAAAGTTTTCTCACCACCATACCGTTCGTCTTTTAAATTTGAATTTGCAATGAAAAACTTACTGGGGATACTATGAAATGTGAAATCCACGTTGAGATCACTATATCACAAACTCACTCTAATTCAAGAACTCGTCATAAATCAATTACCGTGCCTTTTGGAATGACCAGTAATTTGCAAGGAAAATACGGGCATTGTAATACATATAGATTCGTTCAGCAATTTAAAAGATTCCTTTCGTATTCTCGAATGGTAGCACCCAACGGCGTACCAGCCAGACCCGGGCTTGTGTTGATCCTAAAAAATAAACCGGGCTCGTGTCCTTGTGGTGGCGTGCGTGGTACGCACATTAGCTAACCCCAACCACTCGAGCCTCCGCGTTTTGATTCGAAATATCTGGCGGCCAGAATTCCAGCCCTAGGAAATTCCCCTCATGTCCCCGGTCCATAATGACTACCGATGAACAATGGAGGGATGCTTTAGTAACTAGACAACGTTACCTACCGTGCCGAGCACAGTTCAATTCCCTCGGTCGCCGCTACCCAATGTCACCCATCAACTCTATTGCCTAGTACTAATAGGAGTACTACACCAGGATGAGCACAGAATTGAGCCCCGTTTGTTTGTGCCTAGTACTTGAGTTAATATATCAGGCAATGCACTGGTACAGAGGGATTATCCTTTTACTCTGCATATATTACTTGTCTGAAGTCTAACTAAGCAAAATGTTTGACCAAATCCTTTCTTAAGAAATATTAACATCTACATCAGTAAAGATGTATCGCTTGAAAATTTATTGCATGATGCAGGTTATGATATTGTTTCGAATCCTGGATTTTAAATTTCAGAAAATCCAAAAGTGACCTGAAATTCATGAAACTGAGCATGGTCTCATGATATGGCACAAATATGCTGTCGTAATTTTTTTGTTCAATTTGAGACAAGATGCTTATGAAAAGTTGCACAAATGAAGAGCGAAGGTATTTAGGAACAAAGACCTGTCACGTTAACGCGAACGCTTTCACTATTCAAATCTTGGGTGTTTACGTGCCGCCACGAGTCCCGCTTCTCATCGGCAGGTGTCGTCCAAGCAAGCATGTGAGTTGACGGGAGGCGTGCGAGTAGACCGCTGCGCCAGCTGACCGGGAGGCGTGCGAGTAGGCCACTGCGCAGGCTCACCGGGAGGCGAGCCCTTTGACGAGGCTCCGCCGCCACCTTCGTCCCAACTGCCCCCACTTTTAATGGCCCCGGTGCCGCAGTTTGAAATCACCCCCGCACTACCCGGTATCGCTACAATCTTCTCTCTTCCTCTTCGATTCTCCTGTCGTCTACCTCCAACCAGCCTGGCCTAACCGTACGCCATGCCGCATCACGATGGTCTGCCCTTAGTCTTCCAGTTTCTTGAGGAAGACACCCAGCCGGAGTCTCAAGAACATAAGGCGGATTGGGACGAGCTTGAACTGGCCTTGCGGGAAGACGCCGCGCCTGTCCCTGCTCCCGTTCCGGCTCCTGTCACCCCGACTGCGCGAGCGCCCATCTCCGTGGCATTGATGGGCTGGGAGCCACGCATTGTCGACGAGCTTGATGCCACGGGGTTCCACGAGGTCCCCGCTGACTTACACGCGCCCGTGCACCTGCCAGCGCATGCACCTGCGTGTGCACTGACATGCGCGCCTGTGCCGGTGCCCGTGCACCTGCCAGCGCATGCGCCTGTGCGTGCACTGATGCGCGCGCCCGTGCCGGTGCCCGTGCACATGAATGTCTCCGCCACGCTATTGCCAGCGCCTATCCCCGCGTGGGTGCTAGTGCCCCCCTCAGCGGCATGGATCGCCGCCGTCGACCGCTTCCTTGCACCAACACCAGTCGCCTCCTCCCACCAGTTGACTCGCTCCTGGAGACCGAAGTCCAGAACATTCTGGCCTTCCTTGAAGCTAGGGCCAATGTCCAGTAGTACGCCAACAACGGTGCAAGACGCCGCCGTCGCCGTCGGTTAGTGGCCCGACGGCACACAGAGCATGGCAGAGGAGCCGCTTCCCACCGCAAGACGCCCCCACTGCCGCCGCGTAATCTAAATTTGCCATGAAAAACGTTTGGATTGCCATGCTTAAAATCCGAACGTTTGGGATTTATCATTTCTGTTTATTTTAGTTCGATCATTGTATGAATGTAAAGTCAGAGTCAGACTGAATGAAATCTATGGTTTGATCGATTGAATGTTCTGCTAGAGCCGTATCAAATTAAATATAAAACGTCATCAAGCCACATGTATTCCTTCTCATCGCAAACATTTCATATTAAATACCACATCAATTCCAAATATTTTTTAGGGAAGTCAATTCCAAATACTTGTAGGGCGCGACCAGTCCCCTTGTTCGAGCACTAGGCGATACATCTATTTATCCACGCATTTAATTATGACGGAGTAGTAGATAAATAGTACTACAACTAGCCTAACTTGTCCGTCACGGTCACTTTTATTCCTAAACTTGTTACATGTATAATACTACTAGTACGTGAAACTGGTGCCGTAACTTGTGAACGCATCCAGATATGGTCAGCGGCAACATCGCCCATGCGTTCTTCGTGTTTGCCCGTGCGTCTAAACGTAGAAGGGGAGGAGAGAGAGAGAGAGCAGACATGGAACCCACCAGTAAGTGAAGGCAAATAGTACGTGCTAATGAGCCGGTCCCACTAATGTACTAAAATTAATATTAAAACATGTTATCCATTAAATAGGCTGTGGTAATATAAAAATATTATATCAACAAAGGGGGGGTACAACAAACGTTGCTACTATGTTGCCTATTGATGTGCGGCTTGAAGGCCCTGTCACATGTTCGATCCTCGTCCTTTTTTATTTTTAATTTATACATGGGTCCAAATTTGTTCCATGACAGGTGGGCCCCTCGGTGTGTAGTTTGTAGCACTTTAATTTGTTGGTAAAATTTTGTTCCATTACAGGTGGACTATCGGTGTGTAGTTTGTAGCTTATTTGTAATAATTAAAGAGAACAACAGAGTTTTTTTTGCAAAAATACCATGGTGCGATGTGGAATGTGAGAAAGGACGTGCGAGAGAGCGGTGACCGAGCCAGAGGGAAATCAATTGGGGGAGGTGCGGGGGTTGCAACGGTGTTTGGAGTAGTTGTGGGCCGAATGCTATGAAAATATAATCTAAACCCACTGGAATAAATGCCTTTGCAAATTAATCCAAGTTTGGAGTCCCCCTCGCAATGTAAATAGCTCTGGCACTACGAGGGATGGAGAGGTAGCTTCAATGTGTGGAAGATACAGCGTGAGAAAGCGAGGTCAATCGAGACACAGATAGATAGAGAGACAAAGTGAGTGTGGTCCGGCATTCGTTGAAAAGATATATATGCTCTGGAGAGATATTGTTCGGTTGAACTTTTGGGAAGGGTGAGGGCTGTAAGATAGAGCTTGAGAGATGATCTAGTCCCAGACATGTAGATATATTTTGATACGGGGCTAACCCGGTGTAGGCCGATCTTTCACGATTGGAGTGGATTCCCTCGAAGAACACGAAGAACATGATGAACACGGGGAAGAACGGGGAGAAATCACAAGGGGAAACACTCAAGAACAAGTCCAATCACACATCCACTAGACAATCAAACACACAAGATCCACAAGGTACATGAACAACAAAAGGAAAGATACAAGGTAAAGTTCATCTCCAAGAGGAGGTCTTGATGATATCTTAGCCGGATCTTCCCGTGAGGGGTCTTGATGATATATCCCTTAGGATCTTCTCACATGGAGGTCTTGAACTCCATGGGAGTGGTGGTCTCTCTCTCTCTCTCTCAAGAGTAGAGGAAGGTAGGAGCAAAGCTCACATACAAATGAGCTATCACTTTGCTAACCCTAGAAAGGGGGTGGAGGTGGAGTATATATAGGCAAGTCCACGAAGGGGTAAGTGAGAGGGGGGATACATGGGCCTCGGGCTCTGTTCATGCACGCAGGCTGGCGCCGGATGTCCGGCCGTTCGCGGGACGCCGGATGTCCGGGGCACTCGCCGGATGTCCGGCCTTGCGGTGGCCGTTCCAGTCCTCCTCTGGATAGTCGTTGCCGGATTTCCGGGAGGGATGGCCGGATGTCCGGGGCTTCGGGAGGAGCCGGATGTCTGGGGTGATGGCCGGATGTCCGGGCTGGCGCTGGTCCATTTCCAGTGCTCTCTGAGTAGACGTGACCGGATTTCCGGGCGAGGGGCCGGATGTCTGGGGGAAGGCCAGATGTCCAGGGGAAGGCCGGATGTCCGGGACATGGCCGGATGTCCGGCTGCTGTAGCTTCAGCAGCATCGTCTTCTTCCGTCTCCGCTTCCATGCTTCCCTCGCGGATGGTGTAGTTGTTCCTTGGCGCTTGCACTCCTCCTCCTTGTCCGTGAAGCTCCAACAATACCTATGCATGCACACGGGAGAAGTGTCAAGTAGTATACCATCCTCGAAGGGGTCAAGTGAGCATGTGTAAAGGAGATGATTCACCTTTGGGTATGTGAAGTAGATGTCGCACGTGTCACTTGCCGAACGGACTCTTGACATGGTGATGTCCATAGGATGCTCCGTATCATATTTTGTGCGTGGGAGGAAGCAAGGTCAATCGATACATAGATAAAGGGAGAGAGATTGAGCGAGTGTGGGTCGTCATGCGATCGAAAGAGTGAGACGGGTTGGAGAGAGTGACCTATATAGACAATGTGCGTGAGAGAGTATACAATATGAATATGTCGAATTGGGCTCAAACATGGAGATATATCGTTTATGTCTGAGAAAGAGCGAGGTCAATCGAGGCATACATAGAGAGAGAGAGAGAGATTGAGCGAGCGTGGCCCGCCATGAGGTCGAAAGAGTGGGGGCGGCTTGGATGGACTGACCTAGATAGACAATCTGCGTGAGAGAGTATAGAGTGTGTCGATCGGGGTCCGAATAGGGAGATATATCATTTGTGTGTGAGAGAAAGCGAGGTTAATCGAGACTTAGATAAAGAGAGCGAGATTGAGCGAGTGTGGGACGCCGTGCGGAAGAAAGAGTGAGACAGTCTCGAGAGAGTGACCTAGATGGACAATGTGCATGCGTGCACATGAGAGGGGGGTCTAGATAGGCAATGCATGTATCCAATGAGAGAGGGTGGGAGGGAAAGAGAGAGAGAGCTCGGCATGGAGTGCAATGGCGGGTGTGTGAGAGAGATACATTTGGTAACATAGTGGAAAAAGGGGGCTGTGTAGTTGAGAGAGTTAGAGATCGAAACATGCAGAGAAAGAATGAACGTGTGTCAGAAACCGAGAGCTTTCTAAGGTGGTTAGGAGAGGAAGATTGATCGATACAGGAAGTTTGTAGCGTGTGTGCCGAGGGGGGAGGGGTGGGGCTAAAAACAACATTTGAATGTAGATAGTACGAGACTTAATATTGACGTTTCAATTTAGTGTACATTGTAAGATTTGAATTGAGGACCATGCATATGGATTCCGTAATTATTTCGAATTCATGCCATACTAGGTTTGGAAAAGTTGACATTGACTCGATTGTTGTGCTATTTTGTAGGTCATATGTTTGAATCCATCCAAAGTTTTCTTACTACCAAGGTGTTCATCTTATACATATGAATTTGTATTAAAAAAGTAGCGTGGATACCGTGAAATGCAAAATCCACGTTAGAATTGGAGATCGCTATGTGACACACACTATAATTCAAATAACTCCTCATTAATTAATTTATATTATCTCGTTTCGAATGACTAATTATTTGCAAGGAAAACAAGGGCATGGTAATACATACAGATTCATTTGCAAATGAAAGAAGATTCGTTTGCATTCTCAAATGTAGGCGCACCAGGCAGACCAGGGTTGTGTCGTCGTGGTCGCGTGTGTCGTACGGACGCTAGCACGCAGCCACCCACCCCCCTCCGTCCCTCCCCCACCCCCCAAAAAAAAGAATGACGACAATTCGCGCTTCCACGTTTCGGATTGAAATATCTAGCGGCCCCAATTCCAGCCCTGCAAAATCACCCTTCTCCACCGTCCCCTTCAACGCCCTGAGCGCTCAAATCCCTAATTCGCCGCCAACCCAAGCAAAGTTCGAATTGCCCCTCGTCTCGTCTCTTTCCCCACCTCTGAGCCAGACGACGACAACGAAAACGACGGTCGCACTTCACCACCGCACCGGAGCTACCTCATCTATGCCCTCGTCCACCGCATGATGAGGACATCAATACCGTTGTTACACCCACAGCTCCATCTGCTACATATACTGGACCAATTACTAGAGCTCGCGCACGCCAATTAAATTATCAGGTACTTTCGTTTCTTGGTAATGATTCTAATGTTCATGAGAATATGATGCTTCCTAAATTGGATACATTTGTATTGATTACTAATGAAGGGCCTAGCATGGACAAGAGGGATGAACACTAGAGCAGGATCAAGCATGGAGATGAAGGCGTGCGTGAAGGGATCCAGAATGGCGTTTCTAGTGCATATTTAAGCACTTTGAAGCCTCCGTGATGACCTACAAGGACATGGACGAAATATACAAGATGTCCCTTCATAAATTTCGTCCATAGCTTATTTTAGGTGCTACTCCACCTTATTTTTGGGCCAGGCCCATGTAATTTCGAAATACTTGAGTATAGGCTGTTTTTAGAGTCCATATGTGTGGGGAAACAAGAGATAGGGTTGGTTTCGGACCCCTCCTTCAAGGGCCACGAAATCCCCCCCTCTTCCTCTATATATACAGCCCTTAGGGCACCGTTTAGACTTTGGGTTTTGTTTAGATTAAAAGTTCGCCATAGCTGAAACTTCGCGTACTTCATTTGTGTTCAACGACCAGACCAAGACGTCACAGAACCCTACCTTGATCAATAAAGCTTTCATCTTATATTCGCAATATCCAGATTGCAAATCTTAGTTTCTTGCTTGTTCTTCATTTGCTTGCAGGAAATAGACCCTCGTGGTTAGGTTGATCGTGCTCCGGCGTGGTCAATAACCTCTTGGAGTTGGTTTAGCGATTGCTAAGGCGTGACGTCCTCGCACGTTCGTAGTCGGATCGTCAAAGTCTACTCCACCAAAAACGATAGCCACCATCTCATCGAAAGACGGGACACCTTTGCCTCTATCAGTAGTGCTCCGCTGCCGCTCAAGATCTGCATCCGTGCGCGGCCAGCCAACGCCAGCGCATCACCCTCAACGGCTCTGAAGTGACCCGCACTCTAGCTAGGCGAGCATGCCCAAACGCATGCCCGAACTAGGTATCCACGTATCACTCCCTTGTGCACTGTTCCGACGATGTTTGGATATCCTTTACTACTCTCTTAGCTTACACGCCTATGCAACTCTGACTTTAACTCTTATTTCTTTTGGGGATATCATCTGAAACAAGCAAAACCATTTTTTAGCGAAGCATGACGGCGCTACGGGATCTGGTACACATCCTGCACACCGGTATAACCTTGTAAGTACCTGTCCTCCGGTACAACTGCAAGGTCGATTCCTCTTATTTGATCAACCATTCGCCGTGTCAAAAGTGCAGAGGGGGATGCAAGGAGCACAAGGCCTGCACATCCAAGCAAGTGGTAACATGGACTTGTACATGGAACATCCCAAGTGCAAGCAGAGCTGCAGTGAGCCTGTACAGCGAGCTAGCGTAAGTCCCTGCATTTCATTTAATTCGTACTGGCCTGCGTGAATGATTTGTGTACAGTGGCGGATCCACGAATTCAAGTTACCAGGGGCGAAAATTTAACTTAAAAAATACGAAGGCACTTGCACTCCAGAAATCAACATAACTTGAGAAATGTGAAGCTACATGCACTTTGAAAAGCAGCTAATGATCCAAAGTAGTTCCAGATTATAAAACACTAAATGATGTAAGCACCAAAAAACACAAAATGGAACATGGTGTACAAGGACTACTAACATGGACTGTACCTGCTTGAATTATTCGTTCTCTGGCTGAAAATATCGAAGTGTAATTGCAACTATAACCAGTGCGCAAATTGCATATCAATATATCTATCATGCACAAGTATGCCAATAGTTTCAAACAACAGATTAGAAAAATATTTATGCTACGTTGTCATGATACGGGGACTTTCTGGTAGATGGCCTTGACGTTTCCTCAAGCCATGAAAATCTACTATAATTTGCTTGTCATCAATTCCTGCAAATCTCTATCTCTCTCTCAACATAGCAGATCATCATTAGACACTAAATCCTTCAATGGGAGCTTGCAAAATGCTTGCATTAGATCCCTCACTAGACACTATATGTTCATCACCAGGAGCATGTAAAATGTTTGCATCAAACCCTTCATTAGCAGTCTGTTCATTAGACACTTCAGGCTCAAGAACAACATGAGCTTGTATGTTTGCACCGGAAACTTGATTAGACACATAAGGTTCAGTCAGTTCAGTATTGATTGGGGGAGTTATAAAATAAGCAGAAATTGGTTTCATTTTCTTATAGATTCCCTACATACAAGCAGTTTTACAACACCGTCGGGTTTAACTATTGGCCAGAAATTGAACAGTTGAATTAGATATAATCAGGGATGTGATGTACCTGCTCGTTGCGCATGCTGCTCTTGCAAGCTGCGACTGTCCGTTTGCGCAAGCTCGATGCCATGCCCGTGCTGCCACCGCTGCCTCCCACGCAGGCTACACCCAGGGTTGGATCTTCATCTTCTTGTCATTCCATTCACTTGAAGCTCGGCGACCGGCGTCCAACGAGGGCGCGAGGAAGTGTTGTGTCGGTCTGTCCAGCGGTGGCTAGGTTATGAGCGAACCAGACTGGAGGCTGGAGCGAACGAATTGGGATTTTTCCTGCTATCAATCGATATGGGAGGCGCTCGTTTGGGCCGCGAGCCTGCAATAGGGCCTGCCTTGCACTTACATTATTGGCCTATCCAAATTGAAACGTTTTTCTTCATTTTTTACATTGCCTACTCGTGCGCTAGGATGAACAAACTAGCCTAGGCCAACCTGGACGACTCAAACTAGGTGCACACTTTCCAGCCACCCGAGGCGGCCGCCCATACTAGCCCCTATGGTGGCGTTGCCCCTTTTTGCGTGTATGATTGGGGTAGTGAAAAATATTCCAGTGGCACTTTTGATTTACCCACAGAATGGTTGAATTGCTTGTTTTGATGAACTGGAGTTCGCCAATAATGTGAAGGATGCCAGTCTTTTCATCCTATTGTAGATTGCTTAGATCTCAATATGCCAAATGTAATCGCATGAAATATACAGTAAAAGCCAGTGTGATGTGTGTTGCTACAACTAGTCTGACAACCCGTCCTCATATAACATATCAAGGACGCACCATCTTATCAGATTAACCATTCGACTTACCAATGCAGTGTGGGAAGAAAGAAGTATTGGGACTGTGTATCCAAGCAATTGATGCCATGGACTCCTTCGTAGAACCTTGTAAGCAAAAAAGAAGTTGCAGTGTGCCAGTACAAAGAGCTAGCGTAAGTTCAGTTACCTGCTTCTCGGAATTTTAGTTAGCCACTTATTGCAAAAATGTTCAATTACGTTGCTTGGCTTAATTTAGTTTGCTACTGATTACATATTGCCATAGCCTGTTAATCCTATTATAGAATGCGTCTATCTATGTGTTTGATACTTACTGTTAAGAATTACCTGTTTTCCTGAACTTAAATAGCTACTTAAGCACGTAGATAGCTGGTCATATGTAATTCTAGGGTGCAGCAAAATTCATGTGTAATTTACGTTCTGATACCCTGTTTGTTTAAATGGTTTGCTGTTATCACTTGTAGCACTAGTAATGTTTGCATGTTCATAGATAGACAATTGTCAGGTTTATATGAGGGACACCATCTTTTTAACTTATATATATGTGTCAGAATCATTTTCCTTACATCAAAGAAATTTATAGATGTTTGTGTTGCTGGTAAACGGTACCGACTTGTTACTTTAATATGTTGCCAAGAACTTGTTAGTTTTACTAGTTCATGTGTAATTAAATACGTTGCCAAAACTGGTTAGTTTTACTAGTTTGATGTTAGTTTCTTATGGCTCTTGCAACACTTTATTTATGATTACTAACATTCAAGTTTGCAGGATCCAACTGAAACTCCGTTGGGACAACAGGTATGTTTTTAGAAACTTCCTTGTTTACCTGGTTTGCTGCTGTAACTTGTTGCTGTAACCATCTTACCAACTTCAAGTTTTCAGGATCCAATTGGAAGTCCAATTGCACAGCAGGTACATTTTCAAAAATATATTTGTGTAACTGGTTTGCTGTTGTAACTAGTTGCTCTAATCAAGTTACTGACTACTCAACTTTTCAGGATCCAAGAGAAACTCCAATGCCACAACAGGTTCCTTTTGCAAAACTTGTTTGTTTATCTGCTTCGCTGCTGCAACCGGTTGCTCTTTAATTCCTTGTTTGTTTAACTGGTTTGCTGTTCTAACTGTTGGGAAACGTAGTAATTTAAAAAAAAAATCCTACGCACACACAGGATCATGGTGATGCATAGCAACGAGAGGGGAGAGTGTGTCCACGTACCCTCGTAGACCGAAAGCGGAAGCGTTACCACAACGCGGTTGATGTAGTCGTACGTCTTCACGATCCGACCGATCCAAGTACCGAACGCACGGCACCTCCGAGTTCAACACACGTTCAACTCGATGATGTCCTGCGAGCTCCGATCCAGCAAAGCTTCACAGGAGAGTTTCTTCAGCACGACGGCGTGGTGACGGTGATGATGATGCTACCGACGCAGGGCTTCGCCTAAGCACCGCTGCGATATGATCGAGGTGGATTATGGTCGAGGGGGGCACCGCGCACGGCTAAGAGATCAATGATCAATTGTTGTGTCTATGGGGTGCCCCCTGGCCACGTATATAAAGGAGTGGAGGAGGGGGGAGGGCCGGCCTAGCTATGGCGCGCCCTGGATGATAGAGGCAGAGGTGTCCCGTCTTTCGATGAGATGGTGGCTATCGTTTTTGGTGGAGTAGACTTTGACGATCCGACTACGAACATGCGAGGACGTCGCGCCTTAGCAATCGCTAAACCAACTCCGAGAGGTTATTGACCACGCCGGAGCACGATCAACCTGACCACGAGGGTCTATTTCCTGCAAGCAAACGAAGAACAAGCAAGAAACTAAGATTTGCAATCTGGATATTGCGAATATAAGATGAAAGCTTTATTGATCAAGGTGGGGTTCTGTGACGTCTTGGTCTGGTCGTTGAACACAAACGAAGTACGCGAAGTTGCGGCTATGGCGAACTTTTAATCTAAACAAAACCCAAAGTCTAAACGGTGCCCTAAGGGCTGTATATATGGAGGAAGAGGAGGGGATTTCGTGGCCCTTGAAGGAGGGGTCCGAAACCAACCCTATCTCTTGTTTCCCCACACATACGGACTCTAAAAATAGCCTATACTCAAGTATTTTGAAATTACATGGGCCTGGCCCAATAATAAGGTGACACAGCACCTATAATAGCCTCTGGACGAAATTTATGAAGTGGCATCTTGTATATTTCGTCCAAGGCTTCCTGCACTCGTTATGGTGGCTTCAAAGTCCTGAAATCAGCACTTGTAACTCTGTTCTTGTTCCCCTTGCGCATGCCATCATCTCCATGCTTGAACTTGCTCCAAGGTTCCTCTTTCTTGTCCAAGCTAGGCCCTTCATTTGTAAGCAAAACAAATGTATCCAATTTAGGCAGCATCATATTCTCATGAACATTAGAATCATTACCAAGAAATGAAAGTACCTGATAATTTAATTGGCGTGCGCGAGCTCTAGTAATTGGTCCAGTATGTATAGCAGCAGGGGCTGTGGGTGTAACAATGGTATTGATGTCCTCATCATCCTCCCCTTCTTGAAATGAAGTCGTCCTCGATGGAAGCTCATCTTCCTCACCCAAATAAGGCTTCAAATCTGCAATGTTAAAAGTGGGACTAACCCCAAAATCTGCAGGCAGCTCAAGTTTATATGCATTATCATTTATTTTCTCTAACACCTTAAAAGGACCATCAGCACGTGGCATTAGCTTTGATTTGCGCAAATCAGGAAATCTATCCTTACGCAAATGTAACCAAACAAGATCTCCAGGTGCAAACACAACATGTTTTCTACCCTTATCTCCAGCAAGTTTATATTTAGCATTCATACGCTCAATGTTCTCCTTATTTAACTCATGCATTTTTAAGATCAATTCAGCACGTTGTTTAGCATCAAAATTAACCTTCTCCGAAGATGGAAGAGGCAACAAATCAATAGGTGCGCGAGGTAGGAAACCATATACAATTTCAAAAGGGCACATCTTAGTAGTAGAATGCAACGAACGATTATAAGCAAATTCAATATGAGGCAAGCATTCTTCCCACATTTTCTTGTTATTCTTCAAAACAGCCCTAAGCATAGTAGACAAAGTTCTATTGACTACTTCAGTTTGTCCATCAGTTTGGGGGTGACAAGTAGTACTAAAAAGCAGTTTAGTCCCCAACTTAGCCCATAAACATCTCCAAAAGTGGCTAAGAAATTTGGTATCACGATCTGAAACAATAGTATTTGGCACACCATGCAAGCGAATAATTTCACGAAAGAACAAATCAGCAACATTAGCAGCATCATCGCTTTTATGACATGGTATAAAGTGTGCCATTTTCGAGAACCTATCCACGACAACAAATATGCTATTCCTCCCCTTCTTTGTTCGAGGTAAACCCAAAACAAAGTCCATAGATATATCCTCCCATGGAACACTAGGTACAGGCAACGGCATATATAAACCATGAGGATTGAGTCGTGACTTAGCTTTTTGACATGTAGTGCAGCGAGCAACAAAGCGCTCAACATCCCGTCTCATCTTTGGCCAAAAGAAATGTGTAGCAAGTACATCCTCCGTCTTCTTTACGCCAAAGTGTCCCATTAATCCTCCTCCATGCGCCTCCTGCAACAACAAAAGACGAACGGAGCTAGCTGGAATGCATAGCTTGTTAGCACGAAACACAAATCCATCGTTAACGACGAACTTGTTCCATGTTCTCCCTTCTTTACAATTCTGCAATACATCTTTAAATTCAGCATCATGCACATATTGATCTTTGATGGTCTCCAAACCAAATATTTTAAAGTCAAGTTGTGAAAGCATAGTATAACGACGAGACAATGCATCAGCAATAAAATTTTCTTTACCCTTCTTGTGTTTAATGACATAAGGGAAAGTCTCAATGAATTCAACCCATTTAGCATGTCTACGGTTCAGTTTGGCTTGACTTTTAATATGTTTCAAAGATTCATGATCAGAATGAATAACAAATTCTTTGGGCCATAAATAATGTTGCCATGTTTCCAAAGTCCGAACAAGAGCATATAATTCCTTATCATAAGTAGAGTAATTCAGACTAGGCCCACTCAATTTTTCAGAAAAGTATGCAACAGGTTTGCCATCTTGTAATAACACACCTCCTAATCCAATTCCACTAGCATCACATTCAAGCTCAAAAGTCTTATTAAAATCAGGAAGTTGGAGTAAAGGAGCATGTGTTAACTTATCTTTCAACACCGTGAAGGCTTCTTCCTGTGCGGTACCCCAAACAAAAGGCAGATCCTTCTTTGTAAGCTCGTTGAGAGGTGCAGCAATGGTACCGAAATCTCTCACAAAACGCCTATAGAAACCAGCGAGGCCAAGGAAACTCCTCACTTGTGTGACCGTTTTGGGCTGCGGCCAACTCTCAATAGCTTCAATCTTGGCTTTATCAACATCAATTCCCTGTGGAGTAACAACATAGCCAAGAAAAGATACTCGGTCGGTGCAAAAGGTGCACTTCCCAAGGTTACCAAACAAACGTGCATCACGTAGAGCAATAAAAACAGCACGTAAATGTTCCAAATGTTCCTCCAAAGATCTGTTATAAATCAATATATCATCAAAGTAAACTACCACAAATCGTCCAATGAAAGCACGTAAAACTTCGTTCATTAATCTCATGAAAGTACTAGGTGCATTAGTTAACCCAAAAGGCATGACTAACCACTCATATAAATCGAACTTAGTTTTAAATGCTGTTTTCCATTCATCTCCCAATTTCATACGAATTTGATGGTATCCACTACGCAAATCAACTTTGGAGAATATTGTAGAGCCACTCAATTCATCAAGCATATCATCTAGCCTAGGAATAGGATGACGATAACGAATAGTACTATTATTAATGCCTCTACAATCAACACACATACGCGACGTACCATCCTTTTTTGGCACTAGTATAATAGGAACAGCACAAGGACTAAGAGATTCGCGTATATAACCTTTGTCGAGCAGCTCCTGTACTTGACGCATAATCTCCTTCTTCGTCTCCTCTGGATTGGTACGGTATGGCGCACGGTTTGGCAACGAAGCACCGGGAATTAAGTCAATCTGATGCTCAATCCCGCGAATAGGTGGTAATCCCGGTGGCACGTCTTGTGGAAAGACGTCAGCGAACTCCTGCAAAATGTTAGTGACAGCAGGAGGCAAAGAGGAAGGCACGTCCTCGAATGAAAATAACGCCTTTTTGCACACAAAAGCATAGCAAACAGATTTGCTGAAATCTAGGTCATCAATATCAGATTTGGTGGCAAGTAAACATGCACTTTTCAATTTAATTTCAGACGCAACACTAGATGGTTTATTATTAGGCTTCATTTGTTGCTCAAATTCTTTTGCCACAATCTGATTTTCACTCTTATTTTTCTCCTGTTTTGCTTTACTAGCTCTATTAATATCATCTTTCAAAATAGAATCAGGAGTCATAGGAAGCAAAGTAATATGTTTATCCTTATGAACATGAGTATACTGATTGTTTCTACCATGGTGTACAGAATTTTTATCAAATTGCCATGGTCTACCAAGTAATAATGAACATGCTTGCATGGGTACCACATCACAATCAACATAATCAACATATGTAGAGATACTAAAATGCACACGAACAGTACGTGTTACCTTAACCTTGCCGCTGTTGTTGAACCATTGGATATAGTAAGGATGTGGATGTGGTCTTGTGGTGAGAGATAGCTTCTCCACCATCTCCATGCTAGCCAAGTTGTTGCAGCTCCCTCCATCTATGATGACGCGAACAGAACGTTCCTTCACAACTCCCTTTGTATGGAACAAATTATGCCTCTGATTTTGCTCAGCTTGTGTGACCTGCACACTCAAAACACGTTGAGCAACTAAACATTCATACCTGTCAGCGTCTTCAGGAGCCATGTATTGCGTCTCATGATCAGAATCATCTCCACCGTGTTCTTCACATGTAATAAGAGCCAAAGTCTCCTCATCATAGTCACTAGCGGACTCATACCCACCATCCTCAGTAGCAATCATAACACGTGGAGATTGGCATTCTCTCGCATAATGACCTCTTCCCTTACAACGACGACAAATAATATCATGTGTGTGCCCTGTTAATGCCATAGATGAAGAAGAGCTCTGGGCAGGCCCAGAAGGTGTACTCTTGGCAGATGGTGGTTGTGGTGGTGCCTGTTTTCTTGTATCTCGGTTGGAATTGGCGGCTGAAGTCAGTGGTGCTGCAGTAGGACGTGTGGGAGTAGAGGAGGCACGTGGTGTCCATGATGAAGATCGACCTGCAGAAAAATTAGTTCGCGCCAATGCCTGTCGATCCTGCACTTCATGTTCAGCTTTACAAGCAAGATGGAATAAACGAGTGATATTATTATACTCCTTATACTCTAGAATGGTCTGAATCTCTCTATTTAATCCACCCATGAAACGTGCAAGCATAGCTTCATTCTCCTCAACAATACCACATCTAATCATGCCAGTTTGTAATTCCTGATAATATTCTTCTACAGAATTTTTTCCTTGTCTTAAGCGCTGCAATTTTTGAAGTAATTCACGTTGATAATATGGTGGAACCCAACGAGTACGCATAGCAGTTTTCAAAGCAACCCACGTAGCTGGAATAGGATATAATCTACAATGTTCAGACCACCATACACATGCAAAACTAGTAAAAGCACAAACAACAACAGCAACACGTCTCTCCTCGAGATATTGTAAACATGTAAAATGTTGTTCAGTTTCTAACTCCCAAGTAAGATATATATCAGGAACATATCTACCCTCAAATGGTGGAATATTCAATTTCAGTTTAGGAAGATGGTCATGATCTCGTACCTGAGCTGGTAATGCAGCCCTACCATTGCGATTATTGGCATGTGGACGACCTGGTGCTGGTACGTAGTTCTGATTTTGATCAACCTCATCCTCGTAATCGCCCACATAATCGTCCTCCTCAGCGGCAGCAGGAGCCATAGAAGCATCAACAGTAGGTGCAGCAGCACCAGAAGTTTGACCAGGCTCAAGGGGAACGCGCTGTGCTCGTCCCACTTGATTTGGAAGGCGACGTTGTTGTTGTTGTAGAGGTGCAACAGGTGCAGCCGGTGGTGGTTGTGGAAGACGCGCTAGCAATTCATTAAACTTGTTATCAAGCTTTGTTTCGAACATCTTCTCAATTCCATCTATCTTCTCCATGGCCTCTTCAAATCTGTTTAGCACATCTTGCACCTGTCCACTCATCATTTGCTGAAATTTATCATGTAGCTGTTTGTTCGTCATGTTCTCCCAATCAGTCTCATCGGCTTGTGATCCTGCCATGGTTAGCAGCAATAGAAACACACAAAAATATGATCCTACAGACTACTAGGAAGTGGTGGTGGTGGTGTATCACAAATCCGTCAAGCGAATCTCAAATGCTTACCAGTTCTTACCCAGCAGCAGGTGGTGATCGGCCACCGTTGTAGTCAAAACTCTCAAAGATTGGATAGAGCGATTGCCAGGTGGTGTCAAACGCATGATGTAGATGTATGTGGAGCTGGGAAGGCTTATGATATAGTAGCAAAAATGTCAGCAATAATCAATTCAGAGATGCAAAGTTGAATAAACGCTCAACGACGGTACTGTGCTGGTCCTAGGCTAGACCGTACTAGAGACGCGAGCCTAGAACACTAACAAAATCACGGCGCGGCACATAAACAAGGGAAGAGCACACTCTAAAAAAAATTGTTTTTTTTTGCGCTGTTTTTTTTATAAAAAACACTATAATGGCGAGTGCCTCAAAACTCTTCCCAAGTCAAACTAACAGGATTGGCACGAAATTTTTTTTTGACAAATTTTGTTTTTCGGAAATCAGGGCAGCGACGACGAAAAAGTGCGACAAAAAATCACTATGATGGCAAGTGTCTCAAAACGCTCCCTGAGACCTAAAAATAGGATAGGGAAAAAATATTCTTGACTGCCAATTTTTTTTTTTCGAAACCTACTCAGGCAAGGAAACACGAATCGGAAACTAGATGGATCTCGAAAACAAACCTAATATGAAAAGAACTCGGATTGGTGGTGGATATATGGTGGTGGTATATGGCAGCGGTGGTGGTATATGGATACGGATCGGTGGTGGTATATGGATACAGATCGGTGATTGTATATGGATTCAGAGCGGTGGCGAATAAGCGGTGGTGGTAGATGGCAGGGGCGATGATGATGGTGCGGCGGCGGCGTGACAACTTATGACCAGAACTCGAAACTCTAAAGGACTAGACGCTAAGACCAGCAACTAGACACGACGATGCAACCGCAAATTCAACAAAGCAAAAACCCTAAAAAGATTATGCAAAGGCAAGATTGGTTCGGACATGATGAACTAACCCTAATTTTTTTTGGCTTTTTCGTGGACTGTAGGTATGAAGAACAGACTCGATCTAAACTACAAAAAACTGTAAAATCTCACCGAGCAACCTGAAAATCTGATACCACTTGATAGAGGCAGAGGTGTCCCGTCTTTCGATGAGATGGTGGCTATCGTTTTTGATGGAGTAGACTTTGACGACCCGACTACGAACGTGCGAGGACGTCGCGCCTTAGCAATCGTTTAACCAACTCCGAGAGGTTATTGACCACGCCGGAGCACGATCAACCAGACCACGAGGGTCTATTTCCTGCAAGCAAACGAAGAACAAGCAAGAAACTAAGATTTGCAATCTGGATATTGCGAATATAAGATGAAAGCTTTATTGATCAAGGTGGGGTTCTGTGACGTCTTGGTCTGGTCGTTGAACAAAACCGAAGTACGCGAAGTTGCGGCTATGGCGAACTTTTAATCTAAACAAAACCCAAAATCTAAACTGTGCCCTAAGGGCTGTATATATGGAGGAAGAGGAGGGGATTTCATGGCCCTTGAAGGAGGGGTCCGAAACCAACCCTATCTCTTGTTTCCCCACACATACGGACTCTAAAAACAGCCTATACTCAAGTATTTCGAAATTACATGGGCCTGGCCCAATAATAAGGTGACGCAGCACCTATAATAGCCTCTGGATGAAATTTATGAAGTGGCATCTTGTATATTTCGTCCAAGGCTTCCTGCACTCATTATGGTGGCTTCAAAGTCCTGAAATCATCACTTGTAACTCCGTTCTTGTTCCCCTTGTGCATGCCATCATCTCCATGCTTGAACTTGCTCCAAGGTTCCTCTTTCTTGTCCAAGCTAGGCCCTTCATTTGTAAGCAAAACAAATGTATCCAATTTAGGCAGCATCATATTCTCATGAACATTAGAATCATTACCAAGAAACGAAGGTACTTGATAATTTAATTGGCGTGCGCGAGCTCTAGTAATTGGTCCAGTATGTATAGCAGCAGGGGCTGTGGGTGTAACAATGGTATTGATGTCCTCATCACTGGAGGAGTCCTACTCCCACCAGGAGTAGGATTCCCCCCCTTCCAAGTAGTAGGAGTAGGAGAGAAGGAAGGGGAAGAGAGAAGAGAAGGAAGGAGGGGGCGCAGCCCCTCCCCTTAGTCCAAGTCGGACTAGGCCTTGGGGGGGGGGGGCGCGCGGCCTACCTCTCTCTCTCCCCTAAAGCCCAATAAGCCCCATATACTTCTTCCCCGTATTCCCGTAACTCCCCGGTACTCCGAAAAATACCCGGACCACTCGGAACCTTTCCGATGTCCGAATATAGTCATCCAATATATCGATCATTACGTCTCGACCATTTCGAGACTCCTCGTCATGTCCCCGATCTCATCCGGGACTACGAACTACCTTCGGTACATCAAAACACATAAACTCATAATACAAATCGTCACAGAACTTTGCGGACCCTACGGGTTCGAGAACTATGTAGACATGACCGAGACACGTGTCCGGTCAATAACCAATAGCGGAACCTGGATGCTCATATTGGTTCCTACATATTCTACGAAGATCTTTATCGGTCAAACCGCATAACAACATACATTGTTCCCTTTGTCATCGGTATGTTACTTGCCCGAGATTCGATCGTCGGTATCTCAATACCTAGCTCAATCTCGTTACCGGCAAGTCTCTTTACTCGTTTCGTAATGCATCATCCCGCAACTAACTTATTAGTTACATTGCTTGCAAGGCTTATAGTGATGTGCATTACCGAGTGGGCCCAGAGATACCTCTCCGACAATCGGAGTGACAAATCCTAATCTCGAAATACGCCAACTCAACAAGTACCTTCGGAGACACCTGTAGAGCACCTTTATAATCACCCAGTTACGTTGTGACGTTTGGTAGCACACAAAGTGTTCCTCCGGTAAATGGGAGTTGCATAATCTCATAGTCATAGGAACATGTATAAGTCATGAAGAAAGCAATAGCAACATACTAAACGATCAAGTGCTAAGCTAACGGAATGGGTCAAGTCAATCACATCATTCTCCTAATGATGTGATCCCGTTAATCAAATGACAACTCATGTCTATGGTTAGGAAACATAACCATCTTTGATTAACGAGCTAGTCTAGTAGAGGCTTACTAGTGACACTCTGTTTGTCTATGTATTCACACATGTATCATTTTTCCGGTTAATACAATTCTAGCATGAATAATAAACATTTATCATGATATAAGGAAATAAATAATAACTTTATTATTGCCTCCAGGGCATATTTCCTTCAGTCTCCCACTTGCACTAGAGTCAATAATCTAGATTACACAGTAATGATTCTAACACCCATGGAGCCTTGGTGCTGATCATGTTTTGCTCGTGGAAGAGGCTTTGTCAACGGGTCTGCAACATTCAGATCCGTATGTATCTTGAAAATCTCTATGTCTCCCACCTGGACTTGATCCCGGATGGAGTTGAAGCGTCTCTTGATGTGCTTGGTTCTCTTGTGATATCTGGATTCCTTTGCCAAGGCAATTGCACCAGTATTGTCACAAAAGTTTTTCATTGGACCCGATGCACTAGGTATGACACCTAGATCGGATATGAACTCCTTCATCCAGACTCCTTCATTTGCTACTTCCGAAGCAGCAATGTACTCCGCTTCACATGTAGATCCCGCCACGACGCTCTGTTTAGAACTGCTCCAACTGACAGCTCCACCGTTCAATATAAACACGTATCCGGTTTGCGATTTAGAATCGTCCGGATCAGTGTCAAAGCTTGCATCAACGTAACCATTTATGATGAGCTCTTTGTCACCTCCATAAACGAGAAACATATCCTTGGTCCTTTTCAGGTATTTCAGGATGTTCTTGACCGCTGTCCAGTGATCCACTCCTGGATTACTTTGGTACCTCCCTGCTAAACTAATAGCAAGGCACACATCAGGTCGGGTACACAACATTGCATACATGATAGAGCCTATGGCTGAAGCATAGGGAACATCTTTCATTTTCTCTCTATCTTCTGCAGTGGTCAGGCATTGAGTCTTACTCAACTTCATACCTTGTAACACAGGCAAGAACTCTTTCTTTGCCTGATCCATTTTGAACTTCTTCAAAACTTTGTCAAGGTATGTGCTTTGTGAAAGTCCAATTAAGCGTCTTGATCTATCTCTATAGATCTTGATGCCCAATATGTAAGCAGCTTCACCGAGGTCCTTCATTGAAAAACTCTTATTCAAGTATCCTTTTATGCTATCCAGAAATTCTATATCATTTCTAATCAACAATATGTCATCCACATATAAGATTAGAAATGCTACAGAGCTCCCACTCACTTTCTTGTAAATACAGGCTTCTCCAAAAGTCTGTATAAAACCATATGCTTTGATCACACTATCAAAACATTTATTCCAACTCCGAGAGGCTTGCACCAGTCCATAAATGGATCGCTGGAGCTTGCACACTTTGTTAGCACCCTTTGGATCGATAAAACCTTCAGGTTGCATCATATACAACTCTTCTTCCAGAAATCCATTCAGGAACGCAGTCTTTACATCCATTTGCCAAATTTCATAATCATAAAATGCGGCAATAGCTAACATTATTCGGACAGACTTAAGCATCGCTACGGGTGAGAAGGTCTCATCGTAGTCAACTCCTTGAACTTGTCGAAAACCTTTCGCAACAAGTCGAGCTTTGTAGACAGTAACGTTACCATCAGCGTCTGTCTTCTTCTTGAAGATCCATTTATTCTCGATGGCTTGCCGATCATCGGGCAAGTCAACCAAAGTCCACACTTTGTTCTCATACATGGATCCCATCTCAGATTTCATGGCCTCAAGCCATTTTGCGGAATCTGGGCTCATCATCGCTTCCTCATAGTTCGTAGGTTCGTCATGGTCTAGTAACATGACCTCCAGAACAGGATTACCGTACCACTCTGGTGCGGATCTTACTTTGGTTGACCTACGAGGTTCGGTAGTAACTTGATCTGAAGTTTCATGATCATCATCATTAGCTTCCTCACTAATTGGTGTAGAAGTCACAGGAACCGGTTTCTGTGATGAACTACTTTCCAATAAGGGAGCAGGTACAGTTACCTCATCAAGTTCTACTTTCCTCCCACTCACTTCTTTCGAGAGAAACTCCTTCTCTAGAAAGGATCCATTCTTAGCAACGAAAGTCTTGCCTTCGGATCTGTGATAGAAGGTGTACCCAACTGTCTCTTTTGGGTATCCTATGAAGACACATTTCTCCGACTTGGGTTCGAGCTTATCAGGTTGAAGCTTTTTCACATAAGCATCGCAGCCCCAAACTTTAAGAAACGACAACTTTGGTTTCTTGCCACACCACAGTTCATAAGGAGTCGTCTCAACGGATTTAGATGGTGCCCTATTTAACGTGAATGCAGCCGTCTCTAAAGCATAACCCCAAAACGATAGCGGTAAATCAGTAAGAGACATCATAGATCGCACCATATCTAGTAAAGTACGATTACGACGTTCGGACACACCATTACGCTGTGGTATTCCGGGTGGCGTGAGTTGCGAAACTATTCCGCTTTGTTTCAAATGTACACCAAACTCGTAACTCAAATATTCTCCTCCACGATCAGATCGTAGAAACTTTATTTTCTTGTTACGATGATTTTCCACTTCACTCTGAAATTCTTTAAACTTTTCAAATGTTTCAGACTTATGTTTCATTAAGTAGATATACCCATATCTGCTCAAATCATCTGTGAAGGTGAGAAAATAACGATACCCGCCGCGAGCATCAACATTCATTGGACCACATACATCAGTATGTATGATTTCCAACAAATCTGTTGCTCGCTCCATAGTTCCGGAGAACGGCGTTTTAGTCATCTTGCCCATGAGGCATGGTTCGCAAGTACCATGTGATTCATAATCAAGTGATTCCAAAAGTCCATCGGAATGGAGTTTCTTCATGCGCTTTACACCAATATGACCTAAACGGCAGTGCCACAAATAATTTGCACTATCATTATCAACTCTGCATCTTTTGGCTTCAACATTATGAATATGTGTATCACTACTATCGAGATTTAATACAAATAGACCACTCTTCAAGGGTGCATGACCATAAAAGATATTACTCATATAAATAGAACAACCATTATTCTCAGATTTAAATGAATAACCGTCTCGCATCAAACAAGATCCAGATATAATGTTCATGTTCAACGCTGGCACCAAATAACAATTATTCAGGTCTAAAACTAATCCCGAAGGTAGATGTAGAGGTAGCGTGCCGACGGCGATCACATCGACTTTGGAACTATTTCCCACGCGCATCGTCACCTCGTCCTTAGCCAGTCTTCGCTTAATCCGTAGTCCCTATTTCGAGTTGCAAATATTAGCAACAGAACCAGTATCAAATACCCTGGTGCTACTGCGAGCTCTGGTAAGGTACACATCAATAACATGTATATCACATATACCTTTGTTCACCTTGCCATCCTTCTTATCTGCCAAATACTTGGGGCAGTTCCGCTTCCAGTGACCAGTCTGCTTGCAGTAGAAGCACTTAGTCTCAGGCTTAGGTCCAGACTTGGGTTTCTTCTCCTGAACAGCAACTTGTTTGCCATTCTTCTTGAAGTTCCCCTTCTTTTTCCCTTTGCCCTTTTCTTGAAACTGGTGATCTTGTTGACCATCAACACTTGATGCTCCTTCTTGATTTCTACCTCCGCAGCCTTTAGCATTGCGAAGAGCTCGGGAATCGTCTTATCCATCCCTTGCATGTTATAGTTCATCACGAAGCTCTTGTAGCTTGGTGGCAGTGACTGAAGAATTCTGTCAATAACACTATCATCCGGAAAATTAACTCCCAGTTGAATCAAGTGATTGTTATACCCAGACATTCTGAGTATATGCTCACTGACAGAACTATTCTCCTCCATCTTGCAGCTGTAGAACTTATTGGAGACTTCATATCTCTCAATCCGGGCATTTGCTTGAAATATTAACTTCAACTCCTGGAAAATCTCATATGCTCCATGATGTTCAAAACGTCATTGAAGTCCCGGTTCTAAGCCGTAAAGCATGGCACACTGAACTATCGAGTAGTCATCAGCTTTGCTTTGCCAGACGTTCATAACATCTGGTTCAGCTCCTGCAGCAGGTTTGGCACCTAGCGGTGCTTCCAGGACCTAATTCTTCTGTGCAGCAATGAGGATAATCCTCAAGTTACGGACCCAGTCCATGTAATTGCTACCATCATCTTTCAACTTTGCTTTCTCAAGGAACGCATTAAAATTCAACGGAACAACAGCACGGGCCATCTATCTAAAACAACATAGACAAGCAAAATACTATCATGTACTAAGTTCATGATAAATTCAAGTTCAATTAATCATATTACTCAAGAACTCCCACTTAGATAGACATCTCTCTAATCATCTATGTGATCACGTGATCCAAATCAACTAAACCATAACTGATCATCACGTGAAATGGAGTAGTTTTCAATGGTGAACATCACTATGTTGATCATATCTACTATATGATTCACGCTCGACCTTTCAGTCTCAGTGTTCCGAGGCCATATCTGCATATGCTAGGCTCGTCAAGTTTAACCCGAGTATTCTGCGTGTGCAAAAACTGGCTTGCACCCGTTGTAGATGAACGTTGAGCTTATCACACCCGATCATCACGTGGTGTCTCGGCACGATGAACTTTGGCAACGGTGCATACTCAGGGAGAACACTTTTACCTTGAAATTTAGTGAGAGATCATCTTATAATGCTACCGTCAAACAAAGCAAAATAAGATGCATAAAGGATAAACATCACATGCAATCAATATAAGTGATATGATATGGCCATCATCATCTTTGAGCTTGTGATCTCCATCTCCGAAGCACCGTCATGATCACCATCGTTACTGGCGCGACACCTTGATCTCCATCGTAGCATCGTTGTCGTCTCACCAACTATTGCTTCTACGACTATCGCTACCGCTTAGTGATAAAGTAAAGCAATTACAGGGCGATTGCATTGCATACAATAAAGCGACAACCATATGGCTCCTGCCAGTTGCCGATAACTCAGTTACAAAACATGATCATCTCATACAATAAAATATAGCATCATGTCTTGACCATATCACATCACAACATGCCCTGCAAAAACAAGTTAGACGTCCTCTACTTTGTTGTTGCAAGTTTTACGTGGCTGCTACGGGCTGAGCAAGAACCGTTCTTACCTACGCATCAAAACCACAACGATAGTTCGTCAAGTTAGTGTTGTTTTAACCATCACAAGGACCGGGCGTAGCCACACTTGGTTCAACTAAAGTTGGAGAAACTGACACCCGCTAGTCACATGTGTGCAAAGCACGGCGGTAAAACCAGTCTCGCGTAAGCATACGCGTAATGTCGGTCCGGGCCGCTTCATCCAACAATACCGCCGAACCAAAGTGTGACATGCTGGTAAGCAGTATGACTTGTATCGCCCACAACTCACTTGTGTTCTACTCGTGCATATAACATCTACGCATTAAAATCAGGCTCGGATGCCACTGTTGGGAAACGTAGTAATTTCAAAAAAAAATCCTACGCACACACAGGATCATGGTGATGCATAGCAACGAGAGGGGAGAGTGTGTCCATGTACCCTCGTAGACCGAAAGCGGAAGCGTTAGCACAACGCGGTTGATGTAGTCGTACGTCTTCACGATCCGACCGATCCAAGTACCGAACGCATGGCACCTCCGAGTTCAGCACACGTTCAACTCGATGACGTCCCGCGAGCTCCGATCCAGCAAAGCTTCACAGGAGAGTTTCGTCAGCACGACGGCGTGGTGACGGTGATGATGATGCTACCGACGCAGGGCTTCGCCTAAGCACCGCTGCGATATGATCGAGGTGGATTATGGTGGAGGGGGGGCACCGCACACGGCTAAGAGATCAATGATCAATTGTTGTGTCTATGGGGTGCCCCCTGGCCATGTATATAAAGGAGTGGAGGAGGGGGGAGGGCCGGCCTAGCTATGGCGCGCCCTGGAGGAGTCCTACTCCCACCGGGAGTAGGATTCCCCCCTTCCAAGTAGTAGGAGTAGGAGAGAAGGAAGGTGAAGAGAGAAGAGAAGGAAGGAGGGGGGCGCAGCCCCTCCCCTTAGTCCAATTCGGACTAGGCCTTGGGGGGACGCGCGGCCTACCTCTCTCTCTCCCCTAAAGCCCAATAAGGCCCATATACTTCTTCCCCGTATTCCCGTAACTCCCCAGTACTCCGAAAAATACCCAGACCACTCGGAACCTTTCCGATGTCCGAATATAGTCGTCCAATATATCGATCTTTACGTCTCAACCATTTCGAGACTCCTCGTCATATCCCCGATCTCATCCGGGACTCCAAACTACCTTCGGTACATCAAAACACAAAACTCATAATACAAATCGTCACAGAACTTTAAGCGTGCGGACCCTACGGGTTCGAGAACTATGTAGACATGACCGAGACACGTCCCCGGTCAATAACCAATAGCGGAACCTGGATGCTCATATTGGTTCCTACATATTCTACGAAGAACTTTATCGGTCAAACCGCATAACAACATACGTTGTTCCCTTTGTCATCGGTATGTTACTTGCCCGAGATTCGATCGTCGGTATCTCAATACCTAGCTCAATCTTGTTACCGGCAAGTCTCTTTACTCGTTTCGTAATGCATCATCCCGCAACTAACTTATTAGTTACATTGCTTGCAAGGCTTATAGTGATGTGCATTACCGAGTGGGCCCAGAGATACCTCTCCGACAATCGGAGTGACAAATCCTAATCTCGAAATACGCCAACTCAACAAGTACCTTCGGAGACACCTGTAGAGCACCTTTATAATCACCCAGTTATGTTGTGACGTTTGGTAGCACACAAAGTGTTCCTCCGGTAAACGGGAGTTGCATAATCTCATAGTCATAGGAACATGTATAATTCATGAAGAAAGCAATAGCAACATACTAAATGATCAAGTGCTAAGCTAACGGAATGGGTCAAGTCAATCACATCATTCTCCTAATGATGTGATCCCGTTAATCAAATGACAACTCACGTCTATGGTTAGGAAACATAACCATTTTGATTAACGAGCTAGTCTAGTAGAGGCTTACTAGTGATACTCTGTTTGTCTATGTATTCACACATGTATCATGTTTCCGGTTAATACAATTCTAGCATGAATAATAAACGTTTATCATGATATAAGGAAATAAATAATAACTTTATTATTGCCTCTAGGGCATATTTCCTTCACTAACTCCCAGTTGAGATGTTTTACTAACTTCAACTTTTTGGAATCCAATCGGAACTTTAATGGCAAAACAGGTTTGCCCAAGATCAAAGAGCGAGGTCCCCATGGACGTTGTATCATCCCACAGCAGTGGCACTGGCCCAATCGTGCATCGTGAATTGCCAACTGCTGATGCTCTAGAGGCTAAACTATTGGTAGAAAGAGATTTTGCTTCTGCACTTAGAGATGAAGTTGACATGTTGAGGAAGCAAACAGCACAATCCCAAGCAGTACTCAAGACAACCATTAAATATTTGGCGGATTTCAAAACGTAGCAAGCTGAGACTGACCTCGTTGTTAAGGTCCTGAAGGAAAAAAGGAAATTAAATTCCCACTTGGTAAATCATAGGTGAAATGTTTTTTCCATAGTTGAATAACCTTTGTGTTGTTTGTTCATGTAATCGATCAAACCATTTGTTTTAGAGATCACGTAATAATTCTTTTTTTTTTGGTTTGTCAATTTTTTTAGCACGAGTCTGTATTAATTGATAAGACTCTGAGTCATTTCATTTTGATTGTTGTGCCAGACCTACAAATATGCTAATCGGGCTGAATGTGCATTCAGCAATAATAGTAGTATAGATGGTCCTTAAGTGGCACGCATCTGAAAGGGCCAAGATGCTGTACTAGATTCGCTAAAAAAATGATGCTCTTCTAGCAAAAAAAGTACAACGGCCTGGCTTATGTATGTTAGTTGATATTATTGATCCATATACTCTATAAGTGTTTATATGTCTGTTAGTTTTGTACATTATTGGTTGATTGACTCGGTATTTTGAATCTTGAGACATCGCTTGTGTACATATCTAAATGGGAGTACACATTATGCTGCATGTGGCACTTGAGTTGGACATAAAGTGGTTTCAAATATTCGAATTCACCATAAACTGGATTCTAGCTTCTGAATTCGAGTATCGGCATTTGTAAATCATATTCATATATGACAGTGGAATACATCTTTGTTGTGCTTTTGAAGATATATAAAAACAGATAGAAAGATTTATAAAGATTCGTATAAGAATACAAAATGGATTCGAATTTAGTTGCCAGGGTAAACATGGATGCTTATTGTCCCAAAATTCGAAAGAAGCGGCAAAATATCCACTCCCCCGTCGGCTGCCCGAAGCCAGTGTTTGTGAGATGGAAATTACTATCTACCCCTTGCACGGACAATCCATCTGCCCGATTTCCACTGCTCTCAATAGGGGGTAGGTTAGTAACTTCAATTAGACGTGACACGACCGCCTCTGAGCCCATTCAAACACGGTGGGCGCCAAACATGGGTGGCAAAACACATTTGATTCAAGCTCATCCGAAAGACCTCTGTCTCTCCCTCCATTTCCCCATTCATACACGGTGGGCGGCAAAACAAACTCGACTCGGCCGAAATCGATGTAGGCAAATGTTTTCAATAGGGGCAGGTTTGTAACTTCACTCCGACGTGACACAACCGCCCTACCTATCAGCCCCGTTCATACACCGTGGGTGCCAACCGTGGGCGCCAAAACACCCTCTCGTCACCCGAAATCGCTCTGGGTAAATATTGGGGAGATACGAGATTACCGTCCTATCCCCAACCGATGAGACGTCCAAATTTTAAACGGGGGCTAAGTTCGTAACTTTCCCATATTTCAGACAGGCGCGTCCCAAAAGCATGGTACCCCGTACCTGTCCCTCCATTTTCCCATTCATACACCGTCCGCGCTAGAACACCATCCCCACACTAGCCTCCTCCGTCCGCCACCCCATCCATCGCCGCCGTCCTCCACCATGCCGGAGCGCCTACCAAGACCGCGTCGTCCACTGCTAGAGATGGACGTTTCTCATCCACGACAACTAATGAGGACATCAATACCATTGTTACACCCACAGCCCCTGCTGCTTTACATACTGGACCAATTACTAGAGCTTGCGCACGCCAATTAAATTATCAGGTACTTTCGTTTCTTGGTAATGATTCTAATGTTCATGAGAATGTGATGCTGCCTAAATTGGATACATTTGTTTTGCTTACAAATGAAGGGCCTAGCTTAGACAAGAAAGAGGAACCTTGGAGCAAGATCAAGCAGGGAGATGATGGCATGCGCAAGGGGAACAAGAACGGAGTTACAAGTGATGATTTCAGGACTTTGAAGCCACCATAATGAGTGGAGGAAGCCTTGGACGAAATATACAAGATGCCACTTCATAAATTTCGTCCAGAGGCTATTATAGGTGCTGCGTCACCTTATTATTTGGCCAGGCCCATGTAATTTCGAAATACTTGAGTATAGGCTGTTTTTAGAGTCCGTATGTGTGGGGAAACAAGAGATAGGGTTTGTTTCGGACCCCTCCTTCAAGGGCCACGAAATCCCCCCCTCTTCCTCCATATATACAGCCCTTAGGGCACCGTTTAGACTTTGGGTTTTGTTTAGATTAAAAGTTTGCCATAGCTGCAACTTCGCGTATTTCATTTGTGTTCAACGACCAGACAAAGGCGTCACAGAACCCCACCTTCATTAATAAAGCTTTCCTCTTATATTCGCAATATCCAGATTGCAATCTCAGTTTCTTGCTTGTTCTTCGTTTGCTCGCAGGAAACAGACCCTCGTGGTCAGGTTGATCGTGCTCCGGCGTGGTCAATAACCCCTTGGAAGTTGGTATAGCGATTGCTAAGGCGCGATGTCTCGCACGTTCGTAGTCGGATCGTCAAGGTCGACTCCCACCATCTCATCGAAACATCGGGACACTTTCGCCTCTATCAAGTGGTATCAGATTTCCAGGTTGCTCGGTGAGATTTTACAGTTTTTCGTAGTTTAGATCGAGTCTGTTCTTCATACCTACAGTCCACGAAAAAGCCAAAAAAAAAATTAGGGTTAGTTCATCATATTCGAACCAATCTGAGCCTTTGCATAATCTTTTTAGGGTTTTTGCTTTGTTGAATTTGCGGTTGCATCGTCATCTCTAGTTGCTGGTCTAAGCGTCTAGTCCTTTAGAGTTTCGAGTTCTGTCACAGTTTGTCACGCCGCCGCTGCACCATATACCACCACCGCTGCCATATCCTACCACCGCTGCCATATACCATCACCGCTGCCATATTCTACAACCATATATCCACCACCAATCCGAGTTCTTTTCATATTTGGTTTGTTTTTGAGACCTATCTATTTTCCGATTCGTGTTTCCTTGCCTGAGTAGGTTTCAGAAAAAAAAATCGGCCAAAATTTTGGCAGTCCAAAATATTTTTTCCCTATCCTATTTTTAGGTCCCAGGGAGCGTTTTGAGACACTCGCCATCATAGTGATTTTTTGTCGAACTTTTTCGTCGTCGTTGCCCTGATTTCCGAAAAAAAAATTGTCAAAAAATTTTTTCGTGCCAATCCTGATAGTTTGACTTGGGAAGAGTTTTGAGACACTCGCCATTATAGTGATTTTTTGCAAGAAAAAAAAAGAGGAGCGCAAAAAAAAAGAAAAAAAAAGTAGAGTGTGCTCTTCCCTTGTTTATGTGCCGCGCCGTGATTTTGTTAGTGTTCTAGGCTCGCGTCTCTAGTACGGTCTAGCCTAGGACTAGCACAGTACCGTCGTTGAGCGTTTATTCAACTTTGCATCTCTGAATTGATTATTGCTGACTTTTTTGATACCATATACATCTACGTCATGGGTTTGACACCACCTGGCAATCGCTCTGTCCAATCTTTAAGAGTTTTGACTACAATGGTTGCTGATCACCACCTGCTGCTGGGTAAGAACTGGTAAGCATTTGAGATTCGCTTGACGGTTTTGTGATACACCACCACCACCACTTCCTAGTAGTCTGTAGGATCATATTCTTGTGTGTTTCTATTGCTGCTAACCATGGCAGGATCACAAGCCGATGAGACTGATTGGGAGAACATGACGAACAAACAGCTACATGATAAATTTCAGCAAATGATGAGTGGACAGGTGCAAGATGTGCTAAACAGATTTGAAGAGGCCATGGAGAAGATAGATGGAATTGAGAAGACGTTCGAAACAAAGCTCGATAACAAGTTTAATGAATTGCTCGCGCGTCTTCCACAACCACCGCCGGCTGCACCTGTTGCACCTCTACAACAACAACAACGTCGCCTTCCAAATCAAGTGGGACGAGCACAGCGCGTTCCCCTTGAGCCTGGTCAAACTTCTGGTGCCGCTGCACCTACTGTTGATGCTTCTATGGCTCCTGCTGCTGCTGAGGAGGACGATTATGCGGGCGATTACGAGGATGAGGTTGATCAAAATCAGAACTACGTACCAGCACCAGGTCGTCCACATGCCAATAATCGCAATGGTAGGGCTGCATTACCAGCTCAGGTACGAGATCATGACCATCTTCCTAAACTGAAATTGAATATTCCACCATTTGAGGGTAGATATGTTCCTGATATATATCTTACTTGGGAGTTAGAAACTGAACAACGTTTTACATGTTTACAATATCCCGAGGAGAGACGTGTTGCTGCTGCTGTTTGTGCTTTTACTAGTTTTGCATGTGTATGGTGGTCTGAACATTGTAGATTATATCCTATTCCAGCTACTTGGGCTGCTTTGAAAACTGCTATGCGTACTCGTTGGGTTCCACCATATTATCAACGTGAATTACTTCAAAAATTGCAGCGCTTAAGACAAGGAAAAAAATTCTGTAGAAGAATATTACCAGGAATTACAAACTGGCATGATTAGATGTGGTATTGTTGAGGAGAATGAAGCTATGCTTGCATGTTTTATGGGTGGATTAAATAGAGAGATTCAGACCATTCTAGAGTATAAGGAGTATAATAATATCACTCGTTTATTCCATCTTGCTTGTAAAGCTGAACGTGAAGTGCAGGATCGACATGCATTGGTGCGAACTAATTTTTCTGCAGGTCGATCTTCATCATGGACACCGCGTGCCTCCTCTAATCCCACACGTCCTACTGCAGCACCACTGACTTCAGCTGCCAATTCCAACCGAGATACAAGAAAACAGGCACCACCACCACCATCTGCCAAGAGTACACCTTCTGGGCCTGCCCAGAGCTCTTCTTCATCTATGGCATCAACAGGGCACACACATGATATTATTTGTCGTCGTTGTAAGGGAAGAGGTCATTATGCGAGAGAATGCCAATCTCCGCGTGTTATGATTGCTACTGAGGATGGTGGGTATGAGTCCGCTAGTGACTATGATGAGGAGACTTTGGCTCTTATTACAAGTGAAGAACACGGTGGAGATGATTCTGACCATGGGACGCAATACATGGCTCCTGAAGACGCTGACAGGTATGAATGTTTAGTTGCTCAACGTGTTTTGAGTGTGCAGGTCACATAAGCTGAGCAAAATCAGAGACATAATTTGTTCCATACAAAGGGAGTTGTGAATGAACGTTCTATTCGCGTCATCATAGATGGAGGGAGCTGCAACAACTTGGCTAGCATGGAGATGGTGGAGAAGCTATCTCTCACAACAAGACCACATCCACATCCTTACTATATCCAATGGTTCAACAACAACGGCAAGGTTAAGGTAACATGTACTGTTCGTGTGCATTTTAGTATCTCTACATATGCTGATTATGTTGATTGTGATGTGGTACCCATGCAAGCATGTTCATTATTACTTGGTAGACCATGGCAATTTGATAAAAATTCTGTACACCATGGTAGAAACAATCAGTATACTCTTGTTCATAAGGATAAACATATTACTTTGCTTCCTATGACTCCTGATTCTATTTTGAAAGATGATATTAATAGAGCTAGTAAAGCAAAACAGGAGAAAAAAAAGAGTGAAAATCAAATTATGGCAAAAGAATTTGAGCAACAAATGAAGCCTAATAATAAACCATCTAGTGTTGCTTCTGAAATTAAATTGAAAAGTGCATGTTTACTTGCCACCAAATCTGATATTGATGAGCTAGATTTCAGCAAATCTGTTTGCTATGCTTTTGTGTGCAAAGAGGCGTTATTTTCATTCGAGGACGTGCCTTCCTCTTTGCCTCCTGCCGTCACTAACATTTTGCAGGAGTTCGCTGATGTCTTTCCACAAGACGTGCCACCGGGATTACCACCTATTCGCTGGATTGAGCATCAGATTGACTTAATTCCCGGTGCTTCACTGCCAAACCGTGCGCCATACCGTACCAATCTAGAGGAGACGAAGGAGATTATGCGTCAAGTATAGGAGCTGCTCGACAAAGGTTATATATGCGAATCTCTTAGTCCTTGTGCTGTTCCTATTATACTAGTGCCAAAAAAGGATGGTACATCACGTATGTGTGTTGATTGTAGAGGCATTAATAATATTACTATTCGCTATCGTCATCCTATTCCTAGGCTAGCTGATATGCTTGATGAATTGAGTAGCTCTACAATATTCTCCAAAGTTGATTTGCGTAGTGGATACCATCAAATTCGTATGAAATTGGGAGATGAATGGAAAACAGCATTTAAAACTAAGTTTGGTTTATATGAATGGTTAGTCATGCCTTTTGGGTTAACTAATGCACCTAGTACTTTCATGAGATTAATGAACGAAGTTTTACGTGCTTTCATTGGATGATTTGTGGTAGTTTACTTTGATGATATATTGATTTATAGCAGATCTTTGGAGGAACATTTGGAACATTTACGTGCTGTTTTTATTGCTCTACGTGATGCACGTTTGTTTGGTAACCTTGGGAAGTGCACCTTTTGCACCAACCGAGTATCTTTTCTTGGCTATGTTGTTACTCCACAGGGAATTGAAGTTGATAAAGCCAAGATTGAAGCTATTGAGAGTTGGCCGCAGCCCAAAACGGTCACACAAGTGAGGAGTTTCCTTGGCCTTGCTGGTTTCTATAGGCGTTTTGTGAGAGATTTTAGCACCATTGCTGCACCTCTCAATGAGCTTACAAGGAAGGATGTGCCTTTTGTTTGGGGTACCGCACAGGAAGAAGCCTTCACGGTATTGAAAGATAAGTTGACACATGCTCCTTTACTCCAACTTCCTAATTTTAATAAGACTTTTGAGCTTGAATGTGATGCTAGTGGAATTGGATTAGGAGGTGTGTTATTACAAGATGGCAAACCTGTTGCATACTTTTCTGAAAAATTGAGTGGGCCTAGTCTGAACTATTCTACTTATGATAAAGAATTATATGCTCTTGTTCGGACCTTAGAAACATGGCAACATTATTTATGGCCCAAAGAATTTGTTATACATTCTGATCATGAATCTTTGAAACACATTAAAAGTCAAGCAAAACTGAACCATAGACATGCTAAATGGGTTGAATTCATTGAGACTTTCCCTTATATCATTAAACACAAGAACGGTAAAGAAAATGTTATTGCTGATGCATTGTCTCGTCGTTATACTATGCTTTCACAACTTGACTTTAAAATATTTGGTTTGGAGACCATCAAAGATCAATATGTGCATGATCCTGAATTTAAAGATGTATTGCAGAATTGTAAAGAAGGGAGAACATGGAATAAGTTCATCGTTAACTATGGATTTGTGTTTCGTGCTAACAAGCTATGCATTCCAGCTAGCTCCGTTCGTCTTTTGTTGTTGCAGGAGGCGCATGGAGGAGGATTAATGGGACACTTTTGCGTAAAGAAGACGGAGGATGTACTTGCTACCCATTTCTTTTGGCCAAAGATGAGACGGGATGTTGAGCGCTTTGTTGCTCGCTGCACTACATGTCAAAAAGCTAAGTCACGACTCAATCCTCATGGTTTATATATGCCTTTGCCTGTACCTAGTGTTCCATGGGAGGATATATCTATGGACTTTGTTTTGGGTTTACCTCGAACAAAGAAGGGGAGGGATAGCATATTTGTTGTCATGGATAGGTTCTCGAAAATGGCACATTTTATACCATGTCATAAAAGCGATGATGCTGCTAATGTTGCTGATTTGTTCTTTCGTGAAATTATTCGCTTGCATGGTGTGCCAAATACTATTGTTTCAGATCGTGATACCAAATTTCTTAGCCACTTTTGGAGATGTTTATGGGCTAAGTTGGGGACTAAACTGCTTTTTAGTACTACTTGTCACCCCCAAACTGATGGACAAACTGAAGTAGTAAATAGAACTTTGTCTACTATGCTTAGGGCTGTTTTGAAGAATAACAAGAAAATGTGGGAAGAATGCTTGCCTCATATTGAATTTGCTTATAATTGTTCGTTGCATTCTACTACTAAGATGTGCCCTTTTGAAATTGTATATGGTTTCCTACCTCGTGCACCTATTGATTTGTTGCCTCTTCCATCTTCAGAGAAGGATAATTTTGATGCTAAACAACGTGCTGAATTGATCTTAAAAATGCATGAGTTAACTAAGGAGAACATTGAGCGTATGAATGCTAAATATAAACTTGCTGGAGATAAGGGTAGAAAACATGTTGTGTTTGCACCTTGATATCTTGTTTGGTTACATTTGCGTAAGGATAGATTTCCTGATTTGCGCAAATCAAAGCTAATGCCACGTGCTGATGGTCCTTTTAAGGTGTTAGAGAAAATAAATGATAATGCATATAAACTTGAGCTGCCTGCAGATTTTGGGGTTAGTCCCACTTTTAACGTTGCAGATTTGAAGCCTTATTTGGGTGAGGAAGATGAGCTTCCGTCGAGGACGACTTCATTTCAAGAAGGGGAGGATGATGAGGACATCAATACCATTGTTACACCCATAGCCCCTGCTGCTATACATACTGGACCAATTACTAGAGCTCGCGCACGCCAATTAAATTATCAGGTACTTCCGTTTCTTGGTAATGATTCTAATGTTCATGAGAATATGATGCTGCCTAAATTGGATACATTTGTTTTGCTTACAAATGAAGGGCCTAGCTTAGACAAGAAAGAGGAACCTTGGAGCAAGTTCAAGCATGGAGATGATGGCATGCGCAAGGGGAATAACAACGGAGTTACAAGTGATGATTTCAGGACTTTGAAGCCACCATAATGAGTGCAGGAAGCCTTGGACAAAATATACAAGATGCCACTTCGTAAATTTCGTCCAGAGCTTATTTTAGGTGCTGCGCCACCTTATTTTTGGGCCAGGCCCATGTAATTTCGAAATACTTGAGTATAGGCTGTTTTTAGAGTCCGTATGTGTGGGGAAACAAGAGATAGGGTTGGTTTCGGACCCCTCCTTCAAGGGCCACGAAATCCCCCCCCTCTTCCTCCATATATACAGCCCTTAGGGCACCGTTTAGACTTTGGGTTTTGTTTAGATTAAAAGTTCGCCATAGCTGCAACTTCGCGTACTTCGTTTGTGTTCAACGACCAGACCAAGACGTCACAGAACCCCACCTTGATCAATAAAGCTTTCATCTTATATTCGCAATATCCAGATTGCAAATCTTAGTTTCTTGCTTGTTCTTCATTTGCTTGCAGGAAATAGACCCTCGTGGTCAGGTTGATCATGCTCCGGCGTGGTAAATAACCTCTCGGAGTTCGTTTAGCGATTGCTAAGGCGCGACGTCCTCGCACGTTCGTAGTCGGATCGTCAAAGTCTACTCCACCAAAAACGATAGCCTCCATCTCATCGAAAGATGGGACACCTCTGCCTCTATCAAGTGGTATCAGATTTCCAGGTTGCTCGGTGAGATTTTACAGTTTTTCGTAGTTTAGATCGAGTCTGTTCTTCATACCTACAGTCCACGAAAAAGCCAAAAAAAAATTAGGGTTAGTTCATCATATCCGAACCAATCTGAGCCTTTGCATAGTCTTTTTAGGGTTTTTGCTTTGTTGAATTTGCGGTTGCATCGTCGTGTCTAGTTGCTGGTCTTAGCGTCTAGTCCTTTAGAGTTTCGAGTTCTGTCACAGTTTGTCACGCCGCCGCCGCACCATATACCACCACCGCTGCCATATACAACCACCACTGCCATATCCTACCACAGCTGCCATATACCATCACCGCTGCCATATTCTACCACCATATATCCACCACCAATCCGAGTTCTTTTCATATTAGGTTTGTTTTCGAGACCCATCTATTTTCCGATTCGTGTTTCCTTGCCTGAGTAGGATTCGGAAAAAAAAAAGTCTGGAGACCCCCGGGCAGTTTTTAGGCCAAAATCTTCGCAGTCAAAAATATTTTTTCCCTATCCTAGTTTTAGGTCCCAGGGAGCGTTTTGAGACACTCGCCATCATAGTGATTTTTTGTCGCACTTTTTCGTCGTCGCTGCCCTGATTTCCGAAAAAAAAATTGTCAAAAAAAAATTTCGTGCCAATCCTGATAGTTTGACTTGGGAAGAGTTTTGAGACACTCGCCATTATAGTGATTTTTTTAGAGTGTGTGTGCTCTTCCCTTGTTTATGTGCCGTGCCTTGATTTTGTTAGTGTTCTAGGCTCGCGTCTCTAGTACGGTCTAGCCTAGGACCAGCACAGTACCGTCGTTGAGCGTTTATTCAACTTTGCATCTCTGAATTGATTATTGCTGACATTTTTGATACCATATCATAAGCCTTCCCAGCTCCCCATACATCTACGTCGTGCGCTTGACACCACCTGGCAATCGCTCTGTCCAATCTTTAAGAGTTTTGACTACAACGGTTGCCGATCATCACCTGCTGCTGGGTAAGAACTGGTAAGCATTTGAGATTCGCTTGACGGTTTTGTGATACACCACCACCACCACTTCCTAGTAGTCTATAGGATCATATTCTTGTGTGTTTGTATTGCTGCTAACCATGGCAGGATCACAAGCCGATGAGACTGATTGGGAGAACATGACGAACAAACAGCTACATGATAAATTTCAGCAAATGATGAGTGGAAAGGTGCAAGATGTGCTAAACAGATTTGAAGAGGCCATGGAGAAGATAGATGGAATTGAGAAGACGTTCGAAACAAAGCTCGATAACAAGTTTAATGAATTGCTCACGCGTCTTCCACAACCACCGCCGGCTGCACCTGTCGCACCTCTAAAACAACAACAACGTCGCCTTCCAAATCAAGTGGGACGAGCAAAGCGCGTTCCCCTTGAGCCTGGTCAAACTTCTGGTGCCGCTGCACCTACTGTTGATGCTTCTATGGCTCCTGCTGCCGCTGAGGAGGACGATTATGCAGGTGATTACGAGGATGAGGTTGATCAAAATCAGAACTACGTACCAGCACTAGGTCGTCCACATGCAATAATCGCAATGGTAGGGCTGCATTACCAGTTCAGGTACGATATCATGACCATCTTCCTAAACTGAAATTGAATATTCCACCATTTGAGGGTAGATATGTTCCTGATATATATCTTACTTGGGAGTTAGAAACTGAACAACGTTTTACATGTTTACAATATCCCGAGGAGAGACGTGTTGCTGCTGCTGTTTGTGCTTTTACTAGTTTTGCATGTGTATGGTGGTCTGAACATTGTAGATTATATCCTATTCCAGCTACGTGGGCTGCTTTGAAAGCTGCTATGCGTACTCGTTGGGTTCCACCATATTATCAACGTGAATTACTTCAAAAATTGCAGCGCTTAAGACAAGGAAAAAATTCTGTAGAAGAATATTATCAGGAATTACAAACTGGCATGATTAGATGTGGTATTGTTGAGGAGAATGAAGCTATGCTTGCATGTTTTATGGGTGGATTAAATAGAGAGATTCAGACCATTCTAGAGTATAAGGAGTATAATAATATCACTCGTTTATTCCATCTTGCTTGTAAAGCTGAACGTGAAGTGCAGGATCGACAGGCATTGGCGCGAACTAATTTTTCTCCAGGTCGATCTTCATCATGGACACCGCGTGCCTCCTCTACTCCCACACGTCCTACTGCAGCAGCACTGACTTCAGCCGCCAATTCCAACCGAGATACAAGAAAACAGGCACCACCACCACCATCTACCAAGAGTACACCTTCTGGGCCTGCCCAGAGCTCTTCTTCATCTATGGCATCAACAGGGCATACACATGATATTATTTGTCGTCGTTGTAAGGGAAGAGGTCATTATGCGAGAGAATGCCAATCTCCGCGTGTTATGATTGCTACTGAGGATGGTGGGTATGAGTCCGCTAGTGACTATGATGAGGAGACTTTGGCTCTTATTACAAGTGAAGAACACGGTGGAGATGATTCTGATCATGAGACGCAATACATGGCTCCTGAAGATGCTGACAGGTATGAATGTTTAGTTGCTCAACATGTTTTGAGTGTGCAGGTCACACAATCTGAGCAAAATTAGAGACATAATTTGTTCCATACAAAGGGAGTTGTGAAGGAATGTTCTGTTCGCGTCATCATAGATGAAGGGAGCTGCAACAACTTGGCTAGCATGGAGATGGTTGAGAAGCTATCTCTCACCACAAGACCACATCCACATCCTTACTATATCCAATGGTTCAACAACAGCGGCAAGGTTAAGGTAACATGTACTGTTCGTGTGCATTTTATTATCTCTACATATGCTAATTATGTTGATTGTGATGTGGTACCCATGCAAGCATGTTCCTTATTACTTGGTAGACCATGGCAATTTGATAAAAATTCTGTACCCCATGATAGAAACAATCAGTATACTCTTGTTCATAAGGATAAACATATTACTTTGCTTCCTATGACTCCTGATTCTATTTTGAAAGATGATATTAATAGAGCTAGTAAAGCAAAACAGGAGAAAACTAAGAGTGAAAATCAGATTGTGGCAAAAGAATTTGAGCAACAAATGAAGCCTAATAATAAACCATCTAGTGTTGCTTCTGAAATTAAATTGAAAAGTGCAATTTTACTTGCCACCAAATCTGATATTGATGAGCTAGATTTAAGCAAATCTGTTTGCTATGCTTTTGTGTGCAAAGAGGCATTATTTTCATTCGAGGACGTGCCTTCCTCTTTGCCTCGTGCTGTCACTAACATTTTGCAGGAGTTCGCTGACGTCTTTCCACAAGACGTGCCACCGGGATTACCACCTATTCGCGGGATTGAGCATCAGATTGACTTAATTCCCGGTGCTTCGCTGCCAAACCGTGCGCCATACCGTACCAATCCAGAGTAGACGAAGGAGATTATGCGTCAAGTACAGGAGCTGCTCGACAAAGGTTATATACGCGAATCTCTTAGTCCTTGTGCTGTTCCTATTATACTAGTGCCAAAAAAGGATGGTACATCGCGTATGTGTGTTGATTGTAGAGGCATTAATAATATTACTATTCGCTATGATCATCCTATTCCTAGGCTAGATGATATGCTTGATGAATTGAGTGGCTCTACAATATTCTCCAAAGTTGATTTGCGTAGTGGATACCATCAAATTCGTATGAAATTGGGAGATGAATGGAAAACAGCATTTAAAACTAAGTTCGGTTTATATGAGTGGTTAGTCATGCCTTTTGGGTTAACTAATGCACCTAGTACTTTCATGCGATTAATTAACGAAGTTTTACGTGTTTTCATTGGACGATTTGTGGTAGTTTACTTTGATTATATATTGATTTATAGCAGATCTTTGGAGGAACATTTGGAACATTTACGTGCTGTTTTTATTGCTCTACGTGATGCACGTTTGTTTGGTAACCTTGGGAAGTACACCTTTTGCACCGACCGAGTATCTTTTCTTGGCTATGTTGTTACTCCACAGGGAATTGATGTTGATAAAGCCAAGATTGAAGCTATTGAGAGTTGGTCGCAGCCCAAAACGGTCACACAAGTGAGGAGTTTCCTTGGCCTCGCTGGTTTCTATAGGCGTTTTGTGAGAGATTTCAGTACCATTGCTGCACCTCTCAACGAGCTTACAAAGAAGGATGTGCCTTTTGTTTGGGGTACCGCACAGGAAGAAGCCTTCACGGTGTTGAAAGATTAGTTAACACATGCTCCTTTACTCCAACTTCCTGATTTTAATAAGACTTTTGAGCTTGAATGTGATGCTAGTGGAATTGGATTAGGAGGTGTGTTATTACAAGATGGCAAACCTGTTGCATACTTTTCTGAAAAATTGAGTGGGCCTAGTCTGAATTACTCTACTTATGATAAGGAATTATATGCTCTTGTTCGGACTTTGGAAACATGGCAACATTATTTATGGCCCAAAGAATTTGTTATTCATTCTTATCATGAATCTTTGAAACATATTAAAAGTCAAGCCAAACTGAACCGTAGACATGCTAAATGGGTTGAATTCATTGAGACTTTCCCTTATGTCATTAAACACAAGAAGGGTAAGGAAAATGTTATTGCTGATGCATTGTCTCGTCGTTATACTATGCTTTCACAACTTGACTTTAAAATATTTTGTTTGGAGACCATCAAAGATCAATATGTGCATGATGCTTAATTTAAAGATGTATTGCAGAATTGTAAAGAAGGGAGAACATGGAACAAGTTCGTCGTTAACGATGGATTTGTGTTTCGTGCTAACAAGCTATGCATTCCAGCTAGCTCCGTTCGTCTTTTGTTGTTGCAGGAGGCGCATGGAGGAGGATTAATGGGACATTTTGGCGTGAAGAAGACGGAGGATGTACTTGCTACACATTTCTTTTGGCCAAAGATGAGACGAGATGTTGAGCGTTTTGTTGCTCGCTGCACTACATGTCAAAAAGCTAAGTCACGACTCAATCCTCATGGTTTATATATGCCTTTGCCTGTACCTAGTGTTCCATGGGAGGATATATCTATGGACTTTGTTTTAGGTTTACCTCGAACAAAGAAGGGGAGGGATAGCAGATTTGTTGTCGTGGATAGATTTTTGAAAATGGCAAACTTCATACCATGTCATAAAACCGATGATGCTGCTAATGTTGCTGATTTGTTCTTTCGTGAAATTATTCGCTTGCATGGTGTGCCAAATACTATTGTTTCAGATCATGATACTAAATTTCTTAGCCACTTTTGGAGATGTTTATGGGCTAAGTTGGGGACTAAACTGCTTTTTAGTACTACTTGTCACCCCCAAACTGATGGACAAACTGAAGTAGTCAATAGAACATTGTCTACTATGATTAGGGCTGTTTTGAAGAATAATAAGAAAATGTGGGAAGAATGTCTGCCTCATATTGAATTTGCTTATAATCGTTCCTTGCATTCTACTACTAAGATGTGCCCTTTTGAAATTGTGTATGGTTTCCTACCTCGTGCACCCATTGATTTGTTGCCTCTTCCATCTTCGGAGAAGGTTAATTTTGATGCTAAACAACATGCTGAATTGATCTTAAAAATGCATGAGTTAACTAAGGAAAATATTGAGCGCATGAATGCTAAATATAAACTTGCTGGAGATAAGGGTAGAAAACATGTTGTCTTTGCACCTGGAGATCATGTTTGGTTACATTTGCGTAAGGATAGGTTTCTGGATTTGCGCAAGTCAAAGCTAATGCCACGTGCTGATGGTCCTTTTAAGGTGTTAGAGAAAATAAATGATAATGCATACAAACTTGAGCTGCCTGCAGATTTTGGGGTTAGTCCCACTTTTAACATTGCAGATTTGAAGCCTTATTTGGGTGAGGAAAATGAGCTTCCGTCGAGGACGACTTCATTTCAAGAAGGGGAGGATGATGAGGACATCAATACCGTTGTTACACCCACAGCTCCTACTGCTACATATACTGGACCAATTACTAAAGCTCGCGCACGCCAATTAAATTATCAGGTACTTTTGTTTCTTGGTAATGATTCTAATGTTCATGAGAATATGATGCTGCCTAAATTGGATACATTTGTATTGATTACTAATGAAGGGCCTAGCATGGACAAGAGGGATGAACACTGGAGCAGGATCAAGCATGGAGATGAAGGCGTGCGTGAAGGGATCCAGAATGGCGTTTCTAGTGCATATTTAAGCACTTTGAAGCCTCCGTGATGACCTACAAGGACATGGACGAAATATACAAGATGCCCCGTCATAAATTTCGTCCATAGCTTATTTTAGGTGCTGCGCCACCTTATTTTTGGGCCAGGCCCATGTAATTTCGAAATACTTGAGTATAGGCTATTTTTAGAGTCCGTATGTGTGGGGAAACAAGAGATAGGGTTGGTTTCGGACCCCTCCTTCAAGGGCCACGAAATCCCCCCTCTTCCTCCATATATACAGCCCTTAGAGCACCGTTTAGACTTTGGGTTTTGTTTAGATTAAAAGTTCGCCATAGCTGCAATACCATTGTCCGGGCCTTCACAAGTCGCCGGATGTCCGGGCGCTCAGGCCGGATGATGAGGACATCAATACCATTGTTACACCCACAACTCCTGCTGCTATACATACTGGACCAATTACTAGAGCTCGCGCACGCCAATTAAATTATCAGGTACTTTTGTTTCTTGGTAATGATTCTAATGTTCATGAGAATATGATGCTGCCTAAATTGGATACATTTGTTTTGCTTACAAATGAAGGGCCTAGTGATAGAGGCGGGGGTGTCCCGATCTTTCGATGAGATGATAGCTATCGATTTGGTGGAGTCGACTTTGACGATCCGACTATAAACGTGCACGATGTTGCGCCTTAGCAATCGCTAAACCAATCTCCCGAGGTTACTGACGATGCTGAAAGCACGATCAGCCTGACCACGAAGGTCTATTCCTGCACGCAATCGAAGAAAAAGCAAGAATATGATAATGCAATCTGAATATTGCGAATATAGATGAAGTATTGATAAAGGTGGGGATCCGAAAGCGGTCTTGGTCTGGTTGTTGGACACAAACGAAGTACACGAAGTTGCAATGGCTAACTTTTAACTAAATAAATCCCAAAGTCTAAACGGTGCCCTATGGGCTGTATATATGGAGGAAGAGGGGGGAATTTCGTGGCCCTTGAAGGAGGGGTCCAAAACCAACCCTGTCTCTTGTTTCCCCACACATACGGACTCTAAAAACAGCCTATACTCAAGTACTTCAAAATTACGTGGGCCTGGCCCAATAATAAGGTGACGCAGCACCTATAATAGCCTCTGGACGAAATTTATGAAGTGGCATCTTGTATATTTCGTCCAAGGCTTCCTGCACTCATTATGGTGGCTTCAAAGTCCTGAAATCATCACTTGTAACTCCGTTCTTGTTCCCCTTGCGCATGCCATCATCTCCATGCTTGAACTTGCTCCAAGGTTCCTCTTTCTTGTCCAAGCTAGGCCCTTCATTTGTAAGAAAAACAAATGTATCCAATTTAGGCAGCATCATATTCTCATGAACATTAGAATCATTACCAAGAAACGACAGTACCTGATAATTTATTTGGCGTGCCCGAGCTCTAGTAATTGGTCCAGTATGTATAGCACCAAGGACTGTGGGTGTAACAATGGTATTGATGTCCTCATCATCCTCCCCTTCTTGAAATGAAGTCGTCCTCGACGGAAGCTCATCTTCCTCACCCAAATAAGGCTTCAAATCTGCAATGTTAAAAGTGGGACTAACCCCAAAATTTGTAGGCAGCTCAAGTTTATATGCATTATCATTTATTTTCTCTAACACCTTAAAAGGACCATCAACACGTGGCATTAGCTTTGATTTGCGCAAATCAGGAAATCTATCCTTACGCAAATGTAACCAAACAAGATCTCCAGGTGCAAACACAACATGTTTTCTACCCTTATCTCCAGCAAGTTTATATTTAGCATTCATGCGCTCAATATTTTCCTTAGTTAACTCATGCATTTTTAAGATCAATTCAGCATGTTGTTTAGCATCAAAATTAACCTTCTCCGAAGATGGAAGAGGCAACAAATCAATGGGTGCACGAGGTAGGAAACCATACACAATTTCAAAAGGGCACATCTTAGTAGTAGAATGCAAGGAACGATTATAAGCAAATTCAATATGAGGCAGACATTCTTCCCACATTTTCTTATTATTCTTCAAAACAGCCCTAATCATAGTAGACAATGTTCTATTGACTACTTCAGTTTGTCCATCAGTTTGGGGGTGACAAGTAGTACTAAAAAGCAGTTTAGTCCCCAACTTAGCCCATAAACATCTCCAAAAGTGGCTAAGAAATTTGGAATCACGATCTGAAACAATAGTATTTGGCACACCATGCAAGCAAATAATTTCACGAAAGAACAAATCAGCAACATTAGCAGCATCATCGCTTTTATGACATGGTATAAAGTGTGCCATTTTTGAGAACCTATCCACGACAACAAATATGCTATCCCTCCCCTTCTTTGTTCGAGGTAAACCCAAAACAAAGTCCATAGATATATCCTCCCATGGAACACTAGGTACAGGCAAAGGCATATATAAACCATGAGGATTGAGTCATGACTTAGCTTTTTGACATGTAGTGCAGCGAGCAACAAAGCGCTCAACATCCCGTCTCATCTTTGGCCAAAAGAAATGTGTATCAAGTACATCCTCCGTCTTCTTTATGCCAAAGTGTCCCATTAATCCTCCTCCATGCGCCTCCTGCAACAATAAAAGACGAACGGAGCTAGCTGGAATGCATAGCTTGTTAGCACGAAACACAAATCCATCGTTAACGACGAACTTATTCCATGTTCTCCCTTCTTTACAATTCTGCAATACATCTTTAAATTCAGGATCATGCACATATTGATCTTTGATGGTCTCCAAACCAAATATTTTAAAGTCCAGTTGTGAAAGCATAGTATAACGACGAGACAATGCATCAGCAATAACATTTTCTTTACCCTTCTTGTGTTTAATGACATAAGGGAAAGTCTCAATGAATTCAACCCATTTAGCATGTCTACGGTTCAGTTTTGCTTGACTTTTAATGTGTTTCAAAGATTCATGATCAGAATGTATAACAAATTCTTTGGGCCATAAATAATGTTGCCATGTTGCTAAGGTCCGAACAAGAGCATATAATTCTTTATCATAAGTAGAATAGTTCAAACTAGGCCCACTCAATTTTTCAGAAAAGTATGCAACAGGTTTGCCATCTTGTAATAACACACCTCCTAATCCAATTCCACTAGCATCACATTCAAGCTCAAAAGTCTTATTAAAATCAGGAAGTTGGAGTAAAGGAGCATGTGTCAACTTATCTTTCAATACCGTGAAGGCTTCTTCCTATGCGGTACCCCAAACAAAAGGCACATCCTTCCTTGTAAGCTCATTGAGAGGTGTAGTAATGGTGCGAAAATCTCTCACAAAATGCCTATAGAAACCAGCGAGGCCAAGGAAACTCCTCACTTGTGTGACCGTTTTGGGCTGCGGCCAACTCTCAATAGCTTCAATCTTGGCTTTATCAACTTCAATTCCCTGTGGAGTAACAACATGGCCAAGAAAAGATACTCGGTCGGTGCAAAAGGTGCATTTCCCAAGGTTACCAAACAAATGGGCATCACGTAGAGCAATAAAAACAGCACGTAAATGTTCCAAATGTTCCTCCAAAGATCTGCTATAAATCAATATATCATCAAAGTAAACTACCACAAATCGTCCAATGAAAGCACGTAAAACTTCGTTCATTAATCTCATGAAAGTACTAGGTGCATTAGTTAACCCAAAAGGCATGACTAACCATTCATATAAACCAAACTTAGTTTTAAATGCTGTTTTCCATTCATCTCCCAATTTCATACGAATTTGATGGTATCCACTACGCAAATCAACTTTGGAGAATATTGTAGAGCCACTCAATTCATCAAGCATATCATCTAGCCTAGGAATAGGATGACGATAGCGAATAGTAATATTATTAATGCCTCTACAATCAACACACATACGTGATGTACCATCCTTTTTTGGCACTAGTATAATAGGAACAGCACAAGGACTAAGAGATTCGCGTATATAACCTTTGTCGAGCAGGTCCTGTACTTGACGCATAATCTCCTTCGTCTCCTCTGGATTGGTACGGTATGGCGCACGGTTTGGCAGTGAAGCACCAGGAATTAAGTCAATCTGATGCTCAATCCCACGAATAGGTGGTAATCCCGGTGGCACGTCTTGTGGAAAGACATCAGCGAACTCCTGCAAAATGTTAGTTACAGCAGGAGGCAAAGAGGAAGGCACGTCCTCGAATGAAAATAACGCCTCTTTGCACACAAAAGCATAGCAAACAGATTTGCTGAAATCTAGCTCATCAATATCAGATTTGGTGGCAAGTAAACATGTACATTTCAATTTAATTTCAGAAGCAACACTAGATGGTTTATTATTAGGCTTCATTTGTTGCTCAAATTCTTTTGCCACAATCTGATTTTCACTCTTATTTTTCTCCTGTTTTGCTTTACTAGCTCTATTAATATCATCTTTCAAAATAGAATCAGGAGTCATAGGAAGCAAAGTAATATGTTTATCCTTATGAACAAGAGTATACTGATTGTTTCTACCATGGTGTACAGAATTTTTATCAAATTGCCATGGTCTACCAAGTAATAATGAACATGCTTGCATGGGTACCACATCACAATCAACATAATCAGCATATGTAGAGATACTAAAATGCACACGAATACTACGTGTTACCTTAACCTTGCCGCTGTTGTTGAACCATTGGATATAGTAAGGATGTCGATGTGGTCTTGTGGTGAGAGATAGCTTCTCCACCATCTCCATGCTAGCCAAGTTGTTGCAGCTCCCTCCATCTATGATGACGCGAACAGAACGTTCCTTCACAACTCCCTTTGTATGGAACAAATTATGCCTCTGATTTTGCTCAGCTTGTGTGACCTGCACACTCAAAACACGTTGAGCAACTAAACATTCATACCTGTCAGCGTCTTCAGGAGCCATGTATTGCATCTCATGATCAGAATCATCTCCACCGTGTTCTTCACTTGTAATAAGAGCCAATATCTCCTCATCATAGTCACTAGCGGACTCATACCCACCATCCTCAGTAGCAATCATAACACGCGGAGATTGGCATTCTCTCGCATAATGACCTCTTCCCTTACAACGACGACAAATAATATCATGTGTGTGCCCTGTTGATGCCATAGATGAAGAAGAGCTCTGGGCAGGCCCAGAAGGTGTACTCTTGGCAGATGGTGGTGGTGGTGCCTGTTTTCTTGTATCTTGGTTGGAATTGGCGGCTAAAGTCAGTGGTGCTGCAGTAGGACGTGTGGGAGTAGAGGAGGCACGCGGTGTCCATGATGAAGATCGACCTGCAGAAAAATTAGTTCGCGCCAATGCCTGTCGATCCTGCACTTCACGTTCAGCTTTACAAGCAAGATGGAATAAACGAGTGATATTATTATACTCCTTATACTCTAGAATGGTCTGAATCTCTCTATTTAATCCACCCATAAAATGTGCAAGCATAGCTTCATTCTCCTCAACAATACCACATCTAATCATGCCAGTTTGTAATTCCTGATAATATTCTTCTACAGAATTTTTTCCTTGTCTTAAGCGCTGCAATTTTTGAAGTAATTCACATTGATAATATGGTGGAACCCAACGAGTACGCATAGCAGTTTTCAAAGTAGCCCACGTAGCTGGAATAGGATATAATCTATAATGTTCACACCACCATACACATGCAAAACTAGTAAAAGCACAAACAGCAGCAGCAACATGTCTCTCCTCGGGATAATGTAAACATGTAAAACGTTGTTCAGTTTCTAACTCCCAAGTAAGATATATATCAGGAACATATCTACCCTCAAATGGTGGAATATTCAATTTCAGTTTAGGAAGATGGTCATGATCTCGTACCTGAGCTGGTAATGCAGCCCTACCATTGCGATTATTGGCATGTGGACGACCTGGTGCTGGTACGTAGTTCTGATTTTGATCAACCTCATCATCATAATCGCCCGCATAATCGTCCTCCTCAGCGGCAGCAGGAGCCATAGAAGCATCAACAGGAGGTGCAGTGGCACCAGAAGTTTGACCAGGCTCAAGGGGAACGCGCTGTGCTCGTCCCACTTGATTTGGAAGGCGACGTTGTTGTTGTAGTAGAGGTGCGACAGGTGCAGCCAGCGGTGGTTGTGGAAGACGCGCGAGCAATTCATTAAACTTGTTATCGAGCTTTGTTTCGAACGTCTTCTCAATTCCATCTATCTTCTCCATGGCCTCTTCAAATCTGTTTCGCACATCTTGCACCTGTCCACTCATCATTTGCTGAAATTTATCATGTAGCTGTTTGTTCGTCATGTTCTCCCAATCATTCTCATCGGCTTGTGATCCTGCCATGGTTAGCAGCAATAGAAACACACAAGAATATGATCCTACAGACTACTAGGAAGTGGTGGTGGTGGTGTATCACAAAACCGTCAAGCGAATCTCAAATGCTTACCAGTTCTTACCCAGCAGCAAGTGGTGATCGGCAACCGGTGTAGTTAAAACTCTTAAAGATTGGACAGAGCGATTGCCAGGTGGTGTGAAACGCACGACGTAGATGTATGGGTAGCTGGGAAGGCTTATGATATGGTAGCAAAAAGGTCAGCAATAATCTATTCAGAGATGCAAAGTTGAATATACGCTCAACGACGGTACTGTGCTGGTCCTAGGCTAGACCGTGCTAGAGACGCGAGCCTAGAACACTATTAAAATCACGGCGCTGCACGTAAACAAGGGAGGAGCACAATCTGAATTTTCTTTCTCTTTTTTTTTGCACTTTTTTTCCTCTTTTTTTTTTGCTCCGCAACAATTTTTTTTCGAAAAAGTCTACAAATGGTCTAAAAACTGCGTAGCCAGAATTTTCCAGACTTAGTTTTTTTTTTGAAACTGGAACTATTTTTCAACTGCAGGTAGTACGAAAGTTCGGGAGTCCTACTCTGTCATGACTCGGAGTATGGCGTGATCTGGAAATCCAAAACAGAGTAACAAAATACTAGACTCGGACTAGGACTGGTGGCGGAGATGAATCTGGTGGAACTCGGACTGGTGGCGGATATATGTTGCAGGTGGACTCGGATTGGTGTGATGGCGGCAGATAGGTGGTGGCGTATAGGGACTCAGATTGGCGGTGAATATGTGGTGGTGGTATATGGCAGCGGCGATGAAGTTGGTGCGGTGGTGGTATATGGCAGCAGCGATGATGATGATGCGGTGGTGATATATGGCAGCGGTGACGTGACAACCTGTGAACAGAACTCGAAACTCTAAAGGAACTAGACACTAAGACCGGCAACTCGACACGACGATGCAACCGATAATTCAATAATGCAAACAATGAAAAGAAAATTGCAAAGGCTCAGACTGGCTTGGACAAAGGATGAATAGATCTAACTTATTTTTTTGTGGCTTTTTCTTGGACAATAGGTAAGAAAATAAATCTAACCTAGGGAAAACTGGAAATTCTCAACTAGCAACCTGAAAACTGATACCACTTGATAGAGGCGGGGGTGTCCCGATCTTTCGATGAGATGATAGCTATCGATTTGGTGGAGTCGACTTTGACGATCCGACTATAAACGTGCACGACGTTGCACCTTAGCAATCGCTAAACCAATCTCCCGAGGTTACTGACGATGCTGAAAGCAAGATCAGCCAGACCACGAAGGTCTATTCCTGCACGCAATCGAAGAACAAGCAAGAATATGATAATGTAATCTGAATATTGTGAATATAGATGAAGTATTGATAAAGGTGGGGATCCGAAAGCGGTCTTGGTCTGGTCGTTGGACACAAACGAAGTACACGAAGTTGCAATGGCTAACTTTTAACTAAATAAATCCCAAAGTCTAAACGGTGCCCTAAGGGCTGTATATATGGAGGAAGAGGGGGGAATTTCGTGGCCCTTGAAGGAGGGGTCCGAAACCAACCCTATCTCTTGTTTCCCCACACATACGGACTCTAAAAATAGCCTATACTCAAGTGTTTCGAAATTACATGGGCCAGGCCCAATAATAACGTGACGCAGCACCTATAATAGCCTCTGGACAAAAATTATGAAGTGGCATCTTGTATATTTCGTCCAAGGATTCCTGCACTCATTATGGTGGCTTCAAAGTCCTGAAATCATCACTTGTAACTCTGTTCTTGTTCCCCTTGCGCATGACATCATCTCCATGCTTGAACTTGCTCCAAGGTTCCTCTTTCTTGTCCAGGCTAGGCCCTTCATTTGTAAGCAAAACAAATGTATCGAATTTAGGCAGCATCATATTCTCATGAACATTAGAATCATTACCAAGAAACGAAAGTACCTGATAATTTAATTGGCGTGCGCGAGCTCTAGTAATTGGTCCAGTATGTATAGCAACAGGGGCTGTGGGTGTAACAATGGTATTGATGTCCTCATCACCTAGCTTGGACAAGAAAGACGAACCTTGGAGCAAGTTCAAGCATGGAGATGATGGCATGCGCAAGGGGAACAAGAACGGAGTTAAAAGTGTTGATTTCAGGACTTTGAAGCCACCATAATGAGTGCAGGAAGCCTTGGACGAAATATATAATATGCCACTTCATAAATTTCGTCCAGAGGCTATTATAGGTGCTGCGTCACCTTATTATTGGGCCAGGCCCATGTAATTTCGAAATACTTGAGTATAGGCTATTTTTAGAGTCCGTATGTGTGGGGAAACAAGAGATAGGGTTGGTTTCGGACCCCTCCTTCAAGGGCCACGAAATCCCCCCCTCTTCCTCCATATATACAGCCCTTACGACACCGTTTAGACTTTGGGTTTTGTTGAGATTAAAAGTTCGCCATAGCTGCAACTTCGCGTACTTCGTTTGTGTTCAACGACCAGACCAAGACGTCACAGAACCCCACCTTGATCAATAAAGCTTTCATCTTATATTCGCAATATCCAGATTGCAAATCTTAGTTTCTTACTTGTTCTTCGTTTGCTTGCAGGAAATAGACCCTTGTGGTCAGGTTGATCGTGCTCCGGCGTGGTCAATAACCTCTCAGAGTTGGTTTAGCGATTGCTAAGGTGCGACGTCCTCGCACGTTCGTAGTCGGATCGTCAAATTCTACTCCACCAAAAACGATAGCCACCATCTCATCGAAAGACGGGACACCTTTCGCCAGAACTCATGGTACTGCAGGTAAAGTCCCACAATATATTTACAAAACTACCTGGGGTTGCATCTGGAGTTCTCAGATAAATACTAGGGCTCGGCATGGCAAAGAAATGGCTGTGAGAGTTGTGCAAAAAGGGAGGGATGCTTGGTAAGGTCACGGGGTGGCCTCTTATATAGCATCAGGGCTGGGTTACCGATAGCGGTGTGGGGGCAACTAGTTTGTCGGTCTGCTCTATGGGGGGGGGGGCTCAAAGCCACAGATACACATATCTCACAAAAGTGACGTATTACTGTGGGTGTCGTCGGGGTGATTTTTGGTAGCTACGCCCGGAATTAAAAAAAATGCAACCGCACGCCAACATACTTATGCATGGCTACTATTCAAAACAGAGGCACACAAGCAGTCTGCATTCATTCAAGGCGAGTACAAGGTCACACTATTACAAGGCGTAGAAATACTAAGACTCGGTACTACTCGAGTGGCTTAGTCTACCTCATTAATATCTAGGCGGGCGTGCCTTGCGGATGTCGAGGCTTCTCCATGGGCTTCACCATCGTGGTTTGCTGGGCGGGGTTGTGGAGCGGCAGGGTCGGGGTAGCGATGATGACCATCGCGGGGGTTGGTGGTCACAATCCCGTTGGAGCGTGTTCCCAAAAGGCGACGAAGCTCCTCCGGGGATACAAAAGCATTCCGGTCGATGGCCGGGGCAGACCTCAAGGATTCGATCGGGTGCCCGAACAGCACAACTGGGTTGTCGGCGTCGGGCTCCTCTTCTCCTCTTGCCGGGGCTCGGCGAACAAGCTCTCCACGAGCGGCGATCAGATCAAGGGTGATTTGATCGAATAGTGCCTCTAGTGCACTTACATAGCGCACCAGATGCAGCAATGCAGGGTCCGTCTCGTGGTCTCCGTTGGCAACCTGGGGTGGCCTACTATACCCGTCACGGCTGGGGTAGTAGTAGAACGAGCGGCAGTTAACTCTGGGCGATAGGTGCCGGAGTTGAACTATAGCCTCTCGAGCAGCTAGCTGAATGGCTTGTGGCTCAAAGGAAGTTGTCCTTCCGGTGAACCTGTAGGGGCGTTCTGGCGACATACCCCTACCATAGACGTGCACTGTGGCCCAGAATTGACGGCTCTCACCGCTCATGAGCCCTTGGTACACAACATACTCTGGGGGCTCTTCTAATGCAAAGGCACGACGGGTGAGGTTTGCTAGCACGGTCACAAAAGCTCCAAGGTTGGTTGCTGTGGTCTCATTGTGAACAATGGGGCCAGGCATCTTGGCTCGGTTTTGGGGTAGAGGTTGTGCTGTGCTGGGTTGGGGCTAGCGTTCCCTTTTTATAGAAAAAGAGGACGGAGTCTTCCTTCGCACGCTTGCGAATGAGACAATTCACGTTGATAATATGGTGGAACCCAACGAGTACGCATAGCAGTTTTCAAAGCAGCCCAAGTAGCTGGAATAGGATATAATCTACAATGTTTAGACCACCATACACATGCAAAACTAGTAAAAGCACAAACAGCAGCAGCAACACGTCTCTCCTCGGGATATTGTAAACATGTAAAACGTTGTTCAGTTTCTAACTCCCAAGTAAGATATATATCAGGAACATATCTACCCTCAAATGGTGGAATATTCAATTTCAGTTTAGGAAGATGGTCATGATCTCGTACCTGAGCTGGTAATGCAGCCCTACCATTGCGATTATTGGCATGTGGACGACCTGGTGCTGGTACGTAGTTCTGATTTTGATCAACCTCATCCTCGTAATCGCCCGCATAATCATCCTCCTCAGCGGCAGCAGGAGCCATAGAAGCATCAACAATAGGTGCAGCGGCACCAGAAGTTTGACCAGGCTCAAGGGGAACGCGCTGTGCTCGTCCCACTTGATTTGGAAGGCGACGTTGTTGTTGTTGTAGAGGTGCGACAGGTGCAGCCGGCGGTGGTTGTGGAAGATGCGCGAGCAATTCATTAAACTTGTTATCGAGCTTTGTTTCGAACGTCTTCTCAATTCCATCTATCTTCTTCATGGCCTCTTCAAATCTGTTTAGCACATCTTGCACCTGTCCACTCATAATTTGCTGAAATTTATCATGTAGCTGTTTGTTCATCATGTTCTCCCAATCAGTCTCATTGGCTTGTGATCCTGCCATGGTTAGCAGCAATAGAAACACACAAGAATATGATCCTACAGACTACTAGGAAGTGGTGGTGGTGGTGTATCACAAATCCGTCAAGCGAATCTCAAATGCTTACCAGTTCTTACCCAGCAGCAGGTGGTGATCGGCCACCATTGTAGTCAAAACTCTAAAAGATTGGACAGAGCGATTGCCAGGTGGTGTCAAACGCATGATGTAGATGTATGTGGAGCTGGGAAGGCTTATGATATGGTAGCAAAAATGTCAGCAATAATCAATTCAGAGATGCAAAGTTGAATAAACGCTCAACGATGGTACTGTGCTGGTCCTAGGCTAGACCGTACTAGAGACGCGAGCCTAGAACACTAACAAAATCACGGCGCGGCACGTAAACAAGGGAAGAGCACGCTCTAAAAAAAATTTCATTTTTTTTTGCGCTCCTCTTTTTTTTTTGCTCCTTTTTTTTGCAAAAAATCACTATAATGGCGAGTGTCTCAAAACTCTTCCCAAGTCAAACTAACAGGATTGGAACGAAATTTTTTTTTGACAATTTTTTTTTCGGAAATCAGGGCAGCGACGACGAAAAAGTGCGACAAAAAATCACTATGATGGCGAGTGTCTCAAAACGCTCCCTGGGACCTAAAAATAGGATAGGGAAAAAATATTTTTGACTGCCAAAATTTTGGCCTAAAAACTGCCCGGGGGTCTCCAGACTTTTTTTTTCTGAATCCTACTAAGGCAAGGAAACACGAATCGGAAAATAGATGGGTCACGAAAACAAACCTAATATGAAAAGAACTCGGATTGGTGGTGGATATATGGTGGTAGAATATGGCAGCGGTGATGGTATATGGCAGCGGTGGTAGGATATGGCAGCTGATAGAGGCGAAGGTGTCCCGATGTTTTGATGAGATGGTGGCTATCGTTTTCTGTGGGAGTCGACCTTGACGATCCGACTACGAACGTGCGAGACGCCGCCGCCTTAGCAATCGCTAAACCAACTTCCAAGGGGTTATTGACCACGCCGAAGCACGATCAACCTGACCACGAGGGTCTGTTTCCTGCGAGCAAACGAAGAACAAGCAAGAAACTGAGATTGCAATCTGGATATTGCGAATATAAGAGGAAAGCTTTATTAATGAAGGTGGGGTTCTGTGACGCCTTTGTCTGGTCGTTGAACACAAACGAAGTACGCGAAGTTGCAGCTATGGCGAACTTTTAATCTAAACAAAACCTAAAGTCTAAACGGTGCCCTAAGGGCTGTATATATGGAGGAAGAGGGGGAGGGGGAATTTCGTGGCCCTTGAAGGAGGGGTCCGAAACCAACCCTATCTATTGTTTTCCCACACATACGGACTCTAAAAACAGCCTATACTCAAGTATTTCGAAATTACATGGGCCTGGCCCATTAATAAGGTGACGCAGCACCTATAATAGCCTCTGGACGAAATTTATGAAGTGGCATCTTGTATATTTTGTCCAAGGCTTCCTGCACTCATTATGGTGGCTTCAAAGTCCTGAAATCATCACTTGTAACTCCGTTCTTGTTCCCCTTGCGCATGCCATCATCTCCATGCTTGAACTTGCTCCAAGGTTCCTCTTTCTTGTCCAAGCTAGGCCCTTCATTTGTAAGCAAAACAAATGTATCCAATTTAGGCAGCATCATATTCTCATGAACATTAGAATCATTACCAAGAAACGAAAGTACCTGATAATTTAATTGGCGTGTGCGAGCTCTAGTAATTGATCTAGTATGTATAGCAGCAGGGGCTGTGGGTGTAACAATGGTATTGATGTCCTCATCATCCTCCCCATCTTGAAGTGAAGTCGTCCTCGACGGAAGCTCATCTTCCTCACCCAAATAAGGTTTCAAATCTGCAATGTTAAAAGTGGGACTAACCCCAAAATCTGCTGGCAGCTCAAGTTTATATGCATTATCATTTATTTTCTCTAACACCTTAAAAGGACCATCAGCACGTGGCATTAGCTTTGATTTGCGCAAATCAGGAAATCTATCCTTACGCAAATGTAACCAAACAAGATCTCCAGGTGCAAACACAACATGTTTTTTACCCTTATCTCCAGCAAGTTTATATTTAGCATTCATACGCTCAATGTTCTCCTTAGTTAACTCTTGCATTTTTAAGATCAATTCAGCACGTTGTTTAGCATCAAAATTAACCTTCTCCGAAGATGGAAGAGGCAACAAATCAATTGGTGCACGAGGTAGGAAACCATATACAATCTCAAAAGGGCACATCTTAGTAGTAGAATGCAACGAACGATTATAAGCAAATTCAATATGAGGCAAGCATTCTTCCCACATTTTCTTGTTATTCTTCAAAACAGCCCTAAGCGTAGTAGACAAAGTTCTATTGTCTACTTCAGTTTGTCCATCAGTTTGGGGGTGACAAGTAGTACTAAAAAGCAGTTTAGTCCCCAACTTAGCCCATAAACATCTCCAAAAGTGGCTAAGAAATTTGGTATCACGATATGAAACAAAAGTATTTGGCACACCATGCAAGCGAATAATTTCATGAAAGAACAAATCAGCAACATTAGCAGCATCATCGCTTTTATGACATGGTATAAAGTGTGCCATTTTCGACAACCTATCCACAACAACAAATATGCTATCCCTCCCCTTCTTTGTTCGAGGTAAACCCAAAACAAAGTCCATAGATATATCCTCCCATGGAACACTAGGTACAGGCAAAGGCATATATAAACCATGAGGATTGAGTCATGACTTAGCTTTTTGACATGTAGTGCAGCGAGCAACAAAGCGCTCAACATCCCGTCTCATCTTTGGCCAAAATAAATGTGTAGAAAGTACATCCTCCGTCCTCTTTACGCCAAAGTGTCCCATTAATCCTCCTCCATGCGCCTCCTGCAACAACAAAAGACGAATGGAGCTAGCTGGAATGCATAGCTTGTTAGCACGAAACACAAATCCATCGTTAACGACGAACTTATTCCATGTTCTCCCTTGTTTACAATTCTGCAATACATCTTTAAATTCAGGATCATGCGCATATTGATCTTTGATGGTCTCCAAACCAAATATTTTAAAGTCAAGTTGTGAAAGCATAGTAAAACGACGAGACAATGCATCAACAATAACATTACCTTTACCCTTCTTGTGTTTAATGACATAAGGGAAAGTCTCAATGAATTCAACCCATTTATCATGTCTACGGTTCAGTTTTGCTTGACTTTTAATGTGTTTCAAAGATTCATGATCAGAATGTATAACAATTTCTTTGGGCCATAAATAATGTTGCCATGTTTCTAAGGTCCGAACAAGAGCATATAATTCTTTATCATAAGTAGAATAGTTCAGACTAGGCCCACTCAATTTTTCAGAAAAGTATGCAACATGTTTGCCATCTTGTAATAACACACCTCCTAATCCAATTCCACTAGCATCACATTCATGCTCAAACGTCTTATTAAAATCAGGAAGTTGGAGTAAAGGAGCATGTGTCAACTTATCTTTCAATACCGTGAAGGCTTCTTCCTGTGCGGTACCCCAAACAAAAGGCACATCCTTCCTTGTAAGCTCATTGAGAGGTGCAGCAATGGTGCTAAAATCTCTCACAAAACGCCTATAGAAACCAGCGAGCCCAAGGAAACTCCTCACTTGTGTGACCGTTTTGGGCTGCGGCCAACTCTCAATAGCTTCAATCTTGGCTTTATCAACTTCAATTCCTTGTGGAGTAACAACATAGCCAAGAAAAGATACTCGGTCGGTGCAAAAGGTGCACTTCCCAAGGTTACCAAACAAACGTGCATCATGTAGAGCAATAAAAACAGCACGTAAATGTTCCAAATGTTCCTCCAAAGATCTGCTATAAATCAATATATCATCAAAGTAAACTACCACAAATCGTCCAATGAAAGCACGTAAAACTTCGTTCATTAATCTCATGAAAGTACTAGGTGCATTAGTTAACCCAAAAGGCATGACTAACCATTCATATAAACCAAACTTAGTTTTAAATGTTGTTTTCCATTCATCTCCCAATTTCATACGAATTTGATGGTATCCACTATGCAAATCAACTTTGGAGAATATTGTAGAGCCACTCAATTCATCAAGCATATCATCTAGCCTAGGAATAGGATGACGATAGCGAATAGTAATATTATTAATGCCTCTATAATCAACACACATACGTGATGTACCATCCTTTTTTGGCACTAGTATAATAGGAACAACACAAGGACTAAGAGATTTGCGTATATAACCTTTGTCGAGCAGCTCCTGTACTTGACGCATAATCTCCTTCGTCTCCTCTGGATTGGTACGGTATGGCGCATGGTTTGGCAGTGAAGCACCGGGAATTAAGTCAATCTGATGCTCAATCCCGCGAATAGGTGGTAATCCCGGTGGCACGTCTTATGGAAAGACATCAGCGAACTCCTGCAAAATGTTAGTGACAGCAGGAGGCAAAGAGGAAGGCACGTCCTCGAATGAAAATAACGCCTCTTTGCACACAAAAGCATAGCAAACAGATTTGCTGAAATCTAGCTCATCAATATCAGATTTGGTGGCAAGTAAACATGCACTTTTCTATTTAATTTCAGAAGCAACACTAGATAGTTTATTATTAGGCTTCATTTGTTGCTCAAATTCTTTTGCCACAATCTGATTTTCACTCTTATTTTTCTCCTGTTTTGCTTTACTAGCTCTATTAATATCATCTTTCAAAATAGAATCAGGAGTCATAGGAAGCAAAGTAATATGTTTATCCTTACGAACAAGAGTATACTGATTGTTTCTACCATGGTGTACAGAATTTTTATCAAATTGCCATGGTCTACCAAGTAATAATGAACATGCTTGCATGGGTACCACATCACAATCAACATAATCAGCATATGTAGAGATACTAAAATGCACACGAACAGTACGTGTTACCTTAACCTTGCCGCTGTTGTTGAACCATTGGATATAGTAAGGATGTGGATGTGGTCTTGTGGTGAGAGATAGCTTCTCCACCATCTCCATGCTAGCCAAGTTGTCGCAGCTCCCTCCATCTATGATGACGCGAACAGAACGTTCCATCACAACTCCCTTTGTATGGAACAAATTATGTCTCTGATTTTGCTCAGCTTGTGTGACCTGCACACTCAAAACACATTGAGCAACTAAACATTCATACCTGTCAGCGTCTTCAGGAGCCATCCATTGCGTCTCATGATCAGAATCATCTCCACCGTGTTCTTCACTTGTAATAAGAGCCAAAGTATCCTCATCATAGTCACTAGCGGACTCATACCCACCATCCTCAGTAGCAATCATAACACGCGGAGATTGGCATTCTCTCGCATAATGACGTCTTCCCTTACAACGACGACAAATAATATCATGTGTGTGCCCTGTTGATGCCATAGATGAAGAAGAGCTCTGGGCAGGCCTAGAAGGTGTACTCTTGGCAGATGGTGGTGGTGGTGGTGCCTGTTTTCTTGTATCTCGGTTGGAATTGGTGACTGAAGTCAGTGGTGCTGCAGTAGGACGTGTGGGAGTAGAGGAGGCACGCGGTGTCCATGATGAAGATCAACCTGCAGAAAAATTAGTTCTCGCCAATGCCTGTCGATCCTGCACTTCACGTTCAGCTTTACAAGCAAGATGGAATAAACGAGTGATATTATTATACTCCTTATAATCTAGAATTGTCTGAATCTCTCTATTTAATCCACCCATAAAACGTGCAAGCATAGCTTCATTCTCCTCAACAATACCACATCTAATCATGCCAGTTTGTAATTCCTGATAATATTCTTCTACAGAATTTTTTCCTTGTCTTAAGCGCTGCAATTTTTGAAGTAATTCACGTTGATAATATGGTGGAACCCAACGAGTACGCATAGCAGTTTTCAAAGCAGCCCACGTAGCTGGAATAGGATATAATCTAGAATGTTCAGACCACCATACACATGCAAAACTAGTAAAAGCACAAACAACAGCAGCAACACGTCTCTCCTCGGGATATTGTAAACATGTAAAATGTTGTTCAGTTTCTAACTCCCAAGTAAGATATATATTAGGAACATATCTACCCTCAAATGGTGGAATATTCAATTTCAGTTTAGGAAGATGGTCATGATCTCGTACCTGAGGTGGTAATGCAGCCCTACCATTGCGATTATTGGCATGTGGACGACCTGGTGCTGGTACGTAGTTCTGATTTTGATCAACCTCGTCCTCGTAATCGCCCGCATAATCGTCCTCCTCAGCGGCAGCAGGACCCATAGAAGCATCAACAGTAGGTGCAGCGGCACCAGAAGTTTGACCAGGCTCAAGGGGAACGCGCTGTGCTCGTCCCACTTGATTTGGAAGGCGACGTTGTTGTTGTTGTAGAGGTGCGACAGGTGCAGCCGGCGGTGGTTGTGGAAGACGCGCGAGCAATTCATTAAACTTCTTATTGAGCTTAGTTTCAAACGTCTTCTCAATTCCATCTATCTTCTCCATGGCCTCTTCAAATCTGTTTAGCACATCTTGCACCTGTCCACTCATCATTTGCTGAAATTTATCATGTAGCTGTTTGTTCGTCATGTTCTCCCAATCAGTCTCATCGGCTTGTGATCCTGCCATGGTTAGCAGCAATAGAAACACACAAGAATATGATCCTAAAGACTATTAGGAAGTGGTGGGGGTGGTGTATCACAAAACCGTCAAGCGAATATCAAATGCTTACCAGTTCTTACCCTGCAGCAGGTGGTGATCGGCAACCGGTGTAGTCAAAACTCTTAAAGATTGGACAGAGCGATTGCCAAGTGGTGTGAAACGCACGACGTAGATGTATGGGGAGCTGGGAAGGCTTATGATATGGTAGCAAAAAGGGTCAGCAATAATCTATTCAGAGATGCAAAGTTGAATAAACGCTCAACGACGGTACTGTGCTGGTCCTAGGCTAGACCGTGCTAGAGACGCGAGCCTAGAACACTATTAAAATCACGACGCTGCACGTAAACAAGGGAGGAGCACACTCTGAATTTTTTTTCTCTTTTTTTTTGCACTTTTTTTCCTCTTTTTTTTTGCTCCGCAACAATTTCTTTTCGAAAAGTCTACAAATGGTCTAAAAACTGCCTAGCCAGAATTTTTTCGAAACTGGAACTATTTTTCTACTGCAGGTAGTACGAAAGTTCAAGAGTCCTACTCTGTCACGACTCGGAGTATGGCGTGATCTGGAAATCCAAAACAGAGTAACAAAATACTGGACTCGGACTAGGACCGGTGGCGGAGATGAATCTGGTGGAACTCGGACTGGTGGCGGATATATGTTGCAGGTGGACTCAGATTGGCGTGATGGCGGCGGATAGGTGGTGGCGTATAGGGACTCGGATTGGCGGTGAATATGTGGTGGTGGTATATGGCAGCGGCGATGAAGTTGGTGCGGTGGTGGTATATGGCAGCAGCGATGATGATGATGCGGTGGTGATATATGGCAGCGGCGACGTGACAACCTGTGAACAGAACTCGAAACTCTAAAGGACTAGACGCTAAGACCAGCAACTTGACACGATGATGCAACCGCAAATTCAACAAAGCAAATACAGAAAAGATTATGCAAAGGCTCAGATTGGTTCGGATATGATGAACTAACCCTAAATTTTTTTTGGCTTTTTCGTGGACTGTAGGTATGAAGAACAGACTCGATCTAAACTACGAAAAACTGTAAAATCTCACCGAGCAACCTGGAAATCTGATACCACTTGATAGAGGTGAAGGGGTCCCGATGTTTCGATGAGATGGTGGCTATCGTTTTCTATGGGAGTCGACCTTGACGATCCGACTACGAACGTGCGAGACGTCGCGCCTTAGCAATTGCTAAACCAACTTCCAAGGGGTTATTGACCACGCTGGAGCACGATCAACCTGACCACGAGGGTCTGTTTCCTGCGAGCAAACGAAGAACAAGCAAGAAACTGAGATTGCAATCTGGATATTGCGAATATAAGAGGAAAGCTTTATTAATGAAGGTGGGGTTCTATGACGCCTTTGTCTAGTCGTTGAACACAAACGAAGTACGCGAAGTAGCAGCTATGGCAAACTTTTAATCTAAACAAAACCCAAAGTCTAAACGGTGCCCTAAGGGCTGTATATATGGAGGAAGAGGTGGGGGGGAATTTCGTGGCCCTTGAAGGAGGGGTCCGAAACCAACCCTATCTCTTGTTTTCCCACACATACGGACTCTAAAAACAGCCTATACTCAAGTATTTTGAAATTACATGGGCCGGGCCCATTAATAAGGTGACGCAGCACCTATAATAGCCTCTGGACGAAATTTATGAAGTGGCATCTTGTATATTTCGTCCAAGGCTTCCTGCACTCATTAAGGTGGCTTCAAAGTCCTGAAATCATCACTTGTAACTCCGTTCTTGTTCCCCTTGCGCATGCCATCATCTCCATGCTTGAACTTGCTCCAAGGTTCCTCTTTCTTGTCCAAGCTAGGCCCTTCATTTGTAAGCAAAACAAATGTATCCAATTTAGGCAGCATCATATTCTCATGAACATTAGAATCATTACCAAGAAACAAAAGTACCTAATAATTTAAATGGCGTGCGCGAGCTCTAGTAATTGGTCCAGTATGTATAGCAGCAAGGGCTGTGGGTGTAACAATGGTATTGATGTCCTCATCAGTAGTCGGCGCGAATCGGCGCGTCATCATATATGGGACCTAGCACCAAATGAGAAGACACAATAGAGGTAGAGGTTAAGTCGTTAGAAATTGAAGTGGCCTCACATGCCCTATCAACTACCTCACTCTCTCTATGTGGTGGCTCACTCACTCCCTCAAGGTAGGTGCACTCAATCTCACGTATGGTGGAGTTACTCATCTCACTCAAGTGGTGGGGGTTGTGGCTCTCCTCACATGGGAATTGGGGCAACACATCATATATGGGGCTAGTGGTGAAGTCACTCTCACTCTCAATATGGTGGCAAAAGTCACTCAAGTCATCATACGCCGCCGTGGTCGAAGGGAAAATCCCATGCTCAACCATCTCGTCACCGTCGCCATGGATGAAGGCCGAAGATGGCACATCATCACTCTCGCCTCCTAAGATGGAAGCATCATCCTTGCTCGTCACCATGTCGCTCGCCTCCAAAGCTTGGTCCTTGATGGTCTCCGTAGTCGTAGTCGTCGCCGCACCATCTTGAAAAAGAGTCGTGGAGGACTCGGCACCATTAATGCCACAAAGATGGATGGCGGTGAACTCGGACTTGGGAGTGTCGTCTTGGAGCTCGTCGGGCTTGGACATCATGGTGGTACTAGCCTCATGCTCGCCGTCTTGGAGCTTGGTCTTCGAGAAGTGTGCTTGGGGTGGAGAAACCTTGGCCTTCATGAGTTCTTTTTCCACCTTGAGAGCACCAATGTAGTTGTCGTCGAGGGACTTGTAGTTCTCGAGGAAGATAGTCTTGGAGATGTCGTTGTGCAATCCCATCATGAAGTGGAACTTCATCGAAATGGGGTCATCCACGCCGGCTCGTCGCAAGGCAATCTTCATCTCCTTGAAGTACGCGTCGATGGACTTGGATCCTTGGGTGGTGTTCTCCAATTGGCGTAGAAGTTGTTCCGTGTAGGTTGGAGGCACGAACTCTTGCCACAAAGTTCTCTTCGTCTTGGGCCAACTCATGTCATAGCTCTCCGAAGGTGTGTGAAGCCACCATGCCGATGCGTAGTCGTGGAAGTTACTTGTGGCGCACTTCACTTGATCTTCCGGAGGAACTTGATGTAGCTTGAGGTAGTCCTCCATTAGGCGCTCCCACTCGAGATACTCCTCGGGTTCATGAGTCCCATAGAAAGGAATCTTGTGGTCGGAGTCGAGGTCGTAGTAGCTCATGGAAGTCGTGGACTTGAGCTTGGGGAGCTTCTCTTGAGCGTAGTCTCGGGGTGCTTGTTGGCGAAGATGCCGTATGTTCGTAGGCGAAGATGCCTTGAAGTCGCTTGGCGAAGATGCCAAGGGAGATGGTGAAGTCATTGAGCGGTTGTTGGTGTTGAGCTCTTGACCTTCACGTTCTTGTCGGTGGTGGTGTCGATGCCGATGTGATGTTGCCGGAGATGGTAGCTCGGAGGCATGTGCTCTTGAGCGTCTTCTCGAAGATGAGGAAGATCGCTTGTAGGACTTGATGAGGGCTTTGATCTCCTCCATTTGAGCTTGCATCTTGGCATCGAAGTTGTTGTTCGTGGCATCGAACTCGTTGTTGTAGACCGGAGGTGAAATACCTTGCCTATCCATCACAAGACTCGAGTAGAGGTGAGTAGGAAATGAGATAAACAATACCAAGTTACCTTTTCCCAAAGTTGAGTATGTATCCCGTTTCACTCAATGTGAAATGAAAGAATAGTGGAATTGGTACCGGACTTGTTCACTCACACCTATCAAGTAAAGCTTATGGTGGAGCTCGGTGAGGATAGTGGCACAAAAAATTTGATGCAAAATGTTAGCAAGAGTCAATAATGTTGAAAGAGATTCACAAACTCGCAAGTGAAACAAGTAGACCAATAGCAATGAATGGCACACGGAAACACACACACGGATAGATAAATGGGGTCATGCAACCAAGGAATGAGCACAAAATGTGGAGTCCACGGAAAACGCTCGTGTTGCACAACTCAAGAGAGATGCTAGCACGATTGCTCAATAGGTGGATACGACACTTGTGCACAACCTATAAGATGCAAAATGGATAAACTTTCTATCCCAAGTATGCTATGTATGTATGGTTCCCGGTGTTTCTCTCAAGATGATCGGATATGACAATCTTATGTGCAATGTGGTATGATGCTATGGCACTTGCTTACAAGCTCTTTGTTCACTCTTTTTCTTTGCTTAAAAGCTTATTCGTCTTTTTTTTATATGGCCACTATGCAAAATGCACAAACCAAGATAGCAATTGTGTATATACGGGAACAATCTTGTGACACAAGGGATGATATGATACCAATATGATATGGTATGTATGCAATGGATGGTGTAGATCACTAATGTGCACAAGTAACGTTGCCGGCAATACTCAAAGGCTAGTCTCGATAGGCAAGTGACGCAAAATGGGCTAGGGGTTATCAATGCAATTGCAAGGGGAATATACAATGGTGTCGTTGAGGTTACCGTCCTTAGCGATGATGAGTGGCAGTGTTCTCGATGTAGACCCGTTCCTAGTTAGCCGAAACACCCTAGGAAACGGAAAAACCGCGAACTCAAAATCTCAAAGGCAAATGTCAAATGGTGGTAGCGAGAATGTGGTGGTGGTTTTGCGGAAGCTCAATGGGATTGCAGAAATGCAATGATGGGTTTTGAGTACGCAATGCGGAAGTGGAGGGTAAGGTGGTGGACTATACACGTTATAGGAGTTGAAGTCACGGTCCCTAAGTAACCGAAACACCTTAAGAGACACAAATCACAACTCAAACAAAATTGGGTTAAGTTGGGGTGGCGGAAGTGTATGGTGGGTAAGCCTATGCGGAAGTTATGGTGGTGGAAGGGTATGATGAAGAAGCAATCGTCCCTAAGTAGCCGAAACACCTTAGGAGACTCAAATCACAACTCAAACAACCTCAAATGTGATGGGGAATAAAATGGGTTAGGTTACGAAAGTCGGTGGTGGTTATGCGGATGATATGGTGGAAGCCCTAGGCAAAGATGACAAAATTCCAAAACTTTGATAGAGTCAAATGATGATGGTAGTATTTTTGTGGAATGGGGGATGTTAATAGCTTCAAAACGAGATAAAGAACATCAAAAACGGACTCCGGATGAATTAGTTACGGTCAAAACAGTGAAATGGGAAAGGCTGATGCTCCAGGGGTCGGACATCCGGGAGTGGGGGCCGGATATCCAGGGGCTGATGTCCAGAACCGTGCAGATTTTGTGCTCCAGGAGCCGGATGTCCGGCTTGGGGCCCGGATGTCTGGACCGACGATTCCAGATCGGGATTTGGACTTCGAAACTCGATTTGGGGCGGAAATGGATGATTTTGGGGGCAAAATTGGGGAGATTTTGTGGATGGAAGTGGGGGAAAAGATGGGGGAAAGCTAGATCCACTTGAAACCAAGCAAATCCATGGATCAAAATCAACAAAACATCATCAAACCAACAAATCACAAAAAAAATTCGGGCCTATTTTTGGTGGGGATTTTTGAATTTAGGACGAAATCAAGCAAAAGAAGGCTAGAAAAGGGTGGGAGGGACTCCAAATACGTGAACAACCTGGCTCATGATACCATATGATACGGGGCTAACCTGGTGTAGGCCGATCTTTCACGATTGGAGTGGTGGATTCCCTCGAAGAACACGATGAACACGGGGAAGAACAAGGAGAAATCACAAGGGGAAACACTCAAGAACAAGTCCAATCACACATCCACTAGACAATCAAACACACAAGATCCACAAGGTACATGAACAACAAAAGGAAAGATACAAGGTAAAGTTCATCTCCATGAGGAGGTCTTGAGGATATCCTAGACGGATCTTCCCGTTAGGGGTCTTGAATCCAAGATGGATCTTCTCCGTAGAGGCCGCGGTCTCTCTCGGTGGAGTAGATCCGGATGGATGAGCAAAGCTCTATCTCTAAATGAGCTATCACATTTGCTAACCCTAGAAAGGAGGTGGAGGTGGAGTATATATAGGCAAGTCCACGAAGGGGTAAGTGAGAGGGGGGATACATAGGCCTCGGGCCCTGTTCATGCACGCAGGCAGGCGCCGGATGTCCGGCAGGGGGCCGGATGTCCGGCCGTTCGAGGGACGCCGGATGTCCGGGGCACTCGCCGGATGTCCGGCCTTGCGGTGGCTGTTCCAGTCCTCGTCTGGATAGTCGTTGCCGGATTTCCGAGAGGGATGGCCGGATGTCCGGGGCTTCGGGAGGAGCCGGATGTCCGGGGTGATGGCCGGATGTTTGGGCTGGCGCTGGTCCATTTCCAGTGCTCTCTGAGTAGATGTAGCCGGATTTCCGGGCAAGGGGCCGGATGTCCGGGGGAAGGCCGGACGTCCGGGACATGGCCGGATGTCTGGCTGCTGTAGCTTCAGCAGCATCGTCTTCTTCCGTCTCCGCTTCCATGCTTCCCTCGCGGATGGTGTAGTTATTCCTTGGCGCTTGCACTCCTCCTCCTCGTCCGTGAAGCTCCAACAATACCTATGCATGCACACGGGAGAAGTGTCAAGTAGTATACCATCCTCGAAGGGGTCAAGTGAGCACGTGTAAAGGAGATGATTCACCTTTGGGTATGTGAAGTAGATGTCGCACGTGTCACTTGCCGAACGGACTCTTGACATGGTGATGTCCGTAGGATGCTCCGCATCAGTACCACATCATAATCAACATAATCAGCATATGTAGAGATACTAAAATGCACATGAACAATACGTGTTACCTTAACCTTGCCGCTGTTGTTGAACCATTGGATATAGTAAGGATATGGATGTGGTCTTGTGGTGAGAGATAGCTTCTCCACCATCTCCATGCTAGCCAAGTTGTTGCAGCTCCCTCCATCTATGATGACGCAAACAGAATGTTCCTTCACAACTCCCTTTGTATGGAACAAATTATGTCTCCGATTTTGCTCAGCTTGTTTGACCTGCACACTCAAAACACGTTGCGCAACTAAACCTTCATACCTGTAAGTGTCTTCAGGAGCCATGTATTGCATCTCATGATCAGAATCATCTCCATCGTGTTCTTCATTTGTAATAAGAGCCAAAGTCTCCTCATCATAGTCACTAGCAGACTCATACCCACCATTCTCAGTAGCAATCATAACACGCGGAGATTGGCATTCTCTCGCATAATGACCTCTACCCTTACAACGATGAAAAATAATATCATGAGTGTGCCCTGTTGATGCCATAGATGAAGAAGAGCTCTGGGCAGGCCCAGAAGGTGTACTCCTGGCAGATGGTGGTGGTGGTGCCTGTTTTCTTGTATCTCGGTTGGAATTGGCGGCTGAAGTCAGTGGTGCTATAGTAGGACATGTGGGAGTACAGGATGCACGTGGTGTCCATGATGAAGATCTACCTGCAGAAAAATTAGTTCGTGCCAATGCCTGTCGATCCTGCACTTCACGTTCAGCTTTGTAAGCAAGATGGAATAAACGAGTGATATTATTATACTCCTTATACTCTAGAATGGTCTGAATCTCTTTATTAAATCCACCCATAAAACATACAAGCATAGCTTCATTATCCTCAACAATACCACATCTAATCATGCCAGTTTGTAATTCCTGATAATATTCTTCTACAGAATTTTTTCCTTGTCTTAAACACTGCAATTTTTGAAGTAATTCACGTTGATAATATGGTGGAACCCAACGAGTATGCATAGCAGTTTTCAAAGCAGCCCAAGTAGCTGGAATAGGATATAATCTACAATGTTCGGACCACCATACACATGCAAAACTAGTGAAAGCACAAATAGCAGCAACAACCCGTCTCTCCTCGGGATATTGTAAACATGTAAAACGTTGTTCAGTTTCTAACTCCCTAGTAAGATATATATCAGGAACATATCTACCCTCAAATGGTGGAATATTCAATTTTAGTTTAGGAATATGGTCATGATCTCGTACCTGAGGTGGTGCTGCAGCCCTACCATTGCGATAATATGCATGAGGTCGACCTGCTGGTGGTGGTGCTGGTGGTTGCACGTAGTTCTGATTTTGATCAACCTCATCCTCGTAATAGTCCTCCACCTCTACAGTAGCAACAGGAGTAACAGAAGCATCAACAGTAGGTACAGCGGCACCAGAAGTTTGACCAGGCTCAAGGGGAACGCGCAGTGCTCGTCCCACTTGATTTGGAAGGCGATGTTGTTGTTGTTGTTGCTGTAGAGGTGCGACTGGTGCAGCGGGCGGTGGTTGTGGAAGACGCGCGAGCAATTCATTAAACTTGTTATCGAGCTTTGTTTCGAACGCCTTCTCAATACCATCTATCTTCTCCATGGCCTTTTCAAATCTGTTTAGCACATCTTCCACATGTCCATTCATCATTTGCTGAAACTTATCATGTAACTCTTTGTTCGTCATGTTCTCCCAATCAGTCTCGTCGGCTTGTGATCCTGCCATGGTTAGCAGCAATAGAAACACACAAGAATATGATCCTACAGACTACTAGAAAGTGGTGGTGGTGTGGTGTCACAAATCCGTCAAGCAAATCCCAAATTCTTACCCGTTCTTACCCAGCAGCAGGTGGTGATCGGCAACCTTTGTAGTCAAAACTCACAAAGCTTGGACAGAGCGATTGCCAGGTGGTGTCAAATGCACGATGTAGATGTATGTGGAGCTGGGAAGGCTTATGATATGGTAGCAAAAAGGGTCAGCAATAATCAATTCAGAGATGCAAAGTTGAATAAATGCTCAACGACGGTACTATGCTGGTCCTAGGCTAGACCGTGCTAGAGACGCGAGCCTAGAACACTAACAAAAACACGGCGCTGCACGTAAACAAGGGAGGAGCACACTCTGATTTTTTTTTCTTTTTTTTATCAAATTTTTTCACTTTTTTTTCCTCTTTTTTTTTGCTCTGCAACAATTTTTTTTCGAAAAAGTCTACAAATGGTCTAAAAACTGCCTAGCCAGAATTTTCCAGACTTAGTTTTTTTTTAAACTGGAACTATTTTTCTTCTGCGGGTGGCACGAAAGTTGGGGAATCCGACTTGTTCACAACTCGTAGTATCACGTGATCTGGAACTCGAAAAGAAAGGAACAATACTGGACTCGGACTAGGACTGGTGGCGGAGATGAATCTGGTGGAACTCGGACTGGTGATGGTATATGACGGTAGTATATGTGGACTCAGATCGGTGGTGGTATATGGACTCGGATTGGTGGTGGTATATGGACTCGGAGCGGTGGTGGTATTTGGACTCGGAGCGGTGGTGGTATATGGACTCAAAGAAATAGCAGATAAGCGGTGGTGGTATATGGTAGGGGCGATGATGATGGTGCGGCGATGGCGTGACAACTTGTGAACAGAACTCAAAACTCTAAAGAACTAGACGCTAAGACCAGCAACTTGACACGACGATGCAACCGCAAATTCAACAAAGCAAATACAGAAAAGATTATGCAATGGCTCAGATTGGTTTCGATATGATGAACTAACCCTAATTTTTTTTGGCTTTTTCCTCGACTGTAGGTATGAAGAACAGACTCGATCTAAACTACGAAAAACTGTAAATCTCACCGAGCAACCTGGAAATCTGATACCAGTTGATAGAGGCAAAGGTGTCCCGTCTTTCGATGAGATGGTGGCTATCGTTTTTGATGGAGTAGACTTTTACGATCCGACTACGAACGTGCGAGGACATCGCGCCTTAGCAATAGCTAAACCAACTCCGAGAGGTTATTGACCACGCCGGAGCATGATCAACCTGACCTTGAAGGTCTATTTCCTGCAAGCAATCGAAGAACAAGCAAGAAACTGAAATTGCAATCTGGATATTGCGAATAAAAGATTAAAACTTTATTGATCAAGGTGGGGTTCTGTGACGTCTTGGTCTGGTCGTTGAACACAAACGAAGTACGCGAAGTTGTAGCTATGGCGAACTTTTAATCTAAACAAAACCCAAAGTCTAAACAGTGCCCTAAGGGCTGTATATATGGAGGAAGAGGGGGGGGGGGATTTCGTGGACCTTGAAGGAGGGGTCCGAAACCAACCCTATCTCTTGTTTCCTCACACATACGGACTCTAAAAACAGCCTATACTAAAGTATTTTGAAATTACATGGGCCTGGCCCAATAATAAATGGACGCAGCACCTATAATAGCCTCTGGACGAAATTTATGAAGTGGCATCTTGTATATTTCGTCCAAGGCTTCATGCACTCATTATGCTGGCTTCAAAGTCCTGAAATCATCACTTGTAACTCCGTTCTTGTTCCCCTTGCGCATGCCATCATCTCCATGCTTGAACTTGCTCCAAGGTTCCTCTTTCTTGTCCAAGCTAAGCCCTTCATTTGTAAGCAAAACAAATGTATCCAATTTAGGAAGCATCATATTCTCATGAACATTAGAATCATTACCAAGAAACGAAAGTACTTGATAATTTAATTGGCATGCGTGAGCTCTAGTAATTGGTCCAGTATTTATAGCAGCAGGGGCTGTGGGTGTAACAATGGTATTGATGTCCTCATCACATAGTACATCTGTCTATTAACCATGTTCTTGCATCAAACTAATGCTCTTGTGTATCCCTCATCAATCACTTATGATGAGGAAGTCACCCCAGTGGGTTACTGTGAGACGCGCTAATCTTTTAAAGAGTGAGTGTCATCCTCCCCACATGATTCTCAAGAAACAGCAAGTCTAAATGAAGATAGTCAACGTAGCTCTGTAGTTGATGACCGCAATTCCCCTACACCACCATCGTAGGTGCTTGCTCTTACTTGGCAATGTGATATGTGGTTGCATGTTGCACATGGTGTCGGGGACGAATCCGCGATCACCTATGGGACCCAGAGAAGGACCCCTTTACGTTCGGCAGGGAGAGACGGTCGCGCGAAGAGCAAATCTAGCGAAGAACACGACAGTGCACGAGAGAGATTTACCCAGGTTCGGGCCGCACGGATGCGTAAAACCCTACTCCTGCTTTTTGGTTATTATCTGTATGATTGTTCTAGCTCCAGGAGCGCTACTGTACCGAGTAGCTGCGTACAATACTGGAGCTCTCCCTCTTCTAGTTCCTCCCCTTTCACGTTGCCCATGGGCCTCCTTTTATACGCACAAAGGGGTCTCCAACAGGTGGCAAACAGTAAAGGTAGAGGTGGAAAGTTGCTACAGTAAGGCCACTATTACCAGGATGACATATCCTACCTACCACTGACGGCAGGGGACAAGGGCATTAAATGCCCATGCCTTTGCTGTCCAGATACATGTACCCAGACGTCGTGGACGTGGGAAAAGCCTATCCCACCTGCTGCTGCACCGCTATCTACAGTGCACCGCCGTCTACACAGTGCCCTGCCACGCACGCTTGGAAGGACCCAGAGCGCCACGCTGGCAGAGGCACCGGAGCAGCACAGTAGCACAGTGGTACAGTAACACTTGCCGCGGCAAGACCTTGCCGCACCTGACAGCTTGGCGCAGCCCATAGCTTGCCGTGCAAGGTAACTTGCCGGGGCAAGTACCTTGCCGCGGCAAGTACTCTGCTTCAGCAATGCCCAGGCTGGGCCTCAGTTGTCCCTCCCGGCAAGCTCCTCTTGCCGGGGCCTTAACTCTTGCTTTGTATACTTTGTTCTTGAATGGCTTAATAATCTTGAGCTTCTCTCTGGCTGTCCTCCCGCAAGCCTGGCCGCGGGATGCTACTACTGCCCGTGCACAAGTACGGGGTACTAGGGTACCCCTATTCTAGTACACCGACAGGAGCCCCCGGGCCTGGGCCACACACGGTGCCGGGCGTTGTTGGGCCAGGCCCAAACAGTGCACAGGCACGCGTGGCTGGGATAAGCCGAAACGTCTCTATGCTGTTTAATCGCACGCTCTCCCACGCGTCGCGCGTTGAATGCGGAGCGTGGGAAGCGTGCGCAGTTATCTCGAATGACGAAGGGGCGGATGGTTCCGCATCTTTCCCCATAAAAGGAGGGAGCTGCAGAAGCACTCGCACACCCCTCTCACCATTCTCGATCTTCAAATCTCCGCCTTCTTCTTCCTCCGCTCTAAAACAAAAGCGGTTTCCCAATCCTCCGCCACCGCGCGCGTCCGCATCTCCCTCGGTCCTCAGCTCCGCCTTCGCCATGCCTCCCAAAGGAGAAAAGGGGAAGACGGGGAAGTCCTCAAGGACGGAGACCCAGGCGCAGATGAAGAGGCAGAAGTACGCGCTTTTCGCTCCGACGCTCACGGGGGCGGATCTGAAGGCCAAGTTCCAAGGCATGTGGGCCGCGAGGACCAAGGCGCATCCGGCCACCCGCGTCCGCCCAGCCACCGACGAGAGCGAAGTGAGCAAGTACCCCTTCTTCGCTTGCTACTTTTGGTGCGGGCTCTGCCCACCGTATTCAGATTTCTTCAGCGACGTCATGTACACCTTCAACCTCCGTCTGCTGGATCTCACACCGAATGCCGTATCCACCATGGCAATATTTGCGCATCTGTGCGAGAACTTCGTCGGCGTCGCACCCAACACCGCGCTGTTCAGGCATTACTTCACTCCCCGTGCTGAAAAGGGGGAGCCTCTCACTGTTGGCGTTTCGTTCGTTTCAAGATGGGGCGCCAAGGAGCATTATCTGAAGGGGGATCTCCGCCCAAGATGGGGAGAAATCCGGTCTGAATGGTGTTGGATCATTGACGACGATCCGCCACAATACTGTGAGCTTCGCAAGACCCCAGCGGCGCGTGGCACAGTCTGGAGCGATCTGGATCCCCAGGACAAAAAGCTGGAGATTGCCGCTGCCAGGATCATACGGCTCAGGGAGGCCGGGCTCACCATAGGGATGGTTGGCGCAGACTTCCTCCGCCGCCGCATTGCTCCTCTGCAGCAGAGAGGAAGGCCGGCCTCTGATTGGAAGAACCCAGCCGATATCATGCGGCTGTGCCCTGGACTGATCAACAACTTCACAGTTCTGCAGCACGACTTTTTCATGCGAGAACTGTTCAAGCAAGAGACAGATCCAGAAAAGCGCGACAAGGCGTTCACGCTGCCGAAGCACATCGTGCCTCTTTGCAACAACTCCGCATTGAGTGCAATCATCGCTATGATGCCGCTCTGCAATGCGCACAGCGTTGAAGCAACTTGGGACGTGCCGCTCTAAGAAGACGTGCGGCGATTCTTTGACTCCACGGTCGAAAAGCAGGTCCGGGTGGAAGAATGGCTCGTCCGCAACACCACTGAGCAAGAAATAGAATTCATTGCTCGAAGAGTAAGGAGGACAGGCTCGCCAGGGAAGCTGGCAATTTTGGTTTTACTTTGGCGGAGCTCGACGAGGCACAAAAGGAGAGCCTTGCCGAGCAGGGGATGCTTGCCGGGAAGGGCGAGCTCACCGCACCCGGCAAGGATGTCGGGCCAAGCCAGCCTGCCGACGAGTCAGGCAGCTTGGAGGATGAGGGCTCCTTTTCCGAGGAGGGCACCGAAAGCCCACCGCAGCCAGAGTCCCCAGCCCCTCTGAGGAGGAAACGCCTTCGCAGGCTTGGCAGAGTGGCTGAGCGGCAAGAAGTTCAACAACCGCCGGAGCGCCGTTCGACGCGCTCAACCGCGGCAAGGGCTGGTGCTGCGGTAGTGTCTCACGCGGCCCCGGGAACTGGAGCAGGGCCATCAAAGACCGCTGCTACTACCCCCGCCAAGTGGCCAAGGAGCCCAGCTCCCCCTCCTCCCCCTCCTCACACGGAGGCGGACTTTGATTTTTCCGCCCTCAGCGAAGAGGACGACGAGGAAGAGTAAGTTCCCTTGCCGCGACCCTCAATCTTTGTAAGGTTTTGTTTCTGTCCTCACTTGTCGCGCTCCGGCCTTGCTTCCGCAGGGAGGAAACTTTGGCGGAGAGGACAAGGAAGAGAGCTAAGGTCTCGACGAGCAAGACCGTGGTGGTCGTCGAAGATGAGCCCACGGCAACCACCGGGAGAGCGTCTGAGACCGTCCCGGCCAGCTCGGAGCCCAGCCCTCGTTGCAGCCCCCAGTGCAGCCCCCAGCGTAAGTATTTCAACTACCTTTCGCTGGCGGTCGCTGAGGAACAAGCATTTTGTTACTAACATCTTTGGGCGTGTAGGAGAGGAGCAGCAAGTGGAGCCATCTGAAGGTGCTCCAAAAGTACCACCCCCCTCGACCACTCCGCCAAGGAGAAGATCTCCGGTAAGGGCTCCCACTAGCGAGCCGAGCCACGAAGAGGAGCCGGCAAGTGCCGAAGCGCCAAGCACCAGCGCTGGCGACCCCACCCCAATGACAAACGTTGACGGGGGAGGGGAGCCCACCGCTCCTGAGCTCAACACGGGTAAACCCACTTGCCGCAAAACTCTTTCTGCTTTCTTTCTTTTGGCTTCTTGAATTTCTTCCTAAAGCTCTTTTTGCTTTACTTCTCGGGTTGGCAGAGCCCTCCTCGGTGGAGCCAATGAACATTGACTCTTCTGCCGAGGAGAACACCGCAGGGGCCGTCGACGATGAGGCCGCCAAGGCCGCCGCTGCCAAGGCCGACAAGCTGGCAGCCGACAAGCTTGCCGACGAAGAGGCTGCCAGGGCTGCCGAAGAGGCCGGCAAGGCCGCCGAGGATAATACCGCCAAGGCGCCCACTGATGAAGCCGCCAAGGCTGCTGAAGCTGAGGCCGCCCAGAAGGCTGCTGAGGAGGCCGGCGAGGGAGCCGGTGGTCGTACTGACGGCCCTGAGGCCACAGGAGCGCCAGGCGCTACTCCGACCACGGGTCCCTCAACCACTGACGAGGCGGCAGGACCCAACTCGCCTCCGCCAAGCAAATACATCCGGGTCGGCGAGAACGTCTACGTCAGCCTCCCCTGGATGGTGGGCTCCAGAGCGTCAACCGAGGAGGATGTTGTGGACGAGGAGATCCTTGCCGCTGCCGGGCTCCAGCTTGTGGATGCGCCAGGCGCCAGCAGCAGCAGCACGTCTGAAGAGGAGCAACTGCTCCAAAAGCTGCTGAATCTTCATCACGCCCGACGGGAGAAGCTAGCTTCCAGGGAGGCGCTCATCGAGAAGGCCGAAGCTGACATGTTGAGGCGCGCGGAGTTCTTGGCGGATGTCCGCGCGCGATCTCTTAATGCGTTAGAGGCCAAGCGAGCACAGCTGGCCGAAGAACGGCAGGCCCTCCTCCTGATGAAGCAAGACATTGAACAAAAACAGGAGGAGACCGCCAAGGAGTTGTCTGCTCGGGCCGGTGATCTGAACCAGCGGAAGGTGGACCTTGATGCCCACGAAGAAGAACTTGCCGAGCGCAAGAGGAAACTTGCCGAAACCCTCCGACAGAAAGACGAGGAGGTGGCAAGACTTGTCGCAGAGCGGACCCAGGGGCAGGCACAAAAACACCAGAAGGAAATCGAAGCCTTGGCCCAAGAGTACGCCAGCAAGTTGGTGGAGGCCACCAACGCTGTTGCTGCTGCAGAAGTGAACAGGAAGGAAACGGAGGAGAAAGTGGCAAGACTAGAGGCCGCCCTCAAGGCAAACAGTGACAAGCTCTCAACGCTCGAAAGTGAGAGGGCAAAGGTGACCCACACTTTGGCGGAGATGCAAGTTACCATAGCCAAGAAGAACAATCTGCTTGCCGCTGCCAATGACTCCAGAGCAGACCTGAAGCTAAAACTGACCACGCTGAAGGAGACGCTCGACACCACCAGAAAGCGCGAAGGGCTTCTAATGGCAGAGCTCCAGAAGGAGAAGGGTTTGCTTCAAGACGCTACTGCAACCCACAAGAAGTTCAGGGATAACGTGGGGATCTTCACAGACAGGCTTGCCAGCGCAGCCGAGGACATCGACAAGGAGCTGACTGCCCTGAAGGTGCCGGACTTCGGGTACTCCACCGACAAGAACACGCAAACTAGCGTCAAGCTAGCCGAGTTCTTCGACGGAGTAGTAGAAGCACTCCAACAGCTCCAAGTCAATCACAAGGCTCAATTGGCCGACGAGTCACGCAGGCTTTGCCGGGGAGTTCTCCGGAGGTTGCTGGTGAAGATAGCATATAGAAACCCGGGCGTCGACTTCAGCAACATCTTCAAAAGCTTGCCGAAGGGATACGACCCCGCACCACTAGAGGCCCTTGTCACGCCCATCGTGGAGAGGGTGGACCAAATCCAAAGAGTCGAAGGCGAGCACCGCAATTAGAGAGCCCATTCTTCTCCCTCCTTGCCGCCGCTAGACATGTTAAAGAACAATCTGTTTAAGCCGCGACAACTTATCTTGTAATATAACATGCAATATTTTGAAGTTAATGCATGTCATCTCCCTTGAGCAATTTCTTTCTTTATGTGTACTTGCCCTACGCTTATAGGAAACTTGCCGGTGCGCGCACCATCGCTGCGAGCGCTGGGTACGGGACTCCAGCAGCCTGCTGGCGGTGCCGCTGCCGGCAAGCAACCTTGTCGCGCTCAGTGCGGCCACTTAGGTTGTTGAGCGGACTCGAAACAAGGTAAGGGCGCGACCGATTACGCTTAGGTTCCGTCGCGCACAGGTTTTCCATACAAAGAGTAGTATCGTTGAAGGAAAATAACCTTGAGAATAAAAAAGAATTTGGTTATTCAAACTTTGGCACTTAGCTTTGTCGCTGATCTCTCCGCGGCAAGGTCTTGTCACTGCTTGCCGCTGCCTTCTACCCGGCAAGGCAAAGTTTCTTTGAACGACGCCTGGTCCATATCATTATCCCATCCCCCCCGGCAAACTTGTGCGCGAGGGAAGCTTCTGTCTTTTTGAGAAAAAGAAAGAAGAGAAAATAAAGATATAGGAGCTTGGCGGCTCGTTAATGCTTACCGGGGAGGCTGTACTGCACAGTATGTCAGATAATCATGCAAAATAAAAGTAAACATGAAATCGTCAGAAACTGCGAAATACAAAAGCTTTATGTATGCACAGGGTCTGCGCCTGGCTTTGTACAAAGGATTACATGCAACAGCGGCAAGACATGTACAAAAGGTGGTTGCCGGGGAAGGGCCCGGCAACCGCGCCTTATGGGAAAAACTTACGGAGATGCTCAATGTTCCAGGAATTGATCACTGGAATGCCATCCCCGGTCTCCAGGAGGACAGCGCCGGGCCTGGTGACCCGTTTCACCCGATAAGGGCCTTCCCACTTCGGCGTCAACTTGTTTGAATTCTTGGCTGACTGAACGCGCCGAAGAACAAGGTCGCCTTCCTCGAGACTTCTGGCATTAACTTTGCGGCTATGGTAGCGAGGCAAAGCTTGCTGGTAGCGAGCAGCTCTCACAGCAGCCTGAAGACGATCCTCCTCGAGGAGCACAGTGTCATCTTGCCGCAGTTGCTCTTGCTCAAGCTCATCATAAGCGAGCACTCGAGGTGACCCGTATACGAGTTCCGTGGGGAGAACTGCCTCTGCTCCATAAACTAGAGCAAAAGGCGTATGGCCAGTAGCTCGATTTGGCGTCGTCCTGATCGACCAAAGAACCACTGGCAGCTCCTCGATCCAGTTTTTGCCGCACTTGCGCAGCCTGTCGAAAGTTCTCGTCTTGAGCCCACGCAGCACCTCAACATTTGCCCTTTCAGCTTGACCGTTGCTTCGGGGGTGAGCAACAGAAGCGAAACAGACCTTGGCGCCAAGGTCTTCGACATACTGCATGAAGGCGTGGCTCGTGAACTGGGTACCGTTGTCGGTGATGATCCTGTTAGGAACACCAAAGCGACAAACAATTCCCTTGAAAAACTTGATGGCTGATTGTGCTGTCACCTTCCTCACTGCTTCCACTTCTGGCCACTTCGTAAACTTGTCGATGGCCACATACAAGTACTCGAAGCCCCCGGTGGCATGGGGAAAGGGGCCGAGGATGTCGAGCCCCCAGGCCGAAAATGGCCAGGAGAGAGGGATTGTCTGGAGAGCTTGAGCTGGCTGATGAATCTGCTTGGAATGAAACTGGCACGCTTCACACTTGGTTACTAGTGCAGTTGCATCCTGGAGGGCGGTGGGCCAAAAGAAACCTTGCCGGAAAGCCTTTCCAACAAGGGCTCTTGACCCTATGTGGTGACCACATATGCCTCCATGAATCTCCGCCAACAGCTCCTGTCCTTCTTCCCGGGGAATACACTTCAATTTCACACCGTTTGGTGTTTTTCTGCACAGCATGTCATCGACAAATTGATACATATTGGACCGTCGGGCTACTTTCTCCGCTTCTTCCTGCTCTTAGGGAAGTTCTCCTGTCTGAAGGAAACGGACGATCTGCTGCGCCCACGCTGGAGCCTGTGGCTCGACAACGAGGACTAAAGGCATTTCTTCTGCTGCGGGAACATCAGGCCCTACGGGAAGAGCTCGTCGCTCTACCAGAGCCTGCCGTTCCCCGACGAGCTTGGCGGGAACAGCCGCCTCAACGACAAGAGCCTGGGGCCCTGCTGGAGCGTGCTGTCCTTCAACAAGCTTGTCGGGAGCAGTTGCTTCAACGACGGAAGCCCAAGGCCTCGTCGGAGCATCTTGCTCCTCAGCGCTTCGATCAGGAGCGCCTGCTTCAACGACAAGGACCTGAAGTCTTGTCGGAGCAAGTTGCCCCTTTGACTCTAGCCTAGGAGCACCCGCTTCAACGACAAGAGCGCGAGGCCTTGTCGGAGCAAGTTGCCCCTCTGAATCTTTGGCGCTGGCTTTGGCAGCCTTCTTGCCGGCGGCTTCGGGGAGCTCTGCCGGGAAGTAGTCGCCAGAAGCCAACTTCCTCTTCCTGCCTTGCCCTACTGATGGCGTCACGGATGGCTGAGTTAGTTGGAGCACAAAAGTGCCTGGCTCCACAGGCAATTTGAGTGCGGAGCGCTTTGACAAACCATCGGCAATGTCATTCTCAGCACGTGGGACATGCTCCATTTGTAGGCCGTCAAAGCGTTCTTCCAACTTCCTCACCTCATCTACATAAGCTTCCATCAATGGGCATTGGTAGTTCTTGTTCACTTACCTGACGACAAGCTGTGAATCTCCCCTGACAATAAGCTTCTTGATCCCAAGGTCTGCCGCGATCCTGAGACCGGCAAGCAACCCCTCATATTCTGCAGTATTGTTCGTCGCCTGTTCCTTAGGAAAGTGCATTTGGACCACGTACTTGAGGTGCTCTCCGGTGGGCGCGACAAGCAGTACGCCAGCACCGGTGCCTTGCAGCGAAAAGGCACCATCAAAGTACATAAGCCACTCTTTGCTTGTCTCCTTGCCGGGGAGAGTCATCTCTGGGATTTCTTCGTCTGGCGTTGGTGTCCATTCTGCGACAAACTCTGCCAAAACCCGGCTCTGTATGGTTGATGTACTCTCAAACTTGAGGCCAAAGCTCGACAACTCCAACGCCCACTCGACAATCCTGCCCGTTGCTTCTGGATTTTGCAAAATCCTTTTCAGCGGGAAGCGAGTGATGACGGTAACTTCATGTGCTTGAAAATAATGGCGCAGCTTTCTCGAGGCCATGAGAAGGCCGAAAAGCAGCTTCTGCACACCAGAATACCTTGACCTAGCTCCCTGCAGAAGAGAGCTCACAAAGTAGACCGGGCGCTGCACCATTTCTTCTTTTGTATCACTTCACCTGGCTGCGCAGACGAATCCTTGTTGGCAGCAAAACTTGTTGCCCCCAGCTTGTCGCTGGTCGTGCTTGCCGCAGTTACTGCCTCCTCATCCACCTCTCTCTCCGCTACCAGCGCAGCACTAACCACTTGATTGGTTGCCGCTAGATACAGCAACAACTTCTCTTGTGGTTTAGGCGCGACAAGTATTGGAGGAGAGGAGAGGTATCTCTTCAAGTCTTGCAGCGCCGCCTCCGCCTCCGGAGTCCATTTCAATGGACCTGCCTTTTTTAAGATTTTGAAAAATGGCAGGGCACGCTCAGCTGACTTGGAGATAAACCTACTGAGGGCAGCAACACAGCCGGCAAGTCATCGAACATCCTTGACGCGCTTCGGTGCTTCAATTTGCTCAATGGCTTTGATCTTGTCAGGATTGGCTTCAATTCCACGTTGAGACACAAAGAACCCGAGAAGCTTGCCGGAGGGAACTCCAAACACGCACTTCTCGGGGTTGAGCTTCAGGTTGATCTTGCGCAGATTTACAAAAGTTTCTTCTAGATCTTGAACCAAAGTAGCCCTGTCTTTGCTTTTGACCACTATATCATCCATATAGGCTTCCACATTTCTGTGCAGCTGAGGCTCAAAAGCAATCTGGACGGCTCTTGCAAATGTCGAACCAGCATTTTTCAAACCAAACGGCATACGTATGAAACAGTATGTGCCACAGGGTGTGATAAATGCGGTCTTTTCCTCATCTTCCTCAGCCATGAAGATTTGATGATACCCTGAATATGCGTCAAGAAATGAAAGCAAATCACATCCTGCCGTGGAGTCAACAATCTGGTCTATGCGGGGCAAAGGAAATGGGTCTTTGGGACAAGCTTTATTGACATCAGTGAAATCAATACAAAGCCTCCATTTTCCATTCGCTTTGCGCACGACAACCGGATTGGCCAACCACGTAGGATGGAGCACTCCTCTAACGAGGCCTGCTGCTTCCAACTTCTTGATTTCTTCCGCAATAAACTCTTGCCGCTCCACAGCTTGCTTTCTGGCTTTCTGTTTGACGGGCCTCGCGTGGGGACAAACGGCAAGGTGGTGCTCAATTACTTTCCTGGGAATGCCGGGGATGTCGGACGGTTGCCATGCAAATACGTCGACATTCGCCCGCAGGAAAGCAACGAGCGCGTTTTCCTATTTGTTGTCAAGTGTGGCACTGATGGTGAAGGAACCACCAGTGCCATCCTCCTTGGCGGGCACCTTCTTTGTCGCCGGCGGAGCGGCTTTGTCCTTCTTACACTTGCCGGTGGAGCTCTCTAGTGCGTCCTCGACGGTAGCGCAGCACTCCGAAGAGGTGCGCTTGCGGGAGTGGGCACAGGAGCTCTTGCCAGACTTCCTCTTGTTCTCCCGCCCGAGAGCTTCAGCGGCAAGTGCCTTGGCGGCAGTTGCGGCAGCTGCCTCCCGGTAGATCTTGTCGGCGCAAATAAGCGCATCCTTCTTGTCGCAGGGAACTGTGATAACACCTACTGGACCTGGCATCTTCAACACGTTGTAGGCATAATGAGAGGCTGCCATGAACTTGGCGAGCGCTGGACGGCCAAGTATCCCATTATAAGGTAATGGAATATCGGCAACATCGAAGGTGACCTTCTCGGTCCGGTAGTTCAGCTCGCCGCCAAATGTCACTGGCAGCGTGATCTTCCCTTTCGGCTTACTCCTTCCTGGATTGACTCCTTGGAAAGTACCAGTTTCCTCAAGCTCGCCATCAGAGATTTGAAGTTTCCGGAGCACAGCGGGCGAAATCAGATTCAAGCCGGCCCCACCGTCAACTAACATCTTCGTGACCTTGAGGTTGCGGATCGTTGGTGAAACCAACATCGGCAAGCACCCGACCGCCGTTGTGCGGTCAGGGTGGTCCTCAATGTCAAAGACGATAGGCGTGTCGGACCACTTCAGAAGCTTTCTGGCGTCAACAGATGGTTCTGCAGCATTGATCTCTCGCGCCCACTGTTTAAGTTGGCGGTGAGAAGAATGCAACGAAGCACCACCGTCAACACACAAGACTTCTGCGGCTTTTTGAAATTCGTGCTCACTGGATTCTTCATCATCTAGATCATCATCATCATCATCTTTGTCGCGGCCACGAGGAGGCCTGTCTCTCTGCTGCTGCTGCTTGGCCTTGCCGCGACGCCCTCCTCGGGCAGTGTGCTTCTTGCCGGACCCGCCAGCACCTTCTGGGGCCTTTTCCTTGTCACGCCTCTCATACTCAGCTTTTTGCTGTTCGACAAGCTGCTCGACTCGTCGACAGTTCTGGAGATCGTGCCCCTTGGTGCGGTGGATCTTGCAATATTGCTTGTCGGAGCCGTCCTGCTTGTCGGCAGCCGCCAAGGCCTGACAGTTGGCGCACGCAGCAATCTCCTTGCCGGAGCCCTCGACTTTGGCCTTGTCGGCGCTGCCGTTGCCGCTGGACTGCTCGACGGCAAGCACAGCTTTGCCCTTTTTCTTCCTGTTGTTCTGCCGCCGGCCCTTCTTTGCCGGGGCGGTACCTTCGCTGTCAGAGCTCCCCCCTGCGCCAACACCTTCACCGGGAAGTTTCCTTCCCTCTTCAGTGCGCGCACACTTGTCGGCGAGAGCATATAGCTGGCCAATGTCTCTGACCTTGGTCATTGCCATTTCCTCCCGCATCTTGCGGTTACGCACGTTCTGATGGAACGCGCTAATAACCGCAGTGGGGTGAACATCTGGGATGTTGTACTGTACGCGGCTGAACCTTTGAATGTATTTGCGCAGGGGCTCTCCTTCCTTCTGGGGGATGAGGTGAAGATCACTCTCCTGGCCATGAGGTTGATGACCGCCAGTAAAGGCACCAACAAACTGATGGCACAGGTCCGCCCATGAAGAAATGGAGTTCTCCGGCAAGTGCATGAGCCATGAGACGACGTTGCGCTTTAACACGAGCGGGAAGTAGTTAGCAAGAATCTTGTCGTCTCGTCCCCCGGCAGCTTGCACCGCAATGGTGTAAATGCTGAGGAACTCCGACGGGTGTGTCTTGCCATCATACTTCTCCGGCACGTCAGGCTTGAAAGCCTTGCGATTGGGCCACTGGACCAGCCGCAGCTCACGGGTGAACGCTGGACAACTTACCGCGTACGGCAAGTCGCCAGGATCCCCTGGCGCATGCATGTCAACAGCGGGCCCTGCGCATCTGTCGGACTGACGATGCGCTTCTCTCCTTCGCTCGATAGTGGTACGAGCGTCTTCTCCTCTGCGTTCCTGAAGAACGAGGCGCTGGTCGCGACGAGCTCGTGGGTCAGACGACGCCGTGGAATCATCGCCACGGGCGTCGTTTCGACGTGTCGGCGATCGAGGCCGTCTAGGTGGGGAGTGTATGGTTGTTGCCCCCTCGCCGTTCTTGTTGGTGACAGCATCGTCACCAGTTCTCTTGTCGGCCGCGCGCACTGGGTCGGCATCAGCGAAGCTGAGAAGGCTCTGAATGGTTGACCTCCACTCGTCAAGCTTATCTGCTGGTGGAGGGAAGTTCAGGAGCAGCTGCGCACGTGCCAACGCTTCTGCTGGTGAGGGAGGTATCGAGTGGCGTGAGGACTGTGGGATGCTCTTACTCCTAACGGTGTTAGAAGGAGCATCTCCACGCCCAGGCGACCGCGCCTCGACCCCGCCAACGTGTTGTTGCGTATGGTGACCCCGCGCATCTCGAGATTGATGCGCAAGTTCATTATCCAGGGAGCGCCTGGCACCTGGGGCGTCAGGACGCTGCCTGTCACGGGCTTCTTGCGAAGGCCGCGGCGTCTGAACCGGCGCAGGCGTTCCAGAACGCGCAGCACCGTTTCTGGAGCTTGCAGGGACAGCAGCAGCGAGCAGCGCTGCGTTCCCAGACCCAGCAGCGCCAAGATTGGCGTTGCTGGCCCGGTTTTGGACAGGTGGAGGTAATAGGAGCTCTCACTCTCCAGTCCCCCCAGCAGCCGCAATCACGTCCGCACCCTCCTGCACGGGAGCAGGCGGGTTGGATGTGGACGCACCGATGGCTGAAGTCTTCTTTTTTGGAGCCATAAGACGGAGAATGGCCCAAAAACTAGCGCGCAAATCGCTAGATTAGGTTCACACAACCTCCTTCCCCCTACCTGGCGCGCCAAAGATGTCGGGGACGAATCCGCGATCACCTATGGGACCCAGAGAAGGACCCCTTTACGTTCGGCAGGGAGAGACGGTCGCGCGAAGAGCAAATCTAGCGAAGAACACGACAGTGCACGAGAGAGATTTACCCAGGTTCGGGCCGCACGGATGCGTAAAACCCTACTCCTGCTTTTTGGTTATTATCTGTATGATTGTTCTAGCTCCAGGAGCGCTACTGCACCGAGTAGCTGCGTACAATACTGGAGCTCTCCCTCTTCTAGTTCCTCCCCTTTCACGTTGCCCATGGGCCTCCTTTTATACGTACAAAGGGGTCTCCAACAGGTGGCAAACAGTAAAGGTAGAGGTGGAAAGTTGCTACAGTAAGGCCACTATTACCAGGATGACATGTCCTACCTACCACTGACGGCAGGGGACAAGGGCATTAAATGCCCATGCCTTTGCTGTCCAGATACATGTACCCGGACGTCGTGGACGTGGGAAAAGCCTATCCCACCTGCTGCTGCACCGCTATCTACAGTGCACCGCCGTCTACACAGTGCCCTGCCACGCACGCTTGGAAGGACCCAGAGCGCCACGCTGGCAGAGGCACCGGAGCAGCACAGTAGCACAGTGGTACAGTAACGCTTGCCGCGGCAAGACCTTGCCGCACCTGACAGCTTGGCGCAGCCCATAGCTTGCCGTGCAAGGTAACTTGCCGGGGCAAGTACCTTGCCGCAGCCGCTATCTTGCCGCAGCCAATACCTTGCCGCAGCCAATACTTTGCCGCAGCCAATACCTTGCCGCAGCCAATGACTTGCCGGGGCAAGTACCTTGCCGCGGCAAGTACTCTGCTTCAGCAATGCCCAGGCTGGGCCTCAGCTGTCCCTCCCGGCAAGCTCCTCTTGCCGGGGCCTTAACTCTTGCTTTGTATACTTTGTTCTTGAATGGCTTAATAATCTTGAGCTTCTCTCTGGCTGTCCTCCCGCAAGCCTGGCCGCGGGATGCTACTACTGCCCGTGCACAAGTACGGGGTACTAGGGTACCCCTATTCTAGTACACCGACACATGGTATCTACCTTGTAATTAGGGTAAATTGCATCTGCTTAGTTAACACATTATACCTGTGAATATGACATGCCTTCCTGTTTTTGGTACATACTACGTCTTTCTATTAACCATGTTCTTACATCAAACTACTTTTCTTGTGTATCCCTCATCAATCACTTTTGACGAGACTCCTTCAAATTAACAGTGTAATATTGATTGCATCTTGCATATCATTTCAAGCATGTACTGCCTCTAATTTGTTGAAATGCCACTTGTAATTAGACACTTCTAACCTTGTAGAGTGATTTTGGTTGGATCTTTCATATGTTGTCTAGCTTGCATTACTTCCAATTTGTTGAAATGCCTTCTGCTTAGCGTTTTTCGTACATATTCCATCCTCGTACAATGCGGTTCCCTTACATAAAAGTTTGTTCATCAGTATCATGCATCATCGAATTTGGAAGAGTGAATTTCATTCCTTTTTCTAGTGTGTTTGACTTAACAAGGCAAAATCTAAAAGGATGAATGCATGGGATGTTGGTGGTCCTCTAGAGCAACCGAAGTAGATGATCTCTGCAGATTCTCCTGCTACTCCTACTGCAGTGCAAGTTCCAAATCTCATTTTCCCTACTCCACAACCCCAGGTGCTTGCTCTAACATGGCAGTGTGATATCTGGTTGCATGTTGCATATGGTGCCTAGCTTGTATTTCTTCTAATTTGTTAAATTACATCTATTTAGATTACACATTATACATGTGAATATGACACGCCTTCCTGTTTTTGGTACATACTACATCTGCTTATCACACCTTGTTCTTACATCAAACTACAGTTCTTGTGTATCCTGCATCTATCACTTATGATGAGACAATCATGCCCGTGGGTTAGTATGAGATGCGCTACTCTTATAAAGAGTGAAGTTTCATCGTCCCCACATGATTCTCAAGAAACAGCAAGTCTAAATGAAGATATTTAACGTATCTCTGTACTTGAAGACCGCATTTCCCCTACACCACCATCGCAGGTGCTTGCTCTAACTTTGCTAGTGTGATATGTGGTTGCATGTTGCATATGGTGTCTAGCTTGTAATGCTTCTAATTAGGGTAAATTGCATCTGCTTAGTTTGCACATTATACCTTTGAATATGACATGCCGTCCTATTTTTGGTACATACTACATCTATCTGTTAACCATGTTCTTACATGAAACTACCGCTCTTGTGTATCCTGCATCAATCACTTACGATGAGACACCTTTAGTCGTTGCATATTGCATATTATTTCTAGCCTGTTGCCATGTATTGCTTCTAATTTGTTCAAATACATTTATGAGGCCACCCTTTTAATTTGGCAGAGTGATATTGGTTTCATCTTTCATATGGTGTCTAGCTTGCATTGCTTCTAATTAGTTCAAACACCTTGTGCTTAGTTTACACTTTACACATCATAAATGTCCATATGTCATGCCATCCTGTTTTTCATACATATTCCAACCTCATATCATGCGGTTGCCTTAAACGAAAGTAGTGTTCGTCAGTATCATGCATCAATGAGTTCTGAAGAGCAAATTTTATTCCTTTTTCTTGTGGGTTTGACTTGACAAGGCAAAATCAAAAAAGAGGAAGGAAAAGAGTAAGGAAGGCGATGATGGTGGTCCTCTGCAGCAACGTAAACGGAGCATATGTACGGGTTCTCCTCGTACTGCTAGTGCATTACAAGTTCCAAGTCTCCACTCCCCTACTCCATCCCAGGTGCTTGCTCTAACTTGGCAGTGTGATATCTGGTTGCATATGGTGTCTAGCTAGTATTGCTTCTAATTAGTGTAAACTGCATCTGCTTAGCTTACACATTATACGTGTGAATCTGACACACCTTCCTATTTTTGGTACATACTATATCTGTCTATCACACCATGTTCTTACATGAAACTACTGTTCTTCTGTATCCTGCATCAGTCACTTATGATGAGACATCTTTAAGTTGGCAGTGTAATATTGGTTGCATCTTGAATGTGATTTCTAGCATGTAGTGCTTCTAATTTGATGAAACGCCGGATAGTTTGAACTTGACAGAGTGATATTTGTTGCATCTTTCATATGGTGTCTAGCTTGCAGTGCTTCTAATTTGTTGAAATGCCTTTTGCATAGTTACCATATCATAGGTGTGGATATGTCACGCCGTCGTATTTTTCATTCGTATTCCATCCTCGTATCATGTGTTTGCCTTTCATCTGAGTAGTGTTCGACACTATCATGCATGAAAGAGTTCTGAAGAGCGAATTTTATTCCTTTTTCTTATCGGTTTGACTTCACAATGCAAAATCAATATAGTGGAAGGAAATTAGTAAGGGAGTGGATGATGGTAGTCCTTCGGAGTAACTCAAACAGAGGGTCTCTACAGATTCTACTCCGCCATCCTCCCAACAAGATTCACAAGACAACACAAGGCTGGACAGTTAACATAGCTGTCTAGATTATGAGCACATCTCCCCTACTCCACCATCACAGGTGCTTGCTCTAACTTGGCACTGTTAGATGTGGTTGCGTGTTCCGTATGATGTCTAGTTTGTATTGCTTCTAATTTTGTTGAATTGCATCTGCGTAGCTTACAACTTATACCTGTCAATATGACACGTGATGCGGAGCATCCCACGGTCATCCCCATGGACCTACCTTCATCTCCCAAGACACCACATGGATAGATGACACGAGCTCGTGCAAGGGCTATCGATGATGAGGTTAACTCTCTCCTTGTTGAACTCCCCTTTGACTCACTTGAGACATGGCTACTACCTCAAACGGAGATGCTTTCTGTGCTTAGGTACCAAGAAAGCAACCAAGGAGAAGTTATGGTGCAAGGTGGACATCGAGAGTATGAAGAGGGTCTGCCCAGTCCAGAAAGGGCGGTACAACCGCCCAACAACCGCTCGAGCGGTACAACCGCTCGACTACCGGCCAACTACCGGCCCAGCTTCTGTGATCGAGCGGTGCAAGGCCAGTACAGCATCGGTTTATCCCCGTAACAGCCATCAGACCGGTACAACCACTCCAATCACCGGTACAACCGCCCAGCACCTCCAGGAACCAGCACCTGAGCTCCCAGCGGTGCAACCGCTCCACGACCGGTACTACCGCCCCCAGGACCGGTACTACCGCCCTGCCTGTGCGCAGTGAAAGGGGTTTCGACCCATGTATCCCCTACTTACCCCTTGTACTATAAATACTCGTCTCCTAGCTCTGTATTAAGTTTAGCAAATGTGATAGCTCATTTAGAGATAGAGCTTTGCTCATCCATCCGGATCTACTCCACCGAGAGAGACCGTGCCTCTACGAAGAAGATCCACTTGGATTCATGACCCCTAACGGGAAGAACTCAAGACCTCCTCACGGAGAAGAACCGGTTACCCTATGTATCGTCCTTTGTTGGATTCGGATCGTGTACCTCTTTGTGTTTCGAGGATCTAGCACATGTGTAATCGAATCTTGTTGGTTTGAGTGATTCTCTCGTGTTTTCCCTCGTGATTTCTCCTCGTGTTCTTAGTGTTCATCGCGGGATCCGCTCCTTTCGTGAAAGATCGGCCATCTAGGGTTCCACCCTACATCGTCTTGGTACCATGAGCCACGTTGATCACGATTTCGGAGCCTCCCCTCTTTGTTTTCTAGCCTAATTTTGTTGATTTTGTCCCAAATTCGAAAATCCCCACAAAAATAGCCCAAAATTTTTTGTGATTTGTTCGTGTGATGATGTTTTGTTGGATTTGATCCGTGGATTTCGTGTGCTACTCGTAGATCTAGCTTCCCCATAAGTTTCCCCTCCTTCCATCCCTAAATTCCTAGCAATTTTGCCACCGAAATCATCAATTTCCGCCCACATTTTCCCGAAAAAAGTGGTACAACCGGCCCCCCCAAGGTGGTACAACCGCTCCCCCATCCCCTGATACTTCTGCCAGCCAAAAACTGGAACCCCAGGACGCTCCAGGAGCGGTACAACCGCACTCGCAAGCGGTACAACCGCCCCTCCCAGTTTCAGCCTCAGCTGATTGACAGTTTTGACCATAACTAATTCATTCGGACTCGGATTTTGACGTTCTTTAGCTCGTTGGATAGCTATTGACACACCCCATCCATATAGCTAGGTTACAACATCTTTTGACTCCATCAAATTTTTGGAACTTTGGCATCTTTGCTAGCACCACCACCACTCCCGCATTGCCAACTTCAAAACCACCACTCGATCTTCCGCCTAACTTTCCCCAAATTTTGACCGGACCGACACCAATACTTCCGCATACTACCACCGCTTTCCGCAACCACCATCGCTTACCCGCTACCAACTCCGACAAGTTTCGACACATTTTGCTTTGAGAATTTGAGTTGCGGTTTCCGTTTCCTAACGTGTTTCGGCTACTTAGGAACGGTTCAACAACGACATCACCACCGCTCATCTTCGTCATCGACAACAACCATTCTTGCTTACTCTTGACAAACCATCAACGGTAACCTCTATATCATCTTGGTATTATGCTATCACATCATAGTACATTCTTGCCATTGCATTGTTAACCCAATAGCCTAACTTTTGCGTATCTTACCTATCGAGACTAGCCTTTGAGTATTGCCGGCAACGTGACTTGTGCACATTAGTGATCCTACTTCCCATTGCATACATACCATATCATCTTGGTACATATCTTGGCATCATCTCTTGTGTCACAAGGTTGTCATAGCATACCCAATTGCTATCTTGGTTCGTGAAGTCTTGCATGAGAAAGAGCTCAAAAGAGAAAGAGCCAAACAAGCTTTTAAGAAAAAGGAAAAGATAAGCAACGAGCTTATTAGCAAGAACCATAGCATCATACTACATTAAGATTGTCATACTCGATCATCTTGGATCATATCATCGGAACACAATACATATAGCATACTTGGGATAGAAGTCGTTGCATTTTTGCTTAGTAGGTCGTGCACAAGTTCCATATCCGCCTATTGTGCAATCGTGCTAGCGTCTCTCTAGTGTTGTGCAACAAGAGCATTTTCCGTGGATTCCACATTTTCCGCTCATTTTTGGTTGCACCACCCCATTTATCTATTTGCTTGTGTGTTTCCGTGTACCTCTATCTTGCTATTGGTCTACTTGTTGCATTTGCAAATTTGCGCATCTTTTCCAACATTATTGAGGCTCACTAACAATTGCATCGAATTTTGTGACACCATCCTAACCGAGCTCCACCATAAGCTTTTATTTGTGTAGGTGTGAGAAACCGACAAGAATTGGTACCAATTGTGCTATTTCCTTGTTACACATTTGAGTGATCATTGATCCATCTTCAACATCGGTCAAGGTACATTTGGTATAAGTTCTTCTCTTTCTCCCACTCACATATTTGCTTGGAATGATGGATAGACCATGTTCTTCTACCAACCCACCCTTCATCGAGCAAGACGACGACCCGAACACCTACGTCACCAAGAGCCACCTCTTCGGTGCACAACGAGCTTTGCATCAAGAACAACAAGCAATGAGCGACCGCATCGACAATCTCGCCACCGACTTACGCCTCTCCGAGCAACATACAAGAGACTACTTCGACCACAAGCTCGACCAACACAAACAAGAGAACGATGCAAGAATGGACGAGATTCGTGCCTTGTTGGTCAACCGCTCTTCTACCACTTCGTCCTCCTCAAGACGGAGCCACTCAAGTCGACACTCCTCAGACAACTCGAGTACACCGACGTCGAACACTCTTCGCCAAGCCGCGCGCCAAGACCGTCAAGCAAATCGCCATCCTCTATACGGAACCGATTCTCAAGAGCAACTTCGAGCGCAAGAGCATCGACATCGCCTCAACCAAGCTAGCTTTGCACAAGCACAAGAACGGCAACGTCAACGCCAACAAGAGGAAGAACGAGCACGCCTACACCAAGACGAGCAAGATGCCGAGGCACAATGTCAAGAACAACTACGACGAGAAGCTCAAGCACTTGAGGCACAACGTGCCCTCCGAGATTCAAGTCGAGCCGTCGCCACACAAAACCGGCAAGCTCGTGAGCAACAAGAAGCGCTTCGTGATGAAGTTCAAGAGAGGATTTATCAATCACGTGTGCATCGTCAAGCTCGACAAGCTTCTCCATAAGCTCGCCAAGAACCTCAAGTTCAACAAGAGCAACAAGACACTGGAAATCCTCCACGACAAGAACAAGTTGAGGGAAACAATCCTCCTCATCAAGGACGTCATCACCCTCGACCCCAACACAATGAAGAGCAACGCTACGGCAAGCTAAAGTTCACCATGCCCAAGTTCAACGGAAGCAATGATCCCAAAGAATACCTATCATGGGCATTGAAGGTCGACAAGATCTTTCGTATGCATAATTATGAGGAAGAGAAGAAGATTGCTATGACATCCCTTGAGTTCCACGACTACATCCTCATTTGGTGGGAACAAGTCATTGAGCGTCGTGAGGCAAGAGGTGAACCACCAATCACCACTTGGGCGCAAATGAAGGATGTCATGAGAGCACGTTTTGTGCCAACCTACTACAACCGCGACCTCTTCAAGAAACTTCAACTCCTCAAGCAAGGAACCAAGAGCGTTGAAGAGTACTACAAGGAAATGGAGATTGCCATGATTCGAGCCAATGTCATGGAAGATGATGAGCAAACTATGGCACGTTTCTTGAATGGACTCAATCATCCTATCAAGAAGATCGCCGACTTCCAACCATACTCGAACCTCATCGAGCTAGTGCACCAAGCTACCAAGGCGGAACGTCAAGTGCAAGATGACTTCAAGTATGCCAAGTTCTCATCCAAGTCCTATGGCTTCTCCAACACCCAAGCCTCAACGACTCCAACAAACTTCTACCTCAACGAAGCCTTCTACAAGCAATGTCGACAAGTCAAGTTACAAGAAAACTTCGACAACCTCAAGTCGTCCTCCTACTACAAGCAACTTCAAGCCGAGAGCTTCATCATCTACAACTCCAACCGATGAGACCATCAAGACAAGTTCAATCAAGTGCTTCACAAGCGGTGGCCGAGGCCACAAGTCCTTCGAGTGTACCAACAAGCGCACCATGATCTTCAACGATGATGGTACATACGACTCAATGAGTGAAGGCGAAATGGAAGCCCTTAAGCAAGTGGCCATGCACCGGCAAGTGAACGACGATGAAGATGATCAAGTCTTTTGTGACGAAGATCCGAGCCCCGCTCTTGTTGTATTCAAGGTCTTGACTCTTCAACATCAACAAGAAGAAGACCAAAGATGCCATATCTTCCACACCAAGGCCGGCATCAATGGAAGGTCCGTGAAGGTCATCATCGATGGAGGAAGTTGTCATAACTTGGCAAGTGAAGAACTATGCTCCAAACTCCAATTAGTCAAGATGAAGCACCCGCATCCTTACAAGGTTCAATGGCTAAGTGACTCCGGCACTATCCAAGTCGAGCATATGGTGCAAGTTTCCTTCAAGATCGGAGCATACGAAGACACTTTGGAGTGTGATGTCGTTCCTATGTCCGTTTGCCATCTCATACATGGACGTCCATGGCAATTTGACCGAGGCGTCATCCACAATGGGCGAACGAATCACTATAGCTTCAAGATGAAAGGGAAGGAGTACGTGCTACGACCTATGTCTCCAAGTCAAGTGATCGCCGACAAGCAAGCCACCCATCATGGAGAGAATAGTGAGAGAGCGAACCACCATAAAGAGAGTGAGCGCCACAAGCCCAAAACGAGTGCCTCCACGATGAGCGACAAGAAAAACCTACTCCTCTTTGCCACCAAACATGAGATGAGAGAAGTGTGTGAGAACCCATCAAGTGTTATGCACTATGTTCTTTTGTGCAAAGATGAGGCACCCAAAACTAACAACTCTCACAATCTACCTTTAGTGTTATCTTCTCTATTGCAGGAATTTCAAGATGTTTTCCCCAACGAGCTACCTCCGGGTCTACCTCCTCTACGAGGCATCGAACACCGCATCGACCTCATTCCCGGAGCACCTCTTCCTAACAAGGCTCCCTACCGCGTCAACCCCGAGGAAACCAAGGAGATCCAACGGCAAGTACAACAACTCATCGACAACGGCCATGTACATGAAAGCTTGAGCCCTTGTGCCGTACCGGTAATCCTTGTTCCCAAGAAAGATGGTACATTTTGCATGTGTTCCGATTGTCATCCTATCAATGCTATTACCGTGCGATATCGTTACCCCATTCCACGCCTCGATGATAAGCTAGATGAGCTTAGCGGAGCCACCATTTTCTCTAAAATTGATCTTAAAAGTGGCTACTATCAAATAGGAATACAAGAAGGTGATTGTCGGCGTACGACACCTATGGGATCCCGAGAGATCCCTTTACGATTCGGCGGGGGGAGAGGTATACGCAAAGAGCAGAACCAGTGATCGACGCGGGAAGTTTTTACCCAGGTTCGGGCCGCTGATCAGCGTAAAACCCTACTCCTGCTTTGTGTTCTTATTGATGTTCTTGAGCCCAGCCTTCAGGAGCGCTCGCGATGAACAGTACGTTCAAAGAGCAGCTACGCATGCAGAATGGGCCAGAAGTTCTCCTCCTCTGTAGCAGTTGCCTTGGGCCTCCTTTTATATGATCCAAGGGGTCTCCACAGTGGCAAAATGTACATACATTGAAGTGTAAAGTAGCTACAGGGTATCATACCTAACCCCTGACGGATTAGGACGAACGCATTTAATGCACCGTGAGGTGTCCGTTTAGGTGTCCTCACTTTCTTGGGGATGGAAAAAGGGGCCATCCCATCAGCACCGCTTAAGCTCTCCTCCACTGGCGCGTTGCCACGCATCCAGAGAAGGACCCAGAATGTCAGGCTTTGTCGCTGTGCTGGAGCGGTGGCATAGTGGCAGAATCCCACCAGGCGCCGAAACTTGCTGGGCGCCAAGGCTTGCCGGGCGCCAAGCCTTGCCGGACGCCAAGCCTTGCCGGGCGCCAAGCCTTGCCGGGCGCCGATCTTTGCCGGGCTCCGCAGGCCACCCCGGCAAGATCTTGCCGGGGAAGCTGGTCTTCGAATTCTAGCTTTGCTTATTTGCTGATTCTCAGATCTCTGACTTGATGATTTCCTTGATGACTTAAATCGACCTCGAGCTGATCCTGGCAAGCCTTGCCGCGAGGATGGCTACAACTGCCCGTGCACAAGTAAGGGGTACTAGTGGCCCAATACTTAGTACACCGACAGGAGCCCCCGGGCCTGGGCCATACACAAGTGCGAGGCGTTGTTGGGCTAGGCCCAAACAGTGCACGGGCACGCGTGGCAGGGAATTAACTGCTCGTAAAGATCTTGTTTTACTGTGCCCCCACTACGCGCATGGAGCGCGCGATGTGGGAAGTGTGCCGAAAAGGCTGCAAACTGTTTCGCGCCCACAAAGGCGCATTCATATTGGGGGATAAACAAGGTGGTCCCGCTCCTTCCCCATAAAAAGGAGAAGTCGTGGAGGCGCAAACCCATTCACCCCCCTCTTCTTCCCAATCTGGCCATCGCCATCGCCTTCCTCTGCTCGAGCTCAGAGCGAAACCTTCCTTCCCTTCTGCTCGCCGCTCCCGCACTTGTTCCGTCCTCCGGCTTCCATCTCCACAGTCGCCATGCCGCCCAAGGCCAGCAAAGGCAAGGGCACGGACAAGGAGTCGAAGGCTGAAGTTCCGGAAAACGAACTGGTGAAGATGCGGAAGAGGCTCGTCGTCTTCCCTCCGACGCTCGACGCCGAAACCTTGAAGGGACGATACCAATGCATGTGAGCGAAGGGAACACAAGCTCACCCCGCCACACGCGTAATCCCAGGTGCTAGTTCCAAAGGCGGATCGGACAGATACCCCTTCTTCACTGTGTACTTTTATTGCGGGCTCTGTCCACCTTTTTCCGATTTCTTCAACGACATCATGTATACATACGGCTTCCGCCTTCTTGATTTTACGCCGAATGCCGTATTTTGCATGTCGATCTTTGCCCATCTTTGTGAAAATTTTGCCGGCGTGGTCCCCAATTCTGCTCTTTTCCGCCACTATTTCTATCCTCGAATCCAAAAAGGAGAGGCTCTCTCTGGATCTATTGCTTGGATTCCAAGGGCCTGGAACAAAGAGATATACCCAGATGGAGTTTACGGCAAAAAGTGGGACGAGTGGCGGGCCGAATGGTGCTGGATCCAGGAAGCAGATCCTCATCCTTTTTGCCATCCCCGGCGACAGAAGGTGGTCCGCGGCAAGGATTGGGGCGATCTCGCCGCAGAAGACGAGAAGCTCACAATCGCCACTACCAGGATCCTCCGCTTGAAGGCTGCCGGGCTGACAATGGAGATGATCGGCTTCGACTTCCTCCGCCGCCGCATCGCCCCTCTGCAGAATAGGGGGAGGCCAGCCTGGGAGTATAAGAACGCAGCGGATGTCATGAGGCTGCGCCCCGGGCTGAACAACAACTTGACTGTTATACAGCTTGGCGCTCTCCGCCAAAAGTTATTCCAGCGCGAAGACAAGCACCGGCTGCCGGCAAGGATCGTCCCCTTGTGCAACAACTCTGCACTGGGGTCGATCATTGCCTTCTTGCCGATGTTCAACGCCCATGGCCTTGACCCGACCTGGGTCGAGCCAAGCGGGGAAGAAGCGCAGAAATTCTTTGACAATCTGACGGAGAAGCCTGTCTGGCAAGAGTCAGATCTTATTCGCGCCACCACAGATCAGGAGGTAGCATACATCGCTACCAGAGTGGAGGAAGCGAATCTTGCCACGGAGGCCGGCAGCGTTGGCTTCACAGAGTGGGAAGCCAGCGATGCAGAGGTGGTGGTGGAGGCAGAACCTGCCGAGGAGAGCAAGGTTGCCGGGGAAGAAGGCGGCGCAGTCGCTGAAAACTCATCCGGCGACGACACGGCCGAAGAGGAGACGCGAGAAGAGCCCTCGCCCCCGAAGAAGACAAAGCGTGTCCTTCGGAAAGCCGCATCGGGCGTCCCGGCAAGCCAGCCTACACCGAGCGGCGAATCCCCCGGCAAGAAAGTGGCTGGCAAGACCGGACCGCGGCAGGGGGCCCGTCAACAGCCCGCGCGGCGCGCGAGACCCACACCAGCGGCCACCGCCGGAGCGGCAGGAGGGTCTCGTACAACCGTGCCAGAGGCTGCCCCGGCGCCTGCCACAGCCAAGCGGCCCAGGACCCCTCCTCCGCCTCCCCACTCAGACATCGCAACGGAGGTCGACTTCGACATCTCCGTCTTCAGTCCGGAGCGAGAGGAAGAAGAGTGAGTACCTGTCACAACTTCCACCTTCCAATCTGCATCAGTCTTACTGACTTACTTGTATTGTTTCTGCAGTGACACAGAAACCTTGCTGGAGAGGATGGCGAAGAGGTCAAGGACTTCTACGGGCGACGAGCCCCCGGCAGGCTCCACTAGCGTGCCAGAGACCGTCATCGTGAGCCCGGAGCCTAGTCCTCAACGCAGCCCCCAGCGTAAGTTCATTGTCCCTTTTTCTATTGGCTGGTGCCGAGGCTTCCATTCTTGTCGCTGATATCTTTGGGTTCGCAGGAGAAGAACGGCAACAAGGAGAAGATTGCCCCATTGTGCCTCCTTCATCGACCGCTCCGCCCACAAGCACATCTCCGGCAAGAGATCCTGCCGACGAGCCCGTCCGGATTGAGGAGGAGCCGACAAGCACGGACTCCGGCAACCCACCCCCGGCAACCGGAGTTGCCGGGAGAGGCGAAGCCACCTCTCGACAGCCCGACGCAGGTACTCGATCGCCTCAGAGTGCTAGTTATTCTTTTCCCCTTACTTCTTTATCTTTGATCACTTCAAAATTTAAAAACTCGATCTTATTCTGACCTCCTCCTTCCCCCTTCAGAGTTCTCTGCGATGGAACATATGGACGTCGACGCCGTCATCGAGGAGACCGCCAGGGATGCTGCTGCCGAAGCGGACAGGATCACTGCCAGCGAGGCCACCAAGGATGATGTTGCCGGGGCCGGTGATGCTCTTGATGGGGAGGCCGCCAAGACAGCACAAAAGGAAATCGCAGAAGAACCTGCTGAAGAGGGCGACAGGGAGGCTGGGGACCATACTGACGGCATTCCTGCCACAGGAGCGCCAGGCGCTGCATCGGCCGCGGAGCCCCCTGTCACTGGTGAGGCGGCCACCGAAGACCAGCCATCAACATCTGACGAGCCCTCATCCAGCAAGTATCTCAAAGTTGGTGAAAACCTATTCATCAACTTGCCAGGGACGGCAAGCACCGAGGCACCAGCCGAAGGAGAAATTTTTGAGGAAATTATTGCCGCTGCCGGGCTTGAAGTTGTTGACGATCCCAGCGCTAGCAGTGGCAAGTCTGAAGAGGATCGGCTCCTTCAGGCCATGGGCGAAAACATCCGCAAACTCCAGGCTCTCCATCGTGCCCGAAAAGAGAAGGCGGACTCCAGAATGGCAGTTGGCGAGGCAGCCGAAGCGGATTTTCAAAGGCGCGTTGCACAAATGCAAATCTGGCACGCCGAGGCCCTTCAAGAGCTGGTTGCCAGTCGAGAACAAGTGAGCCAGCAATGGAATGAGGTCCTCCTAAAGCAATCAGACATGGAGAAGGCCCATGATGAAGCTGTTCAAAGGATCGCTGCCGAAGATGCTCTCCTGACGGGGCGCCGCGTTGCTCTTGACGCTTTCGAAGAAGATCTCACCGCACGTGAGCAGGCGCTCGCCGCCAAGCTTCGTAGCAAGGATGAAGACATTGAAAATCTTGTCGCGCGGCGGACCCAGGAGCTGGAGCAGAAACACAAGGAGGCGCTCGAAGCGCTAACTGCAAGTCACGCCGGCAAGCTCAAGGAGGCCGTCGATGCTGCCGAAGTTACAGAGGCCGCCAAGAACGAGCTGAGCGACAAAGTGAAGAGGCTGGAGACAGATCTCGACGAGCATGGCAAGGAGCTCTCGACGCTCAAGGGGGACAGGGAAAAAACCCTCCACTCCTTGGCGGAGATGCAAGTCGCCCTGTCCGACAAGACCAAGCAGCTCTCCTCTGCGACTGATGATATTGCGGTTCTGGAGCTGAAGCTGACCACGCTGCAGAAATCCCTCGAGGCCGGCAGGGCCCGTGAGAAGGCTCTACTCAAGGATCTCCAAGGAGAGAGGAACCTGCTCAAGAGCGCCGCCGCTGCCCAAAACGAGTACGAGAAGGGAGTGGAGATCTGGACTGGTCGTCTCATCGCTGCTGCGGAGAAGCTTACCGCAGAACTGTCAATCATGGGCTTGTCGAACTTCAGATATTCTTCCGAGGAAAGAATATCCCCAAGCGCGAGATTGACGATGTTCTTTGAAAGCATCATCAACGCGTTGAGGGCGCTCCAGTCCAGCCGGGCGACCCAACTGGCGAACCAGACTCGCCGGCTTTGCCGGGCCGTCCTTCGCAAGGTGCTCCTCAAGGTGGTGCACATCAATCCCAGCATCGACCTCTCCAGCGCACTTGGCCACCTGCCAAAGGATGCAAATGTTGAGGCGCTTGAGAAGTGCATCGCGCCGATCCTTGAGAAGGTGGACTCCATCAAAAGGATCGAAGGCCAGCGCAGGGATTGAGTGCTTCCCTTTTATTCTTGCCGCCATCATCTCATGTAAAAGACAGTTAAGTCTCGAGTTAGGACTGCGGCAACTCATGGATGTAATATAATTTAACTATGTTTAGGCTCATGCTAGCTACTTTCGTTGTCTGATTCCTTTATGTATGGAGTTCATCCTACGCTTACTGAAAAACTTGCCGGCGCGCAACCTGTCGCGAGCGCTGGGTGCGGGACTTTAGCAGCCTGCCGGAGGCGCAGCGGCTGGCAAGACTCCTTGGCGTTCTCAGTGCAGTCACTTAAATCGTTGAGCGGACTCGAAACAAAATAAGGGCGCAACTGATTTTCCATACAAGGGTCGGAATCGTCCAAGGAACTAACTTGGTAATAAAAGAAAAACTTGCTCTGAGTTTTTAGGACTTAGCTTTCTGTCTTTGTCCTTCCTCCGGCAAGCATACGATTCCAAACGTCACCAACTGGTATCCATGTCTTCCTCCCCCCCCCCCCCCCCGGCAAATTGTGCACGCGAGGAATCCTTCTGTCTTTAAGAAAAAGAAAGAAGAGAAAATAAAGAGATGAAACCTTGGCGGTTCATTAGAACTTACCGGGATCAGGTGTTATACAACATCTTAGACAAACATGCATATATGAATGTGATCATGAGAATCAATAAGGAAATGTACAACACTTAAATTTATTCATCTGTGCTCAGGGTCTGCGCCTGGCTTTGTACAAAGGACCACATGCCTTACCGGCAAGACTTGTACAAAAAGGTGGTTGCCGGGAGCCCCCGGCAACCGCGCCTTACGGATAGAACTTGCGAAGATGTTCGATATTCCAGGAATTACTCACTGGAACGCCATCCTCGGTCTCCAGGCGGACAGCGCCAGGCCTGGTGACTCATACTACCCGATAAGGGCCTTCCCACTTTGGCGTCAACTTGTTTGAATTCTTGGCGGACTGAATCCGTCGAAGAACAAGGTCGCCTTCCTCAAGGCTTCGGGCATGAACTTTGCGGCTATGATAGCGGCGCAAAGCTTGCTGGTAGCGTGCAGCTCGCACAGCAGCCTGAGGACGATTCTCCTCAAGGAGCACAGCGTTATCTTGCCGCAGTTGCTCTTGCTCGAGCTCATCATAAGCGAGCACTCGAGGAGATCCGTATATGAGTTCCGTGGGGAGAACTGCTTCCGCTCCATACACTAGAGCGAAGGGCGTCTGGCCGGTGGCTCGATTTGGTGTCGTTCTGATTGACCAAAGAACCGCCGGCAACTCATCAATCCAGCGTCTTCCGCACTTTTTCAGCCTGTCAAAAGTTCTGGTCCTGAGATCGCGCAGCACTTCAGCATTGGCCCTCTCCGCTTGGCCGTTGCTTCTCGGGTGAGCAACAGAGGCAAAACAAATCTTGCCGCCAAGGTCTTGGACATACTGCATGAAGGTGTGACTTGTGAACTGCGTGCCGTTGTCGGTGATGATCCTGTTAGGCACACCGAAACGGCAAACAATTCCTTTGAAGAACTTGACAGCCGACTGCGCTGTCACCTTCCTCACTGCTTCCACCTCCGGCCACTTTGTGAACTTGTCGATAGCAACGTACAAGTACTCAAAGCCCCCGGCAGCACGGGGGAAGGGGCCCAGTATGTCGAGCCCCCAGACCGAAAATGGCCAGGAGAGAGGGATTGTTTGAAGAGCTTGAGCTGGCTGATGTAATTTCTTCGAATGAAACTGGCACGCTTCACACCTGGTTACTAGTGCAGTCGCATCCTGGAGGGCGGTGGGCCAAAAGAAAGCTTGCCGGAATGCTTTCCCGGCAAGCGCTCTTGACCCTATGTGAGAGCCACACATGCCCCCATGTATCTCTGCCAACAGTTCTAGTCCATCCTCCCGAGGAATGCACTTCAATTTCACACCGTTTGGTCTCTTTCTGTACAGGACGTCATCGACGAACTTGTACATAACAGACCGACGGGCTACTCTCTCCGCTTCTTCCTGTTCCTCAGGGAGTTCACCTGTCTGAAGGAAATGGACGATGGGCTGCGCCCATGCTGGAGCCTGAGGCTCGACAGCTAGGACTAAAGGCATCTCCTCTATCGGGGAAACATTTGTCTCGACAGCAAGGGCCTGAGACCCTGCCGGAGCCTGTTGTTCCCCGGCAAGCGCGTCGATCCTGGCAACTTCCTTGCCGGCGGCTCCGGGGAGCTCTGTCGGGAAGTACTGGCCAGAGTTCAACTTTCTTCTCTTTTCTTGCCGCATTGATGGTGCCACGGATGGTCGAGTCAATTGGAGCACAAAAGTTCCTGGTTCCACAGGCAACTTGAGGGCAGCACGCTTTGACAGGTCGTCAGCAACGCTGTTCTCGGCACAAGGGACATGCTCCATTTGGAGACCGTCAAAGCGCTCTTCCAATTTCCTCACTTCATCTACGTAGGCTTGCATCAACAGACTTTGATAGTTCTTGTTGACCTGCCTGACGACAAGCTGTGAGTCACCTTTGATAATGAGCTTTTTGATACCAAGGTCTGCCGCGATCCTAGGACCGGCAAGCAAACCTTCGTACTCTGCAGTGTTGTTGGTTAAACTCTCCCAGGGAAAATGCATTTGGACTACATACTTGAGGTGCTCTCTGGTGGGTGCGACAAGCAGCACACCAGCACCGGCGCCTTGCAGCGAAAAAGCCCCGTCAAAGTACATAACACATTGCTGATCGATTTTCTTGCTGGGGAGACTTGTTTCTTGAACTTCTTCGTCTGGCGTCGGGGTCCATTCTGCAATGAACTCCGCCAAGGCCCTGCTCTGAATTGTGGAAGTACTTTCAAACTTAAGACCAAAACTGGACAGCTCCAACGCCCACTCCACGATCCTGCCGGTTGCCTCCAGATTTTGCAAAATCCGTTGCAACAGAAAGCGAGTGACGACGGTGATCTCATGTGCTTGAAAATAATGGCGCAGCTTTCTTGAGGCCATAAGGAGGCCGAAAAGCAACTTCTGCACACCAGAATATCTTGACCTAGCCCCTTGTAAGAGGGAGCTAACAAAATAAACTGGGCGCTGCACCACCTTTTTCTTCTGCACGGGCTCTTTTGTTTGCGCAGATCCTGTCTTGCCGGGATCAACCCTTGTCGGGGAAGATCTTGGCACGTCATCTGGCGGTCCTGTTGCTGATGTTGCCTCCTCATCAGCTTCCCTCTGCGCCACCAGCGCAGCACTAACCACTTGATTTGTCGCCGCCAGATACAGCAGCAACGGTTCTTGTGGTTTAGGTGCGACTAGCGTCGGCGGAGAAGAAAGGTATTTCTTCAAATCTTGCAGCGCCGCCTCCGCTTCCGGGGTCCATTTCATAGGACCTGCCTTCTTCAAAATTTTGAAGAAGGGCAGGGCGCGCTCAGCAGATTTGGAAATAAACCTGCTTAGAGTAGCAACACAGCCGACAAGACGACGCACATCCTTGACGTGTCTCGGCGCTTCAATTTGCTCAATGGCTCTGATCTTGTCGGGGTTAGCTTCGATTCCCCGGCAAGATACAAAGAATCCGAGGAGCTTACCGGAAGGAACACCGAACACGCACTTCTCAGGATTGAGCTTCAAGTTGATCTTGCGCAAGTTCGCAAATGTTTCTTCTAAGTCTTGAATGAGCGTTGCTTTATCCTTAGTTTTGACCACTATATCATCCATATACGCCTCCATATTTCCATGGAGTTGTGGCTCAAAACCAATCTGGATTGCTCTGGCAAATGTTGAACCAGCACTTTTCAACCCGAAAGGCATTCGTATAAAACAATACGTACCACATGGGGTGATAAAGGCGGTCTTCTCTTCATCTTCCTTTGCCATAAAAATCTGATGATACCCTGAATAGGCATCAAGGAAGGACAGGAGATCACAACCAGCGGTGGCATCCACAATCTGGTCGATGCGCGGCAAGGGAAAAGGATCTTTTGGACAAGCTTTATTGATATCTGTATAATCGATACAAAGCCTCCATTTCCTGTTCGCTTTCCGCACTACAACCGGATTGGCCAACCAGGTTGGATGAAGCACTCCTTTGACCAGTCCTGCCGCCTCCAGCTTCTTAATTTCTTCGGCAATGAATTCTTGCCGCTCCAAAGCCTGTTTCCTCACCCTTTGCTTGACGGGCCGCGCATGAGGGCAGGCAGCAAGGTGGTGCTCAATTACTTTCCTGGGAACGCTGGGAATGTCAGACGGTTGCCATGCAAACACGTCGACATTCGCCCGCAGGAAAGCAACGAGCGCGCTTTCCTATTTGTCATCTAGGGTGGAACTTATGGTGAAAGTTCCCCCCATCCCGTCCTCCCTGGCAGGCACCTTCTTGGTTTCCGGCGGGGCAGCCTTGGACTTCTTGTTCTTGCCGGTGGAACTCTCTGGCACGTCTTCGACGGAAGCGCAGCACTCCGAGGAGGTGCGCTTGCCGAAGTTGGCGCCAAGGTTCCTGCCGGTCTTCTTCTTCCCCCCGGGAGTTCCAGCGGCAGGAGCAGATGCCTTGATGGTAGGTGCTGCAACTGCTTCCCGGTAAAGTTGGTCGGCACAGATGAGTGCATCCTTCTTATCGGAATGGATAGTGATGACGCTCAACGGCCCGGGCATCTTCAAAACATTGTATGCGTAGTGTGATGCCGCCATAAACTTAGCCAGCGCTGGCCGACCAAGGATCCCATTGTATGACATGGGGATCTTGGTGACATCAAACATCACCTTTTCGGTCCTGAAGTTAAGCTCGCTGCCAAATGTTACCGGCAGCGTGATCTTGCCTTTAGGCTGGGTTCTTCCCGGGTTGACCCCTTGAAACATACCCGTTTCCTCGAGGTCTTCGTCGGGAATCTGAAGCTTTGTGAGCACATCTGGTGAGATTAAGTTTAGGCCGGCCCCACCGTCAACTAACATCTTCGTCACCTTGAGGTTGCGAATTGTCGGGGAAACCAACAATAGCAAACACCCGACCGCAGTTGTGCGATCAGGGTGATCCTCGGCGTCAAAGATGATAGGCGTGCTGGACCACTTCAGAGGCCTACATGCATCGGGGGATGGCTCTGCCGCATTAACCTCCCGCACCCACTGTTTAAGTTGGCGGTGGGAAGAATGCAGCGAGGCACCCCCATCAATGCACATAGCCTCCGTAGCCTTCTGGAATTCCTGCTCACTGGATTCGTCATCTTCTTCATCATCATCTCCTTCTTTATCTCGGCCCCGAGCGGGCCGATCCTTCTGCTGTTTGGCCCTGCCGCGGCGACCCCCTCGGCCACCGCGTTTCTTGCCGGACCCCTCAGCACCATCTTGGGCCTTCTCCTTGTCTCGCCTCTCGTATTCGGCCTTCTGCTTCTCGGCAAGCTGCTCAACTTGCCGGCAGTTCTGGAGATCGTGGCCCTTAGTGCGATGGATCTTGCAGTACTGCTTGCCGGAGTTCTCTGATTTGTCGGTAGCCGCCAAGGCCTGACAGGAAGGGCACCCGGCAAGATCCTTGCCGGGGTCGCCAACCTTGGCCTTCTTGGCGGCGCCAGGGTTGCCGGATTCCTCGACGGCAAGCACGGCCTTGCCTCCGCGCTTCCTATTCCGCCGCCGACCTTTCCTTGACGGAGCCGCGACATCTTCTTCTTCTGAGTCGCCTATCGCACCAACAGCTTCACCGGGGAGTTTTCTCCCCTCTTCAGCTCGAGCGCACTTGTCGGCCAAAGTGTAAAGCTCGGCAATACTCCTGACTTTGTTCATTGCCAGCTCTTCCCGCATCCTGTGGTTACGCACGTTCTGATGGAATGCGCTAATGACAGTGGCAGGATGAACGTCAGGAATATTGTATTGCACCCGGCTGAATCTCTGCATAAACTTGCGCAGGGACTCGCCCTCCTTCTGAGGGATGATGTGCAAATCACTTTCTTGGCCAGGAGCTTGGTGGCCTCCAACAAAGGCGCCAACAAACTGATGGCACAGATCTGACCAGCAAGAAATAGAATCCTCCGGCAGATGCATCAACCACGACCTGACGTTGGGTTTGAGCACCAACGGGAAGTAATTAGCAAGTATCTTGTCATCTCGGCCCCCGGCAGCCTGCACCGCAATGGTGTAGATGCTCAGGAACTCCGAGGGATGGGTCTTGCCGTCATATTTCTCCGGGACCTCTGGTTTGAAGGTTCGGATATTGGGCCACTGGACTTGCCGCAGCTCACGGGTAAACGCTGGAGGTCCTACCTCGTAAGGCAAGTCTCCTACGTTCCCTGGCGCGGGCTCGTCGACAACTGGCCCCGCGCGCTTATCAGACTGATAGCGCGCTTCCCGTTGCCGCTCGATGGTTGTTCGAGCGTCCTCCTTGCCTCGTTCCTGGAGAACCAGACGCTGATCATGGCGCATCCGTGGATCGGACGACGCCGTGGAAACTTCTTCATGACGGTCGACTTGCTGAGTCGTCGGCCGCTGCTGACGCCGCGGAGAAGAGTGCACCATAGTTGCACCACCTCCGGTTTTCTCTGCACCGGCTCGTGTCGGATCGATAGGCCTCCGCTGAGAGGGCCCTGCCTCTTGCGGTCCATCCTTGTTAGCGAAGCCGATAAGGCTCTGGATAGTGCTCGCCACTCCTCCATCTTCTCCGGGGCGGGAGGAAAATCGAGGAGCAGCTGTGCACGTGCCAAGGCTTCCGCTGGCGTAGGTGCCGGCGACAAGTGCGAGGTACGTGAGGTGCTCTGACTCCTAACCAAGTTAGAAGGAGCACTACCACGGTCACGCGACCGTGCACCACCTTCGCCGGCAGCTTGGTGTGCATGCTGGTCCCGCGCATCTTGGGATCTATCCGCAGAAACCTTTTCGTGGGGACGCCCCGAACCACCAGCGCCATGATGTCGCTCACCTCGCACGACCTGAGCAGGTTGCGAGGCTCGCGCCGGTGCGGGAGCTCCAACAGGCGCTCTTCGATCCCTAGAGTTTGTTGTGCCACCCGTAGGCAACACAACGCCATCTCTAGATCCAGCGGCGCGCAAGTTACCACTGCCACTGCGAACGATACCGCTCGCTTGGCTTGGGTCACCAGAACGCCGCGGGGGTTCCAGTCCTCTTCCTTCTGCACCCACACCATCGCCTGTCTGCGAAGGCGCGGGCAAAACGGACCCGGACGGTTGTGCTGTCGCAACGTTCTTCTTCTTGGGCGGCATGATGATGAAGATGATGAAGGAACTAGGGCGTCGACCACCAGATCAGGTTCACGCAAACCTCAATCCCCCTACCTGGCGCGCCAAAGATGTCGGCGTATGACACCTATGGGATCCCGAGAGATCCCTTTACGATTCGGCGGGGGGAGAGGTATACGCAAAGAGCAGAACCAGTGATCGACGCGGGAAGTTTTACCCAGGTTCGGGCCGCTGATCAGCGTAAAACCCTACTCCTGCTTTGTGTTCTTATTGATGTTCTTGAGCCCAGCCTTCAGGAGCGCTCGTGATGAACAGTACGTTCAAAGAGCAGCTACGCATGCAGAATGGGCCAGAAGTTCTCCTCTGTAGCAGTTGCCTTGGGCCTCCTTTTATATGATCCAAGGGGTCTCCACAGTGGCAAAATGTACATACATTGAGGAGTAAAGTAGCTACAGGGTATCATACCTAACCCCTGATGGATTAGGACGAATGCATTTAATGCACCGTGAGGTGTCCGTTTAGGTGTCCTCACTTTCTTGGGGATGGAAAAAGGGGCCATCCCATCAGCACCGCTTAAGCTCTCCTCCACTGGCGCGTTGCCACACATCCAGCGAAGGACCCAGAATGTCAGGCTTTGTCGCTGTGCTAGAGCGGTGGCATAGTGGCAGAATCCCGCCAGGCGCCGAAACTTGCTGGGCGCCAAGGCTTGCCGGGCGCCAAGCCTTGCCGGACGCCAAGCCTTGCCGGGCGCCCAGCCTTGCCGGGCTCCGCAGGCCACCCCGGCAAGATCTTGCCGGGGAAGCTGGTCTTCGAATTCTAGCTTTGCTTATTTGCTGATTCTCAGATCTCTGACTTGATGATTTCCTTGATGACTTAAATCGACCTCGAGCTGATCCCGGCAAGCCTTGCCGCGAGGACGGCTACAACTGCCCGTGCACAAGTAAGGGGTACTAGTGGCCCAATACTTAGTACACCGACAGTGATGAATGGAAAACCGCATTTAAGACCAAATTTGGCTTATATGAATGGCTTGTTATGCTAATGGGTTTATCCGAAGCACCCGGTACTTTCATGAGACTCATGCATTTTGTTCTTCGACCGTATATTGGCGTATTTGTTGTGGTTTACTTTGACGATATTCTTGTATTTAGAAAATCTCTCAAAGATCATGTCACCCATCTTAGAACCATGTTGCAAACCCTTAGGAAAGAGCGCCTTTATGCTAATATGGACAAATGCCTTTTTGGTGTTGATAAGCTTGTTTTCTTGGGTTTCGTTGTGTATTCTAAGGGTGTTCATGTAGAAGAATCTAAGATCAATGCTATTAAAACTTGGCCCCAACCAACCAACTTGCAACGAGTGCGAAGTTTTCTTGGTCTAGCCGGTTTTTATCGCAGATTCGTGAAGGATTTTAGCACCATTGCTTCACCTTTGCATGCTTTGAGTAAGAAAAATGCGCCTTTTGTTTGGGGACCATCCCAAGATACCGCATTTAATGAACTTAAGAATTTGCTTACTCATGCTCCCGTGCTTGCATTACCCAACTTTGACAAAACTTTTGAAGTTCATTGCGATGCTAGCGGTAATGGCATAGGAGGTGTGTTATCGCAAGAGAAGCGCCCAATTGCTTACTTTAGTGAGAAACTTTCCGGAGCGCAACTCAATTACACCATATATGACAAAGAGCTATATGCTTTAATGCGAGTTTTGCGTGAGTGGGAACATTATCTTCGCCCTCATGAATTTGTCATTCATACCGACCATGAAACGCTTAAGTACCTTAAGGGTCAAACCAAGTTGAACAAGCGTCATGCTAAGTGGAGTGAGTTCATTGAGTCATTTCCTTATGTCATCAAGTACATCAAAGGCAAAGAAAATGTTGTGCCGGATGCTCTTTCCCACAAATGCATGCTTGTTACTAAACTTGAATTGAATGTCATTGGTTTTGAGCACATAAAAGACTTGTATGCGCATGATCCTACTTTTGCTATTCCTTATGCTAAATGTTTGACGCATACATCTTGGGAACGCTATTATATAAAAGATGATTATCTTATGAGAGCTAACAAACTATGTATTCCCGAGTCTTCTCTTTGTTTGTTACTTTTGCAAGAATCTCATGGAGGAGGACTAATGGGACACTTTGGACAAGACAAGACATTTGCTACGCTCTCTAAGAACTATTTTTGGCCCAAGATGTTCCACGACGTCTCACGCTTCACCAACCGATGTTCGACATGTCACAAAGCTAAGTCCAAAGCTCAATCTCATGGTCTTTATATGCCCCTTCCAATTCCATATCACCCATGGGAGGATATTAGCATGGATTTTGTGCTTGGGTTGCCTAGAACTAAAAATGGAAAGGATTCCGTGTTTGTTGTTGTGGACCGATTCTCTAAGATGGCACATTTCATACCATGCAACAAGATAGACGATGCTTCACATGTTGCAAATCTTTTTTGTAGGGACATCTTGCGCCTACATGGAGTGCCAAAGACTATTGTCTCGGACCGCGACGTCAAGTTCCTTAGCTACTTTTGGAAGACATTATGCGCAAAGCTCGGAATCAAGCTCCTATTCTCTTCGGCATACCACCCACAAACCGACGGCCAAACGGAGGTCACGAACTGGACGCTATCTACTCTCCTCCGCGTGTTGATCAAGAAGAACATCAAGGAGTGGGAGGAATGCCTACCCATCGCCGAGTACGCCTACAACCGCGCAAGACATTCGACTACCGGCAAGTCCCCCTTCGAGGTCGTCTACGGTTTCAACCCTTTGTCCCCATTGGACATCCTACCTCTTCCACTACAAGAGCACATCAACATGGACGCGAGTGCACGAGTGAACTATCTCAAGAAGGTGCATGAAGATACAAGGAACACCATCGAGCGCCAAGTACAACGACTCGCAACCAAGCTCAACATCAACAAGAAACCCATGATATTCAACATTGGAGATCTTGTGTGGCTACACCTTCGCAAGGACCGCTTCCCCCATGAACGCAAGTCCAAGCTTCTACCCCAAGCCGACGGACCCTTCAAGGTGCTAGAGCGCTACAACAACAATGCCTACAAGATCGACATCCCACGCGGCAAGTACTCCGTGAGCGACATATTCAACGTTAAAGATCTCCCTCCCTACCATGGTGACGAAGTTTTCGATCCGAGGTCAGATCTTTCCCAAGGGGGGGAGATGATGCGGAGCATCCCACGGTCATCCCCATGGACCTACCTTCGTCTCCCAAGACACCACACGGACAGATGACACGAGCTCGTGCAAGGGCTATCGATGACGAGGTTAACTCTCTCCTTGTTGAACTCCCCTTTGACTCACTTGAGACATGGCTACTACCTCAAACGAAGATGCTTTGTGTGCTTAGGTACCAAGAAAGCAATCAAGGAGAAGTTATGGTGCAAGGTGGACATCGAGAGTATGAAGAGGGTCTGCCCAGTCCAGAAAGGGCGGTACAACCGCCCAACAACCGCTCGACTACCGGCCAACTACCGGCCCAGCTTCTGTGATCGAGCGGTGCAAGGCTGGTACAACACCGGTTTATCCCCGTAACAGCCATCAGACCGGTACAACCACTCCAATCACCGGTACAACCGCCCAGCACCTACGGAAACACCTCCAGGAACCAGCATCTGAGCTCCCAACGGTGCAACCGCTCCACGACCGGTACTACTGCCCCCAGGACCGGTACTACCGCCCTGCCTGTGCGTAGTGAAAGGGGTTTCGACCCATGTATCCTCTACTTACCCCTTGGACTATAAATACTCGTCTCCTAGCTCTGTATTAGGTTTAGCAAATGTGATAGCTCATTTAGAGATAGAGCTTTGCTCATCCATCCGGATCTACTCCACCGAGAGAGACCGTGCCTCTATGGAGAAGATCCACTTGGATTCAAGACCCCTAACGGGAAGAACTCAAGACCTCCTCACGGAGAAGAACCGGTTACCCTATGTATCGTCCTTTGTTGGATTCGGATCGTGTACCTCTTTGTTTTTCGAGGATCTAGCACATGTGTAATCGAATCTTGTTGGTTTGAGTGATTCTCTCGTGTTTTCCCTCGTGATTTCTCCTTGTGTTCTTAGTGTTCATCGCGGGATCCGCTCCTTTCGTGAAAGATCGGCCATCTAGGGTTCCACCCTACATCAACACGTGTTCCTGTTTCTAGAACATAATAAATCTGTCTATCACACCATGTTCTTACATCAAACTACTATTGTGTATCCTGCAACAATCACTTACACATAAGACACATTTAACTTGGGAGTGTGATGTAGGTTTGTATCTTGCATTGTCTTCTAGATTGTACTGCTTCTAATTTGTTGAAATGGCACTTATGACAAGACACTTTTTACCTGGTAGAGTGATATTGGTTGCATGTTCATATGGTTCCTAGCTTTCATTTCTTCTAATTTTGTTGAAATGCCTTCTGCTTACCTTTTTCATACATATTCCATCCTCCTATCATAGGTGTGAATATGCAATGCTGTCGTTTTTTGTATATATTCCATCCTCCTATCGTGCGCTTGCCTTACATCAAAGTAGTGTTTGACTGTATCATGCATCAACCAGTTATGCAGAGCTAATTTTATTCCTCTTATTGTGGTTTTGACTTCATAAGGCAATATCGAAAAATAGGAGGGAAAAGAGTAAGTTAGGGGATGTTGGTGTTCCTCCGGACTGACGCAAACGGAGGCTCTCTAGATTTTCCACTTCTACTGCTACTGCTACTGCAGTTGAAGTCCCAAGTATATATGATGAGTTCATCTCCCCTACTCCACCATCGTAGGTGCTTGCTCTAAGTTGACAGTGTGATAATTGGTTTCATGTTGCATATGTTGTCTAGCTTGTATTTCTTCTAATTTGATTAAATTGCACTTGCTGAGTTTATACGTTATACATGTGCATATGACATGCCTTTCTGTGTCTAGAATACACTGCATCTATCTACCGTACCATGTTCTTACATCAAAGTACTGCTGCTGTGTATCCCGCATCACTCACTTATGATTGGACGCTTTTAACTTGGCAGTGTGATAGTGGTTGCATCTTGCATTGATTTCTAGGTTGTACTGCTTCTAATTTTTTGAAATGCCACTTATGACAAGACACTTTTAACTTGGCAGAGTGATACTGGTTGCATCTTTCATATGGTGTCTAGCTTGCATGACTTCTAATTTCTTGAAAATCCTTCTGCTTAGTTTACACATCGCAGGTGTCAATATGTCATGTCGTCCTGTTTTTCTTATGTACTCCATCCTCCTCATACGGTTGTCTTACATCAAAGTATTGCTCGTCTGTATCATGCATCAATGAGTTCTGAAGAGCGATTTTATTCTTTTGTGTTGTGGGTATGGCTTGACATGGCAAAGTCAAAAAAGATCAAGGAAAAGAATATAGTAGGGAATACTGTTACTCGTCGGGTGCAACGGAAAAGGATCTTCCCTTGAGATTCTGCTGGTACTTATAGTGCAGTAGAAGGTCCAAGTCCACCCGCTAAATCTACAAACACAGTATCACCTAGTCCACCAGCTGCAGCGCCTCCTTCAACTGTACCGACGTCTCAACGAGTTACTCGTTCATTTGCTCCGCAAGTGGCATGTTCCCAAGCTGCCTTCACACCTAACACTACTTCCGAAATACTGCTGACACAACAGGACTTGGCAAGATCAGATGAACCTCATGAGCATCAACACCAAGACAGTACCTGACCGAGTCAAGTTGCAGTTGCATGCTCCTTTATATGTACTCTCACAGCTTGATGTACACTAACACTTTCCATATTCGTTGTTGAACTAGCACCACGGCGCAAGCGGAAACAGACATCAGGGATAATGCTTGACAGATTAACAAAATCAAAAGGAGGAAGAATGGAGATCCATTTTGAGGCAGGTTTAAAAAGGCCATGTGATGCTACAGAGTCATCCAAGTTAGTATCAGTGGCAGCCGTTGCCGTTAGGTGTCATGCATGTATCCTCCCAACGTGGATCCAGTACAGGTATCAATCCAGTAGGAGACAACGCACAAATCACCTAGCACCTGCACAAACAATCAAACAACTTACACCCAACACGATAAAGGGGTTGTCAATCCCTTCACGGTTACTTGCAAAAGTGAGATCTGATAGAGATAGGTAAAACTAAACAAAAGATAAAGTAAATATTTTTGGGTTTTTTGGTTTATAGATCTGAAAATAAAAGATTGCAAAATAGTAGATCAGAAAGTAATATGATGGAAAATAGACCCGGGGGCCATAGGTTTCACTAGAGGCTTCTCTCAAGATAGCAAATAATACGGTGGGTGAACAAATTACTATCGAGCAATTGATAGAAAAGCGCAAAGTTATGACGATATCCAAGGCAATGATTATGAAATATAGGCATCACGTCTGTGTCAAGTAGACCAAAATGATTCTGCATCTACATCTATTACTCCACACATCGACCGACTCCTGCCTGCATCTAGAGTATTAAGTTCATGAAGAACAGAGTAACGCATTAAGTAAGACGACATGATGTAGAGGAATAAACTCAAGCAATATGATGTAAACCCCATCTTTTTATCCTCGATGGCAACAATACAATACGTGCCTTGCTGCCCCTACTGTCACTGGGAAAGGACACCGCAAGATTGAACCCAAAGCTAAGCACTTCTCCCATTGCAAGAAAAACCAATCTAGTTAGCCAAACCAAACCGATAATTCGAAGAGAATTACAAAGATAACAAATCATGCATATATAAGAATTCAGAGAAGATTCAACTAATATTCATAGATAAGCTGATCATAAATCCACAATTCATCGGATCTCGACAAACACACCGCAAAAGAATATTACATCGGATAGATCTCCAAGAATAATGAGGAGAACATGGTATTGACAATCAAAGAGAGAGAAGAAGCCATCTAGCTACTAGCTATGGACCCATAGGTCTGAGGTAAACTACTCACGCTTCATTGGAAGGGCAATAGAGTTGATGTAGAAGCCCTCCGTGATCGAATCCCCCTTTGGCAGGGTGCCGGAAAAGGTCCCGAGATGGGATCTCACGGGTACAGAAGGTTGCAGCGGTGGAAAAGTCTTTTCATAGATGCTTCTGGTGGTTTGGGAACATATGTGTATATATAGGCGAAAGAATTAGGTCAGGGGAGTCACGGGGGGCCCACAAGGTAGGGGGCGCGCCCTACCCCCCTGGGCATCCCCAAGCTTAGGCTCTTGGTTGTCCTTGAATATTACTTTGGGGTACCTTGGGCATCCCCAAGCTTAGGCTCTTGCCACTCCTTATTCCATAGTCCATCAAATCCTTACCCAAAACTTGAAAACTTCACAACACAAAACTCAACAGAAAATCTCATAAGCTCCGTTAGTATAAGAAAATAAATCACCACTTTTGCTACTGTTGTGAACTCATTCTTTATTTATATTGGTGTAATATCTACTGTATTCCAACTTCTCCATGGTTCATACCCCCCGATACTACCCATAGATTCATCAAAATAGGCAAACAACACAAAGAAAACAGAATCTGTCAAAAACAGAACTGTCTGCGAAGATCCGAATTGTTGTAATACTTCTGTAACTCCAAAAATTCTGAAAAATTAGGACAACAGAGGAAATTTGTATATCAATCTGCGTAAAGAATTCATGGTTTTTCAACGCTCCAGTGAATTATTAAAATTATGTGACTGGATGCAAAAGTTTCTGTTTTTCAGCAAGATCAAATCGACTATCACCGTAAGCCATCCCAAAGGTCTTACTTGGCACAAACACTAATTAAAACACCAAAACACATCTAACCAGAGGCTAGATGAATTATTCAAAGAAAAAACAGGAACAAAAAGCAAAAATAAAATTGGTTTGCCTCCCAACAAGCGCTTTTCTTTAAAGCCTTTCAGCTAGGCATTGATAATTTTGATGATGCTCATATGAAAGAAAAGAATTGAAGCACAAAGAGAGCATCATAAAACACATGACAACACATCTAAGTCTAACATACTTCCTATGCATAGGCATTTTATAAGCAAACAAATTATCAAGGCAAGCAAAAACTAGCATATGCAAGGAAGAAGAAAGAGACGATAGCAATTTCAACATCAAGAGAGGTAATTTAGTAACATGAAAATTTCTACGACCATATTTTCCTCTCTCATAATAATTACATGTAGGATCATAAGCAAATTCAACAATATAGCTATCACATAACATATTCTCAACACGGTCCACATGCATGCGAAGTTGACACTCTTCCAAAATAGTGGGATTATCGTTAACTAAAGTCATGACCTCTCCAAACCCACTTTTCTCAAAAATTTCATAAGATTGAACATTCTCCAAATATGTGGGATCTAAAGTTGACACTCTTCCAAACCCACTTTCAATATTATTGCAAACATTATTATCAATCTCATATTTATCATGGGGCTTAAATAAATTTTCAAGATCATAAAAAGAATCACCCCAATCATGATCATTGCAACAAGTAGTGGGCCTAGCAAAACTAGCATCCCCAAGCTTAGGGTTTTGCATATCATTAGCACAACTGATACGGGGCTAACCCGGTGTAGGCCGATCTTTCACGATTGGAGTGGATTCCCTCGAAGAACACGAAGAACACGATGAACACGGGGAAGAACGGGGAGAAATCACAAGGGGAAATACTAAAGAACAAGTCCAATCACACATCCACTAGACGATCAAACACACAAGATCCACAAGGTACATGAACAACAAAAGGAAAGATACAAGGTAAAGTTCATCTCCATGAGGAGGTCTTGATGATATCCTAGACAGATCTTCCCGTTAGGGGTCTTGAATCCAAGATGGATCTACTCCGTAGAGGCCGCGGTCTCTCTCGGTGGAGTAGATCCGGGTGGATGAGCAAAGCTCTATCTCTAAATGAGCTATCACATTTGCTAACCCTAGAAAGAGGGAGTAGGGGGAGTATATATAGTCGACGTGGGCGAAGGGGTACATGGGCCTCGGCCCTTTACTGTGCGCAGACAGACGGGGCCAGATGTCCGGGCGTCGGGCCGGATGTCCGGGCCTTCCCGAGGGGCCGGATGTCCGGGCTGGGGGGCCGGATGTCCGGGCTGGCGAGGTTGGCCTTGGTGCTCTCTGGATAGGGGCGCCGGATTTCCGGGGCTTGTAGGTACTTGGCGGCTGCTGTGGGTGATGCTCCAGGGGCCGGATGTCCGGGTCCTGGGAGCTGTCTCCATCTTCTTCTTCAGTCGTCGCTTCCATGCTTCCCTCGCGGATGGTGTAGTTGTTCCTTGGCGCTTGCACTCCTCCTCGTCGTCCGTGAAGCTCCGAAAATACCTATGCATGCACACGAGAGGGTGTCAAGTAGTATACCATCCTCGAAGGGGTCAAGTGAGCACGTGTAAAGGAGATGATTCACCTTTGTGTATGTGAAGTAGATGTCGCACGTGTCACTCGCCGAATGGACTCTTGACATGGTGATGTCCATAGGATGCTCCGCATCATCTCCCCCCCCCTTGGGAAAGAGCCGACCTCGGATCGAAAACCAAATCACCATGGGAAAGAGATGGCTTCGCCGTGTAGAAGTGGACGTTCACCAAGTACTCATCATCTTGAAGCTCGAAGTGGGCACTCTCCAATGTCGCACCGTCTAGTTATTCCTTCAAAAGGAGCAAGGACAACAAAAACATGGAAAAACAAATGTGCTTAGCGTTAGTGCAAAACCAAGCATTCAAGTGGTGATTCACCCAACAAGTGTCACCATCAAGCATAGGATAGGGTGTGACAAAGGATTGTGACATGGCATGTAAGCATATCAATCGAGCACAAGCAAAGATATCATGGGGACAAGTATGGAATTGTGAGGTAGAGATGCAAATATGTGTGACAAGAGAATAAGCATCTACCTCAAGGTCATAGCAAGCATTCACAAATTGCTCAATGAAAGGTCTATGGTAGGCATAGGAATCATTCACAACACCGAAGAAGATGAGATGTCTAAACACATGGGTCAAGTGCAAGACAATCCAAGCATAACGTGCATAGGGTGTAGTGAAGATAGTGTGGCACTCAACACAATAGAACGAGCAATTGTTCATCATGTGTGAGGCAATCAAGGAAAGCATGTAGCAATCTATGGGGCATGGGATATGTGAAGTGATGACATTGTTGCAACCAAACATATGATAGGAGCAAGTAATCCAAGAATTGGATGCAACACACAAGGTGTATATATCATGATGCATGGAACGGTGAAAATGACAAGTCGAAGCAAGATCTCTAACATGTGTGCAATCAAGTGGTCCAAGATGAACAATAAGTCTCATGGGGAAAGCAACACAAGTAGTATGATCCATAATATCCATGCTCATGGTTTGGGGGTTCTCAAATGATGAGGACATCAATACCATTGTTACACCCACAGCCCCTGCTGCTATACATACTGGACCAATTACTAGAGCTCGCGCACGCCAATTAAATTATCAGGTACTTTCGTTTCTTGGTAATGATTCTAATGTTCATGAGAATATGATGCTGCCTAAATTGGATACATTTGTTTTGCTTACAAATGAAGGGCCTAGCTTGGACAAGAAAGAGGAACCTTGGAGCAAGTTCAAGCATGGAGATGATGGCATGCGCAAGGGGAACAAGAACGGAGTTACAAGTGATGATTTCAGGACTTTGAAGCCACCATAATGAGTGCAGGAAGCCTTGGACGAAATATACAAGATGTCACTTCATAAATTTCGTCCAGAGGCTATTATAGGTGCTGCGTCACCTTATTATTGGGCCAGGCCCATGTAATTTCGAAATACTTGAGTATAGGCTGTTTTTAGAGTCCGTATGTGTGAGGAAACAAGAGATAGGGTTGGTTTCGGACCCCTCCTTCAAGGGCCACGAAATCCCCCCCTCTTCCTCCATATATATAGCCCTTAGGGCACCGTTTAGACTTTGGGTTTTGTTTAGATTAAAAGTTCGCCATAGCTGCAACTTCGCGTACTTCGTTTGTGTTCAACGACCAGACAAAGGCGTCACAGAACCCCACCTTCATTAATAAAGCTTTCCTCTTATATTCGCAATATCCAGATTCCAATCTCAGTTTCTTGCTTGTTCTTCGTTTGCTCGCAGGAAACAGACCCTCGTGGTCAGGTTGATCGTGCTCCGGTGTGGTCAATAACCCCTTGGAAGTTGGTATAGCGATTGCTAAGGCGCGACGTCTCGCACGTTCGTAGTCGGATCGTCATGGTCGACTCCCACAGAAAACGATAGCCACCATCTCATCGAAACATCGGGACACCTTCGCCTCTATCAAGTGGTATCAGATTTCCAGGTTGCTTGGTGAGATTTTACAGTTTTTCGTAGTTTAGATCGAGTCTGTTGTTCATACCTACAGTCCACGAAAAAGCCAAAAAAAAATTAGGGTTTTTTCATCATATCCGAACCAATCTGAGCCTTTGCATAATCTTTTTAGGGTTTTTGCTTTGTTGAATTTGCGGTTGCATCGTCGTGTCTTGTTGCTGGTCTTAGCGTCTAGTCCTTTAGAGTTTCGAGTTCTGTCACAGTTTGTCACGCCGCCGCGGATGCCATATACCACCACCGCTGCCATATTCCACCACCAATCCGAGTTCTTTTCATATTAGGTTTGTTTTCGAGACCCATCTATTTTTCGATTCGTGTTTCCTTGCCTGAGTAGGATTCGGAAAAAAAAAAGTCTGGAGAACCCCGTGCAGTTTTTAGGCCAAAATTTTGGCAGTCAAAAATATTTTTTTCCCTATCCTATTTTTAGGTCCCAGGGAGCGTTTTGAGACACTCGCCATCATAGTGATTTTTTGTCGCACTTTTTCGTCGTCGCCGCCCTGATTTCTAAAAAAAAAATTGTCAATTTTTTTTTTCCGTGCCAATCCTGATAGTTTGTCTTTGGAAGAGTTTTGAGACACTCACCATTATAGTGATTTTTTGCAAAAAAAAAATATATAGGAGCGCAAAAAAAACAAAATTTTTTTTTAGAGTGTGCTCTTCCCTTGTTTATGTGACGCGCCATGATTTTGTTAGTGTTCTAGGCTCGCGTCTCTAGTACGGTCTAGCCTAGGACCAGCACAGTACCGTCGTTGAGCGTTTATTCAACTTTGCATCTCTGAATTGATTATTGCTGACATTTTTGATACCATATCATAAGCCTTCCCAGCTCCCCATACATCTACGTCATGCGTTTGACACCACCTCGCAATCGCTCTGTCCAATCTTTAAGAGTTTTGACTACAACGGTTGCCGATCACCACCTGCTGCTGGGTAAGAACTGGTAAGCATTTGAGATTCGCTTGACGGTTTTGTGATACACCACCACCACCACTTCCTAGTAGTCTGTAGGATCATATTCTTGTGTGTTTCTATTGCTGCTAACCATGGCAGGATCACAAGCCGATGAGACTGATTGGGAGAACATGACGAACAAACAACTACATGATAAATTTCAGCAAATGATGAGTGGACAGGTGCAAGATGTGCTAAACAGATTTGAAGAGGCCATGGAGAAGATAGATGGAATTGAGAAGACGTTCGAAACAAAGCTCGATAACAAGTTTAATGAATTGCTCGCACGTCTTCCACAATCACCGCCAGCTGCACCTGTTGCACCTCTACAACAACAACAACGTCGCCTTCCAAATCAAGTGGGACGAGCACAGCGCGTTCCCCTTGAGCCTGGTCAAACTTCTGGTGCCGCTGCACCTACTGTTGATGCTTCTATGGCTCCTACTGCCGCTGAGGAGGACGATTATGCGGGCGATTACGATGATGAGGTTGATCAAAATCAGAACTACGTACCAGCACCAGGTCGTCCACATGCCAATAATCGCAATGGTAGGGCTGCATTACCAGCTCAGGTACGAGATCATGACCATCTTCCTAAACTGAAATTGAATATTCCACCATTTGAGGGTAGATATGTTCCTGATATATATCTTACTTGGGAGTTAGAAACTGAACAACGTTTTACATGTTTACAATATCCCGAGGAGAGACGTGTTACTGCTGCTGTTTGTGCTTTTACTAGTTTTGCATGTGTATGGTGGTCTGAACATTGTAGATTATATCCTATTCTGGCTACTTGGGCTGCTTTGAAAACTGCTATGCGTACTCGTTGGGTTCCACCATATTATCAACGTGAATTACTTCAAAAATTGCAGCGCTTAAGACAAGGAAAAAATTCTATAGAAGAATATTTCAGGAATTACAAACTGGCATGATTAGATGTGGTATTGTTGAGGAGAATGAAGCTATGCTTGCATGTTTTATGGGTGGATTAAATAGAGAGATTCAGACCATTCTAGAGTATAAGGAGTATAATAATATCACTCGTTTATTCCATCTTGCTTGTAAAGCTGAACGTGAAGTGCAGGATCGAAAGGCATTGGCGCAAACTAATTTTTCTGCAGGTCGATCTTCATCTTGGACACCCCGTGCCTCCTCTACTCCCACACGTCCTACTGCAGCACCACTGACTTCATCCGCCAATTCCAACCGAGATACAAGAAAACAGGCACCACCACCACCATCTGCCAAGAGTACACCTTCTGGGCCTGCCCAGAGCTCTTCTTCATCTATGGCATCAACAGGGCACACACATGATATTATTTGTCGTCGTTGTAAGGGAAGAGGTCATTATGCGAGAGAATGCCAATCTCCGCGTGTTATGATTGCTACTGAGGATGGTGGGTATGAGTCCGCTAGTGACTATGATGAGGAGACTTTGGCTCTTATTACAAGTGAAGAACACGGTGGAGATGATTCTGATCATGAGACGCAATACATGGCTCCTGAAGACGCTGACAGGTATGAATGTTTAGTTGCTCAACGTGTTTTGAGTGTGCAGGTCACACAAGCTGAGCAAAATCAGAGGCATAATTTGTTCCATACAAAGGGAGTTGTGAAGGAACGTTCTGTTCGCGTCATCATAGATGGAAGGAGCTGCAACAACTTGGCTAGCATGGAGATGGTGGAGAAGCTATCTCTCACCACAAGACCACATCCACATCCTTACTATATCCAATGGTTCAACAACAGCAGCAAGGTTAAGGTAACACATACTGTTCGTGAGCATTTTAGTATCTCTACATATGCTGATTATGTTGATTGTGATGTGGTACCCATGCAAGCATGTTCATTATTACTTGGTAGACCATGGCAATTTGATAAAAATTCTGTACACCATGGTAGAAACAATCAGTATACTCTTGTTCATAAGGATAAACATATTACTTTGCTTCCTATGACTCCTGATTCTATTTTGAAAGATGATATTAATAGAGCTAGTAAAGCAAAACAGGAGAAAAATAAGAGTGAAAATCAGATTGTGGCAAAAGAATTTGAGCAACAAATGAAGCCTAATAATAAACCATCTAGTGTTGCTTCTGAAGTTAAATTGAAAAGTGCATGTTTACTTGCCACCAAATCTGATATTGATGAGCTAGATTTCAGCAAATCTGTTTGCTATGCTTTTGTGTGCAAAGAGGCGTTATTTTCATTCGAGGACGTGCCTTCCTCTTTGCCTCCTGCTGTCACAAACATTTTGCAGGAGTTTGCTGATGTCTTTCCACAAGACGTGCCACCAGGATTACCACCTATTCGCAGGATTGAGCATCAGATTGACTTAATTCCCGGTGCTTCACTGCCAAACCATGCGCCATACCGTACCAATCCAGAGGAGACGAAGGAGATTATGCGTCAAGTACAGGAGCTACTCGACAAAGGTTATATACGCTAATCTCTTAGTCCTTGTGCTGTTCCTATTATACTAGTGCCAAAAAAGGATGGTACATCACGTATGTGTGTTGATTGTAGAGGCATTAATAATATTACTATTCGCTATCGTCATCCTATTCCTAGGCTAGATGATATGCTTGATGAATTGAGTGGCTCTACAATATTCTCCAAAGTTGATTTGCGTAGTGGATACCATCAAATTCGTATGAAATTGGGAGATGAATGGAAAACCGCATTTAAAATTAAGTTTGGTTTATATGAATGGTTAGACATGCCTTTTGGGTTAACTAATGCACCTAGTACTTCCATGAGATTAATGAACGAAGTTTTACGTGCTTTCATTGGACGATTTGTGGTAGTTTACTTTGATGATATATTGATTTATAGCAGATCTTTGGAGGAACATTTGGAACATTTACGTGCTGTTTTTATTGCTCTACGTGATGCACGTTTGTTTGGTAACCTTGGGAAGTGCACCTTTTGCACCGACCGAGTATCTTTTCTTGGCTATGTTGTTACTCCACAGGGAATTGAAGTTGATAAAGCCAAGATTGAAGCTATTGAGAGTTGGCCGCAGCCCAAAACGGTCACACAAGTGAGGAGTTTCCTTGGCCTCGCTGGTTTCTATAGGCGTTTTGTGAGAGATTTTAGCACCATTGCTGCACCTCTCAATGAGCTTACAAGGAAGGATGTGCCTTTTGTTTGGGGTACCGCACAGGAAGAAGCCTTCATGGTATTGAAAGATAAGTTGACACATGCTCCTTTACTCCAACTTCCTGATTTTAATAAGACTTTTGAGCTTGAATGTGATGCTAGTGGAATTGGATTAGGAGGTGTGTTATTACAAGATGGCAAACCTGTTGCATACTTTTCTGAAAAATTGAGTGGGCCTAGTCTGAACTATTCTACTTATGATAAAGAATTATATGCTCTTGTTCGGACCTTAGAAACATGGCAACATTATTTATGGCCCAAAGAATTTGTTATACATTCTGATCATGAATCTTTGAAACACATTAAAAGTCAAGCAAAACTGAACCGTAGACATGCTAAATGGGTTGAATTCATTGAGACTTTCCCTTATGTCATTAAACACAAGAAGGGTAAAGAAAATGTTATTGCTGATGCATTGTCTCGTCGTTATACTATGCTTTCACAACTTGACTTTAAAATAAATGGTTTGGAGACCATCAAAGATCAATATGTGCACGATCCTGAATTTAAAGATGTATTGCAGAATTGTAAAGAAGGGAGAACATGGAATAAGTTTGTCGTTAACGATGGATTTGTGTTTCGTGCTAACAAGCTATGCATTCCAGCTAGCTCCGTTCGTCTTTTGTTGTTGCAGGAAGCGCATGGAGGAGGATTAATGGGACACTTTGGCGTAAAGAAGACGGAGGATGTACTTGCTACACATTTCTTTTGGCCAAAGATGAGACGGGATGTTGAGCGCTTTGTTGCTCGCTGCACTACATGATGAGGACATCAATACCATTGTTACACCCACAACCCCTGCTTCTATACATACTGGACCAATTACTAGAGCTCGCGCACGCCAATTAAAATATCAGGTACTTTCGTTTCTTGGTAATGATTCTAAAGTTCATGAGAATATGATACTGCCTAAATTGGATACATTTGTTTTGCTTACAAATGAAGGGCCTAGCTTGGACAAGAAAGAGGAACCTTGGAGCAAGTTCAAGCATGGAGATGATGGCATGCACAAGGGGAACAAGAACGGAGTTACAAGTGATGATTTCAGGACTTTGAAGCCACCATAATGAGTGCAGGAAGCCTTGGACGAAATATACAAGATGTCACTTCATAAATTTCGTCCAGAGGCTATTATAGGTGCTGCGTCACCTTATTATTGGGCCAGGCCCATGTAATTTCGAAATACTTGAGTATAGGCTGTTTTTAGAGTCCGTATGTGTGGGGAAACAAGAGATAGGGTTGGTTTCGGACCCCTCCTTCAAGGGCCACGAAATCCCCTCCTCTTCCTCCATATATACAGCCCTTAGGGCACCGCTTAGACTTTGGGTTTTGTTTAGATTAAAAGTTCGCCATAGCTGCAACTTCGCGTACTTCGTTTGTGTTCAACGACCAGACCAAGACGTCACAGAACCCCACCTTGATCAATAAAGCTTTCATCTTATATTCGCAATATCCAGATTGCAAATCTTAGTTTCTTGCTTGTTCTTCGTTTGCTTGCAGGAGATAGACCCTCGTGGTCAGGTTGATTGTGCTCCGGCGTGGTCAATAACCTCTCGGAGTTGGTTTAGCGATTGCTAAGGCGCGACGTCCTCGCACGTTCGTAGTCGGATCGTCAAAGTCTACTCCACCAAAAACGATAGCTATCATCTTATCGAAAGATCGGGACACCCTCGCCTCTATCACGTTTGTTTGGTAACCTTGGGAAGTGCACCTTTTGCACCGACCGAGTATCTTTTCTTGGCTATGTTGTTACTCCACAGGGAATTGAAGTTGATAAAGCCAAGATTGAAGCTATTGAGAGTTGGCCGCAGCCCAAAACGGTCACACAAGTGAGGAGTTTCCTTGGCCTCGCTGGTTTCTATAGGCGTTTTGTGAGAGATTTCAGCACCATTGCTGCACCTCTCAATGAGCTTACAAAGAAGGATGTGCCTTTTGTTTGGGGTACCTCACAGGAAGAAGCCTTCACGGTATTGAAAGATAAGTTGACACATGCTCCTTTACTCCAACTTCCTGATTTTAATAAGACTTTTGAGCTTGAATGTGATGCTAGTGGAATTGGATTAGGAGGTGTTTTATTACAAGATGGCAAACATGTTGCATACTTTTCTGAAAAATTGAGTGGGCCTAGTCTGAACTATTCTACTTATGATAAAGAATTATATGCTCTTGTTCGGACCTTAGAAACATGGCAACATTATTTATGGCCCAAAGAATTTGTTATACATTCTGATCATGAATCTTTGAAACACATTAAAAGTCAAGCAAAACTGAACCGTAGACATGCTAAATGGGTTGAATTCATTGAGACTTTCCCTTATGTCATTAAACACAAGAAGGGTAAAGAAAATGTTATTGCTGATGCATTGTCTCGTCGTTATACTATGCTTTCACAACTTGACTTTAAAATATTTGGTTTGGAGACCATCAAAGATCAATATGTGCATGATCCTGAATTAAAAGATGTATTACAGAATTGTAAAGAACGAAGAACATGGAATTAGTTCGTCGTTAACGATGGATTTGTGTTTCGTGCTAACAAGCTATGCATTCCAGCTAGCTCCGTTCGTCTTTTGTTGTTGCATGAGGCACATGGAGGAGGATTAATGGGACACTTTGGTGTAAAGAAGACGGAGGATGTACTTGCTACACATTTCTTTTGGCCAAAGATGAGACGGGATGATGAGCGCTTTGTTGCTCGCTGCACTACATGTCAAAAAGCTAAGTCACGACTCAATCCTCATGGTTTATATATGCCTTTGCCTGTACCTAGTGTTCCATGGGAGGATATATCTATGGACTTTGTTTTGGGTTTACCTCGAACAAAGAACGGGAGGGATAGCATATTTGTTGTCGTGGATAGGTTCTCAAAAATGGCACACTTTATACAATGTCATAAAAGCGATGATGCTGCTAATGTTGCTGATTTGTTCTTTCGTGAAATTATTCGCATGCATGGTGTGCCAAATACTATTGTTTCATATCGTGATACCAAATTTCTTAGCCACTTTTGGAGATGTTTATGCGCTAAGTTGGGGACTAAACTGCTTTTTAGTACTACTTGTCACCCCCAAACTGATGGACAAACTGAAGTAGTCAATAGAACTTTGTCTACTATGCTTAGGGCTGTTTTGAAGAATAACAAGAAAATGTGGGAAGAATGCTTGCCTCATATTGAATTTGCTTATAATTGTTCGTTGCATTCTACTACTAAGATGTGCCCTTTTGAAATTGTATATGGTTTCCTACCTCGTGCACCTATTAATTTGTTGCCTCTTCCATCTTCGGAGAAGGTTAATTTTGATGCTAAACAACATGCTGAATTGATCTTAAAAATGCATGAGTTAACTAAGGAGAACATTGAGCGTATGAATGTTAAATATAAACTTGCTGGAGATAAGGGTAGAAAACATGTTGTGTTTGCACCTGGAGATCTTGTTTGGTTACATTTGCGTAAGGATAGATTTCCTGATTTGCGCAAATCAAAGCTAATGCCACGTGTTGATGGTCCTTTTAAGGTGTTAGAGAAAATAAATGATAATGCATATAAACTTGAGCTGCCCGCTGATTTTGATGTTAGTCCCACTTTTAACGTTGCAGATTTGAAGCCTTATTTGGGTGAGGAAGATGAGCTTCCGTCGAGGACGACTTCATTTCAAGAAGGGGAGGATGATGAGGACATCAATACCATTGTTACACCCACAGCCCCTGCTGCTATACATACTGGACCAATTACTAGAGCTCGCGCACGCCAATTAAATTATCAGGTACTTTCGTTTCTTGGTAATGATTCTAATGTTCATGAGAATATGATGCGGCCTAAATTGGATACATTTGTTTTGCTTACAAATGAAGGGCCTAGCTTGGACAAGAAAGAGGAACCTTGGAGCAAGTTCAAGCATGGAGATGATGGCATGCCCAAGGGGAACAAGAACGGAGTTACAAGTGATGATTTCAGGACTTTGAAGCCACCATAATGAGTGCAGGAAGCCTTGGACGAAATATACAAGATGCCACTTCATAAATTTCGTCCAGAGGCTATTATAGGTGCTGCGTCACCTTATTATTGGGCCAGGCCCATGTAATTTCGAAATACTTGAGTATAGGCTGTTTTTAGAGTCCGTATATGTGGGGAAACAAGAGATAGGGTTGGTTTCGGACCCCTCCTTCAAGGGCCACGAAATCCCCCCCTCTTCCTCCATATATACAGCCCTTAGGGCACCGTTTAGACTTTGGGTTTTGTTTAGATTAAAAGTTCACCATAGCTGCAACTTCGCGTACTTCGTTTGTGTTCAACGACCAGACAAAGGCGTCACAGAACCCCCACCTTCATTAATAAAGCTTTCCTCTTATATTCACAATATCCAGATTGCAATCTCAGTTTCTTGCTTGTTCTTCGTTTGCTCGCTGGAAACATGATAGAGGCGAGGGTGTCCCGATCTTTCGATGAGATGGTAACTATCGATTTGGTGGAGCCGACTTTGACGATCCGACTACAAACGTGCACGACGTTGCGCCTTAGCAATCGCTAAACCAATCTCCTGAGGTTACTGACGATGCTGGAAGCACGATCAGCCTGACCACGAAGGTCTATTCCTGCACGCAATCGAAGAACAAGCAAGAATATGATAATGCAATCTGAATATTGCGAATATAGATGAAGTATTGATAATGGTGGGGATCCGAAAGCGGTCTTGGTCTGGTCGTTGGCCACAAACGAAGTACACGAAGTTGCAATGGCTAACTTTTAACTAAACAAATCCCAAGCAAAAAGCTACTAGATGGATCTACTTATATAGGAGCAAGGGGTGGTGGCCAAGGAGGTGGGAGGACATCCCAAGGCAGCCTAAAACTAACCCTAGGTCATATAAGGCCAATGGGCCCAAGTGGAGGTGATGCAACACCTTTGGACTTGTAGTTTGACTCGGATTCTGCTACAACGTCAGATTGTTTCGACGACAACTCAACGCTCCGGATGAATTTGAAGGTGAAACCAATTGGGTTAGAAAGATCACGAAATCTACTTTCCAACAAAAAAAGAATCACCCAATTCGGAGTCCGTATTAAATAGTTCTTGGTGTTTTGAGTCAGGTATGTCTGTGCAGTCCGAATCTGAATCCAGAACGTGAGAGACTTGGACTCTATCTTCTCTTGGCCCACAAGTGACGTGAGAGGACTTTTTGAACAGCACATAAACTTCTCTTTTTCCCTTATGTTCATATGTGGATTGTACAAATCTCCCATACACCTGCAATTAGACATGGCACAAAAGTTTGTGAAGTATTTTTGTCTTGGATGACATAAATAAATTATTGCATAGTTTGCATTAGAAATCACCTCACAAATATACATGTATGCAATATTTTTGGTCGTATCCAAGGTAGTCATGTCCTCATCATCCTCCCCTTCTTGAAAACAAAGCCGTCCTCGGCATTGCTTAATCTGAAATGTGGCTAACAAAAAAGACAAGGTGTACATGTTGTATATGTATATGTCATCCATTTTTACTTCCCTTGATTTTTGCACTTATGACACATATATACATGAGTAACTTTCATAGTTTATAAAATGTAAAGCCAAAATATTATCACAAGTATTAGAAGACATGAAAATATTGCAACTCAATTTGCACATATAAGTGAAGCTCTTATTCATATCAAAGGATTGACAATGTTCATCATTAAACCATCCCAACATTGGTGAATAAACCTTACTTGCATCAAATTTACATGCTACAACATGCTTAAATAAGCAAACATGCAATAAGTCATTTGACACAAAATCATCACCAAGATTAGAGGTCATATCAAAATGATTAAACATTGTTTCTTTTGCATCAACAGTTAATTCATTGGGTGCACTCAAAATTGTTGATACTTCAACTCTTTGATCACATGACGCATTCATGACAGTAACACGATTCTCTAAAATAGTTGGTGTGCTCAAATCAATAGGTAACACAACACATGATGTATTCAAGTTAACTAGGCATGCATCATTCTTATGTGAAAGTTAAAAATCTGTACCTTTGTCATTACCTCTTATGATCAACTCAGACGATGTAGGCACTCTTGGAGGTGATGTGTCACATGATGGAGATGATGTAGTCCTCGCAACAACGGATGTGGTTGTCATAGTACGCCTAGTAGTTGAAGAAACATCTGTATCAACACTTGGAATGTGCACCGTGCGCTTGTTCTCCTTGTGGCCAACACGTCGTTTTATTTCCTGTTCAGCTTTGCAAGCAAGACGAAACAAATGGTCCATAGGATAACACTCTTCATGAATTAGAATCTCTTGAATATCATGGTTTAATCCTCCCCAAAATCTATCCATAAAATCTTCTTCACTTTCTTCTAAAAATGAGTGCAATAATGTAGTTTGCAAATCATCATAGTATTTTGTTACCGTGTCAGTGCCTTGTTTTAAATGTTGTAATTTTTTAATCATGCCACGAGTATAATAAACATCAACGAATCTATCTCTCATGACAAGTTTTAAATCATCCCAAGTAGTAGGTATAAGATCAGGGTTTAACCGACAATATTCACTCCACCAAACTAAAGCAAAGCTACTAAAAGTACTAACAGCAGCTTGAAATTTTCCACGCTCATCAAAATTATGGGAAGCAAATATAGCATTTATTTCGTACTCCCATTCAATATATAAATCAGGCCTAAAATGACCAGTAAATGGTGGCATGGAAACATTAACCTGATTATGTGCATTCTGATGTAATTGCTCCTCTTGTGGCGGTTGTTGTATTTTCTTAGGTGATGGCAAATCTCCCACGATCGATGAAGCCCAAGAACTAACAACTCCGGAACCTGCCATGGTTAGTAGAAACAAAAAAAAATTGAGAATAATGTTCCTATGAACTACTAGGATGTGGTGGTAAAGCGCTCACAGTAAAGCAAATATCAATATCTTACAAGTTCTTACCATGCAGCAGGTGGTGACGGGCAACCAGCGGTGTCAAATAACTCCGAAGATTGAGTAAAGCGATTGCCAGGTGAACGTACGTATACACGGTGTAGAAATATGTGGAGCTGGGTTGGCTATATATGGTAGGAAAAGATTAGCAATAATCAATTCAGAGATGCAATGTTGAATAAACGCTCAATGACGGTACTGTGCTGGTCCTAGGCTAGACCGGACATGAGACGCGAGCCTAGAACACTAATGAGGTCACGGCGTAGCACAACTAGCATCAATAAAGGATATGAAGTAGCTCTGGACAGCAAGATATAAGTGAAGATCACAATGGCAGTATAGATAATGATGAGAAACAACTACCAAGTAGCATATACCAACAATTCTCTCTCCAACTTTACTCTATAAAAGTTTGTGCCAATTTTATGATAATTTTTCTCAAGAACGGCACTGACTCAAGCTTTCAAATGCAAAAAGAATCACTCAATTCCGAGTTGATATGAGGAGTCAAAAAATTCTAAAACTGGCCTGAAAAACTGGAACAAGCTGTGTTCACGAACTTCGGAGGGCAAAAAGACCTATTTAGAAGCCGATTTTGAGAGGTCAAATATTGAATAAGCTTCTGCAACTATTTAGATGCGGCTCGTCGCTAGCTTTAAATTGAGTACTCACGGAGCCAAAACAGACTTCGTATAAAAAAGATATGCCTGTTTTACTGAACACTGCGCAAAACAGATTCCAATCCGAATTCAGCTACGAGATTGAGTCTAGATAGATCCGAATTTTGTTTTTTTTTCTGACACTTTTTCTTTTCTTTTTCTTTCTCTCTTTTTTTTCTCTGACTTTTTTTACCTTTTTTTCTCTCTCTTTTTTTTCTCTGTCTTTTTTTTCCTCTCTCCCTCTTTTTAAAACAAACTAGATAAGATGCAGATTGGATCAAGCAAAGATGTGAACGACCTCAACTATGATTATGACAATGAACGGTGGGTAGCACGTCGTGGAAATTTATGGATGGGATGGTGGATAGCGGAAGGAATAATGATGCAGCGGTGGCGTGACTAATGTGAACAGAACTCGAAACTCTAAACGAACTAGACACTAAGACCAGCAACTCGACACGACGATGCAACCGATAATTCAACTATACAAGAACTGAAAAGAAAAATGCGAAGGCTCAGACTGGCTTGGATAAAGGATGAACAGATCTAACTTTTTTTGTGGCTTTTTCTTTGGACAATAGGTAAGAAAATAAATCTAATCTAGGGATAACTGGAAATTCTCACCTAGCAACCTGAAAACTGATACCACTTGATAGAGGCGAGGGTGTCCCGATCTTTCGATGAGATGGTAACTATCGATTTGGTGGAGCCGACTTTGACGATCCGACTACAAACGTGCACGACGTTGCGCCTTAGCAATCGCTAAACCAATCTCCTGAGGTTACTGACGATGATGGAAGCACGATCAGCCTGACCACGAAGGTCTATTCCTGCACGCAATCGAAGAACAAGCAACAATATGATAATGCAATCTGAATATTGCGAATATAGATGAAGTATTGATAATGGTGGGGATCCGAAAGCGGTCTTGGTCTGGTCGTTGGACACAAACAAAGTACACGAAGTTGCAATGGCTAACTTTTAACTAAACAAATCCCAAGCAAAAAGCTACTAGATGGATCTACTTATATAGGAGCAAGGGGTGGCAGCCAAGGAGGTGGGAGGACGTCCCAAGGCAGCCTAAAACTAACCCTAGGTCGTACAAGGCCAATGGGCCCAAGTGGAGGTGATGCAACACCTTTGGACTTGTAGTTTGACTCGGATTCTGCTACAACGTCAGATTGTTTCGGCGACAACTCAACGCTCCGGATGAATTTGAAGGTGTAACCAAGTGGGTTAGAAAGAGCACGAAATCTACTTTCCAACAAAAAAAGAATCACCCAATTCAGAGTCCGTATGAAATAGTTCTTGGTGTTTTGAGTCAGGTATGTCTGTGCAGTCCGAATCTGAATCCAGAACATGAGAGACTTGGACTCTATCTTCTCTTGGCCCAAAAGTGACGTGAGAGGACTTTTTGAACAGCACATAAACTTCTCTTTTTCCCTTATGTTCATATGTGGATTGTACAAATCTCGCATACACCTGCAATTAGACATGGCACAAAAGTTTGTGAAGTATTTTTGTCTTGGATGACATAAATAAATTATTGCATAGTTTGCATTAGAAATCACCTCACAAATATACATGTATGCAATATTTTTGGTCGTATCCAAGGTAGTCATGTCCTCATCAAAACAGACCCATGTGGTCAGGTTGATCGTGCTCCGGCGTGGTCAATAACCCCTTGGAAGTTGGTATAGCGATTGCTAAGGCGCGACGTCTCGCACGTTCGTAGTCGGATCGTCAAGGTCGACACCCACAGAAAACGATAGCCACCATCTCATCGAAACATCGGGTCACCTTCGCCTCTATCATCAAAAGAGAAGGATATCACCTTGAAAGCATGTCCTTGTGCGTCCTTCGCAATGCCGAAACACAAGCAAGTGTGATGTAGAATCGTTGTGGTAGAAGGTGGTTCGCTCTCAAGAGCTCGGATTGTCAACTCACGTGACGTGGAAGTTGACACAAAGTCCAAGTATCCTACACATGCACACAACAAAACAAAGAACGTATGTGCATGGTAGATAAACACATCATCCATCATGATGGTTCTCTTCTCTTGCACATAACCATTAGAAGCACAAGTGCATGAATAATATGATGCAACAATGGTGATATTCATGGCACTAGGTATATGGTGCAAAGAGGTAAGACAAGCATGCTTCACAAGGAATATGTCAAAATCTCCAAAGATATGCAAGAATGCTATGGGGGTAATCTCATTAGCAAGACTAAAATCATTGTTGCACTCAATACATGGAAAATCATCTAGCATGAGGGAGGCAACATATGGAGATATATGACAAGAAGCAATAGCAATCATGTGCAAAGCATGTAGATGGTTGTCATCAACCGCATGGAATGAGCAAGTATGAATCATGGGTGATGCAACATAAGCAAGCATATCAATCATGTCGTGCAAACTAGTGGAGCGAAGATGCAACACACTAGGAGAAATCATGGCAATCATGTCATGTGAGCAAATAATAGGCATAGGCAATGCACATGACATAACGCAAGCACAAACACAAAGCAAGATCATAGTATCATCATAGGAATGGGTCATAAATGGAACATGGCAATAACAAGCAATATCTCCACCAAGCTTGCAAATACACATACAAGTACTAGAGTCAATCATCATGTATAATGCAAAGCATGGGTCACAAATGCATGGCAAAGGCATAGGAATGAGCATATCATGCAAAGTGAACATGGCAAGATGGGCATAGAATATGTAATGGACAATAACCCATAACCATGTGAGGGCCATGTAGAATAAATGCGCGAAGTCTTTGCGCGAAGAGAGCGATGGGAGAGACAATCCATGGGATCCCAAGTCATCCTTGCTCTCTAGAGCTCGTTTTGTCAACTCATGGGATTGTGAGGTTGACAAGTATTCATGTGTACCTACACAAAAGAGACACAAACCAAAGAAATTGTGTGCATGGTAAATGTACACATCAGCCATCATGATGTGTATGTGCACGTGTGAGTTAGCACAAGATAAGCATCGCTCAAAGAAATTTGAAGCATGGTATAAGAACATGTCATCCATCATGAAAGAATAGTTATTGTGTATAACATGATGGGGACACAAATTGAGCGTGCAAGCATAGTAAGTGTGTGGCACAACAATATCATTATCATTCATGGGGAGCATATTGTGCACACAATCATGGGAATCATGCAATGCATGGGATGTATCAAAATCTCCTAAAATGTATGAGGAAACTATGGGGGTCTCCTCATGAGCAATATCGGAAACATCATATGGAGAAAATGGACAACATCCAAAACAATGCATATCCGAAGCTAGGTGGTCATGGCATGGCATATGAGATAAATGATGCAAAGGGAGCATATCAATATCATCACAAGAAAAACAAATGCCAATAACCATGGGCTTGTCATCTATGCCATAAGTGCAAATCGGGTTTATTTTAATGGCATATGCATAGTTACTACGAAGAGATTGCAAATGTGACATATGGGTGATCTCATGCATATCATATGACAAGTCAAGCGGATTGTCAAACATGATGTGACCTAAAGAATTGTCACAAGAAATCCTATGTAACATGGCATCACAACTAATAGACTCCACATGAGAATCATCATACTCATCATAAATGGGCAAGAAATCATCACATAAGGAAGTCACACTAGCATGAAGCATGGTAGTAGGTTGATCAACATCATGCAAGCAATCGATGTTAAGAATGTCCACTAGTGGGACTAGAGCATCACCTTCACCTATGTTACCTTGTTCATTCCACTCAAGTGGTGTAGGTGAGGTGGCAAAGACCAAATGGTGGTCATCTTCATCGTGATGGAACCATGTGGGGGTGCATCATATTCCACCATGGCCATCGTCTTGTCCAAAGGAAGGACGTAGTCGTCGTGAATCGGCGTCTCATCATATATGGGACCTAGCACCAAATGAGAACACACAATAGAGGTAGAGGTTAAGTCATTAGAAATCGAAGTGGCCTCACATGCCCTATCAACTACCTCACTCTCTCTATGTGGTGGTTCACTCCCTCCCTCAAGGTAGGTGCACTCAAAGTCACACATGGTGGAGTCACTCATCTCACTCAAGTGGTGGGGGTTGTGGCTCTCCTCACATGGGAATTGGGGAAACACATCATATATGGGGCTAGGGGTGAAGTCACTCTCACTCTCAATATGGTGGCACAAGTCACTCAAGTCATCATACGTCGCCGTGGTCGAGGTGAAATACTCAACCATCTCATCGCCGTCGCCGTGGATGAAGGCCGAAGATGGCACATCATCACTCTCCTCCATGACCGAAGGGAACATCCCATGCTCGATTATCTCGTCACCGTCGCCATGGATGAAGGCCGAAGATGGCACATCATCACTCTCGCCTCCTAAGATGGAAGCATCATCCTTGCTAGTCACCATGTCGCTCGCCTCCAAAGCTTGGTCCTTGATGGTCTCCGTAGTCGTAGTCGTCGCCGCACCATCTTGAAAAAGAGTCGTGGAGGACTCGGCATCATCAATGCCACAAAGAGGGATGGCGGTGAAGTCGAACTTGGGAGCATCGTCTTGGAGCTCGTCGGGCTTGGACATCGTGGTGGTACTATGATAGAGGTGAAGGTGTCCCGATGTTTCGATGAGATGGTGGCTATCGTTTTCTGTGGGAGTCGACCTTGACGATCCGACTACGAACGTGCGAGACGTCGCGCCTTAGCAATCGCTATACCAACTTCCAAGGGGTTATTGACCACGCCGGAGCATGATCAACCTGACCACGAGGGTTTGTTTCCTGCGAGCAAATGAAGAACAAGCAAGAAACTGAGATTGCAATCTGGATATTGCGAATATAAGAGGAAAGCTTTATTAATGAAGGTGGGGTTCTGTGACGCCTTTGTCTGGTCGTTGAACACAAACGAAGTACGCGAAGTTGCAGCTATGGCGAACTTTTAATCTAAACAAAACCCAAAGTCTAAACGACGCCCTAAGGGCTGTATATATGGAGGAGTAGGGGTGAATTTCGTGGCCCCTTGTAGGAGGGGTCCGAAACCAACACTAACTTTGTTTCCCCACACGTACGGACTCTAAAAACAGTCTATACTTAAGTATTTCGAAATTACATGGGCCTGGCCCAAAAATAAGGTGGCGCAGCACCTAAACAAGATCTCCAGGTGCAAAGACAACATGTTTTCTACCCTTAGCAGCATCATCGGTTTTATGAAGTGTGCCATTTTCGAAAATCTATCCACGACAACAAATTTGCTATCCCTCCCCTTCTTTGTTAGAGGTAAACCTAAGACAAAGTCCATAGATATATCCTCCCAAGGAACACTAGGTACAGGCAAAGGCATATATAAACCATGAGGATTGAGTCGTGACTTAGCTTTATGACATGTAGTGCAGCGAGCAACAAAACGCTCAACATCTCGTCTCATCTTTGGCCAAAAGAAATGATAGCGGCGAGGGTGTCCCGATCTTTCGATGAGATGATAACTATCGATTTGGTGGAGCCTACTTTGATGATCCGACTACGAACGTGCGAGGACGTCGCGCCTTAGCAATCGCTAAACCAACTCCGAGAGGTTATTGACCACGCCGGAGCACGATCAACCTGACCACGAGGGTCTATTTCCTGCAAGCAAACGAAGAACAAGCAAGAAACTAAGATTTGCAATCTAGATATTGCTAATATAAGATGAAAGCTTTATTGATCAAGGTGGGGTTCTGTGATGTCTTGGTCTGGTCGTTGAACACAAACGAAGTACGCGAAGTTGCAGCTATGGCGAACTTTTAATCTAAACAAAACCCAAAGTCTAAACGGTGCCCTAAGGGCTGTATATATGCAGGAAGAGGGGGGGGGGATTTCGTAGCCCTTTAAGGAGGGGTCCGAAACCAACCCTATCTCTTGTTTCCCCACACATACGGACTCTAAAAACAGCCTATACTAAAGTATTTCGAAATTACATGGGCCTGGCCCAATAATAAGGTGACGCAGCACCTATAATAGCCTCTGGACGAAATTTATGAAGTGGCATCTTGTATATTTTGTCCAAGGCTTCATGCACTCATTATGGTGGCTTCAAAGTCCTGAAATCATCACTTGTAACTCCGTTCTTGTTCCCCTTGCGCATGCCATCATCTCCATGCTTGAACTTGCTCCAATGTTCCTCTTTCTTGTCCAAGCTAGGCCCTTCATTCGTAAGCAAAACAAATGTATCCACTTTAGGCAGCATCATATTCTCGTGAACATTAGAATCATTACCAAGAAACGAAAGTACCTGATAATTTAATTGGCGTGCGCGAGCTCTAGTAATTGGTCCAGTATGTATAGCAGCAGGGGCTGTGGGTGTAACAATGGTATTGATGTCCTCATCATCCTCCCCTTCTTGAAATGAAGTCGTCCTCGACGGAAGCTCATCTTCCTCACCCAAATAAGGCTTCAAATCTGCAATGTTAAAAGTGGGACTAACCCCAAAATCTGCAGGCAGCTCAAGTTTATATGCATTATCATTTATTTTCTCTAACACCTTAAAAGGACCATCAGCATGTGGCATTAGCTTTGATTTGCGCAAATCAGGAAATCTATCCTTACGCAAATGTAACCAAACAAGATCTCCAGGTGCAAACACAACATGTTTTCTACCCTTATCTCCAGCAAGTTTATATTTAGCATTCATACGCTCAATGTTCTCCTTAGTTAACTCATGCATTTTTAAGATCAATTCAGCACGTTGTTTAGCATCAAAATTAACCTTCTCCGAAGATGGAAGAGGCAACAAATCAATGGGTGCATGAGGTAGGAAACCATACACAATTTCAAAAGGGCACATCTTAGTAGTAGAATGCAATGAACGATTATAAGCAAATTCAATATGAGGCAGGCATTCTTCCCACATTTTCTTATTATTCTTCAAAACAGCCCTAAGCATAGTAGACAAAGTTCTATTGACTACTTCAGTTTGTCCATCAGTTTAGGGGTGACAAGTAGTACTAAAAAGCAGTTTAGTCCCCAACTTAGCCCATAAACATCTCCAAAAGTGGCTAAGAAATTTAGTATCACGATCTGAAACAATAGTATTTGGCACACCATGCAGCATCATCGGTTTTATGACATGGTATAAAGTGTGCCATTTTCGAGAACCTATCCACGACAACAAATATGCTATCCCTCCCCTTCTTTGTTCGAGGTAAACCCAAAACAAAGTCCATAGATATATCCTCCCATGGAACACAAGGTACAGGCAAAGGCATATATAAACCATGAGGATTGAGTCGTGACTTAGCTTTTTGACATGTAGTGCAGCAAGCAACAAAGCGCTCAACATCCCGTCTCATCTTTGGCCAAAAGAAATGTGTAGCAAGTACATCCTCCGTCTTCTTTACGCCAAAGTGTCCCATTAATCCTCCTCCATGCGCCTCCTGCAACAACAAAAGACGAACGGAGCTAGCTGGAATGCATAGCTTGTTAGCACGAAACACAAATCCATCGTTAATGACGAACTTGTTCCATGTTCTCCCTTCTTTACAATTCTGCAATACATCTTTAAATTCAGCATCATGCACATATTGATCTTTGATGGTCTCCAAACCAAATATTTTAAAGTCAAGTTGTGAAAGCGTAGTATAACGACAAGACAATGCATCAGCAATAATATTTTTTTTACCCTTCTTATGTTTAAAGACATAAGGGAAAGTCTCAATGAATTCAACCCATTTAGCACGTCTACGGTTCAGTTTGGCTTGACTTTTAATATGTTTCAAAGATTCATGATCAGAATGAATAACAAATTCTTTGGGCCATAAATAATGTTGCCATGTTTCCAAAGTCCGAACAAGAGCATATAATTCCTTCTCATAAGTAGAGTAATTCAGACTAGGCCCACTCAATTTTTCAGAAAAGTATGCAACAGGTTTGCCATCTTGTAATAACACACCTCCTAATCCAATTCCACTAGCATCACATTCAAGCTCAAAAGTCTTATTAAAATCAGGAAGTTGGAGTAAAGGAGCATGTGTTAACTTATCTTTCAACACCGTGAAGGCTTCTTCCTGTGCGGTACCCCAAACAAAAGGCACATCCTTCTTTGTAAGCTCGTTGAGTGGTGCAGCAATGGTACTGAAATCTCTCACAAAACGCCTATAGAAACCAGCGAGGCCAAGGAAACTCCTCACTTGTGTGACCGTTTTGGGCTGCGGCCAACTCTCAATAGCTTCAATCTTGGCTTTATCAACTTCAATTCCCTGTGGAGTAACAACATAGCCAAGAAAAGATACTCGGTCGGTGCAAAAGGTGCACTTCCCAAGGTTACCAAACAAACGTGCATCACGTAGAGCAATAAAAACAGCACGTAAATGTTCCAAATGTTCCTCCAAAGATCTGCTATAAATCAATATATCATCAAAGTAAACTACCACAAATCGTCCAATGAAAGCACGTAAAACTTCGTTCATTAATCTCATGAAAGTACTAGGTGCATTAGTTAACCCAAAAGGCATGACTAACCACTCATATAAACCGAACTTAGTTTTAAATGTTGTTTTCCATTCATCTCCCAATTTCATACGAATTTGATGGTATCCACTACGGAAATCAACTTTGGAGAATATTGTAGAGCCACTCAATTCATCAAGCATATCATCTAGCCTAGGAATAGGATGACGATAATGAATAGTAATATTATTAATGCTTCTACAATCGACACACATACGCGACGTACCATCCTTTTTTGGCACTAGTATAATAGGAACAGCACAAGGACTAAGAGATTCGCGTATATAACCTTTGTCGAGCAGCTCCTGTACTTGACGCATAATCTCCTTCCTCTCCTCTGGATTGGTACGGTATGGCGCACGGTTTGGCAACGAAGCACCGGGAATTAAGTCAATCTGATGCTCAATCCCACGAATAGGTGGTAATCCCGGTGGCACGTCTTGTGGAAAGACGTCAGCGAACTCCTGCAAAATGTTAGTGACAGCAGGAGGCAAAGAGGAAGGCACGTCCTCGAATGAAAATAAAGCCTCTTTGCACACAAAAGCATAGCAAACAGATTTGCTTAAATCTAGCTCATCAATATCAGATTTGGTGCCAAGTAAACACGCATTTTTAAATTTAATTTCAGAAGCAACACTAGATGGTTTATTATTAGGCTTCATTTGTTGCTCAAATTCTTTTGCCACAATCTGATTTTCACTCTTATTTTTCTCCTGTTTTGCTTTACTAGCTCTATTAATATCATCTTTCAAAATAGAATCAGGAGTCATAGGAAGCAAAGTAATATGTTTATCCTTATGAACAAGAGTATACTGATTGTTTCTACCATGGTGTACAGAATTTTTATCAAATTGCCATGGTCTACCAAGTAATAATGAACATGCTTGCATGGGTACCACATCACAATCAACATAATCAGCATATGTAGAGATACTAAAATGCACACGAACAGTACGTGTTACCTTAACCTTGCCACTGTTGTTGAACCATTGGATATAGTAAGGATGTGGATGTGGTCTTGTGGTGAGAGATAGCTTCTCCACCATCTCCATGCTAGCCAAGTTGTTGCAGCTCCCTCCATCTATGATGACACGAACAGAACGTTCCTTCACAACTCCCTTTGTATGGAACAAATTATGCCTCTGATTTTGCTCAGCTTGTGTGACCTGCACACTCAAAACACGTTGAGCAACTAAACATTCATACCTGTCAGCGTCTTCAGGAGCCATGTATTGTGTCTCATGATCAGAATCATCTCCACCGTGTTCTTCACTTGTAATAGGAGCCAAAGTCTCCTCATCATAGTCACTAGCGGACTCATACCCACCATCCTCAGTAGCAATCATAACACGCGGAGATTGGCATTCTCTCGCATAATGACCTCATCCCTTACAACGACGACAAATAATATCATGTGTGTGCCCTGTTGATGCCATTGATGAAGAAGAGCTCTGGGCAGGCCCAGAAGGTGTACTCTTGGCAGATAGTGGTGGTGGTGCCTGTTTTCTTGTATCTTTGTTGGAATTGGCGGCTGAAGTCAGTGGTGCTGCAGTAGGACGTGTGGGAGTAGAGGAGGCACGCGGTGTCCATGATGAAGATCGACCTGCAGAAAAATTAGTTCGCGCCAATGCCTGTCGATCCTGCACTTCACGTTTAGCTTTACAAGCAAGATGGAATAAACGAGTGATATTATTATACTCCTTATACTCTAGAATGGTCTGAATCTCTCTATTTAATACACCCATGAAACGTGCAAGCATAGCTTCATTCTCCTCAACAATACCACATCTAATCATGCCAGTTTGTAATTCCTGATAATATTCTTCTACAGAATTTTTTCCTTGTCTTAAGCGCTGCAATTTTTGAAGTAATTCACATTGATAATATGGTGGAACCCAACGAGTACGCATAGCATAATTCAAAGCAGCCCAAGTAGCTGGAATAGGATATAATCTACAATGTTCAGACCACCATACACATGCAAAACTAGTAAAAGCACAAACAGCAGCAGCAACACGTCTCTCCTCGGGATATTGTAAACATGTAAAACGTTGTTCAGTTTCTAACTCCCAAGTAAGATATATATCAGGAACATATCTACCCTCAAATGGTGGAATATTCAATTTCAGTTTAGGAAGATGGTCATGATCTCGTACCTGAGCTGGTAATGCAGCCCTACCATTGCGATTATTGGCATGTGGACGACCTGGTGCTGGTACGTAGTTCTGATTTTGATCAACCTCATCCTCGTAATCGCCCGCATAATCGTCCTCCTCAGCGGCAGCAGGAGCCATAGAAGCATCAACAGTAGGTGCAGCGGCACCAGAAGTTTGACCAGGCTCAAGGGGAACGCGCTGTGCTCATCCCACTTGATTTAGAAGGCGACGTTGTTGTTGTTGTAGAGGTGCAACAGGTGCAGCCGGCGGTGGTTGTGGAAGACGCGTGAGCAATTCATTAAACTTGTTATCGAGCTTTGTTTCGAACGTCTTCTCAATTCCATCTATCTTCTCCATGGCCTCTTCAAATCTGTTTAGCACATCTTGCACCTGTCCACTCATCATTTGCTGAAATTTATCATGTAGCTGTTTGTTCGTCATGTTCTCCCAATCAGTCTCATCGGCTTGTGATCCTGCCATGGTTAGCATCAATAGAAACACACAAGAATATGATCCTACAGACTACTAGGAAGTGGTGGTGGTGGTGGTGTATCACAAATCCGCCAAGCGAATCTCAAATGCTTACCAGTTCTTACCCAGCAGCAGGTGGTGATCGGCCACCGTTGTAGTCAAAACTCTCAAAGATTGGATAGAGCGATTGCCAGGTGGTGTCAAACGCACGACGTAGATGTATGTGGGGTTGGGAAGGCTTATGATATGGTAGCAAAAATGTCAGCAATAATCAATTCAGAGATGCAAAGTTGAATAAACGCTCAACGACGGTACTGTGCTGGTCTTAGGCTAGACCGTACTAGAGACGCGAGCCTAGAACACTAACAAAATCACGGCGCGGCACGTAAACAAGGGAAGAGCACACTCTAAAAAAAATTCGCTTTTTTTTGCGCTCCTCTTTTTTTTCTTTTGCGCTCCTTTTTTTCGGCAAAAAATCACTATAATTGCGAGTGTCTCAAAACTCTTCCCAAGTCAAACTAACATGATTGGCACGAAATTTTTTTTGACAATTTTTTTTGTCGGAAATCAGGGCAGCGACGACGAAAAAGTGCGACAAAAAATCACTATGATGGCGAGTGTCTCAAAACGCTCCCTGGGACAATTTTTTTTCTTTTTTTTCCGAATCCTACTCAAGCAAGGAAACAAGAATCGGAAAATAGATGGGTCTCGAAAACAAACCTAATATGAAAAGAACTCGGATTGGTGGTGGATATATGGTGGTAGAATATGGCAGCGGTGGTAGGATATGGCAGCGGTGGTGGTATATGGCAGCGGTGGTGGTATATGGCAGCAGCGATGAAGATGGTGCGGCGGCGGCGTGACAAATTGTGATAGAACTCGAAACTCTAAAGGACTAGACACTAAGACCAGCAACTAGACACTACAATGCAACCGCAAATTCAACAAAGCAAAAACCCTAAAAAGATTATGCAAAGGCACAGATTGGTTCGGATATGATGAACTAACCCTAATTTTTTTTTGGCATTTTCGTGGACTGTAGGTATGAAGAACAGACTCGATCTAAACTACGAAAAACTGTAAAATCTCACCGAGCAACCTGAAAATCTGATACCACTTGATAGAGGCGAAGGTGTGCCGATGTTTCGATGAGATGGTGGCTATCGTTTTCTGTGGGAGTCGACCTTGACGATCCGACTACGAACATGCGAGACGTCGCGCCTTAGCAATCGCTATACCAACTTCCAAGGGGTTATTGACCACGCCGGAGCACGATCAACCTGACCACGAGGGTCTGTTTCCTGCGAGCAAACGAAGAATAAGCAAGAAACTGAGATTGCAATCTGGATATTGCGAATATAAGAGGAAAGCTTTATTAATGAAGGTGGGGTTCTGTGACGCCTTTGTCTGGTCGTTGAACATAAACAAAGTACGCAAAGTTGCAGCTATGGCGAACTTTTAATCTAAACAAAACCCAAAATCTAAACAACGCCCTAAGGGCTGTATATATGGAGGAGTAGGGGTGAATTTCGTGGCCCCTTGTAGGAGGGGTCCGAAACCAACCCTAACTTTGTTTCCCCACACGTACGGACTCTAAAAACAGCCTATACTTAAGTATTTCAAAATTACATGGGCCTGGCCCAAAAATAAGGTGGCGCAGCACCTAAAATAAGCTATGGACGAAATTTATGAAGGGGCATCTTGTATATTTCGTCCATGTCCTTGTAGGTCATCACGGAGGCTTCAAAGTGCTTAAATATGCACTAGAAACGCCATTCTGGATCCCTTCACGCATGCCTTCATCTCCATGCTTGATCCTGCTCCAGTGTTCATCCCTCTTGTTCATGCTAGGCCCTTTATTAGTAATCAATACAAATGTATCCAATTTAGGCAGCATCATATTCTCATGAACATTAGAATCATTACCAAGAAACGAAAGTACCTGATAATTTAATTGGCGTGCGCGAGCTCTAGTAATTGGTCCAGTATATGTAGCAGTAGGGGCTGTGGGTGTAACAATGGTATTGATGTCCTCATCAATTGCTCAATCGGTGGATACGACACTTGCGCACAACCTATAAGATGCAAAATGGATAAACTTTCTATCCCAAGTATGCTATGTATGTATGGTTCCCGGTGTTTCTTTCAAGATGCTCCAAGATGATCGGATATGACAATCTTATGTGCAATGTGGTATGATGCTATGGCACTTGCTTACAAGCTCTTTGTTCACTCTTTTTCTTTGCTTAAAAGCTTATTCGTCTTTTTTTTGATATGGCCACATTGCGAAATGCACAAACCAAGATAGCAATTGTGTATATACGAGAACAATCTTGTGACACAAGGGATGATATGATACCAATATGATATGGTATGTATGCAATGGATGGTGTAGATCACTAATGTGCATAAGTAACATTGCCGGCAATACTCAAAGGCTAGTCTCGATAGGCAAGTGACGCAAAATGGGCTAGGGGTTATCAATGCAATTGCAATGGGAATATACAATGATGTCGTCGAGGTTACCGTCCGTATGTACGATGACGACCTCGTGGCGATGATGAGTGGCGGTGTTCTCGACGTCGAACCGTTCCTAATTAGCCGAAACACCTTAGGAAACGGAAAAACCGCGAACTCAAAATCACTATAATGGCGAGTGTCTCAAAACTCTTCCCAAGTCAAACTAACAGGATTGGCACGAAATTTTTTTTGACAATTTTTTTGTCGGAAATCAGGGCAGCGATGACGAAAAAGTGCGACAAAAAATCACTATGATGGCGAGTGTCTCAAAACGCTCCCTGGGACAATTTTTTTTCTTTTTTTTTCCGAATCCTACTCAAGCAAGGAAACACGAATCGGAAAATAGATGGGTCTCGAAAACAAACCTAATATGAAAAGAACTCGGATTGGTGGTGGATATATGGTGGTAGAATATGGCAGCGGTGGTAGGATATGGCAGCGGTGGTGGTATATGGCAGTGGTGGTGGTATATGGCAGCAACGATGAAGATGGTGCGGCGGCGGCGTGACAAATTGTGATAGAACTTGAAACTCTAAAGGACTAGACGCTAAGACCAGCAACTAGACACGACAATGCAACCGCAAATTCAACAAAGCAAAAACCCTAAAAAGATTATGCAAAGGCGCAGATTGGTTCGGATATGATGAACTAACCCTAATTTTTTTTTGGCATTTTCGTGGACTGTAGGTATGAAGAACAGACTCGATCTAAACTACGAAAAACTGTAAAATCTCACCGAGCAACCTGAAAATCTGATACCACTTGATAGAGGCGAAGGTGTGCCGATGTTTCGATGAGATGGTGGCTATCGTTTTCTGTGGGAGTCGACCTTGACGATCCGACTACGAACGTGCGAGATGTCGCGCCTTAGCAATCGCTATACCAACTTCCAAGGGGTTATTGACCACGCCGGAGCACGATCAACCTGACCACGAGGGTCTATTTCCTGCGAGCAAACGAAGAACAAGCAAGAAACTGAGATTGCAATCTGGATATTGCGAATATAAGAGGAAAGCTTTATTAATGAAGGTGGGGTTCTGTGACGCCTTTGTCTGGTCGTTGAACATAAACAAAGTACGTGAAGTTGCAGCTATGGCGAACTTTTAATCTAAACAAAACCCAAAATCTAAACAACGCCCTAAGGGCTGTATATATGGAGGAGTAGGGGTGAATTTCGTGGCCCCTTGTAGGAGGGGTCCGAAACCAACCCTAACTTTGTTTCCCCACACGTACGGACCCTAAAAACAGCCTATACTTAAGTATTTCGAAATTACATGGGCCTGGCCCAAAAATAAGGTGGCGCAGCACCTAAAATAAGCTATGGACGAAATTTATGAAGGGGCATCTTGTATATTTCGTCCATGTCCTTGTAGGTCATCACGGAGGCTTCAAAGTGCTTAAATATGCACTAGAAACGCCATTCTGGATCCCTTCACGCATGCCTTCATCTCCATGCTTGATCCTGCTCTAGTGTTCATCCCTCTTGTTCATGCTAGGCCCTTTATTAGTAATCAATACAAATGTATCCAATTTAGGCAGCATCATATTCTCATGAACATTAGAATCATTACCAAGAAACGAAAGTACCTGATAATTTAATTGGCGTGCGCGAGCTCTAGTAATTGGTCCAGTATATGTAGCAGTAGGGGCTGTGGGTGTAACAATGGTATTGATGTCCTCATCAATTGCTCAATCGGTGGATACGACACTTGCGCACAACCTATAAGATGCAAAATGGATAAACTTTCTATCCCAAGTATGCTATGTATGTATGGTTCCCGGTGTTTCTCTCAAGATGATCCAAGATGATCGGATATGACAATCTTATGTGCAATGTGGTATGATGCTATGGCACTTGCTTACAAGCTCTTTGTTCACTCTTTTTCTTTGCTTAAAAGCTTATTCTTCTTTTTTTTGATATGGCCACATTGCGAAATGCACAAACCAAGATAGCAATTGTGTATATACGGGAACAATCTTGTGACACAAGGGATGATATGATACCAATATGATATGGTATGTATGCAATGGATGGTGTAGATCACTAATGTGCATAAGTAACATTGCCGGCAATACTCAAAGGCTAGTCTCGATAGGCAAGTGACGCAAAATGGGCTAGAGGTTATCAATGCAATTGCAATGGGAATATACAATGATGTCGTCGAGGTTACCGTCCGTATGTACGATGACGACCTCGTGGCGATGATGAGTGGCGGTGTTCTCGACGTCGAACCGTTCCTAATTAGCCGAAACACCTTAGGAAACGGAAAAACCGCGAACTCAAAATCACTATAATGGCGAGTGTCTCAAAACTCTTCCCAAGTCAAACTAACAGGATTGGCACGAAATTTTTTTTGACAATTTTTTTGTCGGAAATCAGGGCAGCGATGACGAAAAAGTGCGACAAAAAATCACTATGATGGCGAGTGTCTCAAAACGCTCCCTGGGACAATTTTTTTTCTTTTTTTTTCCGAATCCTACTCAAGCAAGGAAACACGAATCGGAAAATAGATGGGTCTCGAAAACAAACCTAATATGAAAAGAACTCGGATTGGTGGTGGATATATGGTGGTAGAATATGGCAGCGGTGGTAGGATATGGCAGCGGTGGTGGTATATGGCAGTGGTGGTGGTATATGGCAGCAACGATGAAGATGGTGCGGCGGCGGCGTGACAAATTGTGATAGAACTTGAAACTCTAAAGGACTAGACGCTAAGACCAGCAACTAGACACGACAATGCAACCGCAAATTCAACAAAGCAAAAACCCTAAAAAGATTATGCAAAGGCACAGATTGGTTCGGATATGATGAACTAACCCTAATTTTTTTTGGCATTTTCGTGGACTGTAGGTATGAAGAACAGACTCGATCTAAACTACGAAAAACTGTAAAATCTCACCGAGCAACCTGAAAAACTGATACCACTTGATAGAGGCGAAGGTGTGCCGATGTTTCGATGAGATGGTGGCTATCGTTTTCTGTGGGAGTCGACCTTGACGATCCGACTACGAACGTGCGAGACGTCGCGCCTTAGCAATCGCTATACCAACTTCCAAGGGGTTATTGACCACGCCGGAGCACGATCAACCTGACCACGAGGGTCTATTTCCTGCGAGCAAACGAAGAACAAGCAAGAAACTGAGATTGCAATCTGGATATTGCGAATATAAGAGGAAAGCTTTATTAATGAAGGTGGGGTTCTGTGACGCCTTTGTCTGGTCGTTGAACATAAACAAAGTACGCGAAGTTGCAGCTATGGCGAACTTTTAATCTAAACAAAACCCAAAATCTAAACAACGCCCTAAGGGCTGTATATATGGAGGAGTAGGGGTGAATTTCGTGGCCCCTTGTAGGAGGGGTCCGAAACCAACCCTAACTTTGTTTCCCCACACGTACGGACCCTAAAAACAGCCTATACTTAAGTATTTCGAAATTACATGGGCCTGGCCCAAAAATAAGGTGGCGCAGCACCTAAAATAAGCTATGGACGAAATTTATGAAGGGGCATCTTGTATATTTCGTCCATGTCCTTGTAGGTCATCACGGAGGCTTCAAAGTGCTTAAATATGCACTAGAAACGCCATTCTGGATCCCTTCACGCATGCCTTCATCTCCATGCTTGATCCTGCTCTAGTGTTCATCCCTCTTGTTCATGCTAGGCCCTTTATTAGTAATCAATACAAATGTATCCAATTTAGGCAGCATCATATTCTCATGAACATTAGAATCATTACCAAGAAACGAAAGTACCTGATAATTTAATTGGCGTGCGCGAGCTCTAGTAATTGGTCCAGTATATGTAGCAGTAGGGGCTGTGGGTGTAACAATGGTATTGATGTCCTCATCAATTGCTCAATCGGTGGATACGACACTTGCGCACAACCTATAAGATGCAAAATGGATAAACTTTCTATCCCAAGTATGCTATGTATGTATGGTTCCCGGTGTTTCTCTCAAGATGATCCAAGATGATCGGATATGACAATCTTATGTGCAATGTGGTATGATGCTATGGCACTTGCTTACAAGCTCTTTGTTCACTCTTTTTCTTTGCTTAAAAGCTTATTCTTCTTTTTTTTGATATGGCCACATTGCGAAATGCACAAACCAAGATAGCAATTGTGTATATACGGGAACAATCTTGTGACACAAGGGATGATATGATACCAATATGATATGGTATGTATGCAATGGATGGTGTAGATCACTAATGTGCATAAGTAACATTGCCGGCAATACTCAAAGGCTAGTCTCGATAGGCAAGTGACGCAAAATGGGCTAGGGGTTATCAATGCAATTGCAATGGGAATATACAATGATGTCGTCGAGGTTACCGTCCGTATGTACGATGACGACCTCGTGGCGATGATGAGTGGCGGTGTTCTCGACGTCGAACCGTTCCTAATTAGCCGAAACACCTTAGGAAACGGAAAAACCGCGAACTCAAAATCTCAAATGTCAAATGTCAAAATGGTGGTAGTGGGAATGTAGTGGTGGTTTTGCGGAAGCTCAATGGGATTGCGAAAATGCAATGATGGGTTTTGAGTACGCAATGCGGAAGTGGAGGGTAAGGTGGTGAACTATACACGGTGTCGGAGTTGAAGTCGCCGTCCCTAAGTAGCCGAAACATCTTAGGAGACACAACTCACAACACGAACAAATATGGGTTAAGTTGGGGTGGTGGAAGTGTATGGTGGGCAAGCCTATGCGGAAGTTATGGTGGTGCTTGATGAAGAAGCAATCATCCCTAAGTAGCCGAAACACCTTAGGAGACTCGAATCACTACTCAAGCAACCGCCAATGCTATGGGAAACAAAATTGGTTAGTTTGCGGAAGTCGGTGGTGGTTATGCGGATGATATGGTGGAAGCCCTAGGCAAAGATGCCAAAATTCCAAAACTTTGATGAAGTCAAATGGTGATGGTGGTATTTTTGTTGGATGGGGGATGTCAATAGCTTCAAAACGAGCAAAAGAACGTCAAAATCGGACTCCGGATGAATTAGTTATGATCAAAACGGTAAAACACGGGAGGCAAAATTCCCAAGGGCCGGATATCCGGGGGGTGGGAGCTGTCTCCGTCTTCTTCTTCCGTCGTCGCTTCCATGCTTCTCTCGCGGATGGTGTAGTTGTTCCTTGGCGCTTTCACTCCTCCTCATCGTCCGTGATGCTCCGACAATACCTATGCATGCACACGAGAGGGGTGTCAAGTAGTATACCATCCTCGAAGGGGTCAAGTGAGCACGTGTAAAGGAGATGATTCACCTTTGTGTATGTGAAGTAGATGTCGCACGTGTCACTTGCCGAACGGACTCTTGACATGGTGATGTCCATAGGATGCTCCGCGTCAACAACTAACATTAATAGAATTTATAGTAGAACCATTGCAATCATGCTTTTCATACAAGGAGCTATCGTGAATCACTTCATAGATTTCTTCTTTTAATACTTTATCACAATTTTTAGATTCACGAATTTCAAGCAAAACTTCATAAAGATAATCTAGTGCACTCAAACCACTAGAAATTGGTTCATCATAATTGGATCTCTTAAAAAGATTATCAAGTGGATGAGGATCCATAAACTTTTAGCAAGCGAAGATGCAAGCAAAAAGAAGGCACATGATAACACAAGCAACCAAAAGATCGAACGGAAAGAAGGCAAACAAAAAGGCAAATCTTTTTTGAAAATCGTTTTAGAAGTGGGGGAGAGGAAAACGAGAGGCAAATGGCGAATAATGTAATGCAAGAGATGAGAGTTTATGATGGGTACTTGGTATGTCTTGACTTGGCATAGATCTCCCCGGCAACGGCGCCAGAAATTCTTCCTGCTAATTCTTGAGCTGGAGTTGGTTTTTCCATTGAAGAGGAAATGGTGATGCAGCAAAGTAGAGATAAGTATTTCCCTCAGTTAGAGAACCAAGGTATCAATCCAGTAGGAGACAACGCACAAATCACCTAGCACCTGCACAAACAATCAAACAACTTGCACCCAACGCGATAAAGGGGTTGTCAATCCCTTCACGGTTACTTGCAAAAGTGAGATTTGATAGAGATAGGTAAAACTAAACAAAAGATAAATTAAATATTTTTGGGTTTTTTGGTTTATAGATCTGAAAATAAAAGATTGCAAAATAGTAGATCGGAAAGTAATATGATGGAAAATAGACCCGGGGGCCATAGGTTTCACTAGAGGCTTCTCTCAAGATAGCAAATAATACGGTGGGTGAACAAATTACTGTCAAGCAATTGATAGAAAAGCGCAAAGTTATGATGATATCCAAGGCAATGATTATGAAATATAGGCATCACGTCCGTGTCAAGTAGACCGAAATGATTCTGCATCTACTACTATTACTCCACACATCGATCGACTCTTGCCTGCATCTAGAGTATTAAGTTCATGAAGAACAGAGTAACGCATTAAGTAAGATGACATGATGTAGAGGAATAAACTCAAGCAATATGATGTAAACCCCATCTTTTTATCCTCGATGGCAACAATACAATACATGCCTTGCTGCCCCTACTGTCACTGGGAAAGGACACCACAAGATTGAACCCAAAGCTAAGCACTTCTCTCATTACAAGAAAAACCAATCTAGTTGGCCAAACCAAACCGATAATTCAAAGAGAATTACAAAGATATCAAATCATGCAAATAAGAATTCAGAGAAGATTCAAATAATATTCATAGATAAGCTGATCATAAATCCACAATTCATTGGATCTCGACAAACACACCGCAAAAGAATATTACATCGAATAGATCTCCAAGAACAACAAGGAGAACATGGTATTGAGAATCAAAGAGAGAGAAGAAGCCATCTAGCTACTAGCTATGGACCCGTAGGTCTGAGGTAAACTACTCATGCTTCATCGGAAGGGCAATAGAGTTGATGTAGAAGCCCTCCGTGATCGAATCCCCCTCCGGCAGGGTGCCAGAAAAGGTCCCTAGATGGGATCTCACGGGTACAAAAGGTTGCGGCGGTGGAAAAGTATTTTTGTGGATGCTTCTAGTGGTTTGGGAACATATGTGAATATATAGGTGAAAGAATTAGGTCAGGGGAGTCACGGGGGGCCCACAAGGCAGGGGGGCACGCCCTCCACCCTTGTGGCCGCCTCGTGGCTCCTCCGACTTCATCTCCAAGTCTCCTTGGTGTATTCTGGTCCAAGAAAAATCATCGCGAAGGTTTTATTCCGTTTGGACTCCATTTGGTATTCCTTTCCCACGAAGCTAAAAAACAAGGAAAAAACAAAAACTGGCACTGGGCTCTAGGTTAATAGGTTAGTCCCAAAAATAATACAAAATAGCATATTAATGCATATAAAACATCCAAAACAGATAATATAATAGCATGGAACAATCAAAAATTATAGATACGTTGGAGACATATCAGGTATATGTATTTGATCAGATCACATATTGAACTCGTATTTACATATGTGCCTTAAAAGTCTATCTTCTTCTAGGCTAACTGTTTGAAGAACAAGACCAACCGTTCTAAAGTGAAATTCCAACAGACAACAGGATCTTGTAGCTATATTGCACACTGCGAGGCTCTTGTAAATAGCTGCTAGTTCCTTCTTTTTTTTGTGCCATATTATCGTATATATATTGACTTGTTCCAAATACAGAGGAAAGCCCGTGCGGACCAAAAATAACCTGATGCGGAGCATCCCTCGTCCACCCACATGGACACTCCATCACCACCACAAGCACCAAGAGGACCAATGACAAGCGCACGTCCACGCGCCATCGAGAACGAGGTCAATTCTTTCCTCTTCGAGTTCCGTTCGGATTCACATGGGAATTGGGTTCTACCTCAAACGGAGATGTTATGCACTCTTAGGTACGAAGGAGACAGCCATGTGGAGGCTATGACGGAGGTCCAAGCAACCATGGAGAAGGGAAGACACGGGAAGCTCGAAGAAAAGGACCCTCGGGACACCCCGGGTGCCCCGGATTAAAAGGGAACACGGGGGGACGAAGGAAAGAGTAGGAAGGGGGGGGGGCAAACCCTCTGGACACCCCGAGTGCCCGGCCCCTACAGGCCCGGGTGCCCGGCTCCTCCAGCCCGGGTGCCCGGCCACTCCACCTGGCGGCCACCCCGGGTGCCCGGCCTCCTCCAACCGCGACCTGGGAGAAGTCCCTGGCCGGTCCGGGTGCTCGAGCCTTAGCCCTCCGGGTGCCCGCCCCCCTGCCTCGCGACCGCGGCCGCGGCCCCCCTGAACAGTCCGGGTGCCCGGACCCCTCCGTATGCCTGCGTGCATTTTGGGTTTTATGACCCTTGTACCCCTCTTTCCCTCATATTTCTTCCCTAGCTATAAGTACTCCTCCCTAGCTTATTTTGGAGGTTAGCAAAGTATTACATAGACAAAGAGAGAGCTTTGCTCATCTTCCTCCTCTTGGAGATCTAGACCTCCTCTTGGAGAAGCTCCTCTTGGAGATCAAGCCCTCCTCTTGGAGAAGATCCTCTTGTGGATATCAAGACCTCACCAAGTGGGAAGAACTTTTACCCTAGTGCTATTTTCCTTGAATTGTTCTTGTATGCTTGTGGATCTCTTGTATGCTACTCTAGTGGATGTGTTATTTGGGTTTGTTTGAGTGATTCCCCTCTTGTGTTCTTGTGTGTTCATCACTTTTCCCCCTCCAAGTGTGAAAAGAGCCCACCTAGGGTTTCACCCTACAACATCTTGGTATCATGAGCAAGGTTGATTCACTTCTTGGAGTCCCATCCCCCCATTTGCTAGCTTGAATTTGTTGTTTTTTCGTCCTAATTCGGAAATCCCCACAAAAATGGCCCCAAAAATTTTTTCTTGCAAATTGTTGGATCTTGTGAGATTTGGTTGTTTTGGTCCATGGATTTGTTGTTTGGCAAGTGGATCTAGCCCCTACACCTTCATCCCCACCCTTCCCACCACGAAATCCACCGAATTTGGCCATTTCCCAAAGAATTCCACCCATATCCGTGACCCCCGGGCACCCGCACCCCGAACCCCCCGGGCTGTTTGCCCCTGACCACCCCGGGCACCCGCACCTCCCACCCTCGGGTGCCCGCATCCCCGCCCCCCGAATCAGCCCACCAACAACACCATTTTGGCCATAACTTCCACCCCCGAAGTCCGTGTTTCGTGTTCTTTAGCTCGTTTGGAAGCTCTTGACATCCCCCATCCACATATATCAGTACCACCACCATTTGAATCCGTCAAAAAATTCATCATAAAAGCACCCACCTTCCGCATTTGACCAATTTTGAGTTGTGGTTTCCGTTTCCTAAGGTGTTTCGGCTACTTAGGAACGTGCAACATTGACATCACCGCCATTCATCATCGCCACGGAGTTGTCATCGCCAACATTCTTCACCATTGACACCGCTAACCGTAAGCAACGACGGTAACCTCGACGACACTTAGTTCATTTCCTTGCATTTGCTTTGATAACCCGAGCCGTTTTGCGTCACTTACCCATCGAGACTAGTGAGTTGAGAATTGCCGGGCCACGCTATATTGTGCATCATAGGGATCTTGCTATCATCATTGTGCCCTAAGTCTCTCCCTTGCATATCTTACATACTTGTCTCATAGCATAATTGGCTCGAGCATCAAGCATAGTGAAGAAAAAAAAAGAGAAACAAAAAGCTTGTAAGCAATAGCATTGAGCCATTTTGCATCGCTACATCATCTTGGTCACCACATAAATAGCATAGTTGGGATTGAAGACGGCACGTTTCTCTCATAGGTTGATGCACAAGCGTATCTTGCCCATTTGAGCAATCGAGCTAGTGTCTCTCTAGTATCCGTACAACAAGAGCATTTTCCGAGGTTACATTTCTTGAGCTCACTCCTTGGTTGTGCGGATCCCATCTATCTTCTGTGTGTGTGTTCCTAGTGATATTCTTGGGTTTGATCTATTTGCTTTACTTGCAATTTTGTGAACCTTCTCAACCTTATCGATATCTTGACTAGCAATTGCTTGAATTTTTGTGCCATCGTCCTAACCAAGCTCCTCCATAAGCTTTACTTGTATAGGTGTGAGAAACAAACCCGATACCAATTCTCCTATTGTGGCATTACATTGAGCGATACTTGATACATCCACAATCCTCGGAAAAGGTAACTTCGGTATTGTTCTCTCATTTTCCTACTCACCCCACTTGGTTATGATGGATAGGCCAAGTTCTTCGGTGAACCCACTTTTCGAGGAGCAAGGTGACGATCGCGACTACGTCACCAAGAACCACTTCTTTGTCGCCCAACGAGCTCTCCATCTAGAAAGTGAAGCCTTGGTGAACGTAGTGAGCAACTCCCCATCGACTTTCGTCAATCGGAAGCAAGGAACCGCGACTACATCGACGCCAAGTTCACCACACAAATGGAAGAATTCTGCAACATGATCGTGAGAGCGCGTCTTCCTCAACCTCTTCGCCAAGACGGCGCCACTCAAGCCGCCGCTCAAGTCGGCAATCTTCGGACTATTCCTCTTACGATGCAAGTCCTCCCCGAGCTCGCTTTCATCGACGTGAGGATCCCCAAGATCGCCAAGCTCAAGAAAATCCATTCCATGGCAATGGCTTACAAGACCGAGTCCGAGCACATGAAAGGGCGCGACAACAAGCGCAAGAAGCAATGGAGCAAGAACAAATACCTCCACAAGTGCAACGTCAAGAACCTCAAGACGGTGATGAAATCCGACAAGCACAAGAGCGCCGTGAAGCTCAAGCACTCAAAGCACAACACACACTCAACGAGGCCACTAGAGCCGTCGACGAGCGCAACCGCCAAGTGCGTGAACAAGAAGAAGCACTTCGTCAAGCATGACAAGAAGAAGCCGCTCGACTTGAAGAGCAACAAGAAAGAAGGAACCAAGCGCATATGCCTCGTCCTCCTCCATGACAAGAACGACACCAAGTGGAACAAGTGCTTCAAGACCCTCCTCCATGCCAAGAGCAACATCATGAGGAACGAGCATTTGAGGACCTTCCTCCATGGCAAGAGCGACATCACAACCACCACTATGATGAAGAACTCCGCTACGGCAAGCTCAAGTTCACCATGCCCAAGTTCTTCGAAAGCAATGATCCCGAAGAATATCTCTCATGGGCATTGAAAGTGGACAAGATATTCCGCCTTCACAACTACGATGAGGAAAAGAAGATCGCCATGGCCTCCCTCGAGTTTCAAGACTACGTCCTCATTTGGTGGGAACAAGTGATCGAGCGACGACAAGCAAGAGGCGAAGCACCAATCACAACTTGGACGCAAATGAAGGATGTCATGAGAGCTCGCTTCGTTCCTACAAACTACACCCGTGATCTTTTCAAGAAGTTGCAACTCCTCAAGCAAGGCACAAAGACGGTGGAAGAATACTACCAAGAAATGGAGGTTGCCATGATAAGAGCCAATGTCAAGGAAGATGACGAGCAAACTATGGCACGCTTCTTGAACGGCCTCAACCACCCAATCAAGCGGATTGCCGACTTCCAACCCTACTCCAACCTTCCCGAGCTAGTTCATCAAGCAACCAAGGCCGAGCGACTAGTGCAAGATGACTTCAAATACGCCAAGTACTCTTCCAAGACCTATGGCTCCTACACTGAAGCTCCCGCGACTTCGGCACCTCCTACCTCAACTAGAGCATCACCAAGTACCGGTGACAAGTCAAGTTCCAAGCAAGTTACGCCTTCCTCGACTCGTCCTCCGGCAAGCACCTACAAATCCAAGACTCCCTCATCTTCGGTGCCACCGAATGACCCCATCAAGATAAGTTCTATCAAGTGCTTCACATGTGGTGGCCGAGGACACAAGTCCTTCGAATGCACCAACAAGCGAACCATGATCTTCAACGATGATGGCACATACGACTCCATGAGTGAAGAAGAAATGGAAGCCCTTGAGCACGTGGCCATGCACCGGCGCGTGAATGAAGATGAAGATGATCAAGTCTTTTGTGACAATGATTCAAGTCCCTCTCTCGTGGTCTCCAAGGTCTTGACGCTTCAACACCACCAAGAAGAAGACCAACGGTACCACATCTTCCACACCAAGGCCGGCATCAACGGGCTTCCGTGAAAGTCATCATCGATGGAGGAAGTTGCCACAACTTGGCAAGTGAAGAGCTATGTTCCAAGCTGCAATTGGCCAAGAAGAAGCATCCTCGTCCCTACAAGGTCCAATGGTTAAGCGACTCCGGCACTATTCAAGTGGAGCATACGGTGCAAGTTTCCTTCAAGATCGGCGCCTACGAGGACACCTTGGAGTGCAACGTGGTTCCTATGTCCGTGTGCCATCTTCTCTTGGGAAGACCTTGGCAATTCGACCGCGACGTCATCCACAATGGAAGAACAAACCACTATAGCTTCAAGAAGAAGGGCAAGGAGTACGTGCTATGACCTATGTCACCAAGCCAAGTGATCGCCGACAAGCAAGCATCCACACATCGTGGAGAGACTAGTGAGAGAGTGAACCACCACAAAGAAAGTGAGCGCCACAAGCCCAAATTGAGTGACTCTTCTCCAAGAGAGAAAAACTTAGTCCTCCTAGCCACCAAAAGAGAGATGAGAGAAGTGTGTGAGAACCCATCGAGTGTCATCCACTATGTCCTACTATGCAAAGATGAGGTGGCCAAACCTAACACTTCTAATCCTCTTCCTCTAGTGTTCTCTAACTTGTTGCAAGAATTCGAGGATGTCTTTCCCGATGAGCTACCTCTGGGTCTTCCTCCTATATGTGGCAATGAACAGCGGATCGACCTCATCCACGGAGCACCTCTTCTAAACAAGGCTCCCTACCATGTCAACCCCGAAGAAACTAAGGAGATCTAATGGCAAGTACAACAACTCATCGATAACGGTCATGTACGTGAAAGCTTAAGCCCTTGTGCCGTTCCGGTTATCCTTGTGCCTAAGAAATACGGTAGTTTTCTCATGTGTTCCGATTGTAGACCCATCAATGCTATCACCGTTCGATATAGGCACCCCATTCCTCGCCTTGATGACATGTTAGATGAGCTTAGCGGTGCCACCATTTTCTCAAAAATTGATCTTAAAAGTTACCAAATCTGCATTCAAGAAGGTGATGAATGGAAAACCGCTTTTAAAACTAAATTTGGCTTGTACGAGTGGTTAGTTATGCCTATGGGTTTATCGGAAGCTCCCGGTACTTTCATGCGTGTTATGCATTTTGTGCTTCGTGCATACATTGGAGTGTTTTTTGTGGTCTATTTTGACGACATACTCGTGTTTAGTAAATCCCTCAAAGACAATGTGAATCATCTTAGGGCCATTTTGCAAACTCTTCGAAAAGAACGTCTTTATGCCAATATGGAAAAATGCACATTTGGTGTTGACAAGCTTGTTTTCTTGGGTTTCGTTGTTTCTTCAAAGGGTGTCCATGTAGATGAGTCTAAAATTGAAGCAATTAAAACTTGGCCTCAACCCACTAATTTGCAACAAGTGCGTAGTTTCCTTGGTCTTGCGTGTTTTTATCGTAACTTCGTGAAAGACTTTAGCACTATTGCCGCACCGTTGCATGCCTTGAGTAAGAAAAATGCACCCTTTGTTTGGGGACCCTTGCAATCTACCGCTTTTGATGAGCTCAAATCTTTGCTTACTCATGCCCCGATTCTTGCTTTGCCTAACTTTGACAAAACTTTTGAGGTTCATTGTGATGCTAGTGGTAATGGAATTGGTGGAGTTTTGACGCAAGAAAAGTGAGCCATTGCATATTTTAGTGAAAAACTTTTCAGTGCTCAACTTAACTATCCCATCTATGACAAAGAATTGTATGCTTTAGTTCGTGTTTTTGCATGTTTGGGAGCATTATCTTCGCCCACATGAATTTGTCATACATACCGATCATGAGACACTTAAATACCTTAAAGGTCAAACCAAGTTGAATAAATGGCATGCTAAATGGAGTGAATTTATTGAATCTTTCACTTATGTGATCAAATACATTAAGGGTAAAGAAAATGTTGTGGCGGATGCTCTTTCCCGCAAATGCATGTTAATTACTCAACTTGAATTGAATGTTGTTGGATTTGAACATATCAAAGGCTTGTATGAGCACGATGTTACTTTTGCTATTTTTTATGCTAAGTGTGTGACACATACATCTTGGGAACGATATTATGTCAAAGATGGTTATCTAATGAGAGCTAACAAACTATGCATCCCCGAGTCTTCTCTTCGTTTGTTACTTTTGCAAGAGGCTCACGGAGGAGGACTCATGGGACATTTCGGACACGACAAGACTTTTGCCACGCTCTCCAAGAACTAGTTTTGGCCCAAGATGTTCCGCGATGTCTCATGCTTCACCAACCGGGGCTCTACATGCCGCAAAGCTAAGTCACAATCTCAATCCCATGGTTTACATATCCCACTTCCTATTCCACATCAACCATGGGAAGATATTAGCATGGATTTTGTGCTTAGATTACCTAGGACTCAAAATGGCAAGGATTCCATATTTGTTGTTGTGGACCGATTCTCTAAAATGGCGCATTTTATCCCATGCAATAAGATAGCCGATGCTTCACATGTTGCAAACCTTTTTTGTAGGGAAATCTTGAGGTTACACGGAGTGCCAAAGACAATTGTGGCGGACCGAGACACCAAGTTCTTAAGCTACTTTCGGAAGACGTTATGCGCCTAGCTCAACATCCAGCTACTATTCTCCACGGCATATCATCCTCAAACAGATGGCCAAACAGAAGTCACCAACCGGACGCTCTCCACTCTCCTACGCGTGTTGATCAAGAAGAACATCAAGGAGTGGGAGGAGTGCTTACCCATCGCCGAGTACGCCTACAACCGCGCAAGACATTCTACTACCAGCAAGTCCCCCTTTGAGGTTGTCTACGGCTTCAACCTTTTGTCGCCGTTGGACATCCTTCCTCTACCGCTACAAGAACGAGTGAACATGGACGCTAGCGCAAGAGCCACCTACCTCAAGAAGATGCATGAAGAAACAAGGACCACGATCGAGCGTCAAGTACACCGCCTCGCCACCAAGCTCAACATCAACAAGTCACCGATGGTGTTTCAACCGGGCGATCTCGTATGGTTACATCTCCGCAAGGACCGCTTTCCCAAGGAGCGCAAGTCCAAGCTACTTCCGAGAGCCGATGGACCCTTAAAGTTGCTCGCACGCTACAACGACAATGCCTACAAGATCGACATTCCATGTGACAAGTACAACATAAGCGACATATTCAACATCAAAGACTTGGCCAAGTACCATGGTGATGAAGATCACGATCTGTGGACGGATCTCTCCCAAGGGGGGGGGGAGATGATGCGTAGCATCCCTCATCCACCCACATGGACACTCCATCACCACCACAAGCACTGAGAGGACCAATGACAAGAGCACGTGCACATGCCATCGAGAACGAGGTCAATTCTTTCCTCTACGAATTTCGTTCGGATTCACATGGGAATTGGGTTCTACCTCAAACGGAGATGTTATGCACTCTTAGGTACGAAGGAGACGGCCGTGTGGAGGCTATGAGGGAGGTCCAAGCAACCATGGAGAAGGGAAGACATGGGAAGCTCGAAGAAAAGGACCCTCGGGACACCTCGGGTGCCCGGATGATGAGGACATCAATACAATTGTTACACCCACAGCCCCTGCTGCTATACATACTGGACCAATTACTAGAGCTCGCGCACGCCAATTAAATTATCAGGTACTTTCGTTTCTTGGTAATGATTCTAATGTTCATGAGAATATGATGCTGCCTAAATTGGATACATTTGTTTTGCTTACAAATGAAGGGCCTAGCTTGGACAAGAAAGAGGGACCTTGGGGCAAGTTCAAGCATGGAGATGATGGCATGCGCAAGGGGAACAAGAACGGAGTTACAAGTGATGATTTCAGGACTTTGAAGCCACCATAATGAGTGCAGGAAGCCTTGGACGAAATATACAAGATGCCACTTCATAAATTTCGTCCAGAGGCTATCATAGGTGCTGCGTCACCTTATTATTGGGCCAGGCACATGTAATTTCGAAATACTTGAGTATAGGCTGTTTTTAGAGTCCGTATGTGTGGGGAAACAAGAGATAGGGTTGGTTTCGGACCCCTCCTTCAAGGGCCACGAAATCCCCCCCCCCCCTCTTCCTCCATATATACAGCCCTTAGGGCACCGTTTAGACTTTGGGTTTTGTTTAGATTAAAAGTTCGCCATAGCTGCAACTTCGCGTACTTCGTTTGTGTTCAACGACCAGACCAAGACGTCACAGAACCCCACCTTGATCAATAAAGCTTTCATCTTATATTCGCAATATCTAGATTGCAAATCTTAGTTTCTTGCTTGTTCTTCGTTTGCTTGCAGGAAATAGACCCTCGTGGTCAGGTTGATCGTGCTCCGGCATGGTCAATAACCTCTCGGAGTTGGTTTATCGATTGCTAAGGCGCGACGTCCTCGCATGTTCGTAGTCGGATCGTCAAAGTCTACTCCACCAAAAACGATAGCCTCCATCTCATCGAAAGACGGGACACCTCTGCCTCTATCAAGTGGTATCAGATTTTCAGGTTGCTCGGGGAGATTTTACTGTTTTTCATAGTTTAGATCGAGTCTGTTCTTCATACCTTCAGTCCACGAAAAAGCCAAAAAAAAGTCTGGAGACCCCAGGGCAGTTTTTAGACCACAATTTTGGCAGTCAAAAATATTTTTTCCCTATCCTATTTTTAGATCCCAGGGAGCGTTTTCAGACACTCGCCATCATAGTGATTTTTTGTCGCACTTTTTCGTCGTTGCTGCCCTGATTCCCGAAAACAAAAATTGTCAAAAAAAATTTCGTGCCAATCCTGTTAGTTTGACTTGGGAAGAGTTTTGAGACACTCGCCATTATAGTTTTTTTTTGCAAAAAAAAGGAGCGCAAAAAAAAAGAAGAGCGCAAAAAAAAGCGATTTTTTTAGAGTGTGCTCTTCCCTTGTTTACGTGCCGCGCCGTGATTTTGTTAGTGTTCTATGCTCGTGTCTCTAGTACGGTCTAGCCTAGGACCAGCACAGTACCGTCGTTGAGCGTTTATTCAACTTTGCATCTCTGAATTGATTATTGCTGACATTTTTGCTACCATATCATAAGCCTTCCTAGCTCCACATACATCTACGTCGTGCGTTTGACACCACCTGGCAATCGCTCTGTCCAATCTTTGAGAGTTTTGACTACAACGGTGGCCGATCACCACCTGCTGCTGGGTAAGAACCGGTAAGCATTTGAGATTTGCTTGACGGATTTGTGATACACCACCACCACCACTTCCTAGTAGTCTGTAGGATCATATTCTTGTGTGTTTCTATTGCTGCTAACCATGGCGGGATCACAAGCCGATGAGACTGATTGGGAGAACATGACGAACAAACAGCTACATGATAAATTTCAGCAAATGATGAGTGGACAGGTGCAAGATGTGCTAAACAGATTTGAAGAGGCCATGGAGAAGATAGATGGAATTGAGAAGACGTTCGAAACAAAGCTCGATAACAAGTTTAATGAATTGCTCGCGCGTCTTCCACAACCACCGCCGGCTGCACCTGTCGCACCCCTACAACAACAACAATGTCACCTTCCAAATCAAGTGGGACGAGCACAGTGCGTTCCCCTTGAGCCTGGTCAAACTTCTGGTGCCGCTGCACCTACTGTTGATGCTTCTATGGCTCCTGCTGCCACTGAGGAGGACGATTATGCGGGCGATTACGAGGATGAGGTTGATCAAAATCAGAACTACGTACCAGCACCAGGTCGTCCACATGCCAATAATCGCAATGGTAGGGCTGCATTACCAGCTCAGGTACGAGATCAAGACCAGCTTCCTAATATGAAATTGAATATTCCACCATTTGAGGGTAGATATGTTCCTGATATATATCTTACTTGGGAGTTAGAAACTAAACAACGTTTTACATGTTTACAATGTCCTGAGGAGAGACGTGTTGCTGCTGCTGTTTGTGCTTTTACCAGTTTTGCATGTGTATGGTGGTCTGAACATTGTAGATTATATCCTATTCCAGCTACTTGGGCTTCTTTGAAAACTGCTATGCGTACTTGTTGGGTTCCATCATATTATCAACGTGAATTACTTCAAAAATTGCAGCGCTTAAGACAAGGAAAAAATTCTGTAGAAGAATATTATCAGGAATTACAAACTGGCATGATTAGATGTGGTATTGTTGAGGAGAATGAAGCTATGCTTGCACGTTTTATGGGTGGATTGAATAGAGAGATTCAGACCATTCTAGATTATAAGGAGTATAATAATATCACTCATTTATTCCATCTTGCTTGTAAAGCTGAACGTGAAGTGCAGGATCGACAGGCATTGGCATGAACTAATTTTTCTGCAGGTCGATCTTCATCATGGACACCGAGTGCCTCCTCTACTCCCACACGTCCTACTGCAGCACCACTGACTTCAGCCGCCAATTCCAACCGAGATACAAGAAAACTGGCACCACCACCACCATCTGCCAAGAGTACACCTTCTGGGCCTGCCCAGAGCTCTTCTTCATCTATGGCATCAACAGGGCACACACATGATATTATTTGTTGTCGTTGTAAGGGAAGAGGTCATTATGCGAGAGAATGCCAATCTTCGCGTGTTATGATTGCTACTGAGGATGGTGGGTATGAGTCCGCTAGTGACTATGATGAGGAGACTTTGGCTCTTATGACAAGTGAAGAACACGGTGGAGATGACTCTGATCATGAGACGCAATACATGGCTCCTGAAGACGCTGACAGGTATGAATGTTTAGTTGCTCAACGTGTTTTGAGTGTGCAGGTCACACAAGCTGAGCAAAATCAGAGGCATAATTTGTTCCATACAAAGGGAGTTGTGAAGGAACGTTCTGTTCGCGTCATCATAGATGGAGGGAGCTGCAACAACTTGGCTAGCATGGAGATGGTGGAGAAGCTATCTCTCACCACAAGACCACATCCACATCCTTACTATATCCAATGGTTCAACAACAGTGGCAAGGTTAAGGTAACACGTACTGTTCGTGTGCATTTTAGTATCTCTACATATGCTGATTATGTTGATTGTGATGTGGTACCCATGCAAGCATGTTCCTTATTACTTGGTAGACCATGGCAATTTGATAAAAATTCTGTACACCATGGTAGAAACAATCAGTATACTCTTGTTCATAAGGATAAACATATTACTTTGCTTCCTATGACTCCTGATTCTATTTTGAAAGATGATATTAATAGAGCTAGTAAAGCAAAACAGGAGAAAAATAAGAGTGAAAATCAGATTGTGGCAAAAGAATTTGAGCAACAAATGAAACCTAATAATAAACCATCTAGTGTTGCTTCTGAAATTAAATTGAAAAATGCGTGTTTACTTGCCACCAAATCTGAAATTGATGAGCTAGATTTAAGCAAATCTGTTTGCTATGCTTTTGTGTGCAAAGAGGCATTATTTTCATTCGAGGACGTGCCTTCCTCTTTGCCTCCTGCTGTCACTAACATTTTGCAGGAGTTCACTGACGTCTTTCCACAAGACGTGCCACCGGGATTACCACCTATTCGCGGGATTGAGCATCAGATTGACTTAATTCCCGGTGCTTTGTTGCCAAACCGTGCGCCATACCATACCAATCCAGAGGAGACGAAGGAGATTATGCGTCAAGTACAGGAGCTGCTCGACAAAGGTTATATACGCGAATCTCTGAGTCCTTGTGCTTTTCCTTTTATACTAGTGACAAAAAAGGATGGTACGTCACGTATGTGTGTTGATTGTAGAGGCATTAATAATATTACTATTCGTTATCGTCATCCTATTCCTAGGCTAGATGATATGCTTGATGAATTGAGTGGCTCTAAAATATTCTCCAAAGTTGATTTGCGTAGTGGATACCATCAAATTCGTATGAAATTGGGAGATGAATGGAAAACAACATTTAAAACTAAGTTCGGTTTATATGAGTGGTTAGTCATGCCTTTTGGGTTAACTAATGCACCAAGTACTTTCATGAGATTAATGAACGAAGTTTTACGTGCTATCATTGGACGATTTGTGGTAGTTTACTTTGATGATATATTGATTTATAGCAGATCTTTGGAGGAACATTTGGAACATTTACGTGATGTTTTTATTGCTCTACGTGATGCACGTTTGTTTGGTAACCTTGGGAAGTGCACCTTTTGCACCGACCGAGTATCTTTTCTTGGCTATGTTGTTACTCCACAGGGAATTGAAGTTGATAAAGCCAAGATTGAAGCTATTGAGAGTTGGCCGCAGCCCAAAATGGTCACACAAGTGAGGAGTTTCCTTGGCCTTGCTGGTTTCTATAGGCGTTTTGTGAGAGATTTCAGTACCATTGCTGCACCTCTCAATGAGCTTACAAAGAAGGGTGTGCCTTTTGTTTGGGATACCTCATAGGAAGAAGCTTTCACGGTATTAAAAGATAGTTTGACACATGCTCCTTTACTCCAACATCCTGATTTTAATAAGACTTTTGAGCTTGAATGTGATGCTAGTGGAATTGGATTAGGAGGTGTTTTATTACAAGGTGGCAAACCTGTTGCATACTTTTCTGAAAAATTGAGTGGGCCTAGTCTGAACTATTCTACTTATGATAAAGAATTATATGCTCTTGTTCGGACCTTAGAAACATGGCAACATTATTTATGGCCCAAAGAATTTGTTATACATTCTGATCATGAATCTTTGAAACACATTAAAAGTCAAGCAAAACTGAACCGTAGACATGCTAAATGGGTTGAATTTATTGAGACTTTCCCTTATGTCATTAAACACAAGAAGGGTAAAGCAAATGTTATTGCTGATGCTTTGTCTCATCGTTATACGATGCTTTCACAACTTGACTTTAAAATATTTGGTTTGGAGACCATCGAAGATCAATATGCGCATGATGTTGAATTTAAAGATGTATTGCAGAATTGTAAGGAAGGGAGAACATGGAACAAGTTCGTCGTTAATGATGGATTTGTGTTTCGTGCTAACAAGCTATGCATTCCAGCTAGCTCTGTTCGTCTTTTGTTGTTGCAGGAGGCGCATGGAGGAGGATTAATGGGACACTTTGGCGTGAAGAAGACGGAGGATATACTTGCTACACATTTCTTTTGGCCAAAGATGAGACGGGATGTTGAGCGTTTTGTTGCTCGCTGTACTACATGTCAAAAAGCTAAGTCACGACTCAATCCTCATGGTTTATATATGCCTTTGCCTGTACCTAGCGTTCCTTGGGAGGATATATCTATGGACTTTGTTTTAGGTTTACCTCGAACAAAGAAGGGGAGGGATAGCATATTTGTTGTCGTGGATAGGTTCTCGAAAATGGCACACTTTATACCATGTCATAAAAGCGATGATGCTGTTAATGTTGCTGATTTGTTCTTTCGTGAAATTATACCTTGCATGGTGTGCCAAATACTATTGTTTCAGATCATGATACTAAATTTCTTAGCCACTTTTGGAGATGTTTATGGGCTAAGTTGGGGACTAAACTGCATTTTAGTACTACATGTCACCCCCAAACTGATGGACAAACTGAAGTAGTCAATAGAACATTGTCTACTATGCTAAGGGCTGTTTTGAAGAATAACAAGAAAATGTGGGAAGAATGCTTGCCTCATATTGAATTTGCTTATAATCATTCATTGCATTCTACTACTAAGATGTGTCCTTTTGAAATTGTGTATGGTTTCCTTCCTCGTGCACCAATTGATTTGTTGCCTCTTCCATCTTCGGAGAAGGTTAATTTTGATGCTAAACAACGTGCTGAATTGATCTTAAAAATGCATGAGTTAACTAAGGAGAACATTGAGCGTATGAATGCTAAATATAAACTTGCTGGAGATAAGGGTAGAAAACATGTTGTGTTTGCACCTGGAGATCTTGTTTGGTTACATTTGCGTAAGGATAGATTTCCTGATTTGCGCAAATCAAAGCTAATGCCACGTGCTGATGTTCCTTTTAAGGTGTTAGAGAAAATAAATGATAATGCATATAAACTTGAGCTGCCTGCAGATTTTGGGGTTAGTCCCACTTTTAACATTGCAGATTTGAAGCCTTATTTGGGTGAGGAAGATGAGCTTCCGTCGAGGACGTCTTCATCTCAAGAAGGGGAGGATGATGAGGACATCAATACCATTGTTACACCCACAGCCCCTGCTGCTATACATACTGGACCAATTACTAGAGCTCGCGCACGCCTAATAAATTATCAGGTACTTTCGTTTCTTGGTAATGATTCTAATGTTCATGAGAATATGATGCTGCCTAAATTGGATACATTTGTTTTGCTTACAAATGAAGGGCATAGCTTGGACAAGAAAGTGGAACCTTGGAGCAAGTTCAAGCATGGAGATGATGGCATGCGCAAGGGGAACAAGAACGGAGTTACAAGTGATGATTTCAGGACTTTGAAGCCACCATAATGAGTGCAGGAAGCCTTGGACGAAATATACAAGATGCCACGTCATAAATTTCGTCCAGAGGCTATTATAGGTGCTGCGTCACCTTATTATTGGGCCAGGCCCATGTAATTTCGAAATACTTGAGTATAGGCTATTTTTAGAGTCCGTATGTGTGGGGAAACAAGAGATAGGGTTGGTTTCGGACCCCTCCTTCAAGGGCCACGAAATCCCCTCCTCTTCCTCCATATATACAGCCCTTAGGGCACCGTTTAGACTTTGGGTTTTGTTTAGATTAAAAGTTCGCCATAGCTGCAACTTCGCGTACTTCGTTTGTGTTCAACGACCAGAAAAAGGCGTCACAGAACCCCACCTTCATTAATAAAGCTTTCCTCTTATATTCGCAATATCCAGATTGCAATCTCAGTTTCTTGCTTGTTCTTCGTTTGCTCGCAGGAAACAGACCCTCGTGGTCAGGTTGATCGTGCTCCAGTGTGGCCAATAACCCCTTGGAAGTTGGTTTAGCGATTGCTAAGGCGCGACGTCTCGCACGTTCGTAGTCGGATCGTCAAGGTCGACTCCCACAGAAAACGATAGCCACCATCTCATCGAAACATCGGGACACCTTCGCCTCTATCAGAGTTGGTTTAGCGATTGCTAAGGCGCGACGTCCTCGCATGTTCGTAGTCGGATCATCAAAGTCTACTCCACCAAAAACGATAGCCCCCATCTCATCGAAAGACGGGACACCTCTGCCTCTATCACCGAACATATGGCCGAGGGGGGGGGGGCAAACCCTCTAAACACCCCGGGTGTCTAGCCCCTACAGCCCCGGGTGCCCGCCCCCCTGCCTGGGTGCACCCCCGGGTGCCCGACTCCTCCAGCCCGGGTGCCCGGCCACTCCACCTGGCGGCCACCCCGGGTGCCCGACCCTTCTGCCCGGGTACCCGGCCTCCTCCAGCCGCGACCTGGAAGAGGTCCCGGGCCTTAGCCCTCCGGGTGCCCGGCCCCCCTGCCTCGCGGCCACGGCCCCCCTGAACAGTCCGGGTGCCCGGCCCTTCCTCCCCCGAGTGCCCGGGCCCTCCTCCGGCGCATGTCTCTGACCGGTCCGGGTGCCCGGACCCTCCGTATGCCTGCGTGCATTTTGGGTTTATGACCCTTGTACCCCTCTTTCCCTCATATTTCGTCCCTGGCTATAAGTACTCCCCCTAGCTTATTTTGGAGGTTAGCAAAGTATTACTTAGACAAAGAGAGAGCTTTTCTCATCTTCCTCCTCTTGGAGATCTAGACCTCCTCTTGGAGATCAAGCCCTCCTCTTGGAGAAGATCCTCTTGTGGATATCAAGACCTCACCTAGTGGGAAGAACTTTTACCCTAGTGCTATTTTCCTTGAATTGTTCTTGTATGCTTGTGGATCTCTTGTATGCTACTCTAGTGGATGTGTTATTTGGGTTTGTTTGAGTGATTGCCCTCTTGTGTTCTTGTGTGTTCATCACTTTTCCCCCTCCAAGTGTGAAAAGATCCGACCTAGGGTTTCACCCTACAACATAACCTGAACCGAATGCAGTGCAAATCTTCAAGGATTGCCACACCAGCAAGATGAAGGGCATGAGCACACCAGTTCATGCCGCTATTGTAAGTCCTTACTCCTCATGCCTTTGAACTGGTTGTTACTGTGACGTGTTCATTTAACTGCTTGTTTGCAGCCAATGTCAGTTACTCTGTTCACTTTTATACACAGTTGTCTTAATGTATCATTTCACCTTACACGGTTTAAAAGAGAGGAAGGATATTTTTTTGGTCTTGATCTGTAATCTAGTTGTGATGTTCACGTGCCCACACAATGATACAGTAGCCTGTTTGTTTGATATATGTTTGCCCGTGATATGATTGATGTCATACTATGTTAATCCTACTTTAAACCATTACTTTTTATCCTTAGATGTCAATGAATGTGAGGAAATAGACAATACAGTAGGCATGCGACATGGACATATGTTTCGAAAGTGATTTTATTATGTAGTTCGCACTACAATACATGCTAATGTATTACAGTAGTTCACCAAAATAAGTTATGTATAAACGTGAAACCTATTTTGTTTGTTTTTGTCTCATTAGTAACTTATCTGGTACACTAATCTACAAATTCAAACTTTCAGCAAGCTATGGAACAAATGATTGAACAACCACAACTACCTGAAGGTGACGAGGCTACCACAGGCACAATGTCACCTCTTGCTGCAGTGCATCAGTATCTCTCTACCAACAGTGCAAAAAGCACCTTCCTGGGTAATTCTGGGTTGGTTGTCAAGGTAACCTCGTCCAAATCGCCTACTGAACACAATCTTCTGGCTAGACAGAGTGATATATCTGTGCTCCGGACACAAGTCCAATCCCTAATGGAGGTCATTTCTGAAACAAGAATAGTGGTTGACAAATGTCGTCAAGATATGAATGGTTTTGAAACCAGACTATCAGACATTTGCTTCATTGTTCAAGAGCAATGGCAGAAAAAAGGGGAAGGTCATGCTGCTCCATCAGATTCTACAGCTTGAAACATTAGCACTTAGGTCTTTGTGCTTCTATACATCTGATGGTGCATTTATCTGCAAGGATTGTAAACTCCTATGCCAACAGGCCTTTTGTTGTATGGCTGTAATTTATTTTGTTGTGATACAGCATTTATCGTGCTGCCAAAGGCCTTAGAAATTATGATGCTATTTTTGTATAGTGTAGGTTTATCTTAGTAATGTAGTCGGCATCATCGATCTCCTTTGGGCCGAAAGCATCGCAGGAGCCCAATGGGCCAACATTCGTCGGGCCCACAATTCCAACTGTGATGAGGACATCAATACCATTGTTACACCCACAGCCCCTGCTGCTATACATACTGGACCAATTACTAGAGCTCACGCACGCCAATTAAATTATCAGGTACTTTCGTTTCTTGGTAATGATTCTAATGTTCATGAGAATATGATGCTGCCTAAATTGGATACATTTGTTTTGCTTACAAATGAAGGGCCTAGCTTGGACAAGAAAGAGGAACCTTGGAGCAAGTTCAAGCATGGAGATGATGGCATGCACAAGGGGAACAATAACGGAGTTACAAGTGATGATTTCAGGACTTTGAAGCCACCATAATGAGTGCAGGAAGGCTTGGACGAAATATACAAGATGCCAATTCATAAATTTCGTCCAGAGGCTATGATAGGTGCTGCGTCACCTTATTATTGGGCCAGGCCCATGTAATTTCGAAATACTTGAGTATAGGCTGTTTTTAGAGTCAGTATGTGTGGGGAAACAAGAGATAGGGTTGGTTTTGGACCCCTCCTTCAAGGGCCACGAAATCCCCCCCTCTTCCTGCATATATACAGCCCTTAGGGCACCGTTTAGACTTTGGGTTTTGTTTAGATTAAAAGTTCGCCATAGCTACAACTTCGCGTACTTCGTTTGTGTTCAATGACCAGACCAAGACGTCACAGAACCCCACCTTGATCAATAAAGATTTCATCTTATATTCGCAATATCCAGATTGCAAATCTTAGTTTCTTGCTTGTTCTTTGTTTGCTTGCAGGAAATAGACCCTTGTGGTCAGGTTGATCGTGCTCCGGCGTGCTCAATAACCTCTCGGAGTTGGTTTAGCGATTGCTAAGGCGCGACGTCATCGCACGTTCGTAGTCGGATCGTCAAAGTCTACTCCACCAAAAACGATAGCCACCATCTCATCGAAAGACGGGACACCTTCGCCTCTATCAAGTGGTATCAGATTTCCAGGTTGCTCGGTGAGATTTTACAGTTTTTCGTAGTTTAGATCGAGTCTGTTCTTCATACCTACAGTCCACGAAAAAGCCAAAAAAAAATTAGGGTTAGTTCATCATATTCGAACCAATCTGAGCCTTTGCATAATCTTTTTAGGATTTTTTCTTTGTTGAATTTGTGGTTGCATCGTCGTGTCTAGTTGCTGGTCCTAGCGTCTAGTCCTTTAGAGTTTCGAGTTCTGTCACAGTTTGTCACACCGCCGCCGCACCATATACCACCACCGCTGCCATATACCACCACCGCTGCCATATTCTACCACCATATATCCACCACCAATCCGAGTTCTTTTCATATTAGGCTTGTTTTTGAGACCCACCTATTTTCCGATTCGTGTTTCCTTGCCTGAGTAGGTTTCGAAAAAAAAAAAATTCGGCAGTCAGAAATATTTTTCCCTATCCTATTTTTAGGTCCCAGGGAGCGTTTTGAGACACTCGCCATCATAGTGATTTTTTGTCGCACTTTTTCGGCGTCGCTGCCCTCATTTCCGAAAAAAAAATTGTCAAAAAAAAATTTCGTGCCAATCCTGATAGTTTGACTTGGGAAGAGTTTTGAGACACTTGCCATTATAGTGATTTTTTGCAAAAAAAAAAAAAGAGGAGCGCAAAAAAAATAAGAGCGCAAAAAAAATGAATTTTTTTTAGAGTGTGCTCTTCCCTTGTTTATGTGCCGCGCCGTGATTTTGTTAGTGTTCTAGGCTCTAGTCTCTAGTACGGTCTAGCCTAGGACCAGCACAGTACCGTCGTTGAGCGTTTATTCAACTTTGCATCTCTGAATTGATTATTGCTGACATTTTTGCTACTATATCATAAGCCTTCCCAGCTCCACATACATCTACGTCGTGCGTTTGACACCACCTGGCAATCGCTCTGTCCAATCTTTGAGAGTTTTGACTACAACGGTGGCCGATCACCACCTACTACTGGGTAAGAACTGGTAAGCATTTGAGATTCGCTTGATGGATTTGTGATACACCACCACCACCACTTCCTAGTAGTCTGTAGGATCATATTTTTGTGTGTTTCTATTGCTGCTAACCACGGCAGGATCACAAGCCGATGAGACTGATTGGGAGAACATGACGAACAAACAGCTACATGATAAATTTCAGCAAATGATGAGTGGACAGGTGCAAGATGTGCTAAACAGATTTGAAGAGGCCATGGAGAAGATAGATGGAATTGAGAAGACATTCGAAACAAAGCTCGATAACAAGTTTAATGAATTGCTCGTGCGTCTTCCACAACCACCGCCGGCTGCACCTGTCGGACCTCTACAACAACAACAACGTCGCCTTCCAAATCAAGTGGGACAAGCACAGCGCGTTCCCCTTGAGCCTGGTCAAAATTCTGGTGCCGTTGCACCTACTGTTGATGCTTCTATGGCTCCTGCTGCCGCTGAGGAGGACGATTATGCGGGCGATTACGAGGATGAGGTTGATCAAAATCAGAACTACGTACCAGCACCAGGTCGTCCACATGCCAATAATTGCAATGGTAGGGCTGCATTACCAGCTCAGGTACGAGATCATGACCATCTTCCTAAACTGAAATTTAATATTCCACCATTTGAGGGTAGATATGTTCCTGATATATATCTTACATGGGAGTTAGAAACTGAACAACGTTTTACATGTTTACAATATCCCGAGGAGAGACGTGTTGCTGCTGCTGTTTGTGCTTTTACTAGTTTTGCATGTGTATGGTGGTCTGAACAATGTAGATTATATCCTATTCCAGCTACATGGGCTGCTTTGAAAACTGCTATGCGTACTCGTTGGGTTCCACCATATTATCAACGTGAATTACTTCAAAATTGCAGCGCTTAAGACAAGGAAAAAATTCTGTAGAAGAATATTATCAGGAATTACAAACTGGCATGATTAGATGTGGTATTGTTGAGGAGAATGAAGCTATGCTTGCACATTTTATGGGTGGATTAAATAGAGAGATTCAGACCATTCTAGAGTATAAGGAGTATAATAATATCACTCGTTTATTCCATCTTGCTTGTAAAGCTGAACGTGAAGTGCAGGATTGACAGGCATTGGCGCGAACTAATTTTTCTGCAGGTCGATCTTCATCATGGACACCGCGTGCCTCCTCTAATCCCACACGTCCTACTGCAACACCACTGACTTCAGCCGCCAATTCCAACCGAGATACAAGAAAACAGGCACCACCACCACCATCTGCCAAGAGTACATCTTCTGGGCCTGCCCAGAGCTCTACTTCATCTATGGCATCAACAGGGCGCACACATGATATTATTTGTCGTCGTTGTAAGGGAAGAGGTCATTATGCGAGAGAATGCCAATCTTCGCGTGTTATGAGTGCTACTGAGGATGGTGGGTATTAGTCCGCTAGTGATTATGATGAGGAGACTTTGGCTCTTATTACAACTGAAGAACACGGTGGAGATGATTCTGATCATGAGACGCAATACATGGCTCCTGAAGACGCTGACAGGTATGAATGTTTAGTTGCTCAACGTGTTTTGAGTGTGCAGGTCACACAAGCTGAGCAAAATCAGAGACATAATTTGTTCCATACAAAGGGAGTTGTGAAGGAACGTTCTGTTCGCGTCATCATAGATGGAGGGAGCTGCAACAACTTGGCTAGCATGGAGATGGTGGAGAAGCTATCTCTCACCACAAGACCACATCCACATCCTTACTATATCCAATGGTTCAACAACAGTGGCAAGGTTAAGGTAACACGTACTGTTCGTGTGCATTTTAGTATCTCTACATATGCTGATTATGTTGATTGTGATGTGGTACCCATGCAAGCATGTTCATTATTACTTGGTAGACCATGGCAATTTGATAAAAATTCTGTACACCATGGTAGAAACAATCAGTATACTCTTGTTCATAAGGATAAACATATTACTTTGCTTCCTATGACTCCTGATTCTATTTTGAAAGATGATATTAATAGAGCTAGTAAAGCAAAACAGGAGAAAAATAAGAGTGAAAATCAGATTGTGGCCTAAGAATTTGAGCAACAAATGAAGCCTAGTAATAAACCATCCAGTGTTGCTTCTGAAATTAAATTGAAAAGTGCATGTTTACTTGCCACCAAATCTGATATTGATGAGCTAGATTTCAGCAAATCTGTTTGCTATGCTTTTGTGTGCAAACAGGCGTTATTTTCATTCGAGGACGTGCCTTCCTCTTTGCCTCCTGCTGTCACTAACATTTTGCAGGAATTCGCTGATGTCTTTCCACAAGACGTGCCACCGGGATTTCCACCTATTCGCGGGATTGAGCATCAGATTTACTTAATTCCCGGTGCTTCACTGCCAAACCGTGCGCCATACCGTACCAATCCAGAGGAGACGAAGGAGATTATGTGTCAAGTATAGGAGCTTCTCGACAAAGGTTATATACGCGAATCTCTTAGTCCTTGTGTTGTTCCTATTATACTAGTGCCAAAAAAGGATGGTACATCACGTATGTGTGTTGATTGTAGAGGCATTAATAATATTACTATTCGCTATCGTCATCCTATTCCTAGGCTAGATGATACGCTTGATGAATTGAGTGGCTCTACAATATTCTCCAAAGTTGATTTGCGTAGTGGATACCATCAAATTCGTATGAAATTGGGAGATGAATGGAAAACAGCATTTAAAACTAAGCTTGGTTTATATGAATGGTTAGTCATGCCTTTTGGGTTAACTAATGCACCTAGTACTTTCATGAGATTAATGAACGAAGTTTTACGTGCTTTCATTGGACGATTTGTGGTAGTTTACTTTGATGATATATTGATTTATAGCAGAAGTTTGGAGGAACATTTAGAACATTTACGTGTTGTTTTTATTGCTCTACGTGATGCACGTTTGTTTGGTAACCTTGGGAAGTGCACCTTTTGCACCGACCGAGTATCTTTTCTTGGCTATGTTGTTACTCCACAGGGAATTGAAGTTGATAAACCAAGATTGAAGCTATTGAGAGTTGGCCGCAGCCCAAAACGGTCACACAAGTGAGGAGTTTCCTTGGCCTCGCTGGTTTGTATAGGCGTTTTGTGAGAGATTTCAGCACCATTGCTACACCTCTCAATGAGCTTACAAGGAAGGATGTGCCTTTTGTTTGGGGTACCGCACAGGAAGAAGCCTTCACGGTATTGAAAGATAAGTTGACACATGTTCCTTTACACCAACTTCCTGATTTTAATAAGACTTTTGAGCTTGAATGTGATGCTAGTGGAATTGGATTAGGAGGTGTGTTATTACAAGATGGCAAACCTGTTGCATACTTTTCTGAAAAATTGAGTGGGCCTAGTCTGAACTATTCTACTTATGATAAAGAATTATATGCGCTTGTTCGGACCTTAGAAACATGGCAACATTATTTATGGCCCAAAGAATTTCTTATACATTCTGATCATGAATCTTTGAAACACATTAAAAGTCAAGCAAAACTGAACCATAGACATGCTAAATGGGTTGAAATCATTGAGACTTTCCCTTATGTCCTTAAACACAAGAAGGGTAAAGAAAATGTTATTGCTGATGCATTGTCTCGTCGTTATACTATGCTCTCACAACTTGACTTTAAAATATTTGGTTTGGAGACCATCAAAGATCAATATGTGCATGATCCTGAATTTAAAGATGTATTGCAGAATTGTAAAGAAGGGAGAACATGGAATAAGTTCATCATTAACGATGGATTTGTGTTTCGTGCTAACAAGCTATGCATTCCAGCTAGCTCCGTTCGTCTTTTGTTGTTGCAGGAGGCGCATGGAGGAGGATTAATGGGACACTTTGGCGTAAAGAAGATGGAGGATGTACTTGCTACACATTTCTTTTGGCCAAAGATGAGACGGGATGTTGAGCGCTTTGTTGCTCGCTGCACTACATGTCAAAAAGCTAAGTCACGACTCAATCCTCATGGTTTATATATGCCTTTGCCTGTACCTAGTGTTTCATGGGAGGATATATCTATGGACTTTGTTTTGGGTTTACCTCGAACAAAGAAGGGGAGGGATAGCATATTTGTTGTCGTGGATAGGTTCTCGAAAATGGCACACTTTATACCATGTCATAAAAGCGATGATGCTGCTAATGTTGCTGATTTGTTCTTTCTTGAAATTATTCGCTTGCATGGTGTGCCAAATACTATTGTTTCAGATCATGATACCAAATTTCTTAGCCACTTTTGGAGATGTGTATGGGCTAAGTTGGGGACTAAACTGCTTTTTAGTACTACTTGTCACCCCCAAACTGATGGACAAACTGAAGTAGTCAATAGAACTTTGTCTACTATGCTTAGGGCTGTTTGGAAGAATAACAAGAAAATATGGGAAGAATGCTTGCCTCATATTGAATTTGCTTATAATCATTCATTGCATTCGACTACTAAGATGTGCCCTTTTGAAATTGTATATGGTTTCCTACCTCGTGCACCTATTGATTTGTTGCCTCTTCCATCTTCGGAACAACGTGCTGAATTGATCTTAAAAATGCATGAGTTAACTAAGGAGAACATTGAGCGTATGAATGCTAAATATAAACTTGCTGGAGATAAGGGTAGAAAACATGTTGTGTTTGCACCTGGAGATCTTGTTTGGTTACATTTGCATAAGGATAGATTTCCTGATTTGCGCAAATCAAAGCTAATGCCACGTGCTGATGGTCCTTTTAAGGTGTTAGAGAAAATAAATGATAATGCATATAAACTTGAGCTGCCTGCAGATTTTGGGGTTAGTCCCACTTTTAACATTTCAGATTTGAAGCCTTATTTGGGTGAGGAAGATGAGCTTCCGTCAAGGACGACTTCATTTCAAGAAGGGGAGGATGATGAGGACATCAATACCCACAGCCCCTGCTGCTATACATACTTGACCAATTACTAGAGCTCGCGCACGCCAATTAAATTATCAGGTACTTTCGTTTCTTGGTAATGATTCTAATGTTCATGAGAATATGATGCTGCCTAAATTGGATACATTTGTTTTTCTTACAAATGAAGGGCCTAGCTTGGACAAGAAAGAGGAACCTTGGAGCAAGTTCAAGCATGGAGATGATGGCATGCGCAAGGGGAACAAGAACGGAGTTACAAGTGATGATTTCAGGACTTTGAAGCCACCATAATGAGTGCAGGAAGCCTTGGACAAAATATACAAGATGCCACTTCATAAATTTCGTCCAGAGGCTATTATAGGTGCTGCGTCACCTTATTATTGGGCCAGGCCCATGTAATTTCGAAATACTTGAGTATAGGCTGTTTTTAGAGTCCGTATGTGTGGGGAAACAAGAGATATGGTTGGTTTCAGACCCCTCCTTCAAGGGCCATGAAATCCCCCCCTCTTCCTCCATATATATAGCCCTTAGGGCACCGTTTAGACTTTGGGTTTTGTTTAGATTAAAAGTTCGCCATAGCTGCAACTTCGCGTACTTCGTTTGTGTTCAATGACCAGACCAAGACGTCACAGAACCCCACCTTGATCAATAAAGCTTTCATCTTATATTCGCAATATCCAGATTGCAAATCTTAGTTTCTTGCTTGTTCTTCAGTTGCGTGCAGGAAATAGACCCTCGTGGTCAGGTTGATCGTGCTCCGGCGTGCTCAATAACCTCTCGGAGTTGGTTTAGCGATTGCTAAGGCGCGACGTCATCGCACGTTCGTAGTCGGATCGTCAAAGTCTACTCCACCAAAAACGATAGCCACCATCTCATCGAAAGATGGGACAGCTTCGCCTCTATCAAACTGGTTGAAAAACGATTATGGGCCGTAAAGGGCATGTAGCCCACTAAAAATATCTCGGCCTAAATCAGCATAAGTTTTCTTATTTTTGATAGGATTGTGCCCATAGTGGGCCTTTAATAGGCCTAAACATAATTTGGGCCTGTAGTAACAACAAGCCGTTAACATGTGTAAATATCTCGCAGGCCTAATATGGCCCATAAATAACATGGGCCTTTAATAGGCCAAAAGTCAGATTGGGCCCAAGATTGGGCCCTAAATGGGCCAGATTATGCCCATTGCTTTTAGGAGGCCAAAAGATGATTGGGCCTGAAATGTGCCAAATAACCCACTGGTCATTAGCAGGGCGAAATATATCTCAGCTCATGGTGGCCCATTTACAATGCGGATCGTTCACAGGCCGAAATTCAGACGGGCTGTAAATGCGCCGACCTACTACACGGGCCTTTACCATGCCGGAAGTGCGGTCGGGCTTGATTTGTATGGGCTGGTAATAGGCCCGATGTGACGTTGGGCCACATATGGCCCATGGATTTTGTCCGACATTAATAGGCCGAAAAACACAACAAGCTGGAAGTGGCCCAAATCTACATTGAGCCATTAACAGGCCGAATGTCAAACATGGCCGAATATGACCCAATTCCTTCTCGGTCTTTTATGGGCCGAAAGTTTCATTGGGCAATAAATGGGCCCAAATGTAGCAGGACCTTTAACAGGTCGGAAACACACTGGGCCATAATTCGGTCCAAATACTTAGCGGACTGTTAACGGGTCGGAAGTGACCATGGACCGCAATGATGAGAAATCTACAACAGGTCATTGACGGGCCGATTTTACACTATTCCTATGGGCCTTAGCTGTGAATGGGCCGTCTGCAAGCAGGCCGTTAATGGGCCAGCCCGCTAATTTTGACTGGACCGGCCTTTTTAACCTAAATGGGCCGTTGTTGGGCCTTGCCACGTGTCCACGTATCATAGGTGCCTCCTGTCCATTGGGCGGTTGACATCTGTCCCAACGCGAATCTGAAACGTGGTTGTTATGGCCAATGAGAATTTTACACATGGAAAATCCCCATTGGTCCGGGCTGTTAACGGATTATCGGATCCAAACCGGAACCCGATATCTTAATAATGACCCGTTACGGTGGATGCCACGTGTCGGTTACCCTTGACGAAAGCACTACCATGACGCGCCATTTATCGTCATGGAAGTGGACACTTCTGTGATGATAATTTTGGTATTGTCATGGAACACTTCTACGACAGCACAGGTATGACTATCTTGATTCTGTCATAAAATCGTCATGGATGTACATGCATGACAGAAAACATGACCTACTGTGACAAACACGTATCATCACGGAAGTGATTTTTTTAGCGCATTACATTGTCACACACGAGGCAGGTCGGCACTTCCTTCCCGTCAGCACCGGCAAGGCCCACCTTAGCAAGGTGCTCTGTATCTACACGAGTGTAGAGGGTCTTGACCATCACCCATGCCTCCCTTGCTCCCTCCCGATAGGCCGATATCTTCCAAGCCTGTATTTGGCGCCGAGCCCCCTTGAGACGCTCGGCAAGCTCGGACATACCCTTGGGCACATTTTCTTCCTTGGGCCATAGAGCTTTAAAAATAAATTGCATAGCATTCCGAGCTCGCTCATGCTCCTCAGTTAGCTGTGTTAGGGCATCCGTGGATGAAGAGCTTGGGGCCTCTTTAGGCCGACCTGTCAGCAAAACTCTGTGAAGCACAAATTAGTCTGTAGTTGTCATGCTTTCATGTCAAAAGGTTTTTTGAAAGGCTAGAAACACTTACCAGACACAGCTTCACCCGTTTTCTGGTTCTTGGCCTAGGTAGCAACCAGTTGAGCCCTCAGTCGGTCAATCTCTTGCGCCTGCTGGTAATTTTTTGCTTTTAGCGCGTTCGTGTCTTCCTTGCTTCAGGTTAAAACAAGGTGATCCGCTGGTACCTGCAGACCAAACAAGGTGGTGTAGCACTTTCATAGAAGTATCCCAATGAGTAGTCGTCCCAACAAAGAGCGGAGGAGAGTATTTATGGAGGCGTTTCTGTCACACACAAGATGTCATGATTCTTGTGTGAAGTACTGCTTGAGCTTCTGGAAATACTATTACTATCATGAGTGAACGATAAACTAAATATGCTAGTAAAAAGAGGATTTAAAGATGTCTACTAAATGACTAATTAAAGTAAATAACAACAGCTTAAAATGTAAATGGTGTTTCCTGCAATGAAGAGATTAGGTGCGGAGAGATTTCAGTTCATGGTAAGAATATAGGAATGGTGCTAGTGTGACGGTAATACTAGTTACCTAGTGTTGTACTCGTAGTATTTGATATAAACTTTCTGTAGGCCGTTATCCCTGGAGTTATGAAACTCCTCCACTAGGGGTTATATTTTATTCTATGGTCCTGCTTCTCCGTTGCCACAGAGTGGTCATTTCCACAATTAAGGTCATAAGATCGGAACCAAGCATTAAGTTCAATGGATCACCGTTATCTCACATTGTCTTCGGTTCTCACAGATATCTCCACCTGTCACGTCAGAGGTCACAGAGTTCCTAAACAATATGTGTCACCTGTGTAGATCTTGAGATCATGTTGCCTAGGCCCTTAAATTGGACAACATGCATAGAGTTCACCACGGTATAACAACATACTAAATAGATCATATTACTACGAATTCAAATGATGACATATAGGATAGGCACATATCAATCTTACCACTCACCTACATCTCCCACACCTAGGGGAATTACTCACACATCATAAGAGAGGATTCAATCACCACGGAGAGAGAAACCATGAAAACCATATCGATAATATTGAGAGGATCCACAATGAGATGAAATGGTACTCAAATAGTCTTGATCTCAGATGAAATGGAGTAGAGATTAAAAGTTCCAATCCCTCTTACAATAGTGAAGGAGGTGATGATGATGATGATGGAGATGAAAGGACCAAAAACTGTGATGATCTTCGTAAGTTCTTCAGATCCTCCCTTCTCCTGTTCTGGATGGTGTGGCGGCGGCTAGGGTTCTTGGGCACTCCAAACGACCGCTCAAATGAGCGTGCGCGGTCGTATGGAATGTCGTCTTTCACTCTGGTGCGCCTGTTAACAATGCTCTCTTCAGGAAAGTTGCTCCAATTGGCTTGATTTGTAGCGATCTCCTTTGGTTTCCTTCCAAATATGGTATTTCCTGCCATCCAGAGGACAAAGTAGATTTTCCTCTCTTTTCTTGGATTAGCATTAGAAATATCCGAAGAATACCAAAATCCAATGAAACCAAATGGAAATCACTATGAAAAACATCACAAATTCTCGAGCCATCAACTCCCCCAAGCTTAAGATTTGCTCGTCCCGGAGCAAACAAGAAATCAAGAGAGTGTAAAGGAGCTTGGTTGAATGGAAAGAACTTTACCGGCTCGAGAAAATACATCATATCCATCCTCTCTTATCCTGCAAGATCATTCAAGAAAGTATTTGCAATTCAGTAGCTGCACCTAAACTCGTTGCCTAACCATGTATAGTCTCATACCATTAGTTATAATTTTTTAAAACAAATTTTCTTTGCTAACCAAGTGTTTAGGCAGAAGAAGGTGTTCATCCATTAGATGGATATTCAACTTAAGCTCAATCATCAAAATGCATTTAGAAGGTTTGGAGATCAAAGATAGCAAAGTACTCAAGTTTTTCATTAAAACCAACTAATGCCTCCTAGTCATGGCTCTCAAACACCTCTCTCAGTTATTGTTCTTTGGGATTTCAATCCCGGTGATGGGGTTATGCCAAAATTCACTATATGCTATTAGGTTCAACCGCAGCGTAATTTCATGCACTATGGATCAAGAATGGTTGCCTCTTTCGAGCTCAGCGATCAGTGCTTTTATTTACCACTTGCACACTCCCTTGGGAAAGGTCGATCGTTTACCACGGAATCCCCAAGTTTGTGACGGAGTTGTAGTTACGCTAATTATCTCAACATATAGCAACAAGACATAAAGCCAACCTAGGGTTGGAGCTCCATGCACTACTGCAGGATGATGCTAACGCCACACTACGATTAGAGACCCTTTGATGAAACTGTGTGTGATGCATTAGTCGAAAACGGTGATGTAAAAAACCCGTCAAAAAGATGCAAAATGTTTGCTATGGCGGATACATCAAACATGGTTCATATTACAGTTGCGTGTGCAATGTGCGACAAACGGTTAATCCATAAGAACTATTTGCGATGAGGCAGAACAACAGAAACGGGCGGCTATATAAAGGTGTGTGGGATATACGGCATACAGTTCGCTCGGATGAACTGTTTGCTATTAGGGAATGCAACAGAAATGGTTAGCCAAATCAAGGTGTGTGTGATATGCGGCATACGGCTCGGACGAACTATTTTCGATTAGGGAACACAACAGAAACCATACAACTTAACAAGATGTGTGTGATATGCGGCATACAGTTCACATAGATGAACTATTTGCGATGAGCCAAAATAACACAAACAATTCATGTAAACAAGATGTGTGTGATATGCGGCAAACACCCCACTCAGATGAACTGTTTGCGATGAGAAAATATAACACAGACGGTTACTACAGTTAATTCGTGTGCAATTATGTGTGTACAAAAAACTTTGAAAAATGCAAACTAGTTGCTTGCGGTGGCTATGCTGATCATGGAGTCCGAGAAGACCATCGTCGAAAGGCCGCCAGCTCAGCCTTTTAGCCTATATTTTATTATAATTGTATGCAAATGTCGCATATCGACATTTTAAGTCACTAAGCATATGTAGGTCGTGAGTGTTTTGGGTGTTGCCGCATGTGGCATTTTAAATTATCCTGAATATGTAAGACAATTATGAACCGTTGCCATTCTAAATTTGCCTCAACGGCAAGCAGAGCGCGCGCAGAGACGCCAGAGTGGAGCGCACCACAACTGCCTCAATGGCGAGAAAAATGCGCGGACAGATGCGAGCTGAGCGCGCCACGGCCGCCTCAACGACGAATAGAGCGCGCCGTGGCCGCCTCAACGGCGAGCAACCACACCTGCATATTGCAATTCTGGTCAACCTTCTGTCACCCCGTGGGAGGCGCGACGGCGCATCCATCAGACATGATGGTGATATCTGCACCGTGTGTGATAGTGGGCAGACACGTACACATCCGAGAACGCAGGCACACGTACGCCATCCGGGAACCGTTTCGGGCTTCGGATGCGTGTGCGTTGCGTGGCATACAGTTAATCCATAAGAACTGTTTACGGTGAGCCAGAACAACAAAAACGGGCAGCCATATGATGAGGACATCAATACCATTGTTACACCCATAGCCCCTGTTGCTATACATACTGGACCAATTACTAGAGCTCGCGCACACCAATTAAATTATCAGGTACTTTCGTTTCTTGGTAATGATTCTAATGTTCATGAGAATATGATGCTGCCTAAATTGGATACATTTGTCTTGCTTACAAATGAAGGACCTAGCTTGGACAAGCATGGAGATGATGGTATGCGCAAGGGGAACAAGAACGAAGTTACAAGTGATGATTTCAGGACTTTGAAGACACCATAATGAGTGCATGAAGCCTTGGACGAAATATACAAGATGCCCCTTCATAAATTTCGTCCATAGCTTATTTTAGGTGTTGCGCCACCTTATTTTTGGGCCAGGCCCATGTAATTTCGAAATACTTGAGTATAGGCTATTTTTAGAGTCCGTATGTGTGGGGAAACAAGAGTTAGGGTCGGTTTCAGACCCCTCCTCCAAGGGCCACGAAATTTCCCCCTCTTCCTCCATATATACAGCCCTTAGGGCGCCGTTTAGACTTTGGGTTTTGTTTAGATTAAAAGTTTGCCATAGCTGCAACTTCGCGTACTTCGTTTGCATTCAACAACCAGACCAAGACGTCACAGAACCCCACCTTGATCAATAAAGCTTTCATCTTATATTCGCAATATCCAGATTGCAAATCTTAGTTTCTTGCTTGTTCTTCATTTGCTTGCAGGAAATAGACCCTCGTGGTCAGGTTGATCGTGCTCCGGCGTGGTCAATAACCTCTCGGAGTTGGTTTAGCGATTGCTAAGGCGCGACGTCCTCGCACGTTCGTAGTCGGATCATCAAAGTCTACTCCACCAAAAACGATAGCCACCATCTCATCGAAAGATGGGACACCTTTGCCTCTATCAAGTGGTATCAGCTTTCCAGGTTGCTCGGTGAGATTTTACAATTTTTCGTAGTTTAGATCGAGTCTGTTCTTCATACCTACAGTCCAGGAAAAAGCCAAAAAAAATAGGGTTAGTTCATCATATCCAAACCAATCTGAGCCATTGCATAATCTTTTCTGTATTTGCTTTGTTGAATTTGCAGTTGCATCGTCGTGTCAAGTTGCTAGTCTTAGCGTCTAGTTCTTTAGAGTTTCAAGTTCTGTTCACAAGTTGTCACGCCGCCGCCGCACCATCATCATCGCCCCTACCATATACCACCACCGTTGGTTTGCTATTTCTCTGAGTCCATATACCTCCACCGCTCTGAGTCCATATACCACCACCACTCCGAGTCCATATACCACCACCGCTCCGAGTCCATATACCACCACCGATCCGAGTCCATATACCACCACCGATCCGAGTCCATATACCACCACCAATCCGAGTCCACATATACTACCGTCATATACCATCACCAGTCCGAGTTCCACCAGATTCATCTCCGCCACCAGTCCTAGTCCGAGTCCAGTATTTATTCCTTTATTTTCGAGTTCTAGATCACGCGATACTACGAGTCGTGAACAAGTCGGATTCCCCAACTTTCGTGCCACCCACAGAAGAAAAATAGTTTCAGTTTCAAAAAAAAATTGTAGACTTTTTAGACCATTCTGGCTAGTCAGTTTTTAGACCATTTGTAGACTTTTTCAAAAAAAATTGTTGCGGAGCAAAAAAAAAAGAGGGAAAAAAGTGCAAAAATGAAAGTGATAAAAAAATAAAAAAAATTCAGAGTGTGCTCCTCCCTTGTTTACGTCCAGCGCCGTGATTTTGTTAGTGTTCTAGGCTCGCGTCTCTAGCACGGTCTAGCCTAGGACCAGCACAGTACCATCGTTGAGTGTTTATTCAACATTGCATCTCTGAATTGATTATTGCTGACCCTTTTTGCTACCATATCATAAGCCTTCCCAGCTCTACATACATCTACATCATGCGTTTGACACCACCTAGCAATCGCTCTGTCCAAGCTTTTAGAGTTTTGACTACAAAGGTTGCCGATCACCACCTGCTGCTGGGTAAGAACTGGTAAGAATTTGAGATTTGCTTGACGGACTTGTGACACCACACCACCACCACTTTCTAGTAGTCTGTAGGATCATATTCTTGTGTGTTTCTATTGCTGCTAACCATGGCAGGATCACAAGCCGACGAGGTTGGCTGGGAGAACATGCCGAACAAGGAGTTGCATGATAAATTTCAGCAAATGATGAGTGGCCAGGTGGGAGATGTGCTAAACAGATTTGAAGAGGCCATGGAGAAGATAGATGGCATGGAGAAGTCGTTAGAGACAAAGCTGGATAACAAGTTTAATGAATTGCTCACGCGTCTTCCCCAAACACCACGGGCTGCACCTGTCGCACCTGTGCAACGACAACAACAACGCCCCCTTCCAAATCAGTTTGGACGAGCGAAGCGTGTTCCTCTTGAGGATGGCCAAACTTCTGGTGGTGCTGTACCTACTGTTGATCCTTCTTTGGCTCCTGCTCCTGCTGCTGGTGCCGAGGAGGAGGACGATTACGCGGGCGATTATGAGGATGAGTGTCGGTGTCAAAATCGGCCGATCTCGGGTAGGGGGTCCCGAACTGTGCGTCTGAGGATCGAAGGTAACAAGGGACAAAGGGAACACGATGTTTACCCAGGTTCGGGCCCTCTTAATGGAGGTAAAACCCTACGTCATGCTTGATTGTATTTGATGAGTATGGGGGTTACAAGAGTTGATCTACCTCGAGATCGCAATAGCTTAACCCTAGATGTCTAGCCTATGGGTATTGTGATGGCCTTCATGGACCAAACCCTCCGGTTTATATAGGCATCGGAGGGGCTAGGGTTGTACAGAGTCGGTTTACAAAGGAAGGAAAATACACATCCGGACGCCAAATTTGCTATCCACGCAAAGGAGAGTCCCACCCGGACACGAGGAAAGGTCTTCTACCTTGTATCCTTACGGCCCATCAGTCCGGCCCGTGTCACATAGCCCGGCCACCCGAGGACCCCATAATCTAGGACTCCCTCAGTAGCCCCTAAACCAGTCTTCAATGACGACATGTTCGGCGCGCAGATTTATCTTCAGCATTGCAAGGCGGGTTCCTCCTCTGAATACTCCAAAGCGATCTTCTGAATAAAAGAACTATATTCGGCTCTGCATGACAATCACAACCCTCAACCATGAAGGTAAAATGCTTAGCCAAAGTAGCGTCTATCAACTGACAACTTTTTCGGTGAAACGTCACGTCTAGTCTTTTTATCATTTCGAACCGTTTTTCGGCCTCCCGCTTCGCGTCTCGAAACACGGCCACTATTGACACGTCTCGCCAAAGCGGAGATCGTGCCCACTTATTGCAGGATCCTTATCAATGCGGGTTTGGGTAATCCAACCGTGCCATTCGCATGACCCATTGGGAATAGGCAAGTTTTAAGGCTTGAGGGGCGGGCGCTTGATATTTATTGCCTATATAAGTGGATAAAGATCCCTCTTTTTTCCCCACGCCTTCTTCCTTCTCCTGTTTTCCCATCCTCAAGCTCCAGCGCCCAAGCTTCAATCTTTCCCACCGCTGCCAACCTCTCCAGTCATGTCCGGATCTAGCTCGAAGGGTAAGTGGGAGGCCTCCTCCGTCACGGAGAAGGACATCAAGGAGCTCCGGAGGGCGGGATATCTGTCCGCGGAAATCGCGCACAGGCTCCCAGCCAAGGATCAAGTCATACCCACTCCGGAGCCCGGCGAAAGGGTTGTATTCATTCCCCATTTCCTCCGCGGATTAGGGTTTCCCCTCCACCCCTTTTCCCGCGGTCTCATGTTCTACTACGGGCTAGATTTCCATGATCTAGCCCCAAATTCTTTCCTCCACATCTCGGCGTTTATCGTCGTGTGTGAGGCGCTACTCCGCATCCCCCCACACTTCGGCCTATGGCTAAAAGTCTTCAATGTGAAGTCGACGGTGGTTGACGGGCAGCATGCGGAGTGCGGCGGTGCCATGGTGAGCAAACTCCCCAACACCATTTGGCCTAAAGGGGTCTTTGTGGAGACCGTCAAGGTCTGGCAGCAGGAGTGGTTCTACATCACCGAACCCCGCGGCGCCAAATGGGCGGCCGCTCCTGAGTTCAGATCCGGACTCCCAATGCGGCTAGTGTCGTGGACCAACAAGGGTCTAGACTGGGGGTCGACCACGGAAGTGATGATGCTGCAGAAGCGCATCAAAAATATAATAAGAAAAAATACCAGTCTCACTAACGTGATTCAGGTGATGCTCTCCCACCGGATCCTCCCCTGTCAACTCCGGCCTCTCCATATGTGGTAGTTCAATCCGGAAGGTCCCTGGACCCTGCAGTGCTTCTTCAGTACAACGCACGAAGAGATCTGGAAGCTGCTCTTCAAGGCCCAGAAGACGTGGCCGAAGAAGACCGAAGATATTGGCCTCGACAGCGAGAATCCGGCCACTCCTGTGAGTATTTTAGTTCTGAACACAACTTTCGGTAAATAAATCAAAGGTTATACTGAGATTTCCATTCTTTCATTTAGGGCTGGACAGCGAAGGCGGAGCGGATCAAGTGTCCGGCTCCACTACCTGAAGACTCAGCCAGTCCTCTGCTGAAGAGGATGCTGATTCCGGAGCCATATCAGGCGCCGGAGAAGAAGGCCAAGAAGAAGGGCAAGGAGGCCAAGGGCGGCCTCCGCCATAAGGGTATTTCGGACGCAGTGTCCGGAGAAACCTGATACGGGGCTAACCCGGTGTAGGCCGATCTTACACGATTGGAGTGGATTCCCTCGAAGAACACGAAGAACACGATGAACACGGGGAAGAACGGGGAGAAATCACAAGGGGAAACACTCAAGAACAAGTCCAATCACACATCCACTAGACAATCAAAACACACAAGATCCAGAAGGTACATGAACAACAAAAGGAAAGATACAAGGTAAAGTTCATCTCCAAGAGGAGGTCTTGATGATATCCTAGACGGATCTTCCCGTGAGGAGTCTTGATGATATCCCGCAGGATCTTCTCACATGGAGGTCTTGAACTCCATGGGAGTGGTGGTCTCTCTCTCTCTCTCTCTCTCTCAAGAGGAGGAGCACTACAAGGAGCAAAGCTCACGTAAGAATGAGCTATCACTTTGCTAACCCTAGAAAGGAGGTGGAGGTGGAGTATATATAGGCAAGTCCACGAAGGGGTAAGTGAGAGGGGGGATACATGGGCCTCGGGCCCTGTTCATGCACGCAGGAAGGCGCCGGATGTCCGGCAGGGGGCCGGATGTCGGGCCGTTCGCGGAACGCCGGATGTCCGGGGCACTCGCCGGATGTCCGGCCTTGCGGTGGCCGTTCTAGTCCTCCTCTGGATAGTCGTTGCCGGATTTCCGGGAGGGATGGCCGGATGTCCGGGGCTTCGGGAGGAGCCGGATGTCCGGGGTGATGGCCGGATGTCCGGGCTGGCGCTGGTCCATTTCCAGTGCTCTGTGAGTAGACGTAGCCGGATTTCCGGGCGAGGGGCCGGATGTCCGGTGGAAGGCCAGATGTCCGGCTGCTGTAGCTTCAGCAGCATCATCTTCTTCCGTCTCCGCTTCCATGCTTCCCTCGCGGATGGTGTAGTTGTTCCTTGGCGCTTGCACCCCTCCTCCTCGTCCGTGAAGTTCCAACAATACCTATGCATGCACACGGGAGAAGTGTCAAGTAGTATACCATCCTCGAAGGGGTCAAGTGAGCACGTGTAAAGGAGATGATTCACCTTTGGGTATGTGAAGTAGATGTCGCACGTGTCACTTGCCGAACGGACTCTTAACATGGTGATGTCCGTAGGATGCTCCGCATCATCTCCCCCCCCCCTTGGGAAAGATCCGACCTCGGATCGAAAACCAAATCACCATGGGAAAGAGATGGCTTCGCCGTGTAGAAGTGGACGTTCACCAAGTACTTGTCATCTTGAAGCTCGAAGTGGGCACTCTCCAATGTCGCACCGTCTTGTGATTCCTTCAAAAGGAGTAAGGACAACAAACACTTGGAAAAACAAATGTGGTTAGCGTTAGTGCAAAACCAAGCATTCAATAGGTGATTCACCAAACAAGTTTCATCATCAAGCATAGCATAGGGTGTGACAAAGGATTGTGACATGGCATATAAGCATATCAATCGAGCACAAGCAAAGATATCATGGGGACAAGCATGTAAATGTGAGGTAGCGATGCAAATGGGTGTGACAAGAGAATAAGCATGTACCTCATGGTTATAGCAATCATGCATAAAGCACTCGACAAATGGTCGATGGTAGGCATAAGAATCATTCACAACACCAAATAAAATGAAGTGTCTAAACACATGGGTCAAGTGCAAGATAATCCAAGCATAACATGCATAGGGTGTAGGGAAGATAGTATGGCACTCAACACAATAGAAAGAGCAATTGTTCATCATGTGTGAGGCAATCAAGTCAATCATGTGACAAGCAATGGAACATGGCATATGTGAAGTTATGACATTGTTGCAACCAAGCATATTATAGGAGCAAGTAATCCAAGAATGGGATGCAACACACAAGGCATATATATCATGGTGCATGGAACGGGGAAAATGACAAGTCAAAGCAAGATCTCTAACATGTGCGCAATCAAATAGTCCAAGATGACCAATAAGTCTCATGGTGCAAGCAACACAAGTAGTATGATCCGCAATATCCATGCTCAAGAAAGATGTCACCTTGAGGGCATGTACTTGTGCATCCTTCACAATGCCGAAGTGGTAGGAAATGTGGTGTAGAAGCGAGTCGTGGTAGAATGTATGAGGCTCGCTCTCAAGAGCTCGAATGGTCAACTCGCATGAAGTGGAAGTCGACACAAAGTCCAAGTATTCTACACATGCACAAAACAAAGCAAAGAACGTATGCGCATGGTAGATAAACACATCATCCATCATGGTGGTTCTCTTCTCTTGGACATAACCATTAGTAGCACAAGTGCATGAATGATATGATGCAACAATGGCTATATTCATGGCACTAGGTATATGGTGCAAAGAGGTAAGACAAGCATGCTTCACAAGATATATGTCAAAATCGCCAAATATATGCGAGAATGCTATGGGGGCAATCTGATGAGCAAGTCTATAATCATTGTTGCTATCAATACATGGCAAATCATCTAGCATGAGAGATGCAACATATGGAGATATATGACAAGAAGCAATATGAATCATGTGCAAATCATGGTAATGGTTGTCATCAACCGCATGAAGTGAGCAAGTATGAATCATTGGTGATGCAACAAGGCAAGCAAGCATAGTGCTCAAGCTGTGCAAACTAGTGGAGCGAAGATGCAACACACTAGAGGAAATCATGGCAATCATGTCATGTGAGCAAATAATAGGCATAGGCAATGCACATGACATAACGCAAGCACGAACACAAAGCAAGATAGTATCATCATAGGAATGGGTCATAAATGGAACATGGCAATAACAAGCAATATCTCCACCAAGCTTGCAAATACACATACAAGTACTAGAATCAATCATCATGTGTAATGCAAGGCATGTGTCACAAATGCATGGCAAAGGCATAGGAATGAGCATATCATGCAAAGTGAACATGGTAATATGGGCAAATGATATATAATGGACAATAACCCATAACCATGTGAGGGCCATGTAGAAGAAATGCGCGAAGAGAGCGGTGGGAAAGACAATCCATGGGATCCCAAGTCATCGTTGCTCTCTAGAGCTCGTTTTGTCAACTCATCGGATTGTGAGGTTGACAAGTATTCATGGGTACCTACACAAAAGAGACACAAACGAAAGAAATTGTGTGTGTGGTAAATGTACACATCATCCATCATGATGTGTATGTGCACATGTGAGTTAGCACAAGATAAGCATCGCTCGAAGAAATTTGATGCATGATATAAGAACATGTCATCCATCATGAAAGAATAGTTGTTATGTATGACATGATGGGGACACAAATTGAATGTGCAAGTATATGGCACAACAAGATCATTATGATTCATGGGTAGCATATTGTGCACACAAATAATGGGATCATGCAATGGATGGGATTGATCAAAATCTCCTAACATGTATGAGGAAACTATGGGTGTCTCCTCATGAGCAATATTGGAAACATCATATGGAGAAAATGGACAACATTCAAACCAATGCATATCTGAAGCTAGGTGGTCATGGCATGGCACATGAGATGAATGATGCAAAGGGAGCATATCAATATCATCACAAGAAAAACAAATGCCAATAACCATGGGCTTGTCATCTATGCCATATGTGCAAATTGGGTTTATTTTAATGGCATATGCATAGTCACTACGAAGAAATTGCAAATATGACATATGGTTGATCTCATGCATAGCATATGACAAGTCAAGCGGATTGTCAAACATGATGTGACCTAAAGAATTGTCACAAGAAATCCTGTGTAACATGGCATCACAACTAATAGACTCCACATGAGAATCATCATACTCATCATAAATGGGCAAGAAATCATCACATAAGGAAGTCGCACTAGCATGAAGCATGGTAGTAGGTGGATCAACATCATGCAAGCAATCATTGTCAAGATAGTCCACTAGTGGGACAAGAGCATCACCTTCACCTATGTTACCTTTGTCATTCCACTCAAGTGGTGTAGGTGAGGTGGTAAATACCAAATGGTGGTCATCATCATCAACTTGATGGAACCATGTGGGGTGTGCATCATATTCCACCATGGCCATCGTCTTGTCCAAAGGAAGGACGTAGTCATCGTGAATCGGCGCGTCATCATATATGGGACCTAGCACCAAATGAGAAGACACAATAGAGGTAGAGGTTAAGTCAGTAGAAATCGAAGTGGCCTCACATGCCTTATCAACTATCTCACTCTCTCTATGTGGTGGTTCACTCACTCCCTCAAGGTAGGTGCACTCAATCTCACGTATGGTGGAGTCACTCATCTCACTCAAGTGGTGGGGGTTGTGGCTCTCCTCACATGGGAATTGGGGCAACACATCATATATGGGGCTAGTGGTGAAGTCACTCTCACTCTCAATATGGTGGCAAAAGTCACTCAAGTCATCATACGTCGCCGTGGTCGAAGGAAAAATCCCATGCTCAACCATCTCGTCACCATCGCCGTGGATGAAGGCCGAAGATGGCACATCATCACTCTCCTCCATGACCGAAGGGAAAATCCCATGCTCGATCATCTCGTCACCGTCGCCATGGATGAAGGCCGAAGATGGCACATCATCACTCTCGCCTCCTAAGATGGAAGCATCATCCTTGCTCGTCACCGTGTCGCTCGCCGCCAAAGCTTGGTCCTTGATGGTCTCCGTAGTCGTAGTCGTCGCCGCACCATCTTGAAAAAGAGTCATGGAGGACTCGGCACCATTAATGCCACAAAGAGGGATGGCGGTGAACTCGGACATGGGAGTGTCATCTTGGAGCTCGTCGGGCTTGGACATCATGGTGGTACTAGCCTCATGCTCGCCGTCTTGGAGCTTGGTCTTCGAGATGTGTGCTTGGGGTGGAGAAACCTTGGCCTTCATGAGTTCTTTTTCTGCCTTGAGAGCACCAATGTAGTTGTCGTCGAGGGACTTGTAGTTCTCGAGGAAGATAGTCTTGGAGATGTCGTTGTGCAATCCCATCATGAAGTGGAACTTCATCGAAATGGGGTCGTCCATGCCGGCTTGTCGCAAGGCAATCTTCATCTCCTTGAAGTACGCGTCGATGGACTTGGATCCTTGGGTGGTGTTCTCCAATTGGCGTAGAAGTTGTTCCATGTAGGTTGGAGGCACGAACTCTCACCGCAAGGCTCTCTTCATCTTGGGCCAACTCATGTCATAGCTCTCCGAAGGTGTGTGAAGCCACCATGCTGATGCGTAGTCGTGGAAGTTACTTGTGGCGCACTTCACTTGATCTTCGGGAGGAACTTGATGTAGCTTGAGGTAGTCGTCCATTAGGCGCTCCCACTCGAGATACTCCTCGGGTTCATGAGTCCCGTAGAAAGGAATCTTGTTGTCGGAGTCGAGGACGTAGTAGCTCGTGGAAGTCGCGGACTTGAGCTTGGGGAGCTTCTCTTGAGCTTAGTCTTGGGGTGCTTGTTGGCGAAGATGCTGTATGTTCGTAGGCGAAGATGCCTTGAAGTCGCTTGGCGAAGATGCCAAGGGAGATGGTGAAGTCGTTGAGCGGTTGTTGGTGTTGAGCTCTTGACCTTCACGTTCTTGTCGGTGGTGGTGTCGATGCCGATGTGATCTTGCCGGAGATGGTAGCTCGGAGGCATGTGCTCTTGAGCGTCTTCTCGAAGATGAGGAAGATCGCTTGTAGGAATTGATGAGGGCTTTGATCTCCTCCATTTGAGCTTGCATCTTGGCATCGAAGTTGTTGTTCGTAGCATCGAACTCGTTGTTGTAGACCGGAGGTGAAATGCCTTGCCTTTCCATCACAAGACTCGAGTAGAGGTGAGTAGGAAATGAGATAAACAATACCAAGTTACCTTTTCCCAAAGTTGAGTATGTATCCCGTTTCACTCAATGTGAAATGAAAGAATAGTGGAATTGGTACCGGACTTGTTCACTCACACCTATCAAGTAAAGCTTATGGTGGAGCTCGGTGAGGATAGTGGCACAAAAAATTTGATGCAAAATGTCAGCAAGAGGCAATAATGTTGAAAGAGATTCACAAATTCGCAAGTGAAACAAGTAGACCAATAGCAATATGTGGCACACGGAAACACACACACGGATAGATAAATGGGGTCGTGCAACCAAGGAATGAGCTCAAAATGTGGAATCCACGGAAAACGCTCGTGTTGCACAACTCAAGAGAGACGCTAGCACGATTGCTCAATAGGTGGATACGACACTTGTGCACAACCTATAAGATGCAAAATGGATAAACTTCCTATCCCAAGTATGCTATGTATGTATGGTTCCCGGTGTTTCTCTCAAGATGATCCAAGATGATCGGATAAGACAATCTTATGTGCAATGTGGTATGATGCTATGGCACTTGCTTACAAGCTCTTTGTTCACTCTTTTTCTTTGCTTAAAAGCTTATTCGTCTTCTTTTTTTTATATGGCCACAATGCGGAATGCACAAACCAAGATAGCAATTGTGTATATACGGGAACAATCTTGTGACACAAGGGATGATATGATACCAATATGATATGGTATGTATGCAATGGATGGTGCAGATCACTAATGTGCACAAGTAACGTTGCCGGCAATACTCACAGGCTAGTCTTGATAGGCAAGTGACGCAAAATGGGCTAGGGGTTATCAATGCAATTGCAATGGGAATATACAATGGTGTCGTCGAGGTTACCGTCCTTATGTATGATGACGACCTCATGGCGATGATGAGTGGCGGTGTTCTCGACGTCGAACCGTTCCTAATTAGCCGAAACACCTTAGAAAATGGAAAAACCACGAACTCAAAATCTCAAATGTCAAATGTCAAAATGGTGGTAGCGGGAATGTGGTGGTGGTTTTGCGGAAGCTCAATGGGATTGCTGAAATGCAATGATGGGTTTTGAGTACGCAATACGGAAGTGGAGGGTAAGGTGGTGAACTATACATTGTGTCGGAGTTGAAGTCGCCGTCCCTAAGTAGCCAAAATACCTTAGGAGACACAACTCACAACTCAAACAAACCTCAAATGTGATGGGGAATAAAATGGGTTAGGTTGCGGAAGTCGGTGGTGGTTATGCGGATGATATGGTGGAAGCCCTTGGCAAAGATGCCAAAATTCTAAAATTTTGATGGAGTCAAATGGTGATGGTAGTATTTTTTGTTGGATGGGGGATGTCAATAGCTTCAAAACGAGCTAAAGAACGTCAAAATCGGACTCTGGATGAATTAGTTACGGTCAAAACGGTAAAACACGGGAGGCTGAATTTCCACGGGCCGGATATCCGGGGGGTGGGGCCGGATTTCCGGGGATCTGTATCCAGAACCGTGTAGATTTGGTGCTCCAGGAGCCGGATGTCCGGCGTGGGGCCCGGATGTCCGGCCCGATGGCCCGAATGTCCGTCCCGACGATTCCAGATCGGGATTTGGACTTCGAAACTCGATTTGGGGCGGAAATGGATGATTTCGGGGGCAAAATTGGGGAGATTTTGTGGATGGAAGTGGGGGAAAAGATGGGGGAAAGCTAGATCCACTTGAAACCAAGCAAATCCATGGATCAAAATCAACAAAACATCATCAAACCAACAAATCACAAAAAAAATTGGGGGCTCTTTTTGGTGAGGATTTTTGAATTTAGGACGAAATCAAGCAAAAGAAGGCTAGAAAGGGTGGGAGGGACTCCAAATACGTGATCAACATGGCTCATGATACCATATGATACGGGGCTAACCCGGTGTAGGCCGATCTTTCACGATTGGAGTGGATTCCCTCGAAGAACACGATGAACACGGGGAAGAATGGGGAGAAATCACAAGGGGAAACACTCAAGAACAAGTCCAATCACACATCCACTAGACAATCAAACACACAAGATCCACAAGGTACATGAACAACAAAAGGAAAGATACAAGGTAAAGTACATCTCCAAGAGGAGGTCTTGATGATATCCTAGACGGATCTTCTCGTCATGGGTGTTGATGATATCCTGCAGGATCTTCTCACATGGAGGTCTTGAACTCCATGGGAGTGGTGGTCTCTCTCTCTCTCTCTCTCAAGAGGAGGAGCACTACAAGGAGCAAAGCTCACCTAAGAATGAGCTATCACTTTGCTAACCCTAGAAAGGAGGTGGAGGTGGAGTATATATAGGCAAGTCCACGAAGAGGTAAGTGAGAGGGGGGATACATGGGCCTCGGGCCATGTTCATGCACACAGGCAGGCGGCGGATGTCCGGCATGGGGCCGGATGTCCGGCCGTTCGCGGGACGCCGGATGTCCGGGGCACTGGCCGGATGTCCGGCCTTGTGGTGGCCGTTCGAGTCCTCCTCTAGATAGTCGTTGCCGGATTTCCGGGAGGGATGGCTGGATGTCCGGGGCTTCGGAAGGAGCCGGATGTCCGGGGTGATGGCCGGATGTCCGGGCTGGCGCTGGTCCATTTCCAGTGCTCTCTGAGTAGACGTAGCCGGATTTCCGGGCGAGGGGCCGGATGTTCGGGGGAAGGCCGGATGTCCGGCTACTGTAGCTTCAGCAGCATCATCTTCTTCCGTCTCCGCTTCCATGCTTCCCTCGCGGATGGTGTAGTTGTTCATTGGCGCTTGCACTCCTCCTCCTCGTCCGTGAAGCTCCAACAATACCTATGCATGCACACGGGAGAAGTGTCAAGTAGTATACCATCCTCAAAGGGGTCAAGTGAGCACGTGTAAAGGAGATGATTCACCTTTGGGTATGTGAAGTAGATGTCGCACGTGTCACTTGCCGAACGGACTCTTGACATGGTGATGTCCGTAGGATGCTCCGCATCATCTCCCCCCCCCCTTGGGAAAGATCCGACCTCGGATCGAAAACCAAATCACCATGGGAAAGAGATGGCTTCGCCGTGTAGAAGTGGATGTTCACCAAGTACTTGTCATCTTGAAGCTCGAAGTGGGCACTCTCCAATGTCGCATCGTCTTGTGATTCCTTCAAAAGGAGTAAGGACAACAAACACTTGGAAAAACAAATGTGGTTAGCGTTAGTGCAAAACCAAGCATTCAATAGGTGATTCACCAAACAAGTGTCGTCATCAAGCATAGCATAGGGTGTGACAAAGGATTGTGACATGGCATGTAAGCATATCAATCGAGCACAAGCAAAGATATCATGGGGACAAGCATGTAAATGTGAGGTAGCGATGCAAATGGGTGTGACAAGAGAATAAGCATGTACCTCATGGTTATAGAAATCATGCATAAAGCACTCGACAAATGGTCGATGGTAGGCATAAGAATCATTCACAACACCAAATAAAATGAAGTGTCTAAACACATGGGTCAAGTGCAAGACAATCCAAGCATAACGTGCATAGGGTGTAGTGAAGATAGTATGGCACTCAACACAATAGAAAGAGCAATTGTTCATCATGTGTGAGGCAATCAAGTCAATCATGTGACAAGCAATGGAACATGGCATATGTGAAGTTATGACATTGTTGCAACCAAGCATATTATAGGAGCAAGTAATCCAAGAATGGGATGCAACACACAAGGCATATATATCATGGTGCATGGAACGGGGAAAATGACAAGTCAAAGCAAGATCTCTAACATGTGCGCAATCAAATAGTCCAAGATGACCAATAAGTCTCATGGTGCAAGCAACACAAGTAGTATGATCCGCAATATCCATGCTCAAGAAAGATGTCACCTTGAGGGCATGTACTTGTGCATCCTTCACAATGCCGAAGTGGTAGGAAATGTGGTGTAGAAGCGAGTCGTGGTAGAATGTATGAGGCTCGCTCTCAAGAGCTCGAATGGTCAACTCGCATGAAGTGGAAGTCGACACAAAGTCCAAGTATTCTACACATGCACAAAACAAAGCAAAGAACGTATGCGCATGGTAGATAAACACATCATCCATCATAATGGTTCTCTTCTCTTGCACATAACCATTAGTAGCACAAGTGCATGAATAATATGATGCAACAATGGCTATATTCATGGCACTAGGTATATGGTGCAAAGAGGTAAGACAAGCATGCTTCACAAGATATATGTCAAAATCGCCAAATATATGCGAGAATGCTATGGGGGCAATCTGATGAGCAAGTCTATAATCATTGTTGCTATCAATACATGGCAAATCATCTAGCATGAGAGATGCAACATATGGAGATATATGACAAGAAGCAATATGAATCATGTGCAAATCATGGTAATGGTTGTCATCAACCGCATGAAGTGAGCAAGTATGAATCATTGGTGATGCAACAAGGCAAGCAAGCATAGTGCTCAAGCTGTGCAAACTAGTGGAGCGAAGATGCAACACACTAGAGGAAATCATGGCAATCATGTCATGTGAGCAAATAATAGGCATAGGCAATGCACATGACATAACGCAAGCACGAACACAAAGCAAGATCATAGTATCATCATAGGAATGGGTCATAAATGGAACATGGCAATAACAAGCAATATCTCCACCAAGCTTGCAAATACACATACAAGTACTAGAATCAATCATCATGTGTAATGCAAGGCATGTGTCACAAATGCATGGCAAAGGCATAGGAATGAGCATATCATGCAAAGTGAACATGGTAATATGGGTAAATGATATATAATGGACAATAACCCATAACCGTGTGAGGGCCATGTAGAAGAAATGCGCGAAGTCTTTGCGCAAAGAGAGCGGTGGGAAAGACAATCCATGGGATCCCAAGTCATCGTTGCTCTCTAGAGCTCGTTTTGTCAACTCATGGGATTGTGAGGTTGACAAGTATTCATGGGTACCTACACAAAAGAGACACAAACGAAAGAAATTGTGTGTGTGGTAAATGTACACATCATCCATCATGATGTGTATGTGCACATGTGAGTTAGCACAAGATAAGCATCGCTCGAAGAAATTTGATGCATGATATAAGAACATGTCATCCATCATGAAAGAATAGTTGTTATGTATGACATGATGGGGACACAAATTGAGTGTGCAAGTATATGGCACAACAAGATCATTATGATTCATGGGTAGCATATTGTGCACACAAATAATGGGATCATGCAATGGATGGGATTGATCAAAATCTCCTAACATGTATGAGGAAACTATGGGTGTCTCCTCATGAGCAATATTGGAAACATCATATGGAGAAAATGGACAACATTCAAACCAATGCATATCCAAAGCTAGGTGGTCATGGCATGGCACATGAGATGAATGATGCAAAGGGAGCATATCAATATCATCACAAGAAAATCAAATGCCAATAACCATGGGCTTGTCATCTATGCCATATGTGCAAATTGGGTTTATTTTAATGGCATATGCATAGTCACTACGAAGAAATTGCAAATATGACATATGGTTGATCTCATGCATAGCATATGACAAGTCAAGTGGATTGTCAAACATGATGTGACCTAAAGAATTGTCACAAGAAATCCTATGTAACATGGCATCACAACTAATAGACTCCACATGAGAATCATCATACTCATCATAAATGGGCAAGAAATCATCACATAAGGAAGTCGCACGAGCATGAAGCATGGTAGTAGGTGGATCAACATCATGCAAGCAATCATTGTCAAGATAGTCCACTAGTGGGACAAGAGCATCACCTTCACCTATGTTACCTTTGTCATTCCACTCAAGTGGTGTAGGTGAGGTGGTAAATACCAAATGGTGGTCATCATCATCAACTTGATGGAACCATGTGGGGTGTGCATCATATTCCACCATGGCCGTCGTCTTGTCCAAAGGAAGGATGTAGTCATCATGAATCGGCGCGTCATCATATATGGGACCTAGCACCAAATGAGAAGACACAATAGAGGTAGAGGTTAAGTCGTTAGAAATCGAAGTGGCCTCACATGCTTTATCAACTATCTCACTCTCTCTATGTGGTGGTTCACTCACTCCCTCAAGGTAGGTGCACTCAATCTCACGTATGGTGGAGTCACTCATCTCACTCAAGTGGTGGGGGTTGTGCCTCTCCTCACATGGGAATTGGGGCAACACATCATATATGGGGCTAGTGGTGAAGTCACTCTCACTCTCAATATGGTGGCAAAAGTCACTCAAGTCATCATACGTCGCCGTGGTCGAAGGAAAAATCCCATGCTCAACCATCTCGTCACCGTCGCCGTGGATGAAGGCCGAAGATGGCACATCATCACTCTCCTCCATGACCGAAGGGAAAATCCCATGCTCGATCATCTCGTCACCATCGCCATGGATGAAGGCCGAAGATGGCACATCATCACTCTCGCCTCCTAAGATGGAAGCATCATCCTTGCTCGTCACCGTGTCGCTCGCGTCCAAAGCTTGGTCCTTGATGGTCTCTGTAGTCGTAGTCGTCGCCGCACCATCTTGAAAAAGAGTCGTGGAGGACTCGGCACCATTAATGCCACAAAGAGGGATGGCGGTGAACTCGGACTTGGGAGTGTCGTCTTGGAGCTCGTCGGGCATGGACATCATGGTGGTACTAGCCTCATGATCGCCGTCTTGGAGCTTGGTCTTCGAGATGTGTGCTTGGGATGGAGAAACCTTGGCCTTCATGAGTTCTTTTCCGCCTTGAGAGCACCAATGTAGTTGTCGTCGAGGGACTTGTAGTTCTCGAGGAAGATAGTCTTGGAGATGTCGTTGTGCAATCCCATCATGAAGTGGAACTTCATCGAAATGGGGTCGTCCACGCCGGCTTGTCGCAAGGCAATCTTCATCTCCTTGAAGTACGCGTCGATGGACTTGGATCCTTGGGTGGTGTTCTCCAATTGGCGTAGAAGTTGTTCCATGTAGGTTGGAGGCACGAACTCTCACCGCAAAGCTCTCTTCGTCTTGGGCCAACTCATGTCATAGCTCTTCGAAGGTGTGTGAAGCCACCATGCCGATGCGTAGTCGTGGAAGTTACTTGTGGTGCACTTCACTTGATCTTCGGGAGGAACTTGATGTAGCTTGAGGTAGTCGTCCATTAGGCGCTCCCACTCGAGATACTCCTCGGGTTCATGAGTCCCATAGAAAGGAATCTTGTGGTCGGAGTCGAGGACGTAGTAGCTCGTGGAAGTCGCGGACTTGAGCTTGTGGAGCTTCTCTTGAGCGTAGTCTTGGGGTGCTTGTTGGCGAAGATGCCGTATGTTCGTAGGTGAAGATGCCTTGAAGTCGCTTGGCAAAGATGCCAAGGGAGATGGTGAAGTCGTTGAGCGGTTGTTGGTGCTGAGCTCTTGACCTTCACGTTCTTGTCGGTGGTGGTGTCGATGCCGATGTGATCTTGGCGGAGATGGTAGCTCGGAGGCATGTGCTCTTGAGCATCTTCTCGAAGATGAGGAGGATCGCTTGTAGGACTTGATGAGGGCTTTGATCTCCTGCATTTGAGCTTGCATCTTGGCATCGAAGTTGCTGTTCGTGGCATCGAACTCATTGTTGTACACCGGAGGTGAAATGCCTTGCCTTTCCATCACAAGACTCGAGTAGAGGTGAGTAGGAAATGAGATAAACAATACCAAGTTACCTTTTCCCAAAGTTGAGTATGTATCCCATTTCACTCAATGTGAAATGAAAGAATAGTGGAATTGGTACCGGACTTGTTCACTCACACCTATCAAGTAAAGCTTATGGTGGAGCTCGGTGAGGATAGTGGCACAAAAAATTTGATGCAAAATGTCAGCAAGAGGCAATAATGTTGAAAGAGATTCACAAATTCGCAAGTGAAACAAGTAGACCAATAGCAATATGTGGCACACGGAAACACACACACGGATAGATAAATGGGGTCGTGCAACTAAGGAATGAGCTCAAAATGTGGAATCCACGAAAAACGCTCGTGTTGCACAACTCAAGAGAGACGCTAGCACGATTGCTCAATAGGTGGATACGACACTTGTGCACAACCTATAAGATGCAAAATGGATAAACTTTCTATCCCAAGTATGCTATGTATGTATGGTTCCCAGTGTTTCTCTCAAGATGATCCAAGATGATCGGATATGACAATCTTGTGTGCAATGTGGTATGATGCTATGGCACTTGCTTACAAGCTCTTTGTTCACTCTTTTTCTTTGCTTAAAAGCTTATTCGTCTTCTTTTTTTTATATGGCCACAATGCGGAATGCACAAACCAAGTTAGCAATTGTGTATATACGGGAACAATCTTGTGACACAAGGGATGATATGATACCAATATGATATGGTATGTATGCAATGGATGGTGCAGATCACTAATGTGCACAAGTAACATTGCCGGCAATGCTCACAGGCTAGTCTTGATAGGCAAGTGACGCAAAATGGGCTAGGGGTTATCAATGCAATTGCAATGGGAATATACAATGGTGTCGTCGAGGTTACCGTCCTTATGTATGATGACGACCTCATGGCGATAATGAGTGGCGGTGTTCTCGACGTCGAACCGTTCCTAATTAGCCGAAACACCTTAGAAAATGGAAAAACCGCGAACTCAAAATCTCAAATGTCAAATGTCAAAATGGTGGTTGCGGGAATGTGGTGGTGGTTTTGCGGAAGCTCAATGGGATTGCTGAAATGCAATGATGGGTTTTGAGTACGCAATACGGAAGTGGAGGGTAAGGTGGTGAACTATACATGGTGTCGGAGTTGAAGTCGCCATCCCTAAGTAGCCGAAACACCTTAGGAGACACAACTCACAACTCAAACAACCTCAAATGTGATGGGGAATAAAATGGGTTAGGTTGCGGAAGTCGGTGGTGGTTATGCGGATGATATGGTGGAAGCCCTAGGCAAAGATGCCAAAATTCTGAAATTTTGATGGTGTCAAATGGTGATGGTAGTATTTTTGTTGGATGGGGGATGTCAATAGCTTCAAAACGAGCTAAAGAACGTCAAAATCGGACTCTGGATGAATTAGTTACGGTCAAAACGGTAAAACACGGGAGGTTGAATTTCCACGGGCCGGATATCCGGGGGGGGGCGGATTTCCGGGGGTCCGTATCCAGAACCATGTAGATTTGGTGCTCCAGGAGCCGTATGTCTGGCGTGGGGCCCGGATGTCCGGCCCAACGATTCCAGATCGGGATTTGGACTTCGAAACTCGATTTGGGGCGAAAATGGATGATTTCGGGGGCAAAATTGGGGAGATTTTGTGGATGGAAGTGGGGGAAAAAATGGGGGAAAGCTAGATCAACTTGAAACCAAGCAAATCCATGGATCAAAATCAACAAAACATCATCAAACCAACAAATCACAAAAAAATTTGGGGGCTATTTTTGGTGAGGATTTTTGAATTTAGGACGAAATCAAGCAAAAGAAGGCTAGAAAAGGGTGGGAGGGACACCAAATACGTGATCAACGTGGCTCATGATACCATATGATACGGGGCTATCCCGGTGTAGGCCGATCTTTCACGATTGGAGTGGATTCCCTCGAAGAACACGATGAACACGGGGAAGAATGGGGAGAAATCACAAGGGGAAACACTCAAGAACAAGTCCAATCACACATCCACTAGACAATCAAACACACAAGACCCACAAGGTACATGAACAACAAAAGGAAAGATACAAGGTAAAGTTCATCTCCAAGAGAAGGTCTTGATGATATCCTAGACGGATCTTCCTGTGAGGGGTGTTGATGATATCCCGCAGGATCTTCTCACGGAGGTCTTGAACTCCATGGGAGTGGTGGTCTCTCTCTCTCTCTCTCTCAAGAGGAGGAGCGCTACAAGGAGCAAAGCTCACCTAAGAATGAGCTATCACTTTGCTAACCCTAGAAAGGAGGTGGAGGTGGAGTATATATAGGCAAGTCCACGAAGAGGTAAGTGAGAGGGGGGATACATGGGCCTCGGGCCCTGTTCATGCACATAGGCAGGCGCCGGATGTCCGGCAGGGGGCCGGATGTCCGGCCGTTCGCGGGACGCCGGATGTCCGGGGCACTCGCCGGATGACCGGCCTTGTGGTGGCCGTTGTCCTCCTCTGGATAGTCGTTGCCGGATTTCCGGGAGGGATGGCCGGATGTCCGGAGCTTCGGAAGGAGCCGGATGTCCGGGGTGATGGCCGGATGTCCGGGCTGGCGCTGGTCCATTTCGAGTGCTCTCTGAGTAGACGTAGCCGGATTTCCGGGTGAGGGGCCGGATGTCCGGGGGAAGGCCGGATGTCCGGCTACTGTAGCTTCAGCAGCATCATCTTCTTCCGTCTCCGCTTCCATGCTTCCCTCGCAGATGGTGTAGTTGTTCCTTGGCGCTTGCACTCCTCCTCCTCGTCCGTGAAGCTCCAACAATACCTATGCATGCACACGGGAGGTGTCAAGTAGTATACCATCCTCGAAGGGGTCAAGTGAGCACGTGTAAAGGAGATGATTCACCTTTGGGTATTTGAAGTAGATGTCGCACGTGTCACTTGCCGAACGGACTCTTGACATGGTGATGTCCATAGGATGCTCCGCATCATCTCCCCCCCCCCTTGGGAAAGATCCGACCTCGGATCAAAAACCAAATCACCATGGGAAAGAGATGGCTTCGTCGTGTAGAAGTGGACGTTCACCAAGTACTTGTCATCTTGAAGCTCGAAGTGGGCACTCTCCAATGTCGCACCGTCTTGTGATTCCTTCAAAAGGAGTAAGGACAACAAACACTTGGAAAAACAAATGTGGTTAGCGTTAGTGCAAAACCAAGCATTCAAGAGGTGATTCACCAAACAAGTGTCATCATCAAGCATAGCATAGGGTGTGACAAAGGATTGTGACATGGCATGTAAGCATATCAATCGAGCACAAGCAAAGATATCATGGGGACAAGCATGTAAATGTGAGGTAGCGATGCAAATGGGTGTGACAAGAGAATAAGTATGTACCTCATGGTTATAGCAATCATGCATAAAGCACTCGACAAATGGTCGATGGTAGGCATAAGAATCATTCACAACACCAAATAAAATGAAGTGTCTAAACACATGGGTCAAGTGCAAGACAATCCAAGCATAACGTGCATAGGGTGTAGTGAAGATAGTCTGGCACTCAACACAATAGAAAGAGCAATTGTTCATCATGTGTGAGGCAATCAAGTCAATCATGTGACAAGCAATGGAACATGGCATATGTGAAGTTATGACATTGTTGCAACCAAGCATATTATAGGAGCAAGTAATCCAAGAATGGGATGCAACACACAAGGCATATATATCATGGTGCATGGAACGGGGAAAATGACAAGTCAAAGCAAGATCTCTAACATGTGCGCAATCAAATAGTCCAAGATGACCAATAAGTCTCATGGTGCAAGCAACACAAGTAGTATGATCCGCAATATCCAAGCTCAAGAAAGATGTCACCTTGAAGGCATGTCCTTGTGCATCCTTCACAATGCCGAAGTGGTAGGAAATGTGGTGTAGAAGCGAGTCGTGGTAGAATGTATGAGGCTCGCTCTCAAGAGCTCGAATGGTCAACTCGCATGAAGTGGAAGTCGACACAAAGTCCAAGTATTCTACACATGCACAAAACAAAGCAAAGAACGTATGCGCATGGTAGATAAACACATCATCCATCATGATGGTTCTCTTCTCTTGCACATAACCAATAGTAGCACAAGTGCATGAATAATATGATGCAACAATGGTTATATTCATGGCACTAGGTATATGGTGCAAAGAGGTAAGACAAGCATGCTTCACAAGATATATGTCAAAATCGCCAAATATATGCGAGAATGCTATGGGGGCAATCTGATGAGCAAGTCTATAATAATTGTTGCTATCAATACATGGCAAATCATCTAGCATGAGAGATGCAACATATGGAGATATATGACAAGAAGCAATATGAATCATGTGCAAATCATGGTAATGGTTGTCATCAACCGCATGAAGTGAGCAAGTATGAATCATTGGTGATGCAACAAGGCAAGCAAGCATAGTGCTCAAGCTGTGCAAACTAGTGGAGCGAAGATGCAACACACTAGAGGAAATCATGGCAATCATGTCATGTGAGCAAATAATAGGCATAAGCAATGCACATGACATAACGCAAGCACGAACACAAAGCAAGATCATAGTATCATCATAGGAATGGGTCATAAATGGAACATGGCAATAACAAGAAATATCTCCACCAAGCTTGCAAATACACATACAAGTACTAGAATCAATCATCATGTGTAATGCAAGGCATGTGTCACAAATGCATGGCAAAGGCATAGGAATGAGCATATCATGCAAAGTGAACATGGTAATATGGGCAAATGATATATAATGGACAATAACCCATAACCATGTGAGGGCCATGTAGAAGAAATGCGCGAAGTCTTTGCGCGAAGAGAGCGGTGGGAAAGACAATCCATGGGATCCCAAGTCATCGTTGCTCTCTAGAGCTCGTTTTGTCAACTCATGGGATTGTGAGGTTGACAAGTATTCATGGGTACCTACACAAAAGAGACACAAACGAAAGAAATTGTGTGTGTGGTAAATATACACATCATCCATCATGATTTGTATGTGCACATGTGAGTTAGCACAAGATAAGCATCGCTCGAAGAAATTTGATGCATGATATAAGAACATGTCATCCATCATGAAAGAATAGTTGTTATGTATGACATGATGGGGACACAAATTGAGTGTGCAAGTATATGGCACAACAAGATCATTATGATTCATGGGTAGCATATTGTGCACACAAATAATGGGATCATGCAATGGATGGGATTGATCAAAATCTCCTAACATGTATGTGGAAACTATGGGTGTCTCCTCATGAGCAATATTGGAAACATCATATGGAGAAAATGGACAACATTCAAACCAATGCATATCTGAAGCTAGGTGGTCATGGCATGGCACATGAGATGAATGATGCAAAGGAAGCATATCAATATCATCACAAGAAAAACAAATGCCAATAACCATGGGCTTGTCATCTATGCCATATGTGCAAATTGGGTTTATTTTAATGGCATATGCATAGTCACTACGAAGAAATTGCAAATATGACATATGGTTGATCTCATGCATAGCATATGACAAGTCAAGCGGATTGTCAAACATGATGTGACCTAAAGAATTGTCACAAGAAATCCTATGTAACATGGCATCACAACTAATAGACTCCACATGAGAATCATCATACTCATCATAAATGGGCAAGAAATCATCACATAAGGAAGTCGCACTAGCATGAAGCATGGTAGTAGGTGGATCAACATCATGCAAGCAATCATTGTCAAGATAGTCCACTAGTGGGACAAGAGCATCACCTTCACCTATGTTACCTTTGTCATTCCACTCAAGTGGTGTAGGTGAGGTGGTAAATACCAACTGGTGGTCATCATCATCAACTTGATGGAACCATGTGGGGTGTGCATCATATTCCACCATGGCCATCGTCTTGTCCAAAGGAAGGACGTAGTCATCGTGAATCGGCGCGACATCATATATGGGACCTAGCACCAAATGAGAAGACACAATAGAGGTAGAGGTTAAGTCAGTAGAAATCGAAGTGGCCTCACATGCCTTATCAACTATCTCACTCTCTCTATGTGGTGGTTCACTCACTCCCTCAAGGTAGGTGCACTCAATCTCACGTATGGTGGAGTCACTCATCTCACTCAAGTGGTGGGGGTTGTGCCTCTCCTCACATGGGAATTGGGGCAACACATCATATATGGGGCTAGTGGTGAAGTCACTCTCACTCTCAATATGGTGGCAAAAGTCACTCAAGTCATCATACGTCGCCGTGGTCGAAGGAAAAATCCCATGCTCAACCATCTCGTCACCGTCGCCGTGGATGAAGGCCGAAGATGGCACATCATCACTCTCCGCCATGACCGAAGGGAAAATCCCATGCTCGATCATCTCGTCACCGTCGCCATGGATGAAGGCCGAAGATGGCACATCATCACTCTCGCCTCCTAAGATGGAAGCATCATCCTTGCTCGTCACCGTGTCGCTCGCCTCCAAAGCTTGGTCCTTGATGGTCTCCGTAGTCGTAGTCGTCGCCGCACCATCTTGAAAAAGAGTCGTGGAGGACTCGGCACCATTAATGCCACAAAGAGGGATGGCGGTGAACTCGGACTTGGGAGTGTCGTCTTGGAGCTCGTCGGGCTTGGACATCATGGTGGTACTAGCCTCATGCTCGCCGTCTTGGAGCTTGGTCTTCAAGAAGTGTGCTTGGGGTGGAGAAACCTTGGCCTTCATGAGTTCTTTTTCCGCCTTGAGAGCACCAATGTAGTTGTCGTCGAGGGACTTGTAGTTCTCGAGGAAGATAGTCTTGGAGATGTCGTTGTGTAATCCCATCATGAAGTGGAACTTCATCGAAATGGGGTCATCCACGCCGGCTCGTCGCAAGGCAATCTTCATCTCCTTGAAGTACGCGTCGATGGACTTGGATCCTTGGGTGGTGTTCTCCAATTGGCGTAGAAGTTGTTCCGTGTAGGTTGGAGGCACGAACTCTCACCGCAAAGCTCTCTTCGTCTTGGGCCAACTCATGTCATAGCTCTCCGAAGGTGTGTGAAGCCACCATGCCGATGCGTAGTCGTGGAAGTTACATGTGGTGCACTTCACTTGATCTTCGGGAGGAACTTGATGTAGCTTGAGGTAGTCGTCCATTAGGCACTCCCACTCGAGATACTCCTCGGGTTCATGAGTCCCATAGAAAGGAATCTTGTGGTCGGAGTCGAGGTCGTAGTAGCTCGTGGAAGTCGCGGACTTGAGCTTAGGGAGCTTCTCTTGAGCGTAGTCTTGGGGTGCTTGTTGGAGAAGATGCCGTATGTTCGTAGGCGAAGATGCCTTGAAGTCGCTTGGCGAAGATGCCAAGGGAGATGGTGAAGTCGTTGAGCGGTTGTTGGTGTTGAGCTCTTGACCTTCACGTTCTTGTCGGTGGTGGTGTCGATGCCGATGTGATCTTGCCGGAGATGGTAGCTCGGAGGCATGTGCTCTTGAGCGTCTTCTCGAAGATGAGGAAGATCACTTGTAGGACTTGATGAGGGCTTTGATCTCCTCCATTTGAGCTTGCATCTTGGCATCGAAGTTGTTATTCCTGGCATCGAACTCGTTGTTGTAGACCGGAGGTGAAATGCCTTGCCTTTCCATCACAAGACTCGAGTAGAGGTGAGTAGGAAATGAGATAAACAATACCAAGTTACCTTTTCCCAAAGTTGAGTATGTATCCCGTTTCTCTCAATGTGAAATGAAAGAATAGTGGAATTGGTACCGGACTTGTTCACTCACACCTATCAAGTAAAGCTTATGGTGGAGCTCGGTGAGGATAGTGGCACAAAAATTTTGATGCAAAATGTCAGCAAGAGGCAATAATGTTGAAAGAGATTCACAAATTTGCAAGTGAAACAAGTAGACCAGTAGCAATATGTGGCACACGGAAACACACACACGGATTGATAAATGGGGTCGTGCAACCAAGGAATGAGCTCAAAATGTGGAATCCACGGAAAACGCTCGTGTTGCACAACTCAAGAGAGACGCTAGCACGATTGCTCAATAGGCGGATACGACACTTGTGCACAACCTATAAGATGCAAAATGGATAAACTTTCTATCCCAAGTATGCTATGTATGTATGGTTCCCGGTGTTTCTCTCAAGATGATCCAAGATGATTGGATATGACAATCTTATGTGCAATGTGGTATGATGCTATGGCACTTGCTTACAGGCTCTTTGTTCACTCTTTTTCTTTGCTTAAAAGCTTATTCGTCTTCTTTTGTTTTGATATGGCCACAATGCGGAATGCACAAACCAAGATAGCAATTGTGTATATACGGGAACAATCTTGTGACACAAGGGATGATATGATACCAATATGATATGGTATGTATGCAATGGATGGTGTAGATCACTAATGTGCACAAGTAACATTGCCGGCAATACTCAAAGGCTAGTCTCGATAGGCAAGTGACGCAAAATGGGCTAGGGGTTATCAATGCAATTGCAATGGGAATATACAATGGTGTCGTCGAGGTTGCCGTCCTTATGTATGATGACGACCTCGTGGCCATGATGAGTGGCGGTGTTCTCGACGTCGAACCATTCCTAATTAGCCGAAACACCTTAGGAAACGGAAAAACCGCGAACTCAAAATCTCAAATGTCAAATGTCAAAATGGTGGTAGCGGGAATGTGGTGGTGGTTTTGCGGAAGCTCAATGGGATTGCTGAAATGCAATGATGGGTTTTGAGTACGCAATGCGGAAGTGGAGGGTAAGGTGGTGAACTATACATGGTTTCAGAGTTGAAGTCGCCGTCCCTAAGTAGCCGAAACACCTTAGGAGACACAACTCACAACTCAAACAACCTCAAATGTGATGGGGAATAAAATGGGTTAGGTTGCGGAAGTCGGTGGTGGTTATGCGGATGATATGGTGGAAGCCCTAGGCAAAGATGCCAAAATTCCAAAAATTTGATGGAGTCAAATGGTGATGGTAGTATTTTTGTTGGATGGGGGATGCCAATAGCTTAAAAACGAGCTAAAGAACGTCAAAATCGGACTCTGGATGAATTAGTTACGGTCAAAACGGTAAAACACGGGAGGCTGAATTTCCAGGGGCCGGATATCCGGGGGGTGGGGCCGGATTTCCGGGGGTCCGTATCCAGAACCATGCAGATTTGGTGCTCCAGGAGTCGGATGTCCGGCTTCGGGCCCGGATGTCAGGCCCGATGACCCGGATGTCCGGCCGAAGGCCCGGATGTCCGGCCCGACGATTCCAGATCGGGATTTGGACTTTGAAACTCGATTTGGGGCGGAAATGGATGATTTCGGGGGCAAAATTGGGGAGATTTTGTGGATGGAAGTGGGGGAAAAGATGGGGGAAAGCTAGATCCACTTGAAACCAAGCAAATCCATGGATCAAAATCAACAAAACATCATCAAGCCTACAAATCACAAAAAAAATTGGGGGCTATTTTTGGTGAGGATTTTTGAATTTAGGACGAAATCAAGCAAAAGAAGGCTAGAAAAGGGTGGAAGGGACTCCAAATACGTTCGTCTTTTGTTGTTGCAGGAGGCGCATGGAGAAGGATTAATGGGACACTTTGGCGTAAAGAAGACGGAGGATGTACTTGCTACACATTTCTTTTGGCCAAAGATGAGACGGGATGTTGAGCGCTTTGTTGCTCGCTACACTACATGTCAAAAAGCTAAGTCACGACTCAATCCTCATGGTTTATATATGCCTTTGCCTGTACCTAGTGTTCCATGGGAGGATATATCTATGGACTTTGTTCTGGGTTTACCTCGAACAAAGAAGGGGAGGGATAGCATATTTGTTGTCGTGGATATGTTCTCGAAAATGGCACACTTTATACCATGTCATAAAAGCGATGATGCTGCTATTGTTGCTGATTTGTTCTTTCGTGAAATTATTCGCTTGCATGGTGTGCCAAATAATATTGTTTCAGATCGTGATACCAAATTTCTTAGCCACTTTTGGAGATGTTTATGGGCTAAGTTGGGGACTAAACTGCTTTTTAGTACTACTTGTCTCCCCCAAACTGATGGACAAACTGAAGTAGTCAATAGAACTTTGTCTACTATGCTTAGGGCTGTTTTGAAGAATAACAAGAAAATGTGAGAAGAATGCTTGCCTCATATTGAATATGCTTATAATCGTTCGTTGCATTCTACTACTAAGGTGTGCCCTTTTGAAATTGTATATGGTTTCCTACCTCGTGCACTTATTGATTTGTTGCCTCTTCCATCTTCGGAGAAGGTTAATTTTGATGCTAAACAACGTGCTGAATTGATCTTAAAAATGCATGAGTTAACTAAGGAGAACATTGAGCGTATGAATGCTAAATATAAACTTGCTGGAGATAAGGGTAGAAAACATGTTGTGTTTGCACCTGGAGATCTTGTTTGGTTACATTTGCGTAAGGATAGATTTCCTGATTTGCGCAAATCAAAGCTAATGCCACGTGTTGATGGTCCTTTTAAGGTGTTAGAGAAAATAAATGATAATGCATATAAACTTGAGCTGCCTGCAGATTTTGGGGTTAGTCCCACTTTTAACATTGCAGATTTGAAGCCTTATTTGGGTGAGGAAGATGAGCTTCCGTCGAGGACGACTTCATTTCAAGAAGGGGAGGATGATGAGGATATCAATACCATTGTTCCACCCACAGCCCCTGCTGCTATACATACTGGACAAATTACTAGAGCTCGCGCACGCCAATTAAATTATCAGGTACTTTCGTTTCTTGGTAATGATTCTAATTTTCATGACAATATGATGCTGCCTAAATTGGATACATTTGTTTTGCTTGCAAATGAAGGGCCTAGCTTGGACAAGAAAGACGAACCTTGGAGCTAGTTCAAGCATGGAGATGATGGCATGCGCAAGGGGAACAAGAACGGAGTTACAAGTGATGATTTCAGGACTTTGAAGCCACCATAATGAGTGCAGGAAGCCTTGGACGAAATATACAAGATGCCACTTCATAAATTTCGTCCAGAGGCTATTATAGGTGCTGCGTCACCTTATTATTGGGCCAGCTCCATGTAATTTCGAAATACTTGAGTATAGGCTGTTTTTAGAGTCCGTATGTGTGGGGAAACAAGAGATAGGGTTGGTTTCGGACCCCTCCTTCAAGGGCTATGAAATCCCCCCCCCCTCTTCCTCCGTATATACAGCCCTTAGGGCACCGTTTAGACTTTGGGTTTTGTCTAGATAAAAAGTTCGCCATAGCTGCAACTTCGCGTACTTCGTTTGTGTTCAACGACCAGACCAAGACGTCACAGAACCCCACCTTGATCAATAAAGCTTTCATCTTATATTCGCAATATCCAGATTGCAAATCTTAGTTTCTTGCTTGTTCTTCATTTGCTTGCAGGAAATAGACCCTCGTGGTCAGGTTGATCGTGCTCCGGCGTGGTCAATAACCTCTCGGAGTTGGTTTAGCGATTGCTAAGGCGCGACGTCCTCGCACGTTCGTAGTCGGATTGTCAAAGTCTACTCCACCAAAAACGATATCCACCATCTCATCGAAAGACGGGACACCTCTGCCTCTATCAAGTGGTATCAGATTTTCAGGTTGCTCGGTGAGATTTTACAGTTTTTCGTAGTTTAGATCGAGTCTGTTCTTCATACCTACAGTCCACGAAAAAGACAAAAAAAAATTTAGGGTTAGTTCATCATATCCGAACCAATCTGAGCCTTTGCATAATCTTTTTAGGGTTTTTGCTTTGTTGAATTTGCGGTTGCATCATCGTGTCTAGTTGCTGGTCTTACGTCTAGTCCTTTAGAGTTTTGAGTTCTGGTCATAAGTTGTCACGCCGCCGCCGCCCCATCATCATCGCCCCTGCCATCTACCACCACCGCTTATCCGCCACCGCTCTGAATCCATATACCATCACCGATCTGTATCCATATACCACCACCGATCCGTATCCATATACCACCACCGCTACCATATACCACCACCGCTGCCATATACCACCACCATATGTCCACCACCAATACGAGTTCTTTTCATATTAGGTTTGTTTTCGAGATCCATCTAGTTTCCGATTCGTGTTTCCTTGCCTGAGTAGGTTTCGGAAATTTTTTGGCAGTCTGGAGACCCCCGGGCAGTTTTTAGGCCAAAATTTTGGCAATCAAAAATATTTTTTCCCTATCCTATTTTTAGGTCCCAGGGAGCGTTTTGAGACACTCGCCATCATAGTGATTTTTTGTCGCACTTTTTCATCGTTGCTGCCTGGATTTCCGAAAAAAAATTGTCAAAAAAAAATTTCGTGCCAATCCTGTTAGTTTGACTTGGGAAGAGTTTTGAGACACTCGCCATTATAGTGATTTTTTGCAAAAAAAAGAAAAGAAAAAGATGAGCGCAAAAAAAAAAGTGCCCAAAAATAAACAAATTTTTTTTTAGAGTGTGCTCTTCCCTTGTTTACGTGCCGCGCCGTGATTTTGTTAGTGTTCTAGGCTCGCGTCTCTAGTACGGTCTAGCCTAGGACCAGCACAGTACCGTCGTTGAGCGTTTATTCAACTTTGCATCTCTGAATTGATTATTGCTGACATTTTTGCTACTATATCATAAGCCTTCCCAGCTCCACATACATCTACGTCATGCGTTTGACACCACCTGGCAATCGCTCTGTCCAATCTTTGAGAGTTTTGACTACAACGGTGGCCGATCACCACCTGCTGCTGGGTAAGAACTGGTAAGCATTTGAGATTCGCTTGACGGATTTGTGATACACCACCACCACCACTTCCTAGTAGTCTGTAGGATCATATTTTTGTGTGTTTCTATTGCTGCTAACCATGGCAGGATCACAAGCCGATGAGACTGATTTGGAGAACATGACGAACAAACAGCTATATGATAAATTTCAGCAAATGATGAGTGGACAGGTGCAAGATGTGCTAAACAGATTTGAAGAGGCCATGGAGAAGATAGATGGAATTGAGAAGACATTCGAACCAAAGCTCGATAACAAGTTTAATGAATTGCTCGCCCGTCTTCCACAACCACCGCCGGCTGCACCTGTCGCACCTCTACAACAACAACAACGTCGCCTTCCAAATCAAGTGGGACGAGCACAGCGTGTTCCCCTTGAGCCTGGTCAAAATTCTGGTGCCGTTGCACCTACTGTTGATGCTTCTATGGCTCCTGCTACCGCTGAGGAGGACGATTATGCGGGCGATTACGAGGATGAGGTTGATCAAAATCAGAACTACGTACCAGCACCAGGTCGTCCACATGCCAATAATCGCAATGGTAGGGCTGCATTACCAGCTCAGGTACGAGATCATGACCATCTTCCTAAACTGAAATTGAATATTCCACCATTTGAGGGTACATATGTTCCTGATATATATCTTACTTGGGAGTTAGAAACTGAACAACGTTTTACATGTTTACAATATCCCGAGGAGAGACGTTTTGCTGCTGCTGTTTGTGCTTTTACTAGTTTTGCATGTGTATGGTGGTCTGAACATTGTAGATTATATCCTATTCTAGCTACGTGGGCTGCTTTGAAAACTGCTATGCGTACTCGTTGGGTTCCACCATATTATCAACGTGAATTACTTCAAAATTGCAGCGCTTAAGACAAGGAAAAATTTCTGTAGAAGAATATTATCAGGAATTACAAACTGGCATGATTAGATGTGGTATTGTTGAGGAGAATGAAGCTATGCTTGCACGTTTTATGGGTGGATTAAATAGAGAGATTCAGACCATTCTAGAGTATAAGGAGTATAATAATATCACTCGTTTATTCCATCTTGCTTGTAAAGCTGAACGTGAAGTGCAGGATCGACAGGCATTGGCGCGAACTAATTTTTCTGCAGGTCGATCTTCATCATGGACACCGCGTGCCTCCTCTACTCCCACACGTCCTACTGCAGCACCACCGACTTCAGCCGCCAATTCCAACCGAGATACAAGAAAACAGGCACCACCACCACCATCTGCCAAGAGCACATCTTCTGGGCCTGCCCAGAGCTCTACTTCATCTATGGCATCAACAGGGTGCACACATGATATTATTTGTCGTCGTTGTAAGGGAAGAGGTCATTATGTTAGAGAATGCAAATCTCTGCGTGTTATAATTGCTACTGAGGATGGTGGGTATGAGTCTGCCAGTGACTATGATGAGGAGACTTTGGCTCTTATTACAAGTGAAGAACACGGTGGAGATGATTCTGATCATGAGACGCAATACATGGCTCCTGAAGACGCTGACAGGTATGAATGTTTAGTTGCTCAACGTGTTTTGAGTGTGCAGGTCACACAAGCTGAGCAAAATCAGAGACATAATTTGTTCCATACAAAGGGAGTTGTGAAGGAACGTTCTGTTCGCGTCATCATAGATGGAGGGAGCTGCAACAACTTGGCTAGCATGGAGATGGTGGAGAAGCTATCTCTCACCACAAGACCACATCCACATCCTTACTATATCCAATCGTTCAACAACAGTGGCAAGGTTAAGGTAACACGTACTGTTCGTGTGCATTTTAGTATCTCTACATATGCTGATTATGTTGATTGTGATGTGGTACCCATGCAAGCATGTTCATTATTACTTGGTAGACCATGGCAATTTGATAAAAATTCTGTACACCATGGTAGAAACAATCAGTATACTCTTGTTCATAAGGATAAACATATGATTTTGCTTCCTATGACTCCTGATTCTATTTTGAAAGATGATATTAATAGAGCTAGTAAAGCAAAACAGGAGAAAAATAAGAGTGAAAATCAGATTGTGGCAAAAGAATTTGAGCAACAAATGAAGCCTAATAATAAACCATCTAGTGTTGCTTCTGAAATTAAATTGAAAAGTGCATGTTTACTTGCCACCAAATCTGATATAGATGAGCTAGATTTCAGCAAATCTGTTTGCTATGCTTTTGTGTGCAAAGAATCATTATTTTCATTCGAGGACGTGCCTTCCTCTTTGCCTCCTGCTATCACTAACATTTTGCAGGAGTTCGCTGATGTCTTTCCACAAGACGTGCCACCGGGATTACCACCTATTCGCGGGATTGAGCATCAGATTTACTTAATTCCCGGTGCTTCACTGCCAAACCGTGCGCCATACCATACCAATCCAGAGGAGACGAAGGAGATTATGCGTCAAGTACAGGAGCTGCTCGAGAAAGGTTATATACGCGAATCTCTTAGTCCTTGTGCTGTTCCTATTATACAAGTGCCAAAAAAGGATGGTACATCACGTATGTGTGTTGATTGTAGAGGCATTAATAATATTACTATTCGCTATCGTCATCCTATTCCTAGGCTAGATGATATGCTTGATGAATTGAGTGGCTCTACAATATTCTTCAAAGTTGATTTGCATAGTGGATACCATCAAATTCGTATGAAATTGGGAGATGAATGGAAAACAACATTTAAAACTAAGTTTGGTTTATATGAATGGTTAGTCATGCCTTTTGGGTTAACTAATGCACCTAGTACTTTCATGAGATTAACGAACGAAGTTTTACGTGCTTTCGTTGGATGATTTGTGGTAGTTTACTTTGATGATATATTCATTTATAGCAGATCTTTGGAGGAACATTTGGAACATTTACGTGTTGTTTTTATTGCTCTACGTGATGCACGTTGGTTTGGTAACCTTGGGAAGTGCACCTTTTGCACCGACCGAATATCTTTTCTTGGCTATGTTGTTACTCCACAGGGGATTGAAGTTGATAAAGCCAAGATTGAAGCTATTGAGAGTTGGCCGCAGCCCAAAACGGTCACACAAGTGAGGAGTTTCCTTGTCCTCGCTGGTTTCTATAGGCATTTTCTGAGAGATTTTAGCACCATTGCTGCACCTCTCAATGAGCTTACATGGAAGGATGTGCCTTTTGTTTGGGGTACCGCACAGGAAGAAGCCTTCACGGTATTGAAAGATAAGTTGACACATGCTCCTTTACTCCAACTTCCTGATTTTAATAAGACTTTTGAGCTTGAATGTGATGCTAGTGGAATTGGATTAGGAGGTGTGTTATTACAAGATGGCAAACCTGTTGCATACTTTTCTGAAAAATTGAGTGGGCCTAGTCTGAACTATTCTACTTATGATAAAGAATTATTTGCTCTTGTTCGGACCTTAGAAACATGGCAACATTATTTATGGCCCAAAGAATTTGTTATACATTCTGATCATGAATCTTTGAAACACATTAAAAGTCAAGCAAAACTGAACCGTAGACATGCTAAATGGGTTGAATTCATTGAGACTTTCCCTTATGTCATTAAACACAAGAAGGGTAAAGAAAATGTTATTGCTGATGCATTGTCTCGTCGTTATACTATGCTTTCACAACTTGACTTTAAAATATTTGGTTTGGAGACCATCAAAGATCAATATGTGCATGATCCTGAATTTAAAGATGTATTGCAGAATTGTAAAGAAGGGAGAACATGGAATAAGATCGTCGTTAACGATGGATTTGTGTTTCGTGCTAACAAGCTATGCATTCCAGCTAGCTCCGTTCGTCTTTTGTTGTTGCAGGAGGCGCATGGAGGAGGATTAATGGGACACTTTGGCGTAAAGAAGACGGAGGATGTACTTGCTACACATTTCTTTTGGCCAAAGATGAGACGGGATGTTGAGCGCTTTGTTGCTCGCTGCACTACATGTCAAAAAGCTAAGTCACGACTCAATCCTCATGGTTTATATATGCCTTTGCCTATACCTAGTGTTCCATGGGAGGATATATCTATGGACTTTGTTTTGGGTTTACCTCGAACAAAGAAGGGGAGGGATAGCATATTTGTTGTCGTGGATAGGTTCTCGAAAATGGCACACTTTATACCATGTCATAAAAGCGACGATGCTGCTAATGTTGCTGATTTGTTCTTTCGTGAAATTATTCGCTTGCATGGTGTGCCAAATACTATTGTTTCAGATCGTGATACCAAATTTCTTAGCCACTTGTGGAGATGTTTATGGGCTAAGTTGGGGACTAAACTGCTTTTTAGTACTACTTGTTACCCCCAAACTGATGGACAAACTGAAGTAGTCAATAGAACTTTGTCTACTATGATTAGGGCTGTTTTGAAGAATAACAAGAAAATGTGGGAAGAATGCTTGCCTCATATTGAATTTGCTTATAATCCTTCGTTGCATTCTACTACTAAGATGTGCCCTTTTGAAATTGTATATGGTTTCCTACCTCGTGCACCTATTGATTTGTTGCCTCTTCCATCTTCGGAGAAGGTTAATTTTGATGCTAAACAACGTGCTGAATTGATCTTAAAAATGCATGAGTTAACTACGGAGAACATTGTGCGTATGAATGCTAAATATAAACTTGCTGGAGATAAGGGTAGAAAACATGTTGTGTTTGCACCTGGAGATCTTGTTTGGTTACATTTGCGTAAGGATAGATTTCCTGATTTGCGCAAATCAAAGCTAATGCCACGTGCTGATGGTCCTTTTAAGGTGTTAGAGAAAATAAATGATAATGCATATAAACTTGAGCTGCCTGCAGATTTTGGGGTTAGTCCCACTTTTAACATTGCAGATTTGAAGCCTTATTTGGGTGAGGAAGATGAGCTTCCGTCGAGGACGACTTCATTTCAAGAAGGGGAGGATGATGAGGACATCAATACTATTGTTACACCCACAGCCCCTGCTGCTATACATACTGGACCAATTACTAGAGCTCGCGCACGCCAATTAAATTATCAGGTATTTTCGTTTCTTGGTAATGATTCTAATGTTCATGAGAATATGATGCTGCCTAAATTGGATACATTTGTTTTGCTTACAAATGAAGGGCCTAGCTTGGACAAGAAAGACGAACCTTGGAGCAAGTTCAAGCATGGAGATGATGCCATGCGCAAGGGGAACAAGAACGGAGTTACAAGTGATGATTTCAGGACTTTGAAGCCACCATAATGAGTGTAGGAAGCCTTGGACGAAATATACAAGATGCCACTTCATAAATTTCGTCCAGAGGCTATTATAGGTGCTGCGTCACCTTATTATTGGGCCAGCTCCATGTAATTTCGAAATACTTGAGTATAGGCTGTTTTTAGAGTCCGTATGTGTGGGGAAATAAGAGATAGGGTTGGTTTCGGACCCCTCCTTCAAGGGCCATGAAATCCCCCTCCCCCTCTTCCTCCGTATATACAGCCCTTAGGGCACCGTTTAGACTTTGGGTTTTGTTTAGATAAAAAGTTCGCCATAGCTGCAACTTCACGTACTTCGTTTGTGTTCAACGACGAGACCAAGACGTCACAGAACCCCACCTTGATCAATAAAGCTTTCATCTTATATTCGCAATATCCAGATTGCAAATCTTAGTTTCTTGCTTGTTCTTCATTTGCTTGTAGGAAATAGACCCTCGTGGTCAGGTTGATCGTGCTCCGGCGTGGTCAATAACGTCTCGGAGTTGGTTTAGCGATTGCTAAGGCGCGACGTCCTCGCACGTTCGTAGTCGGATTGTCAAAGTCTACTCCACCAAAAACGATAGCCACCATCTCATCGAAAGACGGGACACCTCTGCCTCTATCAAGTGGTATCAGATTTTCAGGTTGCTCGGTGAGATTTTACAGTTTTTCGTAGTTTAGATCGAGTCTGTTCTTCATACCTACAGTCCACGAAAAAGACAAAAAAAAATTTAGGGTTAGTTCATCATATCCAAACCAATCTGAGCCTTTGCATAATCTTTTTAGGGTTTTTGCTTTGTTGAATTTGCGGTTGCATCATCGTGTCTAGTTGCTGGTCTTACGTCTAGTCCTTAAGAGTTTTGAGTTCTGGTCATAAGTTGTCACGCCGCCGCCGCACCATCATCATCGCCCCTGCCATCTACCACCACCGCTTATCCGCCACCGCTCTGAATCCATATACCATCACCGATCTGTATCCATATACCACCACCGATCCGTATCCATATACCACCACCGCTACCATATACCACCACCGCTGCCATATACCACCACCATATATCCACCACCAATACGAGTTCTTTTCATATTAGGTTTGTTTTCGAGGTCCATCTAGTTTCCGATTCGTGTTTCCTTGCCTAAGTAGGTTTTGGAAAAAATTTGGCAGTCTGGAGACCCCCGGGCAGTTTTTAGGCCAAAATTTTGGCAATCAAAAATATTTTTTCCCTATCCCATTTTTAGGTCCCAGGGAGCGTTTTGAGACACTCGCCATCATAGTGATTTTTTGTCGCACTTTTTCTTCGTCGCTGCCCTGATTTCCGAAAAAAAATTGTCAAAAAAAAATTTCGTGCCAATCCTGTTAGTTTGACTTGGGAAGAGTTTTGAGACACTCGCCATTATAGTGATATTTTGCAAAAAAAAGAAAAGAAAAAGATGAGCGCAAAAAAAAGTGCCCAAAAATAAACAAATTTTTTTTAGAGTGTGCTCTTCCCTTGTTTACGTGCCGCGCCATGATTTTGTTAGTGTTCTAGGCTCATGTCTCTAGTACGGTCTAGCCTAGGACCAGCACAGTACCGTCGTTGAGCGTTTATTCAACTTTGCATCTCTGAATTGATTATTGCTGACATTTTTGCTACTATATCATAAGCCTTCCCAGCTCCACATACATCTACGTCGTGCGTTTGACACCACCTGGCAATCGCTCTGTCCAATCTTTGAGAGTTTTGACTACAACGGTGGCCGATCACCACCTGCTGCTGGGTAAGAACTGGTAAGCATTTGAGATTCGCTTGACGGATTTGTGATACACCACCACCACCACTTCCTAGTAGTCTGTAGGATCATATTTTTGTGTGTTTCTATTGCTGCTAACCATGGCAGGATCACAAGCCGATGAGACTGATTTGGAGAACATGACGAACAAACAGCTACATGATAAATTTCAGCAAATGATGAGTGGACAGGTGCAAGATGTGCTAAACAGATTTGAAGAGGCCATGGAGAAGATAGATGGAATTGGGAAGACATTCGAAACAAAGCTCGATAACAAGTTTAATGAATTGCTCGCCCGTCTTCCACAACCACCGCCGGCTGCACCTGTCGCACCTCTACAACAACAACAACGTCGCCTTCCAAATCAAGTGGGACGAGCACAGCGCGTTCCCCTTGAGCCTGGTCAAAATTCTGGTGCCGTTGCACCTACTGTTGATGCTTCTATGGCTCCTGCTACCGCTAAGGAGGACGATTATGCGGGCGATTACGAGGATGAGGTTGATCAAAATCAGAACTACGTACCAGCACCAGGTCGTCCACATGCCAATAATCGCAATGGTAGGGCTGCATTACCAGCTCAGGTACGAGATCATGACCATCTTCCTACACTGAAATTGAATATTCCACCATTTGAGGGTACATATGTTCCTGATATATATCTTACTTGGGAGTTAGAAACTGAACAACGTTTTACATGTTTACAATATCCCGAGGAGAGACATTTTGCTGCTGCTGTTTGTGCTTTTACTAGTTTTGCATGTGTATGGTTGTCTGAACATTGTAGATTATATCCTATTCCAGCTACGTGGGCTGCTTTGAAAACTGCTATGCGTACTCGTTGGGTTCCACCATATTATCAACGTGAATTACTTCAAAATTGCAGCGTTTAAGACAAGGAAAAAATTCTGTAGAAGAATATTATCAGGAATTACAAACTGGCATGACTAGATGTGGTATTGTTGAGGAGAATGAAGCTATGCTTGCATGTTTTATGGGTGGATTAAATAGAGAGATTCAGACCATTCTAGAGTATAAGGAGTATAATAATATCACTCGTTTATTCCATCTTGCTTGTAAAGCTGAACCTGAAGTGCAGGATCGACAGGCACTGGCACGAACTAATTTTTCTGCAGGTCGATCTTCATCATGGACACCGCGTGCCTCCTCTACTCCCACACGTCCTACTGCAGCACCACTGACTTCAGCCGCCAATTCCAACCGAGATACAAGAAAACAGGCACCACCACCACCATCTGCCAAGAGCACATCTTCTGGGCCTGCCCAGAGCTCTACTTCATCTATGGCATCAACAGGGCGCACACATGATATTATTTGTCGTCGTTGTAAGGGAAGAGGTCATTATGCGAGAGAATGCCAATCTCTGCGTGTTATAATTGCTACTGAGGATGGTGGGTATGAGTCTGCTAGTGACTATGATGAGGAGACTTTGGCTCTTATTACAAGTGAAGAACACGGTGGAGATGATTCTGATCATGAGACGCAATACATGGCTGCTGAAGACGCTGACAGGTATGAATGTTTAGTTGCTCAACGTGTTTTGAGTGTGCAGATCACACAAGCTGAGCAAAATCAGAGACATAATTTGTTCCATACAAAGGGAGTTGTGAAGGAACGTTCTGTTCGCGTCATCATAGATGGAGGGAGCTGCAACAACTTGGCTAGCATGGAGATGGTGGAGAAGCTATGTCTCACCACAAGACCACATCCACATCCTTACTATATCTAATCGTTCAACAACAGTGGCAAGGTTAAGGTAACACGTACTATTCATGTGCATTTTAGTATCTCTACATATGCTGATTATGTTGATTGTGATGTGCTACCCATGCAAGCATGTTCATTATTACTTGGTAGACCATGGCAATTTGATAAAAATTCTGTACACCATGGTAGAAACAATCAGTATACTCTTGTTCATAAGGATAAACATATGACTTTGCTTCCTATGACTCCTGATTCTATTTTGAAAGATGATATTAATAGAGCTAGTAAAGCAAAACAGGAGAAAAACAAGAGTGAAAATCAGATTGTGGCAAAAGAATTTGAGCAACAAATGAAGCCTAATAATAAACCATCTAGTGTTGCTTCTGAAATTAAATTGAAAAGTGCATGTTTACTTGCCACCAAATCTGATATTGATGAGCTAGATTTCAGCAAATCTGTTTGCTATGTTTTTGTGTGCAAAGAGGCATTATTTTCATTCGAGGACGTGCCTTCCTCTTTGCCTCCTGCTGTCACTAACATTTTGCAGGAGTTCGCTGATGTCTTTCCACAAGACGTGCCACCGGGATTACCACCTATTCGCGGGATTGAGCATCAGATTTACTTAATTCCCGGTGCTTCACTGCCAAACCGTGCGCCATACCGTACCAATCCAGAGGAGACGAAGGAGATTATGCGTCAAGTACAGGAGCTGCTCGACAAAGGTTATATACGCGAATCTCTTAGTCGTTGTGCTGTTCCTATTATACTAGTGCCAAAAAAGGATGGTACATCACGTATGTGTGTTGATTGTAGAGGCATTAATAATATTACTATTCGCTATCGTCATCCTATTCCTAGGCTAGATGATATGCTTGATGAATTGAGTGGCTCCACAATATTCTTCAAAGGTTATTTGCGTAGTGGATACCATCAAATTCGTATGAAATTGGGAGATGAATGGAAAACAGCATTTAAAACTAAGTTTGGTTTATATGAATGGTTAGTCATGCCTTTTGGGTTAACTAATGCACCTAGTACTTTCATGAGATTAACGAACGAAGTTTTACATGCTTTCGTTGGATGATTTGTGGTAGTTTACTTTGATGATATATTCATTTATAGCAGATCTTTGGAGGAACATTTGGAACATTTACGTGTTGTTTTTATTGCTCTACGTGATGCACGTTTGTTTGGTAACCTTGGGAAGTGCACCTTTTGCACCGACCGAGTATCTTTTCTTGGCTATGTTGTTACTCCACAGGGAATTGAAGTTGATAAAGCCAAGATTGAAGCTATTGAGAGTTGGCCGCAGCCCAAAACGGTCACACAAGTGAGGAGTTTCCTTGTCCTCGCTGGTTTCTATAGGCGTTTTGTGAGAGATTTTAGCACCATTGCTGCACCTCTCAATGAGCTTACAAGGAAGGATGTGCCTTTTGTTTGGGGTACCGCACAGGAAGAAGCCTTCACGGTATTGAAAGATAAGTTGACACATGCTCCTTTACTCCAACTTCCTGATTTTAATAAGACTTTTGAGCTTGAATGTGATGCTAGTGGAATTGGATTAGGAGGTGTGTTATTACAAGATGGCAAACCTGTTGCATACTTTTCTGAAAAATTGAGTGGGCCTAGTCTGAACTATTCTACTTATGATAAAGAATTATTTGCTCTTGTTCGGACCTTAGAAACATGGCAACATTATTTATGGCCCAAAGAATTTGTTATACATTCTGATCATGAATCTTTGAAACACATTAAAAGTCAAGCAAAACTGAACCGTAGACATGCTAAATGGGTTGAATTCATTGAGACTTTCCCTTATGTCATTAAACACAAGAAGGGTAAAGAAAATGTTATTGCTGATGCATTGTCTCGTTGTTATACTATGATTTCACAGCTTGACTTTAAAATATTTGGTTTGGAGACCATCAAAGATCAATATGTGCATGATCCTGAATTTAAAGATGTATTGCAGAATTGTAAAGAAGGGAGAACATGGAATAAGTTCATCGTTAACGATGGATTTGTGTTTTGTGCTAACAAGCTATGCATTCTAGCTAGCTCCGTTCGTCTTTTGTTGTTGCAGGAGGCGCATGGAGGAGGATTAATGGGACACTTTGGCGTAAAGAAGATGGAGGATGTACTTGCTACACATTTCTTTTGGCCAAAGATGAGACAGGATGTTGAGCGCTTTGTTGCTCGCTGCACTACATGTCAAAAAGCTAAGTCACGACTCAATCCTCATGGTTTATATATGCCTTTGCCTATACCTAGTGTTCCATGGGAGGATATATCTATGGACTTTGTTTTGGGTTTACCTCGAACAAAGAAGGGGAGGGATAGCATATTTGTTGTCGTGGATAGGTTCTCGAAAATGGCACACTTTATACCATGTCATAAAAGCGATGATGCTGCTAATGTTGCTGATTTGTTCTTTCGTGAAATTATTCGCTTGCATGGTGTGCCAAATACTATTGTTTCAGATCGTGATACCAAATTTCTTAGCCACTTTTGGAGATGTTTATGGGCTAAGTTGGGGACTAAACTGCTTTTTAGTACTACTTGTTACCCCCAAACTGATGGACAAACTGAAGTAGTCAATAGAACTTTGTCTACTATGCTTAGGGCTGTTTTGAAGAATAACAAGAAAATGTGGGAAGAATGCTTGCCTCATATTGAATTTGCTTATAATCCTTCGTTGCATTCTACTACTAAGATGTGCCCTTTTGAAATTGTATATGGTTTCCTACCTCGTGCACCTATTGATTTGTTGCCTCTTCCATCTTCGGAGAAGGTTAATTTTGATGCTAAACAACGTGCTGAATTGATCTTAAAAATGCATGAGTTAACTACGGAGAACATTGAGCGTATGAATGCTAAATATAAACTTGCTGGAGATAAGGGTAGAAAACATGTTGTGTTTGCACCTGGAGATCTTGTTTAGTTACATTTGCGTAAGGATAGATTTCCTGATTTGCACAAATCCAAGCTAATGCCACGTGCTGATGGTCCTTTTAAGGTGTTAGAGAAAATAAATGATAATGCATATAAACTTGAGCTGCCTGCAGATTTTGGGGTTAGGCCCACTTTTAACATTGCAAATTTGAAGCCTTATTTGGGTGAGGAAGATGAGCTTCCATCGAGGATGACTTCATTTCAAGAAGGGGAGGATGATGAGGACATCAATACCATTGTTACACCCACAGCCCATGCTGCTATACATACTAGACCAATTACTAGAGCTCGCGCACGCCAATTAAATTATCAGGTATTTTCGTTTCTTGGTAATGATTCTAATGTTCATGAGAATATGATGCTGCCTAAATTGGATACATTTGTTTTGCTTACAAATGAAGGGCCTAGCTTGGACAAGAAAGAGGAACCTTGGAGCAAGTTCAAGCATGGAGATGATGGCATGCGCAAGGGGAACAAGAACGGAGTTACAAGTGATGATTTCAGGACTTTGAAGCCACCATAATGAGTGCAGGAAGCCTTGGACGAAATATACCAGATGCCACTTCATAAATTTCGTCCAGAGGCTATTATAGGTGCTGCGTCACCTTATTATTGGGCCAGGCCCATGTAATTTTGTAATACTTGAGTATAGGCTGTTTTTAGAGTCCGTATGTGTGGGGAAACAAGAGATAGGGTTGGTTTCGGACCCCTCCTTCAAGGGCCACGAAATCCCCCCCCCCCCCTCTTCCTCCATATATACAGCCCTTAGGGCACCATTTAGACTTTGGGTTTTGTTTAGATAAAAAGTTCGCCATAGCTGCAACTTCGCGTACTTCGTTTGTGTTCAACGACCAGACCAAGACGTCACAGAACCCTACCTTGATCAATAAAGCTTTCATCTTATATTCGCAATATCCAGATTGCAAATCTTAGTTTCTTTCTTGTTCTTCATTTGCTTGCAGGAAATAGACCCTCGTGGTCGGGTTGATCGTGCTTCGGCGTGGTCAATAACCTCTCGGAGTTGGTTTAGCGATTGCTAAGGCGCGACGTCCTCGCACGTTCGTAGTCGGATTGTCAAAGTCTACTCCACCAAAAACGATAGCCACCATCTCATCGAAAGACGGGACACCTCTGCCTCTGTCACCGTTGTAGGCCGATCTTTCATGATTGGAGTGGATTCCCTCGAAGAACACAAAGAACACGATGAACACGGGGAAGAACAGAGAGAAATCACAAGGGGAAACACTCAAGAACAAGTCCAATCACACATCCACTAGACAATCAAACACACAAGATCCACAAGGTACATGAACAACAAAAGGAAAGATACAAGGTAAAGTTCATCTCCAAGAGGAGGTCTTGATGATATCCTAGACGGATCTTCCCGTGAGGTGTCTTGATGATATCCCGCAGGATCTTCTCACATGGAGGTCTTGAACTCCATGGGAGTGGTGGTCTCTCTCTCTCTCTCTCTCAAGAGGAGGAGCGCTACAAGGAGCAAAGCTCACCTAAGAATGAGCTATCACTTTGCTAACCCTAGAAAGGAGGTGGAGGTGGAGTATATATAGGCAAGTCCACAAAGGGGTAAGTGAGAGGGGGGATACATGGGCCTCGGGCCCTGTTCATGCACGCATGCAGGTGCCGGATGTCTGGCAGGGGGCCGGATGTCCGGCCGTTCGCGGGACGCCGGATGTCCGGGGCACTCGCCGGATGTCCGGCCTGGCGGTGGCCGTTCCAGTCCTCCTCTGGATAGTCGTTGCCGGATTTCCGGGAGGGATGGCTGGATGTCCGGGGCTGCGGGAGGAGCCGGATGTCCGGGGTGATGGCCGGATGTCCGGGCTGGCGCTGGTCCATTTCCAGTGCTCTCTGAGTAGACGTAGCTGGATTTCCGGGCGAGGGGCCGGATGTCCGGGGGAAGGCCGGATGTCCGGCTGCTGTAGCTTCAGCAGCATCGTCTTCTTCCGTCTCTGCTTCCATGCTTCCCTCGCGGATGGTGTAGTTGTTCCTTGGCGCTTGCACTCCTCCTCCTCATCCGTGAAGCTCTAACAATACCTATGCATGCACACGGGAGAAGTGTCAAGTAGTATACCATCCTCGAAGGGGTCAAGTGAGCACGTGTAAAGGAGATGATTCACCTTTGGGTATGTGAAGTAGATGTCGCACGTGTCACTTGCCGAACGGACTCTTGACATGGTGATGTCCGTAGGATGCTCCGCATCATCTCCCCCCGCCCCGTGGGAAAGATCCGACCTCGGATCAAAAACCAAATCACCATGGGAAAGAGATGGCTTCGCCGTGTAGAAGTGGACGTTCACCAAGTACTTGTCATCTTGAAGCTCGAAGTGGGCACTCTCCAATGTCGCACCGTCTTGTGATTCCTTCAAAAGGAGTAAGGACAACAAACACTTGGAAAAACAAATGTGGTTAGCGTTAGTGCAAAACCAAGCATTCAAGAGGTGATTCACCAAACAAGTGTCGTCATCAAGCATAGCATAGGGTGTGACAAAGGATTGTGACATGGCATGTAAGCATATCAATCGAGCACAAGCAAAGATATCATGGGGACAAGCATGTAAATGTGAGGTAACGATGAAAATGGGTGTGACAAGAGAATAAGCATGTACCTCATGGTTATAGCAATCATGCATATAGCACTAGACAAATGGTCGATGGTAGGCATAAGAATCATTCACAACACCAAATAAAATGAAGTGTCTAAACACATGGGTCAAGAGCAAGACAATCCAAGCATAACGTGCATAGGGTGTAGTGAAGATAGTATGGCACTCAACACAATAGAAAGAGCAATTGTTCATCATGTGTGAGGCAATCAAGTCAATCATGTGACAAGCAATGGAACATGGCATATGTGAAGTTTTGACATTGTTGCAACCAAGCATATTATAGGAGCAAGTAATCCAAGAATGGGATGCAACACACAAGGCATATATATCATGGTGCATGGAACGGGGAAAATGACAAGCCAAAGCAAGATCTCTAACATGTGCGCAATCAAATAGTCCAAGATGACCAATAAGTCTCATGGTGCAAGCAACACAAGTAGTATGATCCGCAATATCCATGCTCAAGAAAGATGTCACATTGAAGGCATGTCCTTGTGCATCCTTCACAATGCCGAAGTGGTAGTAAATGTGGTATAGAAGCGAGTCGTGGTAGAATGTATGAGGCTCACTCTCAAGAGCTCGAATGGTCAACTCGCATGAATTGGAAGTCGACACAAAGTCCAAGTATTCTACACATGCACAAAACAAAGCAAAGAACGTATGCGCATGGTAGATAAACACATCATCCATCATGATGGTTCTCTTCTCTTGCACATAACCATTAGTAGCACAAGTGCATGAATAATATGATGCAACAATGGCTATATTCATGGCACTAGGTATGATAGAGGCGAGGGTGTCCCGATCTTTCGATGAGATGATAGCTATCGTTTTTGGTGGAGTAGACTTTGACGATCCGACTACGAACGTGCGAGGACGTCGCGCCTTAGCAATCGCTAAACCAACTCCGAGAGGTTATTGACCACGCCGGAGCACAATCAACCTGACCACGAGGGTCTATCTCATGCAAGCAAACAAAGAACAAGCAAGAAACTAAGATTTGCACTCTAGATATTGCGAATATAAGATGAATGCTTTATTGATCAAGGTGGGGTTCTGTGACGTCTTGGTCTGGTCGTTGAACACAAACAAAGTACGCGAACTTGCAGCTATGGCGAACTTTTAATCTAAACAAAACCCAAAGTCTAAACGGTGCCCTAAGGGCTGTATATATGGAGGAAGAGGGGGGGAGGATTTCGTGGCCCTTGAAGGAGGGGTCCGAAACCAACCCTATCTCTTGTTTCCCCACACATACGGACTCTAAAAACAGCCTATACTCAAGTATTTCGAAATTACATGGGCCTGGCCCAAAAATAAGGTGGCGTAGCACCTAGAATAAATTATGGATGAAATTTATGAAGGGGCATCTTGTATATTTCGTCCATGTCCTTGTAGGTCATCACGGAGGCTTCAAAGTGCTTAAATATGCACTAGAAACGCCATTCTGGATCCCTTCACGCACGCCTTCATCTCCATGCTTGATCCTGCTCCAGTGTTCATCCCTCTTGTCCATGCTAGGCCCTTCATTAGTAATCAATACAAATGTATCCAATTTAGGAAGCATCATATTCTCATGAACATTAGAATCATTACCAAGAAACGAAAGTACCTGATAATTTAATTGGTGTGCACGAGCTCTAGTAATTGGTCCAGTATATGTAGCAGTAGGAGCTGTGGGTGTAACAACGGTATTGATGTCCTCATCATCCTCCCCTTCTTGAAATGAAGTCGTCCTCGATGGAAGCTCATTTTCCTCACCCAAATAAGGCTTCAAATCTGCAATGTTAAAAGTGGGACTAACCCCAAAATCTGCAGGCAGCTCAAGTTTGTATACATTATCATTTATTTTCTCTAACACCTTAAAAGGACCATCAGCACGTGGCATTAGCTTTGACTTGCGCAAATCCGGAAACCTATCCTTACGCAAATGTAACCAAACAAGATCTCCAGGTGCAAAGACAACATGTTTTCTACCCTTATCTCCAGCAAGTTTATATTTAGCATTCATGCACTCAATATTTTCCTTAGTTAACTCATGCATTTTTAAGATCAATTCAGCACGTTGTTTAGCATCAAAATTAACCTTCTCCGAAGATGGAAGAGGCAACAAATCAATGGGTGCGCGAGGTAGGAAACCATACACAATTTCAAAAGGGCACATCTTAGTAGTAGAATGCAAGGAACGATTATAAGCAAATTCAATATGAGGCAGGAATTCTTCCCACATTTTCTTATTATTCTTCAAAACAGCCCTAAGCATAGTAGACAATGTTCTATTGACTACTTTAGTTTGTCCATCAGTTTGGGGGTGACAAGTAGTACTAAAAAGCAGTTTAGTCCCCAACTTAGCCCATAAACATCTCCAAAAGTGGCTAAGAAATTTAGTATCACGATCTGAAACAATAGTATTTGGCACACCATGCAAGCGAATAATTTCACGAATGAACAAATCAGCAACATTAGCAGCATCATCGGTTTTATGACATGGTATGAAGTGTGCCATTTTCGAGAACCTATCCACGACAACAAATATGCTATCCCTCCCCTTCTTTGTTCGAGGTAAACCCAAAACAAAATCCATAGATATATCCTCCCATGGAACACTAGGTACAGGCAAAGGCATATATAAACCATGAGGATTGAGTCGTGACTTAGCTTTTTGACATGTAGTGCAGCGAGCAACAAAGCGCTCAACATCCCGTCTCATCTTTGGCCAAAAGAAATGTGTAGCAAGTACATCCTCCGTCTTCTTTACGCCAAAGTGTCCCATTAATCCTCCTCCATGCGCCTCCTGCAACAACAAAAGACGAACAGAGCTAGCTGGAATGCATAACTTGTTAGCACGAAAAACAAATCCATCATTAACGATGAACTTGTTCCATGTTCTCCCTTCTTTACAATTCTGCAATACATCTTTAAATTCAGCATCATGCACATATTGATCTTTGATGGTCTCCAAACCAAATATTTTAAAGTCAAGTTGTGAAAGCATAGTATAACGACGAGACAAAGCATCAGCAATAACATTTTCTTTACCCTTCTTGTGTTTAATGACATAAGGGAAAGTCTCAATGAATTCAACCCATTTAGCATGTCTACGGTTCAGTTTGGCTTGACTTTTAATATGTTTCAAAGATTCATGATCAGAATGAATAACAAATTCTTTGGGCCATAAATAATGTTGCCATGTTTCCAAAGTCCGAACAAGAGCATATAATTCCTTATCATAAGTGGAGTAATTCAGACTAGGCCCACTCAATTTTTCAGAAAAGTATGCAACAGGTTTGCCATCTTGTAATAACACACCTCCTAATCCAATTCCACTAGCATCACATTCAAGCTCAAAAGTCTTATTAAAATCAGGAAGTTGGAGTAAAGGAGCATGTGTTAACTTATCTTTCAACACCATGAAGGCTTCTTCCTGTGGGTACCCCAAACAAAAGGCACATCCTTCTTTGTAAGCTCGTTGAGAGGTGCAGCAATGGTACTGAAATCTCTCACAAAACGCCTATAGAAACCAGCGAGGCCAAGGAAACTCCTCACTTGTGTGACCGTTTTGGGCTGCGGCCTACTCTCAATAGCTTCAATCTTGGCTTTATCAACTTCAATTCCCTGTGGAGTAACAACATAGCCAAGAAAACATACTTGGTCGGTGCAAAAGGTGCACATCCCAAGGTTACCAAACAAACATGCATCATGTAGAGCAATAAAAACAGCACGTAAATGTTCCAAATGTTCCTCCAAAGATCTGCTATAAATCAATATATCATCAAAGTAAACTACCACAAATCGTCCAATGAAAGCACGTAAAACTTCGTTCATTAATCTCATGAAAGTACTAGGTGCATTAGTTAACCCAAAAGGCATGACTAACCACTCATATAAACCGAACTTAGTTTTAAATGCTGTTTTCCATTCATCTCCCAATTTCATACGAATTTGATGGCATCCACTACGCAAATCAACTTTGGAGAATATTGTAGAGCCACTCAATTCATCAAGCATATCATCTAGCCTAGGAATAGGATGACGATAACGAATAGTAATATTATTAATGCCTCTACAATCAACACACATACGCGACATAACATCCTTTTTTGGCACTAGTATAATAGGAACAGCACAAGGACTAAGAGATTCGCGTATATAACCTTTGTCGAGCAGCTCCTGTACTTGACGCATAATCTCCTTCGTCTCCTCTGGATTGGTACGGTATGGCGCACGGTTTGGCAACGAAGCACCGGGAATTAAGTCAATCTGATGCACAATCCCGCGAATAGGTGGTAATCCCGGTGGCACGTCTTGTGGAAAGACGTCAGCGAACTCCTGCAAAATGTTAGTGACAGTAGGAGGCAAAGAGGAAGGCACGTCCTCGAATGAAAATAACGCCTCTTTGCACACAAAAGCATAGCAAACAGATTTGCTGAAATCTAGCTCATCAATATCAGATTTGGTGGCAAGTAAACATGCATTTTTCAATTTAATTTCAGAAGCAACACTGGATGGTTTATTATTAGGCTTCATTTGTTGCTCAAATTCTTTTGCCACAATCTGATTTTCACTCTTATTTTTCTCCTGTTTTGCTTTACTAGCTCTATTAATATCATCTTTCAAAATAGAATCAGGAGTCATAGGAAGCAAAGTAATATGTTTATCCTTATGAAAAAGAGTATACTGATTGTTTCTACCATGGTGTACAGAATTTTTATCAAATTGCCATGGTCTACCAAGTAATAATGAACATGCTTGCATGGGTACCACATCACAATCAACATAATCAGCATATGTAGAGATACTAAAATGCACACGAACAGTACGTGTTACCTTAACCTTGCCGCTGTTGTTGAACCATTGGATATAGTAAGGATGTGGATGTGGTCTTGTGGTGAGAGATAGCTTCTCCACCATCTCCATGCTAGCCAAGTTGTTGCAGCTCCCTCCATCTATGATGACGCGAACAGAACGTTCCTTCACAACTCCCTTTGTATGGAACAAATTATGCCTCTGATTTTGCTCAGCTTGTGTGACCTGCACACTCAAAACACGTTGAGCAACTAAACATTCATACCTGTCAGCGTCTTCAGGAGCCATGTATTGCGTCTGCTAGAGGCGAGGGTGTCGACTTTGACGATCCAACTACAAACGTGCACGACGTTGCGCCTTAGCAATCGCTAAACCAATCTCCCGAGGTTACTGACGATACTGAAAGCACGATCAGCCTGACCACGAAGGTCTATTCCTGCACGCAATCGAAGAACAAGCAAGAATATGATAATGCAATCTGAATATTGCGAATATAGATGAAGTATTGATAGAGGTGGGGATCCGAAAGCGGTCTTGGTCTGGTCGTTGGACACAAACGAAGTACACGAAGTTGCAATGGCTAACTTTTAACTAAACAAATCCCAAGGAAAAAGCTACTAGATGGATCTACTTATATAGGAGTAAGGGGTGGCGGCCAAGGAGGTGGGAGGACGTCCCAAGGCAGCCTAAAACTAACCCTAGGTCGTACAAGGCTCATGGGCCCAAGTGGAGGTGATGCAACACCTTTGGACTTGTAGTTTGACTCGGATTCTGCTACAGCGTCAGATTGTTTCGTCGATAACTCATAGCTCCGGATGAATTTTAAGGTGAATCCAATTGGGTTGGAAAGAGCACGAAATCTACTTTCCAACAAAAAAAGAATCACCCAATTCGGAGTCCGTATGAAAAAGTTCTTGGTGTTTTGAGTCAGGTATGTCTGTGCAGTCCGAATCTGAATCCAGAACGTGAGAGACTTGGACTCTATCTTCTCTTGGCCCAAAAGTGACGTGAGAGGACTTTTTGAACAGCACCTAAACTTCTCGTTTTCCCTTATCTTCATATGTGAATTGTACAAATGTCCCATACACCTCACAAATATACATGTATGCAATATTTTTGGTCGTATCCAAGGTATTCATGTCCTCATCATTTTCAATTTAATTTCAGAAGCAACACTAGATGGTTTATTATTAGGCTTCATTTGTTGCTCAAATTCTTTTGCCACAATCTGATTTTCACTCTTATTTTTCTCCTGTTTTGCTTTACTAGCTCTATTAATATCATCTTTCAAAATAGAATCAGGAGTCATAGGAAGCAAAGTAATATGTTTATCCTTATGAACAAGAGTATACTGATTGTTTCTACCATGGTGTACAGAATTTTTATCAAATTGCCATGGTCTACCAAGTAATAATGAACATGCTTGCATGGGTACCACATCACAATCAACATAATCAGCATATGTAGAGATACTAAAATGCACACGAACAGTACGTGTTACCTTAACCTTGCCGCTGTTGTTGAACCATTGGATATAGTAAGGATGTGGATGTGGTCTTGTGGTGAGAGATAGCTTCTCCACCATCTCCATTCTAGCCAAGTTGTTGCAGCTCCCTCCATCTATGATGACGCGAACAGAACGTTCCTTCACAACTCCCTTTGTATGGAACAAATTATGCCTCTGATTTTGCTCAGCTTGTGTGACCTGCACACTCAAAACACGTTGAGCAACTAAACATTCATACCTGTCAGCGTCTTCAGGAGCCATGTATTGCGTCTCATGATCAGAGTCATCTCCACCGTGTTCTTCACTTGTAATAAGAGCCAAAGTCTCCTCATCATAGTCACTAGCGGACTCATACCCACCATCCTCAGTAGCAATCATAACACGCGGAGATTGGCATTCTCTCGCATAATGACCTCTTCCCTTACAACGACGACAAATAATATCATGTGTGTGCCCTGTTGATGCCATTGATGAAGAGGAGCTCTGGGCAGGCCCAGAAGGTGTACTCTTGGCAGATGGTGGTGGTGGTGCCTGTTTTCTTGTATCTCGGTTGGAATTGGCGGGTGAAGTCAGTGGTGCTGCAGTAGGACGTGTGGGAGTAGAGGAGGCACGCGGTGTCCATGATGAAGATCGACCTGCAGAAAAATTAGTTCGCGCCAATGCCTGTCGATCCTGCACTTCACGTTCAGCTTTACAAGCAAGATGGAATAAACGAGTGATATTATTATACTCCTTATACTCTAGAATATTCTGAATCTCTCTATTTAATCCACCCATAAAACATGCAAGCATAGCTTCATTCTCCTCAACAATACCACATCTAATCATGCCATTTTGTAATTCCTGATAATATTCTTCTACATAATTTTTTCCTTGTCTTAAGTGCTGCAATTTTTGAAGTAATTCACGTTGATAATATGGTGGAACCCAACGAGTACGCATAGCAGTTTTCAAAGCAGCCCACGTAGCTGGAATAGGATATAATCTACAATGTTCTGACCACCATACACATGCAAAACTAGTAAAAGCACAAACAGCAGCAGCAACACGTCTCTCCTCGGGATTTTGTAAACATGTAAAACGTTGTTCAGTTTCTAACTCCCAAGTAAGATATATATCAGGAACATATCTACCCTCAAATGGTGGAATATTGAATTTCAGTTTAGGAAGATGGTCATGATCTCGTACCTGAGCTGGTAATGCAGCCCTACCATTGTGATTATTGGCATGTGGACGACCTGGTGCTGGTACATAGTTCTGATTTTGATCAACCTCATCCTCGTAATCGCCCGCATAATCGTCCTCCTCAGCGGCAACAGGAGCCATAGAAGCATCAACAGTAGGTGCAGCGGCACCAGAAGTTTGACCAGGCTCAAGGGGAACGCGCTGTGCTCGTCCCACTTGATTTGGAAGGCGACATTGTTGTTGTTGTAGAGGTGCGACAGGTGCAGCCGGCGGTGGTTGTGGAAGACGCGCGAGCAATTCATTAAACTTGTTATCGAGCTTTGTTTCGAACGTCTTCTCAATTCCATCTATCTTCTCCATGGCCTCTTCAAATCTGTTTATTACATCTTGCACCTGTCCACTCATCATTTGCTGAAATTTATCATGTAGCTATTTGTTCGTCATGTTCTCCCAATCAGTCTCATCGGCTTGTGATCCTGCCATGGTTAGCAGCAATAGAAACACACAAGAATATGATCCTACGGACTACTGGGAAGTGGTGGTGGTGGTGTATCACAAATCCGTCAAGCGAATCTCAAATGCTTACCAGATCTTACCCAGCAGCAGGTGGTGATCGGCAACCGTTGTAGTCAAAACTCTTAAAGATTGGACAGAGCGATTGCCAGGTGGTGTCAAACGCACGACGTAGATGTATGTGGTGCTGGGAAGGCTTATGATATGGTAGCAAAAATGTTAGCAATAATCAATTCAGAGATGCAAAGTTGAATAAACGCTCAACGACGGTACTGTGCTGGTCCTAGGCTAGACCGTACTAGAGACGCGAGCCTAGAACACTAACAAAATCACGGCGCGGCACGTAAACAAGGGAAGAGCACACCCTAAAAAAAAATTGGTTTTTTCTTTTTTTTTTGCGCTGTTTTTTTTTTTTGCGCTCCTCTTTTTTTTTGGAAAAAAATCACTATAATGGCGAGTGTCTCAAAACTCTTCCCAAGTCAAACTCACAGGATTTTCGAATTTAGGATGAAATCAAGCAAAAGAAGGCTAGAAAAGGGTGGGAGGGACTCCAAATACGTGATCAACGTGGCTCATGATACCATATGATATGGGGCTAACCCGGTGTAGGCCGATCTTTCACGATTGGAGTGGATTCCCTCGGAAGAACACGAAGAACACGGGGAAGAACGGGGAGAAATCACAAGGGGAAACACTCAAGAACAAGTCCAATCACACATCCACTAGACGATCAAACACACAAGATCGACAAGGTACATGAACAACAAAAGGAAAGATACAAGGTAAAGTTCATCTCCATGAGGAGGTCTTGATGGTATCCTAGACGGATCTTCCCGTGAGGGGTCTTGATGATATCCCGCAGGATCTTCTCACATGGAGGTCTTGAACTCCATGAGAGTGGTGGTCTCTCTCTCTCTCTCAAGAGTAGAGGTAGGTAGGAGCAAAGCTCACATACAAATGAGCTATCATATTTGCTAACCCTAGAATGGAGGAGGGGGTGGTCTATTTATAGTCTAAGCCATGAAAGGGTAAGTGGGAAAGGGATACATGGGCCTCTGGCCCGACTCTGCGCGCAGGCAGGCACCGGATGTCCGGGCTAGTGCCCAGATGTCCGGCGGTTCGCGTGGCGCCGGATGTCCGGGGCACTCGCCGGATGTCCAGCCTGGCGGTGGCCGAAACTGTTGCTCTCTGGATAGCTGCTGTTCGGATTTTCGGGGGAAGGGCCAGATGTCCGGGCATGGGCCGGATGTCCGGGCCAGGGGCCGGATGTCCGGGGCCTGGGAACCTTCTCCGGTTCCTCTTCCGTCGTCGCTTCTAGGCTTCCCTCGCGGATGGTGTAGTTGTACACTTGCGTTCGCACTCCTCCGCGTCGTTCGTAGTGTTCCGACAATACCTATGCATGCACACGAGTGGAGTGTCAAGTAGTATACCATCCTCGAAGGGGTCAAGTGAGCACGAGTAAAGGAGATGATTCACCTTTGTGTATGTGAAGTAGATGTCGCACGTGTCACTCGCCGAACGGACTCTTGACATGGTGATGTCCTTAGGATGCTCCGCATCAACCTCCTTCTTGGACGGCCATGGCAATTTGACCGAGGTGTCATCCACAACGGGCGGACGAATCACTATAGCTTCAAGATGAAAGGAAAGGAGTACGTGCTACGACCTATGTCTCCAAGTCAAGTGATCGCCGACAAACAAACCACCCATCGTGGAGAAAATAGTGAGAGAGCGAACCACCATAAAGAGAGTGAGCGCCACAAGCCCAAATCGAGTGCCTCCACGATGAGCAACAAGAAAAACCTACTCCTCTTTGCCACCAAAAGTGAGATGAGAGAAGTGTGTGAGAACCCATCAAGTGTTATGCACTATGTCCTTTTGTGCAAGGATGAGGCACCCAAAACTAACAACTCTCACAATCTACCTTTAGTGTTATCTTCTCTATTGCAGGAATTTCAAGATGTTTTCCCCGACGAGCTACCTCCGGGTCTACCTCCTCTACGAGGCATCAAACACCGCATCGACCTCATCCCCGGAGCACCCCTTCCTAACAAGGCTCCCTACCGCGTCAACCCCGAGGAAACCAAGGAGATTCAACGGCAAGTACAACAACTCATCGACAACGGCCATGTACGTGAAAGCTTGAGCCCATGTGCCATCCCGGTAATCCTTGTTCCCAAGAGAGATGGTACATTTCACATGTGTTCCGATTGTCGTCCTATCAATGCTATTACCGTGCGTTATCGTTACCCTATCCCACGCCTAGATGATATGCTAGATGAGCTTAGCGGAGCCACCATTTTCTCTAAAATTGATCTTAAGAGTGGCTACTATCAAATACGCATCCAAGAAGGTGATGAATGGAAAATCACATTTAAGACCAAATTTGGCTTATATGAATGGCTTGTTATGCCAATGGGTTTATCCGAAGCACCCGGTAATTTCATAAGAGTCATGCATTTTGTTCTTCGACCCTATATTGGCATATTTGTTGTGGTTTATTTTGACGATATTCTTATCTTTAGCAAATCTCTTAAAGATCATGTCACCCATCTTAGAACCGTATTGCAAACTCTTAGAAAAGCGCGCCTTTATGCTAATATGGAAAAATGCCTTTTCGGTGTTGATAAGCTTGTTTTCTTGGGTTTCGTTGTGTCTTCTAAGGGTGTTCATGTAGATGAATCTAAGATCAATGCTATTAAAACTTGGCCCCAACCAACCAACTTGCAACAAGTGCGTAGTTTTCTTGGTTTAGCCGGTTTCTATCGTAGATTTGTGAAGGATTTTAGCACCATTGCTTCACCTTTACATGCTTTGAGTAAGAAGAATGCACCCTTTGTTTGGGGACCATATCAAGATGCCGCATTTCATGAACTTAAGAATTTGCTTACTCATGCTCCCGTGCTTGCATTACCCAACTTCGACAAACCCTTTGAAATTCATTGCGATGCTAGCGGTAATGGCATAGGAGGTGTGTAAACGCAAGAGAAGCGCCCAATTGCTTACTTTAGTGAGAAACTTTCCGGAGCGCAACTCAATTACCCCATATACGACAAAGAGCTATATGCTTTAGTGCGAGTTTTGCGTGAGTGGGAACATTATCTTCATCCTCATGAATTTATCATTCATACCGACCACCGTGATATGGTATGATATGATACCAATATGATATGGTATGTATGCAATGGATGGTGTAGATCACTAATGTGCACAAGTAACATTGTCGGCAATACTCTAAGGCTAGTCTCGATAGGCAAGTGACGCAAAATGGGCTAGGGGTTATCAATGCAATTGCAATGGGAATATACAATGGTGTCGTCGAGGTTACCGTCCTTATGTATGATGACGACCTCGTGGCGATGATGAGTGGCGGTGTTCTCGACGTCGAACCGTTCCTAATTAGCCGAAACACCTTAGGAAACGGAAAAACCGCGAACTCAAAATCTCAAATGTCAAATGTCAAAATGGTGGTAGCGGGAATGTGGTGGTGGTTTTGCGGAAGCTCAATGGGATTGCTGAAATGCAATGATGGGTTTTGAGTACACAATGCGGAAGTGGAGGGTAAGGTGGTGAACTATACACGGTGTCGGAGTTGAAGTTGCCGTCCCTAAGTAGCCGAAACACCTTAGGAGACACAACAAAATGGGTTAGGTTGCGGAAGTCGGTGGTGGTTATGCGGATGATATGGTGGAAGCCCTAGGCAAAGATGCCAAAATTCCAAAACTTTTATGGAGTCAAATGGTGATGGTAGTATTTTTGTTGGATGGGGGATGTCAATAGCTTCAAAACGAGCTAAAGAACGTCAAAATCGGACTCCGGATGAATTAGTTACGGTCAAAACGGTAAAACACGGGAGGCTGAATTTCCAGGGGCCGGATATCCGAGGGGTGGGGCCGGATTTCGGGGGGTCCATATCCAGAACCATGCAGATTTGGTGCTCCAGGAGCCGGATGTCCGGCTTGGGGCCCGGATGTACGGCCCGATGGCCCGGATGTCCGGCCCGACAATTCCAGATCGGGATTTGGACTTCGAAACTTGATTTGGGGCGGAAATGGATGATTTCGGGGGCAAAATTGGGGAGATTTTGTGGATGGAAGTGGGGGAAAAGATGGGGGAAAGCTAGATCCACTTGAAAGCAAGCAAATCCATAGATCAAAATCAAGAAAACTTCATCAAACCAACAAATCACAAAAAAATTTGGGGGCTATTTTTGGTGGGGATTTTCGAATTTAGGACGAAATCAAGCAAAAGAAGGCTAGAAAAGGGTGGGAGGGACTCCAAATACGTGATCAACGTGGCTCATGATACCATATGATACGGGGCTAACCCGGTGTAGGCCGATCTTTCACGATTGGAGTGGATTCCCTCGAAGAACACGAAGAACACGATGAACACGGGGAAGAACGGGGAGAAATCACAAGGGGAAACACTCAAGAACAAGTCCAATCACACATCCACTAGACAATCAAACACACAAGATCCACAAGGTACATGAACAACAGAAGGAAAGATACAAGGTAAAGTTCATCTCCAAGAGGAGGTCTTGATGATATCCTAGACGGATCTTCCCGTGAGGGGTCTTGATGATATCCCGCAGGATCTTCTCACATGGAGGTCTTGAACTCCATGGGAGTGGTGGTCTTTCTCTTTCTCTCTCAAGAGGAGGAGCGCTACAAGGAGCAAAGCTCACCTAAGAATGAGCTATCACTTTGCTAACCCTAGAAAGGAGGTGGAGGTGGAGTATATATAGGCAAGTCCACGAAGTTGTAAGTGAGAGGGGGGATACATGGGCCTCAGGCCCTGTTCATGCACGCAGGCAGGCGCCGGATGTCCGGCCGTTCGCGGGACGCCGGATGTCCGGGGCACTCGGCAGATGTCCAGCCTTGTGGTGGCCGTTCTAGTCTTCCTCTGGATAGTCATTGCCGGATTTCCGGGAGGGATGGCCGGATGTCCGAGGCTTCTGGAGGAGCCGGATGTCCAGGGTGATGGCCGGATGTCCGGGCTGGCGCTGGTCCATTTCCAGTGCTCTCTGAGTAGACGTAGCCGGATTTCCGGGCGAGGGGCCGGATGTCCGGGGGAAGGCCGGATGTCCGGCTGCTGTAGCTTCAGCAACATCGTCTTCTTTTGTCTCCGCTTCCATGCTTCCCTCGCGGATGGTGTAGTTGTTCCTTGGCGCTTGCACTCCTCCTCCTCGTCCGTGAAGCTCCAACAATACCTATGCATGCACATGGGAGAAGTGTCAAGTAGTATACCATCCTCGAAGGTGTCAAGTGAGCACGTGTAAAGGAGATGATTCACCTTTGGGTATGTGAAGTAGATGTCGCACGTGTCACTTGCCGAACGGACTCTTGACATGGTGATGTCCGTAGGATGCCCCGCATCAAAACCGAAGCCCACTCCTCCCACGAGGGTGATGAAGATGAAGAGGAGGAGGCGGAAAGTGGTTCTCCCCAAAAGGGGGGAAGGAAGAAAAGGGCCGCCTCCGCTGACCCGGAGGAGGGGGCGTCCAAGAGGGAGAAGATAACCCTCTCGGACGGTTCGGATTCGGAGGCCGAGCACACCCCCAAGAGGCGCCGCAGGGGAAAAAACCTGGCCGAATCATAAGTGCCGAAAAGGATACTTAGCAAATACTCGGTCTATTATGATTGTAATATAACATATCATATTGTGTATTTCAGCCCAGCCCGCGACCTCCCCCAGCCATCGCTGTCTGAAGGGAGTTCTCTGCCACCCGAGATGGCAGAGAGCGAGACGCCACCGCGAGCCCCTTCACCGATCACCATGGATAACACCGAGGTGTTATCCCGAAGGACCTCTCCTGGCCACGGAGGGGTGAGTGAGGCTGCCGAGAAGGCGCCCGAGGACAATAACCTCGGCTGCCGAAGACATGGAGGGGGAGACCCCTATGGCGACCGACGGTGGGGGTCCTGAACAATCTGGCCCCCAGCCGGACACCATTCCGGAGACCAATGTGGCTCCGGAGTCAAGCGAGCAGCCCCCTTTGAAGGAGGGGGGAGCATCAGCTCCGACGGCAACCTCCACTAATCCGGAGGCGCCGAACACCATGGTGGAAGCACTACGACGTGCTGCCATCCTGGAGGAACACCGCACCCTGATGGGTGTGGTGGTTGACAAGATTCAGTCCGCCAAGAGCGGGCTGAACGAAGCCTTCACCAGCTTGCTAACAGGCTTCGAGGTATGCGACATAATGCTCTAGATGCTTTTTATGAAGGGGCAGACCTGTGCATAGATAGTAGCCCCTGAGACTCTGTCTGGTTTTGAAAATGCTGGACAGAGGATCATATAGTATTCGGAAGAAGTGACATACTATTATATCGTATAACAGGATTCCATGTTGGCGGCAACCGCCCAGGCCGCTGAAGTTTCCGATCTCAAGCGGAGGCTGCAGCTGGCTGATGATGATATCGACTGCATGAACAAGCGGTTCGATGAGGCGCAAGGTATGTTTTGAAATAACTCGCATATGCCTGATTTGAAATGCAAACTCTGAAGTTAAACTCATGCGCTGCTATTGTGTATGATTGCAGGCAGCGTGGCCAAGGTCGAGACCCTCAAGAGTGCCCTTGCCCAAGCCAAGGAGGAGGCGAAGGCGAACAAAGCGGCCGCAGACAAAGCGGCTGCAGATTTAAAGGCCGAACAGGTCACTCGCCGCCAGTACGAGGAGAGGGTAACCGAAGTGGAGCAGGCGCTCAAGGACGCCGCCGGCAAGTGCGAGTCCTTGGAGGAGAAGAATAAGGCCCAGGCGGCCGAACTCGACAAGGCCCTCCAAGAGGCCAAGGAGGCAAGGACCGAGTCCCGGGCAGCTCGCGAGGAAATTCGGCAGTCCGAACAGATAGCGGCTGGTAAGCCCTTTCTTCTGCAGACTATATTTAGCGGTCAAAGATATGCCTTACTTACTCGACTGTGGAGTTCTCCAGACGCATTTGCGGATCTTTCGAAGAGTGCCGCCGACGCCGCGCAGTTCTTCCGGGCCGACGAGGGGCACACGACGGAGAAGCTGTTCTGGTCACAGTTCGCGGCGTCGGAGCGTCCGGTGCTGTTGAACAACCACATGATGCAACTGGCAGAGCTGCACAGGATGTCCGGATTGGCCATGAAGGATGTCATAGTCTGGCTGTGGCCAACCGAACCCATTCCTAGCAGTTACTTTGGCCTGGTGCAGCGAATTACCGACGCGCTGCCCCAGATTGAAGCTGTCAAGCACTCGGCGTGCATAGAAGGTGCGCGGATGGCCTTTGCCCGTGTCAAGATGCACTGGGCAAAGCTGAAGGCCGTCGTCATAGCGGTCGAGGGCCCACCCGAAGGCAAGGACCACCGCAAGCCAAAGCGGTATTTTGAAGATGTCCTTGAGGATGCCCGCTTAATTGAGGGCCAATGCTCAAAGGATATCATATTTGAGTGAATGTATCCGAGCTACCCAGACATTGTTTTATAAACCAAGGCTTTGTAATATATTTATCTAGAATTGCTTGCCTCCTGTGTGGCCGTATTTTGTTATCTTGAAAGTTTGCCAGTCGTCGGCTTCAGCCCCCATGTAAATACTACGGGGGTGTTCAAAATAACGCATGATCACTCTTGACCCAACGTCTTGGTCCGTGAAGGAGGTGTCTCTGTAGGCGAACCAGGCAATCAGACTATGCGGCTTTATCACTCTCACTTAGTCATAGGAGTTTGATGGTGGGGCTAGGTACTAGCCCCTGGTGCGTATGCGGCTATCCGAACTAGGATGCCTTAAGCACATGACCGGACATAGGCCAGTCCTTCGCATAATACGGAAGAAATCGCAAAAAGATTTATAGCAAGTCGCCGAATAGCTGACCAGCTCTCGCCACACCATGACGGTCAGTTTTCGGCTTTCTCTACTGAGGTGCTTGACCGGACGGACGAACCAGAAACACAATCGCAGTAGTTCTCCCTTTACTACCCTAGCCGAACGAGCGGAACGTAAGGTAGTAACCACAGGAGCCGGGCAACCCAACTATTGACCAAAGACATGATTCGGAGCTGATGCATATAATGCAATATTCGGGACGCCAAAGTGCACTATAAAAGTGTTCGGACTTTTTTTTTGTTGTTGAAAATATAGGTGGCTGAATAGAGCCCCTGGCATTTTAAGCTATGCCGAAGTGTATACGCCAATCAGACATGAAGAGGGAATACATATTATGAAATAAACCAATACCGAATAGGGTAGGTGAAAACTGTTTCCATTATAGTCTGATTGATACGTCAAAAATTGCTTTTACAGATAATGCTATAAGCATCAGGGCTATTTTACATGCCGAGGATTTGAGAACAAGGGAAAGCTGTATACAGGTCCTAAAAAAGAAAAGGTATCGTGAAGATCCTTTGGACACCCTGTCGCACGTCTGCGCCGCTTTTCGCCTTGGTGGAGGATCCTTTGAAAGGATCGACGATCATGTATGTAGAAGGGGCCTGGGAAAGGGCCCTGCGCCACCGTAAAGTGACTTTAGGTTTTAAGGAACCTGTAATGTAAGAGAAAAGAGAGAAAAAAAGAAGGAGAGTAAGGTCCGAATAGGGTCGAGCTGAATTATGGACCTCATCCGCAGAGTGCCTCCGTCATCGCCCAAGGTATTTTGAGTGCGTAGTTATGCACACGCGGTACATATGCCACGATTAGATGGGGCGGTGGACGGATGCAAAACTGCTAGTCCAGCACTGGATTAACCGAGCTGTCGTTCTGCAGAGTAGGCCGGGCTCGTTTAATGGTGTTCGGAGGCTTCATGGCTGATGGAGTGTTTGGCTTGATAAGGCCGCTTTGTACCTCGGCTGCAAGGGCCACAGTGTGCTCCTCGTTATGAAGGGAGCGTTCCATGTTTCCATTGACTGTGATAACGCCGCGCGGTCCAGGCATCTTGAGCTTTAAGTAAGCATAATGCGGGACTGCATTGAAACGGGCGAAGGAAGTACGTCCGAGCAGTGCATGATAACCACTGCGAAAGGGGACGATGTCGAAGATCAAGTCTTCGCTTCGGAAATTATCCGGCGAACCGAAGACTACTTCCAATGTTAATGAGCCTGTACAGCGGGCCTCGACGCCGGGTATCACTCCTTTAAAGGTGGTGCTACTAGGCTTGATTCTTGATGGGTCAATACCCATTTTGCGGACAGTATCTTGATAGATCAAGTTGAGACTGCTGCCGCCGTCCATAAGGACTCGAGTCAGATGGTATCCATCAATAAGTGGATCGAGGACCAGGGCCGCCGAACCTCCATGACGGATACTGGTCGGGTGGTCTCTGCGATCAAAAGTGATCGGACAAGCCGACCATGGGTTGAATTTGGGGGCGACGGGCTCTACAGCGTAGACATCCCTTAGTGCGCGCTTGCGCTCCCTTTTGGGGATATGCGTGACATATATCATGTTCAGTGTTTTCACCTCAGGGGGGAATTTCTTTTGTCCCCCCTGTGTTCGGTGGGCGGGGCTTGTCATCGTCCTCTCTTGGCGGCCCTTTCCCCTTATGTTCGGTATTTAACTTACCGGCCTGTTTGAAGACCCAACAATTTCTGTTGGAGTGGTTAGCAGGCTTGTCGGGTGCGCCATGAATCTGGCAAGGCCGATCGAGTATTTTGTCCAAATTAGATGGACCGTCCTTATTTCCTTTGAATGGCTTCTTCCGCGGACTGGATTTAGAGCCACTGAATCCGGCGTTAACCGCTGTGTCTCCAGTTTCTTCGTTGTTGTTTCGACGCTTGTGTTTGTTGCGTCATGGCCTGCCATTGCCGTCCCTGACTTCGGAGGTGCCAGGGTCGCTGGTACTGTTGCTTCTACAAGCCAACCAGCTGTCCTCTCCCGCACAGAAGCGGGTCATGAGTGCAGTAAGAGCTGCCATAGACTTCGGCTTTTCCTGACCAAGGTGTCGGGCGAGCCACGGACGCTATGTTTAAAGGCTGTGAAGGCTTCGGCGTCCGAACAATCGATGATTTGGTTCTTTTTAATTAAGAACCTAGTCCAGAATTTGCGGGCTAACTCACCGGGTTGCTGGACTATATGACTAAGGTCATCGGCATCCGTAGGCTGGACATAGGTGCCTTGGAAGTTGTCTCTAAAGGCATCCTCCAAGTCTTCCCAGCTACCAATAGAATTTTCTGGTAGGCTGTTTAACCAGTGTCGCACTGGTCCTTTCAGCTTTAGGGGGAGGTATTTGATGGCATGGAGATCGTCGCCGCGGGCCATGTGAATATGGAGAAGAAATCCTCAATCCATACCGCGGGATCTGTCGTTCCATCGTATGATTCGATGTTTACGAGTTTAAACCCTTCTAGAAATTGGTGCTGCATTATCTCATCGGTAAAGCACAAGGGGTGTGCGGCACCTCTGTATCGGGCAACGTCATGACGGAGTTCAGATGACGTCCGTGTTCGGTTTTCGGCCCGAGTTCGGTTATGCTCCTCGCGCCAAGCTTGAAGGCCGTCGTCTCTCGTCGGGGCACGCCCCCTTGATCCGTATATTGATCTGGTCTTGCCGGCTCTATTGTCCAGGTCCTGACATAAGTCGTAGGTGTAGCCCTGAGTTGTCACCTCCTTGCCTTGACGGCGAGGTGGCACTGGTTGGTGTTCGGCGTGAGTAGCCGCTTTGTCTCGCCCACGTGGTGGTCGGTCTGGTTGATCAGCATGATTATGTCTTGACGGTATTGGCTCTAGGGCCTCGTCATCGAATTGTGGCAGTAGCCGACGCTTCGGATAGCTCTTTGTTGGGCGCGCGAGGCCGTACTCCTCGGCAGCTAGGACCTGGGTCCATCTGTCGTTGAGCGTATCCTGTTCGTCTTGAAGCTGTTGCTATTTCTTTTTTAGGCTCCTCGCAGTTGCGATGAGCTGTCGCTTGAAGCGCTCTTGCTCGAGGGGTTCCTCTGGCACGATGAAATCTTCGTTGCCGAGGCTGACATCCTCCTCGGAGATCGGTAGATAGTTACTATCTTCCGAGTCCTAGTTCCCGACTGGCTCGTCGGGGTTAATTTGTCCCTCTTCCCAATTATCCTGCTCTATGGCAGGCTCAATGGGTTGGTCAGAGTCTTCGGCATTCTCCGGAGTGTCAATGTCTCCGGTGCCGGTATTACTTTCTTTTTCCCAACGCGATCATGAACGGCGCCGCTGACGTCGACGCTTCGGTGGTACCTCGACGGGCTTGTCCTCGATCGGATCTTGCTTATCATCGTCGTCCTCCTTGGGTGCATCCACCATATACACGTCGTACGTAGAAGTGGCAGTCCACCGTCCGGTGACGGGCGGGTTTTGGCCTGGTTCGGCTCCGGCATCGTCGTCCATACTGTCGATGTCTTCGGAGGCGTAGTCGAGCATGTCGGTTAAGTCTTCGACAGTGGCTACCAAGTGGGTGGTGGGTGGGACGCAAAATTCCCTACACTCAGCCCCTAGTTCGGGTCGGCGTAATTCGGAGCTGATACCTCCGTGATGACTAGAGACCGCATTAAGTCCAAGGCCTCGCTTAAGAGCGAAGGCCAAACGGGGAACCGTAGACCTTGAGAGTTCGGAATTGGCTTCCAGAGGCGAGTTCGGCTCTTCGATGACTAGGAGGGTCCTGCTTGATTCTAGGCTCGCCGAACATACAGTTGCTTCTGGGTCTTCGGCAAAGGGCTCCATGGGAGGAGAGGGTCTGGTGGGTTTTAAGATCCCATCTTCGGATGAGGTGGCCTGCCCTGGATCTATGGCCAGGGCAGGGATAGTAGTTGGTCCTTGAGCGGCGCCTGATGACGGTTCCGGTGGGTTGCCTTCTTGAAGATGAGGAATAGTGGTCGATGCCGTGAACCCTTCGAAGATCAAGTCTCCTCGGATATCAGCGACGTAATTCAGGCTCCCGAATCTGATCTGATGACCAGGGGCATAGCTGTCAATCTGCTCAAGGTGACCAACTGAATTAGCGCGGAGAGCGAAGCCGCCGGATACAAAAAGTTGACCGAGGAGGAAAGTCTCCCCGGAAACAACATCCTTGTTGATGATCAAACGAGCCATCGATCCTTCCGTCGACGACACAGGGGAGCTCTCAATGAAAGCACCAATGTCGGTGTCAAAACCAGCCGATCTCGGGTAGGGGGTCCCGAACTGTGCGTCTGAGGATCGAAGGTAACAAGGGACAAAGGGAACACGATGTTTACCCAGGTTCGTGCCCTCTTAATGGAGCTAAAGCCCTACGTCCTGCTTGATTGTATTTGATGAGTATGGGGGTTACAAGAGTTGATCTACCTCGAGATCACAATAGCTAAACCCTAGATGTCCAGCCTATGGGTATTGTGATGGCCTCAACGGACCAAACCCTCCGGTTTATATAGGCACCGGAGTGGGCTACGGTTGTACAGAGTCAGTTTACAGAGGAAGGAAACTACACATCCGGACGCCAAACTTCCTATCCACGCAAAGGAGAGACCCACCCGGACACGAGGAAAGGTCTTCTACCTTGTATCCTTACGGCCCATCAGTCTGGCCCGTGTCACATAGCCCGGCCACCCGAGGACCCTGTAATCCAGGACTCCCTCAATGAGGTTGATCAAAATCATAACTACGTGCAACCACCAACACCCGGTCGTCCACATGCAAATAATCGCAATGGTAGGCCTGCACTACCACCTCAGGTACGAGATCATGACCAGCTTCCTAAATTAAAATTGAATATTCCACCATTCGAGGGTAGATATGTTCCTAATATATATCTTACTTGGGAGTTAGAAACTGAACAACGTTTTACATGTTTACAATATCCCGAGGAACGACGTGTTGCCACTGCTGTTTGTGCTTTCACTAGTTTTGCATATGTTTGGTGGTCTGAACATTGTAGATTATATCCTATTCCAGGTACTTGGGCTGCTTTGAAAACTGCTATGCGTACTCGTTGGGTTCCACCATATTATCAACGTGAATTACTTCAAAAATTGCAGCGTTTAAGACAAGGAATTTTTTTTGTAGAAGAATATTATCAGGAATTACAAACTGGCATGATTAGATGTGGTATTGTTGAGGAGAATGAAGCTATGCTTGCACGTTTTATGGGTGGTTTAAATAAAGAGATTCAGACCATTTTAGAGTATAAGGAGTATAACAATATCACTCGTTTATTCCATCTTGCTTGCAAAGGTGAACGTGACGTGCAGGATCGACAGGCATTGGCGCGGACTAACTTTTCTACAGGTCGAACTTCATCATGGACACCGCGTGCATCCTCTACTTCCACACGTTCTGCTGCACCGGCACCTCCGTCAGCTGCCACCTCCAGCCGTGATACAAGAAAGCAGGCACAACCACCACTATCTGCGAAGAGCACACCTTCCGGGCCTGCACAGAGCTCTTCTTCATCCATGGCATCAACAGGGCAAACACATGATATTATTTGTTGCCGTTGCAAGGGTGGAGGTCATTATGCTAGAGAATGCCCATCTAAGCGTGTGATGATTGCTACTGAGGATGGTGGGTACGAGTCTGCTAGTGACTATGATGAGGAGATTTTGGCTCTAATTACACGTGAAGAACATGGTGGAGATGATTCTGAACATGAGACACAATACATGGCTCCTGAATACGCTGACAGGTATGAATGTTTAGTTGGTCAACGTGTTTTGAGTGTGCAGGTCACACAAGCTGAGCAAAATCAGAGGCATAATTTGTTCCACACAAAGGGAGTTGTGAAGGAATGTTCTGTTCGCGTCATCATAGATGGAGGGAGCTGCAACAACTTAGCTAGCATGGAGATGGTGGAGAAGCTATCTCTCACCACAAGACCACATCCACATCCTTACTACATCCAATGGTTCAACAACAGCGGCAAGGTTAAGGTAACACGTACTGTTCATGTGCATTTTAGTATCGCTACATATGCTGATTATATTGATTGTGATGTGGTACCCGTGCAAGCATGTTCCTTATTACTTGGTAGACCATGGCAATTCAATAAAAATTCTGTACACCATGGTAGAAACAATCAGTATACTCTTGTTCATAAGGATAAACATATTACTTTGCTTCCTATGACTCCTGATTCTATTTTCAAAGATGATATTAATCGAGCTAATAAAGCAAAACAGGAGCAAAATAAGAGTGAAAATCAGATTGTGGCAAAAGAATTTGAGCAACAAATGAAGCCTAACAACAAACCATCATCTCATGTTGCTTCTGAAATTAAATTGAAAAGTGGATGTTTACTTGCCACCAAATCTGATATTGATGATCTAGATTTCAGCAAATCTGTTTGCTATGCTTTTGTGTGCAATGAGGCATTATTTTCATACGAGGACGTGCCTTCCTCTTTGCCTCCTGCTGTCACTAACATTTTGCAGGAGTTCACTGACGTCTTTCCACAAGACGTGCCACCGGGATTGCCACCTATTCGAGGGATTGAGCATCAGATTGACTTAATTCCCGGTGCTTCGCTGCCAAACCGTGCGCCATACCGTACCAATCTAGAGGAGACGAAGGAGATTATGCGTCAAGTACAGGAGCTACTCGACAAAGGTTATATACGCGAATCTCTTAGTCCTTGTGCTGTTCCAATTATACTAGTGCCAAAAAAGAATGGTACGTCGCGTATGTGTGTTGATTGTAGAGGCATTAATAATATAACTATTCGTTATCGTCATCCTATTCCTAGGCTAGATGATATGCATGATGAATTAAGTGGCTCTACAATATTCTCCAAAGTTGATTTGCATAGTGGATACCATCAAATTCATATGAAATTGGGAGATGAATGGAAAACAGCATTTAAAACTAAGTTTGGTTTATATGAGTGGTTAGTCATGCCTTTTGGGTTAACTAATGCACCTAGTACTTTCATGAGATTAATGAACAAAGTTTTACGTGCTTTCATTGGATGATTTGTGGTTGTCTATTTTGATGATATACTGATTTATAGCAAATCTTTGGAAGAACATTTGGAACATTTACGTGCTGTTTTTATTGCTGTACGTGATGCACGTTTGTTTGGTAACCTTGGGAAGTGCACTTTTTGCACCGACCGAGTATCTTTTCTTGGCTATGTTGTTACTCCCCAGGGAATTGAAGTTGATAAAGCCAAGATTGAAGCTATTGAGAGTTGGCCGCAGCCCAAAACGGTCACACAAGTGCGGAGTTTCCTTGGCCTCGCTGGTTTCTATAGGCGTTTTGTGAGAGATTTCAGCACCATTGCTGCACCTCTTAACGAGCTTACAAAGAAGGATGTGTCTTTTGTTTGGGGTACCGCACAGGAAGAAGCCTTCACGGTGTTGAAAGATAAGTTGACACATGCTCCTTTACTCCAACTTCCAGATTTTAATAAGACTTTTGAGCTTGAATGTGATGCTAGTGGAATTGGATTAGGAGGTGTGTTATTACAAGATGGCAAACCTGTTGCATACTTTTCTGAAAAATTGAGTGGGCCTAGTCTGAATTATGATACTTATGATAAAGAATTATATGCTCTTGTTCGGACTTTAGAGACATGGCAACATTATTTATGGCCCAAAGAATTTGTTATACATTCTGATCATGAATCTTTGAAACATATTAAAAGTCAAGCTAAACTAAATCGTAGACATGCTAAATGGGTTGAATTCATTGAGACTTTCCCTTATGTCATTGAACACAAGAAGGGTAAAGAAAATGTTATTGCTAATGCATTGTCTCGTCGCTATACTATGCTTTCACAACTTGACTTCAAAATATTTGGCTTGGAGACCATCAAAGATCAATATGTGCATGATGCTGATTTTAAAGATGTTATGCAGAATTGTAAAGAAGGAAGAACATGGAACAAGTTTGTTGTTAATGATGGATTTGTGTTCCGTGCTAACAAGCTATGCATTCCAGCTAGCTCTGTTCGTCTTTTGTTGTTGCAGGAGGCGCATGGAGGAGGATTAATGGGACACTTCAGCGTGAAGAAGATGGAGGACGTACTTGCTACACATTTCTTTTGGCCGAAGATGAGATGGGATGTTGAGCGTTTTGTTGCTCGCTGCACTACATGTCAAAAAGCTAAGTCACGACTCAATCCTCATGGTTTATATATGCCTTTGCCTGTACCTAGTGTTCCTTGGGAGGATATATCGATGGACTTTGTTTTAGGTTTACCTCGAAGAAAGAAGGGGAGGGATAGCATATTTGTTGTCGTGGATAGATTCTCGAAAATGGCACACTTTATACCATGTCATAAAAGCGATGATGCTGTTAATGTTGCTGATTTGTTCTTTCGTGAAATTATTCGCTTGCATGGTGTGCCAAATACTATTGTTTCAGATCGTGATACTAAATTTCTTAGCCACTTTTGGAGATGCTTATGGGCTAAGTTGGGGACTAAACTGCTTTTTAGTACTACATGTCACCCCCAAATTGATGGACAAACTGAAGTAGTCAATAGAACATTGTCTACTATGCTTAGGGCTGTATTGAAGAATAACAAGAAAATGTGGGAAGAATGCTTGCCTCATATTGAATTAACTTATAATCGTTCGCTGCATTCTACTACTTAGATGTGCCCTTTTGAAATTGTATATGGTTTCCTACCTCATGCACCTATTGATTTGTTGCCTCTTCCATCTTCGGAGAAGGTTAATTTTGATGCTATACAACGTGCTGAATTGATCTTAAAAATGCATGAGTTAACTAAGGAGAACATTGAGCGTATGAATGCTAAATATAAACTTGCTGGAGATAAGGGTAGGAAACGTGTTGTGTTTGCTCCTGGAGATCTTGTTTGGTTACATTTGTGTATGGATAGATTTCCTGATTTGCGCAAATCCAAGCTAATGCCACGTGCTGATGGACCTTTTAAGGTGTTAGAGAAAATAAATGATAATGCATATAAACTTGAGCTGCCTGCAGATTTTGGGGTTAGTCCCACTTTTAACATTGCAGATTTGAAGCCTTATTTGGGTGAGGAAGATGAGCTTCCGTCGAGGATGACTTCATTTCAAGAAGGGGAGGATGATGAGGACATCAATACCATTGTTACACCCACAACCCCTGTTGCTATACATACTGGACCAATTACTAGAGCTCGCGCATGCCAATGAAATTATCAGGCACTTTCGTTTCTTGGTAATGATTCTAATGTTCATGTGAATATGATGCTGCCTAAATTGGATACATTTGTCTTGCTTACAAATGAAGGACCTAGCTTGGACAAGCATGTAGATGATGGTATGTGCAAGGGGAACAAGAACAAAGTTACAAGTGATGATTTTAGGACTTTGAAGCCACCATAATGAGTGCATGAAGCCTTGGACGAAATATACAAGATGCCCCTTCATAAATTTCGTCCATAGCTTATTTTATGTGCTGCGCCACCTTTTTTTTGGGCCATTCCCATGTAATTTCGAAATACTTGAGTATAGGCTATTTTTAGAGTCCGTATGTGTGGGGAAACAAGAGTTAGGGTTGGTTTCGGACCCCTCCTCCAAGGGCCACGAAATTTCCCCCTCTTCCTCCATATATACAGCCCTTAGGGTGCCGTTTAGACTTTGGGTTTTGTTTAGATTAAAAGTTCACCATAGCTGCAACTTCGCGTACTTCGTTTGTGTTCAACGACCAGACCAAGACGTCACAGAACCCCACCCTGATCAATAAAGCTTTCATCTTATATTCGCAATATCCAGATTGCAAATCTTAGTTTCTTGCTTGTTCTTCGTTTGCTTGCAGGAAATAGACCTTCGTGGTCAGGTTGATCTTGCTCCGGCGTGGTCAATAACCTCTCGGAGTTGGTTTAGCGATTGCTAAGGCGCGACGTACTCGCACGTTCATAGTCGGATCGTCAAAGTCTACTCCACCAAAAATGATAGCCACCATCTCATCGAAAGATGGGACACCTTTGCCTCTATCACCATATGAAGGTGTGTTCCGGGCTTCAAGCCCAGAACCATCAATAAATTTTGACCTTGTTTCTCGTCACATTCCAGAGTAACACGCAATAAGAAATTGCAAATCTGTTCACACCGATCAAACCTAAATGTGTTCACACTTAGCACCGGGCTATAAAAACTACCCACTCGAAAATTACTTCATAGTTCCTCTCCTCATCACCCACAAAACAAGTCTTTCATGTCAAGTCATTTCGCCATGACCGGTAGGAGGAGTTTCGGGTCGACATATAACCAGGGAGGAAAGACCAAGGCCGCGGAAGCACTAGAGAGGTCCCGCTGCTACGCGGCAGCCGCAGCAGAGATGTCCTGGCGCACCGCGGAGCCCTCGAACAAGCTCTCACCAGCACGGGAGGGCTCTCACAAGCGCACTCGCCGCCTCGGCGATCGCGATGAGCTGGCGGTGCTGAAGCCCTTGGCCAGTGACAACGACATTCTCGCTGGCCTACTTAAGCAGCAGGAGCTAGTCGACAGCTTGATGAAGCTACTCAAGATTAGTGATGCCTCGGTTGAGAAGGCGACCGGCCTCATCGAGCAACTCATGGTTGACAATGCAAAGCTCCTCAAGGCGCTCGTCGAGACGGAGGAGTAGGCCACCTGCTGGAAGAAGCTGCATGAGTAAAGCAGTGCCTCAGGGATGACGCTGAAAGCGATTGTCGAGGAACTGATGGGTGACTTGAGGAAGCTCCGGATCGAGCGCGAATAGGAGGTGGAGGAATCCGTGGCTGCTATCAAGCAAAGTCGTGAGGAATTGAAATTGAAGAAGGAGCTGGAGTGATAGAGGCGAAGGTGTCCCGATGTTTCGATGAGATGGTGGCTATCATTTTCTGTGGGAGTCGACCTTGACGATCCGACTACGAACGTGCGAGACGTCGCGCCTTAGCAATCGCTATACCAACTTCCAAGGGGTTATTGACCACGCCGGAGCACGATCAACCTGACCACGAGGGTCTGTTTCCTGTGAGCAAATGAAGAACAAGCAAGAAACTGAGATTGTAATCTGGATATTGCGAATATAAGAGGAAAGCTTTATTAATGAAGGTGGGGTTCTGTGACGCCTTTGTCTGGTCGTTGAACACAAACGAAGTACGTGAAGTTGCAGCTATGGCGAACTTTTAATCTAAACAAAACCCAAGGAAAAAGCTACTAGATGGATCTACTTATATAGGAGTAAGGGGTGGCAGCCAAGGAGGTGGGAGGACGTCCCAAGGCAGCCTAAAACTAACCCTAGGTCGTACAAGGCTCATGGGCCCAAGTGGAGGTGATGCAACACCTTTGGACTTGTAGTTTGACTCGGATTCTGCTGCAGTGTCAGATTGTTTCGTTGATAACTCAATGCTCCATATGAATTTTAAGGTGAATCCAATTGGGTTGGAAATAGCACAAAATCTACTTTCCAACAAAAAAAGAATCACCCAATTTGGAGTCCGTATGAAAAAGTTCTTGGTGTTTTGAGTCAGGTATGTCTGTGCAGTCCGAATCTGAATCCAGAACATGAGAGACTTGGACTCTATCTTCTCTTGGCCCAAAAGTGATGTGAGAGGACTTTTTGAACATCACCTAAACTTCCCTTTTTCCCTTATCTTCATATGTGAATTGTACAAATGTCCCATACACCTGCAATTAGACATGGCACAAAAGTTTGTGAAGTATTTTTGTCGTGGATGACACAAATAAATTATTGCATAGTTTGCATTAGAAATCACCTCACAAATATACATGTATGCAATATTTTTGGTCGTATCCAAGGTAGTCATGTCCTCATCATCCTCCCCTTCTTGAAAATAAAGCTGTCCTTGGCATTGCTTAATCTGAAATGTGGCTAACAAAAGAGATAAGGTGTACATGTTGTATATGTATATGTCACCCATTTTTACTTCCTTTGGTTTTTGCACATATGACACATGTATACATGAGTAACTTTCATAGTTCATGAAATATAATAAAGCCAAAATATTATCACAAGATGTAGAAGGCATGAAAATATTGCAGCTCAGTTTGCACATATAAGTGAAGCTCTTATTCATATCAAAAGATTGACAATGTTCATCATTAAACCATCCCAACATTGGTGAATAAACCTTACTTACATCAAATTTACATGCTACAACATGCTTAAATAAGCAAACATGCAATAAGTCATTTGACACAGAATCATCACTAATATTAGAAGTCATATCAAAATGATTAAACATTGGTTCTTTTGCATCAACAGTTAATTCAATGGGTGCACTCAAAATTGTTGGTATTTCAGCTGTTTGATCACATGATACCTTCATGACAGTAATACGATTCTCTAAAATATTCAAATCAATAGGTAACTCAACACATGATGTATTCAAGTTAACTAGGCATGCATCATTCTCATGTGAAAGTGGAAAATGTGTACATTTGTCCTTACCTCTTATGATCAACTCAGGTGATGTAGGCACTCTCGGTGGTGATGTGTCACATGGTGGAGATGATGTAGTCCTCGCAACAACGGATGTGGTTGTCATAGTACGCCTAGTAGCTGAAGAAACATCTGTATCAACACTTGGAATGTGCACCTTGCGCTTGTTCTCCTCGTGGGCAACACGTCATTTTATTCTCTGTTCAGCTTTGCAAGCAAGACTAAACAAAGGGTTCATAGGATAACACTCTTCATGAATTAGTATCTCCTGAATATCACTGTTTAATCCTCCCCAAAATCTATCCATAAAATCTTCTTCACTTTCTTCTAAAAATGAGTGCAACAAGGTAGTTTGTAAATCATCATAATATTTTGTTATGGTGTCACTACCTTGTTTTAAATGTTGTAGTTTTTTAATCATGCCATGAGTATAATGAACATCTACGAATCTATCTCTCATGACATGTTTTAAACCATCCCAAGTAGTAGGTATATAATCAGGGTTTAACCGACAATATTCACTCCACCAAACTAAAGCAAAGCTACTGAAAGTACTAACCGCAGCTTGAAATTTTCCATGCTCATCAAAATTATGGGAAGCAAATATAGCATTAAATTCATACTCCCATTCAATATATAAATCAGGCCTAAAACAACTAGTAAATGGTGGCATGGAAACATTAACCTGATTATGTGCATTCTGATGTTGTTGCTCCTCTTGTGACGGTTGTTGTATTTTCTTAGGTGATGGCAAATCTCCCACGATCGATGAAGCCCAAGAACTAACAACTCCGGAACCTGCCATAGTTAGTAGAAAACAAGAAACAAAATCCAAGAATAATGTTCCTATGAACTACTAGGATGTGGTGGTAAAACGCTCACAGTATAGCAAATATCAATATCTTACAAGTTCTTACCATGCAGCAGGTGGTGACAGGCAACCAGCGGTGTCAAATAACTTCGAAGATTGAGTAAAGCGATTGCCAGGGGAACGTACGTATACACGGTGTAAAAATATGTGGAGCTTGGAAGGCTTAAATATTTGGTAGCAAAAGATTAGCAATAATCAATTCAGAGATGCAATGTTGAATAAACACTCAACGTCGGTACTGTGCTGGACCTAGGCTAGACCGGACTAGAGACGCGAGCCTAGAACACTAATGAGGTCACAGCGTAGCATCAATAAAGGATATGAAGTAGCTCTGGACAGTAAGATAAATGTGAATACCACAATAGCAGTAAAGATAATGATGTGGAATAACTGTCAAGCAGGATATACCAACAACTTTATCTCCAACTTTCCTCTGGAAAAGTTTTTGCCAATTTTCTGATAATTTTTCTCAAGAATTGCACTGACTCAAGCTTTCAAACGCAAAAAGAATCACTCAATTCTGAGTTGATATGAGGAGTCAAAAAATTCTAAAACTGGCGTGAAAAACTGGAACAAGCTGTGTTCGTGAACTTCGGAGGGCAAAAAGACCTATTTAGAAGCTGATTTTGAGGTGTCAACTATTGAACTAGCTTATGCAACTATTTAGATGCGGCTCGTCGTTAGCTTTAATTTGAGTACTCGCGGAGCCAAAATGGACTTCGTATGAGGAAGATAAGCCTGTTTTACTGAACAGTGCACAAAACAGATTCCAATCCGAATTCAGCTACGAGATTGACTCTAGATAGATCCAAATTTTGTTTTTTTTCTTCTCTCTTTTTTTCTCACACTTTTTTCTCTTTTTTTTCTTTCTTTTTTTTCTCTGTCCTTTTTTTTCTCTCTTTTCAAAACAAATTACATAAGATGCAGATTGGATCAAGCGAAGATATGAACGACCTCAACTATGATTATGACAATGAACGATGGGTAGCACGAGGTGGAAATTGATGGATGAGATGGTGGACAGCGGAAGGAATAACGATGCATCGGCGGCATAACTAATGTGAACAGAACTCGAAACTCTAAACAAACTAGACACTAAGACCAGCAACTTGACACGATGATGCAACCGCTAATTCAATAATGCAAACAATGAAAAGAAAATTGCAAAGGCTCAGACTGGCTTGGACAAAGGATGAATAGATCTAACTTTTTTTTGTCGTTTTTTCTTGGACAATAGGTAAGAAAATAAATCTAATCTAGGGAAAACTGGAAATTCTCACCGAGCAACCTGAAAACTGATACCACTTGATAGAGGCGAAGGTGTCCCGATGTTTCGATGAGATGGTGGCTATCGTTTTCTGTGGGAGTCGACCTTGACGATCCGACTACGAACGTGCGAGACGTCGCGCCTTAGCAATCGCTATACCAACATCCAAGGGGTTATTGACCACGCCGGAGCACGATCAACCTGACCACGAGGGTCTGTTTCCTGCGAGCAAACGAAGAACAAGCAAGAAACTGAGATTGCAATCTGGATATTGCGAATATAAGAGGAAAGCTTTATTAATGAAGGTGGGGTTCTGTGACGCCTTTGTCTGGTCGTTGAACACAAACGAAGTATGCGAAGTTGCAGCTATGGCGAACTTTTAATCTAAACAAAACCCAAAGTCTAAACGACGCCTTAAGGGCTGTATATATGGAGGAGTAGGGGTGAATTTTGTGGCCCCTTGTAGGAGGGGTCCGAAGCCAACCCTAACTTTGTTTCCCCACACGTACGGACTCTAAAAACAGCCTATACTTAAGTATTTTGAAATTACATGGGCCTGGCCCAAAAATAAGGTGGCGCAGCACCTAAAATAAGATATGGACGAAATTTATGAAGGGGCATCTTGTATATTTCGTCCATGTCCTTGTAGGTCATCACGGAGGCTTCAAAGTGCTTAAATATGCACTAGAAACGCCATTCTGGATCCCTTCACGCACGCCTTCATCTCCATGCTTGATCCTGCTCCAGTGTTCATCCCTCTTATTCATGCTAGGCCCTTCATTAGTAATCAATACAAATGTATCCAATTTAGGCAGCATCATATTCTCATGAACATTAGAATCATTACCAAGAAACGAAAGTACCTGATAATTTAATTGGCGTGCGCGAGCTCTAGTAATTGGTCCAGTATATGTAGCAGTAGGGGCTGTGGGTGTAACAATGGTATTGATGTCCTCATCATCCTCCCCTTCTTGAAATGAAGTTGTCCTCGATGGAAGCTCATTTTCCTCACCCAAATAAGGCTTCAAATCTGCAATGTTAAAAGTGGGACTAACCCCAAAATCTGCAGGCAGCTCAAGTTTGTATGCATTATCATTTATTTTCTCTAACACCTTAAAAGGACCATCAGCACGTGGCATTAGCTTTGACTTGCGCAAATCCGGAAACCTATCCTTAAGCAAATGTAACCAAACAAGATCTCCAGGTGCAAAGACAACATGTTTTCTACCCTTATCTCCAGCAAGTTTATATTTAGCATTCATGCGCTCAATATTTTCCTTAGTTAACTCATGCAATTTGAAGATCAATTCAGCACGTTGTTTAGCATCAAAATTAACCTTCTCCGAAGATGGAAGAGGCAACAAATCAATGGGTGCACGAGGTAGGAAACCATACACAATTTCAAAAGGGCACATCTTAGTAGTAGAATGCAATGAACGATTATAAGCAAATTCAATATGAGGCAGGCATTCTTCCCACATTTTCTTATTATTCTTCAAAACAGCCCTAAGCATAGTAGACAATGTTCTATTGACTACTTCAGTTTGTCCATCAGTTTGGGGGTGACAAGTAGTACTAAAAAGCAGTTTAGTCCCCAACTTAGCCCATAAACATCTCCAAAAGTGGCTAAGAAATTTAGTATCACGATCTGAAACAATAGTATTTGGCACACCATGCAAGCGAATAATTTCACGAAAGAACAAATCAGCAACATTAGCAGCATCATCGGTTTTATGACATGGTATGAAGTGTGCCATTTTCGAAAATCTAACCACGACTACAAATATGCTATCCCTCCCCTTCTTTGTTCGAGGTAAACCTAAAACAAAGTCCATAGATATATCCTCCCATGGAACACTAGGTACAGGCAAAGGCATATATAAACCATGAGGATTGAGTCGTGACTTAGCTTTTTGACATGTAGTGCAGCAAGCAACAAATCGCTCAACATCTCGTCTCATCTTTGGCCAAAAGAAATGTGTAGCAAGTACATCCTCCGTCTTCTTCAGGCCAAAATGTCCCATTAATCCTCCTCCATGCACCTCCTGCAACAACAAAAGACGAACGGAGCTAGCTGGAATGCATAGCTTGTTAGCTCGAAACACAAATCCATCGTTAGCGACGAACTTGTTCCATGTTCTCCCTTCTTTACAATTCTGCAATACATCTTTAAATTCAGCATCATGCAAATATTGATCTTTGATGGTCTCCAAACCAAATATTTTAAAGTCAAGTTGTGAAAGCATAGTATAACGACGAGACAATGCATCAGCAATAACATTTTCTTTACCCTTCTTGTGTTTAATGACATAAGGGAAAGTCTCAATGAATTCAACCCATTTAGCATGTCTATGGTTCAGTTTGGCTTGACTTCTAATATGTTTCAAAGATTCATGATCAGAATGAATAACAAATTCTTTGGGCCATAAATAATGTTGCCATGTTTCAAAAGTCCGAACAAGAGCATATAATTCCTTATCATAAGTAGAGTAATTCAGACTAGGCCCACTCAACTTTTCAGAAATGTATGCAACAGGTTTGCCATCTTGTAATAACACACCTCCTAATTGAATTTCACTAGCATCACATTCAAGTTCAAAAGTCTTATTAAAATCAGGAAGTTGGAGTAAAGGAGCATGTGTTAACTTATCTTTCAACACCGTGAAGGCTTCTTCCTGTGCGGTACCCCAAACAAAAGGCACATCCTTCTTTGTAAGCTCGTTGAGAGGTGCAGCAATGGTACTGAAATCTCTCACAAAATGCCTATAGAAACCAGCGAGGCCAAGGAAACTCCTCACTTGTGTGACCGTTTTGGGCTGTGGCCAACTCTCAATAGCTTCAATCTTGGCTTTATCAACTTCAATTCCCTGTGGAGTAACAACATAGCCAAGAAAAGATACTCGGTCGGTGCAAAAGGTGCACTTCCCAAGGTTACCAAACAAACGTGCATCACGTAGAGCAATAAAAACAGCACGTAAATGTTCCAAATGTTCCTCCAAAGATCTGCTATAAATCAATATATCATCAAAGTAAACTACCACAAATCGTCCAATGAAAGCACGTAAAACTTCGTTCATTAATCTCATGAAAGTACTAGGTGCATTAGTTAACCCAAAAGGCATGACTAACCACTCATATAAACCGAACTTAGTTTTAAATGCTGTTTTCCATTCATCTCCCAATTTCATACGAATTTGATGGTATCCACTACGCAAATCAACTTTGGAGAATATTGTAGAGCCACTCAATTCATCAAGCATATCATCTAGCCTAGGAATAGGATGACGATAATGAATAGTAATATTATTAATGCCTCTACAATCAACCAACATACGCGACGTACCATCCTTTTTTGGCACTAGTATAATAGGAACAGCACAAGGACTAAGAGATTCGCGTATATAACCTTTGTCGAGCAGCTCCTATACTTGACGCATAATCTCCTTCATCTCCTCTGGATTGGTACGGTATGGCGCATGGTTTGGCAACGAAGCACCGGGAATTAAGTCAATCTGATGCTCAATCCCGCGAATAGGTGGTAATCCCGGTGGCACGTCTTGTGGAAAGACGTCAGCGAACTCCTGCAAAATGTTAGTGACAGCAGGAGGCAAAGAGGAAGGCACGTCCTCGAATGAAAATAATGCCTCTTTGCACACAAAAGCATAGCAAACAGATTTGCTTAAATCTAGCTCATCAATATCAGATTTGGTGGCAAGTAAACAAGCATTTTTCAATTTAATTTCAGAAGCAACACTAGATGGTTTATTATTAGGCTTCATTTGTTGCTCAAATTCTTTTGCCACAATCTGATTTTCACTCTTATTTTTCTCCTATTTTGCTTTACTAGCTCTATTAATATCATCTTTCAAAATAGAATCAGGAGTCATAGGAAGCAAAGTAATATGTTTATCCTTATGAACAAGAGTATACTGATTGTTTCTACCATGGTGTACAGAATTTTTATCAAATTGCCATGGTCTACCAAGTAATAAGGAACATGCTTGCATGGGTACCACATCACAATCAAAATAATCAGCATATGTAGAGATACTAAAATGCACACGAACAGTACGTGTTACCTTAACCTTGCCGCTGTTGTTGAACCATTGGATATAGTAAGGATGTGGATGTGGTCTTGTGGTGAGAGATAGCTTCTCCACCATCTCCATGCTAGCCAAGTTGTTGCAGCTCCCTCCATCTATGATGACGCGATCAGAACGTTCCTTCACAACTCCCTTTGTATGGAACAAATTATGCCTCTGATTTTGCTCAGCTTGTGTGACCTGCACACTCAAAACACGTTGAGCAACTAAACATTCATACCTGTCAGCGTCTTCAGGAGCCATGTATTGCGTCTCATGATCAGAATCATCTCCACCGTGTTCTTCACTTGTAATAAGAGCCAAAGTCTCCTCATCATAGTCACTAGCGGACTCATACCCACCATCCTCAGTAGCAATCATAACATGCGGAGATTGGCATTCTCTCGCATAATGACCTCTTCCCTTACAACGACGGCAAATAATATCATGTGTGTGCCCTGTTGATGCCATAGATGAAGAAGAGCTCTGGGCAGGCCCAGAAGGTGTACTCTTGGCAGATGGTGGTGGTGGTGCCTGTTTTCTTGTATCTCGGTTGGAATTGGCGGCTGAAGTCAGTGGTGCTGCAGTAGGACATGTGGGAGTAGAGGAGGCACACGGTGTCCATGATGAAGATCGACCTGCAGAAAAATTAGTTCGCGCCAATGCCTGTCGATCCTGCACTTCATGTTCAGCTTTACAAGCAAGATGGAATAAACCAGTGATATTTTTATACTCCTTATACTCTAGAATGGTCTGAATCTCTCTATTTAATCCACCCATGAAACATGCAAGCATAGCTTCATTCTCCTCAACAATACCACATCTAATCATGCCAGTTTGTGATTCCTGATAATATTCTTCTACAGAATTTTTTCATTGTCTTAAGCGCTGCAATTTTTGAAGTAATTCACGTTGATAATATGGTGGAACCCAACGAGTACGCATAGCAGTTTTCAAAGCAGCCCAAGTAGCTGGAATAGGATATAATCTACAATGTTGAGACCACCATACACATGCAAAACTAGTAAAAGCACAAACAGCAGCAGCAACACGTCTCTCCTCGGGATATTGTAAACATGTAAAACGTTGTTCAGTTTCTAACTCCCAAGTAAGATATATATCAGGAATATATCTACCCTCAAATGGTGGAATATTCAATTTCAGTTTAGGAAGATGGTCATGATCTCGTACCTGAGCTGGTAATGCAGCCCTACCATTGCGATTATTGGCATGTGGACGACCTGGTGCTGGTACGTAGTTCTGATTTTGATCAACCTCATCCTCGTAATCGCCCGCATAATCGTCCTCCTCAGCGGCAGCAGGAGCCATAGAAGCATCAACAGTAGGTGCAGCGGCACCAGAAGTTTGACCAGGCTCAAGCGGAACGCGCTGTGCTCGTCCCACTTGATTTGGAAGGCGACGTTGTTGTTGTTGTAGAGGTGCGACAGGTGCAGCTGGCGGTGGTTGTGGAAGACGCGCGAGCAATTCATTAAACTTGTTATCGAGCTTTGTTTCGAACGTCTTCTCAATTCCATCTATCTTCTCCATGGCCTCTTCAAATCTGTTTAGCACATCTTGCACCTGTCCACTCATCATTTGCTGAAATTTATCATGTAGCTGTTTGTTCGTCATGTTCTCCCAATCAGTCTCATTGGCTTGTGATCCTGCCATGGTTAGCAGCAATAGAAACACACAAGAATATTATCCTACAGACTACTAGGAAGTGGTGGTGGTGGTGTATCACAAATCCGTCAAGCGAATCTCAAATGCTTACCAGTTCTTACCCAGCAGCAGGTGGTGATCGGCCACCGTTGTAGTCAAAACTCTCAAAGATTGGACAGAGCGATTGCCAGGTGGTGTCAAACGCATGATGTAGATGTATGTGGAGCTGGGAAGGCTTATAATATGGTAGCAAAAATGTCAGTAATAATCAATTCAGAGATGCAAAGTTGAAAAAACGCTCAACGACGGTACTGTGCTGGTCCTAGGCTAGACCGTACTAGAGACACGAGCCTAGAACACTAACAAAATCACGGCGCGGCACGTAAACAAGGGAAGAGCACACTCTAAAAAAAATCGCTTTTTTTTGCGCTCCTTTTTTTTTGCAAAAAATAACTATAATGGCGAGTGTCTCAAAACTCTTCCCAAGTCAAACTAATAGGATTGGCATGAAATTTTTTTTGACAATTTTTTTTTCAGAAATCAGGGCAGCGACGACGAAAAAGTGCGACAAAAAATCACTATGATGGCGAGTGTCTCAAAACGCTCCCTGGGACCTAAAAATAGGATAGGGAAAAATATTTTTGACTGCCAAAATTTTGGCCTAAAAACTGCCCGGGGGTCTCCAGACTTTTTTTTTCCGAATCCTACTCAGGCAAGGAAACACGAATCGGAAAATAGATGGGTCTCGAAAACAAACCTAATATGAAAAGAACTCAGATTGGTGGTGGATATATGGTGGTAGAATATGGCAGCGGTGATGGTATATGGCAGCGGTGGTGGTATATGGCAGCAGCGATGAAGATGGTGCGGCGGTGGCGTGACAAACTGTGACAGAACTCGAAACTCTAAAGGACTAGACGCTAAGACCAGCAACTAGACACGACGATGCAACCGCAAATTCAACAAAGCAAAAACCCTAAAAAGATTATGCAAAGGCTCAGATTGGTTCGGATATTATGAACTAACCCTAATTTTTTTTTGGCTTTTTCGTGGACTATAGGTATGAAGAACAGACTCGATCTAAACTACGAAAAACTGTAAAATCTCACCGAGCAACCTAAAAATCTGATACCACTTGATAGAGGCGAAGGTGTCCCGATGTTTCGATGAGATGGTGGCTATCGTTTTCTGTGGGAGTCGACCTTGATGATCCGACTACGAACGTGCGAGACGTCGCGCCTTAGCAATCGCTATACCAACTTCCAAGGGGTTATTGACCACGCCGGAGCACGATCAACCTGACAACGAGGGTCTGTTTCCTGCGAGCAAACGAAGAACAAGCAAGAAACTGAGATTGCAATCTGGATATTGCGAATATAAGAGGAAAGCTTTATTAATGAAGGTGGGGTTCTGTGACGCCTTTGTCTGGTCATTGAACACAAACGAAGTACGCGAAGTTGCAGCTATGGCGAACTTTTAATCTAAACAAAACCCAAAGTCTAAACGACGCCCTAAGGGCTGTATATATGGAGGAGTAGGGGTGAATTTCGTGGCCCCTTGTAGGAGGGGTCCGAAACCAACCCTAACTTTGTTTCCCCACACGTACGGACTCTAAAAACAGCCTATACTTAAGTATTTTGAAATTACATGGGCCTGGCCCAAAAATAAGGTGGCGTAGCACCTAAAATAAGCTATGGACGAAATTTATGAAGGGGCATCTTGTTTATTTCGTCGATGTCCTTGTAGGTCATCACGGAGGCTTCAAAGTGCTTAAATATGCACTAGAAACGCCATTCTGGATCCCTTCACGCACGCCTTCATCTCCATGCTTGATCCTGCTCCAATGTTCATCCCTCTTGTTCATGCTAGGCCCTTCATTAGTAATCAATACAAATGTATCCAATTTAGGCAGCATCATATTCTCATGAACATTAGAATCATTACCAAGAAACGAAAGTACCTGATAATTTAATTGGCGTGCGCGAGCTCTAGTAATTGGTCCAGTATATGTAGCAGTAGGGGCTGTGGGTGTAACAATGGTATTGATGTCCTCATCAAGTGGTATACATGCAAGAAGAGCAAACACAAACGACACTCGGAAATACAATGGTTAGCGCACACAAAGTGTCCATCGAGTAAGTATGAGTCCGTGCGGCAAGATTGTTCGTGACAAAGCGCATGAAGCTTATGAAGATGATATAGAATGATATGCAAAGCATTCATGGGATAATTAGCATGGTGCACAAAGCGACAAATTCTACCATTGTGCAAAATGATGTCATAGGGAGACGGTTTATCGAAAGCATGAACATGGTAATTGGTGCTCAATGTGAGTATGTTATCATGCAATTGATGGTGGGCAATATGATCTTGATGTATGAATATGCCATCAAGGAAGATCACAACAAATTTGCTAAGGAAATGCACAAGCTCATATATCATGGATGACATGGAAATAGATGCAACAAGACAAGCATAATATGAGTCAATCCATGCATAGGGTGCAAACTTGTGGTGACTATGAAATGTCCATCGAGCATGACATGTGTGAGCACAATCAACAAATATGGAGGTGTTGGTGCAATGTGTCAAAGGAGTGTTGATGTACCAATGCTCGATGTCATGGTAGAAGTGGTGGTCCGAAGGTGCATCCAATAAGTCCGAGCGCTCCTCAATGTGAAAGTCTATATGGTCCATCTCCAATGTCGCTCCTCCGTTCATGAGATGTATCATGTAGACAAGAAGAAGGAGACAACAATGAAAGAAGGACCCATCCAATATGCGTATTTGAGGATGGCTCAAAGGGAAGGAGTTCACCTTTATGAGGATGTCGAAAATGTTGGTGTCGTGCATCATGTAGACCTTTGCATGACTAATATGTCTCATTATGGTACCGCCTTGTGAATCCTTCAAAATGAAAGAACATGACAAACACTCGGAAAAACAAATGAGGTTAGCGGAAGTGCAAAACCTATCATTCGTGTGGTAATATACCCAACAAGTGTATGCATCATGCTCATCATAAGAAAGGACAAGGGAGTATTTCATAGTATGAAGGCATATGATGCGAGAACAACCAAATACAATAGGCTCAATCAAACAAGCATGCATCACAAGTAAAGTGTCCAAGTCTCCAAGATCAATAAGCATAGATGCAACTATTGGAGGCAAGCAACAATGAACAAGATATATCATGTGAGAGGCATGAACATAGATGTCATCAACCCAAGAAAGCGAGTAAGAATGGAACATGGGTGATGCGACAAAGCAAGCAATCATAGTGATCAAGTCAAGCAAGCTAGTAGTGCGAAGATGCAACGTACTAGAAGTAATCAAGTCAATCATGTCATGTGTGCAAATAGTGGTCATGAATAATACACATGACATATCACAAGCATGAAAGCTAGATATGAGTAATATATCATCATTGTATTGGCAAGAGGTTCTATGTAAATAGCAATGGAACATCATGACTCTCCCAACACAAGAATCAACAATAGCATGTGGCACATAGTAAACATGGCAATAGCAACAAGGATCTCCACCAAGCATGCAAATACACATAGAAGTAGCATAATGGTGAATCACATGTAAGTGCAAGCAAGGGTCACAATTGCATGGCAAAGGCATAGAAGCAAGCATAACATGCAAAGTGAACACGGTAAAATGGGCATAAGGTAACAAGTGATATATAGCCCATAGCCGTGTGAGAACCAAGTAGAAGAGATGCGCGTAGTCCTTGCGCGAAGGGAACGGTGGTAAGGATAGTCCACGGGATCCCAAATCATTGTTGCTCTCGAGAGCTCGTTTCGTCAACTCTTGGGATTGAGAGGTTGACGAGTATATATTAGTACCTACACAAAACAAAGGCAAAGGGAAAATTGTGTGTGCATGGTATATGTACACATCATCTATCATGATGCATACGTGCATGTGTTGGTTAGCACAAAATATCCAATGCTCAAATAAATGAGATGCGTGATATAGAAACATGTCATCCATCATGATGGGTTTGTTGTTATGTATAGCATAATGGAGACTCAAATTGTGTAATGCATCATTAGAGATATGTAGAGCATTGTTGTTCATGGAATGCATATGGTGCACGCAATTATGGGAATCATGCAAAGTATGGAATGCATCAAAATCTCCTAATATGTATGAGGAAACTATGGGTGTCTCCTCATGAGCATTAGTGGAAACATCACATGGAGAATATTTACAACATCCAAAACAATGCATATCCGAAGCAATGTGATCATGGCATGGCATAGTAGATGAATTGCGCAAATCATGTAAAGGAAGCATGGCAATATCATCGCATGAAAAATAAAAGCCAATGACCATCATCTCGTCATCTATGCCATAAGTGCAAATAGGATTTATTTGAATGTGGCATGCATAGTTACTATGTTGAGATTGAAATAATGCAATATGGGAGATCTCACTCATAGCATATGACAAGTTCAAAGGATTATCAAACATGATGTGACCAATAGAATTTTCACATGATATCCTATGGAGCATAGCATCACAACTAGGCAATTCAACATGCTCATCATCATATTCATCATAAATTAGTAAGTCATGACATGAGGAAGTCGCACTAGTATGAAGCATGGGAATAGGTGGATCAACATCATGCAAACAATCAATTGTAAGAATGTCCACTAGTGGGACAAGAGAAGCACCATCACCTATGTTACCTTTGGGGCATCGCTCATGTGTTGTAGGTGAGGTGTCGAAGACCAAGTCGTGGTCATCTTCATCTTGATGGAACCATGTGGGGGCTACATCATCGTCCACCATGGCCATCGTCGTCTCCATTGGAGGTATGGACTCATCGAAGATAGGCATGTCGTCATGTAGGAGACCTAGCACCAAAAGGGAAAACACACTCGGAGTAGAGGGTAAGTCGTTGGAAATCATAGTGGCCTCACATGCCGTGTCAACTACCTCACTCACTAAGTGTTGTGGCTCACTCACTCCCTCTTGGATGCTCTCACTCATATGGTTGGTGGAGTCACTCAAATGGCTCTCAACCTCACATAGGATGTGTGGCATGCTCTCATGTGTGGGGCTAGTGGTGGTCACACTCATCCTCTCATAGGAAATGCTCTCAATGTCACATATTGAAAGTGCGTTATATCGACTAGAGGGGGGGTGAATAGGCGATTTTTACAAATTCGTCACTGAGGAATTTCAAGGTGAGGAAATTCCTAAGCGACGAACTACTTAGCAGCGGAATGAGTACTCAGATGCAAGCATAACAGAGCAGTAGCACAGTCATCATGATGAAATGAAAACAAGCACAGAGTACGAGTAGCGTAAACACAGGATAAGCAGGCTGAAGACAAACTGACTGAAGAAATTGAACTGAGGAAATTGAGAAAGTCTTCAGACAAAGTCTTCAAACAGTAATGATCAAATACATAGCAAGTATGCGAGGAAATGAAAGGGTTGAGGAAATAGAACCAGTAGCTCGGTGAAGACAATGATTTGGTAGACCAGTTCCAACTGCTGTGACAGTTGTACATCTGGTTGGAGCGGCTAGGTATTTAAACCTGAGGACACACAGTCCCGGACACCCAGTCCTGAACACACAGTCCAGGACACCTAGTCCTCACCGTATTCTCCTTGAGCTAAGGTCACACAGACCTTGCCCAACCACTCGTGGTAAGTCTTCAGGTGACTTCCAAACCTTCACATACTCGGTCACTCGGCAATCCACAATTTCCTCTTGGATGCTCTAGACCATGACGCCTAACCGTTTGGAGGATGCACAGTCCTCAAAGGTAACAAGTGTCGGTTCCACACAGGAACAATCTCTTCAGTGATGCTCAATCACTTTGGGTTTGTAGGTGTTTGGGTTTTCGGGTTTTTCCTCACTTGATGATTTTCGCTCAAAGTCCTCGGAGGATGGGATGCTCTAAATGACAAGTGTCAATCTATTTCTTGGAGCAGCCAACCAGCTAGTGGTTGAAGGGGACAACTATTTATAGCCTAGGGAGCAGCCCGACATGATAAGACATAAATGCCCTTCAATGATATGACCGTTAGGTGGGTAGATATTTTGGGACAGCTGGCACGTAGCACAGCAACGGTCGGAAATTTGAGTATCAAATTCCTCAGGGCTATCATGTACCTCACTTGTAGGCAATCCGCACTGGCGAATTCCTAACTCCTCAGTTAGAACAAATTCCTCAGAGAACAGAACAACTTCGTCTCTGTCAATGAAGAACTTGACTAAACTGTATGAGATTTCCAATGGCTTCACTCGAAAGGATTGGGTAGGTGTAGGATTTTGAGTTGAGCATCACTTGGAAATTTTTCCTTAGTTTTACCTCGACCCCCTTTAACAGTACGGTGTTTCCTATGACTCAAGAAGAAGAAAATGAAACTACGAAAACAAAAGTCTTCACGCTTCATAATCCTCGCATGAATATCAAGTCTTCAGGGTCACACCAATTTCTTCACTTTCAAAGTCTTCAAGAAAACCAAAGTCTTCAGTTGAAGACATTCATTTTTAGGGGTCGACATTCATCGTAAATAACAAACTCCTCATAGACTTATAGACCTGTGTACACTCACAAACACATTAGACCCTTAACCTATAAGTCTTCAATACACCAAAATCACTAAGGGGCACTAGATGCACTTACAATCTCCCCCTTTTTGGTGATTGATGACAATATAGGTTAAATTTTCAACGGGGATAAACATATGAAGTGTAAATACTAATATTGAGGAATTTGATTGCAAGATATAGAGGAACTCCCCCTGAAGATGTGCATATTTGAAGAATTTGCTTTGAAATAGCAAATGCACATTGTTGAGTAATATCAAGGAGATCTCCTCCTATATCTTGAAATTCATACACGCATTTATCATATGATATGAAGAATTTGAAATGCATGATGAAATATGGTGTCTGACGGAATTCAGCATGCGTGCATTAAGGTACTTGAGGAAATAAGCATGCAGAAAGCAGTTCAAAAGTATCAGACCACCATAGGACTTAAGTTTACAACTCATCAGAGCAAACACCTCAGAAGAGCAAGAGTTGAAACTTAACAGAAATATAGCCCATATATAAGACCCACTTGAAGACTAAACTCAAATTTCTCCCCCTTTGTCATCGAATGACCAAAAGGGACGAAAAATGAGGACTAACGCCCCTGAAGAATATCATCATGATGTCGATGGAGGAGCGCCAGCATTGTTGGGGTCGTCTGTTGAGGTAGGGCCTGCCGCAGTGTCGTTCAAGTCTTCAGCTTCATCCGTCTCGCGCGATGAAGAATATGAACTGGCAACAAGCTGAGGAACTTTGACTTTCTTGAATTTCTTCGAAGGTGGCTGGGACTAGTCAAAGTCCTGTTGGAAGCCCATCTCCTTGAGTTCTTCAGCACTATGAAGATTAGACAGAATCGCCCAAGTGCGGTCAAAGACTTCATGCAAGTAGTAGTGATTCTTCTTCACAGTATTTTGGGTGACTGTCATGTTCTGAAGAATTGCACCAAACTGACGCTTGACCCACTTGTGATTTCGATCAACTTTCTGATGAAGACTAAGGAGAAGTTCACGATCAGTCATCACATGCGGAGCTGTGGCTTGAGGATGATGTTCTGAAGCTTTGGCGGCAGAATCTTGAGTTGCAGAGTCATCATTGGTGGAATAGGAAGTAGCTTTGCGAAACTGTCCATCCAATGGACGAGTACCTTCATCAATAACAGCAGCCTTGCCCTTCTCGTCAGCTGAGGAAATAGTCCGTTTGAGGACTTCAATAGGGGGCAAATAGCTGAGATGATTTTGAAAGTCAGCTTTATAATGAATTGAAGACCTTGATCTGATGAATCTCATGATCCAGGGAGCATAAGGCTTCAACTCAAAAGGCGACAGAGCAGCATTGGCCAAAGTCCTCATGAAGAAATCATGGTAGTTGATAGGAATACCGTGAATGATATTGAACAGCAGATTCTTCATAATGCCAACAACTTCTTCATCATCAGAGTTGTGGCCTTTGATTGGACTGAGGGTTTTGGTCAATATGCGATAGACTGTCCTTGGCACATAGAGCAATTCCTTGACGAGGAATTTGGTCCTTGGAGCTTGGCCTGGCTTCAAAGGCTTCATCAGCACTTGCATCAGATGATCAGACAGTTCAGGTTCAACATAGAGAAGCCTAGCACCTTCAGTGGGAGGACTGACTGGGACGGCATGAAGCAATTCAGAGGCCGGTGCTTTGAAATGAGTATTATCGGTCATCCAGTCCAATACGCATGAATTGACATCATCAACATTTCCAGTGATGTGCAGCGTGGCGAAGAATTGAAGAATGAGTTCTTCATTCCAATCGCAGATGTCGGTGCAGAAATTGAGTAACCCAGCGTCATGAAGAACACTGAGGACTGGGGTGAAGCAGGGTAGCGATTCCATATCTACATGAGGAATTTGCTCATGTTCAAAGATCTTATCCTTATCAACCAACAATGAGGAGTAGAAGTTCATCTGGCTTGCAGTCCAGAAACGCTTGCGACGAAGACGAGCAGAGTCATAGGGATTGTAGTCAGTGAAGAATATGTGCTCGTTGAAGAAATCCTCAGCATTAAACTTCTGCTTCTTGGAGTGAGGGTTCTGTGGCTTGGGCTGAAGATTTATAGTTGAAGTCTTCACAGCCTCTTGAGGTATAGCCACTGGAGCCACTGGCTGAGGAATTTCAGCAGCAGCCTTGGCCTTCATTTCTTCAGACATATGTACATCAGCGCTAGTGGCTGGAACTTCTTCAGGTATAGAGTGAAGTGAAGCTTGACGTTCATCAGAGCCCGTATCAATTTCTTCAGTTTGCACAGGAGACTGAGGAACATGATGTAGAGGGGTTGTCAGAGGTGAATTGGGGTGATGACTTTCCCAAAAGTCATCATTCAGAATAGGTGTTGTAGACCCAATATCCACATCCTCATCTTCTTCAGTCCCTTCGACGCCTTCCTCTTCAGCTGTGAACTGAGGCATGGGCGATGATACCAGTGGGGTTGAAGAGAAAGTATCCACTTCAATTTCTTCATCCATCTGCTCTGTCGAAGCAGCAGAAGGATCTTCTTCATCAGATTTACTTGGAATTTCATATTCCTCACCAAAGGGAATGATCTCCTTTGATGGCATGCTTGATATTGGAATAGCATCAATTGGGTTTTCAGATGAACTCGTCAAAGTCTTCAATTTCTTGGGAGCTGAAGACTCTGAAGATGCAGATGCTTTCCTTTTCTTCACAGCTGCTCGCTCCGCAGCCTTGGTTTTCTTCGCTTCTGATGCAGAAGGAAGGTTGATGCTTGTCATCGGTGCAGGAGGAGCAGAGGAAATTGGTTGAATTTTTTCAAGCACAACAGATGCAGTTGCCCTGGCTTGTTCAGATTCCTCAGGCACAGTAGCAGATGCTTCAACTGGCCTGGATTGCTCTTCAGGCGCAATATTGGAGGTTGCCCTGGCATTTTCTTCAGAGACTGGAATTTCTTCATCAGCTCTGGCGCTTTCATTTTCTTCAGCAGACTGAACAGATGTTCCAGTCTGAGGAAATTTGGGTTGCGATGAAGCTGCAACACTTGGAGTAAATCCTTTTGCCATTCTGACGAATCTGACTTTGGCACCTAGCCAATCTGCATGGAATGCATGAAATTCATCACTGAGTGCTTTGATCTCAGCCTGCATAGACACAAGTTCTTCAGGAGACATTTTCACAATATTATTCTTCAGAAAACACTCCTTCTTGTACTGAGCGTTCTTCACCTACCTGGCCTTTTTAAATTTCCATTTTTCTTCATTTATGAAGGCCGTCAACATGTGACTTTGACCAGGAGTGAGGTTTAATTCAGGCAAAGGTGTGTTAGGGTTCTTGTGCCATAGATCAATAAAATCAAGGATCTTCCTTGGATCCAGCATGAGGGGCACAGCACTGCCTTTGGCTCTAGCGGCCCTTTGTTGTCAATCTCTGATGAGCTCAGCTAATTCTTCATCATCAGCTTCGTCTTCGCTTGACGGAACCTGAAAGGCGACTTGCTTCTTGTGAGGACTTGGCCTTGTGCCTCGTCCAGCAGTGGCCTTTTTCTTCAGCAAGGTCGGAGTTGTTGAAGACTGAGGTGGAGCTGAAGAACTTGCAGAGACTCCTGAAGCAATTGAGATTCCAGTAGTCCTTTGGCATGTGGCAAGATGCACAGGTGCTGAGGACTTTGCAGGAGCAGCTGAGGATTTTGCAACCGAGGGAGTTTGAGCTGCTTTTGAGGAATTTGCTTGAGGAACAGGCCGTGAGGGCATTGCAGCTGAGGAACTTGTCTTGACAGCTGATTTCTTCATCATAGCCTTCTTAGGCTTGATAGCAGAGGCCTCAGCGGCGGCAGCAATAGAATCTTCATTGAATTTCTTTACTGCCTCTTTAGCCACTTTGGCCAGCTTGGCTTGACGCTTAGCCCACTCCTGAGGAATTTCCTCACCTCTTCTGATGCTAGTGGGATCAGCTTCTTGGCCAGGAGCCAATGGAGGTCTTGGACATGGAGGGTTAACAGCAAATTTCTTCATGTACTTGGGAGTGACATAGCGATATTCCCTCCATTCTCTTGCCCATCTCCTCTCAATCTTCTGAATGCGCACTTTGCGCTGATTTTTGTTCTCCTTGCCATGAGTTGCTTCATCAGGAGTACAATATTCATCATAGATGTCATCAGGGATCTCAAAAGCAGTATTTGTTTCTGGCCTCTTTCCTCACTTCTGAGGTCTTTTACCATCAGCCATTTTCTTCACTTGAGGGTTTTGAACAATCGAATTTTCTGATGAGGTGTGCAATTTTTCTTCAAGGAACGCTTTTGATCGAAGTCTATTCCATTTTCATCAGTGCATAGATGGCCATTTGTGGGCATAGGGATTTTGACGCCTCTGCATTCTTGCATACCGAATTTTCTCAGAATGTCCTTGAGGTATTTCTCTTGAGAAATGAAAATGCCATTATGTTGTTGACGAATTTGAAGACCTAAGAAGAATTTCAATTCTCCCATCATGGACATTTGATATTCCTCACTCATCATGTAAGCAAATTCGTCACTATAATGTTGGTTAGTACAGCCAAAGATAATATCATCAACATATATTTGGCACACGAATAATTCATCATCATAGGTTTTGGTGAAAAGAGTTGGGTCGAGTGAACCGGGTTTGAAGCCTTTCTTCATGAGGAATTTTTTCAGAGTATCATACCACACCCAAGGGGCCTGCTTGAGGCCATAGAGGGCCTTATTGAGTCTGAAGACTTTGTCAGGATGTTTAGGATCTTCAAAACCTGGGGGTTGAGCAACATATACTTCTTCCTCAAGCTTACCATTGAGGAATGCACTTTTCACATCCATTTGATATAAGATGATATTATGATGGTTAGCATAAGCAAGCAATATGCGAATAGCCTCAAGTCTAGCAACAGGTGCAAAAGTCTCATCGAAATCAATTCCTTCAACCTGTGTGTAGCCTTGAGCTACAAGACGAGCCTTGTTCCTCACCACTAGGCCATTTTCATCTTGCTTGTTGCGGTAGATCCATTTGGTACCGATGATATTTTGCTTGCATGGGTCCGGTCGCTTGACAAGCTCCCACACATTGTTCAGCTTGAATTGATGTAATTCCTCTTGCATTGCTTGAATCCATTCAGGCTCCAGAAATGCCTCATCAACTTTGGTGGGCTCTGTGATAGAGACGAAAGCAAAATGCCCACAAAAGTTAAATAAATGTGAAGCTTTTGAGCGAGTCAGAGGACCTGGTGCGTTGATGTCGTTGATGATTCTCTCAATCTGTACTTCATTTGCAACGTGGGGATGAGCAGGTTGATGACTTTGATTTGGCTCAGCATTTTCTTCAGATGCGCCAGCATGCTGTTCTTCATGTTCTGGAATGATTTCTTCAGCAGATTCTTCGGTAGGAATGACATCCTCAGTAGCTTTGAACTTGATGGTTTCCTCAGGCGTCTTTTCATCTAGCATAGGAGGTAGGTGCTCTCTTTGCGAGCCGTTAGTTTCATCAAACCGCACATCTACAGTTTCAACAACCTTGTTGTGATAGGCATTGAAGACCCTGTAGGTGTGCGAGTCCTTTCTGTAACCAAGCATAAAACCTTCATGTGCTTTCGGTGCAAATTTAGAATTGTGATGTGGATCTCTAATCCAGCATTTAGCACCGAAGACTTTGAAATAACTCACATTGGGTTTCTTGTCAGTGAGGAGTTCATATGAGGTCTTCTTGAAGAATTTGTGAAGATATACCCTGTTGATGATGTGGCATGCAGTATCAATTGCCTCAGGCCAGAAGTGATGAGGTGTCTTGTATTCATCAAGCATGGTGCGAGCCATCTCAACAAGAGTCCTGTTCTTGCGCTCCACAATGCCATTCTGCTGAGGAGTGTATGGGGCAGATAGCTCATGAGTAATACCAAGTTCATTGAGATAGTCATCAAGACCAGTATTCTTGAACTCGGTCCCATTGTCACTACGTATATGCTTGATCTCCACACCGAAATTCGTCGAAGACCTTGAGGAAAATCGTCTGAAGACTTCCTGCACTTCAGTTTTGTAAGTAATGACATGCACCCATGTGTAACGAGAATAGTCATCAACAATGACAAAGCCATATAGAGATGCTGCATTTGTTAGTGTGGCATAATGAGTAGGGCCAAAGAGATCCATATGAAGCAATTCAAAAGGACGAGAAGTAGTCATGATAGTCTTCGAGGGGTGCTTGGCTCTGGTCATCTTTCCAGCCTCACAAGCCCCACAAAGATGATCTTTGAGGAATTTGACACCCTCGATGCCAATGACGTGCTTTTTCTTCACGAGCGTGTGTAAGTTCCTCATGCCAGCATGACCCAGTCGTCGATGCCATAGCCAGCCTTCTGAAGCTTTAGCAAGTAGACAAGTGGCAGGCTGTGGTCCTGCAGAGAAATCAACAATATACAAGTCTCCTCTCCTAAAGCCTTCGAAGACTTTGGAATTGTCAGATTCCATGAGCACTAAGCAACGATATTTGCCAAAGACAACAACCATATCAAGATCACAAAGCATTGAGACAGACATGAGGTTGAATCCGAGGGACTCGACAAGCATGACTTTATCCATGTGTCGATCCTTTGAGATTGCAACCCTACCTAGACCCAATACCTTGCTTTTGCCTTTGTCAGCGCAGGTGATATGCTTCAAGTGTGATGGAGATAAAGGAGTGTTCATCAGTAAGCTCTTGTCACCGGTCATCTGATTTGTACATCCACTATCGAGGACCCACTCAGTAGCTTTGGGTAAATCATCCTGCAGATGAATTAGTGCATCTTACGAACTCATATACTTCAGAGTGAAGAATATGACATCAAATTCATCAGACATATTTCATCAATTAAAGCAACATATGTATATATAGCAATGTGAGGACGTGAGAAATGAATAAATCATTTCTTCATGATTAGCTTGCATCCTTTCAAGCATTTCAGGTCTCCAGCAAATTCTTCAGACGATTTAGTTCATCTGGAGACCTGACCCTGCATAAGAGATTAGTTCCTTTTCTTCACCACCCACATCTGGAGGGGTGGCAAAGAGTTCATCATTCTGCGAGCTCCATAAGAGAAAGGTGGCATAGACGCCAGACCACTTCGTTTCACATAAGAGGGGTTAGGGTAAGCATATGAATAAGCAGAGAAATTCTTCGAGGACTTATGAACATAATGATTTGAAGAATAATGCATATATTCATAGCCCTTAGGCTTTCCCTGCGAAACAGAAGTGTTAGCACGATGATGTTCATGTGAGGACTTTGATCCATGTGAGTAATTTGATCCATATGAAGACTTTGGTTCATATGAAGAATTTGATCTGGGGTTCTTATTCTTCACAGGTGGTGTCATGAGGACATTCACCTGAAGACTTTCAAGGCACTTTTTGGGAACCCATATTTTCTTCATAGGGGGACCATTCCTGCAGTTAGATCCAACATATCTAGCAAATACCTCACCATTCTGATTTTTGAACAGTTTATAGTTGGAGTCAAGTGACTCATCAGATGAATATGAGGATTCACAAGTAAAGCCAGATAAAGTGGATGGATCTACGGGAGGTCCCTTCGCAGCAACCCATGAGGTTTTGGGATACTGCTCCGGTTTCCAGTAGGTTCCATCAGCATTGAGTTTCCTCTCAAAGGCAATACCCTCTTTCCTAGGGTTCCTGTTCAAGATCTGCTTTTTGAGCACATCACAAAGAGTCTGATGCCCTTTGAGGCTTTTGTACATGCCTGTCACATACAATTCCTTCAACCCTGCATTTTCGTCAGTGATACTAGTGGTATCCTCAGATGAGGAATTTGTGACCACAGAGATAGTTGAAGAGTTTGCAGCAATAGAAGCATTTGAACATTCAGGTGAAGAATTAGCAGTTTCACGTTCAATGCATTTCAAGCATGGTGGAATAAATTCTTCCTGAGCGGAACTGATCTATTGAGCAAGCAAGGAATCATTTTCCTTCTGAAGATCTTCATGACTCACCCTTAGCTTCTCAAGATCTTGCTTTCTTTGAAGAAATTCATAAGAAAGCTTCTCATGATCGGCTAGGAGAGTGTCATGACGACCTTGAAGGTTGTCAAACTTAGACTGTAGTTGCTGAAGATTATCAGTCAGTGTTTGAGTTCGATCCATTTCCTCACCTAACAGATCATCGCTTTTGTCTAGCATATTTTGAACCTTTTCCAAAGCCTTTTGTTGTTTAACAGCAATATTAGCAAGTTTGGAATAGCTGGGTTTGAGGTTATCATCAGATTCATCCTCACTTGACTCAGAGGAGGGATATTTGAATACCTTGGCACCTTTTGCCATGAAGCAGTAGGTGGGAGCATAGTCATCGTTGCCGTCATCAGCAGTGTTGGGGAAGCCATTTTCCTCAGTGTTGAAGATGGACTTGCTAACATAGGCAGTAGCGAGGGCTAGGCTCGCCACACCAGAGTCTGACTCCTCAGATGCCTCCTCTTCCTCATGTTCCTCAGATTCAGCTTCAGAGTCCATTTCCTTGCCAATGAATGCCCGAGCTTTCTTGGAGCTGCTCTTCTTGTGAGATGAAGACTTTGAAGATCTTGACGATGAGGACTTTGAAGATTTCTTCTTCTTCTTAGAGTCATCTGAACTATCATCCTTGTATTTCTTCTTCTTTGATTCCTTCTCCCACTGAGGACAATCAGTAATGTAGTGACCAGGTTTCTTGCATTTATGGCAAGTTCTCTTCTTGTAATCACGGGATGAGGAATCTGATTTCATGTCATCACCTCTTGAGGATTTTCCAAATCGGCCACGTCTAGAGAACTTCTGGAATTTCCTCACGAGCATTGCTAGCTCCTGACTCAGTTCTTCAGGATCACCAAGGCTGCTACCAGAATCTTCATCTTCAGATTCAGAGACTGCCTTGGCTTTCAGTGCACGAGATCTACCATAGCTAGGTCCGTAGAGATCTCTCTTCTCAGCTAGTTGGAATTCATGAGTATTTAGCCTCTCGAGGATGTCAGCAGGATCAAGTGACTTGTAGTCTCCACGTTCTTGAATCATCAGTGCCAGTGTATCGAATGAAGAATCGAGTGACCTCAGCAATTTCTTCACCACCTCATGGTCGGTGATGTCAGTGGCACCCAGTGCTTGAAGCTCGTTTGAAATGTTAGTGAGGCGATCAAAGGTTTGCTGAACATTTTCGTTGTCGAGTCTTTTGAAGCGGTTGAAGAGATTGCGAAGAACGTCAACTCGAGAGTCACATTGAGTTGAGACTCCTTCGTTGACCTTGGACAGCCTATCCCAGATAAGCTTAGCTGTCTCCAAAGCACTCACTCTGCCATACTGCCCTTTGCTCAGCTGGCCACATATGATATTCTTCACTTGAGAGTCGAGTTGCTTGAATCTCTTCACATCAGCAGCGTTTACGGAAGGAGTGACAGAGGGAACACCCTTTTCCACAACATACCAGAGATCGTTGTCAATTGCCTCAAGATGCATGCGCATCTTGTTCTTCCAGTAGGGGTAGTCCGTCTCATCGAAGGTAGGACACCCAGCTGAGACCTTGATCATGCCTGCAGTCGACATAACTAAAACTCCAGGTGGTTAAACCAAAATCACACAGAACAAGGGAGAACCTGCTCTGATACCAATTGAAAGTGCGTTATATCGACTAGAGGGGGGGTGAATAGGCGATTTTTACAAATTCGTCACTGAGGAATTTCAAGGTGAGGAAATTCCTAAGCGACGAACTACTTAGCAGCGGAATGAGTACTCAGATGCAAGCATAACAGAGCAGTAGCACAGTCATCATGATGAAATGAAAACAAGCACAGAGTACGAGTAGCGTAAACACAGGATAAGCAGGCTGAAGACAAACTGACTGAAGAAATTGAACTGAGGAAATTGAGAAAGTCTTCAGACAAAGTCTTCAAACAGTAATGATCAAATACATAGCAAGTATGCGAGGAAATGAAAGGGTTGAGGAAATAGAACCAGTAGCTTGGTGAAGACAATGATTTGGTAGACCAGTTCCAACTGCTGTGACAGTTGTACGTCTGGTTGGAGCGGCTAGGTATTTAAACCTGAGGACACACAGTCCCGGACACCCAGTCCTGAACACACAGTCCAGGACACCTAGTCCTCACCGTATTCTCCTTGAGCTAAGGTCACACAGACCTCGCCCAACCACTCGTGGTAAGTCTTCAGGTGACTTCCAAACCTTCACATACTCGGTCACTCGGCAATCCACAATTTCCTCTTGGATGCTCTAGACCATGACGCCTAACCGTCTGGAGGATGCACAGTCCTCAAAGGTAACAAGCGTCGGTTCCACACAGGAACAATCTCTTCAGTGATGCTCAATCACTTTGGGTTTGTAGGTGTTTGGGTTTTTGGGTTTTTCCTCACTTGATGATTTTCGCTCAAAGTCCTCGGAGGATGGGATGCTCTAAATGACAAGTGTCAATCTATTTCTTGGAGCAGCCAACCAGCTAGTGGTTGAAGGGGGTGGCTATTTATAGCCTAGGGAGCAGCCCGACATGATAAGACATAAATGCCCTTCAATGATATGACCGTTAGGTGGGTAGATATTTTGGGACAGCTGGCACGTAGCACAGCAACGGTCGGAAATTTGAGTATCAAATTCCTCAGGGCTATCATGTACCTCACTTGTAGGCAATCCGCACTGGCGAATTCCTAACTCCTCAGTTAGAACAAATTCCTCAGAGAACAGAACAACTTCGTCTCTGTCAATGAAGAACTTGACTAAACTGTATGAGATTTCCAATGGCTTCACTCGAAAGGATTGGGTAGGTGTAGGATTTTGAGTTGAGCATCACTTGGAAATTTTTCCTTAGTTTTACCTCGACCCCCTTTAACAGTACGGTGTTTCCTATGACTCAAGAAGAAGAAAATGAAACTACGAAAACAAAAGTCTTCACGCTTCATAATCCTCGCATGAATATCAAGTCTTCAGGGTCACACCAATTTCTTCACTTTCAAAGTCTTCAAGAAAACCAAAGTCTTTAGTTGAAGACATTCATTTTTAGGGGTCGACATTCATCGTAAATAACAAACTCCTCATAGACTTATAGACCTGTGTACACTCACAAACACATTAGACCCTTAACCTATAAGTCTTCAATACACCAAAATCACTAAGGGGCACTAGATGCACTTACACATATGGTGGAGTCGCTCATATCACTCATGGTGGGGTGGCTCTCCTCACATGGTAATTGGGGCATCTCATGATATTTGGGTGTCGGAGAGATGTAGGTGCAAATGTCTCCAAACTCAACTCCTATCGCCGGCTTGGTTGAAGGGATAGTCCCATGCTCAACCTCCTCATCCATAACGCCTCCAAAGATGAATGCCGTAGGGTGTGGCAAAACATCACTCTCCTCCGAGACCAAAGAGAGGGTCTCATGCGCGGTCTCATAGCTTGACTCGGAGTAGGAGTCCCGTTGGGGTGCCGTCTTCATGTTGTTGAAGAGGTTCGCGCTCGTCGCTGTGGTCGAAGGGGATGGCCCTTGCTCGACCTTCTTGTCATCTTCTTGTATGAGGCCCATATGATGTGGCACCTCGTAGCTCGTCTCCATGACCGAAGGGAATTTCCCATGCTCGGCCTTCCTTGAGGGGCTTTCGAAGATGGAAGGGTCGCCCTCGCTCGTATTTGGTCGCCTTGTTGTTGAATATGTCGATGTAGGCGAACTCATGGGAAGTAGGCGAAGATGCCGTACGTCCATAGGCGAAGATGCCTTGATAGCACTTGGCGAAGATGCCGAAGTGGAGGTAGTAGCCGTAGCTTCCTTTTGGTGGTGCTTGTCTCGCGGTCTTCTCTTGTGCTCATGAAGGTTGGCCATAGCTTGATGTAGAGCTTGTTGGGACTTGTAGGTAGGCGCATCTCGAGCATCTTCATGTTGATGGTGTCGTTGTCGTACTTGAGCTCATAGTAGATGTCGTTCGTCGTCGTCGTGCACATGTTGCTTGGAGGTGACTTGCCCTTCATGACGATGTGGATCATGAATGTGATGATGGTCGCCATGGAGATGTGGACGTGGACGACTTGCGCTTGCATCGCTTGGGCGGTCCGAAGATGATCGACTTGCTCGTCGTCGCCTTGAGGATGATGAAGGGGAAGAACGGTTGATCAACAAGGTCTGATGAGGACATCAATACCATTGTTACACCCACAGCCCCTGCTGCTATACATACTGGACCAATTACTAGAGCTCACGCACGCCAATTAAATTATCAGGTACTTTCGTTTCTTGGTAATGATTCTAATGTTCATGAGAATATGATACTGCCTAAATTGGATACATTTGTTTTGCTTACAAATGAAGGGCCTAGCTTGGACAAGAAAGAGGAACCTTGGAGCAAGTTCAAGCATGGAGATGATGGCCTGCGCAAGGGGAACAAGAACGGAGTTACAAGTGATGATTTCAGGACTTTGAAGCCACCATAATGAGTGCAGGAAGCCTTGGACGAAATATATAAGATGCCACTTCATAAATTTCGTCCAGAGGCTATTATAAGTGCTTTGTCACCTTATTATTGGGCCAGGCCCATGTAATTTCGAAATACTTGAGTATAGGCTGTTTTTAGAGTCCGTATGTGTGGGGAAATAAGAGATAGGGTTGGTTTCGGACCCCTCCTTCAAGGGCCACAAAATCCCCCCCCCCCTCTTCCACCATATATACAGCCCTTAGGGCACCGTTTAGACTTTGGGTTTTGTTTAGATTACAAGTTCGCCATAGCTGCAACTTCGCGTACTTCGTTTGTGTTCAACGACCAGACAAAGGCGTCACAGAACCCCCACCTTCATTAATAAAGCTTTCCTCTTATATTCGCAATATCCAGATTGCAATCTCAGTTTCGTGCTTGTTCTTCGTTTGCTCGCAGGAAACAGACCCTCGTGGTTAGGTTGATCATGCTCCGGCGTGGTCAATAACCCCTTGGAAGTTAGTATAGCGATTGCTAAGGCGCGACGTCTCGCACGTTCGTAGTCGAATCGTCAAGGTCAACTCCCACAGAAAACGATAGCCACCATCTCATCGAAACATCAGGACACACCCCCGCCTCTATCAAGTGGTATCAGATTTTCAGGTTGCTCGGTGAGATTTTACAGTTTTTCGTAGTTTAGATCGAGTCTGTTCTTGATACCTACAGTCCACGAAAAAGCCAAAATAAAAATTAGGGTTAGTTTATCATATCCGAACCAATCTGAGCCTTTGCATAATCTTCTTAGGGTTTTTGCTTTGTTGAATTTGCGGTTGCATCGTCGTGTCTAGTTGCTGGTCTTAGCGTCTAGTCCTTTAGAGTTTCGAGTTTTGTCACAGTTTGTCACGCCGCCGCACCATCTTCATCGCTGCTGCCATATACCACCACCGCTGCCATATACAACCACCGCTGCCATATCCTACCACCGCTGCCATATTTTACCACCATATATCCACCACCAATCCGAGTTCTTTTCATATTAGGTTTGTTTTCGAGACCCATCTATTTTCCGATTCGTGTTTCCTTGCCTGAGTAGGATTCGAAAAGAAAAAAAATGAGTCTGGAGACCCCCGGGCAGTTTTTAGGCTAAAATTTTGGCAGCCAAAAATATTTTTTCCCTATCCTATTTTTAGGTCCCAGGGAGCGTTTTGAGACACTTGCCATCATAGTGATTTTTTGTCGCACTTTTTCGTCGTCGCTGCCCTGATTTCCGAAGAAAAAAAATTGTAAAAAAAAAATTCATGCCAATCCTGTTAGTTTGACTTGGGAAGAGTTTTGAGACACTCGCCATTATAGTGATTTTTTGCAAAAAAAAAGAGGAGCAAAAAAAAAACAAATTTTTTTTAGAGTGTGCTCTTCCCTTGTTTACGTGCCGCGCCGTGATTTTGTTAGTGTTCTAGGATCGCGTCTCTAGTACGGTCTAGCCTAGGACCAGCACAGTACCGTCGTTGAGCGTTTATTCAACTTTGCATCTCTGAATTGATTATTGCTGACATTTTTGATACCATATCATAAGCCTTCCCATCTCCCCATACATCTACGTCGTGCGTTTGACACCACCTGGCAATCGCTCTGTCCGATCTTTAAGAGTTTTGACTACAACGGTTGCCGATCACCACCTACTGTTGGGTAAGAACTGGTAAGCATTTGAGATTCTGTTGACGGTTTTGTGATACACCACCACCACCACTTCCTAGTAGTCTGTCGGATCATATTCTTGTGTGTTTCTATTGCTGCTAACCATGGCAGGATCACAAGCCGATGAGACTGATTGTGAGAACATGACGAACAAACAGCTACATGATAAATTTCAGCAAATGATGAGTGGACAGGTGCAAGATGTGCTAAACAAATTTGAATAGGCCATGGAGAAGATAGATGGAATTGAGAAGACGTTCGAAACAAAGCTCGATAACAAGTTTAATGAATTGCTCGCGCGTCTTCCACAACCACCGCCGGCTGCACCTGTCGCACCTCTACAACAACAACAACGTCGCCTTCCAAATCAAGTGGGACGAGCACAGCGCGTTCCCCTTGAGCCTGGTCAAACTTCTGGTGCCGCTGCACCTACTGTTGATGCTTCTATGGCTCCTGCTGCCGCTGAGGAGGACGATTATGCGGGCGATTACGAGGATGAGGTTGATCAAAATCAGAACTACGTACCAGCACCAGGTCGTCCACATGCCAATAATCGCAACGGTAGGGCTGCATTACCAGCTCAGGTACGAGATCATGACCATCTTCCTAAACTAAAATTGAATATTTCACCATTTGAGGGTAGATATGTTCCTGATATATATCTTACTTGGGAGTTAGAAACTGAACAACGTTTTACATGTTTATAATATCCCGAGGAGAGACATGTTGCTGCTGCTGTTTGTGCTTTTACTAGTTTTGCATGTGTATGGTGGTCTGAACATTGTAGATTATATCCTATTCCAGCTACGTGGGCTGCTTTGAAAACTGCTATGCGTACTCGTTGGGTTCCACCATATTATCAACGTGAATTACTTCAAAAATTGCAGCGCTTAGGACAAGGAAAAAATTCTGTAGAAGAATATTATCAGGAATTACAAACTGGCATGATTAGATGTGGTATTGTTGAGGAGAATGAAGCTATGCTAGCACGTTTCATGGGTGGATTAAATAGAGAGATTCATACCATTCTAGAGTATTAGGAGTATAATAATATCACTCGTTTATTCCATCTTGCTTGTAAAGCTGAACGTGAAGTGCAGGATCGACAGGCATTGGCGCGAAATAATTTTTCTGTAGGTCGATCTTCATCGTGGACACCGCATGCCTCCTCTACTCCCACACGTCCTACTGCAGCACCACTGACTTGAGCCGCCAATTCCAACCAAGATACAAGAAAACAGGCACCACCACCACCATCTGCCAAGAGTACACCTTCTGGGCCTGCCCAGAGCTCTTCTTCATCTATGGCATCAACAGGGCACACACATGATATTATTTGTCATCGTTGTAAGGGAAGAGGTCATTATGCGAGAGAATGCCAATCTCCGCGTGTTATGATTGCTACTGAGGATGGTGGGTATGAGTCCGCTAGTGACTATGATGAGGAGACTTTGGCTCTTATTACAAGTGAAGAACACGGTGGAGATGATTCTGATCATGAGACGCAATACATGGCTCCTGAAGACGCTGTCAGGTATGAATGTTTAGTTGCTCAACGTGTTTTGAGTGTGCAGGTCACACAAGCTGAGCAAAATCAGAGACATAATTTGTTCCATACAAAGGGAGTTGTGAAGGAACGTTCTGTTCGCGTCATCATAGATGGAGGGAGCTGCAACAACTTGGCTAGCATGGAGATGGTGGAGAAGCTATCTCTCACCACAAGACCACATCCACATCCTTACTATATCCAATGGTTCAACAACAGCGGCAAGGTTAAGGTAACACGTACTGTTCGTGTGCATTTTAGTATCTCTACATATGCTGATTATGTTGATTGTGATGTGGTACCCATGCAAGCATGTTCATTATTACTTGGTAGACCATGGCAATTTGATAAAAATTCTGTACACCATGGTAGAAACAATCAGTATACTCTTGTTCATAAGGATAAACATATTACTTTGCTTCCTATGACTCCTGATTCTATTTTGAAAGATGATATTAATAGAGCTAGTAAAGCAAAACAGGAGAAAAATAAGAGTGAAAATCAGATTGCGGCAAAAGAATTTGAGCAACAAATTGAAGCCTAATAATAAACCATCTAGTGTTGCTTCTGAAATTAAATTGAAAAGTGCATGTTTACTTGCCACCAAATCTGATATTGATGAGCTAGATTTCAGCAAATCTGTTTGCTATGCTTTTGTGTGCAAAGAGGCGTTATTTTCATTCGAGGACGTGCCTTCCTATTTGCCTCCTGCTGTCACTATCATTTTGCAGGAGTTCGCTGATGTCTTTCCACAAGACGTGCCACCGGGATTACCACCTATTCGTGGGATTGAGCATCAGATTGACTTAATTCCCGGTGCTTCACTGCCAAACCGTGCTCCATACCGTACCAAGCTAGAGGAGACGAAGGAGATTATGCGTCAAGTACAGGAGCTGTTCGACAAAGGTTATATACGCAAATCTCTTAGTCCTTGTGCTGTTCCTATTATACTAGTGCCAAAAAAGGATGGTACATCACGTATGTGTGTTGATTGTAGAGGCATTAATAATATTACTATTCGCTATCGTCATCCTATTCCTAGGCTAGATGATATGCTTGATGAATTGAGTGGCTCTACAATATTCTCCAAAGTTGATTTGCGTAGTGGATACCATCAAATTCGTATGAAATTGGGAGATGAATGGAAAACAGCATTTAAAACTAAGTTCGGTTTATATGAGTGGTTAGTCATGCCTTTTGGGTTAACTAATGCACCTAGTACTTTCATGAGATTAATGAATGATGTTTTACGTGCTTTCATTGGACGATTTGTGGTAGTTTACTTTGATGATATATTGATTTATAGCAGATCTTTGGAGGAACATTTGGAACATTTATGTGCTGTTTTTATTGCTCTACATGATGCACGTTTGTTTGGTAACCTTGGGAAGTGCACCTTTTGCATCGACCGAGTATCTTTTCTTGGCTATGTTGTTACTCCACAGGGAATTGAAGTTGATAAAGCCAAGATTGAAGCTATTGAGAGTTGGCCGCAGCCCAAAACGGTCGCACAAGTGAGGAGTTTCCTTGGCCTCGCTGGTTTCTATAGGCATTTTGTGAGAGATTTCAGTACCATTGCTGCACCTCTCAACGAGCTTACAAAGAAGGATGTGCCTTTTGTTTGGGGTACCGCACAGGAAGAAGCCTTCACGGTGTTGAAAGATAAGTTAACACATGCTCCTTTACTCCAACTTCCTGATTTTAATAAGACTTTTGAGCTTGAATGTTGTGCTAGTGGAATTGGATTAGGAGGTGTGTTATTACAAGATGGCAAACCTGTTGCATACTTTTCTGAAAAATTGAGTGGGCCTAGTCTGAATTACTCTACTTATGATAAGGAATTATATGCTCTTGTTCGGACTTTGGAAACATGGCAACATTATTTATGGCCCAAATAATTTGTTATTCATTCTGATCAAGAATCTTTGAAACACATTAAAAGTCAAGCAAAACTGAACCGTAGACATGCTAAATGGGTTGAATTCATTGAGACTTTCCCTTATGTCATTAAACACAAGAAGGGTAAAGAAAATGTTATTGCTGATGCATTGTCTCGTCGTTATACTATGCTTTCACAACTTGACTTTAAAATATTTGGTTTGGAGACCATCAAAGATCAATATGTGCATGATGCTGAATTTAAAGATGTATTGCAGAATTGTAAAGAAGGGAGAACATGGAACAAGTTCGTCGTTAACGATGGATTTGTGTTTCGTGCTAACAAGCTATGCATTCCAGCTAGCTCCGTTCGTCTTTTGTTGTTGCAGGAGGCGCATGGAGGAGGATTAATGGGACACTTTGGCGTAAAGAAGACAGAGGATGTACTTGCTACACATTTCTTTTGGCCAAAGATGAGACGGGATGTTGAGCGCTTTGTTGCTCGCTGCACGACATGTCAAAAAGCTAAGTCACGACTCAATCCTCATGGTTTATATATGCCTTTGCCTGTACCTAGTGTTCCATGGGAGGATATATCTATGGACTTTGTTTTGGGTTTACCTCGAACAAAGGAGGGGAGGGATAGCATATTTGTTGTCGTGGATAGGTTCTCGAAAATGGCACACTTTATACCATGTCATAAAACCGATGATGCTGCTAATGTTGCTGATTTGTTCTTTCGCGAAATTATTCGCTTGCATGGTGTGCCAAATACTATTGTTTCAGATCGTGATACTAAATTTCTTAGCCACTTTTGGAGATGTTTATGGGCTAAGTTGGGGACTAAACTGCTTTTTAGTACTACTTGTCACCCCCAAACTGATGGACAAACTGAAGTAGTCAATAGAACTTTGTCTACTATGCTTAGGGCTGTTTTGAAGAATAATAAGAAAATGTGGGAAGAATGCCTGCCTCATATTGAATTTGCTTATAATCGTTCATTGCATTCTACTACTAAGATGTGCCCTTTTGAAATTGTGTATGGTTTCCTACCTCGTGCACCCATTGATTTGTTGCCTCTTCCATCTTTGGAGAAGGTTAATTTTGATGCTAAACAACGTGTTGAAGTGATCTTAAAAATGCATGAGTTAACTAAGGAGAACATTGAGCGTATGAATGCTAAATATAAACTTGCTGGAGATAAGGGTAGAAGACTTGTTGTGTTTGCACCTGGAGATCTTATTTGGTTACATTTGCGTAAGGATAGATTTCCTTATTTGCGCAAATCAAAGCTAATGCCACGTGCTGATGGTCCTTTTAAGGTGTTAGAGAAAATAAATGATAATGCATATAAACTTGAGCTGCCTGCAGATTTTGGGGTTAGTCCCACTTTTAACATTGCAGATTTGAATCCTTATTTGGGTGAGGAAGATGAGCTTCCGTCGAGGACGACTTCATTTCAAGAAGGGGAGGATGATGAGGACATCAATACCATTGTTACACCCACAGCCCCTGCTGCTATACATTCTGGACCAATTACTAGAGCTCGCGCACGCCAATTAAATTATCAATACTTTCGTTTCTTGGTAATGATTCTAATGTTCATGAGAATATGATGCTGCCTAAATTGGATACATTTGTTTTGCTTACAAATGAAGGGCCTAGCTTGGACAAGAAAGAGGAACCTTGGAGCAAGTTCAAGCATGGAGATGATGGCAGGCGCAAGGGGAACAAGAACGGAGTTACAAGTGATGATTTCAGGACTTTGAAGCCACCATAATTTGTGCAGGAAGCCTTGGACGAAATATACAAGATGCCACTTCATAAATTTCGTCCAGCGGCTATTATAGGTGCTGCGTCACCTTATTAATGGGCCAGGCCCATGTAATTTCGAAATACTTGAGTATAGGCTGTTTTTAGAGTCCGTATGTGTGGGGAAACAAGAGATAGGGTTGGTTTCAGACCCCTCCTTCAAGGGCCACGAAATCCCCCCCTCTTCCTCCATATATACAGCCCTTAGGGCACCATTTCGACTTTGGGTTTTGTTTAGATTAAAAGTTTGCCATAGCTGCAACTTCGCGTACTTCGTTTGTGTTCAACGACCAGACCAAGACGTCACAGAACCCCACCTTGATCAATAAAGCTTTCATCTTATATTCGCAATATCCAGATTGCAAATCTTAGTTTCTTGCTTGTTCTTCGTTTGCTTGCAGGAAATAGACCCTCGTGGTCAGGTTGATCGTGCTCCGGCGTGGTCAATAACCTCTCGGAGTTGGTTTAGCGATTGCTAAGGCGCGATGTCCTCGCACGTTCGTAGTCGGATCGTCAAAGTCTACTCCACCAAAAACGATAGCCACCATCTCATCGAAAGACGGGACACCTTTGCCTCTATCAGAGCTAAAGAACGTCAAAATCGGAGTTCGGATGAATTAGTTATGGGCAAAAAAAAAATCAGCCGAAGTCGGTTTCTACAGGTACCGGACGTTCTGAAATGGACGGATGTCCGGTCACCGGACGTCCGGTGGAGCTCAGAAATCCGCTATTTCAGCTCGGGTTTGGGGTTCCGGTCGTCCGGTAAAGGCCGGACGTCCGGTGGGTCGGGGTCAACGCGGGATTTGAGCTCCGGGACGCGATTTTGTGCGGAATTTGGGGATTTTGGGGTCAAAATTGAGCAAATTTCGTGGATGAAAGATGGGGAAACTTGGGGAAATACTAGATCTACTCGAAACCAAGCAAATTCATGGATCACAATCAACAAAACATCATCAAAACCAACAAATCACAAAAAAATTTGGGGCTATTTTTGGTGGGGATTTTCGAATTTAGGACGAAATCAAACAAAAGAAGGCTAGAAAATGATGGGGCAGGCTCCAAATTCGTGATCAACGTGGCTCATGATACCAAGATGATGTAGGGTGGAACCCTAGGTGGCCGATCTTTCACGATTGGAGCGGATCCTACGAAGAACACGAAGAACACGAGGGGAAACACGAGGGAAATCATGAGGGGAAATGAGAGGAAACACTCAAATAGACAAGAAACGATCACACATGTGCTAGATCCTTGAAACACAAAGAGATATACGATCCAAATCCAACAAAGGACGATACATAGGGTAACCGGTTCTTCTCCGTGAGGAGGTCTTGAGTTCTTCCCGTTAGGGGTCTTGAATCCAAGTGGATCTTCTCCGTAGAGGCACGGTCTCTCTCGGAGGAGCAGATCCGGGTGGATGAGCAAAGCTCTATCTCTCAAATGAGCTATCACTTCGCTGACCCTAACTAGGAGGTGGAGGAGGTCTATTTATAGTCTTAGTGCAAATGGGGGCGAAGTGAAAGGGGTACATGGGCCTCGGGCCCGAAACTGTGCGCAGACAGGTACCAGACGTCCGCTGGGGACCGGTCGTCCGGTTGCTCGCGGGCGTCTAGACGTCCGGTAGTCGTCGGACTTCCGCTTAATTCGGCTCGGTTGAGGTGGCACCTGATGTCCGGAGTCGGCCGGTCGTCCGGTGGAGGCCGGACGTCTGCTCGCTGGGAGGTGCCGGACGTCCGGTGGCTGTAGCTCCACTTGCAGCTCTTCTTCTTGTCCCTCATGCTTGTTGTCCTCGTCGTCTTGTCCGTTGGATGTAGCTGCTCCGTGGCCTTCCTCCAAGTACCTGATCACACATAGTGTTTCTGCTTGAGGTAGTAGCCATGTCGCATGTGTAGAAAGTGGTAGTTCGGAGAGGAGCGAGTTCACCTTATCTTCGATAGCCTTTGCTCGAGCTCTTGTCACTGGTCCAAGTGGTGTCGTAGGAGACGTAGGTAGGTCCATGGGGATGCCCTTGGGATGCTCCGCATCACGAAGCCCATGTACCCTTTCACTTCGCCCCCATTTGCACTAAGACTATAAATAGACCTCCTCCAGCTCCTAGTTAGGGTTAGCATTGGTTTACCTCATACTTGAGATAGAGCTTTGCTCATCCATACGGATCTACTCCACCGCGAGGGACCGACACCTCTTCGGAGAAGATCCACCTTGGATTCAAGACCCCCTCACGGGTGAACCCCCATCAAGACCTCCTTTGGAGATGAACTAGCTTCCCTATGTATCGTCCTTTGTTGGATTCGGATCGTGTATCTCAATGTGTTTCGAGGATCTAGCACATGTGTGATCGTTATTGTTGGTTAGAGTGATTTCTCTCCTTGTGTTTTCCCTCGTGTTCTTCGTAGGATCCGCTCCATTTTGTGAAAGATCGGGCCCTAGGGTTCTACCCTACATCATCTTGGTATCATGAGCCACATTGATCACGGATTTGGAGCCCCTACCCTTTGTTTTCTAGCTTGATTTTGGTGTGTTCTTCCCCAATTTCGAAAATCCCCACCAAAAATAGCCCCGAAATTATTTTTTTGTGATTTGTTGGTGTGATGAAGTTTTGTTGGATTTGATCCATGGATTTGCTTTGCCACGAGTGGATCTAGCTTTCCCCCTTCATCTCCACCATTTCCATCCACTAAATCGCTCGGATTCGACAAATTTTGCCACATCCACCACGAACCCTAGTTGTTCATCCCATGTCCGCAACCGCCCAGGCACTGGACGTCCGCCAGCTACCGGACGTCCAGCGACTGGTTGTCCGCCATCCACAGGACGTCCGACGTTTCCTGATGAAACTGAAAAATTTCAGTTCGGCCACCACCACCGTTCCACTTCCGCATTCGCACTCTACCCCCATTACTATTCCACCTCTCCACCTCCACCTCCGCATACGCACTCCACTACCCATTCCACTTCCGCATACGCACTTGCAAACCACCATCGCTTTCTGCAACCACCATTGCTCACCCGCTACACACTCCGACACAATTTTGACACATTTGGTTTTGAGAATTTGAGTTGTGGTTCACCGTTTCCTAGGGTGTTTCGGCTAACTAGGAATGGTTCGACATCGACATCACCGCCACTCATCTTCGCCAAGGACTCGACATCGACCTCTTAACCATTTTGACACCTTTAACCGCAAGAAAGGACGGTAACCTCGACGACATCTTGGTCTACTCCTTGCCATTACATTGATAACCACATAGCCCAATTTTGCGTAACTTACCCATCGAGACTAGCCTTTGAGTATTGCCGGCAACGTTACTTGTGCACATTCGTGATCATACTTCCCATAGCATACATACCATTTCATCGTGGTGCATATCTTGGTATCATCTCTTGTGTCACAAGGTTGTCAGAGCATACACAATTGCTATCTTGGTTCGTGAAATTTTGCATGAGAAAAGAGCTCAAAAGAGAAAGAGCCATCAAAGCTTTTAAGCACAAAGGGAAAGATAAGCAAAGAGCTTATAAGCAAGAACCATAGCATCATACAACATTAAGATTGTCATACTCGATCATCTTGGATCATATCATCGGAAGACCATACATATAGCATACTTGGGATAGAAGTCGTTGCATTTTTGCTTAGTAGGTTGTGCACAAGTTTCGTATCTGCCTATTGTGCAATCGTGCTAGCGTCTCTCTAGAGTTGTGCAACAAGAGCATTTTCCATGGATTCCACATTTTCCACTCATTTTTGGTTGCACAACCCCATTTATCTATTTGCGTGTGTGTTTCCGTGTAACACTACTTGCTTGGTCTACTTGTTGCATTTGGAAATTTGTGAATCTTTTCCAACATTATTGAGGCTCACTAACAATTGCATTGAACTTTGCACCACTATCCTAACCGAGCTCCACCATAAGCTTTTATTTGTGTAGGTGTGAGAAACCGACAAGAATCGGTACCAATTGGGCTATTTCCTTGTTCCACATTTGAGTGATCATTGATCCATCTTCAACATCGGTCAAGGTACATTTGGTATAAGTTCCTCTCTTTCTCACACTCACATATTTGCTTGGAAGGATGGATAGGCCAAGTTCTTCTACCAACCCACTCTTCATTGAGCAAGACGACGACCCGAACAACCACGTCACCAAGAGCCACCTCTTCGGTGCACAACGAGCTTTGCATCAAGAACAACAAGCAATGAGCGACCGCATTGACAATCTCGCCACCGACTTATGCCTCTCCGAGCAACGTACAAGAGACAACTTCGACCACAAGCTCGACGAACACAAACAAGAGAATGATGCAAGAATGGACGAGATTCATGCCTTGTTGGTCAACTGCTCTTCTACCACTTCGTCCTCCTCAAGATGGAGCCACTCAAGTCGACACTCCTCCGACAACTCAACTACACCGACGTTGAACACTTGATACGGGGCTAACCTGGTGTAGGCCGATCTTTCACGATTGGAGTGGATTCCTTTGAAGAACACGATGAACACGGGGAAGAACGGAGAGAAATCACAAGGGGAAACACTCAAGAACAAGTCCAATCACACATCCACTAGACAATCAAATACACAAGATCACAAGGTACATGAACAACAAAGGGAAAGATACAAGGTAGAGTTCATCTCCAAGAGGAGGTCTTGATGGTATCCTAGACGGATCTTCCCGTGAGGGGTCTTGATGATATATCCCGCAGGATCTTCTCACATGGAGGTCTTGAACTCCATGGGAGTGGTGGTCTCTCTCTCTCTCTCTCTCTCAAGAGTAGAGGAAGGTAGGAGCAAAGCTCACACTACTGGAATCCACTTCTTTGCCGTCTGCTAATTCTTTGCCGTCCGCTTGCTGACGGCAAATAAGGTCTTTGCCGTCAGCCACAAGAAAACGGACGGCAAAGATGTGGCTGATGGCAAACAAAGTCTTTGCCATCAGCCTGTTCTTTGCCGTCCGCTAGCAGATGGCAAAGAGGTGGGTGGGTCCAGTTATTGTTTAACCAACTCAAGCCCACCGGCCCCACCTCTTTGCCGTCCGCAAGCGGACGGCAAAGAAACTTTGCCGACTGTTGGCTGACGGCAAAGAGGCAGGTACGTTAATGGCCGTCCCGCCCTCCTCTCTTCTCTCCACTCTCTCATTCCTCCCCACCCACACCCGCGCCGCCGCCGCCGACCCCGTCTGCCGTAGCCCGCCGCCCCGCCGCCCAGCACCCCTCCCCTGCGCCCTCCGACCTCCACCGCACCCCCGCCGCCCCTTCCACGTCTCCCATCCCCCCCTCCCCTCCTTGTCCCATCCCCCACCCGACTACCTGCCCGCCCTCGTCCACCGACCCTGTCCGCATAGCCGCCGCCCCGCACCCTCCCCCACCTCCACCGCGGCCCTGCCGCCTCTTCCACGTTGGCTCCGCCCCCGCCTCCCACCGCCCCTTCCCTCCCCGCCGCCTCTGCCTCTTCGCCGTCCCCCCCTCCATCTTTTCTCCTCCTATCCTCCCCTCTTCCTGCCTCCCTCCTTCCCTGGCCCCCCTCACTAGGTGAGCTCCTCACCTTTTTTTTTGTTTAATTAGTTTCTTTTTGTTTTCTTTTAGTTTAGTTTAGTTTCTGTTTTAGTTTTAGTTATAGTTTTAGTTTTTTTAGTTTTAGTTTAGTTTATTTTAGTTGTTTTTTTAGTTTTAGATTTATTTTTAGTTTATTTATTTTGATTAGTTTTAGTTTTGTTTTTTAGTTTAGTTTTTATTTTAGATTAGTTTTAGTTTTAGTTTCAAGAAGGTGAGGAAGGAGGAGGGGAACAGGAGGGGGGGCGACAGACGCAGAAGCAGAGAGGCGAAGACGAGACAGCACTCCGCCGCAGACTCCTCCTCCTCACCTCCTCCTCCTCCTCATCCTCCCTCCTCCTCCTCCTCCTCCCTCCTCCTCCTCCTCCTCCCCTTTCCTCTTCTTTCTTCTTCTTCCTTCTTCTTTTTCATCCTCCTCCCTCCTCCCCTCCTCCTCCTCCTCCTCCCTCCTCCTCCTCCGTCCGCACCCTCCTCCTCCTCCTCTCCTCCTCCGCCTCCCCTCTCCTTTGCTTCGCTCCTCCCCTCCACTCCGCCTCCTCAAAGCTCCGTCCTCCTCTCTCTTCCTCCCCTCCATCCTCCTTCATCTCCTCCTACCTCCTCCTCCTCCTCACTCCTCCTCCATCCTCCCTCTTTCTCTTCTCTCTCCTCCTCCTCCCGTCCTCCCTCTTCCCCCCTCTCCCCCCTCCCCCTCCCTCCACCCTCCCCCCCTCCACCCTCCCCCGCACTCCTCCCCCCTCACCAATCGCGGGGAGTAATCTTCACTCACCAGAGCGCGTTCCCTCAACTGTGTGATGGATCTATGCCAAATACCATCCGCCTGCCCTACCCCCTGCACACACCCTCACCACGACCCCCTACCAACCACCCCGCTGTTACACCACCCCCACCCACACCCGCCTGATACTACCCCCTACACACTGCCTTACAAACCCCTACCCCTACAGTCTTCATTCTCACCACAAGAAGCCTGTGCCAGGTCTATTCGACCTCTATGGCATGGCCCATATGGCCCCGTACAAGAAGGCCAAGCCATTCACGGAGTCTGAGCTAGATGATCCAGAGAACTTCACCAACAAGACCTCCCACCACAAGCTTGTGAAGTACAGACACGAGGGGAAGGCGAGGAAAGGGGAGGACTTTAACCCGAGCCAGGATCCTTTTGATACAGAGCTGGTGATGATATTTGGTGGCGGGAGGTCCCATGGCTCTCTAGCCATTGGTGATGGACTGATACGTTGTCCTAAGACTCTCCCGCAGATCAAGAAGCACCTGAGTAGCTCTGATCCTGAGATAACGCCTCGTGCACGGCCCGCGGAGATCGCCATGGCGGTTAGTTATACGGACTCTCTCACCTTTCCTCCATTACATTGTGTGTGCGTCCGTCGATGATTACAATGCTAACGAGGAGTGGTGTGTTGCAGGCTATTGTTGAGAAAGAGAGATTGAAGACGAAGGAGCTTCTGGAGGAGGCACAAAGGGAGGCGGTGGAGAGGGAGAGGGAGATGGAGGAGAAGACGGCTAAGCTGTTGGAGGAGGAGAGGAACCGGAACGACAGCGCTAACCAGGCCCTATACGAGCTCATCGTGGTACGTTTCTCGTGCATATTAGCCCAATCATGCACATAATGTTCGCATTACTATCTAATATGACTAACTCATGACAACCAAATGTGCAGAGCTTGTGCGAGAAAAACGGTCAGGCCCCTCCGCCGATGCCCCAGATTGCTCCGGCGACCACGGTGAGTTTGATTTGAATGGTCGTTGCTTACTACTATTCACATTTCAGTTTGCGAACTTGCTAAGGAGACATTATGGGAAATGATCTTTGGTGCAGCATGGCTCCCGACAAGCATCGACCACTCCTTCTGCCAATGCCGAAACCCCGACCGGTCCTTCACCTCCGTCTGGCACTGGCGCAGCCCCGACCATTCCTACATCTCCGTGATAACGGTATTTTTCTTCTTAATTAGCGTGTTTAGTCCATTTATGACATAATTTAGCCTATTTAGTCCACAAATGACATAATAAGATGAAGAAAATCAAGGAAGAGGAAGGAAAGAAGGAATAGGAAGAAAAGAAGAAGAAGAAGAAGAAGGAGAAGAAGAAGAAGAAGGAGAAGAAGAAGAAGAAGAAGATCTTCTTCTTCTTCTTCTTCTAGCCTTCTTCTTCTTCTTCTCCTTCTTCTTCTTCTTCTTCTTCTTCTTCTTCTAGTTTTCTTCTTCTTCTTCTTCTTCTTCTTCTTCTTCTTCTTCTTCTCCAAAATGAAGTTAGCTCTAAGTTATATAAAAAATGGCATAATATGCTTAGTTAGGTCAAAATGGCATAATTAGCTAGGTAAGCTCAAAAATGGCATTTTTCTTCTATTTAGCCTATTTAGTCCATTTATGACATAATTTAGCCTATTTTGTCCACAAATGACATAATAAGATGAAGAAAATCAAGGAAGAGGAAGAAAAGGAAGGAATAGGAAGAAAAGAAGAAGAAGAAGAAGAAGAAGAAGAAGAAGAGAAGAAGAAGAAGAAGAAGAAGAAGAAGAAGAAGAAGAAGAAGAAGAAGAAGAGAAGAAGAAGAAGAGAAGAAAAAAGAAGGAACATCCTTTTTTCTTCTCTTCTTCTTCTTTTCTTCTTCTTCTTCTATCTTTTCTTCTTCTTCCTTTTCTTTTTTCTTCTTCTTCTTCTAGTTTTCTTCTTCTTTTCCAAATGAAGTAAGCTCTAAGTTATATCTCATAATATGCTTAGTTAGGTCAAAAATGGCATAATTAGGAGGTAAGCTCAAAAATGGCATTTTTCTTCTTATTTAGCCTATTTAGGTCATTTATGACATAATTTATCCTTTTAGTCACAAATGACATAATAAGATGAAGAAAATCCAGGAAGAGGAAGAAATGAAGGAATAGGAAGAAAAGAAGAAGAAGAAAAAGAAGAAGAGAAGAAGAAGAAGAAGAACTTCTTCTTGTTCTTCTTCTTCTTCTTCTAGTCTTCTTCTTCTTCTTCTAGTTTTCTTCTTCTTCTCCAAAATGAAGTTAGCTCTAAGTTATATCAAAAATGGCATAATATGCTTAGTTCACTCAAAAATGGCACAATTAGCTAGGTTAGCTCCATTTTACCAAAGTATGCTTACTTCTTCTTCTTCTTCATTTTCTTCTTCTTCTTCTGATTCTAGTCTTCTTCTTCTAACTTTCTTGTTTCTATTTTGCAGATTTAATTCACTATATGGAAGCTTGCATGGATGCATGGAGTGCTTGTTTCCCTTATCTTTTTTTCGTTTGTATCGATGAAAAATGTGGAACTTGTTATATGGATGCATGGAACAATGTGTTGGATGAACATTGTGATATGTAATATGTATATATGGATGGAACTATGTTTCTTATGTATATATGTATGTTGTCATGGATGGAGATAGATATGTATATGTATATCTGTGTGTTGGATACATCATATATGTATATCTGTGTGTGCCTGTGAAAAATATATATATATGTATATCTGTGTTTGAAACCCTGTCAAATTAAATGGATTCAAATAAAAACAGGGGATACATAGCCTCTTTGCCGTCTGCTAGCGGACGGCAAAGAGCTTTGCCGTCCACTAGCAGACGACAAAGAGGACACGTGGCAGCTACCTGTGAAACCTTCCAGAGGACGGCATAGCTGGCCACGTGGCAGCTTCCCAGTACTGCCTAGCTGAGCTGTTTGCCGTCTGTCAGCGGACGGCAAAGAGCTTTGACTCTTTGTCGTCCGCTGGCAGATGGCAAAGAGCGCCGTTAACCCCCTAACGGCTCTCACGCCACCGCACTGCCGTCCGTTGTCTTTGCCGTCTACTGGCCTCGGATGGCGGACGGCACAATCCTTTGCCGTCCGTTTCCAGGAAGCAGACGGCAAAGAAGGCCTTTGCTGGCACGTGTTCAGCCAGAAAGTTTGCCGTCTGCTGGCGGACGGCAAAGTTGTTTGCCGTCCATGATCCATGCCTTTGCCGTCCACCATGGCGGACGACAAAGAAGCTGATTCCAGTAGTGTCACATACAAATGAGCTATCACTTTGCTAACCCTAGCTAGAGGAAGGGGAAAGAGTATATATAGTCTAAGCCACGAAGGGGTAAGTGGGAGAGGGATACAAGGCCAAAGGCCCGCGGCTGCACACAGGCAGGTACCGGACGTCCGGTCGTTGGCGGACGTCCGACGGATCGTGGGGGACCGGACGTCCGGTGGGCGTCGGAAGTCCGTCGTTTTGCTTCGGTATAGGTGGCACCGGATTTCCGGTAAGCGTCGGACGTCCGGTGCCTTGGACTTGTCGGACGTCCGGTGTTTGTCGGTCGTCCGGCGGCTGTAGCACAAGTTGGCCGGGGTACTTCTGGCTGGCCTAGACGTGGGCGTGTCGGACGTCCGGTGGTCGCCGGTCGTCCGGGCGCTGTAGAGGGTCGGATGTCCGGTGGCTTCCGGTCGTCCGGTCGCTGTAGTCTCCGCAGCTCCTTCTTCTTCCGTCTTCGCTTCCACGCTTCCCTCGCGGATGGTGTAGTTGTACACATGCGCTCGTACTCCTCCTCCTCGTCTGTAGTGTTCCGACAATACCTACGCATGCACACGAGTGGAGTGTCAAGTAGTATACCATCCTCGAAGGGGTCAAGTGAGCACGTGTAAAGGAGATGATTCACCGTTGTGTATGTGAAGTAGAGGTCAAGTGTGTCACTTGCCGAACAGACTCTTGACATGGTGATGTCCATAGGATGCTCCGCATCATCTCCCCCCTCCCCTTGGGAAAGATCCGACCTCGGATCGAAAACCAAATCACCATGGGAAAGAGATGGCTTCGCTGTGTAGAAATGGACGATCACCAAGTAGTCATCATGTTCAAGCTCGGAGTGGGCACTCTCCAATGTCGCACCGTCTAGAGATTCCTTCAAAAGGAGCAAGGACAACAAACACTTGGAAAAACAAATGTGGTTAGCGTTAGTGCAAAACCAAGCATTCAAGTGGTGATTCACCCAACAAGTGTTGTCATCAAGCGTAGCATAGGTTGTGACAAAGGATTGTGACATGGCATGTAAGCATATGAATTGAGCACAATCAAGGACATCATGGAAACAAGCATTGAAGTGTGAGGTAGAGATGCTAATATGTGTGACAAGAGAATAAGCATCTACCTCAAGGTCATAGCAAGCATTCATAAATTGCTCAATGAAAGGTCTATGGTAGGCATAAGAATCATTCACAACACCAAATAAAATGAAGTGTCTAAACACATGGGTCAAGTGCAAGACAATCCAAGCATAACATGCATAGGGTGTAGTGAAGATCGTGAGGCACTCAACACAATAGAAAGAGCAAGTGTTCATCATGTGTGAGGCAATCAAGTCAATCATGTGGCAATCAATGGGACATGGCATATGTGAGGAAATGATATTGTTGCAACCAAACATGTGATAGGAGCAAGTAATCCAAGAATTGGATGCAACACACAAGGCATATATATCGTGATGCATGGAAATGTGAAAATGGCAAGTCAAAGCAAGATCTCTAACAAGTGCGCAATCAAGTGGTCCAAGATGGCCAATAAGTCTCATGGTGCAAGCAACACAAGTAGTATGATCCGTAATATCCATGCTCAAGAAAGATGTCACCTTGAAGGCGTGTCCTTGTGCATTTTTCACAATGCCGAAGCGCAAGCAAATGCGGTGTAGAAGCGAGTCGTGGTAGAATGTATGAGGCTCGCTCTCAAGAGCTCGAATGGTCAACTCATGTGAAGTGGAAGTCGACACAAAGTCCAAGTATCCTACACATGCACACAACAAAGCAAAGAGCGTATGCGCATGGTAGATAAACACATCATCCATCATGATGGTTCTCTTCTCTTGCACATAACCATTAGAAGCACAAGTGCATGAATAATATGATGCAACAATGGCTATATTCATGGCAATAGATATATGGTGCAAAGATGTAAGACAAGCATGCGTCACAAGAAATATGTCAAAATCTCCAAATATATGCGAGAATGCTATGGGGGCAATCTCATTAGCAAGACTAAAATTATTGTTGCACTCAATACATGTCAAATCATCTAGCATGAGAGAGGCAACACATGGAGATATGTGACAAGAAGCAATATGAATCATGTGCAAAGCATGGTAATGGTTGTCATCAACCGCATGAAGTGAGCAAGTATGGATCATTGGTGATGCAACATAATCAAGCATATCAATCATGTCGTGCAAGCTAGTAGTGCGGAGATGCAACATACTAGAGGAAATCATGGCAATCATGTCATGTGAGCAAATAGTAGGCATAGGCAATGCACATGACATATCGCAAGCACGAACACAAAGCAAGATCATAGTATCATCATAGGCATGGGGCACAAAGCAAACATGGCAATAACAAGCAATATCTCCACCGAGCTTGCAAATACACATACAAGTATGAAAATCAATCATGATGTGTAATGCAAAGCATGGGTCACAAATGCATGGCAAAGGCATAGTAATGAGCATATCATTCAAAGTGAACATGGCAAGATGGGCATAGAATATGTAATGGACAATAACCCATAACCATGTGAGGGCCATGTAGAAGAAATGCGCGAAGTCTTTGCGCGAAGAGAGCGGTTGGAAAACCAAACCACGGGATCCTAAGTCATCAATGCTCTCTAGAGCTCGTTTTGTCAACTCGTGGGATTGCGAGGTTGACAAGTATTCATTGGTACCTACACAAAAGAGACACAAACCAAAGAAATTATGTGCGTGGTAAATGTACACATCATCCATCATGATGTGTATGTGCATGTGTGAGTGAGCACAAGATAAGCATCGCTCAAAGAAATTTGATGCATGGTATATGAACATGTCATCCATCATGAAAGAATAGTTATTGTGTATAACATGATGGGGACACAAATTGAGAATGCAAGTATATGGCACAACAATAGCATGTTTATTCATGGGGAGCATATTGTGCACACAAGTATTGGGATCATGCAATGCATGGGATGGATCAAAATCTCCTAAAATGTATGAGGAAACTATGGGGGTCTCCTCATGAGCAATATCGGAAACATCATATGGAGAAAATGGACAACATCCAAAACAATGCATATCCGAAGCTAGGTGGTCATGGAATGGCATATGAGATAAATGATGCAAAGGGAGCATATCAATATCATCACAAGAAAAACAAATGCCAATAACCATGGGCTTGTCATCTATGCCGTATGTGCAAATTGGGTTCATTTTAATGGCATATGCATAGTCACTACGAAGAGATTGCAAATATGACATATGGTTGATCTCATGCATAGCATATGACAAGTCAAGCGGATTGTCAAACATGATGTGACCTAAAGAATTGTCACAAGAAATCCTATGTAACATGGCATCACAACTAATAGACTCCACATGAGAATCATCATACACATCATAAATGGGCAAGAAATCATCACATAAGGAAGTCGCACTAGCATGAAGCATGGTAGTAGGTGGATCAACATCATGCAAGCAATCATTGTCAAGATAGTCCACTAGTGGGACAAGAGCATCACCTTCACCTATGTTACCTTGTTCATTCCACTCAAGTGGTGTAGGTGAGGTGGGTAAGACCAATTGGTGGTCATCTTCATCTTGATGGAACCATGTGGGGGGTGCATCATATTCCACCATGGCCATCATCTTGTCCAAAGGAAGGACGTAGTCGTCGCGAATCGGCGCGTCATCATATATGGGACCTAGCACCAAATGAGAAGACACAATAGAGGTAGAGGTTAAGTCGTTAGAAATCATAGTGGCCTCACATGCCCTATCAACTACCTCACTCTCTCTATGTGGTGGTTCACTCATTCCCTCAAAGTAGGTACACTCAATGTCACATATGGTGGAGTCACTCATCTCACTCAAGTGGTGGGGGTTGTGGCTCTCCTCACATTGGAATTGTGGCAACTCATCATATATGGGGCTAGTGGTGAAGTCACTCTCACTCTCAATATGGTGGCAAAAGTCACTCAAGTCATCATACGTCGCCATGGTTGAAGGGAAAATCCCATGCTCAACCATCTCGTTGTCGTCGCCGTGGATGAAGGCCGAAGATGGCACATCATCACTCTCGCCTCCTAAGATGGAAGCATTATCCTTGCTCGTCACCATGTCGCTCGCCTCCAAAGCATGTTCCTTGATTGGCTCCATAGTCGTAGTCGTCGCCGCACCATCTTGAAAAAGAGTCGAAGTAGACTCGACATCATCAATGCCACAAAGAGGGATGGCGGTGAAGTTGAACTTGGGAGCATCATCTTGGAGCTCATTGGGCTTGGACATCTTGGTGGTACTATCCTCATGCTCGTTGTCATGGAGCTTGGTCGTCGCGAAGTGTGCTTGGGGTGGAGAAGCCTTGGCCTTCATGAGTTCTTGTTCCGCCTTGAGAGCACCAATGTAGTAGTCATCGAGGGACTTGTAGTTCTCGAGGAAGATAGTCTTGGAGATGTCGTTGTGCAATCCCATCATGAAGTGGAACTTCATCAAAATGGGGTCGTCCACGCCGGCTCGTCGCAAGGCTTTCTTCATCTCGTGGAAGTACTTGTCGAGGGACTTGGATCCTTGGATGGTGTTCTCCAATTGGCGTTGAAGTTGTTCCGTGTAGGTTGGAGGCACGAACTCTCGCCGCATAGCTTTCTTTGTCTTGAGCCAACTCATGTCGTAGCTCTCCGAAGGTGTGTGAAGCCACCATGTTGACGCGTAGTCGTGGAAGTTTCTTGCGGCGCACTTCACTTGATCTTCGGAAGGGACTTGATTTAGCTTGAGGTAGTCGTCCATCAAGCACTCCCACTCGAGATACTCCTCGGGTTCTAGAGTCCCATAGAAAGGAATCTCGTGGTCGGTGTCGAGGTCGTAGTAGCTCATGCAAGTCGCGGACTTGAGTTTGGGGAGCTTCTCTTGAGTTGCTTGTGGGCGAAGATGCCGTATGTCCGTAGGCGAAGATGCCTTGAAGCCGCTTGGCGAAGATGCCAAGGGAGATGGTGAAGTCATTGAGTGGTTGTTGGTGTTGAGCTCTTGACCTTCACATTCTTGTCGGTGGTGGTGTCGATGCCGATGTGACCTTGACGAAGATGGTAGCTCGGAGGCATTTGCTCTTGAGCGTCTTCTCGAAGATGAGGAAGATCGCTTGTCGGACTTGATGAGGACTTTGATCTCCTCCATTTGAGCTTGCATCTTGGCGTCGAAGTTGTTTTTCGTGGCACCGAACTCGTCGTTGTTGTTGTAGACCGAAGGAGGTGTGCGTTGCCTATCCATCACAAGACTCGAGCAAAGGTGAGTAGGAAATGAGATAAACAATACCAAGTTACCTTTTCCCAAAGTTGAGGATGTATCCCGTTTTACTCAATGTGAAATGAAAGAATAGTGGAATTGGTACCGGACTTGTTCACTCACACCTATCAAGTAAAGCTTATGGAGTGGCTCGGTGAGGATAGTGGCACAAAAAATTTGATGCAAAATGTTAGCAAGAGTCAATAATGTTGAAAGAGATTCACAAATTTGCAAGTGAAACAAGTAGACAAATAGCAATATGGGTGGCACACGGAAACACACACACGGATAGATAAATGGGGTCGTGCAACCCAGGAATGAGCACAAAATGTGGAATCCACGGAAAACGCACGTGTTGCACAACTCAAGAGAGACGCTAGCACGATTGCTCAAAAGGCGGATACGACACTTGTGCAAAACCTATGATATGCAAAAATGTAGCAACTTCTATCCCAAGTATGCTATGTATGTATGGTTCCCGGTGTTTCTCACATGATGATCCAAGATGATCGGATATGACAATCTTATGCAATGTGGTATCATGCTATGGCTATTGCTTACAAGCTTCTTTGCTCTCTGTCTTTTGCTTAAAAGCTTATTCTTTTTTTTATATGGCCACTATGCGAAATGCACAAACCAAGATAGCAATTGTGTATATGCGGGAACAAGCTTGTGACACAAGTGATGGTATGATACCAAGATGATACCAATATGATATGGTATGTATGCAATGGAAGGTGTAGATCAAGGATCACTAATGTGCACAAGTGACGCTGCCGGCAATACTCAAATGGCTAGTCTCGATAGGCAAGTAACGCAAAATGGGCTAGGGGTTATCAATACAATTGCAAGGGGAATATACAATGATGTCGTCGAGGTTACCGTCCTTATGTACGATGAGGACCTCGTGGCGATGATGAGTGGCGGTGTTCTCGATGTCGAACCGTCCCTAATTAGCCGAAACACCTTAGGAAACGGAAAAACCGCGAACTCAAAATCTCAAAGGCAAATGTCAAATGGTGGTAGCGGAAAAGCGGTGGTGGTTGCGGAAGTATTGGTGGAAACCCGGTCAAAATGGGTTAAGGTGGCAGAAGGGTATGATGGGCTATACACGGTGTCGGAGTTGAAAGCACGGTCCCTAAGTAGCCGAAACACCTTAGGAGACACAACTCACAACACAAACAAAATTGGGTTAAGTTACGGAAGTCGGTGATGGTAATGCGGATGATGTGGTGAAGGTCCTAGGCAAAGATGCCAAAGTTCCAAAAATTTGATGGTGTCAAATGATGTTGGAAGTATTTTTGTGGGAAGGGGGGTGTTAATAGCTTCAAAACGAGCTAAAGAACGTCAAAATCGGAGTTCGGATGAATTAGTTATGGGCGAAACAAAAATCAGGCAAAGTCGGAATCTACAGGTACCGGACGTCCGGTAAAATCGGACTTCCGGTGGTCGGACGTCCGGTGGGGCTCGAAAATCCGCTGTTTCAGCTCGGGTTTGGGGTTCCGGTCGTCCGGTAAAGGCCGGACGTCCGGTGGGTCGGGGTCAACGCGGGATTTGAGCTCCGGGACGCGATTTTGGGCGGAATTTGGCGATTTTGGGGTCAAAATTGAGGAGATTTCATGGATGAAAGATGGGAAAACTTGGTGAAATGCTAGATCCACTTGAAACCAAGCAAATCCATGGACCAAAATCAACAAAACATCATCAAACCAACAAATCACAAAAAAAATTGGGGCTATTTTTGGTGGGGATTTTTGAAATTTAGGACGAAATCACACAAAAGAAGGCTAGAAAACGATGGGAGGGACTCCAAATACGTGATCAACGTGGCTCATGATACCATATGATACGGGGCTAACCCGGTGTAGGCCGATCTTTCACGATTGGAGTGGATTCCCTCGAAGAACACGATGAACACAGGGAAGAACGGAGAGAAATCACAAGGGGAAACACTCAAGAACAAGTCCAATCACACATCCACTAGACAATCAAACACACAAGATCACAAGGTACATGAACAACAAAGGGAAAGATACAAGGTAGAGTTCATCTCCAAGAGGAGGTCTTGATGGTATCCTAGACGGATCTTCCCGTGAGGGGTCTTGATGATATATCCGCAGGATCTTCTCACATGGAGGTCTTGAACTCCATGGAAGTGGTGGTCTTTCTCTCTCTCTCAAGAGTAGAGGAAGGTAGGAGCAAAGCTCACATACAAATGAGCTATCACTTTGCTAATCCTAGCTAGAGGAAGGGGAAAGAGTATATATAGTCTAAGCCACGAAGGGGTAAGTGGGAGAGGGATACAAGGCCCAAGGCCCGCGGCTGCACACAGGCAGGTACCGGACGTCCGGTCGTTGGCGGACGTCCGACGGATCATGGGGGACCGGACGTCTGGCGGGCGTCGGAAGTCCGTCGTTTTGCTTCGGGATAGGTGGCACCGGATTTCCGGTAAGCGTCGGACGTCCGGTGCCTGGGACTTGTCGGACGTCCGGTGTTTGTCGGTCGTCCGGCGGCTGTAGCACAAGTCGGCCGGGGTACTTCTGGCTGGCCTGGACGTGGGCGTGTCGGACGTCCGGTGGTCGCCGGTCGTCCGGGCGCTGTAGAGGGTCGGACGTCTGGTGGCTTCCGGTCATCCGGCGCTGTAGTCTCCGCAGCTCCTTCTTCTTCCGTCTTCGCTTCCACGCTTCCCTCGCGGATGGTGTAGTTGTACACTTGCGCTCGTACTCCTCCTCGTCGTCCGTAGTGTTCCGACAATACCTATGCATGCACACGAGTGGAGTGTCAAGTAGTATACCATCCTCGAAGGGGTCAAGTGAGCACGTGTAAAGGAGATGATTCACCTTTGTGTATGTGAAGTAGAGGTCACGTGTGTCACTTGCCGAACAGACTCTTGACATGGTGATGTCCTTAGGATGCTCCGCATCAACACTCTTCACCAAGCCGCGCGGCAAGACTGTCAAGCAAACCGCAATCCTCTACACGGAACCGATTCTCAAGAGCAACTTCTTGCGCAAGAACATCGACATCGCCAAAACCAAGCTACCTTTGCGCAAGCACAAGAACGGCAACGCCAACGCCAACAAGAGGAAGAACGAGCACGCCTACACCAAGACGAGCAAGATGCCGTGGCACAACGTCAAGAACAACTATGGCGAGTAGCTCAAGCACTTGAGGCGCAACGTGCCCTCCACGACACAAGTCGCGCCGTTGCCGCACGCAACCGCCATAGGCGCGAACAAGAAGAAGCACTTCGCGAAGAAGTTCAAGAGAGGGTTTATCAATCACGGTTGCATCAACAAGTTCCTCAAGTTCCTACACAAGCTCCTCCACAAGCTCGACAAGAACCTCAAGTTCCACAAGAGCAACTAGACAATGGAAATCCTCCACGACAAGAGCAAGTTGAGAGAGACAATCCTCCTCAGCAAGGACGTCATCACCCTCGACCCCAACACAATGAAGAGCAACGCTACGGCAAGCTAAAGTTCACCATGCCCAAGTTCAACGGAAGCAATGATCTCGAAGAGTACCTATCATGGGCATTGAAGGTCGACAAGATCTTTCGTTTGCACAACTATGAGGAAGAGAAGAAGATCGCTATGGCATCCCTTGAGTTCCAAGACTACGTCCTCATATGGTGGGAACAAGTCATTGAGCGTCGTGAGGCAAGAGGTGAACCACCAATCACCACTTGGGCGCAAATGAAGGATGTCATGAGAGCACGTTTTGTACCAACCTACTACAATCGCGACCTCTTCAAGAAACTCCAACTCCTCAAGCAAGGAACAAAGAGCGTTGAAGAGTACTACAAGGAAATGGAGATTGCCAGGATACAAGCCAATGTCATGGAAGATGATGAGCAAACTATGGCACATTTCTTGAATGGACTCAATCATCCTATCAAGAAGATCGCCGACTTCCAACCTTACTCGAACCTCATCGAGCTAGTACACCAAGCTACCAAGGCGGAACGTCAAGTGCAAGATGACTTCAAGTACACTAAGTACTCTTCCAAGAACTACGGCTCCTACACCCAAGCTTCAACGACTCCAACAACTTCTACCTCAACCAAGCCTTCTACAAGCAACGGCGACAAGTCAAGTTACAAAAAAACTTCGACAACCTCAAGTCGTCCTCCTACCTTAAGCAACATCAAGCCAAGAGCTTCTTCATCATCTACTCCAACCGATGAGACCATCAAGACAAGTTCCATCAAGTGCTTCACATGCGGCGGCTGAGGCCATAGGTCCTTCGAGTGTACCAACAAGCGCACCATGATCTTCAACGAGGATGGTACTTATGACTCCATGAGTGAAGGAGAAATGGAAGCCCTTGAGAATGTGGCTATGCACCGACAAGTGAACGACGATGAAGATGATCAAGTCTTTTGTGACGAAGATTCAAGTCCCGCTCTTGTTGTCTCCAAAGTCTTGACACTTCAACATCAACAAGACGAAGACCAAAGATGCCATATCTTCCACACTAAAGCCGGCATCAATGGAATATCCGTGAAGGTCATCTTCGATGGAGGTAGTTGTCATAACTTGGCAAGTGAAGAACTTTGCTCCAAACTCCAATTGGTCAAAATGAAGCACCCACATCCCTACAAAGTTCAATGGCTAAGCGACTCTAGGACTATCCAAGTCGAGCATAGGGTACAAGTTTCCTTCAAGATCGGAGCTTACGAAGACACTTTGGAGTGTGATGTCGTTCCTATGTCCGTTTGCCACCTCCTTCTTGGACGACCATGGCAATTTGACCGAGGTGTCATCCACAACGGGCGTACAAATCACTATAGCTTCAAGATGAAAGGAAAGGAGTACGTGCTACGACCTATGTCTCCAAGCCAAGTGATCACCGACAAGCAAGCTACAAACCATTGTGGAGAGAATAGTGAGAGAGCGAACCACCACAAAGAGAGTGAGCGCCACAAGCCCAAATTGAGTGCCTCCATGATGAGCGACAAGAAAAACTTAGTCCTATTTGCCACCAAAAGTGAGATGAGAGAAGTGTGTGAGAACCCATCAAGTGTTATGCACTATGTCCTTTTGTGCAAGGATGAGGCACCCACAACTAACAACTCCCACAATCTACCTTTAGTGTTATCTTCTCTATTGCAGAAATTCCAAGATGTTTTCCCCGACGAGCTACCTCTGGGTCTACCTCCTCTATGAGGCATCGAACACCGAATCGACCTCATCCCCGGACCACCCCTTCCTAACAAGGCTCCCTACCGCATCAACCCCGAGGAAACCAAGGAGATCCAACGGCAAGTACAACAACTCATCGACAACGGCCATGTACGCGAAAGCTTGAGCCCTTGTGCCGTCCCGGTAATCCTTGTTCCCAAGAAAGATGGTACATTGCGCATGTGTTCCGATTGTCGTCCTATCAATGCTATTACCGTGCTTTATCGTTACCCTATCCCATGCCTAGATGATATGCTAGATGAGCTTAGCGGAGCCACCATTTTCTCTAAAATTGATCTTAAAAGAGGCTACTATCAAATACGCATCCAAGAAGGTGATGAATGGAAAACCGCATTTAAGATCAAATTTGGCTTATATGAATGGCTTGTTATGCCAATGGGCTTATCTGAAGCACCCGGTACTTTCATGAGAGTCATGCATTTTGTTCTTCGACCCTATATTGGCGTATTTGTTGTGGTCTACTTTGACGATATTCTTGTATTTAGCAAATCTCTCAAAGATCATGTCACCCATCTTATAACCGTGTTGCAAACCCTTTGGAAAGAGCGCCTTTATGCTAATACGGACAAATGCCTTTTTGGTGTTGATAAGCTTGTTTTCTTGGGTTTCGTTGTGTCTTCTAAGGGTGTTCATGTAGATGAATCTAAGATCAATGCTATTAAAACTTGGCCCCAACCAACCAACTTGCAACAAGTGCGTAGTTTTCTTGGTTTAGCCGGCTTCTACTGTAGATTTGTTAAGGATTTTAGCACCATTGTGTCTCCTTTACATGCTTTAAGTAAGAAAAATACACCCTTTGTTTGGGGACCATCTCAAGATAGCGCATTTAATGAGCTAAAGAATTTGCTTACTCATGCTCCTGTGCTTGCTTTACCCAACTTTGACAAACCCTTTGAAATTCATTGTGATGCTAGTGGTAATGGCATAGGAGGTGTGTTAACGCAATAGAAGCGCCCCATAGCATACTTTAGTGAGAAACTCTTCGGAGCGCAACTCAACTATCCCATCTATGACAAAGAGCTATATGCTTTAGTGCGAGTTTTGCGTGAGTGGGAACATTATCTTCGCCCTCATGAATTTATCATTCATACCGATCACGAAATGCTTAAGTATCTTAAGGGTCAAACTAAGTTGAACAAGCGTCATGCTAAATGGAGCTAATTCATTGAGTCATTTCCTTATGTCATCAAGTACATCAAAGGTAAGGAAAATGTTGTGGCGGATGCGCTTTCCCGTATATGCATGCTTGTTACTAAACTTGAATTGAATGTCATTGGCTTTGAGCACATAAAAGACTAGTATGCGCATGATCCTACTTTTGCAATTCCTTATGCCAAGTGTTTGACGCATACATCTTGGGAACGCTATTACATCAAAGATGATTATCTTATGAGAGCTAACAAACTTTGCATCCCCGAGTCTTCTCTTCGTTTGTTACTTTTGCAAGAATCTCATGGAGGAGGACTAATGGGACACTTTGGACGCAACAAGACATTTGCTACGCTCTCTAAGAATTACTTTTGGCCCTAGACGTTCCGCGACGTCTCACGCTTCACCAACTGATGTTCGACATGTCGCAAAGCTAAGTCCAAAGCTCAATCTCAAGGTCTTTATACACCCCTTCCAATTCCATATCACCCATGGGAAGATATTAGCATGGATTTTGTGCTTGGTTTGCCTAGGACTAGAAATGGAAAGGATTTCGTGTTTGTTATTGTGGACCGATTCTCTAAAATGGCACATTTCATTCCTTGCAACAAGATAGACGATGCTTCACATATTGCAAATCTTTTTTGTATAGAAATCTTGCGCCTACATGGAGTGCCAAAGACGATTGTCTCAAACCGTGACGTTAAGTTCTTGAGTTACTTTTGGAAGACCTTGTGCGCCAAGCTCGGCATCAAGCTATTATTCTCCACAGCATACCATCCACAAACCGACGGCCAAACGGAAGTGACGAACCGAACGCTCTCCACTCTACTCCGCGTGTTGATCAAGAGCAACATCAAGGAGTGGGAGGAGTTCCTACCCAACGCCGAGAACGCCTATAACCGTGCAAGACATTCGACTACCGGCAAGTCGCCTTTCGAGGTCGTCTACGGTTTCAACCCGTTGTCCCCATTGGACATTCTTCCTCTACCACTACAAGAGCGCATCAATATGGACGCGAGTGCCCGAGTGAGCTACCTGATGCGGAGCATCCTATGGACATCACCATGTCAAGAGTCCCTTCGGCTAGTGACACGTGCGACATCTACTTCACATACACAAAGGTGAATCATCTCCTTTACACGTGCTCACTTGACCCCTTCGAGGATGGTATACTACTTGACACCCCTGTCGTGTGCATGCATAGGTATTGTCGGAACACTACGGACGACGAGGAGGAGTGCGAACGCAAGTGTACAACTACACCATCCGCGAAGGAAGCCTGGAAGCGACGACGGAAGAAGACGGAGTTGCTGAAGCTACAGCGGCCGGACATCCGGGCCAGAGGCCGGACATCCGGCGCCTGTGCAGCCTCTAAGGAGCTGCACCAATAGACGGCCGAAGCATCAGCGGTCGGACATCCAGCCCGTGTGCCCGGACATCCGGCGCCTCGGCAACCCCCGGACATCCGGCATTATACCCCGGAAATCCAGCAGCGACGTATAAAGAGAGCAACCAAACTGCCACTTCAGCCCGGACATCCGGCCGAGACCCCGGACATCCGGCTCGTCCCGAAGCCCCGGACATCCGGCGCCTGCCTGCGCGCAGGGACAGGGCCCGAGGCCCATGTATCCCCCCTCTCACTTACCCCTTCGTGGACTTGCCTATATATACTCCACCTCCACCTCCTTTCTACGGTTAGCAAATGTGATATCTCATTTAGAGATAGAGCTTTGCTCATCCATCCGGATCTACTCCATCGAGAGAGACCGCGGCCTCTACGAAGAAGATCCATCTTGGATTCAAGACCCCTAACGGGAAGATCCGTCTAAAATATCATCAAGACCTCCTCATGGAGATGAACTTTACCTTGTATCTTTCCTTTTGTTGTTCATGTACCTTGTTGTCGGTGTACTAGAATAGGGGTACCCTAGTACCCCGTACTTGTGCACGGGCAGTAGTAGCATCCCGCGGCCAGGCTTGCGGGAGGACAGCCAGAGAGAAGCTCAAGATTATTAAGCCATTCAAGAACAAAGTATACAAAGCAAGAGTTAAGGCCCCGGCAAGAGGAGCTTGCCGGGAGGGACAGCTGAGGCCCAGCCTGGGCATTGCTGAAGCAGAGTACTTGCCGCGGCAAGGTACTTGCCCCGGCAAGTCATTGGCTGCGGCAAGATAGCGGCTGCGGCAAGGTACTTGCCCCGGCAAGTAACCTTGCGCGGCAAACTATGGGTTGCGGCAAGCTGTCAGGTGCGGTAAGGTCTTGCCGCGGCAAGCGTTACTGTACCACTGTGCTACTGTGCTGCTCCGGTGCCTCTGGCAGCGTGGCGATCTGGGTCCTTCCAAGCGTGCGTGGCAGGGCACTGTGTAGACGGCGGTGCACTGTAGCTAGCGGTGCAGGAGCAGGTGGGATAGGCTTTTCCCACGTCCAAGACGTCCGGGTACATGTACGTGGACAGCAAAGGCATGGGCATTTAATGCCCTTGTCCCCTGCCGTCAGTGGTAGGTAGGACATGTCATGCTGGTAATAGTGGCCTTACTATAGCAACTTTCCACCTCTACCTTTACTGTTTGCCACCTGTTGGTGACCCCTTTGTGCGTATAAAAGGAGGCCCATAGGCAACGAGGAAAAGGAGGAGGAACTGGGAGATGGAGAACTCCAGTATTGTACGCAGCTACTCAGTACTGTAGCGCTCCTGGAACTAGAACAGTCATACAGATAAGAAACGTGAAAAAGCAGGAGTAGGGTTTTACGCATCCGTGCGGCCCGAACCTGGGTAAATCTCTCTCGTGCACTGTCGTGTTCTTTGCTAGATTCGCTCTTCATGCGACCGTCTCTCCCTGCCGAACGTAAAGGGGTCCTTCTCTGGGTCCCATAGGTGATCACGGATTCGTCCCCGACATCTTTGGCGCGCCGCACGGATGCGTAAAACCCTACTCCTGCTTTTTGGTGTATTATCTGGATGATTGTTCTAGCTCCAGGAGCGCTACAGTACAGGGTAGCTGCGTACAATACTGGAGTTCTCCATCTCCCAGTTCCTAACCCCCTCCACGTTGCCTATGTGCCTCCTTTTATACGCACAAAGGGGTCACCAACAGGTGGCAAACAGTAAAGGTAGAGGTGGAAAGTTGCTACAGTAAGGCCATTATTACTAGGATGACATGTCCTATCTACCACTGACGGCAGGGGACAAGGGCATTAAATGCCCATGCCTTAGCTGTCCAGATACATGTACCCGGACGTCTTGGACGTGGGAAAAGCCTATCCCACCTGCTCCTGCACCGCTAGCTACAGAGTACCGCCGTCTACACAGTGCCCTGCCACACACGCTTGGAAGGACCCAGAGCGCCACACTGGCAGAGGCACCGGAGCAGCACAGTAGCACAGTGGTACAGTAACGCTTGCCGCGGCAAGACCTTGCCGCACTTGATAGCTTGCCGCAACCAATAGCTTGCCGCGCAAGGTAACTTGCCGGGGCAAGTACCTTGCCGCAGCTGCTATCTTGCCGCAGCCAATACCTTGCCGGGGCAAGTACCTTGCCGCGGCAAGTACTCTGCTACAGCATTTACATGCTTATCACTAACGGGTCAGGACAAGCGCATTAAATGCTCTGTCTAGGTGTCCCTTAGCTTCTTGGGGATGGGAAAAGGGGCCATCCCATCAGCACCGCTTGGCACAGTGCTCTGCCACGCATGCTTGGAGAAGGGTCCAGAGTGCCATGCTGGCGGCCGCACTGGAGCAGCAGCATAGTGGCATAACCTTGCCGGGCAGGAACCTTGCCGGGCTCAGCTGGTCATCCCGACAAGAACCTTGCCGGGGCCTTGTCTCCAGTCTAGCTGTCCCCCGGCAAGCCTTGCCGGGTTCAGCTGGTCATCCCGGCAAGAACCTTGCCGGGGCCTTATCTTTAGTCTTGTCGAGTCCTGAGCTTGCCGGCCCTGATCTCGCCGGCAGTAGTAGACTTGATCTTCTGGTCGACCCGCCTGGAGTCTTGTCTTGCCAGCTCTGCCTTGCCGGCGTTGCGTGGACCCATTCCCGGCAAGTAGACCTTGCCGGGAACCGGGCTTCGAATGTACTCTTGGGTGGATTCCTCCTCTGCCATGTCCTTCCCGCCTGGAGGCTGCGACTTGCCGGTGCGTGTCCAGGGGTAGTGAACACCCCCCCTGTTTACTACACCGACAGGAGCCCCCGGGCCTGGGCCGGACAGTCGTGCACAGTGGTTGTCCGGGCTAGGCCCAACGACGCGCACCGGCAACATGTAGATCTGTTCCCTGCCGTTCCTCCCGCCTGGAGGTCGCAACCCTGTTGCTGCAATGGCACGCATAAAGAAACAATTTACCTTAATTAGGCCAAGCTTTATGGCACAAGAGATATTCCTTCATGCTAAATGAATGCATGCTTCCCCCTTGATTGATTCCGTCCTTGCACGTATCTTGTACCCTACGCTGTCTGGAAACCCTGCCGGTGCGCACGCTTGCCGCGAGCGCTAGGTGCGGGTCTTTAGCAGCCTGCTGGAAACGCCGCCGCCGGCAAGGCGACTTGCCGGGCCAGAACGCAGCTGCTAAGTTTGCCGAGCGGACTCGAGGCGAAACCAGAGCACGGACTAACCACGGCAAGGTCCTTTCGCGTGCAGGTTGATATACGAGAACGAGGAATCAATCAAGACGACCCACGCTTGCTGGAAAGCTTTCCGGTGCGCACGCTCCAGGCAGCGGCGCTTGGGGATAGGGTCCTTAGCAGCTCGCCGGGAACGCCGCCTCCCGGAAAGGTTTACCTTCCCGGTTCTGGTGCAGCTGCTCACATCGCCGAGCGGACTCGAGGTGACTAGGAGCGCAACTAGCCCCGGGAAGGCTCCTTCGCGTGTAGGTGTAAGAAGCGAGTGAGGATAGTAAAATGAATGCAATTGCCGAAAAATCTGTGCAACTTAGCTTTTTCTGCTAGGGCGCCGCTAGCCCACGAGCTTGTTTCTTGCTCAAAGAGTGGTTGTCGGAGCCCCCGGCAAGGGAGGCTCTTAACTCTGGCGGAGAACTTTGACGTTCTCGACGCCAGCTTCCGGCAAGGGGTTGCCGGGAAGGCTCTTGACTCTGGCGGAGAACCTTGACGTTCTCAACGCCAGCTTCCGGCAAGCTTGTTGCCGGGAAGGCTCTTGACTCTGGCGGAGAACCTTGACGTTCTCAACGCCAGCTTCCGGCAAGCTTGTTGCCGGGAAGGCTCTTGACTCTGGCGGAGAACCTTGACGTTCTCAACGCCAGCTTCCGGCAAGCTTGTTGCCGGGAAGGCTCTTGTCTCTGGCGGAGAACCTTGACGTTCTCAATGCCAGCTTCCGGCAAGCTTGTTGCCGGGAAGGCTCTTGACTCTGGCGGAGAACCTTGACGTTCTCAATGGCAGCTTCCGGCAAGCTTGTTGCCGGGAAGGCTCTTGACTCTGGCGGAGAACCTTGACGTTCTCAACGCCAGCTTCCGGCAAGCTTGTTGCCGGGAAGGCTCTTGACTCTGGCGGAGAACCTTGACGTTCTCAACGCCAGCATCCGGCAAGCTTGTTGCCGGGGAGGCTCTTCAGGGGGTTACTCTCTGGGGCGCTGCCAGCCCCCGAGCTCGCCTTCCATGCGTGTTCCTGCAACACTGACTGGGCATGAAATGACACAACAGCGTTTGAGCACAACAAGTTGATTAGCTTCTGGTTAATGTCGGATTCGCTGCAATCTTGACTCCTGCTGAATATTCCCTTGCTTGCCGGAACACTTTCCGGTGCGCATGATCCAGTCAGCAGCGTTTTGAGGAATGGATCCTTAGCAGCTTACCGGGAACGCCGCCTCCCGAAAAGGTTTACCTTCCCGGCTCTGGCGCAGCTGCTCAGGTTGCCGAGCGGACTCGAGGCAACTAGGAGCGCGACTAGCCCCGGGAAGGCTCCTCAGCATACGGGTTTACGCAAGAACCTTAGAATAAAACTCGCTAAGTCCTTCTCCTTAAACGACTGCATTTTTGCACAGTGAGCCCCCCACGCTTGCTGGAATACTCCCTGAATGCGCACGTTCTGGTCGATGGCGCTTAGGATCGGGTCCTGTTCAGCAGCCTATCGATAACGCCGCCTCTTCGGGAGCTTAACGCCTTAGAAACAATCGCAGCTGCGTCTGTATTGTTGGGCGGACCCAAAACAACCAGGAGCGCAGAATGTTTCAGGAGCGCTCCTTCGCGCACAGGTTATGCACAAAAATATCGTCCAGGATAAGACTTAACAGCAGAAAGTAATTAAAGCTTTAAAACTTAGCTTTTTGCGAAGGTTCAGGCCCTTCTTCTTGGACGCTATGGCGGTGAAGATGATGAAGAAACTGTCGCGCTGATCGCCAGATCAGGTTCGCGCAGCCCCTCACCCCTACCTGGCGCGCCAAAGATGTCGGGGACGAATCCGCGATCAGCTATGGGACCCAGAGAAGGACCCCTTTACGTTCGGCAGGGAGAGACGGTCACACGAAGAGCGAATCTAGCGAAGAACACGACGCTGAAGAGGGAAGGAAACTTCCCGGTGAAGGTGTTGGCGCAGGGGGGAGCTCTGACAGCGAAGGTACCGCCCCGGCAAAGAAGGGCCGGCGGCGGAACAACAGGAAGAAAAAGGGCAAAGCTGTGCTTGCCGCCGAGCAGTCCAGCGGCAGCGGCAGCGCCGACAAGGCCAAAGTCGAGGGCTCCGGCAAGGAGATTGCCGCGTGCGCCAACTGTCAGGCCTTGGCGGCTGCCGACAAGCAGGACGGCTCCGACAAGCAATATTGCAAGATCCACCGCACCAAGGGGCACGATCTCCAGAACTGTCGATGAGTCGAGCAGCTTGTCGAACAGCAGAAAGCTGAGTATGAGAGGCGCGACAAGGAGAAGGCCCCAGAAGGTGCTGGCGGGTCCGGCAAGAAGCGCACTGCCCGAGGGGGGCGTCGCGGCAAGGCCAAACAGCAGCAGAGAGACAGGCCTCCTCGTGGCCACGACAAAGATGATGATGATGATGATCTAGATGATGAAGAATCCAGTGAGCACGAATTTCAGAAAGCCGCAGAAGTCTTGTGTGTTGACGGTGGTGCTTCGTTGTATTCTTCTCACCGCCAACTTAAACAGTGGGCGCGAGAGATCAATGCGGCGGAACCATCTGTTGACGCCAGAAAGCTTCTGAAGTGGTCCGACACGCCTATCGTCTTTGACATTGAGGACCACCCTGACCGCACAACGGCGGTCGGGTGCTTGCCGATGTTGGTTTCACCAACGATCCGCAACCTCAATGTCACGAAGAAGTTAGTTGACGGTGGGGCCGGCTTGAATCTGATTTCGCCCGCTGTGCTCCGGAAACTTCAAATCTCTGACGGCGAGCTTGAGGAAACTGGTACTTTCCAAGGAGTAAATCCAGGAAGGAGCAAGCCGAAAGGGAAGATCACGCTGCCAGTGACATTTGGCGGCGAGCTGAACTACCGGACCGAGAAGGTCACCTTTGATGTTGCCGATATTCCATTGCCTTATAATGGGATACTTGGCCGTCCAGCGCTCGCCAAGTTCATGGCAGCCTCTCATTATGCCTACAACGTGTTGAAGATGCCAGGTCCAGTAGGTGTTATCACAGTTCCCTGCGACAAGAAGGATGCGCTTTTTTGCGCCGACAAGATCTACCGGGAAGCAGCTGCCGCAACTGCCGCCAAGGCACTTGCCGCTGAAGCTCTCGGGGGGGAGAACAAGAGGAAGTCCGGCAAGAGCTCCTGTGCCCACTCCGGCAAGCGCACCTCTTCAGAGTGCTGCGCTGCCGTCGAGGACGCACCAGAGAGCTCCACCGGCAAGTGCAAGAAGAACAAAGCCGCTCCGCCGGCGACAAAGAAGGTGCCCGCCAAGGAGGACGACACTGGTGGTTCCTTCACCATCAGTGCCACACTTGACAACAAATAGGAAAACGCGCTCGTTGCTTTCCTTCGGGCGAATGTCGACGTATTTGCATGGCAACCGTCCGACATCCCCGGTGTTCCCAGGAAAGTAATTGAGCACCACCTTGCCGTTTGTCCCCACGCGAGGCCCGTCAAACAGAAAGCCAGAAAGCAAGCTATGGAGCGGCAACAGTTTATTGCGAAAGAAATCAAGAAGTTGGAAGCAGCAGGCCTCGTCAGAGGAGTGCTCCATCCTACGTGGTTGGCCAATCCTGTTGTCGTGCGCAAAGCGAATGGAAAATGGAGGCTTTGTATTGATTTCACTGATGTCAATAAAGCTTGTCCCAAAGACCCATTTCCTTTGCCCCGCATAGACCAGATTGTTGACTCCACGGCAGGATGTGATTTGCTTTCATTTCTTGACGCATATTCAGGGTATCATCAAATCTTCATGGCTGAGGAAGATGAGGAAAAGACCGCATTTATCACACCCTGTGGCACATACTGTTTCGTACGTATGCCATTTGGTTTGAAAAATGCTGGTTCGACATTTGCAAGAGCCGTCCAAATTGCTTTTGAGCCTCAGCTGCACAGAAATGTGGAAGCCTATATGGATGATATAGTGGTCAAAAGCAAAGACAGGGCTACTTTGGTTCAAGATCTAGAAGAAACTTTTGTAAATCTGCGCAAGATCAACCTGAAGCTCAACCCCGAGAAGTGCGTGTTTGGAGTTCCCTCCGGCAAGCTTCTCGGGTTCTTTGTGTCTCAACATGGAATTGAAGCCAATCCTGACAAGATCAAAGCCATTGAGCAAATTGAAGCACCGAAGCGCGTCAAGGATGTACGACGACTTGCCGGCTGTGTTGCTGCTCTCAGTAGGTTTATCTCCAAGTCAGCTGAGCGCGCCCTGCCATTTTTCAAAATCTTAAAAAAGGCAGGTCCATTGAAATGGACTTCAGAGGCGGAGGCAGCGCTGCAAGACTTGAAGAGATACCTCTCCTCTCCTCCAATACTTGTCGCGCCTAAACCACAAGAGAAGTTGTTGCTGTATCTAGCGACAACCAATCAAGTGGTTAGTGCTGCGCTGGTAGCGGAGAGAGAGGAGGATGAGGAGGCAGTAACTGCGGCAAGCACGACCAGCGACAAGCTGGGGGCTCCCCCGACAAGTTTTGTTGCCGACAAGGATTCGTCTGCGCAGTCAGGCGAAGTGATACAAAAGAAGAAAATGGTGCAGCGCCCGGTCTACTTTGTGAGCTCTCTTCTGCAGGGAGCTAGGTCAAGGTATTCTGGTGTGCAGAAGCTGCTTTTCGGCCTTCTCATGGCCTCGAGAAAGCTGCGCCATTACTTTCAAGCACATGAAGTTACCGTCGTCACTCGCTTCCCGCTGAAAAGGATTTTGCAAAATCCAGAAGCGACAGGCAGGATTGTCGAGTGGGCGTTGGAGTTGTCGAGCTTTGGTCTCAAGTTTGAGAGTACATCAACCATACAGAGCCGAGTTTTGGCAGAGTTTGTCGCAGAATGGACACCAACGCCAGACGAAGAAATCCCAGAGATGACTCTCCCCGTCAAGGAGACAAGCAAAGAGTGGCTTATGTACTTTGATGGTGCCTTTTCACTGCAAGGCGCCGGTGCTGGCGTACTGCTTGTTGCACCCACCGGAGAGCACCTCAAGTACGTGGTACAAATGCACTTTCCCAAGGAACAGGCGACGAACAATACTGCAGAATATGAGGGGTTGCTTGCCGGTCTCAGGATCGCGGCAGACCTTGGAATCAAGAAGCTTATTGTCAGGGGAGATTCACAGCTTGTCGTCAGGCAAGTGAACAAGAACTACCAATGCCCATTGATGGAAGCTTATGTAGACGAGGTGAGGAAGTTGGAGGAACGCTTTGACGGCCTACAAATGCAGCACGTCCCACGTGCTGAAAATGACATTGCCGATGGTTTGTCAAAGCGCGCCGCACTCAAATTGCCTGTGGAACCAGGCACTTTTGTGCTCCAACTAACTCAGCCATCCGTGACGCCATCAGTAGGGCAAGGCAGGAAGAGGAAGTTGGCTTCTGGCGACTACTTCCCGGCAGAGCTCCCCGAAGCCGCCGGCAAGAAGGCTGCCAAAGCCAACGCCAAAGATGCAGAGGGGCAACTTGCTCCGACAAGGCTTCACGCTCTTGTCGTTGAAGCGGGTGCTCCTAGGCAAGAGGCAAAGGGGCAACTTGCTCCGACAAGACTTCGGGTCCTTGTCGTTGAAGCAGGCGCTCCTGATCGAAGCGCTGAGGAGCAAGATGCTCCGACGAGGCCTTGGGCTTCCGTCGTTGAAGCAACCGCTCCCGACGAGCTTGTTGAAGGACAGCACGCTCCAGCAGGGCCCTAGGCTCTTGTCGTTGAAGCGGCTGTTCCCGCCAAGCTCGTCGGGGAACGGCCGGCTCTGGTAGAGCGACGAGCTCTTGCCGTAGGGCCTGATGTTCCCGCAGCAGAAGAAATGCCTTTAGTCCTCGTTGTCGAGCCACAGGCTCCAGCGTGGGCGCAGCAGCTCGTCCGTTTCCTTCAGACAGGAGAACTTCCCGAAGAGCAGGAAGAAGCGGAGAAAGTAGCCCGACAGTCCAGTATGTATCAATTTGTCGATGACATGCTGTGCAGAAAAAGACCAAACGGTGTGAAATTGAAGTGTATTCCCCGGGAAGAAGGACAGGAGCTGTTGGCGGAGTTTCATGGAGGCATATGTGGTCACCACATAGGGTCAAGAGCCCTTGCTGGAAAGGCTTTCCGGCAAGGTTTCTTTTGGCCCACCGCCCTCCAGGATGCAACTGCACTAGTAACCAAGTGTGAAGCGTGCAGTTTCATTCCAAGCAGATTCATCAGCCAGCTCAAGCTCTCCAGACAATCCCTCTCTCCTGGCCATTTTCGGTCTGGGGGCTCGACATCCTCGGCCCCTTTCCCTGTGCCACCGGGGGCTTCGAGTACTTGTATGTGGCCATAGACAAGTTTACGAAGTGGCCAGAAGTGGAAGCAGTGAGGAAGGTGACAGCACAATCAGCCATCAAGTTCTTCAAGGGAATTGTTTGTCGCTTTGGTGTTCCTAACAGGATCATCACCGACAACGGTACCCAGTTCACGAGCCACGCCTTCATGCAGTATGTCGAAGACCTTGGCGCCAAGGTCTGTTTCGCTTCTGTTGCTCACCCCCGAAGCAACGGTCAAGCTGAAAGGGCAAATGCTGAAGTGCTGCGTGGGCTCAAGACGAGAACTTTCGACAGGCTGCGCAAGTGCGGCAAGAACTGGATCGAGGAGCTGCCAGTGGTTCTTTGGTCGATCAGGACGACGCCAAATCGAGCTACTGGCCAGACGCCTTTTGCTCTAGTTTATGGAGCAGAGGCAGTTCTCCCCACGGAACTCGTATACGGGTCACCTCGAGTGCTCGCTTACGATGAGCTTGAACAAGAGCAACTGCGGCAAGATGACGCTGTGCTCCTCGAGGAGGATCGTCTTCAGGCTGCTGTGAGAGCTGCTCGCTACCAGCAAGCTTTGCGTCGCTACCATAGCCGCAAAGTTAATGCCAGAAGTCTCGAGGAAGGCGACCTTGTTCTTCGGCGCGTTCAGTCGGCCAAGAATTCAAACAAGTTGACGCCGAAGTGGGAAGGCCCTTATCGGGTGAAACGAGTCACCAGGCCTGGCGCTGTCCGCCTGGAGACCGAGGATGGCATTCCAGTGATCAATTCCTGGAACATTGAGCATCTTCGTAAGTTTTTTTCCATAAGGCGAGGTTGCCGGGCCCTTCCCCGGCAACCACCTTTTGTACAAGTATTGCCGCTGTTGCATGTAATCCTTTGTACAAAGCCAGGCACAGACCCTGTGCATAAATAAAGCTTTTGTATTTCGCAGTTTTTGACGATTTCATGTTTACTTTTATTTTGCATGATTATCTGACATACTATGCAGTACAGCCTCCCCGGTAAGCATTAACGAGCCGCCAAGCTCCTATATCTTTATTTTCTCTTCTTTCTTTTTCCCAAAGAGACAGAAGCTTCCCTCGTGCACAAGTTTGCCGAGGGGGGTGGGATAATGATATGGACCAGGCGTCGTTCAAAGAAACTTTGCCTTGCCGGGAAGAAGGCAGCGGCAAGCAGTGACAAGACCTTCCGCGGAGAGATCAGCGACAAAGCTAAGTGCCAAAGTTTGAATAATCAAATTCTTTTTTATTTTCAAGGTTATTTTCCTTGAACGATACTACTCTTTGTATGGAAAACCTGTGCGCGACGGAACCTAAGCGTAATCGGTCGCGCCCTTACCTTGTTTCGAGTCCGCTCAACAACCTAAGTGGCTGCACTGAGCGCGACAAGGTTGCTTGCCGGCAGCGGCACCGCCAGCAGGCTGCTGGAGCCCCGCACCCAGCGCTCGCGGCGATGGTGCGCGCACCGGCAAGTTCCCTATAAGCGTAGGGCAAGTACACACAAAGAAAGAAATTGCTCAAGGGAGATGACATGCATTAACTTCAAAATATTGCAAGTTATATTACAAGATAAGTTGCCGCGGCTTAAACAAATTGTTCTTTAACATGTCTAGCGGCGGCAAGGAGGGAGAAGAATGGGCTCTCTAATTGCGATGCTCGCCTTCGACTCTCTGGATTTGGTCCACCCTCTCCACGATGGGCGCGACAAGGGCCTCTAGTGGCGCGGGGTCGTATCCCTTCGGCAAGCTTTTGAAGATGTTGCTGAAGTCGACGCCCGGGTTTCTGTATGCTATCTTCACCAACAACCTCCGGAGAACTCCCCGGCAAAGCCTGCGTGACTCGTCGGCCAGTTGAGCCTTGTGATTGACTTGGAGCTGTTGGAGTGCTTCTACTACTCCGTCGAAGAACTCGGCTAGCTTGACGCTAGTTTGCGTGTTCTTATCGGTGGAGTACCCGAAGTCCGGCACCTTCAGGGCAGTCAGCTCCTTGTCGATGTCCTCGGCGGCGCTGGCAAGCCTGTCTGTGAAGATCCCCACGTTATCCCTGAACTTCTTGTGGGTTGCAATAGCGTCTTGAAGCAGACCCTTTTCCTTTTGGAGCTCTGTCATTAGAAGCCCTTCGCGCTTTCTGGTGTTGTCGAGCGTCTCCTTCAGCGTGGTCAGCTTCAGCTTCAGGTCTGCTCTGGAGTCGTTGGCTGCGGCAAGCAGATTGTTCTTCTTGGCTATGGTAACTTGCATCTCCGCCAAAGTGTGGGTCACCTTTGCCCTCTCACTTTCAAGCGTTGAGAGCTTGTCACCGTTTGCCTTGAGGGCGGCCTCTAGTCTTGCCACTTTCTCCTCCGTTTCCTTCCTGTTCACTTCTGCAGCAGCGACAGCGTTGGTGGCTCCACTAACTTGCTGGCGTACTCTTGGGCCAAGGCTTCGATTTCCTTCTGGTGTTTTTGTGCCTGCCCCTGGGTCCGCTCTGCGACAAGTCTTGCCACCTCCTCGTCTTTTTGTCGGAGGGTTTCGGCAAGTTTCCTCTTGCGCTCGGCAAGTTCTTCTTCGTGGGCATCAAGGTCCACTTTCTGCTGGTTCAGATCACCGGCCTGAGCAGACAACTCCTTGGCGGTCTCCTCCTGTTTTTGTTCAATGTCTTGCTTCATCAGGAGGAGGGCCTGCCGTTCTTCGGCCAGCTGTGCCCGCTTGACCTCTAACGCATTAAGAGATCGCGCGCGGACGTCCGCCAAGATCTCCGCGCGCCTCAACATGTCAGCTTCGGCCTTCTCGATGAGCGCCTCCTTGGAAGCTAGCTTCTCCCGTCGGGCGCGATGAAGATTCAGCAGCTTTTGAAGCAGTTGCTCCTCTTCAGACGTGCTGCTGCTGCTGGCGCCTGGCGCATCCACAAGCTGGAGCCCAGCAGCGGCAAGGATCTCCTCTTCCACAACATCCTCCTCAGTTGGCGCTCTGGAGCCCACCGTCCAGGGGAGGCTGACGTAGACGTTCTCGCCGACCCGGATGTATTTGCTTGGCGGAGGCGAGTTGGGCATTGCCGCCTCGTCAGTGGTTGAGGGACCCGTGGTCGGAGTAGCGCCTGGCGCTCCTGTGGCCTCAGGGCCGTCAGTACGACCACCGGCTCCCTCGCCGGCCTCCTCAGCAGCCTTCTGGGCGGCCTCATCTTCAGCAGCCTTGGCGGCTTCATCGGTGGGCGCCTTGGCGGTATTATCCTTGGCGGCCTTGCCGGCCTCTTCGGCAGCATTGGCAGTTTCTTCGTCGGCAAGCTTGTCGGCTGCCAGCTTGTCGGCCTTGGCAGCGGCAGCCTTGGCGGCCTCGTCGTCGACGGCCCCTATGGTGTTCTCCTCGGCAGAAGAGTCAATGTTCATTGGCTCCACCGAGGAGGGCTCTGCCAACCCGAGAATTAAGGCAAAAAGAGCTCCAGGAAGAAATTCAAGAAGACAAAAGAAAGAAAGCGGAAAGAGTTTTGCGGCAAGTGGGTTTACCCGTGTTGAGGGCTCCCCTCCCCCGTCAACGTTTGTCATTGGGGTGGGGTCGCCAGCGCTGGTGCTTGGCACTTCGGCGCTTGCCGGCTCCTCTTCGTGGCTCGGCTCGCTAGTGGGAGCCCTTACCGGAGATCTTCTCCTTGGCGCTGTGGTCGAGGGGGATGGTACTTCTGGAGCACCTTCAGATGGCTCCACTTGCTGCTCCTCTCCTACACGCCCAAAGATGTCAGTGACAAAATGCTTGTTCCTCAGCGACCGCCAGCGAAAGGTAGTTGAGATACTTACGCTGGGGGCTGCGACGAGGGCTGGGCTCCGAGCTGGTCGGCATGGTCTCAGACGCTCTCCCGGTGGTTGCCGTGGGCTCATCTTCGACGACCACCACGGTCTTGCTCGTCGAGGCCTTAGCTCTCTTCCTCGTCCTCTCCGCCAAGGTTTCCTCCCTGCGGAAGCAAGGCCGGAGCGCGACAAATGAGGACAGAAGCAAAACCTTACAAAGATTGAGGGTCGCGGCAAGGGAACTTACTCTTCCTCGTCGTCCTCTTCGCTGAGAGCGGAAAAATCAAAGTCCGCCACCGTGTGAGGAGGGGGAGGAGGGGGAGCTGGACTCCTTGGCCGCTTGGCGGGGGTAGTAGCAGCGGTCTTTGATGACCCTGCTCCAGTTGCCGGGGCCGCGTGAGACGCCCCCGCAGCAACAGCCCTTGCCGCGGTCGAGCGCGTCGAACGGCGCTCCGGCGGTTGTTGAACCTCTTGCCGCTCAGCCACTTTGCCAAGCCTGCGAAGGCGTTTCCTCCTCCGAGGGGCTGGGGACTCTGACTGCGGTGGGCTTTCGGTGCCCTCCTCGGAAGAGGAGCCCTCATCCTCCGAGCTGCCTGACTCGTCGGCAGGCTGGCTTGGCCCGACATCCTTGCCGGGTGCGGCGAGCTCGCCCTTCCCGGCAAGCATCCCCTGCTCGGCAAGGATCTCCTTTTTTGCCTCGTCGAGCTCCGCCAAAGTATAACCAAAATTGCCAGCTTCCCTGGCGAGCCTGTCCTCCTCCACCCTTCGAGCAATGAATTCTATTTCTTGCTCAGTGGTGTTGCGGATGAGCCACTCCTCCTCCCAGACCTGCTTTTCGACCGTGGAGTCAAAGAATCGCCGCACGTCTTCTTCGAGCGGCACGTCCCAAGTTGCTTCAACGTTGTGCGCATTGCAGAGCGGCATCATAGCGATGATTGCACTCAATGCAGAGTTGTTGCAAAGGGGCACGATGTGCTTCGGTAGCGTGAACGCCTTGTCGCGCTTCTCTGGATCTGTCTCTTGCTTGAACAGTTCTCGCATGAAAAAGTCGTGCTGCAGAACTGTGAAGTTGTTGATCAGTCCAGGGCGCAGCCGCATGATATCGGCTGGGTTCTTCCAATCAGAGGCCGGCCTTCCTCTCTGCTGCAGAGGAGCAATGCGGCGGCGGAGGAAGTCTGCGCCAACCATCCCTATGGTGAGCCCGGCCTCCCTGAGCCGTATGATCCTGGTAGCGGCAATCTCCAGCTTTTTGTCCTGGGGATCTAGATCGCTCCAGTCTGTGCCACGCGCTGCTGGGGTCTTGCGAAGCGCACAGTATGGTGGCGGCTCGTCGTCAATGATCCAACACCATTCAGACCGGATTTCTCCCCATCTTGGGCGGAGATCCCCCTTCAGATAATGCTCCTTGGCGCCCAATCTTGAAACGAACGAGACGCCAACAGTGAGAGGCTCCCCCTTTTCAGCACGGGGAGTGAAGTAATGCCTGAACAGCGCAGTGTTGGGTGCGACGCCGACGAAGTTCTCGCACAGATGCGCAAATATTGCCATGGTGGATACGGCATTCGGTGTGAGATCCAGCAGACGGAGGTTGAAGGTGTACATGACGTCGCTAAAGAAATCCGAGTACAGTGGGCAGAGCCCGCACCAAAAGTAGCAAGCGAAGAAGGGGTACTTGCTCACTTCGCTCTCGTCGGTGGCTGGGCGAACGCGGGTGGCCGGATGCGCCTTGGTCCTCGCGGCCCACATGCCTTGGAACTTGGCCTTCAGATCCGCCCCCGTGAGCGTCGGAGCGAAGAGCGCGTACTTCTGCCTCTTCAACTGCGCCTGGGTCTCCGTCCTTGAGGACTTCCCCGTCTTCCCCTTTTCTCCTTTGGGAGGCATGGCGAAGGCGGAGCTGAGGACCGAGGGTGATGCAGACGCGCGCGGTGGCGGAGGATTGGGAAACCGCTTTGTTTTAGAGCGGAGGAAGAAGAAGGCGGAGATTTGGAGATCGAGAATGGTGGGGGGGTGTGTGAGTGCTTCTGCAGGTCCCTCCTTTTATGGGGAAAGATGCGGAACCATCCGCCCCTTCGTCATTCGAGATGGCTGCGCACGCTTCCCACGCTCTGCATTCAACGCGCGACGCGTGGGAGAGCGTGCAATTAAACAGCATAGGGACGTTTCGGCTTATCCCAGCCACGCGTGCCCGTGCACTGTTTGGGCCTGGCCCAACAACGCCCGGCACATTGTGTGGCCCAGGCCCGGGGGCTCCTGTCGGTGTACTAGAATAGGGGTACCCTAGTACCCCGTACTTGTGCATGGGCAGTAGTAGCATCCCGTGGCCAGGCTTGTGGGAGGACAGCCAGAGAGAAGCTCAAGATTATTAAGCCATTCAAGAACAAAGTATACAAAGCAAGAGTTAAGGCCCCGGCAAGAGGAGCTTGCCGGGAAGGACAGCTGAGGCCCAGCCTGGGCATTGCTGAAGCAGAGTACTTGCCGCGGCAAGGTACTTGCCCCGGCAAGTCATTGGCTGCGGCAAGGTATTGGCTGCGGCAAGATAGCGGCTGCGGCAAGGTACTTGCCCCAGCAAGTAACCTTGCGCGGCAAACTATGGGTTGCGGCAAGCTGTCAGGTGCGGCAAGGTCTTGCCGCGGCAAGCGTTACTGTACCACTGTGCTACTGTGCTGCTCCGGTGCCTCTGCCAGCGTGGCGCTCTGGGTCCTTCCAAGCGTGCGTGGCAGGGCACTGTGTACACGGCGGTGCACTGTAGCTAGCGGTGCAGGAGCAGGTGGGATAGGCTTTTCCCACGTCCAAGACGTCCGGGTACATGTACGTGGACAGCAAAGGCATGGGCATTTAATGCCCTTGTCCCCTGCCGTCAGTGGTAGGTAGGACATGTCATGCTGGTAATAGTGGCCTTACTGTAGCAACTTTCCACCTCTACCTTTACTGTTTGCCACCTGTTGGTGACCCCTTTGTGCGTATAAAAGGAGGCCCATAGGCAACGAGGAAAAGGAGGAGGAACTGGGAGATGGAGAACTCCAGTATTGTACGCAGCTACTCAGTACTGTAGCGCTCCTGGAGCTAGAACAGTCATACAGATAACAAACGTGAAAAAGCAGGAGTAGGGTTTTACGCATCCGTGCGGCCCGAACCTGGGTAAATCTCTCTCGTGCACTGTCGTGTTCTTCGCTAGATTCGCTCTTCGTGCGACCGTCTCTCCCTGCCGAACGTAAAGGGGTCCTTCTCTGGGTCCCATAGGTGATCGCGGATTCGTCCCCGACACTTGTGGATCTTGTATGTTTGATTGTTTAGTGGATGTGTGGTTGGACTTGTTCCTGAGTGTTTCCCCTTGTGATTTCTCCCCGTTCTTCCCCATATTCATCATGTTCTTCGTGTTCTTCGAGGGAATCCACTCCAATCGTGAAAGATCGGCCTACACCGGGTTAGCCCCGTATCATATGGTATCATGAGCCACGTTGATCACGAATTTGGAGTCTTCCCCCTTCGTTTCTAGCCTTCTTTTGCTTGATTTCGTCCTAAATTCAAAAATCCCCACCAAAAATAGCCCCCAATTTTTTTTTGTGATTTGTTGGTTTGATGATGTTTTGTTGATTTTGATCCATGGATTTGCTTGGTTTCAAGTGGATCTAGCTTTCCCCCATCTTTTCCCCCACTTCCATCCACCAAATCTCCCCAATTTTGCCCCCGAAATCATCCATTTCCGCCCCAAATCGAGTTGCGAAGTCCAAATCCCGATCTGGAATCATCGGGCCGGACATCCGGGCCATCGGGCCGGACATCCGGGCCCCAAGCCGGACATCCGGCTCCTAGAGCACAAAATCTGCACGGTTCTAGACATCAGCCCCCGGATATCCGGCCCCCACCCCCGGATGTCCGACCCCTGGAGCATCATCCTTCCGTGTTTTACCGTTTTGACCATAACTAATTCATCCGGAGTCCGATTTTGACGTTCTTTAGCTCGTTTTGAAGCTATTGACATCCCCCATCCAACAAAAATACCACCATCACCATTTGACTTCATTAAATTTTTCGAATTTTGGCATCTTTGCCTAGGGCTTCCACCATATCATCCGCATAACCACCACCGACTTCCGCAACCTAACCAATTTTGTTCCCCATCGTATTTGTTGTTGTTTGAGTTGTGATTTGAGTCTCCTAAGGTGTTCCAGCTACTTAGGGATGGTTGCTTCTTCATCAACCACCACCACTACTTCCGCATAGGCTTACCCACCATACACTTCCGCCACCCCAACTTAACCCATATTTGTTCGTGTTGTGAGTTGTGTCTCCTAAGGTGTTTCGGCTACTTAGGGATGGTGACTTCAACTCCGACACCGTGTATAGTCCACCACCTTAACCTCCACTTCCACATTGCGTACTCCAAAACCCATCATTGCATTTCCGCAATCCCATTGAGCTTCCGCAAAACCACCACCGCTTTCCACTACCACCATTTGACATTTGACATTTGAGATTTTGAGTTCGCGGTTTTTCCGTTTCCTAAGGTGTTTCAGCTAATTAGGAACGGTTCGACGTCGAGAACACCGCCACTCATCATCGCCACGAGGTCGTCATCGTACATACGAACGGTAACCTCGATGACATCATTGTATATTCCCATTGCAATTGCATTGATAACCCCTAGCCCATTTTGCGTCACTTGCCTATCGAGACTAGCCATTTGAGTATTGCCGGCGACGTTACTTGTGCACATTAGTGATCTACACCATCCATTGCATACATACCATATCATATTGGAATCATATCATCCCTTGTGTCACAAGATTGTTCCCGTATATACAAAATTGCTATCTTGGTTTGTGCATTTCGCATTGTGGCCATATCAAAAAAGAAAAGAAAAAGAGAATAAGCTTTTAAGCAAAGAAAAGAGTGAACAAAGAGCTTGTAAGCAATAGCCATAGCATCATATCACATTGCATATAAGATTGTCATATCCGATCATCTTGGATCATCTTGAGAGGAACACCGAAACACCATACATACATAGCATACTTGGGATAGAAAGATTATCCATTTTGCATCTTATAGGTTGTGCACAAGTGTCGTATCCGCCTATTGAGCAATCGTGCTAGCGTCTCTCTTGAGTTGTGCAACACGATCGTTTTCCATGGACTCCACATTTTGTGCTCATCCCTTGGTTGCACGACCCCATTTATCTATCCATGTGTGTGTTTCCGTGTGCCACATATTGCTATTGTTCTACTTGTTTCACTTGCGAATTTGTGAAACTCTTTCAACATTATTGACTCTTGCTAACATTTTGCATCAAATTTTTTTGTGCCACTATCCTCACCGAGCCACTCCATAAGCTTTACTTAATAGGTGTGAGTGAACAAGTCCGGTACCAATTCAACTATTCTTTCATTTCACATTGAGTGAAACAAGATACATCCTCAACTTTGGGAAAAGGTAACTTGGTATTGTTTATCTCATTTCCTACTCACCTCTACTCGAGTCTTGTGATGGATAGGCAAAGCACACCACTTTCGGTCTACAACAACAATGACAAGTTCGGTGCCATGAAAAACAACTTGGACGCCAAGATGGATGTTCAAATGGAGGAGATCAAAGCCCTCATCAAGTCCTACAAGCAGTCTTCCTCATCTTCGAGAAGACGCTCAAGAACACATGCCTCCGAGCTACCATCTCCGGCAAGATCACATCGGCATCGACACCACCACCGACAAGAATGTGAAGGTTAAGAGCTCAACACCAACAACCGCTCAACGACTTCACCATCTCCCATGGCATCTTCGCCATGCGACTTCAAGGCATCTTCGCCTATGGACATGCGGCATCTTCGCCCACAAGCACCTCAAGAGAAGCTCCCCAAGCTCAAGTCCGCGACTTCCACGAGCTACTACGACCTCGACATTGACCACAAGATTCCTTTCTATGGGACTCAACAACCCGAGGAGTATCTCGAGTGGGAACGCTTAATGGACGACTACCTCAAGCTACATCAAGTTCCTCCCGAAGATCAAGTGAAGTGCGCCACAACGAACTTCCACGACTACGCATCGGCATGGTGGCTTCACACACCTTTGGAGAGCTATGACATGAGTTGGCCCAAGATGAAGAGAGCTTTGCGGCGAGAGTTCGTGCCTCCAACGTACACGGAACAACTTCAACGCCAATTGGAGAACACCATCCAAGGATCCAAGTCCCTCGACAAGTACTTCCACGAGACGAAGAAAGCCTTGCGACGAGCCGGCGTCGACGACCCCATTTCGATGAAGTTCCACTTCATGATGGGATTGCACAATGACATCTCCAAGACTATCTTCCTCGCGAACTACAAGTCCCTCGACGACTACTACATTGGTGCTCTCAAGGCGGAACAAGAACTCATGAAGGCTAAGGCTTCTCCACCCCAAGCACACTTCTCGACGACCAAGCTCCACGACAACGAGCATGAGACCAGTACCACCACGATGTCCAAGCCCGACGAGCTCCAAGACGATGCTCCCAAGTTCAATTTCACCGCCATCCCTCTTTGTGGCATTGATGATGCTGAGTCCTCCACGACTCTTTTTCAAGATGGTGTGGCGACGACTACGACTACGGAGACCATCAAGGACAAAGCTTTGGAGGCGAGTGACATGGTGACGAGCAAGGATGATGCTTCCATCTTAGGAGGCGAGAGTGATGATGTGCCATCTTCGGACTTCATCCACGACGATGATGACGAGATGATCGAGCATGGGATTTTCCCTTCGGTCATGGAGGAGAGTGATGATGTGCCATCTTCGGCCTTCATCCACGGTGACGGCGATGAGATGGTTGAGTATTTCACCTCGACCACGGTGACGTATGATGACTTGAGTGACTTTTGCCACCATATTGAGAGTGAAAGTGACTTCACCACTAGCCCCATATATGATGTGTTGCCCCACTTCCCATGTGAGGAGAGCCACAACCCCCACCACTTGAGTGAGATGAGTGACTCGACCATATGTGAGATTGAGTGCACCTATTTTGAGGGAGTGAGTGAACCACCACATAGAGAGAGTGAGGTAGTTGATAAGGCATGTGAGGCCACTTCGATTTCTAACGACTTAACCTCTACCTCTATTGTGTCTTCTCATTTGGTGCTAGGTCCCACATATGATGACGCGCCGATTCACGATGACTACGTCCTTCCTTTGGACAAGACGATGGCCATGGTGGAATATGATGCACCCCCCACATGGTCCCATCAAGATGATGATATTGACCACCATTTGGTCTTACCCACCTCACCTACACCACTTGAGTGGAATGACAAAGGTAACATAGGTGAAGGTGATGCTCTTGTCCCACTAGTGGACTATCTTGACAATGATTGCTTGCATGATGTTGATCCACCTACTACCATGCTTCATGCTAGTGCGACTTCTTATGTGATGATTTCTTGCCCATTTATGATGAGTATGATGGTTCTCATGTGGAGTCTATTAGTTGTGATGCCATGTTACATAGGATTTCTTGTGACAATTCTTTAGGTCACATCATGTTTGACAATCCACTTGACTTGTCATATGCTATGCATGAGATCAACCATATGTCATATTTGCAATCTCTTCGTAGTGACTATGCATATGCCATTAAAATAAACCCAATTTGCACATATGGCATAGATGACAAGCCCATGGTTATTGGCATTTTTTTCTTGTGATGATATTGATATGCTCCCTTTGCATCATTCATCTAATATGCCATGCCATGACCACCTAGCTTCGGATATGCATTGTTTTGGATGTTGTCCATTTTCTCCATATGATGTTTCCAATATTGCTCATGAGGAGACCCCCATAGTTTCCTCATACATGTTAGGAGATTTTGATCAATCCCATCCATTGCATGATCATAATAATTATGTGCACAATATGCTCCCCATGAATAAACATGCTATTGATGTGCCATATACTAGTATGCTCAATTTGTGTCCCCATCATGTTATACATAACAACTATTCTTTCATGATGGATGACATGTTCTTATACCATGCATCAAATTTCTTTGAGCGATGCTTATCTTGTGCTAACTCACACGTGCACATACACATCATGATGGATGATGTGTACATTTACCACACACAATTTCTTTCGTTTGTGTATTTGTTGTGTAGGTACCCATGCTTACTTGTCAACCTCACAATCCCATGAGTTGACAAAAAGAGCTCTAGAGAGCAACGATGACTTGGGATCCCGTGGATTGGCTTTCACACCGTTCCCATCACGCAAAGACTTCGCGCATTTCTTCTACAAGGCCCTCACATGGTTATGGGTTATTGTCCATTACATATTATATGCCCATCTTGCCATGTTCACTTTGCATGATATGCTCATTCCTATGCCTTTGCCATGCATTTGTGACCCATGCTTTGCATTACACATGATGATTGATTCTAGTACTTGTATGTGTATTTGCAAGCTTGGTGGAGATATTGCTTGTTATTGCCATGTTCCACCTATGACCCATTCCTATGATGATACTATGATCTTGCTTTGCATTCGTGCTTGCAATATGTCATGTGCATTGCCTATGCCTATTATTTGCTCACATGACATGATTGCCATGATTTCCTCCAGTATGTTGCATCTTCGCACTACTAGCTTGCACGATTTGATTACTATGCTTGCTTATGTTGCATCACCAATGATTCATACTTGCCCACTTCATGCGGTTCGTGACAACCATTACCATGATTTGCACATGATTCATATCGCTTCTTGTCATATATCTCCATATGTTGCCTCCCTCATGCTAGATGATTTTCCATGTATTGAGTGCAACAATGATTTTAGTCTTGCTAATGAGTTTGCCCCCATAGCATTCTCACATATATTCGGAGATTTTGACATATTCCTTGTGAAGCATGCTTGTCTTACCTCTTTGCACCATATACCTCGTGCCATGAATATAGCCATTGTTGCATCATATTATTCGTGCACTTGTGCTCCTAATGGTTATGTGCAAAAGAAGAGAACCATCATGATGGATGATGTGTTTATCTACCATGCACGTACATCCTTTGTTTTGTTGTGTGCATGTGTAGGATACTTGGACTTTGTGTCAACTTCCATGTCACATGAGTTGACAACCCGAGCTATTGAGAGCGAACCACCTTCTGCCACGACGATTCTACACCGCACTTGCTTGTGTTTCGGCATTGTGAAGGACGCACAAGGACATGCCTTCAAGGTGACATCTTTCTTGATCATGGATATTACGGATCATACTACTTGTGTTGCTTTCCCCATGAGACTTAATGTTCATCTTGGACCACTTGATTGCACACATGTTAGAGATCTTGCTTCGACTTGTCATTTTCACCGTTCCATTCATCATGACATATATGCCTTGTGTGTTGCATCCAATTTTTGGATAGCTTGCTCCTATCATAAGTTTGGTTGCAACAATGTCATTTCTTCACATATGCTACGTCCCATTGCTTTTCACATGATTGACTTGATAGCCTCACACATGATGAACAATTGCTCTTTCTATTGTGTTGAGTGCCACACTATATTCACTACACCCTATGCACGTTATGCTTGGCTTGTCTTGCACTTGACCCATGTGTTTAGACACTTCATTCTATTTGGTGTTGTGAATGATTCTTATGCCTACCATAGACCTTTCATTGAGAGCTTTGTGAATGCTTGCTATGCCTTTGAGGTAGATGCTTATTCTCTTGAAACACATATTTGCATCACTACCTCACATTTACATGCTTGTTTCCATGAAGACCTTCATTGTGCTCAATTTATGTGCTTACATGCCATGTCACAATCCTTTGTCAGACCATATGCTTTGCATGATGACGACACTTGTTTGGTGAATCACCTCTTGAATGCTTGGTTTTGCACTAACGCTAACCACATTTGTTTTTCCAAGTGTTTGTTCTCCTTACTCCTTTTGAAGGAATCACAAGACGGTGCGACATTGGAGAGTGCCCATTTCGAGCTACTAGATGATGACTACTTGGTGAACGTCCACTTCTACACGGCGAAGCCATCTCTTTCCCATGGTGATTTGATTTTCGATCTGAGGTCGGATCTTTCCCGGGGGGGGGAGATGATGCGGAGCATCCTATCGACATCACCATGTCAAGAGTCCCTTCGGCTAGTGACACGTGCGACATCTACTTCACATACACAAAGGTGAATCATCTCCATTACACGTGCTCACTTGACCCCTTCGAGGATGGTATACTACTTGACACCCTTGTCGTGTGCATGCATAGGTATTGTTGGAACACTACGGGTAACGAGGAGGAGTGTGAACGCAAGTGTACAACTACACCATCCGCGAGGGAAGCCTGGAAGCGACGACGGAAGAAGACGAAGCTGCTGAAGCTACAGCGGCCGGACATCCGGGCCAGAGGCCGGACATCCGGTGCCTGTGCAGCCTCCAAGGAGCTGCACCAACAGACGGCCGAAGCATCAGCGGCCGGACATCCGGCCCGTGTGCCCGGACATCCGGCGCCTCGGCAACCCCCGGACATCCGGAATTATCCCCCGGAAATCCGGCAGCGACGTATCCAGAGAGCAACCAAACTGCCACTTCAGCCCGGACATCCGGCCGAGACCCCGGACATCCGGCTCGTCCCGAAGCCCTGGACATCCGGCCCCCAGCCGGACATCCGGCGCCTGCCTGCGCGTAGGGACAGGGCCTGAGGCCCATGTATCCCCCCTCTCACTTACCCCTTCATGGACTTACCTATATATACTCCACCTCCACCTCCTTTCTAGGGTTAGCAAATGTGATAGCTCATTTAGAGATAGAGCTTTGCTCATCCATCCGGATCTACTCCACCGAGAGAGACCGCGGCCTCTACGGAGAAGATCCATCTTGGATTCAAGACCCCTAACGGGAAGATCCATCTAGGATATCATCAAGACCTCCTCATGGAGATGAACTTTACCTTGTATCTTTCCTTTTGTTGTTCATGTAGCTTATGGATCTTGTGTGTTTGATTGTTTAGTGGATGTGTGATTGGATTTGTTCCTGAGTGTTTCCCCTTGTGATTTCTCCCTGTTCTTCCCCGTGTTCATCGTGTTCTTCGTTTTCTTCGAGGGAATCCACTCCAATCGTGAAAGATCGGCCTACACCGGGTTAGCCCCATATCACTACCTCAAGAAGATGCATGAAGATACAAGGCACACCATCGAGCACCAAGTACAACGACTCGCGACCAAGCTCAACGTCAACAAGCAACCCATGATATTCAACGTTGGAGATCTCGTGTGGCTACACCTTCGCAAGGACCGTTTCCCCAACGAACGCAAGTCCAAACTTCTACCACGAGACGAAGGACCCTTCAAGGTGCTAGCATGCTACAACAACAACGCTTACAAGATCAACCTCCCACGCGACAAGTACAACGTTAGCGACGTCTTCAACGTCACGGATCTCTCGCCCTACCATGGTGATGAAGATTTTGATCCGAGGCCGGATCCTTCCCAAGGGGGGGGGGGAGATGATGCGGAGCATCCCACGGTCATCCCCATGGACCGTCCTACGTCTCCCACGACACCACTTGGACCAATGACAAGAGCTCGAGCAAAGGCTATCGAAGATAAGGTGAACTCGCTCTTCTCCGAACTACCACTTTCTACACATGCGACATGGCTACTACCTCAAGCGGAAACACTATGTGTGATCAGGTACTTGGAGGAAGGCCACGGAGCAGCTACATCCAACGGACAAGACGGCGAGGACACCAAGCATGAGGGACAAGAAGAAGAGCTGCAAGTGGAGCTACAGCCACCGGACGTCCGGTCCCTGAAGGCCACGCCAGCCAGAGGAAACCTGGCCAGTGAAAGCTACAGCGGACGGACGTCCGGCCAGGACCGGACGACCGGCAACTCCCAGCGACCGAACGTCCGGCCTCCACCGGAAATCTGGCAGTTCGCCACCCGAGCCGAATCAGCGGAAGTCCGACGAGACCGGACGACCGGCCGACTCTGGACATCCGGTGCCACTGCACCCGAGCCAAAATGACGGAAGTCCGGTGCCTTCCGGACGTCCGGACGCCCATGAGCCACTGGACGTCCGCTCCGGACCGGTCGTCCGGTGCCTGTCTGCGCACAGTTTCGGGCCCGAAGCCCATGTACCCTTTCACTTCGCCCCCATTTGCACTAAGACTATAAATAGACCTCCTCCAGTGATGTGGAGCATCCTACGATCATCCCCATGTACACTACGACTACTCCCCAAGCCCCAAGTGCCCACATGTTGAGACCTCGAGCATACGCCATTGGACCTAAGGTGAACTCGCTCCTTTTCGAATCTTCCCTTTCCGCATGTAAGACATGGATGCTACTTCAAGCGCGGACCTTGTGCATACTCAGGTACACCCGAGGAGACCAAGGAGAGCCAAAGGACCAAGGCCAAGTGTGCGCGGGAGCGAAGGAAGGAGAAGGAAGAAGAGCCAGCTGCTACAGCAGCCGGACATCCGGCCCCTGCCCCGGAAATCCGGCATCGGCTATCCAGAGAGCACCGAAAAGGGCCAGCGCAGCCCGGACATCCGAACCGACGCGAGCCGCCGGACATCCGGCCCCTGGCCCGGACATCCGGCCCGCGCCTGTCCAGAGAGCAACCGCACAGCACTCGGGCCAGCCCCGACATCTGGCCTCCCGGCCCGTACATCCGGCCCGTCGCGAAGCGCCGAACATCCGGCCCTACGCCCTGACGTCTGGCTTCCCCTATCTGCGCACAGTGTAAAGGGCCGAGGCCCGTGTATCCCTTCGCCCCCTAGACTATATATACTCCTCCACATCCCTCTTTCTTGGGTTAGCATTGTGATAGCTCATTTAGAGATAGAGCTTTGCTCATCCACCCGGATCTACTACACCGAGAGAGACCACGGCCTCTACGGAGAAGATCCATCTTGGATTCAAGAACCCTAACGGGAAGATCCGTCTAGGATATCTTCAAGACCTCCTCACGGAGATGAACTAGTTACCGTTTGTATCGTCCTTTGTTGGATTTGGATCGTGTATCTCTTTGTGTTTCGAGGATCTAGCACATGTGTAATCGAATCTTGTTGGTTTGAGTGATTCTCTCGTGTTTCCCCTCGTGTTCTTCGTGTTCCTCGTAGGATTCGCTCCAATCATGAAAGATCGGCCCGAGGGTATCCACCCTACATCATCTTGGATCAGAGCAAGGTTGATCACGAATTTGGAGCCCCTACCCCTCTTTTTCTAGCCTAATTTTGTTGTGTTCTTCCCCAATTTCGAAAATCCCCACAAAAATAGCCCCAAATTTTTTTGTGATTTGTTGGTATGATGATGTTTTGTTGATTTTGATCCACGGATTCGTTGTGTCTTGAGTAGATCTATCTTTTCCCCAAGTTTCCCCACTTTTTCATCCACGAAATCTCTCGAATTTTGCCCCCAAAATCATCAATTTCCGCCCCCAAAATCGAGTTCCTTGAGTTCATCCTCGGATTTGGAGCCCGGACATCTGCCCCCCCCCCCCCCCGACATCCGGCTCCTGGAGCACATTTTTGCGCGCGGTACTGGACATCAGGTCCGGAAATCCGGCCCCGACCCCGGATGTCCGGCCCCTAGGGATTCAGCCTTCATCGTTTCACCGTTTTGTCCATAACTAATTCATTCGGACTCGGATTTTGACGTTCTTTAGCTCGTTTTGAAGCTATTGGCATCCCCCATTCCACAAAAATACCACCGTAACCATTTGACTTCATCAAAATTTTGGAACTTTGGCATCTTTGCCTAGGGCTTCCACCACATCCTCCGCTATACCACCACCGACTTCCGCAACCTAAACCATTTTGATCCATATAGAATTAGTGGTTGCTTGAGGAGTTATTCAAGTTTCCTAAGGTGTTTCAGCTACTTAGGGATGGTTGCTTCTTCATCAACCACCACCATAACTTCTGCATAGGCTTACCCACCATACACTTCCGCCAACCCAACTTAACCCAATTTTGTTTGAGTTGTGGCTTGTGTCTCCTAAGGTGTTTCGGCTAATTAGGGACTGTGACTTCAACTCCGATAACGTGTATAGCCCCACCATACCCGTCCACCACCATAACCCATTTTGACCGGGTTTCCACCAATACTTCTGCAACCACCACCGCATTCCCGCTACCACCATTTTGACATTTGCCTTTGGAGATTTTGAGTTCATGGTTTTTCCGTTTCCTAAGGTGTTTCGGCTAATTAGGAACGGTTCGACAACACGAACACCGCCACTCATCATCGACACGGACGGTAACCTCGACGAAACCATTGTATATTCCCCTTGCAATTGCATTGTTAACCCCTAGCCCATTTTGCGTCACTTGCCTATCGAGACTAGCCATTTGAGTATTGCCGGGCCATGCTACTTGTGCACATTAGTGATCATCGATATACACCTTCCATTGCATACATACCATATCATATTGGTATCATCTTGGTATCATCATATCATCTCGTGTGCCACAAGTTTGTTCCCGCATATACACAATTGCTATCTTGGTTTGTGCATTTCGCATAGTGGCCATACAAAAAAAAGAATAAGCTTTTAAGCAAAAGAAAAGAGTGAACAAAGAGCTTGTAATCAATAGCCATAGCATACCACATTGCATATAAGATTGTCATATCCGATCATCTTGGATCATCTTGTGCTAAAGCACCGGGAACCATACATACATAGCATACTTGGGATAGAAAGTTTATCCATTTTGCATCTTATAGGTTGTGCACACGTATCCGCCTATTGAGCAATCGTGCTAGCGTCTCTCTTGAGTTGTGCAACACGAGCGTTTTCCGTGGAATCCACATTTTGTGCTCATTCCTTGGTTGCACGACCCCATTTATCTATCCGTGTGTGTGTTTCCGTGTGCCATTCTTTGCTATTGGTCTACTTGTTTCACTTGTGAATTTGTGAATCTCTTTCAACATTATTGACTCTTGCTAACATTTTGCATCAAATTTTTTGTGCCACTATCCACACCGAGCTCCACCATAAGCCTTACTTGTGTAGGTGTGAGAAATTGACGAGATCGGTACCAATTGTGCTATTTCCTTGTTACATTATTGAGTGATCATTGATCCATCTTCAACATCGGCCAAGGTACATTTGGTATAGTTCTCTCCTTTCTTCCGTTCACATTTGCTCGAGTCTTGTGATGGATAGGCAAGGCATTTCATCTCCGGTCTTCCACGACAACGACGGCGCGAACAACTACATCACCAAATCGTCAATCTTCGATCTACAACGACAAATGCAAGGCGCACAATCAAGATTGAGAGAGCGCATTGACAAGCTTGCCATCGACATACGACACTCCGAAGCAAGGAAAAGGGACTACATCGACAACAAGCTTTCCGCACAAAAGGAGGAGCAAGATGCAAGGATGGAGGAGAATCGTGCCTCGTTGGTCAACCGTTCTTCCCCTTCATCATCCTCAAGGCGGCGGCGACCAAGTCGACCAAGCGATGCAAGCGCAATTCGTCACCGTCCACATCTCCATGGCGACCATCATCACATTCGTGATCCACATCATCATGAAGAGCAAGTCACCTCCAAGCAACATGTGCACGACGACGACGAACGACATCTACTACGAGCTCAATTACGACAACGACACCATCAACATGAAGATGCTCGAGATGCGCCTACCTACAAGTCCCAGAGAAGACCGCGAGACAAGCACCACCAAGAGGACGCTACGGCTACTACCACCACCACTTCGGCATCTTCGCCAAGTGCTATCAACGCATCTTCACCTTTGGACGTACGGCATCTTCGCCTTTGGACGTACGCCATCTTCACCTACTTCCCATGAGTTCGCCTACATCGACATCTTCAACAATGAGGTGACCAACTATGAGCGAGGGCAACACTTCCATCTTCAGAAGCCCCTCAAGGAAGAAGGCCGAGCATGGGAAATTCCCTTCGGTCATGGAGACGAGCTACGAGGTGCCACATCATATGGGCCTCCTACAACTAGACGGCGACAAGACGGTCGAGTAAGGTCCATCCCCTTCGACTTCGGCAACGAGCACAAACCTCTTCAACAACATGAAGACGGCGCCCCAATATGTCACCTACTCCGAGTCAAGCTACGAGACCGCACATGAGACATTACCTTTGGTCTTGGAGGAGAGTGATGTTTTGCCACATCCTACGACATTCATCTTTGGAGGCGTTATGGATGAGGAGGTTGAGCATGGGACTATCCCTTCAACCAAGGCGGTGATAGGAGTTGAGCATGGTGACATTTGCACCAACATCTCTCCGACACCCACATATGAAGAGATGCCCCAATTGCCATGTGAGGAGAGCCACCACCCCATGAGTGAGATGAGTGACTCCACCATATATGACATTGAGTGCATTTCCTATGAGAGGATGAGTGTGACCACCACTAGCCCGACACATGAGAGCATACCACACATCCTATGTGAGGTTGAGAGCCATTTGAGAGACTCCACCAACCATATGAGTGAGAGCATCTTACCGGGAGTGAGTGAGCCACAACACTTAGTGAGTGAGGTAGTTGAGAGGGCATGTGAGGCCACTATGATTTCTAACGACTTAACCTCTACTACGAGTGTGTTTTCTTTGGTGCTAGGTCTCCTACATGATGACATGCCAATCCTTGACGAGTCCATCCCTCCAATGGGAAAACCGATGGCCATGATGGACGATGATGCACCCCCCACATGGTTCCATCAAGATGACGATGACAATGACTTGGTCTTCGACACCTCACCTACAACACATGAGCGATGCTCCAAAGGTAACATAGGTGATGGTACTTCTCTTGTCCCACTAGTGGACTTTCTTGCGAATGATTGCTTGCATGATGATGATCACCTTATGGATTCACAACATACTATGTCTTCTACATACTTAGATATGTCACCTATTTATGATGAATATGATGATGAGCATGTTGATTTGCCTAGTTGTGATGCTATGCTCCATAGGATATCATGTGAAAATTCTATTGGTCACATTATGTTTGACAACCCATTGAACGTGTCATATGCTATGAGTGAGATCTCCCATATTGCATCATTTCAATCTCAACATAGTAACTATGCATGCCCCATTAAAATAAATCCTATTTGCACTTATGGCATAGATGACGAGATGATGGTCATTGGCTTTTGTTTTTCATGTGATGATATTGCCATGCTTCCTTTACATGATTTACGCAATTCATCTACTATTCCATGCCATGAACACATTGCTTCGGTTATGCATTGTTTTGAATATTGTCAATATTCTCCATGTGATGTTTCCACTAATGATCATGAGGAGACCCCCATAGTTTCCTCATACATATTAGGAGATTTTGATGCGTTCCATACTTTGCATGATTCCCATAATTGCGTGCACCATATGCATTCCATGAATAACAATGCACTACATATTTCTCATGATGCATTGCACAATTTGAGTCTCCATTATGTTATACATAATAAAAAACTTCTCATGATGGATGACATGTTTCTATATCACGCATCTCATTTATTTAAGCATTGGATATTTTGTGCTAACCAACACATGCACGTGCGCATCATGATGGATGATGTGTACATATACCACGCACACACAATTTTTCCTTTGCCTTCGTTTTGTGTAGGTACTTATGAACACTCGTCAACCTCACAATCCCATGAGTTGACGAAACGAGCTCTTGAGAGCAACGATGACTTGGGATCCCGTGGACTATCCTTACCACCGTTCCCTTCGCGCAAGGACTACGCGCTTCTCTTCTACTTGGCTCTCACACGGCTATGGGCCATATACCATTTATCACCTTATGCCCATTCTATCGTGTTCACTTTGCATGTTATGCTTGCTTCTATGCCTTTGCCATGCAATTGTGACCCTTGCTTGCATTTACCCATGATACACCAATATGCTACTCCTATGTGTATTTGCATGCTCGGCGGAGATCCTTGTTGCTATTGCCATGTTTACCATGTGCCACATGCTATTGTTGATTCTTGTGTTGGGAGAGTCATGATGTTCCATTGCTATTTACATAGAACCTCTTGCCAATACAATGATGATATATTACTCATATCTTGCTTTCATGCTTGTGATATGTCATGTGCATTATTCATGACCACTATTTGCACACATGACATGCTTGCCATGATTCCTTCTAGTACGTTGCATCTTCGCACTACTATCTTGCTTGACTTGATCACTATGATTGCTTGCTTTGTCGCATCACCCATGTTCCATTCTATGATTTGTCTTGACCATTGTCTCTTGTCTGCATTAGTTGCACCTTTCATATGCCATTGTAGTGAGTGCACCCATGCTATGCTTATTCATCTTGGATACATGGACATATTAATTGTGATGCATGCTTATTTGATTGAGCTTCTTGTCTTTCGTTGTACTCGCATCATATGCATCCATACCATGCCACATTCCCATGTACCTTCTTATGATAAGAATGATGAGGACACTTGTTGGGTATTTCACCACACGAATGATAGGTGTTGCATTTTCGCTAACCTCATTTGTTTTTCTGAGTGTTTGTCATGTTCTTTCACTTTGAGGGATTCATTAGGTGGTTCCATAACGAGACATATTGGGTATGTGAAGGCGTACATGATGCGCAACACCAACATTTTCGACATGCTCATAAAGGTGAACTCATTCCCTTTGAGCCATTCTCAAATACGCATATTGGATGGGCCATTCTTTCACTGTTGCCTCCTTCTTGTTGTCTACATGATACACCTATTGGATGGAGGACCGGCATTGGAGATGGACCCTATGGACCTTCAAGTTGAGGAGTGCTCAGACTTATTGGAAGCACCACCGGACCACCACTTCTACCACGACATTGAGCCATGGTACAACACTACCCATGACAAGTTTGCATCTTATGCATGGATTGACTCACATTATGATTGCCTTGTTGCATCTTCCATTTCTATGTCATCCATGATATATGAGCTTATGCACTTCCTAAGCAAATTTGTTGTGATCTTTCTTGATGGCATATTCATACATCATGATCATATTGCCCACCATCAATTACATGATCACATAGTCACATTGAGCACCAATTACCATGTTCATGCTTTTGATGCACCGTCCCATTATGACATCATTTTGCACAATGGTTGCATTGATCACATTCACAATACATTTGTGTGCACAATGAATGCTCTTGCTTTCATGAATGCTTTGCATATCATTCTAGACCATCTTGATAAGCTTCATGCGCTTTGTCACGAACAATCTTATCGGTCGAACTCATGCTTATTTGATGGACACCTTGTGTGCGCTAACCATTGTATTTCCAAGTGTCGTTTGTCTTTGCTCTTTTTGCATGTGTACCTCTCCGGCGACACCTTCGTGTACTTGGATTGCGCCATGTCTTCAACTTCGTCAAACTACAAGTTCGTCCACGACAACCGTTTCCATGGTGATGAGGTTTTCGATCCGAGGTCGGATCTTTCCCAAGGGAGGGGAGATGATGCGGAGCATCCTACGATCATCCCCATGTACACTACGACTACTCCCCAAGCCCCAAGTGCCCACATGTTGAGACCTCGAGCATACGCCATTGGACCTAAGGTGAACTCGCTCCTTTTCGAATCTTCCATTTCCGCATGTAAGACATGGATGCTACTTCAAGCGCGGACCTTGTGCATACTCAGGTACACCCGAGGAGACCAAGGAGAGCCCAAGGACCAAGGCCAAGTGTGCGCGGGAGCGAAGGAAGGAGAAGGAAGAAGAGCCAGCTGCTATAGCAGCCGGACATCCGACCATATCCCGGACATCTGGCCCCGGCCGGATATCCGGCCCCTGCCCCGGAAATCCGGCATCGGCTATCCAGAGAGCACCGAAAAGGGCCAGCGCAGCCCGGACATCCGGCCAGAGGCCCGGACATCCGGCCCGACGCGAGCCACCGGACATCCGGCCCCTGGCCCGGACATCCGGCCTGCGCCTGTCCAGAGAGCAACCGCATGGCACTTGGGCCAGCCCGGACATCCGGCCCATCGCGAAGCGCCGGACATCCGGCCCGACGGCCCGACGTCCGGCTTCCCCTGTCTACGCACAGTGTAAAGGGCCGAGGCCCGTGTATCCCTTCGCCCCCTAGACTATATATACTCCTCGACCTCCCTCTTTCTAGGGTTAGCATTGTGATAGCTCATTTAGAGATAGAGCTTTGCTCATCCACCCGGATCTACTCCACCGAGAGAGACCACGGCCTCTACGGAGAAGATCCATCTTGGATTCAAGACCCCTAACGGGAAGATCCATCTAGGATATCTTCAAGACCTCCTCATGGAGATGAACTAGTTACCGTTTGTATCATCCTTTGTTGGATTTGGATCGTGTATCTCTTTGTGTTTCGAGGATCTAGCACATGTGTAATCGAATCTTGTTGGTTTGAGTGATTCTCTCGTGTTTCCCCTCGTGTTTCCCCTTGTGATTTCCCCTCGTGTTCTTCGTGTTCCTCGTAGGACCCACTCCAATCGTGAAAGATCGGCCCGAGGGTATCCACCCTACATCATCCAGCTCCTAGTTAGGGTTAGCATTGGTTTAGCTCATACTTGAGATTGAGCTTTGCTCATCCATACGGATCTACTCCACCGCGAGGGACCGACACCTCTTCAGAGAGGATCCACCTTGGATTCAAGACCCCCTCACGGGTGGACCCCCATCAAGCCCTCCTTTGGAGATGAACTAGCTTCCCTATGTATCGTCCTTTGTTGGATTCGGATCATGTATCTCTTTGTGTTTCAAGGATCTAGCACATGTGTGATCGTTCTTGTTGGTTAGAGTGATTTCTCTCCTCGTGTTTTCCCTCGTGTTCTTCGTAGGATCCCCTCCATTTCGTGAAAGATCGGGCCCTAGGGTTCTACCCTACATCAGCACCCACAAAGGTTCTTCCAAGGTGAAACAGCCCATCTGCGACATCAGAGAGCGCACCATGGGTCTGTGCTCTTCCAACTTGAAGGATCCCGTCCATGACATGTGGGGCAACATCCTATCAGCAAATCTTACCTTTTCTAGCTTGCCAACCCGTACCCTTTGTTGTAGTAGCTTTTGTCATGCGGTGTTTTAACTGTGCTGTGTTTAATTATTTCAGTTATGCAAAAATGTAATGTTCAATAGGGCTATGTGATATTTAAGTATGAATTGTCCACTTCGGTTTCACGAATGGCTATATTTGCTTGTTTATAGTGAGTAGATGTGATAGAGGCGAGGGTGTCCCGATCTTTCGATGAGATGATAGCTATCGTTTTTGGTGGAGTAGACTTTGACGATCCGACTACGAACGTGCGAGGACGTTGCGCCTTAGCAATCGCTAAACCAACTCCGAGAGGTTATTGACCACGCCGGAGCACAATCAACCTGACCACGAGGGTCTATCTCCTGCAAGCAAACGAAGAACAAACAAGAAACTAAGATTTGCAATCTAGATATCGCGAATATAAGATGAAAGCTTTATTGATCAAGGTGGGGTTCTGTGACGTCTTGGTCTGGTCGTTCAACACAAACGAAGTACGCGAAGTTGCAGCTATGGTGAACTTTTAATCTAAACAAAACCCAAAGTCTAAACGGTGCCCTAAGGGCTGTATATATGGAGGAAGAGGAGGGGATTTCGTGGCCCTTGAAGGAGGGGTCCGAAACCAACCCTATCTCTTGTTTCCCCACACATACGGACTCTAAAAACAGCCTATACTCAAGTATTTCGAAATTACATGGGCCTGGCCAAATAATAAGGTGACGCAGCACCTATAATAGCCTCTGGACGAAATTTATGAAGTGGCATCTTGTATATTTCGTCCAAGGCTTCCTGCACTCATTATGGTGGCTTCAAAGTCCTGAAATCATCACTTGTAACTCCGTTCTTGTTCCCCTTGCGCATGCCATCATCTCCATGCTTGAACTTGCTCCAAGGTTCCTCTTTCTTGTCCAAGCTAGGCCCTTCATTTGTAAGCAAAACAAATGTATCCAATTTAGGCAGCATTATATTCTCATGAACATTAGAATCATTACCAAGAAACGAAAGTACCTGATAATTTAATTGGCGTGCGCGAGCTCTAGTAATTGGTCCAGTATGTATAGCAGCAGGGGCTGTGGGTGTAACAATGGTATTGATGTCCTCATCATCCTCCCCTTCTTGAAATGAAGTCGTCCTCGACGGAAGCTCATCTTCCTCACCCAAATAAGGCTTCAAATCTGCAATGTTAAAAGTGGGACTAACCCCAAAATCAGCAGGCAGCTCAAGTTTATATGCATTATCATTTATTTTCTCTAACACCTTAAAAGGACCATCAGCACGTGGCATTAGCTTTGATTTGCGCAAATCAGGAAATCTATCCTTACGCAAATGTAACCAAACAAGATCTCCAGGTGCAAACACAACATGTTGTCGACCCTTATCTCCAGCAAGTTTATATTTAGCATTCATACGCTCAATGTTCTCCTTAGTTAACTCATGCATTTTTAAGATCAATTCAGCATGTTGTTTAGCATCAAAATTAACCTTCTCCGAAGATGGAAGAGGCAACATATCAATTGGTGCACAAGGAAGGAAACCATACACAATTTCAAAAGGACACATCTTAGTAGTAGAATGCAATGAACGATTATAAGCAAATTCAATATGAGGCAAGCATTCTTCCCACATTTTCTTGTTATTCTTCAAAACAGCCCTAAGCATAGTAGACAATGTTCTATTGACTACTTCAGTTTGTCCATCAGTTTGGGGGTGACATGTAGTACTAAAAAGCAGTTTAGTCCCCAACTTAGCCCATAAACATCTCCAAAAGTGGCTAAGAAATTTAGTATCACGATCTGAAACAATAGTATTTTGCACACCATGCAAGCGTATAATTTCACGAAAGAACAAATCAGCAACATTAACAGCATCATCGCTTTTATGACATGGTATAAAGTGTGCCATTTTCGAGAACCTATCCACGACAACAAATATGCTATCCCTCCCCTTCTTTATTCGAGGTAAACCTAAAACAAAGTCCATAGATATATCCTCCCAAGGAACGCTAGGTACAGGCAAAGGCATATATAAACCATGAGGATTGAGTCGTGACTTAGCTTTTTGACATGTAGTGCAGCGAGCAACAAAACGCTCAACATCCCGTCTCATCTTTGGCCAAAAGAAATGTGTAGCAAGTATATCCTCCGTCTTCTTCACGCCAAAGTGTCCCATTAATCCTCCTCCATGCGCCTCCTGCAACAACAAAAGACGAACAGAGCTAGCTGGAATGCATAGCTTGTTAGCACGAAACACAAATCTATCATTAACGACGAACTTGTTCCATGTTCTCCCTTCCTTACAATTCTGCAATACATCTTTAAATTCAGCATCATGCGCATATTGATCTTTGATGGTCTCCAAACCAAATATTTTCAAGTCAAGTTGTGAAAGCATCGTATAACGACGAGACAAAGCGTCAGCAATAACATTTTCTTTACCCTTCTTGTGTTTAATGACATAAGGGAAAGTCTCAATAAACTCAACCCATTTAGCATGTCTACGGTTCAGTTTTGCTTGACTTTTAATGTGTTTCAAAGATTCATGATCAGAATGTATAACAAATTCTTTGGGCCATAAATAATGTTGCCATGTTTCTAAGGTCCGAACAAGAGCATATAATTCTTTATCATAAGTAGAATAGTTCAGACTAGGCCTACTCAATTTTTCAGAAAAGTATGCAACAGGTTTGCCATCTTGTAATAAAACACCTCCTAATCCAATTCCACTAGCATCACATTCAAGCTCAAAAGTCTTATTAAAATCAGGAAGTTGGAGTAAAGGAGCATGTGTCAACTTATCTTTTAATACCGTGAAAGCTTCTTCCTGTGAGGTACCCCAAACAAAAGGCACATCCTTCTTTGTAAGGTCATTGAGAGGTGCAGCAATGGTACTGAAATCTCTCACAAAACGCCTATAGAAACCAGCGAGGCCAAGGAAACTCCTCACTTGTGTGACCGTTTTGGGCAGCGGCCAACTCTCAATAGCTTCAATCTTGGCTTTATCAACTTCAATTCCCTGTGGAGTAACAACATAGCCAAGAAAAGATACTCGGTCGGTGCAAAAGGTGCACTTCCCAAGGTTACCAAACAAACGTGCATCACGTAGAGCAATAAAAACAGCATGTAAATGTTCCAAATGTTCCTCCAAAGATCTGCTATAAATCAATATATCATCAAAGTAAACTACCACAAATCGTCCAATGAAAGCACGTAAAACTTCGTTCATTAATCTCATGAAAGTACTAGGTGCATTAGTTAACCCAAAAGGCATGACTAACCACTCATATAAACCGAACTTAGTTTTAAATGCTGTTTTCCATTCATCTCCCAATTTCATACGAATTTGATTGTATCCACTACGCAAATCTACTTTGGAGAATATTGTAGAGCCACTAAATTCATCAAGCATATCATCTAGCCTAGGAATAGGATGACGATAACGAATAGTAATATTATTAATGCCTCTACAATCAACACACATACGCGACGTACCATCCTTTTTTGGCACTAGTATAATAGGAACAGCACAAGGACTAAGAGATTCGCATATATAACCTTTGTCGAGCAGCTCTTGTACTTGACGCATAATCTCCTTCGTCTCCTCTGGATTGGTACGATATGGCGCATGGTTTGGCAACGAAGCACCGGGAATTAAGTCAATCTGATGCTCAATCCCACGAATAGGTGGTAATCCCGGTGGCACGTCTTGTGGAAAGACGTCAGCGAACTCCTGCAAAATGTTAGTGACAGCAGGAGGCAAAGAGGAAGGCACGTCCTCGAATGAAAATAATGCCTCTTTGCACACAAAAGCATAGCAAACAGATTTGCTGAAATCTAGCTCATCAATATCAGATTTGGTGGCAAGTAAACATGCACTTTTCAATTTAATTTCAGAAGCAACACTAGATGGTTTATTATTAGGCTTCATTTGTTGCTCAAAATTCTTTTGCCACAATCTGATTTTCACTCTTATTTTTCTCCTGTTTTGCTTTACTAGCTCTATTAATATAATCTTTCAAAATAGAATCAGGAGTCATAGGAAGCAAAGTAATATGTTTATCCTTATGAACAAGAGTATACTGATTGTTTCTACCATGGTGTACAGAATTTTTATCAAATTGCCATGGTCTACCAAGTAATAATGAACATGCTTGCATGGGTACCACATCACAATCAACATAATCAGCATATGTAGAGATACTAAAATGCACACGAACAGTACGTGTTACCTTAACCTTGCCGCTGTTGTTGAACCATTGGATATAGTAAGGATGTGGATGTGGTCTTGTGGTGAGAGATAGCTTCTCCACCATCTCCATGCTAGCCAAGTTGTTGCAGCTCCCTCCATCTATGATGACGCGAACAGAACGTTCCTTCACAACTCCCTTTGTATGGAACAAATTATGCTTCTGATTTTGCTCAGCTTGTGTGACCTGCACACTCAAAACACGTTGAGCAACTAAACATTCATACCTGTCAGCGTCTTCAGGAGCCATGTATTGCGTCTCATGATCAGAGTCATCTCCACCGTGTTCTTCACTTGTATTAAGAGCCAACGTCTCCTCATCATAGTCACTAGCGGACTCATACCCACCATCCTCAGTAGCAATCATAACACACGGAGATTGGCATTCTCTCGCATAATGACCTCTTCCCTTACAACGACGAAAAATAATATCATGTGTGTGCCCTGTTGATGCCATTGATGAAGAAGAGCTCTGGGCAGCCCAGAAGGTGTACTCTTGGCAGATGGTGGTGGTGGTGCCTGTTTTCTTGTATCTCTGTTGGAATTGGCAGCTGAAGTCAGTGGTGCTGCAGTAGGACGTGTGGGAGTAGAGGAGGCACGCGGTGTCCATGATGAAGATCGACATACAGAAAAATTACTTCGCGCCAATGCCTGTCGATCCTGCACTTCACGTTCAGCTTTACAAGCAAGATGGAATAAACGAGTGATATTATTATACTCCTTATACTCTAGAATGGTCTGAATCTCTCTATTTAATCCACCCATAAAACGTGCAAGCATAGCTTCATTCTCCTCAACAATACCACATCTAATCATGCCAGTTTGTAATTCCTGATAGTATTCTTCTACAGAATTTTTTCCTTGTCTTAAGCCCTGCAATTTTTGAAGTAATTCACGTTGATAATATGGTGGAACCCAACGAGTACGCATAGCTGTTTTCAAAGCAGCCCACGTAGTTGGAATAGGATATAATCTACAATGTTCAGACCACCATACACATGCAAAACTAGTAAAAGCACAAACAGCAGCAGCAACACGTCTCTCCTCGTGATATTGTAAACATGTAAAACGTTGTTCAGTTTCTAACTCCCAAGTAAGATATATATCAGGAACATATCTACCCTCAAATGGTGGAATATTCAATTTCAGTTTAGGAAGATGGTCATGATCTCGTACCTGAGCTGGTAATGCAGCCCTACCATTGCGATTATTGGCATGTGGACGACCTGGTGCTGGTACGTAGTTCTGATTTTGATCAACCTCATCCTCGTAATCGCCCGCATAATCATCCTCCTCAGCGGCAGCAGGAGCCATAGAAGCATCAACAGGAGGTGCAGCGGCACCAGAAGTTTGACCAGGCTCAAGGGGAACGCGCTGTGCTCGTCCCACTTGATTTGGAAGGCGACATTGTTGTTGTTGTAGAGGTGCGACAGGTGCAGCCGGCGGTGGTTGTGGAAGACGCGCGAGCAATTCATTAAACTTGTTATCGAGCTTTGTTTCGAACGTCTTCTCAATTCCATCTATCTTCTCCATGGCCTCTTCAAATCTGTTTAGCACATCTTGCACCTGTCCACTCATCATTTGCTAAAATTTATCATGTAGTTGTTTGTTCGTCATGTTCTCCCAATCAGTCTCATCGGCTTGTGATCCTGCCATGGTTAGCAGCAATAGAAACACACAAGAATATGGTCCTACAGACTACTAGGAAGTGGTGGTGGTCTGGTGTCACAAATCCGTCAAGCAAAACTCAAATTCTTACCAGTTCTTACCCAGCAGCAGGTGGTGATCGGCAACCTTTGTAGTCAAAACTCACAAAGCTTGGATAGAGCGATTGCCAGGTGGTGTCAAACGCACGATGTAGATGTATGTGGAGCTGGAAAGGCTTATGATATGGTAGCAAAAAGGGTCAGCAATAATCAATTCAGAGATGCAAAGTTGAATAAACGCTCAACGATGGTACTGTGCGGGTCCTAGGCTAGACCGTACTAGAGACGCGAGCCTAGAACACTAAAAAATCATGGCGCGGCACATAAACAAGGGAAGAGCACACTCTAAAAAAAATTCATTTTTTTTGCGCCCTTTTTTTTGGCTCTTTTTTTTTGCAAAAAATCTCTATAATGGCGAGTGTCTCAAAACTCTTCCCAAGTCAAACTATCAGGATTGGCACGAAATTTTTTTTTGACAATTTTTTTTTCGGAAATCAGGGCAGCGACGACGAAAAAGTGCGACAAAAAATCACTATGATGGCGAGTGTCTCAAAACGCTCCCTGGGACCTAAAAATAGGATAGGGAAAAAATATTTTTGACTGCCTAAATTTTGGCCTAAAAACAGCCCGGGTGTCGGTGTACTAGAATAGGGGTACCCTAGTACCCCGTACTTGTGCACGGGCAGTAGTAGCATCCCACGGCCAGGCTTGCGGGAGGAGAGCCAGAGAGAAGCTCAAGATTATTAAGCCATTCAAGAACAAAGTTTACAAAGCAAGAGTTAAGGCCCCGGCAAGAGGAGCTTGCCGGGAGGGACAGCTGAGGCCCAGCCTGAGGTTTGCTGTAGCAGGTACTTGCCGCGGCAAGGTACTTGCCCCGGCAAGTCATTGGCTGCGGCAAGATAGCAGCTCCGGCAAGGTACTTGCCCCGGCAAGTTACCTTGCGCGGCAAGCTATGGGTTGCGGCAGGCTGTCAGGTGCGGCAAGGTCTTGCCGCGGCAAGCGTTACTGTACCACTGTGCTACTGTGCTGCTCCGGTGCCTCTGCCAGCGTGGCGCTCTGGGTCCTTCCAAGCGTGTGTGGCAGGGCACTGTGTAGACGGCGGTACACTGTAGCTAGCGGTGCAGGAGCAGGTGGGATAGGCTTTTCCCACGTCCAAGACGTCCGGGTACATGTATCTGGACAGCTAAGGCATGGGCATTTAATGCCCTTGTCCCCTGCCGTCAGTGGTAGGTAGGACATGTCATCCTGGTAATAATGGCCTTACTGTAGCAACTTTCCACCTCTACCTTTACTGTTTGCCACCTGTTGGTGACCCCTTTGTGCATATAAAAGGAGGCCCATAGGCAACATGGGGGAGGAGAGGAACTGGGAGATGGAGAACTCCAGTATTGTACGCAGCTACTCTGTACTGTAGCGCTCCTAGAGCTAGAACAATCATACAGATAATAAACCAAAAAGCAGGAGTAGGGTTTTACGCATCCGTGCGGCCCGAACCTGGGTAAATCTCTCTCGTGCACTGTCGTGTTCTTCGCTAGATTTGCTCTTTGTGCGACCGTCTCTCCCTGCCGAACGTAAAGGGGTCCTTCCCTGGGTCCCATAGGTGATCGCGGATTCGTCCCCGACATCTTTGGCGCGCCAGATAGGGGGAAGGAGGTCGTGTGAACCTAATCTAGCGATTTGCGCGTTAGTTTTTGGGCCATCCTCCGCCTTATGGCTCCAAAAAAGAAGACTTCGGCCATCGGTGCGTCTACGTCCAACCCGCCTGCTCCCATGCAGGAGGGTGCCGACGTGATTGCGGCTGCTGGGGGGACTAGAGAGCGAGAGATCCTATTACCTCCACCTGTCCAAAACCGGGCCAGCAACGCCAATCTTGGCGCTGCTGGGTCTGGGAACGCAGCGCTGCTCGCTGCTGCTGGCCCTGCAAGCTCCAGAAACGGTGCTGCGCGTTCTGGAATGCCTGCGTCGGTTCAGACGCCGCGGCCTTTGCAAGAAGCCCGTGACAGGCAGCATCCTGACGCCCCAGGTGCCAGGCGCTCCCTGGATAATGAACTTGCGCATCGATCTCGAGATGCGCGGGGTCACCATACGCAACAACACGTTGACGGGGTCGAGGTACGGTCGCCTGGGCGTGGAGATGCTCCTTCTAACACTGTTAGGAGTAAGAGCATCCCACAGTCCTCACGCCACTCGATACCTCCCTCACCAGCAGAAGCGTTGGCGCGTGCGCAGCTGCTCCTGAACTTCCCTCCACCAGCAGATAAGCTTGACGAGTGGAGGGCAACCATTCAGAGCCTTCTCAGCTTCGCTGATGCCGACCCGGTGCGCGCGGCCGACAAGAGAACTGGTGACAATGCTGTCACCAACAAGAACGGCGAGGGGGCAACAACCATACACTCCCCGCCCAGACGGCCTCGGTCGCCGACACGTTGAAACGACGCCCGTGGCGATGATTCCACGGCGTCGTCTGACCCGCGAGCTCGTCGTGACCAGCGCCTCGTTCTTCAGGAACGCAGAGGAGAAGACGCTCGTACCACTATCGAGCGAAGGAGAGAAGCGCATCGTGAGTCCGACAGACGCGCAGGGCCCGCTGTTGACATGCATGCGCCAGGGGATCCTGGCGACTTGCCGTACGCGGTAAGTTGTCCAGCGTTCACCCGTGAGCTGTGGCAGGTCCAGTGGCCAAACCGCAAGGCTTTCAAGCCTGACGTGCCGGAGAAGTATGATGGCAAGACACACCCGTCGGAGTTCCTCAGCATTTACACCATTGCGGTGCAAGCTGCCGGGGGACGAGACGACAAGATTCTTGCTAACTACTTCCCACTCGTGTTAAAGCGCAACGTCGTCTCATGGCTCATGCACTTGCCGGAGAACTCCATTTCTTCATGGGCGGACCTGTGCCATCAGTTTGTTGGTGCCTTTACTGGCGGTCATCAACCTCATGGCCAGGAGAGTGATCTTCATCTCATCCCCCAGAAGGAAGGAGAGCCCCTGCACAAATACATTCAAAGGTTCAGCCGCGTACAGTACAACATCCCAGATGTTCACCCCGCTGCGGTTATTAGCGCGTTCCATCAGAACGTGCGTAACCGCAAGATGCGGGTGGAAATGGCGATGACCAAGGTCAGAGACATTGGCCAGCTATATGCTCTCGCCGACAAGTGTGCGCGTGCTGAAGAGGGAAGGAAACTTCCCGGTGAAGGTGTTGGCGCAGGGGGAGCTCTGACAGCGAAGGTGCCGCCCCGGCAAAGAAGGGCCGGCGGCGGAACAACAGGAAGAAAAAGGGCAAAGCTGTGCTTGCCGTCGAACAGTCCAGCGGCAACGGCAGCGCCGACAAGGCCAAAGTCGAGGGCTCCGGCAAGGAGATTGCCGCGTGCGCCAACTGTCAGGCCTTGGCGGCTGCCGACAAGCAGGACGGTTCTGACAAGCAATATTGCAAGATCCACCGCACCAAGGGACACGATCTCCAGAACTGCCGATGAGTCGAGCAGCTTGTGGAACAGCAGAAAGCGGAGTATGAGAGGCGCGACAAGGAGAAGGCCCCAGAAGGTGCTGGCGGGTCCGGCAAGAAGCGCACTACCCGAGGAGGGCGTCGCGGCAAGGCCAAGCAGCAGCAGAGAGACAGGCCTCCTCGTGGCCGCGACAAAGATGATGATGATGATGATCTAGATGATGAAGAATCCAGTGAGCACGAATTTCAGAAAGCCGCAGAAGTCTTGTGTGTTGACGGTGGCGCTTCGTTACATTCTTCTCACCGCCAACTTAAACGGTGGGCGCGAGAGATCAATGCGGCGGAACCATCTGTTGACGCCAGAAAGCTTCTGAAGTGGTCCGACACGCCTATCATCTTTGACATTGAGGACCACCCTGACCGCACAACGGCGGTCGGGTGCTTGCCGATGTTGGTTTCACCAACGATCCGCAACCTCAAGGTCACGAAGATGTTAGTTGACGGTGGGGCCGGCTTGAATCTGATTTCGCCCGCTGTGCTCCGGAAACTTCAAATCCCTCACGGCGAGCTTGAGGAAACTGGTACTTTCCAAGGAGTCAATCCAGGAAGGAGCAAGCCGAAAGGGAAGATCACGCTGCCAGTGACATTTGGCGGCGAGCTGAACTACCGGACCGAGAAGGTCACCTTTGACGTTGCCGATATTCCATTGCCTTATAATGGGATACTTGGCCGTCCAGCGCTCGCCAAGTTCATGGCAGCCTCTCATTTTGCCTACAACGTGTTGAAGATGCCAGGCCCAGTAAGTGTTATCACAGTTCCCTGCGATAAGAAGGATGCACTTATTTGCGCCGACAAGATCTACCGGGAAGCAGCTGCCGCAACTGCCGCCAAGGCACTTGCCGCTGAAGCTCCCGGGGGGGAGAACAAGAGGAAGTCCAGCAAGAGCTACTGTGCCCACTCCGGCAAGCGCACCTCTTCGGAGTGCTGCGCTGCCGTCGAGGACGCACCAGAGAGCTCCACCGGCAACTGCAAGAAGAACAAAGCCGCTCCGCCGGCGACAAAGAAGGTGCCCGCCAAGGAGGACGGCACTGGTGGTTCCTTCACCATCACTGCCACACTTGACAACAAATAGGAAAGGGCGCTCGTTGCTTTCCTGCGGGTGAATGTCGACGTGTTTGCATGGCAACCGTCCGACATCCCCGGTGTTCCCAGGAAAGTAATTGAGCACCACCTTGCCGTCTGTCCCCACGCGAGGCCCGTCAAGCAGAAAGCCAGAAAGCAAGCTGTGGAGCGGCAAGAGTTTATTGCAGAAGAAATCAAGAAGTTGGAAGTAGCAGGCCTCGTTAGAGGAGTGCTCCATCCTACGTGGTTGGCCAATCCTGTTGTCGTGCGCAAAGCGAATGGAAAATGGAGGCTTTGTATTGATTTCACTGATGTCAATAAAGCTTGTCCCAAAGACCCATTTCCTTTGCCCCGCATAGACCAGATTGTTGACTCCACGGCAGGATGTGATTTGCTTTCATTTCTTGACGCATATTCAGGGTATCATCAAATCTTCATGGCTGAGGAAGATGAGGAAAAGACCGCATTTATCACACCCTGTGGCACATACTGTTTCGTACGTATGCCATTTGGTTTGAAAAATGCTGGTTCGACATTTGCAAGAGCCATCCAAATTGCTTTTGAGCCTCAGCTGCACAGAAATGTGGAAGCCTATATGGATGATATAGTGGTCAAAAGCAAAGACAGGGCTACTTTGGTTCAAGATCTAGAAGAAACTTTTGTAAATCTGCGCAAGATCAACCTGAAGCTCAACCCCGAGAAGTGCGTGTTTGGAGTTCCCTCCGGCAAGCTTCTCGGGTTCTTTGTGTCTCAACGTGGAATTGAAGCCAATCCTGACAAGATCAAAGCCATTGAGCAAATTGAAGCACCGAAGCGCGTCAAGGATGTACGACGACTTGCCGGCTGTGTTGCTGCTCTCAGTAGGTTTATCTCCAAGTCAGCTGAGCGCGCCCTGCCATTTTTCAAAATCTTAAAAAAGGCAGGTCCATTGAAATGGACTCCGGAGGCGGAGGCAGCGCTGCAAGACTTGAAGAGATACCTCTCCTCTCCTCCAATACTTGTCGCACCTAAACCACAGGAGAGGTTGTTGCTGTATCTAGCGGCAACCAATCAAGTGGTTAGTGCTGCGCTAGTAGTGGAGAGAGAGGTGGATGAGGAGGCAGTAACTGCGGCAAGCACGTCCAGCGACAAGCTGGGGGCTCCCCCGACAAGTTTTGCTGCCGACAAGGATTCGTCTGCACAGTCAGGCGAAGTGATACAAAAGAAGAAAATGGTGCAGCGCCCGGTCTACTTTGTGAGCTCTCTTCTGCAGGGAGCTAGGTCAAGGTATTCTCGTGTGCAGAAGCTGCTTTTCGGCCTTCTCATGGCCTCGAGAAAGCTGCACCATTACTTTCAAGCACATGAAGTTACCGTCGTCACTCGCTTCCCGCTGAAAAGGATTTTGCAAAATCCAGAAGCGACAGGCATGATTGTCGAATGGGCGTTGGAGTTGTCGAGCTTTGGTCTCAAGTTTGAGAGTACATCAACCATACAGAGCCGAGTTTTGGCAGAGTTTGTCGCAGAATGGACACCAACGCCAGACGAAGAAACCCCAGAGACGACTCTCCCCGGCAAGGAGACAAGCAAAGAGTGGCTTATGTACTTTGATGGTGCCTTTTCGCTGCAAGGCGCCGGTGCTGGCGTACTGCTTGTCGCACCCACCGGAGAGCACCTCAAGTATGTGGTCCAAATGCACTTTCCCAAGGAACAGGCGACGAACAATACTGCAGAATATGAGGGGTTGCTTGCCGGTCTCAGGATCGTGGCAGACCTTGGGATCAAGAAGCTTATTGTCAGGGGAGATTCGCAGCTTGTCGTCAGGCAAGTGAACAAGAACTACCAATGCCCATTGATGGAAGCTTATGTAGATGAGGTGAGGAAGTTGGAGGAACGCTTTGACGGCCTACAAATGGAGCACGTCCCACGTGCTGAGAATGACATTGCCGATGGTTTGTCAAAGCGCGCCGCACTCAAATTGCCTGTGGAACCAGGCACTTTTGTGCTCCAACTAACTCAGCCATCCGTGACGCCATCAGTAGGGCAAGGCAGGAAGAGGAAGTTGGCTTCTGGCGACTACTTCCCGGTAGAGCTCCCCGAAGCCGCCGGCAAGAAGGCTGCCAAACCCAGCGCCAAAGATGCAGAGGGGCAACTTGCTCCGACAAGGCCTCACGCTCTTGTCGTTGAAGCGGGTGCTCCTAGGCAGGAGGCAAAGGGGCAACTTCCTCCGACAAGACTTCGGGTCCTTGTCGTTGAAGCAGGCGCTCCTGATCGAAGCGCTGAGGAGCAAGATGCTCCGACGAGGCCTTGGGCTTCCGTCGTTGAAGCAACTGCTCCCGACGAGCTTGTTGAAGGACAGCACGCTCCAGCAGGGCCCCAGGCTCTCGTCGTTGAAGCGGCTGTTCCCGCCAAGCTCGTCGGGGAACGGCCGGCTCTGGTAGAGCGACAAGCTCTTACCGTAGGGCCTAATGTTCCCGCGGCAGAAGAAATGCCTTTAGTCCTCGTTGTCGAGCCACAGGCTCCAGCGTGGGCGCAGCAGATCGTCCGTTTCCTTCAGACAGGAGAACTTCCCGAAGAGCAGGAAGAAGCGGAGAAAGTAGCCCGACGGTCCAATATGTATCAATTTGTCGATGACATGTTGTGCAGAAAAAGACCAAACGGTGTGAAATTGAAGTGTATTCCCCGGGAAGAAGGACAGGAGCTGTTGGCAGAGATTCATGGAGGCATATGTGGTAACCACATAGGGTCAAGAGCCCTTGCTGGAAAGGCTTTCCGGCAAGGTTTCTTTTAGCCCACCGCCCTCCAGGATGCAATTGCACTAGTAACCAAGTGTGAAGCGTGCCAGTTTCATTCCAAGCAGATTAATCAGCCAGCTCAAGCTCTCCAGACAATCCCTCTCTCCTGGCCATTTTCGGTCTGGGGGCTCGACATCCTCGGCCCCTTTCCCCGTGCCACCGGGGGCTTCGAGTACTTGTATGTGGCCATCGACAAGTTTACGAAGTGGCCGGAAGTGGAAGCAGTGAGGAAGGTAACAGCACAATCAGCCATCAAGTTCTTCAAGGGAATTGTTTGTCGCTTTGGTGTTCCTAACAGGATCATCACCGACAACAGTACCCAGTTCACGAGCCACGCCTTCATGCAGTATGTCGAAGACCTTGGCGCCAAGGTCTGTTTCGCTTCTGTTGCTCACCCGCGAAGCAACGGTCAAGCTGAAAGGGCAAATGCTGAAGTGCTGCGTGGGCTCAAGACGAGAACTTTCGACAGGCTGCGCAAGTGCGGCAAGAACTGGATCGAGGAGCTGCCAGTGGTTCTTTGGTCGATTAGGACGACGCCAAATCGAGCTACTGGCCAGATGCCTTTTGCTCTAGTTTATGGAGCAGAGGCAGTTCTCCCCACGGAACTCGTATACGGGTCACCTCGAGTGCTCGCTTACGATGAGCTTGAGCAAGAGCAACTGCGGCAAGATGACACTGTGCTCCTCGAGGAGGATCGTCTTCAGGCTGCTGTGAGAGCTGCTCGCTACCAGCAAGCTTTGCGTCGCTACCATAGCCGCAAAGTTAATGCCAGAAGTCTCGAGGAAGGCGACCTTGTTCTTCGGCGCGTTCAGTCGGCCAAGAATTCAAACAAGTTGATGCCGAAGTGGGAAGGCCCTTATCGGGTGAAACGAGTCACCAGGCCCGGCGCTGTCCGCCTGGAGACCGAGGATGGCATTCCAGTGATCAATTCCTGGAACATTGAGCATCTTCGTAAGTTTTTTCCATAAGGCGCGGTTGCCGGGCCCTTCCCCGGCAACCACCTTTTGTACAAGTCTTGCCGCTGTTGCATATAATCCTTTGTACAAAGCCAGGCGCAGACCCTGTGCATAAATAAAGCTTTTGTATTTCGCAGTTTTTGACGATTTCATGTTTACTTTTATTTTGCATGATTATCTGACATACTGTGCAGTACAGCCTCCCCGGTAAGCATTAACGAGCCGCCAAGCTCCTATATCTTTATTTTCTCTTATTTCTTTTTCTCAAAGAGACAGAAGCTTCCCTCGCACACAAGTTTGCCGGGGGGGATGGGATAATGATATGGACCAAGCGCCTTCAAAGAAACTTTGCCTTGCCGGGAAGAAGGCAGCGGCAAGCAGTGACAAGACCTTGCCGCGGAGAGATCAGCGACAAAGCTAAGTGCCAAAGTTTGAACAATCAAATTATTTTTTATTTTCAAGGTTATTTTCCTTGAACGATACTACTCTTTGTATGGAAAACCTGTGCGCGACGGAACCTAAGCGTAATCGGTCGCGCCCTTACCTTGTTTCGAGTCCGCTCAACAACCTAAGTGGCTGCACTGAGCGCGACAAGGTTGCTTGCCAGCAGCGGCACCGCCAGCAGGCTGCTGAAGTCCCGTACCCAGCGCTCGTGGCAATGGTGCGCGCACCGGCAAGTTCCCTATAAGCGTAGGGCAAGTACACAGAAAGAAAGAAATTGCTCAAGGGAGATGACATGCATTAACTCCAAAATATTGCAAGTTATATTACAAGATAAGTTGCCGCGGCTTAAACAGATTGTTCTTTAACATGTCTAGCGGCGGCAAGGAGGGAGAAGAATGGGCTCTCTAATTGCGGTGCTCGCCTTCGACTCTCTGGATATGGTCCACCCTCTCCACGATGGGCGCGACAAGGGCCTCTAGTGGCGCGGGGTCGTATCCCTTCGGCAAGCTTTTGAAGATGTTGCTGAAGTCGACGCCCGGGTTTCTATATGCTATCTTCACCAACAACGTCCGGAGAACTCCCCGGCAAAGCCTGCGTGACTCGTCGGCCAGTTGAGCCTTGTGATTGACTTGGAGCTGTTGGAGTGCTTCTACTACTCCGTCGAAGAACTCGGCTAGCTTGACGCTAGTTTGCGTGTTCTTGTCGGTGGAGTACCCGAAGTCCGGCACCTTCAGGGCAGTCAGCTCCTTGTCGATGTCCTCGACGGCGCTGGCAAGCCTGTCTGTGAAGATCCCCATGTTATCCCTGAACTTCTTGTGGGTTGCAATAGCGTCTTGAAGCAGACCCTTTTCCTTCTGGAGCTCTGTCATTAGAAGCCCTTCGCGCTTTCTGGTGGTGTCGAGCGTCTCCTTCAGCGTGGTCATCTTCAGCTTCAGGTCTGCTCTGGAGTCGTTGGCGGCGGCAAGCAGATTGTTCTTCTTGGCTATGGTAACTTGCATCTCCGCCAAAGTGTGGGTCACCTTTACCCTCTCACTTTCAAGCGTTGAGAGCTTGTCACCGTTTGCCTTGAGGGCGGCCTCTAGTCTTGCCACTTTCTCCTCCGTTTCCTTCCTGTTTACTTCTGCAGCCGCGACAGTTTTGGTGGCCTCCACCAACTTGCTGGCGTACTCTTGGGCCAAGGCTTCGATTTCCTTCTGGTGTTTTTGCGCCTGCCCCTGGGTCCGCTCTGCGAGAAGTCTTGCCACCTCCTCGTCTTTCTGCTGGTGGGTTTCGGCAAGTTTCTTCTTGCGCTCGGCAAGTTCCTCTTCGTGGGCATCAAGGTCCACTTTCCGCTGGTTCAGATCACCGGCCTGAGCAGACAACTCCTTGGCGGTCTCCTCCTGTTTTTGTTCAATATCTTGCTTCATCAGGAGGAGGGCCTGCCGTTCTTCGGCCAGCTGTGCCCGCTTGACCTCTAACGCATTAAGAGATCGCGCGCGGACGTCCGCCAAGATCTCCGCGCGCCTCAACATGTCAGCTTCGGCCTTCTCGATGAGCGCCTCCCTGGAAGCTAGCTTCTCCCGTCGGGCGCGATGAAGATTCAGCAGCTTTTGGAGCAGTTGCTCCTCTTCAGACGTGCTGCTGCTGCTGGCGCCTGGCGCATCCACAAGCTGGAGCCCGGCAGCGGCAAGGATCTCCTCATCCACAACATCCTCCTCGGTTGGCGCTCTGGAGCCCACCGTCCAGGGGAGGCTGACGTAGACGTTCTCGCCGACCCGGATGTATTTGCTTGGCGGAGGCGAGTTGGGCGCTGCCGCCTCGTCAGTGGTTGAGGGACCCGTGGTCGGAGTAGCGCCTGGCGCTCCTGTGGCCTCAGGGCCGTCAGTACGACCACCGGCTCCCTCGCCGGCCTCCTCAGCAGCCTTCTGGGCGGCCTCAGCTTCAGCAGCCTTGGCGGCTTCATCGGTGGGCGCCTTGGCGGTATTATCCTCGGCGGCCTTGCCGGCCTCTTCGGCAGCCCTGTCAGCTTCTTCGTCGGCAAGCTTGTCGGCTGCCAGCTTGTCGGCCTTGGCAGCGGCGGCCTTGGCGGCCTCGTCGTCGACGGCCCCTGCGGTGTTCTCCTCGGCAGAAGAGTCAATGTTCATTGGCTCCACCGAGGAGGGCTCTACCAACCCGAGAAGTAAAGCAAAAAGAGCTTCAGGAAGAAATTCAAGAAGACAAAAGAAAGAAAGCAGGAAGAGTTTTGCGGCAAGTGGGTTTACCCGTGTTGAGCTCAGGAGCGGTGGGCTCCCCTCCCCCGTCAACGTTTGTCATTGGGGTGGGGTCGCCAGCGCTAGTGCTTGGCGCTTCGGCGCTTGCCGGCTCCTCTTCGTGGCTCGGCTCGCTAGTGGGAGCCCTTACTGGAGATCTTCTCCTTGGCAGTGTGGTCGAGGGGGGTGGTACTTCTGGAGCACGTTCAGATGGCTCCACTTGCTGCTCCTCTCCTACACGCCCAAAGATGTCAGTGACAAATGCTTGTTCCTCAGCGACCGCCAGCGAAAGGTAGTTGAAATACTTACGCTGGGGGCTGCGACGAGGGCTGGGCTCCGAGCTGGTCGGGATGGTCTCAGACGCTCCCCCGGTGGTTGCCGTGGGCTCATCTTCGACGACCACCACGGTCTTGCTCGTCGAGACCTTAGCTCTCTTCCTTATCCTCTCCGCCAAGGTTTCCTCCCTGCGGAAGCAAGGCCGGAGCGCGACAAGTGAGGACAGAAACAAAATCTTACAAAGATTGAGGGTCGCGGCAAGGGAACTTACTCTTCCTCGTCGTCCTCTTCGCTGAGAGCGGAAAAATCAAAGTCCGCCTCCGTGTGAGGAGGGGGAGGAGGGGGAGCTGGGCTCCTTGGCCGCTTGGCGGGGGTAGTAGCAGCGGTCTTTGATGACCCTGCTCCAGTTGCCGGGGCCGCGTGAGACGCTCCCGCAGCACCAGCCCTTGCCGCGGTCAAGCGCGTCGAACGGCGCTCCGGCGGTTGTTGAACTTCTTTCCGCTCAGCCACTTTGCCAAGCCTGCGAAGGCGTTTCCTCCTCAGAGGGGCTGGGGACTCTGACTGCGGTGGGCTTTCGGTGCCCACCTCGGAAGAGGAGCCCTCATCCTCCGAGCTGCCTGACTCGTCGGCAGGTTGGCTTGGCCCGACATCCTTGCCGGGTGCGGCGAGCTCGCCCTTCCCGGCAAGCATCCCCTGCTCGACAAGGCTCTCCTTTTGTGCCTCGTCGAGCTCCGCCAAAGTATAACAAAAATCGCCAGCTTCCCTGGCGAGCCTGTCCTCCTCCACTCTTCGAGCAATGAATTCTATTTCTTGCTCAGTGGTGTTGCGGACGAGCCACTCCTCCACCCGGACCTGCTTTTTGACCGTGGAGTCAAAGAATCGCCGCACGTCTTCTTCGAGTGGCACGTCCCAAGTTGCTTCAACGCTGTGCGCATTGCAGAGCGGCATCATAGCGATGATTGCACTCAATGCGGAGTTGTTGCAAAGGGGCACGATGTGCTTCGGCAGTGTGAACGCCTTGTCGCGCTTCTCTGGATCTGTCTCTTGCTTGAACAGTTCTCGCATGAAGAAGTCGTGCTGCAGAACTGTGAAGTTGTTGATCAGTCCAGGGCGCAGCCGCATGATATCGGCTGGGTTCTTCCAATCAGAGGCCGGCCTTCCTCTCTGCTGCAGAGGAGCAATGCGGCGGCGGAGGAAGTCTGCGCCAACCATCCCTATGGTGAGCCCGGCCTCCCTGAGCCGTACGATCCTGGTAGCGGCAATCTCCAGCTTTTTGTCCTGGGGATCCAGATCGCTCCAGTCCGTGCCACGCGCTGCTGGGGTCTTGCGAAGCTCACAAGATGGTGGCGGCTCGTCGTCAATGATCCAACACCATTCAGACCGGATTTCTCCCCATCTTGGGCGGAGATCCCCCTTCAGATAATGCTCCTTGGCGCCCAATCTTGAAACGAACGAGACGCCAACAGTGAGAGGCTCCCCCTTTTCAGCACGGGGAGTGAAGTAATGCCTGAACAGCGCGGTGTTGGGTGCGACACCGACGAAGTTCTCGCACAGATGCGCAAATATTGCCATGGTGGATACGGCATTCGGTGTGAGATCCAGCAGATGGAGATTGAAGGTGTACATGACGTCGCTGAAGAAATCCGAGTACGGTGGGCAGAGCCCGCACCAAAAGTAGCAAGCGAAGAAGGGGTACTTGCTCACTTCGCTCTCGTCGGTGGCTGGGCGAACGCGGGTGGCCGGATGCGCCTTGGTCCTCACGGCCCACATGCCTTGGAACTTGGCCTTCAGATCCGCCCCCGTGAGCGTCGGAGCGAAGAGCGTGTACTTCTGCCTCTTCAACTGCGCCTGGGTCTCCGTCCTTGAGGACGTCCCCGTCTTCCCCTTTTCTCCTTTGGGAGGCATGGCGAAGGCGGAGCTGAGGACCGAGGGAGATGCGGACGCGCGCGGTGGCGGAGGATTGGGAAACCGCTTTGTTTTGGAGCGGAGGAAGAAGAAGGCGGAGATTTGGAGATCGAGAATGGTGAGAGGGGTGTGTGAGTGCTTCGGCAGGTCCCTCCTTTTATGGGGAAAGATGCGGAACCATCCGCCCCTTCGTCATTCGAGATAACTGCGCACGCTTCCCACGCTCCGCATTCAACGCGCGACGCGTGGGAGAGCGTGCAATTAAACAGCATAGAGACGTTTCGGCTTATCCCAGCCACGCGTGCCCGTGCACTGTTTGGGCCTGGCCCAACAACGCCCGGCACCATGTGTGGCCCAGGCCCGGGGGCTCCTGTCGGTGTACTAGAATAGGGGTACCCTAGTACCCCGTACTTGTGCACGGGCAGTAGTAGCATCCCGCGGCCAGGCTTGCGGGAGGACAGCCAGAGAGAAGCTCAAGATTATTAAGCCATTCAAGAACAAAGTTTACAAAGCAAGAGTTAAGGCCCCGGCAAGAGGAGCTTGCCGGGAGGGACAGCTGAGGCCCAGCCTGAGGTTTGCTATAGCAGGGTACTTGCCGCGGCAAGGTACTTGCCCCGGCAAGTCATTGGCTGCGGCAAGATAGCAGCTGCGGCAAGGTACTTGCCCCGGCAAGTTACCTTGCGCGGCAAGCTATGGGTTGCGGCAGGCTGTCAGGTGCGGCAAGGTCTTGCCGCGGCAAGCGTTACTGTACCACTGTGCTACTGTGCTGCTCCGGTGCCTCTGCCAGCGTGGCGCTCTGGGTCCTTCCAAGTGTGTGTGGCAGGGCACTGTGTAGACGGCGGTACACTGTAGCTAGCGGTGCAGGAGCAGGTGGGATAGGCTTTTCCCACATCCAAGACGTTCGGGTACATGTATCTGGACAGCTAAGGCATGGGCATTTAATGCCCTTGTCCCCTGCCGTCAGTGGTAGGTAGGACATGTCATCCTGGTAATAATGGCCTTACTGTAGCAACTTTCCACCTCTACCTTTACTGTTTGCCACCTGTTGGTGACCCCTTTGTGCATATAAAAGGAGGCCCATAGGCAATGTGGGGGAGGAGAGGAACTGGGAGATGGAGAACTCTAGTATTGTACGCAGCTACTCTGTACTGTAGCGCTCCTGGAGCTAGAACAATCATACAGATAATAAACCAAAAAGCAGGAGTAGGGTTTTACGCATCCGTGCGGCCCGAACCTGGGTAAATCTCTCTCGTGCAGAGTCGTGTTCTTCGCTAGATTTGCTCTTCGTGCGACCGTCTCTCCCTGCCGAACGTAAAGGGGTCCTTCCCTGGGTCCCATAGGTGATCGCGGATTCGTCCCCGACACCGGGGGTCTCCAGACTTTTTTTTCCGAATCCTACTCAGGCAAGGAAACACGAATCGGAAAATAGATGGGTCTCGAAAACAAACCTAATATGAAAAGAACTCGGATTGGTGGTGGATATATGGTGGTAGAATATGGCAGCGGTGATGGTATATGGCAGCGGTAGTAGGATATGGCAGCGGTGGTGGTATATGGCAGCGGTGGTGGTATATTGCAGCGGTGGTGGTATATGGTGCGGCGGCGGCATGACAAACTGTGACAGAACTCGAAACTCTAAAGGACTAGACGCTAAGACTAGCAACTAGACACGACAATGCAACCGCAAAATCAACAAAGCAAAAACCCTAAAAAGATTATGCAAAGGCTCAAATTGGTTCGGATATGATGAACTAACCCTATTTTTTTTTGGCTTTTTCGTGGACTGTAGGTTTGAAGAACAGACTCGATCTAAACTACGAAAAACTGTAAAATCTCGTCGAGCAACCTGAAAATCTGATACCACTTGATAGAGGCGAGGGTGTCCCGATCTTTCGATGTGATGATAGCTATCGTTTTTGGTGGAGTAGACTTTGACGATCCGACTACGAACGTGCGAGGACGTCGCGCCTTAGCAATCGCTAAACCAACTCCGAGAGGTTATTGACCACGCCGGAGCACAATCAACCTGACCACGAGGGTCTATTTCCTGCAAGCAAATGAAGAACAAGCAAGAAACTAAGATTTGCAATCTGGATATCGCGAATATAAGATGAAAGCTTTATTGATCAAGGTGGGGTTCTGTGACGTCTTGGTCTGGTCGTTGAACACAAACGAAGTACGCGAAGTTGCAGCTATGGCGAACTTTTAATCTAAACAAAATCCAAAGTCTAAACGGTGCCCTAAGGGCTGTATATATGGAGGAAGAGGAGGGGATTTCGTGGCCCTTGAAGGAGGGCTCCGAAACCAACCCTATCTCTTGTTTCCCCACACATACGGACTCTAAAAACAGCCTATACTCAAGTATTTCGAAATTACATGGGCCTGGCCAAATAATAAGGTGACGCAGCACCTATAATAGCCTCTGGACGAAATTTATGAAGTGGCATCTTGTATATTTCGTCCAAGGCTTCCTGCACTCATTATGGTGGCTTCAAAGTCCTGAAATCATCACTTGTAACTCCGTTCTTGTTCCCCTTGCGCATGCCATCACCTCCATGCTTGAACTTGCTCCAAAGTTCCTCTTTCTTGTCCAAGCTAGGCCCTTCATTTGTAAGCAAAACAAATGTATCCAATTTAGGCAGCATCATATTCTCATGAACATTAGAATCATTACCAAGAAACGAAAGTACCTGATAATTTAATTGGCGTGCGCGAGCTCTAGTAATTGGTCCAGTATGTATAGCAGCAGGGGCTGTGGGTGTAACAATGGTATTGATGTCCTCATCAAGATGCCTTGTTTATCTATATTTGGTTGTTAGGTTGGTTGCAGTGAGCATTGTCCAGTTATCAAGCAGATGCTTGGTTTGTCTATATTTGGTTGTTAGGTTGGTTGCAGTGAGCATTTGTCCAGTTTTCAAGAAGATGCCTTGTTTATCTGTATTTGCTTGTTAGGTTGATTGCAGTGAGCATTTGTCCAGTTTTCAAGCATATGCCCTATTTATCTGTATTTGCTTGTTATGTTGGTTGCAGTGAGACTCTATCCAGTTTTCAATGGCTATACTTGGTTGTTATACTAATCATTTATGCCTTTTTTATTTCTGTCATTCACAATATGATGTTCATTTTGTGCAAGTCGGAACATTGCCGCTCGATTTCATCAATACTAGTTTGAACGGTTGTATTTGGTTCCAGTTATGCCTGGTGTAGTTAACACATGCCCTTTATTTCAGTTTTACACATTTATCCAGTGTGATGTTTAAGCATGAGCTACGTTCTATTCATTTTCAACAATACCAGTTTGAATTGCAATATTTGGTGGTTGTTAAGCCTGTTGTAGGTAAAATTTCCTTCCATTTTATATCCGCTTTAACACCATGTTAAAACCAACACATTCAAGCTATCATTTGGAGATGATGTTGTTTACCTTGGATATATTTGTTTGATGTTAAGGTTGTTGTACTTATCATGCCTTTCCACTACTTATGCAGGACAACAACGGGAGTGGCCAGCATTTTCCGCCGAGGTTAGTTTCATCCCTCGGCTTGTACTCCCCCCGTCGTTCCATAATGTAGTGCATATAGATCCAGGCTTGGACACTTGTTAGCTTCTAATATTGACTTGTTACTTGTAGGTACATATGCCCTTGGCAAAGATCCACGCATCGACCCTTTTTGCGTATGGGGCAATGTGATATTCATGAACAAGCATCAAGTGAGGAAACTGATAAGGATTATTAGCAAAAAGATACGAACGGTGGAAAGCAAATTATTTGTTTACGCTCTATCCAACACAACAGTGAGCTGTAGGGTGGTAACTACAAACTCTGTAGCCTTCTCTTTTTACTGCCCATAATGAGTTTTTAGACAACAATGTCTGAATCTTTTTCATTGGTGCTGGTTCCCAAAGCAATTTACTCAAGATTACCTCGCAAATTACATGATTGGTGGACACGCAATGAAGGTTAAAGTATTTCATCCAAACTACAATGATCATCGAGAAGTCCTAATGAAGACAGTGAAGGATGGGTGGGCAGCCATCACGGTTGGCCTAGAGTCGTGCGTGCATTACGCAAAGTGGAGGGCACAATATGGGCATTCCACTTCACCTTCTCCAGCAACCAGAATGTCTTTCGCCTCTCTCTTTACAGTCTTTAGTACAACTTTGGTTCATCATTCTTTACTTGGTGCTTCTATAGTTCTTCAGTATATGTACTTGTGCATCGAATTATGAATCCGTGCTTGAACCTATATTTGTAATAAACATGGTTTGATATGAAATAAGTGATTGCCTACTTTCAAATTCAAAATCTATGATTTTTAAATGCAGGGATTAAATTAGGGATTAGACTGCACACGGTTTGCGAAAGCAAAACGTCTGCTATAAACGTGGAGATGAGACACGTTTCTCGGATCCACTACGTGTGCGATCAATCTCTACTGCACACACGATCAGCCAAGAAAAAATGTGTGAGATTAACAACAGCATCGCGCACAGTTCATTCTTATTAAATGTTTGCGAAGTCACCTTATCACACACGCTTGGCAATTATGGACTGTTTATGATGTCATGCGCATTGCAAACATTTGGTCATAGAAGAACGAGTGCGATAGGTCTTCATCCGACGCGGGTACGACGGATGAATCATGTGGGATAGATTCAAGCTTCGCATACAGTTTTATAGGGACAACTGTATGCACTCTTACATCGAATCGCATACAGTGGAGGAAAAGTAAATGTGTGTGATTGTCTGCTTATCGTACACGTTCTATAATCGTGAACTGTTTGTGATGGGTCGCGCATCGTAAACGTAGCACCACATAATGCCGGCTGCGATGGCAATGTGCACACAAACGAGTATCAAGGATGAGCGTTTGGGATATTCGAGATATTAGAAACAGTTTTATAGGGACAACTGTATGCATCATGGCTCCCTATCCCCGACGGTTTCTGGGTCATGTGGGAAGGACCCCCCTATCGCCCACACTCGCATAGCGACGGTTTAAAATGCCGTCGCTGAACGGGGTTAAAAACCGTTTGTATAGCAACTCGTTGTACTAGTGATGATTAAAGTATTGCGAATAAGTTTTGGCATAACCTCAACCAGTTCAAATATTCATCCCTCTAAACAACTCCATCAATAGGTGTCATCAAGTGAATCAAAATCAGCATGTGGAGTTAAATTGCTTAAGTACTCGTTCTCTTCGAAAGTTCCTGTCTTCTAAAATATTCAGATTTTCATTAAAAAAACATGCTTTCCCACAAGGTTTGACTAGCAAAATCTAGAATTGGGAGTTATGACTAGATGATATTCAACTAGCGTGGGGAACTAATTTAAGTGCAGCCAGTTAACTAAAAATTCTTCCTCGAATAATATTGCGAGACAAGGGATTAATTATATGTTGTACCTTCTCACGATGGCTCATTCTGAGGGATATTGCATATTGTGGTGCAGGTTGTGGTGAAAAGTTGGATGCATGCTGAGGGACATTGCACCATGCACTCAACCATGGGCCGGACCTGCTAATGCAGCATCCCACTCTGGAGCGGGTTCGGGTTGAGCGATGTTCCCAAAACCAGCCTGGTGGCAGTACTCGCTGATCTCGTCAATAAAGAGTACCCACATATCATGCGTAGAAACAGTAAATGCTTGTGGTAAGGGCAAGCGAACAACAACGGTGTGAGTGTTAGGTAGGGGCATTTGTGGCAATGCTCCCCTTGCGCGGGCCCAATGAAGTGAGTGTTGGTCATAATCCTACGGTTGAGTACCGTAGGACCTGGGACATGCTGCATAGCATCAATATCGAGGCCGAAGTGCTCGGGAAGCCGAGTCACTACGCCGCCCACAAAAATAGTTCCCCTCGGCTCCTTGTGTTGTCTACCAAGGTGATGCATAAGAAAAGCTCCCAAGTTAGGATTGGGGGTATAATCGGGGTGGAGTGCTGCATGGAGCACACACATGTCATAGCTTGACATGCCCCTTAGGTTTTCCCTACCAAAAATAGTGTTGGCAATGAAAATCATGAAGTAGCAAATGGCGGGGTTTTGGATGCTCAATACCTTCTTCCCAGAGAGGTCATGTTCATCCTTGACGAAGATGAGTTCCCACGAACCCAACGCATCAGCAATTGGCGTGCCCCTAATGTTGAGAACTCCTTGGTTCTTGAAACTGAAGGCACTGCAGAACTGCTCCAGCGTCATGGTGCGCTGGACTCCTCCGAGTGTGAATGAACAGCTCGGTGCCACTCTCGAGTCATCGAGAGTGTGGGAGAAGGTGGAGATGAGCTCCATGGTGATGCTATCGTATGTGAGGTAATGGAAGTTACTGAAAACTCCCATCCCAACGTTGTTCGCAAGCCATGCGAAGTCGTTGTGAAGCCCTTGAGACTCCAAGAATGCATCACACTTCCACTTTGTGGGGGCCATCCCCCGGTTTCTCACGCGTTGGAGGTCCTTGTTCACAGCAGCACAGAGTTCATCCCCCTCATTCCGGGCATGCTTAAGGCATGAGCCCGTGGCCTTGTTCCCTGCGGCAATGACCGATCTCATCATCTTCTACACACAACAAAAATAACAACAGAAAAATGTAAGTTTAACATGGCGATTGAGTTCTAATACTACCTAAGATTGATTCTAACCTATTACTTCGAATCGTAACATGCAAATCGATCGGAAATCGAAAATAGTATGCGTCTCATCTAGGATATGAACATTGATGAAACTACCACCAAAACTTGCAAATAAACAATGGATCGGAGGAGAAACTCACCGAGGTGAAGATGCACGGTTCGAATGAACGAAATCTGCAAAGAAATTAAAGTTTTGGAGGATTTTTGTTAGAGTTTGAGAGAGAGATGGGAGAGCTTTGGGCCTTGGGAGGAAGAAAGAGAAAACTTCCCAGCACCGGCGACTCGGATTTATGAAAATTCAGGCGAAACGGGCGCTCATACGGGCGCGAGCACCGTCTCACATTCAAATCAGTTGATCTAGGGTTTACATACGTGAAATGGGCGCTCAAACAAGCGCACGTGCTCATTTAAAACACCATCGTCAAACCTATTTTTCCGAAGGGCAGAGGGTGAAACGGGCGCTCGAACGGTCACTGGCGCTCGTTCGGAAGGCCGTCTTTCTCTCTGTTCCCGCAGACACTCCTGGTCGAAGAATCAAACGACCGCACAAGCGGGCGCTCGTCCCCGTTCAGAATGCCATCTTGAAATCTGTAAGTTGTGGCTGATTTCGGCGGAGTGTCATATGACCACGCAAACGGACGCAAGCGGTCGTATGAAACACTATCGATCTCTTTGATCTTTTCTGCTTTCCTCTGAAATTTCATGCGATTGTGCATACGGGCGGGGTAGTACCCGTATGAAATGTCGTCCATCTCCTTTGTTACTTCCCTCCTTTGTTTCTTTTCCTAGTTCCTCTTTTCAACACTTCTCCTTGAATAAAAATATTAAAAACAACTTTTTTGAGGGATTTTCATCAGTTCATTTGTAGGAGCAAAATATAGACTAAAACAAAGATAATTTTTTATCAAAAAGATAATGGGTTGCCTCCCATAAAGCGCTGGTTTTTAGGTTGCTTAGCTCAACCTCTTACCTTGGTATTTTATCAAGTAACAGGTGGTCATGAATTTTCTCTGCTCACCGTACATAATCGTTTAGGCGGTGGCACATACTTCACCCTTACTCCTGGTTTCTTTGGGAAGTACTTGACTATTTCTTCCTCACAGATTCTGAAGGTTACCTTCCCCTCTGAGCAATCTAGCCATGCACCTGCGGTATTCAAAAATGGTCTACCAAGGATAATTGATAGTTTTTCATCCTCGGGCATGTCAAGAATAATAAAATCAGTAGGTATAACATGCCCATCCAATCTCAATGGAACATTTTCACCCATCCCCACTTGCTTCTTTGTGGATTTGTCTGCCATCTGCAGAGTTATACCTATGGGTACACATTCTGATAAATTTAACTTGTGATAAAGAGTTAGAGGCATCACACTTACCCCTGCTCCTACATCACAAAGAGCATTATTTATATCAAGATTACCAATAGAACAGGATATAGTGGATATACCTAGGTTTCCCAGTGTCACAGCCCTAGAATAATTGCCTGCAAATAGTTGCATCTACATTCATGCATCATGTTTAAATGCAAATGAAATTTGAATTGGGGATGTCCAAACCCTAGCACCAAACTAAATCAATAGGTTCAACTATAAATATTTTCAATGAACCCAACATACCCTTGAAAATGTTCACGATTTAGGGGAAAATGTGAAAACCTTATCCAGTGATGATGCATACTTTTCATTGGCATTTTTGGTCTTTGAATTAAGTCACTAAGTATTTGAATTGGGACTATAAATTCCTATAAACAATCCCATAGCTCCAATAATTTTGGAAAATATTGTGGGGCTTTGGAATAATCCATTTTGCATCCTCAAAGTTTTTCCAGAATTTATAAGAAATGATTTGGTGTTAAACTAAATCAAACAGAGGCAAACAAATAGAAAACAGAAACTAAAATGGAAAAATAGTAAAAGAGAGAGAGGATCACCTGGCGCTTACCTGCAGCCCACCTGGTGGCCCAGCCCACCTCCTCGGTTCCCTGTCACCTTCCTCCCCATGCCAATAGGCAGGGCATGTACCCGCGGCACGCAACGTCCTGGCTGCCTGCTTACACCCCCGACGCCCTGAAGGCGCCACACAACCTCGTGGCTATCATCGTAGCTTCATCACACCGCTATGTCCAGGGGTCCACCACAGCCTCCTCTTCGTCTCCGCCGAGCCACATATCATCGGACGCTTCACAACGTCACCATCAAGCTCGCCTTCCTCCTTTGCCCTGCCAGATGCCGCCTGTCGATTCGGCCATTCCAGTGCGCCCCCGAGCCCGATGACCTCCCCTGCCGCACCGTTGTGAGCCCCCGTGTTGTTTACCCCTTCTCCCTTGATCGCACTGGCCCTCTAGCCTAGATCCTTGCCATGGCCGAGAGCTCGCCGCCACCATGCTTGTCGGTGTCATCGTTTGAGCTAGCAACAGGCACATCCAAGCACGCAGTTGTGCTCCTGGACCTCGTAGGAGGCTGGCGAGCCACTTAGCTTGCCCGCTAGTGCACCTTAGCTTTGATCCCGTGCTGGCCGTGGTCCGGCCGCTGTCTCCGTCGTTGCTGCCGTCGCTACAGGCCTCCCCGCGCCTAGCCGCTTGCATCTTTGGATGCGGCACTCCACTAGCTACCCGGAGGAACCAATCACGCGATAAATGGTCACCGGAGGAGCGTCTCTGATGCATTTAACCATCGCTGACCTCGCCAGCGACTAATCGTCGGCTGGTTTGACCCAAACGCACCGGGTTTGACCCCTCCTGGGTCGATGACATGTGGGCCTAGAGCCCCTGCGAATCATAGTTAGTGTTAATACTAACCTAATTAACCCCTGTCACTGACCAGTGGGCCCCACTGGTCAGGTTTGACTTGGACCGGCCTATTTGACCTGCTGACATCACAATAAGGTAGTGTTGACGCAATAATTGATTTTTCAGGATTTTAAATAAGTTAGAAATGATTTATTTATTTCTTAAAATAGCTAAAACTTCATAAAACCGTAGAATTTCAACCGTAACTCCAAATGAAATAATTTATATATGAAAAAAATCAGAAAAATATGAATCTATTCATGTCATTTTCATGCATGTTTGAGAAACTTAAAGCTATTGTATAAGATAAATTGAATAAATGGCATTTGAAATGTCTTATATGGAGTTTGAATTTGAATCTTGTGTTCAAATCAACTTCATTTAAATTGTTGCTAGTTGCACTAGCCCAAATCATAGCATGTTGCCATGTCATGATCATGCATCATATTGTTGCATTGCATTGATTGTGTTCCTTCTCTATTTGTCGATGTTGTTCCTTCTCGGTAGAAGACGATTCTGACGTTGTGATCGTTGACACCAATGAAGAGCATTACTATCTTCAGAAGTGCCAGGCAAGCAAACCCCCCCTACCCCTTGATCACTCTGATACAATCCCACTCTTTCTCTCCTGCTCTCTTTTATTGCATTAGGACAACAACAATTCAACTGTTACATGTTGCGGTAGTTGAACCCATTCCTCTGCATGACCTGTCCTTGCCACAGTAAATAGTAAAACCCACTAGCATGAGTTCCTTGATTGAGCCATGTTGTGACTACTCATCCATGCTTGCTTGTTATGCCTACTATTGCTTAGAGTTGTGTCAGGTCTGATTCATCTAGGATTGAATTGGAATGTTGTGATCAGGTTCTGATGTTGAGAGCTAAGTGTGTGAACATGATTTGGTAAAGGTAGCTATGAGAGGCCATGTAGGAGTACATGGTGGGTTGTCTCATTGTGACCTTCCTTAAGAACTAAGTCCTATGTATGTTATCCAAGACAGTTACTACCACACATTGGGCTCTAGTAATCAAGCTCTCTCGACTTATTAACCGCCTTGATCTCTGTGTAGGAGTTGTAACTAGTTTTTGGTGTTTGAAGGTAGAGTTATTTGTCTACCAAGTGGCACGCGATACAGGTGGGCTTGGGACAGACTAGGCACAGTGGCACAATGTACCAAGTGGCACCCGGATGCTGGGCTTGGGAACCCTGCTCACATCGTTTGGGGTCGTGATGGAAACTTCGGTCGGACTTCCTTTGCAGGTTCAGCCTCAGATAGGCGATAAACCTGGACTAGAGTCTTGCGTAGTTAGTCAGGTTGTGGCCAACACCCTCGCCAGGCTTCCGCTTGAAGGTTGCCGAGATACAAGACGTGTATATGGTGGTAAGTGGTGAGAGCATGTGTGAAGAAGTACACCCTTGCAGGGTAATATGATCTATTCGAATAGCTGCCTCCATGGATATGGACTACTTGGAGACTTATATGGTTGATAGATAACTTGAAGTGAATACTCTAAAATGCACAAGATAAGAGTGAGTGCTATGGATGGCCTTCTTGTAGGGAGACGGGAGAGGATCCATAGTGGTGTATTGATATGGTGAATATGTGGACTCGTGTGTGCTTTCTTGCCTTGAAGAATTACTGGTAGTCATAGTATAGGATAGCCATCGAGTCAAAGCTGGCTTGCTGTAGTTCAACTCCACCAACCCCTTTTATTGATACTGATGCATATGTAGTTAGTTATGATGTAAGTCTTGCTGAGTACATTTGTACTCATGTTTACTTAATTTATGTTTTTGCAGAGGAGACTTCAATCTCATTAGTAGTTCTACATGGGCTTCGATGATTAGTTTGGGAATCCCAGACAAAGGTCTAGTTCCTATGGAGGGTCTTGTAGATAGACATGCTTCCTAGCCTTCTTTCTTTTTAGCTGTCTGTACTCAGACAGGTTTATGCTTCTGTTGCTTGTATGAGTTTTTATGTTGGGTCATGAGACCCATGTTTGTAATATCATGCTATGCAAGGCTCCTTGGAGCCTCTTAAATAAATACTTTTGAGTCATAGAGTTATGTTGTGATTCCATGTTGTATCTACAAATATCGTGCATATTATGTGTATGTTTTGAAATGCATTGGTATGTGTGGGATTCAACACCTAGTTATCTGCCTTTGGTAGCCTTTCCTACAGGGAAATGCCTCCGAGTGCTTCCACTGAGCCTTGGTAGTTTGCTACCGCTCTGTAACACATGGATTGATCGACATGTATCCTTCTTTGCTCTTGTGTCTATCCCTACAGGGAAATGTCACGCGTTGTTCCTTTAAGTCCTTGTAGCTTGCTACGACTTGGGTTCATACGTTGATGACTGACACGTGCATTACTGGGTTATATATGCCTGCCCCTGTACTTTTGTGCCTGATGAGGACATCAATACCATTGTTACACCCACAGCCCCTACTGCTACATATACTGGACCAATTACTAGAGCTCGCGCACGCCAATTAAATTATCAGGTACTTTCATTTCTTGGTAATGATTCTAATGTTCATGAGAATATGATGCTGCCTAAATTGGATACATTTGTATTGATTACTAATGAAGGGCCTAGCATGAACAAGAGGGATGAACACTGGAGCAGGATCAAGCATGGAGATGAAGGCGTGCGTGAAGGGATCCAGAATGGCGTTTCTAGTGCATATTTAAGCACTTTGAAGCCTCCGTGATGACCTACAAGGACATGGACGAAATATACAAGATGCCTGATAGAGGCGAGGGTGTTCCGATCTTTCGATGAGATGATAGCTATCGTTTTTGGTGGAGTAGACTTTGACGATCCGACTACGAACGTGCGAGGACATCGCGCCTTAGCAATCGCTAAACCAACTCCGAGAGGTTATTGACCACGCCGGAGCACAATCAACCTGACCACGAGGGTCTATCTCCTGCAAGCAAACGAAGAACAAGCAAGAAACTAAGATTTGCAATCTGGATATTGCGAATATAAGATGAAAGCTTTATTGATCAAGGTGGGGTTCTGTGATGTCTTGGTCTGGTCGTTGAACACAAACGAAGTACGCGAAGTTGCAGCTATGGCGAACTTTTAATCTAAACAAAACCCAAAGTCTAAACGGTGCCCTAAGGGCTGTATATATGGAGGAAGAGGAGGGGATTTCGTGGCCCTTGAAGGAGGGGTCCGAAACCAACCCTATCTCTTGTTTCCCCACACATACGGACTCTAAAAACAGCCTATACTCAAGTATTTCGAAATTACATGGGCCTGGCCCAATAATAAGGTGACGCAGCACCTATAATAGCCTCTGGACGAAATTTATGAAGTGGCATCTTGTATATTTCGTCCAAGGCTTCCTGCACTCATTATGGTGGCTTCAAAGTCCTGAAATCATCACTTGTAACTCCGTTCTTGTTCCCCTTGAACATGCCATCATCTCCATGCTTGAACTTGCTCCAAGGTTCCTCTTTCTTGTCCAAGCTAGGCCCTTCATTTGTAAGCAAAACAAATGTATCCAATTTAGGCAGCATCATATTCTCATGAACTTTAGAATCATTACCAAGAAGCGAAAGTACCTGATATTTTAATTGGCGTGCGCGAGCTCTAGTAATTGGTCCAGTATGTATAGAAGCAGGGGCTGTGGGTGTAAGAATGGTATTGATGTCCTCATCATCCTCGCCTTCTTGAAATGAAGTCGTCCTCTACGGAAGCTCATCTTCCTCACCCAAATAAGGCTTCAGATCTGCAATGTTAAAAGTGGGACTAACCCCAAAATCTGCAGGCAACTCAAGTTTATATGCATTATCATTTATTTTCTCTAACACCTTAAAAGGACCATCAGCATGTGGCATTAGCTTTGATTTGCGCAAATCAGGAAATCTATCCTTACGCAAATGTAACCAAACAAGATCTCCAGGTGCAAACACAACATGTTTTCTACCCTTATCTCCAGCAAGTTTATATTTAGCATTCATCCGCTCAATGTTCTCCTTAGTTAACTCATGCATTTTTAAGATCAATTCAGCACGTTGTTTAGCATCAAAATTAACCTTCTTCGAAGATGGAAGAGGCAACAAATCAATTGGTGCACGAGGAAGGAAACCATACACAATTTCAAAAGGACACATCTTAGTAGTAGAATGCAATGAACGATTATAAGCAAATTCAATATGAGGCAAGCATTCTTCCCACATTTTCTTGTTATTCTTCAAAACAGCCATAAGCATAGTAGACAATGTTCTATTGACTATTTCAATTAGTCCATTAGTTTGGGGGTGACATGTAGTACTAAAAAGCAGTTTAGTCCCCAACTTAGCCCATAAACATCTCCAAAAGTGGCTAAGAAATTTAGTATCACGATCTGAAACAATAGTATTTGGCACACCATGCAAGCGTATAATTTCACGAAAGAACAAATCAGCAACATTAACAGCATCATCGCTTTTATGACATGGTATAAAGTGTGCCATTTTCGAGAACCTATCCACGACAACAAATATGCTATCCCTTCCCTTCTTTGTTCCAGGTAAACCTAAAACAAAGTCCATAGATATATCCTCCCAAGGAACACTAGGTACGGGCAAAGGCATATACAAACCATGAGGATTGAGTCGTGACTTAGCTTTTTGACATGTAGTGCAGCGAGCAACAAAACGCTCAACATCCCGTCTCATCTTTGGCCAAAAGAAATGTGTAGCAAGTATATCCTCCGTCTTCTTCACGCAAAAGTGTCCCATTAATCCTCCTCCATGCGCCTCCTGCAACAACAAAAGATGAACGGAGTTAGCTGGAATGCATAGCTTGTTAGCACGAAGCACAAATCCATCATTAACGACGAACTTGTTCCATGTTCTCCCTTCCTTACAATTCTGCAATACATCTTTAAATTCAGCATCATGGACATATTGATCTTTGATGGTCTCCAAACCAAATATTTTAAAGTCAAGTTGTGAAAGCATCGTATAACGACGAGACAAAGCATCAGCAATAACATTTTCTTTACCCTTCTTGTGTTTAATGACATAAGGGAAAGTCTCAATAAATTCAACCCATTTAGCATGTCTACGGTTCAGTTTTGCTTGACTTTTAATGTGTTTCAAAGATTCATGATCAGAATGTATAACAAATTCTTTGGGCCATAAATAATGTTGCCATGTTTCTAAGGTCCGAACAAGAGCATATAATTCTTTATCATAAGTAGAATAGTTCAGACTAGGCCCACTCAATTTTTCAGAAAAATATGCAACAGGTTTGCCATCTTGTAATAAAACACCTCCTAATCCAATTCTTTATCATAAGTAGAATAGTTCAGGAAGTTGGAGTAAAGGAGCATGTGTCAACTTATCTTTTAATACCGTGAAAGCTTCTTCCTGTGAGGTACCCCAAACAAAAGGCACATCCTTCTTTGTAAGCTCATTGAGAGGTGCAGCAATGGTGCTGAAATCTCTCACAAAACGCCTATAGAAACCAGCGAGTCCAAGAAAACTCCTCACTTGTGTGACCGTTTTGGTCTGCGGCCAACTCTCAATAGCGTCAATCTTGGCTTTATCAACTTCAATTCCCTGTGGAGTAACAACATAGCCAAGAAAAGATACTCGGTCGGTGCAAAAGGTGCACTTCCCAAGGTTACCAAACAAACGTGCATCACGTAAAGCAATAAAACAGCACGTAAATGTTCCAAATGTTCCTCCAAAGATCTGCTATAAATCAATATATCATCAAAGTAAACTACCACAAATCGTCCAATGAAAGCACGTAAAATTTCGTTCATTAATCTCATGAAAGTACTAGGTGCATTAGTTAACCCAAAAGGCATGACTAACCATTCATATAAACCAAACTTAGTTTTAAATGCTGTTTTCCATTCATCTCCCAATTTCATACGAATTTGATGGTATCCACTACGCAAATCAACTTTGGAGAATATTGTAGAGCCACTAAATTCATCAAGCATATCATCTAGCCTAGGAATAGGATGACGATAGCGAATAGTAATATTATTAATGCCTCTACAATCAACACACATACGCGATGTACCATCCTTTTTTGGCACTAGTATAATAGGAACAGCACAAGGACTAAGAGATTCGCGTATATAACCTTTGTCGAGCAGCTCCTGTACTTGACGCATAATCTCCTTCGTCTCCTCTAGATTGGTACGGTATGGCGCACGGTTTGGCAGCGAAGCACCGGGAATTAAGTCAATCTGATGCTTAATCCCGCGAATAGGTGGTAATCCCGGTGGCACGTCTTGTGGAAAGACGTCAGCGAACTCCTGCAAAATGTTAGTGACAGCAGGAGGCAAAGAGGAAGGCACGTCCTCGAATGAAAATAATGCCTCTTTGCACACAAAAGCATAGCAAACAGATTTGCTTAAATCTAGCTCATCAATATCAGATTTGGTGGCAAGTAAACACGCACTTTTCAATTTAATTTCAGAAGCAACACTAGATGGTTTATTATTTGGCTTCATTTGTTGCTCAAATTCTTTTGCCACAATCTGATTTTCACTCTTAGTTTTCTCCTGTTTTGCTTTACTAGCTCTATTAATATCATCTTTCAAAATAGAATCAGGAGTCATAGGAAGCAAAGTAATATGTTTATCCTTATGAACAAGAGTATACTGATTGTTTCTACCATGGTGTACAGAATTTTTATCAAATTGCCATGGTCTACCAAGTAATAATGAACATGCTTGCATGGGTACCACATCACAATCAACATAATCAGCATATGTAGAGATACTAAAATGCACACGAACAGTACGTGTAACCTTAACCTTGCCGATGTTGTTGAACCATTGGATATAGTAAGGATGTGGATGTGGTCTTGTGGTGAGAGATAGCTTCTCCACCATCTCCATGCTAGCCAAGTTGTTGCAGCTCCCTCCATCTATGATGACGCGAACAGAACGTTCCTTCACAACTCCCTTTGTATGGAACAAATTATGCCTCTGATTTTGCTCAGCTTGTGTGACCTGCACACTCAAAACACGTTGAGCAACTAAACATTCATACCTGTCAGCGTCTTCAGGAGCCATGTATTGCGTCTCATGATCAGAATCATCTCCACTGTGTTCTTCACTTGTAATAAGAGCCAAAGTCTCCTCATCATAGTCACTAGCAGACTCATACCCACCATCCTCAGTAGCAATCATAACACGCGGAGATTGGCATTCTCTCGCATAATGACCTCTTCCCTTACAACGATGACAAATAATATCATGTGTGTGCCCTGTTGATGCCATAGATGAAGAAGAGCTCTGGGCAGGCCCAGAAGATGTACTCTTGGCAGATGGTGGTGGTGGTGCCTGTTTTCTTGTATCTCTGTTGGAATTGGCGGCTGAAGTCAGTGGTGCTGCAGTAGGACGTGTGGGGGTAGAGGAGGCACGCGGTGTCCATGATGAAGATCGACCTGCAGAAAAATTAGTTCGCGCCAATGCCTGTCGATCCTGCACTTCACGTTCAGCTTTACAAGCAAGATGGAATAAATGAGTGATATTATTATACTCCTTATATTCTAGAATAGTCTGAATCTCTCTATTTAATCCACCCATGAAACGTGCAAGCATAGCTTCATTCTCCTCAACAATACCACATCTAATCATGCCAGTTTGTAATTCCTGATAATATTCTTCTACAGAAATTTTTTCCTTGTCTTAAGCGCTGCAATTTTTGAAGTAATTCACGTTGATAATATGGTGGAACCCAACGAGTACGCATAGCAGTTTTCAAAGCAGCCCAAGTAGTTGGAATAGGATATAATCTACAATGTTCAGACCACCATTCACATGCAAAACTAGTAAAAGCACAAACAGGAGCAGCAACACGTCTCTCCTCGGGATATTGTAAACATGTAAAACGTTGTTCAGTTTCTAACTCCCAAGTAAGATATATATCAGGAACATATCTACCCTCAAATGGTGGAATATTCAATTTCAGTTTAGGAAGATGGTCATGATCTCGTACCTGAGCTGGTATTGCAGCCCTACCATTGCGATTATTGGCATGTGGACGACCTGCTGCTGGTACGTAGTTCTGATTTTGATCAACCTCATCCTTGTAATCGCCCGCATAATCTTCCTCCTCAGCGGCAGCAGGAGCCATAGAAGCATCAACAGTAGGTGCAGCGGCACCAGAAGTTTGACCAGGCTCAAGGGGAACGAGCTGTGCTCGTCCCACTTGATTTGTAAGGCGACGTTGTTGTTGTTGTAGGGGTGCGACAGGTGCAGCCGGCGGTGGTTGTGGAAGACGCGGGAGCAATTCATTAAACTTGTTATCGAGCTTTGTTTCGAACGTCTTCTCAATTCCATCTATCTTCTCCATGGCCTCTTCAAATCTGTTTAGCACATCTTGCACCTGTCCACTCATCATTTGCTGAAATTTATCATGTAGCTGTTTGTTCGTCATGTTCTCCCAATCAGTCTCATCGGCTTGTGATCCTGCCATGGTTAGCAGCAATAGAAACACACAAGAATATGATCCTACAGACTACTAGGAAGTGGTGGTGGTGGTGTATCACAAATCCGTCAAGCGAATCTCAAATGCTTACCAGTTCTTACCCAGCAGCAGGTGGTGATCGGCCACCGTTGTAGTCAAAACTCTCAAAGATTGGACAGAGCGATTGCCAGGTGGTGTCAGACGCACGACGTAGATGTATGTGGAGCTGGGAAGGCTTATGATATGGTAGCAAAAATGTCAGCAATAATCAATTCAGAGATGCAAAGTTGAATAAACGCTCAACGACGGTACTGTGCTGGTCCTAGGCTAGACCGTACTAGAGACGCGAGCCTAGAACACTAACAAAATCACGGCGCGGCACATAAACAAGGGAAGAGCACACTCTAAAAAAAAATTCTTTTTTTTTGCGCTCTTTTTTTTTTGCGCTCCTTTTTTTTTGCATAAAATCACTATAATGGCGAGTGTCTCAAAACTCTTCCCAAGTCAAACTATCAGGATTGGCACGAAATTTTTTTTTTGACAATTTTTTTTCGGAAATCAGGGCAGCGACGATGAAAAAGTGCGACAAAAAATCACTATGATGGCGAGTGTCTCAAAACGTCTCCCTGGGACCTAAAAATAGGATAGGGAAAAAATATTTTTGACTGCCGAAATTTTGGCCTAAAAACTGCCCGGGGGTCTCCAGAATTTTTTTTTCCGAATCCTACTCAGGCAAGGAAACACGAATCGGAAAATAGATGGGTCTTGAAAACAAACCTAATATGAAAAGAACTCGGATTGGTGGTGGATATATGGTGGTAGAATATGGCAGCGGTGATGGTATATGGCAGCGGTGGTAGGATATGGCAGCGGTGGTGGTATATGGCAGCGGTGGTGGTATATGGTGCGGCGGCGGCGTGACAAACTGTGGCAAAACTCGAAACTCTAAAGGACTAGACGCTAAGACCAGCAACTAGACACGACGATGCAACCGCAAATTCAACAAAGCAAAAACCCTAAAAAGATTATGCAAAGGCTCAGATTGGTTCGGATATGATGAACTAACCCTAATTTTTTTTTGGCTTTTTCGTGGACTGTAGGTATGAAGAACAGACTCGATCTAAACTACGAAAAACTGTAAAATCACACCGAGCAACCTGGAAATCTGATACCACTTGATAGAGGCGAGGGTGTTCCGATCTTTCGATGAGATGATAGCTATCGTTTTTTGGTGGAGTAGACTTTGACGATCCGACTACGAACGTGCGAGGACGTCGCGCCTTAGCAATCGCTAAACCAACTCCGAGAGGTTATTGACCACGCCGGAGCACAATCAACCTGACCACGAGGGTCTATCTCCTGCAAGCAAACAAAGAACAAGCAAGAAACTAAGATTTGCAATCTGGATATTGCGAATATAAGATGAAAGCTTTATTGATCAAGGTGGGGTTCTGTGACGTCTTGGTCTGGTCGTTGAACACAAACGAAGTACGCGAAGTTGCAGCTATGGTGAACTTTTAATCTAAACAAAACCCAAAGTCTAAACGGTGCCCTAAGGACTGTATATATGGAGGAAGAGGAGGGGATTTCGTGGCCCTTGAAGGAGGGGACCAAAACCAACTCTATCTCTTGTTTCCCCACACATACGGACTCTAAAAACAGCCTATACTCAAGTATTTCGAAATTACATGGGCCTGGCCCAATAATAAGGTGACGCAGCACCTATAATAGCCTCTGGACGAAATTTATGAAGTGGCATCTTGTATATTTCGTCCAAGGCTTCCTGCACTCATTATGGTGGCTTCAAAGTCCTGAAATCATCACTTGTAACTCCGTTCTTGTTCCCCTTGAACATGCCATCATCTCCATGCTTGAACTTGCTCCAAGGTTCCTCTTTCTTGTCCAAGCTAGGCCCTTCATTTGTAAGCAAAACAAATGTATCCAATTTAGGCAGCATCATATTCTCATGAACTTTAGAATCATTACCAAGAAACGAAAGTACCTGATATTTTAATTGGCGTGCGCGAGCTCTAGTAATTGGTCCAGTATGTATAGAAGCAGGGGCTGTGGGTGTAACAATGGTATTGATGTCCTCATCAATGCCCCTTCATAAATTTCGTCCATAGCTTATTTTAGGTGCTGCGCCACCTTATTTTTGGGCCAGGCCCATGTAATTTCGAAATACTTAAGTATAGGCTGTTTTTAGAGTCCGTACGTGTGGGGAAACAAAGTTAGGGTTGGTTTTGGACCCCTCCTACAAGGGGCCACGAAATTCACCCCTACTCCTCCATATATACAGCACTTAGGGCGTCGTTTAGACTTTGGGTTTTGTTTAGATTAAAAGTTCGCCATAGCTGCAACTTCGCGTACTTCGTTTGTGTTCAACGACCAGACAAAGGCGCCACAGAACCCCACCTTCATTAATAAAGCTTTCCTCTTATATTCGCAATATCCAGATTGCAATCTCAGTTTCTTGCTTGTTCTTTGTTTGCTCGCAGGAAACAGACCCTCGTGGTCAGGTTGATCGTGCTCCGGCGTGGTCAATAACCCCTTGGAAGTTGGTAGAGCGATTGCTAAGGCATGACGTCTCGCACGTTCGTAGTCGGATCGTCAAGGTCGACTCCCACAGAAAATGATAGCCACCATCTCATCGAAACATCGGGACACCTTCGCCTCTATCAGTGCCACATTGGTTTATCACTAATCATGTCGACCCGGGTTCTCTGTCATATGAATGCTAGCATCGCAATCATATACGTGAGCCAAAAGACGCAAACGGTCCCGACCAAGGTAAAGGTGGCAGCCGTGGGTTACCGTGCGTGAGGCCACAAAGTGATATGATGTGTCTTATGCTAGATCGGTGTGACTTAGGATCGGGGTCCCGACACCCAGTTTCTCTAGTATCTTGTTATCGAATGGATACTCCATTATCATGGCAACTTGTTCCTTCAGAGTCATACTCCTTTTGTTATTCACAACATCATGCATGAACTTAGCAAAAGTAGGAATCTTTAACATATCAGTAACATGCATTGACATTCTAAGATCAGCTTAACATGCATCATTTGAAGGTGGTCTTACAGCCTTGAGATAAGGAAGAGTTTTTTTAGATTTACCTTTATCTTTCTCCTTGCCTTTCTCTTTGTTTTTCGATGCTTGGACACTAACCTTCTTGGTTGGATCAGGTGGTTTTTTTATTTCTTTCCACCCTAGGTTCTTCCTCTTCTTTTGCTTTCGGAGTTTCTTCTTCATTGTTATTGCGATCATTTGTTTATGCATCAGAGTCAACTTGTTTTTCAACTTGTGCTTCATTTCCCTGAGTATCTTGATGGACCTGTTCTTCAGGTTCTTCTTCACCAAAGGGAAATTCTCTATTCTCTTGAGTTTGGCTTTGGCTCTCTATTCTTCTTTGTTCTTGCTCTCTTTCATACCATTCCGGGCCCTTGGGATCCTGCGTTCTCTTACCACTTCAAGTAGACATTTCATTAGTAGAAATAGGATTATCGAATTGAGCAAGAGTCAAAGCTTGAGTCTTGGAGATTTGAATACATTGAGTCTCTATCATACGAGAGTGTTTATCAAGATTCTTTACCGCTTGGCTTAACCCATCTACCTCTTGTGAGAGATATGCTATTACCTTTTCATTATGATAGATACACACTGGTACAACGAGCTGCTATACAAACGGTTTTTAACCCCTTTCCGTGACGGCATTCTGAACCGTCGCCTAGTGAGTGTGGGCGATAGGGGGATCCTTCCCACATGACCCAGAAACCATCAGGGATAGGCCCTCCGGTGACACACGCTGGGCAAAATGAGATCGTGTGCGATGGGCGAGCGATCAAATACAATTATACACGCCAAATCGGTTCCGGTCATAAGTACATCCCACATAGTCAGTCCCAGACAAACATTTCCATTTGTATGTACATTCCACATAGTCAATCCAAGGAATACGTTTCTGTTCTTATGTACATCCCACACAGTCAGTCCAAGAAGTACGTTTCCGTTTGTATGTACATCCCACATAGTCAATTGAGGGAAAATGTTTCCTTTCGTATATACATCCCACATAGTTTTATGTATAGCCTCGTGTGTGATAGGTGTAACGATCAAACACGCTCTGCCTCGGTTAACCGTTTGCTTTTATTCAACTATATCACACACAATTTGATGATGATAACTATATGGCATTGGGCTATCCGTCACAACCGCTTTTACTGCTAGAACCGTTTGCAAAGTTCCATGACCCATTTAGCAGGTTTATTAGTTTACAATTAATAATTCCAATATTACGCAAATTTTCACATTTCATATCGAACAACTGTTTGCCAATTTCAGATCAAGCACATAAATATATTTTAACATTTACGATAGCTACCTGAAAACAGCACAGTATAGCATATAGCTAGTTCACCTTCATAAGAACAATATTAGAGCAATATATTCACTTCCCTAATCGAATGATGCATGATTAACCAGGTTTGTCTTCTCCACCTCTACTTTCAGTTCAGTAAGAACCTATTTTGTGATGACCAACTGGGAAAGTGCCTCCTCGTTCTCTAACACCATCTTAGCAAAGCCTAATTTAAAAAAATCTGAGCTCATTCTCAATCTTCCTCTTTTTTTCCCGCATCTTGAAATATTCTTCCGTGCTGACAACACTTTCTCTAAGCCCATCTCTGTTCTCTTCCTCATACATGCTCTAGAGCTTTGCTAGGCACATCTTCAAAGACTATGGCCACTCTTGATCAACCCACTCTAGGTAAGAACACTTCCATTCATCCTATTAGATTTAAAACTAGATTAGTAACAATTGTAGGGGAAATGAGTTTCTAGCAACATAGAAAATCACCAAATACATATTTTGAAAAACTGAAGAAACAGGTTAATTATGACATATCTTCTCAAAAAGATCAATGTGCAAATGAGTTAATTGCTACTAAGACAACAACCAAATTCTGAAACATCAGAAGCTATAATTAACTACAAAAATGCTACAAGTTCTTAGTCATGTACTATAAATAAGAAATTGAACATTTTATGAGGAAGCAAAACATAACTGCAACAGCATAGCGACAGTGTTTGGATGAAATCAAATTGATACTAACGGGTGTGTACATGCACAAATTTAGTAACATAGAACTAATAGCACTAAGGCCGTCCACTATGTATGCCAAAACCGGTGTCAAGACAACTGTTGCTACATTTGGCACCGGTGCCCTGCACTGGCGAGCCGATGTGATAGAGGCAAAGGTGTCCCGTCTTTCGATGAGATGGTGGCTATCATTTTTGATGGAGTAGACTTTGATGATCCGACTACGAACGTGCGAGGACATCGCGCCTTAGCAATCGCTAAACCAACTCCGAGAGGTTATTGACCACGCCGGAGCACGATCAACCTGACCTCGAAGGTCTATTTCCTGCAAGCAACCGAAGAACAAGCAAGAAACTAAAATTACAATCTGCATATTGCGAATAAAAGGTGAAAGCTTTATTAATCAAGGTGGGGTTCTGTGACGTCTTGGTCTGGTCGTTGAACACAAACGAAGTACGCGAAGTTGCAGCTATGGCGAACTTTTAATCTAAACAAAACCCAAAGTCTAAACGGTGCCCTAAGGGCTGTATATATGGAGGAAAAGGAAGGGATTTCGTGGCCCTTGAAGGAGGGGTCCGAAACCAACTCTATCTCTTGTTTCCCCACACATACGGACTCTAAAAACAGCCTATACTCAAGTATTTCGAAATTACATGGGCCTGGCCCAATAATAAGGTGACGCAGCACCTATAATAGCCTCTGGACGAAATTTATGAAGTGGCATCTTGTATATTTCGTCCAAGGTTTCCTGCACTCATTATGGTGGCTTCAAATTCCTGAAATCATCACTTGTAACTCCGTTCTTGTTCCCCTTGCGCATGCCATCATCTCCATGCTTGAACTTGCTCCAAGGTTCCTCTTTCTTGTCCAAGCTAGGCCATTCATTTGTAAGCAAAACAAATGTATCCAATTTAGGCAGCATCATATTCTCATGAACATTAGAATCATTACCAAGAAACGAAAGTACCTGATAATTTAATTGGCGTGCGCGAGCTCTAGTAATTGGTCCAGTATGTATAGCAGCAGGGGTTGTGGGTGTAACAATGGTATTGATGTCCTCATCATCCGGCCTGAGCGCCCGGACATCCGGCGACTCGTGAAGGCCCGGACATCCGGCCCGTCGCCTGGACGTCCGGCTTCCCCTGTCTGCGCACAGTGTAAAGGGCCGATGCCCATGTACCCCTTCGCCCACCTAGACTATATATACTCCTCCTCCTCCCTCTTTCTAGGGTTAGCGAAGTGATAGCTCATTTGAGAGGTAGAGCTTTGCTCATCCATCCGGATCTACTCCTCCGAGAGAGACCGTGCCTCTACGGAGAAGATCCACTTGGATTCAAGACCCCTAACGGGAAGAACTCAAGACCTCCTCACGGAGAAGAACCGGTTACCCTATGTATCGTCCTTTGTTGTGTTTGGATCGTGTATCTCTTTGTGTCTCGAGGATCTAGCACATGTGTAATCGAATCTTGTTGGTTTGACTGATTTCTCTCGTTTTCCCCTCGTGTTTCCCCTCGTGTTCTTCGTAGGATCCGCTCCAATCGTGAAAGATCGGCCCTAGGGTTTCCACCCTACATCATCTTGGTATCATGAGCTTTGGTTGATCACGATTTTGGAGCCCCTACCCTTTGTTTTCTATGCTAGTTTTGTTGATTTTGTCCCAAATTCGAAAATTCCCCACAAAAATAACCCCCCAATTTTTTTTGTGATTTGTTGGTGTGATGAAGTTTTGTTGGATTTGATCCGCGGATTTCATGTGTTACAAGTAGATCTAGCTTTCACCCATCTTTTCCCCAATTTCCATCCACGAAATCTCCCGAATTTTACCTTTTCCATGCGGAGTTTTTCGAGTTCGTCCACGGATCCAGAGCCCGGACATCCGGCCCGATAGCCCGGACATCCGGCCAGCCCGGACATCCGTCCCTGAAGCCCGGACATCCGGCCCCTGACAGCATCACTTCCTTACGCCACTCCATTTCCCGCCTAACTTTCGCCAAATTTTGCTCCGGTGCCCACGTACACTTCCGCATACCCACTTACCCTTGCGCATCCACCACCGCTTTACGCAAACTCCACCACTTCCCGCTACCAACTCCGACTATTTTGCCCCGTTTTGTTTTGAGAATTTGAGTTGCGGTTTCCGTTTCCTAACGCGTTTCGGCAACTTAGGGACGGTTCAACATCAACATCACCGCCGCTCATCTTCGCCACGGACTCGTCATCGACAACAACCGCTCAACAATTTTGACACCCTCAACCGTAAGCAAGGATGGTAATCTCGACAACATCTTGGTCTACTCCTTGCCATTACATTGATAACCACCATAGCCCAATATTGCGTATCTTGCCTATCGAGACTAGCCTTTGAGTATTGCTGGCAACGTCACTTGTGCACATTAGTGATCATACTTCCCATAGCATACATACCATATCATCTCGGTACATATCTGGTATCATCTCTTGTGTCACAAGGTTGTCATAGCATACCCAATTGCTATCTTGGTTCGTGAAGTCTTGCATGAGAAAGAGCTCAAAAGAGAAAGAGCCAAACAAGCTTTTAAGCAAAAGGAAAAGATAAGCAACGAGCTTATAAGCTAGAACCATAGCATCATACTACATTAAGATTGTCATACTCGATCATCTTGGATCATATCATCGGAACACAATACATATAGCATACTTGGGATAGAAGTCATTGCATTTTTGCTTAGTAGGTTGTGCACAAGTTTCGTATCCGCCTATTGTGCAATTGTGCTAGCGTCTCTCTAGTGTTGTGCAACAAGAGCATTTTCCGTGGATTCCACATTTTCCGCTCATTTTTGGTTGCACGACCACATTTATCTATTTGTGTGTGTGTTTCCGTGTATCACTACTTGCTTGTTCTACTTGTTGCATTTGCAAATTTGTGAATCTTTTCCAACATTATTGAGGCTCGCTAACAATTGCATCGAATTTTGTGCCACCATCCTAACCGAGCTCCACCATAAGCTTTTATTTGCGTAGGTGTGAGAAACCAACAAGAACCGGTACCACTTGTGCTATTTCCTTGTTCCACATTTGAGTGATCATTGATCCATCTTCAACATCGGTCAAGGTACATTTGGTATAAGTTCTTCTCTTTCTCCCACTCACATATTTGCTTGGAAGGATGGATAGGCCAAGTTCTTCTACCAACCCACTCTTCATCGAGCAAGACAACGACCCGAACACCTACGTTACCAAGAGCCACCTCTTTGGTGCACAACGAGCTTTGCATCAAGAACAACAAGCAATGAGCGACCGCATCGACAATCTCGCCACCGACTTACGCCTCTCCGAGCAACGTACAAGAGACTACTTCGACCACAAGCTCGACCAACACAAACAAGAGAACGATGCAAGAATGGACGAGATTCATGCCTTGTTGGTCAACCGCTCTTCTACCACTTCGTCCTCCTCAATACGGAGCCACTCAAGTCGACACTCCTCCGACAATTCAAGTACACCGACGTCGAACACTCTTACCAAGCCGCGCGCTAAGACCGTCAAGCAAACCGCAATCCTCTACACGGAACCGATTCTCAAGAGCAACTTCGAGCGCAAGAGCATCGACATCGCCTCAACCAAGCTACCTTTGTGCAAGCACAAGAACGGCAAAGTCAACGCCAACAAGAGGAAGAACGCGCACGCCTACACCAAGACGAGCAAGATGCCGAGGCACAACGTCAAGAACAACTACGGCGAGAAGCTCAAGCACTTGAGGCGCAACGTGCCCTCTGAGATTCAAGTCGAGCCGTTGCCACACGAAACCGGCAAGCTCGTGAACAAGAAGAAGCACTTCGCGAAGAAGTTCAAGAGAGGGTTTATCAAGCACGGTTGCACCGACAAGTTCCTCAAGTTCCTCCTCAAGCTCGACAAGCTCCTCCACAAGCTCGACAAGAACCTCAAGTTCAACAAGAGCAACAAGACAATGGAAATCCTCCACGACAAGAGCAAGTTGAGGGAAACAATCCTCCTAATCAAGGACGTCATCATCCCCGACCCCAACACAATGAAGAGCAACGCTACGGCAAGCTCAAGTTCACCATGCCCAAGTTCAACGGAAGCAATGATCCCGAAGAGTACCTCTCATGGGCATTGAAGGTCGACAAGATTTTTCGTTTGCACAACTATGAGGAAGAGAAGAAGATCGCTATGGCATCCCTTGAATTCCAAGACTACGTCCTCATATGGTGGGAACAAGTCATTGAGCGTCGTGAGGCAAGAGGTGAACCACCAATCACCACTTGGGCGCAAATGAAGGACGTCATGAGAGCACATTTTGTGCCAACCTACTACAACCGCGACCTCTTCAAGAAACTCCAACTCCTCAAGCAAGGTACCAAGAGTGTTGAAGAGTACTACAAGGAAATGGAGATTGCCATGATACGAGCCAATGTCACGGAAGATGATGAGCAAACTATGGCACGTTTCTTGAATGGACTCAATCATCCTATCAAGAAGATCGCCGACTTCCAACCATACTCGAACCTCATCGAGCTAGTACATCAAGCTACCAAAGCGGAACGTCAAGTGCAAGATGACTTCAAGTATGCCAAGTTCTCATCCAAGTCCTATGGCTTCTCCAACACCCAAGCTTCAACGACTCCAACACCGTCTACCTCAAGCAAGCCTTCTACAAGCAACGGCGACAAGCCCACTTACAAGAAAACTTCGACAACTTCAAGCCGTCCTCCTACTACAAGCAACTTCAAGCCGCGAGCTTCATCATCTACTCCAACCGATGAGACCATCAAGACAAGTTCACTCAAGTGCTTCACATGCGGCGGCCGCGGTCACAAGTCCTTCGAATGTACCAACAAGCGCACCATGATCTTCAACGACGATGGTACATACGACTCCATGAGTGAAGGCGAAATGGAAGCCCTTGAGAATGTGGCTATGCACCGACAAGTGAACGAAGATGAAGATGATCAAGTCTTTTGTGACGAAGATTCAAGCCCCGCTCTTGTTGTCTCTAAGGTCTTGACTCTTCAACATCAACAAGAAGAAGACCAAAGATGCCATATCTTCCACACCAAGTCCGGCATCAATGAAAGGTCCGTGAAGGTCATCATCGATGGAGGAAGTTGTCATAACTTGGCAAGTGAAGAACTATGCTCCAAGCTCCAATTAGTCAAGATGAAGCACCCACATCCCTACAAGGTTCAATGGCTAAGCGACTCCGGCACTATCCAAGTCGAGCATATGGTACAAGTTTCCTTCAAGATTGGAGCTTACGAAGACACTTTGGAGTGTGATGTCGTTCCGATGTCCGTTTGCCACCTCCTTCTTGGACGGCCATGGCAATTTGTCCGAGGTGTCATCCACAATGGGCGGACGAATCACTATAGCTTCAGGATGAAAGGAAAGGAGTATGTGCTACGACCTATGTGTCCAAGTCAAGTGATCGCCGACAAACAAACCACCCATCGTGGAGAAAATAGTGAGAGAGCGAACCACCATAAAGAGAGTGAGCGCCACAAGCCCAAATCGAGTGCCTCCACGATGAGCGACAAGAAAAACCTACTCCTCTTTGCCACCAAAAGTGAGATGAGAGACGTGTGTGAGAACCCATCAAGTGTTATGCACTACGTCCTTTTGTGCAAGGATGAGGCACCCAAAACTAACAACTCTCACAATCTACCTTTAGTGTTATCTTCTCTATTGCAGGAATTTCAAGATGTTTTCCCCGACGAGCTACCTCCGGGTCTACCTCCTCTACGAGGCATCAAACACCGCATCGACCTCATCCCCGGAGCACCCCTTCCTAACAAGGCTCCCTACCGCGTCAACCCCGAGGAAACCAAGGAGATTCAACGGCAAGTACAACAACTCATCGACAACGGCCATGTACGTGAAAGCTTGAGCCCATGTGCCATCCCAGTAATCCTTGTTCCCAAGAAAGATGGTACATTTCGCATGTGTTCCGATTGTCGTCCTATCAATGCTATTACCGTGCGTTATCGTTACCCTATCCCACGCCTAGATGATATGCTAGATGAGCTTAGCGGAGCCACCATTTTCTCTAAAATTGATCTTAAGAGTGGCTACTATCAAATATGCATCCAAGAAGGTGATGAATGGAAAACCGCATTTAAGACCAAATTTGGCTTATATGAATGGCTTGTTATGCCAATGGGTTTATCCGAAGCACCCGGTACTTTCATGAGAGTCATGCATTTTGTTCTTCGACCCTATATTGGTGTATTTGTTGTGGTCTATTTCGACGACATTCTTGTTTTTAGCAAATTGCTCAAAGATCATGTCACCCATCTTAGAACCGTGTTACAAACCCTTAGGAAAGAGCGCCTTATGCTAATATGGACAAATGCCTTTTTGGTGTTGACAAGCTTGTTTTCTTGGGTTTCGTTGTGTCTTCTAAGGGTGTGCATGTGGATGCATCTAAGATCAATGCTATTAAAACTTGGCCACAACCAACCAATTTGCAACAAGTGCGAAGTTTTCTTGGTCTAGCCGGTTTGTATCGTAGATTCGTGAAGGATTTTAGCACCATTGCTTCACCTTTACATGCTTTGAGTAAGAAGAATGCACCCTTTGTTTGGGGACCATCTCAAGATGCCGCATTTCATGAACTTAAGAATTTGCTTACTCATGCTCCCGTGCTTGCATTACCCAACTTCGACAAACCCTTTGAAATTCATTGCGATGCTAGCGGTAATGGCATAGGAGGTGTGTTAACGCAAGAGAAGCGCCCAATTGCTTACTTTAGTGAGAAACTTTCCGAAGCGCAACTCAATTACCCCATATACGACAAAGAGCTATATGCTTTAGTGCGAGTTTTGCGTGAGTGGGAACATTATCTTCGCCCTCATGAATTTATCATTCATACCGACCATGAAACACTTAAGTATCTTAAGGGTCAAACTAAGTTGAACAAGCGTCATGCTAAGTGGAGTGAATTCATCGAATCAATTCCTTATGTCATCAAGTATAATAAAGGAAAGGAAAATGTTGTCGCGGATGCGCTTTCCCGCAAATGCATGCTTGTTACCCAACTTGAATTGAATGTCATTGGTTTTGAGCACATAAAAGACTTGTATGCGCATGATCCTACTTTTGCTATCCCTTAAGCCAAATGTTTGACACATACGTCTTGGGAACGCTATTACATAAAAGATAATTATCTTATGAGAGCTAACAAATTGTGTATCCCCGAGTCTTCTCTTCGTTTGCTCCTTTTGCAAGAATCTCATGGAGGAGGGCTAATGGGAGACTTTGGACGCGATAAAACATTCTCCACGCTCTCCAAGAACTATTTTTGGCCCAAGATGTTCCATGATGTTTCACGCTTCACCAACCGGTGCCCTACATGCCGCAAAGCTAAGTCTAAAGCTCAATCCCATGGTCTATATATGCCACTTCCAATTCCATACCACCCATGGGAAGATATTAGCATGGATTTTGTGCTTGGTTTGCCTCGAACAAAAAATGGAAAGGATTCCGTGTTTGTTGTTGTGGACCGATTCTCTAAAATGGCACATTTTATACCATGCAACAAGATAGACGATGCTTCACATGTTGCAAATCTTTTTTGTAGGGAAATCTTGCGCCTCCATGGAGTGCCAAAGACAATTGTCTCGGACCACGACGTCAAGTTCTTGAGTTACTTTTGGAAGACTCTATGCGCCAAGCTCGGAATCAAGCTCTTGTTCTCTTCGGCATACCACCCTCAAACCGACGGCCAAACGGAGGTGACGAACCGAACACTCTCCACTCTACTACGCGTGTTGATCAAGAGGAACATCAAGGAGTGGGAGGAGTGCCTACCCATCACCGAGTACGCCTACAACCGTGCAAGACACTCTACAACCGGCAAGTCCCCCTTCGAGGTCGTCTACGGTTTCAACCCGTTATCACCATTGGACATTCTTCCTCTACCACTACAAGAGCGCATCAACATGGACGCGAGTGCCCGAGTGAGCTACCTCAAGAAGTTGCATGAAGATACAAGGCACACCATCGAGCGCCAAGTACAACAACTCGCGACCAAGCTCAACGTCAACAAGCAACCCATGGTATTCAACATTGGAGATCTTGTGTGGCTACACCTTCGCAAGGACCGCTTCCCCAACGAACGCAAGTCCAAACTTCTACCACGAGCCGATGGACCCTTCAAGGTGCTTGAACGCTACAACAACAACGCCTACAAGATCGACATCCCACGTGACAAGTATACTGTGAGCGACATCTTCAACATCAAAGATCTCTCTCCCTACCATGGTGATGAGGATTTCGATCCGAGGTCGGATCTTTCCCAAGGGGGGGAGATGATGCAGAGCATCCTTCGGTCATCCCCATGGACCTACCACCGTCTCACCAAGTGCCGAGAGGACCTATGACACGAGCACGAGCTAGAGCTCTCGAGACCGAGGTGACTTCTTTCCTTAGTGATATTACATTTGATCCACTCGAGACATGGCTACTACCTAAGTCCGGAATGTTGTGCATGATCAGGTACCAAGAAGGCCCTTCTGAAGATGGACATGAAGACGGACAAGTCCCCGAGTTCATGGAAGAAGAGCAACGACGGAAGGATCCGAAGAGGTCTCCAGGACCCGGACATCCGGCCCCAAGCCCCGTACATCCGGCCCCTTGAGCATCTACTACAGCAGCAGCTCAGCCGACCAGCTACAGGTCCCGGACATCCGGCCAGGCCCCGGGCATCCGGCCCGACAAGCCCGAAAATCCGGCGCCTCCACCGGACATCCGGCGCCCCGTCACCGAACCTCCAGAAACCACCCTCGTCAGCCCGGACATCCGGCCCGACGCGAGCTCCCGGACATCTGGCCCCTGGCCCGGACATCCGGCCCGCGCCTACCCAGCAAGCCAAAGCACCAGCCCAGACATCCGGCGACTCGTGAAGGCCCGGACATCCGGCGACTCGTGAAGGCCCAGACATCCGGCCTGTCGCCCGGACATCCGGCTTCCCCTGTCTGCGCACAGTGTAAAGGGCCGATGCCCATGTACCCCTTCGCCCACCTAGACTATATATACTCCTCCTCCTCCCTCTTTCTAGGGTTAGCGAAGTATTAGCTCATTTGAGAGATAGAGCTTTGCTCATCCATCCAGATCTACTCCTCCGAGAGAGACCGTGCCTCTACGGAGAAGATCCACTTGGATTCAAGACCCCTAACGGGAAGAACTCAAGACCTCCTCACGGAGAAGAACCGGTTACCCTATGTATCGTCCTTTGTTGCGTTTGGATCGTGTATCTCTTTGTGTTTCGAGGATCTAGCACATGTGTAATCGAATCTTGTTGGTTTGAGTGATTTCTCTCGTTTTCCCCTCGTGTTTCCCCTCGTGTTCTTCATAGGATCCGCTCCAATCATGAAAGATCGGCCCTAGGGTTTCCACCCTACATCACAGCACCTCGCCGGCGTCCCCTTTTATAGGCGAACGGAACCGGGGACTAGCTCCTCACTCAGGAGGGGCAACCGCCCCTCTCTGCCAATCCGGTGTCCCCGCGCCATCAACGGCTCATGGAATCAAGGCCGACCCCCTGCGCCAATCCATGGCGTCTGGTTTTCTGCCATGGCACACATTCCCGCGTTCTCCGCGCCCGCCACCAACCCTGCGCAATGCATGCAGCATACACGGCGGAAACTTCAAAAGCGGAGAAGCTAGTGGAATGGCAGTTACCATCCCATGAACGTGGGACGTGCGTAGCCCACAGATCATGGCTCATAACTCCCTCATAACATCTTACACGACGCGCGGAAAAACCGGAAACTGACTCAAGCACAGGTTAATGAAGAAGCAAAGAAAATCTCAAGGATGAGCAACCACAAACTCTTCGCCTGTGTACTGGATAGGGCCTACCCCGACAACGCTCGGCAGCGCGTTCGGACCAGGCCCGGGGGCTCCTGTCGGTGCAACAAACCCTGGTGTATGTTACCCGGACTGTACACAGGCTCAAGGACAAGGTTACAGCATCCAAGACAAGGTCAAGCAGAAGATATAGCTCTTTGAGGAATCAAAGGCGGATCAAGAAGACCAAGACAAGCCAAAGAAGGAAGATATCACTAAGGAAAAACCTCCCTTGCCGGGCAGGCGAGCCTGGCAAGGTCGAGGTCACCCCGAAGACAAGTCTTAGGACTCCCCCGGCAAGCTTGTCGGGGACGCCAAGGGCGGATCGCCCCGCCAAGACGCCACCGCTCCACCTCACAGCAACGCAAGTCACCTATCGGTGTGGTGTCGAGCCCCCAAGTGATTAAGTGGCTATTATTTGGCATGTGGCAGCCATTCCTGAGGAGGATCACCACCAAATGACACCCGTCCAGAGGCATGTCATGCAGGCAGGCGAGAACATGGATGAATAGCATGGCAAGGCTTGCCGGGCTACCCATGCGATGTGACACTAAGCGGTGCATTTAATGCACCCTGTCCTGTCTGCAGAGTTAGGTATGATAGCACTGTGGCTATCTAACCACTGGATAATGACTGTTTTGCCATTGTGGTAACCCCTTTACCTATAAAAGGAGGGTCGTGGCAACCTTAGAAAGGATTCGGACCCTTGTACACTCATACGTGCGTAGTTGTTCTTGTCCCAAGGCGACCTTGCCGGGCTTGAGCACTGCGTCTCCACCACGGTCCTTTCATCAATCCACCAAAGCAGGAGTAGGGTTTTACGCCTTGCGGTGGCCCGAACCTAGGTAAGACTGCATGTGTCATCACTGCCGTGCTGCTCTACGGACTTTGCTCTTTGTGCAACGCGCCCTTCCCCCTTGCCGAACCACAACGTGTTGAACCACGACACAACAGCTAACCATAAAGGTTTGAAAAGTCATATTTGAATGCTTGTGTGCGAGTTAATTCCATGTGCAGTAAATTGGACAGAATTTTCAAACATGTTGGTGTCACGGCTTGGACACAAAGCATCGAGTGCCATGGCATTGAAATTCCAAAAAATTGAAAAATGATCAGAAACACATGAAACCTTGCTTGACGTAATGGCATGGCACCAAGATGGTGTTGTAGAAACATTGGCTTGTTTGACAAAAGTTTGGACACACACCCCTCACAAACCGAAGCAACTCACTAGAAGGCTCGTTGTTCCGAGAGGGCACAATGCATGTTTGATGATGAACCAGCGATAGCTTCCTCTTATGGCCTTCCAAATTTTTCTACAGTTAACGTGCACTAATACAACGGTCATGTCAAAATTTGGAAAATTTCAGGGGTCATTTGACCCTTTTAAGACATTTAAGTGATTTTCTAGCCATTTAATGATCGTAATTCAAATTTGAACTACTTGTACATGCAACAGCTAACCATAACGGTTTGAAAAATCATATTTGTGTACTTGTGTGCGAGTTAATTCCATGTGCAGTAAATTGGAAGGAATTTTCAAACATATTGGTGTCACAGCTTGGGCACACGCATGGAGTGCCATGGCATTTAAATTCCCAAAAATTAAAATGATCAGAAATACATGAAACCTTGCTTGATGTAATGGCATGCCACCAGGATGCTGTGGTAAAAAATTGGCCTGTTTGACGAAACTTTGGACACACACCCCTCACAAACTAGATCTACTCACTAGAAGGCTCGTGGTTCCGAGAGGACACATTGCATCTTTGATGACGAACTGGCGATAGCTTCCTCTTATGGCCTTCAAAAAAAAATCTACAGTTAATGTGCACTAATACAACTGTCATGTCAAAATTTGGAAAATTTCAGGGGTCATTTGAACTTTTTAAAACATTTAAGTGATTTTCTATCCATTTAATGACCTCAATTCAAATTTGAACTACATGTAGATGCAACAGCTAACCATAACGGTTTTGAAAAATCATATTTGTGTACTTGTGTGCGAGTTAATTCCATGTGCAGTAAATTGGAAGATTCTCAAACATATTGGTGTCATGGCTTGGACACAAAGCATCGAGTGCATGCCATGGCACTTAAATTCCAAAAAATTCAAAAATGATTAGAAACACATGAAACCTTGCTTGACTTATTGGCATGGCACCATGATGGTGCGGTAAAAAAATTGGCCTGTTTGACTAAAGTTTGGACGCACACCCCTCACAAACACGAGGGCACAATATGCATGTTTGATGACGAACCGGCGATAGCTTCCTCTTATGGCCTTCAAAAAAATTCTATAGTTAGCATGCACTAATACAACTGTTATGTTAAAATTTTGAAAATTCCAGGGCTCATTTGACCTTTTTAAGACATTTAAGTGATTTTCAAGCCATTTAATGATCGTAATTCAAATTTGAACTACATGTACATGCAACAGCTAACCATAACGGTTTGAAAAATCATATTTGTGTACTTGTTGTGTGTGAGTTAATTCCATGTGCAGTAAATTGGAAGGAATTTTCAAACATATTGGTGACACGGCTTGGACACATGCATGGAGTGCCATGGTAACACAAAATAAGCATTCATCCCTTATATGAGGAAAGAAAATGTAAATATCTGGCAAGACAACCGGGCCCCACATGATTGGCACTCTATTTCGCGCCTCGAGGTTTGGAAGGTGAGTGGCGCGGGTTATTAATCACATGCGGTTCTGTATTGGAAACCATCAGCTATTAAGTTCACACACGGCTTTTGCTGCGGGAATCGTGTGCAATTCAAACTACAGTACTCGTAAATTCCGTCGACCTGCATGTGTACTATTCCTGTCGATCTAGATTCCAGCCGCCAATAAATACTACCTTGCTCACGTCATCCCACCTGCATTCTCATCTACATCCTCCCCTCGCTCGCCCTCTCTCTCTCACACACACACACAAATCTTTGCCATTGTGCCGCCGATCTGCCCACGCGCCGACGAGGAGGCGCCACCCCCCGAGGATGTTCAGTCAAAGAGCAGTGATGAGGAGGACCCCTACGGGCCGCTGGATTATGTTGCGCCGGACCCCCCAACTTTGGAGTGGTTTTGTGGCCAGTACAATCTTTGTTCGTTGAAATCGTTACCGCTGGCTGAGAAAGCTAGGCAAGTGGCATTCAAGAAGGAGATGGCGGAGTAGGAAGCCAGGTACCAGGCGGCCTGTGAAGCCTGTGAGGCCGCCTGGAAAAAGGAGGCGGTGGATCTTTGGGGGCGGGCACGTCATCGTGCGAAGGAGGTGTATGAAGGCGGGTACTTTGCGAGGAAGGTCAAAGGCGCTAGGTGCCTCATCACTGCATGGAGGTGGGCCAATAAGCTCCAGCGTGCCACCGACGAGGAGCTCCGGTGGTCACCCAACGAAATGGCAAGATCGTTCGCGCACGTCCGCCAGCAAGAGGTAGATCGGTGCGTTAAGCGTTGCGAGGCGGAGGAGGCGGAGTACTGCCTCCGCGCTGGGAAGACGCCATGCATCAGGGAGCTGCTGGCGAGGGGCCACCCGAATACTGCCCCCAGGAGGGATTATTAGTTTTAGTATTGTTTGTTTTCAATTTTATGCATTGTACATGGTAGTTAAGTATCATCACGTATAAGTGATGATATTATATATATTCTATGATGAACTAATGAACAATAAATATATATTATGAATTCCATTTTTCTATCTGTTTTCGTATACTAATTTTTATCTAGCTGTTATCATCCACATATACAGAATGGAAAGCATATATACACACATTGAAACAGAACATATAAGAACGGAAAACAGAGTACACACATTGAAATAGAGCAATAAACAGAGCAATATTATGATTGTCGTGAATACATAGCACTCCACGTCGAAATGAGTCAACAAAGTAAACGCGTCCATGACCAGCAGCCCTTGCCTACGGTAGCTCTTGGCTCTGCCTGAACTCGTGCAGGTGTTCATCCAAGCGCTCGACACGCTCGCGGTACATCTGGAGCGCGATCTCGAGCTCCAAGTTGGCTATTTCATCAGAGATCACCAGCTCGAGGATGCGATGGCCATGTTCCTCTACTACGCCCAGGTGGACACCTGGGCCAAGGAGGCGGTCGAGCCTAGCGACCAGTGCGTTGGCATCGACTAGGCCGCGGACAAGGCAAATGGCGCGACCCATGCAAACGGCGCGGCGGGCGTCCGGTCCAAGTACGGCACGGCCGGCCTCTAGTGCAAGTACGGCGCAGACAGCCTCTGCCCACTCCTGGCGGCGAATGGGGGTACTGACGGAACGTGTACCTAGCTGCGACGCACTGTCGGCAACAGGCAAGCACCGATGGATCCACTCTTGCTGTGCGGCGCACCGCGCCTCTCGCTCTACGGCGCTCCAATGGTCTCGCTGTGAGGTGAGCCGCAGCCTTTGCGGACGCTCTTAGCTTGCTCTGTGGCACACCATCAATCATGTTGTGCGGCGAGCTGTAGCCTATCGACACTGACATGCCTATCTTGATCCGCGGCGCTGAAGCGCCATGCGCCAAGGGTCTGCACAACCCTGGTGATGACGTGCATCACGGCATCGTCCATCGCGTTGCCGGGGAGCGCCTCGGCCTCGACGGGCCATGGTGCCTTCTTGTTTTCCTCGTCGAGGAGGTTGATGGCAAAGGCGGCGCTTTGGTGGGTTGGCATGCTTATTAAAGGTGGATGTGCTATAGGTTGTTGATGCAGAGCATCCTACGGTCATCCCCATGGACCTACCACCGTCTCACCAAGTGCCAAGAGGACCTATGACACGAGCATGAGCTAGAGCTCTTGAGACTGAGGTGACTTCTTTCCTTAGTGATATTACATTTGATCCACTCGAGACATGGCTACTACCTAAGTCCGGAATGTTGTGCATGATCAGGTACCAAGAAGACCCTCCCGAAGATGTACGTGAAGACGGACAAGTCCCCAAGTTCACGGATGAAGAGAAATGACGGAAGGATCCGAAGAGGTCTCCAGGACCCGGACATCCGGCCCCAAGCCCCGGACATCCGGCCCCTGGAGCATCTACCACAGCAGCCGCCCAGCCGCCAAGTACCTACAGGCCCCGGACATCAGGTCTCAGCCCGGACATCCGGCCAAACCCGTAAATCCGGCGCCCTCAATCCAGAGAGCACCAGGACGGTGCCTGGCCAGCCCGGACGTCCGGCCCGAGAACCCGGACATCCGGCGTCTCGGGAAGGCCCGGACATCCGGCCCGACGCCCGGACGTCTGGCCTCCCCTGTCTGCGCACAGTGTAAGGGCCCGAGGCCCATGTACCCCTTCGCCCCCAAGACTATATATACTCCTCCTCCTCCCTCTTTCTAGGGTTAGCAAAGGATTAGCTCAATTTAGAGATAGAGCTTTGCTCATCCACTTGGTTACTTCTCCATCGGAGTTCACGACCTCTACGGAGAAGATCCCCCAAGAAGATTCAAGACCCCTAACGGGAAGACCTCAAGACCTCCTCACGGAGAAGAACTTGCTACTTGTATAATCCTTTGTTGATAGTGGATCGTGTATCTCTTTGTGTTTCGAGGATCTAGCACATGTGTAATCGAATCTTGTTGGTTTGAGTGATTTCTCTCGTTTTCCCCTCGTGTTTCTCCTCGTGTTCTTCGTAGGATCCGCTCCAATCGTGAAAGATCGGCCCTAGGGTTTCTACCCTACATCATCTTGGTATCATGAGCCATGGTTGATCACGATTTTGGAGCCCCTACCCTTGTTTTCTAGCCTAATTTTGTTGTGTTCTTCCCCAATTTCGAAAATCCCCACAAAAATAGCCCCCAAATTTTTTTGTGATTTGTTGGTGTGATGAAGTTTTGTTGGATTTGATCCGCGGATTTCGTGTGTTGCAACTAGATCTAGCTTTCCCCCATCTTTTCCCCAATTTCCATCCACAAAATCTCCCGAATTTTGCCCTGATTTTGCCTTTTCCACACGGAGTTCTCCGAGTTCGTCCACGGATCCAGAGCCCGGACATCCGGCCCGATAGCCCGGACATCCGGCCACCCCGGACATCCGGCCCTGAAGCCCGGACATCCGGCCCCTGACAGCATCTGATAGAGGCGAAGGTGTCCCGATGTTTCGATGAGATGGTGGCTATCGTTTTGTGTGGGAGTCGACCTTGACGATCCGACTACGAACGTGCGAGACGTCGCGCCTTAGCAATCGCTATACCAACTTCCAAGGGGTTATTGACCACGCCGAAGCACGATCAACCTGACCACGAGAGTCTGTCTCCTGCGAGCAAACGAAGAACAAGCAAGAAACTGAGATTGCAATCTGGATATTGCGAATATAAGAGGAAAGCTTTATTAATGAAGGTGGGGTTCTGTGACGCCTTTGTCTGATTGTTGAACACAAACGAAGTACGCGAAGTTGCAGCTATGGCGAACTTTTAATCTAAACAAAACCCCCTTATCTTCATATGTGGATTGTACAAATGTCCCATACACCTGCAATTAGACATGACACAAAAGTTTGCGAAGTATTTTTGTCCTGGATGACATAAATAAATTATTGCATAGTTTGCATTAGAAATCACCTCACAAATATACATGTATGCAATATTTTTGGTCGTATCCAAGGTAGTCATGTCCTCATCATCCTCCCCTTCTTGAAAACAAAGCCGTCCTCGGTGTTGCTTAAGTTGAACTATGGCTAACAAAAGAGACAAGGTGTACATGTTGTATATGTATATGTCATCCAGTTTTACTTCCCTTAGTTTTTGCATATATGACACATGTATACATGAGTAACCTTCATAGTTCATAAAATCTAAAGCCAAAATATTATCACAAGAAGTAGAAGGCATGAAAATATTGCAACTCAGTTTGCACATATAAGTGAAGCACTTATTCATTTCAAAAGGTTGACAATGTTCATCATTAAACCATCCTAACATTGGTGAATAAACCTTAGTTGCATCAAATTTACATGCTACAACATGCTTAAATAAGAAAACATGCAATAAGTCATTGGTCACAGAATCATCACCAAGATTAGAGGTCATATCAAAATGATTAAACATTGGTTCTTTTGCATCAATAGTTAATTCAATGAGTGCACTCAAAATTGTTGGTATTTCAGTTGTTTGATCACATGACGCATTCATGACAGTAACACAATTCTCTAAAATAGGTGACGTGCCCAAATCAATAGGTAACTCAACACATGATGTATTCAAGTTAACTAGGCATGCATCATTCTCATGTGAAAGTGGAAAATATGTACCTTTGTCATTACCTCTTATGATCAACTCAGATGATGTAGGCACTCTCGGTGGTGATGTGTCACATGGTGGAGATGATGTCGTCCTCGCAACAACGGATGTGGTTGTCATAGTACGCCTAGTAGCTGAAGAAACATCTGTATCAACACTTGGAATGTGCACCTTGCGCTTGTTCTCCTCGTGGGCAACACGTCGTTTTATTCTCTGTTCAGCTTTGCAAGCAAGACTAAACAAACGGTTCATAGGATAACACTCTTCATGAATTAGTATCTCCTGAATATCACTGTTTAATCCTCCCCAAAATCTATCCATAAAATCTTCTTCACTTTCTTCTAAAAATGAGTGCAACAAGGTAGTTTGTAAATCATCATAATATTTTGTTATGGTGTCACTACCTTGTTTTAAATGTTGTAGTTTTTTAATCATGCCACGAGTATAATGAGCATCTACGAATCTATCTCAGGGTTTAACCGACAGTATTCACTCCACCAAACTAAAGCAAAGCTGCTGAAAGTACTAACCGCAGCTTGAAATTTTCCACGCTCATCAAAATTATGGGAAGCAAATATAGCATTAATTTTGTACTCCCATTCAATATATAAATCAGGCCTAAAACGACCAGTAAATGGTGGCATGGAAACATTAACCTGATTATGTGCATTCTGATGTTGTTGCTCCTCCTGTGACGGTTGTTGTATTTTCTTAGGTGATGGCAAATCTCCCACGATCGATGAAGCCCAAGAACTAACAACTCCGGAACCTTCCATAGTTAGTAGAAAACAAGAAACAAAATCCGAGAATAATGTTCCTATGAACTACTAGGATGTGGTGGTAAAACGCTCACAGTATAGCAAATATCAATATCTTACAAGTTCTTACCATGCAGCAGGTGGTGACAGGCAACCAGCGGTGTCAAATAACTCCAAAGATTGGGTAAAGCGATTGCCAGGGGAACGTACGTATACACGGTCTTGAAATATGTGGAGCTTGGAAAGCTTAAATATTTGGTAGCAAAAGATTAGCAATAATCAATTCAGAGATGCAATGTTGAATAAACGCTCAACGACGGTACTGTGCTGGTCCTAGGCTAGACCGGACTAGAGACGCGAGCCTAGAACACTAATGAGGTCACGGCATAGCACAACTAGCATCAATAAATGATATGAAGTAGCTCTGGACAGTAAGATAAAAGTGAATACCACAATAGCAGTAAATATAATGATGTGAAATAACTGCCAAGCAGGATATACCAACAACTTTCTCTCCAACTTTCCTTTGGAAAAGTTTTTGCCAATTTTCTGATAATTTTTCTCAAGAATGGCACTGACTCAAGCTTTCAAACGCAAAAAGAATCACTCAATTCCGAGTTGATATGAGGAGTCAAAAAATCCTAAAACTGGCCTGAAAAACTGGAACAAGCTGTGTTTACGAACTTCGGAGGGCAAAAAGACCTATTTAGAAGCTGATTTTGAGGTATCAAAATATTGAACTAGCTTCTGCAACCATTTAGATGCGGCTCATCGCTAGCTTTAATTTGAGTACTCACAGAGCCAAAACGGACTTCGTATGAGGAAGATACGCCTGTTTTACTGAACAGTGCGCAAAACAGATTCGAATCCGAATTCAGGTACGAGAGTGAGTCTAGATAGATCCGAATTTTGTGTTTTTTTTTCTTCTCTCTTTTTTTCTCTCACTTTTTTTTTCTTTCTCTCTTTTTTTTGACTTTTTTTTTAACTTTTTTTTCTCTTTTTTTTCTCTCTCCCTCTTTCCAAAACAAACTAGATAAGATGTAGATTGGATCAAGCACAGATATGAATGACCTCAACTATGATTATGACAATGAATGGTGGGTAGCACGATGTGGAAATTGATGGATGGGATGGTGGACAGCGGAAGGAATAACGATGCAGCGGCGGCGTGACTAATGTGAACAGAACTCAAAACTCTAAACGAACTAGACACTAAGACCAGCAACTGAACACGACGATGCAACCGATAATTCAATAATGCAAACAATGAAAAGAAAATTGCAAAGGCTTAGACTGGCTTGGACAAAGGATGAATAGATCTAACTTTCTTTTGTGGCTTTTTCTTGAACAATAGGTAAGAAAATAAATCTAATCTAGGGAAAACTGGAAATTCTCACCGAGCAACCTGAAAACTGATACCACTTGATAGAGGCGAAGGTGTCCCGATGTTTCGATGAGATGGTGGCTATCGTTTTGTGTGGGAGTCGACCTTGACGATCCGACTACGAACGTGCGAGACGTCGCGCCTTAGCAATCGCTATACCAACTTCCAAGGGGTTATTGACCACGCCGGAGCACAATCAACCTGACCACGAGGGTCTGTTTCTTGCGAGCAAACGAAGAACAAGCAAGAAACTGAGATTGCAATCTGGATATTGCGAATATAAGAGGAAAGCTTTATTAATGAAGGTGGGGTTCTGTGACGCCTTTGTCTGGTCGTTGTACACAAACGAAGTACGTGAAGTTGCAGCTATGGCGAACTTTTAATCTAAACAAAACCCCCTTATCTTCATATGTGGATTGTACTAATGTCTCATACACCTGCAATTAGACATGACACAAAAGTTTGTGAAGTATTTTTGTCCTGGATGACATAAATAAATTATTGCATAGTTTGCATTAGAAATCACCTCACAAATATACATGTATGCAATATTTTTGGTCGTATCCAAGGTAGTCATGTCCTCATCAGCATCACTTCCATCCGCCGCTCCGTTTCCCGCCTAACTTTCGCCAAATTTTGCTCTGGTGCCCACGTACACTTCCACATACCACCACCGCTTTCCGCAAACTCCACCACTACCCACCACCAACTCTGACAATTTTGACACGTTTCGTTTTGAGAATTTGAGTTGCGGTTTCCGTTTCCTAACGCGTTTCCGCAACTTAGGGACGATTCGACATCAACATCACCGCCGCTCATCTTCACCACAGACTCGTCATCGACAACAACCACTCAACAATTTTGACACCCTCATCCATAAGCAAGGACGGTAATCTCGATGACATCTTGGTCTACTCCTTGCCATTACATTGATAACCAACATAGCCCAATTTTGCGTATCTTGCCTATCGAGACTAGCCTTTGAGTATTGCCGGCAATGTCACTTGTGCACATTAGTGATCATACTCCCCATAGCATACATACCATATTATCTTGGTACATATCTTGGTATCATCTCTTGTGTCACAAGGTTGTCATAGCATATGCAATTGCTATCTTGGTTCGTGAAGTCTTGCATGAGAAAGAGCTCAAAAGAGAAAGAGCCAAACAAGCTTTTAAGCAAAAGGAAAAGATAAGCAAAGAGCTTATAAGCAAGAACCATAGCATCATACTACATTAAGATTGTCATACTCGATCATCTTGGATCATATCATCGGAACACCATACATATAGCATACTTGGGATAGAAGTCATTGCATTTTTGCTTAGTAGGTTGTGCACAAGTTTCGTATCCGCCTATTGTGCAATCGTGCTAGCGTCTCTCTAGAGTTGTGCAACAAGAGCATTTTCGTGGATTCCACATTTTGGCTCATCCCTTGGTTGCACGACCCCATTTATCTTTCCGTGTGTGTGTTTCCGTGTACCATATCTTGCTATTGGTCTACTTGTTGCATTTGCAAATTTGTGAATCTTTTCCAACATTATTGAGGATCACTAACAATTGCATCGAATTTTGTGCCACCATCCTAACCGAGCTCCACCATAAGCTTTTATTTGTGTAGGTGTGAGAAACCGACAAGAATCGGTACCAATTATGCTATTTCCTTGTTCCACATTTGAGTGATCATTGATCCATCTTCAACATCGGTCAAGGTACATTTGCTATAAGTTCTTCTCTTTCTCCCACTCACATATTTGCTTGGAATGATGGATAGGCCAAATTCTTCTACCAACCCACTCTTCATCGAGCAAGACGACGTCCCGAACACCTACGTCATGAAGAACCACCTCTTTGGCGCACAACGAGCTTTCCATCAAGAACAACAAGCATTGAGCGACCACATCGACAACCTCGCCACCGACTTGCGACTCTCCGAACAACGCACAAGAGACTACTTCGACAACAAGCTCGACGAACAAAAACAAGAGAGCAATGCAAGAATGGACGAGATTCATGCCTTGTTGGTCAACCGCTCTTCTACCACTTCATCCTCCTCAAGACGGAGCCACTCAAGTCGACACTCCTCCGACAACTCAAGTACACCGACATCGAACACTCTTCGCCAAGCCGCGCGCCAAGACTGTCAAGCAAACTGCAATCCTCTCCACGGCAACCCTACACAAGAGCAACTTGACGAGCAAGCACATCGGCATCGCCAAAACTAAGCTACCTTTGCTCAAGCACAAGAACGGCAAAGTCTATGCCAACAAGAGGAAGAACGAGCATGCCTACACCAAGACGAGCAAGATGCCGAGGCACAACGTCAAGAACAACTACGGCGAGATGCTCAAGCACTTGAGGCGCAACGTGCCCTCCAGACAAAATTCGTGCCGTTGCCGTACGCAACCGCCAGAGGCGCGAACACGAAGAAGCACTTCGCGAAGAAGTTCAAGAGAGGGTTTATCAATCACGGTTGCACCGACAAGTTCCACAGGTTCCTCCCCAAGCTCGGCAAGCTCCTCCACAAGCTCGACAAGAACCTCAATTTCAACAAGAGCAACAAGACAATGGAAATCCTCCACGACAAGAGCAAGTTGAGGGAGACAATCCTCCTCGTCAAGGACGTCATCACCCTCGACCTCAACACAATGAAGAGCAACGCTACGGCAAGCTAAAGTTCACCATGCCCAAGTTCTCCGGAAGCAATGATCCCGAAGAGTACCTTTCATGGGCATTGAAGGTTGACAAAATCTTCCGCTTGCACAACTATGAGGAAGAGAAGAAGATCGCTATGGCATCCCTTGAGTTCCAAGATTACGTCCTCATTTGGTGGGAACAAGTCATTGAGCGCCGTGAGGCAAGAGGTGAACCACCCATCACAACTTGGGCGCAAATGAAGGATGTCATGAGAGCATGTTTTGTGCCAACCTACTACAACCGCGACCTCTTCAAGAAACTCCAACTCCTCAAGCAAGGAACAAAGAGCGTTGAAGAGTACTACAAGGAAATGGAGATTGCCATGATACAAGCCAATGTCATGGAAGATGATGAGCAAACTATGGCACATTTCTTGAATGGACTCAATCATCCTATCAAGAAGATCGCCGACTTCCAACCTTAATCAAACCTCATTGAGCTAGTGCATCAAGCTACCAAGGCAGAATGTCAAGTGCAAGATGACTTCAAGTATGCCAAGTTCTCATCCAAGTCCTATGGCTTCTCCAACACCCAAGCTTCAACGACTCTAACACCGTCTACCTCAACCAAGCCTTCTACAAGCAACGGCGACAAGTCCAATTACAGGAAAACTTCAAGAACCTCAAGCCGTCCTCCTACTCCAAGCAACTTCAAGCTGAGAGCTTCATCATCTATGATAGAGGCAAAGGTGTCCCGTCTTTCGATGAGATGGTGGCTATCATTTTTGGTGGAGTAGACTTTGACGATCCGACTATGAACGTGCGAGGACGTCGCGCCTTAGCAATCGCTAAACCAACTCCAAGAGGTTATTGACCACGCCGGAGCACGATCAACCTGACCACGAGGGTCTATTTCCTGCAAGCAAACGAAGAACAAGCAAGAAACTAAGATTTGCAATATGGATATTGTGAATATAAGATGAAAGCTTTATTGATCAAGGTGGGGTTCTGTGACGTCTTGGTCCGGTCGTGGAACACAAACGAAGTACGTGAAGTTGCAACTATGGCAAACTTTTAATCTAAACAAAACCCAAAGTCTAAACGGTGCCCTAAGGGCTGTATATATGGAGGAAGAGGGGGGAATTTCGTGGCCCTTGAAGGAGGGGTCCGAAACCAACCCTATCTCTTGTTTCCCCACACATACGGACTCTAAAAACAGCCTATACTCAAGTATATCGAAATTACATGGGCCTGGCCCAATAATAAGGTGACGCAGCACCTATAATAGCCTCTGGATGAAATTTATGAAGTGGCATCTTGTATATTTCGTCCAAGGCTTCATGCACTCATTATGGTGGCTTCAAAGTCCTGAAATCATCACTTGTAACTCCGTTCTTGTTCCCCTTGCGCATGCCATCATCTCCATGCTTGACCTTGCTCCAAGGTTCATCTTTCTTGTCCAAGCTAGGCCCTTCATTTGTAAGCAAAACAAATGTATCCAATTTAGGCAGCATCATATTCTCATGACAATTAGAATCGTTACCAAGAAATGAAAGTACCTGGTAATTCAATTGGCGTGTGCGAGCTCTAGTAATTGGTCCCGTATGTATAGCAGCAGGGGCTATGGGTGTAACAACGGTATTAATGTCCTCATCAATCTACAACTCCACCGGATGAGACCGTCAAGACAAGTTCCATCAAATGCTTCACATGCGACGGCCGAGGCCACAAGTCCTTCGAATGTACCAACAAGCGCACAATGATCTTCAACGACGATGGTACATACGACTCCATGAGTGAAGGCGAAATGGAAGTCCTTGAGCAAGTGGCCATGCACCGGCAAGTGAACGACGATGAAGATGATCAAGTCTTTTGTGACGAAGATCCGAGCCCTGCTCTTGTTGTCTCCGAGGTCTTGACTCTTCAACATCAACAAGAAGAAGACCAAAGATGCCAAATCTTCCACACCAAGGCCGGCATCAATGGAAGGTCCGTAAAGGTCATCATCGATGGAGGAAGTTGTCATAACTTGTCAAGTGAAGAACTATGCTCCAAGCTCCAATTAGTCAAGATGAAGCACCCGCATCCCTACAAGGTTAATGGCTAAGTGACTCCGGCACTATTCAAGTCAAACATATGGTGCAAGTTTCCTTGAAGATCGGAGCATACGAAGACACTATGGAGTGTGATGTCGTTCCGATGTTCGTTTGCCACCTCCTTGGACGACCATGGCAATTTGACTGAGGCGTCATCCACAACGGGCGGACAAATCACTATAGCTTCATGATGAAAGGAAAGGAGTACGTGCTACGACCAATGTCTCCAAGTCAAGTGATCGCCGACAAGCAAGCCACCCATTGTGGAGAGAATAGTGAGAGAGTGATGAGGACATAAATACCATTGTTACACCCACAGCCCCTACTGCTACATATACTGGACCAATTACAAGAGCTCGCGCACGCCAATTAAATTATCAGGTACTTTCATTTCTTGGTAATGATTCTAATGTTCATGAGAATATGATGCTGCCTAAATTGGATACATTTGTGTTGATTACTAATGAAGGGCCTAGCATGGACAAGAGGGATGAACACTGGAGCAAGATCAAGCATGGAGATGAAGGCGCGCGTGAAGGGGTCCAGAATGGCGTTTCTAGTGCATATTTGAGCACTTTGAAGCCTCTGTGATGACCTACAAGGACATGGACGAAATATACAAGATGCCCCTTCATAAATTTCGTCCAGAGGCTATTATAGGTGCTGCGTCACCTTATTATTGGGCCAGGCCCATGTAATTTCGATATACTTGAGTATAGGCTGTTTTTAGAGTCCGTATGTGCGGGGAAACAAGAGATAGGGTTGGTTTCGGACCCCTCCTTCAAGGGCCACGAAATTCCCCCCTCTTCCTCCATATATACAGCCCTTAGGGCACCGTTTAGACTTTGGGTTTTGTCTAGATTAAAAGTTCACCATAGTTGCAACTTCGCGTACTTCGTTTGTGTTCAACGACCAGACCAAGACGTCACAGAACCCCACCTTGATCAATAAAGCTTTCATCTTTTATTCGCAATATCCAGATTGCAATTTCAGTTTCTTGCTTCTTCTTCATTTGCTTGTAGGAAATAGAACTTCGTGGTCAGGTTGATCGTGCTCTGGCGTGGTCAATAACCTCTTGGAGTTGGTTTAGCGATTGCTAAGGCACGACGTCCTCGCACATTCGTAGTCGGATCATCAAAGTCTACTCCACCAAAAATGATAGCCACCATCTCATCAAAAGACGGGACACCTTCGCCTCTATCAAGTGGTATCAGATTTCCAGGTTGCTTGGTGAGATTTTACAGTTTTTCATAGTTTAGATCGAGTCTATTCTTCATACCTACAGTCCACGAAAAAGCCAAAAAAAAGTAGGGTTAGTTCATCATATCCGAACCAATCTGAGCGTTTGCATAATCTTTTTAGGGTTTTTGCTTTGTTGGATTTTCGGTTGCATCGTCGTCTCGAGTTGCTGGTCTTAGCGTCTAGTCCTTTAGAGTTTCGAGTTCTGTTCACAAGTTGTCACGCCGCCACCGCACCATCGTCATCACCGCTGCCATATACCACCATCGTCATCACCGCTGCCATATACCACCAACATCATCACCGCTGCTATATACCACATATCCCCCGCCATCACGCTAATCTGAGTCCACCTTCCTCACAGATTCGCCACCAGTCCGTGTTCCACCGCCCTACATATATCCGCCACCAGTCCGAGTTTCCACCAGATTCATCTCCGCCATCAGTCCTAGTCCGAGTCCAGTATCTGTTCCTTTGTTTTTGATTTCCAGATCAAGCCATACTCCGAGTCGTGATCAAGTCGGACTCCCCAACTTTGTGCTACCGTGGTAGAAAAATAGTTCCAGTTTAAAAAAAAACTAAGTCTGGAAAATTCTGGCTAGGCAGTTTTTAGACCATTTGTAGACTTTTTCGAAAAAAAATTGTTGCGGAGAAAAAAAGAGGAAAAAAAGTGAAAAAACGGAAAAAAATTCAGAGTGTGCTCCTCCCTTGTTTACGTGGAGCGCCGTGATTTTGTTAGTGTTCTAGGCTCGCGTCTCTAGCACGGTCTAGCCTAGGACCAGCATAGTACCGTCGTTGAGCGTTTTTTCAACATTGCATCTCTGAATTGATTATTGCTGACCCTTTTTGCTACCATATCATAAGCCTTCCTAGCTCCACATACATCTACATCATGCGTTTGACACCACCTGGCAATCACTCTGTCCAAGCTTTGAGAGTTTTGACTACAAAGGTTGCCGATCACCACCTGCTGCTGGGTAAGAACTGGTAAGAATTTGAGATTTGCTTGACGGATTTGTGACACCACACCACCACCACTTTCTAGTAGTCTGTAGGATCATATTCTTGTGTGTTTCTATTGCTGCTAACCATGGCAGGATCACAAGCCGACGAGATTGACTGGGAGAACATGACAATGAAGGAGCTTCATGATAAATTTCAACAAATGGTGGGTCAACAGGTGGAAGACGTGATGGCTAGTTTTGGAAAGGCCATGGAGAAGATAGATGGCATTGAGAAGGCGTTCGAAACAAAGCTCGATAACAAGTTTAATGAATTGCTCGCGCGTCTTCCACAACCACCGCCCGCTGCACCTGTCGCACCTCTACAGCAACAACAACAACAACAACAACATCGTCTTCCAAATCAAGTGGGACGAGCACTGCGCATTCCCCTTGAGCCTGGTCAAACTTCTGGTGCCACTGTACCAACTATTGATGCTTCTGTTGCTCCTGCTGCTACTGCAGAGGTGGAGGACCATTACGAGGATGAGGTTGATCAAAATCAGAACTATGTGCAACCACCAGCAGCACCACCACCAGGTCGTCCTCATGTAAATCATCGCAACGGTAGGGCTGCACCACCACCTGAGGTACGAGATCATGACCATCTTCCTAAACTAAAATTGAATATTCCACCATTTGAGGGTAGATATGTTCCTGATATATATCTTACTTGGGAGTTAGAAACTGAACAACGTTTTACATGTTTACAATATCCTGAGGAGAGACGTGTTCCTGCTGCTGTTTGTGCTTTCACTAGTTTTGCATGTGTTTGGTGGTCTAAACATTGTAGATTATATCCTATTCCAGCTACTTGGGCTGCTTTGAAAACTGCTATGCGTACTCGTTGGGTTCCACCATATTATCAACGCGAATTACTTAAAAAATTGCAGCGTTTAAGACAAGGAAAAAATTATGTAGAAGAATATTATCAGGAATTACAAACTGGCATGATTAGATGTGGTATTGTTGAGGATAATGAAGCTATGCTTGCACGTTTTATGGGTGGAATAAATAAAGAGATTCAGACCATTCTAGAGTATAAGGAGTATAATAATATCACTCGTTTATTCCATCTTACTTGCAAAGCTGAACGTGAAGTGCAGGATCGACCGACATTGGCGCGAACTATTTTTTCTGCAGGTCGATCTTCATCATGGACACCACGTGCATCCTCTACTCCCACACGTCCTACTGTAGCACCACTGACTTCAGCCGCCAATTCCAACCGAGATACAAGAAAACAGGCACCACCACCACCATCTGCCAGGAGTACACCTTCTGGGCCTGCCCAGAGCTCTACTTCATCTATGGCATCAACAGGGCACACTCATGATATTATTTGTCATCATTGTAAGGGTAGAGGTCATTATGCGAGAGAATGCCAATCTCTGCGTGTTATGATTGCTACTGAGGATGGTGGGTATGAGTCCGCTAGTGACTATGATGAGGAGAATTTGGCTCTTATTACAAGTGAAGAACATGGTGGAGATGATTCTGATCATGAGACGCAATACATGGCTCCTGAAGACGCTGACAGGTATGAATGTTTAGTTGCTCAACGTGTTTTGAGTGTGCAGGTCACACAAGCTGAGCAAAATCAGAGGCATAATTTGTTCCATACAAAGGGAGTTGTGAAGGAACGTTCTGTTCGCGTCATCATAGATGGAGGGAGCTGCAACAACTTGGCTAGCATGGAGATGGTGGAGAAGCTATCTCTCACCACAAGACCACATCCACATCCTTACTATATCCAATGGTTCAACAACAGAGGTAACACGTACTGTTCGTGTGCACTTTAGTATCTCTACATATGCTGATTATGTTGATTGTGATGTGGTACCCATGCAAGCATATTCCTTATTACTTGGTAGACCATGGCAATTTGATAAAAATCTATACACCATGGTAGAAACAATCAGTATACTCTTGTTCATAAGGATAAACATATTACTTTGCTTCCTATGACTCCTGATTCTATTTTGAAAGATGATATTAATAGAGCTAGTAAAGCAAAATAGGAGAAAAATAAGAGTGAAAATCAGATTGTGGCAAAAGAATTTGAGCAACAAATGAAGCCTAATAATAAACCATCTAGTGTTGCTTCTGAAATTAAATTGAAAAGTGCATGTTTACTTACCACCAAATCTGATATTGATGAGCTAGATTTCAGCAAATCTGTTTGCTATGCTTTTGTGTGCAAAGAGGCATTATTTTCATTCGAGGACATGCCTTCCTCTTTGCCTCCTGCTGTCACTAACATTTTGTAGGAGTTCGCTGACGTCTTTCCACAAGATGTGCCACCGGGATTACCACCTATTCGCGGGATTGAGCATCAGATTGACTTAACTCCCGGTGCTTCGCTGCCAAACCGTGCGCCATACCGTACCAATCCATAGGAGACGAAGGAGATTATGCGTCAAGTACAGGAGCTACTCGACAAAGGTTATATACGTGAATCTCTTAGTCCTTGTGTTGTTCCTATTATCCTAGTGCCAAAAAAGGATGGTACGTCGCGTATGTGTGTTGATTGTAGAGGCATTAATAATATTACTATTTATTATCGTCATCCTATTCCTAGGCTAGATGATATGCTTGATGAATTGAGTGGCTCTACAATATTCTCCAAAGTTGATTTGCGTAGTGGATACCATCAAACTCGTATGAAATTGGGAGATGAATGGAAAACAGCATTTAAAACTAAGTTTGGATTATATGAGTGGTTAGTCATGCCTTTTGGGTTAACTAATGCACCTGGTACTTTCATGAGATTAATGAACGAAGTTTTACGTGCTTTTATTGGACGATTTGTGGTAGTTTATTTTGATGATATATTGATTTATAGCAGATCTTTGGAGGAACATTTGGAACATTTACGAGCTATTTTTATTGCTCTACGTGATGCACGTTTATTTGGTAACCTTGGGACATGCACCTTTTGCACCGACCGAGTATCTTTTCTTGGCTATGTTGTTACTCCACAGGTATTGAAGTTGATAAAGCCAAGATTGAAGCTATTGAGAGTTGGCCGCAGCCCAAAACGGTCACCCAAGTGAGGAGTTTTCTTGGCCTCGCTGGTTTCTATAGGCGTTTTGTGAGATATTTCAGCACCATTGCTGCACCTCTCAATGAGCTTACAAAGAAGGATGTGCCTTTTGTTTGGGGTACCTCACAGGAAGAAGCCTTCATGGTGTTGAAAGATAAGTTGACACATGCTCCTTTACTCCAACTTCCTGATTTTAATAAGACTTTTGAGCTTGAATGTGATGCTAGTGGAATTGGATTAGGAGGTGTGTTATTACAAGATGGTAAACCTGTTGCATACTTTTCTGAAAAATTGAGTGGGCCTAGTCTGAACTATTCTACTTATGATAAAGAATTATATGCTCTTGTTCGGACTTTAGAAACATGGCAACATTATTTATGGCCCAAAGAATTTGTTATACATTCTGATCATGAATCTTTGAAACATATTAAATGTCAAGCAAAATTGAACCGTAGACATGCTAAATGGGTTGAGTTCATTGAGACTTTTCCTTATGTCATAAAACACAAGAAGGGTAAAGAAAATGTTATTGCTGATGCATTGTCTCGTCGTTATACTATGCTTTCACAACTTGACTTTAAAATATTTGGTTTGGAGACCATCAAAGATCAATATGTGCATGATGCTGATTTTAAAGATGTAATGCAGAATTGTAAAGAAGGAAGAACATGGAAGAAATTCGTCCTAAATGATGGATTTGTGTTCCGTGCTAACAAGCTATGCATTTCAGCTAGCTCCGTTCTTCTTTTGTTGTTGCAGGAGGCGCATGGAGGAGGATTAATGGGACGCTTTGGCGTGAAGAAGACGGAGGATGTACTCGCTACACATTTCTTTTGGCCAAAGATGAGACGGGATGTTGAGCGTTTTGTTGCTCGCTGCACTACATGTCAAAAAGCTAAGTCACGACTCAATCCTCATGGTTTATATATGCCTTTGCCTGTACCTAGTGTTCCATGGGAGGATATATCTATGGACTTTGTTTTTGGTTTACCTCAAACAAAGAAGGGGAGGGATAGCATATCTGTTGCCGTGGATAGATTTTCGAAAATGGCACACTACATACCATGTCATAAAAGCGATGATGCTGCTAATGTTGCTGATTTGTTCTTTCGTGAAATTATTCGCTTGCATGGTGTGCCAAATACTATTGGTTCAGATCATCATACTAAATTTCTTAGCCACTTTTGGAGATGTTTATGGGCTAAGTTGGGGACTAAACTGCTTTTTAGTACTACTTGTCACCCCCAAACCGATGGACAAACTGAAGTAGTCAATAGAACTTTGTCTACTATGCTTAGGGCTGTTTTGAAGAATAATGAGAAAATGTGGGAAGAATGCTTGCCTCATATTGAATTTGCTTATAATCATTCATTGCATTCTACTACTAAGATGTGCCCTTTTGAAATTGTGTATGGTTTCCTACCTCGTGTACCCATTGATTTGTTGCCTCTTCCATCTTCGGAGAAGGTTAATTTTGATGCTAAACAACGTGCTGAATTGATCTTAAAAATGCATGAGTTAACTAAGGAAAATATTGAGCGCATGAATTCTAAATATAAACTTGCTGGAGATAAGGGTAGAAAACATGTTGTCTTTGCACCTGGAGATCTTGTTTGGTTACATTTGCGTAAGGATAGGTTTCCGGATTTGCACAAGTCAAAGCTAATGCCACGTGCTAATGGTCCTTTTAAGGTGTTAGAGAAAATAAATGATAATGCATACAAACTTGAGCTGCCTGCAGATTTTGGGGTTAGTCCCACTTTTAACATTGCAGATTTGAAGCCTTATTTGGGTGAGGAAAATGAGATTCCGTCGAGGACGACTTCATTTCAAGAAGGGGAGGATGATGAGGACATAAATACCATTGTTACACCCACAGCCCCTACTGCTACATATACTGGACCAATTACTAGAGCTCGCGCACGCCAATTAAATTATCAGGTACTTTCGTTTCTTGGTAATGATTCTAATGTTCATGAGAATATGATGCTGCCTAAATTGGATACATTTGTGTTGATTACTAATGAAGGGCCTAGCATGGACAAGAGGGATGAACACTGGAGCAGGATCAAGCATGGAGATGAAGGCGCGCGCGAAGGGGTCCAGAATGGTGTTTCTAGTGCATATTTGAGCACTTTGAAGCCTCCGTGATGACCTACAAGGACATGGACGAAATATACAAGATGCCCCTTCATAAATTTCGTCCATAGCTTATTTTAGGTGCTGCGCCACCTTATTTTTGGGCCAGGCCCATGTAATTTCGAAATACTTAAGTATAGGTTGTTTTTTTGAGTCCGTATGTGTGGGAAACAAAATTAGGGTTGGTTTCAGACCCCTCCTACAAGGGGCCACAAAATTCCCCCCTACTCCTCCATGTATATAGCCCTTAGGGCGTCATTTAGACTTTGGGTTTTGTTTAGATTAAAAGTTTGCCATAGTTGCAACTTCGTGTAGTTCGTTTGTGTTCAACGACCAGACCAAGACGTCACAGAACCCAACATTGATCAATAAAGCTTTCATCTTTTATTCGCATTATCCAGATTGCAATTTCAGTTTCTTGCTTGTTCTTCGTTTGCTTGCAGGAAATAGACCTTCGTGGTCAGGTTGATCATGCTCCGGCGTGGTCAATAACCTCTCGGAGTTGGTTTAGCGATTGCTAAGGCGCGACGTCCTCGCACGTTCGTAGTCGGATCGTAAAAGTCTACTCCACCAAAAACGATAGCCACCATCTCATCGAAAGATGAGACACCTTCGCCTCTATCAAGTGGTATTAGAGCTCCAGGTTGCTCGCTGAGATTTTACAGTTTTTCATAGTTTAGATCGAGTCTGTTCTTCATACCTACAGTCCACGAAAAAGCCAAAAAAAATTAGGGTTAGTTCATCATATCCGAACCAATCTGAGCCTTTGCATAATCTTTTTAGGGTTTTTGCTTTGTTGAATTTTCGGTTGCATCGTCGTGTCGAGTTGCTGGTCTTAGCGTCTAGTCCTTTAGAGTTTCGAGTTCTGTTCACAAGTTGTCACGCCGCCGCCGCACCACCGTCATCACCGCTACCATATACCACCATCGTCGTCACCGCTGCCATATACCACCATCGTCATCATCCCTGCTATATACCACAAATCCCCCGCCATCACGCTAATCCAAGTCCACCTCCCTCACAGATTCGCCACCAGTCCGTGTTCCACCGCCCTACATATATCCGCCACCAGTCCGAGTTTCCACCAGATTCATCTCCGCCATCAGTCCTAGTCCGAGTCCAGTATTTGTTCCTTTGTTTTTGATTTCCAGATCACGCCATACTCCGAGTCGTGACCAAGTCGGACTCCCCAACTTTAGTGCTACCGTAGTAGAAAAATAGTTCCAGTTTTAAAAAAAAAACTATGTCTGGAAAATTCTAGCTAGGCAGTTTTTAGACCATTTGTAGACTTTTTCGAAAAAAAATTATTGCGGAGAAAAAAAAAGTGCCAAAAAAGTGAAAAAAAAAAGGAAAAAAATTCAGAGTGTGCTCCTCCCTTGTTTACGTGCAGCGCCGTGATTTTGTTAGTGTTCTAGGCTCGCGTTTCTAGCACGGTCTAGCCTAGGACCAGCACAGTACCATCGTTGAGCGTTTTTTCAACATTGCATCTCTGAAATGATTATTGCTGACCCTTTTTGCTACCATATCATAAGCCTTCCCAGCTCCACATACATCTACATCGTGCGTTTGACACCACCTGGCAATCGCTCTGTCCAAGCTTTGAGAATTTTGACTACAAAGGTTGTCGATCACCACCTGCTGCTGGGTAAGAACTGGTAAGAATTTGAGATTTGCTTGACGGATTTGTGACACACACCACCACCACTTTCTAGTAGTCTGTAGGATCATATTCTTGTGTGTTTCTATTGCTGCTAACCATGACAGGATCACAAGCCGATGAGATTGACTGGGAGAACATGATGAACAAGGAGTTGCATGATAAATTTCAGCAAATGATGAGTGGCCAGGTGGGAGATGTGCTAAACAGATTTGAAGAGGCCATGGAGAAGATAGATGGCATGGAGAAGTCGTTCGAGACAAAGCTGGATAACAAGTTTAATGAATTGCTCACGCGTCTTCCCCAACCACCACCGGCTGCACCTGTCGCACCTCTGCAACGACAACAACAACACCCCCTTCCAAATCAGTTTGGACGAGCGAAGCCTGTTCCTCTTGAGGATGGCCAAACTTCTGGTGCTGCTGTACCTACTGTTGATGCTTCTTTGGCTCCTACTCCTGCTACTGCTGGTGCCGAGGAGGAGGATGATTACGCGGGCGATTATGAGGATGAGGTTGATCAAAATCATAACTACGTGCAACCACCAGCACCAGGTCGTCCACATGCAAATAATCGCAATGGTAGGCCTGCACCACCACCTCAGGTACGAGATCATGACCATCTTCCTAAATTAAAATTGAATATTCCACCATTCGAGGGTAGATATGTTCCTGATATATATCTTACTTGGGAGTTAGAAACTGAACAACGTTTTACATGTTTACAATATCCCGAGGAACGACGTGTTGCTGCTGCTATTTGTGCTTTCACTAGTTTTGCATGTGTTCGGTGGTCTGAACATTGTAGATTATATCCTATTCCAGCTACCTGGGCTGCTTTGGAAACGGCTATGCGTACTCGTTGGCTTCCACCATATTATCAACGTGAATTACTTCAAAAATTGCAGCGTTTAAGACAAGGAAAAAATTCTGTAGAAGAATATTATCAGGAATTACAAACTGGCATGATTAGATGTGGTATTGTTGAGGAGAATGAAACTATGCTTGCACATTTTATGGGTGGTTTAAATAAAGAGATTCAGACCATTTTAGAGTATAAGGAGTATACCAATATCACTCGTTTATTCCATCTTGCTTGTAAAGCTGAACGTGAAGTGCAGGATCGACAGGCATTGACGCGGACTAACTTTTCTGCAGGTCGAACTTCATCATTGACACCGCGTGCATCCTCTACTTCCACACGTTCTGCTGCACCGGCACCTCCATCAGCTGCCACCTCCAGCCGTGATACAAGAAAGCAGGCACAACCACCACTATCTGCGAAGAGCACACCTTCTGGGCCTGCACAGAGCTCTTCTTCATCCATGGCATCAACAGGGCAAACACATGATATTATTTGTCGCCGTTGCAAGGGTGGAGGTCATTATGCTAGAGAATGCCCATCTAAGTGTGTGATGATTGCTACTGAGGATGGTGGGTACGAGTCCGCTAGTGACTATGATGAGGACACTTTGGCTCTAATTACACGTGAAGAACATGGTGGAGATGATTCTGAACATGAGACACAATACATGGCTCCTGAAGACACTGACAGGTATGAATGTTTAGTTGCTCAATGTGTTTTGAGTGTGCAGGTCACACAAGCTGAGCAAAATCAGAGGCATAATTTGTTCCACACAAAGGGAGTTGTGAAGGAACGTTCTGTTCGCGTCATCATAGATGGAGGGAGCTGTAACAACTTGGCTAGCATGGAGATGGTGGAGAAGCTATCTCTCACCACAAGACCACATCCACATCCTTACTACATCCAATGGTTCAACAACAGCGGCAAGGTTAAGGTAACACATACTGTTCGTGTGCATTTTAGTATTGCTACATATGCTGATTATGTTGATTGTGATGTGGTACCCATGCAAGAATGTTCCTTATTACTTGGTAGACCATGGCAATTTGATAAAAATTCTGCACACCATGGTAGAAACAATCAGTATACTCTTGTTCATAAGGATAAACATATTACTTTGCTTCCTATGACTCCTGATTCTATTTTGAAAGATGATATTAATAGAGCTAGTAAAGCAAAACAGGAGAAAAATAAGAGCGAAAATCACATTGTGGCAAAAGAATTTGAGCAACAAATGAAGCCTAATAATAAACCATCTAGTGTTTCTTCTGAAATTAAATTGAAAAGTGCATGTTTACTTGCCACCAAATCTGATATTGACGAGCTAGATTTCAGCAAATCTATTTGCTATGCTTTTGTGTGCAAAGAGGCATTATTTTCATTCCAGGACGTGCCTTCCTCTTTGCCTCCTGCTGTCACTAACATTTTGCAGGAGTTCGCTGACGTCTTTCCACAAGACGTGCCATCGGGATTACCACATATTCGCGGGATTGAGCATCAGATTTACTTAATTCCCGGTGCTTCGCTGCCAAACCGTGTGCCATACCGTACTAATCCATAGGAGACGAAGGAGATTATGCGTCAAGTACAGGAGCTGCTCGACAAAGGTTATATACGTGAATCTCTTAGTCCTTGTGCTGTTCCTATTATACTAGTGCCAAAAAGGATGGTACGTCGCGTATGTGTGTTGATTGTAGAGGCATTAATAATATTACTATTCATTATCGTCATCCTATTCCTAGGCTAGATGATATGCTTGATGAATTGAGTGGCTCTACAATATTCGCCAAAGTTGATTTGCGTAGTGGTTACCATCAAACTCGTATGAAATTGGGAGATGAATGGAAAACAGCATTTAAAACTAAGTTTGGATTATATGAGTGGTTAGTCATGCCTTTTGGGTTAACTAATGCACCTAGTACTTTCATGAGATTAATGAACGAAGTTTTACGTGCTTTTATTGGACGATTTGTGGTAGTTTATTTTGATGATATATTGATTTATAGCAGATCTTTGGAGGAACATTTGGAACATTTACGTGCTGTTTTTATTGCTCTACGTGATGCACGTTTATTTGGTAACCTTGGGACACGCACCTTTTGCACCGACCGAGTATCTTTTCTTGGCTATGTTGTTACTCCACAGGGTATTGAAGTTGATAAAGCCAAGATTGAAGCTATTGAGAGTTGGCCGCAGCCCAAAATGGTCACCCAAGTGAGGAGTTTTCTTGGCCTCGCTGGTTTCTATAGGCGTTTTGTGAGAGATTTCAGCACCATTGCTGCACCTCTCAATGAGCTTACAAAGAAGGATGTGCCTTTTGTTTGGGGTACCGCATAGGAAGAAGCCTTCACAGTATTGAAAGATAAGTTGACACATGCTCCTTTACTCCAACTTCCTGATTTTAATAAGACTTGTGAGCTTGAATGTGATGCTAGTGGAATTGGATTAGGAGGTGTGTTATTACAAGATGGTAAACCTGTTGCATACTTTTCTGAAAAATTGAGTGGGCCTAGTCTGAACTATTCTACTTATGATAAAGAATTATATGCTCTTGTTCGGACTTTAGAAACATGGCAACATTATTTATGGCCCAAAGAATTTGTTATACATTCTGATCATGAATCTTTGAAACGTATTAAAAGTCAAGCAAAATTGAACCGTAGACATGCTAAATGGGTTGAGTTCATTGAGACTTTTCCTTATGTCATAAACCACAAGAAGGGTAAAGAAAATGTTATTGCTGATGCATTGTCTCGTCGTTATACTATGCTTTCACAACTTGCCTTTAAAATATTAGGTTTGGAGACCATCAAAGATCAATATGTGCATGATGCTGATTTTAAAGATGTAATGCAGAATTGTAAAGAAGGAAGAACATGGAAGAAATTCGTCCTGAATGATGGATTTGTGTTCCGTGCTAACAAGCTATGCATTCCAGCTAGCTCCGTTCGTCTTTTGTTGTTGCAGGAGGCGCATGGAGGAGGATTAATGGGACACTTTGGCGTGAAGAAGACGGAGGATGTACTCGCTACACATTTCTTTTGGCCAAAGATGAGATGGGATGTTGAGCGTTTTGTTGCTCGCTGCACTACATGTCAAAAAGCTAAGTCACGACTCAATCCTCATGGTTTATATATGCCTTTGCCTGTACCTAGTGTTCCATGGGAGGATATATCTATGGACTTTGTTTTTGGTTTACCTCAAACAAAGAAGGGGAGGGATAGCATATTTGTTGTCGTGGATAGATTTTCGAAAATGGCACACTACATACCATGTCATAAAAGCGATGATGCTGCTAATGTTGCTGATTTGTTCTTTCGTGAAATTATTCGCTTGCATGGTGTGCCAAATACTATTGTTTCAGATCATGATACTAAATTTCTTAGCCACTTTTGGAGATGTTTATGGGCTAAGTTGGGGACTATACTGCTTTTTAGTACTACTTGTCACCCCCAAACTGATGGACAAACTGAAGTAGTCAATAGAACTTTGTCTACTATGCTTAGGGCTGTTTTGAAGAATAATAAGAAAATGTGGGAAGAATGCTTGCCTCATATTGAATTTGCTTATAATCGTTCATTGCATTCTACTACTAAGATGTGTCCTTTTGAAATTGTGTATGGTTTCCTTCCTCGTGCACCAATTGATTTGTTGCCTCTTCCATCTTCGAAGAAGGTTAATTTTGATGCTAAACAATGTGCTGAATTGATCTTAAAAATGCATGAGTTAACTAAGGAGAACATTGAGCGTATGAATGCTAAATATAAACTTGTTGGAGATAAGTGTAGAAAACATGTTGTGTTTGCACCTTGAGATCTTGTTTGGTTACATTTGCGTAAGGATAGCTTTCCGTATTTGCGCAAGTCAAAGCTAATGCCACGTGCTGATGGTCCTTTTAAGGTGTTAGAGAAAATAAATGATAATGCATACAAACTTGAGCTGCCTGCAGATTTTGGGGTTAGTCCCACTTTTAAAATTGCAGATTTGAAGCCTTATTTGGGTGAGGAAAATGAGCTTCCGTCGAGGACGACTTCATTTCAAGAAGGGGAGGATGATGAGGACGTAAATACCATTGTTACACCCACAGCCCCTAATGCTACATATACTAGACCAATTACTAGAGCTCGCGCACGCCAATTAAATTATCAGGTACTTTCGTTTCTTGGTAATGATTCTAATGTTCATGAGAATATGATGCTGCCTAAATTGGATACATTTGTGTTGATTACTAATGAAGGGCCTAGCATGGACAAGAGGGATGAACACTGGAGTAGGATCAAGCATGGAGATGAAGGCGCGCGCGAAGGGGTCCAGAATGGCGTTTCTAGTGCATATTTGAGCACTTTGAAGCCTCCGTGATGACCTACAAGGACATGGACGAAATATACAAGATGCCCCTTCATAAATTTCGTCCATAGCTTATTTTAGGTGCTGCGCCACCTTATTTTTGGGTCAGGCCCATGTAATTTCGAAATACTTAAGTATAGGCAGTTTTTTTGAGTCCGTATGTGTGGGGAAACAAAGTTAGGGTTGGTTCCGGGCCCCTCCTACAAGGGACCACGAAATTCCCCCCTACTCCTCCATATATACAGCCCTTAGGGCACCGTTTAGACTTTGGGTTTTGTTTAGATTAAAAGTTCGCCATAGTTGCAACTTCGCGTACTTCGTTTGTGTTCAATGACCAGACCAAGACGTCACAGAACCCCACTTTGATCAATAAAGCTTTCATCTTTTATTCGCAATATCCAGATTGCAATTTTAGTTTCTTGCTTGTTCTTCGTTTGCTTGCAGGAAATAGACCTTCGTGGTCAGGTTGATCGTGCTTCGGCGTGGTCAATAACCTCTCGGAGTTGGTTTAGCGATTGCTAAGGCGCGACGTCCTCGCACGTTCATAGTCGGATCGTTAAAGTCTACTCCACCAAAAACGATAGCCACCATCTCATCGAAAGACGGGACACCTTCGCCTCTATCAACGGCCTCGGGTATTTATAGGACATGAGCATGCGGAAGGGGGCGAATCGGGGGCGTGATCCCAATGAATCCCGGGATCGGCTCGTGTCATGCACGAGTTGGGGTGTTTCCTGATGTGGGGAGGAAGAAGATGGTGGTGGGGTCCAGCGCTAGGGGGAGGTAGAGAGAGACGCACGAGAGAGAGATGGCGGCGGTGCTCCTGGGAGCTCCTCCCTTGCGTGCGTGCGTGCGCCCTAGCACTAGCGCTGGGCTGGGCCGGCCAGCGCGCCTGGCCTGGCCTAGCGATGGGCCTTTTGAGAAAAACAACAAGGAAAACAAAAATAATAAAAAATAAAAAAATTTATATAGGCATATTATATACCAAGAATTTCAGAATGAAAATTCCTAAAACATGAACATATTTTCATGACCAAATGAAATACTAAAAAAATCATTTTTGCAATAACTCCAAATGAAATAGAATTTGAGTTTCAAATAAATTGCAAATGTTTTTTCGTGTTTTCCAAATTTGAATCTCAATCCAAAGATTGTCTCTGATTTTTGGAGTGTCATTTTCCTCCTCGCATATTATTTGTTATCAGAGAATTTTGACAAGATTCAAACTTAAAATTAAATAGGGATTCAAGTAGAAATTTTTGGGAAAGTCCTCTTATTCCCTCTCATTTGAATTTTTTTCAAAAAAGTTTCAAATTCCACTCACTTTCAACCAAACAATCAAGCATACAATAATTAACACTTAATTAATATAACGTTTCAAAATTTGGGATGTTGCAAACCTACCACACTTAAATTGAATCTCGTCGAAAAGGCTAGAAAGAGACATTTAGGGTTTGGTGCTCTTCTAGCAAATCCATTGACCGGAGAAAGTCTGGGGGTGCTACCACACTTAAAATCGAGGTCATGGGTCCATCAAAACTAATGTACTCCATCCTTAGAATTGGCGATGTCGGTCTTATCATATTCTCTGGAATAACTCCTTCACCGAGGCGCTTGCAGTAGGGGCATAACCTTTTCCTCAAACCTGTGTCCTTTCATCCTGGTGAGGTTCTTCTGAGACTGGGTCTTCTGGGCTGACAGGTCTATCACCAATACTAAACAACTATCGAAAATCTTGTGGTAGTCAACAATTACTGGTTTCTCCTACGCAAATGGGTCTAGGTTGAATCTCACCGTATAACCTATGATTAGCAACAGTTGCCTATCCAGGGTTTCCATCATCCTACCATTCTAAGGTTTTTGGCTTGACGTGTCGACACTCTTCTAAGGTTTTCAGGGCTCTCTGATTTTCCATCAACATAAGATAGTTCATGATAGATGTCTCTGGTATGGGGGCCAATCCATCCCGTACTTTAATGATTACTTCATACACAGACAGTGAATCACGTATTTTAACACTTGGGCATCCTCACAAGCATTGCAGAAATTCTCTTGTCCTCGAACTGGGTTTGGATAAATCCATTGATTCTGCAAGCTGTACAAAACATCTATCGTTTCTTCACAACTCCTGGGTTTTCGTATTCTCCTAAGTAACGTCTGCTGATGGAATCATAGCTTCTTCCAAATTTCTTCTTCAGAGGAGTGCTTGATCCATATTAACTCCTGGGCCTGTGGGTTGTGGGCCCACTTCAACACTTGCACGGCTTTAACTCATCCTTTGAGTTACTATTGTTCCATATTCCAACATTGCACCTCCAATAGTGCTTTATTCCATCATATCAAAAACAATACTCCTACGTATTTTATCCAAACTCCACCCTGTGGAATATCATTATCCTATTCATTGGTCAAGTGTTCACATAGAGAAAACCATTAAAATGAAATCACAATTCATCCATAGACCCTATTTATCCTATCCTCAAAAATGGTCAAAATCATTGTTCATAGAGTAACAACTCATATAATTTAACATATGAAACCATGACACCATAATTTTATTGATTCATACGTTCATGTCAATCTCTGAGACTCCCATTACATAAATTCAACTCCATATCCTTATGAAAGTAAATGTTTCCTACTACACTTATTACCAATATTAACATTCTCAACTACTCAGCTCCAGCTTTCATCTTGTCGGGACATTTATAATGTCTTGCTTCCTTGCAGCAAAAACAGACAATTTCCGACAAGTCTCGGGGCTTCTTGGGGATGGTGTCTGCTCTTTGGGTTATTGGCTTCTTCCCTGGACATTTATCAGCGTAGTGACCTAAATCCTTGCACCTGAAACAAGTGATATGACTTAGATTTTTTTCTGCAGAAATTGGGTTGTTCTGGGGATGCCTTCGTTTTCTCCTCCTGGATTTCTCCATAATGACCAAAGCTTCTATTTCCTGAGGGTCAAACTTCACTTCTGCTGTCGGGAAGTCTCCCAGATACTCTTCTCTTTCCTTTGTGCAATACTGGGGAAAATGTCCTTCTTCTCCACATGAATAGCATGCGTTCGAGTAAAATCTGATTAGACCTTCTTCTTCAGGGTCTTCAACAACTTCCTTCATCACAAGTTCTTCTAAACTTTTCCTGAGGGCTTCTTTTTGCTGCTTGGTAATTTCGTATACCTTAGAGCAAATGTGACAGTGAGTAGGGTAGTGTGTATTTCCTTCACATAGGAAACAAGTAACCTGCCCAGGCGGGCATTCCTTGGTTGGGTGATTTTGTTCACAATGAGGGCATCCATCCTTGTGTTCCTCCTGGGTGTGTCCTATTTCCCTGCAAATCTTGCAGACACAAGGTTTCTTCTTCGGGTTATCACAGTCCTTCCGGATGAGACGAGATCTTAACAGAGTCTTCTTGAATCCCTCCCAAGTTTTTGCTCCATTACATCCTTGTATGGCTTGATGCATTTTCCCACCATGGTGCAACACTTTTTGTAAAGTACTGAAGAGCGTATTGAACCTCATACTTCCTTGAAATCATTTTTTCCCGAAGTGTTCCTCCATGTTTTGAATCAATAGCTCTGCCTTCGTCTGGTCATCGGTCCAGAGAATACAATTCCATCTTCATTCATCATCTATTGGGTTCAAGGGTTTCAGGGTGAGATAAGAGAAAGAATGATACCCATACAAACAATCAACAAAACAATTCCTAGCTCAGATTTTCTACCGTATGTAATGGGCTGATTTACTATGGTTTCGTTACGTCGTCCTTGATGACCCACAAGTATAGGAGATCAATCGTAGTCCTTTCGATAAGTAAGAGGGTCGAACCCAATGAGGAGTAGAAGGAAATGACAAGTGGTTTTCAGCAAGGTATTTTCTGCAAGCACTGAAATAGTCGGTAACAGGTAGTTTGATAGCAAGTTAATTTGTAACGGACGAGTAACGGTAACGGTAAATAAAGTGTAGCAAGGTGGCCCAATCCTTTTGTGGCAAAGGACAGGCCAAAACGGTCTCTTATATTAAGCAAAGCGTTCTTGAGGGTACACGAGAATTTCATCTTGTCACTTTTATCATGTTGGTTTGATTCGTGTTCGCTACTTTGATAATTTGATATGTGGGTGGACCGGTGCTTGGGTGTTGTTCTTACTTGAACAAACCTCCCACTTATGATTAACCCCCTCACAAGCATCCACAACTACAAGAAAAGTATTAAGATAAAATTTAACCATAGCATTAAACATTTGGATCCAAATCGGTCCCTTACGAAGTAGCGCATAAACTAGGGTTTAAGCTTCTGTCACTCTAGCAACCCATCATATAATAACTACTCCACAATGCATTTCCTTAGGCCCAAATATGGTGAAGTGTCATGTAGTCGACGTTCACATGACACCACTAAGGGAATCACAACATACTTATCATCAGACTATCGAACACATATCAAGTTCACATGATTACTTCCAACATGACTTCTCCCGTGACCTCAAGAACAAAAGTAACTACTCGCAAATTATAATCATGCTCAAGATCAGAGGGGTATTAAAAAGCATAATGGATCTGAACATATAATCTTCCACCAAATAAACCATATATTAATCAACTACAAGATGTAATCAACATTACTAGTCACCCACAGGTACCAATCTAAGGTTCCAGTACAAAGATTGAACACAAGATAAGAACTAGGGTTTGAGAGGAGATGGTGTTGTTGAAGATGTTGATGGAGATTGGCCTCCCAAAGATGAGAGGGTTGTTGGCGATGACGATGGCTTCGATTTCCCCCTCCGGGAGGGAATTTCCCCCGACGGAATCGCTCCGCTAGAGGGCAAAAGTGCTCTTGCCCAAGTTTCGCCTCGAGATGGCGGCGCTCCGTCCCGACAGTCCTCTCCTTATTTTTCTAGGTCAAAATGACCTATATACCAGAAGATGGGCACCAGAGGTAGCCTGGGCTAAGCACAACCCACCAGGGCGTGCCTAGGGGCCTGGCGTCTTATGCTCACCAGGTGGCCCCCCTCCGGTAGTTATTTCCTCCAGTATTTTTTGTATATTCCAAAATAATTCTCTGTAAATTTTCAGCTCATTTGGAGATGTGCAGAATAGGTAACTCCAATGTTGCTTTTTTAGGTCCAGTATTCCAGCTGCAGGCATTCTCCCTTTTGTGTAAACCTTGCATATTATGAGAGAAAAGGTATTAGAATTACTCCATAAAGCATTATTATGCATAAAAACATTATAAATAACAGTAGGAAATCATGATGCAAAATGGACGTATCAACTCGCCCAAGCTTAGAGCTCGCTTGTCCTCATGCGAAAAACCGAAATCGAAAAACATGTCCACATGCTTAGAGAGAGAGGTGTCGATAAAAACAAAATACAGACATAGTAGCATCATGCTTATTATCATAATAGCAACAAACTTAATCATAAAGCTTTATCATACAACTTTTATCATAAAACTTCTCATGAACAAGTAACAATTCATCACAACATTGAAGTATAAAGCATAAACTCTATTGAAAACCAACAAACTCTGTTCTTAGTCAACTTTGCAACTACTATTCATCATATTTTCAGGAAGGGTCACGTATCGGATCCTTTTGGCAAGTCCACATACTCAACCATCATTTAACCTTCTATGATTGCTAACACTCACAACATATCCATGAGCAAAAAGTTTCAACCAGACACATAGAAAGATAGGGGCTTATAGTTTCGCCTCCCAACGTATTCACCTCAAGGGTGATGTCAACAATAATAATTCATGCTCACTCATATCCAACTGGATATATGTGCCTAGATCTTTCCTCACCACATGATGTTTGCAAAAGGAGAAAATAAAAAGGAATAGGGAAGAATACTTTGACTCTTGCATAAAACTAAATACATAAAAGTAAAAGATAGGCCCTTCGCAGAGGGAAGCAGAGGTTGCCATGCGCTTTTTGTTTGTATGCCAAATCCCTTAATGCAAAAGAACGTCACGTTATATTGCCCCTTATGATAGCAACCTTTATTATGCAGTCCGTCGCTTTTATTACTTTGCCATCACAAGTTTGTACAACGCTCAATTTTCTCTTACACTAAATGATCCAACACATTTAGAAGCAATTTTTATTGCCTTATTGCACCGATGACAACTTACTTGAAGGATCTTACTCAAATCCAAAGGTAGGTATGGTGGACTTTCAAAATAAGATTTTGGGTTTAAGGGTTTTTGGATGCACAAGTAGTATCTCTACTTAGTGCGGAGTTTTTGGCTAGCAAAGATATTGAGCAAACACCACATGTTGAAGGATCTATGACAATATAACTTCTATGTGAATATGAACAAACATAAATCATTACGTTGTCTTCCTTGTCCAACGTCAACAATTTTGACATATAATATTTAATGGAGGCTCACAATCATAAAACATGTCCAAGATAGTGTATTTGCATGTGAATCTTCTCTTCCCTTATTAATTCTTTGAATTGCATCATTGACCAATGCTATGTTTGTCAATCTCCAATAAATTTTACCACTTATACTTTTCCTTATGTGATGTCATTACTTATCATAAGATTAGCATATGATCTTTTTCATTTATTTTCCTTTCTTTTTATTGAAACATAAGAGTAAAGAAACAAAACTCAAACTACTCTTTATTATATATCTCGCACACGATTACATAGATAGATAGATCACTAAGCAAGCACTCAAAAATGGATCGAACTAAACTTTTATTCAACTAAATCATAGGATAACCAAAGATCAAACTAAAAGATAAAGGCAAAGAAAGTGGTGGTGATACGATACCGGGACACCTCCCCCAAGATTGGCACAAGCCAAGGGGAGTGCCCATACCATGTACTCAAGTCTCCTTTGGTGGGGAAGATGATGATGGTGGTGGTGATGAGGTAGTAACGAGCTTATCCTCCAGCTTCCATGGCAGCGGCTCACCATCAAAAGATGAAGCACGAGCCTCACAAGTCCTGCAACTGGCAGCTAAACTCATACCTTTAAATCTTGCCACATATTCAAAGACTTGATTTTGGTGATCATAGATTTGGCTTTGCAGAAAATTGATTTGCTCGTTGAGGGTGAAGACGATGTCCTTCATGGACCGGCCATCCACCTTGTGATCTCGGGTGAAATCCATAATCATGAGGTGATTGGCATTGAGTCCACGCTCCACCATCCCCTTGCACTTGAAGACCTCCTGCTCCATGGCTTCGAGCCTGACCTCCACGGTTCCTGTTCTCTTGGGCCCTTGAACATCTCGGATGTGGAGCACCCCCTCATGCATCTCGATGGTTTGAGGGTGCTTCATCACCTCCGACAAGTAGGGGTTAATTACCCGTTCGAAGAACTTGTCCTTAGAGGAGCTCGGAGTGGCCATGGCGATCTAGATCTGTCAAAAAACAACAAGAAAGAAGAACAGAAGATTTCTCCGTGATACGGTGGTCAATACGTTTGGGGGGTATATAAAGATTTTTTATCTTGGGAAACAAGCAAACGAGAGGAAAACGAAGTCGGCAAGGTTCCCGAGGTGGGCACAACCCACCTGGGCGCGCCAGGCAAGGCAGGCGCACCCTGGTGTCTTGTGCCCTCCTCGGTTGCCTTCCAGGTTATTTCTTATTTTCCTAATTTTTGTAATATTCCAAAACTGACAGAAAAAAATTACGGATTTTTCGGAGTTCGTTTACTTACCGTATCACGTACCTCCTCTTTTTCATGATTCTGGAGTGTTCCGGAAGGTTTCTTTTATGTGTTCCTTCGGTGTCATGGTTTGAATAATATTGCTTTCAACATTAATAGGCGTACCTGAGATATAGTGCTTAATTCTTTGCCCATTGACCACCTTCGGGTTAGTACCTTCGGCATTATTAATTTTGATAGCTCCAAAGCGATAAACTTCTTCGATAATATATGGTCCTTCCCATTTGGAGAGAAGTTTTCCTGCAAAGAATCTAAAACGAGAGTTGTACAAAAGAACATATTCCCCAACTTTGAATTCCCGCTTTTGGATTCTTTTATCATGCCATCTTTTAACTTTTTCTTTAAATAATTTGGCATTTTCATAAGCTTGGGTTTTCCATTCATCTAGTGAGCTAATATCAAATAACTTCTTTTCACCAGCAAGTTTGAAATCGTAGTTAAGTTCTTTAATTGCCCAATATGCTTTATGTTCTACCTCAAGAGGCAAATGACAAGCTTTTCCATAAACCATTTTATACGGAGACATACCCATAGGATTTTTATGTGTTGTTCTGTAGGCCCAAAGTGCATCATCTAATTTCTTAGACCAATTCTTTCGGGACCTATTGACAGTGTTTTGTAATATTAGTTTTATTTCTCTATTGCTAAGTTTAACTTGACCACTAGATTGAGGATGATAGGGTGATGCAATTCTATGGTTAACATCATATTTAGCAAGCATTTTACAGAAAGCACCATGAATAAAGTGTGAACCACCATTAGTCATTAAATATCTAGGGACTCCAAACCTTGGGAATCAAAACCCCAAACATCAAATGGTTCAACAGCAAGTGAATAATTCATAGGCATTTCCTGATGCTTACCGATATTACCAATTCTTTGGCATTCATCACAAGATAAAACAAACTTACGGGCATCCTTGAAGAGAGTAGGCCAATAAAAACTAGATTGCAATACCATGTGAGTAGTTATATCTCCCGCATGATGCCCTCCATAAGCTTCGGAGTGACATTTCCGTAGGATTTGTTCCTATTCATGCTCAGGTACACAACGTCTAATAATACCATCTACTCCTTCTTTATAAAGATGTGGGTCATCCCAAAAGTAATGTCTTAAGTCATAGAAGAATTTTTTTTCTTTTATTGATATGTAAAACTAGGTGGTATATATTTAGGAACAATATAATTAGCATAGTCAGCATACCAAGGAGTATTATGAGAAACATTTATTGCAGCTAGTTGTTCATCAGGAAAACTATCATCAATAGGTAGTGGGTCATCAAGAATATTCTCTAACTTAGACAAGTTATCAGTTACGGGGTTCTCAGCTCCTTTCCTATCAGTGATATGTAAATCAAATTCTTGTAGCAAAAGAACCAACCTAATGAGTCTAGGTTTAGCATCTTTCTTTTCCATAAGATATTTTATAGCAGCATGATCAGTGTGAACAATTACTTTGGAATCAACAATATAAGATCTGAATTTGTCACAAGCAAAAACAACTGCTAAGAATTCTTTTTCAGTAGTAGCATAATTTCTTTGGGCACTGTCTAGAGTTTTGCTAGCATAATGAATAACATTTAATTTCTTATCAACTCTTTGTCCTAGAACAGCACCAACAGCATAATCACTAGCATCACACATAATTTCAAAAGGCAAATTCCAATGAGGTGGTTGAACAATAGGTGCAGAAGTTAAGGCTTTCTTAAGTGTTTCAAAGGCTTCTACACAATCATCATCAAAAACAAATGGGACATCCTTTTGTAAAAGATTTGTAAGAGGCCTGGAAATTTTAGAGAAGTCTTTAATAAATCTCCTATAGAAACCAGCATGACCAAGGAAACTAGGAATACCTTTAATATCTTTAGGACATGGCATTTTCTCAATTGCATCAACTTTAGCTTTATCCACCTCAATACCTCGTTCAGAAATCTTATGCCCCAAGACAATACATTCATTAACCATAAAGTGGCACTTCTGCCAATTCAAAACAAGATTAGTTTGCTCACATCTATACAAAACTTGATCAATATTGCTTAAGCAATCATCAAAAGAAGTTCGATAAACAGAAAAATCATCCATGAAAACCTCAACAATCTTTTCACAAAAATCAGAGAATATAGCAGTCATACATCTTTGAAAGGTAGCAGGTGCATTGCATAAACCAAAAGGCATACGTCTATAAGCATAAGTTCCAAAAGGGCAAGTGAAGGTGGTTTTCTCTTGATCAGGTTGTGAAACAGGTATTTGAGAAAAACCAGAATATCCATCATGGAAGCAAAAGTGTGTGTGCTTAGATAATATTTCCAACATTTGATCAATAAAAGACTGAGGGTAATGATCTTTTCTAGTTGCTTTATTTAATTTTCTAAAATCAATTACCATTCTATAACCAGTAACAATTCTTTGTGGAATAAGTTCATTTTTATCATTAGGAACAATAGTAATACCTCCCTTTTTAGGGACACAATGAACAAGACTTACACATCTACTATCAGCTATGGGATAGATTATACCTGCTTCCAGAAGTTCTAATATTTCAGTTCATACCACTTCTTTCATCTTAGGATTCAAACGTCGTTGATGATCAACAACGGGTTTAGCATCAGGTTCCATATTAATCTTGTGCTGACAGAGAGTGGGACTAATGCCTGTCGGATCCAGGGCTCCGCAGACCCAAGAAAGGTTCGAACTCTGGGGCGTGTGCGAAGAACTCAACCTCTCCAGCCAACCAGTTCGTCGCCCCCGTGGCCTAGCTCAATGAACAAGAAAGGAAAGGGACACAGCAGTTTACCCAGGTTCGGGCCACCTTGCGGTGTAAGACCCTACTCCTGCTTTGGGGTGGATTAGCCTCGCGAGGGGCTGAGGGTGAACTAGTACAGAGGAAGAACAACCTCAGGAGGTCTATTCTTGTGTGGGTGTGAGCTAAGGATTCGATCCCCTCCTATGGTGGTGGCTAAGCTATATTTATAGTGGCCTTGGTCCTCTTCCTCCAAACGAAGGCGGGAAGGGATCCCACAGTGGCCAATTTTGAAGGGGGACAAGTAGTACATCTTATCCTGACGAAAGGTGGTCTTCGCCTGCAAAGCTTCTGGTTGTGACGCCATGGTGGGCTCGGTGATGACATCTGCCCTGCCGTCCTGGCGGTATTGGTCTTGTAGCACGGGAATGGAAACCTTTGGGTGATTCCTCGGGACCCCGCGCCTGCTCTTGCCTCCTTAGCACCAAAGAGGAAACCCGCTGCTCTGCGCCCGCTGGCGCCCACCTGGCCTTGGTCGTCATGGCTTGCATCATCTCAACCTCATGAGGTGGGCGCTTGCATAGGAATCTCCGCTCCTCGGGAGCCAGCCTGGGGAGGCCGCTCCCTCCGGAGGTCTTGGCGTCATCCGCCTCGCGAGGCTTGGCCCATCGGGAGGGTCTTGTCTTGAAGGTGCTAAAGATGGGCCCTAACAGGCCGTCGATGGAGCCACGGCGTGGGCCGCAGGCAGGCAAGTCTGGGTACCCTGGTTCCCAGAACGCCGACAGTAGCCCCCGGGCCCAAGGCGCACTCGGACTTGGCTTCGAGGCGAAGCCAAAGGGCAAGGGCGAAGTGCCGCGGGCCCCAATCACCTGCGGACCAAGCCGGCGCATGGCGCTTGATGGGACGTGTGCGTCTCCACTTCCCCATGCTGCCTCGGCAATTGCTCAACTTGACCACTGCCTGGCAAACGCGGCCCAGCCATCATTGCCCGTTGTGCTCGTCCTCTGCTCCTCCTCTTTCCTGTGAGCTCGTGCCTCCTCCGCCAGATTCCACGCCAGCTCCAGTCCACTTCCGCCGTCATGGCTCCCAGGTTGAAGAAGAAAGGGAAAGCCCGTGTGACCATGGAGCCCTCGCCGGGGTCAGAACCTGCGCTGGACCGGTCCACGGTAATCAACCAGGAGGGGCCGGACAAGGTCCGGCAGGCCCTCGCCGCCGATACCAATGAGTGGAAGGCGACGATGATCTGGCCTGCCTCCTGGGCCTTGGTCGACATGAAGGACACCGAAATCCCCCTTCATCTCCATGCCCTCCTGGCCGGCCTGGTCCCCCCTTTCTCTGATTTCTTCAATGCCGTGCTCTCGCATTATCAGATCCACACGCTGGATCTGGATCCCGGATCCATCATCCTCCACTCCGCTTTTGCCTTCTTGTGCGAGGCCCTCATGGGTATTGCTCCCTCTGTGGCCTTGCTTCGCCATTTCTTCTTGCTCCATCTGGTAGACAGCAGACAGCGCTCGGGGTGCGTGTCATTCCAGGTGGTGGCGGCGACAGATGGCTTCGGCATCGACTTCACGCTTCGTCCGGATGTGAGGGGATTCCGGAAGCAGTGGGTGTATGTGGACGCCACCGTGCGCAGCCCCCTGCTCCTCCTCCCGTTGGCGCCGGCGGAGCCGAGCTCCGGCTGGGGACACGTGGAGCTTGTCGACCGATGGCTCGTGCATATCTTGTCCAGGCTAGCCAAGCTGAAGGAGGTAGGGGTGACAGTGTCGATGGTGGTGAGGGAGTTCGTCCGGCGGCGCATCGCTCCGCTCCAGCGCCATTCTCGCCCAATGTGGGCCTTCACCGGTCCCGACGACCCCATGAGGCTTCAGGTGCCCTCGCTTCCTTCCAAGACACTGCGCGCAGTGCTCCAGCTCTTGACGGGTGACCCAGCGCCTGCTGCGCTCCCTGCCGAGGGGTGCCCCCTGTACAACTGCTCGAACGGGGGGGGCCTTCATCGAGAAAATGCCGCGCTTCGACGAGTGGGGGCTGCTCCCCGAGGGCCACGAGAGGCCTCGCGAGAACCCCATCTTGGTGGCTCCCGTGCTTGTTGGTCCGATGGCGCGCGCCCCAGAGGTGGTCGCGGGGGGGCGAGCGCCGCCGAGCGCTCCAGAGGTGGCTGCTGGAGGGCAGGCGCAGCTGAGTGCACCCAAGGCGACGGTCTACACCCCCGCAGGCAGCACGGGGGGCGCCCCGCCCATGGATGCGACTGCCGCCCCCGCCATGAGGGGCAGCGCGCCAACCTTCAACGTACCCCTTCCAAACCTCGGGGTATCCCGCAAGAGGAATGGGCTCGGGAGCTGCTGTGGCGACTCCCCACGGGCCCTGAAATAGAGGAAGTGGATAGCTGTGGATGAGTAAGTACCTTGCCCTCCTGGATTCTCGCATATTGCGTCCTCCTCTGACTTTTGCCCCTCAGGATCCCTTCCGTCACGGTGGTGAGCCCACCTGGAAAGCGACCTCCGGAGGCCTCTGGTTCGGCCGCGACCCCAGACCTCCCGAGCCGGACAATCGCGCGTGAGGTGGTGCTGGTCCATGAGCCAAGGCTGCCGCTGGAGGGCCGTGAGCCTGTTCTCCCGGCGTCCCTCTTCCGGAGCAACTTCTGGGGCACGGAGGTCGTGCCGAGGGCCCCTCCATTGGTTCTTGCCGGTGGTTGGGCGACCCACACAGCGGCTTCATCTTCGAGCGGCGGGACCGGACCACACCGTGCCCCGGCCGAGGTCCGAGAAGCGGACGGAGGATCTCCGGCCACCGGCCCCCTGCCGGAGACAGGTGAGTCATTTCGTGCCCCTTCGGTGGATCGGGGTAGGGAAGAAGGGCTTGGCTGAGCATTGGAGCTCGCATGCAGGCGCAGTGCCATCCGTCACGACCTTCTCCGGGAAGCGACGAGCGTGCTAGGCGGGCTCGGGGCAGAGCTTGCCGACGTCGACACATGCCTCGAGGCAGAGGGCCTCTGCCTGGCACGCGAATGGCATCAACTGAAAGTCGCCATCAACCTCGGGCACCTGCAACATGAGCGTGCCCGCACGGAGGCCGAGGAGTCTCTTGCAGCTTCTCGGGAGGCTTGCGCTCGTGCCCTAGAGGAGGCCAGGGCCGCGGACCATCATCGTGAGGCAGCCAAGGAGCGCGAGAGGGAGCTCCGAGCCTCGAACGCCGCCCTTGAGCGGCAAGTCCAGGCGCGTAGAGCCGCCCTGGCGGTGCCGCCAGGTAGGGCCCCTACAGACGAGAAGGGAGTCCAGGAGCGCGAGGATGCGCTAGCGCTCGAGGCCTTGGAGCACAGCCTGGAGCGCGAATGACTGGAGGTGATGGAACGCCAAGTAGCCACGGCCGAGGACGCCCTTGCCTCTCGGGAGGCGAGAATTCAGCGGGAGGTCGACCAAAAGGTGGCGGGGATCCGCAAGGCCCTTGTCGAAGAATACCGCCGAAAGCTAGGCCTCCAGGAGACTCGCTTCAAGCAACGGCAAGTCAAGCTGCAGGGCAAGGCCGATGCCCTCAAGGTGGAGCTAGCCGCGGCAAAAAGGCGCGGGAAGGCCGCCGAAGAAGCCCGGGCCACCGCTGAGGCCGAGCTGTCCTCACTTCATCAGCAGGTCGCAGGTGTCACGTCCCTTGTGGAGAGAGCTTCAGACGAGGCGGGTCGCCGCCGAACGCTGCAGCGCGAGCGTTCCTTGATGCTCGAGGACCTTATGGTCAGGGCCAACCGGGCCTTGGACACCATCTGCGAAGAGAGCATCGCCCGCCCGTATGAAGCTGATGATGCCGGCTACCTCCGCTTCTTCACCCAGGTCGTGACCTGCCTCGAAGGTAGGGCCGCGAGGGTGCACCAGCTCGTCGAAGAGAAGAGCCAAGACCTCCTCGGGCGCGCGTTCTTGCGCGTCTTCAGCTACCTTCTTAGCCTCAATCCGGACTTCGACTTCAACGCCGCGATAGCCCCCGTGCCCATGGTAACCGAGGGCGACCTGGCGAGCTGGGTGGATGACCATGTGAACGACCTGATCAAAGATTCGCCCTTACCGACGACGTGGTTGCACTCACGACCGAAGAGGGCGGAGCTGATGGTGATGATGATGACGGCGACGCCAGCGGTAGCGCATCCCGCTAGGATTGTAATTCCCTGCTTTTCTTGCCAAGATTTCGGGTACGGCCCCGCGGGGTGTGAAAGCATTTTTTGGAGGGGCTCCCCTGTAATGTATGAAACTATGATATGCCCTCTAGATTAATTTTGAAACGTGCCGTCATGAGCCGGAGGGCTCCCGACTAGAGTAGTTGGCGTGGCTTATCTTTGTGTTCGCGGCCTTGGACGGGTTCTTGTATTGCAGAGATGTGCTTCTCCTGAGGCGAGCCCTCCGGGGCCCCCGGTCCGCAGAAGCTCGGGAGGGTCTTGGGAGAGCTTAAGGCCTTCTGGTGTGCCTGCTGGCTCGCTCGAGAGCTCCACGCGAGGAGCCAAACACCAAAGCTTTGGCAAGGTGTGCGCGTAGGCGGGCCTGCGGCAGTTATGTCCTTAGCCCTGAGGGGGGCCTTGATGCTGCTCAGGCTAGCTCAGATGCACACACCACACCCAGCCCCCGCTCGCGGGGCGCTCGAGGGGGGGGAGTAGCAGGCAGGAGCCGTGCCTTCCAAACACAAATCGAAGAACAAGAAAAAGCCACGAATCGAAAAATCCCCCCCCCCTTTTCTTTTAATAAGCGCACGAAACTCCAAATTTCATTTCAAAGGCAGCAAATCGGATTACAAAAGAGAGCAAAGAAGACAGCCGCGTCCGGCACCTACACTAGTCTTCTCACCAGCGCGGAGCTCAGCGCTTCCACTAGGCATGGGCATAGTCATTGGGTGACAGTGTCGACTGCCAGCGCGGAGCATGGTGCTTCCACTTGGACGTGGGTGGGAGCCCCCGTGAGGCCCAAGGGCGGCGCTCAGGAGACTCCGGGGCGTGTACAGCCCCACTCATTATTACATGAGAGTGTCACGGGAGGCGATTTGAGGGGCACTCCTTGTTCCCGGGCGGGGACCCGGCCCCGCGCATGCCCCGACCACCGTTGGGGCGTCCGGAAACCAGGACAGGACAGAGGGGCAAGGGGCTACACGGGCGGTGGTCGGGTGGTCGCAGGCCCTCGACCGGGGGGAAGGGCTCGCCGGTGCCTTCTCCGGCAAAGGGCCCACTTCTGGATGGCGTGTGCCACCGTCGCGGTGGCGCCCTGCGCCGTGTAGTGCGGGGGAAGCTCTGGCGCCGGGACTCCCCCGCGTAACCTCCCAGCGTGCCCTGCCTGCCTGAGGCGGGGCCGGCTTCCGGAGGTGCGCGGTCGTGGTGTGATTCACCTATGATTCAAGGTTAGCGCGACGTGTTCCAAAGATATTGGTTGTAACCAAAGGCCGTTGCGATCGAAGGCGCTGGCGGGGCATTAAGTTGGCTCGTAAGGGGTCCTTGCTCCACGTGGCCCTGGCGATCTTGACGTCCGAGCCGGGGAGGAACACGTACGGGCTTCTCCCTTGCTCGTACGGCGATCCCCCCAACGACGGTACAAAAGTACTAGGGACCATCATCCTGATATCAGCCCCCAGTCCTTCTGCTTTGTTGTCCACCACCTCCGATGTCCTGCCTCGCCAGCCTGGGAGCGGCCCCTCGCTGTTGCTGCGGTGGAGGCCACCTACCCTGGCTACTCCCTGGGGGCGCGCCTCTTGGGTCAGGTGGGCGGCGCCGCACGCTGGGTTGCCTCCGTGGGGTCCTCCGGGCTCCTCCCGAGGGGACGTGCAGATGCAACTGAGGCGGGCGCGGGTCCCTGGAGGCGTCTGCGAAGCCGGCATGATGCGGAAGGGCGCCGCGCCCTCACAAGCGGCATCGAGCAGCTCGGCGACGCGGGAGAGTAAGGCATCGCGGCCGCCTTCCGCTAACCTGCATCGCAGCAACTCACGCGCCACGACGAGCGCAGCTCGCGTGTTTGCCTGCTCCCGGCGAGCGTGCAGGGACGACGCCACGGCGTAGCTGGAGGACCGCGTGGTGGCTCAGTTGCGACGCCGGTCGGGGGGAGGCGGGAGCGGTCCACGCCGCCGGTGGTGGTTGACGCCAGACTCCGCGCCAGCCGCGGGGAGCATGGGGTGGTGATGAACTCCGCGGCCGAGAGGCGCCACCTGGGTGGTGCGAGCGGCCCAACGCTCAGCGCAAGCTCGGGTAACCTCCGCCATGGGCCCGATGGAATGGACGCGGGGCCAGGATAGAGGAAGAACTTTGACACGCCCCTACCTGGCGCGCCAAATGTCGGATCCAGGGCTCCGCAGACCCAAGAAAGGTTCGAACTCTGGGGCGTGTGCGAAGAACTCAACCTCTCCAGCCAACCAGTTCGTCGCCCCCGCGGCCTAGCTCGATGAACAAGAAAGGAAAGGGACACAGCAGTTTACCCAGGTTCGGGCCACCTTGCGGTGTAAGACCCTACTCCTGCTTTGTGGTGGATTAGCCTCGCGAGGGGCTAAGGATGAACTAGTACAGAGGAAGAACAACCTCGGGAGGTCTGTTCTTGTGTGGGTGTGAGCTAAGGATTCCATCCCCTCCTATGGTGGTGGCTAAGCTATATTTATAGTGGCCTTGGTCCTCTTCCTCCAAACAAAGGCGGGAAGGGATCCCACAGTGGCCAATTTTCAAGGGGGACAAGTAGTACATCTTATCCTGACAAAAGGTGGTCTTCGCCTGCAAAGCTTTTGGTCGTGACGCCGTGGTGGGCTTGGTGATGACATCCGCCCTGCCGTCCTGGCAGTCTTGGTCTTGTAGCACGGGAATGGAAACCTTTGGGTGATTCCTCGGGACCCCGCGCCTGCGCTTTCCTCCTTAGCACCAAAGAGGAAACCCGCTGCTCTGCGCCCGCTGGCACCCGCCTGGCCTTGGTCGTCATGGCTTGCGTCATCTCAACCTCTTGAGGTGGGCGCCTGCATAGGAATCTCCGCTCCTCGGGAGCCAGCCTGGGGAGGCCGCTCCCTTCGGAGGTCTTGGCGTCGTCCGCCTCGTGAGGCTTGGCCTCTCGAGAGGGTCTTGTCTTGAAGGTGCTGAAGATGGGCCGTACCAGGGCGTCGATGGAGCCACGTCGTGGGCCGCAGGCAGGCAAGTCTGGGTACCCCGGTTCCTAGAACACCGACAATGCCCTTAAGATCATCAAGAGTATATCCAATAGCAACACAGTGCTTCTTCAAAATTTTCAATAATCTTTCTTCTTCATGTTCTGAAAGGTTAGCACTTATAATAACAGGATATATCTTTTTCTCATCGAGATAAGCATATTTCAAAGTGTCAGGAAATTGTTTTTGTTCAAACACATGATCACCTTTAGGTGGAGGAGGACCTCCTAGAGTTTCAATAGGCAAATTGTGTTTGAGCAGAGGTCATTGTTCAAAGAAAATTTTATCTATTTCATTTCTTTCATGCATATGCATATCATTTTCATGGTCTAGCAAATATTGTTCTAGTGGATCAGTAGGAGGCACAGCAATAGAAGCAAGACCAATTATTTCATCCTTACTAGGTAATTCTTTCTTATGAGGCTGTCTACTAAACTTGGAGAAATTAAACTCATGAGACTCATCACCAAAGCTAACACCGACAGTTTGTTTCTCACAATCTATTTTAGCACTAACGGTGTTCAAGAAAGGTCTACAAAGATAATGGGACAAAAGTCATCTTGTGGGGAACCAAGAACTAGAAAATCAGTAGGGTATTTTATTTTCCCACACAAGACTTCAACATCTCTAACAATCCCCAAGTGGTGTGATGGTGTCCCTATTAGCAAGTTTAATAGTAACATATATGTCTTCTATTTTAGCGGGTGCTATGTCATCCATAATTTCGTGGTATAAGGTAAAAGGAATAGCACTCACACTAGCACATAAGTCATATAAACCATGATAACAATGATCTCCTATTTTAACTAAGACAACAGGCATGCCAACAACAGGTCTATGTTCATCTTTTTCATCGGGTTTAGCAATTCTAGCAGCTTCATCACAGAAGTAAATAACATGCCCATCAATATTTTCCACCAGGAGAGCTTTAACCATAGCAACACTAGGTTCTACTTTAATTTGCTCAAAAGGTTTAGGTGCTTTAATATTACTTTTGCGAACCATAGTTGAAACCTTAGCATGTTCCTTTATCCTAACAGGGAAGGGTGGTCTTTCAAGATAAGCAGTAGGCACAACTGGATCAACATTGTAAATGATAGTTTCATCTTTAACTATGACCTGTTCTTTAATTTCTTATTTAATAGGGGGATGATATTTAAACCACTTCTCCTAAGGGAGATCAACATGAGTAGCAAAAGATTCACAAAAAGAGGCTACTATCTCAGAGTCAAGTCCATATTTAGTGCTAAACTTGTGAAAAGCATCGGTATTCATAAAAGATTTAACACAATCAAACTCAAGCTTAATACCTCACTCTTTACTTTCATCGAGTTCCCAATCTTCAGAGTTGCATTTAATTCTTTCTAAAAGATCCCACCTAAATTCAATAGTCTTCTTCATAAAAGAACCAGTACAAGAAGTAGCGAGCATGGATTGATCATCACGAGAAAGCCGAGCATAAAAGTTCTGAATAATAATTTCTCTCGAGAGCTCATGATTGGGGCATGAATATAACATTGACTTAAGCCTTCCCCAAGCTAGAGCGGTATTTTCTCCTTCACGAGGCCAAAAATTATATATATAATTCCGATCACGATGAACTACATGCATAGGATAAATTTTTTGGTGAAATTCTAATTTCAATCGATTCCAGTTCCAAGATCCAATATCATCGCATAGCCTATACCATGTCAATGTTTTTCCCTTCAAAGATAAAGGGAAAACCTTCTTCTTAGCTTCATCTCCGGGCAAACCTGCAAGCTTAAATAATTCACAAATTTCATCCACATAAATCAAGTGCATATCAGGATGTTCGGTTCCATCTCCTGCATAAGGATTAGCTAGCAGTTGTTCTATCATACCTGAACGAATTTCATAACCAATATTTTTAGTAGGTGCAGTAGGTTGAGGGGCAACTAATTGTGCTTCCGATCGAGGTGAAGATACCCCGAACAAACCCCTCAAAGGATGGTTTTCCATAGTAACAAGTGACAATAAATTTCAACACGTAGTATATATTTTTCCTTACCAATTTCCACTTACCAAGAGCGCTTCACTCCCCGGCAATGGCGCCAGAAAAGAGTCTTGATGACCCACAAGTATAGGGGATCAATCGTAGTCCTTTCGGTAAGTAAGAGTGTCGATCCCAACGAGGAGCAGAAGGAAATGTGATGTAGGGTAGAACCCTAGATGCCCGATCTTTCACGAAAGGAGCGGATCCCGCGATGAACACGAAGAACACGAGGAGAGAACACGAGGGGAAAGACGAGAGAATCACTCAAACCAACAAGATTCGATTACACATGCACTAGATCCTCGAAACACAAAGAGAGTCACGATCCACGATCAACAAGGGACGATACAAAGGTAACTAGTTCATCTCCGTGAGGAGGCCTTGAGTTCTTCCCATTAGGGGTCTTGAATCCAGGTGGATCTTCTCCGAAGAGGCACGGTCTCTCTCGGAGGAGCAGATCCGGATGGATGAGCAAAGCTCTATCTCTCAAATGAGCTATCACTTCGCTAACCTTGGCTAGAGGAAGGGGAAAGAGTATATATAGTCTAAGTGGGCGAAGGGGTACACGGGCCTCAGCCCAACATGCGGTGCACACACAGGCAGCGGACGTCCGCTGGGTACCGGACGTCCGGTCGCTCGCGGGAGTCCGGACGTCCGGTAGTCGTCGGACTTCCGCTAATTCGGTTCGGATGCGGTGTCACCGGACGTCCGGTGGTGGAGCGGTCGTCCGGTCGCCGGTCGTCCGGTAGTGGCCGGACGTCCGCTGATTTAGCTCGGGCTTGTAGGTGCCGGTCGTCCGATGGAGGCCGGACGTCCAGTCGCTGGGAGTTGCCGGTCGTCCGGTCCTGGCCGGACATCCGGTGGCTGTAGCTCCACTTGCAGCTCTTCTTCTCGTCCCTCAAGCTTGGTGTCCTCGCCGTCTTGTCCATGGTCTTCCTCTTTGTTCCTGGTCATGCATAGCACATATATTTGAGGTAGTAGCCATGTCTCACATGTGGAAAGTGATGGTTCAGAGAGGAGTGAGTTCACCTTGTGTCCAATTGCGTGTAGTTGAGGTCTCGTCTTATGTATCCTTGGGTCATGGGGAGTGGTCGAAGTGAACATGGGGATGATCGTAGGATGCTCCGCATCATCTCCCCCCCCCCCCTTGGGAAAGATCCGACCTCGGATCGAAAACCTCATCACCATGGAAACGTTTGTCGTGGATGGACTTATAGTTGGACGAAGTGGGAGACATTGCGCAATCCAAGTACTCCAAGGTGTCTCCGGAGCGGTATACATGCAAAAAGAGCAAACACAAGCGACACTCGGAAATACAATGGTTAGTGCACACAAAGTGTCCATCAAGTAAGTATGAGTCCGTGCGGCAAGATTCTTCGTGACAAAGCGCATGAAGCTTATCAAGATGATATAGAATGATATGCAAAGCATTCATAGGAGTAAAAGCATTCATTGTGCACACAAATGTGTTGTGAATATGATCAATGCAACCACGGTGCAAAATGATGTCATAATGGGTCGGTGTATCAAAAGCATGAACATGGTAATTGGTGCTCAAAGTGAGTATGTGATCATGCAATTGATGATGGGCAATATGATCATGATGTATGAATATGCCATCAAGGAAGATCACAACAAATTTGCTAAGGAAGTGCACAAACTCATATATCATGGATGACATAGAAATACAAGATGCAACAAGGCAAGCATAATATGAGTCAATCCATGCATAGGGTGCAAACTTGTGGTGACTATGAAATGTCCATCGAGCATGACATGTGTGAGCACAATCAACAAATATGGAGGTGTTGGTGCAATGTGTTAAAGGAGTGTTGATGTACCAATGCTCGATGTCGTGGTAGAAGTGGTGGTCCGAAGGTGCATCCAATAAGTCCGAGCGCTCCTCAATGTGAAAGTCTATATGGTCCATCTCCAATGTCGCTCCTCCGTTCACGAGATGTATCATGTAGACAAGAAGAAGGAGACAACAATGAAAGAATGACCCATCCAATATGCGTATTTGAGGATGGCTCAAAGGGAAGGAGTTCACCTTTATGAGGATGTCGAAAATGTTGGTGTCGCGCATCATGTAGACCTTTGCATGACTAATATGTCTCATGACGGTACCGCCTTGTGAATCCTTCAAAATGAAACAACATGACAAACACTCAGAAAAACAAATGAGGTTAGCGGAAGTGCAAAACCTATCATTCGTGTGGTAATATACCCAACAAGTGTATGCATCATGCTCATCATAAGAAAGGACAAGGTTGTATTTCATAGTATGAAGGCATATGATGCGAGAACAACCAAATATAATAGGCTCAATCAAACAAGAATGCATCACAAGTAAAGTGTCCAAGTCTCCAAGATCAATAAGCATAGATGCAACTATTGGAGGCAAGCGACAATGAACAAGATATATCATGTGAGAGGCATGAACATAGATGTCATCAACCCAAGAAAGCGAGTAAGAATGGAACATGGGTGACGCGACAAAGCAATCAATCCTAGTGATCAAGTCAAGCAAGCTAGTAGTGCGAAGATGCAACGTACTAGAAGTAATCATGGCAAGCATGTCATGGGTGCAAATAGTGGCCATGAATAATGCACATGACATATCACAAGCATGAAAGCAATATATGAGCAAAATATCATCAATGTATTGGCGAGAGGCCATATGTAAATAGCAATGGGACATCATGACTTTCCCAACACAAGAATCAACAATAGCATGTGGCACATGGTAAACATGGCAATAGCTACTAGCATCTCCACCAAGCATGCAAATACACATAGAAGGAGTATAATGGTGAATCACATGTAAGTGCAAGCAAGGGTCACAATTGCATGGCAAAGTCATGTAAAGAGGCATAACATGCAAAGTGAACATGATAGAATGGGCGTAAGGTGATAAACGGTATATGGCCCATAGCCGTGTGAGAGCCAAGTAGAAGAGAAGCGCATAGTCCTTGCGCGAAGGGAACGGTGGTAAGGATAGTCCACGTGATCCCAAGTCATCGTTGCTCTCAAGAGCTCGTTTTGTCAACTCTTGGGATTGAGAGGTTGACGAGTATATATGAGTACCTACACAAAACAAAGGCAAAGGGAAAATTGTGTGTGCGTGGTATATGTACACATCATCCATCATGATGCGCACGTGCATGTGTTGGTTAGCACCAAATATCCAATGCTCAAATAAATGAGATGCATGATATAGAAACATGACATCCATCATGATAGGTTTGTTGTTATGTATAGCATAATGGAGACTCAAATTGTGTAATGCATCATGAGAAATATGTAGAGTATTGTTGTTCATGGGATGCATATGGTGCACACAATCATGGGAATCATGCAAAGTATGGAATGCATCAAAATCTCCTAATATGTATGAGGAAACTATGGGGGTCTCCTCATGAGCATTAGTGGAAACATCACATGGAGAATATTGACAACATCCAAAACAATGCATATTTGGTTCTACGTGATCATGGCATGGTATAGTAGATGAATTGCGCAAATCATGTAAGGGAAGCATGGCAATATCATCACAAGAGAAGCAAAAGCCAATGACCATCATCTCGTCATCTATGCCATAAGTGCAAATAGGATTTATTTTAATGGGGCATGCATAGTTACTATGTTGAGATTGAAAAAATGCGATATGGGAGATCTCACGCATAGCATATGACAAGTTTAAAGGGTTGTCGAACATGATGTGACCAAAAGAATTTTCACATGATATCCTATGGAGCATAGCATCACAACTAGGCAATTCAACATACTCATCATCATATTCATCATAAATTGGTAAGTCATGACATGAGGAAGTCGCACTAGTATGAAGCATGGGAATAGGTGGATCAACATCATGCAAACAATCAATTGTAAGAATGTCCACTAGTGGGACAAGAGAAGCACCATCACCTATGTTACCTTTGGGGCATCGCTCATGTGTTGTAGGTGAGGTGTCGAAGACCAAGTCGCGGTCATCTTCATCTTGATGGAACCATGTGGGGGGTGCATCATCGTCCACCATGGCCATCGTCGTCTCCATTGGAGGTATGGACTCATCGAGGATAGGCATGTCGTCATGTAGGAGACCTAGCACCAAAAGGGAAAACACACTTGGAGTAGAGGGTAAGTCGTTAGAAATCATAGTGGCCTCACATGCCGTGTCAACTACCTCACTCACTAAGTGTTGTGGCTCACTCACTCCCTCTTGGATGCTCTCACTCATATGGTTGGTGGAGTCACTCAAATGGCTCTCAACCTCACATAGGATGTGTGGCATGCTCTCATGTGTGGGGCTAGTGGTGGTCACACTCATCCTCTCATAGGAAATGCTCTCAATGTCACATATGGTGGAGTCGCTCATATCACTCATGGTGGGGTGGCTCTCCTCACATGGGAATTGGGGCATCTCATGATATTTGGGTGTCGGAGAGATGTAGGTGCAAATGTCTCCAAACTCAACTCCTATCACCGGCTTGGTTGAAGGGATAGTCCCATGCTCAACCTCCTCATCCATAACGCCTCCAAAGATGAATGCCGTAGGGTGTGGCAAAACATCACTCTCCTCCGAGATCAAAGAGAAGGTGTCATGTGCGGTCTCGTAGCTTCACTCGGAGTATGAGTCCAATATGGGCGCCGTCTTGATGTTGTAAAAGAGGTTCGCGCCCGTCGCCGTGGTTGAAGGGGATGGCCCTTGCTCGACCTGCTTGTCACCGTCTTGTTGTAGGAGGCCCAAATGATGTGGCACCTCGTAGCTCGCCTCGATGACCAAAGGGAATTTCCCATGCTCGGCCATCTTTCTTGAGGGGCTTCCGAAGATGGAAGGGTTGCCCTCGCTCGTATTTGGTTGCCTTGTTTTTGAAGATGTCGATGTAGGCGAACTCATGGGAAGTAGGCGAAGATGCCGTACGTCCATAGGCGAAGATGCCTTGATAGCACTTGGCGAAGATGCCGAAGTGGAGGTAGTAGCCGTAGCTTCCTTTTGGTGGTGCTTGTCTCGCGGTCTTCTCTTGTGCTCATGAAGGTTGGTCGTAGCTTGATGTAGAGCTTGTTGGGACTTGTAGGTAGGCACATGTCGAGCATCTTCATGTCGATGGTGTCGTTGTCGTACTTGAGCTCGTAGTAGATGTCGTTCGTCGTCGTCATGCACATGTTGCTTGGAGGTGACTTGCCCTTCATGACGATGTGGATCACGAATGTGATGATGGTCGCCATGGAGATGTGGACGTGGATGACTTGCGCTAGCATCGCATGGGCGCTCCGAAGATGATCGACTTGCTCGTCGCCGCCTTGAAGATGACAAAGGGGAAGTAGACTTGACCAAGGCCCGAATCTCCTCCATCCTTGCATCTTCCTCCTCCTTTTGTGCGAAAAACTTGTTGTCGAAGTAGTCCCTTCTCCTTGCTTCGGAATGTCGTAAGTCGGTGCTGATGTTGTCGATGACTTGCATCGCTCGTTGTAGTCCGAAGTGGGGAGTTTTGTTGCTGTAGTTGTACACGCCATCGTTGTTGTGGAAGACCGGAGATGAAATGCCTTGCCTATCCATCACAAGACTCGAGCAAATATGAGTGGGAGAAAGGAGAGAACTATACCAAATGTACCTTGACCGATGTTGAAGATGGATCAATGACCACTCAATGATGTAACAAGAAAATAGCACAATTGGTACCGATCTCGTCAATTTCTCACACCTACACAAATAAGGCTTATGGTGGAGCTCGGTGAGGATAGTGGCACAAAAATTTGATGTAAAATGTTAGCAAGAGTCAATAATGTTGAAGGAGATTCACAAATTCGCAAATGTAACAACTAGACCAATAGCAATGAATGGCACACGGAAACGCACACACGGATAGATAAATGGGTCGTGCAACCAAGGAATGAGCACAAAATGTGGAATCCACGGAAAACGCTCATGTTGCACAACTCAAGAGAGACGCTAGCACGATTGCTCTATAGACGGATACGACACTTGCGCACAACCTACAGGTTGCAAAATGGATAAACTTTTTATCCCAAGTATGCTATGTATGTATGGTTCCCGGTGTTTCTCATAAGATGATCCAAGATGATCGGATATGACAATCTTATGCAATGTGGTATGATGATATGGCTATTGCTTACAAGCTTCTTTGCTCTCTCTCTTTTTCTTAAAAGCTTATTCTTTTTTTTTATATGGCCACTATGCGAAATGCACAAACCAAGATAGCAATTGTGTATATGCGGGAACAAGCTTGTGACACAAGTGATGGTATGATACCAAGATGATACCAATATGATATGGTATGTATGCAATGGAAGGTGTAGATCAAGGATCACTAATGTGCACAAGTGACGTTGCCGGCAATACTCAAATGGCTAGTCTCGATAGGCAAGTAATGCAAAATGGGCTAGGGGTTATCAATGCAATTGCAAGGGGAATATACAATCATGTCGTCGAGGTTACCGTCCTTATGTACGATGATGACCTCGTGGCGATGATGAGTGGCGGTGTTCTCGATGTCGAACCGTCCCTAATTAGCCGAAACACCTTAGGAAATGGAAAAACCGCGAACTCAAAATCTCAAAGGCAAATGTCAAATGGTGGTAGCGGAAAAGCGATGGTGGTTGCCGAAGTATTGGTGGAAACCCGGTCAAAATGGGTTAAGGTGGTGGAAGGGTATGATGGGCTATACACGGTGGTGGAGTTGAAAGCACGGTCCCTAAGGAGCCGAAACACCTTAGGAGACACAACTCACAACACAAACAAAATTGGGTTAAGTTGCGGTGGCGGAAGTGTATGGTGGTCAATGCCTATGCGGAAGTTATGGTGGTGGTTGATGAAGAAGCAATCATCCCTAGGTAGCCTAAACACCTTAGGAGACTCGAATCACAACTCAAACAACCACATATGGAATGAGAAACAAAATGGGTTAGGTTGCGGAAGTCGGTGGTGGTATAGCGGAGGATGTGGGGGAAGCCCTAGGCAAAGATGCCAAAGTTCCAAAAATTTCATGGAGTCAAATGGTGTTGGTAGTATCTTTGTGGGAAGGGGGATGTCAATAGCTTCAAAACGAGCTAAAGAACGTCAAAATCGGAGTTCGGATGAATTAGTTATGGGCGAAACAAAAATCAGGCAAAGTCAGAATCTACAGGTACCGGACGTCCGGTAAAATCGGACTTCCGGTGGTCGGACGTCCGGTGGGGCTCGGAAATCCGCTGTTTCAGCTCGGGTTAGGGGTTCCGGTCGTCCGGTAAAGGACGGACGTCCGGTGGGTCGGGGTCAACGTGGGATTTGAGCTCCGGGACGCGATTTTGGGCGGAATTTGGGGATTTTGGGGTCAAAATTGAGCAAATTTCGTGGATGAAAGATGGGGAAATGCTAGATCCACTCGAAACCAAGCAAATCCATGGATCAAAATCAACAAAACATCATCAAACTAACAAATCACAAAAAAATTAGGGCTATTTTTGGTGGGGATTTTCGAATTTGGGGAAGAACGCAACAAAATCAAGCTAGAAAAAGAAGAGGGGAGGCTCCGAAATCGTGATCAACGTGGCTCATGATACCAAGATGATGTAGGGTAGAACCCTAGATGCCCGATCTTTCACGAAAGGAGCGGATCCCGCGATGAACACGAGGAGAGAACACGAGGGGAAACACAAGAGAATCACTCAACCCAACAAGATTCGATTACACATGCACTAGATCCTCGAAACACAAAGAGAGTCACGATCCACGATCAACATGGGACGATACAAAGGTAACTAGTTCATCTCCGTGAGGAGGCCTTGAGTTCTTCCCGTTAGGGGTCTTGAATCCAGGTGGATCTTCTCCGAAGAGGCACGGTCTCTCTCGGAGGAGCAGATCCGGATGGATGAGCAAAGCTCTATCTCTCAAATAAGCTATTACTTCGCTAACCTTGGCTAGAGGAAGGGGAAAGAGTATATATAGTCTAAGTGGGCGAAGGGGTACACGGGCCTCAGCCTAACACGCGGTGCACACACAGGTAGCGGACGTCCGCTGGGTACCGGACGTCCGGTCGTTCGCGGGAGTCTGGACGTCCGGTAGTCGTCGGACTTCCGCTAATTCGGTTCGGATGCGGTGTCACCGGACGTCCGGTGGTGGAGCGGTCGTCCGGTCGCCGGTCGTCCGGTAGTGGCCGGACGTCCGCTGATTTGGCTCGGGCTTGTAGGTGCCGGTCGTCCGATGGAGGCCGGACGTCCGGTCGCTGGGAGTTGCCGGCCGTCCGGTCCTGGCCGGACATCCGGTGGCTATAGCTCCACTTGCAGCTCTTCTTCTCGTCCCTCAAGCTTGGTGTCCTCGCCGTCTTGTCCATGGTCTTCCTCTTTGTTCCTGGTCATGCATAGCACATATATTTGAGGTAGTAGCCATGTCTCACATGTGGAAAGTGATGGTTCAGAGAGGAGCGAGTTCACTTTGTGTCCAATGGCGTGTAGTTGAGGTCTCGTCTTATGTATCCTTGGGTCATGGGGAGTGGTCGAAGTGAACATGGGGATGATCGTAGGATGCTCCGCATCAAAATGACCAGTGGTTTTCAGCAAGGTATTTTCTGCAAGCACTGAAATAGTCGGTAACAGGTAGTTTGATAGCAAGATAATTTGTAACGGACAAGTAACGGTAATGGTAAATAAAGTATAGCAAGGCAGTCCAATCCTTTTGTGGCAAAGGACAGGCCAAAACGGTCTCTTATATTAAGCAAAGCGTTCTTGAGGGTACACGGGAATTTCATCTAGTCACTTTCATCATGTTGGTTTGATTTGTGTTCGCTACTTTGATAATTTGATATGTGGGTGGACCGGTGCTTGGGTGATGTTCTTACTTCAACAAACCTCCCACTTATGATTAACCCCCTCGCAAGCATCCACAACTACGAGAAAAGTATTAAGATAAAATCTAACCATTGCATTAAACATTTGGATCCAAATCAGTCCCTTACGAAGTAGCGCATAAACTAGGGTTTAAGCTTCTGTCACTCTAGCAACCCATCATCTAATAACTACTCCACAATGCATTCCCTTAGGCCCAAATATGGTGAAGTGCCATGTAGTCGACATTCACATGACACCACTAACGGAATCACAACATATATATCATCAAAATATCGAACACATATCAAGTTCACATGATTACTTGCAACATGACTTCTCCTGTGACCTCAAGAACAAAATTAGCTACTCACAAATGATAATCATGCTCAAGATTAGAGGGGTATTAAATAGCATAATGGATCTGAACATATAATCTTCCACCAAATATACCATATAGTAATCAACTACAAGATGTAATCAACATTACTAGTCACCCGCAAGTACCATTCTGAGGTTCCGTGATGAGGACATGACTACCTTGGATACGACCAAAAATATTGCATATATGTATATTTGTGAGGTGATTTCTAATGCAAACTATGCAATAATTTATTTGTGTCATCCACGACAAAAATACTTCACAAACTTTTGTGCCATGTCTAATTGCAGGTGTATGGGACATTTGTACAATTCACATATGAAGATAAGGGAAAAAGAGAAGTTTAGGTGTTGTTCAAAAAGTCCTCTCACGTCACTTTTGGACCAAGAGAAGATAGAGTCCAAGTCTCTCACCTTCTGGATTCAGATTCCGACTGCACAGACATACCTGACTCAAAATGCCAAGAACTTTTTCATACGGACTCCGAATTGGGTGATTCTTTTTTTGTTGGAAAGTAGATTTCGTGCTCTTTCCAACCCAATTGGATTCACCTAAAAATTCGTCCGGAGCGTTGAGTTATCAATGAAACAATCTGATGCTGCAGCAGAATCTGAGTCAAACTCCAAGTCCAAAGGTGTTGCATCACCTCCACTTGGGCCCATGAGCCTTGTACGACCTAGGGTTAGTTTTAGGCTGCCTTGGGACGTCCTCCCACCTCCTTGGCCGCCACCCCTTACTCCTATATAAGTAGATCCATCTAGTAGCTTTTTCCTTGAGATTTGTTTAGTTAAAAGTTAGCCATTGCAACTTCGTGTACTTCGTTTGTGTCCAACGACCAGACCAAGACCGCTTCCGGATCCCCACTTTTATCAACACTTCATATATATTCGCAATATTCAGATTGCTTTATCATATTCTTGCTTGTTCTTCGATTGCATATAGGAATAGACCTTCGTGGTCAGGCTGATCGTGCTTCCAGCATCGTCAGTAACCTCAGGAGATTGGTTTAGCGATTGCTAAGGCGCAACGTCGTGCACGTTTGTAGTCGGATCATCAAAGTCGTCTCCACCCAATCGATAGTTATCATCTCATTGAAAGATCGGGACACCCCGCCTCTATCAAGTGGTATCAGTTTTCAGGTTGCTCGGTGAGAATTTCCAGTTTTCCCTAGATTAGATTTATTTTCTTACCTATTGTCCAAGAAAAGCCACAAAAAAATTTTAGATCTTTTCATCCTTTGTCCAAGCCAGTCTGAGCCTTTGCAATTTTCTTTTCATTGTTTGCATTATTGAATTATCGGTTGCATCACCGTGTCAAGTTGCTGGTCTTAGTGTCTAGTTCGTTTAGAGTTTCGAGTTCTGTTCACATTAGTCATGCCACCGCTGCATCGTTATTCCTTCCGCTGTCTACCTCCCATCCATCAATTTCCACCACGTGCTACCACCGTCCATTGTCATAATCATAGCTGACGCCGTTCATATCTTCGCTTGATCCAATTTGCATCTTATCTAGTTTGTTTTGGAAAGAGAGAAAAAAAAGTGAGAAAAAAGAGAGAAAAAAAGTGAGAGAAAAAAAAGAGAGAAGAAAAAAAAACACAAAATTTGGATCTATCTAGACTCACTCTCGTACCTGAATTCGGATTCGAATCTGTTTTGCGCACTGTTTAGTAAAACAGGCGTATCTTTCTCACACGAAGTCTGTTTTGGCTCCGTGAGTACTCAAATTAAAGCTAGAGACGAGCCGCATCTAAATAGTTGCAGAAGCAAGTTCAATATATGACACTTCAAAATCGGCTTCTAAATAGGTCGTTTTGCCCTCCGAAGTTCGTGAACACAGCTTGTTCCAGTTTTTCACGCCAGTTTTAGAATTTTTTGACTCCACATATCAACTCAGAATTGAGTGATTCTTTTTGCATTTGAAAGCTTGAGTCAGTGCCATTCTTGAGAAAAATTATCAGAAAATTGGCACAAACATTTCCAGAGGAAAGTTATAGAGAAAATTGTTGGTATATCCTACTTTGCAGTTGTTTCACATCATTATCTTTACTGCTATTGTGATCTTCACTTTTATCTTGCTATCCAGAGCTACTTCATATCCTTTATTGATGCTAGTTGTGCTACGCCGTGACCTCATTAGTGTACTAGGCCCGCGTCTCTAGTCCGATCTAGCCTAGGACCAGCATAGTACCGTCGTTGAGCGTTTATTCAACATTGCATCTCTGAATTGATTATTGCTAATCTTTTGCTACCAAATATTTAAGCCTTCCAAGCTCCACAGATTTCTACACCATGTATATGTACGTTCCCCTGGCAATCGCTTTACTCAATCTTCGGAGTTATTTGACACCACTGGTTGCCTGTCACCACCTGCTGCATGGTAAGAACTTGTAAGATATTGATATTTGCTATACTGTGAGCGTTTTACCACCACATCCTAGTAGTTCATAGGAACATTATTCTTGGATTATGTTTCTTGTTTTCTACTAACTATGGCAGGTTCCGGAGTTGTTAGTTCTTGGGCTTTATCGATCGTGGGAGATTTGCCATCACCTAAGAAAATACAACAACCGTCACAAGAGGAGCAACAACATCAGAATGCACATAATCAGGTTAATGTTTCCATGCCACCATTTACTGGTCGTTTTAGGCCTGATTTATATATTGAATGGGAGTACGAAATTAATGCTATATTTGCTTCCCATAATTTTGATGAGCGTGGAAAATTTCAAGGTGCGGTTAGTACTTTCAGTAGCTTTGCTTTAGTTTGGTGGAGTGAATACTGTCGGTTAAACCCTGATTATATACCTACTACATGGGATGGTTTAAAACATGTCATGAGAGATAGATTCGTAGATGTTCATTATACTCGTGGCATGATTAAAAAACTACAACATTTAAAACAAGGTAGTGACACCGTAACAAAATATTATGATGATTTACAAACTACCTTGTTGCACTCATTTTTAGAAGAAAGTGAAGAAGATTTTATGGATAGATTTTGGGGAGGATTAAATAGTGATATTCAGGAGATACTAATTCATGAAGAGCGTTATCCTATGAACCGTTTGTTTAGTCTTGCTTGCAAAGCTGAACAGAGAATAAAACGACGTGTTGCCCACGAGGAGAACAAGCGCAAGGTGCACATTCCAAGTGTTGATACAGATGTTTCTTCAGCTACTAGGCGTACTATGACAACCACAGCCGTTGTTGCGAGGACTACATCATCTCCACCATGTGACACATCACCACGGAGAGTGCCTACATCATCTGAGTTGATCATAAGAGGTAAGGACAAATGTATAGATTTTCCACTTTCACATGAGAATGATGCATGCCTAGTTAACTTGAATACATCATGTGTTGAGTTACCTATTGATTTGAATATTTTAGAAAATCATGTTACTGTCATGAATGCATCATGTGATCAAACAGCTGAAATACCAACAATTTTGAGTGCACCCATTGAATTAACTGTTGATGCAAAAGAACCAATGTTTAATCATTTTGATATGACCTCTAATATTGGTGATGATTCTGTGTCAAATGACTTATTGCATGTTTGCTTATTTAAGCATGTTGTGGCATGTAAATTTGATGCAAGTAAGGTTTATTCACCAATGTTGGGATGGTTTAATGATGAACATTGTCAATCTTTTGATATGAATAAGAGCTTCACTTATATGTGCAAACTGAGTTGCAATATTTTCATGCCTTCTACATCTTGTGATAATATTTTGGCTTTATTATATTTTATGAACTATGAAAGTTACTCATGTATACATGTGTCATATGTGCAAAAACCAAAGGAAGTAAAAATGGGTGACATATACATATACAACATGTACACCTTGTCTCTTTTGTTAGCCACATTTCAGATTAAGCAACACCGAGGACGGCTTTGTTTTCAAGAAGGGGAGGATGATGAGGACATGACTACCTTGGATACGACCAAAAATATTGCATACATGTATATTTGTGAGGTGATTTCTAATGCAAACTATGCAATAATTTATTTGTGTCATCCACGACAAAAATACTTCACAAACTTTTGTGCCATGTCTAATTGCAGGTGTATGGGACATTTGTACAATTCACATATGAAGATAAAGGAAAAAGAGAAGTTTAGGTGCTGTTCAAAAAGTCCTCTCATGTCACTTTTGGGCCAAGAGAAGATAGAGTCCAAGTCTCTCACGTTCTGGATTCAGATTCCGACTGCACAGACATACCTGACTCAAAATGCCAAGAACTTTTTTATACGGACTCCGAATTGGGTGATTCTTTTTTTGTTGGAAAGTAGATTTCGTGCTATTTCCAACCCAATTGGATTCACAATAAAATTCGTCCGGAGCGTTGAGTTATCAATGAAACAATCTAACGCTGCAGCAGAATCTGAGTCAAACTCCAAGTCCAAAGGTGTTGCATCACCTCCACTTGGGCCCATGAGCCTTGTACGACCTAGGGTTAGTTTTAGGCTGCCTTGGGACGTCCTCCCACCTCCTTGGCCGCCACCCCTTACTCCTATATAAGTAGATCCATCTAGTAGCTTTTTCCTTGGGATTTGTTTAGTTAAAAGTTAGCCATTGCAACTTCGTGTACTTCATTTGTGTCCAACGACCAGACCAAGACCGCTTCCGGATCCCCAGTTTTATCAACACTTCATATATATTCGCAATATTCAGATTGCTTTATCATATTCTTGCTTGTTCTTCGATTGCATGTAGGAATAGACCTTCGTGGTCAGGTTGATCGTGCTTCCAGCATCGTCAGTAACCTCAGGAGATTGGTTTAGCGATTGCTAAGGCGCAATGTCGTGCACGTTTGTAGTCGGATCATCAAAGTCATCTCCACCCAATCGATAGTTATCATCTCATTGAAAGATCGGGACATCCCGCCTCTATCATTCCGGTACAAAGATTGAACACAAGAGATGAACTAGAGTTTGAGAGGATATGGTGCTGTTGAAGATGTTGATGGAGATTAGCCTCCCAAAGATGAGAGGGTTGTTGGTGATGACGATGGCTTCGATTTCCCCCTCCGGGGGGGAATTTTCCCTGGCAGAATCGCTCCACCGTAGGGCAAAAGTGCTCCTACCCAAGTTCTGCCTCGAGACGGCGGTGCTCCATCCCGAAAGTCCTCTCCTTATTTTTTTTCTAGGTCAAAATGACCTATATACTAGAAGATGGGCACCGGAGGGGCTGGGTTGAGCACAACCCACCAGGGCGCGCCAGGCCCCCTAGCGCGCGCTGGTGTCTTGTGCTCACCAGGTGACCCTCCTCCGGTAGTTATATGCTCCAGTATTTTTTATATATTCCAAAATAATTCTTCGTAAATTTTTAGCTCATTTGGAGATGTACAGAATAGGTAACTCTGACGTAGCTTTTTCAGGTCCAGAATTCCAGCTGTCGGCATTCTCCCTCTTTATGTAAACGTTGCATATTATGACACAAAAGGCATTAGAATTACTCCATAAAGCATTATTATGCATAAAAACATTATAAATAGTAGTAGGAAATCATGATGCAAAATGGACGTATCAGTCCTCGTTTCTTCAGGTCTTCAATGCTCGGGAGTTTCCAATTCCTTATGCTTCTCCCATATCAAGGCCTCCTATTATTCTTCCGTAACTTATGTCCCTCAGGGTTGAAATAAATATAATCCTACGTATAACATTTATATCTAACCACTCAATAAAAACAAACATATAATAACAACCAAGCATTCATTTAGTTAATCAATTCTATAGTATCGCCACCCACATAAGTCGGTACGGTCAGATACTTAAATCGCAAAATGTTCATTCTTTATTTCCCTCATGGTGGGGCTACTACTAAGCTAACTTATCAGGGATCTGATTGTTGTCTCCACTGGGATTCTTCTGTGTGGACTTGATCTCCTCCAATTCTTCTGCTAGATTATCCTGATTGACTCGGAGTTTCTTGTGACGTCCCTGTATATCCTGGAGTTGGTCCTTGAGCTTCTGGATCTCGACGTTTTTGGCATGAGCTATGGTCCTGTTGCCCTTCAGTTCCTGACGCATCCTCGGGATCTCGAGGTTCTCCTCCTCTACCTTTACTACCTTCAGCTTCTGAGTCTCGACCTCATCTCATAGTGCTTCATTGTCAAACCTTGCTTCCAGAAGGTCCATCTGAAGATTCTTGACATAGTGTTCCAGATCCTGGTTATACACCAACAGTGGGGAGAACTTCATCTTCTACTCATTTGTCAGGGCAATAGTTGCTCCATCAATCTTCTGCCATCCAACCTTTCCAAAGTAGTGTGGGTTTAGTGCAGCTCGATGACGATAGCATAAGCGTGCAATAGCATCATGGACGGTAGTGTTTATGCCCATATCATAGTCATGATTCAATGTTCCAAAGTTGATGTCTCCAGACTTGGGGTCTTCTATCCGGCCAAAAACTTGAGTCTTGATTCCCCATGATCCAGACTTCCTCTTAGTTGCTTTGATCTCAGGTATCGGCAGCTTCAGCAGTCTGACTAGCTCCACAAGGAATGGGCCTCCAAGAACCTTCTCGTAGTGTTCTCTTTTGTTCAGAATGTAGCTCTCCATCTATAATTTGAAATAAGGAAGGTTTAGTAAAAGAATTCAGAGGTTGCGAGAGTAATATAGAATAAAACTTGTTCCTATCAGGGTCTTCCTATTACTAAGCCATTTTCTAGGGTCACGTCCTATAGTCAACATGTGCTCTGATACCATCTCTGTAGCGACCCGACCTCAAACGGTCAAGCCTCTGTGTATCTGTGCCATCCCTGGATCAGTATGCTGGCACACACAGTACATCAATGTATATATCGAAGTGCAATCACATGTATAAATAACGTAAAACTGATATATATACCTCTTAAGTCTCAGCAGAAACAATCAACCGAGTGTGGAGTCCCATCAACGCCATCGGCAGGTTGAGTGTAGATCATAACCCTACAACAAAACTCACTCGTCGTAGAAAAATCCTGCAACATGATGCGTTGCAGCCATGTAGGTCAGTACATTGAATGTACCGGCAAGATCACAAATAAGAGAAACAGATGATAAAACTATACTACATGCAATATGGCTGTATGGCTCTATGTCTGAGTTGTTTTGCATAAAAGTTGGTTTTATTTTCCCTACAACAAAGAATAGTCCAGGAACCTTCACTACGGAGTTATCTATCATGACATGGTTCGGCCAACCGATGTCTCATAACCCAGAACAATTATAAGTTGCCCATAATTAATTATCAGTCCGATGTTGAGAGTTCCAAGATAGATCCAAGTCCAGAGGCTCAAATTGTCCATAATCGGGGACACGGCTAATCGATTAGGTTTTAACTCTGCAGAGTGTTGTGCACTTTACCCACAAGATTCGATCCCTCTTTTTACGTTCTCACACTTCATGACATTTGAGAACAAGACGACCGAAACATGGTCTTCCGAAGAGTTCATCTGACCACTGTCCGATGCCCATCCAATCCTACCGTAGTTCTACATCTGCTGGCATCGTCCCAGCCAGAGTCACCACTAAGGTCAACCAAGCCAGAGCCCATAGTGACTTGTTGCTACACAGCTAAGCTTCCGGGCATGAAGTATTCTTCCGTGTCTTTGAGTCTGGGTGAAGCTTTCCGCAAGATGTCATGGCGCTTCTCCATGCATCCCGGCCATCCACTGGTTGCTCCAGGGTGCCCATCAAATCCATCCTTCACCTAGTAGTGTGTATTGAAATCCTGTCTCGAGTCTTGAAGTCTTGAGGCCTTGAAGATGTAGTCCTTGTAGATGCCATCATGCAATTGTCATCAGTGACGTAGAGTCCTCCTACTCACATCACTCTCGAGCACTCATACCAACCCCGTCTACTATAGCATAGCATTTAAAACTAAATAACATCCCGGTCTTGGTAACAGGGTGATGGGTTCCTACCTCATGCATACTACTCAACTACAAGGATTCAATTCACTACTGGAGAGATTGATGAAAAGTTGGCACTAGATGCAAGTAAAATCATTGGTATAAAATAGCATGGTCAAAGTGAACTTGCCTGGTAAGTTGATGAAGATTATATCTCTCTCACAAAACTTGATAGCACTATAGGTCACTCTCCGATGAAATCTATATAACCAAACATTGCAATCACGTAAGCAATCATTCTAACAAACAACACTAGCAATCATTATTGAAATTAAAATCAAATAGAGAAATCAATAAGAAAAACCCAATACAATGCAAAGAACACTTCAAAAGAAAACTAATAGGAAAAAACTATAAAGAACCTACTAAGAAAACTTTTTGATGTAACTACAAAAATAGTTTTATCCTAAGTAAGACTTAACAACAAAGAAAATACTAAACTAATAAATAAACATAAAAGAAAATATAAACCACTAAGTTAACAGAAAGTATTTTTCATAAACTTTTACTAGCAAAAAGAAACACAAAAAAATTTATAAAACCCTATTTATGACCTATGCAAGTTTTACTACAAAACTAAAGAAAAAAATTAAAATAAAGTAAAATTTGTCTACTGTTGCCAATAGAAACATAAACTAATTTGTCAAAAGTGGCAAAAAGAAATAATTTTAAACTATTAAAAACAACAAAGAAAAGATTAAAACAAAACTATATATGAAACAGTGCTATTTTGCCTAAAACCCTAATTTAAAATTTTCTAAATTTTCCCAAATCAAACCTACTGCTAAACAATACCACAAGTGATGAGGAGCAAAAATAATTAATTAAAAAGCTATTTTTAAATAAAATTTATTAGCAATCTAGTGTTTGTAACAAATCCGTTTGAATTCGAAATTTAAAAGTTCAAAAATATTTTTTTTTGTTCGGTCCACGGGATAGATGGGATTTTTGTGAGTCCACGGCAAAAGAATTACCAAAATTGAAGTTGTAGATCTAAAGATATAAAAAAACAAAACCGAATCTAAAATAGAAAACTGAAATTTTGTGTAAACAATAAAGGGCGGCCAGATGACACTTGGCAAGCTTCTGTTGGTTGAGGCTGTGTGCTGCGGGGCTGAGGGGCGGACAACCGCTACTTAAAGGTTTCAGTGTTGATGACTTAAAAAAAATAGAAGAAAAAAACATACCGAACCGTCGGTTTAATCTAAACAAACTAACCAATCTAAAACTGATCTACACAAAAAAACAAAAACATACCTAACGCTTCGATCGATCTACAGAAAAGAAAAAAAAGAGAAGGGAGGCGCTTACGGAGAACGTTGAATAGAGAAGAGTACGCATAGGCAAGGAAGTGGACTTCGGCATGGCGGCGGCTCCGGTCGACGGAGGCGTTGACGGTGATGTCCAGCGGATGCGGGTCGTCTAGGGCGACCGACTTTTTTGTTGGAGGTGGAGGTCGGGGATGATGGAGGTGAGCGGGGCGAACTCGGGAAGCTCCTGTGAACCGGGAGCTCTGGCGACGGCAGACGAGGTGGAGGACGAGGCTTCGGTGTTCCCTTGATGTCCAAAGTATGTCAAAAAGATGCGCAAAGACGAGGGGTAGTAACCTCCGGAAAGAGGGGCCTCGATAAGCTCACCGACGGTCGAAGTTGAGCGGTGAACTCTGCTCGGCAAGCCTAGATTGGAACAGCGATGGCGTCGCCTAGAGATGGTTTTGGCGAGGGTTTTAGAGGAGAATCGGACGAGGACGGCCTCGGGTATTTATAGGACATGAGCGTGCGGAAGAGGGCGAATCGAGGGCGCGATCCCAACGAATCGTGGGTTCGGCATCGTGTCGTGCGGGAGTTGGGTTGTTTCCTGACGTGGGGAGGAAGAAGATGGCGGGGTCCAGCGCCAGGGGAGGGAGAGAGAGAGAGAGAGAGAGAGAGAGAGAGATGGCGGCGGCGCTCCTGGGAGTTCCTCCCATGCGTACGTGCACCCTAGTGCTAGCGCTGGGCTGGGCCGGCCGGCGCGCCTGGCCTGGGCTGGCGGCGGGCCTTAAAAAAATAGCGAGGAAAACAAAATTACAAAATAATAAAACATTTTATATAGGCATATTATATACCAAAATTTTCAGAATAAAAATTCCTAAAACATGAACATATTTTCATGACCAAATGAAATACTAAAAAAACATTTTTGCAACTCCAAAATGAAATAGAATTTGAGTTTCAAATAAATTGCAATTGTTTTTTTTTCAAATTTGAATCTCAATCCAAACATTGTCTCCGATTTTTGGACTCTCAATCAAAATCATATTATTATTTTATCATAGAATTTTGACAAGATTCAAACTTAAAATTAAATAGGGATTCAAGTAGAAATTTTGGGGATGTCCTTTTATTCCCTCTCATTTGAATTTTTTTCAACAAAGTTTCAAGATCCACTCACTTTCAACCAAACAATCGAGCATACAATCATTAACACTTAATTGATATAACATTCCAAAATTTGGGAAGTTACAACCATACCGCTGCGTGAGCGCTTCGAGCGTGGATCCTTAGGAAGAGGAGTCAGGGTGCTCGGGGATCCTCGAGTTGAAGTTCTGTTTCCAGCAGAGACATGGAGAGGTTTTACCGATGACGATGGCAGTGTCCTCGGCAGGTCAGGAATGATAGCCACTTCGGAGCCGTCAAGGCTCTCTTGATAAAATGTCCCCTCCTTGTATATGGTGGATATTTCCTCGTCTTCATGAAAGAGAGGATCGTCGTCTCGATGGTATGTTCCCAGTTCAGGCGCGGGAAATTTCAACATCTCGACCTAGCACCTCCACCTCTGATCAGATACATCAAATGACTATTTAGAGGGAATAGAACATACTGCTCGGATGGACGAGAAAGTTTGTAGAGACTTACCATTTCGCCAGTGAAAGTGCAACTAATCCCCAGGTGGTTTTGGTAATTCATAACAACATATAGCTCATTGAACTAATATCCATTCAAGAAAAATATTTCAGGAAGTTCAATGAATGGCATGGCATGGACTAGAGATGTGGACTCCTCAAAATGCTAAGGACAAATATTGGCAAAAGCTCAAGACTCTTCATCTTTATTTTAGTGATCCAAGATCACATTGAGTCCATAGGAAAGCCAATACTATTAAAGGGGATGAGGTGTTGCTTAATGGCTTGCTTGCTCAAATGCTTAGTGATATTGCTCCAAAACCCTCAGCCACTTTCTCCATCCAAATATGTCAAAATCCTAAACTCCAACTCGGCCCCACCGATTCTTTCTATCTGGAGCCACCGAGTTCATATGACATAGCCACAGCCAAAAACCCTAACAATTTGGTCTCACCGATACGGATCTCGGTCTCACCGAGATGGCCTTGCCAACACTCTGTGACTTGTTGCATTTATTTCGGTCTCACCGAGTTAGGCAATCGGTCTCACCGAGTTGGCTTGAAAAAATCTCTGTTGCCTTATTGCTTCACTTCAGTCTCACCGAGTTGATGCAATCGGCGCCACCGAGATGATGTTTGCCCTAAGCACTAGGACATCGGTCCCACCGAGTTGTTCTAGTCGGTCCCACCGAGATTCCTAACGTTCACATTTTTTAACAGATCGGTGCCACCGAGTTTAACTATTCGGTCCCACCGAGATGAGTCAAATGTGTGTAACGGTTGGATTTTGTGTGGAGGCTATATATACCCCTCCACCCCCTTCTCCACTTGTGAGAGAGCCATCAGAACGTGCCTACACTTCTGCCATACATTTTCTAAGAGAGAACCACCTACTCATGTGTTGAGATCAAGACATTACAATCCTACCACAAGAATCTTGATTTCTAGCCTTCCCCAAGTTGCTTTCCACTCAAATCATCTTTCCACCATAGCCAAATCTAAGAGAGAGAGTTGAGGGTTAGGGAGACTATCATTTTAAGCACAAGAGCAAGGAGTTCATCATCAACACACCATCTATTACCTTTTGGAGAGTGGTGTCTCCTAGATTGGTTAGGTATCGCTTGGGAGCCTCTGTCAAGATGTGGAGTTGAACAAAGAAGTTTGTAACGGCAAGGAGATCGCCTACTTCGTGAAGACCTACCTGAGTGAGGCAAGTCCTTCACGGGCGATGGCCATGGTGGGATAGACAAGGTTGCTTCTTCGTGGACCCTTCGTGGGTGAAGCCCTCCGTGGACTCGCGCAGCCGTTGCCCTTCGTGGGTTGAAGTCTCCATCAACATGGACGTACGATAGCACCACCTATCGGAACCACGCCAAAAATCTCCGTGTCTCCATTGAGTTTGCCTTCCCAAACCTTTCCCTTTACCTTCATATGCAATGTTTTACTTTCCGCTGCTATACTCTTAGAATTGCATGTGTAGGTTGATTGCTTGACTTGTGCTAATTGCTAAAATCTGCCCACAACTAAAATTGAAAAATGATAGATTTTTATTTTGTCAAGTAGTCTAATCACCCCCCCCCCCCAGACATACTTTCGATCCTACAGCCAGGATTGTAGCAAAATCCGCCGCTTCTCCCTTGTATATGCCGGCCAATGCTACGCAAAAGGCCGCATCGTTCTTCTTATCTTGCCAAACGTCTCCTCTTGTCTACTTACATGCCACAAGTAAAATCTAGCAACAAGAACAAGAAAGATTCTTCTTCTAGTAGTAACAATAACCATGTTAAATCAAATATTGTTGCTTCTAGTAGTTCTCTTGATTCCACTAATGATTCTCTTAGCCAAGATACACTTGAGCAAGAAAATATCTTATTAATGGAATTATAGAGAAAGGTGTTTACAAGAGCCTTGCCGGGAGTAAGCAATTTGAGAAAATTGTATGCAACACTACAAAAAAAAATACACTTCTGTGATGATATGTGTTTGTCACAGTAGGTCACGTTTTCTGTCATGCATTTACATCCATGACAATTTTATGACAGAATCAAGATAGTCATACCTGTGTTGTCGTAGAAGTGTTCCATGACATTACCAAAATTATCATCACGGAAGTGTCCACTTCAATGACGATAAATCGTGCGTCATGGAAGTGCTTTCGTCAAGGGTAACCGACACGTGGCATCCACCGTAACGGGTCGCCGTTAAGCTATCAGGTTTCGGTTTGGATCCGATAACCCGTCAACAGCCAGGACCAATGGCGATTTTCCACGTGTAAAATTCTCATCCACCGACGATCCACGTGTCAGCTCAGCGTTGGGACAGATGTCGACCGTCCATTGGACAAGAGTCGCCAATGAAATGTTGACACATGGGACGGCCCAATAGAGGCCCATATAGGTTTAAAAGTCGGCCCAGGAACAGGCCCACAAGATTTTGTCAGATCTAATGGGCCGGCCCGTCAACAGCCTAACATTTTCTGGACCAAATTATGGCCCACATCAAATACGGCCCATTAAAGGACTGAAATATTCTGGGCTAGTTTACGGCCCATATCAGATCTGGCCCGTTAACAGCCTGCAGTAGTTTGGGCCAAATTACGGTCCATATCTGATCCGGCCCGTTAACTAACTTTCATATGTTGGGCCAAATTACGGCCCATAACAGATACGGCCCTTTAACAGCTACTATGCCATCGGGCCCATTGGGGGCCTGATTTGCTCTTCGGCCTCTTAATGGCCCGTTTAACAGTTCGACCCGATATTAGTTTCGGCCTGTCAGCGGCCCTGTGTACATATGGGCCTCTTTCGGCCCGATTCCACTTTCGGCCATTTAAAGGCCCGAGTTGCACCTGGGCCTAATTCTGGTCCATAGTTACTTTCGGCCTCTTAACGGCCCGTAGTCTTCGTGGATACATTCTAGCCCAAACTGCCTATCAGCCCGTTAAAGGCCCTTGATAGTGTTGGGCCTAATTTTGGCCCATTATACATTCGGCCTGCTTCTAGCCCGTCATGTAATTGGGTCAGCCAAGGCCCAAAAACATTTCAGCTTGTTAATGGCCCGTCATACATATGGGCCAATAATGGGCCGGTGTATATTACAGCTTGCTGTCGGCCCATGATTTGTTCGCCACAATTAAGGCTCAATCTAGGTCTCAACCTGTTAAAAGCCTATTTAATTTTCTGGCCCAATTAAGGCAAGTGGTTTATTCGGCCTTTTAAAGGCCCAAAACTAATAGTGGACCAGATTAAGTCTAGACCTAACTAATGGCCCAAGATGATTGTAGGCCCACGGTTCGGCCCGTACTAGCGATTGGCGACCGGCCATATTTAGTACCAAAATTATTGTTTATAAACCTAACCTATTGGCTCATTGCACTCTGATTGAAGATTACGACATTTTCTCAGAGCGACGACAGCATAAACAGTAGATAAATTACAGCATCGCGACGAATAATAAACCTAGACTATAATACAAAGAAATTACAGCATATTTCATCCCCTGGGCACCAAAGTTCGCCGCCAGTGATAATAAACGGCAACCAAACAGCAGATTCCATAAACTGGGCAGGTCGCACCAGTGGAAGTAAACAGGCCGACAAAATAATAGACAGAACCGACAGCACTTCAACATAGTTCAAGAAAGGTTAGCCCGACCCAGGAGCTGCAGCGCAAGCAGCTTAGCAACCTGATGAGACTGCGGGTGTTTGACGCTTATATCCACCAACTCAAGCTGCATAGCATCAATAGACATCCTGTACTTATGGTTAATCTTGCATAGAGATTGGAGTTCCAGTCGGATTTGAGCGGAAGCATGTCTTTCTGCTTGAATTTCAGACTGAAGAAGTCGAACAGATTCAGGCGGCGACTTCATCGAGCTTGTGTCACTGAGTAAGTTTGGCACTACATCAAGACATGACTTTGGGGTTGTATCGCTACCCTCAAGATGTGTTGCCTTCTTCTCTGGAATATATGTTAGAGGGACAAACAATGTGTTCGTCTCACTATCATTGTGGCAGTTCTTCCTAGCATCAGTGCTGTCACCCTGAAAGAGAAACAAGTAGGTAGATAATAGGTTTTGCACGTATAAGCATCAGCGTTGTCAATTCATCTCATTTCTTTGTCAGAAATAAAGAGACATGGTTTAAAATAGCATTAACATAATAGGCATTGTTCATAGTTAAGACGGCAGGAAATGGCATTGTGCAGGAGCGGCCAGCTTCACCATACCACTGGATTACAGATCAAGAACACAAGCATACATGTAGTGCAAAACAACGTATAAGCATGAATGGTGAGTGTACTGTCAATTTATACCATTTCAGATTGGTAAATAAAGAGACATGATTTAAATAACATTAATATAATATGGCATTGTTCATAGTTGAGACATAGCAGGATATGACATTGTGCTGGAGTTGGTAGTTTCACCACACCACTGGATTACAGATCAAGAACACAAGTATACACGCAGTGCTAAAGAAGATAACTTGCTATGTTTAGTTTAATTTACATGGTATGAATAAGGAACTAGGTTATACAACTAAAGACTGAAATTGAGAAAGACAAACTTATGTTTATGTACTTCTACGTTATAAACTTTGAACAAGCAATTTGATGCAGACGACAAAAATAAACAGCATTTTCACTCATAGCTATCCAAATATACACAATAAAGTTTGAAGGCTCGAGGAGGACAAACTTACATTAGTAGTGAAGACCGGCTCTATAAAGCCCTTGTCCATATTGATGGGGGGGGGCAATTCAAGAAGTTTACCACAGACTCTTCTTCAAGAGCATTGCCTTTATTCTACATTTTGTTAAGAGCAAATATAGATGTGAAAATATAGGAACAAATGGCGATTATTTAACCTAAGATGCAGAGTACAAATGTAAATACAGCATACAGGCAAAAGGCACTGACAAGAGCAATGTAGAGCTAAACTTCTTCAGTAGCATTGGTTTTATTCAATATTTTGGCAAGAGTAAATGTAGATCTGATGTGTAGAAAATGGAGGGCAAGGGAAAATAAGCTGCAAAGTGTACATGAAGAACTAGCTGACAATATAAGTACAATGATGAAGGACAGCAGATACTTACAAGAACAATGCAGAACTAAATCTCTTCATAAGCATTGCGTTTATTCTACATTAGTGTAAGCATTAATATAGATCTGATAATTTGGAGTGAACAGTGGATAAGCAAGCTATAATGCACAATGATGTCACGTAATCCACCAGGTATGAATGTAAGTACAGCGATAGGACAATAGGTACTAACAAGAGCAAAGCAGCGACCGGCATAGTTGCGATATCCTAGGTTTTGCGGCGCTGGTTCTATCGCCAATATAAGTGGGGTGCTACCTGATTTCTCCGATAGCACCACCTTTTTCAAGGACTTTGCTTGTACTCCTTCAGGTTCTGCAATCACCCTCTTCCTTTTGGATGTCTGAAACACAAGAACAGCATTTGAATGGAAAAACATGGTATGACAACAAATGGAATAGGTATTGATAATGGATGGGCATGGCATCTTCAGATATATCATGAGTAAACTAAGCAGATGGTAGTGCAACGAAGCAAAAGAAATGCAAGACACCTTATGCAAGATACATGCAACCAATAAAACCTTGCCAAATTAGAACAGGCACCTTATTGGGTGAACAGGATAGGCCATCTGCCTTTGACTCCTTGAGCTCAGAATAGTCATTAGGTTCATATTCTGAATACGAATCTATAGGTCGGGAGCATGTGGGTTTCATTGCATCCACAATGGACCTCAATCCCTTAATGCCAAGTTTGTTACCCATTGAACTGTTCCGCAATATTCTTCTGATGTGCGCATTCTTATATTCATTGTGATTACGTACAATATCTGAGAAGCATGAAAGCATAAATAGTAGTGAGATTATCTTTGTAATGTAGAGGATATTCTAATATAATAGGGGTTCCCTGTAAACCCTTGTGTGCTATCACTGGATTCTGATGAGAGAGCCCATGTGTGCTGTAATATGGTGAGTAGATTAATATAATCTGGCACAACTACACAAAAAAATAGGCTCCCTATTGGGAGCTCCAGATGTAAGGATAGTTGGTAGATGATAGGTTCATAATATACCGTATAGAAAGTTTATTGCCAAACCATGATAACGAGAGAGCACAGCCACTAGGCAGATCATAGTGTAGATAAAAGGGGTACACCATAACCACCATAAATAAATCGGGAAAGTGGAACTGGCTGGAAAATACAGGGTTTTCCGCTACTAATATGCAGCCTATCGATCACCTACAGGCCAGCTCTATTCATCTGAAGGCGCACTGTTGTTACTATCAGTCTAGTCTATTAAAGACCGCGCGGCTCCCACCATTTCCGGGATATTATGGCAGACCAACTCGAAGTGCGAAATCATGTAGTAGAAGCGGCCCAATAGAGCTGTCGACTGCAGATGTCCCTGCTCCCCTTCCTGACAAGGAACATATTGTACTTACTAAAGAAGAACAGAAGAGGAACATGTTAAAGAATAGAAGGGGAAGCATATTATTGAGATTCCCCTTCTTTCTATACAAGGTTGGTTGCCCACCCATGATGAATCAGAGCGCCCAAAGAAATGCCATTCCATGATGTCTCTCTATATGTGGCCACATGCATTTGGAAACTCAAGTGGGAGCATTAGCTGACCAATTAAATGTGTGTCTGTTAACTAATGTCAGTATCATATCACATTCGTATTTGAAGAAGTAAGCTTTGGACATATGATTCGTGTGTTGTTTAGCTTCAAGAGTGGACTGCTGCTAGTATGACACAAAGCACCTACACAGATCATAGTGTAGATATAATGGGAAAACACTAAGCATCACGAGTAAAATCAGGAAAGTGGAACTTGCTGGAAAATATGTGCTAGTATTGCTGGAAGGGCTAGAAAGGCTTCGGATACCAGCTCTCTACAACTGAAGGCGCAGTACTATTACTATCAGTCTAACTCTCAAAGGCGACACAGCTCCCAGCATTTCCTGGATATTAGGGCAGACCAACATGAAGAGTTGAAAGCGTCCATGACAGGCGATCGAATAGACCTGTACACTGCAAATGTCCCTGCTCCTTTTCACTACAAGGAACATACTGTGCAACTATTATACTCCCTCTGTTCCTAAACATAAGTCTTTGTAGAGATTCCACTATGGATCACATACGGGTGTATATAGATACATTTTAGAGTGTAGATTCACTCATTTTGCTCCATATGTAGTCCATGGAGGAATCTCTACAAAGACTTATATTTAGGAACGGAGAGAGTACTTATTAAAGAAGAACAGAAGAGGAACATGCTAAAGAACAGCAAGCAGATTTTGGATAATAAAATGTTCGTTGCCCACACATGATGAACCAGAGAGCATAAAGAATGCAGCTCCCTGATGTCTCTCTATATGTGGCGCACATGCTTTTTGAAAGTAAAGTAGGAACATTAGCTGACCAATTAAACGTTCTCTATTTTAGTAATATCAGCATCATATCAGATTCATATTTGAGCAACAAAGTTTGGAATTATAAGTGGCATGTTGTTTAGCTTGATGGGTTGAGGAGCAGTGCTAGCACGTCTCGAAGTACCTAGGATGATGGTACACTGAATATAAAGGGAATGTCTACATGCAAGTCGCCTGACTATCGTCATTTGGATCAGTCGACCATTCTAGGCGGTTGGATGAAGATCCTATGTCTCCTAACCCTTCTTCTTCCTCGCCTGTTATTCTTCCCCTACAGACCACCACACGGGCCGCCGGCCAAACCACCGGCCCCCGCCCTCCCCTGAACCGGCCACCACCTCCGATCTTTCGCCGCCCCGGGCCATCCCTCTAGCTAACCCCAGCCCCCCACCCGCGTCGAGTTTTGCCTCCGGTGAGGCCCCACCATAGCCTGACGACACCCCCCACAACCACTGTCCCCACCCGAAACCCTAAGATAGATAATGGGGCAGCCCTCCAGCGAGCCCCTTCCTTCCCTCCGGAGAACTCCCAAAAATGGACTGACCCCAATTTGAAATTCAGTCGACTGTCATTTAAGCTAATGTGGAATATAAAAGGGGAAAACCATAAGCATTGCGAGTATAGTGCGTGCCATGGCGGATCTGACGGTGCAAACCGGACAAAGGCAACTTCGCAACCAATGTTTGGTTTCAACTAACAAGTAAGATTCTAAGTGATGGACAAGAAATCACAGTAAAGCAGTGGCGATCTATTTTCTTGCCGAGATAAATAACTTGAGCAGATACGAAAGAGTATCACCTCTGGTGTGGCGCCGTGTAAGCATCTGCTGAGGCGTTGAGGGTGTTGCGGTAGCGATGGCTGTCGGCGATGTGGAAGCAGATCTAGGAGGGCAGACAGTGGCAGCGAGGGAAATATCCTGGCGGGGTGGACGAGATGGTCGTACGAGCGGCCTCGGCAAGGTGGACGACGGCGCGGATGAAGCGAGAGGACGCGATGCAAGGATCCTGGTCCGAAGCCGTGGATGAGAGAGGTCGATCTCTTGTAATGGACGACGGCGTCGGGGTATCAGCTCCGGCATGGTGGAGGAGGACGGCGGTGGATGGGGTGGCGGACGGAGGAGACTGGGGTGGAGAGGGTGTTTTGGCGCCCACGGAGTACGAATGGGGAAATGGAGGGAAAGAGGTAGGGGGGAACCATGTCTTCAAGGCGCGCTTGTCTCAAATGCGAGGAAATTTACAAACTTAGCCCCCGTTTAAAATTTCCTACATCACAACAATATTAGTCGGTTGGGGATAGGATGGTAATCTCGCATACACCGAATATTTGCCGACGGAGATTTCGGCCAAGGAGACTTTGTTTTGGCTCCCACTGTGTATGAATCGGGGAGGTGAGAGGCGATTTCGGCCGAGGAGAAACTGTGTTTTGGCGCCCACCGTGTATGAATCCGGGGAGGTGAGAGGCGGAGGCAGTTATGTCACGTTTGAGTGAAATTACAAGCCTACCCGTATCGAAACCTATAGAAATCGAGCCGATAGGCTTTGCGTCTCGGCAGTAGTAATTTCCATCTCGCAGATTTGGTTTCGGGCGGTTACTGCGACATTCCCCGCTTCGTTCAATTTTTTGTAGAAAAATATTGCATGTTTACCGTGCCAACTCAATTTGAATCCATTTTGTATTATTTTTTTCTTCGGGCAGGATCCATTTTGTATTCGAATACAAATCTATATACATCATTTTTTATATATACTTTCAAAAGCACAACACCCTTTATACATAAATATGGTTTACAAATGGCATGATCTCAGATTCATAAGGCTGGATCCATCTTAATATGGATTTTCAAATATTTGAAACCACTTTATGTTGAAATCCAATGTATGCATTCCTCGCTAACTGTCTCCAATTAATGTGTGTTTCATGCGGGGTTTTTTTACTTCTCAAACACGTATAATGTGTTTGACACACGCAACATATAGTGTAATCCCGTTTAGACATTAATTGCACATAAACCATGCATTGTCTCTGATTAAAGAATCTATGGATCACTAATATTGATAAACTATATAACATTACACGTGTCCCCAAATTCAAATGAATATGCATGTTTGATAGACCAATTTTCGTTATGATATTATCAATGTCGTGATCTCTAGTTTAAATATTTGAATCCCCTTTAATCCAGATATTCGTCTCATATAGCTATCACTCATGCTTATATATCTCTCTAGACCTATACGCCTTCATCGTCTCTCGGGTATCTCTCGTGCTACTTGTATGTCGACAATGATCTTTTATCTTCGTAACACACTGACGGTACTCTCTCCCTCGACCTTCACTCTATCTCTCTCTAATTATATCTCGCTCCCTGCTATGTGTCTCTAACTATGCTTCTCCCTGTGAAATCTCTTTCTCTCACACAAACACAAACTTTGTCTCCCGGGGTCTCATTTCTCTCTACTATTCCCCTGTGTGCCGCTCACACACCCCCTCTCACACAGAGATGTCTTGCGCTCCTTAGGTATGAGAAGCTACGACTCTTCCTCTTAAATATCTCTTTCTCACACACAAACACAAACTTTGTCTCCCAGGGTCTCATATCTCTCCACCATTCCCTTGTATGTCACTCACACACACTCTCTCTCCCTAGGGATAACTCGCGTTCCCTGATATGTCTCTCTAGCTATCACTCTCCTTGTGAAATATCTTTCTCTCTCGCAAACACAAAACTCCGTCTCTCGGGATCTCATTTCTCTCTGATATTTGTTTATATGTGACTCACATGCACCCTCTATCTCTCTCACACCCACACACATAACTCAGCCTTCTGATCCACTCGACTCTTATCTCTAACACACATAGTAGCTAGCTGATCTCCCTCTAGCTAGCATCTTTATCTTTCTATTTATCTATTTCTCCATCAACCTTCTTTCTTGCCCTCACTCTTGCTTCCTATCACACACACTATATATGTTTCTCTCTACATGTGGTCATGCGCTCTCTTTTTATCTTTCTCTCACACACACATAACTCACCCCTCTGAACCACTCGACGGTCATCTCTAACACACAAACTAGCCGATGTCTCTCTAGCTAGCATCTCTATCTCTCTATCTATTTGCAGTTTCTCCATCAACCTTTCTTTCTCGCACGCACTCTTACTTCCTATCACGCACACTATATCTGTCTCTCTATACATGCATCTATAGGTCGATCTCTTTTGCACAATCGTTGTGTCTCGCTCTCTCTGCTCGCCATAGATGCATGCTCCAGCTCACGCCACTATCTCTTAAAGACAAAAACACATGCTCAATTATCGGGCCTTCTTCCCTCCACTCTCACATGCATGCATATTGTCATACCGATCCGTCTCTCCCATGCCGTTGATCTTATGACTTATGTCTTATTTCTTTTATCTCGATCATGCACGTGCGCGCGCGCACACACACACACACATCCCACGTATACATGTATACCTCTCGCACATGCACGTTCAAGGTCTCCTATGTCTCCATACGTAGTTAATTACCCTCATCCCTCACCCCACATCGAATCGTTCTCTTCTTGTGTGCACATGACTTCCGCCTGGATGGGTCTCTTCTCTAAAACACACACTCACACTTAACAATCTCCTTCTAGCTACCCCCCTCTCTCACTCCTTCCCTATATCCCCGAAACCAATAAGACTATCCCTTCGTTTAATTCCCGCCTACATGCACCATCGATATATAGTAGTCTTCCTCGGTGTCTCTCGAACAAACACGTTATCTCGATGTCGACCCCTCTCACACGCACACGCCTTCTCTTCCCTCTTTACGGGCCTCTTCTCTCTCGCACCCCCCTCATTGGTGGCCTGTGCCATACACATCACCGCTCTACGATGAAGCCACACACACTTAAATTACTTTCCCCATCGAAGACTCCGCTTCACACACACACACACGCACGCACACACACACACACACACACACTAAGACTCCATTTCACACACACATGCTCTAGGTGGAGCATTTGTTCCTACCACCCTTCATCCAACCTTACCCGTATGATAAACAGTCACCTTAATTTACTTATATAACATGGACAAATTCCACTTTATTTTAGTAGTTAGCAAACTTCTCATAATTATATAATGCAAATCACGAGCAGGAAGAGACATTTTTTTACACAACCACGTTAACATGGCCACGTAAATCACAAGCTAAAGTGTAATACCATTATACTTATATCCCGATGCAAAAGGTGGAGTACATGTCCAAAGACTAGAGTCGCACACACGCACTCTGTCTCTCAGAATCTCACACACATAACAGTTACGTGACGCCCCCTAAGCAGACCCATATGTTACAATTTGTGCACCCGCGGGTACACGTGATGGTGCGCATTTATTTAAGCCAGAGCGGTGAACCCAAACAGTAGCTGGATTCATTCCCCTCCCGCCGCCTCTTCTCCGATCGTCGTCGCCCGATAGCCATGGCCCGACCGAAGGTAACGACACACGCCATGCTCCAGCCGGAGCGGCGCTTGGAGCTGCTTCCGAAGATCTAGAGGCGGCACGAAGCCCGGATCACAGCCGCCCTGCCTCCGGAGTCCGGACTAGCCGGAGCCAGATGAGGAGGCGTTGGAGGCGGAGCAACACGCGGAGCCGGAGGAGGAGAACGACGACACGGAGCCGAAACAGGAGGACGACGACGCGGGCAAAGCGGAGTCGGAGGAGGACGATGATTCCCATTATACTCAGACTTAAAGGGCTTTGAGTTTCATGCCACATTTATTTCATAGAGATAAGAGAAAGGAAATTTTAGTGGTCATGCATGCATCTTTTTGTGCTAGCACTCCTATATAAGGGTTGACCGGTCACTTCCCGTGGACGTGCGCGGGCGATGGAAGAGGAAGGAGAAGGGAAGCGTGCTGTGGAGTACGCCAGTTGCAGCACGAGCTCCAAGGAATGTTCGTGCCAAACATTGCATATTAGTACAGTATAGTCCAGGGGAGTATGAATTGGCATTTAGGTTGCGTGTAGACGACATGGCTGCAACATGCAGGCTGTAGTTCGACAGCCTACCACTCCGCTTGGCATGGTTTGGTCACGCAAGATTTGCATGCATGCATGTCACGCACGTACTTGTTGAAGGCGTGCTCGAAAAAGGGCGACCAGGTCCGCTAGTCCGCGTTGGTCCATGCGCCCGGAAAACAACTAATCCCAGTTGCTGTAAATGTCATGCGTGCTTTAATTTCGGGCTAGTGGATGGATGCGAACGCGCCGTACAATGAACCGCCCGCCAGCTCCCTAATCTCTATCTCTACTCTTATAAAAAAATAGAGTTGGTGATGATGGTGTGCCTGCCATCCTGCAATATTCTCTACTCTTATAAAAAACCGAGTTGGTGATGATGGTGTGCCTGCCATCCTGCAATATAGACCTCCAATCTATATCTGACGGATAGAAAGCAAACTATGGCAATTTTGTAAAAAGATATCCGCACCCCTCTCCACATTTGCAGATAAGGCCTTCCCTAGTTCATGTTCATCTCCCATGAGATAAACAGCTTGTATAAATGCATCTTGATGTTCCGTGCAACGCATGGGCCTCTTGCTAGTCTCAAATATAAACTGCACTAGTGCGCGCCCGCAGAACATCCTTTTCGAAGGGACGAAGCCCTACAGTTACCATCTCCTCTCGTGTAAACCACCTCCACAAGGGACAAGGCAGTTGGTCGCCATTGCCATGGATTCGCAAGGCGGTGGTGGTTCTCGTCCTCGTCGAGGTTGGGAGACCTTGGACGACGATCCTTTGGGACAAATCGTAAGTTGCTCCGACTTCCTCACATCCGCAAGACTTAGCAGTACTTGCACCAAATATTTTAAGAGGGTGCGTAAATATGCGTGGGAGAAGGCCATGCTAGTTGGTCTGCCATGCATCCTCGAGGACGAGGATGCTTCCTTGGGGGTCTCTCCAGTGCGGCGTGGCCGTAGTTGCAAGTTGACACCCCTTGAGATGCCGACGTTGAGGGGCACTCGGATTTTGTCCGATGAGCAGGTAAGTGATGAGTTTGATCACGTAGTAAATGCATTCTAAAGACTACTTCCGTGTCCATTTCCTAATTCCCCCGCTGCCCACTGTTTCACATATTAATCTTGGTGCCAGTGGAGATTGGCTTGCATATGTACGGGAGGGTACCAATATCAATTTGCACAACATCTACAATGGTGACACCGTTCCCGTAGAACCTTTGTCCAACATTGGGATCAGCCATGCAATGGGTCATCGCCTGAATTGGTACGATGGAACCACGGTGAGATTGAAGAAGATAGCAATCCCGGAAGCCCCGATAAGGCCGTCCGCCAACCAAAATTACACTCTCATCGCGGTGTTCGACATCGCGATTGCTTTCACGAACCCTGCACATGGCGGTAAAAGGTGGACCATGCTGTCTGCGGCCGATTTGTTGCCGTACGAGTACGAAGACGCTGTGCTCCTTTCTAACCGCATCTTCGCGGTGACAAACCAGGGGACTTGTTTCATATGGGACACATCCTACGGTATACTCCCTCTCTTCCAGTTTATTTGTTTTGAATTTTTTCATTTTATAAGTTTCAAATTCAAATTTAGAGCTCCCCATCACATGTTGAGATTATAATGTGCATTAAATTGTTGTGTGCATGTAGTAGTTTTTTATTGGTCATTTATATGGGTCACGCATGCATGCATTGCAAGTAACATTTTTTACCACAATGTTTTAGGAAACTGAGTGCAATAATTGAGTAGTTTTGCAAACTCCCAGTACTACACCTGAAACAGTACAAAATCAATACCACCACCACGCTCGCGTCTGAGCGCCCTGGCCGACCCAAACACCCTCCCTTGCCGGTGCACGCTTCGCGCCTAAAACGGTTAGCGCCGCCCCAGAACGTCAGTGCCGCATTAATGCCCGGCCAGAGCGGAGGCGACCTCTCACTGGCGCCGGCTTTGAAGCAGCGCGATGGCCGAGAGAGCGCCGCTTCCCGATGCACGCGATTGCTCCGCGTCGAGGATGGCCATAGTGGTGGTAACTTAGCTGGTACATACACTCGAGAATAGCATACATGGTGATGTGGCAGAGAATTAAAGAAGAGACAGGGGGTCATGCATGGTAAAAAATATGATAATCTATGCTACTACTCTGTGATACTATGCACTATAAAAGTAGTATATCATACACTAGTATCATGCACTAGTATATTGTATATGATACTCCCCACTATGAGTAGCCTCAAACGACACCACGGCCGACCGTCGTTCATGCGCCGCCCACATTACAGTTGCAACTTGTTTAGAGTAGGTTTTACTCCGGTTTGTATGAAAATTGTAATGTATCTCGTCCGGTTTATATGAAAAGTTTTCGAAATGTAATGATTTTCGTCCGGTTTCTATGAATTTCGCCTTGTTTGCACGATTATGCAGGGAAAAGTCATCCCCCGATCAAAATCAGATCGCCAATCGTGGATGTGCATGGGGCGTTTGGTCTAACTTGGAACCTTGTAGCTGACGACACCCAGTTGGGACGTACTATCTTAGCTGTCGTTACCCATGGTACCATTGAAGGGCAACAAGGTGCCACGATCTATCACGATCGGACCCTGATCATGTACCCAGGTAATCCCTTCTCTCCGATCCAAGAGTAGTAGATCAAGGAACTATCGTATATCTTATTGCCATGTCATCTTATAACATTTTAGTACATGTCTCTTTATACTCCAGGAGGAGGAGTAGTTCTTTCCTTCTTTTTTTATTGATTGGGATACTTTATAATTCTAGTTGTATAAACTATAAAGGACTTAGCAATTTCAATTCCGTGTAGTACTAGCTAGGTAGCCATAATCCCATCAAACAAAACTACTCCTACTTTAATTAATGTACATGACCCAGGTAACACTCTCAAATTGTTTGTCGTCGCCCGTGCCACAGCTGGTCTATACATTGCTTCCCTTCCCCCTCATAGAAATAAGCAATATAAAGTATTTTATTTTAATCTGTAACCTCTGCTTATGTCACCTTATTATACTGCATGGACCATAACCATGCACGTCAGCATGTATCCAGGTTTGAGATGCCAGGTGTACCAGATGGACGGCGGCGTGTTCGACCCCCATAGTGCAAACGATGCCACCTTCCATGCACGACGCTGACGGCCTGCCGTTCATGAAGAACGGGTGCGTTTTCATTGCGCACCGACAGATTCATATCTTGAACGCCCCTATCACTGATCTATGCCGCTTCAGTTTGGATGAGTCTGCATCGTGGGGAGCCACACTAAGAAGCTGTGATGATATGGACTCCCGTTGCCCACCGGTATGGATCGTTCCATCTATGAAGAACACGTGGGACTGGAACTACGAGACGGACATGTACCCAGGGATGTACGAACCTGAGTAATGTAGCACAGTAAGTGAAGTAGAAAGGCACAAATAGTATGAACATGCGTGGCATATAGGCATTTGTCTTACTACCACTAAATGTTGTACATGCAATGCACGGTGATATCATGATGTACGTGCCTAAGTACTCTACTGCTATATTAATTGGAGGCACATATTAGGTTTTATATTTGTTTACGTGTATGACCCGAGACCTTCCAACTAGACGCGTCTTTCTCTCCGGGTCGCACTTTGTATTGTTACATACTACTAGTACTACGTGTGGTCTCCGACCTAGAAGTGGAAGAAGTGGACACGCTCTACCATGCTGTTCATGTCCCACTCCTTTCGCTGACGTGTGGGACATCCAGCATGTGCCGTGTTTCGCACTCCTTCATCGTAAGAGTTGAAACGCTAGCTTTCATCAAAAATAAAAAATAAATATAAATCAGCAGTGATACTATACCACGCGGTTTCCTTGCTCCTCGATATCGGAAAGAATACTTTCGTTCACCGACATGTGGGACGTCGACCATCCTGGTCCACTTGCCATGCACGCAGAACTCCAAGGGAGAGTCACCCCGGTCGTCACGCCACAGTAATAATGACTAATGAGCCATCAAGTCACAGGCCCAACCTTTCCCACTGTAAAGTTGCTCGGACGAAGGAACCATCATGACTTCATTGAATTCCGCTTCTTTAAGAAAACTACTGTACCAGCAATACTGCTAGCTATAGTAGTACTGTACTCCAGTGGAGGCCTCCTTTGGTTCATAGGATAGGAATTTTATAGGAATATGAAAATCATAGGAAGTGAGATGACATGCATCTCAATTCCTATAGAGAAAGAGATGCCATTTGATGCACAGGATAGGAATTTTTCCATTGAGTCTAGGCTAATGTACTGGTAATTTGCTCTAAAAACTACAGTAGTAACTAGTATCGGTACATGCTCATAATTAATTAAACAAACGTACGGGCGACACAGACACACACACACTAACTACTAGTACTACTACTCCCTCCGTAAACAAATATAAGAGCGTTTAGATCACTAAAGTAGTGATTTAAACACTCTTATATTTCTTTACAGAGGGAGTACTTCTCAAATGTTGGCCAGACGCCGTCGTTCTCCTTCCCGGCTTTGTCGGCGACACCCCACCGTGCCTGGATCTCTGCTGAGCTCTCCACAGCAGCGCGTGCGTCCTCTTCTTTCTTGCGGCGGCGGGACTCTCTTTTCTTGAGTGCTTTCTACCTTTTCTGCTCCCTCTGTGCGGCTTTGGCCGCCTCTTGCTCTACCGCCCATTCAGCCTTGGCAGCTTCAAAGTTCGCCCACGTAGGTGTGAGGTCGCGAGCAGCGATGAACTCGGCACGGCGGGATTCCATCGCTTCCCTACCATTTTGTGTGCGGTCGTGGGCGGCGAGGAACCCGGTGCGGCGGGATGCCATCGCTTCCTTACCGGTTAGTGTGCGGCGCTGTAGGATGAACGATGCTTGGTGAGAGCTCTGGGGCGGAGTGGCCGGACAACCGTATAGTGCATTGGTTTGTCAAGAGCTCAAGGACAGACGACGAAGGAAATTTGGATTCCCCTTCAATCTTGGTCATTTATTACCTCACATGGTTACTTTTCGTAGCATGTGGAAACTGTGTGTGCTGACCCAATTGTGGGTTGCTTTCTGATTGGCCGCCACCCCAGCCACGCGGATCGCGCGTGTGCACCATGATCGAACGGCATTCCACGTCCCTATCATCACACGCGTGTAGCTGTAGCTGGGATTTGATGTTTCTGCACCTTCGTCCTGGTTGATGCATGTAACTACAAATAATATCACTAGAAACTACTCCCTCCGTTCCTAAATATTTGTCTTTCTAGAGATTTCAACAAGTGACTACATACGAAGCAAAATGAGTGAATCTACACTCTAAAATATGTCTATATACATCTGTATGTGGTAGTCCATTTGAAATCTCTAAAAAGACAAATACTTAGGAACGGAGGGAGTATGTTTACTAGTAAGATACACGTGCATTGCACGCATGAGATTTGGCAACCAAATTATGAATAAATACCACACTATATCATGTAAGCTTTGAGTCATTATGCATGATGTAGATGTTCATTTAATTCTTATAGTTCATCTCATTCAAAATCAATAGTTTTTATAAAAAAGTTAATCTATTTTAAGATTCATGGAATTGTGCATTGTAAAGCATAAAGTAAAAACAAATAATGGCAATTCATCTAGAAAAAAAAAAGTTTGGGCAATTATGATACAGAAGCTTCTAGAACAAAGGAGAAGTGCTTGTGTTTTGAGGTTTGAGCATTATGCTTAAGTTCAACCATGGAATCTTCTAGATTGTACATGTGGCAGAATCTGGTGGAATGTAGATGATATCCAACAGTCAGTAGTGCTCGGATTTACCATCTCTGCACCGCCGGATTGGCTTCATCCAACGAACATCTTTCAAAGTTATTCGCACACTATTATAGGGGTATAGAAGAAATACGTATCGAACGATATAATTTTTGGTGACATTCATTATTATTTTCTTAGTTCAATCTGTGGTTAAAGTTTGGCACAAAATACTAAGGAGACCAATAAATCAGGATGGTGGTAGTAAATTTCTACAAAATGCACATAATGGACCAAATATGGTAAATGAACCCGGAGAAGTGCCAAATTTGAACATGGTGCTTTGTAGGGTGTATGTTGATCGTAGAAAAAAAAGTGAACTGCCACATTAATTGAGTACTTTTACAAACTACAAAAACAATATACCACCACGCCAACATCTGACCGCCCTGGCCCATCGAAACCCCTTCCATCGCTAGTGCGCGCTTCCCGCCTGAAACGGTCACCATTGCTCCAGAACGTCAATGCCGCATTCACGCCCGACGTGACCTCTCACTGGCGCCGGCATTACAGCAGTGCGACGGCCGAGAGAGCGCCACCCGCGCGGCATCCCGGTGCAAGCGACTGGTCCGTGTTAACGACACCATGGCCATCCGTCCGTCCGCCGCCCACATTAATGACACGCGGCTGCCGATGAACCTACTCCGGTGCCAGCCGTCCATCCGTCTGCCGCGTCTCATTGCCATTTGCCCGCTATATTAACTTCAGCCCCAGCCATAGCCAAAGACCCACAGTCATTCTCCTCCGGTCCCTTCCTTCTTTCGGCACCACTCCAACCATGGCCTCCTCGTGCTCCAAACCTCTCTTGGACGTACTGTCGCAGCAGCAGACGAAGGACATCGCCGGCTCCGCTCTGGGTGCGCTCCAAAGCTCTCTTGGACGTACTGTCGCGGGAGCAGATGAAGGACATCGCCGGCTCCCCCCGGCCGCCCTCTACCGCCATGACCACGAAGCCGGCGCGCGTGCGCGGGCGCAACCGGCAGCGAGGAAGAGTAGTACATGGTAGGTCACCGCCGCTCTGGTCCCAGGAAGGCCATCACTCCTCCACTCAGTCGATGCCAAGCTTGGTGGGGTAAACATCGGTGGCCGATTAGCCGCTTGACGGTGACGTGGAGGCTGAAATCTTCATAACCTTGTGCTCCGGAGGAGGAGGTTATGGAGGCGGAGCTGAACAACGGCGAGGCGGATGAGGAGGAGGCAAAGGCAATAGTCAGAACGTCAGTTCTCGGGCTCATGGCCAGACATGGTGGTTGGGCGCCGGCAATCGTTTAGATTAGGTTTACAGTAGGTTTTAGTACGGTTTGTGCGAAATATGTAATGAATTTCGTCCGGTTTATAGGAAAAGTTTTCGAAATGTAATGAATTTCATCCGGTTAATATGAAATTTGCTTTGTTGCCACGAATTTTGTCTGGTTAGTTCATATAGTTGTCCAAAGGTATGCGGGCAGCATTGGATAGCATCCTCTGGCATCAGTGTCCTCGGACAGATGCCGGTGTAAATTTGTGGGTCGGCGCTGGAGATGCCCTAACTATCATGCTATAATCGCTAACAGTGCTCCATTTTTCGTAGGGAATAGTTATCCCAAGATCAAAATCAGATCCGCCGTGTTTCGCACTCCTCCCTCGTAAGAGTGGAGACGCTTGCTTACATAAAAATAACAAGTGGACGACACTGTAGCACGTCATATCACTCAAACCCACTAGGCCATACTAGCCCGCCTAACGCACGGGAAAGCCCCGCCCTCGTCATTTTGTTCTGGATTTCTATCGATCGATTCCACGAAAATGTTACACTTTGCAAATCCAAAAGGAAAAGGCGGCACACTTAAAGCACGCCTATCGCGTTCGCGTCGCACCCCCGACATTCGGTATCATACACTGCTCACCAAAGGGGACACGCGTTGTCTTGCATTTCACTGACATGTGGGACTGCAATTGAATAAACCGTTGATAGCCGAAATGTAATCGCTCGGCGGGTGTCGGCTGAGAAGAGAGAGATGGGGGAGGGAGAAGAGATCGCCCGCCCGCCGCACACGGACTCCAAGAAATATGGTGATAATGTGAGGTGGGGCATGCGGGAGTCCAGACCGCTCCCAAGCCCGCTTTTGACTGCCCTGGCCCACCGGAAACCCCCCCACCCTCCCCGCGCGCTCCCCCTCCCCCCCCCCTAGGCGCTAGCTGCATTCAGAGCAAGTACAATACTGGGCTATAAGCCCGCTTATGTGGAGGAGAGAGGCATTGAAAAAGTGGAGTGGGCTCTAATGCAAGAGCCCGTCTCTACACGTGCTCCTAGGTATAAAAACTTTTGTGTCTAAAAAAAGAAGGTAAAAAACATTTCAGAGGAAATAGATAGAGAGAAAGTGAGAAAAAGTTGTAACCTTATAGCCAACCTTATAGTCAACACTATGGTACATGAGGAAGGAGGGAGTTGTGCACATGCCAAGTTCACTGGGCTGCCGTGTTTCACACTCCTCCGTTGTAACAGTGCAGACAATAGCTTTCATAAAAAATAAACAATGAATACTCCTTGCTCGTCCTCGATATCGAAAAGAATACTTTCATTTGCCGACATGTGGGACATCGACCATCCTGGTCCACTTGCCATGCACAAAATTATAGTGCACCACACAGTACTGCAGGGGAGAGTCGTAGCGTCGCAGTAATAAATGACTAATGAGCCGTCAAATCGCAGGCCCAACCCCGGACGTAGTTGCTCGGACGAAGGAACCATCATGACTTCGTTGAATCCGCTTCTTCAAGAAAACTTACTGCACCCGCAATACTGCTACCACAAGCGAAGACTGGACGCCACTGTAGCATGTCATATCATTGAAACCCACTAGGCCAAACTAGCCCGCCTAGGATTTGTACGCCTCTGTAGTGCTATGATTTTGTAGCACACGTATCCTTTGTCAATCTAACGACTAGAAAGAAATGGAGGGTCTTTCTCTCTCTCTAGATCTCTCTCCATCCCACAACCTCTCTAGCACACATACACACTCTCTGTAGCCACTCCGAAAGTACGACGTCACTACACATTCACGCTTCTAGCAAAAAAATTACACATTAACACATGTTACAAGTACGTGCCAATTTTGCTAGCTATTAATGTGAATGTATCCATGAACCAACTCTTTGAGTTTGATGTGAATTAATGGATAATTGTGGACTATTGTCTCATCGATCGCTAAGCCTACAATTTTAGGAGCTTGGGCTATTGGACGATCGACGACGGATCAGACCTATAAGCGTACCACGAGCTCATCAGCCCCAACGTTTATCTTTGGTGAGTGTTTGCAAGTACTATAGCTCACACAGTAGCTAGCCTACTAACACCAAGAATCATCAAACAAGCCCTGCTGATATGATAAACAGTTCAAACTTACATCTAAGCATGCCATATATTACATCAAAAGCTGGTGAGGATACATCTGTTTCCATAACTCGGAGAGGTTCGCATGATTCACTATCAAACAAAAGTAGCAAGTACCGCCCATACAAGACAGTGCACTAGCCCTAAGATGGTTTGATAACACGCATCATTCTGGTAATTAAACACAACGCAAACTACGTTGAAGGATTAGCGCGACCTACTATTTCTTGTCATCGATCTCTCGGGAAATGTCCATAGCACGGACAGCGGCATGGGAATCGATCTCTGGGGCAATGTCCACGGGACGGACCGCGACATCGGAATCGATCTCTAGGGCGATGTCCACAGGACGGACAGCGGCTTGGGGATCGATCTCTAGGGCGATGTCCACAGGACGGACCGCGACATCGGAATCGATCTCTGGGGCAATGTCCACAGGATGGACCGCGACATCGGAATCATCAAGGACATCCACCGGCACCTGCACAACCCTAACATATTAGCAAGCACATTTCAAATAATCAAAAACCACAATTATGGTAAGCCATTTTTTTACCTTGTGCAGCTCACCAGGGGATCCCATCCCTCCGGGGGGGCCATCGCCTTGCCAGGGAAATACTGCTTCTCAACGGCGACTATCTCCTTAAACTCGGCCTTGAGCCTCTCATAGGTGGCCATTAGAGTTTCTGGGGTAGGCACGGTGGGGCCCTTACTGTTCTTCCCGCTTTCTTGGTTGAGGAGTTCATCCACCAACGTCGTCAACTCTTTGGCCAGTGCTTGTTTCTTGGAGTTCTTCGTCTCCATGGGTTGGCCCGCCAACCTGGCCAACTCGTTGGCCGGTGCTCGCTTCCTGGAGATCTCTGTCTCGAGTGGGTTGTCCGCCGGCAACTCTTTGCCTAGTGCTCCAGGATCCATCAATAAACTGACAAACAAAAAGCAATCGAAAGGAAACCACAATCGCAATGAAAATGGGAAAAGAATAGGCAGTGAGAATCGGTCGGTGCTTCACAAAAAGAAGATTCTTGGAATGAAAATATAGTAGCATCACTGATTCGCCCACCTTTCCTTCGTCGGTACAGTAGAAAAATGGCAGAAGTGAGTAGCCTGGAGTGAGGTTTTCTTCAAGATAGGGGAGAAAGGGCTTCAACGAGCGTTCCAGTGAAATGATGGTTGCTTCGTCCCGTCCAACTTCGAGGCCACTTTACCATTGCTGGTAAAGGTGTGGGTTTTGTGATATGATGGGTCATGACGGCCACACCGGGGTGACTCGTGAGTCTCCACTGTAGCACCTCACTGTGATTTGGTGGATGGCACGCGGGCCCGGATGCTTGATGTCCCGCATGTAATAGAGCGGCTAGTCATAGAGTTTGGACGACAGACGAGGAGCTCCGTCCTGGTTTATTGGTCCCTATGATAGCCTGTGCCAAATTTTGACTATAAATTTAACTAACCAAATGTTCATGCATGTCACAAAAAATTACATCATTGAAAACTATGTTCAAATACGAATCCAAGGATATAATTTTTGTTAACATGCACTAACATTTTGTGAGTTAAATCTTTGGTCAAAATTTAGCACAAATTACAAAGGGGACCAATAAAGACTGTACTCTCACATTTTGTTTTGAGGATACTCCCACATAGAAAATATAAATAATAATGCATGTTGGTGCAGCCCACGTTTCTGATAATTTGAGCAGTGGGCTTGTTCACAATTTTTTAGAGGCGGTGGTTGTTCACTTAATGGAGGGTCTAGTACCAGACTTGAATGATACAAAGTGTGACCTCGCACACCATTAGGGCTGGAACAAAAGCTCGTAGCTCGCGAGCAATGAAACCTCGATAGTTCGGCTTGTTATCCTCGTGGGTCGCTTCTTAATGAATAAAGCCAATCATCAATTTCTTAAGGAGCTTAACGAACCAGCTAACAAGTTTGACGCTAAGTTCGTTAGTAACAGCACAACACATGTTTCATCTTACATGAATTTTCTTTTAACGAGCTTTGAACGAACCGAGCCAAGCAGGGTTTTTTGCTCGTTAATCTTTCAGAGCTTAACGAGCCGAGCCTTAACGAGCACGAACTTAACGAGCCGAGCAGCTCGTTAATCGACCCCTGCACACCACTTGGAATAAGCAGGTAGCTATCTCAAAAAACAATCAACAACTCAAAAAAAGGTGACCTGGCACGTACACAATTTTAAATGATTGTTTTGATGGAGTGAAAAAAGAAAACTACCCCACTATACGTATATATATATATGCAGGAGCCTCCACGCTTGCTTGCTAGGGTTGCTCTATTCACACACTCTCATCCTCTCCAGAACTAAACAAGATAGCGGTGGTAACACTGTCTTTCTATCCTCACCGCTGGTTACAGATCCGGACGTATCCCCTCTGCCGGTGAAGGGGAGGAGGGGTAGCGTTTAGGCCATCGTCGACAGCAAGGGAGGAGACCCACTGCCGGCCGCACCGTTATCTCTGGCGGAGCACCGGCGCGGGAGGTCCTCCGATCCCTTCGTCGCTGCCCTAGTGTGGGCGGATCCGGCCTCCCGCCGCCCACCTATCCACACCCCGACGACCTTCAGGTATATCTTCCTTCGAAACTGGCCTAGCTCTACTTCCCCAGCTCGCTACATTGCTGCATGTGCATCATTTTCTACCTCTCAGCCCCCCTCGTAGCTAGGCTCGATCGGATGGTCCAACGTCACCTAATTTTTTTCTATTATTAGAGGTAAAGCAACTTCATGGAGTTGAATCTTCTACTTGGTTCAAACAAGAAATAAAGGGGGGAAAGTTAGTATGTACATCGGACTTGGTACAAACAGGAAAGAAAGGGGGTGAAAGTAGTACAGACTGGTCATCCAACTGGTCTCTTGGTCGAAAAGGGAAATATAGGGGAAACATTGTACACAGTGGTATGACCAGGACTAGATTTGCTATCCACACATACGAATAGGTGGCTAGAGTGAACAAAAATGGGACCAACCCAGATATGTTGCTTGGATGTTTGTTTCTCGGGGCAGCAAACTCTGAATCACCACTTTATGCCCCGGTTTAGGTACATGGTGTTGGACTGCTGGTGCACCCACTGTCCCATGCCCTTATAGCAAATATTTAGTTGTTCTTAATCTAATGCCCCTGCTAAAATGAAGCCATGCCACTGTTATAAGCCATGACAAGTTTAACCAATTGTTCTTGCCAGTAATTGTTTGAGACTCTGACTATTTCCTCTGTAGCTTTTTGTGCAAACAGGGATATCCATTTCACCTCGTTGCTATTGCGACCTTTTGGTGCACTGCACAAAACACTTCTTAAAAGAAGTGACGTTTGTGCTGTTTAACTGGACTGTCACATCGGAACCGTTGGTTCATTTCGGTGGAACTGCACAAAGGGAGATCTGTGTTCCAATCTTCATCCTCCATATTGGCACCATAACCTTCCTTTAGGTAAGAATGATATTTAATGCATGTGTTCACCTCTATTTTGCGACTGCCATGAGAAAATAATGCTATTGTTTACTAGTACACTTGTACTCCCTCACTGACAAAACCAAATTTGAAATAGAAGGCCAATCATGTACTTGGTTTCACCAATTGGTGAGGAGAAAGAGAAACAGAGCAAGAAGAGGAAGACGAAGAAGAAGAAGAAGAAGAAGAAGAAGAAGAAGAAGAAGAAGAAGAAGAAGAAGAAGAAGAAGAAGAAGAAGAAGAAGAAGAAGAAGAAGAAGAAGAAGAAGAAGAAGAAGAAGAAGAAGAAGAAGAAGAAGAAGAAGAAGAAGAAGAAGAAGAAGAAGGAAATTAAGAAGATCACACGATGGTACCGTCCTATGTTATCCTGACATCTTGCTAGTGATATTGTATTGCTGTGTTGCTACTAGTCTTAATTTACTTGAAGAAATGCACTTGTAGTACGTAGCAGAGTAGTACTTGGCTTGACAACACATTATACTAATTAACTGGATTCTGGATGCATGTGTGACCCTGCTCTACACGATCAACAGTGCCAAGGTGATCTTGCTGAAGCCGAGGCCTCAATCCTTGTTCCTACTTGTGCAAATAGGGATCATGTTGTGGCAATCGTACATTTTAGTGGAACTGCACAAGGGAATACAATGAATTGTATCCCAGCCAGTGCTTTAACTCTGCTGGAAGTTCTTGATAATCTTTCGATATAATCTCACCACTGGTAAACAAGAGTGATGTCAACCATACATTTGAAGTGCACAAAAATATGTACTATTGAATGATTCCAGTGAGTGCTTTATCATCTCTTCTAAGACTACTTGAATAAGCTTCTTGCTCAGGTTGGTACCGGCCCAAGGCCTTCATCCATATTAGTTTGCTGTCATCTCTATTTGTATCGTGCTACTGTGTTGCTACTGTCATGAGAAACTCCTTTATCTCTCCACGTTAAATTTTTGCAACCTATGATACATGGCAATGCTTTGAGTGTTGAGCTAATTGGCACTGATTAAATAAACTAATACCTATCTTTAAGCAAGACTACTATGTTGCTAACTTTACCCATTAAAATAATGAGGGTGCCTCTATTTGTTAGTGTATGTTTCATAACCTAGTCCCACAATTACAGTAATCTCACTCTCTCAATATATGTGCCAACAGGGATGCTCGATTTTGGTGGAACTTGTTGGAAATATGCCCTAGAGGCAATAATAAAATGCTTATTATTATATTTCCTTGTTCATGATAAGTGTCTATTGTTCATGCTATAATTGTATTAACCGGAAACCGTAATACATGTGTGAATACATAGACCACAACATGTCCCTAGTGAGCCTCTAGTTGACTAGCTCGTTGATCAATAGATGGTTGTGGTTTCCTGACCATGGACATTGGATGTCGTTGATAATGGGATCACATCATTAGGAGAATGATGTGATGGACAAGACCCAATCCTAAGCATAGCACAAGATCGTGCAGTTCGTTTGCTAGAGCTTTTCTAATGTCAAGTATCATTTCCTTAGACCATGAGATTGTGCAACTCCCGGATACCGTAGGAATGCTTTGGGTGTATCAAACATCACAACGTAACTGGGTGACCATAAAGGTGCACTACAGGTGTCGGTGTACTAAGTATTGGGCCACTAGTACCCCGTACTTGTGCACGGGTAGTTGTAGCCATCCTCGCAGCAAGGCTTGCCGAGGAACAGTTCGAGGTCGATTCAAGCCATCAAAGAAATCATCAAGTCAGAGATCTGAGGATCAGCAGATAAGAAGAGCTGGAATCCGAAGGCCAGCTTCCCCGGTAAGATCTTGCCGGGGTGGCCTGCGGAGCCCAGCAAGGATCGGCGCCCGGCAAGGCTTGGCACCCGGCAAGGCTTGGTGCCCGACAAGCTTCGGCGCCCGGCAAGGTTTTGTTGCTGTGCCACTGCTCAAGCACAGCGACAAACCCGACATTCTGGGTCCTTCCTTGGACGCGTGGTGACGCACCAATGGGGGAGAACTTAAGCGGTGCTGATGGGATGGCCCCTTTTTCCATCCCCAAGAAAGTGAGGACACCTAAACAGACACCTCACGGTGCATTAAATGCGTTTGTCCTAATCCGTCAGGGGTTAGGTATGATACCCTGTAGCTACTTTACACCTCAATGTATGTACATTTTGCCACTGTGGTGACCCCTTTGAGCGTATAAAAGGAGGCCCAAGGCAACTGCTACAGAGGAGAAGGACTTCTGGCCCATTCTGCATGCGTAGCTGCTCTTTGAACGTACTGTTCACAGTGAGCGCTCCTGAAGGCTGGGCTCAAGAACATTAATAAGAACACAAAGCAGGAGTAGGGTTTTACGCTGATCAGCGGCCCGAACCTGGGTAAAAACTTCCCGCGTCGATCGTTGGTTCTGCTCTTTGCGTATACCTCTCCCCCGCCGAATCATAAAGGGGTCTCTCGGGATCCCATAGGTGTCGTACCCCAACAACAGGTATCTCCGAAAGTGTATGTTGGGTTGGCACGAATCGAGACTGGGATTTGTCACTCCGTATGACGGAGAGGTATCTCTGGGCCCACTCGGTAATGCATCATCATAATGAGCTCAATGTGACTAAGGAGTTAGCCACGGGATCATGCGTTACGGAATGAGTAAAGAGACTTGCCGGTAACGAGATTGAACAAGGTATAGGGATACCGATGATCGAATCTCGGGCAAGTAACATACCGATGGACAAAGAGAATTGTATACGGGATTGATTGAATCCCCGACATCGTGGTTCATCCGATGAGATCATCATGGAACATGTGGGAGCCAATATGGGTATCCAGATCCCGCTATTGGTTATTGGCCGGAGAGGTGTCTCGGTCATGTCTGCATGGTTCCCGAACCCGTAGGGTCTACACACTTAAGGTTCCGTGACGCTAGAGTTGTTATGGGAAATTGTATGTGGTTACCGAAAGTTGTTCGGAGTCTCGGATGAGATCCCGGACATCACGAGGAGTTCCAGAATGGTCCGAAGGTAAAGATTTATATATGGGAAGTCCTATTTTGGTCACCGGAAAATGTTCGGGATTTTTCGGTATTGTACCGGGAAGGTTCTAGAAGGTTCCGGAGTGGGGCCCACCTGCATGGGGGGACCCACATGAATGTGGGTAGTGGGGGCAAGGCCCCACACCCCTGGTCAAGGCGCACCAAGATCCCCCCTTAGAAGGAATAAGATCATATCCCGAAGGGATAAGATCAAGATCCCTAAAAAGGGGGGATAACAATCGGTGGGGAAGGGAAAGGATGGGATTTCTTTCCTCCCACCTTTGCCAACGCCCCAATGGACTTGGAGGGCAAGAAACCAGCCCCCTCCACCCCTATATATAGTGGGGAGGTGCAAGGGAGCTGCAACCCTTCCCCTGGCGCAGCCCTTCCCCTCCAACTCCTCCTCCTCCTCCTCCGTAGTGCTTGGCGAAGCCCTGCCGAAGAACCACAAGCTCCACCACCACGCCGTCGTGCTGCCAGAGCTCTCCCTCAACTTCTCCTCTCCCCTTGCTAGATCAAGAAGGAGGAGACGTCCCTGGGCTGTACGTGTGTTGAACGCGGAGGCGCCGTCCGTTCGGCGCTTGAATCGGATCTTCCGCGATTTGAATCGCCGCGAGTACGACTCCATCAACCGCGTTCTTGTAACGCTTCTGCTTAGCGATCTTCAAGGGTATGAAGATGCACTCCCTCTCACTTGTTGCTAGCATCTCCTAGATTGATCTTGGTGACACGTAGGATTTTTGAATTATTACTACGTTCCCCAACAGTGGCATCATGAGCTAGGTCTATGCGTAGATTCTATGCACGAGTAGAACACAAGTAGTTGTGGGCGATAATTTGTTCAATTTGTTTACCGTTACTAGTCCTATCTTGATTCGGCGGCATTGTGGGATGAAGCGGCCCGGACCGACCTTACACGTACGCTTACGTGAGATAGGTTCCACCGACTGACATGCACTTGTTGCATAAGGTGGCTAGCGGGTGTCTGTCTCTCCCACTTTAGTCGGATCGGATTCGATGAAGAGGGTCCTTATGAAGGGTAAATAGCAATTGGCATATCACTGTTGTGTCTTTTGTGTAGGTAAGAAACGTTCTTGCTAGAAACCCATAGCAGCCACATAAAATATGCAACAACAATTAGAGGACGTCTAACATGTTTTTGCAGGGTATGCTATGTGATGTGATATGGACAAAAGGATGTGATGAATTATATATGTGATGTATGAGATTGATCATGTTCTTGTAATAGGAATCACGACTTGCATGTCGATGAGTATGACAACCGGCAGGAGCCATAGGAGTTGTCTTAATTTATTGTATGACCTGCGTGTCAATGAAAATGCCATGTAATTACTTTACTTTATTGCTAACCGTTAGCCATAGTAGTAGAAGTAATAGTTGGCGAGAAAACTTCATGAAGACACGATGATGGAGATCATGGTGTCATGCCGGTGACGATGGTGATCATGCCGCACCTCGAAGATGGAGATCAAAAGCGCAAGATGATATTGGCCATATCATGTCACTTTATGATTTGCATGTGATGTTTATCATGTTTTTACATCTTATTTGCTTAGAACGACGGTAACATAAATAAGATGATCCCTCACTAAAATTTCAAGAAATGTGTTCCCCCTAAGTGTGCACCGTTGCGAAGGATCGTTATTTCGAAGCACCACGTGATGATCGGGTGTGATAGATTCTAAGGTTCGCATACAACGGGTGTAAGCCAGATTTACACACGCGAAACACTTAGGTTGACTTGACGAGCCTAGCATGTACAAACATGGCCTCGGAACACGAGAGACTGAAAGGTCGAACATGAGTCGTATAGTAGATGCGATCAACATGGAGATGTTCACCATTGATGACTAGTCCGTCTCACGTGATGATCGGACACGGCCTAGTCGATATGGATCATGTATCACATAGATGACTAGAGGGATGTCTATCTGAGTGGGAGTTCATTAAATAATTTGATCAGATGAACTTAATTATCATGAACTTAGTCTAAAATTGTCTTTACAACCTATCTTGTAGATCCAATGGCCCACGCTAATGTTGCCCTCAACTTCAATGCGTTCCTAGAGAAAACCAAGCTAAAAGACGATGGTAGCAACTATACGGACTGGGTCCGTAACTTGAGGATCATCCTCATAGCTGCCAAGAAAGCATATGTCCTTGAAGCACCGCTAGGTGACGCACCCATTTTCCCAGCAACTCAAGACGTTATGAACGCCTGGCAGTCGCGTAGTGATGATTACTCCCTGGCTCAGTGCGGCATGCTTTACAGCTTAGAACCGGGGCTCCAAAAGCGTTTTGAGCAACACGGAGCATATGAGATGTTCCAAGAGCTGAAAATGGTTTTCCAAGCTCATGCCCGGGTCGAGAGATATGAAGTCTCTGAAAAGTTCTATAGTTGTAAGATGGAGGAAAACAGTTCTGTCAGCGAGCATATACTCAAAATGTCTGGGTTGCACAACCGCTTGTCTCAGCTGGGAGTTAATCTTCCAGATGACTCGGTCATTGACAGGATCCTCCAGTCTCTTCCACCTAGCTACAAGAGCTTTGTGATAAACTACAATATGCAAGGGATGGAGAAGTCCATTCCTGAGTCATATTCAATGCTGAAATTAGCGAAGGTGGAAATCAAAAAGGAACATCAAGTGTTGATGGTGAATAGGACCACTAGTTTCAAGAAAGGCAAGGGTAAGAAGAACTTCAAGAAGGACGGCAAGGGAGTTGCCGCGCCCGGTAAGTCAGTTGCCGGGAAGAAGCCAAAGAATGGACCCAAGCCGGAGACTGAGTGCTTTTATTGCAAGGGAAATGGTCACTGGAAGTGGAACTGCCCCAAGTACTTAGCGGATAAGAAGGCCGGCAACACCAAAGGTATATATGATATACATGTTATTGATGTGTACCTTACCAGCGCTCGTAGTAGCTCCTGGGTATTTGATACCGGTGCGGTTGCTCACATTTTTTACTCAAAATAGGAGCTACGGAATAAGCGGAGACTGGCGAAGGACGAGGTGACGATGCGCGTGGGGAATGGTTCCAAGGTCGATGTGATCGCCGTTGGCACGCTACCTCTACATTTACCTTCGGGATTAGTTTTAAACCTCAATAATTGTTATTTAGTGCCAGCTTTGAGCATGAACATTGTATCTGGATCTCGTTTAATGCGAGATGGCTACTCATTTAAATCCGATAATAATGGTTGTTCTATTTATATGAGAGATATGTTTTATGGTCATGCCCCGCTGGTCAATGGTTTATTTTTATTGAATCTCGAACGTGATGTTACACATATTCATAGTGTGAATGCCAAAAGATGTAAGGTTGATAATGATAGTCCCACATACTTGTGGCACTGCCACCTTGGTCACATTGGTGTCAAACGCATGAAGAAACTCCATGCAGATGGACTTTTGGAGTCTCTTGATTATGAATCATTTGACACGTGCGAACCATGCCTCATGGGCAAAATGACCAAGACTCTGTTCTCCGGAACAATGGAGCGAGCAACCAACTTGTTGGAAATAATACATACTGATGTATGCGATCCAATGAGCGTTGAGGCTCGCGGTGGCTATCATTATGTTCTCACCCTCACTGATGACTTAAGTAGATATGGGTATGTCTACTTAATGAAACACAAGTCTGAGACCTTTGAAAAGTTCAAGGAATTTCAGAGCGAGGTAGAGAATCAATGTGACAGGAAAATAAAGTTCTTACATGATAGAGGCGAAAGGTGTCCCGTCTTTCGATGAGATGGTGGCTATCATTTTTGGTGGAGTAGACTTTGACGATCCGACTACGAACGTGCGAGGACGTCGCGCCTTAGCAATCGCTAAACCAACTCCGAGAGGTTATTGACCACGCCGGAGCACGATCAACCTGACCACGAGGGTCTATTTCCTGCAAGCAAACGAAGAACAAGCAAGAAACTAAGATTTGCAATCTAAATATTGCGAATATAAGATGAAAGCTTTATTGATCAAGGTGGGGTTCTGTGACGTCTTGGTCTGGTCGTTGAACACAAACGAAGTACGTGAAGTTGCAGCTATGGCGAACTTTTAATCTAAACAAAACCCAAAGTCTAAACGGTGCCCTAAGGGCTGTATATATGGAGGAAGAGGGGGGGATTTCGTGGCCCTTGAAGGAGGGGTCCGAAACCAACCCTATCTCTTGTTTCCCCACACATACGGACTCTAAAAACAGCCTATACTCAAGTATTTCGAAATTACATGGGCCTGGCCCAATAATAAGCTGACGCAGCACCTATAATAGCCTCTGGACAAAATTTATGAAGTGGCATCTTGTATATTTCGTCCAAGGCTTCCTGCACTCATTATGGTGGCTTCAAAGTCCTGAAATCATCACTTGTAACTCCGTTCTTGTTCCCCTTGCGCATGCCATCATCTCCATGCTTGAACTTTCTCCAAGGTTCCTCTTTCTTGTCCAAGCTAGGCCCTTCATTTGTAAGCAAAACAAATGTATCCAATTTAGGCAGCATCATATTCTCATGAACATTAGAATCATTACCAAGAAACGAAAGTACCTGATAATTTAATTGGCATGCGCGAGCTCTAGTAATTGGTCCAGTATGTATAGCAGCAGGGGCTGTGGGTGTAACAATGGTATTGATGTCCTCATCATCCTCCCCTTCTTGAAATGAAGTCGTCCTCGACGGAAGCTCATCTTCCTCACCCAAATAAGGCTTCAAATCTGCATTGTTAAAAGTGGGACTAACCCCAAAATCTGCAGGCAGCTCAAGTTTATATGCATTATCATTTATTTTCTCTAACACCTTAAAAGGACCATCAGCACGTGGCATTAGCTTTGATTTGCGCAAATCAGGAAATCTATCCTTACGCAAATGTAACCAAACAAGATCTCCAGGTGCAAACACAACATGTTTTCTACCCTTATCTCCAGCAAGTTTATATTTAGCATTCATACGCTCAATGTTCTCCTTAGTTAACTCATGCATTTTTAAGATTAATTCAGCACGTTGTTTAGCATCAAAATTAACCTTCTCCGAAGATGGAAGAGGCAACAAATCAATGGGTGCACGAGGTAGGAAACCATACACAATTTCAAAAGGGCACATCTTAGTAGTAGAATGCAATGAACGATTATAAGCAAATTCAATATGAGGCAGGCATTCTTCCCACATTTTCTTATTATTCTTCAAAATAGCCCTAAGCATAGTAGACAATGTTCTATTGACTACTTCAGTTTGCCCATCAGTTTGGGGTTGACAAGTAGTACTAAAAAGCAGTTTAGTCCCCAACTTAGCCCATAAACATCTCCAAAAGTGGCTAAGAAACTTGGTATCACGATCTGAAACAATAGTATTTGGCACACCATGCAAGCGAATAATTTCACGAAAGAACAAATCAGCAACATTAGCAGCATCATCGGTTTTATGACATGGTATGAAGTGTGCCATTTTCGAAAATCTATCCACGACAACAAATATGCTATCCCTCCCCTTCTTTGTACGAGGTAAACCTAAAACAAAGTCCATAGATATATCCTCCCAAGGAACACTAGGTACAGGCAAAGGCATATATAAACCATGAGGATTGAGTCGTGACTTAGCTTTTTGACATGTAGTGCAGCGAGCAACAAAACGCTCAACATCTCGTCTCATCTTTGGCCAAAAGAAATGTATAGCAAGTACATCCTCCGTCTTCTTCACGCCAAAATGTCCCATTAATCCTCCTCCATGCGCCTCCTGCAACAACAAAAGATGAACGGAGCTAGCTGGAATGCATAGCTTGTTAGCATGAAACACAAATCCATCATTAACGACGAACTTGTTCCATGTTCTCCCTTCTTTACAATTCTGCAATACATCTTTAAATTCAGCATCATGCGCATATTGATCTTTGATGGTCTCCAAACCAAATATTTTAAAGTCAAGTTGTGTAAGCATAGTATAACGACGAGACAATGCATCAGCAATAACATTTTCTTTACCCTTCTTGTGTTTAATGACATAAGGGAAAGTCTTAATGAATTCAACCCATTTAGCATGTCTACGGTTCAGTTTGGCTTGACTTTTAATATGTTTCAAAGATTCATGATCAGAATGAATAACAAATTCTTTGGGCCATAAATAATGTTGCCATGTTTCCAAAGTCCGAACAAGAGCATATAATTCCTTATCATAAGTAGAGTAATTCAGACTAGGCCCACTCAATTTTTCAGAAAAGTATGCAACAGGTTTGCCATCTTGTAATAACACACCTCCTAATCCAATTCCACTAGCATCACATTCAAGCTCAAAAGTCTTATTAAAATCAGGAAGTTGGAGTAAAGGAGCATGTGTTAACTTATCTTTCAACACCGTGAAGGCTTCTTCCTGTGCGGTACCCCAAACAAAAGGCACATCCTTCTTTGTAAGCTCATTGAGAGGTGCAGCAATGGTACTGAAATCTCTCACAAAACGCCTATAGAAACCAGCGAGGCCAAGGAAACTCCTCACTTGTGTGACCGTTTTGGGCTGCGGCCAACTCTCAATAGCTTCAATCTTGGCTTTATCAACTTCAATTCCCTGGGGAGTAACAACATAGCCAAGAAAAGATACTCGGTCGGTGCAAAAGGTGCACTTCCCAAGGTTACCAAACAAACATGCATCACGTAGAGCAATAAAAACAGCACGTAAATGTTCCAAATGTTCCTCCAAAGATCTGCTATAAATCAATATATCATCAAAGTAAAGTACCACAAATCATCCAATGAAAGCACGTAAAACTTCGTTCATTAATCTCATGAAAGTACTAGGTGCATTAGTTAACCCAAAAGGCATGACTAACCACTCATATAAACCGAACTTAGTTTTAAATGTTGTTTTCCATTCATCTCCCAATTTCATACGAATTTGATGGTATCCACTACGCAAATCAACTTTGGAGAATATTGTAGAGCCACTCAATTCATCAAGCATATCATCTAGCCTAGGAATAGGATGACGATAATGAATAGTAATATTATTAATGCCTCTACAATCAACACACATACGCGACGTACCATCCTTTTTTGGCACTAGTATAATAGGAACAGCACAAGGACTAAGAGATTCGCGTATATAACCTTTGTCGAGCAGCTCCTGTACTTGACGCATAATCTCCTTCGTCTCCTCTGGATTGGTACGGTATGGCGCACGGTTTGGCAACGAAGCACCGGGAATTAAGTCAATCTGATGCTCAATCCCGCGAATAGGTGGTAATCCCGGTGGCACGTCTTGTGGAAAGACGTCAGCGAACTCCTGCAAAATGTTAGTGACAGTAGGAGGCAAAGAGGAAGGCACGTCCTCGAATGAAAATAATGCCTCTTTGCACACAAAAGCATAGCAAATAGATTTGCCTAAATCTAGCTCATCAATATCAGATTTGGTGGCAAGTAAACACGCATTTTTCAATTTAATTTCAGAAGCAACACTAGATGGTTTATTATTAGGCTTCATTTGTTTCTCAAATTCTTTTGCCATAATCTGATTTTCACTTTTATTTTTCTCCTGTTTTGCTTTACTAGCTCTATTAATATCATCTTTCAAAATAGAATCAGGAGTCATAGGAAGCAAAGTAATATGTTTATCCTTATGAACAAGAGTATACTGATTGTTTCTACCATGGTGTACAGAATTTTTATCAAATTGCCATGGTCTACCAAGTAATAAGGAACATGCTTGCATGGGTACCACATCACAATCAACATAATCAGCATATGTAGAGATACTAAAATGCACATGAACAATACGTGTTACCTTAACCTTGCCGCTGTTGTTGAACCATTGGATATAGTAAGGATGTGGATGTGGTCTTGTGGTGAGAGATAGCTTCTCCACCATCTCCATGCTAGCCAAGTTGTTGAAGCTCCCTCCATCTATGATGACGCGAACAGAACGTTCCTTCACAACTCCCTTTGTATGGAACAAATTATGCCTCTGATTTTGCTCAGCTTGTGTGACCTGCACACTCAAAACATGTTGAGCAACTAAACATTCATACCTTTCAGCGTCTTCAGGAGCAATGTATTGCGTCTCATGATCAGAGTCATCTCCACCGTGTTCTTCACTTGTAATAAGAGCCAAAGTCTCCTCATCATAGTCACTAGCGGACTCATACCCACCATCCTCAGTAGCAATCATAACACGCGGAGATTGGCATTCTCTCGCATAATGACCTCTTCCCTTACAACGACGACAAATAATATCATGTGTGTGCCCTGTTGATGCCATAGATGAAGAAGAGCTCTGGGCAGGCCCAGAAGGTGTACTCTTGGCAGATGGTGGTGGTGGTGCCTGTTTTCTTGTATCTCGGTTGGAATTGGCAGCTGAAGTCAGTGGTGCTGCAGTAGAACGTGTGGGAGTAGAGGAGGCACGCGGTGTCCATGATGAAGATCGACCTGCAGAAAAATTAGTTCGCGCCAATGCCTGTCGATCCTGCACTTCACGTTCAGCTTTACAAGCAAGATGGAATAAACGAGTGATATTATTATACTCCTTATACTCTAGAATGGTCTGAATCTCTCTATTTAATCCACCCATGAAACGTGCAAGCATAGCTTCATTCTCCTCAACAATACCACATCTAATCATGCCAGTTTGTAATTCCAGATAATATTCTTCTACATAATTTTTTCCTTGTCTTAAGCGCTACAATTTTTGAAGTAATTCACGCTGATAATATGGTGGAACCCAACAAGTACGCATAGCAGTTTTCAAAGCAGCCCAAGTAGCTGGAATAGGATATAATCTACAATGTTCAGACCACCATACACATGCAAAACTAGTAAAAGCACAAACAGCAGCAGCAGCAACACATCTCTCCTCGGGATATTGTAAACATGTAAAACGTTGTTCAGTTTCTAACTCCCAAGTAAGATATATATCAGGAACATATCTACCCTCAAATGGTGGAATATTCAATTTCAGTTTAGGAAGATGGTCATGATCTCGTACCTAAGCTGGTAATGCAGCCCTACCATAGCGATTATTGGCATGTGGACGACCTGGTGCTGGTACGTAGTTCTGATTTTGATCAACCTCATCCTCGTAATCGCCCGCATAATCGTCCTCCTTAGCGGCAGCAGGAGCCATAGAAGCATCAACAGTAGGTGCAGCGGCACCAGAAGTTTGACCAGGCTCAAGGAGAACGCGCTGTGCTCGTCCCACTTGATTTGGAAGGCGACGTTGTTGTTGTTGTAGAGGTGCGACAGGTGCAGCCGGCGGTGGTTGTGGAAGACGCGCGAGCAATTCATTAAACTTGTTATCGAGCTTTGTTTCGAACGTCTTCTCAATTCCATCTATCTTCTCCATGGCCTCTTCAAATCTGTTTAGCACATCTTGCACCTGTCCACTCATCATTTGCTGAAATTTATCATGTAGCTGTTTGTTCGTCATGTTCTCCCAATCAGTCTCATCGGCTTGTGATCCTGCCATGGTTAGCAGCAATAGAAACACACAAGAATATGATCCTACAGACTACTAGGAAGTGGTGGTGGTGGTGTATCACAAATCCGTCAAGCAAATCTCAAATGCTTACCAGTTCTTACCCAGCAGCAGGTGGTGATCGGCCACCGTTGTAGTCAAAACTCTCAAAGATTGGACAGAGCGATTGCCAGGTGGTGTCAAATGCACGACGTAGATGTATGTGGAGCTGGGAAGGCTTATGATATGGTAGCAAAAATGTCAGCAATAATCAATTCAGAGATGCAAAGTTGAATAAACGCTCAATGACGGTACTGTGCTGGTCCTAGGCTAGACCGTACTAGAGACGCGAGCCTAGAACACTAACAAAATCACGGCGCGGCATGTAAACAAGGGAAGAGCACACTCTAAAAAAAATTTGCTTTTTTTTGCACTCCTTTTTTTTGCAAAAAATCACTATAATCGCGAGTGTCTCAAAACTCTTCCCAAGTCAAACTAACAGGATTGGCACGAAATTTTTTTTTGACAATTTTTTTTTTCGGAAATCAGGGCAGCGACGACGAAAAAGTGCGACAAAAAATCACTATGATGGCGAGTGTCTCAAAACGCTCCCTGGGACCTAAAAATAGGATAGGGAAAAAAAATTGACTGCCGAAATTTTGGACTAAAAACTGCCTGGGGGTCTCCAGACTTTTTTTTTCCGAATCCTACTCAGGCAAGGAAACACGAATCGGAAAATAGATGGGTCTCGAAAACAAACCTAATATGAAAAGAACTCGGATTGGTGGTGGATATATGGTGGTGGAATATGGTAGCGGTGGTGGTATATGGATACGGATCGGTGGTGGTATATGGATATGGATTCAGAGTGGTGGCGGATAAACGGTGGTGGTAGATGGCAGGGGCGATGATGATGGTGCGGTGACGGCGTGACAACTTATGACCAGAACTCGAAACTCTAAAAGACTAGACGCTAAGACCAGCAACTCGACACGACGATGCAACCGCAGATTCAACAAAGCAAAAACCCTAAAAAGATTATGCAAAGGCTCAGATTGGTTCGGATATGATGAACTAACCCTAATTTTTTTTTTGCTTTTTCATGGACTGTAGGTATGAAGAACAGACTCGATCTAAACTACGAAAAACTGTAAAATCTCACCGAGCAACCTGAAAATCTGATACCACTTGATAGAGGCGAAAGGTGTCCCGTCTTTCGATGAGATGGTGGCTATCGTTTTTGGTGGAGTAGACTTTGACGATCCGACTACGAACGTGCGAGAACGTCGCGCCTTAGCAATCACTAAACCAACTCCGAGAGGTTGTTGACCACGCCGGAGCACGATCAACCTGACCACAAGGGTCTATTTCCTGCAAGCAAATGAAGAATAAGCAAGAAACTAAGATTTGCAATCTGGATATTGCGAATATAAGATGAAAGCTTTATTGATCAAGGTGGGGTTCTGTGACGTCTTGGTCTGGTCGTTGAACACAAACGAAGTACGCGAAGTTGCAGCTATGGCGAACTTTTAATCTAAACAAAACCCAAAGTCTAAACGGTGCCCTAAGGGCTGTATATATGGAGGAAGAGGGGGGGATTTCGTGGCCCTTGAAGGAGGGGTCCGAAACCAACCCTATCTCTTGTTTCCCCACACATACGGACTCTAAAAACAGCCTATACTCAAGTATTTCGAAATTACATGGGCCTGGCCCAATAATAAGGTGATGCAGCACCTATAATAACCTCTGGACGAAATTTATGAAGTGGCATCTTGTATATTTCGTCCAAGGCTTCCTGCACTCATTATGGTGGCTTCAAAGTCCTGAAATCATCACTTGTAACTCCGTTCTTGTTCCACTTGCGCATGCCATCATCTCCATGCTTGAACTTGCTCCAAGGTTCCTCTTTCTTGTCCAAGCTAGGCCCTTCATTTGTAAGCAAAACAAATGTATCCAATTTAGGCATCATCATATTCTCATGAACATTAGAATCATTACCAAGAAACGAAAGTACCTGATAATTTAATTGGCGTGCGCGAGCTCTAGTAATTGGTCCATTATGTATAGCAGCAGGGGCTGTGGGTGTAACAATGGTATTGATGTCCTCATCAATTCCACATTTCCTTAAGTGCGTGCCAAACTCATGACTCAAGTATTCTCCTCCATGATCTGATCGTAATGATGAGGACATCAATACCATTGTTACACCCACAGCCCCTGTTGCTATACATACTGGACCAATTACTAGAGCTCGCGCACGCCAATTAAATTATCAGGTACTTTCGTTTCTTGGTAATGATTCTAATGTTCATGAGAATATGATGATGCCTAAATTGGATACATTTGTTTTGCTTACAAATGAAGGGCCTAGCTTGGACAAGAAAGAGGAACCTTGGAGCAAGTTCAAGCATGGAGATGATGGCATGCGCAAGTGGAACAAGAACGGAGTTACAAGTGATGATTTCAGGACTTTGAAGCCACCATAATGAGTGCAGGAAGCCTTGGACGAAATATACAAGATGCCACTTCATAAATTTCGTCCAGAGGTTATTATAGGTGCTGCATCACCTTATTATTGGGCCAGGCCCATGTAATTTCGAAATACTTGAGTATAGGCTGTTTTTAGAGTCCGTATGTGTGGGGAAACAAGAGATAGGGTTGGTTTCGGACCCCTCCTTCAAGGGCCACGAAATCCCCCCCTCTTCCTCCATATATACAGCTCTTAGGGCACCGTTTAGACTTTGGATTTTGTTTAGATTAAAAGTTCGCCATAGCTGCAACTTCGCGTACTTCGTTTGTGTTCAACGACCAGACCAAGACGTCACAAAACCCCCACCTTGATCAATAAAGCTTTCATCTTATATTCGCAATATCTAGATTGCAAAATCTTAGTTTCTTGCTTGTTCTTTGTTTGCTTGCAGGAGATAGACCCTCGTGGTCAGGTTGATTGTGCTTCGGCGTGGTCAATAACCTCTCGGAGTTGGTTTAGCGATTGCTAAGGCGCAACGTCCTCGCACGTTCGTAGTCGGATCGTCAAAGTCTACTCCACCAAAAACAATAGCTATCATCTCATCGAAAGATCGGGACACCCTCGCCTCTATCAAGTGGTATCAGATTTTCAGGTTGCTCGGTGAGATTTTATAGTTTTTCGTAGTTTAGATCGAGTCTGTTTTTCATACCTACAGTCCACGAAAAAGCCAAAAAAAAAATTTAGGGTTAGTTCATCATATCCGAACCAATCTGAGCCTTTGCATAATCTTTTTAGGGTTTCTGCTTTGTTGAATCTGCGGTTGCATCGTCGTGTCGAGTTGCTGGCCTTAGCGTCTAGTCTTTTAGAGTTTCGAGTTCTGGTCATAAGTTGTCACGCCGCCGCCGCACCATCATCATCGCCTCTGCCATCTACCACCACCGTTGATCCGCCACCGCTCTGAATCCATATACCACCACCGCTGCCATATTCCACCACCATATATCCACCACCAATCCGAGTTTTTTTCATATTAGGTTTGTTTTCGAGACCGATCTATTTTCCGATTCGTGTTTCCTTGCCTGAGTAGGATTCGGAAGAAAAAAAAGTCGAGACCCCCGGGCAGTTTTTAGGCCAAAATTTTGGCGGTCAAAAATATTTTTTCCCTATCCTATTTTTAGGTCCCAGGGAGCGTTTTGAGACACTCGCCATCATAGTGATTTTTTGTCGCACTTTTTCGTCGTCGCTGCCCTGATTTCCGAAAAAAAAATTGTCAAAAAAATTTTTGTGCCAATCCTGTTAGTTTGACTTGGGAAGAGTTTTGAGACACTCGCCATTATAGTGATTTTTTCGCAAAAAAAAAAGGAGCGCAAAAAAAAATGAAATTTTTTTAGAGTGTGCTCTTCCCTTGTTTACGTGCCACGCCGTGATTTTGTTAGTGTTCTAGGCTCGCGTCTCTAGTACGGTCTAGCCTAGGACCAGCACAGTACCGTCGTTGAGCGTTTATTCAACTTTGCATCTCTGAATTGATTATTGCTGACATTTTTGCTACCATATCATAAGCCTTCCCAGCACCACATACATCTACGTCGTGCGTTTGACACCACCTGGCAATCGCTCTGTCCAATCTTTAAGAGTTTTGACTACAACGGTTGCCGATCACCACCTGCTGCTGGGTAAGAACTGGTAAGCATTTGAGATTCGCTTGACGGTTTTGTGATACACCACCACTACCACTTCCCAGTAGTCTGTAGGATCATATTTTTGTGTGTTTCTATTGCTGCTAACCATGGCAGGATCACAAGCAGATGAGACTGATTGGGAGAACATGACGAACAAACAGCTACATGATAAATTTCAGCAAATGATGAGTGGACAGGTGCAAGATGTGCTAAACAGATTTGAAGAGGCCATGGAGAAGATAGATGGAATTGAGAAGACGTTCGAAACAAAGCTCGATAACAAGTTTAATGAATTGCTCGCGTGTCTTCCACAACCAACACCGGTTGCACCTGTCGCACCTCTACAACAACAACAACGTCGCCTTCCAAATCAAGTGGGACGAGCACAGCGCGTTCCCCTTGAGCCTGGTCAAACTTCTGGTGCCGCTGCACCTACTGTTGATGCTTCTATGGCTCCTGTTGCCGCTGAGGAGGACGATTATGCGGGCGATTACGAGGATGAGGTTGATCAAAATCAGAACTACGTACCAGCACCAGGTCGTCCACATGCCAATAATCGCAATGGTAGGGCTGCATTACCAGCTCAGGTACGAGATCATGACCATCTTCCTAAACTAAAATTGAATATTCCACCATTTGAGGGTAGATATGTTCCTGATATATATCTTACTTGGGAGTTAGAAACTGAACAACGTTTTACATGTTTACAATATCCCGAGGAGAGACGTGTTGCTGCTGCTGTTTGTGCTTTTACTAGTTTTGCATGTGTATGGTGGTCTGAACATTGTAGATTATATCCTATTCCAGCTACGTGGGCTGCTTTGAAAACTGCTATGCGTACTCGTTGGGTTCCACCATATTATCAACGTGAATTACTTCAAAAATTGCAGCGCTTAAGACAAGGAAAAAATTCTGTAGAAGAATATTATCAGGAATTACAAAATGGCATGATTAGATGTGGTATTGTTGAGGAGAATGAAGCTATGCTTGCACGTTTCATGGGTGGATTAAATAGAGAGATTCAGACCATTCTAGAGTATAAGGAGTATAATAATATCACTCGTTTATTCCATCTTGCTTGTAAAGCTGAACGTGAAGTGCAGGATCGACAGGCATTGGCGCGAACTAATTTTTCTGCAGGTCGATCTTTATCATGGACACCGCGTGCCTCCTCTACTCCCACACATCCTACTGCGGCACCACTGACTTCAGCCGCCAATTCCAACCGAGATACAAGAAAACAGGCACCACCACCACCATCTGCCAAGAGTACACCTTCTGGGCCTGCCCAGAGCTCTTCTTCATCTATGGCATCAACAGGGCACACACATGATATTATTTGTCGTCGTTGTAAGGGAAGAGGTCATTATGTGATGAGGACATCAATACCATTGTTACACCCAAAACCCCTGCTTCTATACATACTGGACCAATTACTAGAGCTCGCGCACGCCAATTAAAATATCAGGTACTTTCGTTTCTTGGTAATGATTCTAAAGTTCATGAGAATATGATGCTGCCTAAATTGGATACATTTGTTTTGCTTACAAATGAAGGGCCTAGCTTGGACAAGAAAGAGGAACCTTGGAGCAAGTTCAAGCATGGAGATGATGGCATGCGCAAGGGGAACAAGAACGGAGTTACAAGTGATGATTTCAGGACTTTGAAGCCACCATAAGGAGTGCAGGAAGCCTTGGACGAAATATACAAGATGCCACTTCATAAATTTCGTCCAGAGGCTATTATAGGTGCTGCGTCACCTTATTATTGGGCCAGGCCCATGTAATTTTGAAATACTTGAGTATAGGCTATTTTTAGAGTCCGTATGTGTGGGGAAACAAGAGATAGGGTTGGTTTCGGACCCCTCCTTCAAGGGCCACGAAATCCCCCCCCCCCCTCTTCCTCCATATATACAGCCCTTAGGGCACCGTTTAGACTTTGGGTTTTGTTTAGATTAAAAGTTCGCCATAGCTGCAACTTCGCGTACTTCGTTTGTGTTCAACGACCAGACCAAGACGTCACAGAACCCCACCTTGATCAATAAAGCTTTCATCTTATATTCGCAATATCCAGATTGCAAATCTTAGTTTCTTGCTTGTTCTTCGTTTGCTTGCAGGAGATAGACCCTCGTGGTCAGGTTGATTGTGCTCCGGCGTGGTCAATAACCTCTCGGAGTTGGTTTAGCGATTGCTAAGGCGCGACGTCCTCGCACGTTCGTAGTCGGATCGTCAAAGTCTACTCCACCAAAAATGATAGCTATCATCTCATCGAAAGATCGGGACACCCTCGCCTCTATCAAGTGGTATCAGAGTCCCAGGTTGCTCGGTGAGATTTACAGTTTTTCGTAGTTTAGATCGAGTCTGTTCTTCATACCTACAGTCCAGGAAAAAGCCAAAAAAAATTTAGGGTTAGTTCATCATATCCGAACCAATCTGAGCCTTTGCATAATCTTTTTAGGGTTTTTGCTTTGTTGAATTTGCGGTTGCATCGTCGTGTCAAGTTGCTGGTCTTAGCGTCTAGTTCTTTAGAGTTTCGAGTTCTGTTCACAAGTTGTCACGCCGCCGCCGCACCATCATCATCGCCCCTACCATATACCACCACCGATCCGAGTCCAGATACCACCACCGATCCGAGTCCATATAACACCACCAATCCGAGCCCACATATACTACCGTCATATACCATCACCAGTCCGAGTTCCACCATATTCATCTCTGCCACCAGTCCTACTCCGAGTCCAGTATTTATTCCTTTATTTTAGAGTTCCAGATCACGCGATACTACGAGTCGTGAACAAGTCGGATTCCCCAATTTTCGTGCTACCCGCAGAAGAAAAATAGTTCCAGTTTAAAAAAAAAAAACTAAGTCTGGAAAATTCTGGCTAGGCAGTTTTTAGACCATTTGTAGACTTTTTCGAAAAAAAATTGTTGCGGAGCAAAAAAAAAAAAGAGGAAAAAAAAGTGCAAAAAATAATAATATTCAGAGTGTGCTCCTCCCTTGTTTACGTGCAGCGCCGTGATTTTTGTTAGTGTTCTAGGCTCGCGTCTCTAGCACGGTCTAGCCTAGGACCAGCACAGTACCGTCGTTGAGAGTTTATTCAACATTGCATCTCTGAATTGATTATTGCTGACCCTTTTTGCTACCATATCATAAGCCTTCCCAGCTCCACATACATCTACATCGTGCGTTTGACACCACCTGGCAATCGCTCTGTCCAAGCTCTGAGAGTTTTGACTACAAAGGTTGCCGATCACCACCTGCTGCTGGGTAAGAACTGGTAAGAATTTGAGATTTGCTTGACGGATTTGTGACACCACACCACACCACCACCACTTTCTAGTAGTCTGTAGGATCATATTCTTGTGTGTTTCTATTGCTGCTAACCATGGCAGGATCACAAGCCGACGAGATTGACTGGGAGAACATGACGAACAAGGAGTTGCATGATAAATTTCAGCAAATGATGAGTGGCCAGGTGGGAGATGTGCTAAACAGATTTGAAGAGGCCATGGAGAAGATAGATGGCATGGAGAAGTCGTTCGAGACAAAACTGGATAACAAGTTTAATGAATTGCTCATGCGTCTTCCCCAACCACCACCGGCTGCACCTGTCGCACCTCTGCAACGACAACAACAACGCCCCCTTCCAAATCAGTTCGGACGAGCGAAGCGTGTTCCTCTTGAGGATGGCCAAACTTCTGGTGCTGCTGTACCTACTGTTGATGCTTCTTTGGCTCCTGCTCCTGCTGCTGCTGGTGCCGAGGAGGAGGATGATTACACGGGCGATTATGAGGATGAGGTTGATCAAAATCATAACTACGTGCAACCACCAGCACCAGGTCGTCCACATGCAAATAATCGCAATGGTAGGCCTGCACCACCACTTCAGGTACGAGATCATGACCATCTTCCTAAATTAAAATTGAATATTCCACCATTCGAGGGTAGATATGTTCCTGATATATATCTTACTTGGGAGTTAGAAACTGAACAACGTTTTACATGTTTACAATATCCCGAGGAACGACGTGCTGCTGCTGTTGTTTGTGCTTTCACTAGTTTTGCATGTGTATGGTGGTCTGAACATTGTAGATTATATCCTATTCCAGCTACGTGGGCTGCTTTGAAAACTGCTATGCGTACTCGTTGGGTTCCACCATATTATCAACGTGAATTACTTCAAAAATTGCAGCGCTTAAGACAAGGAAAAAATTATGTAGAAGAATATTATCAGGAATTACAAACTGGCATGATTAGATGTGGTATTGTTGAGGAGAATGAAGCTATGCTTGCACGTTTCATGGGTGGATTAAATAGAGAGATTCAGACCATTCTAGAGTATAAGGAGTATAATAATATCACTCGTTTATTCCATCTTGCTTGTAAAGCTGAACGTGAAGTGCAGGATCGACAGGCATTGGCGCGAACTAATTTTTCTGCAGGTCGATCTTCATCATGGACACCGCGTGCCTCCTCTACTCCCACACGTCCTACTGCGGCACCACTGACTTCAGCCACCAATTCCAACCGAGATACAAGAAAACAGGCACCACCACCACCATCTGCCAAGAGTACACCTTCTGGGCCTGCTCAGAGCTCTTCTTCATCTATGGCATCAACAGGGCACACACATGATATTATTTGTCGTCGTTGTAAGGGAAGAGGTCATTATGCGAGAGAATGCCAATCTCCGCGTGTTATGATTGCTACTGAGGATGGTGGGTATGAGTCCGCTAGTGACTATGATGAGGAGACTTTGGCTCTTATTACAAGTGAACAACACGGTGGAGATGATTCTGATCATGAGATGCAATACATGGCTCCTGAAGACGCTGACAGGTATGAATGTTTAGTTGCTTAACGTGTTTTGAGTGTGCAGGTCACACAAGCTGAGCAAAATCAGAGGCATAATTTGTTCCATACAAAGGGAGTTGTGAAGGAACGTTCTGTTCGCGTCATCATAGATGGAGGGAGCTGCAACAACTTGGCTAGCATGGAGATGGTGGAGAAGCTATCTCTCACCACAAGACCACATCCGCATCCTTACTATATCCAATGGTTCAACAACAGCGGCAAGGTTAAGGTAACACGTACTGTTCGTGTGCATTTTAGTATCTCTACATATGCTGATTATGTTGATTGTGATGTGGTACCCATGCAAGCATGTTCATTATTACTTGGTAGACCATGGCAATTTGATAAAAATTCTGTACACCATGGTAGAAACAATCAGTATACTCTTGTTCATAAGGATAAACATATTACTTTGCTTCCTATGACTCCTGGTTCTATTTTGAAAGACGATATTAATAAAGCTAGTAAAGCAAAACAGGAGAAAAATAATAGTGAAAATCAGATTGTGGCAAAAGAATTTGAGCAACAAATGAAGCCTAATAATAAACCATCTAGTGTTGCTTCTGAAATTAAATTGAAAAGTGCATGTTTACTTGCCACCAAATCTGATATTGATGAGCTAGATTTCAGCAAATCTGTTTGCTATGCTTTTGTGTGCAAAGAGGCGTTATTTTCATTCGAGGACGTGCCTTCCTCTTTGCCTCCTACTGTCACTAACATTTTGCAGGAGTTCACTGACGTCTTTCCACAAGACGTGCCACCGGGATTACCACATATTCGCGGGATTGAGCATCAGATTGACTTAATTCCCGGTGCTTCATTGCCAAACCGTGCGCCATACCGTACCAATCCAGAGGAGACGAAGGAGATTATGCGTCAAGTACAGGAGCTGCTCGACAAAGGTTATATACACGAATCTCTTAGTCCTTGTGCTGTTCCTATTATACTAGTGCCAAAAAAGGATGGTACATCGCGTATGTGTGTTGATTGTAGAGGCATTAATAATATTACTATTCATTATCGTCATCCTATTCCTAGGCTAGATGATATGCTTGATGAATTGAGTGGCTCTACAATATTCTCCAAAGTTGATTTGCGTAGTGGATACCATCAAATTCGTATGAAATTGGGAGATGAATGGAAAACAACATTTAAAACTAAGTTCGGTTTATATGAGTGGTTAGTCATGCCTTTTGGGTTAACTAATGCACCTAGTACTTTCATGAGATTAATGAATGAAGTTTTACGTGCTTTCATTGGACGATTTGTGGTAGTTTACTTTGATGATATATTGATTTATAGCAGATCTTTGGAGGAACATTTGGAACATTTACGTGTTGTTTTTATTGCTCTACGTGATGCATGTTTGTTTGGTAACCTTGGGAAGTGCACCTTTTGCACCGACCGAGTATCTTTTCTTGGCTATGTTGTTACTCCACAGGGAATTGAAGTTGATAAAGCCAAGATTGAAGCTATTGAGAGTTGGCCGCAGCCCAAAATGGTCACACAAGTGAGGAGTTTCCTTGGCCTCGCTGGTTTCTATAGGCATTTTGTGAGAGATTTCAGTACCATTGCTGCACCTCTCAACGAGCTTACAAAGAAGGATGTGCCTTTTGTTTGGGGTACCGCACAGGAAGAAGCCTTCAAGGTGTTGAAAGATAAGTTAACACATGCTCCTTTACTCCAACTTCCTGATTTTAATAAGACTTTTGAGCTTGAATGTGATGCTAGTGGAATTGGATTAGGAGGTGTGTTATTACAAGATGGCAAACCTGTTGCATACTTTTCTGAAAAATTGAGTGGGCCTAGTCTGAATTACTCTACTTATGATAAGGAATTATATGCTCTTGTTCGGACTTTGGAAACATGGCAACATTATTTATGGCCCAAAGAATTTGTTATTCATTCTGATCATGAATCTTTGAAACATATTAAAAGTCAAGCCAAACTGAACCGTAGACATGCTAAATGGGTTGAATTCATTGAGACTTTCCCTTATGTCATTAAACACAAGAAGGGTAAAGAAAATGTTATTGCTGATGCATTGTCTCGTCGTTATACTATGCTTTCACAACTTGACTTTAAAATCTTTGGTTTGGAGACCATCAAAGATCAATATGTGCATGATGCTGAATTTAAAGATGTATTGCAGAATTGTAAAGAAGGGAGAACATGGAACAAGTTCATCGTTAACGATGGATTTGTGTTTCGTGCTAACAAGCTATGCATTCCAGCTAGCTCCGTTCGTCTTTTGTTGTTACAGGAGGCGCATGGAGGAGGATTAATGGGACACTTTGGCGTAAAGAAGACGGAGGATGTACTTGCTACACATTTCTTTTGGCCAAAGATGAGACGGGATGATGAGCGCTTTGTTGCTCGCTGCACTACATGTCAAAAAGCTAAGTCACGACTCAATCCTCATGGTTTATATATGCCTTTGCCTGTACCTAGTGTTCCATGGGAGGATATATCTATGGACTTTATTTTGGGTTTACCTCGAACAAAGAAGGGGAGGGATAGCACATTTGTTGTCGTGGATAGGTTCTCGAAAATGGCACACTTTATACCATGTCATAAAAGCGATGATGCTGCTAATGTTGCTGATTTGTTCTTTCGTGAAATTATTCGCTTGCATGGTGTGCCAAATACTATTGTTTCAGATCGTGATACCAAATTTCTTAGCCACTTTTGGAGATGTTTATGGGCTAAGTTGGGGACTAAACTGCTTTTTAGTACTACTTGTCACCCCCAAACTGATGGACAAACTGAAGTAGTCAATAGAACTTTGTCTACTATGCTTAGGGCTGTTTTGAAGAATAACAAGAAAATGTGGGAAGAATGCTTGCCTCATATTGAATTTGCTTATAATCGTTCGTTGCATTCTACTACTAAGATGTGCCCTTTTGAAATTGTATATGGTTTCCTACCTCGTGCACCTATTGATTTGTTGCCTCTTCCATCTTCGGAGAAGGTTAATTTTGATGCTAAACAACGTGCTGAATTGATCTTAAAAATGCATGAGTTAACTAAGGAGAACATTGAGCGTATGAATGCTAAATATAAACTTGCTGGAGATAAGGGTAGAAAACATGTTGTGTTTGCACCTGGAGATCTTGTTTGGTTATATTTGCGTAAGGATAGATTTCCTGATTTGCGCAAATCAAAGCTAATGCCACGTGCTGATGGTCCTTTTAAGGTGTTAGAGAAAATAAATGATAATGCATATAAACTTGAGCTGCCTGCAGATTTTGGGGTTAGTCCCACTTTTAACATTGCAGATTTGAAGCCTTATTTGGGTGAGGAAGATGAGCTTCCGTCAAGGACGACTTCATTTCAAGAAGGGGAGGATGATGAGGACATCAATACCATTGTTACACCCACAGCCCCTGCTGCTATACATACTGGACCAATTACTAGAGCTCGCGCATGCCAATTAAATTATCAGGTACTTTCGTTTCTTGGTAATGATTCTAATGTTCATGAGAATATGATGCTGCCTAAATTGGATACATTTGTTTTGCTTACAAATGAAGGGCCTAGCTTGGACAATAAAGAGGAACCTTGGAGCAAGTTCAAGCATGGAGATGATGGCATGCGCAAGGGGAACAAGAACGGAGTTACAAGTGATGATTTCAGGACTTTGAAACCACCATAATGAGTGCAGGAAGCCTTGGACGAAATATACAAGATGCCACTTCATAAATTTCGTCCAGAGGCTATTATAGGTGATGCGTCACCTTATTATTGGGCCAGGCCCATGTAATTTCGAAATACTTGAGTATAGGCTGTTTTTAGAGTCCGTATGTGTGGGGAAACAAGAGATAGGGTTGGTTTCGGACCCCTCCTTCAAGGGCCACGAAATCCCCCCCTCTTCCTCCATATATACAGCCCTTAGGGCACCGTTTAGACTTTGGGTTTTGTTTAGATTAAAAGTTCGCCATAGCTGCAACTTCGCGTACTTCGTTTGTGTTCAACGGCCAGACCAAGACGTCACAGAACCCCACCTTGATCAATAAAGCTTTCATCTTATATTCGCAATATCCAGATTGCAAAATCTTAGTTTCTTGCTTGTTCTTCGTTTGCTTGCAGGAGATAGACCCTCGTGGTCAGGTTGATTGTGCTCCGGCGTGGTCAATAACCTCTCGGAGTTGGTTTAGCGATTGCTAAGGTGCGACGTCCTCGCACGTTCGTAGTCGGATCGTCAAAGTCTACTCCACCAAAAACGATAGCTATCATCTCATCGAAATATCGGGACACCCTCGCCTCTATCAGGAATTGTTTCACAACTCACGCCGCCTGGAACACCTCAGCGTAATGGTGTGTCCGAACGTTGTAATCGCACTCTATTGGATATGGTCTGATCTATGATGTCTCTTACCGATCTACCGCTATCATTTTGGGGTTATGCTTTAGAGACTGCCGCATTCACTTTAAATAGGGCACCGTCTAAATCCGTTGAGACGATACCGTATGAATTAAGGTTTGGGAAGAAACCTAAGCTGTCGTTTCTGAAAGTTTGGGGATGCGATGCTTATGTCAAGAAACTTCAACCTGAAAAGCTCGAACCCAAATCGGAAAAATGCGTCTTCATAGGATACCCTAAGGAAACTATTGGGTATACCTTCTACCTCAGATCCGAAGGCAAGATCTTTGTTGCCAAGAATGGATCCTTTCTGGAGAAAGAGTTTCTCTCGAAAGAAGTAAGTGGGAGGAAAGTGGAACTTGACGAGGTACCCGCTCTTGAACCGGAGAGTAGCGCAGCTCAGGAAGATGTTTCTGTGGTGCCTGCACCGACTAGAGAGGAAGTTAATGATGATGATCATGAAACTTCGGGTCAAGTTGCTACTGAACTTCGTAGGTCCACGAGGACACGTTCCGCACCAGAGTGGTACGGCAACCCTGTCCTGGAAATCATGTTGTTAGACAACGGTGAACCTTCGAACTATGAAGAAGCGATGGCGGGCCCAAATTCCAACAAATGGCTTGAAGCCATGAAATCCGAGATAGGATCCATGTATGAAAACAAAGTATGGACTTTGATGGACTTGCCCGATGATAGTCAAGCCATAGAGAATAAGTGGATCTTTAAGAAGAAGACTGACGCGGATGGTAATGTGACCGTCTATAAGGCTCGGCTTGTCTCTAAGGGTTATCGACAAGTTCAAGGGGTTGACTACGATGAGACCTTCTCACCCGTAGCGAAGCTGAAGTCCGTCCGAATCATGTTAGCAATTGCCGCATTCTATGATTATGAGATCTGGCAAATGGACGTCAAAACGGCATTCCTTAACGGTTTCCTTAAGGAAGAATTGTATATGATGCAGCCGGAAGGTTTTGTCGATCCTAAGAATGCTGACAAAGTATGCAAGCTCCAGCGCTCCATCTATGGGCTGGTGCAAGTATCTCGGAGTTGGAACATTCGCTTTGATGAAATGATCAAAGCATTTGGGTTTATACAGACTTATGGAGAAGCCTGTATTTACAAGAAAGTGAGTGGGAGTTATGTAGCATTTCTCATATTATATGTGGATGACATACTGTTGATGGGAAATGATATAGAACTTTTGGAAAGCATAAAGGCCTACCTGAATAAGTGTTTTTCAATGAAGGACCTTGGAGAAGCTACTTACATATTAGGCATCAAGATCTATAGAGATAGATCGAGACGCCTCATTGGTCTTTCACAAAGCACATACCTTGACAAGATATTGAAGAAGTTCAATATGGATCAGTCCAAGAAGGGGTTCTTGCCTGTATTGCAAGGTGTGAGATTGAGCGCAGCTCAACGCTCGACCTCGGCAGAAGAAAGAGAAAAGATGAGTGTCATCCCCTATGCCTCAGCCATAGGCTCTATTATGTATGCCATGCTGTGTACCAGACCTGATGTGAACCTTGCCATAAGTTTGGTAGGGAGGTACCAAAGTGATCCCGGAATGGAACACTGGACAGCAGTCAAGAATATCCTGAAGTACCTGAAAAGGACTAAGGATATGTTTCTCGTTTATGGAGGTGCCGAAGAGCTCGTCGTAAAGGGTTACGTCGATGCTAGCTTTGACACAGATCTGGATGACTCCAAGTCACAAACCGGATACGTGTACATTTTGAATGGTGGGGCAGTCAGCTGGTGCAGTTGCAAGCAAAGCGTCATGGCAGGATCTACATGTGAAGTGGAGTACATAGCTGCTTCGGAAGCAGCTCAGGAAGGAGTCTGGATGAAGGAGTTTATCACCGACCTAGGAGTGATTCCCAATGCGTCGGGCCCGATGACTCTCTTCTGTGACAACACTGGAGCTATTGCCATTGCCAAGGAGCCCATGTTTCACAGGAAGACCAAGCACATCAAGCGCCGCTTCAACTCCATTCGTGAATATATTCAAGATGGAGACATAGATATTTGTAAAGTACATACGGATCTGAATGTCGCAGATCCATTGACTAAACCTCTTCCATGAGCAAAACATGATCAGCACCAGAACTCTATGGGTGTTCGATTCATCACAATGTAACTAGATTATTGACTCTAGTGCAAGTGGGAGACTATTGGAAATATGCCCTAGAGGCAATAATAAAATGGTTATTATTATATTTCCTTATTCATGGTAATTGTCTATTGTTCATGCTATAATTGTATTAACCGGAAACTGTAATACATGTGTGAATACATAGACCACAGCATGTCCCTAGTGAGCCTCTAGTTGACTAGCTCGTTGATCAATAGATGGTTGTGGTTTCCTGACCATGGACATTGGATGTCGTTGATAACGGGATCACATCATTAGGAGAATCATGTGATGGACAAGACCCAATCCTAAGCATAGCACAAGATCGTGTAGTTCGTTTGCTAGAGCTTTTCTAATGTCAAGTATCATTTCCTTAGACCATGAGATTGTGCAACTCCCGAATACCGTAGGAATGTTTTGGGTGTATCAAATGTCACAACGTAACTGGGTGACCATAAAGGTGCACTACAGGTATCTCCGAAAGTGTCTGTTGGGTTGGCACGAATCGAGACTGGGATTTGTCACTCCGTATGACGAAGAGGTATCTCTGGGCCCACTCGGTAATGCATCATCATAATGAGCTCAATGTGACTAAGGAGTTAGCCACGGGATCATGCGTTACGGAAAGAGTAAAGAGACTTGCCGGTAACGAGATTGAACAAGGTATAGGGATACCGACGATCGAATCTCGGGCAAGTAACATACCGATGGACAAAGGGAATTGTATACGGGATTGATTGAATCCCCGACATCGTGGTTCATTTGATGAGATCATCGTGGAACATGTGGGAGCCAATATGGGTATCCAGATCCCACTATTAGTTATTGGCTGGAGAGGTGTCTCGGTCATGTCTGCATGGTTCCCGAACCCGTAGGGTCTACACACTTAAGGTTCCGTGATGCTAGAGTTGTTATGGGAAATAGTATGTGGTTACCGAAAGTTGTTCGGAGTCTCGGATGAGATCCCAGACGTCACGAGGAGTTTCGGAATGGTCCGGAGGTAAAGATTTAAATATGGGAAGTCCTATTTTGGCCACCGAAAAATGTTCGGGATTTTTCGGTATTGTACCGGGAAGGTTCTAGAAGGTTCCGGAGTGGGACCCACCTGCACGGGGGGACTGATACGGGGCTAACCCGGTGTAGGCCGATCTTTCACGATTGGAGTGGATTCCCTCGAAGAACACGGGGAAGAACGGAGAGAAATCACAAGGGGAAACACTCAAGAACAAGTCCAATCACACATCCACTAGACAATCAAACACACAAGATCACAAGGTACATGAACAACAAAAGGAAAGATACAAGGTAAAGTTCATCTCCAAGAGGAGGTCTTGATGGTATCCTAGACGGATCTTCCCGTGAGGGGTCTTGATGATATCCCGCAGGATCTTCTCACATGGAGGTCTTGAACTCCATGGGAGTGGTAGTCTCTCTCTCTCTCTCAAGAGTAGAGGTAGGTAGGAGCAAAGCTCACATACAAATGAGCTATCATATTTGCTAACCCTAGAAAGGAGGTGGAGGTGGAGTATATATAGGCAAGTCCACGAAGGGGTAAGTGAGAGGGGGATACATGGGCCTCGGGCCCTGTTCATGCACGCAGGCAGGCGCCGGATGTCCTAGCTGGGGGCCGGATGTCCGGCCTGGCAGTGGCCGAATCTGATCTTCTCTGGATAGGCGCCGCCGGATTTCCGGGATGACGCCGGATGTCCGGGCTGGCCGCCGGATGTCCGGCCGCTGATGCTTTTGGCCGTCTGTTGGGGCAGCTCCTACGCGGCTGCCCAGGCGCTGGATGTCCGGCCTCTGGCCCGGATGTCCGGCCGTTGTAGCTTCAGCAGCTCCGTCTTCTTCCGTCGTCGCTTCCAGGCTTCCCTCGCAGATGGTGTAGTTGTTCCTTGGCGCTTGCACTCCTCCTCAACATCCGTGAAGCTCCGAAAATACCTATGCATGCACACGGGAGAAGTGTCAAGTAGTATACCATCCTCGAAGGGGTCAAGTGAGCACGTGTAAAGGAGATGATTCACCTTTGTGTATGTGAAGTAGATGTCGCACGTGTCACTCGCCGAACGGACTCTTGACATGGTGATGTCCATAGGATGCTCCGCATCATCTCCCCCCCCCCCCCTTGGGAAAGATCCGACCTCGGATCGAAAACCAAATCACCATGGGAAAGAGATGGCTTCGCCGTGTAGAAGTGGACGTTCACCAAGTACTTGTCATCTTGAAGCTCGAAGTGGGAACTCTCCAATGTCGCACCGTCTTGTGATTCCTTCAAAAGGAGTAAGGACAACAAACACTTAAAAAAACAAATGTGGTTAGCGTTAGTGCAAAACCAAGCATTCAAGAGGTGATTCACCAAACAAGTGTCATCATCAAGCATAGCATAGGGTGTGACAAAGGATTGTGACATGGCATGTAAGCATATCAATCGAGCACAAGCAAAGATATCATGGGGACAAGTATGCAATTGTGAGGTAGTGATGCAAATATGTGTGACAAGAGAATAAGCATCTACCTCGAGGTCATAGCAAGCATTCACAAAGTGCTCAATGAAAGGTCTATGGTAGGCATAGGAATCATTCACAACACCAAATAAGATGAGATGTCTAAACACATGGGTCAAGTGCAAGACAATCCAAGCATAACGTGCATAGGGTGTAGTGAAGATAGTATGGCACTCAACACAATAGAAAGAGCAATTGTTCATCATGTGTGAGGCAATCAAGTCAATCATGTGACAAGCAATGGAACATGGCATATGTGAAGTTATGACATTGTTGCAACCAAGCATATTATAGGAGCAAGTAATCCAAGAATGGGATGCAACACACAAGGCATATATATCATGGTGCATGGAACGGGGAAAATGACAAGTCAAAGCAAGATCTCTAACATGTGCGCAATCAAATAGTCCAAGATGACCAATAAGTCTCATGGTGCAAGTAACACAATTAGTATGATCCACAATATCCATGCTCAAGAAAGATGTCACCTTGAAGGCATGTCCTTGTGCGTCCTTCACAATGCCGAAGCTTAAGCAAAAGCGGTGTAGAAGCGAGTCGTGGTAGAATGTATGGGGCTCGCTCTCAAGAGCTCGAATGGTCAACTCACGTGAAGTGGAAGTCGACAGAAAGTCCAAGTATCCTACACATGCACACAACAAAACAAAGAACGTATGCGCATGGTAGATAAAAACATCATCCATCATAATGGTTCTCTTCTTTTGCACATAACCATTAGAAGTACAAGTGCATGAATAATATGATGCAACAATGGCGATATTCATGGCACTAGGTATATGGTGCAAAGAGGTAAGACAAGCATGCTTCACAAGGAATATGTCAAAATCTCCAAAGATATGCGAGAATGCTATGGGGGCAATCTCATTAGCAAGACTAAAATCATTGTTGCACTCAATACATGGAAAATCATCTAGCATGAGGGAGGCAACATACGGAGATATATGACAAGAAGCAATAACAATCATGTGCAAAGCATGTAGATGGTTGTCATCAACCGCATGGAATGAGCAAGTATGAATCATGGGTGACGCAACATAAGCAAGCATAGTGCTCAAGTCGTGTAAACTAGTAGAGCGAAGATGCAACACACTAGAGGAAATCATGGCAATCATGTCATGTGAGCAAATGGTGGATATAGGAAATGCACATGACATATCGCAAGCACGAACACAAAGCAAGATCATAGTATCATCATAGGAATGGGTCATAAATGGAACATGGCAATAACAAGCAATATCTCCACCAAGCTTGCAAATACACATACAAGTAGTAGAATCAATCATCATGTGTAATGCAAAGCATGGGTCACAAGTGCATGGCAAAGGCATAGTAATGAGCATATCATGCAAAGTGAACATGGCAAGATGGGCATATAATATGTAATGGACAATAACCCATAGCCAAGTGAGGGCCATGTAGAAGAAATGCGCGAAGTCTTTGCGCAAACAGAGCGGTGGGAAAGACAATCCATGGGATCCCAAGTCATCATTGCTCTCTAGAGCTTGTTTTGTCAACTCGTGGGATTGCGAGGTTGACAAGTATTCATGGGTACCTACACAAAAGAGACACAAACCAAAGAAATTATGTGTGTGGTAAATGTACACATCATCCATCATGATGTGTATGTGCACATGTGAGTTAGCACAAGATAAGCATCGCTCGAAGAAATTTGATGCATGATATAAGAACATGTCATCCATCATGAAAGAATAGTTGTTATGTATGACACGATGGGGACACAAATTGAGAATGCAAGTATATGGCACAACAAGATCATTTGTATTCATGGGGAGCATATTGTGCACACAAATAATGGGATCATGCAATGGATGGGATTGATCAAAATCTCCTAACATGTATGAGGAAACTATGGGTGTCTCCTCATGAGCAATATTGGAAACATCATATGAAGAATATGGGCAACACCCAAAACAATGCATATCCGAAGCTAGGTGGTCATGGCATGGCATATAAGATAAATGATGCAATGGGAGCATATCAATATCATCACAAGAAAAACAAATGCCAATAACCATGGGCTTGTCATCTATGCCATATGTGCAAATTGGGTTTATTTTAATGGCATATGCATAGTCACTATGAAGAGATTGCAAATATGACATATGGTTGATCTCATGCATAGCATATGACAAGTCAAGCGGATTGTCAAACATGATGTGACCTAAAGAATTGTCACAAGAAATCCTATGTAACATGGCATCACAACAAATAGACTCCACATGAGAATCATCATACTCATCATAAATGGGAAAGAAATCATCACATAAGGAAGTCGCACTAGCATGAAGCATGGTAGTAGGTGGATCAACATCATGCAAGCAATCATTGTCAAGTTAGTCCACTAGTGGGACAAGAGCATCACCTTCACCTATGTTACCTTTGTCATTCCACTCAAGTGGTGTAGGTGAGGTGGTAAAGACCAAATGGTGGTCATCTTCATCATGATGGAACCATGTGGGGGGTGCATCATATTCCACCATGGCCATCGTCTTGTCCAAAGGAAGGACGTAGTCGTCGCGAATCGGCGCGTCATCATATATGGGACCTAGCACCAAATGAGAAGACACAATAGAGGTAGAGGTTAAGTCATTAGAAATCGAAGTGGCCTCACATGCCCTATCAACTATCTCACTCTCTCTATGTGGTGGTTCACTTACTCCCTCAAGGTAGGTGCATTCAATCTCACGTATGGTGGAGTCACTCATCTCACTCAAGTGGTGGGGGTTGTGGCTCTCCTCACATGGGAATTGGGGCAACACATCATATATGGGGCTAATGGTGAAGTACTCTCACTCTCAATATGGTGGCACAAGTCACTCAAGTCATCATACGTCGCTATGGTCGAGGTGAAATACTCAACCATCTCATCACCGTCGCCGTGGATGAAGGCCGAAGATGGCACATCATCACTCTCCTCCATGACCGAAGGGAAAATGCCATGCTCGATCATCTCGTCACCGTCGCCATGGATGAAGGCCGAAGATGGCACATCATCACTCTCCTCCATAACCGAAGGGAAAATCCCATGATCGATCATCTCGTCACCGTCGCCATGGATGAAGGCCGAAGATGGCACATCATCACTCTCGCCTCCTAAGATGGAAGCATCATCCTTGCTCGTCGCCGTGTCGCTCGCCTCCAAAGCTTGGTCCTTGATGGTCTCCGTAGTCGTAGTCGTCGTCGCACCGTCTTGAAAAAGAGTCGAAGGAGACTCGGCACTATCAATGCCACGAAGAGGGATGGCGGTGAAGTCGAACTTGGGAGCATCATCTTGGAGCTCGTTGGGCTTGGACATCATGGTGGTACTAGCCTCATGCTCGCCGTCTTGGAGCTTGGTCTTCGAGAAGTGTGCTTGGGGTGGAGAAGCCTTAGCCTTCATGAGTTCTTGTTCCGCCTTGAGAGCACCAATGTAGTTGTCCTCGAGGGACTTGTAGTTCTCGAGGAAGATAGTCTTGGAGATGTCGTTGTGTAATCCCATCATGAAGTGGAACTTCATTGAAATGGGGTCGTCCACGCCGGCTCGTCGCAAGGCAATCTTCATCTCCTTGAAGTACGCGTCGATGGACTTGGATCGTTGGGTGGTGTTCTCCAATTGGCATAGAAGTTGTTCCGTGTAGGTTGGAGGCACGAACTCTCGCCGCAAAGCTCTCTTCGTCTTGGGCCAACTCATGTCATAGCTCTCCGATGGTGTGTGAAGCCACCATGCCAATGTGTAGTCGTGGAAGTTCGTTGTGGCACACTTCACTTGATCTTCGGGAGGAACTTGATGTAGCTTGAGGTAGTCGTCCATTAGGCGTTCCCACTCGAGATACTCCTCGGGTTCTTGAGTCCCATAGAAAGGAATCTTGTGGTCAGTGTCGAGGTCATAGTAGCTCATGGAAGTCACGGACTTGAGCTTGGGGAGCTTCTCTTGAGGTGCTTGTGGGCGAAGATGCCGCATGTCCGTAGGCGAAGATGCCTTGAAGTTGCATGGTGAAGATGCCAAGGGAGATGGTGAAGTCGTTGAGCGGTTGTTGGTGTTGAGCTCTTGACCTTCACGTTCTTGTCGGTGGTGGTGTCGATGCCGATGTGATCTTGCCGGAGATGGTAGCTCGGAAGGATGTGCTCTTGAGCGTCTTCTCGAAGATGAGGAAGATCGCTTGTAGGACTTGATGAGGGCTTTGATCTCCTCCATTTGAGCTTGCATCTTGGCATCGAAGTTGTTGTTCGTGGCATCGAACTCGTCGTTGTAGACCGGCGGTGAAATGCCTTGCCTATCCATCACAAGACTCGAGTAGAGGTGAGTAGGAAATGAGATAAACAATACCAAGTTACCTTTTCCCAAAGTTGAGGATGTATCCCGTTTCACTCAATGAGAAATGAAAGAATAGTGGAATTGGTACAAGACTTGTTCACTCACACCTATCAAGTAAAGCTTATGGAGTAGCTTGGTGAGGATAGTGGCACAAAAATTTGATGCAAAATGTTAGCAAGAGTCAATAATGTTGAAAGAGATTCACAAATTCGCAAGTGAAACAAGTAGACCAATAGCAATATGTGGCACACGGAAACACACACACGGATAGATAAATTGGGTCATGCAACCAAGGGATGAGCACAAAATGTGGAGTCCACGGAAAACGCTCGTGTTGCACAACTCAAGAGGGACGCTAGCATGATTGCTCAATAGGCGGATACGACACTTGTGCACAACCTATAAGATGCAAAATGGATAAACTTTCTATCCCAAGTATGCTATGTATGTATGATGTTCCGGTGTTCCTCTCAAGATGATCCAAGATGATCGGATATGCAATGTGGTATGATGCTATGGCTACTGCTTACAAGCTCTTTGCTCTTTCTCTTTTTCTTTGCTTAAAAGCTTATTCTCTTTTTTTTTGATATGGCCACTTTTGCGAAATGCACAAACCAAGATAGCAATTGTGTATATGAGGGAACAATCTTGTGGCACACGAGATGATATGATGATACCAAGATGATACCAATATGATATGGTATGTATGCAATGGAAGGGCGGATCAATGATCACTAATGTGCACAAGTAGCGTGGCCCGGCAATACTCAAATGGCTAGTCTCGATAGGCAAGTGACGCAAAATGGGCTAGGGGTTATCAATGCAATTGCAAGGGGAATATACAATGGTGTCGTCGAGGTTACCGTCCTTAGCGATGATGAGTGGCGGTGTTCTCGATGTAGACCCGTTCCTAGTTAGCCGAAACACCCTAGGAAACGGAAAAACCGTGAACTCAAAATCTCAAAGGCAAATGTCAAATGGTGGTAGCGGGAATGTGGTGGTGGTTTTGCGGAAACTCAATGGGATTGCGGAAATGCAATGATGGGTTTTGAGTACGCAATGCGGAAGTGGAGGGTAAGGTGGTGAACTATACACGGTGTCGGAGTTGAAGTCGCCGTCCCTAAGTAGCCGAAACACCTTAAGAGACACAACTCACAACACAAACAAAAATGGGTTAAGGTGGGGTGGCGGAAGTGTATGGTGGGCAAGCCTATGCGGAAGTTATGATGGTGGTTGATGAAGAAGCAATCGTCCCTAAGTAGCCAAAACACCTTAGGAGACTCAAATCACAACTCAAACAACCTCAAATGTGATGGGGAATAAAATTGGTTAGGTTGCGGAAGTCGGTGGTGGTTATGCGGATGATATGGTGGAAGCCCTAGGCAAAGATGCCAAAATTCCAAAATTTTGATGAAGTCAAATGGTGATATTAGTATTTTTGTTGGATGGGGGATGTTAATAGCTTCAAAACGAGCTAAAGAACGTCAAAATCGGACTCCGGATGAATTAGTTACGGTCAAAACGGTAAAACACGGGAGGCTGAATTTCCAGGGGCCGGATATCCGGGGGGTGGGGCCGGATTTCCGGGGGCAGTGTCCAGAACCGAGCAGATTTGGCGCTCCAGGAGCCGGATGTCCGGCCCGATGGCCCGGATGTCCGGCCCGACGATTCCAGATCGGGATTTGGACTTCGAAACTCGATTTGGGGCGGAAATAGATGATTTCGGGGGCAAAATTGGGGAGATTTTGTGGATGGGAGTGGGGGGAAAGATGGGGGAAAGCTAGATCCACTTGAAACCAAGCAAATCCATGGATCAAAATCAACAAAACATCATCAAACCAACAAATCACAAAAAAAATTGGGGGCTATTTTTTGTGGGGATTTTCGAATTTAGGACGAAATCAAGCAAAAGAAGGCTAGAAAAGGGTGGGAGAGACTCCAAATACGTGATCAACGTGGCTCATGATACCATATGATACGGGGCTAACCCAGTGTAGGCCGATCTTTCACGATTGGAGTGGATTCCCTCGAAGAACACGAAGAACACGGGGAAGAACGGAGAGAAATCACAAGGGGAAACACTCAAGAACAAGTCCAATCACACATCCACTAGACAATCAAACACACAAGATCACAAGGTACATGAACAACAAAAGGAAAGATACAAGGTAAAGTTCATCTCCAAGAGGAGGTCTTGATGGTATCCTAGACGGATCTTCCCGTGAGGGTTCTTGATGATATCCCGCAGGATCTTCTCACATGGAGGTCTTGAACTCCATGGGAGTGGTAGTCTCTCTCTCTCTCAAGAGTAGAGGTAGGTAGGAGCAAAGCTCACATACAAATGAGCTATCATATTTGCTAACCCTAGAAAGGAGGTGGAGGTGGAGTATATATAGGCAAGTCCACGAAGGGGTAAGTGAGAGGGGGGATACATGGGCCTCGGGCCCTGTTCATGCACGCAGGCAGGCGCTGAATGTCTGGGCTGGGGGCCGGATGTCCGGCCGTTCGCGGGGCGCCGGATGTCTAGCCTGGCGGTGGCCGAATCTGATCTTCTCTGGATAGGCGCCGCCGGATTTCCGGGATGACGCCGGATGTCCGGGCTGTGGTCTGGCGCCGGATGTCCGGGCTGGCCGCCGGATGTCCGGCCGCTGATGCTTTTGGCCGTCTGTTGGGGCAGCTCCTGCGCGGCTGCCCAGGCGCCGGATGTCCGGCCTATGGCCCGGATGTCCGGCCGCTATAGCTTCAGCAGCTCCGTCTTCTTCCGTCATCGCTTCCAGGCTTCCCTCGCAGATGGTGTAGTTGTTCCTTGGCGCTTGCACTCCTCCTCAACATCTGTGAAGCTCCAAAAATACCTATGCATGCACACGGGAGAAGTGTCAAGTAGTATACCATCCTCGAAGGGGTCAAGTGAGCACGTGTAAAGGAGATGATTCACCTTTGTGTATGTGAAGTAGATGTCGCACGTGTCACTCGCCGAACGGACTCTTGACATGGTGATGTCCATAGGATGCTCCGCATCAGGGACCCACATGAACATGGGTAGTGGGGGCAAGGCCCCACACCCCTGGTCAAGGCGGACCAAGATCCTCCCTTAGAAGGAATAAGATCATATCCCGAAGGGATAAGATCAAGATCCCTAAAAAGGGGGGATAACAATCGGTGGGGAAGGGAAAGGATGGGATTTCTTTCCTCCCACCTTTGCCAACGCCCCAATGGACTTGGAGGGCAAGAAACCAGACCCCTCCACCCCTATAAATAGTGGGGAGGTGCATGGGAGCTGCAACCCTTCCCCTGGCGCAGCCCTTCCCCCTCCAACTCCTCCTCCTCCTCCTCCGTAGTGCTTGGCGAAGCCCTGCCGGAGAACCGCAAGCTCCACCACCATGCCGTCGTGCTGCCGGAGCTCTCCCTCCTCCTCTCCCCTTGCTGGATCAAGAAGGAGGAGACGTCCCCGGGCTGTACGTGTGTTGAACGTGGAGGCGCCTTCCGTTCGGCGCTTGAATCGGATCTTCCGCGATTTGAATCGCCGCGAGTACGACTCCATCAACCGCGTTCTTGTAATGCTTCCGCTTAGCGATCTTCAAGGGTATGAAGATGCACTCCCTCTCACTTGTTGCTAGCATCTCCTAGATTGATCTTTGTGACACGTAGGATTTTTGAATTATTACTAGGTTCCCCAGCATAACTGCACAAAAACTTTGGGTACTTCATTGCCTCGACTGCATCCTTCCTTTCCTGTCAGTCGCTTATCTCGGCTTCCAGTCAAAGGAAATAGTAATTGACATGCTTCCTCACACAGGTTGGTACCAGTTTTTATCCTGATTATTGTGCTTGTCATATGTATTGGTAATTTGGTATTGTGCTACTGTAGGCCGATTTCATAAAGGAGTAACTTGGAGCCTGAACTCGCAGGCAAATCATTACATTGGGCGATTTCAGTAGAACTGCACAAAAAGATTAGATGGACAGATACTTATGCTGCTACTATGTACTCCAAAGCCCACTCAGACAAGCATCGATGTTGACAAGAAGAAGTGCCAGAGTGAACGCCAACAATATTGCTTGGCGCATAGCCCAGAAAAACGCAGTCCAGTCTTTGGTCCCAACTTGTGCCTTTTGGTTATCGGCACATATGGTAGCGAACTGTATGGCATGGAGTCTGAAGATTCCAGACAAGTTGGTTGACGCGTATATTCATCTGGCACTTAATCAGTCTGCACGCCAGGCATGCTCCATTTCAGTTGAACTGCACAAAAAATTTGGGTGGTTCATTTTATCGACCGCCTCCTTTCTTGTCTGAAATGTAGAATTTTGGCGAGCTACACGACCAAGATGAGCCAGTAAACTAGTTGGATGATAGTGGCCAAGTTGCTCAAACCTCCCTCGGCATCGAGGTCACTATCTCGAGGATAAACCTACAAGCAAAGTTCAGATTGTCTGGGCTGCCTCTTATGTACTCGAAAGTTTGCTCGTGCAAGCATTAATTTTAGCAAGAAGTACCACCGAGTGAACACCATTTACCAGTCTGTATGCTAGGTAATTAATGTTTGTCCATGGATGATATTGGCTGTGATCTCTCAATCATTTGGATGCGTAAACATGTTGAACATGTGTATATCTGAATCTTTTGGTGAATGCTATCTATGAATATTGTCTTGTGATCTATCAATCATTTGGATGCATAGACATGTTGAACTTGTGTATATATGAATCTTTTGAGTTGTTGATTGTGAATGTTGGCTATGAATATGAACGTGTCCTGTGAACATGAGTTTGTTACGAATGTTTACCTTTTCTGTTGTACTTGTGTATGAACTTGTTAGAATGTCTACTGTGGGATTGTGACGTGTGAGTGTCAATGGCACTCCTTCCCGAGAAGAATTGCACCTGCTTGCGCATCAGCTCTTTTTTATCTTTTTGCTTTGCCTTCCCCCCTCCCCCGCTCAACCCCTGTCGTAATGTTTTCAGCCTCAAAACAAACATAGTACTGCGTTGTTTTTGGACCTTGATGAAAAATCAAGGGCTGCTTTCTGTAGGTTGGCCCGCTCAGCAAATGGGCTGCTGGTCCACCACGGACTGGTACATAGGCAAATGAAAAAAAATGCCATCGAGAGCCATCCACTGAAAAAAAGTCGCGTCTGATGTGCTTCTTCAGTCCTGCCGTCGGCCCCCTCTTTAATCCAGTTTGCTCCATTCCCCAACCACCAGCACAGGACGGAAGTTTATTTCCCCCTCGCGCTGCTGGGGGATTGAAGAAGCGCGGCATCGAATCCAACACCGGCGATGGCTGCTTGTCCAAGTGATTTTCAGATAAGAAACTGCATGTTTCATAGGCAGAGCATTTAAATCAACACGCACTTTTCCAACATGGATTACAGAATGTTGGAAATTTTATTCATGGTAAAAATTGGAACTAACAACAAGTTAACATCATGTTGATCAACATTCATGTATAGCACATCTTCATATGATGCAAAGTCAAAAAGATATGCTATTTTCAAAATGGCAAGACAATGTTGAGTGTGCGAAAAACTGGGTAAACTAGGGACGAAATTTTTAGAAGTGTTAAATATTTTTCAACTGCACCAGTTGGAATTGAACTCGGGCAGTACAACTTTTGGGTGAGAGGGCTGCAGCCACCGGGCTAGTGCGGTATGTTCGAAAGAATGAAGGCGTCTTCCCCGGCTCCTGTTCTTTCCCGTCCGTGTGCGCTCGCCGTGGCGCCTCCGTATGCCGTTGTCAACATGCTCAACAAACGAGAGGAATCCGGAGAGGACTGTACGCCGAGAGGCTGACAGTGGGGACCCACCAAGTCCAAGCCATACGCAAGCAAGTGCCTCATTGGAAAAAAAAGCTTCCTCCTAATTGTATACTGACGTTGGGGCCCACGGGTTTGTCAACCTAGTCAATAAACAAAATAAATTTCCAACGATGACTGTCATCGGGGAGCTTTTTTTGGGGGGTATCGGGGATCTTTTTTTTGCGGGAAAGAGGTATCGGGGATCTAGATGGTATCATTTTTTTAGAGGGCGAACAAGTATCAGTTAGGCCTAGGTTTTGTTTTTTAACATGTGTAGCCCACGACATACCGAGACAGTGGTTTCAACTTATTTTTTCAGGTCCTTCATGTATGTCACGGCCTATGGGCCTCCCAGCGTAGGTTTTACTTTTTCTTAAACATCAGCAGCCCAATGTATTTTTTTAATAAAACACAGATCTTTGTTCTATTTATCTATATATAAGAATAATAATGCAGTGTCCAATTTATATTTTCCCTTCTAACCACATTATATATTTATATTATTACTATTATCGTATATTTAATTTTTTTTTGCGGGGATATATTTAATAGAAACCTATATATACATTATAAAAACATCCCACGTCTTATTAACTTATAAAAAAAAATGTTTAACAGAAGTTGGCAAGGAAAATCCTGGTTGTTTTTTACTCTCAAGCAAGGAAAATCCTGGTGATTGCGTACAAAAGCTTGCGAAGATTTTAAGGACCAATGTAATAATACGCTCAACTTTCTTTTGAGCAATAACTCCCTAATTTGTAAATTTTATATATAATAAAATGTGTAGCTCCGATTTATTTTTTGATATTAATTGCTCCTTCTAACATAACATTAAATATAGAACAAGCCCAGCTAATTCGTGTATTTCAAGAAAGTGCAAATGGGCTGTGATTTCTTAGAAAAAATTAAATGGGCCGCATTGATGCGAAATTATTTGTTCACCCAGCCCAGCAAATGGACTGTAAATTCTAGAAAACATGGGTTAAATATATGCCACATTTTTGCAGGCTGACATGTGGGCCAATAGGTCGAAGCCCACGCAAGGCATTGTCAACTTAGTCAACAAATGATTCTGACATCGATAGCCGTTGGATTTACATCCAACGGCCGGCATTCATCTTCAATCTCTCGTCTTCTTCCTCCAGCGCCGTCGGGACCACCTGCTCAAGCCTCCGGCTGCTAGTAGCTCTGCTTAGCACGCTTCGCTGCGAAGCGCTACCCCACCTCCAGCCAAGCCATCCCTCCACCCCTCCACACCTCATGTTATTCTCCGCCGACTGCAGAACCATGCCGCACCAGAACCAGTTAACCCTCGTACACCTCCCCGTCTGCGACTCCACTGCCGCATCTTCCTATCACCGGCTTGTTGCCGTTCGAGGCCTCGCTGTCGTCCATCACCTTGGTGCGCTCGGCGTGGCATGGTCAACGTGGTCAACAAACGAGAGTCATCGGAAGAGGACTGTACGTGGAGAGGCTGACAGTGGGGACGCACCAGGTCCATGGACGCACGCATGCAACCGTCTCCTTATTACGCGAAAATAAAATTATTCCTCCCCCTGAAAGCTGGGACCCACCACGTATATCTTCGCAAGGAAGGAAGTGCCTCCTTATTCCTGCCCCTGACAGCTGGGACCCACCAGCTACATCTTCGCACGCAAGGAAGTGCCTCCTTATTACGCGGAAAAAATGATTCCTCACCCTGACAGCTGGGACCCAGCAGCTATATCTTCGCACGCAAAGAAGTGCGTCCTTATCTCCCTGATAGCTGGGACCTACCCAGTCGAAGCGTACGTAGCGTTGTCCGTCTTGTCGCGAACGTGTACGTACATACAGGTCGATCGGTCACTCTGCAATGATGAATCGCGGCCGAGTAAGTAGCGGCACATGTCATAGTAGAGCCCTCCACGTAGCAGTTCAGGTTGTCCCATCTAAACCGTGTACACGTACATACATCCACATGCCAAAAAAATACGGCCACGTACGTACATACGCGCGGGGTCTCGAAACGCGTACTCGCGCATACGGACGGCCAGGGCTCGTGTACATGGAGAGGTGTAGGATTGAAAGTAGGTCTAGAGGGGGGTGATTAGACTACTTGACCAAATAAAAATCTAGCATTTTCCCAATTTTATGTCTTGGCAGATTTTAGCAACTTAGCACAAGTCAAGCAATCAACCTACACATGCAATTCTAAGAGTGTAGCAGCGGAAAGTAAAACATTGCATATGAAGGTAAAGGGAAGGGTTTGGAGAAGGCAAACGCAATGTAGACACGGAGATTTTTGGCGCGGTTCCGATAGGTGGTGCTATCGTACATCCACGTTGATGGAGACTTCAACCCACGAAGGGTAACGGCTACGCGAGTCCACGGAGGGCTCCACCCACGAAGGGTCCACGAAGAAGCAACATTGTCTATCCCACCATGGCCATCGCCCACGAAGGACTTGCCTCACTCGGGTAGATCTTCACGAAGTAGGCGATCTCCTTGCCCTTACAAACTCCTTGGTTCAACTCCACAATCTTGTCGGAGACTCCCAAGTGACACCTAACCAATCTAGGAGACACCACTCTCCAAAAGGTAATAAATGGTGTGTTGATGATGAACTCCTTGCTCTTGTGCTTCAAATGATAGTCTCCCCAACACTCAACTCTCTCTCGCAGATTTGGCTATGGTGGAAAGAAGGTTTGAGTGGAAAGCAACTTGGGGAAGGCTAGAGATCAAGATTCTTGTGGTAGGATTGGAATGTCTTGATCTCAACACATGAGTAGGTGGTTATCTCTCAGAAAATGAGTAGTGGAAGTGTAGGCTCGTTCTGATGGCTTTCTCTTGAATAGAGAAGGGGGTGGAGGGGTATATATAGCCTCCACACAAAATCCAACTGTTACACACATTTGACCCAACTCGGTCAGACCGAATAGAAGAACTCGGTGAGACCGATTTAGTTCAAAATGTGAATGTTAGGAATCTCAGTGGGACCGATATACTCAACTCGGTGGAACCAATGTGCTAGGGTTAGGGCAAGACCTCATCTCGGTGTGACTGATTGCATGAACTCGGTGGGACCGATTTCAGCAATGAGTTAAACAAAGAGTTGGTCAGGCAAACTCGGTAGGACCGATCGCTCATTTCCGGTGGGACCGTTCGCTCATTTTGGTAAGACCGAAACATTACGAAGGGAAATAGAGAGTTTGCATTGCCATCTCGGTGAGAACGAAATCCCGATCGGTGAGACCGAATTGATTAGGGTTTCTGGCAGTGGCTATGTCAAGGAAACTCGATGGTGCCGGATAGATCAAATCGGTGGGGCCGAGTTTGACTTTAGGTTTTGGACATATCTGGAAATGAGAAAGTGGTTGAGGGCTTTGGAGCATATCACTAAGCATTTTGAGCAAGTAGACCATTATGCAACACCTCATCCCCTTTTAATAGTATTGGATTTTCCTATAGACTCAATGTGATCTTGGATCACTAAAATAGAAATGAAGAGTCTTGAGCTTTTGCCAATCTTTGTCCTTAGCATTTTGAGGGGTCCACATCTCTAGTCCATGCCATGCCAATCATTGAACTTTCTGAAATATTTAACTTGAAAGGATATTAGTTCAATGAGCTATATGTTGTTATGAATTACCAAAACCACCCGGGGATTAGTTGCACTTTCAATCTCCCCCTTTTTGGTAATTGATGATAACATATAGATCAAAGCTTTGACAAATGATAATATAAAGGAAATACATCGTCGCTTTGAGAAGTATGTGATAAGTAAGAGCTCCCCCTAAATTTGTGCATTATTTAAAATTTGCTTTTGAATGCAAATGCACAATCGATTAGGATCATGGGACACTCTTCCATGTCACATACATCTTGGTGGAGCGCTCAAAATGATAGAAGTTAAACAACATGCACTCGTCACCAAGGGAAACATGATTGATCATACACAAGTATTCAGATATCATCATTCAAGCACACAATAAAGCATAATATGATCAAACACATGATCATAAGAGTATCTCACACATAAGCACAAACAGTAGCAGCAAACAATCAAGTAGCAAGTAGCAAAAGAGGCAACAAAAGGCAAAACGCTCTCTCTCTCTCGAAGCCTAATGATCTATACACTTTCTCCCCCTTTGGCAACAAGTTACCAAAAAGTTCAAAAATGCATAGTGCTATGCGGCACTCTAGGCACAATCTCCGGGAGCTCCTGAAGTGGTCTTCTGGCTAGTTGCTCTGGTGTGCGTAGATGGCGTGGAGAGGAGTCCGTCTGCAAAAGCTTCTGCTGATGTCTGAGGAGCTGGAGGAGTTGAGATTGGAGGTACAACAGTGGCAATTGCTGCAGGTGCTGAGAGTGTAGTCCTCGCGTCACTGACTACTGGCACGGCTGAAGACCTCTGTGCCCTTGGCACACACTAAAAAGTGTCGGTGGTAGGTTTGTCATTCATGTCTTCAATCTCTTCCTGGAGCTTCTCAACAGTGGTTTGAATCTCGGTGACCTTCACATCTAAATCATGAAGTTTAGTCTCAAAGATCCTTTCAAGGCTCTCTTGATTTCGAGTTAGGATGGCCAGTCCTTTCTCTATTCTCACGCTTGCCTCAAGCAGATAAGTGAGTTGATCTTGCTTGGTCTTGAGATTGATACCTGAAACATCTGGCATTGTTGCAGTCCTTGCAACCTTTGCTTTCTCTTGCTTCTCCTGAGCCTCTACAGAAGTAGGATGTGATGCATCCATGACAACCTCGTTGTCCTCAAAGTCTGGCCTCAGGGGAAGATGCTCTTTGTCAAGAAGATATGTCCTTGTCCCCATCTTGGAGTTGATTAGCATCTGAATGTGAGGGGCATATCCACACGATCTTTTCTGATCTGCAACAGTTCTCTTCACAGTTTCAACAATTAAACTCATCACCTTGAACTTCTCTGGCACATCAAACATATGAAGCAGGTTGATTGAGTGACCACGGATCATCCTATGATCTCCTGACTTGGGCAACAGTGTGCCTCAATATAGTGTTTATCGTGGTTAGACCTGACAGCAGATAATAGATGGATCCAAACTTGTGAGTTGCCAAAGCAGCATCTGGAATTGGCTTGTACATGTGAGCCATGGAATTGTGATCCTTTCTTGGCTTGGCATACACATCTGTGTCTTCTTCAGCTTCTTCAGGGGCATTGATCAACTTGGCCCATTCTGCAATTGACGATTGATATCTTGTGCCTTCCGTCATCCAGATAATCTTGCCATCTGGATAGAAATGAGCAGTTGAATAGAATTGCATTACCATTTCATCATTCCACTTGGTCAACTTTTGACCAACAAACTTGTCAACTCCGTTCATTCTGAAACTCTCATGAACTCCTGGGAAGTAATCCTCATTGTCATCAATGAATTTCCAATCAACTCATCTCATGTCACTGACAATGGGCTTCTTGTCCAACAAGACTGTCTCATAGAAGTCTTGTTGTTCCTTGGTGTGAAAGCGATAATCAACAGTAGTTCTTCTCCTTACAGCATATGGATCAGTTTGTCTCCACAATCTGAGACCTGCATCCTTTCTTAACTTCATATTCTCAGCAACTGGATGATTGTCATCATGATCTGGAATCTTGGGTTTTAGCTTCCTAAGCACTTGCTGTTCTCCATCCTCTTGAGCTTCAGGCACTAGGGCCTTATTCTTCTCAGCAGCTGGGATGTTTCCGATGGATCTCTTGGGTGCAGATGGTTTTGGTGCTTGAGCTTGGGCAGATGGCTTGGGAGCTGTCTTGGGTTTAGATGGAGCAGCCCTAGACTTGATAGCATCTCCCATGAGCTTCTGAGATTTTGGAGGTGGTGCAGCTGGCTCTTCCTCCTCCTCATCATCTAACTCTCTCATCATAGATGGTTTACCAATGACCTTGGCAATAGTCTTCTTGAGTCTCTCTTTTCTCTTCTTTCCTCCAGCAGCTTCATCCTCTCTTGGTTTAATAGTGAACTCCATGGTTTCTTGAGTGTAGGCTCTGGCTTTTGACATAGGCACTCTCTTAGCAGGAGCCTTTACCTTCATTCCAGGCTTGGTTGCAGCAGCAGCTGCATACTCTTTCCTGAGTACCTTCTTCTTGGAGGTCACCTCCTCCTTAACAACAAAATCCTCATCTTCTGAATCTGAGGTTCTCTTCTTCCTTTGCCTAGTAGCAGCCTTAGGCAAATTGCTGGGTGTACTTTTGCTGCCTTCATCATAGCTGCTGTTGGAGGGACTAGTGCCCTCACTGAGATTTACCTGCTCCTCTGACCTGTTCTGACTATCACTGTTGTTTGACATCTCTGACACTTACCCTGTGAATAGATAGGTATAGGTAGAGTAGATGAGCATCACAAAGCACAGCTATTTTGGCAAAAACATTGAGACAAAAACTTAACTTTAGTTTTCTACAGAAAGCATTTCGGAGCTACCGATATGACAAACACGGTGACACCGAAGCACACTCTGAGTCTAAACATATAGTTTCGGTCAGACCGAAATGTAGTTTGGTGACTCCGAGATGCTAGGGTTTCACAGAGAAAGTGAACTCGGTCGCACCGATTCATATACTTCGGTCAGACTGAGTAGTACATGTGCAATGGCATGGGCCAAATCGGTGAGACCGAAATTTTCAGATCGGTCGGTCCGAGATGAGTTCGGCGGAAACCTAACCCTAAGTTTTTGCATCAAATCTATTCTAGAGGAAGTTTTAGGTGGATAGATTTATCTCAATCGTGGCAAGAAACTTGGCATTGTTCTTTGTGTAAGAATCGGAGTTAAAGAAAGCACAAAGAGATCGAGTCCGTACCCTAACTCGATGACGAACTCGCTACGGCGACAACGGCGGTGGAGATTTCCATTGACGGCGGCGGAGACCAGCAGCAGGAGGACGCTAGCGACGACGGCGACGATCCGGAGACCAAGGGAGCGGCAGAGCTGGGCAGGCGCGGTCGAGCGGTTTGGAGTAATTTCCAAATTTCAACCCACGGTATATATACCCAGTCACTGTCGGTGTGACCGAGTAGAACGACTCGGTGGCACCGAGATGCAGAATCGCAAGTGATTACCATAACTCGGTGAGACCGAACAGTTCTAATTGGTTGCACCGAGGTGAAAACCTAGATCAACTCAATGATTTCGGTGAGACCGAAATGAATGAATCGGTCAGACCGAAAGCCATTAAGAGGTTTTGGAAGTTTAAGCCCTTGACAGATCGGTGGCTCCGAGTGCTCCTCACCCTGCTCCTCACCCGGAGGGTCCGAATTCGACTTGTTCAAACTTTGTGATGTAGCATGAATAGAGTTTGAGACGAGAAAAGCATAGATAGCTAGAGGGAGTTCTTAGGCATTCTTGTCCATCCATTTGGCAAAAAGAAAGGAAATCAAACAATCAAAGCAACAAATGGATGTCCTCGAATGGAGAAAATATGCAACCAACATGCTCACACAATAAGATAGCAAATGAAATATGTGGCAAAGCATGCACAAACACTCTAGCATCTATCAAGCAATTGGCGATGACTAGGTCATCTATATATGAGTATATTAACTTAGGAGTCAAATGAGAACATTTGATCATAGGTCATACTCATCGTTTAAGCACAAGTGGGGTTACCACTTTTACATAAAGCATTGATGTGTTCACACCATTAGAGTTGCTTTAGCTCAATTCTTAGAGCAAAGCTCCCCCTAGATGTGATATCCCCCCTAAGAGGGATGAACTAACCTTGGGTTTTGCCGATGATGACTTCATGTAGGTGTTGAAGATGTAGATGCTCAATGTTGATGTAGATCATTTGGAGCAATCCATCTGAGTGAGTTGCACTTTCAATACCTACATGGGTTAGTCCCACAAGGAACATACACGGATATCCATAGACATAGAGTGAAATACACATATGATGTTGTCCATGAAAGCATTAGGTTACCTTGTCCCTTGACTTACCAACAAGAGGGTTTGTGACTCCTTGAACTAGTGCAAGATATGAAAGTTGATTGCACTTGTCCTTGCCAAAATGAATATGAGTGAAGTATGTTGGCAGAGTCACCCTCAAGAACTCTTAAGTTCTTCTTCTTTGGGACCCACATCAACTTGATGGGAATCCTTGGAGTTGTAGTCGTACTTGATGAAGTAGAACTTGATGTAGTCTTGGGAACCCCCTTGACCAAGGCCTTTGGAGCTTCTTCAAATGAATCAATCTCTTCTTGAAGCTTGTCCTTGCCTTTTAGCTTGTGGTCTTGTGGTGGAAGATCATCTTGAGCTTGTGTTCCCTCGAAAGAAGTGGGATCATACTTCTCTTGTTGAGGAACAAACTTCGTCTTGGGGTATTGATCTTCTTCCCACTCAACTCCATTGGCATTGAACTTGCGTTCAAAACCAACACCTTGATTCTTCCGGTGCCTTCCTTGCTTGCGTACAATTTCCTCAAATTGCTTACTTTCGGCAAGGCTCTTGTAAACACCTTTCTCTATAATTCCCTTCAATAAGCTATTTTCTTGCTCAAGTGTAACTTGGCTAAGAGAATCATTAGTGGAATCAAGAGAACTACTAGAAGCAACAATATTGGATTTAACATGATTATTGTTACTACTAGAAGAAGAATCTTTCTTGCTCTTGTTGCTAGATTTTACTTGTGGCATGTAAGTAGACAAGAGTAAACACTTGGCAATGTAAGAAGAACTTTTCTTATGAAGATCATCATTGATTGCTTTTAAGAACCCATGCTCTTGCTCTAGATTGAGCTTTTCAAAGCGTAGCTTCTCATGAGTCTTTAAAAGCTCTCGATGATCCTCTAAGGTAGTTTCATGAGCTAACTTAAGAGTGTTTAGTTCTTTAGTTAGACGCTCAATCTCCTTCTTATCATTGTCATTCGTTTCATCTTGATTAGCATGATTAATAGCAATTTCATCATAGTTTTCATCACTAGTGTTGTCAACAAGTAAATCATCATCACCTAGCAAATCATCTTCATCACTATTGAAATCAACATAGAGTCATGAAGCATCTTCCAATCTTGGGGCCTTTAGCCATGAAGCATCTTCCAATCCCTTCATTTGGTGAGTCGAATATGTCGTAGGAGTTGGATGACACAAGTGCAAGACCGGCAACACCTTCATCTTGAGTATGTTCGGAGTCAGAGTGATAACTTCTCTCGGAGTAGTGGTCGGAGTTGGAACCGGATACCCATTCACCAACATGAGCTTGATGTCTTCGTCTTGTGTAGCTCTTTGATGACTTGTCCTTCCTTTCTGAATCCTTGCTTCTACGAGAGGGTCTTCGTTCATAACGATCATCTCTACTCCTTCTCTCTCTTGGAGGTGATTCATCTCTTTTACTTCTCCTTTTAGGTGAGTCTTCTCTTCTTTTGTAGGGAGTCGTACACTCACTAGAGTAGTGTCTGGGTCTTCCACAATTGTAGCAATTTCGTTCACGACTAGAAGATCTCTTGTCATAGTAGGACCTTGACTTGGAACTTCTCTCTTTGCTTCTACTCTTGTAGAACTTGTTGAAGTTCTTCACCATTAGGCTCAATTCTTCATTGAAGACTTGTTTCTCACTTGATGTTGTAGGGGCATCACATGAAGCTTTGTAAGCACCACTAGACTTGTTGTGAAGCTCTTCCTTATCCTTAAGTGACATCTCATGAGCAATAATTCTACCAATGACTTCTGTTGGCTTGAGATCTTTGTAATTGGGCATCATTTGGATCGAGGTGCACACGGTATCATATTTTCCATCCAAGGCTCTTAGAATCTTCTTGATGATGAATCTGTCGGTCATCTCTTCACTTCCTAAGCCGTCAATCTCATTTGTGATGAGAGCAAGCCTAGAATACATTTCAGCGACTCCTTCACCATCCTTCATTCTGAACTTGTCAAGTTGACTTTGAAGCACATCCAATTTGGATTCCCTGACGGACTCAGTACCTTCGTGCATATCAACCAAAGTATCCAAAATTTCCTTTGCATTCTCAAGGCGGCTGATTTTGTTGAATTCTTCGGGGCACAATCCATTGAAGAGGATATCGCAAGCTTGAGCATTGTATTGCAACATCTTCAATTCTTCTGCGGTTGCTTCACGATTCGGTTCTCTTCCATCTTCCACGAATTCACCTTGCAAACCAACACACACAATAGCCCAAACGGCGGGGTTATGCCCAAGAATATGCATTTTCATCTTATGCTTCCAACTAGAAAAATTAGTACCGTCAAAGTAAGGACCTCTACGGTTGTAATTTCCCTCGCTAGACGCCATACTCTCCTAGGTTGTGAAACCAAGGCTATGTTCACCAAAGCTATGGAAATCAAGGCAAATGGAGACCAAAGATCTGATACCACTTGTAGGATCGAAAGTAGGTCTAGAGGGGGGGTGATTAGACTACTTGACCAAATAAAAATCTAGCCATTTCCCAATTTTATGTCTTGGCAGATTTTAGCAACTTAGCACAAGTCAAGCAATCAACCTACACATGCAATTCTAAGAGTGTAGCAGCGAAAAGTAAAACATTGCATATGAAGGTAAAGGGAAGGGTTTGGAGAAGGCAAACGGAATGTAGACACGGAGATTTTTGGCGTGGTTCCGATAGGTGGTGCTATCGTACATCCACGTTGATGGAGACTTCAACCCACGAAGGGTAACGGCTGCGCAAGTCCACGGAGGGCTCCACCCACGAAGGGTCCACGAAGAAGCAACATTGTCTATCCCACCATGGTCATCGCCCACGAAGGACTTGCCTCACTTGGGTAGATCTTCACGAAGTAGGCGATCTCCTTGCCCTTACAAACTCCTTGGTTCAACTCCACAATCTTGTCGGAGGCTCCCAAGTGACACCTAACCAATCTAGGAGACACCACTCTCCAAAAGGTAATAAATGGTGTGTTGATGATGAACTCCTTGCTCTTGTGCTTCAAATGATAGTCTCCCCAACACTCAACTCTCTCTCACAGATTTGGCTATGATGGAAAGAAGGTTTGAGTGGAAAGCAACTTGGGGAAGGCTAGAGATCAAGATTCTTGTGGTAGGATTGGAATGTCTTGATCTCAACACATGAGTAGGTGGTTCTCTCTCAGAAAATGAGTAGTGGAAGTGTAGGCTCGTTCTAATGGCTCTCTCTTGAATAGAGAAGGGGGTGGAGGGGTATATATAGCCTCCACACAAAATCCAACCGTTACACACATTTGACCCAACTCGGTCAGACCGAATAGAAGAACTCGGTGAGACCGATTTAGTTCAAAATGTGAACGTTAGGAATCTTGGTGGGACCGATATACTCAACTCGGTGGAACCGATGTGCTAGGGTTAGGGCAAGACATCATCTCGGTGTGACCGATTGCATGAACTCGGTGGGACCGATTTCAGCAATGAGTTAAACAGAGAGTTGGTCAGGCAAACTCAGTGGGACCGATCGCTCATTTTGGTAAGACCGAAACATTACGAAGGGAAACAGAGAGTTTGCATTGCGAACTCGGTGGGACCATTCGCTCATTTCGGGAAGACCGAAACGTTACGAAGGGAAACAGAGAGTTTGCATTGCCATCTTGGTGAGACCGAAATCCCAATCGGTGAGACCGAATTGATTAGGGTTTCTGGCAGTGATTATGTCAAGGAAACTCGGTGGTGCCAGATAGATCAAATCGGTGGGGCCGAGTTTGACTTTAGGTTTTGGACATATCTGGAAATGAGAAAGTGGCTGAGGGCTTTGGAGCATATCACTAAGCATTTTGAGCAAGTAGACCATTATGCAACACCTCATCCCTTTTAATAGTATTGGCTTTTCCTATAGACTCAATGTGATCTTGGATCACTAAAATAGAAATGAAGAGTCTTGAGCTTTTGCCAATCTTTGTCCTTAGCATTTTGAGGGGTCCACATCTCTAGTCCATGCCATGCCAATCATTGAACTTTCTAAAATATTTAACTTGAAAGGATATTAGTTCAATGAGCTATATGTTGTTATGAATTATCAAAATCACCCGGGGATTAGTTGCACTTTCAAGAGGCAATGGACGGCAGCGACGTCGGCAGCTAACCAGCTGGGTCGGAACGGAGGAAACAGCGTCGTGTTCACCGGGAACCAAGTGACTGGCTCGGAACATGTCCTGTTCATCAGGAGCAAAGCCACTGGGTCAGAACGCGTCGTGTTCATCAGGAGCCAACCGGCTTGGACGGAACAGCCGGAACGGGGTCTGGCATACCACAAAACGGAGGAAAACGGCCTTCTGTTTGACCGCGTACAGTCGAAACAGGGTCCTCTTCATCGGGAAGGGTCTGGCGTACCGCAGAACTGAGGAAACGTCCTTCTGTTCGAGTGCCTACGGTCGAAACGGGGTGCTGTTGATCGGGAGGGGTGTGGCGTACCGCAAAATGGAGGAAACGTACTTGTGTTGGAGCACCTACGGTCGAAACGGGGTCTTGTTCATCGGGAGGGGTGTGGTGTACCGCAAAACGGGACTCCACGGGATACTGTTCATCCACCGTCTACTTCCTTGCTCCAGCCTCCACGGGCTACTGTTCATCCACCGTCGACTTCCTCCAGCCTCCACCTGCTATTGTTCATCCACCATCGACTTCCTCCAGCCTCCACCAGCTATTGTTCATCCACGCGGTCCTATTCATCCAGCCTCCACCGGCTACTACTCAACCAGCCCTCCACGGGGTCCTGTTCATCCACCCCCAACCGGCTCGGGTGTGTGGCGGCCTCCTCGATCGGGGTCCTGTTCATCCAGCAGCAACGGCCTCTACTACCACGGGGTCCTGTTCATCCAACCCCCACCGGGAACTATTCATCCAACCCCAACAACGGTCACTGTTCATCAAGAGGCAGCAGCAGGTTCGATCGGCTTCAGTTAGCAGCAGTAGCGAAGGAATCGCTCGGGTTCAGTTAACAGCCAAGGGATCGATCTCTCGGGTTCAATAACGTAGCTAGTGCAATCGCTCGGGTTCAGTAAGCGAACGCCTTGCTCGGGTTCAGTTAGAGCCCAACGCCTCGCACACAAGCGCGTACATGTACGAGAGAAACGCGCAATCCCTCCGTGCATCGCTCGGCCCCGACCACCCACCGTAACGGGAACTCCCCGATATTTTCCTCGCCCTCTCTTCTACCATGATTTTTTTCATCATGGATGGCCCAAAGAATGTCATGCAAGTGCGTCCCCAGCCCGCCCAGGACGAAAAGCCCATTTTCTGTCATGATTTTTTGTCATAGAAGTAGGAGCCCACCACATCTATGATATACGTGGTTTTGTCACAGTTATCGTCATAGAAGTGTCATAAGCATGACAGAAAAAAAATTCGTTCGGGCCAAAATGTCACGGATGTGTCTTTTTTTTGTAGTGCAAGCAAGGAAGGCACCGGAATAATCAAGGTGTTGGTTTTGAACGAAAGTTCAATGCCAATGGAGTTGAGTGGGAAGAAGACCAATACCCCAAGACGGAGTTTGTTCCTCAACAAGAGAAGTATGACCCCACTTATTTCAAGGGAAGACAAGCTCAAGATGATCTTCCACCACAAGACCACAAGCTAAAAGGCAAGGACAAGCTTCAAGAAGAGATTGACTCATTTGAAGAAGCTCCTAAGGCCATGGTCAAGTGGGTTCCCAAGACTACGTCAAGCCCTACATCATCAAGTTCAACTACAACTCCAAGGATTCCCATCAAGTTGATGTGGATCCCAAAGAAGAAGAACTAGAGTGTTCTTGAGGGTGACTCCGCCAACATACTTCACTCATATTCATTTTGGCAAGGACTTGTGCAATCAACTTTCATATCTTGCACTAGTTCATGGAGTCACAAACCCTCTTGTTGGTAAGACAAGGGACAAGGTAACCTGATGCTGTCATGGACATCAACATATGTGCAATTCACTCTATGTCTATGGATATCCTTGTATGTTCCTTGTGGGACTAACCCGTGTAAGTATTGAAAGTGCAACACTCCAATGGATTGCTCTAAATGATCTACATCAACATTGAGCATCCACATCTTCACTATCTACATGAAGTCATCATCGACAAAACCCAAGGTTAGTTCATCCCTCTTAGGGGGGATATCACATCTAGGGGGAGCTTTGCTCTAAAGATTGAGCTAAAGCAACTCTAATGGTGTGAACACATTAATGCTTTATGTAAAAGTGGTAACCCCACTTGTGCTTAAACGATGAGTATGACCTATGATCAAATGTTCTCATTTGACTCCTAAGTCAATATACTCATATATAGATGACCTAGTCATCGCCAATTGCTTGATAGATGCTAGAATTGTTTGTGCATGCTTTGACACATATTTCATTTGCTATCTTATTGTGTGAGTATGTTGGTTGCATGATTTCTTCATTCGAGGACATCCATTTGTTGTTTTGATTGTCTTATTTTTATTGGCCAAATGGATGGACAAGAATGCCTAAGAACCTTCTCTAGCTATCTATGCTTTCCTCGTCTCAAACTCTATTCATGATACATCACAAAAAAATTGAACAAGTCTTTTTCGGACCCTCCGGGTGAGGAGCACTCGGAGTCACCGATCCATCAAGGGCTACTTTGCAAAACCTTCTTGTGTATTTCGGTCAGACCAACTCACTCCTATTCGGTCCCACCGAAATCACCAGACTGATCTAGGCTTTCATTTCGGTGATGCCGATTAGAATGACTTGGTCCCACCAAGTTGCACTAACTGCACGCAGTTTTGCATCTCGGCGCCACCGAAGCATTCCATTCGGTGCCACCGACAGCACATTGGTATATATCCTGTGAACCCGTACGGTTGAAAATCACTTCAAACCACTCGAGCTCGCACCCCATTGCTGCCACCCCCTTCGTCTCTGGATCGTCACCGTCTCCGCCTGTGCGCCTCTGCCGCAGGTCTTCGTCGCTGTCAATGGGAATCTCCACCGCCGCTGTCGCCATAGCGAATCATCACCAAGTTAGGGTACGATTCGATCTCTTTGTGCTATTGCCCTTTCCGATTCTATGCACAAAGATAATGCCTACACTCTTTGCCGTCAGCTCTTTCTTTGCCGTCAGCTTTTTTTAAGCTGATGGCAAAGACCTTCTTTGCCGTCAGCTAGCAGACGGCAAAGAGCTGGCTGACGGCAAAGATCCTGATTCCAGTAGTGCTAGCTTCTTGCCACGAATGAGAACTTTCTATCCATAGAAAAACTCCTTGGATTAGATTTGATGAAAAAATTTAGGGTTAGGTTTCCGCCGAGCTCATCTCGGACCGACCGAAAGAATGAACCTTTTGGTCCCACCGATTGGCCCTGGCCATTGCACTAAGTACAACTCGGTACCACTGAAGTGTACTGATCGGTGAGACCAAAAGCAAAACCTCAGTGAAACCCTAACATCTCGGAGTCACCGACCCACAACTCGGTCTAACCGATCTTGTGTGTTTAGACTCTGTTATTGCTTCGGTGTCACCGAGATTTTCATATCGGTAGCTCCGAAATGCTTTCTGCAGAAAACTAAAACTAAAGTTATGATTCAAATTTTTGAAAAAATAGCTACTTTTTGTGATGCTCATCCACTCTGCCCATACCTATCTATTCACAGGGTCTGTCTGCAAGATGTCTGATGCAAGTGACAGCCAGAACAAGTCAGAGGAAGAGGTTAATCTCAGTGAGGGCACAAGCCCTAGTGGAAGCTATGATGAGGGCAGCAGAAGTACTCCAAGCAATCTGCCCAAAGCTGCCACTAGACAAAGGAAGAAGAGAACCTCAGAAAGTGAGGATGAGGACTTTGTTGTTGAATAGGAAGTGACTCAAAGAAGAAAGTGCTCAAGAAAGAGTATGGCAATGCTGCTGCTACTAAGCCAGGTCTCCGGAAGAAGGCCCTGCAAAGAGAGTTCCTATGTCTAAGGCCAGAAAATCAACAGTTCCACAAGAGACCATGGAATTTACTCTTGAGCCAAGAGAATAAGAAGAAGCTGCTGATGGGAAGAAAAAGAGGAAAGAGAGAGTGAAGAAAACCATTGCCAGAGTGATTGGCAGACCATCCATGATGGTGAATGATGAAGATGAGGAGGAAGAGGAACTAGCTGCACCCCCTGCCAAGTCTCAAAAGCTAATGGCAGATGCCATGAAATCTACAGGTGCACCCTCCAAGTCCAAGCCCAAGCCTACGCCTAAGGCTGCTGCTCCCAAGAGATCCACAAGAAACATCCCTGCTGCTGAAAAGAACAAGGCCCTAGCGCCAGAGGATCAGGACGATGAAGAGCCACAAGTGCTCAGAAAATTGAAGCCAAAGATTCCAGACCATGATGATGGACAACCAGTGGCTGAAAACATGAAGCTCGGGAAGGATAGTGGACTGAGAGAATGGAGGAAAGTGGATCCATACTCAGTGAGGAGGAGAACAGCATGTGACTACCGTTTCCATACCAGAGAACAGCAAGATTTTTATGAGACAGTGTTGCTTGACAAGAAGCCCATCATAAGCAACATGAAATGGGTGGATTGGAAGTACATAAATGCTAATGAAGACTACTTCCCCCATGTTCATGAGAGTTTCAGGCTGACAGGTGTTGATGCTTTTGTTGGACAAAAGCTCACAAAATGGAATGTTGAGATGGTGATGCAGTTTTACTCCACAGCACACTTTTACCCAGATGGAAGAATTGTGTGGATGACTGAGGGAACTAGATACTAGTCATCAATCTCTGAGTGGGCTGCTCTTATCAATGCCCCAGAAGAAGGAAAAAATGATATTGATGTATATGGAAATCCCAGGATGGATCACAACACTATGGCACACATGTAGAAGACCATTCCCGATGAGGCTTTGGAAACACACAAGTTTGGCTCTATTTACTTTCTGCTTGCTGGTTTGGCCACCATAAACTATATCTTGAGGCATACTTTGTTGCCCAAATCTGGAGATGAGAAGATGATTCGTGGCCACTCCATCAACCTGCTCCACTTGTTTGATATTCCACAGAAATTCAAAGTCATGAGCCTGATTGTAGAGACAATCAAAAGGACTGTCGTTGATCAGAAGAGGTCATGTGGATATGCACCACACATCTAGATGCTTATCAACTCCAAGGTTGGTAAAGACACATATCTGCTTGACAGAGAGCACCTTCCTCTTCGGCCAGAATTTGAAGATAATTAAGTGGTAATGGATGCTTCACATCCAACTTCAGTTGAGGCCCAAGAGAAGGCAGAGGCAGCAAAAGTAGCCAAAGAAGCAAAGGCAGCAAATGCACCCAATGCTTCAATAGTAAATCTCAAATCAAAGCAAGACCAATTGACATATCTGCTAGAAGCAACTCTGAGGATTGAGCGAAGTCTGGCCAACTTAGCTAAGAACCAGGAGAGCCTAGAGCGGATAGTTGAGGACAAAATATATAATCTTGATGTCAAGGTCACTGAGATATAATCTATTGTGGAGAAGCTGAGAGATGATGCTGAGGATAGAGATGACAGACCTACCACTAACAAATTCCAGACAGTGCCTAGGGCACAAAGGTCATCAGCTGTGCCAGTAGCACACACCAGGACTACACACTCTGCACCTGCCGCCACTGCTACAGTGCCACCCCCAGTATCAACACCACCAGCTCAACAGACATCAGCCGAGGCATTTGCAGAAGTAGTTCTCTCAATGCCATCTACACACACCGGAGCAACAAGATAGAAGACCCCTTCAGGAGCTCCCGAAGATCGTGCCTAGAGTGTTGTATAGCACTATAATTTTTCAAGCTTTTTGGTAACTTGTTGCCAAAGGGGGAGAAATTTATAGATCATAGGCTTCGAGAGAGAGAGAGTGTGTCTTGTTCTTTTGCTTGTTGGTTTTTATTTGCCAGTTGCTACTTCGTCCATTTGGTTTGTGCTACTTATTGTCTTATGCTCGTGAGATACTTTGTGTGGTCGTGTGTTTGATCATACTTTGCTTAATGTGTGATATATGCCTATCTCTATGATTATTTGTGTATGATCATTCACTTATGTATTTGGTGATGCATGCATGTTATTTCACTCTTATCATTTTGTGCGCTCCACCAAGATGTATGTAACATGGAAGAGTAACCCATGATCCTAATCGACTATGCATTTGCATTCAAATGCAAATTTTAAATAACGCACAAATTTAGGGGGAGCTCTTGCTTATCACATACTTCTCAAAGCGACGATGTATTTCATTCATTTTATCATTTGTCGAAGCTTTGATCTATATGTTGTCATCAATTACCAAAAAGTGGGAGATTGAAAGTGCAACTAATCCCCGGGTGGTTTTGGTAATTCATAACAACATATAGCTCATTGAACTAATATCCATTCAAGATAAATATTTCAGGAAGTTCAATGAATGACATGGCATGGACTAGAGATGTGGACCCCTCAAAATGCTAAGGACAAATATTGGCAAAAGCTCAAGACTCTTCATCTTTATTTTAGTGATCCAAGATCACATTGAGTCCATAGGAAAGCCAATACTATTAAAAGGGGATGAGGTTTTGCTTAATCGCTTGCTTGCTCAAATGCTTAGTGATATTGCTCCAAAACCCTCAGCCACTTTCTCCATCCAAATATGTTAAAATCCTAAACTCCAACTCGGCCCCACCGATTCTTTCTATCCGAAGCCACCGAGTTCATATGACATAGCCACAGCCCGAAACCCTAACAATTCACTCTCATCGATACAGATCTCGGTCTCACCGAGATGGCCTTGCCAACACTCTGTGACTTGTTGCATTTATTTCGGTCTCACCGAATTATGCAATCGGTCTCACCGAGTTGGCTTGACAAATTCTCTGTTGCCTTATTGCTTCACTTCGGTCTCACCGAGATGATGTTTGTCCTAAGCCCTAGCACATCGGTCCCACCGAGTTGTTCTAGTCGGTCCCACCGAGATTCCTAACGTTCACATGTTTTAACAGATCGGTGCCATCGAGTTTAACTATTCGGTCCCACCGAGATGAGTCAAATGTGTGTAACGTTGGATTTTGTGTGGAGGCTATATATACCCCTCCACCCCCTTCTCCATTTGTGAGAGAGCCATCAGAACGTGCCTACACTTCCACCATACATTTTCTGAGAGAGAACCACCTACTCATGTGTTGAGATCAAGACATTCCAATCCTCCACAAGAATCTTGATTTCTAGCCTTCCCCAAGTTGCTTTCCACTCAAATCATCTTTCCACCATAGCAAAATCTGAGAGAGAGAGAGAGAGTTGAGTATTGGGGAGACTATCATTTGAAGCACAAGAGCAAGGAGTTCATCATCAACACACCATCTATTTCCTTTTGGAGAGTGGTGTCTCCTAGATTGGTTAGGTGTCGCTTGGGAGCCTCCGTCAAGATGTGGAGTTGAACTAAGAAGTCTGTAAGGGCAAGGAGATCGCCTACTTCATGAAGATCTACCCGAGTGAGGCAAGTCCTTCGTAGGCGATGGCCATGGTGGGATAGACAAGGTTGCTTCTTCATGGACCCTTCGTGGGTGGAGCCCTACATGGACTCGTGCAGCCGTTACCCTTCATGGGTTGAAGTCTCCATCAACGTGGAAGTACGATAGCACCATCTATCGGAACCACGCCAAAAATCTCTGTGTCTCCATTGTGTTTGCCTTCCCCAAACCCTTCCCTTTACCTTCATATGCAATGTTTTACTTTCCGCTGCTATACTCTTAGAATTGCATGTGTAGGTTGATTGCTTGACTTGTGCTAATTGCTAAAATCTGCCCACAACTAAAATTGGGAAAAGGATAGATTTGTATTTGGTCAAGTAGTCTAATCACCCCCCCCCCTCTAGACATGCTTTTGATCCTACAGCCAGGATTGTAGCAAAATCTGCTGCTTCTTCCTTGTATATGCCGGCCAATGCTGCGCAAAAGGCTGCATCGCCCTTGAAGCCTTCCCGAATTGATCAAGTAGCATCGTCTGTCCCATTATACATACACAGCAGATGCTAGTGTTGCCGAAGAGGTTGGACTTTTCAGTTGATGGCTGTCGCCATCACATTGATGATAGTGAGGCTAGTAGTTGTCAGACATCTCACCTCAGTGGCTAGGCGAGCCACGACTATGTCGTCCTTTTGAGCGGCGGTCTGTGGTCTCCAGCTAAATCGTTTCTTCGGAGGATCCGAAGAGAAAGACGGGAGCCCGGGCTGAACTGGTTCATGCAGTGGGACATCGGCCATATAAAACTACTCGAACGCCCACGTATCAACATCTTATCGAGGGGTGCCATGGGGTAGCCAGTCCCAGCTATACGGCATACCTCGGCAGCTCCCACTTCATGTAGTTTCTCATCTCGGGAATAGGGCATCACACAAAAGTACTTCCTCCACAGCCCAAAATGTGTCGCGCATCCGAGGTACATTTCGCAAAGAGCGACGAACCTAGCGATGTGTAGGATCGAATTGGGGGTCAGGTGGTGGAGTTGGATCCCATAAAACTCAAGCGAACCCTGGAGGAAGGGATGGATGGGAAATCCCAGGCCGCGGAGGAGGAAAGAAACAAAGCATAGCCTCTCATCCTGTCTGTGCTACTTGTGAGTTGTGTTGGGATTTCCTCAAAGAGGAGAGGATGATGCAATAAAGTAGAGATAAGTATTTCCCTCAGTTAAGAACCAAGGTTATCAATCCAGTAGAAGAACCACGTGAAACCTCGTAAGTAGCACCTACACACAAAAGAGCAAATACTTGCACCCAACGCGATCAAGGGGGTTGTCAATCCCCTCAACAGTTATTTGCAAGGATCAAATCTGATAGTGATAGATAGATAAATAAAACAACGGTAAATAAATTGCAGCAAGGTATTTTTGGATTTTATATATGATAAATGTAGACCCGAGGGCCATAGTTCTCACTAGAGGCTTCTCTCTCGAACAAAAAGCATATATTGGGTAAACAAATTACTGTTGGGCAATTGATAGAAAAGCATATAGTTATAACGATATTCAAGGCAATGATCATGTATATGGGCATCACGTCCGAGACAAGTAGACCGACTCCTGCCTGCATCTACTACTATTACTCCACCCATTGACTGCTATCCAGCAAGCATCTAGAGTATTAAGTTCATGAAAAATGGAGTAACGCCTTAAGCAAGATGACATGATGTAGACAAAGTAAATCCAACCAATATGAATAAACCCCACCATTTTCCCCTTAATGGCAACAATACAAATACGTGTCTTGCCCCCTTCAGTCACTGGGATATAGAGCACCGCAAGACTAAACCCATTACAAAGCACCTCTCCCATTGCTAGATAAATCAATCTAGTTGGCCAAACCAAACAGATAGATCAAAGAGAAATACAAAGCTATAATGATCATGCATAAAATAATTTAGAGAAGACTCAATTAATATTCATGAATAATCTGATCATAAACCCACAATTCATCGGATCCCAACAAACACACCGCAAAAGAAGATTACATCGAATAGATCTCCAAGAACATCGAGGAGAACATTGTACTGAAGATCAAAGAGAGAGAATAAGCCATCTAGCTACTAGCTATGGACTCGTAGGTCTGTGGTAAACTACTCACACATCATCGGAAGGGCAGCAAGGTTGATGTAGAAGCCCTCCGTGATCGATTCCCCCTCCGGCAAAGTACTGGAAAAGGCCTTCGGATGGGATCGCGAAATAACAGAAACTTGCGGCAGCGGAAAAAATATTTTGGGTGGCTCTGTGTTGGTTTCCCGATTTTAGAGAATTTATAGAGGTGGAATTAGGTCAGATGGAGCCACGAGGGGCCCACAAGGCATCAGGGTGCGCCTACCCCCTAGGCGCCCTGTTGCCTTGCCGTCTCCTTGTTTGCCTTCTGGTCTCCTCCCAAAGCTTCTAGGGTCTCTCTTGTCCAGAAAAAAATCATCAAAAAGTTTCGTAGCGTTTGGACTTCGTTTGGTACTAATTTCCAGAAAGGCAAAAAACAACAACTGGCACCTGGCACTAGGTTAATAGGTTAGTCCCAAAAAAATGATATATAATTGCATATAAAACATCCAAGATTGATACTATAATAGCATGGAACAATAAAAAATTATAGATACATCGCAGATGTATCAGTCTGCCCATCTACGGATATTAAGCCCGGGCGGGTGGAGGCTAAACCTGGATCCGGAAGATAGCCCTAAGTGGAAAGCCGATTCAGTTAAAGACGCATGACGAAGCAGCTTCCCTAGTCGCCCTTGAGGGGACCATGGGGGTGCCTAGAAGAGCCCGCGTCATTCGCCATTACTGGAGCTCTCGAAGCTAGACTTTGGAGGAAGAAATTGGAGCTGAATGGTGAAAGGGGAAGGCCAAGATGCGCTTTGTCGTGACTTTGGGCCAGGTACCCGTTAAATAAGGCGAGAAAAGGTGATGCTTCAATGTCTAGCCATAAAGCAGCCCAATTCTCCAAACTGCACAATACTCGAGGCATCACACGATGGGGCCGTGGCCGAGGAGAGCTTGTATGTCCAACCGAAGACTTCAAAGCCGAATTCAAATAATGAATAGGAACTCGCCTGTCAAGCTGAAGACTCCAAGCCGAAGTTGTGCGTTCGAACAAGATTGTCGTCCTCAGCATCGAAGACCAGTTCGGGGGCTACTGACGGTGTCCTGGACTAGGGGTCTCAGCCTAGCCGGTCTAGTTCAGGGGGCGGGCTGAAAGCCCGTTGATAAGGAAGGACTCCGGAGGCCTCTAACCTATGGCGTGAGCGTATCGGGCTTCACCGAGGACTTGGCGTGTACTCCAAGTATATCTATTAGGTTCGGCGTGTAACCCCTAAATGGCAACTGACCATGTGTAACCCTAGATACCCCCGGTGCCTATATAAGCCGGAGGGTTTAGCCCGTACAGGGACATTGATCATCATCATCATTAGCCTTAGGGTTTAGCCCATAACTTACGATCTCGAGGTAGGTCAACTCTGTACTTTGATACATCCACAATATAAACAAGACCAGGACATAGGGTTTTACCTCCTCAAGAGGGCCCAAACCTGGTGAGGGAGTCCTGGACTAAGGGGTCCTCGGGTTGCCAGCCTACCTCTTATGGGCCAGACAGGTGGAATGCTTTGCGACTACTATAAGGCCGATCTAATAAGGCGACTCCGTATCCGGACAGGAAACCTTTGAAGCCTTGGTGTGTCCTCCAAGTCAAGATAAGAGAATCGACATGATTATTCCTTCATTGTAACTGACCATGTGTAACCCTAGTACCCCTGGTGTCTATATAAACCAGAGGGTTTAGTCCGTAGAGGCTAGAAGAAGAACCGTCATCCTACTCGCCTAGGGTTTAGTTCATCTGATCTCGTGGTAGATCGACTCTGTAACCATCATATAAACTTCAATATAATCAAGCAGGACGTAGGGTTTTACCTCTTCGAGAGGGCCCGAACCTGGGTAAACATCTTCTCCTTCGTCCCTTGTTCCCCATAGATCCAAGATCCACAGCTCGGGGGCCCCTACCCGAGATCCGTCGGTTTTGACACCGACATTGGTGCTTTCATGGAGAGTTTCGCTGTTGGATAGCCGAAGGATCAATGGCTCGCCTAGTCATCGGAGATGGCATCCACACCGGGGACATCTTCATTCCCGGCGGCTCTTCGCATTTGGTGGCATCATTTTGCATGCCAACTCGACTGGTCACCTCGACAAGGTCAACAACTTTGCCCCTGAGCACCAGAACAGATTCGGTAACCTAGAGTATTGATACGTCTCCAACGTATCTATAATTTTTGCTTGTTCCATGCTGTTATATTATCATTCTTGGATGTTTTACAATCATTTTATAGCAACTTTATATCATTTTTTGGGACTAACCTATTGACATAGTGCCCAGAGCCAGTTCCTGTTTTGTCCTTGTTTTTTACTTCGCAGAAAATCAATACCAAACGGAGTCCAAACGCAGCGAAACTTTTTGGAGATTTTTTATGGACCAGAAGGAACAAGTTGGGCCGAAGAAGTACCAGAGGGGTGTCTTGAGGGGGGCACAACCCACCTGGGCGCGCCTGGGGGCCCAGGCGCGCCCTGGTGGGTTGTGCCCACCTCGGTGGCCTCCCGCACCACCTCTTTGCTCTATAAGTACCCAGAAAATCCAAAAACCCTAGGGGAGTCGACGAAACACAATTCCAGCCGCCGCAAGTTCCAGAAACACCAGATCCAATCTAGACACCATCACGGAGGGGTTCATCATCCTCATTGGTGCCTCTCCGATGATGCATGAGTAGTTCATTGTAGACCTACGGGTCCGTAGTTAGTAGCTAGATGGCTTCCTCTCTCTCTTTTGATTCTCAATACAATGGTCTCTTGGAGATCTATTTGATGTAACTCTTTTTGCGGTGTGTTTGTTGGGATCCGATGAACTTTGAGTTTATGATCAGATCTATTTTATCCATGAAAGTTATTTGAGTTTTGATCTCTTATATGCATGATTGCTTATAGCCTCATATTTCTTCTTCGAATCTTTGGTTTAGTTAGGCCAACTAGATCGATTTTTCTTGCCATGGGAAGAGGTGCTTTGTGATGGGTTCGATCTTACGGTGCTCAATCCCAGTGACAAAAGGGGACATGACACGTATGTATCGTTGCTATTAAGGATAACAAGATGGGGTCTATTCCTACATGAATAGATCTTTTCTACATCATGTCATCGTTCTTATTGCATTACTCCATTTCTCCATGAACTTAATACACTAGATGCATGATGGATAGCGGTCGATGTGTGGAGTAATAGTAGTAGATGCAGGCAGGAGTCGGTCTACTAATCTTGGACGTGATGCCTATATAATGATCATTGCCTGGATATCCTCATAATTATTTGAAGTTCTATCAATTGCCCAACAGTAATTTGTTTACCCGCAGTATGCTATTTTTCTCGAGAGAAGCCACTAGTGAAATCTACGGCCCCCGGGTCTATTCTTTATCATATTTGCTTTCCGATCTATTATTTGCCTCTTTTATTTTCAGATCTATTATTGCAAAAACCCAAAAATACCTTGCTGCAATTTTTTGTTATTTATTTTATTTCGCATTTCCGCGAGATCTATTTATCCAATCTACTACAATTTTATCCATCTTTTGCCCGGGAGGGATTGACAACCCCTCTTACGTGTCGGGTTGCAAGTATTTGTTCTTTGTGTGCAGGTACCGTTTACATAGTGTTGCGTGGTTCTCCTACTGGTTCGATAACCTTGGTCTCATCACTGAGGGAAATACCTACCGTAGCTGTGCTGCATCATCCCTTCCTCTTCGGGGAAAATACTGACGCAGACACGAGCCATCAAGAAAGGATTTCTGGCGCCGTTGCCGGGGAGGATCAAGTCAAGATAGTCTCCCGTCAACGTGCGGATTTTTGGCGCCATTGCCGGGGAAACATCATCAACATCTATCAGGTTCCTAATCACAAATCTCAACTCCTTGCAATTTACATTGTTTGCCATTTGCCTCTCGTTTTCATCTCCCACACTTCACAAAAATTTGCCGTTTTATTCGCCCTCTTTTTCGTTCGCCGTTTTCTCGTCAGATCTGTTTTTGTGTACAATTTTGTTTGTCACCTTTTGTCGTTATGGATAGTTCTTCCTCTATTGCGTGCACCCTCGAGAACGAGGTTCTTAATTTCAAACAAAGGGGAGGGGAGAATTTAAAAGATGCTTGGTATAGGATTTACAATGCTCATAATAGATCTATTCGTAAGCATTCCACCGTTGTTCTTCTTTGCTGTTTTTATGTGGGCATCACTACATGGTATAGATTCATCCTTGATACGATTACCGGTGGGAATTTCTTGATGTGTCCTTCTCTTGATGCTTTTAATGCTATGGGAAATCTAGTGGGTTCACCACCTCTTATGATTAATGAAACAACTTTGACTCTCGAGCATGTTATGGAAAGGCTTGATGCTATTGAAAAGAAAATGCTTACCAAAGAACACATTGAAAACTTGGATAAAAAGATGCATAATCTTGCTAGTAAAATTGGGTCAAAAGCGGGAGAAGTTTTTAAGTTGCTAAAAGAAAGAGGACAGTAATTCACGAAAGAATTGAAGAGAGCCCTTCTCGAATTGATAAGTTGGAAGAAATTTTTAGTAATTTAAGCTCAGCTTTTGCTTCTGCTAAAAATATTGAAAAACTCCAGTTAAAATTAGCAAGATTTCTCAAATCACTAAGAACAAGGGTGCAACCTCTAATAATAACAAAGAAGATCTTAAGATGATTAGTATTCACCCCGACTTTGTTGAAGTTGTGAGAAACCATTTTTGCAAGAATGAATTTTTCAATCTCATTCCCAGGAGTATTGTTATTGAAAATATATATGCTAAATCTTTAAAGAACATTGGTTGTGTGTTGAGGAATTGGGAACTAAAGATGACAATACTTAGATCTATGCTTTATGCCTAGCTAGGGGCGTAAAATGATAGCGCTTGTTGGGAGGCAACCCAATGAATAAAATTTATTTTTGCTTTTTTTCTGTTCTTGAGTGTTTGCACATTTATGCCTCTATTATAATTGTGTTTTTTATGTTTTAATTAGTTTTTGTGCCAAGTAAAGCCTTTGGGATAGCTTTGGTGATAGTTGATTTGATCCTGTTGAAAAACAGAAACTTTCGCGTCGAGTAAAATAATTGTTTAGATTTACAGAAGGACGAAAAATTCTGAATTTTTTACACAAGATTGATATACAAATTTCCTCTGTTTTCCTAATTTTTCAGAATTTTTGGAGTTATAGAAGTATGAGAACAATTCGCATCTTTACAGACTGTTCTGTTTTTGATAGATTCTGTTTTCTTTGCATTGTGTGCTTATTTTGACGAATCTATGGTTTGTATCGGGGGGTATAAGCCATGGTAAAGTTAGAATACAGTAGATATAATGCAATAACAAAATTTGAATGGGTTTTCTACAGTACTTAAAGTAAAGGTTGGTTTTCTTATACTAACGGATCTCACAAAGGTTTTGTTAAGTTTTGTGTGATTGAAGTTTTCAAGTTTTGGGTGAGATCACGATGGATGAAGGAATAAAGAGTAAGAAGAGCCTAAGCTTGGGGATGCCCCATGGCACCCCAAGTTATTATCCAAAGAGAAACAAGCAACTAAGCTTGGGGATGCCCCCGAGTGGCATCCCCTCTTTCTTCTAACGACCATCGGTATTTTACTTGGAGCTATATTTTTATTCGTCACATATCATGAATTTTGCTTGGAGCGTCTTGTTTTATATGAGTCTTTGCTTGTTTTGCTTTTTAGTTTGTTCATCTATCCTTGCTGGACACACCTATTTGAGAGAGTCAAAATTATACTATGATTTGTTAGAATTGCTCTTTATGCTTCACTTTTTTTTAGCTATGGAATTGCTCTAGTGCTTCACTTATATCTTTTTTAGCACGGTGTGCTTTAATATTTTTGAAGAAATGCTCTCATGCTTCACTTAGATTTATTTGAGAGTTAGTAAATTTTTGTTGAAGAAATTCCCTCATGCTTCACTTATATTATTTTAAAAGAAGAAATTTTTTATGCTCATGTTCTTCACTTAGATTTGTTTGAGCTATCAAAAGCAACATATGAAACTAGTCCCAAAGTGATAGATATTCAAGAGGGATATAATAAAAACTTTCATGAAGATCATTGGACAAAATAAACTTGATTCTTTGTAATAGTTTTGCGATATGATGATATAATATGTGAGTCATGTTGATGAGTAATTATGCTTTAGTAAGAATATTGGTGTTAAGTTTTGTGATTCCCTATGCAAGCACAAAAGTCAATAGTTATGGAATGAAATTACATTCTACTTGTGGTGCATTATTCAGTGTTAGTTATGCTTAATGCTCGCTTATGTGATTTTTTGTTTCTTGGTTGGATGCTTCTCAATATTTTTGCTAGCCTTCCCTTGCACTAAGTGGGATTACTACTTGTGCATTCAAAATCCTTAAACCCGGTTTTGTCATATGAGTCCACTATACCTACCTATATGCGGTATTTTCGTGCCGTTCTAAGCAATTTTGTATGTGCCATCTCTAATTTTCAAAATAATTTTCCTTTTTGTGTGCTCGTACCGCTCATGAAACGGTGGGGGGTGGCTGATATTTTTCCATGCTAGATGTGTTATTCTCAAGATGAGTGTTTATTCACTTGTCATTGCATGAGAATACGGCAAAGGTATTAGGGATGCCCAGTCCCGAAATGAAAAATGAATTTACTTTATGTTGTTAAATAATAAATTCCTTGAAAAGTGTTGGTATGGATGGCACCCGTGGATACGGCTAGCCGTGGAATGTGAAAGTATGGTGGAAAAAGGAATAAACTTTATTTTCTGTTTGGGAACCGCCTATGATATATCTAGCATGGAAAGTATTGGGAACTACTCGATCATTTTTGTTGACAGGAAAAGCATGCATCCCAAAATGTTTTATCTCTATCTTTTTCGCTTTGAGCTTTGGCACCTCTACAAATCCCTACTTCCCTCTGCGAAGGGCCTTTCTATTTACTTTATGCAATTTTTATTTTTATTTGAGTCTCCATCTTCTCTTACAAAGCACTAAGGGTCACTATGATCGTACTTGGGCATTGGGTATAGCTAATATGCGAGTGTGTTTCATGAATGTATCAATGATTGAGCATAACGGGCTAGGGATAACTTGCTTTAGTGTTGATATTTTGAAAGACTTGGTTGCTTGTTGATATGCTTGAGTATTGCAATCTTCATGTCAAAACTAGACAATTGCTTTGAATCATATAAAATTCCAAATGTCCATGCTACAAAAGAAAAGAATATGTGATGAACATGTTAGGCAGCATTCCACATCAAAAATTCTATTTTTATCATTTACCTACTTGAGGACGAGTAGGAATTAAGCTTGGGGATGCTGATACGTCTCCAACGTATCTATAATTTTTGCTTGTTCCATGCTGTTATATTATCATTCTTGGATGTTTTACAATCATTTTATAGCAACCTTATATCATTTTTTGGGACTAACCTATTGATATAGTGCCCAGTGCCAGTTCCTGTTTTTTCCTTGTTTTTTACTTCGCAGAAAATCAATACCAAACGGAGTCCAAACACAGTGAAACTTTTTGGAGATTTTTTATGGACCAGAAGGAACAACTTGGGCCGAAGAAGTACCAGAGGGGTGCCTCGAGGGGAACACAACCCACCTGGGCGCGCCTGGGGGCCCAGGCGCGCCCTGGTGGGTTGTGCCCGCCTCAGTGGCCTCCCACACCGCCTCTTTACTCTATAAATACCCCGAAAATCCAAAAACCCTAGGGGAGTCGACGAAACACAATTCCAGTCGCCGCAAGTTCCAGAAACACCAGATCCAATCTAGACACCATCACGGAGGGGTTCATCATCCTCATTGGTGCCTCTCCGATGATGCGTGAGTAGTTCACTGTAGACCTACGGGTCCGTAGTTAGTAGCTAGATGGCTTATTCTCTCTCTTTTGATTCTCAATACAATGGTCTCTTGGAGATCTATTTGATGTAGCTCTTTTTGCGGTGTGTTTGTTGGGATATGATGAACTTTGAGTTTATGATCAGATCTATTTTATCCATGAAAGTTATTTGAGTTTTGATCTCTTATATGCATGGTTGCTTATAGCCTTGTATTTCTTCTTCGAATCTTTGGTTTAGTTAGGCCGACTAGATCAATTTTTCTTGCCATGGGAAGAGGTGCTTTGTGATGGGTTCGATCTTACAGTGCTCAATCCCAGTGATAGAAGGGGACATGACATGTGTGTATCATTGCTATTAAGGATAACAAGATGGGGTCTATTCCTACATGAATAGACCTTGTCTACATCATGTCATCGTTCTTATTGCATTACTCCGTTTCTCCATGAACTTAATACACTAGATCCGTGCTGGATAGCGGTCGATGTGTGGAGTAATAGTAGTAGATGCAGGCAGGAGTTGGTCTACTAATCTTGGACGTGATGCTTATATAATGATCATTGCCTGGATATCCTCATAATTATTTGAAGTTCTATCAATTGCCCAACAGTAATTTGTTTACCCGCCGTATGCTATTTTTCTCGAGAGAAGCCACTAGTGAAATCTACGTCCCCCGGGTCTATTCTTTATCATATTTGCTTTCCGATCTATTATTTGTCTCTTTTATTTTCAGATCTATTATTCCAAAAACCCAAAAATACCTTGCTGCAATTTTTTGTTATTTATTTTATTTTGCGTTTCCGCAAGATCTATTTATTCAATCTACTACAATTTTATCTATGTTTTGCCTGGGAGGGATTGACAACCGCTCTTACGCGTCGGGTTGCAAGTATTTGTTCTTTGTGTGCAGGTACCGTTTACATAGTGTTGTGTGGTTCTCCTACTGGTTCGATAACCTTGGTCTCATCACTAAGGGAAATACCTACCGTAGCTATGCTGCATCATCCCTTCCTCTTCAGGGAAAATACTTACGCGGACACGAGCCATCAAGTACGTCGCTGATGCTCAGGGCGATCTGATCTTCACTGGATTCTCAGCCTTGCTTGAGAAAATCGAAAAATCTGAAGCTTTGACTTTGGACTCTCTTTCCGACCCTATCCCTTGGTCGGCCCTTACCTCGGATCCGGCTTCAAGCCCGGATATGACTTCGACGTCCAAAGACCGGGAGTCAACCCTGGCCGGACTCGCCCCCCATACCACCATACCGGAGGTTTACTCCGAAAAAATCCTGTATACCGATCCGGCCAGTCTCTCCCTAATAAGCGAGATGCTAGATCGGATCCAGATGATAAACATCACGGACGACCCACCCCCGACTTTGCTTGGATTGGTCTCGAGGTGGGCCACGGGGGATTTTACATCCCAGCCACCACCCACTTAGTAGCCAGTGTCGAAGATTTAACCGACATGTTGGACTACGCTTCGGAGGAAGCCGACGACATGGATGAAGATGTCGACGCCACATCCCATACTGTTGCTGCACCTCCCACCACTGGACGGTGGATGACCACCTCCACCTATGATGTCTACATGGTGGACATACCAAACGATGAGGGTGATGGCACCAATAGGAGGAACGGCGACGGCACCCCCAGAAAAGATGGCGATAAGCCCGGTGAGGAGCCGCCCAAACACCGACGACAACGCAGACTATCCAAGGGGCGTAGGGGCAGGGAAAGCAACACGGGCACCAGAGAAAACGATACCCCGGACAATATGGAAGACCTCAGTGACCCCATTGCCCCCGAGCAACAGCCCGATGACTCAGAGGGGCACGAGGATCAGTATAACCCCGAGGACCTCAATGACTCCGAGGACAATAACTACCTCCCTCTCTCCGAAGAGGAGGTTAGTCTTGGAGCCGAGGATTTCATCGTCCCTGAGGACCCGCTGGATCAAGAACGGTTCAAGCAACAACTTATAGCCACTGCACGAAGCTTGAAGAAGAAGCAGAAACGGCTAAAAGCCGAACAAGACACCCTCAACGACAGATGGACAAAAGTCCTAGCAGCCGAAGAAGGGTATAGCTATGAGCAGCAAGACCAGAACAAAAGCTACCCACGCCGATGTTTGCTGCCTCAATTTGATGACGAGGCCCTTGAGCCCGTACCCCCAAGGTATACTCAGGCAAACCAGCCCGACCACCCCCCTCGAGGACGGGACAGGACGGCCGTAGAGGCTGAAGACCCACCCGCACTACCTCACCGGAGAGGCAAGGAGCCAATGTTGCCAGAGGACCCATATGAACTACAACACGACCTAGACACTAGAGCAGGTCAGACAAGATCCATTTATGGATCTAGAGGATACGCTCCCGCTGGACGGGACTGATACCAAGCTTGGCGCGACTGAAACGATAGAGCTCGGGAGCAACACCTGGCCTGGATGGAAACCGACCTCTGGCGTGACATGGTCCGAGTCAGGGGCGCCGCTCACCCAATGTGTTTTATAGATGAGGTGATGCAACATCAGTTCCCCGAAGGGTTTAAACCCGTAAACATCAAACAATACAACGGGACAACAGACCCGACCGTGTGGATTGAAGATTTCCTTCTCCACATTCATATGGCCCGAGGAGATGATCTCCACGCCATAAAGTACCTGCCATTAAAGCTTAAAGGACCAGCCAGGCATTGGTTGAATAGCCTCCCTGAAAACTCCATAGTGAGCTGGGAAGAGCTCGAGGATGCCTTCCGAGCTAACTTCCAAGGCACTTATGTTTGGCCTCCAGATGCCGATGACCTGAGCCATGTGGTCCAACAACTTGGTGAGTCAGCCCGGCAATTTTGGAATCGGTTCTTGACTAAGAAGAACCAAATCGTCGCCTGTTCGGATGCTGAGGCAATAGCTGCATTCAAACATAGCATCCAAGATGAATGGCTAGCTCGTCAGCTTGGCCAAGACAAGCCGAGGACGATGTCGGCTCTTACCTCACTCATGACCCGCTTTTGCGCGGGCAGAGATAGCTGGTTGGCTTGTAGAAGCAACAACCCCGAAGGCCCCAGCACCTCAGAAGTCCGGGACGGAAATGGAAAACCATGACTCAACAAGAACAAGCGTCATCACAATGGTGGTGAAGCCGAGGACACGACTGTAAATGCCGGATTCAGCAACTCAAATTCGGGACCGCGGAAGAAACCCTCTAAAGGGAACAGGGATGGCCCGACCGCACTCGACAAAATCTTGGATAGGCCCTGCGAGATCCATGGCACCTCGGACAAGCCTGCCAACCACACCAACCGTAACTGTTGGGTGATCAAACAGGTTGGCAAACTCACAGCCGAGGAGCAAGGCAAGGGCCCCCGCAGTGAGGACGATGAAGAGCCTCGCGGGCCGAACAATGGAGGCCAAAAGCAATTCCCTCCCGTGGTAAAAACTGTGAACATAATCTATGCCACACATATACCCAAGAAGGAGAGGAAGCGCGCACTTCAAGACATCTACGCTGTAGAGCTGGTAGCCCTGAAATTCAACCCATGGTCGGCGTGCCCGATCACCTTAGACCGTAGGGACCATCCGACCAGTATCCGTCATGGAGGATCGGCGGCCCTGGTTCTTCACCCCATTATCGATGGGTACCACCTCACTAGAGTCCTCATGGACGGAGGCAGTAGCCTCAATCTAATTTATTCAGATACAGTAAGAAAAATGGGTATCGATCCGTCAAGGATCAAACCCAACAACACCACCTTTAAAGGAGTAATCCCAAGCGTCGAAGCCCACTGCCCAGGCACTGTGACTTTGGAAGTAGTCTTCGGCTCGCCCGATAACTTCCGCAGCAAAGACTTGATCTTCGACATTGTCCCTTTTCTCAGCGGCTATCACGCACTCCTTGGCCGTACGATGTTCGCTCGTTTCAACGTCGTCCCCCATTACGCATACGTGAAGCTAAAGATGCATGGACCCAAGGGTTTCATCACAGTTAATGGCAACACGGAGCGCTCACTCTGGACTGAGGAGCATACAGCGGCTCTCGCTGCCGAAGTCCAAATCAGCAGCGAGGGACCGAAGTACCAGCCCGCCGTCAAGGCGCGAGAGGCAAGTAAACGGGCCCGAGCCCTGTCTCAGCTCGAGGTGCCTCCATACGCTCAACGTAAATAGGGATACGCACCCCACAACATGCCCACCCTAGTCGCATAATACGTGCCTCGTATGCACAACTTCGCGCTCAAAATACCATGGGCAGTTGTGGGGACTAACCACCCAAGAGCCAAGTGTTCGGCTTAACTGAGATATGGTCAAACACTTCTTCAGATAGTAATAGGTACCATCTAGGATCTATCCGGCATCAAGCTAATACAGTGCGGCGACTTCTCAAGACTCTCTCTCAAGGGCCCATCGGCCGATTATTATCCCCTCCAAGGAGTTCTTCCTCTCCTCAGGAGCAAAGGCGCAGACATGCAACAGGGCACAGTAGGGACGTCAAACCACACATTAAGGCCCTGTGTAAACCTTTCCTCTGTAAAATTTATTTTTTAATGGAGTATCTGTAATAGTTGCTTCGACAGTTCGGATTGTACGGTTAGACGTCACGAGTTCACCGGAAATAAAGACCACTCTTTGCAGTCATTTATGCTGCATAACCATTTCTGCTCTTTGACGCTGAAACAAACTAGTTCGGTACATATTTTCTTTAGATGCGATCGGCTAATAGACCAGGGGCTCGATTATAAAACATGCCCCAAGCATCACCCCAGCACTAGTCTCTATTCCATGTGCTCGGCGTCTCGGATATTGCATTATATGAATTAGTTCTGAATTATGTCTTGGGTCAATAGTTGGCTTGCCCGGCTCCTGTGTTTACCCTCTTACGTTCTGCATGTTCGGCTAGGAGGGTAAAGGGAGAACCACCGTGATTGCACTTCCAGCTAGCCTGGTTAACTACCTCAGTGGAGAAAGCCGAAAACTGACTGTCATAATAAGCGAGAATTGGTCGGCGATCCAATGACAAGTGTTAAACTACAAATCGATGGAGGTTACGCCGTGTTATACGAAGGGTTTGTCTTCACACAAACCATGTGATGAAGGTATATACCTCATCTCATCCAAACATCACAAAACACTGGGGGCTAGTCACTAGCCCCCACAGTCAAGCTCCTATGGCTAAGTGAAAGCACTAAAACCGCATAGTCTGATTGCCTCATTTCCCTCACACACTCCGCCTTCGGGCATTGAGACGTCGACTAAGGGTCACAGTGTGGAGGTCGAAACACCCCTTGTAGCATCTACATGGGGGCTAAAACTGATGAATAGTAACTTTTAGATTAAAACGGCCGCACATGAGTCAAAATAAACAAAAACAGACAAAGTATGATACATCATACAAAGCAACCACATTATAAAGTAAAAGGTTCAACTGTCATATGACACATGATAGTGCACTCACTCATAAATTACATCTTTCGAACACTCGGCCTCTATCGCCCGAGCACCATCCATTACGATGGGAAAATACTGCTTGGGGCGCCTGTGCTCCTTTCCCGGGGGCGGGGGTCCGGTGGCCATCTCGACCGGCTTGATGTTCGGCCATTGCACCATCGTCTTTGCGAAAGCCATCCGAGCTCCCTCGATGCATACTGACCGCTTCAAGACGTCGATCTTGGACGCAGCATCGCACAATTTTTGCACTAGGCCAAAGTGCCTGCACGGCATCGGCTCTGAAGGCCACAACCGGACACAAAGGCATGGCCGGCTCCGCCATCCGGTGTAACTCCATCAATTTCTTCATTTGATTACTCAGGAGGGGAGGGTACTCGGGCGCTTGGAACTGCGCCTAGAACAGCCTATGCTCGGCATCGCCCTCCCGACACGTAACATGCCTTGCCGCACTCTTCAGGAGATCCACAAACACGCCTAAGGAATGCCACACTCGCGTGAGCAAAGCGAACCTATGACCGCCAAAGACACTTTGTAGTAAGTACGGCTTACCATCTGCAATAAGCTTCACTTGGCGGAGTTCCTCTCGGGTGCCTCGCGTTTTCCTCCTCGCCTCCTGGATCTCCAGCTTCATCGTGGACAACTCGGTGGCTTGACCCTTATTTTTCTGCTCAAGGTCCTCACATTTAGTGACGACATCCTTGAGCTCCTGCTGCATCTCGGCCACTCTGGCCTCGTGCTTGTCACTGACGGTTTTCATCGCTGACAATTTGGCGGCCGCTCGCTCAGCCGCCGCCTTCTGTTCGGCGACCTCCTGCTTTGCCTTCTTTAGCTCGGCCTTGAGGGTCTCGACCTCTGCGGTGACAGCTGCAGTCATAATCAAGCACTCCTTGCTTAGGGTTCACTCTGAATACCTCGCCTGATACGGCAAACCAAACTACTAACGAGTGTAGTCCGGACTAACCTTGCACTTCATCGAACCTCTTGTTGAGAAGGTCGAGCTCCTCATCGGAGCTCCTGAGCTTCTGATTCACCTCGGCCAGCTCCGCGGCATTGGCTGCCGCCGCCGAAGATGAGGCCTACAAAATAGCTTACATAATTTAGACTCCCGATTTAATGATTTTCGATCCTCCGCTAGGTTTTTCAATCCTGACAGAGTCTCGGGGGCTACGATTAGATTTTTGCTATCACAGGCATTCTTTGACTATTCGATCCCCGTTTGAGTTTTTCAAACTCACCCAGGGCTTGGGGGCTGCTATATATGAGGATTGCATGACCTTGCTTAAGAAATTCCCTTTATAAAAAGGATATTACATGGCTTACCTCGAAGCCCGTCAGGAGGCCGCCAAAAGCTTCCTTCAGTCCGCTGTTAACGGACCGAATACTTTGTAAAACCACGCTCATCAGGGCACGGTGTTCCGCGATGATGGAGGAGCTATTCAAAGCCTCCTCCATCACGTTCGACCACCCAGCCGCGACCCGCTCTCCGGTGGTTGGCGCTGGTGGCGGGGCCCCAGCTCCCCCTTAAGTGGAGGGCGGGATGGACGACTCTGGGGGCCTCGGGGGCTCCGAAACTGTCTTCGGGGAGGGCTCAGATTGACCGAGCTCCCCTCTTTGTTCACCAGGAGGGATCCCTCCTCCTGGTCTTCGGCGACCGAGGTGTTAACCTCGACCATGATGTCGTCACCACCGCCCCCCATGTCCGGGCCGGGAGGGATCTTTCGGGACAACACCTCTCCGGTCTCCTCGATGGCCAGAGGAGGCTGATACGTCTTCAATGTATCTATAATTTATGAAGTATTCATGCTGTTATATTATCATTCTTGGATGTTTTACAATCATTTTATAACAACTTTATATCATTTTTTGGGACTAACCTATTGACACAGTGCCAAGTGCCAGTTGCTGATTTTTGCTTGTTTTTTACATCGCATAAAATCAATACCAAACGGAGTCCAAATGCAGCGAAACTTTTTGGAGAATTTTTATGGACCAGAAGACACAACTTGGGCCAAAGAAGTACCAGAGGGGTGCCTCGAGGGGGGCACAACCCACCCCACCTCGGTGGCCTCCCGCACCGCCTCTTCGCCCTATAAATTTCCAAATATTCCAAAAACCCTCGGGGTAACCCTAGATCAGAAGTTCAGCCGCCACAAGCCTCTGTAGCCACGAAAAACCAATCTAGACCCCGTTCCGGCACCTTGTCGGAGGGGGAAATCATCACCGGTGGCCATCTTCTTCATCCCGGCGGCCACCATGATGAGGAGGGAGTAGTCCACCCTCGGGGCTGAGGGTTTGTACCAGTAACTATGTGTTTAATCTCTCTCTCTCGTGTTCTTGAGATGGCACGATCTCGATGTATTGTGGGCTTTGTTAATATAGTTGGATCATATGGTGTTTTCCCCTCTCTATCTTGTTGTGATGAATTGAGTTTTCCCTTTTGAGATTTTGTTTTATCGGATTGAATACTTTTATGGATTTGAGAGCACTTGATCTATGTCTTGGCACTCAACTCGCGGATTCCCGAGGTGACATTGGGGTAATCTATGCATAGGGGTTGATGCACATTTTCATCCTTGTTTCTTCGGTAGAAATCTTGGGGCACTCTTTGAGGTTCTTTGTGTGGGATTGAGTATTATGAATCTGAAATTGTTTGATGCATATCACATAATCATCTCACGGATACTCGCGGTGACATTGGAGTATCTAGGTGACATTAGAGTTGGTTGATGTGTATCATATGGTGTTATTTTAGTATGAACTCTTGGTTAGATCGATCAGAAAGAATAGCTTGGTGTTATTTCAGTACGAACTCTAGGATAGATTGATCGGAAAGAATAGCTTTGAGGTGGTTTAATACCCTACAAACAATTTCGTCTTATGTTCTCCGCTAGATAGGAACTTTGGAGTGATTCTTCATCGCACATTGAGGGATGGTTATATGATCCAATTATATTAGCATTGTTGAGAGATTGCACTAGCGAAAGTATGGACCCTAGGCCTCATTTTCAAGCATTGCAATACCGTTTGTGCTCCGTTTTATCAATTGCTACCTTGCTGTTTTTTATTGTTCCTATTACCAAAATCAATATCTACTATCATTACTATGCTTGTATCACCATCTCTTCGTCGAACTAGTGCACCTATACAAATTACCATTGTATTTGGTGTGTTGGGGACACAAGAGACTTTTTATTATTTGGTTGCAAGGTTGTTTGAGAGAGACCATCTTCATCCTACACCTCCCATGGATTGATAAACCTTAGGTCATCCACTTGAGGGAAAATTGCTACTGTCCTACAAAACTCTGCGCTTGGAGGCCCAACACAAGTCTACAAGAATAAGTTGTGTAGTAGACATCAAGCTCTTTTCTGGCGCCGTTGCCGGGGAGGTGAGTGCTTGAAGGTATATCTTTAGATCTTGCAATTGAATCTTTTAGTTTGTTGTTTTATCACTAGTTTGGTTTATAAAAGAAAACTAAACAAAATGGAATTGAGGTGGCATCATATTAATCATCTTTATCATGTCTTTCCTGAAAATGATGGATCAAAAAATTGTGCTCAATTTATAGAAGAAGAATTCAATAAAATGTTTGGCATAAATGATGAGCATGATTGCAATGTTGTTAGTGTGAATTCTTTGAATATCCATGATGCTAATGATATGCAAAGCCATAAGCTTGGGGATGCTATGTTTGATGAAGATGATATTTTTTGTCCCCCAAGTTTTGATGAGAAAAATTATTATGATGATAGCATGCCTCCTATTTATGATGATTATAATTATGAAAGTGGATTTGGAGAGGTCATGACTTTATTTAGTGATGAATCCACTATTTTGGAAGAGGTTTCAATTAACTATGATAACAAAGTTGCTATCTATGATGATTATGGTGATGACATGTATGCTATATTGAATAATGATAACCATGAAACTTGTCATTATGATTTTAGTTTTCAATCCCATGATAGTTATTTTGTTGAGTTTGCTCCCACTACTATTCATGAGAATAAATTTGCTTATGTGGAGAGTAGCAAAATTTCTATGCTTATGTATCATGAAAAGAATGCTTTATGTGATAGTTATATTGTTGAATTCATTCATGATGCTACTGAAAATTATTATGAGAGAGGAACATATGCTTGTAGGCTTCTCACTAATATCAAGTTTCCTCTCTTTATGTTGAAAGTTTTGAAGTTGCACTTGTTTTGCCTTCCTATGCTAGTTGATTCTTGCTCCCATAAGTTGTTTGCTCATAAAATCCCTATGCATAGGAAGTGGTTTAGACTTAAATGTGCTTGACATATGCTTCATAATGCTCTCTTTGTGTTTCAATTCTTTACTTTTATGTGAGCATCATTGAAATCATCATGCCTAGCTAAAAGGCATCAAAGAAAAGCACTTGTTGGGAGACAACCCAACATTTACCCGTACTGTTTTTGTGTGTTCACATGATTAGGCTACTGTAGTAATAATGTTTTATAACTTTTGTTTAAAGTGCCAAGTAAAGCCTTTGGGATAGTATGGATGATAGTTGACTTGATTCTGTGCAAAAACAGAAACTTTTTCTTCCAGTAACAGAATTTTTTAAATTCACTGGAGCGTCAAAAAACTCTAAATTATTTACATATAATTTAACTAAAAATTTACTACGTTGCCCTAAATTTTCATAATTTTTGGAGTTACAGAAGTATGACTAATATTCAGATCTTTATGTACTGTTATGTTTTTGACAGATTCTGTTTTTAATGCATAGTTTGCTTGTTTTATGGTTTCCATGGCTTATATTGCTTAATATAAGTTGTAGAAATTGTAGGGTACAGTAGGAATTATGTGAGAACAATTATGAATCTTATCTTGACAGTACCAAAGTGAATGATTTATTTTTATCATACTAACCCATCTCACGAAGTTCCGTTAAGTTTTGTGTGATTGAAGTTTTCAAGTTTTGGGTGAGATATCGATATGAGGAGATTAAGGAGTGACAAGACCCTAAGCTTGGGGATTCCCAAGGCACCCCAAGGTAATATTCAAGGAATATCCAAGCAACTAAGCTTGGGGATGCCCCGGAAGGCATCCCCTCTTTCGTCTTCAACATTATCGGTAACCTCACTTGGAGCTACATTTTTATTCGTCACATGATATGTGTTTTGCTTGGAGTGTCATTTTATTTTATTTTTATTTGCTTTCTTCTATTTATAATAATATTTTGCATCTTTCATTTCAATAAAAATGTCAAGGATAGCCTTTACCATGCTTATTTTGCAAGTCTATTTGTTGCTGTTTCAAAACAGAAAGTTTAGCGCTGTTGTAAAAATTCCTGAGAAAATTCAGAATGTGATAAAATGTTGAAACTTTTTGAACAATAATATATGATAAATTTTCTACAGTGTGCTAAATTTTCAGAATTTTTGGAGTTAGAGAAGTATGAATACTCTTGCATCCTTTACAGACTATCCTGTTTTGGCAGATTGTTGTTATGTTCGCATTGTTTGCATATGTTTGCTTGTTTAATGATTCTATTTGAGGATAGGAGTATTAAATATGCAGAGGCATTTAGTATGCAATGTTGAATAATAATTTTAGTGATTTGCTACAGTAGAGAATGATAAGGTTTTTGCATTGATTTATACTAACTTATCTCACGAGTTCTTGTTGAGTTTTGTGTGGATGAAGTTTCTAAGAATTAGGGAAACCGTGATGTGAGAGGAATTAAGGAGACACAAAAGCTCAAGATTGGGGAAGCCCAAGGCATCCCAAGATAATATTTCAAGAAGTCTCAAGCATCTAAGCTTGTAGGCATCCCACCTTTCTTCATCAACAATTATCGGTTAGTATCGGTTGAGCCTAAGTTTTTGCTTCTTCACATGATATGTGCTATTCTTAGAATGTCATTTTATTTTGTTTTTAATAAGAGAGAGTCCTCAAATAGCTACCCATTTACTTAACTACTCGCTTGATCTTCACTTTTATCTTTTTGGAGTAGCTTGTCATTTACTCTTGTGCTTCACTTATATCCTATGAGTAAATTGTTGAATGAATTGAATTTCATGAAGTTGAAATTATATGTTCATATCATGCCTAGTGGTAGCTTCACGTTGGGTTTAGGAAGTGAAATCTTTTGAAGCTTGACAATCACAATATTGGTCATACAAGCAATTCATGAATGATTAGTATAAGGAAGAGAACTTTCACATACAAATACATTATCTTGGACATCTTCTATGACTGTGAATACCCATTAATTATTTTCAAACTTGAGCAAATTAGTTGAAGTTGGACAAGGAAGACAACGTAATGAGTTATGGTTGTGTATATTTGCATAGAAGTTATTTTGTTATGGATCCTCCAACATGTGGTGTTTGCCTAGGATCTTTTGCTAGCCAAAAATTCGTACTAAGTAGAGATACTACTTGTGCATCCAAAAACCCTTAAACCCAATTTCTTGCCATGAGTGTCCACCATACCTACCTATGGATTGAATAAGATCCATCAAGTAAGTTTTCATCGGTGCATAAAGCAATAAAAATTGCTCCTAAATATGTTTGATATTTTATTGTAAGGGAAAATTGAGTGTTGTACGAACTTGTGATGGTAAAGTAATAAAAGCGACGGACTGCATAATAAAGGTTGCTATCATAAGGGGCAATATAACATGACGTTCCTTTGCATTAAGAGCTTGGGCATCCAAATAAAAAGCGCATGACAACCTCTGCTTCCCTCTGCAAAGGGCCTATCTTTTACTTTTCAGTATTTACTTTTATGCAAAGAGTCAATAGTATGAAATCTCATTTCAACCTCAACTATTCTCTAGTTGGCAAGCATCATGTGGTGGGGAAAGATCTAGGCACATATGACCAATCAAATATATTTGATCATGATTTATTATTGTTGACAACTATCTCTATGATAAATGAGCTGGGAGGCGAAATATTAAGCCCCTATCTTTCTTTGTGTTCGATGGATGCCATTTGTTCTAAGAATATGCTTTGAGTACTAGCAATCATAGAATACTATATGATGATTGAGTATGTGGAGCTCTTACTTAGAGTCTGTTGAATAAGTTGAATTGCAATTGTTTGGTGACTAAGAATATAGGTTGTTGAGTTTCAAGAGAATTCATTGTTTGAACCTTAACATGTGAATTGGTTGCTACTTTAACATGAGAAGTTCTATGAGAAAGAATTGTCGTTATGATGCTAGGAAAGGTGATTGAAATTATCATTGATCAAACTTGTCCACTTTGCTAGCATTCACACTTCATAAATTATTTCTTTTATCGTTTACCTACTCGAGGACGAGTAGGAATTAAGCTTGGGGATGCTGATACGTCTCCAACATATCTATAATTTATGAAGTATTCATGCTATTATATTATCATTCTTGGATGTTTTACAATCATTTCATAGCAACTTTATATCATTTTTTGGGACTAACCTATTGACATAGTGCCCAGTGCCAGTTGCTGTTTTTTGCTTGTTTTTTACATCGCAGAAAACCAATACCAAACGGAGTCCAAATGCAGCGAAACTTTTTGGATAATTTTTATGGACCAGAAAACACAACTTGGGCCAAAGAAGTACCAGAGGGGTGCCCCGAGGGAGACGCGTTTCTGCAGCGACTCCACCTCTGTGGGCGACCCCCAGTCGAGGCCCTTCTTGGTCCATGAGGTTAGCCTCGTGGGAGGTCTGGATATGAATTCGGGGGCCGCTGCCCAGCCCGCACCGCGTGGTTCGGTGATATAGAACCATTCTTTTGCTAGATCTTGACGGTATCAATAAAGGTACCCTCTGGCCACTCGACCCGAGGAAGCTTGCTGATCATCGCCCACCCACAGTCCACTTGCTGGCCGTCGACTATCTTTGGCTTGACATTGAAGACCTTTAGCCACAAGCCGAAGTGTGGTTGGACCCGCAGAAAGGCCTCACAAATGACGATGAAGGCCGAAATATGCAGAAAGGAGGTTGGGGCGAGATCATGAAAATCTAGCCCGTAGAAGAACATCAACCCCCTGACAAAGGGGTGGAGCGGGAAGCCCAGCCCCCGGATGAAGTGGGGGACAAACACCACCCTCTCGCCTAGCTGGGGCGTGGGGACAACTTGGCCCTCCTCCGGAGCCCGGTGAGAGACGTTAGCCGGGAGGTAGCCGGCGTGCTTCAGATCGTCGATGTCGTCGTTGGTGTCGCTGGAGGCCTCGCACTTGCCTTTCGAACCAGATCCGGCCATGGCCGGATTGAGGAAGTGGCTAGGAGGGGATTCTTGAGGGAGGATGGGTCATGGCGCTGGGGCTCAGTAGATTGGGAAAAGCAATGATGAGAGAGGAAGGGGAAAGCGTATAGAGAAAACGATGGTGGTTTTCCTTTTATAAGCTGTCGTAATACCAAGAGTCCCCTTACTGCACCGCAGACCTCGGCGCTTCCTGATATAATCATGCCATTATGCACGAGTGGGATAACCAAAATCATTGATCATATCCCTTCAAAACAGGGCACGATCTCCATATTGATGGGACGTGCCGATGGAGGAGCTGCCTCGAACCGCGAATCAAGTTTTCACAATGGTTCGGTGTTTGTGGCCGGCTGTGACTTTTCGCCAAAAGTTGTCAGGTGAAGGCACTATTCACACTTGAGTGGTTGGCCTTCGAGGCTAAGCAATGTTCATAATTCGGAATCAGGACATAATCCGGACAACCCATGGCCGAACTTGGATAAGTGGCTCTTGAAGGTTTGGCTGAGGAGGACTGCTTTCCTGGCATGAACACTGGTGGGGGAAGGAACTGGTCTGCAAAGCCAATGATTCCCGCATGTACCTCGGCTCCGAAGACTAGTTCGGGGGCTACTGAGAGAGTCTTGGACTATGGGGTCCTCGGGCTGCCGGCCTATCTCTTATGGGCAGGACAACTATAAGGTGACTCCGTATCCGGACAGGAAACCTTCGAAGCCTTGGTGTGTCCTCCAAGTCAAGATAAGAGAATCGGCATGATTATTCCTTCATTGTAACCGACCATGTGTAATCCTAGTACCCCTGGTGTCTATATAAACCAGAGGGTTTAGTCCATAGAGGCTAGAAGAAGAACCGTCATCCTACTCGCCTAGGGTTTAGTTCATCTGATCTCGTGGTAGATCGACTCTGTAACCATCATATACACTTCAATATAATCAAGCAGGACATAGGGTTTGACCTCTTCGAGAGGGCCCAAACCTGCGTAAACTTCGTCTCCTTCATCCCTTGTTCCCCATTGATCCAAGATCCACAGCTCGGGACCCCCTACCCGAGATCCGCCGATTTTGACACCGACACCGGGGTAAAGACTGTGTCCTTTGTCTCCTTTTACCTATCGACCCGATCTCACAGCTCGGGCCCCCTACACGAGGTCTGTCGGTTTTGACACCGACAAGCATGTTACAACACGCGCTAAAGTTCCTCTCCCATATTCCACCTTTCCATTGACCATTGTGATTCCCTAGCATGCTAAATTTTGACGATCAAATGGGATGGCCAATTAACGCACTTCCAAAGAGAAGTAAATCATATGATGCAAGAGTTAGATGTATTTTGTTTTAATTATAAGAAACGTCATATTGGGTCGATGAACCCCTTTCTTCGATGTAATCTTGTAGATAATGCAAGAGAGACATGATGGCCTTTATTCGATGGGAATCAGTTTGTTGAAAGAAAACTTAAGCAATACAACTCGCAACTAACTAAAATGAAACATAAACACTACGAAGGTGCAAAATCTTGTATAGAACGAAAAGAGAAGAATCTTTTTTAGAAAAATAAATACTCTTAATAATATCCCGCAAAAAACCCCTCTTAAATAGCATGTATGCCCATGCACAGAACGTGGGACGCCTTCGTCCGTTGTTCTGCGATGCCGCGCTCCCCGCCTCCGTTATGAGGAACGACCGGGAAGCTCGGGCATGGTTGAATGGAGCGGATGTCATTGCCTCTGTCACGAGGAACGGCCGAGAAGCTCGGGCACGGCTAAATGGACCAGATCCAAATGTCGATTGTGAAGAATATCTCCGCCGATGTGCTGGCCCAGGGCCGTCGCCGCCACCTACCGCTACGAGATGTTGCGGTCGCCGCCAGTGCCACCCGCTGCTTCACGATGCCGCTATGGCGGACACCACCGCGAGGAATGTCCGAGAAGCTATTCTTCATTTTATTATTGCTCGCCAGATTATTTTCAGTTCAACACCCGTCATACTGAAATTTCATATTCTATGATAAACCATTTAATTTAAAAAAACAGAAAGAGGTATAATAAAAAAAATCTATTACCGTCATACATAAAATTTCATATTCGTCGTCGCCTCCATGGAGGCTCCTGTGACACATCAACAACAAAAGGATCGAGTGTGGAGGAGCCCAATCGAGCGGGTGCTACAGGGCAGACGACTTTAAATCATCGGGGGAGAGCGTGACACCACAACTCCTCCACCTCCTCCTTCCAGCCCGGTCCTCGAGCTGTCACAGAGCGGGCAGACGTCGCTGTTGGGGGTCGGTGTCCCTCCATGGCGGAAGAAGGGTGACATCCATAGTTAGGTGTACATCATGCATGGTGCACGCTGCTTGATATCCTAGTCAAGGGGAGAGGAGGAGTCGAGCGGCGGAGGCGCAATCTCATTCTGTAGGAGGATCCCTATGTGCAGGGGAATCGACCGCTGAAGAGAGAGAAGAGAGGCTCGTGCAGTGCAGGCTGAATCAGGAATAAAAAAGTTCAGTAAAACCGGTGGGAGGAGAACGATAATTTTTTGGGTGGGGTATCCCTTTTATCGGTGGGAATCGTGGGTACCAACGAGGACTACTACGGACTATCATTAAATAATAGATTGCGTTTATAATAAAGAGGGAGATTATAGACATGTGATTGATTCCTTTTCATAAATGTTGCCTTGTGTAATGACATTACTAAATATACCTAAGATCGATCTGCATGATTTGTGTAGATTTGGCAGATAAAAACCGGATTAAATAAATCGGTGGGCTAAAAAAGGTTTAAATAAATTGATGGGATAGAAAAAATCAGCGGGGGAGGTTTAACCGAAATGGAGACGATGCTACCAACTAACCATGACATACAGGCCTGTGCCGATTCTAATAGTATGCTGGCCACAAAATAATAGGTTGATCATAAAAAAAAATGAATCAGAAAAAAAGGAAACCAAAAACAAAACATAAAATAAAAACGTGCGCACTCATCAAATGTGCTGGCAAACTTTGAAGCTTTGATTGCGGTTGACATTTTGGTAAGATTCGATTTGATTTGGTTATGAGTAGTGAAAAGCAAGGAAAGTTTGGATTTAGTTGAGATTTTGTTAAGATTTGATTCGAGCGATTTAATGCATGACATTGTTTTAGGAAAGTGTCGATTTGATTGCGCTTTAGCGAAAGGTCGCATGTATGACGCTCGCGGGCGTAATATAGAGTTTGTCGTGCGGTTGATGAGAGTGAGACGAGACTACCAACTCCTATTTAGAAGTAGACATTGCGCTTCAGCGAAAGGTTGCATGTATGATACTCACGGGTGTAATATAGGGTTTATCGTAGGGTCGATGAGAGTGAGACGAAACTACTAACTTCTTATTTAGGAGTAGACATTTTATAGGTTGCTGGACAATGTCTATAGGTACTCATAGAAACAAAAGTCAATCTTTTTTAAACTTCGAAAATACCATTTTTTATTTTTCAAAAATTTCGTGCTCCAAAGATGCGCATTCCCAATTCCCAATCCTATCGTCACAACACGACGCGACGCACACTTCTCCACTCTTTGGAACTCTCGCCATGCTTCCGGCTCTCGCCGCCGCCTCGCCGACGCGGCGAGCCTCTCGCCCGGTCTCCCGCCTCCGGCGCAACCACCGACACCATCACGGTGTTCATCTTCACCTCCACCACCGCTTCCCTTCCTTAGCCGCCGACGGCCGGGGTCGCGGTCGCTTTCTCCTGGTCGGCACATACGCCGCTTCTGATGGTAGCGCAGGGCAGGTTAGCTCTCGTCCTCTTCACAATATGGCCTTAAGGTGTTTGTTCATAATTTCGTACGCCTTACTCAGAATTCCCCATTTCGTATTTCACAAGAAGCTATGGCTAGGCTGCTCACTTGCTTGAGTTGTTTTTGCTAATTTTCTTGGGTGCCAGATGAAGCTGTAACCATCTTTAGTCTTTACTAACTTGACCTGGATCAAATAGTGACACGGCGTTATGACATATTCGTGCATATGATTGGAAGTAACACTCAACATAAAGCATATCTAAGTGGGGGAGAGTAATAAGTCCAAGAAGAAAAACTGTAGGAGAGTTCTTAACCAAGAACTTGCTCTAGTGATCCAGTGAAATGGCAAGCAATATTTTTTCTTTGTGATAGCATACACTGTTTCTCTCTTGTACATTATGTTTGTTGAACGTGACATATCTGTACTTATCTCCAGTTGATCTTTCTATGATCTCTAGCCTTGTATAGTTTGACTTCTAGAGATATGGTAGGGTTAGTTGGCTTGTCACGCAAGACATCACCTGTATATATTGTAACCGACTCCGATGAATACAATTGAGTTGCATCCAATACCTTTCTACAATGTTAATACAGTAGGACCTTCCCTACTGTCTTCCCAATAAAAAAATTATCCGCCTTTTTGAATTCTGAGGATTGCTTGGCATCAAAATAATCAAAATGCTCCATTTCTGCATATAGTAAGTTCTGTGTCAATTCCTTGTGAATGATCAAGTACCACCTCTGTACCAAAATGTAAGACGTTTTTTGGTTTTGCATATGGCATAAAAAACGTCTTACATTTTGTTACGGAGGGAGTATTTTATATGGGGAGAGTTCTGATGGCATGAGCCACAATCAGATAGGTGAGATAACCCCACTGTATGATTCTTGACTTAGCTTGTGATTTAAATTACAGAAAACAACTAAAATTAACCATTGTAGTTGTGGTCTTGTCGAGTCTTACGTCTTAGTATTTATGTTACAAATATTAAATCTGTAGCACGAACATTCTGTGCATTCACTTTCTTTTTGTTGCGGTTTGAAATGTCAGATACATTTTGCTTGCTTCTGTTAGGATGTTGGTAGTCCCGAGAGCATGGCAAATTCAGGATCTGCATATGTTGGTCTCTTTGTCCGAATGCTTGGCTTGGATAATGACGCTCATGATAGGGAACATGCTATTTGCACACTCCGGCATTACTCCCTTGGTGGACAGAAGTGCATCGATGAGATAATGCAGTTCCCAGGTTGCATCAGCCTCATCATCAGCCTCCTAAAGTCAGAGTCTGCTCGTGCTTGTGAAGCAGCGGCAGGCCTTCTGCATAATATAACTTCAGTGAAGTTATACAGGGATGTGGCAATTGAGAGTGGAGCAATGGAAGAAATCTTTAGCTCTATCCGTAAATCCACGATAACCCCAGAGGTAACTGCAACGTAAGCACCAGCAATCGAAGGTTTTCTTCTTTCTTCCATTTTGACTGCAAAAGGATACAACTGTTGCCATTTCTGACTTGCTTGGTAAATGGTGACTATGGATAGCCAGGCTGGAAGAACCCTTGCTGTGCAGGGCTATTCCATGACCTAGTGGGGCTGCAGGACCGGCGATCTTCCAGCGGGGAGTAGCTGTTGAGCAGAGATAGGGAGCTCGATCTTTATTAATTCTTGATGCCTAGACTTTACGCACGTGGCTCCTTCCTTCTGTAAAGGTTTGCCTTACAGATTCCAAATATGAAGCGACTTATACTCTCCTAATACTGCCTGCTGATTCCTATACATACACAAGTAGGACTTCCCATAAGTGACTACTTCTTCCTTTAATTAACTGCCCCACATGACATCTCTCTCTTTTTTTTTGAGTAAAACGGGAGGGGCGACCCCTACCTTCAACTTTTCACAAAAATAAACCCATAAGCAGAGCGCTTACGGAGCAGCAGTTTTACACAATGGGGTACACACCAGAGAGAGGAGAGAATACATCATAAAAGAGAAGGAGACTGGAGAGGGGAACAAGGGAGAGATAGAATTAGAAAAGCTTGCCCAATCTTCAATCCTTTTGTTAAGAGAAAGAAGTTCGTCTTTCTTCGCCCTGTGCGCCCAGATTTTACCATGCCTGCACATTGTTTCGCAACTACCGCTGGAGGGACGGTAATGCCGTCGAAGACCCTTCGATTCCTCACTAACCAGACAGACACAGTGCAGCGATTGTAATCAGTTCCCAGGAGCGTCGTTTTTGTTCACAGTGGAGCTTCTGCCTATCAGTGAAAATGTCAGCCGGCTCATTCGCCCCATCCACTTGGATGCCGAGAATGTCCCATATATGTTTCGTCCTGCTGCATTTCAAAGTCGGGTGGGAACTGTTTCTGGTCGCTGCAGCCAAAGGGGCAGGTGTCATCGTCGATAAGTCCTTGTTTTTCCAGAACCACTCTGTCTTCGATTCGATGTTTGGCAAGTAACCATGCAAAGATTTTGCATTTTTTGGGTGGTGAACAGTTCCAAATGTTACTGCAAGCTAGCTCATTGCACCCTCCAAAATTCATAAGCTCATAAATTTTCCTGACCCATGCGGAGTGAATCATTCTAATGACCTGTTTGTCCAAATAACCTCGAGTCCTCGACTCAAGGTGATCATCCATGTTGCAGAAGTCATAGTGACGAGGATGACAACTCAATTGCCCGTGGGAGCCGGTAGAAGAGGCGGAGCACGAGAGCGGGAAGCAGCCGGTGCAGTAGGTGGTATAGCAGGTGAGCGAGCACTAAGCACTAAGGGAAGCTCCAGCAGACCAGCACCACATAAACGAATCTCCTCTGTGCAGATATCTGAGAGTGCCTCCACAAGAGTGACACGAGGGACGCAGGCAAGAATGCTGGGCGCATCGCGGCTCAAACTCCTTACAGGGTCTGAGTCAAGAACTCATAAACACGGTGAAATTCCAAGTCCGAACGAAAAGTCTGGCAACACGGACAAGAGGCACTAGCAGTGAGAAGAGAATCGAGCTGATGCCAGATAGAAGAACTCTGAGCATAAAACTCATCGACAGTGGCATCAGCCTGCTGAAGTGCATTCTCCTGGCGAACCACTGACAAGTGCGTAGTGTCACCCGAGGGCCGATAATGCTAGCGAAGGTGAGTCCACTTCTGGAACGCCATACAGAGTCCCACAAACTTAGACGAGAACTGAGGCAGGACACCGACAAAGAGGACAGCTGCAGACCGAGCACCATCATCAGCCCTTTGAGTATAGTTAGTCCGCACATCATGGTAAGTGTCGCAAGGGACAGCCGGGGGGGGGGGGGGGGCAGGTCGCAGCCTGGAGTAGGGCGTAGCCAGGAGGAGAGGTGGCGGCGGCCTGACGTAGAGTTGTTAGAATTGTGTCAAATATTATGTACAAGGTAGGTTCAAGGATTACGAGTCGAACGACTAGTCTAGACTAGTCGCTCGACTAGTCTACGAGTCGCACTCCAGCTGTCGACTCATTTTCTCGTGTAGACTAGAAATACGAGTCGAGCCGTGGATTGGCTAGTCGACGACTAGTCTGGACTAGTCGTGCTCTATGAGTCGCTCGACTCAGATTTTGGAGGGGACAAGTGAGCTTGCAGCCCGTGGGAGGGGAAAACTGGAGAGCTAGGTTTCTGCTCGCTCCAGAACGAGCCGCCTGGACGAGGCCGCCGCCACCCATCGCCAGGACGGTGGATGTCGTAGCCAGGCGCTGCGGCCGGCCGGAGCTCGTGCTCAGGCGGCGGCCACGGCCGTGACCCGTAGGCGCGCGCGGCGCTGAGACGAGAGAGAAGGAAGAGAGAGAGAGAGATACGAGAGGAAGGGAGGAGGCACGGCGATGGTCGGCGACCGGGGCCGGCGGAAGGCGGCCGGAGGCGCGGGTCGCACGCGCGTGCTTCCGTGCAAGATGGCACTGGCGGCGGCGATGGGATCGAGCGGAAGCTAGGTTTCCAGTGGCTGGGAAGTGACATAAGTAGGCTGGCCACTTGGGCCCAAATGGGCCAGCTGAGGGGGTGGGCGTGCTATGCAGTGCTGGGCTGGGCCTGGAGAGCAGGGGCTAGCACTGCTGGTTTTATTATATACTACTAGATATTAGTAATTGAGTACTAATTTAAAAAAAAAAGCAATTGAGTACTACAATACCATATCGACTAGTCCAGCACTAGTCTAGACTAGTCACGATTAGTCTATGAGTCTCAACCTCGGAACGACCCGTCGACTCGTCGACTCGTAAACGTTGGGTAGGTTACAGTTGGACTTGGAGTAGTACGGTGTGTAGACAGGGTATGGTGTAGTGTCCTAGTAGGACTCTTGTATCCTAGGCATTTTATATAATGAGGGGTAGACACGCGATGTAACCTATGCCAACATAATAGCATAGGCACGCAGGGGGAACCGGCGCCCGGGCAGTCGGGGTGCGGTATTGTGACGGTGTCACGGGGAGGAGCGCCTAGTCAGGCCCCGGGGATGTAGCCGAGTTCGTTGAGCCTCGTTAACAAATCTCGGTATCGTGCCTCATATGATTGCTTGGTCCTCGGATGGTTGATATGCGCCTTGGATTAATCTCAACAAGTGGTATCAGAGCAAAGTTTGCAAAGGTCGTGAGGAAACTGTAGATCTAGAGGATGGATCTTCGTCGAGACGGTGTGAATGCGTGTGAAAGTATCGATCATCGAAGCTATGGGCTGATTGGTGAAAGATTTGTTCGTGGAAATCGCAGCCGTCGATGGGATCAATAAAAGCAATAAGCAGGCGGTGGCAGGAACGCCGCGCTCGGGGCGAGATCGGTTCGGTGCAGGTATTTGTGGGCAGATTGGATCTAGATCGAATCAGACAGCGACAACGTTTGGGCAGCTGCCAGCAGAGGCGCGTCCGTGTGATGCGCGTGGCCGAAGCCAGGTGAAGACCACGTCAAGGCCCAGGTGGGCAGGCAGCAGCGTGGCCCAAAAGGGTTGTGGCCCAAGCTAGCTGGCGGGGATCCTGGACTATGTTCATGCACGTACGGGAGGCTGAGCCGGCTGAGGTGCGTGGAAGTTCAAGCCGTGACGCGAAATTTGTTTGTGGAAAAAGGAGGCACAAGTTTCAAGGCAAAGGGGTCATGTCCAATCCATTGGTATGTGGTTTGGTATGTTTAAGATTTTGTTTGCTATGTACGTGAAGCTATGAGGAAAATCATTTTGGTTCGGTCGTACTACTAAGGAGACAGTGACATGGTCGAGTTGTTCGGAGACAAAGACAATGGCATGGTTTGAGTTTTTTCATGAGTTGTCCGGCTATATAATTCGAGGAATGAAAAACACATCCATGAAAGTATGGAAGTCGTAAGTGGACAGGAACTGATCAAAAGCTATATCCGACATGTGCGTTGTTCCATAGGAGTGGACATACGGTGATTGGTACTGAAGGTAAAGGTCAGCGGTTTGACAATTGTTAGACATGATGAGCCAAGGAAGCGTTCCGTTGAAGGGCTATGTTCTACATGGGCGTCGAGCAATGCATATTGATTTGCTGGGCTGATACGGCGTGAGGTGGAGCATGGGTGCAGTCGTACAAATTCGGCTGGGGTCAGACATATAAGGCAGTGACCTAGACAGTCTGGTGGATCAACATGGATGTTGGTCGGTACAAAAGACGACAGTGATTTCAGCGACGACGAGACAGGAGCGTGATGCTGATGGTGACCGACTTCTGGGGCATGGAAACACGTGGTGCAGGCCTGAGGGCCTGTGCGGCTTCGACAAAACTATGGCACATGGTTGATTCAAGGCAGTGTACACATGAGAGCTTGAAGTCGACAGGGCGTGGGACAACAAGGCGCAGCTACATGGAGTCATGTTGAAGGTGGAGCTGGAGTCTGGCGGAAGACTTCACTCTGTGCTGATGGAGGGGCTACAATGTGGGGATTCGGAGAATCGCAGCCTATTTCAGCAGGAAAGCAGGAGACATGTGGTTTGGACTGGGTACCAGTGGTCTGATGGAAACGTGATACTCGGCATCGGCTGGTGAAGATCGGTGGTTCTCTACAGCGGGGGTTGAGACAGTGTGGGCTGCTACCTGGGAGACTCGACCAGGACAGCAGAGGCTCGACGCGGTGATAGCGGCGAGGCGTGTGGTAAGCACGGGACACAACGACAGAGCAAGGCACCGGTGGTCAGATATGTGGTCAGATGAAGTGTGCAGAGGGTGCTGAAGCAGTGTTGGCGAGTACCAGATTCAAGTTGGTGACTGGGTCTATCGGGGCCGGTTGATTGACATGAGTTGACCATGGAGAATCTTAGAAAGTGGCGGAAAGTCTGAAATTGTCAAAAGTTGAGAGAGTACATGACCGTATATTCTGCGGTGTTCAGTGCACATGGCAAAGTGTGAATGACAAGTACAGAAGGAGGCGGAATGCTATAGCTGTGGGACATTTCAAAGACTATCCAGGAAAAGGGTGAGACAACTGCGAATTTGACTCGGGGTGGCACAGGGCAACGGTGAAATTCCTTCAAGTTCAAAACATGCAATCAAGAAAGAGCTAAGATGTTGAGTTCGGGTAACTCTTATATGTGGCGTCCAATATGTGAGTTTTTTTTGACCGGTGTCCAATATGTGAGTTGTTCACTTACATGTAGACAGTGATCGATGTGTGATGGCGTCGAATGGATACTCTGAAAGTTGGGAGCACAAAATAGAGAAAATATTAACTTAATTTTGCTCGAGTGTTGATTGTGGGGAAGACAAGAAGGGACTACAGTTGCAGGTGGAGTCGTATGGAGTCTGGGAGTAGCAGCGATACTCATGGCGTAACTCAAGTCCAATGTACATGGAAGTTTGACGCATGGACGAATCCAAGGTGGTGGAGAATATTCGCCAAGGTGGAGTTTGTTAGAATTGTGTGAAATATTATGTACAAGGTTGGTTACAGTTGGACTTGGTGTCGTACGGTGTGTAGACAGGGTATGGTGTAGTGTCCTAGTAGGACTCTTGTATCCTAGGCATTTTATATAACGTAGACACACGACATAACCTATGCCAACATAATAGCATAGGCACGCAGGGGGACCCGGCGGCGTGTGTCGGCGCCCGGGCGGCCGGGGTGTGGTATTGTGACGGTGTCACGGGGAGGAGCGCCCGTAGTTAGGCCCCGGTGATGTAGCCGAGTTCGGTGAACTTTGTTAACAAATCTCGGTGTCGTGCCTCGTGTGATTGCTTGGTCCTCGGATGGTTGATATGCGCCTTAGATTAATTCTAACAAAAGGAGATTGGGCTAGAGGGGAAGGCACCATGAGGAGGGAGAGAGAGATGCGGTGGCAGACAAACGCAGAGGAGTTCCGCTGGCGGCTGGAGGGAAACGTAGCCTGATAGCATATTAGAAGAAAGGCAACTTGTATTGCGATGAGCCCAAAGGGCTAGATATATGGTACAAGAGAAATAAACAGTAAACCCCTTATACAGCTAGCCTAAAATTTGGATACCCAGAAACAGTTTTAGGTGTGTAGAGAGAAGGTTTTAGCTAGGCAAAAAATTGTATACTTCTACGACAAACGTAAAATGGGATACTTCAATTTTCAAAAGCAAATAAAAGCTGAAGATCCGACGGTGGGGAGGCCAGGAGGCGTATCCGACAGTCGATGCGGCGCCGAGCTCGATTTCATCTGGTGGAGGTCGCTGGGGCCGAGACGCTCGCTAGAGGCCGTGGAAAGGCAGCTGGGGGGGGGGGGGGGGAGGAGGTACGGTGGGAGCTAGGGGTGCTGCCTAATCTGGCGTCGCGGCGGTGTCCGAGCGCCAACTGACGATGACATGTACCTGGGGTAGGGTAATAGGCCTGACCTAGACACCCTTCCCAAGGACATTACCTTAAAGTCAGGGATATTCAAGGACAATACCATTCACTCGACCAGAAGCATTCCACTCGGAAAACCCAATTCCATTCGACCGGAGTGTACTCACTCGACCACATCAGAAATCACTCGGAAGACAGAAGATCTAAAGTCACTCAGAACGGCAACGGTCAGGCGTTCACTCCGAAGTCTTAATGATCATTTATATGCCTTTATTACTGGCGTTACCAGTAACGTCCCCTCTTTATGTACATTGAATCCTGTGTAACTGAGGGCGGGAGGGGTCTGGCGAACTCTATATAAGCCACCCCCCTCCTCAGGCAAAAGGGTTCGCACCCCCTGTAACTTCACGCATAATCCAATCGACCGAGCCTCCGGGCACCGAGACGTAGGGCTGTTACTTCCTCCGAGAAGGGCCTGAACTCGTAAATCTTGCGTGCACAACCTCACCGTAGCTAGGATCTTGCCTCCTCATACCTACCCCCTATTCTACTGTCAGACTTAGAACCACGACAGTTGGCGCCCACCTTGGGGCACGGTGTCTTAGCGACTTTCCGGTGAGGTTGCGATTTTTTCCGATTCCCATCATCATGGTTTCTGGTGGAGGTTCGGCTGAGGGCCGTGAGATCTGTCTCGGCGCGCTCGTCTTCATCGCCGACGACTCCGCCTGGCTCCAGGAAGCCCCCCTCGACGTCGAGATGCTCCCCGTCCGCGGGGCGACGCACTTTCGCGCTTGTGTCCGCGGCGTCCTTCTGCGGCAGCCGTCGACCCAGTATCGGTCGGCTTCCGCAGTAACTTCGTTCCTCGCCGTTCGCCGTCGCAAGCGATCCGGTCGATCGCGGCTTCAGCGGTGGGTGAAGCATGCGGTGGCACGTCAGTCGGTCACCCCTCAAGTCGCAGCAATCGAGCCCGATGAATCTCTCTACGGCCTGTTCGATCTGTCGACTGGCTCCGTCGAGACCCTGTCCGAGTGCGACAGCAGCGACCCTGCAGCAGAGGTCCTGATGGTCGACACACCGCGCAGCCCACCTGGCATGCGTCGCAACGGTGGCGACGACGGCGGTGGCGATCCGTCGCATGTTCACGAGGAATATCACCCCGAAACCCTCTCTTCGCAGCGGAGGGAGGAACTCCACCGCCGCACCGAGGAGGCACTCCACATGCCCATCGTCGGAGAGACCTCTGAGGCTCGGGCCTCGGAGGCAGCGTGCTTGGCCACTTTGGCTGAACGCACTCGACTGGAGAACCTTCAGCATGCACTCGACGAAAGTGCTCGGCAGCAGATTCCTGAGTCCAGTCGACGGCGACAATTGTTCCCGCCTCAACCTCAGGTATACCGCACTCCTATTCAGAATCTTACGGCCGCAGCTCGTATAGCAGAGTCCATCCAACCATCCCAGTCGGAGGCTGGACGAGGTTTGATGCAGATCCGGGCTCTGCTCCAGGCAGCAGGAGAGCAAAACACTGCAGTATCTCAGTCGCGTAACAGAATCCATAGCAGATCTGTGGTGGCCGACACAGTCCAATCGGCTCACAGCCCAAGATCGCCTCCGCGACGTGAGGGACGTGGGCATCGCCAAGAGCAGTACTTGGGTCGGAACCACGAGCAGTACGATCATCGGCTCGGCCGTGGTGACCACCGTCGAGTGCCTACGCCCCCCTCTGAGAGGCGGATCATATGTGCCCCGGCGTTATGATGACAGGCGCCCGTACAGCGAAGAGCGGAGGGTGCCAGTCGACCCAAGAGAGCCAGGGTTTGATGCGAGGTCAATTTTGGTGCAAGGTTTGGTCGACAGGAACCGAGCACACAGAGAAGGGCAAGACAGAGATCGCCCGAGTGGAAGCAGAGGACATGTTTCAGGCCCCGAGTGTTTTAGCAGAGCCATCAGAGCTGCTGAGATCCCCCCCAACTTCAGGTTGGCGACTGGGGTTAGTAAGTTCACCGGTGAGTCGAAGCCTGACACTTGGCTGGAAGATTACCGGGTAGCTGTTCAGATCGGTGGTGGAAATGATGAGGTAGCTATGAAACATCTTCCTCTCATGTTGGAAGGATCGGCTAGAGCATGGCTGAATCAGTTGGCTCCAGGCAGTATATTCAGCTGGGAAGAGTTAGCTCGAGTGTTTCTCAGGACATTCGAGGGCACATGCAAACGACCTGCGGGGTTGACAGAATTGCAACATTGTGTACAGAAGCCGAATGAAACTCTGAGGGATTACATCCAAAGATGGACCACTTTACATCACACAGTAGAAAATGTATCCCAACACCAAGCAGTTTGCGCCTTCAAGGAGGGCGTTCGGTATCGAGAGCTTAACCTGAAATTCGGTCGGACAGGAGATATGTCTCTGACCCGAATGATGGAAATAGCCACTCGGTACGCTAATGGTGAAGAAGAGGATCGACTCCGCAGTGGAAAGGGCAAGCCAGTCGCCCAAGACACCGGAGGAGGTCGGAAGCAGAAACGCAAAGCCGAGCCAGCAGGTCCTGGTGAAGCTGCAGTTGTAACTCAAGGAAAATTCAAGGGGAAGCCCAAAGGGCCCTGGATCCCCAAGAAGGTGAAAGATCAAGCAGGGAATGATGTGTTGGATTTGCCATGTCACATTCACACCAAGAAGGATGAAGAGGGTAATCTGATTTATCCCAAACATACCACTCGACAATATCGGCTCCTAATCCAGCAGTTCCAAGAGAAACAGCCCAATGAGAAGGAAAAAGAGTCTGACAAGGATGAGGACAAGGAAGAAGATGATGACGGTTTTCCTAACGTCAATTCCACTTTGGTGATTTTCGCTGACATTGAAAGCAAAAGTCGACTAAAAGTCATCAACAGAGAAGTAAACATGGTTGCTCCGGCAACGACGACATATTTGAAATGGTCAAAGACTCCCATTACATTCGACCAATCTGACCACCCACCGCACGTTGCCACCCCCGGGAGGCAAGCGTTGGTGGTCGACCCAGTCGTTGGGGGCACCCAACTGACCAAAGTCCTGATGGATGGTGGCAGCGGCTTGAACATTTTGTATGCTGAGACCCTCCGTGGGATGGGCATTCCGATGTCCAAGCTCAGTGAGAGCAACATGCGATTCCACGGTGTCATTCCAGGAAAGAAAGCTGATTCACTCGGCCAGATCGCTCTTGACGTGGTTTTCGGTGATTCAAAGAATTACCGTAAGGAGAAGTTGACATTTGAAGTTGTGGATTTTCACAGTGCCTATCATGCTATTCTGGGCAGAACTGCATATGCCCGTTTCATGGCTCGACCGTGTTACGTGTACCTCAAGCTGAAGATGCCTGGCCCCAGGGGCGTGATCACAGTCACTGGTAATCGGCAACGAGCAGAAGAGTGCCTCCAGAAGGGCTCTAAGATAGCCGATGAACAGATGGCAGCAGTAGAAATGGAAGAATATAAGAAGACTGCAGATCCGAGTGATTTGTTGCGTGCTAAGAAGCCTGCTTCAGAGTCTGCATTTTAGTCGTCCGGTGAAACAAAGATTGTTCACATTCACCCGACCGATCCTAGTGCCGCTCCGACTCATATCTCAACAACACTCGACAGCAAATAGGAAGAAGCGCTCATCCAGTTCCTCCGTGAGAACTGGGACATCTTCGCATGGAAGCCGTCTGACATGCCGGGTGTACCCAGGGGACTGGCTGAGCACCGTTTGCGAGTCGATCCAAAGGCAAAACCCGTGAAAGAGCATCTCCGTCGGTCCGCTGTGGAGAAGAGAAAGGCAATCGGCGAAGAGGTGGCTCGGCTTCTGGCGGCTGAGTTCATCCGCGAAATTTACCACTCCGAGTGGCTCGCCAATGTTGTCATGGTTCCCAAGAAGGACGATTCACTTCGTATGTGCATTGATTTCAAGCATATCAATCGGGCCTGCCCGAAAGATCATTTTCCTCTCCCCCGCATCGATCAGATAGTCGACTCGACTGCGGGATGTGAGCGATTGTCCTTCCTGGATGCATATTCCGGGTACCATCAGATCTGACTGTATGGACCTGATGAAATAAAAACAGCTTTTATCACCCCATTCGGGTGCTTTTGCTACGTCACCATGCCCTTTGGTCTCAAGAATGCTGGTGCCACATTCATGCGCATGATACAGAAGTGCCTGCTAACTCAAATCAGTCGAAATGTGGAAGCATACATGGATGACATCGTGGTTAAGTCACGTAAAGGTTCCGACCTGCTGACTGACCTTGCTGAAACCTTTGCCAATTTGAGAAGATATGATATCAAGCTTAATCCGTCGAAGTGTACATTTGGAGTTCCAGGTGGAAAGTTACTCGGTTTCCTCGTTTCCGAACGTGGGATCGATGCAAACCCAGAGAAAGTTGGTGCAATCCTCCGAATGAAATGCCCTGTGCGTGTACACGATGTTCAGAAGCTTACTGGTTGTTTGGCCGCTTTGAGTCGATTCATCTCGTCTCGGTGAAAAGGCATTGCCTCTTTACCGACTGATGAAGAAATCTGATAAGTTCGAGTGGACTCCTGAAGCTGACGCAGCGTTTGCAGAGCTCAAAGCCCTGCTTTCCACCCAGCCGGTGCTTGCTGCTCCAATCAGCAAAGAGCCTTTACTGCTTTATATAGCAGCCACTGGACAGGTTGTCAGTACAGTACTTACGGTCGAGCGGGAAGAAGAAGGTAAAACCTACAAGGTTCAACGCCCAGTGTACTATATTTCTGAAGTCTTAACCCCATCCAAGCAGAGATATCCACATTATCAGAAGCTTGTCTATGGAATTTACTTGACCACAAAGAAGGTTGCATATTACTTCTCAGATCATTCGATTACAGTCGTCAGCGACGCTCCGTTGTCAGAAATTTTGAACAACAGAGATGCAACTGGTCGAGTGGCAAAGTGGGCGATTGAACTCCTTCTGCTGGATATCAAGTTTGAGGCAAAGAAAGCGATCAAATCTCAAGCAATAGTAGATTTCCTCGTCGAGTGGATTGAACAGCAGCTACCGACCCAGATACAGTCGGAACATTGGACTATGTTCTTCGACGGGTCCAAGATGTTGAATGGTTCAGGCGCTGGAGTAGTCCTGGTATCTCCACGAGGCGACAACAGATATGTTCTCCAGATTCACTTTGATTCCTCCAACAATGAAGCTGAATATGAGGCACTCCTGTACGGGTTGCGTATGGCCATTTCACTCGGCGTCCGTCGCCTAATGGTTTACGGCGACTCAGATTTAGTGGTTAATCAAGTGATGAAGGAGTGGGACGTCAGGAGCCCAGCTATGACTGGTTATTGCAATGCGGTGAGAAAGTTAGAAAAGAAGTTTGAAGGGCTAGAGCTCCACCATATACCCCGACTGAAGAATCAAGCAGCTGATGACTTGGCGAAAATAGGTTCCAAGCGGGAGCCTATTCCCAGCAATGTGTTTTTGGAGCATATTCACGCACCATCAGTTCAAGAAGATCCCTTCACTGAAGAGCCCCCACAGCCTAAGAGCTCCACTGATCCGACTGAAGTTGAAGTCCCAGCTGTGGTCGACTTGATCATGGAGGTTTTGGTCGTCATTCCCGATTGGACAGTGCCATATATTGCATATATTCTCAGGAAAGAGCTTCCAGAGGATGAAGAAGAGGCTCGTCAGATTGTCTGTCGATCCAAAGCCTTCACGGTAATGGGTGGACAGCTCTACAGGGAGAGTGTTACTGGGGTCGTTCAGAAATGCATCACTCCAGAAGAAGGCCGAGTGATCCTCAATGATATCCACTCAGGGACCTGTGGTCACCATGCGTCCTCTCAGACCATCGTGGCCAAAGTATACCGAGCAGGGTTTTACTGGCCACGGGCAAATGAGATGGCAAAGGAAATAGTTGACAAGTGCGAGGGCTGTCAGTTCTACTCCAGCATGTCCCACAAACCTGCTTCAGCCTTGAAGACTATTCCACTCGCCTGGCCATTTGCTGTTTGGGGATTAGATATGGTCGGACCTCTGAGGACTGGCAGGAGTGGCTTCACCCATGTGCTTGTAGCAGTCGACAAGTTCACTAAATGGATTGAAGCTAAACCTATCAAAAACCTGGAAGCAAGTACTGCTGTCAGCTTCATCAGAGGGTTAACATTTAGATATGGGGTTCCGCACAGCATCATCACGGATAATGGGTCAAACTTTGATTCAGATGAGTTCCGAGCTTTCTGCGCTTCCCAAGGTACTCGGGTTGACTATGCTTCAGTCGCCCACCCTCAGTCGAATGGACAAGCAGAAAGAGCGAACGGTTTGATTCTCAAAGGGCTGAAACCTCGATTGATGCGCGACCTCAAGCATGCAGCCGGCGCTTGGGTAGATGAGCTACCGTCAGTCCTTTGGGGATTAAGAACAACGCCAAATCGGTCGACCGGTCGAACCCCCTTCTTCATGGTCTATGGGGCTGAGGCTGTGCTGCCGAGTGACTTGCTTCACAATGCACCACGAGTAGAACTTTTTTCAGAAGCCGAAGCAGAACGGGCTCGAGAAGACGCTGTTGATCTTCTGGAAGAAGAAAGAGAGATGGCCTTGATCCGATCGACCATTTATCAGCAAGACCTTCGTCGATTATATGCCAGAAATGTGAAGGGTCGAGCATTTCAGGAAGGGGACCTTGTGCTCCGAGTGGACCAGCAACGGCCTCACAAACTTGCCCCCGCTTGGGAAGGTCCCTTCATCGTCACCAAGGTGCTCCACAACGGAGCGTATCACCTCTACAATGTGGAGCAGAATAAAGACGAGCCACGCGCTTGGAATGTGGAGCTACTCCGCCGTTTTTATACTTAAGTGTTCAGACTGATGAGATGTAATAAGGAGTACCTTTCAGTTCGTTTATCAAAGACATGGTTTTACAGTCTCCTAAATGATTGTTGTTACTAATACATGTGTCCAAAATCCCCCGTGGGTGGCTTAGCCGCGAATCCGATTCGCCTAAGTTTAAAAAATCCTACCGAGTGATGAGCACCCCTCTCAGTCGGGGGCTTAGCTGCAGTCCTGTACTCGCCTAAGTTTAAAAAATCCTACCGAGTGATGAGCAACCCTCTCACTCGGGGGCTTAGCTGCAGTCCTGTACTCGCCTAAGTTTAAAAAATCCTACCGAGTGATGAGCAACCCTCTCACTCGGGGGCTTAGCTGCAGTCCTGTACTCGCCTAAGTTTGAAAACCCACCGAGTGAAAGCAACCCTCTCACTCGGGGGCTTAGCTGCAGTCCTGTACTCGCCTAAGTTTAAAAATCCCACCGAGTGAGAGCAACCCTTTCACTCGGGGCTTAGCTGCAGTCCTGTACTCGCCTAAATTTGAAAAATCCCACCGAGTGAAGAGCAACCCTCTCACTCGGGTGCTTAGCTGCAGTCCTGTACTCGCCTAAGCTTGTAAAATCCTACCGAGTGATGAGCAACCCTCTCACTCGGAGGCTTAGCTGCAGTCCTGTACTCGCCTAAGTTCGTAAAATCCTACCGAGTGATGAGCAGCCCTCTCACTCGGAGGCTTAGCTGCAGTCCTGTACTTGCCTAAGTTTGTAAAATCCTACCGAGTGGTGAGCAACCCTCTCACTCGGGGGCTTAGCTGCAGTCCTGTACTCGCCTAAGTTAAAACACGCTCCTGATCCATCAGGGCAATGAAGTGCAGGTCGACTGCGACCTTCTCTTCAGAGTTACGCCACAAGTACAATGTGTGCTCCATCCTGATCTGCAAGAATGACGAGGTGCAGGTCGTCCGCGATCCTCTCCTCAGAATTGCATCACAAGAACAAAAGCCTGTTCCGAGTGAAGATACAAGTTCCACTCGGAAATAGAAACAAGCATATTTAAGGGAAAACTAAGTTCGGACAAATCCCCATGAGGTTCCGGACCGCAGATTAAAGTACTCGGGCATCAGGCCCGAAGGAGTTTAACGGTTACAAAACCACTCGGCATACCGAGGCAAATTTAATCGGATCATAAAATTTTTGTTCACTCCGCAAGAGGGCTGGCAGGCTCGACGAACTCATCCAGGTCGATTCCATCTGCAATTCGAGTAGCAGCACCAATAAAAGTCTCCATGAAGGGCTGGAAGTCAAGTTTCTTGGTATTGGCAACCTTGATTGCTGCTAGCTTCTCTTCTTTGGCTTCCTTGCAATGAACACGAACCAGGGACAGAGCTACGTCGGCACCGCATCGAGCAGAGGACTTCTTCCATTCCTGCACTCGACCAGGAATCTCATTGAGTCGAGTCATCAAAGACTCGAGATCATTTTGGAGCGTTTCCCTTGGCCAGAGCGCCGTGTCGATCCGCGACACCGCAACCTTCAGTCGAGCAAGGTAATTCATGGCGCTGGCAAGGCGAGACTCCAGTCGGAGCACGTTCATGGCAGCTTCATCTTTAACAAGGGAGTTGATGGGGTCCAAGCTTGTCTCGACTCGTCCAGTCTCTTCCTCGAAGTTTTGACAGAATTCTGCACTCACAGAGAAATAATGAGTCGACAGTTATATGACGAGTCAACGAAAGCAAATCAATCGGACAGGGAAAAGTACCTTCAAGCATGAGGAATAACTTCTTGGCGAGTCCTCCCAGATAATTCTCTAGCTCGTTCCTCTTGCGGGTGATGTCTTCCACTTTGTCAGTCAGGGTCCCTTTATCCTTCTTCAGTCGAGTTACCTCTTTGTTGGCGTCATCGAGAGCAGTCTTCAGCTTGGTATTCTCTTCCTCCAACTTTCCGACTGAGGCCAGCTTTTGGTCAGCGAGTGCCGTTTTCTCTTCTGCTGTTTTCTTCGCAGCAGCAAGGTCAAGGTCCTTCTTCTCCAAAGCCCGTCTCATTGTTTGTAGAAAGAATAACATTCGAATCAGAAAGAAGAGGAGAAAAGATGGCAGGAGAACCAGTCGACAAGCTTTCCTTACCAGCAGCGTCATCCTTAGCCTTCTGCATGTTATTCTGAGCCAACTCCAGATCAAGATTGAGCTGGATCTGCTTCTGCTCTAAGTCAGCGAACCGGGCTCCAAGATCACAAGATTTCTGTGTTTAGAAGATAGTCAGTCGGCAGACACAAAGATTGGTTGCTTCCGAGCAATAAAGTAACAAGTTCAAAGAATTCTAAGACTACTGCCGAATTAAACATTCAACAATAGTCTCGGGGACTACACCCAGTGGGTGCACTCAGCGTGCCCCCACTGGTTCGATTTTTCAATTGACTTGGTCCGTCCAGTCAGAAAAAAAAAAACTCAGACCATAGCCGACTGCCCGCAGTCGACTACGGTCTCGGGGACTACACCCAGTGGGTGCACTCAGCGTGCCCCCACTGGTCCAGGTTTCACTTGACATGATCTGCTCAGACCGAGTGGAAAAGTTCTGTTCAAAGACCCCCGCCGAATCAAACATTCGACGGCGGTCTCGGGGACTACACCCAGTGGGTGCACTCAGCGTGCCCCCACTGGTTCAGAGATTCAATCGACACAACCTAGTCGACTCAAGTGGAAAAACTACTCAACAGAAATTAAAACACCCAGTGGGTGTACAGACTGACAATGGGTGTGCAATTAAGGTTCCAAAACGCTCATCCACGGACGTCTTGCAGATAATAAAGCAGCAGTTTCTAAATATCATATCCTAACAGAACAAGCGTCAAGATGGAGTGCAGTCGGAAGTAAGTTAACCTGGACGTTGGCCTGGAGTGCTGAGCTGGCATCATAGGCAGCTTGACTGGCCTCGCGCACCACTTTCATCTGATCCATCATAATGCCTGCCTGGCGTATGGCTTCCTTGATAGCACTCACTTGGTCCTCTGAGACGTAATGGGCGGTGAAAAGTGGAGACGGTGGATCAGCTGCAGCAGCTTGAGAGCTTGAGGCATGAAGTTGCACAGATGAAGCAGGGGCCTGTGCAGTCGACGCTGAAGGACGACCACTCGACAAGGGAATCGCAAAAGTAACAGAAGCACGGTTGAGGTCCCCGGGCTGCTGGATAGCTGGTTCTGCCGCCGGCGTCGACTAAGGCGTCTTGCTAGCTGGTGCCTTTTTGCCCAAGGTCCTGCTCCTCTTTCCCACGAGCTGCTGTGGCACATCTTCATCGTCATCTGGAAGTTCAATAACATTTTGCGGAGCTGCAAAAGAATCGACCACAAGAGTTCAGTCGACTGTAGAAGTGGTTAGCAAAGAAAAGACAAGATAACAGGAGTCATACCCGCATTGGATGTGACCGCGTCCTCCATCTCCTCGTCGTCATCATCTTTGTAAGTAGAAGTCCCAGAGGTAGCAGCACTGCAAATTTCAAGGTTCACTCGATCAAGCAAGAGAATGGGTCGACGACTGATATAAGATTCTTGGAGCAAAGGGTGAAAACGAAACACTTACGCAGAGGCGACGGGAACATCAACCTTGATCTTGGGCAAGGCCTTCCGTGGCTTTGACGGCGCAGTCTTGAGCTGCTTCGGAGCCTTCTCAGTCGGCACCGGAGAAGATGTCCGAGTGCGCTTCGAAGTTTGTCCAGTCGGTGCCGCCACTTTACCCCGGATACTTGCTGGGTCGTGCTTCTGCTTGGAACGCTTTTCCACGCGAGGTGGAGAATCGACCTCCTCACCACTGCTCGAGTCTTCGCGCTCTTCATCACTCTCGTCATCAGAGTTCCAATCGCCGCTGTCGCCTCCGCTCTCCTCTCCTTCCTGGATCTGCTCCCCGTTGGGCATCGAGTACATCTCAGTATATATCTGCAGAGCAAAGAATCATACAAATATCAATCGGATTGAAGCCTAAATGGGAAATCAGAGCAAAGGACATTCGGCACTGAAGATTGTACCTTATCCGGTTCGTTGGTCTTGTCGAATGGTGGGACCCTCTTGGACCCCCTGGGGTTATCTTTGTTACCAGTGATGCCTTGCAGCCACCGCTCCACTACCTCCCCGGTGACCTCCTCCGGGTGGATCCGAGTGGTGTCATCAATACCCGAGTACATCCACATGGGATGATCACGAGCCTGGAGTGGATGGATGCGTCGACTGAGAAATATTTCAAGCAAGTCCATACCAGTCACCCCATCGCGGACTAACTGGACTACTCGGTCAACTAGCATATTCACTTATGCTTTCTCCTCTGGGTTCACTTTCAAAGTAGAGGGCGGCTGGACTCGATCCATGGAAAAGGGAGGAAGCCCAGTCGACTGACCAGGAGTCGGTTGGTCTTTGCAATAGAACCAGGTCGACTGCCACCCTCTAACTGAATCGGGGAGCGTCATAGCCGGAAAAGTGCTCCTACCCCTCATCTGAATTCCCAGACCCCCGCACATCTGGATCACACGTGTTCTCTCATCACTCGGATTGGACTTTTTTACGGCTTGAGAGCGGCATGTGAATATATGTTTGAAAAGACCCCAGTGCGGTTGACAGCCCAAGAAATTCTCACACAGGGAAACATATGCAGCAAGATAGGTGATGGTGTTGGGGGAAAAGTGATGAAGTTGAGCTCCAAAGAAATTCAAGAAAGCTCGGAAAAAGGGATGTGGAGGCAAGGAGAAACCGCGGTCGACATGAGTCGCGAGGAGGACGCACTCACCCTCTTGCGGCTGCGGCTCGGTCTCGTTCCCCGGCAATCGCCAGGACTGGTGGGCAATCAAGCCCCCTTCGACCAGATCCTCCATGTCTTCCTTCCGGATCGTGGATCTGATCCAGTCGCCCTGGATCCAGCCAGGCGGCAGGCCGGACCTAGATGACGACCCGCCCCGACTCGTCTTCTTGCCCTTCGCTGCCGCCGTCACCTTCTTCGCTCGCTCCAGGGCCGCCGTTTTCTCCTTTCCCATCGCAGCAGGCTGCGCTTGGACGGGGCGGCGGCGTCGAAGGTGGTGGCGAATGCGGTGGAGAAACAGAGGAAGAAGGGGATAAAGAGCACAGTGCCAAACGCACCGGCCCGGACGCCTTATATGGACTTGTTACCGAGTGACTGACTTGTGGGCCCAAGCAGTCCCATCGAATCCCGCAGCAGTCGCGCACTCGGTACGTGGCGAGAAAGGTGGCGCGAGGATCGAGGCGTCCCTGCCAAATCTGTTCCGTTTACTGCGGGCCTCTCCGTCTCGCGCGCTTCTCCAAATTTCGAATCCCGTGAGATCCGGGAACGACAGTGCAGTCAATCGCGTCAAAGATCTCATACCATGTCCACAATTGAAGCTTATCAACAAAATTCACTCGACAATTTAGGAATGGATCAAGGCGACTGAAAATGAAGTCGAAGTCGTTACATGGTTCATTAATCTAAGCAAAACGCTCCCGAAGCGTGAAAACTGGGTCGGAACCATCTTCAACTCCTTTTGTCACTCGAACCCTGAACCATTCGGGGGCTAATGACGATGACATGTACCTGGGGTAGGGTAATAGGCCTGACCTAGACACCCTTCCCAAGGACATTACCTTAAAGTCAGGGATATTCAAGGACAATACCATTCACTCGACCAGAAGCATTCCACTCGGAAAACCCAATTCCATTCGACCGGAGTGTACTCACTCGACCACATCAGAAATCACTCGGAAGACAGAAGATCTAAAGTCACTCAGAACGGCAACGGTCAGGCGTTCACTCCGAAGTCTTAATGATCATTTATATGCCTTTATTGCTGGCGTTACCAGTAACGTCCCCTCTTTATGTACATTGAATCCTGTGTAACTGAGGGCGGGAGGGGTCTGGCGAACTCTATATAAGCCACCCCCCTCCTCAGGCACAAGGGTTCGCACCCCCTGTAACTTCACGCATAATCCAATCAACCGAGCCTCCGGGCACCGAGACGTAGGGCTGTTACTTCCTCCGAGAAGGGCCTGAACTCGTAAATCTTGTGTGCACAACCTCACCGTAGCTAGGATCTTGCCTCCTCGTACCTACCCCCTATTCTACTGTCAGACTTAGAACCACGACACCAACAACTCGGCCCGACTCAGCGGGGGTCGCAACCGTTGCGCGTGCGTCGTCGTCTGGCTCCTAATTGAGCTCGGTGGGCGGCGGTGAGGCTTTGGGGCTCATCTTGGGTGACGACGGGGCTAGGTGACGACTGGAATCAGCGGGACCGGGCGGTGCCTTCTGAGCTCGGGGCGGTCATGTGGCGGAATTGGGCGGCGCGTTGGCGGTGGGGCTCAGGGTAGCCGGCAACCGGAATCGGTCGGCGTGGTGGCGGTGAAACTTCACCACACGGCGGTTGCTTTGCTGTGGCCGTGATTTGGTTTTAGGCTTTGGACTGATGGAAGCCTATATTTACCAATTGGATAGTAAAATATAGGCTATAGCCTAAATTTTTAGCAATCCATAAAGGTCTGTTGGAGCCCTTTTTTGAGACAAAAGCCTAATTTTTCAGGTCTTAGGTATTCGGCTCATTTTTAGGCTAGCTGTTGGAGATGCTCTTATACCGTTCTCGATGCCTAGGTGTCACATGGTTGCCTCCTTATGTAGAGGTTGCATTACAGACTCCAAATGCAAAACTTTGACTTGTACTTTCCTAATGCTGACTGCTGATTCCTATACGTACACAACTAGGACTCCCTATTCAGGTTAAAAAAAAATAGGACTCCCTATAACTGACTCCTACTTTCTTTAATTAAGTAGGTCCGAATCCTTGATTGGATCTGTTGCCAGCCCTAGCCTGACTCGTCTGGCTTCCCCCTACGCCTATAGGGGATGCCCCACATGACACAGGCAGATAAACTTCATTATGGAAGAATCTTGAACTACCTAATGACTTTTCCAGACATATATTCTTTATTTCTCTTGCAGATAAAGGAGCAGTGTTTGTGTACCATTTGGAACTTTTCTATTGATGAAAAATTGAGATACAAACTTTTGGGGAGTGATATGCTAATACCGATAGTTAGGTTCCTAGATGATGAGGACATAAAAGTGAAAGAAGTTGCTGCTGGTATCACATCATATTTAACTTTAAGTCATTCTTATCATGGAGCTCTGGTCGAAGCTGGTGTAATTCCAAAACTGGTAAGTTGTAGCTCAATTATGTTCTTGTTAAATAATCAATCAATGTCCACACATGCTTGCATCACATTAACCTGTGCCAGAACTTTAAGTCACTCTTACCATGGATGCTCTGCGCATAAGTTTATTACTCTGCAATGGAATAGTCTTCATATTGTAATAATATCAAATATTAGTAGTCTATCTTAAAGATAATCTCAAGTGGATGTATGCAAACAAATGCAATTTATTTCAGAATCAAATACATTGGTGGTACATGAAGTTGCGTGTGATGATCACTTTGGTGCATGAAGTTGAAAAATACAGTGAACCAGTTCCAAAACTTGTGTGACCGTGCAAATACAGTGCTAATTAGGTATGTATCCATTAACCCTGGCTACGTGGTGCCTGCTTGTCAGCATGTGGGGTGGAGAACTAGGAAGGAAAAAAGGGCGTCTTTTGGGGTTCAAACTGAGTACCTCAGGTGCTACATCCTTACGAGCTAGCCACTTGACCAGGCACCACTACATGTCTAATATGTAGATTCATAGAATTCTATACTAGGATTCCTAGAAGGCTAATCAGTATCCTGCGTGGCCAAGGTGTCTGCCCACTCTGCAACGTGTACTTGCTCGGCTGACACCTCCCGCGCCTTTCACAAGCGCATCAGCATGGCTCGCATGGCTTCGGTCGCTTACGACAACGTCGTCTCCTGCCGACACTGACATCTGCTCGTCCTCTGGCATATACATCATCCTAGAGGTGGCTCGTTGCTGCATGTGCGCCCTCATGCCGGCGAGCATGTAAGCCCGCTCTGGCCGTAAGTAGCTGTGCCGGTTCAGTGCCTCTGCATGTCATGCAGCTTGGCCCCAGCAACACGATCACGGGGTTGCCATCCCCTGCCGCCTCCATCTGCTCCTGTGCCAGCTGACGGCTCTCTGATATCTCCACCGCCTCCTGGTGCTTGCCCTGCTCCAGAGCCGCCTGCGCTGCGACATCGTCCTACCGGCCTCCACACGGGCTCGCCTTGGTTCCACCTCCACCGACCATTCCGACGCGTGCTCTGGCCTCTCTACCATGGTGTCCTCGTCCGTGACGCTCATGTCAGCTTTGGTCGCCACGTTTCTGTACCTGAAGATCACTTTCACCAGAGCAGTGGTGTCGCCATCGGTCACTTCTGCTCTAGGGCATGCAAAGTAAGTATGTAATTTCACCCAAGAGCCTACCCCAACTTGTTTGAGCCTACCCAATATACATCTGTCCTCTTCAAAGTAATATGAAATTACATATTTACTTTGCACTAGCACTGTGCTGAATTGTTGTTGCTACAATTTTTTAGCATAAACCAGGCTTCATTAGCTTCAAATAATTTTTACATCATCCACCAATAAAAAGTCTAAGGAATTCAAGGGGGTATCTAGCCAAACATGTGGTTGGGTAATCCTCCAAGTGGTAATTTATCAAGTACAAGTAATATTCATTATTTTGATTTTGGGCACTTATTTTGTGTGAGATTCTTATGGCAGATGTACGTTCTCTGAACTCTGTTATTTCGTCTTCATCCAGTGCCTGAACTTCCTGTTGGTGCATATGAAGTTCTCAAATGTGTGTCTTTTCTTGCTGGATATTAAATTTTCCATTAGCTACATTGACAACTGTTGTTATTTCATTTGTATTTGCAATCTATGTTAAAATCTTAGTGGTTATCTATTTGGGTTACAGTCTACCAATATCATTTGCTTAAATATACTTGTTAGCATTCCTTTAAATTTATCTTCAAATTGTTTTTAGGTTCATCTTCTGCAAACCAAAGACGATGATTATAAAATTATCAGAAAGGAAGCTAGAAGTTCGCTCGTGGAACTATCCACGGATGATAGTTACCATGCCCTTATAGTGGAGCATGGTCTAGTCCGGATTCCTCTGGTTGGCTCATCCGCTTATAAAGCCTTCAGACCTCAACCTCATTCATGGCCCTCTTTTCCTGATGGCTCGGAAATTCAGCGGAGTTCTCGGCCTTCAAAATATGGTGCAACTGAATTGCTTCTTGGCCTGATTCTAAATGAGAAGAAAGCAGAACCAGATGAAGCTAAAATTAATGCTATGATAGGGCGTTCTAATCAGCAATTTCTTGCACGCGTTGGAGCTATTGAGTTTGATTATGAAGGGAAAGAACAATCTGGATCTCAAAGGAATGATCACTACACCATCTTACCTTGGATAGATGGTGTTGCACGGCTAGTTTTAATAATTGGTCTCGAAGATGTCTCTGCAATTGCAAAGGCTGCTCATGCAATCGGTGATGCATCAGTAAATGAACACATGCGCACTTCATTCATGGAAGCTGGGGCTGTGAAATCTTTACTTCAGTTGCTGATGCATAATGATGTACCTGTCAGAGAAGCGAGTGCTTATGCATTGGAAAAACTAAGTGTCAGGTATTATTGTCTTCTCTTTATTCAAACATGTTTTTTGTCCTTCTCTTTTTTTCTTTTTCGAGACCTTAGCCCTCGGTTGGCACACGGCTCCAACCCAACCGCCAAGATCTGGGAGTCTGCTCGGGGGTTGCGGCTGGGAAGACCTGGAAGGAGGCCGCCGACGCGTGGCATGGTTCGGTTGGACCGAAGGGCGCGAGCCCACAGACAAGCCGGCTTGAGCCATGTAACCCTTGCTCGGCTAGGTATATTAGGCGAGCTAGGGACCCTCTCGGGGACACCAGCTACTTTTTTTGTTGAGGAAATGCCATCATGGCTATTTTTATTTCATCTCAAATAAAGATACATCATCCACCATAAGACTACGAATAAAAGAGGGAGGTTCGTCCGTCCACACACACAAGGAGGATCAACCCTAGCCCTTCTAGCTAGCTCAAGAGCCACGCGATTCGACTCGCACGCGCATTGCTCAATAACAACATGCCCAAAATTATTACAAGTATCAAAACAATCTTTAAGAGGAAGTACAATAGTGGGCTATAAGCCCGCTTACATGGCATTTTTGCCTAGGTGGAGAGAGACAAGCAAAAAGGGAGAGAGTGGGCTCTAATGCAAGAGCCAGCCTCTACACGTGCTCCTAGGTAGAATGAGTAAATGAGAGGAAAGAGAAAGAGAGAAAGTGAAAAAATTCACTAGCCTAAGAGCCAACCTTACAGCCAACCCTATTGTATGAGTGAATGATATGCTAGCTCTTGATGACATGGCAATCTTATATAGCCAGTTGCCGGCTATATTATTAACCATGCTCTAAGGATAGGGGCTGCTACTGAATTAACCGCTCCTTGGTGAATCTCCTTAACCAATTCTGCACAATCAGAGTGAACCAGCAGATCATGAATGCCCAAAGAATCTGCAAGTTGCAACCCCTTCTTCATCGCCAAAGCTTCTGCTGTATATGCATCTATTGTTGGCCCCAAGTAGCAGATCTCCGCTGCGATGAAATCTCCAGCAACATCTCTCAGAATTACGCCAGTGGAAGCTATATTCCCTTCATATTCAAACGGAACATTCAATTTGACTGTACACAGTGGTGGTCTAGCCCACATCACGTCCTTTGCCGGATGACCTATAGTAGCCGCCCGGTGAAAGTTCAATGCAAGAGCTTGTATTGATAAGGCAGAACGATCAGGCATCGTGATCTTCTCTCCTTTTGCACACTGTCGTCTTTCCCACCATAAAAGCCAGCTAGCCACCGCTATCAAACATGGTACAGGGATTTGAGCAAGATATAATGGATCATCACTCGAACTACAAATCAATTCATCTAGTACAGCAGAGCCAGCCATATCAAAGTTGAGAGCTTTTTCCACTTTCTCCAATAAACCCAGGTTCTCCCAAACTTTGTGCGCTCGACCACATTCAAACATAGCATGACGATGTCTTCAGTACGTTCCTGACACACAGGGCATGCAGTATTAGTTTTCATATGCCGGTTAGCAAGAATAGATTAACACGGAATAACTCCATGTAACGTCCGCCACACATGAACCTTAATTTTGCTTGGGACTTTCAGTTTCCATAGTAGCTTCCAGATTGGGTTGATAGCCGAGCCACCCTGGATGTTGCTTCCTTCAAACTTGCTTCCATACCGACTATTCCACTCCAGGTAATAGGCTGATCGTACAGAAAAATTATGTGACTTTGTGTACTGCGAAGCGACAAAATCCTCCATCTCCCCGTTAGGTAGTGGAATTCGTAGAATTCTGTGAGCATCAACTTACCAAAAAATATCCCAAATTAATGCTTCGTCCCAATGTCCAGTGGTCGTATCAATAAGCTCATGTACCATAGTGAGAATGGTGGTGCCCCGTACAGTTATGATCTTCATGGAAAACTACTAGTAGGAATCCATGGATCATCCCAAATATTGACTGTTAAACGATTCCCAATTCTCCAAATACAACCTTGGTTAAAGGTTTCAATACCCGAGCATATACTTTGCCAAACGTATGAAGAGCCCTTCTTCAACTTTGCTGACAAGATATTGCCATCAGGATAATATTTGGTCCTAAGAATTTTAGCACATAAAGAATCATTATTCTCAATCAGTCACCAAACTTGCTTCGCTAGTAGAGCTTTATTAAAGTGACATAAATCTCTGAATCCCATTCCTCCTTTCTCCTTTGGAATATACATTTTCCACCATGCTAGCCAGTGCATTTTTCTTTGGTTTTCATCATCACCCCACCAATATTGTGCCATCGCGTCGGTGATTCCCTTGTAGATTGTATTTGGGAGCCTAAAGACAGACATTGCATATGTTGGGATTGCTTGAGCAACCACTTTCAGAAGCACCTCCTTGCTACCTAGGGACAAGGTCTTCTCTTTCCAACCATTCACCATTTGACAGACCCGATCAATAAGATGCATAAAACAGTCCGACCTTTCCAGGCCCACCATCAATGGTAAACTTAGATACTTATCTGACAATGACTCGGTGAGAATGTTCAATATTTGACAAACTTCGGCCTTGGTTGTAATTTCAGTATTAGGACCGAAATAAATAGAGAATTTGCTTTCACTTACTAGCTGGCTCGAAGCTGCACAGTACCTATTCAGAATATTGCGAAGGACTTCTGCATTTTTGTGAATATTGCGAAGTACACAGAAGGAACAAGGGGGGGGGGGGGGGGGGGGGTGGGGGTTGGGGGGGGGGGGGTCCCCCTGCCGAAGCGCCCTAGTGGGTATAATCCCGTCAGTCTCAAAATTATTAAACCTGACATGGTATCTTACTGTACTCACACACTGCATAACCATCTCTACCCATGCCAAGGAGAAGCCCAACCTAAGAAGGATGGCTCTCAAAAAACTCCATTCAACCGGAGCATCAGATACTTTATAGGTCATCCTAGAGCTAAGGTTTCTACGTACCACCATCCCCCTCCTCTCCGCCGCTAGGCCGAGAGTTGGTAACCCAAGAAACAGATCTCTCCGCGATCTTTCGATCTTCGATCGCCGGCGAGCACTCAAGCAATACAACCAACAAAGGCAGGAGTTGGGTCTTACCTCCTCCCGGAGGTCCCGAACCTGGGTAAACTCCGTGTCATGCCGTACCATCTCGATCCGCCGCTCGCACGCCCCTCCGAACAAATACGTCATCGCTAGACATACGTAACACTCACAGTTGGCGCGCCAAGTAGGGGTTGTGCACACGGATTCTTTGAGTGGATCAAGATGGCTTCCATGCATGTGAAGGTTCACCCCTTCGCGCCAGGACAGGGTCTCTGAATGTCTTCGAAGATGCGAAACCTGTCAGGCAACATCTCCGCCGCTTCGGCAAAGATCGACTCAAGGCAATCGACAAAGAGATAGCGCGGCTCCTAGATTAAGACTCGCTCTGATGGTTCTCTTAAGCGTTATAAAGCTCGTCTTGTGGTTCGTGGCTTTTAGCAGGAGCATGGTCGTGATTACGATGAGACATTTGCTCCTGTGGCCCATATGACCACTATTCGCACACTCCTCGCTGTGGCCTCTGTTCGCCATTGGTTCGTGTCTCAGCTTGATGTTAAGAATGCCTTTCTTAACGGTGAGTTGGGTAAGGTTTCTGTTCCTGACGGTATGGTTTGCCGTCTTCGTCGCTCTCTCTATGTTCTCAAGCAAGCCCCTCGCGCTTGGTTTGAGCGTTTTTCCTCTGTGGTGACTGCAGCTGGTTTTTCTCCCAGTGCTCATGATCTAGTGTTGTTTGTCCATGTTTCTACTCGTGGTCGCACTCTTCTTCTATATGTTGATGACATGATCATCACTGGCGATGATCTTGAGTACATTGCCTTTGTAAAGGCCCGTCTCAGTGAGCAGTTTCTTATGTCTGATCTTGGTCCTCTTGGTTACTTTCTTGGGATCGAGGTTCCCTCCATCTTTGATGCCTTTTTTATTTCCCAAGAAAAGTATATCCAGGATCTTCTTGCTCGTGCGGCTCTTAGTGATGAGTGCACTGTTGAGACTCCTATGGAGTTTAATGTTCACGTTCGTGCTTCTGATGGTGAGCCCTTGTCTCATCTGATTCGTTATCGTCATCTTGTTGGGAGTCTTGTCTATCTTGTTGTCACTCGTCCGAATATCTCCTATCCTGTCCATATCCTGAGTCAGTTTGTTTCTTCTCCCACTTTGGTTCACTATAGTCATCTTCTTCGTGTTCTATGATATCTTCATGGCACGATCTCTCACCGTCTCTTCTTTCCTCGTTCCAGCTCTTTATAGCTCCATGCCTATTCGGATGCTACTTGGGCTAGTGATCCTTCGGATCGTCGTTCACTTTCTGCTTACTGTGTCTTTCTTGATGGTTCTCTCATTGCCTGGAAGACGAAGAAACAGACCGCAGTTTCCCGTTCGAGTGCAGAGGCTGAGTTTCTTCGCCGCGTTGTTCCTTGACACCTAGAACTCATACTCCGCCTGCACGAGGTGCAGATTTTCCGCCGCAATCCTCTCCATGGCAGCCTCATGCCGCCGGCGAACCTCGCGCTGATCCAGAACGATCCTAGTCTCCTTCTCGGTGACGGTCGTCAGTCATCATCTCGATCTCAGGACTGATGAACTCAGCATCGGCCTCAGTCTCGATCTCAGGGAAGTTTAAGTCCCGCTATGGCTGGCTGAGCCGCCAACACACCTTGTTGAAGGTGCAGGCGGCGACGTTTGGCTCGTCGTACGTGCCGAGCTAGTACTGCATGCCCTAGTGCGTGATCTCAGCCGAGAAACGGTCGGCCTCCACAGATGAACGCCGTGGAAGCCGGTGGAGCTCCTCGGGCGGCGGCGTGGCGGCATCACGATGGTGGCGCTGACGGCCGGAGAGAGGCGGGGGGGGGGGGGGGAGGCGGTAGGAGCTGGATCTGCGGTGGCAAGGGTCGACGGCGTCTGATTCGATGGCGGGGCAGCGGAATTTCGTGGAGGCAAGCTGCGGATTTGGCGGTGGCAGGCCGCGGTGGTGGTGGTTGATACGGCAGTGCCGGCGGCCGGAGAAAGGCAGGGGGGTGCTGGATCTACGGCGGCGAGGCGCGACGGTGGTGGATTCGATGGCGCGGCAGTGGGATTTGGCGGTGGCGGCTCGCAGTAGAGAAGATAACGCGCGCGGGGAGGGGGCGGTTGGGAGGTTTAAGCTGCGTGCGGCATGTGGGTCGCAGCCGTTTTTGTGTTTGGGAAGCCGGCTGCGTGATCGAAATTTGCATCACCTTGAGCTGGTTTTTCGGCAGCCCTAAAGTGGGACCACAAAAATATGTGTTTAGGGCTGCTGTTGGAGCTCCTTTTTCGGACGAGGTGATGCAGAAACTGCCCTATTTTAGTGCTGCTGTTGGAGATACTCTAAGACAACCAGGTGCACAACCTCAACCCCAACGGCATTCTGCACATCGCGTGCTTCATTACGCTATGCGAGTGTTTCTTGGGGTCTCTGCCCCATTTCAGCCTTTGGATGAAGCTCTTTATGGTGAAGGTGCACAAGAGCCGCAACGACCTGTCCATCAGCGGTGGAGCTGGCATCCAGCTGAAGCCCAAGGACAAGTACTCAAGTTGGCGAAGCCAGACACCGTCAAGAAGTGGCAGCCAAATTGGTTCTATCGCGCCGACATCCGGACGTACGCCGGGCATCAAGGACTCCTTCCATACACCACCGGAGCGCCGACCGGTTGATGTTCTGGGGAGCGAAGCTGACCGCCACAAGGTCGCATGACATCCGACTTCTCCACAACGAGATGCTGTGGTTCATTGGGCGAGGCTCGCCCTGCTAGATATCTTGGTCACCTGGCTAGATCGACAGATCCAACTCCTCCAAGCGAGAGAGCACCCGATGTACCAGTATGCACTCCTCGATGGCTTGACCTGAGCCGGACCTGGGGTGTAAGAAGACCATTCGCGTACGGACCTGGCCGGCTGCCTACAGAAGGAGCATGAGATCCCGATGCAGCCTCCCGTGACGCTGTATTCGCTCGCGAATCCTCCGGCCAACATAAGTAATCCAAATTGAGTCTCATTTGGTTCATACTGTTGTGTAGGTCAGTCCGATTCCGAATCCTACGGCCAACATAAGTAATCCATAACGTACATGGAGGTTTGACGCATGAACAAATTCAAGGTGGTGAAGAATATTCGCAGAGGTGGCGTTTGTTCTAATTATGTCGAATATTTTATACATGGTAGTTTACAATGTGTAGATAGGGCATGGAGTCTTGATCGCGTACGGCAATTCTACCCTGGGACTCCTATATAATACTATAGGGGAAGACACATGATGTAACTTATGCCAACGTAATAACACAACAAACGCAGGGGGAGCCGGAGGCTTGTGCGGGAGTCCGGGCGGCCGGTGTGCAGTATTTTAGCGGTATTAACAGGGATGTAGCCGAGTTCGGCGAACCTCGTTAACAAATATCGGTGTCGTGCCTCATGCGATTGCTTGGTCATAAAAAATTGTTCCATATCCTCGCGCGGGGTCTGTCTGGAAATGGAAAATAGTTCTCTCTCTCAGCTGGTCTCGCCACAGTGACAAGAAAAACAAGCAAATAATTGGAATAGAACGCAACCGTCAACCAAAATCGGGTAGGGTGTATTTATTATAAAAGAAAGCCTTGCCTCACTGTAGATCCATACGCGCCTTGATTATTCTAACATATATACTACAACAGTGAAGAGTTATATAGAAGATATAGTGTTTCTGTATGGGTTACCAGATAGCATATAGGGTTGATATGGGTGCAACATGATCAATTATTATTTCTACAAAATTCTGATAGGTTTATGATTTTGCATTACATATGTTTTCCTTTGATGACAATCAATGTTCTTTATTTCTCCTTTTTTTACATAGTTCCAAAGTTTGTGAGAAGATCAGAGTAGAAGATGACCGAGAGCTGCTTGTAAATGTACTGAAGGATTCAGATACCCCAGTAGAACAATTGGAGAAGGTCACAACTCACAACCTTTAATATTATCAGTTTAACTTTTTAAATTCCTGTGTAATATTGCCATTATCACGTACTAACTTGGCAGTTATGATTCAGATAATCCATATACTTTCTCGAATTCTTGATATGGAGGTCAGCATGATTACTGCGGTTAGTTAGGCTTCTTAATGTGTCAATAGTACTTTATTGTGTTTCACCGAACCTGAATTACAATATTTCAATTTATCAGCCTGATTACTATGCTAGTACTGGGTCGGAGGATATAGTGGATGATGAGAAGTGCAGTCAAGGTAATGTAGATGGTGAGCTCAATGGAACGTCCCAAAATTTATTGAAACAAGACGAGTTGGATAGGTTCGTTCTAGCCTTGTTAGATTCCTGAATATCATTTACTTCAGTGAAGTTCACAAAAACAAATTGTCACTTTTTGCCCTCTATCTGTAAGCAAGTGATGTTTTAGCTTCATGCACACATGAAGTTTCTCTATAGGATTATGATCCTCATATTAAATCTGTCAATGGTACTCCTAACAATTGAGGTTAAGCACCGGGGTCTCTGAAATCACAAATGAAATGGACTACCTAAGCTTTTCTACTATTTAATGCCTTTACTATTACCCCGTACACATTATTTCATCGCTCAATATCATTTCAGCACTCCTACTCAATACACTGTAGTGATTTGGGTTTATCGACAGAAAGATAATAATTCTTGGTACTGTATCACATTTAACTGGGACAGGAGTAAAAGTATATTATTTTGATGGGAGTTGTACTTTTGCTGGTGAAGAAGTCTTCTCCTTGGAAAAGCTTGAATCCATATCATAGCAAGCTGTTTACAAGAACTAGGAGCAAGAGTTATATCATTTTATACTTTTCATACTTGTATACTGTAGAATAATTACATTTGTAGATTGAATCCATGAAGTCGAGTTTAATGACAGATTCTGTAGCCATGTTCTCCGCTGAAGCTAATGTAATACACTAAATCGTCTGTAATTATTTCTCCAGGAAGTGCGTACAGAGAATTGATTTTATCATCTGTGGTGGACCTGCTGATATGTTTTATTACCTCGATTAATGCTGTTAACATCGGTTACTGATGATTGTAACAGTTGTAGCGATTCAATCTTTGACTTTGATGTCATCTCACGCTTAATCGAAGTTCTCAAGGAATCATCTCCAAGCCTGCAAGAAAAATGTGCTACTCTCCTGGAGCATTTAGCAGCTTGTGAGCAACATGGCACTGCAATGACTGCTGCCCGCACTGAGTCAGTAATTGAAGCTGTTCTAGAAATGGGGGTTATTCATGGTAATTGGTTTGATTCATTTATGCATAAACATTACAGATGCAAATGCAGACTTAACTTTTTGACTTATTTTGTAACCAGCCACCAAATAGATCGAGTTTTGAATTTGGTTACTTCCACTCTAAAGTCAAAAGTGGAAGAAAGATAGCTTCGTGATATTTTGTGTGGTAAAGTTCGTGAGTTTTACAGGAGCAAATGAATAAGGCCATTCGGTACATACTACAGTACATAATCATCGTGCACTTATTGCTTTGGTGTGGTGATGTAACCTAATTGTTGTTTAGATACGAAAGATAGCTTCCAGTGATATTTTGTGGGGTAAATACATCAGACATTAATAAGATTTTACTAAGATTGATGCTATTGAACCAATTTTTCTATTGAATGTTTTGCTTAAAAGTTTTCTGTTGACTGGTGTTATTGGTCAAACAATGCTTCCCTTTTAGTGTGTGTGCTTGCAGTCTATAAATAATGCCATCACATATACACAGCTTTTGTGAAGTAATTTTGTATTTTTGTGCGCTATATAACAGGGACAACATGCAATCCCGAGAATCTTGATGAGCCTCCTACTATTATGGTTGAAGTCAGCCAGGCCGTGGGTGCAACTGTGAGGTTACTCACTAAGTTATTGAATTTTGATATTTTTGCTCGCAGCATAAATAGTGTGAGAATTGTTGCTCTGTTAAGAAGAATGCTCCAGTGCAGTGTTCCCCTACAGTCAAAGGATTGGGTCACAGCATGCCTCATTAAGCTAGAATCAAGGGGCTTGGTTGATCGGAGCGTTGGTGATATAGGCATGGAGATAACTATATACCACACTATTCCCAGGCTAGTTGAGCAGATGATGACTTCATTTTCTTTTGAAATGAAAAGAAAAGCTGTAATAGAGCTGAACAGGATAATATCTGGAGGTGTGATGGAATACACAACAGCAGTTGCCACAGCTGGAGGCATATTTCCGCTGGTAAAGATGATTGAAGAGGGTGAAGGAGATGTACTGGAAGCTAGTCTAGCTGTCTTGTATAACCTAAGCATGGATCCAGAGAATCACCCGCCAATAATTGCTGCTGGAGCAGTGCCTCTTTTGAAGCGAGTTGTCCATGTGGAAAGCCCACACTGGAATCGTGCTCTTCAGTTGCTTAGAACGTTGCCCGTATAACATCATGGCACCGAGTGACCACTTGATCTCAATAGATGTTAGACTGGTTATTGCGGTGACAGGTATGTTGACCTGACAGGGTAAAGATCACGACCTGTTTCTATCAACTGTTTTATCCAAATGGCCGGTCGAATTCTACGCAAGAATGCTGTAAAGATCTTGACCTGACTGGATGCCGGTCGATGCTATGCAAGCATTAGCTACCCTTTTTTTTTTTATAAAAGAACTTTATTTTTTGAAAGTGGAGGCAAAAAGACTTGCCTCGCTCATTAATTAGAGCGAATTCCTTATTTAACAGTCTTAAAATTTATTGTCTTATTTGGCATTGAATTTTTTGCCTTCTTTATTTAACACCGACTGTAAATTTTATGACACTTTCGTCCATTTTAAGCACTAACAGAGTTAAGTGACATCTGAAAGGACCTATTTGCCCCTCATGTGGTATGTGACCTCTCGTCGTGTGTGCGTCTCCTGTGTACGTGAGTTTCTCCTTGTTGGGTTTTTTTCTTTTTGTAATCTCCTTGTTGGGTTTATGCGTGATTTCTTTCTTGTATTTATAGTCTGAGGGATAGCCAGGGTTAGCGCTCCACGTCACGCGACGCCGTCGCCTGCAAGCAAACACCTGATCAGATTTGTTTTTTTTTTCCTTATATGTCGTGCCGTGCAAGATGCTGGGTTGCCGATTGTATGTATCTAAATCTTTTGTTGTCAAATACTCGATTCCATGCCAGACTCGTACGTGCTCAAAGGCTAGCTTGCACGGGATACCTGTGGTTGGATGGTTAAAGGGACTGTGGTATTTTCAGCCCATCAGGGTTCAAATCCTGGTGCTCGTATTTATTTCTGGATTTATTTTAGGATTTCCGGCTATGCGCACTCAGTGGGAGAAGACGTTCCCGTCGACGATGAGGCGTCTACGGTGACTTTGTAAATCTCAAGATAATATGCCGGCTCAGTCTTTCGGAGGTGCTCATAGGGGTAGGGTGTGTGTATGTGCGTTCATAGGGGTGAGTGTATGCGCGTGTATATGAACGCTTGTGTCTGTCCTGATGTTCAAAAAAAAAAACACATGCAGATTTACATGTATACTTGTACGTGAGCCAACAGCAAACGGAAAACACACATGCAGATGTTACGTGTACAGCGGGTATTCGGGTATGTATGTGTACGTGCCGGCTGCAGATACTCGAATACATACACATATGGTGTATGCATACATGTGAGTATTTGGTTGTGTATACGTTGTCATCCGACGCAGCCGTGCTATACAGCAGGGACGTACGTAGTATTGTTGTACGTATTGTTGCTGTCAAAGCCCATCCGCCAGTATACAATTTTTTTGCACTAATCCATCAACCAAGAAGCATACATGTGAGAGCTATGTATGTACTGGTGCACACCGTGTCTATAGTCTGCACTTAAAACTCATCCAAAATCGAAAGAAAATTATGTCAGCCCTTAAAAATATTTAAAATAACAATAATAAAGGGCAAATAGGTCTTTTCAGATGTCATTTAACACTGTTAAGGCTTAAAATGGACGGAAGAGCATAAAATTTAGAAACAGTGTTAGACAGGGAAGAAAAAGTTTTCCGGTGTCGAATAAAGAAACAAAAATTAAAACAATGTTATATAAGGAATTGTCTCCATTAATTAAGGGAGAGGACAAATTTTATGACAAGTGGAAGCCAACAAAACTCAAAAAGTACATAGGCTGCTACTCTCCCGACATAAATAAAATTACTCAACCGCTTTGCCCCGATGAGGGCCAAAGTTTTGCTTCTTCAAATTGCACAAGATGATTTGAGGTGGCGTAGGTTTCTTTTGGAAGACCCTAACATTTCTCTCGTTCCAAATGGTCCAATTGGTGAGCACTGCGAGGGTTGCCATCGGCCTTGCTACGAGTAGCCATATGAATCCACCAATTACCCTGGAGTCATGGGTTGCCCATTGGGAGGGGTTTTGATCCTCAAGTCCTAACCAACCTTTGATCAACCTCCACACCCACAAAGTGTAGCAACACTTAAAAAATAAGTGAGAGGTGCACTCGAACTCCCACCGGCATAATGGGAATGGCCACAATTTTGTTAAGTACACCGCTCAAGGCGGTCGGCTGTCCATACCCTATTTTGTATCATAAGCCATGCAAAGAATTTGACCTTTGGAGAGCCCAAGCTTTCAATGACCTTGTTCATGGGTGTGAGGATAGCTCCCATGAATTGAGCTTTATAGGCTGACTGATGTAGGGTGGAACGCTAGCTCATGAACTTTTCACACTTGGAGGTGGGGAAAGGAGAAATCCAAGAGAAGAACACAAGAAGAACACCCAATTGACAAAGATCCAATCACACATGTGCACATCCACATACACATAAAGGAGATACAAAGGTTCAAATCCAAAAAAGGTAGGCAAAGAGGAATTACTTCATCTCAATCCTTAGAGGAATTGAGGGCTTGATATCCTTGGAGGATCTTCCCTAGAAGGGGTCTTGAATCCACCAGGGGATCTTCTCACATGGTGATGAGGACATGGCCTCTACATATACGACCAAAAATATTATCCTCATATACAATAATCAGGTGATTTCTATTAACAATAATTTCATGAATTGTTTTATGGTCGAAAACAAAGATACAACACCTCTTTTTATTATATGCAGAATTATGGAGTATTTGTACAAGCCACGTGTTAAAATGAGGCGACCAAGACATATATGTGCATATACATGTGTACACTTTAGTGTCCATTCAAATGCTACAACCGTGCATGCAAGAGGTGGACCTAAGACCAATTTAAATAAAAGGCATCCATGCATGCATGCATGGGCATGCATGAAACAAGGAGCACGCAAGATATGCATGAAGGGAGAAGAGAAGTAGCACAGCGTGGGCAGTTGGTCTGGCTCGACTGTGTACCAGCCATCTGATGCACAGATGACTACATGGGCCCCAGCCCATACAAGACATCAAATATCAGCCACGCATGAGAGCGCCACGAAGACGAGGTCCAGAAACTTCTATACGCAGGCCGAGAGTTTTACTCGGCCACGACTTGATGGCGTCCTCAGCCCTTTAATAAATAGCAATAAAAATTTAGGGTTTAGACTTGGGTTTTATTGTATTGTTTAGCCATCGCTACAATTTCGCATCTACGAGACGTGTAGGACTACTGTCTTGTCAGATCCACAGTGAAACCCCAACTTTTGATCTAGTTCGTGTGATTAATTTTTCATCCGCAATTTCAGATTGCAATTCATCTTTGTTCTTGCCGGTTCTTCAGTTGCTTGCAGGAACTCGAGCCTCGTTGTTCAGGTTGATCGTGCCTACGGCAAGGTCAATAACCATCGGAGATTGGTTTAGCGATTGTCGAGGCCTATCGTCGGGTACGGTATAGCCGGATCGTCAAGGTCAAAATCCACCAAATCGATAGTTATCCCCACTCTCATCGAAAGATCGGGACGCCGTTACATCAAGTGGTATCAGTTTTCAGGTTCATCGGTGAGAGATTTACAGTTTTATTAGATTAGTTATTTTCTATCCTATAACCCACGAAAAAGCCAAAAAAAAAGATTAGTTCATCCTTTTATACCTACCTTTTTAGCCTTTAGCAATTTTTGCATCTAGTATTTGTGTAGTTGAATTTTTGTTTGCATTCATCCTAGAATTAGTGCTGGTTTAGATTAGTTTGGGAGAGGATTATCTACTAGATCGCACTTGTTTTTGCCTACCAAAATTTCCTGCCGCGAGTTGGTTGTTCATAACAAAAAAAATTCCTTCATGGTTACGTTTCCATCATATCGCTCCCTCCGCCTGCCACGCATCACGCAAGCCACACTAGTCTCAATCTGAAAAAAAAAGTTTCCCAAAAAACAGAAGGAAAGGATTCCAAAAAAAAAAAACTGGACACGTTTTATTTTTCTTGTTGGCTACTCTCTTGGACGGTCAAAAATATATCTTCATGATATCTCTGTCTGGGATTCTCATCCAAGTTTTCACGTCATATCCTTTGCGGCCAAACTTCTTCACCAGCCACACGTGATAACCTCGCCACACGTGATAACCTCACGCTCTTGTTTGTTTCTCTGAGCCGATTACTAGTTGCTATTTATAACAGCCTGTGCGCTCATATCTAGCTTAGCTTTACTAGGCTCTGCTTTCGTGAGTAACTTCCATAGCACTAGTGCAACGCAACATTTTTTTTTCCTGTTAGCGAACCTTGCACACGTCCCTTCTGCTAGCAACCGGCTTGATAAAAAAAGTGGAAAAAAAAGAAAAAAAAAGAAAAGAAAAAGAAAGAGCAAAAAAAAAGTTACAGAATTTCAGGCCGGCTAGCATCTGTTTTGGAATAATATTTTGCTTTCTGCCATTCAGGACAATATTTTGTTGCTCAAAGCTTGAACACCGCATCATCTATCCTCTGCTTTCGAGCTTTGTCTTACACCTCACTTGTATCTAGCTATTTTGAGCTATCACATATTTCTATCACCCGTTCACTCACTTATTTCAGTATCTGGGCTTAGATTTTTTTCTCTTATTAGTCGACCGCCAGCACTAGTTAGGAGTTTGAATAATTTTTCAGCTTGCATTACTTTCTGCTTAATTGTGCCACATATTGTGAGTTGAGGAAACCATCACCAAGCTCCACTTCCTATACTGTATTTTGTTCGGTCACTCGGTAATCGCTATATCCAATTTTTGATAACTTTTGATAGTGCCAAAGGCCGACTACCACTGCAGCACGGTAAGAATGGGTAAGAGCTTGGTCATTGCTAGAGAGTTGAGCGACATTTTTCACCACCTCCGAGTAGTACTATAGGAACATTATACTTGTGATTTTGTTCTTGTTTGGTACTAACCATGGCAGGTTGTAGAGTGATCAATAGTTGGGTTGCATCTATTGTGGGAGATGACTCGCCATGTGTTGATACAAGTCGTTCTTCACCGGCGCAGAAACTATGGCGACCGCCACATGAGGTTCTACAACATACACATGATCAGGTTATTTCTTTGCCACAGTTTGAGGGTAGATATGACCCTGGAGCTTATCTTGATTGGGAGCTAGAGGTAGAAGAAACTTTTGACATCCATGATTTTCATGAGCATAACAAAGTATGTACTGTCACTAAAGGATTTTTCGGTTTTGCTTCCGTTTGGTGGAGAAATTATTGTATGAAAAATATTTATAATAAACCTACTACCTGGAAAGCTTTGAAACTTATTATGCGAAACCAGTTTGTTCCTTCGTACTATGCTAGTGATTTGCTTAGAAAATTGCAACTTTTAGCACAAGGCAATAACACAATTAAAGAATATTATGATAATTTGTGTACTGCTTTGTTCCATTGTGGCCTAGAAGAATGTGAAGAAGCTACCATGAATAGATTTTTGAGAGGATTAAACCATGACATTTATGATATACTTATGCATAAAGAATATAATTCCATGAATGGTTTGTTTCGTCTTGCTTGTAAAGTTGAACGGAAACTTCAGACAGTGCAAGCCCCTACACGAAGTTTTGTTTCGATTACTTCTCCTCATGCACAAACTACTATGGTTGTTGGACTCACTGCTTTGAGAGCCACACCACTCCCGGCATGTGACATGCCACTGACAATACCTACATCTTTTAATTCAGCCATGCAAGGTGATGAGGACATCAGTACCATTGTTACACCCACAGCCCCTGCTGCTATACATACTGGACCAATTACTAGAGCTCGCGCACGCCAATTAAATTATCAGGTACTTTCGTTTCTTGGTAATGATTCTAATGTTCATGAGAATATGATGCTGCCTAAATTGGATACATTTGTTTTGCTTACAAATGAAGGGCCTAGCTTGGACAAGAAAGAGGAACCTTGGAGCAAGTTCAAGCATGGAGATGATGGCATGCGCAAGGGGAACAAGAACGGAGTTACAAGTGATGATTTCAGGACTTTGAAGCCACCATAATGAGTGCATGAAGCCTTGGACGAAATATACAAGATGCCACTTCATAAATTTCGTCCAGAGGCTATCATAGGTGCTGCGTCACCTTATTATTGGGCCAGGCCCATGTAATTTCGAAATACTTGAGTATAGGCTATTTTTAGAGTCCGTATGTGTGGGGAAACAAGAGATAGGGTTGGTTTCGGACCCCTCCTTCAAGGGCCACGAAATCCCCCCTCTTCCTCCATATATACATCCCTTAGGGCACCGTTTAGACTTTGGGTTTTGTTTAGATTAAAAGTTCGCCATAGCTGCAACTTCGCGTACTTCGTTTGTGTTCAATGACCAGACCAAGACGTCACAGAACCCCACCTTGATCAATAAAGCTTTCATCTTATATTCGCAATATCCAGATTGCAAATCTTAGTTTCTTGCTTGTTCTTCGTTTGCTTGTAGGAAATAGACCCTCGTGGTCAGGTTGATCGTGCTCCGGCGTGGTCAATAACCTCTCGGAGTTGGTTTAGCGATTGCTAAGGCGCGACGTCCTCGCACGTTCGTAGTCGGATCGTCAAAGTCTACTCCACCAAAAATGATAGCCTCCATCTCATCGAAAGACGGGGCACCTCTGCCTCTGTCAAGTGGTATCAGATTTCCAGGTTGCTCGGTGAGATTTTACAGTTTTTCGTAGTTTAGATCGAGTCTGTTCTTCATACCTACAGTCCACGAAAAAGCCAAAAAAAAAATTTAGGGTTAGTTCATCATATCCGAACCAATCTGAGCCTTTGCATAATCTTTTTAGGGTTTTTGCTTTGTTGAATTTGCGGTTGCATCGTCGTGTCTAGTTGCTGGTCTTAGCGTCTAGTCCTTTAGAGTTTCGAGTTCTGTCACAGTTTGTCACGCCGCCGCCGCACCATATCCTACCACCGCTGCCATATACCATCACCGCTGCCATATTCTACCACCATATATCCACCACCAATCCGAGTTCTTTTCATATTAGGTTTGTTTTTGAGACCCATCTATTTTCCGATTCGTGTTTCCTTGCCTGAGTAGGTTTCGAAAAAAAAGAGTCTGGAGACCCCCGGGCAGTTTTAGGCCAAAATTTCGGCAGTCAATTTTTTCCCTATCCTATTTTTAGGTCCCAGGGAGCGTTTTGAGACACTCGCCATCATAGTGATTTTTTGTCGCACTTTTTCGTCGTCGCTGCCCTGATTTCCGAAAAAAAAATTGTCAAAAAAAATTTCGTGCCAATCCTGATAGTTTGACTTCGGAAGAGTTTTGAGACACTCGCCATTATAGTGATTTTTTGCAAAAAAAAAGAGGAGCGCAAAAAAAAACGATTTTTTTAGAGTGTGCTCTTCCCTTGTTTATGTGCCGCGCCGTGATTTTGTTAGTGTTCTAGGCTCGCGTCTCTAGTACGGTCTAGCCTAGGACCAGCACAGTACCGTCGTTGAGCGTTTATTCAACTTTGCATCTCTGAATTGATTATTGCTGACATTTTTGCTACCATATCATAAGCCTTCCCAGCTCCACATACATCTACGTCGTGTGTTTGACACCACCTGGCAATCGCTCTGTCCAATCTTTGAGAGTTTTGACTACAACGGTGGCCGATCACCACCTGCTGCTGGGTAAGAACTGGTAAGCATTTGAGATTCGCTTGACGGATGTGATACACCACCACCACCACTTCCTAGTAGTCTGTAGGATCATATTCTTGTGTGTTTCTATTGCTGCTAACCATGGCAGGATCACAAGCCGATGAGACTGATTGGGAGAACATGACGAACAAACAGCTACATGATAAATTTCAGCAAATGATGAGTGGACAGGTGCAAGATGTGCTAAACAGATTTGAAGAGGCCATGGAGAAGATAGATGGAATTGAGAAGACGTTCGAAACAAAGCTCGATAACAAGTTTAATGAATTGCTCGCGCGTCTTCCACAACCACCGCCGGCTGCACCTGTCGCACCCCTACAACAACAACAACGTCGCCTTCCAAATCAAGTGGGACGAGCACAGCGCGTTCCCCTTGAGCCTGGTCAAACTTCTGGTGCCGCTGCACCTACTGTTGATGCTTCTATGGCTCCTACTGCCGCTGAGGAGGACGATTATGCGGGCGATTACGAGGATGAGGTTGATCAAAATCAGAACTACGTACCATCACCAGGTCGTCCACATGCCAATAATCGCAATGGTAGGGCTGCATTACCAGCTCAGGTACGAGATCATGACCATCTTCCTAAACTGAAATTGAACATTCCACCATTTGAGGGTAGATATGTTCCTGATATATATCTTACTTGGGAGTTAGAAACTGAACAACGTTTTACATGTTTACAATATCCCGAGGAGAGACGTGTTGCTGCTGCTGTTTGTGCTTTTACTAGTTTTGCATGTGTATGGTGGTCTGAACAATGTAGATTATATCCTATTCCAGCTACTTGGGCTGCTTTGAAAACTGCTATGCATACACATTGGGTTCCACCATATTATCAACATGAATTACTTCAAAAATTGCAGCGCTTAAGACAAGGAAAAAATTCTGTAGAAGAATATTATCAGGAATTACAAACTGGCATGATTAGATGTGGTATTGTTGAGGAGAATGAAGCTATGCTTGCATGTTTCATGGGTGGATTAAATAGAGAGATTCAGACTATTCTAGAGTATAAGGAGTATAATAATATCACTCGTTTATTCCATCTTGCTTGTAAAGCTGAACGTGAAGTGCAGGATCGACAGGCATTGGCCCGAACTAATTTTTCTGCAGGTCGATCTTCATCATGGACACCGCGTGCCTCCTCTACTCCCACACGTCGTACTGCAGCACCACTGACTTTAGCCGCCAATTCCAACCGAGATACATGAAAACAGGCACCACCACCACCATCTGCCAAGAGTACACCTTCGGGGCCTGCCCAGAGCTCTTCTTCATCTATGGCATCAACAGGGCACACACATGATATTATTTGTCGTCGTTGTAAGGGAAGAGGTCATTATGCGAGAGAATGCCAATCTCCGCGTGTTATGATTTCTACTGAGGATGGTGGGTATGAGTCCGCTAGTGACTATGATGAGGAGACTTTGGCTCTTATTACAAGTGAAGAACACGGTGGAGATGATTCTGATCATGATACGCAATACATGGCTCCTGAAGACGCTGACAGGTATGAATGTTTAGTTGCTCAACGTGTTTTGAGTGTGCAGGTCACACAAGCTGAGCAAAATCAGAGGCATAATTTGTTCCATACAAAGGGAGTTGTGAAGGAACGTTCTGTTCGCGTCATCATAGATGGAGGGAGCTGCAACAACTTGGCTAGCATGGAGATGGTGGAGAAGCTATCTCTCACCACAAGACCACATCCACATCCTTACTATATCCAATGGTTCAACAACAGCGGCAAGGTTAAGGTAACACGTACTGTTCATGTGCATTTTAGTATCTCTACATATGCTGATTATGTTGATTGTGATGTGGTACCCATGCAATCATGTTCCTTATTACTTGGTAGACCATGGCAATTTGATAAAAATTCTGTACACCATGGTAGAAACAATCAATATACTCTTGTTCATAAGGATAAACATATTACTTTGCTTCCTATGACTCCTGATTCTATTTTGAAAGATGATATTAATAGAGCTAGTAAGGCAAAACAGGAGAAAAATAAGAGTGAAAATCAGATTGTGGCAAAAGAATTTGAGCAACAAATGAAGCCTAATAATAAACCATCTAGTGTTGCTTCTGAAATTAAATTGAAAAATGCGTGTTTACTTGCCACCAAATCTGATATTGGTGAGCTAGATTTAAGCAAATCTGTTTGCTATGCTTTTGTGTGCAAAGAGGCATTATTTTCATTCGAGGACGTGCCTTCCTCTTTGCCTCCTACTGTCACTAACATTTTGCAGGAGTTCGCTGATGTCTTTCCACAAGACGTGCCACCGGGATTACCACCTATTCGCGGGATTGAGCATCAGATTGACTTAATTCCCGGTGCTTCGTTGCCAAACCGTGCGCCATACCGTACCAATCCAGAGGAGACGAAGGAGATTATGCGTCAAGTACATGAGCTGCTCGACAAAGGTTATATACGCGAATCTCTTAGTCCATGTGCTATTCCTATTATACTAGTGCCAAAAAAGGATGGTACGTCGCGTATGTGTGTTGATTGTAGAGGCATTAATAATATTACTATTCGTTATCGTCATCCTATTCCTAGGCTAGATGATATGCTTGATGAATTGAGTGGCTCTACAATATTCTCCAAAGTTGATTTGCGTAGTGGATACCATCAAATTCGTATGAAATTGGGAGATGAATGGAAAACAGCATTTAAAACTAAGTTCGGTTTATATGAGTGGTTAGTCATGCCTTTTGGGTTAACTAATGCACCTAGTACTTTCATGAGATTAATGAATGAAGTTTTACGTGCTTTTATTGGATGATTTGTGGTAGTTTACTTTGATGATATATTGATTTATAGCAGATCTTTGGAGGAACATTTGGAACATTTACGTGCTGTTTTTATTGCTCTACGTGATGCACGTTTGTTTGGTAACCTTGGGAAGTGCACCTTTTGCACCGACCGAGTATCTTTTCTTGGCTATGTTGTTACTCCACAGGGAATTGAAGTTGATAAAGCCAAGATTGAAGCTATTGAGAGTTGGCCGCAGCCCAAAACGGTCACACAAGTGAGGAGTTTCCTTGGCCTCGCTGGTTTCTATAGGCGTTTTGTGAGAGATTTTAGCACCATTGCTGTACCTCTCAATGAGCTTACAAAGAAGGATGTGCCTTTTGTTTGAAGTACCGCACAGGAAGAAGCCTTCACGGTATTGAAAGATAAGTTGACACATGCTCCTTTACTCCAACTTCCTGATTTTAATAAGACTTTTGAGCTTGAATGTGATGCTAGTGGAATTGGATTAGGAGGTGTGTTATTACAAGATGGCAAACCTGTTGCATACTTTTCTGAAAAATTGAGTGGGCCTAGTCTGAACTATTCTACTTATGATAAAGAATTATATGCTCTTGTTCGGACCTTAGAAACATGGCAACATTATTTATGGCCCAAAGAATTTGTTATACATTCTGATCATGAATCTTTGAAACACATTAAAAGTCAAGCAAAACTGAACCGTAGACATGCTAAATGGGTTGAATTCATTGAGACTTTCCCTTATGTCATTAAGCACAAGAAGGGTAAAGAAAATGTTATTGCTGATGCATTGTCTCGTCGTTATACTATGCTTTCACAACTTGACTTTAAAATATTTGGTTTGGAGACCATCAAAGATCAATATGTGCATGATCCTGAATTTAAAGATGTATTGCAGAATTGTAAAGAAGGGAGAACATGGAACAAGTTCGTCGTTAACGATGGATTTGTGTTTCGTGCTAACAAGCTATGCATTCCAGCTAGCTCCGTTCGTCTTTTGTTGTTGCAGGAGGCGCATGGAGGAGGATTAATGGGACACTTTGGCGTAAAGAAGATGGAGGATGTACTTGCTACACATTTCTTTTGGCTAAAGATGAGACGGGATGTTGAGCGCTTTGTTGCTCGCTGCACTACAGGTCAAAAAGCTAAGTCACGACTCAATCCTCATGGTTTATATATGCCTTTGCCTGTACCTAGTGTTCCATGGGAGGATATATCTATGGACTTTGTTTTGGGTTTACCTCGAACAAAGAAGGGGAGGGATAGCATATTTGTTGTCGTGGATAGGTTCTCGAAAATGGCACACTTTATACCATGTCATAAAAGCGATGATGCTGCTAATGTTGCTGATTTGTTCTTTCGTGAAATTATTCGCTTGCATGGTGTGCCAAATACTATTGTTTCAGATCGTGATACCAAATTTCTTAGCCACTTTTGGAGATGTTTATGGGCTAAGTTGGGGACTAAACTGCTTTTTAGTACTACTTGTCACCCCCAAACTGATGGACAAACTGAAGTAGTCAATAGAACATTGTCTACTATGCTTAGGGCTGTTTTGAAGAATAACAAGAAAATGTGGAAGAATGCTTGCCTCATATTGAATTTGCTTATAATTGTTCGTTGCATTCTACTACTAAGATGTGCCCTTTTGAAATTGTATATGGTTTCCTACCTCGTGCACCTATTGATTTGTTGCCTCTTCCATCTTCGGAGAAGGTTAATTTTGATGCTAAACAACGTGCTGAATTGATCTTAAAAATGCATGAGTTAACTAAGGAGAACATTGAGCGTATGAATGCTAAATCTAAAATTGCTGGAGATAAGGGTAGAAAGCATGTTGTGTTTGCACCTGGAGATCTTGTTTGGTTACATTTGCGTAAGGATAGATTTCCTGATTTGCGCAAATCAAAGCTAATGTCACGTGTTGATGGTCCTTTTAAGGTGTTAGAGAAAATAAATGATAATGCATATAAACTTGAGCTGCCTGCAGATTTTGGGGTTAGTCCCACTTTTAACATTACAAATTTGAAGCGTTATTTGGGTGAGGAAGATGAGCTTCCGTCGAGGACGACTTCATTTCAAGAAGGGGAGGATGATGAGGACATCAATACCATTGTTACACCCACAGCCCCTGCTGCTATACATACTGGACCAATTACTAGAGCTCGCGCACGCCAATTAAATTATCAGGTACTTTCGTTTCTTGGTAATGATTCTAATGTTCATGAGAATATGATGCTGCCTAAATTGGATACATTTGTTTTGCTTACAAATGAAGGGCCTAGCTTGGACAAGAAATAGGAACCTTGGAGCAAGTTCAAGCATGGAGATGATGGCATGCGCAAGGGGAACAAGAACGGAGTTACAAGTGATGATTTCAGGACTTTGAAGCCACCATAATGAGTGCATGAAGCCTTGGACGAAATATACAAGATGCCACTTCATAAATTTCATCCAGAGGCTATCATAGGTGCTGCGTCACCTTATTATTGGGCCAGGCCCATGTAATTTCGAAATACTTGAGTATAGGCTGTTTTTAGAGTCCGTATGTGTGGGGAAACAAGAGATAGGGTTGGTTTCGGACCCCTCCTTCAAGGGCCATGAAATCCCCCCTCTTCCTCCATATATACAACCCTTAGGGCACCGTTTAGACTTTGGGTTTTGTTTAGATTAAACGTTCGCCATAGCTGCAACTTCGCGTACTTCGTTTGTGTTCAACGACCAGACCAAGACGTCACAGAACCCCACCTTGATCAATAAAGCTTTCATCTTATATTCGCAATATCCAGATTGCAAATCTTAGTGTCGGGGTACGACACCTATGGGATCCCGAGAGACCCCTTTACGATTCGGCAGGGGGAGAGGTATACGCAAAGAGCAGAACCAACGATCGACGCGGGAAGTTTTTACCCAGGTTCGGGCCGCTGATCCGCGTAAAACCCTACTCCTGCTTTGTGTTCTTATTAATGTTCTTGAGCCCAGCCTTCAGGAGCGCTCGCTATGAACAGTCATTCAAAGAGCAGCTACGCATGCAGAATGGGCCAGAAGTTCTCCTCCTCTGTAGCAGTTGCCTTGGGCCTCCTTTTATATGCTCAAAGGGGTCACCACAGTGGCAAAATGTACATACATTGAGGTGTAAAGTAGCTACAGGGTATCATACCTAACCCCTGACGGATTAGGACAAACGTATTTAATGCACCGTGAGGTGTCCGTTTAGGTGTCCTCACTTTCTTGGGGATGGAAAAAGGGGCCATCCCATCAGCACCGCTTAAGCTCTCTTCCATTGGCGCGTCGCCACGCATCCAAAGAAGGACCCAGAATGTCGGGTTTGTCGCTGTGCTTGAGCAGTGGCACAGCAACAAAACCTTGCCGGGCGCCGAAGCTTGCCGGGCACCAAGCCTTGCCGGGCGCCAAGCCTTGCCGGGCGCCAATCCTTGCCGGGCTCCGCAGGCCACCCCGGCAAGATCTTGCCGGGGAAGCTGGCCTTCGGATTCCAGCTCTTCTTATCTGCTGATCCTCGGATCTCTGACTTGATGATTTCTTCGATGGCTTGAATCAACCTCGAACTGTTCCCCGGCAAGCCTTGCCGCGAGGATGGCTACAACTGCCCGTGCACAAGTACGGGGTACTAGTGGCCCAATACTTAGTACACCGATAGGAGCCCCCGGGCCTAGGCCATACACGAGTGCGAGGCGTTGTTGGGCTAGGCCCAAACAGTGCACGGGCACGCGTGGCAGGGGATTAACTGCTCGTAAATATCTCGTTTTACTGTGCCCCCCACTACACGCACCGAGCGCGCGACGTGGGAAGCGTGCCTCAAAGGCTGCAACTGCCACGCGCCTATAGAGGCGCATTCACATTGGGGAATAAAAGAGGCGGCCCCGCTCCTTCCCCATAAAAAGGAGAAGCCGCAGAGGCACAAGCCTATTTACCCCCCTCTTCTTCTCAATCTGGCCGTCGCCATCGCCTTCCTCCTCTCGAGCTCAGAGCGAAGCTTTTTCCTCTTCTGCCCGCCGCTTCCACGCTCGCTCCACCCCCGGCTTCTGCCCTCACAGCCGCCATGCCGCCCAGGGCCAGCAAAGGCAAGGGCAAGGAAGCGAAAACCGACGTCCCGGAGAGCGAACTGGTGAAGACGCGGAAGAAGCATGTCGTCTTCCCCCCATCGCTCGATGCTGAAGCTCTGAAGGGGCGGTACCAGTGCATGTGGGCGAAGGAGACGCAAGCTCACCCCGCCACACGCGTAATTCCAGGTGCTTGTTCCAAAAGTGGATCGGACAGATACCCTTTCTTCACTGCGTATTTCTATTGCGGGCTCTGCCCCCCATTTTTCGACTTCTTCAATGATATCATGTACACATACGGCTTTCATCTTCGCGATTTCACGCCGAATGCGGTACTATGCATGTCCATCTTTGCCCATCTTTGTGAAAACTTTGCCGGCGTGATTCCCAACTCTACTCTTTTTCGCCATTACTTCTTCCCCCGCATCCAAAAGGGAGAGGCCCTCTCTGGTTCTATTGCCTAGATTCCAAGAGCTTGGAATAAGGAAATATACCCAGAAGGAGTTTACCGCGAAAAGTGGGACGAATGGCGGGCTGAATGGTGCTGGATCAAGGAAGCAGATCCCCATCCGTTTTGTCTTCCCCGGCAACAGAAGGTGGTCCACGGCAAGGACTGGAGCAATCTCGCCGCGGAGGACGAGAGGCTCACAATCACCACCACCAGGATCCTTCGCCTGAAGGCTGCCGGGCTGACAATGGAGATGATTGGCTTCGACTTTCTCCGCCGCCGCATCGCCCCCTTGCAGAACAGGGGAGGGCCAGCTTGGGAATACAAAAACGCGGCAGATATCATGAGATTGCGCCCCGGGCTGAATAATAATCTGACCGCTATGCAGCTTGGCGCTCTTCGTCAAAAACTATTCTAGCGCGAAGACAAGCATCGACTGCCGGCAAGGATTGTCCCTTTGTGCAACAACTTCGCCTTGGGGTCAATCATCACCTTCATGCCGATGTTCAATGCCCACGGTCTTGACGCGACTTGGTCCGAGCCAACCGAGGAGGAAGCACAGAAGTTTTTTGAAAACTTGACGGAGAGACCCGTCCGGCAAGAGGCAGATTTCATCCGAGCCACCACCGACCAAGAAGTAGCTTACATTGCTACTAGGGTGGAGGAGGCAAATCTTGCCGCGGAGGCCGGCAGCGTCGGCTTCACAGAATGGGAAGCCAGCGACGCAGAGGTAGTTGTGGAGGTAAAACCTGCCGGGAAGGACAAAGCTGCCGGGGAACAGAGCAGCACAGCCGCTGAGAGATCGTCCGACGAGGACGCGGCCAAAGAAGAACCGCAAGAAGAGCTCCCAGCCCCGAAGAAGATGAAGCGTGTTCTTCGGAAGGCTGCATCTGGCATCCCGGCAAGCCAGCCTTCTTCGAGCAGCGAGGCTCCCGGCAAGAAAGTGGCCGGCAAGACTGGACCGCGGCAAGGTGTTCGTCAACAACCTGCGCGGCACGCGAGACCCACACCAGCGACCACTGCTGGGGCGGCAGGGGCGTCTCGCACTACCGCACCGGAAGCTGCCCCGGCGCCTGCCACAGCCAAGCGGCCTAGGACCCCTCCTCCGCCTCCCCACTCAGACATTGCAGCGGAGGTCGATTTCGACATCTCCGGCTTTAGTCCGGAGTGAGAAGAAGAAGAGTAAGTACTTTGCCACAGCCTTTATATTCCAATCTTGGATCGATCTTACTGACTTGCTCGTATTGTCTCTGCAGTGATGCAGAAACCTTGCTGGAGAGGATGGCAAAGAGGACAAAGACTTCCACGGGCGACGAGCCCCCGGCAGGCTCCACGAGCGTGCCAGAAACCGTCGTCGTCAGCCCGGGGCTCGGTCCTCGACGTAGCCCCCAGCACAGCCCCCAGCGTAAGTTCACTGTTCTTTTTCCGCTGGCGGGCGCTGAGGCTTCCATTCTTGCCGCTGATATCCTTGGGCTCGTAGGAGAAAAACGGCAACAAGGAGAGTTGTCGAAAGACATCCCCGTCGTGCCACCTTCATCGACCACGCCGCCCACAAGCACGTCCCCGGCAAGAGTTCCTACCGACGAGCCCATCTCAATTGAGGAGGAGCCGGCAAGCACGGACTCCGGCAACCCACCCCCGGCAACTGAAGTTGCCGGGAGGGGCGAGGCCACCTCCCAACAGCTCGACGCAGGTAATCGATTGCCTCAAAGTGCTTGTTACTCTTTCCCTTATCTCTCTGTCTTTAGTCGCTTCAAGCTTCAATCTCGATCTTATTCTGTTCTCCTCCTTCGTCCTTCAGAGTTCCCTGTGACGGAACACATGGACATCGATGTTGTCATCAAGGAGACCGCCAGGGATGCCGCTGCCGAAGCAGACAGGATCGCTGCCAGCGAGGCCACCAAGGATGACACTGTCGAGGCTGGTGGTGCTCTTGACGAGGAGGCCGCCAAGGCTGCACAAGAGGAACCCGCCAAGGAACCTACTGAAGGGGGCGACAGGGAGGCTGATGACCGTACTGACGGCATTCCTGCCGCAGGAGCGCCAGGCGCTGCACCGGCCACGGAGCCCCCTGCCACTGGTGAGGCGGTCGCTGAAGACCAACCGTCAACATCTGAAGGCCCCTCATCTAGCAAATACCTCAAGGTTGGCGAGAACCTGTTCGTCAACTTGTCGGGGACGGCAAGCATTGGGGCACCAGCCGAAGGAGAAGTTTTTGATGAAGAAATCATCGCTGCTGCCGGGCTCGAGGTTGTTGACGATCCCAGCGCTAGCAGCGGCAAATCTGAAGAGGATCAGCTCCTTCAGGCCATGGGCGAGAATTTCCGCAAGCTCCAGGCTCTCCACCGCGCCCGGAAAGATAAGGCGGACTCCAGAATGGCAGTTGTCGAGGCGGCCGAAGCAGATTTTCAAAGGCGCGTCAAACAAATGCAAGTCTGGCACGCCGAGGCCCTGCAAGAGTTGGTTGCCGGCCGGGAACAAGTGAGCCAGCAGTGGACAGAAATCCTCCTGAAGCAATCTGATATGGAGAAGGCGCAGGATGAAGCTACTCAAAGGATTGCCGCTGAAGATGCCCTCTTGACGGGGCGCCGCGTTGCTCTTGATGCTCATGAGGAAGATCTCACCGCACGTGAGCAGGCGCTCGCCGCCAAGCTTCGCAGCAAAGATGAAGATATCGAGAAGCTTGTCGCGTGGCGGACCCAGGAGCTGGAGCAAAAACATAAAGAGGCGCTCGAAGCTCTGACTGCAAGTCACACCGGCAAGCTCAAGGAGGCCGTCAATACTGCCGAAGCTATAGAGGCCGCCAAGAACGAGCTGAGCGACAAGGCGAAGAAACCGGAAACAGATCTCGAAGAGCACGGCAAGGAGCTCTCGACGCTCAAAGGTGATAGGGAAAAAACCCTCCACTCCTTGGCGGAGATGCAAGTTGCCCTGTCCAACAAAAGCAAGCAGCTCTCCTCTGCGGCTGATGATATTGCAGTTCTGGAATTGAAGCTGACCACGTTGCAGAAGTCTCTGGAGGCCGACAGGGCCCGTGAGAAAGCTCTACTCAAGGATCTCCAAGGAGAGAGGAACCTGCTCAAGAGCGTTGCCGCCGCCCAACTCGATTACGAGAAGGGGATGGAGATCTGGACTGGACGTCTCATCGCCACTGCGGAGAAGCTTACTGCAGAACTGTCAACCATGGGCCTGTCGAACATCAGGTATTCTTCCGAGGAAAGGATATCTCCAAGCGCTAGGTTGACGATGTTCTTTGAAAGCATCACCAACGCCTTGAGGGTGCTCCAGTCTAGCCGGGCGACCCAATTGGCCAACGAGACTCGCCGGCTTTGCCGGGCCGTCCTTCGCAAGGTGCTTATCAAAGTGGTGCACAGCAATCCCGGCATCGACCTCTCCAACGCGCTCGGCCATCTGCCAAGGGACGCAAATGTTGAGGCGCTTGAAGAATGCATCGCGCCTATCCTTGAGAAGGTGGACTCCATCAAAAGGATTGAAGGCCAGCGCAGTGATTAAGTGCTCCCCCTTTTCTTGCCGTCATCATTCCATGTAAAAGACAATTAAGTCTCAAGTTAGAATTGCGGCAGCTCATGAATGTAATATAACTCGTCTATGTTTAGGTTCATGCTTGCTATTTTCATTGTCTGATTCCTTTATGTATGGGGTTCACCCTACGCTTACTGAAAAACTTGCCGGCGCGCAACCTGCCGCGAGCGCTGGGTGCGGGACTTCAGCAGCCTGCTGGAGGCGCAGCGGCCGGCAAGACTCCTTGGCGTTCTCAGTGCAGCCACTTAAATCGTTGAGCGGGCTTGAAACAAAATAAGGGCGCAACTGATTACGACAAGGGTTCCTTCGCGTGCAGATTTTCCATACAAGAGTCGGAATCATCCAAGGAAATAACTTTGTAATAAAAGAAACTTGCTCTAAGATTTTAGAACTTAGCTTTCTGTCGCTATCCTTCCTCCGGCAAGCGTCGATTCCGAACGTCGCCAACTGGTACTCATATCTCCCTTCCCACCCCCCCCCCCCCCGGCAAATGTGCACGCGAGGAATCCTTCTATCTTTTAAAAAGAAAGAAGAGAAAATAAAGACATGAAACCTTGGCGGTTCGTTAGAACTTACCGGGAGTAGGTGTTATACAACATCTTAGACAAACATGCATATATAAATATGAACATGGGAATCAATAAGGGAATGTACAACACTTAAATTTATTCATCTGCGCTCAGGGTCTGCGCCTGGCTTTGTACAAAGGATCACATGCCTTGCCGACAAGACTTGTACAAAAGGGTGGTTGCCGGGAGCCCCCGGCAACCGCGCCTTATGGGTAGAACTTGCGAAGATGTTCGATATTCCAGGAGTTGCTCACTGGAATGCCATCTTCGGTCTCCAGGCGGACAACGCCAGGCCTGGTGACTCGTACTACCCGATAAGGGCCTTCCCATTTCGGCGTCAACTTGTTTGAATTCTTGGCGGACTGAATCCGCCGAAGAACAAGGTCGCCTTTCTCAAGGCTTCGGGCGTGAACTTTGCGGCTATAGTAGCGGGGCAAAGCTTGCTGGTAGCGTGCAGCTCGCACAGCAGCCCTGAAGACGATTCTCCTTAAGGAGCACAGCGTCATCTTGCCGCAGTTGCTCTTGCTCAAGCTCATCATAAGCGAGCACTCGAGGTGATACGTACGTGAGTTCCGTGGGGAGAACTGCTTCCGCTTCGTAGACCAGAGCGAAGGGCGTCTAGCCGGTGGCTCGATTTGGTGTCGTTCTGATTGACCAAAGAACCGCCGGCAACTCATCAATCCAGCGTCTTCCGCACTTTTTCAGCCTGTCAAAGGTTCTGGTCCTGAGACCGCGCAGCACTTCAGCATTGGCCCTCTCCGCTTGGCCGTTGCTTCTCGGGTGAGCAACAGAGGCAAAACAAATTTTGCCGCCAAGGTCTTGGACGTACTGCATGAAGGTGCGACTTGTGAACTGCGTGCCGTTATCGGTGATGATCCTGTTAGGTACACCAAAACGGCAAACTATCCCTTTAAAGAACTTGACGGCTGATTGTGCTGTCACCTTCCTCACTGCTTCCACCTCCGGCCACTTTGTGAACTTGTCGATAGCAACGTACAAGTACTCAAAGCCCCCGGTAGCACGGGGGAAAGGGCACAGTATGTCGAGCCCCCAGACCGAAAATGGCCAGGAGAGAGGGATTGTCTGAAGAGCTTGAGCTGGTTGATGTGATTTCTTCGAATGAAACTGACACGCTTCACACTTGGTGACTAGTGCAGTTGCATCCTGGAGAGCGGTGGGCCAAAAGAAACCTTGCCGGAATGCTTTCCCGGCAAGTGCTCTTGATCCTATGTGAGAACCACATATGCCTCCATGTATCTCTGCCAACAGCTCTAGCCCATCCTCCCGGGGAATGCACTTCAATTTCACACCGTTTGGTCTCTTTTTGTACAGGATGTCATCGACGAACTTGTACATAACAGACCGACGGGCTACTCTTTCTGCTTCTTCCTGTTCCTCCGGGAGTTCTCCTGTCTGAAGGAAATGGACAATGTGCTGCGCCCATGCTGGAGCCTGAGGCTTGACAGCTAGGACTAAAGGCATCTCCTCCGCCGGGGGAACGTTTGTCTCGACAGCAAGGGCCTGAGGCCCTGCAGGAGCCTGTTGTTCCCCGACAGGCATGTCGATCCCGGCAACTTCCTTGCTGGCGGCTCCAGGGAGCTCTGCCGGGAAGTACTAGCCAGAGTTCAACTTTCTTCTCTTTCCTTGCCGCATCGATGGCGCCTCGGATGGTTGAGTCAATTGGAGCACAAAAGTTCCTGGTTCCACAGGCAACTTGAGGGCGGCACGCTTTGACAGGTCGTCAGCAACACTGTTCTCGGCACGAGGAACGTGCTCCATTTGCAGACCGTCAAAGCGCTCTTCCATTTTCCTCACTTCATCCACGTAGGCTTGCATCAATGGACTTTGATAACTCTTGTTAACTTGCCTGACGACAAGTTGTGAATCGCCTTTGATGACGAGCTTTTTGATACCAAGGTCTGCCGCGATCCTGAGACCGGCAAGCAAACCCTCGTATTCTGCAGTGTTGTTGGTCGAACTCTCCCGAGGAAAATGCATTTGGACTACGTACTTGAGGTGCTCTCCGGTGGGTGCGACAAGCAGCACACCAGCACCGGCGCCTTGCAGCAAGAAAGCCCCGTCAAAGTACATAACCCATTGCTGATCGATTTCCTTGTCGGGAAGAGTTGTTTCCTGAGCCTCTTCGTCTGGCGTTGGGGTCCACTCTGCAATGAACTCCGCCAAGGCCCTGCTCTGAATCGTCGAAGTGCTTTCAAACTTGAGGCCAAAGCTCGACAACTCCAACGCCCACTCCACGATCCTGCCAGTTGCCTCTGGATTTTGCAAAATCCGTTGCAACGGAAAGCGAGTGACGACGGTGATTTCATGTGCTTGAAAATAATGGCGCAGCTTCCTCGAGACCAAAAGAAGGCCAAAAAGCAACTTCTGCACACCAGAATATCTTGACCTAGCTCCTTGTAAAAGAGAGCTAACAAAATAAACTGGGCGCTGCACCACCCTTTTCTTCTGCAATGATTCTTCTGTTTGCGCAGATCCTGTCTTGTCGGGATCAACCCTTGCCGGGGAAGATCTTGCCGCGTCACCTGGCGGTCCTACCGCTGGTGTTGCTTCCTCATCAGCCTCTCTCTGCGCCACTAGCGCAACACTAACCACTTGATTTGTTGCTGCCAGATACAGTAGCAACAACTCTTGTGGTTTAGGCGCGACTAGCGTCGGCGGAGAGGAAAGGTATTTCTTCAAATCTTGCAGCACAGCCTCCTCCTCCGGAGTCCATTTCATTGGACCTGCCTTCTTCAAAATTTTGAAAAAGGGCAGGGCGCGCTCAGCAGATTTGGAAATAAACCTGCTTAGAGCAGCAACACAGCCGGCAAGACGACGCACATCCTTGGCGCGTCTTGGCGCTTCAATTTGCTCAATAGCTTTGATCTTGTCGGGGTTCGCTTCGATTCCCCGGCAAGATACAAAGAATCCGAGGAGCTTGCCGGAAGGAACACCGAACACACACTTCTCAGGATTGAGCTTCAAGTTGATCTTGCGCAGATTTACAAATGTTTCTTCTAAATCTTGAATGAGTGTCGCTTTGTCTTTGGTTTTGACCACTATATCATCCATATACGCCTCCATATTTCTATGGAGTTGAGGCTCAAAACCAATTTGGATTGCTCTCGCAAATGTCGAACCAGCACTTTTCAACCCGAAAGGCATTCGTATAAAACAATACGTACCACATGGGGTGATAAATGCGGTCTTCTCTTCATCTTCTTTTGCCATAAAAATCTGATGATACCCTGAATAGGCATCAAGGAAGGACAGGAGATCACAACCAGCAGTGGAATCCACAATCTGGTCGATGCGCGGCAAGGGAAAGGGATCTTTTGGACAGGCTTTATTGATATCTGTATAATCGATACAAAGCCTCCATTTCCCATTCGCTTTCCGCACTACAACCGGATTGGCCAACCAGGTTGGATGAAGCACTCCTTTGACCAATCCTGCCGCCTCCAACTTTCTGATTTCTTCGGCAATGAATTCTTGCCGCTCCAAGGCTTGCTTCCTAACCCTTTGCTTGACCGGCCGCGCATGAGGACAGACAGCAAGGTGGTGCTCAATTACCTTCCTGGGAACACCGGGGATGTCAGACGGTTGCCATGCAAACACGTCGACATTCACCCGCAGGAAAGCAACGAGCGCGCTTTCCTATTTTTCATCTACGGTGGAACTTATGGTGAAAGTTCCCCCCGTTCCGTCCTCCCTGACGGGCACCTTCTTGGTCTCCGGCGGAGCAGCCTTGGATTTCTTGTTCTTGCCGGTGGAATTCTCTGGTGCGTCCTCGACGGAAGCGCAGCACTCCGAGGAGGTGCGCTTGCCGGAGTTCGCGCCAAGATTCTTGCCGGTCTTCTTCTTCCCCCCGGGAGTTCCAGCGGCAGGAGCAGGTGCCTTGATGGCAGGTGCTGCAACTGCTTCCCGGTAAAGTTGGTCGGCACAGATGAGCGCATCCTTCTTATCAGAATGGATAGTGATGACGCCCAACGGCCCAGGCATCTTCAAAACGTTGTACGCGTAGTGTGATGCCGCCATGAACTTAGCCATCGCTGGCCGACCAAGGATCCCATTATATGACATGGGGATCTTGGCGACATCAAACACCACCTTCTCGGTCCTGAAGTTGAGCTCGCTACCAAATGTCACCGGCAGCGTAATCTTGCCCTTGGGCTGGGTTCTTCCCGGATTGACCCCTTGAAACGTACCCGTTTCTTCGAGGTCCTCGTCGGGAATTTGAAGCTTTTTGAGCACATCCGGTGAGATTAAGTTTAGGCCGGCCCCACCGTCAACTAGCATTTTCGTCACCTTGAGGTTGCGAATCGTTGGGGAGACCAGCAATGGCAGACACCCGACCGCAGTTGTGCGATCAGGGTGATCCTCGGTGTCGAAAATGATAGGCGTGTTGGACCACTTCAGGGGCCTACATGCATCTGGGGATGGCTCTGCTGCATTGACTTCCCGCACCCACTGTTTGAGTTCATGGTGGGAAGAATGCAGCGAAGCACCTCCATCGATAAGATCCTTCCATGTCATACTGAATTTAATGTGTCATGTGTTGAGTTGAATGAAATGCCATCTGTTTTGATCACACCAGTTGTTATGGATAATTCTGTTGCTACCTTCAATAAATTGTGTGATCAAACAACCGAAACACCTATTGTTTTGCATGCACCTACTACTAAACTTGATTCCCTCGTTGATTTGTGTGCACCCAGGAAATTAAAAGAAACTGAAATTGACCCATGTGACTTGATTTTTGAACCCGGTTTGGATCACGTCCAATTGATTAAACATGATGGGGTATCATCTAGAATTCCTCATACTAATTCTTTGTATTCTATTTTGATGGATCCACCTATGCCTTTGTCACATGCAAGAATTAAAATAGCTGAAATCACATGTTTGAGTTCTCTGAAAAGTGTTTATGCGCCAAAATTTACTTTTAACTTGATTGGAGAGGACTGCATAGACAATGAATTTTGCGTGCATAGAATTTGCATCACATGTGATGATCTTACTAGTTTGAAAGAGAATATTAATAAGCCAATGCTTGATCATTTTAATATGACCTCCAACATCGTTGTTGATTACATGTCGAATATCATGTTGCATGATTTCTTATATACACATGCTAGTTTCAATATTCCTAATACTTATCTACCTACGTTGGGATGGTTTAATGATGAGAATTACAAATTGGATGACATAAATATGCGTGTTACTTATATGTGCAAACTAAATTGTAATACTTCATGTTGGCATATTTCTTGTGATAATTCTTTGGACTTTCATCTCATTAGATATGATAATTACTCATGTATCAAGACATTAATAGTGCAACAATGGAGAGAAATTATAACGGATGACTTATACATATACCATGTATACACTTTGTCTTTTTGGTTAGTCCATTTTCAGATTATTCAAAGCCGAGGATGGCTTTGTTTTCAAGAAAGGGAGGATGATGAGGACATGGCCTCTACATATACGACCAAAAATATTATCCTCATATACAATAATCAGGTGATTTCTATTAACAATAATTTCATGAGTTGTTTTATGGTCGAAAACAAAGATACAACACCTCTTTTCATTATATGCAGAATTATGGAGTATTTGTACAAGCCACGTGTTAAAATGAGGCGACCAAGACATATATGTGCATATACATGTGTACACTTTAGTGTCCATTCAAATGCTACAACCGTGCATGCAAGAGGTGGACCTAAGACCAATTTAAATAAAAGGCATCCATGCATGCATGCACGGGCATGCATGAAACAAGGAGCACATAAGATATGCATGAAGGGAGAAGAGAAGTAGCACATCGTGGGCAGTTGGTCTAGCCCGACTGTGTACCAGCCATCTGATGCACAGATGACTACATGGGCCCCAACCCATACAAGACATCAAACATCAGCCACGCACGAGAGCACCATGAAGACGAGGTCCAGAAACTTCTATACGCAGGCCGAGAGTTTTACTCGGCCACGACTTGATGGCGTCCTCAGCCCTTTAATAAATAGCAATACAAATTTAGGGTTTAGACTTGGGTTTTATTGTATTGTTTAGCCATCGCTACAATTTTGCATCTACGAGACGTGTAGGACTACCGCCTTGTCAGATCCACAGTGGAACCCCAACTTTTGATCTAGTTCGTGTGATTAATTTTTCATCCGCAATTTCAGATTTCAATTCATCTTTGTTCTTGCCGGTTCTTCGGTTGCTTGCAAGAACTCGAACCTTGTTGTTCAGGTTGATCGTGCCTACGGCAAGGTCAATAACCATCGGAGATTGGTTTAGCGATTGTCGAGGCGTATCGTCGGGTACGGTATAGCTGGATCGTCAAGGTCAAAATCCACCAAATCGATAGTTATCCCCACTCTCATCGAAAGATCGGGACGCCGTCACATCACATGGATGCCTTGATCTCCATGGGAGAGGTAGTGGATGAGCAAAGCTCAACCTCAAATGAGCTAAACCTTTGCTAACCATAGCTAGAGGTAGGAGAGGGTCTATATATAACCTTGGACGAAATAAGAGAGAGGGGAGGGGTACATGGGCCTTTGGCCTAGTTGTGTGCGCGCGCAGGTGCCGGGTGTCCGGTCATTCAGGAGGCGCCGGATTTCTGGCCTGGAGGAGGTCGGGACTTGGTGCGGTACTGACGCCCTCGGGCCGGATTTCCGGCCGGTGATAGATGTCTAGGGCACGACCGGATGTCCGACCATTGTAGCTCCTTCAGATGATGTTCTGCGGGGGTCGTCTCCATCTTGGGGGCCCCGAATATCTGGGCAGGGGCCGGATGTCCAACCGCTGTAGCACTTCGGCAACTCCTCTCATCATGCTCCTTCGTCTGCATCCGTGGTGGTTTGGCCTTCATCCCGAGTGTCTCCTAGGCTGCTTTCTTGATACCTAAGCACACATAGCTTTCCCGCTTGAGGTAGTAGCCATGTCTCACATGGTTCCAATGGAGGTTCATTAAGGAAAGATGTCACCTCTGTCTCGATAGCTCTCGTGCGTGCTCTTGTCATTGGTCCACTTGGTGCTTGGGGTGATGATGGTAGGTCCATGGGGGTGACCGTGGGATGCTCCGCATCATCTCCCCCTTGGGGAAGATCTGCTCTCGGATCGATAACCTCATCGCCATGGAAGGGAGATAGGTCCTTGACGTTGAACATGTTGCTCATGTTGTACTTGTCGCGCGAGATGTCGATCTTGTAGGCATTGTCATTGTAGCGTGCGAGCACCTTGAATGGTCCATGGGCGCTTGGTAGAAGCTTTGACTTGCGCTCAGTGGGGAAGCATTCTTTGCATAGGTGTAGCCACACAAGATCTCCGGGGTTGAGCACCATGGGGTGCTTGTTGGTGTTGAGCTTGTTGGCGAGGCATTGTACTTGGCGTTCGATCATGCGCCATGTATCTTCATGCACCTTCTTGAGGTAACCTTGTCGTGTGCTCGCGTCCATGTTTGTTCTCTCTTGTAGTGGTAGCGGGAGGATGTCCAATGGCGACAATGGGTTGAAGCCATAGACCACCTCGAAGGGAGACTTGCCGGTTGTAGAGTGTCGTGCTCGATTGTAGGCGTACTCGGCGATGGGTAGGCATTCTTCCCACTCCTTGATATTTTTCATGATCAATACAAGGATGAATGTAGAGAGTGTCCGGTTGGTGACCTCCGTTTGGCCATCGGTTTGTGGGTGATATGCCGAAGAGAAGATTAGCTTGATTCCGAGATTGGCGCATAGTGTCTTCCAAAATTAGCTTAGGAACTTGACGTTGCGGTCCGACGCAATCTTCTTTGGCACTCCATGCAATCTCAAGATTTCCCTACAAAAGACATTTGCAACATGTGAAGCATCGTCTACTTTGTTGCATGGAATAAAATGTGCCATCTTAGAGAAATGTTCCATAACGACAAATACCCAATCTTTGCCGTTTGAGTTCTAGGCAAGCCAAGCACAAAATCCATACTTATATCTTCTCATGGGTGGTATGGAATATGAAGTGGCATATGTAGACCATGAGATTGAGCTTGTGACTTAACTTTGCGGCATGTGGAGCACCTGTTGGTATAGCGCGTGACGTCATGAAACATCTTGGGCCAATAGTACTTTTTGAGAGCATCACGAAGGTCTTGTCGCGACCGAAGTGTCCCGTAAGTCCTCCACCATGAGCCTCTTGCAAAAGCAACAAACAAAGAGAAGACTCGGGGATACAAAGTTGTTAGCCCGCATAAGATAGCCATCCTTGAGATAATATCACTCCCAATAATTGTTAGTTTGGCATTTGGCATAAGGAATCGCAAATGAAGTATCATGCACATACAAGTCTTTAATGTGTTCAAAGCCAACAACATTCAATTCAAGTTGAGTAGCTAGCATACACTTGCGGGAAAGAGCATTCACCACTACATTCTCTTTACCCTTAATGTACTTGATGACATAAGGAAAAGTCTCAATGAATTCACTCCATTTTGCATGCCTTTTATTCAACCTGGTTTGACCTTTAATGCACTTAAGCGTCTCGTGATCGATATGTATGACAAACTCACGTGGTCAAAGGTAATGCTCCCAAACATGCAAGACTCTTACCAAAGTATATAACTCTTTGTCATAAATGGGATAATTAAGGTGTGCTTCAGAAAGTTTCTCGCTATAATATGCAATGGGTAACTTCTCTTGAATCAACACGCCACCTATGCCATTACCGCTAGCGTCACAATGCACTTCAAATGTTTTGTCAAAATTGGGTAAAGCAAGTAATGTGGCATGTGTAAGCAAGGTTTTAAGCTCATTAAATGCGACATCTTGGGAGGGTCTCCAATCAAATGGTGCATTCTTCTTACTCAATGCATGCAATGGTGATGCAATGGTGCTAAAATCCTTTAAAAGGCGATGATAGAAACCGGCTAGGCCAAGGAAACTATGCACTTGTTGCAAGTTTGTTGATTGAGGGCAAGTTTTAATTGCGTCATTTTGGACTCATTAACCTCAATGCCCTTAGAGGATGATAGAGGCAAAGGTGTCCCGTCTTTCGATGAGATGGTGGCTATCGTTTTTGGTGGAGTAGACTTTGACGATCCGACTACGAACGTGCGAGGACGTCGCGCCTTAGCAATCGCTAAACCAACTTCGAGAGGTTATTGACCACGCCAGAGCACGATCAACCTGACCCCGAGGGTCTATTTCCTGCAAGCAAACAAAGAACAAGCAAGAAACTAAGATTTGCAATCTGGATATTGCGAATATAAGATGAAAGCTTTATTGATCAAGGTGGGGTTCTGTGACGTCTTGGTCTGGTCGTTGAACACAAACGAAGTACGCGAAGTTGCAGCTATGGCGAACTTTTAATCTAAACAAAACCCAAAGTCTAAACGGTGCCCTAAGGGCTGTATATATGGAGGAAGAGGGGGGCATTTTGTGGCCCTTGAAGGAGGGGTCCGAAACCAACCCTATCTCTTGTTTCCCCACACATACGGACTCTTAAAACAGCCTATACTCAAGTATATCAAAATTACATGGGCCTGGCCCAATAATAAGGTGACGCAGCACCTATAATAGCCTCTGGACGAAATTTATGAAGTGGCATCTTGTATATTTCGTCCAAGGCTTCATGCACTCATTATGGTGGCTTCAAAGTCCTGAAACCATCACTTGTAACTCCGTTCTTGTTCCCCTTGCGCATGCCATCATCTCCATGCTTGAACTTGCTCCAAGGTTCATCTTTCTTGTCCAAGCTAGGCCCTTCATTTGTAAGCAAAACAAATGTATCCAATTTAGGCAGCATCATATTCTCATGACAATTAGAATCGTTACCAAGAAACGAAAGTACCTGGTAATTCAATTAGCGTGCGCGAGCTCTAGTAATTGGTCCTGTATGTATAGCAGCAGGGGCTGTGGATGTAACAACGGTATTGATGTCCTCATCATCCTCCCCTTCTTGAAATGAAGTCGTCCTCGACGGAAGCTCATCTTCCTCACCCAAATAAGGCTTTAAATCTGCAATGTTAAAAGTGGGACTAACCCCAAAATCTGCAGGCAGCTCAAGTTTATATGCATTATCATTTATTTTCTCTAACACCTTAAAAGGACCATCAGCACGCGGCATTAGCTTTGATTTTCGTAAATCAGGAAATCTATCCTTACGCAAATGTAACCAAACAAGATCTCCAGGTGCAAACACAACATGTTTTCTACCCTTATCTCCAGCAAGTTTATATTTAGCATTCATAAGCTCAATGTTCTCCTTAGTTAACTCATGCATTTTTAGGACCAATTCAGCACGTTGCTTAGCATCAAAATTAACATTCTCCGAAGATGGAAGAGGCAACAAATCAATAGGTGCACGAGGTAGGAAACCATACACAATTTCAAAAGGGCACATCTTAGTAGTAGAATGCAGCGAACGATTATACGCAAATTCAATATGAGGCAAGCATTCTTCCCACATTTTCTTGTTATTCTTCAAAACAGCCCTAAGCATAGTAGACAATGTTCTATTGACTACTTTAGTTTGTCCATCAGCTTGGGGGTGACAAGTAGTACTAAAAAGCAGTTTAGTCCCCAACTTAGCCCATAAACATCTCCAAAAGTGCCTAAGAAATTTAGTATCATGATCTAAAACAATAGTATTTGGCACACCATGCAAGCGAATAATTTCACGAAAGAACAAATCAGCAACATTAACAACATCATCGCTTTTATGACAGGGTATAAAGTTTGCCATTTTCGAGAATCTATCCACGACAACAAATATGCTATCCCTCCCCTTCTTTGTTCGAGGTAAACCTAAAACAAAGTCCATAGATATATCCTCCCAAGGAACACTAGGTACAGGAAAAGGCATATATAAACCATGTGGATTGAGTTGTGACTTAGCTTTTTGACATGTAGTGCAGCGAGCAACAAAACGCTCAACATCCCGTCTCATCTTTGGCCAAAAGAAATGTGTAGCAAGTACGTCCTCCGTCTTCTTCACACCAAAGTGTCCCATTAATCCTCCTCCATGCGCCTCCTGCAACAACAAAAGACGAACGGAGCTAGCTGGAATGCATAGCTTGTTAGCACGGAACACAAATCCATCATTAACGACAAACTTGTTCCATGTTCTTCCTTCTTTACAATTCTGCATTACATCTTTAAAATCAGCATCATGCACATATTGATCTTTTATGGTCTCCAAGCCAAATATTTTGAAGTCAAGTTGTGAAAGCACAGTATAGCGATGAGACAATGCATCAGCAATAACATTTTCTTTACCCTTCTTGTGTTTAATGACATAAGGGAAAGTCTCAATGAATTCAACCCATTTAGCATGTCTACGATTCAGTTTAGCTTGACTTTTAATATGTTTCAAAGATTCATGATCAGAATGTATACCAAATTCTTTGGGCCATAAATAATGTTGCCATGCCTCTAAAGTCCGAACAAGAGCATATAATTCTTTATCATAAGTAGAATAATTCAGACTAGGCCCACTCAATTTTTCAGAAAAGTATGCAATAGGTTTGCCATCTTGTAATAACACACCTCCTAATCCAATTCCACTAGCATCACATTCAAGCTCAAAAGTCTTATTAAAATCTAGAAGTTGGAGTAAAGGAGCATGTGTCAACTTATCTTTCAACACCGTGAAGGCTTCTTCCTGTGCGGTACCCCAAACAAAAGGCACATCCTTCTTTGTAAGCTCGTTAAGAGGTGCAACAATGGTGCTGAAATCTCTCACAAAACGCCTATAGAAACCAGCGAGGCCAAGGAAACTCCGCACTTGTGTGACCGTTTTGGGCTGCGGCCAACTCTCAATAGCTTCAATCTTGGCTTTATCAACTTCAATTCCCTATGGAGTAACAACATAGCCAAGAAAAGATACTCAGTCGGTGCAAAAGGTGCACTTCCCAAGGTTACCAAACAAACGTGCATCACGTAGAGCAATAAAAACAGCACGTAAATGTTCCAAATGTTCTTCCAAAGATTTGCTATAAATCAGTATATCATCAAAATAGACAACCACAAATCGTCCAATGAAAGCACGTAAAACTTCATTCATTAATCTCATGAAAGTACTAGGTGCATTAGTTAACCCAAAAGGCATGACTAACCACTCATATAAACCAAACTTAGTTTTAAATGCCGTTTTCCATTCATCTCCCAATTTCATACGAATTTGATGGTATCCACTACGCAAATCAACTTTGGAGAATATTATAGAGCCACTTAATTCATCAAGCATATCATCTAGCCTAGGAATAGGATGACGATAACAAATAGTTATATTATTAATGCCTCTACAATCAACACACATACGCAATGTACCATCCTTTTTTGGCACTAGTATAATAGGAACATCACAAGGACTAAGAGATTCGCGTATATAACCTTTGTCGAGTAGCTCCTGTACTTGACGCATAATCTCCTTCGTCTCCTCTGGATTGGTACGGTATGGCGCACGGTTTGGCAGCGAAGCACCGGGAATTAAGTCAATCTGATGCTCAATCCCTCGAATAGGTGGCAATCCCGGTGGCACGTCTTGTGGAAAGACGTCAGCGAACTCCTGCAAAATGTTAGTGACAGCAGGAGGCAAAGAGGAAGGCACGTCCTCGAATGAAAATAATGCCTCTTTGCACACAAAAAGCATAGCAAATAGATTTGCTGAAATCTAGATCATCAATATCAGATTTGGTGGCAAGTAAACATCCACTTTTCAATTTAATTTCAGAAGCAACATGAGATGATGGTTTGTTGTTAGGCTTCATTTGTTGCTCAAATTCTTTTGCCACAATCTGATTTTCACTCTTATTTTGCTCCTGTTTTGCTTTATTAGCTCGATTAATATCATCTTTGAAAATAGAATCAGGAGTCATAGGAAGCAAAGTAATATGTTTATCCTTATGAACAAGAGTATACTGATTGTTTCTACCATGGTGTACGGAATTTTTATCGAATTGCCGTGGTCTACCAAGTAATAAGGAACATGCTTGCATGGGTACCACATCACAATCAACATAATCAGCATATGTAGCGATACTAAAATGCACACGAACAGTACGTGTTACCTTAACCTTGCCGCTGTTGTTGAACCATTGGATGTAGTAAGGATGTGGATGTGGTCTTGTGGTGAGAGATAGCTTCTCCACCATCTCCATGCTAGCCAAGTTGTTGCAGCTCCCTCCATCTATGATGACGCGAACAGAATGTTACTTCACAACTCCCTTTGTGTGGAACAAATTATGCCTCTGATTTTGCTCAGCTTGTGTGACCTGCACACTCAAAACACGTTGAGCAACTAAACATTCATACCTGTCGGTGTCTTCAGGAGCCATGTATTGTGTCTCATGTTCAGAATCATCTCCACCATGTTCTTCACGTGTAATTAGAGCCAAAGTCTCCTCATCATAGTCACTAGCGGACTTGGACCCACCATCCTCAGTAGCAATCATCACACGCTTAGATGGGCATTCTCTAGCATAATGACCTCCACCCTTGCAACGGCGACAAATAATATCATGTGTTTGCCCTGTTGATGCCATGGATGAAGAAGAGCTCTGTGCATGCCCGGAAGGTGTGCTCTTCGCAAATAGTGGTGGTTGTGCCTGCTTTCTTGTATCATGGCTGGAGGTGGCAGCTGATGGAGGTGCCGGTGCAGCAGAACGTGTGGAAGTAGAGGATGCACGCGGTGTCCATGATGAAGTTCGACCTGCAGAAAAGTTAGTCCGCACCAATGCCTGTCGATCCTGCACTTCACGTTTAGCTTTGCAAGCAAGATGGAATAAACGAGTGATATTGGTATACTCCTTATACTCTAAAATGGTCTGAATCTCTTTATTTAAACCACCCATAAAACATGCAAGCATAGCTTCATTCTCCTCAACAATACCACATCTAATCATGCCAGTTTGTAATTCCTGATAATATTCTTCTACAGAATTTTTTCCTTGTCTTAAACGCTGCAATTTTTTAAGTAATTCACGTTGATAATATGGTGGAACCCAACGAGTAAGCATAGCAGTTTTCAAAGCAGCCCAAGTAGCTGGAATGGGATATAATCTACAATGTCCAGACCACCAAACACATGCAAAACTAGTGAAAGCACAAACAGCAGCAGCAACACGTCGTTCCTCGGGATATTGTAAACATGTAAAATGTTGTTTAGTTTCTAACTCCCAAGTAAGATATATATCAGGAACATATCTACCCTTGAATGGTGGAATATTCAATTTTAATTTAGGAAGATGGTCATGATCTCGTACCTGAGGTGGTGGTGCAGGCCTACCATTGCGATTATTTGCATGTGGACAACCTGGTGCTGGTGGTTGCACGTAGTTCTAATTTTGATCAACCTCATCCTCATAATCGCCCGCGTAATCGTCCTCCTCCTCGGCACCAGCAACAGCAGGAGCAGGAGCCAAAGAAGCATCAACAGTAGGTATAGCAGCACCAGAAGTTTGGCCATCCTCAAGAGGAACACGCTTCGCTCGTCCAAACTGATTTGGAAGGGGGCATTGTTGTTGTCGTTGCAGAGGTGCGACAGGTGCAGCCGGTGGTGGTTGGGGAAGACGCGTGAGCAATTCATTAAACTTGTTATCCAGCTTTGTCTCGAACGACTTCTCCATGCCATCTATCTTCTCCATGGCCTCTTCAAATCTGTTTAGCACATCTCCCACCTGGCCACTCATCATTTGCTGAAATTTATCATGCAACTCCTTGTTCATCATGTTCTCCCAGTCAATCTCATCGGCTTGTGATCCTGCCATGGTTAGCAGCAATAGAAACACACAAGAATATGATCCTACAGACTACGAGAAAGTGGTGGTGGTGTGGTGTCACAAATCCGTCAAGCAAATCTCAAATTCTTACCAGTTCTTACCCAGCAGCAGGTGGTGATCGGCAACCTTTGTAGTCAAAACTCTCAAAGCTTGGACAGAGCGATTGCCAGGTGGTGTCAAACGCATGATGTAGATGTATGTGGAGCTGGGAAGGCTTATGATATGGTAGCAAAAAGGGTCAGCAATAATCAATTCAGAGATGCAATGTTGAATAAACGCTCAACGACGGTACTGTGCTGGTCCTAGGCTAGACCGTGCTAGAGACGCGAGCCTAGACCACTAACAAAATCACGGCGCTGCACGTAAACAAGGGAGGAGCACACTCTGATTTATTTTTTCTTTTTTAATCACTTTTTTTTGCACTTTTTTTCCTCTTTTTTTTTTGCTCCGCAACAAGTTTTTTTCGAAAAAGTCTACAAATGGTGTAAAAACTGCCTAGCCAGAATTTTCCAGACTTAGTTTTTTTTTGAAACTGAAACTATTTTTCTTCTGCGGGTGGCACGAAAGTTGGGGAATCCGACTTGTTCACGACTCGTAGTATCGCGTGATCTGGGACTCGAAAATAAAGGAATAAATACTGGACTCGGACTAGGACTGGTGGCGGAGATGAATCTGGTGGAACTCGGACTGGTGATGGTATATGACGGTAGTATATGTGGACTCGGATCGGTGGTGGTATATGGACTCGGATTGGTGGTGGTATATGGACTCGGAGCGGTGGTGGTATATGGACTCGGAGCGGTGGTGGTATATGGACTCGGAGCGGTGGTGGTATATGGACTCAGAGAAATAGCAGATAAGCGGTGGTGGTATATGGTAGGGGCGATGATGATGGTTCGGCGGCGGCGTGACAACTTGTGAACAGAACTCGAAACTCTAAAGAACTAGACGCTAAGACCAGCAACTTGACACGACGATGCAACCGCAAATTCAACAAAGCAAATACAGAAAAGATTATGCAATGGCTCAGATTGGTTTGGATATGATGAACTAACCCTAATTTTTTTGGCTTTTTCCTAGACTGTAGGTATGAAGAATAGACTCGATCTAAACTACGAAAAACTGTAAAATCTCACCGAGCAACCTGGAAATCTGATACCACTTGATAGAGGCAAAGGTGTCCCGTCTTTTGATGAGATGGTGGCTATCGTTTTTGGTGGAGTAGACTTTGACGATTCGACTACAAACGTGCGAGGACGTCGCGCCTTAGCAATCGCTAAACCAACTCCGAGAGGTTATTGACCACGCCGGAGCACGATCAACCTGACCACGAGGGTCTATTTCCTGCAAGCAAACGAAGAACAAGCAAGAAACTAAGATTTGCTATCTAGATATTGCGAATATAAGATGAAAGTTTTATTGATCAAGGTGGGGTTCTGTGACGTCTTGGTCTAGTCGTTGAACACAAACGAAGTATGCGAAGTTGCAGCTATGGTGAACTTTTAATCTAAACAAAACCCAAAGTCTAAACGGTGCCCTAAGGGCTGTATATATGGAGGAAGAGGGGGGAATTTCGTGGCCCTTGAAGGAGGGGTCCAAAACCAACCCTATCTCTTGTTTCCCCACACATACGGACTCTAAAAACAGCCTATACTCAAGTATATCAAAATTACATGGGCCTGGCCCAATAATAAGGTGATGCAACACCTATAATAGCCTCTGGACGAAATTTATGAAGTGGCATCTTGTATATTTCGTCCAAGGCTTCATGCACTCATTATGGTGGCTTCAAAGTCCTGAAATCATCACTTGTAACTCCGTTCTTGTTCTCCTTGCACATGCCATCATCTCCATGCTTGAACTTGCTCCAAGGTTCATCTTTCTTGTCCAAGCTAGGCCCTTCATTTGTAAGCAAAACAAATGTATCCAATTTAGGCAGCATCATATTCTCATGACAATTAGAATCGTTACCAAGAAACGAAAGTACCTGGTAATTCAATTGGCGTGCGCGAGCTCTAGTAATTGGTCCCGTATGTATAGCAGCAAGGGCTGTGGGTGTAACAACGGTATTGATGTCCTCATCAAAGGAGACTACAAATCCAAAGAAAACTAGCTTGTCTATGCCAAAAGTGCACTTTTCCGTGTTCGCATAGAGTTGCTCTTTTCTCAAAATTTGCAAGACTTCTGTAAGGTGTTGCACATATTCCTCAAGAGATTTGCTAAAAACAAGGAAATCATCAAATTAGACAACAACATGCTACTTCTTGAGCTTGCGTTGGTTTTTCCCTTGAAGAGGAAAGGATGATGCAGCACAGTAGAGGTAAGTATTTCCCTCAGTTAAGAACCAATGTATTAATCCAGTAGGAGAAGAATGCACAAGTCACCAACACCTGCACAAACAATCAAACACTTGCACCCAACGCGATAAAGGGGTTGTCAATCCCTTCATGGTCACTTGCAAAGGTGAGATCTGATAGATAAAAGATAAAATATTTTTTGTTTTTTTGGTATATTGATCTGAAAATAAAAGATTGTAAAATAGTAGATCGGAAAGTAATATGACCGAAAATAGACCCCGGGGCCATAGGTTTCACTAGAGGCTTCTCTCATGAAGGCAATTAATACGGTGGGTGAACAAATTACTGTCAAGCAATTGATAGAAAAGCGCAAAGTTATGACGATATCCAAGGCAATGATTATGCATATAGGCATCACGTCCGTGTCAAGTAGACTGACTCCTGCCTGCATCTACTACTATTACTCCACACATCGACCGCTATCCAGCATGCATCTAGAGTATTAAGTTCATAAAGAAATGAGCAACGCCTTAAGTAAGATGACATGATGTAGAGAAATTAACTCAAGCAATATGATGAAAACCCCATCTTTTTATCCTCGATGGCAACAATGCAATATGTGTCTCACTACCCCTACTTTTTCACTGGGTGAAATCACGCAAGATTGAACCCAAAGCTAAGCACCTCTCCCATTGCAAGAAAAACCAATCTAGTTGGCCAAACCAAACCGATAATTCGAAGAGAAATACAAAGATATTAAATCATGCATAAAAGAATTCAGAGAAGATTCAAATAATATTCGTAGATAAGATGATCATAAATCCACAATTCATCGGATCTCGACAAACACACCGCAAAAGAAGATTACATCGGATAGATCTCCAAGAACATCGAGGAGAACATGGTATTGGGAATCAAAGAGAGAGAAGAAGCCATCTAGCTACTAGCTATGGACCCGTAGGTCTGAGGTAAACTACTCACGCTTCATCGGAAGGGCAATGGAGTTGATGTAGAAGCCCTCCGTGATTGATTCCCCCTCCGGCAGGATGCCGGAAAAGGCCCCAAGATGGGATCTCACATGAACAGAAGGTTGCGGGGGTGGAAAAGTGTTTTTGTGGATGCCTCTGGTGGTTCTGGAATATATGTGAATTTATAGGAGAAAGATCTAGGTCAGGTGAGTCCCGAGGGGCCCACAAGGTAGGGGCGCCCTCCCCCTAGGGTGCGCCCTCCACCCTTGTCGCCGCCTCGTGGCTCTTCTGACTCGGACTCCAAGTCCCCTGGGTGTCTTCTGGTCCAAGAAAAATCATCATGAAGTTTTATTCCGTTTGGACTCCGTTTGGTATTCCTTTTCTGCGAGGCTCAAAAACAAGGAAAAAATAGAAACTGGCACTGGGCTCTAGGTTAATAGGTTAGTCCCAAAAATAATATAAAATAGCATATTAATGCATATAAAACATCCAAAATAGATAATATAATAGCATGGAATAATAAAAAATTATAGATACGTTGGAGACGTATCAAGCATCCCCAAGCTTAATTCCTGCTCGTCCTCGAGTAGGTAAATGATAAAAATAGAATTTTTGATGTTGAATTCTACCTAACATACTTATGCATGTAATTTTCTTTATTGTGGTATGAATGTTCAGATCCATAACATTCAAAACAAAAGTTTAATATTGACATAAAAACAATAATACTTCAAGCATACTAATAAAGCAATCATGTCTTCTCAAAATAACATGGCCAAAGAAAGTTATCGCTACAAAGTCATATAGTTTGGCTATGCTCCATCTTCGTCACACAAAGTACTCAAATCATGCACAACCCCGATGACAAGCCAAGCAATTGTTTCATACTTTTGATGTTCTCAAACCTTTTCAACTTTCATGCAATACATGAGCGTGAGCCATGGACATAGCACTATAGGTGGAATAGAATATGGTGGTTGTGGAGAAGACAAAAAAGAAGGAGATAGTCTCACATCAACTAGGCGTATCAACAGGCTATGGAGATGCCCATCAATAGATATCAATGTCAGTGAGTAGGGATTGCCATGCAACGGACGCACTAGAGCTATAAGTTTATGAAAGCTCAAAAAGAAACTAAGTGGGTGTGCATCCAACTTGCTTGCTCATGAAGACCTAGGTTAATTTGAGGAAGCCCATCGTTGGAATATACAAGCCAAGTTCTATAATGAAAAATTCCCACTAGTATATGAAAGTGATAACATAGGAGACTCTCTATCATGAAGATCATGGTGCTACTTTGAAGCACAAGTGTGGAAAAAGGATAGTAACATTGCCCCTTCTCTCTTTTTTTCATTTTTTTTATTTTGGTGGGCGTCTTTGGCCTCTTTTTTTATTTTGTGGGCTTCATTGGCCTCTTTTATTTTTTCCTCACATGGGACAATGCTCTAATAATTAAGATCATCACACTTTTATTTACTTACAACTCAAGAATTACAACTCGATACTTAGAACAAAATATGACTCTATATGAATGCCTCCGGCGGTGTATCGGGATGTGCAATGACTCAAGAATGACATGTATAAAAATTATGAATGGTGGCTTTGCCACAAATACTATGTCAACTACATGATCATGCAAAGCAATATGACAATGATGGAACGTGTCATAATAAAACGGAACGGTGGAAAGTTGCATGGCAATATATCTCGGAATGGCTATGGAAATGCCATAATAGGTAGGTATGGTGGCTGTTTTGAGGAAGGTAAAAGGTAGGTGTATGGCACCGGCGAAAGTTGCGCGGTACTAGAGAGGCTAGCAAAGGTGGAAGGGTGAGAGTGCGTATAATCCATGGACTCAACATTAGTCGTAAAGAACTCACATACTTATTGCAAAAATCTATTAGTTATCGAAACAAAGTACTATGCGCATGCTCCTAGGGGGATAGATTGGTAGGAAAAGACCATCGCTCGTCCCCGACCGCCACTCATAAGGAAGACAATCAATAAATACCTCATGCTCCAACTTAGTTACATAACGGTTCACCATACGTGCATGCTACGGGAATCACAAACTTTAACACAAGTATTTCTACAATCCACAATTACTCACTAGCATGAATCTAATATCACCATCTTTATATCTCAAAACAATCATAAGGAATCAAACTTCTCATAGTATTCAATGCACTTTATATGAAAGGATTTATTATATCCCTCTTGGATGCCTATCATATTAGGACTAAATTTATAACCAAAGCAAATTACCATGCTGTTTAGAAAGACTCTCAAAATAATATAAGTGAAGCATGATAGTTCAACAATTTCTATAAAATAAAACCACCACCGTGCTCTAAAAAGATATAAGTGAAGCACTAGAGCAAAATTGCCTAGCTCAAAAGATATAAGTGAAGCACATAGAGTATTCTAATAAATCACGATTCATGTGTGTCCCTCTCAAAAGGTGTGTACAGCAAGGATGATTGTGGAAAACTAAAAATCAAAGACTCATATCATACAAGACGCTCCAAGCAAAACACATATCATGTGGTGAATAAAAATATAGCCTCAAGTAAATTTGCCGATAGACGAAGACGAAAGAGGGGATGCCTTCCGGGGCATCCCCAAGCTTAGGCTCTTGGTTGTCCTTGAATAATACCTTGGGGTGCCTTGGGTATCCCCAAGGTTAGGCTCTTGCCACTCCTTATTCCATAGTCCATCAAATCTTTTACCCAAAACTTGAAAACTTCACAACACAAAACTCAACAGAAAACTCGTGAGATCCGTTAGTATAAGAAAATAAAATCACCATTTTTGATACTGTTGTGAACTCATTCTTTATTTATATTGGTGTAATATCTACTGTATTCCAACTTCTCCATGGTTCATACCCCCCGATACTACCCATAAATTCATCAAAATAAGCAAACAACACAAAGAAAACAGAATCTGTCAAAAACAGAACAGTCTGCGAAGATCTGAATTGTTATAATACTTATGTAACTCCAAATATTCTGAAAACTTAAGACAACGTAGGAAATACGTATATAAATCCTGTGTAAAAAAAATCAGGGTTTTTTCATGCTCCAGTGAATTTAAACAATTCTGTGACTGGATGAAAAAGTTTCTGTTTTTCAGCAAGATCACATCAACTATCACCGTAAGCCATCCCAAAGGTCTTACTTGGCACAAACACTAATTAAAACATAAAAACACATCTAACCAGAGGCTAGATTTAAAATTTATTAAAAAACAGCAAGGAAAAATATTGGGTTGACTCCCAACAAGCGCTTTTCTTTAAAGCCTTTTAGCTAGGCATTGATAATTTTGATGATGCTCATATGAAAGAAAAGAATTGAAGCACAAAGAGAGCAACATAAAATATGTGAAAAAAAGTTTAAGTCTAACATGCTTCCTATGCATAGGGATTTTATAATCAAACAAATTATCAAGGCAGGCAAAAACTAGCATATGCAAGGAAGAAGGAAGAAACAATAGCAATCTCAACATGACGAGAGGTAATTGAGTAACATAAAAATTTCTACAACCATATTTTCCTCTCTCATAATAATTACATGTAGGATCATAATCAAATTCAACAATATAGCTATCACATAAAATATTCTTAACATGATCCACATGCATGCAAACTTGACACTCTTCCAAAATAGTGGGACTATCATCAAATAAAGTCATGACCTCTCCAAACCCACTTTTATCAAAAAATTCATAAGACTTATCAATCTCCAAAGTAGTGGGATCATTATTTCCTAAATTTGAGACTCTTCCAAACCCACTTTCAATATTATAGCAAACATATTCATCATGAGGCTTAAATAAATTGTCAAGATCATAAGAAGCATTATCACCCCAATCATGTTCATTGCAACAAGTAGTGGACATAGCAAAGTTAGCATCCCCAAGCTTAGGGTTTTGCATATAATTAGCACAACTAACATTAATAGATTTTATAGTAACATCATTGCAATCATGCTTTTGATTCAAGGAACTATCAAGTATGGGTGCAATAGCAACAATCTCATGTTTAACATAAGGAACTATAGCAAATTCATCTCCATTAATATTGGCATCATGGCCATAAGAATAGCAAGCATCATGTTCATCAAGGGATATTTCAATCAAATCATCGGAATCATAATTATCTATAGGTTCATGCATATCATTATTTTCTTCCAAAGCAACGGTCATTCTCTCAATAAATTCTTTGACATAGACATCATGAGCATAGTTTTCATAGCAGTATTTAAGTATGTCAAATTTTTCAGATTTGTAGAGAGTAATATCATACTTTTCATTCAAAGAAGCAACTTCATAAGCACCCTTAAAAGCAACAAATTCTTTAATTTGTTCGATATCATAGTAACTGTAAACACCCTTTTCATAAGAAGATAATATTTCATTATCATTAAATTCACATAGGTACGGAAGGTGTTTTTTAGGGTTCTTAGAGCAACAAGTAAAATCACAAAGTTCACAAAGATTCCAAGCATAACATAGCAACCAATTTATTTGATTCCATAAGAGTCTCCCTTTTTCAGACAAAAGGTGACGCAAAAAATGAGCATGCTCATCTAAAGATTTTGCCTCAACTAAACTAGTTGGGGTTTCAGCACGAGCACATATGGATCTTAGATGATCCAAGTAAAAAACTTTGAGTGGATCCATATCAATAGATTTTTAGCAAGCAAAGATGCAAGCAAAATAGAAGGCTCATGGAAACACAAGCAAACATAAGATCGAACAAGAAAAAGGGCAAACGAAAAAGGCAAATCTTTTCGAAAATCATTTTAGAAGTGGGGGAGAGGAAAACGAGAGGCAAATGGCGAATAATATAATGCAAGAGATGAAAGTTTTATGATGGGTACTTGGTATGCTCGACGTAGATCCCTCCAACAATGAAGCCAGAAATTGGCAAGTCGATGAGAGACTAGTCTTGACTTGGCGTAGATCTCCCCGGCAACCGCACCAGAAATTCTTCCTGCTACTTCTTGAGCTTGCGTTGGTTTTTCCCTTGAAGAGGAAAGGGTGATGCAGCACAGTAGAGGTAAGTATTTCCCTCAGTTAAGAACCAAGGTAGTAGGAGAAGAACGCACAAATCACGAACACCTGCACAAACAATCAAACACTTGCACCCAACGCGATAAAGGGGTTGTCAATCCCTTCACGGTCACTTGCAAAGGTGAGATCTGATAGATAAAAGATAAAATATTTTTGGGTTTTTTGGTATATAGATCTGAAAATAAAAGATTGCAAAATAGTAGATTGGAAAGTAATATGATGGAAAATAGACCCGGGGGCCATAGGTTTCACTAGAGGCTTCTCTCATGAAGGCAATTAATACGGTGGGTGAACAAATTACTGTCGAGCAATTGATAGAAAAGCGCAAAGTTATGACGATATCCAAGGCAATGATTATGCATATAGGCATCATGTCCGTGTCAAGTAGACCAACTCCTGCCTGCATCTACTACTATTACTCCACACATCGACGGCTATCCAGCATGAATCTAGAGTATTAAGTTCATAAAGAACGGAGTAACGCCTTAAGTAAGATGACATGATGTAGAGGAATTAACTCAAGCAATATGATGAAAACCCCATCTTTTTTCCTCGATGGCAACAATGCAATATGTGTATCGCTACCCCTACTTTGTCACTGGGTGAAATCACGCAAGATTGAACCCAAAGCTAAGCACCTCTCCCATTGCAAGAAAAACCAATCTAGTTGGCCAAACCAAACCGATAATTCGAAGAGAAATACAAAGATATTAAATCATGCATAAAAGAATTCAGAGAAGATTCAAATAATATTCATAGATAAGCTGATCATAAATCCACAATTCATCGGATCTCGCCAAACACACCGCAAAAGAAGATTACATCGGATAGATCTCCAAGAACATCGAGGAGAACGTGGTATTGGAATCAAAGAGAGAGAAGAAGCCATCTAGCTACTAGCTATGGAGCCGTAGGTCTGAGGTAAACTACTCACGCTTCATCGGAAGGGCAATGGAGGTTGATGTAGAAGCCCTCCGTGATCGATTCCCCCTCCGGCAGGATGCCGAAAAAGGCCCCAAGATGGGATCTCACGGGAATAGAAGGCTGCGGGGGTGGAAAAGTGTTTTCGTGGATGCCTCTGGTGGTTCTGGAATATATGTGAATTTATAGGAGAAAGATCTAGGTCAGGGGAGTCCCGAGGGGCCCACAAGGTAGGGGGCGCCCTCCCCATAGGGCGCGCCCTCCACCCTTGTCGCCGCCTCGTGGCTCTTTTGACTCAGACTCCAAGTCCCCTGGGTGTCTTTTGGTCCAAGAAAAATCATCATGAAGTTTTATTCCGTTTGGACTCCGTTTGGTATTCCTTTTCTGCGAGGCTCAAAAACAAGGAAAAAATAGAAACTGGCACTGGGCTCTAGGTTAATAGGTTAGTCCCAAAAATAATACAAAATGGCATATTAATGCATATAAAACATCCAAAACAGATAATATAATAGCATGGAACAATAAAAAATTGTAGATACGTTGGAGACGTATCACAACACAATAGCCAATGAGTTTTCAAAGAACATAATGCATCACAGGCATGAATGTGCTAGGTGCTTGAGATATGCAGAAAGGCATGACTAACCATTCATAGAGGCCAAATTTAGTTTTAAAATCTTTTTTCCATTCGTCACCTTCTTGCATGCGAATTTGATATAAGCCACTTTTAAGATCAATTTTGGAGAAAATGGTGGCTCCACTAAGTTCATCTAGCATGTCATCTAGGCGTGGAATGGGGTGACGGTATCTAATGGTGTTAGCTTTAATGGGGTGGCAATCGGATCACATACGCCAACTACCATCTTTCTTAGGCACAATAATAACCGCACCGCACATGGGCTAAGGCTCTCGCGAACATACCCCTTTTCGAGAAGGTGTTGGACTTGACAGTGAATCTCTTTGGGCTCGTCCGAGCTGACACGGTAAGGAGCTTTGTTCAGTAATGGTGCGCCAGAGATGAGGTCGACGCGGTGCTCGCTTCCATGAAGCGGAGGAAGTCCCGGAGGTAGCTCATCAGGGAAAACATCCGGGAATTCCTGCAATAAATGAGACAAAACAAAAGATAGATGTTGTGAAGCATTAATCCTCACAGCCTCATCTTTGCACATAAGTACAAAGTGAAGGACACTTGATGGGCTCTCAGTCACATCCCTTAAGTCTCTTTTGGTGGCTAAAAGCACTAGGTTTTTCTCTTCCCTGATCGTTGAGTCACTTATATTTGGTTTGTGGCGCTCACTCTCTTTGGTGTAGGTCACTCTCTCACTAGTCTCTCCATGATGATTGAAGCTTGCTTGTCGGTGATCACTTGACTTGGTGAAATGGATCGAAGCACATATTCCTTGACCTTTATCTTGAAGCTATAGTGATTGGTTCGTCCGTTGTGGATGATGCCGCGGTCGAATTGCCAAGGTCGTCCTAAGAGGAGATGGCACACGGACATTGGTACCACATCAGACTCCAAGGTGTCTTCTTATGCCCCAATCTTGAAGGAGACTTTCATACGTCTCCAACGTATCTATAATTTTTGATTGTTTAATGCTATTATATTATCAATCTTGTATGCTTTATATGCAATTTTATATCATTTTTGGGAACCAACCTATTAACCTACTGCCCAGTGCCAGTTTTTGTTTTTGACTAATTTATTGCTTCATAGAAAAACCATACCAAACGAAGTCCTAGCCTTCAAATTTTTTCTACCGTTAACATGCACTAATACATCTGTCATGTTAAGATTTGAAAATTTTCAGTGGTCATTTGACATTTTTAAGACATTTAAGTGAGTTTCTAGTGATTTAATGGGTGTAATTCAAATTTGAGCTACAGGTATGTGCAGCAGCAAACCATCAGTGGGTTGGAAAGTCATATTTGTGTCCTTGTGTGCGCTTGTGCAATAAATTGGAAGGAATTTTCAAACATATTGGTGTCATGGTTTGGACACAATCATTGAGTGCCATGAATTTTAAATTCCATAAAAAATAAATAAAAATGATCAGAAATACATGGAACCTTGCTTGATGTAATGACATGGCACCAAGATTATGTGGTAAAAAAAATTGGCCTGATTGACGAAAGTTTGCGCACACACCCCTCACAAACCGGAGCATCTCATGAGAAGACTCGTGGTTCTGAGAGGGAACAATGCATGTTTGATGACGAACCGGCGGTAGCTTGCTCGTATTGCCTTGAAATTTTTTCTACCGTTAACATGCACTAATACAATAGTCATGTTAAAATTTAGAAATTTTTAGGTGTCATTTGACCTTTTTAAGACATTTAAGTGAGTTTCTAGCCATTTAATGGCCGTAATTCAAATTTGAACTACATGTACATGCAATAGTGAACCATCATGGGTGGGAAAATCATATTTGTGTCCTTGTGTGCCAGTTAATGCCCCGTGCGGTAAATTGGAAGGAATTTTTAAACATATTGGTGTCACGTCTTGGACACAGGCATTGAGTGCCATGTCTCTTAAATTCCAAAAAATTAAAAAAATGATCATATATACATGGAACCTTGCTTGATTTATTGGCATGGCACCAAGATGTCATGGTAAAAAAATATGCCCATTTGACGAAAGTTTGGACACACACCCCACACAAACCGAGCATCTCACGAGAAGACTCGTGTTTCCGAGAGGGAACAATGCATGTTTGCTGACAAACCGGTGGTAGCTTCCTCGCATGGCCTTGAAATTTTGTCTACCGTTAACATGCACTAATACAATTGTCATGTTAAAATTTGGAAATTTTCAGGGGTCATTTGACCTTTTGAAGACATTTAAGTGAGTTTCTAGCCATTTAGTGGCAGTAATTCAAATTTGAACTACATGTACGTGCAGCAGCAAACCATCATGGGATGGATAATCATATTTGTGTTCTTGTGTGTGAGTTAATTCCCTGTGCAGTAAATTGGAAGGAATTTTCAAACATATTGGTGTCACGGCTTGGACACAAACATTGAGTGCCATGAGTTTTAAATTCCAAAAAGTTCAAAAATGATCAGAAATACATGGAACCTCGCTTGATATAATGGCATCACACCAAGATTCTGTGGTAAAAACATTGGCCTATTTAACGAAAGTTTGGACACACACCCCTCACAAACCGGAGCATCTCACGAGAAGAGTCGTGGTTCCGAGAGGGAACAATGCATGTTTGATGATGAACCGACGATAACTTCCTCGTATGGCCTTGAATTTTTTTTCTACCGTTAACATGCACTAATACAACTGTCATGTTAAAATTTGGAAATTTTCAGTGGTCATTTGACCTTTATAAGACATTTAAGTAAGTTTCTAGCCATTTAATGGTCATAATTCAAATTTGAACTACATGTACGTGCAACAACAAACCATCATGGGTTGGAAAATCGTATTTGTGTCGTTGTGTGCTAGTTAATGCCCTGTGCAGTAAACTAGAAGGAATTTTCAAACATATTGGTGTCATGGCTTGGACGTAAGCATTGAGTGCCATGGCTTTTAAATTCCAAAAAATTAAAAATGATCAGAAATACATGGAACCTTGCGTGCTGTAATGGCATGGCACCAAGATCTCATGGTAAAAAAATTGGCTGTTTGATGAAAGTTTGGACATACACCCCTCACAAACCAGAGCATCTCACGAGAAGAATCGTGGTTCGGAGAGGGAACAATGCATGTTTGTTGACGAACCGGTGGTAGGTTTCTCGTATGGCCTTGAAATGTTTTCTACTGTTAACATGCACTATTACAATTGTCATGTTAAAATTTGAAAATTTTCAGGGGTCATTTGACCTTTTTAAGACATTTAAGTGACTTTCTAGCCATTTAATGACCGTAATTCAAATTTGAACTACATGTACATGCAGCAGCAAACCTTCATGGGTTGGATAATAATATTTGTGTCCTTGCATGCGAGTTAATTCCCTATGCAGTATATTGGAAGGAATTTTCAAACATATTGGTGTCACGGCTTGGGCACAAGAATTAAGTTCCATGACTTTTAAATTCTAAAAAATTCAAAAATGACTAGAAATACATGGAAACTAGCTTGATGCAATGGCATGGCACCAAGATTCAATGGTAAAATATTGGCCTATTTGACAAAAGTTTGGACACACATCCCTCACAAACCGGAGCATCTCACGACAAGACTCGTGGTTCCAAGAGGAAAAAATGCATGTTTGATGACGAATTGACGGTAGCTTCCTCTTATGGCCTTGAATTTTTTTCTACCGTTAACGTGCACTATAACAACTATCATGTTAAAATTTGGAAATTTTCAGGGGTCATTTGACCTTTTTAAGACATTTAAGTGAGTTCCTAGCCATTTAATGGTCGTAATTCAAATTTGAACTACATGTACGTGCAGCAACAAACCATCATGGGTTGGAAAATCATATTTATGTCCTTGTGTGCCAGTTAATGCCCTATGCAGTAAATTGGAAGGAATTTTCAAACATATTGGTGTCACGGCTTGGACACAAGCATTGAGTGTCATGGCTTTTAAGTTCAAAAAATTCAAAAATGATGAGAAATACATGGAACCTTGCTTGATGTAATGGCATGGCACCATGATGTTGTGGTATGAAAATTGGCATGTTTGACAATAGTTTGGACATGCACCCCTCACAAACCGGATCATCTGACGAGAAGAGTCATGGTTCCGAGAGGGAACAATGCATGTTTGATGACGAACCGGCTGTAGCTTCCTCGTATGGCCTTGAATATTTTTCTATCATTAACATGCACTAATACTACTGTCATGTTAAAATTTGTAAATTTTCATGGGTCATTTGACATTTTTAAGACATTTAAGCGAGTTTCTAGCCATTTAATGGCCGTAATTAAAATTTGAACTACATGTACATGCAGCAGCAAACCATCATGGGTTGGATAATCATATTTGTGTCCTTGCGTGCGAGTTAATGCCCTGTGCAGTAAATTGGAAGGAATTTTCAAACATATTGGTGTCAAGGCTTGGACACAAGCATTGAGTGCCAAGACTTTTAAATTCCAAAAAATTCAGAAATGATCAGAAATATATGGAACCTTGCTTGGTGTAATGGCATGGCACCGATATTCCGTGGTAAAAAAATTTGCCTGTTCGACGAAAGTTTGGACACACACCCCTCACAAACCGAAGCATCTCATGAGAATACTTGTGGTTCCGAGAGGGAACAATGCATGTTTGATGACGAACCGGTGGTAGCTTCCTCGTATGGCCTTGATATTGTTTCTACCATTAACATGCACTAATACAACTGTCATGTTAAAAGATTTTGTGTTTAGAGTTTTTGTTAAAGTTTAGTTTCAGGTTTTGTTTTTACTTTTTGTTCTAGTTTAAGTTTTATTTTTGTTGCAAGTCTTGTTAGTTGAAAAATCCAAAAAGGATTACCATGGCTCGTAATCTTGGAAGTTTTGCTACTCCCATCAATAACTTTATGCGTGAATCCATAGCACAACCCGAGGTTTCAGCCGCTGAGTATGAGATCAAACTGAACTTAGTTTCCATGGTTCATTTATTGCTACTTGTTAGTTGCGTTGGGATTTTCCCCGAAGAGGAGGGGAGATGCAGTATAGTAGAGATAAGTATTTCCCTTAGTGAGAACCAAGGTTTACCGAACCAACATGAGAATCATGCAAAGCCTCGTGAACATCACCTACACACACAAAAACAAAAACTTGCACCCAACGCAGGCAAGAGGGTTGTCAATCTCCTTAAACTTGTTACTTGCAAGGATCAAATCTTGTAGTGGTATATAGATAAATTGCAAACCAAAATAAAAGAAATAAATTGCAGAAAAGTTATTTTGGATTTTATAATATGATAAAAGTATACCTGGTGGCCATAGTTTTCACTAGAGGCTTCTCTCTAGAACACATAGCATATGGTGGGTGAACAAATTACTGTTTGGCAATTGATAGAAAAGTACATAGTTATGACGATATTCAACGCAATGATCATGTATATAGGCATCACGTCTGAGACAAGTAGACCGACTCCTGCCTGCATCTACTATTATTACTCCACCAATCGACTGCTATCCAGCATGCATCTATGGTATTAAGTTCATAAAAAATGGAGTAACGCCTTAAGCAAGATGACATGATGTAGACAAAGTAAACCCAATCAATATGAATGAACCCCGTCTTTTTACCCTTAATGGCACAATACAAATACGTGTCTTGTTCCTCCCATCACTAGGATATACATCACCGCAAGATTGAACCCATCACAAAGTGTTTCAGGTGGCTCTCTGTTGGTTTGGGAATATTTCTGAATTTATAGAGGTGGATTTAGGTCAAGGGGTGCTCTGGGCAGCCCACAAGCTCGGAGGCTGCCCCCTGTGAGCTTGTGGCTCCCCCATAGCTCTTCTGGCCTCCTCCCTAACCTTCTAGGGTCTCTTCTGGTCCATGAAAAATCATCCTAAAGTTCCATCACGTTTGGACTTCGTTTGGTACTGATTTTCTGAAAAGCCAAAAACAAGCAAAAGACAGGAACGGACACTAGGCACTAGGTTAATAGGTGAGTCCCAAAAAATGATATAAAATAGCCTATAAATGCATATAAAGCATCCAAGATTGATAATATAATAGCACGGAACAACAAAAAATTATAGATATGTCGAAGACGTATCAGCATCCCCAACCTTAATTCCTGCTCGTCCTTGAGTAGGTAAATGATAAAAATAGAATTTTTGATGTGGAAGGTTACCTAACATGTTTATCATGTAATCTCTTTTTAAGTATGAATATTAAGAATCGAGTGATTCAAAACAATAGTCTATAATTTGGTATAAAGACATCAATTCTCAGGCACACCAACAAATGATCATGCCTCTCAAAATAAAAATGCTAAAGAACGCTATCCCAACAAAATCATATAGCCTTGTCATGCTTAGTCTTCCTAACACAAAATATTAATCATGAACTACCCCGATGACAAGCCAAGCAATTGGATCATACTTTTTAACGCGCTTTAGCTTTTTCAACCCCATGGAATACATGAGCGTGAGCGATGGATATAGCACTATGGGTGGAATAGAATGCGGTGATAGAGATCAATAAGGGGAAGTCAAAAAGGAAGATAGTCTCACATCAACGCGGCTAATCAATGGGCTATGGAGATGCCCATCAATTGAAGTCAACACAAGGAGTAGGGATTGCCATGCAACAGATGCACTAAGAGCTATAAGTGTATGAAAGCTCAATGGGAACTAAGTGGGTGTGCATCCAACTTGTTTGCTCATGAAGACCTCGGGCATTTGAGGAAGCCCATGATCGGAATATACAAGCCAAGTTCTATAACATTAAATTCCCACTAGTATATGAAAGTGATAACTCAAGAGACTCTCTATATGAAAAACATGGTGCTACTCTGAAGCAAAAGTGTGGAAAAGGATAGTAACATTGCCCCTTCTCTCTTTTCTCTCATTTTTCTGTTGGGAAATTTTTAGCCTCTCTTTTTTTCGTATGGTTCCTCATCCCGACTTGTGGGGGAATCATAGTCTCCATCATCCTTTCCTCCCTGGGACAATGCTCTGATAATGATGATCATCACACTTTTATTTACTTACAACTCGATATTACAACTCGATAACTAGAAAAATATGACTCTAAATGAATGCCTTTGGCAGTGTACCATGATGTGCAATGATGCTAGCGTAACATCTATGATAATGATGATTAGTGGTTGAGCCACAAATACTATGTCATCTATGTGATCATGCAAAGCAATATGACAATGAATGTGTATGTCATGAAAATAGAACGGTGGAAGTTGCATGGCAATATATCTCGGAATGGCTGTGGAAATGCCATGATAGGTAGGTATGGTGGTTGTTTTGAGGAAGTTATAAGGAGGCTTATGTGTGATAAAGCATATCATATCACGGGGTTTGGATGCACCGACGAAGTTTGCAACAACTCTCGAGGTGAGAAAGTGCAATGCACGGTACCAAAGAGGCTAGCAAATGGCAGAATGGTAAGAGAGCGTATAATACATGGACTCACATTAGTCATAAAGAACTCACATAATTATTGTGAAAGTTTATTAGCCCTCGAACAAAGTACTCCTCGCATGTCCTTGGGGGGATAGATTGGTAGGAAAAGGCCATCACTCGTCCCCGACCACCACTCATAAGGTACACACTTAATAATAAATCATGCTCCAACTTCATCGCATAACTAGAGACTATATATACGTGCATGCTTCGGGAATCACTAACCTTAACACCAATATTCTTACTAAATCACAATCATTCACTAGTACCCCCTCATATTACCATCTTAATATCGCAAAACTATTGCAAGGAATCAAACTTATCATATTCAGTGATCTACATGAAAGTTTTTGTTATATCCCTCTTGAATACCTATCATATTAGGACCAGTTTCATAACACGTGCATATTACCATTACTATTTATTAGACTAAAAAAGATTTAAGTGAAGCATGAGAGTGCAACTATTTATTTAAAATATAACCACTGTCGTGCTCTAAAAGATATACGTGAAGCACTAGAGCAACTGCTTAGCTCAAAAGATATAAGTGAAGCACATAGAGTATTCTAACAAACCGCGAATAAATGCATGTCCCTCTCAAAAGGTGTGTGCAGCAAAAAATGACTGTGGCAAACTAAAAATCAAACAAAGCAAATAATACTATAGTATAAGACGCTCCAAGCAAAAATCATATCATGTGATGAATAAAAGTATAGCTCCAAGTAGTATACCGATAGATTGTAGAAAAAGAGGAGATGCCATGTGGAACATCCCCAAGCTTACACGCTTGGGTCTTCCTTGAATATTAACTTGGCATGCCTTGGGAAATCCCCAAGATTAGGGTCTTTCTGCTACTTATTCCTTCATCCATCGTGATCCCACCCAAAATTTGAAAACTTCAGCAACCAAAACTCAACAGAAACCTCGTGAGATCCCGTTAGTTTAATAAGCAAATCATAAACTTTAGGTACTATTATGAACCCATTCATATTATATTTTTGCATAAAACCTAATGTATTCTAACTTCTCCATGACTTATACCCCCCGATATAATCCATAGCATCATTAAAACAACCAAACTGTGCAATAGAAAACATAATCTGTCTAAAACAGAATAGTCTGTAATGATCTGAACAAACACATGATATTTTTGCAACTCCAAAAATTCCAAAAAATTAGAAAACATGGGCAATTTGCATATCAATAATGTGTACAAAGTTCAGAATTTTATCACAATCCAATGAATTATGATAATTCCAGGACTGGGCGCCAAAGTTTCTATTTTTTCACAGAATCAAGTCAACTATCAACCAAATCATCCCAAATGCTTTACTTGGCACAACCACTAATTAGAATATAAAAATAAAATCATAATAGTAGCATAATTGTGTCAACACACTAAAAACAGAAAATAAATGAAAAATTTAAGATAACTATTGGGTTGCCTCCCAACAAGCGCTATTGTTTTACGCCCCTAGCTAGGCGTAAGGCATTGTTTCAAGTATTGTCATCTTTAGTTTTAATTCCATAGGTGGCCCTCATAATAGATTCATATGGTGGATTAATTCTCTATCTAGGGAAGTATTCCATTCCTTTCTTTAGTGGAAATTGGAATCTTGTATTTCCTTCTTTCATATCAATAATAGCACCTATGGTTCGTAGGAAAGGCCTATCAAGTATTATAGGACAAGACAAATTTCATTCAATATCAAGCACAATGAAATCCACGGGCACATAATTTCTATTAGCAAGTATGAGCACATCATTTGTTCTACCCAATGCTTTCTTAATAGTTGAATCCGCTAAGTGCAAATTAAGTGAACATTCATCCATATCAACAAGGCCTAGCACATCACATAAAGATTTTGGTATGGTGGAAACCTAGCACCTAAATCACATAAAGCATTACATTCATAATCTTTGTTTTTTACTTTAATTGTAGTTTCCCATTCATCATTCAATTTTCTAGGTATTGAAACCTCCAACTCTAGCTTTTCTTCATAAGCTTTCACCATAGCTTCTACAATATGTTTAGTAAAAGCTTTATTTTGTTCATAGGCATTAGGTGAATTTACCATGGATTGCAACAAAGAAATACATTCAATTAAATAACAACTATCATAATTAAAGTCCTTGTAATCCAAAGTACTGGGCACATCACTAGTTATAGTCTTGACCTCTCTAAACCCACTTTTATCATTAAGATCATCACCCTCCGAACAATTGGGACGCCTTCTAGCTAAAGTTGACTCATCTCCAGTCCCTTTTTCATCAAATTTTATATTACTAAACAAGGATCAATAGGTGATACACCAATCATTTCGATATATTCATCATGATTACGGTAAAGACCGGGTGGAATAGCCTTTTCTAGGAATTCTCGCTTAGCTCTCAACCTTGCGGTTGTTTCTTTACTTTCATTAATGGAGACATAGATAGATTTAATAGACTCATTAATATCATGCTTGGGTGGTAAAATTTTAATTTTGAGAGTATCCACATCAAGATCAATTCTATCCATGTTTCTAGCCATCTCATCAACTTTATTCAATTTTTCTTCTACCATGGCATTAAAAATCTTTTGAGAACTAATGAATTCTTTAATGTTGTTATCAAGATCAATAGGTATCCAATTATTATTATTATTATTATTATTATTATTATTATTATTATTATTATTATATGAATTACCATAATTATTAGAGGAATTTTGGGATACAGTCTAGGATTAAAATTACCTCTATAAGCATTGTTGTTGAAATTAGTTCTAGAGACAAAATTCACATAAATAGCATAATTATTTTTCTCAATCAAAGTAGATAATGGCACAACATTAGGAACAACATGAGCATTTTTATTAGCAATCATTTTCATAAGAGCATCCATTTTATCACTCAAAGTAGTAATTTCTTCAAGAGAGTTTACCTTCTTACCTATTGGAGCTCGTTTGGTGTGTCATTGAGAGTAATTTTCCATTATATTATCAAGGAGTTTGGTAGCTTCTCCCAATGTAATTTCCATGAAAGTACCACCTGCAGCAGAGTCTAGAAGATTTCCAGAAACAAAGTTTAGTCCTGCATAGAAGTTTTGTATAATCATCCATAAGCTTAAACCATGAGTGGGACAATTTCTAATCATTAATTTCATTCTCTCCCAAGATTGTGCAACATGTTCATGCTCAGGTTGCTGAAACTTCATAATTTGATTCCTAAGAGAGATAATCTTAGCGGGAGGAAAATACTTGGCAATAAAAGCATGCTTACACTTATCCCATGATTCAATACTATTGCGAGGCAAGGATGAAAACCAAGTTTTAGCAAGATCTCTTAACAAGAAAGGAAATAATTTCAACTTTATAATATCATTATCCACACATTTTTCTTTTGCATATCGCATAATTCAATGAAAGTGTTAAGATGGGATGCAACATCCTCATTAGGATTTCCAGAAATTTGTTCTTTCATGACAAGATTTAGCAAAGCAACATTAATATCATATGACTCCGCACCAGTTGCGGGAGGAACAATTGGAGCATTATTAAAATAATTATTAGTAGTATTTGAAAAATCACACTTGGTGTTTTCTTGAGACATAGCGACAAATCAAGCAAGCAATCGAGCAAACTAACAAAGCAAATATTTTTATGTTTTTTGATTTTTATGAGAAGTGGGGGAGATGGAAATGAGAGGCAAAGGCAAATAAAAAGTAGAGCAAATAGATGATAGTTTGTTTGTAGGTACTTGATAGGTTTGATGATATCTCCCCGGCAACGGCGCCAGGAATTCTTCCTGCTACTTGTGAGCTGCGTTGGGATTTTCCCCGAAGACGAGGGGAGATGCAGCATAGTAGAGATAAATATTTCCCTCAGTGAGAACCAAGGTTTATCGAACCAATAGGAGAATCATGCAAAACTTCGTGAACAACACCTGCAAACACAAAAGCAAATACTTGCACCCAACGCGGGCAAGAGGGTTGTCAATCCCCTTGAACTCATTACTTGCAAAGGATCAAATCTTTTAGTGGTAGATAGATAAATTGCAAAGCAAAATAAAGGAAATAAAATTGCAGCAAAGGTATTTTGTATTTTATAATATGATAAAAGTACACCCGGAGGCCATAGTGTTCACTAGAGGCTTCTCTCTCGAACACTTAGCATACGGTGGGTGAACAAATTACTGTTGGGCAATTGATAGAAAAGTGCATAGTTATGACAATATTCAAGGCAATGATCATGTATATAGGCACCACGTCCGAGACAAGTAGACCAAATCCTGCCTGCATCTACTACTACTACTCCACCAATCGACCGCTATCCAACATGCATCTATGGTATTAAGTTCATAAAAACAGAGTACCGCCTTAGGCAAGATGACATGATGTAGACAAAGTAAACCCAATCAATGTGAATAAACCCCATCGTTTTACCCTTAATTTTAACAATACAAATACGTGTCTTGTCCCCTTCTGACACTGGGATATAGAGCACCGCAAGATTGAATGCATCAAAAAGCACCTCTCCCACTGAAAATAAATCAATCTAGTTGGCGAAACCAAACGGATAGATCGCAGAGAAATACAAAGCTATAACAATCATGAATAATAACACTAAGAAAAGACACAATTAATTATCATGAATATTCAGATCATAAACCCACAATTCATCGGATCCCAACAAACACACCGCAAAAGAAGATTGCATTGGATAGAACTCCAAGAACACCGAGGAGAACATTGTATTGAAGATCAAAGAGAGAGAAGAAGCCATCTAGCTACTAGCTAAGGACCCATAGGTCTATGGTGAACCACTCACGCATCATCGGAAGGAAGCAAAAATGATGTAGAATCCCTTCGTGATCGATTCCCCCTCTGGTAGAGTACCGGAAAAGGCCTCCAGATGGGATCACGGAAGAACAAAAGCTTGCGGCGGCGAAAAAAATGTTTTGGGTGGCTCTCTGTTGGTTTGGGAATATTTTATGAATTTATAGAGGTGGAATTAGGTCAAGAGGTGCTACAAGGGGCCCACAAGCTCAGGGGCGCGCCTACCCCTCGGGGCACGCCCTGTGAGCTTGTGGCTCTCCCCTAGCTCTTCTTGCCTCCTCCCGAATCTTCTAGGGTCCCTTCTGGTCCAGAAAAAATCATCATAAGGTTTCATCACGTTTGTACTTCGTTTGGTACTGATTTTCTGAAAAGCCAAAAACAAGAAAAAAAATTGGAACTGCCAGTGGGCACTAGGTTAATAGGTTAGTCCCAAAAAATGATATAAAATAGCATATAAAGCATCCAAGATTGATAATATAATAGCATGGAACAATAAAAAATTATAGTTATGTCGGAGACGTATCAATGATACGTCTCAAATGTATCTACTTTTCCAAACACTTTTGCTTTTGTTTTGGACTCTAATTTGCATGATTTGAATGGAACTAACCTGGATTGACGCTGTTTTCAGCAGAACTACCTTGGTGTTATTTTGTGTAGAAATAGAAGTCCTCAGAATTGGCTGAAAATTACGTAGAATTTTTCTTGAGTTAATAAAAAATACTGGCGAAAAGATCTACTGAGGGGGGGCACCATAGAGCCACAAGCTCAGGTGGCGCCCCCAGGGCGCGCCATCTGAGCTTATGGGCCCCTCGAGCCTCTGTTTTCCCCACCTCTAGTCCTATAAGTTCCGTCTCAAGGAGAAAAAAATTAGAGAGAAAGAATTGTCATGTTTTACGATATGGAGCCGCCACCACCTCCTGTTTTTCATTGGGAGGGCTGATCTGGAGTTTGTTCGGAGCTCGTGAGAGGGGGATTCATCGCCATCGTCATTAACAACCCTTCTTCTGCAACAATTTCATGATGCTCACCACCGGGAGCGAGTAATTCCTTCGTAGGCTTGCTGGACGGTGATGGCGATGGATGAGATTTGTCATGTAATTGAGTCGATTTGGTAGGGCTTGATCTCTAGTATCCACTATGTTCTGAGATTGATGTTGCTATGAGTTTGCTATGCTTAATGCTTGACACTAGGGCCTGAGTACCATGATTTCAGATCTGGACCCTTTATGTTTCCATGAATATATTTGAGTTCCTGATCCTATCTGCTAGTTATATGCACTTGTTATTATTCTGAACCGTAGACCCCAAGGTGACAATACACTAGTCAGCGACCTATTATACAAACGGTTTTTACCCCCTTTCGGTGACAGAGTTTCAAACTGTCGCCTTGCCTATGTGTGTAATAGGGGGGCGGGGTCCTTCCCACACGACCCAGAAACCGTCAAGGATAGGTCCTCCAGTCACACACGCGGGACAAAATGAGCTCGTGTGTGGTCGGGCGAGCCATAACATATAATTATATATGCCCAATCGTTTCCGTTCGTATGTGCATCCCACACAGTGCATCCCAGACAAACATTTTCGTTCGTATGTACATCCCACACAGTGAATCCCAGACAAACATGTCCGTTCATATGTACATCTGAATCCCAGATAAACGTTTTCATTCGTATCTACATCACACACAATTTTCCGTTCGTGCGTGATTGGGGGAGATAATGCAGATGCTTTCGTAGGACAAGCCATGGGAAATCATCTTGCCATCCCACACAATTTTTTGTATAGCCTCGTCTATGATAGGTGTAACCATCACACACGCTCTACCTCCATTAACCGTTTGCGTTATTCAAGTATATCACACACGATTCAATGAAGAAAACTGTATGACATTGGGCTATCCAGCACACACGTTTTACTGCTAGAAACATTTGTAAAGTTCCATGACCATTTAGCAGGTTTATTAGTTTACTATTAATAATTCCAGTGTTAAGAAAATTCACATTTCATATCGAACAGTTGTTTGCCACTTTCATATCAGCCACACAAATATATTTTAACATGACAGTACGATAGCTACATGAAAACAACATAGTATAGCATATAGCTAGTTCACCTTCATAAGCACAAAGTATGTTGAGCATAATATTAGAACAATATATTCATTTCCCTAATCGACTGATGCTTGATCAGCCAAATTCGTCTTCTCCACCTCTGGTAATCGGGGCTGAGCCGCCGCCCCGCTCCCTGGGACTTCAGCCGCCCGGGCTGTGCCTGGTGGGTTACTTGGCCCTGCCCCAGGTGTGTTGAAAAGGTTCTGCGCCTCATACTGCAAAGGCAAGCGGGTTTGGTACCTCCTTTGAAAAACAACATTAGAAGCATTTTGATCCAAACTTAAGCGAAAAGCCTCTGCCCTGATGCGTTGTGACTCAGCATCCATCTGGGCTCGTTCCTCTGCCATCCTGGCGTTCTCTGTATTAAGCACCTCCTGAGCCTTGGCCACCTCATCACATACCTTTGCAACTTCTGCGTTATGCTGTGCTTGATTTGCCGTAGTGACCTCTGTTGCCAACAGGGTCGTCAAAGTGCCCAAGAGTTCAGATAAAACTTGAGCCGGCGGACAAACTGAGCCGCCAACCCCAGCTGTCACAGCAGCAATCGATCCAGACGTCATAGCCATCGCTGTTGACAAGTTGAGAGCCGGCCCAGTGCCATCCATGAAGATTGTAGCCCTGGAAGGCAGCTCATAGGGGTCTGGAATACTGTTGCCATCGGAGTAGCCCCCAAGCCCACCGTCTTGAAGCTGATAGATGGATTTCATCTCTCCGGTTGAGGACTCATCGCCTGAGTAGATGGCCGTCTCTCCTCCAGATTCAGAACCTTCCGCAAGCTCCATGCCTTGCGTGAAACCAACGAAAACGTGCTTCCGGCCGGGTTGAACCCTGGCGGGTCGCGCACGATGAGTTGTCTTGACGATATCGATGCAGATGTCCGGCTTAGGCTCTGACTCGCCGATCTTGCCGATGAAGACGTGAATTCCGCCAAAGGGGACCCGGTACCCGTACTTGATTGAGTCGGCCTCGGGCCCCCAGCCAGCGTCGTCGATGTAGAGCTTGCTGCGGCGACTTTTAGTCATCCGACCCATGACATATCCTTCGATCCCGGGGAAATTGCCCTTCAAGAACTCGAGACCATCGTGCTCTGGCCCCATGGTGGGCGCCAACTGTCGTGGTTTAATCACGGCAGATGCCCTCAGGAAAGGACTTAGTTTGGAGCCATCGCGATGTAGGTTAGCTCGAAGGGGTTGAACGGGACAAAGGACACAAGGTTTACCCAGGTTCGGTCCCTCACAATGAGGTAAAAGCCTACTCCTGCTTTTGTTGACTATAGCTTGAATATCGATTACAAGGGAGCGGAATCACTTCACCTAGCTCTCGATCAATTGTTTCTTAAGTTAACCCGCTGCAGGTCTCACCTTTATATACACAGGGCAAGGCCCTGGGCTTACAAGAGTCCAAGCCGGATCACACAACATGACCAACTCGGTTTCTAAGTCGCCCTGCCTTGTTAGGCAAGTCGCCATCGTGGCGGCTCACACCTTCCGGGTCATGATTCTACCACTAGGTCTTGGGCCATCAGCAGGCCCACCTTGTAAGCCGCCACCAGTCTTCATATTTCATCTTCTTGGACCTGCTTGGGCTTTCTTCATATTGAGTCGCCAACAATGTAACCCGGCCCCTCCTGGGCGGGTCACACCTCGGGGTTACATCCCCAACAGGACCCGAAACAATTCTTTTGCCACCGCAAGCTTCTGTTCCGAAGCGATCCCATCCAGAGGCCTTCGTTGTACTCTGCTGGAGGGGGAAACCATTGGGGAGGCAATCTTAATCTACCTTGTTGCCTCCATGATGATGTGTGAGTAGTTCCCACAGGACCTACGGGTCCATTGGAGTAGCTAGATGTCTCTCTCTCTCTGTGTGTGTGTGTGTGTGTGTGTGTGTGTGTGTGTGTGTGTTGATCTTCAATACAATGATCTCATCTGATATTAGTCCAATGTAAACTTTTGCGGTGCATCTGTTCGAATCCGATGAATTGCATTTATGATCAAACTATTCATTGAAATTATTTGTATCTCTTTGAAGTTTCTTTTATGTGTAATTTACAGATATGTATGCTTTCCGATCTATGAGTTTTCTTTGGCCAAGTTAATGATTAGATCTTTAGTGGGAGTGGTGCATAGTGCTAGGTTCAATCTTGTGGTGTCCTTACTCGGTGACAGGAGGAGTTGCAATGCACATATCGCATTTTTGCTACTAAGGATAAAACGACGGGGTTTGAACATATTGCTTGATCTTATTCTGTCTACATTATGTCATCTTGCTTAATGCATTAATCTATTTGTCATGAACTGAATACTTTGAGATGCATGCTGGATAGAGGTCTTGGGATGGAGTAATAGTAGTAGACATTAGCAAATTTAACGGTTCACTTGTCACAGACGTAATGCCTATATATAAATTATGCCATGGATGATCATCATAACTATGCGCTTTTCTGTCAATTGCCCAACAGTAATTAGTTTACCCACCGATACTATTTATGAGAGAGATGCCTCTAGTGAATGCTACGGCCCCAGGGTCCATTGACCTCTATAGTAAAACAAATCTTATAATTGCTCGCTGTTTTCTTTTACTTTTATTTATTATATCTACCACTTCCAGATTTGATACTTGCAACTAGCAAGAACAAGGGGGGTGACACCCCCTTGTGATGCGGAGCATCCTACGGTCATCCCAATAGACCCACCTACATCTCGCCAAGTGCCAAGTGGACCGATGACACGAGCACGTGCAAGGGCTCTCGAGACCAAGGTGACATCTCTCCTTAGTGATATTCTGTACGACCCTCGTGAGACATGGCTACTACCTCAATTCGGAATGCTATGTGTTCTTAGGTACCAAGAAGACCCTCTCGGAGATGCTCATATGATGGACAAGTCCACAAGTGCAAGTACGATGAGACCCAAGAAGGAAGACCATTGAGACGCTACAGGACCCGAACATCCGGCCCCTAACGACTACAACGACAACAACAAGAGAATGGCTACAAAGCTACAGGCACCGGATATCCGGCCCCAGCTCGGACACCTAGCTCGACGTCCAGAAATCCGGACCCTACTATCCAGAGAGCATATGGAAATGGCCAAAGCTGGCCCGGACATCCGGCCCCGAGCCTGGACATCCGGCCCGACCCGAGCCACCGAACATCCGGCCCCTATCTGCGCACAGTGAATGGCTCAAAGGCCCATGTATCTGTGGCACCTTCGAACTAATCATGCACTAAACATACACGCAGCATGCACGATCAAGATCAGAGACTCACGGGAAGATATCACAACACAACTCTAAGACACAAAGTGATGCAGAGCATCCCACGGTCATCCCCATGGACCTACCTACATCTCCCACGACACCGCTTGGACCAATGACAAGAGCTCGGGCAAAGGCTATCGAAGATAAGGTGAACTCGCTCCTCTCCGAACTACCACTCTCCACATATGAGACATGGCTACTACCTCAAGCGGAGACCCTATGTGTGATCAGGTACTTAGAGGAAAGCCATGGAGCAGCTACACCCAATGGACAAGATGGCGAGGACACCAAGTACATGGGACAAGAAGTGGAGAGGCCAGAAATCCCCAGCCACCGGACAACCGACACCTCTCAGACATCCAACGCCTGGAGGCTCCAACGGGCCAGCCGAGCCCCAGCCTACGCACGCTCTAGCGACCGAACGACCGACGCGCCTCGGACATCCGACACCTCCCAGCGCCCGGACGACCGAGCCCCTCCGGACGACCGACTACTCCAGTCCAGGACCAAAACGTCAGAAGTATGGAGACCACCAGACGACCGATGCCTCGGACGTCCGACCCCGACCGGACGTCTGACACAACCTGACCAGAGCCGAAACGTCATACTTCCGACAAGTACCGGACGTCCGAGCCCCCTCGAGACGCCGGACGTCCGAGCCCCCTCGAGACGCCGGCCGACCGGTAGCTGTCGGATGTCCGACGCCTGTGTGTTGACAGCGTGTTGGGCCGAAGCCCATGTACCCTTTCGTGACCCTAGACTATATATATTCCTCCTCCTCCCTCTTTTTAGGGTTAGCATTGTGATAGCTCATTTGAGAGATAGAGCTTTGCTCATCCATCCGGTTCTACTCCACCGAGAGAGACCGCGGCCTCTATGGAGAAGATCCATCTTGGATTCAAGAGCCCTAACGGGAAGACCTTCAAAACCTCCTCACGGAGAAGAACTTGCTACTTGTATCGTCCTTTGTTGATCGTGGATCGTGTATCTCTTTGTGTTTCGAGGATCTAGCACATGTGTATTCGAATCTCGTTGATTTGAGTGATTTCTCTCGTTTCCCTTCATGTTTCCCCTCGTGTTCCTCGTAGGTACACGCAAAGGCATATATAAACCATGAGGATTGATTCATGATTTAGCTTTTTGACATGTAGTGCAGCGAGCAACAAAATGCACAACATCCCGTCTCATCTTTGGCCAGAAGAAATGTGTAGCTAGTATGTCCTCCGTCTTCTTCACACCAAAGTTTCCCATTAATCATCCTCCATGCGCCTCCTGCAACAACAAAAGACGAACAGAGCTAGCTGGAATGCATAACTTGTTAGCATGGAACACAAATCCAGCATTAAGGACGAAGTTGTTCCATGTTCTCCCTTCTTTACAATTCTGCAATACATCTTTAAATTCAACATCATGCACATATTGATCTTTGATGGTCTTCAAACCAAATATTTTGAAGTCAAGTTGTGAAAGCATAGTATAACGACGAGACGATGCATTAGCAATAACATTTTCTTTACCCTTCTTGTGTTTTATGATATAAGGGAAAGTCTCAATGAATTCAACCCATTTAGCATGTCTACGATTCAGTTTTGCTTGACTTTTAATATATTTCAAAGATCCATGATCAGAATGTATAACAAATTCTTTGGGCCATAAATAATGTTGCCATGTTTCTAAAGTCCGAACAAGAGCATATAATTCTTTATCATAGGTAGAATAGTTCAGACTAGGCCCACTCAATTTTTCAGAAAAGTATGCAACAGGTTTACCATCTTGTAGTAACACACCTCCTAATCCAATTCCACTAGCATCACATTCAAGCTCAAAAGTCTTATTAAAATCAAGAATTTGGAGTAAAGGAGCATGTGTCAACTTATCTTTCAATACCATGAAGGCTTCTTCCTGTGCGGTACCCCAAATAAAAGGCACATCCTTCTTCGTAAGCTCATTGAGTGGTGCAGCAATGGTGCTGAAATATATCACAAAACACCTATTGAAACCAGCGAGGCCAAGAAAACTCCTCACTTGTGTGACCGTTTTGGGCTGCGGCCAACTATAAATAGCTTTAATCTTGGCTTTATCAACTCCAATTCCCTGTGGAGTAACAACATGGCCGAGAAAAGATACTCGATCGGTGCAAAAGGTGCACTTCCCAAGGTTACCAAACAAACGTGCATCACGTAGAAAAAAACAACAACACATAAATGTTCCAAATGTTCCTCCAAAGATCTGCTATAAATCAGTATATCAGCAAAGTAAACTACCACAAATCATCCAATCAAAGCACGTAAAACTTCATAAATTAATCTGATGAAAGTACTAGGTGCATCAATTAACCCAAAAGGCATACTAACCACTCATATAATCCAAACTTAGTTTTAAATGTTGTTTTCCATTCATCTCCCAATTTCATACGAATTTGATGGTATCCACTACGCAAATCAACTTTGGAGAATACTGTAGAGCCACTCAATTCATCAAGCGTATCATCTAGCCTAGGAATAGGATGAGGATAACGAATAGTGATATTATTAATGCCTCTACAATCAACACACATACATGACGTACCATCCTTTTTCGGCACTAGAATAATAGGAACATCACAAGGACTAAGAGATTTGCGTATATAACCTTTGTCAAACAGCTCCTGTACTTGACGCATAATCTCCTTCGTCTCCTTTGGATTTGTACAGTATGGCACACGGTTTGGTAGTGAAGCACCGGGAATTAAGTCAATTTGATGCTCAATCCCTCGAATAGGTGGTAATCCCAGTGGCATGTCTTGTGGAATGACGTCAGTGAACTCCTGCAAAATGTTAGTGATAGCAGGAGGCAAAGAGGAAGGCACATCCTTCAATGAAAATAGTGCCTCTTTGCACACAAAAGCATAGCAAACAGATTTGCTGAAATCTAGATCATCAATATCAGATCTGGTGGCTAGTAAACATCCGCTTTTCAATTTAATTTCAGATGCAACACTAGATGATGGTTTGTTATTAGGCTTTATTTGTTGCTCAAATTCTTTTGCCATAATATGATTTTCACTCTTATTGTGCTCTTGTTTTGCTTTACTAGCATGATTAATATCATCTTTCAAAATGTGTTCAGGAGTCATAGGAAGCAAAGTAATATGTTTATCCTTATGAACAAGAGTATACTGATTGTTTCTACCATGGTGTACAGAATTTTTATTGAATTGCCATGGTTTACCAAGTAATAAGGAACATGCTTGCATGGGTACCACATCACAATCAACATAATCAGCATATGTAGCGATACTAAAATGCACACGAACAGTACGTGTTACCTTAACCTTGCCGCTGTTGTTGAACCAGTGGAAATATGAGGCAACCTCACTTCCTTTTTTTAATAGTTTTCTTTTATAAAACCAAACTAGTGATAAAACAAGAAACTAAAAGATTCAATTGCAATATCTACAGATATACCTTCGAGCACTCACCTCCCCAGCAACGGCGCCAGAAAAGAGTTTGATGTCTACTAGCAACTTTATTCTTGTAGACTCGTGTTGGGCCTCCAAGCGCAGAGTTTTCTAGGACAGTAGCAATTTTCCCTCAAGTGGATAAGGTTTATCAATCCATGAGAGGCGTAGGATGAAGATGGTATCTCTCAAACAACCCTGCAACCAAGTACACGAAATCTCTTGTGTCCCCAACACACCCAATACAATGGCAAATTGTATAGTTGCACTAGTTCGGTGAAGAGATGGTGATACATGTGTAGTATGGATAGTAGATATAGGTTTTTGTAATCTGAAAATATAAAAATAGAAAGCTAGCAAGTGATAAAACAGAGCACAAACGGTATTGCAATGCTTAGAAACAAGGCCTAGGGTTCATACTTTCACAAGTGCAATCTCTCAACAGTGCTAACTTAGTTGAATCAGATAACAATCCCTCAACGTGCGACAAAGAGTCACTCCAAAGTTCTTATCTAGCGGAGAACATAAGAAGAAATTATGTGTAGGGTACGAAACCACCACAAAGTTATCCTTTCCAATCAATCTATTGAGCTATTCCTATAAGAGTCACAAACAGCCCTAGAGTTCGTACTAAAATAACACCATATGATACACATCAACCAACTCTAATGTCACCTAGATACTCCAATGTCACCACAAGGATCCGTGAGATGATTATTCGATATGCATCAAACAACTTCAGATTCATAATATTCAATCCAACACAAAGAACTTTAAAGAGTGCCCCAAGATTTCTACCGAAGAAATTAGGACGAAAACATGCATCAACCCCTATGCATAGATTACCCCAATGTCACCTCGGGAATCCACGAGTTGAGTGCCAAAACATACATCAAGTGAATCAATATAATACCCCATTGCCACCACGGGTATTCATATGCAAGACATACATCAAGTGTTCTCAAATCCATAAAAGTATTCAATCCGATAATAGTGAAACCTCAATGGTAAAAACTAAACTCATCACATCAAGATAGAGAGGGAGAAACACCATATGATCCAACTGTATTAACAAAGCTCGCGGTACATCAAGATCGTGCCAAATCAAGAATACGAGAGAGAGAGAGAGAGAGAGATCAAACACAGAGCTACTAAAACATACCCTCAGCCCTGAGGGTGAACTACTCCCTCCTCGTCATGGAGACCACCGGGATGATGAGATGGCCTCCGGTGATGATTTCCCCCTTTGGCAGCATGCCGAAACAGGGTCCCGATTGAGTTTTCATGGATACAGAGGCTTGCGGTGGCGGAACTTCTCATCTAGGGTTCTTTTTGGGGGTTTGGGTATTTATAGGAAGTTTTGGCGTCGGTCTTAAGTCAAGGGGGCCACGAGGGAGCGACAAGCTCTCTAGGCGCGCCCTAGGGGGTGCGCGCCTAGCAGTCTTGTGGCTTCCTCATGAGCCTTATGTTCCTTCCTCGAAGCTTCGAGGGCCTCTTTTGGTCCTTAATAAATCACTGTAAATTTTCAGCCCATTCCAAGAACTTTTATTTCTGCACAAAAAATGACACCACAGTAGTTCTGCTGAAAACAACATCAGTCCGGGTTAGTTCCACTAAAATCATACTAAAACCATATAAAATTGTTGTAAACATGGCATGGATACTTTATAAATTATAGATACGTTGGAGACGTATCAACCAACTAGGTTGGTACCCCCTAGTCCAGGACACCGTCACTGGGATTGTTTTCATCACAGGGGACATGATGCTCTGTTGTGGCTCGACCACATGGGTGAGTAGTAGTGGGTTGGCAGTCAGAGGGAAGAGGTTCGTTGGGACAGGAAACATTCCCATCGTGCAGGCAGGGCGCGTTGCTGCGACTCTTCCGTGAGGGGAAAGAAGCAGGGGCCCAGTAGCCTGAGGAAAGCGGTCCGCACGGGAGAGGTCCCGGGAACTTTTCACATCGCTTCTGGCACGACACACCCCGGTCACCCAGTTTTGAATATGGTCATCTAGTAGGTAGAGAATAGAGATAGGATTTTTCCTTGTCGGTGGGTAACCCACCTACACCATTTTATTGATCCTGCGCGTGCGCCTTCGGCTAGTGAGCGGGCGCCCAGAAGGGCGTTGGTCGTGCGGTGGCTTTTGCATCGAGTTGGTCTTCACGGCTTCGACAGGGGCGTCCAAGAGGTCGAGTGCCTTTATCATAGCCGGAGTATTTTTCGCCCTGGAGCGGCCTTCCGGGCCCCAGAAGGGTGACTGGACAGGGGGGCCACGTGTCAGGGCCTTCTTCTTTTCTTGGGAACCCAGGGCAAGGAATGCGAGCCTTCGGTAGGCGTCTCCCACGTTGCTCGATCCGACAGGCCGGCATCGGGAAAGGCATCTCCCTGCTGACGTGATAGGAGCAACCCTGTCCTCCTCCTTCATATCACCATCGGGGAGACCCATACACAGACGCCTTCTTCCGCCGAGTTTCATCATGATAATGGGAGCAACGGGCCTGCCGCGCCACATTGGCACCCTTGGCCCCTGGTATTCTGGCCACCACGGGATTTGCAATTTGGAGATGAGCGCGCGCCTTCTTGCGGCGCAGGCCGGACCATAGACTCGTGTAAGTCCTTGGTCACCCAGTGGGGACTGGTGTGCCTTCCATGGACGAGTTCATGTTCCACATCACCGAGGTCACCGCCGCCTATGCAGCAGGCACACCCCCGGCACGAAACTCCATCTTCCCTGGCAAGGGGTGGCATTGACGTCCTTGTTCACCCACTCGCCGAAGCTGTAAGGAGTTAGCGACGTGCCTCGCAACTTGCGCCCTCATCGTCCGTCAGGCCGCGAGGTGCCCCACACGTCTGTGAGGCTGCTTTCATGGTGATTGTTTAGGGCGAACTGCCCGACTAGCGGTGCTTTTCATTGGAGGTAGGCGAGTAGAGAGACCTTCTGCTTCACATCTTACCGGGGTGCCGGCCGGAGGGAGCACTCAGAGAGGCGAGGGACGCCAATTAGGATTGGTTGGCATGCCTCAGTCCCCTACCTAGTGCGCCAAATGTCGGTTTCTAAGAACCTACATATGAATTGTTTGCTACAACCCTTCGGGAGTTCGGCCAGGGACTGAACACGTCTAGCATTCCTAAGTCATGGATGAATGCTGGTATGATGAACTATAGATGGACACAAAGAACCACCCAGGTTTGGGCCACCTTCTTGGTGTAATACCCTTCTCCTGCCTTGTTTCTTATTGCAATGGTAGAGAGCTACAATGTGTGTTTATTACAAGATGAAAAGATCGACCCTTAGTCAGGCTTTGGCCTCCCCTATTTATACTATCAATGGAGGACCTGTCAGTGGCCCCTACTGGTCGAATATACATTAGAATAGGCTGGCCTAGCTTGTACCATGGTGGCATGGTTTCCCATGGCATGCTTGTACGAGTGATGATGACGACCTCCTCGTGCAGTGTATTACCCCATGGATATTTTTCTGTTTCCTTCTTCGGCATACGTAGGGTGGCAGGAAGATACTACCCCTGTAGCAGTGTAGACAGTAGGAGAATCTTACTACAGCGTCAGTGGATGAATTTGTCTACATAAATCCTGTCAGAGCCTACACGCGAGGGTCGGTCGTGCATCCCCATCCTGCCACCAGTGCCAGTAGCCGTCCTTCGGAGCTTGGGTTGCCGCTCATCTTCCCTGAAATCGAGGTCTTCTCTCCCCGGAAGCATTGACGCATCCTCCCAGGCAGATACCGCGAAGTGATCCCGGGAGTTCGTCTAGCGTCGTATCTCAAGTCGCCTTTATCGCAGTAGGCCAAAATCCACTGGATATTACGGAGCCTTCAAAAGGCTTCCTTCCTATCCAGGAAAGGCATACGGCCCAATTGTTTGGGCCCAATGCACGAGGCTGCCTACACCCTAGTTTTATTTACACTGACAATGTCTAACTTTGTTTTGCAGAGTATGCATATGATGTGGTATAGCCTTGGTCATGATAATGAGTTTATGTATGAGATGGTTATATGTTATAATGTTAAGTGGCATGTGCTAGTTGTGAGTTGCGTTGGGGTTTCCTCGAAAAGGAGAGGATGATGCAGTAGTAGAGATAAGTATTTTCCTCAGTTAAGAATCAAAGTTATCACACCAATAGGAGAACCAAGCAACACCTCGTTAGCAGCACCTACACACAAAATAACAAATACTTGCACCCAACGCAAACAAGGGGTTGTCAATCCCTTGTCGGTTAATTGCAAGGTTCAAATCTCGTAGTGATAGATAAATAGATAAATAAAAACAAAATAAAATAAAGTAAATAAAATTGCAGCAAGGTATTTTTGGATTTTTATATATGATAAAAAATAAGACCTGGGGGCCATAGTTTTCACTAGAGGATTCTCTCTTGAAAATAGCATACGGTGGGTAACTACTATTATTCCACACATAGACCGCTATCCAACATGCATCTAGAGTATTAAATTCATAAAGAACAGAGTAACGCCTTAAGCAAGATGACATGATGTAGACAAAGTAAACTCAAGCAATATGAATAAACCCTATCGTTTTACACTTAATGGCAAGAATACACATATGTGTCTTGTCCCCTTCTATCACTGGTATATAGATCACCGCAAGATTGAACCCATCACAAAACACCTCTCCCATTGCAAGATAAATCAATCTAGTTGGCCAAACCAAATCAATAGACCGGAGAGAAATACAAAGCTATAATAATCATGCATAAAAGAGTTCAGAGAAGACTCAAATAATATTCGTGGATAATCTGATCATAAACTCACAATTCATCGGATTCCAACAAACACACCATAAAAAGAATTACATCAAATATATCTCCAAGAACATCAAGGAGAACATTGTATTGAAGATCAAAGAGACATAAGAAGCCATCTAGCTACTAGCTATGGACCCGTAGGTCTGTGGTAAACTACTCACATATCATTAGAGTGGCAGCACGGTTGATGTAGAAGCCCACCATGATCGATTCACCCTCCGGCAGAGTGCCATAAAAGGCCTCCAGACGGGATCTCATGAGAACAAAAACTTGCAGCGGCGGAAAAAGTGTTTTCAGTGGCTCTCTATTGGTTTCCCAATTTTAGAGAATTTATAGAGGCCGAATTAGGTCAAACGGGGGAATGAGGGGCCCATGGGGTACCAGGGTGCGCCTACCCCCGTGGGCGCGCCCTGGTGGCTTGTGGGCCAGTCTTTCGTCTTCCGGCCTCGTCCCGAAGCTTGTAGTGTCTCTTATGTCTAGAAAAAAATCATCAAAAAGTTTCGTGGAAATTGGACTTCCTTTGGTAGTGATATCCTGGAAAACAAAAAACAGGCAAAAAAATAGCAACTGACACTTAGCACTAAGTTAATAGGTTAGTCCCAAAAATGATTTGTAATGGCATATAATTGCACATAAAACATCCAAGATTGATACTATAATAGCATGGAACAATAAAAAATTATAGATACGTTGGAGACGTATCAGCCTACGCGTCACGGCATGATGGCTGGAGCCACAAGATTGCCATGTTAATATAAATATCGTAGAGATAGCCTTGCAAGTTACAGGTGACGATGGCAAACATACAGGGAGGACCCCGGCGTGGAGAAGGTGTGCTAGGCGTGGGACGAGGAGCTAAAATTTTGTGCCACAGGGGAATTTCTGAATTTGGTGCCATGGCAACATTTTCTGAAATTGCCGCCACGCCATGAGGCTTCAACAGAAGATTGAAGATGGTCACAGAGGATTCCCGGCGCCCAGGGCTATACCATATCATGCTTTTATGAATGTCCTAAGATATTTATCCCTTTGTTGTTTCAACCCTTTGCTTGCACAGTAGTCAATTATTAGGGTGATCTCTCACAAAGAAAATCAAGATTAAAAGGTGCTCTTCCTAGTGTTGCAACCGTCTACGACATTCTAGCATTTCGGAGTACGTCATGTCCACATGAGTACAAACGAGATGAGAGATGTAAGACAGAGATGGTCAGACCATGTATGCAGATAGCACTCGGTTATCTTGAAGTTCTGGCATGATCATTCTGAGCTCCGAGCACGAAGCATCGAAAGATGAACAAGAGTCGTGTGGTGATATGATTGGTAATAGTTTGCCTACCGGTCAAATTTTTCGTCATCAGTGATGTCCACATCAATGAATGAAAACTAGGTTTGGATCTTGAATCACTCACTATTAATTATGAGAGATATTAATTTGAGTGGGAGTGCACTTTATATTAAAATTTGCTTAAACACGGGTGCAACATTAATTATGGATAAATGTATATAGGGACAATTCCATTTCTGCCCCTAACTGGAACCCACTACTCAAATTTGCCCCTAATTTCAATATGTGCTCAAATTTGCCCCTCTACCGTTAGTTGCCCTTATAGAAATGCCCTTCTGCGCCGTTACCGTCCGGTCAAACAGCTTTGACCATCTCAAAAAAATAGCAAAAAAAAAATCAAAAAAATCTGAAATTTTGTGGGATCGAAGGTACTCAGGTTCGCAAGGTGCGTGCAAATTTTCATGTTGTTTGGGCATTCTAGGAGCTCGTGGCAAAGGAAAAACAGTAAATATGTACGCGTGTGAACAGTAAATTAAAAAAAATAGCAAGAAAATTCAAAAAAATATGAATTTTTTTGGCATCCAAGATGCTTAGGTGCGCAAGGTCTGTGCAAAATTTTGTTGTGTTTAGACATTGTAGGAGCTCATGGAGAAAAAAACAAAATTTGTCTCAGAAAAAAATTATAAAAAATACACTATTTTGGTTTTTTTTGCGAGAGCTCCTCGCATGTTATTTGATAACAAAATTTTGCACACACCTTGCGCACCCGAGCATCTTGGATGCCAAAAAATTTCATATGTTTTTTAATTTTCTTGCTATTTTTTTGAATTTACTATTCAAAGATGTACAGATTTATTGTTTTCCTTTGCCACGAGCTCCTGGTATGTCTAAATAGCACGAAAATTTGCACGCACCTTGCGCACATGAGTACCTTCGATCCCACAAAATTTCAGATTTTTTTGATTTTTTTTACTATTTTTTTCGAGATGGTCAAAGTTGTTTGACCGGACGGTAACGGTGCAGAAGGGCATTTCTATATGGGCAACTAACGGCAGAGGGGCAAATTTGAGCACACATTGACATTAGGGGAAAATTTGAGTAGTGGGTTCCAGTTAGGGGCAGAAATGGAATTGTCCCATGTATAAATGTCTATGTCCATCATTGTAGATCAATGGCTCGCAATATGTTCAACTTAGCCCCTATGTTAGAGAAAGAAAAGTTGGCTGCTAATGGTGGAAACTATGCAGATCGGATCCGGTACCCGAGACTTGTTATCGGGAGTGCTAAGGAGTACGTGTTGGTTTAGCCCCTGGCTGATGCTCCTACAAAGGATGCAACACCAGAAGAAGTTGCTACTTACTCTGCTTGTAGTGAGGACTATGATTCAGTCGAGTGCCTCATGTTAACTTGCATGGATACTGAACTACAGAAGCATTTTGAATGATCTACTACTCAATTCATAATTGGATCGCTGGAAGTTCTGTACAAGAAGCAGGCAAGGACTGGGCATTTTGAATTAACTATGGCCTTGATTGAATGCAAGATGAAAGAGGTTTCCTTAATGAGTGAGCATATAGTGAAGCTTGCTAGCTATGTTGAGAGAATGGCTTCTCTGGAATTTGGAATTCCTCCAACACTCGGCACAGATAATGTGCTTGCTTCACTCCCCCATCTTACGATGGCAATATAATGGATTACAACATGAATGGGATGGAGAAAAGTGCAAACGAGTTGTTTGCTATGATCAAAACCGCGGAAGCTAGAATGCATAAGAACAAAACAGTGTTGATGGTCAATAAGACCACCAGTTTCAGGAAGAAGGGCAAGTCCAAAAAGAAGAAATCTACTGAAGCCGATAAGACCGAGTCTCAGAAGAAGAACAAGGGCGGATCCAATAAGGAGACTGAACATTTCTATTGCAAATAGAAGGGACGTTGGAAGCGTAACTTCAAGAAGTATTTGGCGGATAAGAAGAATGGTTCTTCCAGTGAAGGTATAATCGTTATACAAAGTTAATGTTATTCTACTTGTAAATTTTTGTATGTCATGAGTATTTGATACTGGTCAGTTGCCCTCATTTTGCAAACCAATGCAGGGACTACAGAGAGTTCACATGGAGAGAAGAAATGAAGTCGTGATACAAGTCAAGAATGGTCATAGGATCACTGCTTGGAGACCGTCAAAGTCATGTCTTTAGTTAATCTTCAAGATTTATCTTAGAACTAAAATAATAGTTATTTTGCTTCGAAGTTATGTAACGCATTATCCTATGGGTTGTGCGATGGATATTCTTATAAGTTTTAAACAATATTTGTTTGGATTATTAGGAGAATATGGTTTTTGATTAAACCTCTATTTTGTGATGGTTTATTCATGATGAATCTTGAAGTTTGTGATCTATAACATTAAAGCTAAACGTCTTGAGAAGATTGATAAAAACCACTTTTGTATGGCACTGCTTGGTTATATCGGATAGTTAATCTTGATAAAGATGAAGCCTAAAAGTCTTTTATTTGAATTGAATAAATACATTGTTATGTATAAAGTCCGATGGATTAAACGGGGCATGGTGAATATTTATACTTGATCAATGTTATGAGTAAATATGATTTACTTGATAAAACATAATGACTGAAATATTTGAAATAGTTCAAAGAAATTCAGGATGCATATATAATATCATTATGACAAAAGATAAACAAGATTCTTCTTTCATGACGAAATATATCTAAGTCATGAGTTTAGCAAGCAATTTGATAATTGTGGAATTATAATTACCGATCTGCTCTAGTTAAAAATTAGGGGATTTATGATTGAAACAACAATGTATTGACTAAACTGATGCACCATTTAAAAGTCTGATAAAACTATAAAGAGTTATAGAATATTTTAGACCAATGCTTGATTGTAGGTTTTTTTGTAATCTTTACACAAAAGAAAATTCAATGACAAAGTGTTTGTCAAAGAATGAATATTAAAAAAAAGGTTTTCTCATTAAAGGAGTAAGTGGGAGGATGATACAGCTTATTAAGATTATTGAATCTCTGGCTCAAGTTAAAACAAGACTAGACCAGAAATGTTCTGGAGTATTTTGTTTGTAAAACTGAGCAAAGAATCTAATAAATTAGATGTAGAACTTTCAGTTAAGATTGTAACAAAATGCAAAGGTCGGGAAGATTATCAAATGTACTGAATACTTCATCTTAGAAGAAGATGAAACCTGGGCACTACATGGAAGCAGTGATGGCGCCCAGCTATTAAGGTATGGCTTAAACCATTGAAATCCAAAATGAAGTCCATATACAAGGAATAAGTTTTGAACTTGGAGAAACCTTCAAAAGTTGTATAAATGGATCTTTGAATATTCATGGATAGTGATCCTGAAAGAAAAGTTTGACAAAAGAGTTTTGTAGAAAAGGAAGAATTGATCTTGTCAAGTCTTTTTGTTAGTAGCAATACTAATAGTATAAATGGATTAGAATGGTGAGTGTTGTATATTATTGATAACCCACAAGTATAGGGGATCGCAACAGTTTTCGAGGATAGAGTATTCAACCCAAATTTATATATTTGACACAAGGGGAGCCAAAGAATATTTGTAAGTATTAGCAATTGGGTTGTCAATTCAACCACACCTGGAGATTAAATATCTGCAGCAAAGTGATCAGTAGCACAGTAATATGATAGTTTTGATAGCAGTGGTAATAGTAACAATAAGGGTAACAGTGATAGCAATAATTTTGTAGTAGTTATGACAGTAGCAATAGCAATAGTAACTTAGCAAGAACAATATGTGGAAAACTCGTAGGCATTGGATCGGTGAATTCGTTGGATGATATTCATCATATATTAGTCATAATCTAGAGCGACACAGAAATAGCTCCAGTTCATAAATATAATGTAGGCATCTATTCCGTAAATATTCATACGTGCTTATGGAAAAGAACCTGCATGACATCTTTTGTCCTACCCTCCCGTGGCAGCGGGGTCCATAAGGAAACTAAGCGATATTAAGGCCTCCTTCTAATAGAGAACCGGAACAAAGCATTAACACACAGTGAATACATGAACTCCTCAAACTACGATCATCACCGGAAAGTATCCCAATTACTATCACCCTGGGGTTTACGGATCATAACACGTAATAGGTGCATATGACTTGCAAGATCGGATCTAGAACATAGATATAATGGTGAAAACATAAATGGTTCAGATCTGAAATCATGGCACTCGGGCCCTAGTGACAAGCATTAAGCATGGCAAAGTCATAGCAACATCAATCTCAGAACATAGTGGATACTAGGGATCAAGCCCTAACAAAATTAACTTGATTACATGATGAATCTCATTCAACTCCTCATCAACCAGCGAGCCAACGAAGGAATTACTCACTCCTAATGGGGAGTGATACGTCTCCAACGTATCTATAATTTATGAAGTATTCATGCCATGTTTACAACAATTTTATATGGTTTTCGTATGATTTGATTAGAACTAACCCGGACTGATGCTGTTTTTAGCAGAACTACCGTGGTGTCATTTTTTGTGCAGAAATAAAAGTTCTCGGAATGGGCTGAAAATTTACAGTGATTTTTTATGGACCAAAAGAGACCCCCTAAGCACAAGAGCTGGGCCAAGAAGTGGACGAGCAGGCCACAAGCCATCTAGGTGTGCCCTACCTCCCAGGGAGCGTGCTCCGGGCTTGTGGGCACCTCGGGCACCCCCTTGACATGAGACTGGCGCAAAAAATTCTTATAAATACCCAAACCTCCGAAAAGAACCCTAGATCAGAAGTTCCGCCACTGCAAGCCTCTGTAGCCATGAAAAATCAATCTAGGCCCTCTCCGGCACCCTGCCGGAGGGGGCCACCATCACCGAAGGCCATGGAGGAGGAAGGCGGAGGGGGCCATCATCACCATGGAGGCCAAGGACTAGAGGGAGAACCTCTCCCCATCTAGGGGGAGGCCATGGAGGAGGAAGCACAAGGGGGAGACTCTCTCCCCCTCTCTCTCGGTGGCGCCGGAGTGCCGCCGGGGGAACCATCGCCGCGGTGATCATCTTCATCAACATCACCTTCTTCGTCACCGTCCTCGTCTCTTTTAAGCGGTCCACTCTCCCGCACCCCGCTGTAATCCCCTACTTGAACATGGTGCTTTATGCCACATATTATGATCCAATGATGTGTTGCCACCCTATGATGTTTTGAGTAGATTTCTTTTGTCTTTTGGGTTGATTGTTGATCTAGATTGGTTTGAGTTGTATGTTTTATTTTGGTGCTGTCCTATGGTGCCCTCCGTTCTGCGCACACGTGAGGGATTCCCACTGTAGGGTTTGTCATATGTTAATGATTCGCTTATAGTGGGTTGCTAGAGTGACAGAAGCTTAAACCCGAGTAAGGGGGTTGTTTGCGTATGGGAGTAAAGAGGACTTGATACTTTAATGCTATGGTTGGGTTTTACCTTAATGATCTTTAGTAGTTGCGGATGCTTGCTAGAGTTGCAATCATAAGTGCATATGATCCAAGTAGAGAAAGTATGTTAGCTCATGCCTCTCCCTCGTATAAAATTGCAATAATGATTACCGATCTTGTTAACGATTGCCTAGGACAATTCCGCATATCGTTCCATCATTATTCCACACTCGCTATTTGTAATATATTATAATATATTCTAACTTTATGTTAACAACACCTATTTTTATATTATAGCTCTCCGATATCATGCAAGGCTATCTTCTTCATACCCACAACGTAGTTTTATTTCTCGTTTCTAGATGGAAGCAAACGTTCAGTGTACGTTGAGTCGTATCAGTGGCAGATAGGACTTGAGAGAATATTGATCTTACCTTTAGCTCCTTGTGGATTCGACACTCCATACTTATCACTTCCACCTTTGGAAATTGCTACGATGGTTCCTTGCACTTGGCGATTATCAAGCTCTTTTCTGGCACCGTTGTCGGGGAGCAATAGCGTGGGGTTGATATTTTCGTGTAAGCTTGTTTGCTTTCTTCACTAAGTACATTTTGTTTTCCCATTTGTTTATGGGTGAAACAATTTTTTTTAAAGAATGCAAAATACAAAAAAAAATACTTGCCTCTTATGCCTAATTTTTTTTCAAAAAGAGAAGTGATTGGAAGGTTATGCATTGGAGAAGTGAGGGTCGACCTTGAACACTTGTGTTCATGCTCATGGAAACAATGTGGAATTTTTCATGGAAGTTTCTCAAAAATAATTATCCCCTTGTATATATCCATTGTATTATAAAAATAATGTGCCAAGATTTGTCTTTAGGATGATTTGATTGCTTGTTTCCTATGTGCGGTGCAAAAATAGAAACATTGGCTGTAGTGCGTGAATTTAAATTTTTTAGTGGAACGTCAAAACTTTCTGAAATTTTTACATAGTACTACTATGCAAATTTCTTACTTTGTCCTATTTTTTCAGAATTGTTGGAGTTACATAAGTATACGAAATTTCTAGATTGCTACAGACTGTCTTGTTTTTGGTAGATTCTGTTTTCTATGTGTTGTTCACTTATTTTGATGAATCTATGGGTTGTATCGGGGGGTATGAACCATGGTAAACTTGGAATACAGTAGATATAATGCTAATATGAAATTAGAATGAGTTTACAATAGTACCTAAAGGTAGTGATTTGCTTTATTATACTAACGGATCTCACGAGGGTTTTGTTAAGTTTTGTGTGGATGAAGTGTTCGAAGATCGAGGAGTTATCGATATAAGAAGAATAAGGAAAGGCAAGAGTTTGAGCTTGGGGATGCCCAAGGCACCCCAAGTAAATATTTCAAGGATACTCAAGCATCTAAGCTTGGGGATGCCCTGGTTGGCATCCCATCTTTCTTCTTCAACAATTATCGGTATACCTCAGTTTTTGTTTTGTTCACATGATATGCGTCTTTTGTGTTTATTTTTCTTTTCTTTTCCTTTATGCACCATGCTAGTATCAGATAGTCCTTCATTGATTTATAGAATGCTCTTTGTGCTTCACTTAAATCTTTTGAGTATGGCTTTATAGAATGCTTTGTGTGCTTCACTTATATATTTTGAGCTTGGATATTGGTCAATCTATATTAATTGTAGAATGCTATATAAACTTCACTGATATCTTTTAGAGTATGAATAAAACTATCATCGAAATAGGGCTTGGAAGAGTATCATTAAAATATCACTGCTTAGCTAAAAAGCTTTAAAGAAAAGTTCTTGTTTAGAGACAACCTAATATTTATCCTTACTATTTTTGTATGTTCACATGATTAAGCTGCTGTAGTAATCATGTTTTATAGTTTTTCTTTCAATAAAGTGCCAAGTAAAGCCTTTGGGATAGTGTGGTTGATAGTTGATTTGATTATGTGCAAAAACAGAAACTTTTGCGTCCAGTAGCAAAATTTTAAAAATTCACTGGAACGTGTAAAAACTCTGAATTTTTTATAGAGGATTGATATACAAATTGTCTACATTGTCCTAATTGTTCAGAATTTTTGGAGTAATAAGTATGAGCATAATTCATATCTTTACAGACTGTTCTATTTTTGACAGATTCTGTTTTTGATGCATAGTTTGCTTGTTTTCTAGTTTCTATGGCTTATATTGCTTAATATAAATTGTGGAAATGATAGAGTATAGTAGGTATTATGTGGAAACAATTATGAATCTTGTCTTGACAGTACCCAAGTGAATGATTTGTTTTATTATACTAACGGAGCTCTTGAGTTTTTTGTTGAGTTTTGTGTGATTGAAGTTTTCAAGTTTTGGGTGAGGTGTCGATATGAGGAGAATAAGGAGTGGAAAGACCCTAAGCTTGGGGATGCCCAAGGCACCCCAATGTAATATTCAAGGAAGACTCAAGCGCCTAAGCTTGGGGATGCCCCGAAAGGCATCCACTCTTTCGTCTTCAAAACTATCGGTATTCCTTACTTGGAGCTATATTTTTATTCGTCACACGATATGTGTTTTGCTTGGAGCGTGTTTTGATTTTACTAGCTGTTTAAATAAAATCATTGGATCTGAAATCTTGAATGAGACAGAGTCATCACATGGCTATTTAACTATTTTACTACTCATTGATCTTCACTTATATCTTTTGGAGTAGTTTTGTCATTTACTCTCGTGCTTCACTTATATCCTATGAGTAAATGGTTGAATGAATTGAATATCATAAATCTAAAATTATATATGTTTCATATCCTTATCCCATGGGGAGTAATGACTTCACTTATAAGAAGTATAGGTGGTAATATTTATTGAAAGTTAGCAAACTCAACATTGGACACTTGAACAATTGACGAAACAATATTGAAGGAAGAGAGATTTCACATATAAATATACTATCTTGGAGATCTTCTATGATTGTGAGCCCCATTAATAATTTTCAAACTTGAGCAAATTTGTTGAAGTTGGACAAGGAAGACAATGTAATGAGTTATGTTTGGGCATATTTTTATAGAAGTTATATTGTTATGGATCCTCCAACATGTGGTGCTTGCTTAGGATCTTTTGCTAGCCGAAAAATTGTACTAAGTAGAGATACTACTTGTGCATCCAAAAACCCTTAAACCCCGTTTCTTGGCATGAGTGTCCACCATATCTACCTATGGATTGAATAAGATCCTTCAAGTAAGTTACCATCGGTGCAAAAAGCAATAAAAATTGCTCCTAAATATGTATGATCTTTTATTGTAAGGGAAAATTGAGTGTTGTACGAACTTGTGATGGTAAAGAAATAAAAGCGACGGACTGCATAATAAAGGTTGCTATCACAAAGGGCAATACAACATGACGTTCCTTTGCATTAAGGGTGTGCACGTCCAAAATTAAAAAGCGCATGACAACCTCTGCTTCCCTCTGCGAAGGGCCTATCTTTTACTTTCATGTATTCACTTTTATTCAAGAGTCAATAGTATTCCTTCTTATTTCAACCTCAATTATTCTCTAGTTGGCAAGCATCATGTGATGGGGAAAGATCTAAGCATATATGGCCATTCAAATATATTTGATCATGAATTATTATTGTTGACAATTATCTATATGATAAATAAGTTGGGAGGCGAGACATTAAGCCCCTATCTTTCTCTGTGTTTGACGGATGCTATTTGTTCTAAAAATATGCTTTGAGTGTCAGCAATCATGGAAGACTATATGATAGTTGACTATGTGGAATTTGCTAAAACAAAGCTGTTACATAGACCCTTCCTGAAAATATGATGAATTGCAATTGTTTGATGACTGAGAACGTAGTTTGTTAGTTTTCAAGAAAGTTTATGGTCTATACTTTAACATGTGAATAGCTTGCTACTTGATCATGAGAAGTTTTATGAGATGAGCTACTGTTTATGATATATATTGATGCTAGAAAAAGTGTTTGGAACTATCATTGATCAAATTTATACACTATGCTAGGATTCACACTTCATAAATTATTTCTTTTATCATTTACCTACTCGAGGACGAGCATGAATTAAGCTTGGGGATGCTGATACATCTCCAACGTATCTATAATTTATGAAGTATTCATGCCATGTTTACAAGAATTTTATATGGTTTTGGTATGATTTGATTAGAACTAAACCGGACTGACGCTGTTTTTAGCAGAACTACCGTGGTGTCATTTTTTGTGCAGAAATAAAAGTTCTCGGAATGGGCTGAAAATTTACGGTGATTTTAATGGACCAAAAGAGACCCCCGAAGCACAAGAGCTGGGCCAGGAAGTGGACGAGCAGGCCACAAGCCCTCTAGGTGCGCCCTACCCCCCAGGGAGGGTGCTCCGGGCTTGTGGGCACCTCGGGCACCCCCTTGACGTGAGACCGACGCCAAAAATTCTTATAAATACCCAAACCTCCGAAAAGAACCCTAGATCGGAAGTTCCGCCGCCGCAAGCCTCTATAGCCACGAAAAATCAATCTAGGCCCTCTTCGGCACCCTGCCGAAGTGGGCCACCATCACCGGAGGCCATGGAGGAGGAAGGCGGAGGGGGCCATCATCACCATGGAGGCCAAGGACCAGAGGAAGAACCTCTCCCCATCTAGGGGGGGAGGCCATGGAGGAGGAAGCACAAGGGGGAGACTCTCTCCCCCTCTCTCTCGGTGGCGCCGGAGTGCCGTCGGGGGAACCATCGCCTCGGTGATCGTCTTCATCAACATCACCTTCTTCATCACCGTCCTCATCTCTTTTAAGCGGTCCACTCTCCCGCACCCCAATGTAATCCCCTACTTGAACATGGTGCTTTATGCCACATGTTATGATCCAATGATGTGTTGCCATCCTATGATGTTTTGAGTAGATTTCTTTTGTCTTTTGGGTTGATTGATGATCTAGATTGGTTTGAGATGTATGTTTTATTTTGGTGCTGTCCCATGGTGCCTTCCATGTCGCGCACACGTGAGGGATTCCCGCTGTAGGGTTTGCAATATGTTTATGATTCGCTTATAGTGGGTTGCTAGAGTGACAGAAGCTTAAACCCGAGTAAGGGGGTTGTTTGCGTATGGGAGTAAAGAGGACTTGATACTTTAATGCTATAGTTGGGTTTTACCTTAGTGATCTTTAGTAGTTGTGGATGCTTGCTAGAGTTCCAATCATAAGTGCATGTGATCCAAGTAGAGAAAGTGCGTTAGCTTATGCCTCTACCTCATATAAAATTGCAACAATGATTACCGATCTTGTTAACGAGTGCCTAGGATAATTTCGCATACCGTTCCATCATTATTCCACACTCGCTATTTGTAATATATTATAATATATTCTAACTTTATGTTAACAGCACCTATTTTTATATTTTAGCTCTCCGATATGATGCAAAGCTATCTTCTTCATACCCACAACATAGTTTTATTTCTCGTTTCTAGATGGAAGCAAACGTTCAGTGTACGTTGAGTCGTATCAGTGGCAGATAGGACTTGAGAGAATATTGATCTTACCTTTAGCTACTTGTGGGTTCGACACTCCATACTTATCACTTCCACCTTTGGAAATTGCTACGATGATTCCTTGCACTTGGGGATTATTAGGGAGCATCATGGAATTGGTGATGGAGGATGGTTGGTGATGATGAGGACCAAAGATTCCCCTCTCCGGAGCCCCGAATGGGCTCCAGATCTAGCCTCCCGATGAAGAACAGGAGGTGGTGGCAGCTCCGAATCGTAAAACGCGATGAAACTTCTGCCCCTATTTTTTCTGCAAAAATAGGATTTTATAGCGTTGGAATTAGGGTCAAGGGGCCTTGAGGGCCCCACCACCCACCCAGGGCGCGCCAGAGGGGGGTGGCGCGCCCTGGTGTCTTGTGGACAGCCAGGGCCCCCGTCTAGTGGGTCTTGGTTCCAATATTCCTCATTTATTCCAAAATAATTCTCCAAAAAGTTTCGTCCACATCTGAGAACTTTTATTTCTGCACAAAAACAACACCATGGTAGTTCTGCTGAAAACATCGTCAGTCCGGGTTAGTTTCATTCAAATCATGCAAATTAGAGTCCAAAACAAGAGCAAAAGCGTTAGAAAAAATAGATATGATGGAGACGTATCAACTCCCCCAAGCTTAACCCATTGCTTGTGCTCAAGCAATTTAGTTGGCAAACTGAAAGTGATAAAGAAAAAACTTTTACGAACTCTTTTGTTCTTGTTTACATATATATGCTTAAATAGCACCCAGGTTTTCAGCAAAGATGATAACTAACCATGCCAACAATAACTCTTAGAAATTATATTAACTCATATCAATGGCATAATCAACTAGCGAGCAATAATAAGATATCTCAAATGCCAACACTTTGTCAAAACAATCATGATATAATATGACAACAGTGGTGTCTTGCTAGCCCTTTCTGAGATCGCAAAACATAAATGCAGAGCACCTCCAAAGTTCAAACATCGACTACATTGTAATTGATGGTAGAAGAGATCCAGTCATGATGTATTCAACATGAACTAAACACAATGCATGAGGATGACAATAGTGCTCTCAGGTCTGGCGCTTGTTTGAGAAGGTGATGCCTCAACATAAAAGTAAATAGGTAGACCCTTCGCAGAGGGAAGCAGGGATTTGCAGAAGTACCAGAGCTCAAAGCTTAAATCAGAGATAAATATAATTTTGGGAGGTACACCCTTCCTGTCAACGTTACGACCAAGAGTTTTCAATATCTTCCATGCTAAACAGATTAGCGGTGGTTCCCAAGCAATAAAAGTAAAGTTTACCCCCCCTCCACCAACAAACACAAGCCATGGCTAGCCGAATCAACGAGTGCCTTCCATACCAACAGCAGTCCTGGGGGAGTTTTGTTTAATTATTTGCAATTTTTGATTTTGGGACTGGGCATCCCTATTACCAGCCCCTCTCGTGCAAGGACGAGTGAATAAACACTCATCATGAGAATAACCCGCTTAGCATGGAAGGTACTGAGCACCCCCTGTCGCTCCATGAGCAGCCCAGGCACACAAAACAGATGTTCATTTGAAATTTTAGAGGTGGCACATGCAAATTTACCTGGAACAGCAGGGTAATATCGCATATAGGTAGATATAGTGGACTCATCTGGAATAACTTTGGTTTAAGGATTTTGATGCACAAGCAGTATTCCCGCTTAGTACAGGCGAAGGCTAGCAAATAGGTTGAGAAGCAACCAACTAGAGAGCGAAAACGGTCATGAACATGCATTATGAATAATCGACATTGAATACTAGCATGAGTAGGATATAAACACCATGCATATAAATATTGTGGAGGCTATGTTGGTTTTAATTCAACTACATGCATGAACATGTGCCAAGTCAACCCACTTGAAACATTCAGAGGAGGATACCATATCATCATACTACATCACAATCATTTTAATGCATGGTGTCACCTAAGATAAATCATTATCCACTCCTAGCTACTTAAGCATGGCATGAGCAACTATAACCTCTAATTGTCATTGCAAACATGTATAATCATAATATGCTGAATCATGGATACTGAGTTAAACATATTTACAAAAACAAGAACAAGTTGAGTTCATGCCCGCTTTTCCCTCCCACAGTCACTTCATCAAATATCGTCATTATTGCCTTTAACTTGCACGACCGAATGATGTGAAAATAATAATAGTGCAAGAGTGCCGTAGACTAAGCTGGAATATGCAACATTTTATTCAGAGGGAAAGACAAAATAATATGGGCTCTTTGTTAGATCAACAATAATACATATGGGAGCCACTCAACATTTTCATCGTGGTATTTCCCTCGGTACGACTCAACAAAAGAAAAGGAAAAGAACTTCAGAGAAACACACTGAAATATTTTTGGAGTTTTTAGTTTTTCTTGAAAAGGAAACAAATTAAAGAAAGAAAACAAAAACGAGAAAAACTATTTACACAGGAAAGCTCCCAACAAACAAAAGAAGAAAAGGGAAATCTTTTTGGGTTTTATTTTAATACTACAACTAAATTAAACTAGAAAAAAAAACAAAAAGAAGTAAGAAATATTTTTGGATTTTCTCAAAGTTTTTTAAACACATAAGAAGAAAACGAGAAAATAAATCTTGTATGGATAATACAATGAAAAAAGTGTGGACACCAACAACTGAAATGAAATGTGTGAACATGAATTTAATGTCGGTGGAAATACGTACTCCCCCAAGCTTAGGCTTGTGGCCTAGCTTGGTAATCACCACCCGTAGTAGCCATCCGGTCCGATGTGAAAGTGTTGTGGCGGCGGCACCTGAGCGTCCCACTCCTGGGCTCCTCCTCTGCTGCTGCCTGGCTGTTTTGGTAAGCAATAATGTCCTCTGGCATGACCTTGTATCCGTTCCTGGCAATAGAATCAAACAAAGCAGGTGTAGGCAACGGGATAATATCACGGGTATCCTCGCTAAATACTAAGTTATAACGAATGTTGTTAAAAGAATCAGCAGCATCAGTAAACTGGTGAGCCACCATCGCCTGGTGATCTAGATAAACTCGGGGCAAAGGATAATCATGTTAGCGTATCTGAACATTAAAGTGACTCGCTAAGCGAGTGGCATAAATACCACCATGAATTTTGCCCTTAGTTCTGTTGAGGTGCAGATGACATGCAATAATAGCCCCTAGGCTAAAGGTGTGATCATTGTATAGTGCATGGCGTAAAATGGCAAGGTTGGGAGCACTGAGTGCACCGGCTTTCTCTCTAGCAGTTAAACACTTTGCGTTGAATAAAGCAAACTAATGCACAGAAGGAAACTGCAAACTAGTAACGGTGGCTTTTGACACACCTCTTTCCTCACCCACTATCAAAGTGAGGAGGAAGTCCTCAAACTCTGCCGGTCTAGCCTCTCTTAATTCCCCGTCAGAGGGAATCAAGCATACACTACTGCAGGATGCTGCTAACGTGACAGTACAATCAGAGACCCTTCGACGAAATTGTGTGCGATGCATTAATCGCAAACGGTGATGTAAAAGAACTGTAAAAAATGATACGAAACATTTGCGATGGATGAGACAAAAAGCATGATCCAGATTTTAGTTGCGTGTGCGATGCGTGGCATACGGTTGATCCATACAAACTGTTTGCGATCATCCAGAACAATAGAAATGGGCAGCCAGATGAAGATGTGTGTGATATACGGCATACAATTCGCTCCGATGAACCGTTTGTGATGATCGAGTTGAACACAAACGATTCGGCTTAACAAGATGTGTGTGATACCCGGTAAACAGGTCGGTAATCAGAATTGTGTGCGATCATTATAGACAGTGCATACGATTTTTTTTGAACGGTGTGCTCGACAGGGCACACAATTCAAGAAACCAACCTGTGGGTGATAATATAAAAGATCTCTGTCGAATACGTATTGCTAACCATCTACAATGAGATTGACAGGGGAAATAGAGATAACGAATTAATATGAGCGAACGGAAACAGAGATATATACAATCTGCTTAATTTAGTCCTTCTTGTTGTTGTTGTTGGATGGCCCAGCGACATCGTCTTGGCGAGGACGCTTCTTGCCGCTGACCATTGGCCTTTCATCGCCGCCACCGTCATAATCATTGTTGCTGTCATCGTCGTCATCCTCCTCGTTCAACCATTCCTCCTCCTCCTCATCATCGTCCGCTTCTTCATCCTTCGACGGCTCCTTGTCCGTCTGGTTGTTGTCTGACGGCTCCGGAGGCGGCGTACCTTCCATGATCCGGATATAATCGAGGTCTGGGCTTGATGTCGGACTCATGGAAGACGGGCGGGATGATTCCGATGTTGACCTATCATCGGGCGCCAGACTGCTGGCGGAACTGTCGTCCTCGTTGTCGGTCGACATGGCTGCGGTACGTACACAAACCGTGAGAGAGCGAGATTGCAGAGTGTGTGCAAGTGTGTAGCGCGGCCGACCGGGGACGATGAAGATGGTGGACACTTAAGCGGGTTATGCAGAGAAGAGGAATGTCAATTGAAGCGGGGGATTGATGTATTATCTAACCGCTGATATAATCAACCGCAATTATTTGTACCCAGTAGCTCCAAATTCCCGGGGTTGCGCAGTTCTCAATGTAATAATTACGCACACGCGTTGGAGTGTCCAAATATGAAACAAGCATTTTTCATACTACTCCCTCCGTACCGGCGACCTAGGTGGGGAAAAACGAGAGAACTTGATGATTATTTGCTAATCAATACCATTGCATGCAGAGAATTGACCATTGCATGTTATGCTAAGTAGTCTGAAGTCATTGAATGCATACAAGCCCCACAACTCCTATTGGCTGATTTCTTTTTTTCAGGACAATAAACAGGGAACGAGTTTTGGGATTATTTGGTTTTCGTAATGTGACTTATGCACCGGTACGAACAGAGTAGGACAGTTGGCAAGCAATACATTGAGCTCTTCTTATTGATGAAGCCAGTAATAATCAAACAAAGCCCCTAATCTTCATTGCAATCATCGCATAGAAGATGGCTAATGCGACAACCACAACTACACATGCTAGTTCCTTCTTGTCTCTTACTTTCATCTGTTGCCTGTGATTGATTCTTTCTTGCTTCATCGTACTGATTGTACACTCCAGATCAGTCAGTTTCTTCTTCAGCTTTATTTTATCTTCTGCAAGCTTGGTGATAACACTCCGAGCCCTACCATGCCATTCTTCATCCAGCCAGTTAACAAAGGCACAAGCCTCATATCCCTGCCAATGTTAAATAGTATTCAGGATGAGCGGTGGCATTAACTCAACTAAAATGATGAACTTAGCACTAACCTCTAAGGGGCAACTGAGAAATCATCTGCCAATGTCGAATCCCTCCATGCATACACATCGAGGAGGAGTGTGTCTGTGCACACAACTCAACTTTTGGTACTTCTCAATGGCGCAAAACTCAGAGTCGAACTCATGTTGCGGGAGTCTAGAGTCATACTCCGGATCCGGCGGCTGATCGCTTTCCTGGGGTGGCGGGGGTCATTAAGGACGGATTGAGCAGCGAGCTACTTTGGACATGCTAAAAAAGATCGGGATAGATTGGAACCTGACTGGACGATTCGGAACCTTGTACACCTGCCTTCTGATGACAATAGGCAAGTGCTCGGCGGTGACCGCCGTCGTGGCCGTGCTGCCAAGAGCGGCGATACGAGCAGGAGCAGCCGCACCGAAATGATCAGCACCACTTGTCCGCATTCCCCCAATATCAGCACCACGCGAGGGGATTTGGAGGATATCTAGGGATTTGGGGGAAATGGGGAAACTGCGGGGATATGCTAATGGTCGGGAACTACTTATCGCACTATGTTGTATACGACACACGGTTTATACATGTCGTTTGTGTTAGGTATTACAACTTCACACACGATTTCTGCACCAAACCATGTGAGAAGACAACATAGCAGAGACACGGTTGCCGTGACATAACCATATGTGATGTACTACCCTGTACATATGGGGATGCAATAATTGAGTTACAATAATACTTAGGGTAAACAGCCGCTCTGCGGATACCCATCAAAAAAATAAAAACAGCCGCTCTGCAGATAGAGATGGCGGCGGCGACCGAGGCAGCAACTACCAGATAAGAAGTCAATCCTCGGTCGATGGGTGGTGGCGGCATCATAGGAGGTCAATCCCCAGACTGTGACGGGAGATAGGAGGGGCTCAACCATCGAGGTCGGCGGCGGCGTGATTGGAGCACATCCATCGCGGTCGATGGCGGGATAGTGGATGTCGAACTTTAGGCAGTTGCCCCACTAAGCTTTTGTCCTCTACCCTGCTGTCTCGGCGTGCCGCCGCAACACATTTCTCTGTCTGCTGGGTGGAGGTCGCCGCGCGGCTAATTAATTAAGGTATTCTTTTTGTTGAGTGGCTTAATTAAGGTATTCAATTCGTAAGGGTAGTGCTGTACTACTCTTCGTGTAAATTGACTGGCCATTGATTTTTGTCATCGCACAGCTGGATAACAATATGGAGCGCCCTTAGTAATTATGAAAACAAAATCTTGTGATTTATGCACGCATATTTGGGCATCAGTTAATCCGTGTGTTAATGTTGTTGTTTTTTTTAATTACCCTTTGTGTTGTGCAGATGGAACAATCTGAATGGATGAAGAATCGGAGAAGCTCAGATTTTGTCAGTGGCGTGTCGAAGTTCATCAGTTTGGCTGAAAGTACAAAGAAGAGAATTGGTAATGAGGATTACATCCTGTGTCCATGCCATCATTGTGCCAATACAGAGTCCCATAAAGTTACAGTTGTCGAGTTCCACTAAGTCACTCAGGGATTCATGGATGGATATACATGTTGGACCAGACACGATGAAGAGCAGGTCATGGATGAATATACCCAGGGCTGCGAGATGGCAAACCTCGGTCAAATTCACATGGATGTTGAATCTAACATCGGGGCTGAGGCGTCAAGCTACCAATGGAACACCAGAAAGCCAAAACCCCCACATGAAAACCAAGACGGCGACGCAGACGACGACGACGACCTTGAAATGCCAGATTTTGCTGCTATGATTGCAGTTTTCAAGGGCCCAAAAAAGATATGATTGGATACAAGGATCTGCCAACCATTGGTGCAGACACCAAGAAAGATTTGTATCCAGGTTGCAAAAATAAATATTCCAAGTTGAGTGCCACACTGGCGCTTCTTAGATTTAAAGCAGCAAACGGTCTATCAAACAAGGGCTTGATAGAGTTGTTAGGTCTTTTCAAAGAAATTCTACATGAAGATAATGTGCTCCCCAAAAGCACGAATGAAGTGAAGAAAATTGTTTGCCCATTGGAACTTGAAGTGCAGAAGATACACGCTTGTGTGGATGATTGTATAATGTATCGTGGTGAGTACAAAGATTTGCGTGCATGTCCCACATGCAAGCATGCATGATACAAGCGCAGGAGAGTAAAGGACAAGTACAAATTGGACGATAAGATCAAGACAGGAATCCTGGTCAAGGTTGTTTGGTACTTGCCTTTAATTCCACGGTTGAGGCGTTTGTTTGCAAACCCTAGAGAGGCAAAGAGGTTGCGGTGGCATCATGATGAGTGAACTGCGGATAAATATATGAGGCACCCGAAAGATGGGGCTCGGTGGGAATTAATCGACAACAAGTTTGATGACTTTGCCAAGCATCCTAGAAGTATAAGGCTCGGGGGGTGTACTGACGGGATGAGTCCTTTTGGCGATATAAGCACCAAACATATCACTTGGCCGGTGCTTCTGTGCATTTATAACCTTTGATGCGGAGCATCCCTCGACCATCCCCATGGACGTCCCCTCATCACCGCAAGCACTAAGAGGACCAATGATGAGAGCTCACGCACGTGCCATCAAAACCGAGGTTAACTCCTTCCTCTTCGAACTCCATTCGAATTCACATGAGAGTTGGGTCCTACCTCAAACGGAAATGTTGTGCATTCTTAGGTACCAAGAAAATGACCGTGACGAGGCTAGGACGGAGACCCAAGCACCCAAGGAGAAGGAGGAGGAGGGAAGCCACGAAATGCGCAAAGGAACGGAGGCTCTGGACACTCCGGGCGCTAGGCCCCTGCTGCCCTCGGGTGCCCGGGCCTTCGACCACTCCCTGGGCCGGCCCTCTGGTCACCCCGACTGACCAGCCAGAGCCTGGGCGTCGCACCAGCCAGCCCTGGGTGCCCGGGCTTTGGCCCTCGGGTGCCCGGCCCCTCGCCTGGGTGACAGCAGCCCACCCCGGGTGCCTGGCCCCCTTCACCCCCGAGGCCGCGGCCCTCTGGATGGTCCGGGTGCTAGGTCCCCCACACCCCTGGTGCCCGGCCCCCCTGATGCATCTTCCTCCGGGTGCCCGGGCCACTTTACCCCGGGTGCCCGGACTGCTCCGTTATGCCTGCGTGCATTTTGGGTTAAAAAGACCCTTGTACCCCTTTTCTCTCTTATTTCGTCCCTAGCCTATATAAACTCTTCCCCTAGCTCATTCTTGAGGGCAGCAAAGTATTTGATAGACACTAGAAAGCTTTGCTCCTTGTATCCCCTCCCCTTGGAGATTAAGCCCCCACTTTAGGAAGAATCCTTGTGGATTATCAAGGCCTCCTTTTGGAGAAGATCAACATCAAGACCTCATCTCCTTGGAGTGGGAAGAACTTTACCCTAGTGCAATTTCCCTTGAATTGTTCTTGTATACTTATGGATCTCATGTATGCTACTATAGTGGATGTGTTATTTGGGTTTGTTTGAGTGATTTCCCCCTTGTGTTCTTGTGTGTTCTTCACTTTCCCCCCTCCAAGTGTGAAAAGATCCCCTCTAGGGTTTCACCCTACAACATCTTGGTATCATGAGCAAGGTTGGTTCACATCTTGGAGTCCCTAACCCCCATTTGCTAGCTTGATTTTTTTGTTTTTCGTCCTAATTCGAAAATCCCCACAAAAATAGCCCCAAAATTTTTTCTTGCAATTTGTTGGATCTTGTGAGATTTGGTTGTTTTGGTCCATGGATTTGTTATTTGGCAAGTGGATCTAGCCCCTACACCTTCATCCCCACCTTCCCACCACGAAATCCACCGAATTTGGCCATTTCCCAAAAAATTCCGCCCAAATCCGAGACCCCCGGGCACCCGCACCCCGAACCCCCGGGTGCCCGCACCCCCGGGCTGTTTGTCCCTGACCACCCCGGGCACCCGCACCTCCCACCCCCGGGTGCCCGCACCCCCCCGAATCAGCCCAACTACAACACCATTTTGGCCATAACTTTCACCTCCCAAGTCCGTTTTTCATGTTCTTTAGCTCGTTTGGTAGCTCTTGACATCCCCATACACATATATCATTACCACCACCATTTGCCTCCATAAAAAATTTCACCATAAAAACACCCACCTTTCCGCATTTGACCGATTTTGAGTTGCGGTTTCCATTTCCTAAGGTGTTTCGGCTACTTGTGAACGGGTTGACATCGACGACACCGCTCCTCATCATCGCTTCGACCTTGACATCGACAACGAGCACTTCAACCTCATACCAACTGTAAGCAAGGACGGTAACTTCAACGACACATAGTACTTTTCCTTGCCATTGCTTTGATAACCCGAGCCATTTTTGCGTCACTTACCCATTGAGACTAGTGAGTTGAGAATTGCCGGGCCACGCTCTTTGTGCACCTTAGTGATACACTTACTCCGCATAGCTACATTTAGTGTGCAAATCATCTTTCTATCATCATTGTGCCATAAGTCTCTCCCGTGCATATCTTACATACTTATCATACTCGGCTCGAGCATCAAGCATAGTGAAAAAAAAGAGGAAAGAAAGAAAAGCTTTTAAGCAAAAAAGAGAAGAAACAAAGAGCTTGTAAGCAATAGCCTCATGCCATTTGCATAGTTGCATCATCTTGGATACTCCATACATAGCATATTTGGGATTGAAGACGGCACGGTTACTCTTATAGGTTGGTGCACTAGAGCGTATCTAGCCCATTTGAGCAATCAAGCTAGCGTCTCTCGAGCATGCGTACAACAAGAGCATTTTCCGGGTCACACATTTTGAGCTCACTCCTTGGTTGTGCGGATTCCATCTATCTTTCGTGTGTGTGTTCCTAGTGATCTTCTTGGGTTTGATCTATTTGCTTTACTTGCAATCTTGTGAACCTTCTCAACCTTACCGATATGTTGACTAACACTTGCTTGAAATTTTGTGCCACCGTCCTAACCAAGATCCTCCATAAGCTTTACTTGTGTAGGTGTGAGAAACAAACCTGGTACCAATTCTCCTATTGTAGCATTACATTGAGGGATACTTGATACATCCACAATCCTTGGAAAAGGTAACTTCGGTATTCTTCTCTCATTTTCCTACTCACCTCCACTTGGTTATGATGGATAGGCCAAGTTCTTCGGTGAACCCACTTTTCGAGGAGCAAGGTGACGAACACGACTACGTCACCAAGAACCACTTCTTCGTCGCCCAACGAGCTCTCCATCAAGAAAGTGAAGCTTTGGGTGATCACATTGAACAACTCGCCACCGACCATCGTTAATCGGAAGCAAGGAACCGCGACTACCTCGATGCCAAGCTCACCACACAAATGGAAGAATTCCGCAACATGATCATGAGCCTTGCGTCTTCCTCAACCCTTCGCCAAGACGGCGCCACTCAAGCCGCCGCTCAAGTCGTCAATCTTTGGACGACTCTTCTTATGATGCAAGTCCTCCCCGAGATCGCTTTCATCGACGTGACGATCCTCAAGATCGCCAAGCTCAACAAAATCCATTCCATGGCAATGGTTTGCAAGACCGAGTCCGAGCACGTGAAAGGGCGAGACGCCAAGCTCAAGATGCTGAGGTCCAAGAGCAACCTCCACAAGTGCAACGTCAAGCACCTCAAGATGGTGATGCAATCCGGCAAGCACAAGAGCACCGTGCAGCACAAGCACTTGAAGCACAACGCGCACTCCGTGAGGCCACTAGAGCCGTCGACGAGCGCAACCGCCAAGTGCGTGAACAAGAAGAAGCACTTCGTCAAGCAAGACAAGAAGAAGCCGCCCAACTTGAAGAGCAACAATGATGCGGAGCATCCTTCGGTCATCCCCATGGACCTACCACCGTCTCACCAAGTGCCGAGAGGACCTATGACACGAGCACGAGCTAGAGCTCTTGACACCGAGGTGACTTCTTTCCTTAGTGATATTACATTTGATCCACTCGAGACATGGCTACTACCTAAGTCCGGAATGTTGTGCATGATCAGGTACCAAGAAGGCCCTTCTGAAGATGGACGTGAAGACGGACAAGTCCCCGAGTTCATGGAAGAAGAGAAACGACGGAAGGATCTGAAGAGGTCTCCAGGACCCGAACATCCGGCCCCAAGTCCCGGACATCCGGCACCTGGAGCATCTACTACAGCAGCAGCTCAGCCGACCAGCTACAGGTCCCGGACATCCGGCCAGGACCCGGACATCCGGCCAGGACCCGGACATCCGGCCCGACAAGCCCGGAAATCCGGCGCCTCCACCGGACATCCGGCGCCCCGTCACCGAACCTCCAGAAGCCACCCTCGTCAGCCCGGACATCCTGATAGAGGCGAAGGTGTCCCGATGTTTCGATGAGATGGTGGCTATCGTTTTCTGTGGGAGTCGATCTTCACGATTCGACTACGAACGTGCGAGACGTCGCGCCTTAGCAATCGCTATACCAACTTCCAAGGGGTTATTGACCACGCCGGAGCACGATCAACCTGACCACGAGGGTCTGTTTCCTGCGAGCAAACGAAGAACAAGCAAGAAACTGAGATTACAATCTGGATATTGTGAATATAAGAGGAAAGCTTTATTAATGAAGGTGGGGTTCTGTGACGCCTTTGTCTGGTCGTTGAACACAAACGAAGTACGTGAAGTTGCAGCTACGGCGAACTTTTAATCTAAACAAAACCCAAAGTCTAAACGATGCCCTAAAAGCTGTATATATGGAGGAGTAGGGGTGAATTTCGTGGCCCCTTGTAGGAGGGGTCCGAAACCAACCCTAACTTTGTTTCCCCACACGTACGGACTCTAAAAACAGCCTATACTTAAGTATTTCGAAATTACATGGGCCTGGCCCAAAAATAAGGTGGCGCAACACCTAAAATAAGGTATGGACGAAATTTATGAAGGGGCATCTTGTATATTTCGTCCATGTCCTTGTAGGTCATCACGGAGGCTTCAAAGTGCTTAAATATGCACTAGAAACGCCATTCTGGATCCCTTCACGCACGCCTTCATCTCCATGCTTGATCCTGCTCCAGTGTTCATCCCTCTTGTTCATGCCAGGCCCTTCATTAGTAATCAATACAAATGTATCCAATTTAGGCAGCATCATATTCTCATGAACCTTAGAATCATTACCAAGAAACGAAAGTACCTGATAATTTAATTGGCATGCGCGAGCTCTAGTAATTGGTCCAGTATATGTAGCAGTAGGGGCTGTGGGTGTAACAATGGTATTGATGTCCTCATCATCCTCCCCTTCTTGAAATGAAGTCGTCCTCGACGGAAGCTCATTTTCCTCACCCAAATAAGGCTTCAAATCTCCAATGTTAAAAGTGGGACTAACCCCAAAATCTGCAGGCAGCTCAAGTTTGTATGCATTATCATTTATTTTCTCTAACACCTTAAAAGGACCATCAGCACGTGGCATTAGCTTTGACTTGCGCAAATCCGGAAACCTATCCTTACGCAAATGTAACCAAACAAGATCTCCAGGTACAAAGACAACATGTTTTCTACCCTTATCTCCAGCAAGTTTATATTTAGCATTCATGCGCTCAATATTTTCCTTAGTTAACTCATGCATTTTGAAGATCAATTCAGCACGTTGTTTAGCATCAAAATTAACCTTCTCCGAAGATGGAAGAGGCAACAAATCAATGGGTGCACGAGGTAGGAAACCATACACAATTTCAAAAGGGCACATCTTAGTAGTAGAATGCAATGAACGATTATAAGCAAATTCAATATGAGGCAGGCATTCTTCCCAAATTTTCTTATTATTCTTCAAAACAGCCCTAAGCATAGTAGACAATGTTCTATTGACTACTTCAGTTTGTCCATCAGTTTGGGGGTGACAAGTAGTACTAAAAAGCAATTTAGTCCCCAACTTAGCCCATAAACATCTCCAAAAGTGGCTAAGAAATTTAGTATCACGATCTAAAACAATAGTATTTGGCACACCACGCAAGCGAATAATTTCATGAAAGAACAAATCAGCAACATTAGCAGCATCATCGGTTTTATGACATGGTATGAAGTGTGCCATTTTCGAAAATCTATCCACGACAACAAATATGCTATCCCTCCCCTTCTTTGTTCGAGGTAAACCTAAAACAAAGTCCATAGATATATCCTCCCAAGGAACACTAGGTACAGGCAAAGGCATATATAAACCAAGAGGATTGAGTCGTGACTTAGCTTTTTGACATGTAGTGCAGCGAGCAACAAAACGCTCAACATCTCGTCTCATCTTTGGCCAAAAGAAATGTGTATCAAGTACATCCTCCGTCTTCTTCACGGCAAAATGTCCCATTAATCCTCCTCCATGCGCCTCCTGCAACAACAAAAGACGAACGGAGCTAGCTGGAATGTATAGCTTGTTAGCACGAAACACAAATCCATCGTTAATGACGAACTTGTTCCATGTTCTCCCTTCTTTACAATTCTGCAATACATCTTTAAATTCAGCATCATGCACATATTGATCTTTGATGGTCTCCAAACCAAATATTTTAAAATCAAGTTGTGAAAGCATAGTATAACGACGAGACAATGCATCAGCAATAACATTTTGTTTACCCTTCTTGTGTTTAATGACATAAGGAAAGTCTCAATGAATTCAACCCATTTAGCATGTCTACGGTTCAGTTTGGCTTGACTTTTAATATGTTTCAAAGATTCATGATCAGAATGAATAACAAATTCTTTGGGCCATAAATAATGTTGCCATGTTTCCAAAGTCCGAACAAGAGCATATAATTCCTTATCATAAGTACAGTAATTCAGACTAGGCCCACTCAATTTTTCAGAAAAGTATGCAACAGGTTTGCCATCTTGTAATAACACACCTCCTAATCCAATTCCACTAGCATCACATTCAAGCTCAAAAGTCTTATTAAAATCAGGAAGTTGGAGTAAAGGAGCATGTGTTAACTTATCTTTCAACACCGTGAAGGCTTCGTCCTGTGCGGTACCCCAAACAAAAGGCACATCCTTCTTTGTAAGCTCGTTGAGAGGTGCAGCAATGGTACTGAAATCTCTCACAAAACGCCTATAGAAACCAGCAAGGCCAAGGAAACTCCTCACTTGTGTGACCGTTTTGGGCTGCGGCCAACTCTCAATAGCTTCAATCTTGGCTTTATCAACTTCAATTCCCTGTGGAGTAACAACATAGCCAAGAAAAGATACTCGGTCGGTGCAAAAGGTGCACTTCCCAAGGTTACCAAACAAACGTGCATCACATAGAGCAATAAAAACAGCACGTAAATGTTCCAAATGTTCCTCCAAAGATCTGCTATAAATCAATATATCATCAAATTAAACTACCACAAATCGTCCAATGAAAGCACGTAAAACTTCGTTCATTAATCTCATGAAAGTACTAGGTGCATTAGTTAACCCAAAAGGCATGACTAACCACTCATTTAAACTGAACTTAGTTTTAAATGCTGTTTTCCATTCATCTCCCAATTTCATACGAATTTGATGGTATCCACTACGCAAATCAACTTTGGAGAATATTGTAGAGCCACTCAATTCATCAAGCATATCATCTAGCCTAGGAATAGGATGACGATAACGAATAGTAATATTATTAATGCCTCTACAATCAACACACATACGCGACGTACCATCCTTTTTTGGCACTAGTATAATAGGAATAGCACAAGGACTAAGAGATTCGCGTATATAACCTTTGTCGAGCAGCTCCTGTACTTGACACATAATCTCCTTCGTCTCCTCCGGATTGGTACGGTATGGCGCACGGTTTGGCAACGAAGCACCAAGAATTAAGTCAATCTGATGCTCAATCCCGCGAATAGGTGGTAATCCCGGTGGCACGTCTTGTGGAAAGACGTCAGCGAACTCCTACAAAATGTTAGTTACAGCAGGAGGCAAAGAGGAAGGCACGTCCTCGAATGAAAATAATGCCTCTTTGCACACAAAAGCATAGCAAACAGATTTGCTTAAATCTAGCTCATCAATATCAGATTTGGTGGCAAGTAAACACACATTTTTTAATTTAATTTCAGAAGCAACACTAGATGGTTCATTATTTGGCTTCATTTGTTGCTCAAATTCTTTTGCCACAATCTGATTTTCACTCTTATTTTTCTCCTATTTTGCTTTACTAGCTCTATTAATATCATCTTTCAAAATAGAATCAGGAGTCATAGGAAGCAAAGTAATATGTTTATCCTTATGAACAAGAGTATACTGATTGTTTCTACCATGGTGTATAGAATTTTTATCAAATTGCCATGGTCTACCAAGTAATAAGGAACATGCTTGCATGGGTACCACATCACAATCAACATAATCAGCATATGTAGAGATACTAAAATGCACACGAACAGTATGTGTTACCTTATCCTTGCCGTTGTTGTTGAACCATTGGATATAGTAAGGATGTGGATGTGGTCTTGTGGTGAGAGATAGCTTCTCCACCATCTCCATGCTAGCCAAGTTGTTGCAGCTCCCTCCATCTATGATGACGCGAACAGAACGTTCCTTCACAACTCCTTTTGTATGGAACAAATTATGCCTCTGATTTTGCTCAGCTTGTGTGACCTGCACACTCAAAACACGTTGAGCAACTAAACATTCATACCTGTCAGCGTCTTCAGGAGCCATGTATTGCGTCTCATGATCAGAATCATCTCCACCGCGTTCTTCACTTGTAATAAGAGCCAAAGTTTCCTAATCATAGTCACTAGCGGACTCATACCCACCATCCTCAGTAGCAATCATAACACGCGGAGATTGGCATTCTCTCGCATAATGACCTCTTCCCTTACAACGACGACAAATAATATCATGTGTGTGCCCTGTTGATGCCATAGATGAAGAAGAGCTCTGGGCAGGCCCAGAAGGTGTACTCTTGGCAGATGGTGGTGGTGGTGCCTGTTTTCTTGTATCTCGGTTGGAATTGGCGGCTGAAGTCAGTGGTGTTGTAGTAGGACGTGTGGGAGTAGAGGAGGCACGCGGTGTCCATGATGAAGATCGACCTGCAGAAAAATTAGTTCGCGCCAATGCCTGTCGATCCTGCACTTCACGTTCAGCTTTACAAGCAAGATGGAATAAACGAGTGATATTATTATACTCCTTATACTCTAGAATGGTCTGAATCTCTCTATTTAATCCACCCATGAAACGTGCAAGCATAGCTTCATTCTCCTCAACAATACCACATCTAATCATGCCAGTTTGTAATTCCTGATAATATTCTTCTACAGAATTTTTTCCTTGTCTTAAGCGCTGCAATTTTTGAAGTAATTCACGTTGATAATATGGTGGAACCCAACGAGTACGCATAGTAGTTTTCAAAGCAGCCCAAGTAGCTGGAATAGGATATAATCTACAATGTTCAGACCACCATACACATGCAAAACTAGTAAAAGCACAAACAGCAGCAGCAACACGTCTCTCCTCGGGATATTGTAAACATGTAAAACGTTGTTCAGTTTCTAACTCCCAAGTAAGATATATATCAGGAACATATCTACCCTCAAATGGTGGAATATTCAATTTCAGTTTAGGAAGATGGTCATGATCTCGTACCTGAGCTGGTAATGCAGCCCTACCATTGCGATTATTGGCATGTGGACGACCTGGTGCTGGTTCGTAGTTCTGATTTTGATCAACCTCATCCTCATAATCGCCCGCATAATCGTCCTCCTCAGCGGCAACAGGAGCCATAGAAGCATCAACAGTAGGAGCAGCGGCACCAGAAGTTTGACCAGGCTCAAGGGGAACGCGCTGTGCTCGTCCCACTTGATTTGGAAGGCGACGTTGTTGTTGTTGTAGAGGTGCGACAGGTGCAGCCGGCGGTGGTTGTGGAAGACGCGCGAGCAATTCATTAAACTTGTTATCGAGCTTTGTTTCAAACGTCTTCTCAATTCCATCTATATTCTCCATGGCCTCTTCAAATCTGTTTAGCACATCTTGCACCTGTCCACTCATCATTTGCTGAAATTTATCATGTAGCTATTTGTTCGTCATGTTCTCCCAATCAGTCTCATCGGCTTTTGATCCTGCCATGGTTAGCAGCAATAGAAACACACAAGAATAAGATCCTACAGACTACTAGGAAGTGGTGGTGGTGGTGTATCACAAATCCGTCAAGCGAATCTCAAATGCTTACCAGTTCTTACCTAGCAGCAGGTGGTGATCGGCCACCGTTGTAGTCAAAACTCTCAAAGATTGGACAGTGCGATTGCAAGGTGGTGTCAAACGCATGACGTAGATGTATGTGGAGCTGGGAAGGCTTATGATATGGTAGCAAAAATGTCAGCAATAATCAATTCAGAGATGCAAAGTTGAATAAACGCTCAACGACGGTACTGTGCTGGTCCTAGGCTAGACCGTACTAGAGACGCGAGCCTAGAACACTAACAAAAACACGGCGCGGCACGTAAACAAGGGAAGAGCACACTCTAAAAAAAATTCACTTTTTTTTGCGCTCCTTTTTTTTTGCGCTCCTCTTTTTTTTTGCGCTCCTTTTTTTTTGCAAAAAATAACTATAATGGCGGGTGTCTCAAAACTCTTCCCAAGTCAAACTAACAGGATTGGCACGAAATTTTTTTTGACAAATTTTTTTTTTCGGAAATCAGGGTAGCGACGACGAAAAAGTGCGACAAAAAAATCACTATGATGGCGAGTGTCTCAAAACACTCCCTAGGACCTAAAAATAGGATAGGGAAAAAATATTTTTGACTGCCAAAATTTTGGCCTAAAAACTGCCCGGGGGTCTCCAGACTTTTTTTTTCTTTTTTTTTCTGAATCCTGCTCAGGCAAGGAATCACGAATCGAAAAAAAAGATGGGTCTCAAAAACAAACCTAATATGAAAAGAAATCGGATTGGTGGTGGATATATGGTGGTAGAATATGGCAGCGGTGATGGTATATGGCAGCGGTGGTGGTATATGGCAGCGGTGGTGGTATATGGCAGCAGCGATGAAGATGGTGCGGCGGCGGCGTGACAAACTGTGACAGAACTCGAAACTCTAAAGGGCTAGACGCTAAGACCAGCAACTAGACACGACGATGCAACCGCAAATTCAACAAAGCAAAAACCCTAAAAAGATTATGCAAAGGCTCAGATTGGTTCGAACCCACTACTCAGTTTTGCCCCCAAGTTTTCGAGTATGCTCAGTTTTGCCCCTCTGCTGTCAAGTCACCTTATACAAATGCCCTTCCGTGTCTTTACCGTCTGGTCAAAGGGCTTTGACCATCTGGTGAACAGTATCAAAAAAATCTGAAATTTTGTGGGATCGAAGATACTCAGGTGCGCAAGGTGCGTGCAAATTTTTGTGTTGTTTGGACATTCCAGGAGCTTGTGGCAAAGGAAAAACAGTAAATCTGTACGCCTGTGAACAGTAAATTCAAAAAAAAGCAAGAAAATTCAAAAAAATATAAATTTTTTTGGCATCAAAGAGGCTTGGGTGTGCAAGGTGCTTGCAAGTTTTTGTGATCAAATGACATGCGAGGAGCTCTAGCAAAAAAAAACAAAATAGTGCATTTTTTCAAAGTTTTTTTCTGAGCCAAATTTTGTTTTTTTCTCCACGAGCTCCTACAATGTTTAAACACAACAAAAATTTGCACACACCTTGCGCACCCGAGCATCTTGGATGCCAAAAAATTTCATATTTTTTAGAATTTTCTTGCTATTTTTTTTAATTTACTGTTCACAGGCGTACAAATTTACTATTTTCCTTTGCCACGAGCTCCTGGAATGTCCAAACAGCACGAAAATTTGCACGCACCTTGCGCACCTTAGTATCTTTGATCCCACAAAATTTTAGATTTTTTTCATACTATTCACCAGACGGTCAAAGCCCTTTGACCAGACGGTAAAGGCACGGAAGGGCATTTCTATAAGGTGACTTGACGGCAGAGGGGCAAAACTGAGCATACCCGAAAACTAGGGGCAAAACTGAGTAGTGGGTTCGAGTTAAGGGGCAGACCTAGAGTTGCCCCCTTTTTTTTGGCTTTTTCGTGGACTGTAGGTATGAAGAACAGACTCGATCTAAACTATGAAAAACTGTAAAATCTCACCAAGCAACCTGAAAATCTGATACCACTTGATAGAGGCGAAGGTGTTCCGATGTTTCGATGAGATGGTGGCTATCGTTTTTTGTGGGAGTCGACCTTGACGATCTGACTACGAACGTGTGAGACGTCGCGCCTTAGCAATCGCTATACCAACTTCCAAGGGGTTCTTGACCACGCCAGAGCACGATCAACCTGACCACGAGGGTCTGTTTCCTGCGAGCAAACGAAGAACAAGCAAGAAACTGAGATTGCAATCTGGATATTGCGAATATAAGAGGAAAGCTTTATTAATGAAGGTGGGGTTCTGTGACGCCTTTGTCTGGTCGTTGAACACAAACGAAGTATGCGAAGTTGCAGCTATGGCGAACTTTTAATCTAAACAAAACCCAAAGTCTAAACGACGCCCTAAGGGCTGTATATATGGAGGAGTAGGGGTGAATTTTGTGGCCCCTTGTAGGAGGGGTCCGAAACCAACCCTAACTTTGTTTCCCCACACGTACGGACTCTAAAAACAGCCTATACTTAAGTATTTCGAAATTACATGGGCCTGGCCCAAAAATAAGGTGGCGCAGCACCTAAAATAAGCTATGGACGAAATTTATGAAGGGGCATCGTGTATATTTCGTCCATGTCCTTGTAGGTCATCACGGAGGCTTCAAAGTGCTTAAATACGCACTAGAAACGCCATTCTGGATCCCTTCACGCACGCCTTCATCTCCATGCTTGATCCTGCTCCAGTGTTCATCCCTCTTGTTCATGCTAGGCCCTTCATTAGTAATCAATACAAATGTATCCAATTTAGGCAGCATCATATTCTCATGAACATTAGAATCATTACCAAGAAACGAAAGTACCTGATAATTTAATTGGCGTGTGCGAGCTCTAGTAATTGGTCCAGTATATGTAGCAGTAGGGGCTGTGGGTGTAACAATGGTATTGATGTCCTCATCACATCCGGCCAGAGGCCCGGACATCCGGCCCGACGCGAGCTCCCGGACATCCGGCCCCTGGCCCGGAAATCCGGCCTGCGCCTACCCAGCAAGCCAAAGCACTAGCCCGGACATCCGGCCTGAGCGCCCGGACATCCGGCGACTCGTGAAGGCCCGGACATCCGGCCCGTCGCCCGGACGTCCGGCTTCCCCTGTCTGCGCACAGTGTAAAGGGCCGATGCCCATGTACCCCTTCGCCCTCCTAGACTATATATACTCCTCCTCCTCCCTCTTTCTAGGGTTAGCGAAGTGATAGCTCATTTGAGAGATAGAGCTTTGCTCATCCATCCGGATCTACTCCTCCGAGAGAGACCGTGCCTCTTCGGAGAAGATCCACTGTGGATTCAAGACCCCTTCATGGGAAGACCCCTCAAGACCTCCTCACGGAGATGAACTAGTTACCCTATGTATCGTCCTTTGTTGGATTTGGATCGTGTATCTCTTTGTGTTTCGAGGATCTAGCACATGTGTGATCGTTTCTTGTCTATTTGAGTGTTTCCTCTCGTTTCCCCTCGTGATTTCCATCGCGTTTCCCCTTGTGTTCTTCGTAGGATCCGCTCCAATCGTGAAAGATCGGCCACCTAGGGTTCCACCCTACATCATCTTGGATCAGAGCAAGGTTGATCACGAATTTGGAGCCCCTACCCCTCTTTTTCTAGCCTTCTTTTGTTGATTTTGTCCCAAATTCGAAAATTCCCCACAAAAATAACCCCCCAAATTTTTTTGTGATTTGTTGGTGTGATGAAGTTTTGTTGGATTTGATCCGCGGATTTCATGTGTTGCAAGTAGATCTAGCTTTCACCCATCTTTTCCCCAATTTCCATCCACAAAATCTCCCGAATTTTGCCTTTTCCACGCGGAGTTTTTCGAGTTCGTCCACGGATCCAGAGCCCGGACATCCGGCCCGATAACCCGGACATCCGGCAAGCCCGGACATCCGGCCCTGAAGCCCGGACATCCGGCCCCTGACAGTTTCACTTCCATCCACCGCCCCGTTTCCCGCCTCACTTTCGCCAAATTTTGCTCTGGTGCCCACGTACACTTCTGCATGCCCACTTACCCTTCCGTATCAACCACCGCTTTCCGCAAACTCCACCACTTCCCGCTACCAACTCCGACTATTTTGCCCCATTTTGTTTTGAGAATTTGTGTTGCGGTTTCCGTTTCCTAACGCGTTTCGGCAACTTAGGGACGATTCAACATCAACATCACCGCCACTCATCTTCGCCACGGACTCGTCATCGACAACAACCGCTCAACAATTTTGACACCCTCAACCATAAGCAAGGACGGTAATCTCGACAACATCTTGGTCTACTCCTTGCCATTACATTGATAACTACCATAGCCCAATTTTTGCGTATCTTGCCTATCGAGACTAGCCTTTGAGTATTGCCGGCAACGTCACTTGTGCACATTAGTGATCATACTTCCCATAGCATACATACCATATCATCTTGGTACATATCTTGGTATCATCTCTTGTGTCACAAGGTTGTCATAGCATACCCAATTGCTATCTTGGTTCGTGAAGTCTTGCATGAGAAAGAGCTCAAAAGAGAAAGAGCCAAACAAGCTTTTAAGCAAAAGGAAAAGATAAGCAACGAGCTTATAAGCTAGAACCATAGCATCATACTACATTAAGATTGTCATACTCGATCATCTTGGATCATATCATCGGAACACAATACATATAGCATACTTGGGATAGAAGTCGTTGCATTTTTGCTTAGTAGGTTGTGCACAAGTTTCGTATCCGCCTATTGTGCAATCGTGCTAGCGTCTCTCTAGTGTTGTGCAACAAGAGCATTTTCCGTGGATTCCACATTTTCCGCTCATTTTTGGTTGCACGACCCCATTTATCTAGTTGCGTGTGTGTTTCCGTGTATCACTACTTGCTTGGTCTACTTGTTGCATTTGCAAATTTGTGAATCTTTTCCAACATTATTGAGGCTCGCTAACAATTGCATCGAATTTTGTGCCACCACCCTAACCGAGCTCCACCATAAGCTTTTATTTGTGTAGGTGTGAGAAACCGACAAGAACCGGTACCAATTGTGCTATTTCCTTGTTCCACATTTGAGTGATCATTGATCCATCTTCAATATCGGTCAAGGTACATTTGGTATAAGTTCTTCTCTTTCTCCCACTCACATATTTGCTTGGAAGGATGGATAGGCCAAGTTCTTCTACCAACCCACTCTCCATCGAGCAAGACGACGACCCGAACACCTACGTTACCAAGAGCCACCTCTTCGGTGCACAACGAGCTTTGCATCAAGAACAACAAGCAATGAGCGACCGCATCGACAATCTCGCCACCGACTTACGCCTCTCCGAGCAACATACAAGAGACTACTTCGACAACAAGCTCGACCAACACAAACAAGAGAACGATGCAAGAATGGACGAGATTCGTGCCTTGTTGGTCAACCGCTCTTCTCCCACTTCGTCCTCCTCAAGACGGAGCCACTCAAGTCGACACTCCTCCGACAATTCAAGTACACCGACGTCGAACACTCTTCGCCAAGCCGCGCGCCAAGACCGTCAAGCAAACCGCAATCCTCTACGTGGAACCGATTCTCAAGAGCAACTTCGAGCGCAAGAGCATCGCCATCGCCTCAACCAAGCTACCTTTGCGCAAGCACAAGAACGGCAACGTCAACGCCAACAAGAGGAAGAACACGCACGCCTACACCAAGACGAGCAAGATGCCGAGGCACAATGACAAGAACAACTACGGCGAGAAGCTCAAGCACTTGAGGCGCAACGTGCCCTCCGAGATTCAAGTCGAGCCGTCGCCACGCGAAACCGGCAAGCTCGTGAACAAGAAGAAGCACTTCGTGAAGAAGTTCAAGAGAGGGTTTATCAAGCACGGTTTCACCGACAAGTTCCTCAAGTTCCTCCTCAAGCTCGACAAGCTCCTCCACAAGCTCGACAAGAACCTCAAGTTCAACAAGAGCAACAAGACAATGGAAATCCTCCACGACAAGAGCAAGTTGAGGGACACAATCCTCCTCATCAAGGACGTCGTCATCCCCGATCCCAACACAATGAAGAGCAACGCTACGGCAAGCTCAAGTTCACCATGCCCAAGTTCAACGGAAGCAATGATCCCGAAGAGTACCTCTCATGGGCATTGAAGGTCGACAAGATTTTTTGTTTGCACAACTATGAGGAAGAGAAGAAGATCGCTATGGCATCCCTTGAATTCCAAGACTACGTCCTCATATGGTGGGAAAAAGTCATTGAGCGTCGTGAGGCAAGAGGTGAACCACCAATCACCACTTGGGCACAAATGAAGGATGTCATGAGAGCATGTTTTGTGCCAACCTACTACAACCGCGACCTCTTCAAGAAACTCCAACTCCTCAAGCAAGGAACCAAGAGCGTTAAAGAGTACTACAAGGAAATGGAGATTGCCATGATACGAGCCAATGTCACGGAAGATGATGAGCAAACTATGGCACGTTTCTTGAATGGACTCAATCATCCTATCAAGAAGATCGCCGACTTCCAACCATACTCGAACCTCATCGAGCTAGTACATCAAGCTACCAAAGCGGAACGTCAAGTGCAAGATGACTTCAAGTATGCCAAGTTCTCATCCAAGTCCTATGGCTTCTCCAACACCCAAGCTTCAACGACTCCAACACCGTCTACCTCAACCAAGCCTTCTACAAGCAACGGCGACAAGCCCACTTACAAGAAAACTTCGACAACTTCAAGCCATCCTCCTACTACAAGCAACTTCAAGCCGCGAGCTTCATCATCTACTCCAACCGATGAGACCATCAAGACAAGTTCACTCAAGTGCTTCACATGCGGCGGCTGCGGTCACAAGTCCTTCAAATGTACCAACAAGCGCACCATGATCTTCAATGACGATGGTACATATGACTCCATGAGTGAAGGCGAAATGGAAGCCCTTGAGAATGTGGCTATGGACCGACAAGTGAACGAAGATGAAGATGATCAAGTCTTTTGTGACGAAGATTCAAGCCCCGCTCTTGTTGTCTCTAAGGTCTTGACTCTTCAACATCAACAAGAAGAAGACCAAAGATGCCATATCTTACACACCAAGGCCGGCATCAATGGAAGGTCCGTGAAGGTCATTATCGATGGAGGAAGTTGTCATAACTTGGCAAGTGAAGAACTATGCTCCAAGCTCCAATTAGTCACGATGAAGCACCCGCATCCCTACAAGGTTCAATGGCTAAGCGACTCCGGCACTATCCAAGTCGAGCATATGGTACAAGTTTCCTTCAAGATCGGAGCTTACAAAGACACTTTGGAGTGTGATGTCGTTCCGATGTCCGTTTGCCACCTCCTTCTTGGACGGCCATGGCAATTTGACCGAGGTGTCATCCACAATGGGCGGACGAATCACTATAGCTTCAAGATGAAAGGAAAGGAGTACGTGCTACGACCTATGTCTCCAAGTCAAGTGATCGCCGACAAACAAACCACCCATCGTGGAGAAAATAGTGAGAGAGCGAACCACCATAAAGAGAGTGAGCGCCACAAGCCCAAATCGAGTGCCTCCACGATGAGCGACAAGAAAAACCTACTCCTCTTTGCCACCAAAAGTGAGATGAGAGAAGTGTGTGAGAACCCATCAAGTGTTATGCACTATGTCCTTTTGTGCAAGGATGAGGCACCCAAAACTAACAACTCTCACAATCTACCTTTAGTGTTATCTTCTCTATTGCAGGAATTTCAAGATGTTTTCCCTGACGAGCTACCTCCGGGTCTACCTCCTCTACGAGGCATCGAACACCGCATCGACCTCATCCCCGGAGCACCCCTTCCTAACAAGGCTCCCTACCGCGTCAACCCCGAGGAAACCAAGGAGATTCAACGGCAAGTACAACAACTCATCGACAACGGCCATGTACGTGAAAGCTTGAGCCCATGTGCCGTCCCGGTAATCCTTGTTCCCAAGAGAGATGGTACATTTCGCATGTGTTCCGATTGTCGTCCTATCAATGCTATTACCGTGCGTTATCATTACCCTATCCCATGCCTAGATGATATGCTAGATGAGCTTAGCGGAGCCACCATTTTCTCTAAAATTGATCTTAAGAGTGGCTACTATTAAATATGCATCCAAGAAGGTGATGAATGGAAAACCGCATTTAAGACCAAATTTGGCTTATATGAATGGCTTGTTATGCCAATGGGTTTATCCGAAGCACCCGGTACTTTCATGAGAGTCATGCATTTTGTTCTTCGACCTTATATTGGCGTATTTGTTGTGGTTTATTTTGACGATATTCTTATCTTTAGCAAATCTCTCAAAGATCATGTCACCCATCTTAGAACCGTGTTGCAAACTCTTAGAAAAGAGCGCCTTTATGCTAATATGGAAAAATGACTTTTTGGTGTTGATAAGCTTGTTTTCTTGGGTTTCGTTGTGTCTTCTAAGGGTGTTCATGTAGATGAATCTAAGATCAATGCTATTAAAACTTGGCCCCAACCAAACAACTTGCAACAAGTGCGTAGTTTTCTTGGTCTAGCCGGTTTTTATCGTAGATTCATGAAGGATTTTAGCACCATTGCTTCACCTTTACATGCTTTGAGTAAGAAGAATGCACCCTTTGTTTGGGGACCATCTCAAGATGCCGCATTTCATGAACTTAAGAATTTGCTTACTCATGCTCCCGTGCTTGCATTACCCAACTTCGACAAACCCTTTGAAATTCATTGCGATGCTAGTAGTAATGGCATAGGAGGTGTGTTAACGCAAGAGAAGCGCCCAATTGCTTTCTTTAGTGAGAAACTTTCCGGAGCGCAACTCAATTACCCCATATACGACAAAGAGCTATATGCTTTAGTGCGAGTTTTGCGTGAGTGGGAACATTATCTTCGCCCTCATGAATTTATCATTCATGCCGACCATGAAACACTTAAGTATCTTAAGGGTCAAACTAAGTTGAACAAGCGTCATGCTAAGTGGAGTGAATTCATCGAATCATTTCCTTATGTCATCAAGTATATTAAAGGTAGGGAAAATGTTGTTGCAGATGCGCTTTCCCGCAAATGCATGCTTGTTACCCAACTTGAATTGAATGTCATTGGTTTTGAGCACATAAAAGACTTGTATGCGCATGATCCTACTTTTGCTATCCCTTATGCCAAATGTTTGACGCATACGTCTTGGGAACGCAATTACATAAAAGATAGTTATCTTATGAGAGCAAACAAATTGTGTATCCCCGAGTCTTCTCTTCGTTTGCTCCTTTTGCAAGAATCTCATGGAGGAGGGCTAATGGGACACTTTGGACGCGACAAAACATTCGCCACGCTCTCCAAGAACTATTTTTAGCCCAAGATGTTCCGCGACGTTTCACGCTTCACCAACCGGTGCTCTACATGCCGCAAAGCTAAGTCTAAAGCTCAATCCCATGGTCTATATATGCCACTTCCAATTCCATACCACCCATGGGAAGATATTAGCATGGATTTTGTGCTTGGTTTGCCTCGAACAAAAAATGGAAAGGATTCCGTGTTTGTTGCTGTGGACCAATTCTCTAAAATGGCACATTTTATACCATGCAACAAGATAGACGATGCTTCACATGTTGCAAATCTTTTTTATAGGGAAATCTTGCGCCTCCATGGAGTGCCAAAGACAATTGTCTCGGACCGCGACGTCAAGTTCTTGAGTTACTTTTGGAAGACTCTATGCGCCAAGCTCGGAATCAAGCTCTTGTTCTCTTCAGCATACCACCCTCAAACCGACGGCCAAACGGAGGTGACGAACCGAACACTCTCCACTCTACTTCGCGTGTTGATCAAGAAGAACATCAAGGAGTGGGAGGAGTGTCTACCCATCGCCGAGTATGCCTACAACCGCGCAAGACATTCGACTACCGGCAAGTCCCCCTTCGAGGTCGTCTATGGTCTCAACCCGTTGTCCCCATTGGACATTCTTCCTCTACCACTACAAGAGCGCATCAACATGGACGCGAGTGCCCGAGTGAGCTACCTCAAGAAGTTGCATGAAGATAAAAGGCACACCATCGAGCGCCAAGTACAACGACTCGCGACCAAGCTCAACGTCAACAAGCAACCCATGGTATTCAACATTGGAGATCTTGTGTGGCTACACCTTCGCAAGGACCGCTTCCCCAACGAACGCAAGTCCAAACTTCTACCACGAGCCGATGGACCCTTCAAGGTGCTTGAACGCTACAACAACAACGCCTACAAGATCGACATCCCACGTGACAAGTATACCGTGAGCGACATCTTCAACATCAAAGATCTCTCTCCCTACCATGGTGATGAGGATTTCAATCCGAGGTCGGATCTTTCCCAAGGGGGGGGGAGAAGATGCGGATCATCCTTCGGTCATCCCCATGGACCTACCACCGTCTCATCAAGTGCCGAGAGGACCTATGACACAAGCACGAGCTAGAGCTCTCGAGACCGAGGTGACTTCTTTCCTTAGTGATATTACATTTGATCCACTCGAGACATGGCTACTACCTAAGTCCGGAATGTTGTGCATGATCAGGTACCAAGAAGGCCCTTCTGAAGATGGACGCGAAGACGGACAAGTCCCCGAGTTCATGGAAGAAGAGAAACGACGGAAGGATCCGAAGAGGTCTCCAGGACCCGGACATCCGGCCCCAAGCCCCGGACATCCGGCCCCTGGAGCATCTACTACAGCAGCAGCTCAGCCGACCAGCTACAGGTCCCGGACATCTGGCCCGACAAGCCCGGAAATCCGGCGCCTCCACCGGACATCCGGCGCCCCGTCACCGAACCTCCAAAAGCCACCCTCGTCAGCCCAGACATCCGGCGCGATGCGAGCTCCCGGACATCCGGCCCCTGGCCCAGACATCCGGCCCGCGCCTACCCAGCAAGCCAAATCACCAGCCCGGACATCCGGCCTGAGCGCTCGGACATCCGGCGACTCGTGAAGGCCCGGACATCCGGCCAGTCGCCCGGACGTCCGGCTTCCCCTGTCTGCGCACAGTGTAAAGGGCCGATGCCCATGTACCCCTTCGCCCTCCTAGACTATATATACTCCTCCTCCTCCCTCTTTCTAGGGTTAGCGAAGTGATAGCTCATTTGAGAGATAGAGCTTTGCTCATCCATCCGGATCTACTCCTCCGAGAGAGACCGTGCCTCTTTGGAGAAGATCCACCGTGGATTCAAGACCCCTTCATGGGAAGACCCCTCAAGACCTCCTCACGGAGATGAACTAGTTACCCTATGTATCGTCCTTTGTTGGATTTGGATCGTGTATCTCTTTGTGTTTCGAGGATCTAGCACATGTGTGATCGTTTCTTGTCTATTTGAGTGTTTCCTCTCGTTTCCCCTCGTGTTTCCCCTCGTGTTCTTCGTGTTCTTCGTAGGATCCGCTCTAATCGTGAAAGATCGGCCACCTAGGGTTCCACCCTACATCAAACAAGGAAGGCGAAACCAAGCGAATATGCCTCGTCCTCCTCCACGACAAGAGCGACACCAAGTGGAATGAGTGCTTGAAGACCGTCCTCCACGCCAACAGCGACATCAAGACGAACGAGCATTTGAGGACTTCCTCCACGGCAAGAGTGACATCAAAACCGCCACTATGATGAAGAACTCCATTACGACAAGCTCAATTTCACCATGCCCAAGTTCTTCGGAAGCAATGATTACGAAGAATATGTCTCATGGGCATTGAAAGTGGACAAGATATTTCATCTTCACAACTACGACGAGGAAAAGAAGATCGCCATGGCCTCCCTCGAGTTTCAAGACTACGTCCTCATTTGGTGGGAACAAGTGATCGAGCGATGACAAGCAAGAGGCGAACCACCCATCACAACTTGGACGCACATGAAGGATGTCATGAGAGCTCGCTTCGTGCCTACACACTACACCCGTGATATTTTCAAGAAGTTGCAACTCCTCAAACAAGGCACGAGGACGGTGGAAGAATACTACCAAGAAATGGAGATTTCCATGATAAGAGCCAATGTTAAGGAAGATGACGAGCAAACTATGGCACGATTCTTGAACGGCCTCAACCACCCCATCAAGCGGATTGCCGACTTCCAACCCTATTCCAACCTTGTCGAGCTAGTTCACCAAGCATCCAAGGCCGAGCGACAAGTACAAGATGACTTCAAATACGCCAAGTACTCTTCCAAGACCTACTGCTCCTACACTCAAGCTCCCACGAATTCAGCACCTCCTACCTCAACTAGAGCATCACCAAGTATCGGCGACAAGTCAAGTTCCAAGCAAGTCACACCTTCCTCGACTCGTCCTTCGGCAAGCAACTACAAATCCAAAACTCCATCATCATCGGCGCCACCGGATGATCCCGTCAAGACAAGTTCTCTCAAGTGCTTCACATGTGGTGGCCAAGGACACAAGGCCTTCCAATGCACCAACAAGCGAACCATGATTTTCAACGATGATGGCACATACGACTCCATGAGTGAAGAAGAAATGGAAGCTCTTGAGCACGTGGCCATGCACCGGCACATGAATGAAGATGAAGATGATCAAGTCTTTTGTGACAACGATTCAAGTCCCTCTCTCGTGGTCTCCATGGTCTTGACGCTTCAACACCACCAATGATGAGGACATGACTACCTTGGATACGACCAAAAATATTGCATACATGTATATTTGTGAGGTGATTTCTAATGCAAAATATGCAATAATTTATTTATGTCATCCAGAACACTAGATAGACGCGGGTGGGGGTGTCCCGATCTTTCGATGAGATGATAACTATTGATTGGGTGGAGACGACTTTGACGATCCGACTACAAACGTGCACGATGTTGCGCCTTAGCAATCGCTAAACCAATCTCCTAAGGTTACTGATGATGCCGGAAGCACGATCAGCCTGACCACGAAGGTCTATTCCTGCATGCAATCAAAGAACAAGCAAGAATATGATAAAGCAATCTGAATATTGCGAATATATATGAAGTGTTGATAAAAGTGGGTATCCGGAAGCAGTCTTGGTCTGGTCATTGGACACAAATGAAGTATACGAAGTTGCAATGGCTAACTTTTAACTAAACAAATCCCAAGGAAAAAGCTACTAGATGGATCTACTTATATAGGAGTAAGGGGTGGAGGCAAAAGCCACAAAAAAAAACTAGATTAGATTTATTTTCTTACCTATTGTTCAAGAAAAAGCCACAAAAAAAGTTAGATCTATTCATCCTTTGTCCGAGCCAGTCTGAGCCTTTGCAATTTTCTTTTCATTGTTTGCATTATTGAATTATCGGTTGCATCGTCGTGTTGAGTTGCTGGTCTTAGTGTCTAGTTCATTTAGAGTTTCGAGTTCTGTTCACATTAGTCACGCCGCCGCTGCATTGTTATTCCTTCCGCTGTCCACCATCCCATCCATCAATTTCCACATCGTGCTACCCACCGTTCATTGTCATAATCATAGTTGAGGTCGTTCACATCTGTCCTTGATCCAATCTACATCTTATCTAGTTTGTTTTGGAAAGAGGGAGAGAGAAAAAAGAGAGAAAAAAAGTTAAAAAAAAGTCAGAGAAAAAAAAGAGAAAAAAAAGAAAAAAAGTGTGAGGAAAAAAAAGAGAGAAGAAAAAAAAACAAAATTCGGATCTATCTAGACTCAATCTCGTAGCTGAATTCGGATTGGAATCTGTTTTGCGCAGTGTTCAGTAAAATAGGCATATCATTTTCATACGAAGTCTGTTTTGGCTCCGTGAGTACTCAAATTAAAGCTAGCGACGAGACGCATCTAAATAGTTGCAGAAGCTTGTTCAATATTTGACACCTCAAAATCGGCTTCTAAATAGGTCTTTTTGACCTCCGAAGTTCACGAACACAGCTTGTTCCAGTTTTTTAGGCCAGTTTTAGAGTTTTTTGACTCCTCATATAAACTCGGAATTGAGTGATTCTTTTTGCATTTGAAAGCTTGAGTCAGTGTCATTCTTGAGAAAAATTATCATAAAATTGGCACAAACTTTTATAGAGTAAAGTTGGAGAGAGAGTTATTGGTATATCCTACTTGGTAGTTGTTTCTCATCATTATCTTTACTGCCATTGTGATTTTCACTTATATTTTGCTGTCCAGAGGCACTTTATATCCTTTATTGATGCTGGTTGTCCTACGCCGTGACCTCATTAGTGTTCTAGGCTCGCGTCTCTAGTCCGGTCTAGCCTATGACCAGCACAGTACCGTCGTTGAGCGTTTATTCAACATTGCATCTCTGAATTGATTATTGCTAATCTTTTGCTACCATATATAGCCAACCCAGCTCCACATATTTTTACACCGTGTATACGTACGTTCGCCTGGCAATCGCTTTACTCAATCTTCGGAGTTATTTGACACCGCTGGTTGCCCGTCACCACCTGCTGCATGGTAAGAACTTGTAACATATTGATATTTGCTTTACTGTGAGCGCTTTACCACCACATCCTAGTAGTTCATAGGAACATTATTCTTGATTATTTTTTGTTTCTACTAATCATGGCAGGTTCCGGAGTTGTTAGTTCTTCGGCTTCATCGATCATGGGAGATTTGCCACCACCTAAGAAAATACAACAACCGTCACAAGAGGAGCAACAACATCAGAATGCACATAATCAGGTTAATGTTTCCATGCCACCATTTACTGGTTGTTTTAGGCCTGATTTATATATTGAATGGGAGTACGAAATAAATGCTATATTTGCTTCTCATAATTTTGATGAGCGTAGAAAAGTTAAATCTGCGGTTAGTACGTTCAGTAGCTTTGTTTTAGTTTGGTGGAGCGAACATTGTCGGTTATACCCTGATTATATACCTACTACTTGGGATGATTTAAAACTTCTCATGAGAGATAGATTTGTCGATGTTTATTATACTCGTGGCATGATTAAAAAACTAGAACATTTAAAACAAGGTAGTGACACCGTAACAAAATATTATGATGATTTACAAACTACCTTGTTGCATACCTTTTTAGAAGAAAGTGAAGAAGATTTAATGGATAGATTTTGGGGAGGATTAAGCCGTGATATTCAGGAGATACTAATTCATGAAGAGTGTTATCCTATGGACCATTTGTTTCATCTTGCTTGCAAAGCTGAATAGGAAATAAAACGATGTGTTGCCCATAAGGAGAATAAGCATACGGTGCACATTCCAAGAGTTGATACGGTTGTTCCTTCAACTACTAGTTGTACTATGATAACCACATCCGTTGTTGTGAGGACTACATCACCTCCACCATGTGACACATCAACCCCGAGAGTGGCTACATCAGCTGAGTTGATCATAAGAGGTAATGACAAAGGTATTGATCTTCCACCTCTACATGAGAATGAGGAATGCCTTGTCAATTTAAATGCACCATCTGATCAGCTACCCACTACTTTGATCACACCACGTATTTTAGAGGACTATGTTGATAATTTGACTTTGCCATGTGACCAAACAACTAAAAGATCAACAATTTCGAGTGGACCCATTGAATTAACTATTAATATGAAAGAACCATGTGAATCAGGGAATAAATCAGATTTGGATCAAATACGTTTGAATATAATTGTGCCATTGTTTAATCATTTTGATATGACCTCTAATCTTGGTGATGATTCTGTGTCAAATGACTTATTGCACATTTTCTTATTTAAGCATGTTGTAGCATGTAAATTTGATGCAAGTAAGGTTTATTCACCAATGTTGGGATGGTTTAATGATGAACATTGTCAACCTTTTGAAATGAATAAGGGCTTCACTTATATGTGCAAACTAAGTTGCAATATTTTCATGCCTTCTACTTCTTGTGATAATATTTTGGCTTTAGATTTTATGAACTATGAAGGTTACTCATGTATACATGTGTCATATGTGCAAAAACCAAGGGAAGTAAAAATGGATGACATATACATATACAACATATACACCTTGTCTCTTTTGTTAGCCACATTTCGGATTAAGCAACGCCGAGGACGGCTTTGTTTTCAAGAAGGGGAGGATGATGAGGACATGACTACCTTGGATACGACCAAAAATATTACATACATGTATATTTGTGAGGTGATTTCTAATGCAAACTATGGAATAATTTATTTATGTCATCCAGAACAAAAATATTTCACAGACTTTTGTGCCATGTCTAATTGCAGGTGTATGGGACATTTGTACAATCTACATATGAAGATAAGGGGAAAAGAGAAGTTTAGGTGCTATTCAAAAAGTCCTCTCACGTCACTTTTGGGACAAGAGAAGATAGAGTCCAAGTCTCTCACGTTTTGGACTCAGATTCGGACTGCACAGACATACCTGACTCAAAACGGCAAGAACTCTTTCATACGGACTCCGAATTGGGTGATTCTTTTTTTGTTGAAAAGTAGATTTCGTGCTCTTTCCAACCCAATTGGATTCACCTTCAAATTCGTCCGGAGTGTTGACTTATCGATGAAACAATCTGATGCTGCAGCAGAATCCGAGTCAAACTACAACTCCAAAGGTGTTGCATCACCTCCACTTGGGCCCATGAGCCTTGTACGACCTAGGGTTAGTTTTAGGCTGCCTTGGGACGTCCGCCCACCTCCTTGGCCGCCACCCTTTGCTCCTATATAAGTAGATCCATCTAGTAGCTTTTTGCTTGGGATTTATTTAGTTAAAAGTTAGCCATTGCAACTTCGTGTACTTCGTTTGTGTCCAACGACCAGACCAAGACTGCTTCCGGATCCCCACTTTTATCAACACTTCATATATATTCATAATATTCTGATTGCTTTATCATATTCTTGCTTGTTCTTCGATTGCAAGCAGGAATAGACCTTCGTGGTCAGGCTGATCGTGCTTCCGGCATCTTCAGTAACCTCAGGAGATTGGTTTAGCGATTGCTAAGGCGCAACGTCGTGCACGTTTGTAGTCAGATCATCAAACGTGCACGACGTTGCGCCTTAGCAATCGCTAAACCAACTCCAAGAGGTTATTGACCACGCCGGAGCACGATCAACCTGACCACGAAGGTCTATTCCTGCAAGCAAACGAAGAACAAGCAAGAAACTAAGATTTGCAATCTGAATATTGCGAATATATATGAAGTGTTGATAAAAGTGGGGATCCGGAAGCAGTCTTGGTCTGGTCGTTCAACACAAACGAAGTACACGAAGTTGCAATGGCTAACTTTTAACTAAACAAATCCCAAGGAAAAAGCTACTAGATGGATCTACTTATATAGGAGTAAGGGGTGGTGGCCAAAGAGGTGGGAGGACGTCCCAAGGCAGCCTAAAACTAACTCTAGGTCGTACAAGGCTCATGGGCCCAAGTGGAAGTGATGCAACACCTTTGGACTTGTAGTTTGACTCAGATTCTGCTGCAGCATCAGATTGTTTCATTGATAACTCAACGTTTCGGACGAATTTTAAGGTGAATCAAATTGGGTTGGAAAGAGCACGAAATCTACTTTCCAACAAAAAAAGAATCACCTAATTCGGAGTCCGTATGAAAAAGTTCTTGGCGTTTTGAGTCAGGTATGTCTGTGCAGTCCGAATCTGAATCCAGAACATGAAAGACTTGGACTCTATCTTCTCTTGGCCCAAAAGTAACGTGAGAGGACTTTTTGAACAACACCTAAACTTCTCTTTTTCCCTTATCTTCATATGTGAATTGTACAAATGTCCCATACACCTGCAATTAGACATGGCACAAAAGTTTGTGAAGTATTTTTGTCCTGGATGACACAAATAAATTATTGCATATTTTGCATTAGAAATCACCTCACAAATATACATGTATGCAATATTTTTGGTCATATCCAAGTTAGTCATGTCCTCATCATCCTCCCCTTCTTGAAAACAAAGCCGTCCTCGGCGTTGCTTAATCTGAAATGTGGCTAACAAAAGTGACAAGGTGTACATGTTGTATATGTATATGTCACCCATTTTTACTTCCTTTGGTTTTTGCACATATGACACATGTATACATGAGTAACTTTCATAGTTCATAAAATATAATAAAGCCAAAATATTATCACAAGATGTAGAAGGCATGCAAATATTGCAACTCAGTTTGCACATATAAGTGAAGCTCTTATTCATATCAAAAGATTGACAATATTCATCATTAAACCTTCCCAACATTGGTGAATAAACCTTATTTGCATCAAATTTACATGCTACAACATGCTTAAATAAGCAAACATGCAATAAGTCATTTGACACAGAATCATCACCAATATTAGAGGTCATATCAAAATGATTAAACATTGGTTCTTTTGCATCAACAGTTAATTCAATGGATGAACTCAAAATTGTTGGTATTTCAGCTGTTTGATCACATGATGCATTCATGACAGTAACATGATTCTCTAAAATATTCAAATCAATAGGTAACTCAACACATGATGTATTCAAGTTAACTAGGAATGCATCATTCTCATGTGAAAGTGGAAAATCTGTACATTTGTCCTTACCTCTTATGATCAACTCAGATGATGTGGGCACTCTCGGTGGTGATGTGTCACATGGTGGAGATGATGTAGTCCTCGCAACAACGGATGTGGTTGTCATAGTACGCCTAGTAGCTGAAGAAACATCTGTATCAACACTTGGAATGTGCACCTTGCGCTTGTTCTCCTCGTGGGCAACACATCGTTTTATTCTCTGTTCAGCTTTGCAAGCAAGACTAAACAAACGGTTCATAGGATAACACTCTTCAAGAATTAGTATCTCCTGAATATCACTGTTTAATCCTCCCCAAAATCTATCCATAAAATCTTCTTCGCTTTCTTCTAAAAATGAGTGCAACAAGGTAGTTTGTAAATCATCATAATATTTTGTTACGGTGTCACTACCTTGTTTTAAATGTTGTAGTTGTATAATGAACATCTACGAATCTATCTCTCATGACATGTTTTAAACCATCCCAAGTAGTAGGTATATAATCAGGGTTTAACCGACAGTATTCACTCCACCAAACTAAAGCAAAGCTACTGAAAGTACTAACCACAGCTTGAAATTTTCCACGCTCATCAAAATTATGGGAAGCAAATATAGCATTAATTTCGTACTCCCATTCAATATATAAATCAGGCCTAAAACGACCAGTAAATGGTGGCATGGAAACATTAACCTGATTATGTGCATTCTGATGTTGTTGCTCCTCTTGTGACGGTTGTTGTATTTTCTTAGGTGGTGGCAAATCTCCCATGATCGATGAAGCCCAAGAACTAACAACTCCGGAACCTGCCATGATTAGTAGAAACAAAAAAAATCGAGAATAATGTTCCTATGAACTACTAGGATGTGGTGGTAAAGCGCTCACAGTAAAGCAAATATCAATATTTTACAAGTTCTTACCATGCAGCAGGTGGTGACGGGCAACCAGCGGTGTCAAATAACTCCGAAGATTGAGTAAAGCGATTGCCAGGCGAACGTACGTATACACGATGTAAAAATATGTGGAGCTGGGTTGGCTATATATGGTAGCAAAAGATTAGCAATAATCAATTCAGAGATGCAATGTTGAATAAACGCTCAACGACGGTACTGTGCTGGTCCTAGGCTAGACCGGACTAGAGACGCGAGCCTAGAACACTAATGAGGTCACGGCGTAGCACAACTAGCATCAATAAAGGATATGAAGTAGCTCTGGACATCAAGATATAAGTGAAGATCACAATGGCAGTAAAGATAATGATGTGAAATAACTGCCAAGCAGGATATACCAACAACTTTCTCTCCAACTTTCCTCTGAATTTTTTTTTGCCAATTTTCTGATAATTCTTCTCAAGAATGGCACTGACTCAAGCTTTCAAACGCAAAAAGAATCACTCAATTCCGAGTTGATATGAGGAGCCAAAAAATTCTAAAACTGGCCTGAAAAACTGGAACAAGCTGTGTTCGCGAACTTCAGAGGGTAAAAAGACCTATTTAGAAGCCGATTCTGAGGTGTCAAATATTAAACATGCTTCTGCAACTATTTAGATGCGGCTCGTCGCTAGCTTTAATTTGTGTACTCACGGAGCCAAAACGGACTTCGTATGAGGAAGATATGCCCTGTTTTACTGAACAGTGCACAAAACAGATTCCAATCCGAATTCAGCTACAAGATTGACTCTAGATAGATCCGAATTTTGTTTTTTTTCTTCTCTCTTTTTTTTCCTCGCACTTTTTCTTTCTCTCTTTTTTTTCTCTGACTTTTTTTTTTACCTTTTTTCTCTCTCTTTTTTCTCTCTTTTTTTTTTCTCTGTCTTTTTTGTTCTCTCTCCCTCTTTTCAAAACAAACTAGATAAGATACAGATTGGATCAAGCAAAGATGTGAACGACCTCAACTACGATTATGACAATGAACGGTGGGTAGCACGTGGTGGAAATTGATGGATGGGATGGTGGATAGCGGAAGGAATAATGATGCAGGCTGGCGTGACTAATGTGAACAGAACTCGAAACTCTAAATGAACTAGACACTAAGACCAGCAACTTGACACGATGATGCAACTGATAATTCAATAATGCAAACCATAAAAAGAAAATTGCAAAGGCTCAGACTGGCTTGGACAAAGGATGAATAGATCTAACTTTTTTTTGTGGTTTTTTTGGACAATAGGTAAGAAAATAAATCTAATCTAGGAAAAACTGGAAATTCTCATCGAGCAACCTGAAAACTGATACCACTTGATAGAGGCGGGTGGGGGTGTCCCGATCTTTCGATGAGATGATAACTATTGATTGGGTGGAGACGACTTTGACGATCTGACTACAAACATGCACGACGTTGCGCCTTAGCAATCGCTAAACCAATCTCCTGAGGTTACTGACGATGCCGGAAGCACGATCAGCCTGACCACGAAGGTCTATTCCTGCATGCAATCGAAAAATAAGCAAGAATATGATAAAGCAATCTGAATATTGCGAATATATATGAAGTGTTGATAAAAGTGGGGATCTGGAAGCAGTCTTGGTCTGGTCGTTGGACACAAACGAAGTACACAAAGTTGCAATGGCTAACTTTTAACTAAACAAACCCCAAGGAAAAAGCTACTAGATGGATCTACTTATATAGGAGTAAGGGGTAGTGGCCAAGGAGGTGGGAGGATGTCCCAAGGCAGCCTAAAACTAACTCTAGGTCGTACAAGGCTCATGGGCCCAAGTGGAGGTGATGCAACACCTTTGGACTTGTAGTTTGACTCGGATTCTGCTGCAGTGTCAGATTGTTTCATTGATAACTCAACACTCCAGACGAATTTGAAGGTGAATCCAATTGGGTTGGAAAGAACACGAAATCTACTTTCCAACAAAAAAAGAATCACCCAATTCGGAGTCCGTATGAAAAAGTTCTTGGCATTTTGAGTCAGGTATGTCTGTGCAGTCCGAATCTGAATCCAGAACGTGAGAGACTTGGACTCTATCTTCTCTTGGCCCAAAAGTGACGTGAGAGGACTTTTTGAACAGCACCTAAACTTTTCTTTTTCCCTTATCTTCATATGTGAATTGTACAAATGTCCCATACACCTGCAATTAGACATGGCACAAAAGTTTGTGAAGTATTTTTGTCCTCGATGACACAAATAAATTATTGCATATTTTGCATTAGAAATCATCTCACAAATATACATGTATGCAATATTTTTGGTCGTATCCAAGGTAGTCATGTCCTCATCAACCAAGAAGAAGACCAACATTGCCACATCTTCCACACCAAGGCCGACATCAACGGGCGTTCCGTGGAAGTCATCATCGACGGAGAAAGTTGCCACAATTTGGCAAGTGAAGAGCTATGTTCCAAGCTACAATTGGTGAAGAAGAAGCATCCTCGTCCCTACAAGGTCCAATGGCTTAGCGACTCCAGCACTATTCAAGTGGAGCACATGGTGCAAGTTTCCTTCAAGATCGGCGCCTACGAGGACACCTTGGAGTGTGACGTGGTTCCAATGTCCGTGTGTCATCTTCTCTTGGGAAGACCTTGGCAATTCGACCGCGATGTCATCCACAACGGAAGAACAAACCACTATAGCTTCAAGATGAAGGGAAAGGAGTACGTGCTATGACCTATGTCTCCAAGTCAAGTGATCGCCGACAAGCAAGTATCCACCCATCATGGAGAGACTAGTGAGAGAGTGAACCGCCACAAAGAGAGTGAACGCCACAAGCCCAAAATGAGTGACTCTTCACCGAGAGAGAAAAACTTAGTCCTCCTAGCCACCAAAAGAGAGACGAGAGAAGTGTGTGAGAACCCATCGAGTGTCATCCACTATGTCCTACTATGCAAAGATGAGATGGCAAAAACTAATCCTTCTAATCCTCTCCCTCTAGTGTTCTCTAACTTGTTGCAGGAATTCGCGGATGTCTTCCCCGATGAGCTACCTCCGGGTCTTCCTCCTCTACATGGCATTGAACACCGGATCGACCTCATCCCCGGTGCACCTCTTCCGAACAAGGCTCCATACCGCGTCAACCCCGAAGAAACTAAGGAGATCCAACGGCAAGTTCAACAACTCATCGACAACGGCCATGTACGTGAAAGCTTAAGCCCTTGTGCTGTTCCGGTTATTCTTGTGCCTAAGAAAGATGGTAGTTTTTGCATGTGTTCCGATTGTAGACCCATCAATGCTATCACCGTTCGCTATAGGCATCCTATACCACGCCTTGATGATATGTTAGATGAGCTTAGCGGCGCCACCATTTTCTCAAAAATTGAGCTTAAAAGTGGCTATTACCAAATCCGCATTCAAGAAGGTGATGAATGGAAAACCGCTTTTAAAACTAAATTTGGCTTGTACGAGTGGTTAGTTATGCCTATGGGTTTATCGGAAGCTCCCGGTACGTTCATGCGTGTTATGCATTTTGTGCTTCGCCCATACATTGGCGTGTTTGTTGTGGTCTATTTTGACGACATACTTGTGTTTACAAATCCCTCAAAGACCATGTAAATCATCTTAGGGCCGTTTTGCAAACTCTTCGCAAAGAACGTCTTTATGCCAATATGGAAAAATGCACTTTCGGTGTGGACAAGCTTGTTTTCTTGGGTTTCGTTGTTTCTTCCAAGGGTGTTCATGTTGATGAGTCCAAAATTGAAGCAATTAAAACTTGGCCACAACCCACTAATTTGCAACAAGTGCGTAGCTTCCTTGGTCTAGTGGGTTTTTATCGTCGCTTTGTGAAAGACTTTAGCACTATTGCCGCACAGTTGCATGCCTTGAGTAAGAGAAATGCACCTTTTGTTTGGGGACCCTCGCAATCTACCGCATTTGATGAGCTCAAATCTTTGCTTACACATGCTCCGATTCTTGCTTTGCCTAATTCTGACAAAACTTTTGAGGTTCATTGCAATGCTAGTGGCAATGGTATTGGTGGAGTTTTGATGCATGAAAAGCGACCCATTGCATACTTTAGTGAAAAACTTTCCGGTGCTCAACTTAACTATCCCATCTATGACAAAGAATTGTATGCTTTAGTGCGTGTATTGCATGTTTGGGAGCATTATCTTCGCCGACATGAATTTGTCATACATACCGATCATGAGACACTCAAGTACCTTAAAGGTCAAACCAAGTTGAATAAACGGCATGCTAAATGGAGTGAATTTATTGAATCTTTTCCTTATGTGATCAAGTACATTAAGGGCAAAGAAAATGTTGTGGCGGATGCTCTTTCCCGCAAATGCATGTTAGTTATTCAACTTGAATTGAATGTTGTTGGATTCGAACATATCAAAGACTTGTATGAGCATGATGTTACTTTTGCTACTCCTTATGCTAAGTGTGTGACGCATACATCTTGGGAACGATATTATATCAAAAATGGTTATCTAATGAGAGCTAACAAACTATGCATCCCCGAGTCTTCTCTTCGTTTGTTACTTTTGCAAGAGGCTCATGGAGGAGGACTCATCGGGCATTTTGGCCGCGACAAGACTTTTGCCACGGTCTCCAAGAACTACTTTCGGCCCAAGATATTCCGCGATGTCTCATGCTTCACCAACCGGTGCTCTACATGCCGGAAAGCTAAGTCACAAGCTCAATCCCATGGTGTACATATGCCATTTCCTATTCCACGTCACCATGGGAAGATATTAGCATGGATTTTGTGCTTGGATTACCTAGGACTCAAAATGGCAAGGATTCCGTATTTGTTGTTGTGGACCGATTCTCTAAAATGGCTCATTTCATCCCATGCAATAAGATAGACGATGCTTCACATGTTGCAAATCTTTTTTGTAGGGAAATCTTGTGGTTACATGGAGTGCCAAAGACAATTGTGTCGGACCGAGATGTCAAGTTCCTAAGCTACTTTTGGAAGACGTTATGCGCCAAGCTCGGCATCAAGCTACTATTCTCCACGGCATATCATCCTCAAACCGATGGCCAAACGGAAGTCACCAACCGGACGCTCTCCACTCTCCTACATGTGTTGATCAAGAAGAACATCAAGGAGTGGGAGGAGTGCTTACCCATCGCCGAGTAAGCCTACAACTGCGCACGACACTCTACTACCGGCAAGTCCCCCTTCGAGGTTGTCTACGGCTTCAACCCTTTGTCACCCTTGGACATCCTTCCTCTACCGCTCCAGGAACGAGCGAACATGGACGCTAGCGCAAGAGCCACCTACCTCAAGAAGATGCATGAAGAAACAAGGTCCACGATCGAGCGTCAAGTACACCGCCTCGCCACCAAACTCAACATCAACAAGTCACCGATGGTGTTCCAACCAGGTGATCTCGTATGGTTACATCTCCGCACGGACCGCTTCCCCAAGGAGCGCAAGTCCAAGCTACTTCCGAGAGCCCATGGACCCTTCAAGGTGCTCGCACGCTACAATGACAACGCCTAGAAGATTGACATTCCATGTGACAAGTACAATGTAAGCGACATCTTCAACGTGAAGGACTTGGCCAAGTACCATGGTGATGAAGATCATGATCCGCGGACGGATCTCTCCCAAGGGGGGAGATGATGCGGAGCATCCCTCGACCATCCCCATGGACGCCCCCTCACCAGCGCAAGCACTAAGAGGACCAATGACGAGAGCTCGCGCACGTGCCTTCGAAACCGAGGTTAACTCCTTCCTCTTCAAACTCCATTCGAATTCACACGAGAGTTGGGTCCTACCTCAAACAGAAATGTTATGCATTCTTAGGTACCAAGAAAATGACCGTGATGAGGCTAGGATTGATACCCAAGCACCCAAGGAGAAGAAGGAGGAGGGAAGCCACGAAATGCGCGAAGGAACGAAGGCTCTGGACACTCCGGGCGACCGGCCCCCGCTGCCCCCGGGTGCCCAGTCCTTCGACCGCTACCTGGGCCGGCCCTTTGGTCACCCCGGGTGCCCGGCCAGAGCCTGGGCGTTGCCCCAGCCCGCCCCGGGTGCCCGACCTTTGGACCCCGGGTGCCCGGCCCCTCGCCTGGGTGACAGCCGCCCACCCCGGGTGCCCGACCCCCTTCAGCCCCGAGGCCGTGGCCCTCTGGATGGTCCGGGTGCCCGGTCCCCCGCACCCCAGGTGTCCGGTCCCCCGCACCCCGGGTGCCGGCCCCCCCCCCGATGCATCTTCCTCCGGGTGCCCAGGCCACTTTACCCTGGGTTCCCGGACTCCTCCGTTATGCCTGCGTGCATTTTGGGTTAAAAAGACCCTTGTACCCCTTTTCTCTCTTATCTCGTCCCTAGCCTATATAAACTCTTCCCCTAGCTCATTCTTGAGGGCAGCAAAGTATTTGATAGACACTAGAGAGCTTTGCTCCTTGTATCCCCTCACCTTGGAGATCAAGCCCCCACTTTGGGAAGAATCCTTATGGATTATCAAGGCCTCCTCTTGGGGAAGATCAACATCAAGACCTCATCTCCTTGGAGTGGGAAGAACTTTACCCTAGTGCTATTTCCCTTGAATTGTTCTTGTATACTTGTGGATCTCATGTATGCTACTATAGTGGATGTGTTATTTGGGTTTGTTTGAGTGATTTCCCCCTTGTGTTCTTGTGTGTTCTTCACTTTTCCCCCCTCCAAGTGTGAAAAGATCCCCTCTAGGGTTTCACCCTACAACAACCTTGCTCCTTGGTTGTGTATGAAGAAAAAATACATCATGATGTCAATGATTATCCAAGGCCCGAAGCAACCTGGAAATGACATCGACGTTTACTTTCAGCTACTCGTAGAAGAACTGCTTACATTGTGGGTAAAAGAGCCTGCTGCAAAATGTTATGATGCTTACAAAAAGGAGATTTTCGATCTACATGCAATGCTTCTGCACACCATTCAAGATATGCCGGCATTAGGCAACACATCGGGGCAGAAAACAAAGGGAGATGTAGGGTGTGTCACATGCATGGATAGGACAACTAGCATATTTCTTCCCAACTCGTGCAAAACCGTGTATTTGCATCATCGTAGGTTCTTACGGAGAGATCACCCATACCAAAAGATGAAAGCTGAATTTGATGGTACGGCAGAGGTAGGTTCGGGCCCAGGACCTTATGCTGGGGAGGTGGTCCACGACATGGCAAAAAAATTAATGTTGTGCTTGGCAAGAACCACGCTTTGGTGGTGAAACAAACACCCAGGGGTCAAGTGTTTAAGAAGAAATCGGTGGTCTGGGATTTACCTTACCGGGGGATTCTACGTGTTCGTCACTGCATCGATGTCATGCACGTAGAGAAGAACGTATGTGAAAGCATCCTTGGTACTCTGCTCAAGATTAAAGGTAAAACAAAGGATGGTGACGGTGCATGACTCGATATGCTTGGTGATCAATCAAAACACAAGAGTGAAGCAGAAGATGATAAAAAATTCCTCCACGCTCGCCAGAGTTATAATTTCAGTACAAAAGAAGCAACAGAGTTCTTCAACTATTTTTTGTCAGTTAAGAGACCCTCTTCCTACTCCGCAAACATCAAAAGTCTCGTGGATCTGAGCTCAGGTAAAATGAAGTTGGGACACATGAAGTCACATGATTTCCACATAATGTTGACACAAATCCTCCCGGTGGCCATCAGGAATCTGATGGACAAAGATATAAGAAACACACTCATTGAGCTCTATGATTTCTTCAACAAACGAAGGCTGAAAGTTGTAGATCTTGAAGAGTTGGATTATATGCAGGAGGATATTGCAAGAATATTGTCCAGCCTAGAAATGTTTTTCCCACCGTCATTCTTTGATGTCATGGTCCATCTCACTGTGCACCTTGTCGACGAGATAAAGTATTATGGTCCTGTGTTTCTTCGCAACATGTATCCCTTCGAGCGGTTCATGGGAATACTGAAGCGCTATTGTCGGAACCGAAGCCATCCAGAGGCAAGCATCCTACAAGGTTATACGGCGGAGGAGGTGGGTGAGTTTTGCACCAAATACATGAAACAAAGACCTATAGGTTTGCCCTTCTCTCGCCACGAGGGAAGGCTGAAAGGTAAGCCGGTCCTTGCTGCATGCAAAAGGCTGCACCCGAAGATTTGGCCGACAAAGCCCATTTGACGGTACTGCTTAACAGCCCAGTTCTCAGCCTGAGGAACACTTGGCAGAGATACGCCAAAGCTTCTTACCAATGGTGTATCCATTAGATGTGGAGATGAAGGAGCACACTAAGGACTACGCCAGATGGCTGAAGAATCATTTGGCACAAGGATCCATGGATGACATTGCTATGTGGTTGGCACAAAAGCCATCATCCACGGTGTTGACGTACCAATCATATGACATAAATGGCTACACGTTCTACACTAAGGAACGTGATGAGAAGACCTCATATCAGAACAACTCTGTTAGAATAGAATTCATGACTGTAGATGAAGCTAATAAAAGGGTATACTATGGAACCATCAAAGAGATTTGGGAGCTTAACTATGTGAAAGTTAAGGTGTCATTATTCAGGTGCACATGGATCCCTCTTAGTCAGGTAAAGGTTGATGATTACAGGAAGGCCTGTGTTAATAGGACGACGATGGCATATCACACGAACTCATTCATTCTTGCCAGTGATGCTACCCAGATTTTCTATGTGGAAGACCCCTTGCATAAGAACTCCCATGTAGTGATGCATGGGAAGAGAAGGGTGCTGGCGCCGAGGATGTTGCCGATGAGGACGAGTATGATGAGTTTGCTGAGTTGCCAGCCAATGGATCACGCACCCTCCAAACAGAGAAGCATAAAATCATCAGAAAACCTAAGTTCATTCGGGGTCAACGTAATGATCCTAGTTCCCCCATGTACATGGGAATTAAGCCGTAAGACTAGTTTTTTTGCCTGCCCTGCAACTTAATTTGTTCAATTTAGAACTGTCGGGTGTACTGAATTTGTGAGTTATGCCCGGTCTTCTATTGATGTAAGAACAATTAATATGTTGACATTGATATGCTGTCAGCTCAGGCAATGAATTTGAACTATTTATTATTATTATTAGTATTAGTATTATACCATATAGGTAGCACACTCAATTGATCTCACTCACTGTGTATGAATAGAAGATATGCAATCTGGTTTGCGAATAGCACACGGTTCATTCATGAAAGCCATGTGCCGACCAAACTGCGCGCGGGATCTAAGTCTGCGTTCTGATTGGCCAGAACCCAAACCGCACGGATCATACGTCTGCACCGTTGGATGCTCCCAGATCGAACGACAAACCTCATCCCTTTCAACATCACATGTAGTTGCGGTTGTGATTTGATTTATATGCACAAAACGCACGTTAAATTCAAACAATGTCTTAAATATAGCAAACGATACCTGAAATGCGCCAGAAAATCAAACCCGTGGTATAATGGTGATTCTGTGTCGTGGAAATTTTTATGAGGCCAACCAATGAAGTCATCGGCCATTGGAGTTTGAATTGACATGTCTCCTTTTGGAAACCATGATCCTTCTTGTGAGATGCTCGGGTTTCCAAGGAGCGATCATCAAAACTTGTGCCAAATTTTACCAAAATTTTTCCACGGGGTCGTGAGAGCACGCCACGGGCACACACCAATTTTCATGATGTCCGGACTCCATCTAAATTTCCTGTAATTAAAATACCAACTAGGCCTACGCCGGTGGCCGCACCTCGAAGCTAAAACATTTGAAACTTCTCCCCGCTTCTCGGACAATGGATGAAAACTCGCAAAGCGACACACAAATGATTTGTACACCTTCTTTGCTAACTAACACCCACATGTAGCTGTAGTAGGGTTTTGATTTTATATGCACTAAATGCAAGGTAAATGTCTTAAAGATAGCAGACAAGACCTGAAACGGGCCAGAAAATCAAACCTAGGGTATATCCGTGATTGTTTACCGTGAATTTTTTTTGAGGCGGAACGATGAAGTCACCGCCGATTGGAGTCCGAAGTGCCGTGTCTCCTTTTAGAAACTATGATCCTTCTTGTGAGATGCTACAGTTTGGAAGGTGCGAGCATCAAAACTTGTGCCAAACTTTACCAAAATAAATGTTGGATACGAGTAGCCGTCGTTGCCAACATATAAAATTATGTGTTTCTCCTTAAACACATGAACAAGTACGGATTTCGAAATGGCAACAAAATTCGCTCACCCTCAAAAATTCTTTTAGACAAATCAACAAATTTTTTGTTTGAATTTGAATAATTTATGGTTGTCCTGGCAAATTTTTTTTGTGATGGTAAAAAATATAAATTTGTGGGGCTGACCAATATAATACAATATTCATCTCATTAGTAGAAAGGCAAGGACGCCTTGTGTGGGTGGTTAGCACATGTGACAAGAATGAATTTGGTTGCTGGTTCGATAGCTCACATCACGATTATTTTTGCATCTTTTCTGCAAAAATGATGTCACACCTAGCGCCTCCACCATCAATAGTCACTGACAGTAGCATGAGAACGCAAGTTGAATGACCACAAATCCGTATTTTTAAAGTTTTAGCATCAAACTAAACGTGATGTCACACCTAGCGCCTCCACCACCAATAGTCACTGACAGTGGCATGAGAACCCAAGTTGAGTGACCATAAATCCGCATTTTAAAGTTTTAGCATCAAATTGAACGTCCAAAGTAAGTTTTATGACTCCTGATGATATTACCTCTTTATTTTGACTAAATGACTGCTCCCTCCATCCATATAAATAGGGTCTAATGTGTTTTTTGAGATTGCCTTTGACTATTAATAAGATTAATAGTATATGAGTTGTGATGCGGAGCATCCTATGGATATCACCATGTAAAGAGTCCCATTGCTAAGAGACACGCCCAACTCCTACTTCAATCATACTAAGGTGAATTCTATCCTTAATGCATGTCCTCTTAGTTCCCTCAAGGATGGTATACTACTTGACCGCCCTACCACGTGCCCATATAGATTTGAGCCCAATGATGAGCGTGCCATGGAGGAGGTCGCCCACAAGCGAGCGCTTACACCATCCATGAGAGAAGCCTGAAAATGGAGAAGGAACCATCAAGGAGAAGGCGAGGTTCCACCTGCACCGGAGGGCGTCCACGAGAAGGCGACATGCTATGAGCTTCGGGACACCCCGTGCGCACGGGCCCCTGGACCCCGTGCACACTGGACCCCCGTGCCCACGGTACAAGCCCGTGTGCACGGGCTAAGGCGTCAGGTCGCTGGACACCCCGTGCGCATGGGCTCTACTTACCCTGTGCGCACGGGGCCTCCTGCGTGTGGCTGTTGGGCTTTGCCCATGTATCCCCATTTTGTCCCTCCTTACCTCTTCATGCCTTGGACCTATATATACTCCTCCTCCTCCTCCTCCATTTAGGGATAGCTAAGAATAGATCTATACATTAGAGCTTAGCTCATGTACCTCCCCTTGCGGGATTCCTCTTGAGAGAGAAGACTCCATTGGAGTTCAAGGCTTCCATTGGAGAAGATCCCTAGGGATTCAAGACCCCCTTGTGGGAAGGATCTATCTAGATCATCAAGACCTCATCTCCTTCATAGGATTTGGGATGAACTTTACCATGTATCTTGTTTCCCTTTGATTGTTCTTGTACCTTGTGAATCTCATGTGTTTGTGAGTCTAGTGGATGTGTGATTGGGCTTGTTCTTGAGTGTTCCTCTTGTGATTTCTTCTGTTCTTCCCCGTGTTCTTCGCATTCTTCGTGAACCCCCCTCCAATTCGTGAAAGATCTCTACTTAGGGTCTCCACCCTACATCATCTTGGTATCTAGAGCTACGTTGATCACGAATTTGGAGTCTTCCCCACCGTTTTCTAGCCTAATTTTGCTTGTTCTTGCCCAATTTAAAAAATTCCCCACAAAAAGAGCCATACCAATTTTTTTGTGATTTGTTGTTGTTCTAGTGCGTTTTTGTTGATTTCAATCCATGGATCTGGTGTTTAGCAAGTAGATCCACCTTCTATTGCATCCCCATAGCCTAATTTTTCTTTATCCCCTTCGAATTTAACTTAAAAATCGTGCATTTTCCGCCACCCTGTGTCCACGGGCTCCCAACCCTGTGCCCACAGGCCCCCGCAAAGTTCCAGGTGACCCCGTGTCCTCGGCATGTGTACCATGCGCATGAGACCCCGTGTCCACGGGCCTTAGACCCCGTGCGCATGCCCCCCCTACAGGACAACAGTCATCGCTTCACGTTTTTGGTCATATCTCCCACTTTCGAACTCTGATTTGGGTGTTCTTTGGCTCGTTGGAAAGCTAGCGACGTGCCCGAGCTGCTCATCTTGGTTTTACCACCATTTGACTCCATCAATTTGTTTTGCATTTTTGCATCTTTTCATAGGCCCCCCGCCATAACTGCCGCACCACCACATAAAAATTCCGCAAACTAACCCATTTTGGTCCCTATAGCATTTGTGGTTGTTTGTGTTGTGATTTGAGTCTCCTAAGATGTTTTGGCTACTTAGGGACGGTTACATCTTCATCCACCACCGGACACTTATATCATTCCATCGACTACATCCCTACGAGCTTCTGCATCGACGACGGCCATCCATCCTTTGAGACCATCTTTAACCGGAAGCAAGGCCGGTTACCCCCGACTCGTGGAAGGTTAAGTGCGACGAAGGTATCCTTTCCGTCATACACTTTTCCTTCCTTGCCATTACATCTTGATAGCCCCACCATCTTTGCACATACCTTCATACCTCTTGAGACTAGCTATCCGAGTATTGTCGGGCTTCGTGAAAACTTGCGCACCATAGTGATACACTATCATACTGTTGCATCATTTGACATATCGTATTGTGCAATTGCTTGCTCTCATGCATATCTTGCGATACTTGTGTGATTGGTTGAGGCTCAATAAGCATAGTGGAAAGGAATAGAAGAGCAAAAAAAAAGACAAAAAAAGCTTTTAAGCAAGAAAAGAATGATCATAAGCTTATAAGCAAAAGAGAGTTGAGCACGAAAAGAGATACTTATGCATGAGGATACATGTAGTAGGAAACATTTAGCTTGCATACATATAGGTTGGTGCCAAGTGGTGAATCGTGCCCAAGTGTGCAATCAAGTTAGTGCTCTCCTAGTGTTTGTGCAACACGAGCGTAGTCTTTGTTTGGCAATTTTGTATTGCTCATCCCTATAATTGCACAAGCCACATTATCCCACCGTGTGTGTTTCTTTATTGCCCTCCTCTATATTTGTGATCGCTTGCTTTGCATTTTGAGTCCTTTGGATTTACCTCAACATTTACAATATCTTGGACTTCAGTTTGCATGAATTTGTGCCACTTGTCCTAACCAAGCCACTCGATAAGCTTTACTTTGTAGGTGTGAGTGAACAAGTCCGGTACCAATTCCACTATTCTTTTATTTCACGTTGAGTGACACGAGATACATCCTCAACTTTGGGAAAAGGTAGCTTGGTATTGTTTATCTCATTTCCTACTCACCTTTGCTCAAGTCTTGTGATGGATAGGCAAAGCACATCATCTCCGGTTTACAACCACGACGATGAGTTCGATGCAATGAAGAACTTCATCGTCGCCAAGATGGAGAAGCACATGGCGGAGCTCAAGGCCCTCATCAAGAACCGCAAGAGGTCTTCCATATCTACGAGAAGACACTCAAGTGCAAAGACTCCCAAGCTACCATCTCCGGCAAGTACACACAAGCATCAACACCGACAAGACCATGAAGAGCAACCTTCCATACGACAGTTGGCTGCTCTGACACCCCAGTGCACACGGGCCTGCAACCCCCATGCACACGGGACCCCGTGCACATGGCCTCATGCACCCCTGTGCGCACGGGCTCGACAGAACTACGACATCGACCCCAAGGTTGCGGCTTCCTCAACAACATTGGCATCTTCGCCAAGTGACTTCAAGGCATCTTGACCTTTGGACGTACGACATCTTCGCCTACTCCACGAGCTCAAGCCCAAGACTTCCATGAGCTACTACAACTTCGACACCGACTATGAGATTCCATTCTTTGGGACTCATGACCCCGAAGAGTACCTCGAGTGCGAGCGCAAGATGGACAACTACCTCAAGCTACATCAAGTCCCCTCCGAAGATCACATGAAGTGCACCACAAGTACCTTCCACGACTACGCATCGACATGGTGGCTTTACACACCTTCGAAGAGCTTCAACATGAGTTGGTCCAAGACGAAGAAAGTGATGCGGCAAGAATTTGTGCCTTCTGCCTACACGGAATATCTTCAACGCCAATTGGAGAACACCATACAAGGATCCAAGTCCCTCGACGAGTACTTCTTGGAGATGAAGAAAGCCTTGCGACGAGCCGGGTGGACGACCCCATTTGGATGAAGTTCCACTTCACGATGGGATTGAACAACAACATCGTCAAGACTATCTTCCTCAACAACTACGAGTCCCTCAACGACCTCTACATTGGTGCTCTCAAGGCGAAGCAAGAAATCAAGAAGGCCAAGTCTACTCGACCCCGAGCTAACTTCACGACGACCCCACTCCAAGACGGCGAGCATGAGGCGAGTACCATTGAGATGTCCAAGCCCGATGAGCTCCAAGACGATGCTTCCAAGTTCGACTTCACCGCCAACCCTCTTTGTGGCATTGATGATGCCGAGTCTACCACGACTCTTTTTCAAGATGGCCCGGCGACGACTACGACTAGGAGCAACTCAAGGATCAAGATTTGGAGGCGAACGACATGGTGACGAGCAAGGATGATGCTTCCATCTTGGGAGGCGAGAGTGATGATGTGCCATCTTTGGCCTTCATCCACGACGATGACTGCGAGATGGTTGAGCATGGGATTTTCCCTTCGACCACAGTGACGTATGATGACTTGAGTGACTTTTGCCACCATATTGAGAGTGAAAGTGACTTTGCCACTAGCCCAATATATGATGAGCTGCCCCAATTGCCATGTGAGGAGAGCCACAACCCCCACCACTTGAGTGAGATGAGTGACTCCACCATATGCAACTTTGAGTGCACCTATTTTGAGGGAGTGAGTGAGCCACCACATAGAGAGAGTGATGTAGTTGATAGGGCATGTGAGGCCATTTGGATTTCTGACGACTTAATCTCTACCTCTATTGTGTCTTCTCATTTGGTGCTAGGTCCTATATATGATGACACGCCGATCCTAGACGACTTCGTCCTTCCTTTGGAAAAGACGATGGCCATGATGGAATGTGATGCACCCCTCACATGGTTCCATCACAATGATGATGTTGACCACAATTTGGTCCTTACCACCTCACCTACACCACATGAGTGGAATGAAAAAGGTAACATAGGTGAAGGTGATGCGCTAGTCCCACTAGTGGACATTCTTGATATTGATTGCTTTCATGATGTTGATCCACCTATTACCATGCTTAATGCTAGTATGATTTCCCCATGCGATGATTTACCCATTTATGATGAGTTTGATGATTGCCATGGGGAGTCTATTAGTTGTGATGCCATGTTGCATAGGATTTCATGCGATAATTCTCTTGGTCACATCATGTTTGCCAATCTGCTTGACTTGTCATATGCTATGCATGAGATCACCCATAAGTCATATTTGCAATCTCATCATAGTGACTATGCATATGCCATTAAAATAAACCCAATTTGCACATATGGCATAGATGACAAGCCCATGGTTATTGGCATTTGTTTTTCTTGTGATGATATTGATATGCTTCCTTTGCATCATTTCTCTCAGATACCATGCCATGACCACCTAGCTTTGGACATGCATTGTTTGCCATGTTGTAAATTTTCTCTAGATTATGCTTCCGCTATTGCACATGAGGTGACCCCCATAGTTTCCTCATACATTTTAGGAGATTTTGATCCATCCCATCCATTGCATGATTCCCATGATTGTGTGCACCATATGCTCCCCATGAATAAACATGCTATTGATGTGCCATATAATTGCATTCTCAATTCGTGTCCCCATCATGTTATACATAACAACTATTCTTTCATGATGGATGACATGTTCATATACCATGCTTCAAATTTCTTTGAGCGATGCTTATCTTGTGCTAACTCACACGTGTACATACACATCATGATGGATGATGTGTACATTTACCACACACCCACTTTCTTTGGTTTATGTCTTTTTTGTGTAGGTACCCATGAATACTCGTCAACGTCACAATCCCATGAGTTGATGAAACGAGCTCTAGAGAGCAATGATGATTTGGGATCCCATGGATTGTCCTTGCCACCACTTCCTTTGTGCAAAGACTTCGCGCATTTCTTCTACATGGCCCTCACATTTATATATCACTTCTCACTTTATGCCCATATTGCCATGCATTTGTGACCCATGCTTTGCATTACACATGATGCATGATTCTAGTACTTGTATGTGTATTTGCAAGTGATAGAGGCGAGGGTGTCCTGATCTTTTGATGAGATGATAGCTATCGTTTTTGGTGGAGTAGACTTTGACGATCCGACTATGAACGTGCGAGGACGTCGCGCCTTAGCAATCGCTAAACCAACTCCGAGAGGTTATTGACCACGCCGGAGCACAATCAACCAGACCACGAGGGTCTATCTCCTGCAAGCAAACGAAGAACAAGCAAGAAACTAAGATTTGCAATCTGGATATTGCGAATATAAGATGAAAGCTTTATTGATCAAGATGGGGTTCTGTGACGTCTTGGTCTGGTCGTTGAACACAAACGAAGTACGCGAAGTTGCAGCTATGGCGAACTTTTAATCTAAACAAAACCCAAAGTCGAAACGGTGCCCTAAGGGCTGTATATATGGAGGAAGAGGGGGGGATTTCATGGCCCTTGAAGGAGGGGGTCCAAAACCAACCCTATCTCTTGTCTCCCCACACATACGGACTCTAAAAACAGCCTATACTCAAGTATTTTGAAATTACATGGGCCTGGCCCAATAATAAGGTGACGCAGCACCTATAATAGCCTCTGGATGAAATTTATGAAGTGGCATCTTGTATATTTCTTCCAAGGCTTCATGCACTCATTATGGTGGCTTCAAAGTCCTGAAATCATCACTTGTAACTCCGTTCTTGTTCCCCTTGCGCATGCCATCATCTCCATGCTTGAACTTGCTCCAAGGTTCCTCTTTCTTGTCCAAGCTAGGCCCTTTATTTGTAAGCAAAACAAATGTATCCAATTTAGGCAGCATCATATTCTCATGAACATTAGAATCATTACCAAGAAACGAAAGTACCTGATAATTTAATTGGCGTGCGCGAGCTCTAGTAATTGGTCCAGTATGTATAGCAGCAGGGGCTGTGGGTGTAACAATGGTATTGATGTCCTCATCATCCTCCCCTTCTTGAAATGAAGTCGTCCTCGACGGAAGCTCATCTTCCTTACCCAAATAAGGCTTCAAATCTGCAATGTTAAAAGTGGGACTAACCCCAAAATCTGCAGGCAGCTCAAGTTTATATGAATTATCATTTATTTTCTCTAACACCTTAAAAGGACCATCAGCACGTGGCATTAGCTTTGATTTGCGCAAATCAGGAAATCTATCCTTACGCAAATGTAACCAAACAAGATCTCCAAGTGCAAACACAACATGTTTTCTACCCTTATCTCCAGCAAGTTTATATTTAGCATTCATACGCTCAATGTTCTCCTTAGTTAACTCATGCATTTTTAAGATCAATTCAGCATGTTGTTTAGCATCAAAGTTAACCTTCTCCAAAGATGGAAGAGGCAACAAATCAATAGGTGCACGAGGTAGGAAACCATATACAATTTCAAAAGGGCACATCTTAGTAGTAGAATGCAACAAACGATTATAAGCAAATTCAATATGAGGCAAGCATTCTTCCCACATTTTCTTGTTATTCTTCAAAACAGCCCTAAGCATAGTAGACAATGTTCTATTGACTACTTCAGTTTGTCCATCAGTTTGGGGGTGACAAGTAGTACTAAAAAGCAGTTTAGTCCCCAACTTAGCCCATAAACATCTCCAAAAGTGGCTAAGAAATTTGGTATCACGATCTGAAACAATAGTATTTGGCACACCATGCAAGCGAATAATTTCACGAAAGAACAAATCAGCCACATTAGCAGCATCATCGCTTTTATGACATGGTATAAAGTGTGCCATTTTTGAGAACCTATCCATGACAACAAATATGCTATCCCTCCCCTTCTTTGTTCGAGGTAAACCCAAAACAAAGTCCATAGATATATCCTCCCATGGAACACTAGGTACAGGCAAAGGCATATATAAACCATGAGGATTGAGTCGTGACTTAGCTTTTTGACATGTAGTGCAGCGAGCAACAAAGCGCTCAACATCCCGTCTCATCTTTGGCCAAAAGAAATGTGTAGCAAGTACATCCTTTGTCTTCTTTACGCCAAAGTGTCCCATTAATCCTCCTCCATGCGCCTCCTGCAACAACAAAAGACGAACGGAGCTAGCTGGAATGCATAGCTTGTTAGCACGAAACACAAATCCATCGTTAACGACGAACTTGTTCCATGTTCTCCCTTCTTTACAATTCTGCAATACATCTTTAAATTCAGCATCATGCACATATTGATCTTTGATGGTCTCCAAACCAAATATTTTAAAGTCAAGTTGTGAAAGCATAGTATAACGACGAGACAATGCATCAGCAATAACATTTTCTTTACCCTTCTTGTGTTTAATGACATAAGGGAAAGTCTCAATGAATTCAACCCATTTAGCATGTCTACGGTTTAGTTTGGCTTGACTTTTAATATGTTTCAAAGATTCATGATCAGAATGAATAACAAATTCTTTGGGCCATAAATAATGTTGCCATGTTTCCAAAGTCCGAACAAGAGCATATAATTCCTTATCATAAGTACAGTAATTCAGACTAGGCCCACTCAATTTTTCAGAAAAGTATGCAACAGGTTTGCCATCTTGTAATAACACACCTCCTAATCCAATTCCACTAGCATCACATTCAAGCTCAAAAGTCTTATTAAAATCAGGAAGTTGTAGTAAAGGAGCATGTGTTAACTTATCTTTCAACACCGTGAAGGCTTCTTCCTGTGCGGTACCCCAAACAAAAGGCACATCCTTCTTTGTAAGCTCGTTGAGAGGTGCAGCAATGGTACTGAAATCTCTCACAAAACGCCTATAGAAACCAGCGAGGCCAAGGAAACTCCTCACTTGTGTGACCATTTTGGGCTGCGGCCAACTCTCAATAGCGTCAATCTTGGCTTTATCAACTTCAATTCCCTGTGGAGTAACAACATAGCCAAGAAAAGATACTCGGTCGGTGCAAAAGGTGCACTTCCCAAGGTTACCAAACAAACATGCATCACGTAGAGCAATAAAAACAGCACGTAAATGTTCCAAATGTTCCTCCAAAGATCTGCTATAAATCAATTTATCATCAAAGTAAACTACCACAAATCGTCCAATGAAAGCACGTAAAACTTCGTTCATTAATCTCATGAAAGTACTAGGTGCATTAGTTAACCCAAAAGGCATGACTAACCACTCATATAGACCGAACTTAGTTTTAAATGCTGTTTTCCATTCATCTCCCAATTTCATACGAATCTGATGGTATCCACTACGCAAATCAACTTTGGAGAATATTGTAGAGCCACTCAATTCATCAAGCATATCATCTAGCCTAGGAATAGGATGACGATAACGAATAGTAATATTATTAATGCCTCTACAATCAACACACATACGTGACGTACCATCCTTTTTTGGCACTAGTATAATAGGAACAGCACAAGGACTAAGAGATTCACGTATATAACCTTTGTCGAGTAGCTCCTGTACTTGACGCATAATCTCCTTCGTCTCCTCTGGATTGGTACGGTATGGCGCACGGTTTGGCAACGAAGCACCGGGAATTAAGTCAATCTGATGCTCAATCCCGCGAATAGGTGGTAATCCCGGTGGCACGTCTTGTGGAAAGACGTCAACGAACTCCTGCAAAATGTTAGTGACCGCAGGAGGCCAAGAGGAAGGCACGTCCTCGAATGAAAATAATGCCTCTTTGCACACAAAAGCATAGCAAACAGAATTGCTGAAATCTAGATCATCAATATCAGATTTGGTGGCAAGTAAGCATGCACTTTTCAATTTAATTTCAGAAGCAACACTAGATGGTTTATTATTAGGCTTCATTTGTTGCTCAAATTCTTTTGCCACAATCTGATTTTCACTCTTATTTTTCTCCTGTTTTGCTTTACTAGCTCTATTAATATCATCTTTCAAAATAGAATCAGGAGTCATAGGAAGCAAAGTAATATGTTTATCCTTATGAACAAGAGTATACTGATTGTTTCTACCATGGTGTACAGAATTTTTATCAAATTGCCATGGTCTACCAAGTAATAATGAACATGCTTGCATGGGTACCACATCACAATCAACATAATCAGCATATGTAGAGATACTAAAATGCACACGAACTGTACGTGTTACCTTAACCTTGCCGCTGTTGTTGAACCATTGGATATAGTAAGGATGTGGATGTGGTCTTGTGGTGAGAGATAGCTTCTCCACCATCTCCATGCTAGCCAAGTTGTTGCAGCTCCCTCCATCTATGATGACGCGAACAGAACGTTCCTTCACAACTCCCTTCGTATGGAACAAATTATGCCTCTGATTTTGCTCAGCTTGTGTGACCTGCACACTCAAAACACGTTGAGCAACTAAACATTCATACCTGTCAGCGTCTTCAGGAGCCATGTATTGCGTCTCATGATCAGAATCATCTCCACCGTGTTCTTCACTTGTAATAAGAGCCAAAGTCTCCTCATCGTAGTCACTAGCGGACTCATACCCACCATCCTCAGTAGCAATCATAACACGCGGAGATTGGCATTCTCTCACATAATGACCTCTTCCCTTACAACGATGACAAATAATATCATGTGCGTGCCCTGTTGATGCCATAGATGAAGAAGAGCTCTGGGCAGGCCCAGAAGGTGTACTCTTGGCAGATGGTGGTGGTGGTGCCTGTTTTCTTGTATCTCGGTTGGAATTGGCGGCTGAAGTCAGTGGTGCCGCAGTAGGACGTGTGGGAGTAGAGGAGGCACGCGGTGTCCATGATGAAGATCGACCTGCAGAAAAATTAGTTCGCGCCAATGCCTGTCGATTCTGCACTTCACGTTCAGCTTTACAAGCAAGATGGAATAAACGAGTGATATTATTATACTCCTTATACTCTAGAATGGTCTGAATCTCTCTATTTAATCCAGCCATGAAACGTGCAAGCATAGCTTCATTCTCCTCAACAATACCACATCTAATCATGCCAGTTTGTAATTCCTGATAATATTCTTCTACAGAATTTTTTCCTTGTCTTAAGCGCTGCAATTTTTGAAGTAATTCACGTTGATAATATGGTGGAACCCAACGAGTACGCATAGCAGTTTTCAAAGCAGCCCACGTAGCTGGAATAGGATATAATCTACAATGTTCAGACCACCATACACATGCAAAACTAGTAAAAGCACAAATAGCAGCAGCAACACGTCTCTCCTCGGGATATTGTAAACATGTAAAATGTTGTTCAGTTTCTAACTCCCAAGTAAGATATATATCAGGAACATATCTACCCTCAAATGGTGGAATATTCAATTTCAGTTTAGGAAGATGGTCATGATCTCGTACCTGAGCTGGTAATGCAGCCCTACCATTGCGATTATTGGCATGTGGACGACCTGGTGCTGGTACGTAGTTCTGATTTTGATCAACCTCATCCTCGTAATCACCCGCATAATCGTCCTCCTCAGCGGCAATAGGAGCCATAGAAGCATCAACAGTAGGTGCAGCGGCACCAGAAGTTTGACCAGGCTCAAGGGGAACGCGCTGTGCTCGTCCCACTTGATTTGGAAGGCGACGTTGTTGTTGTTGTAGAGGTGCGACAGGTGCAGCCGGCGGTGGTTGTGGAAGACGCGCGAGCAATTCATTAAACTTGTTATCGAGCTTTGTTTCAAACGTCTTCTCAATTCCATCTATCTTCTCCATGGACTCTTCAAATCTGTTGAGCACATCTTGCACCTGTCCACTCATCATTTGTTGAAATTTATCATGTAGCTGTTTGTTCGTCATGTTCTCCCAATTAGTCTCATCGGCTTGTGATCCTGCCATGGTTAGCAGCAATAGAAACACACAAGAATATGATCCTACAGACTACTGGGAAGTGGTGGTGGTGGTGTATCACAAAACCGTCAAGCGAATCTCAAATGCTTACCAGTTCTTACCCAGCAGCAGGTGGTGATCGGCAACCGTTGTAGTCAAAACTCTTAAAGATTGGACAGAGCGATTGCCAGGTGGTGTCAAACGCACGACGTAGATGTATGTGGTGCTGGGAAGGCTTATGATATGGTAGCAAAAATGTCAGCAATAATCAATTCAGAGATGCAAAGTTGAATAAACGCTCAACGACGGTACTGTGCTGGTCCTAGGCTAGACCGTACTAGAGACGCAAGCCTAGAACACTAACTAAATCACGGCGTGGCACGTAAACAAGGGAAGAGCACACTGTAAAAAAAAATTCGTTTTTTTTTTTGCGCTCCTCTTTTTTTTTTTGCAAAAAATCACTATAATGGCGAGTGTCTCAAAACTCTTCCCAAGTCAAACTAACAGGATTGGCACGAAATTTTTTTTTGACAATTTTTTTTTTGGAAATCAGGGCAGCGATGACGAAAAAGTGCGACAAAAAATCACTATGATGGCGAGTGTCTCAAAACGCTCCCTGGGACCTAAAAATAGGATAGGGAAAAAATATTTTTGACTGCCAAAATTTTGGCCTAAAAACTGCCCGGGGGTCTCTAGACTTTTTTTTTTCTTCCGAAACCTACTCAGGCAAGGAAACACGAATCGGAAACTAGATGGATCTCGAAAACAAACCTAATATGAAAAGAACTAGGATTGGTGGTGGATATGGTGGTGGTATATGGTAGCGGTGGTGGTATATGGATACAGATCGGTGGTGGTATATGGATACAGATCGGTGATGGTATATGGATTCAGAGTGGTGGCGGATAAGCGGTGGTGGTAGATGGCAGGGGCGATGATGATGGTGCGGCGTCGGCGTGACAACTTATGACCAGAACTCGAAACTCTAAAGGACTAGACGCTAAGACCAGCAACTAGACACGACGATGCAACCGCAAATTCAACAAAGCAAAAACCCTAAAAAGATTATGCAAAGGCTCAGATTGGTTCGGATATGATGAACTAACCCTAATTTTTTTTTGGCTTTTTCGTGGACTGTAGGTATGAAGAACAGACTCGATCTAAACTACGAAAAACTGTCAAATCTCACCGAGCAACCTGAAAATCTGATACCACTTGATAGAGGCGAGGGTGTCCCGATCTTTCGATGAGATGATAGCTATCGTTTTTGGTGGAGTAGACTTTGACGATCCGACTACGAACGTGCGAGGACGTCGCGCCTTAGCAATCGCTAAACCAACTCCGAGAGGTTATTGACCACGCCGGAGCACAATCAACCTGACCATGAGGGTCTATCTCCTGCAAGCAAACGAAGAACAAGCAAGAAACTAAGATTTGCAATCTGGATATTGCGAATATAAGATGAAAGCTTTATTGATCAAGATGGGGTTCTGTGACGTCTTGGTCTGGTCGTTGAACACAAACGAAGTACGCGAAGTTGCAGCTATGGCGAACTTTTAATCTAAACAAAACCCAAAGTCTAAACGGTGCCCTAAGGGCTGTATATATGGAGGAAGAGGGGGGGATTTCGTGGCCCTTGAAGGAGGGGTCCGAAACCAACCCTATCTCTTGTTTCCCCACACATACGGACTCTAAAAACAGCCTATACTCAAGTATTTCGAAATTTCATGGGCCTGGCCCAATAATAAGGTGACGCAGCACCTATAATAGCCTCTGGACGAAATTTATGAAGTGGCATCTTGTATATTTCGTCCAAGGCTTCCTGCACTCATTATGATGGCTTCAAAGTCCTGAAATCATCACTTGTAACTCCGTTCTTGTTCCCCTTGCGCATGCCATCATCTCCATGCTTGAACTTGCTCCAAGGTTCCTCTTTCTTGTCCAAGCTAGGCCCTTTATTTGTAAGCAAAACAAATGTATCTAATTTAGGCAGCATCATATTCTCATGAACATTAGAATCATTACCAAGAAACGAAAGTATCTGATAATTTAATTGGCGTGCGCGAGCTCTAGTAATTGGTCCAATATGTATAGCAGCAGGGGCTGTGGGTGTAACAATGGTATTGATGTCCTCATCAGCAAGTTTGGTGGAGATATCTCTTGTTATTGCCATGTTCCATTTGTGCCCCATGCCTATGATGATACTTTGATCTCGCTTTGTGTTCATGCTTGCAATATGTCATGCGCATCACCTATATCTACTATTTGCTCAGATGACATGATTTCCATGATTTACTCTAGTGTGTTGCATCTTCACTCCACTAATTTGCACGAGATGACTATTATGCTTGCTTCGTGTAGTGCATCACCCATGATTCATACTTGCTCATTTCATGCGGTTGATAACCACTATTGCCATGCTTTGCACATGATTGCTATTGCTACTTGTCACATGTCTCCATATGTCGCCTCTCTCATGCTAGATAATTTGCCATGTATTGAGTGCAACAATTATTCTAGTCTTGCTAATGAGATTGCCCCCATAGCATTCTCACATATATTTGGAGATTTTGACATATTTCTTGCGAAGCATGCTTATCTTCTTTGCACCATATGCCTAGTGCCATGAGTATAGCCACTGTTGCATCATATTATTCATGCACTTTTGCTTCTAATGGTTATGTGCAAGAGAAGAGAATCATCATGATGGATGATGTGTTTATCTGCCATGCACATACATTCTTTGCTTTGTTTTATGTATGTATAGGATCTTTCGACATCAGGTCAACTTCTACTTCAAGTGAGTCGACCATTCGATCTCTTGAGTGCGAGCCTCATACTTTCGAGCACGACTCGCTTCTACACCGCTTTTGCTTGTGCTTTGGTGTTGTGAAGGACGCACAAGGACATGCTTTCGAGGTGATATCCTTCTCTTTCGAGAACACCCAAACCATGAGCATGCATATTGTGGATCATAATTCATGTGTTGCTTGAACCATGACACTTTGCACACATGCTAGCGATCTTGCGTCGAATTATCACTGCCACATTGCCATGCCTCATGACATATATGCCTTGTGTGTTGCATCCGACTTGTGGATTACTTGCTCGTATCATATGTTTGGTTGCAACAATGTCATTTCTTCACGTATGTCATGCACCTTTGATTTTCACATGGTTGACTTGATTGCCTCATACATGATGAACAATTTCTCTTTCCATTGTGTTGAGTGCCTCAATTTCTTCACTACACCCTATGCATGTTATGCTTGGATTGTCTTGCACTTGCCCCATGTGTTTAGACATTTTACTATATTCGGTGTTGTGAATGATTCATATGCCTACCATAGACCTTTCATTGATCACTTTGTGCATGCTTGCTATGACATTGAGTTAGATGTGTGTTCATTTGTCACACATATTGACATCTTTACCTCACCTTTGCATGAACGTTTCCATGATACCTTTGCATGTGCTCAATTTGTATGCTTAAATGCCATGCCACACTTCTTTGTCAAACCATATGTATGCTTGATGACGACACTTGTTGGGTGAATCACCACTTGAATGCTTGGTTTTGCACTAACGCTAACCACATTCATTTTTCTAAGTGTTTGTTGTCCTTGCTACTTTGGAAGGAATCACAAGACGGTACGACATTGGAGAGTGGCCATTTCAAGATACGAACATGATGAATACTTGGTGATCGTCCACTTCTACATGGCGACATCATCTATTTCTCATGGTGATTTGGTTTTTGATCCGAGGTCAGATCATTCCCATGGGGGAGGGGATGATGCAGAGTCCCATTGCTAAGAGACATGCCCAACTCCTACTTCAATCATACTAAGGTGAATTCTATCCTTAATGCGTGTCCTCTTAGTTCCCTCGAGGATGGTATACTACTTGACCGTCCTACCATGTGCCCATATAGGTTTGAGCCCAATGATGAGCGTGCCATGGATGAGGTCACCCACAAGCGAGCGCCTACAACATCCATGAGAGAAGCCTGGAAACGGAGCAGGAACCGTCAAGGAGAAGGCGAGGTTCCACCTGCACCTAAGGGCGTCCATGAGAAGGCGACATGCTGCGAGCTTCAGGACACCCCATGTGCATGGTCCCCTGGACCCCGTGCACACGGGACCCCCGTGCCCACGATACAAGCCCGTGCACACGGGCTAAGGCGTCAGGTCGCTGGACACCCCGTGCGCACGGGCTCCACTTACCCCGTGCACACGGGCCTCCTGCGTGTGGCTGTTGGGCTTTGCCCATGTATCCCCATTTCGTCCCTCCTTACCTCTTCATGCCTTGGACCTATATATACTCCTCCTCCATTTAGGGATAGCTAAGAATATATCTAGACATTAGATCTTATCTCATGTACCTCCCCTTGTGGGATTCCTCTTGAGAGAGAGAAGACTCCATTGGAGTTCAAGGCCTCCAGTGGAGAAGATCTCTAGGGATTCAAGACCCCCTTGTGGGAAGGATCTATCTAGATCATCAAGACCTCGTCTCCTTCATAGGATTTGGGATGAACTTTACCATGTATCTTGTTTCCCTTTGATTGTTCTTATACCTTATGAATCTCATGTGTTTGTGAGTCTAGTGGATGTGTGATTGGGCTTGTTCTTGAGTGTTGCTCTTGTGATTTCTTCATGTTCTTCCCCATGTTCTTCACGTTCTTCGTGGATCCCCCTCCAATTCATGAAATATCTCCAGTTAGGGTCTCCACCCTACAATATCTTTCCCAAGGGGGAGGGATGATGCGGAGCATCCTATGGACATCACCATGTCAAGAGTTCCATTGCTAAGAGACACGCCCAACTTCTACTTTAATCATACTAAGGTGAATTCCATCCTTAATGCGTGTATTCTTAGTTCCTCGAGAATGCTATACTACTTGAGTGCCCTACCATGTGTCCATATAGGTTTGAGCCCAATGATGAACGTGCCATGGAGGAGGTCACCCACAAGCGAGCGCCTACACCATCCATGAGGGAAGTCTGGAAGCGGAGAAGGAACCACCAAGAAGAAGGCAGTAGCTCCCAGGCGACCCCGTGCGCACGGGCCTTCCCGACCCCGTGTTCACGGGCCTCCCAATCTACACGGATCTGAAGACCCAGTGCGCACGGGCGTGTACCGTGCACACGGGACCCCCGTGCCCACGGGCCTTACAGACCCCGTGCACACGGGCTAGTGTTGTCAAGTCGCTGGAGACCCCATGCGCACGGGCTCCACTTATCCCGTGCCCACGGGGCTATCTGTGTGTTGCTAGTGGGCTTGCCCATGTAATGTCTATTTCGCCCCTGCTTACCACTTCATCCCCTAGGACTATATACTCCACTTCCTCCTCCATTTAGAGATAGCTAAGAATAGATCTAGACATTAGAGCTTAGCTCATGTACCTCCCCTTATGGGTTTCTTCTTGAGAGAGAGAAGATTCCATTGGAGTTCAAGATCTTCATTGGAGAAGATCCTTAGGGATTCAAGACCCCATCTAGGGAAGGATCTATCTAGATCATCAAGACCTCATCTCCTTCATAGTATTTGGGATGAATTTTACAATGTATCTTGTTTCCCTTTGATTGTTCTTGTACCTTGTGAATCTCATGTGTTTGTTGGTCTAGTGGATGTGTGATTGGACTTGTTCTTGAGTGTTCCTCTTGTGATTTTTCCCTTTTGTTCCTCGTGTTCTTCGTGTTCTTCGCGGATCCCCCTCCAATTTGTGAAAGACCTCCACTTAGGGTCTCCACCCTACAACAAGTTCTATAATGTAAAAATTATATCATTGGTAAGTCCTTTCACGTACGAATTTGATGGTATGCTTTGGGTAACTTGCATTTCATATATTATTGCTCTAACGTGTGGTCAAACTTAGCCTCGAAAAATGCATTAGGCCCTATATAGATGGATAGAGGGAGTACTAGAGAAACTTATCTTGTTCATTGACCTCCCCAAAAAAACCTTATTGATATGTACTGAATTTTAGGATTCTGGGTTCCCAGCCCGAACATCATTATTGCCATTGGATTAAAGCAACGATCTTAAAGTGTTAAAAATTTGCCACGACATCTTTCCCAGACGTTCGCGCTAGTGAGCGGTCGACCGAATGAGCGGTGCTCCTTGCTATTCCATATTCTATCGTCTCACTCTTCATCTCCATCTCTGTTCACTCTCATCCCCCTCCACCAAAATCGAATCTCAGAGACGAGCAGGAGACCACGTGATAGAGGCGAAGGTGCCCATCTTTTGATCATGGTAACTATCATTTTCGGTGGAGTAGACTTTGACGATCTGACTAAGAATGTGTAAAGACACCGCACCTTAGCAATCTCTAAACCAACTCCGCGAGGTTATTGACCATGCCGGAGCACGATTAACCTGACCACGAGAGTCTATTTCCTGCAGGCAAATGAAGAACAAGCAAGAAACTGAGATTACAATCTGGATATTGTGAATCTAAGAGAAAGGCTTTATTGATCAAAGTGGGGTTCTGTAATGTCTTGGTCTGGTCGTTGAACACAAACGAAGGACACGAGTTGCAACCATGGCGAACTTTAATCTAAACAAAACCCAAGTCTAAAACGACGCCCTAAGAGCTGTATTTATAGTGAGACAGAGGAGAATTTCGTTCACCCTTCGCAAGGTGGGACTTAATTCTATCCTATGTCTTTACCTATTAATATGAATATAAAAAAAACTATTAAGTGTATTTCGAAATTACATGGGTCTGGCCCAAAAATAAGGTGGCGCAAAAGCTATATTAAGCTATGGACAAAATTTATGAAAGACTATCTTGTATATTTCGTCCATGTCCTTGTATGTCATCATGGTGGCTTCAAAGTGCTTAAAACTTCACCGGAAACTCCATTCTTGTTCCCCTGCATACGCCATCATCTCCATGCTTGATCATGCTCCAATGCTCATCATTCATGCCCATGCCGGGTCTTTCATTTGTAAGCAAAACAAATGTATGAAATTTAAGGGGCATCATATTCTCATGAACATTAGAATCGCTACCAAGGAACAAAAGTACCTAGTAATTTAATTGACGTGCGTGAGCTCTAGTAATTGGTCCAATATGTGTAGCAGCAGGGGTTGTGGGTGTAACTGTATTAATGATGTCCTCATCATCGTCGGATCCCCGCGATGAGCAGGAGGCCACTTGATCCTGAGGGACAGGGTGGCGCACTCTGGAGCCGCCGGTCCGAGACGATTGGTTCGGCTTGGCGGAGGAATTGGTGGTGAGGAGCAGCTGCTCAACTGGGAGTGCGGCATGGAGCAGCACTTGGAGGCATCAGGACTTGCGGCCATGTCGCTCATATTCCTCGACGTGGACTTCGCCTGTCCCGGAGGCGACATCATTCCTCCTCTACCTCGCCATCGTCCCTTCGACCCGCGCCCTGATATGTCTCCAACGTATCTATAATTTTTTATTATTTCATGCTATTATATTATCACTTTTGTATACTTTGTATGCCATTTTATATTAATTTTATGTACTAACCTATTAACTCAGTGCCCAGTGTCAGTTCATGTTTTTTTGCATGTTTTCGGTTTTCCAAGAAATCCATACAAAATGAAGTCCAAACATGACGAAACGTTTTGACAATTTTTTCTAGACATAAAGAGACCTTGGAAGCTTAGGGAGGAGACCAGACGATGCACGAGGGAGCACAAGGCAGGGGGCGCGCCTTGGGGGGTAGGGCGCGCCCAGGTTCCTTGTGGCCCACTCATGGTTCCGATTGCTCTAATTCCTGGCGTATAAATTCCAGAATATTCATAAACCCCCAGAGCGGGACCTGTCGTGGTTTTATCACGGCAGTTGCCCTCGTGAAAGGACTTACGTGTGGAGCCATCGCGACGTAGGTTAGCTCGAAGGGGTTGAATGGGACAAAGGACACAAGGTTTACCCAGGTTCGGCCCCTCACAACGAGGTAAAAGCCTATTCCTGCTTTTGTTGACTATAGCTTGAATGTCGATTACAAGGGAGAGGAATCACTTCACCTAGCTCTCGATCAATTGTTTCTTAAGTTAACCCGCCGCAGGGTCTCGCCTTTATATACACAGGTCGAGGCCTTGGGCTTACAAGAATCCAAGCCGGATCACACAATGTGACCAACTCGGTTTCTAAGTCGCCCTGCCTTGTTAGGCAAGTCGCCATCGTGGCGGCTCACACCTTCCGGGTCATGATTCTACCACCAGGTCTTGGGACTTCAGCAGGCCCACCTTGTAAGCCGCCACCAGTTTCCATATTTCATCTTCTTGGACCTGCTTGGGCTGCTTTCTTCATATTGAGTCGCCAACAATGTAACCCGGCCCCTCCTGGGCGGGTCACACCTCGGGGTTACATCCCCAACATTAGGCCCTAGATTGATATGAATTTGTTCATGTCAATCTTCACTGCTTTGGGTTGGCGAGTCTTCCTTTCCAATGCTTAGCCATGAACGAATCGTTGTAACCCGCCATGATGTCATGCGAAATAAATCCAGAAAAACTCATGACATCACAACGGATCTTTTTGCATTAACTGGCCGCCCGAGAATCGAGGCGCCTCCACTATTTAGATAATCATGTCGCCTCCTCGATTTCCATGCATGCCATTTTACTGTTTCCTTATAAATAGGGACGGGGGGCTCCCTTTTTCATTTTTACCCCCGTTCCTCTCTCTTCTTCTTCTTCCTCGCGTCGTCCGCCGCTGCCGGAGCTCCGCCGCCCCAACCGATCTTCACCAACAGCTCCATCCAGGCCGCTGCATCAATCTGACTGTGACCAGAGATCGCGGCGGCCCTCCGCTCTTCAGTCAAATCTTCAGGTAATGCTCCTTCCTTGATTCAGATCCACATTAGGTTGCCCTAGTTCACGGAGTTCGTCATAGTTCGTCGTAGTTCATCCCAGTTCATCCATGCATCACTTAAAAAGTATAGTTTGATCCAAAAATGAAGCAGAAATAGCGCGGCGGCAGTTTTTTAGCCCTTTACTCAAATCCTGGATAGATCCCATCTTTTCGCGAATCAATACCCAGTTCCTCAGTTCTTCCACTGCTATGTTTTAGATTTAGCAATTATTCTTCATTTTTTGAATCACCATAGATCCAAAATTATAGGCATAAACCGTGGAACTTGTTTGTCCCATACTTAGCAAGATTTCATCAATCCCAGATCCGTAGATAACTGCCTCGCCAATGTTACCTGGGCGGCTTAAATAATAACTTTGTAACCCGCCAGCCTTTAGCCGGCTTAATCATGAATTTATAACCCATCATGTACCAATCATTCCGTAACTAGCTCGCTGATACTGAATTATCATTGTAATCATTAGGCGGCTTATCACCGTAATATTAACCCGCCATGCTTTTGCTCCCAGGCCGTAGCTTTTTAAACGTCCAATCATGACTAGGACCCCCACTTCTTGCGATTGGGTCGCTTCTGAAGTTTCTGAACTCTCTCTCAAAGAATATGTTGACATGGGAGTCTTACCAGCGAAAGATACCATCCACTGGCGAGCTCCAGGTGCTGAGACTAGACCTCAACCTAAAGAAGGTGAAGTTGTTGTTTTTTCAGATCACCACCTCCGTGGCTTCTCACCATCTGGGTCAAAGTTTTTTCAGGATGTTCTGCATTTTTATAAACTTCACCCTCAAGACATTGGCCCCAATTCTGTTTCCAACATATGCAACTTTCAAGTATTCTGTGAAGTGTACCTTCAACAAGAACCTGAGGTTGACCTATTCAGAGAATATTTCTATCTCAACCGCCAGACTGAGATGACAGATGGGCCTAGTCTCGAGCTCGGCGGGATTTCTAATTAGAGGTGAAGAGATGTGGTTTTCCCTGCGGCTGTACTGCCTAGCCACCCCAAAGATTGGAACTGTACTTGGTTCTACTGCCAAGATACCTCTCCAGATGATGATCCTGTGCCGGGTTTCCATCCTTTCTGGCTCAGCCCCAGCCACGAGCTTCCGGATCGTATCACTGCTGCAGAACGGGCTAAATATTCAACCATCTTTTCAAAGATAAGAGCCCTGGTTGCCAACGGCTTATCTAGAGTAGACCTGGTCTGCTGTTGGGTCTCTTGGAGAATTTTTCCATTGAGCTGGCGTAGCGGTTTAATGTGTAAATATATAGGCGACACAGAGGATCCTCAACGCTATAACCAAACATCCTTGACTGACAAGGAGACCACTGATATGGTCAAGTCACTGCTTGGAGAGTCTATCAACAACTGCCGAAAAGTGGGATTGAACCCCTTCTGCGCACTTAACCCGACTTCGACTGTAAGTGTCTTGAATGAATCCTCACCTTGTATATTTATTTCTTTGTGTTTTATACCTTTACTTATTGCACATATGCAACTGTATATAGGCCGACTCTTCCTTCTAGAAAAAGAAGTTGCAAGCTGCCGTGCCCCTTAAGAAGGCTAAAGTAAAATCTCACGCTCCGGCTTGCTGCAAGAAGCCATCAGCTGAAGAACTACTCAAACTTGATAATGAATCAGAGGTAGAACTCGACTCCCTTGGTCTTTTCTTTGTACAACTTATTGACACTGATTCCTCTCAGGAAGAGGCAGAGACCAGTCATGCCGACGCTGTAGAGGTAACTATAATCTCCTCCGGCTCAGAATCCTTACCAAGAAAGAAAATTCGGCAGGTTATCCAGAAAGTAAAATTCTCACATCCTCTTGCTCATTTGGACCCCAACTTTCTTTTGAAGAAACAGCAGCATGACTCAAGACGTATGACCCGGAGTGATGGTACTCAAGACCTCCTTTCTGGCTTACCCAACACTCCTGCTCCTCGCAAGCGTCGAAATGAGGTGCCACATGACCCGGATCCTCTATATCCATTAGCTGGCCTTACACGTCAACTTCTTAATTCTTCTGACTCAAATTATCAGGGCACGCCTCCATCATCCTTCGACTCTACTGGGACTCAAATGCCTACCTTCAAGATTGCCCAGGGGTAAGTATTTTCATTTGTTCATAAATAATCTTGTAAGGATATACTCAAATTCTTGTATCCTTGTCACAGAGGCGTAGCCAAGGCGGGTAAAAAGCAAAAGGTGGGCGGCTCTTCCAAAGACCCGAAGACCACTAAGCCGGAGAAACAGGCGCCTGAGGCCCTAGAGGCTTCAATTCAAACCCCTGAGGATCTTGCCAATGACCCGTCGCCACTTGCTGACACTACCGTCTTTGAAGCAATGAATGCTGAAATAAATCCAGCTATTAGCCATGACCCGCTAAGCCCTTAGCCGCCTAGCCCTGCCAAGCTGACTGAGGAGATCCCCCTTAGTAAGAATTCTGATGACGTGACTATCACTGGGACGGCTTACACAACGCCAGGAGCCTCAACTGTGCTAACCAAACATAGCACTAAGGAAGAATCTCCTTCCTTAGAAAAAGGCAAGGCTAAACTGGACCTGGAGAGCTACTCCTCCTTCAGTGTAGGCGACGTGTATGCAGGCTTTCTAAGCCGCCTCAACACAAGTCGAGACATGGAAGCTGGGCTAGTTCAACTCATGAAGCAGAAATATGAGGTATGAAACCATCCCTTTCCTCTTTAGCCTTGCTGATATACTTATATCCATAGTAGCCCCCAAGGGACGGCTTAACTTACCAAAGTAAGCCGGGACTTACAGTTATTTGAAAACCAAACATGTAGCCCCCAAGGGCCGACTTACCTTACCAAAGTGAGCTGGGGCTTATAATCATTTGAAAACCAAACATGTAGCCCCCAAGGGCCGGCTTAACTTACCAAAGTGAGCCGGGACTTAAATGACTTTGCAGAACCAAAGATGTAGCCCCCAAGTGCCGGCTTACCTTCAAAGAGATAAGCCGGGTCTTCAATGAAGATTGAAGTGACCTACATTAGCCCCCAAGTGCCAAGTATATTGCTTGCAATGTGCTTGGGACTTTTAATGAACTGTATCACAAAAACTTGCTCCTTGTGTTGTAGCCATTGTCTCAATGTTGTATTTCAGGAGGAGCTGAACGTGCAGAAGTCGCATCTCAGTGACTTAAAGAAGAATATTGAGCTGCAACAAGCTCAAACTTCCAAGGCCGAGTTGAAGCTGAAATCTTCCCTGGAAGAAATTGAGAAAATAAAAGCAGGCTTTGATGCTGAAAGAACTGCATGGGAGTCGGACAGAGCCGTCGTGTTGAAAAGAGGCGAAGATGCTGAAGCTGCGCTTAAGCCGGTGACTGACGAGCTTGCCGGCTTAAAGCAACACATAATCCAGATGACAACCGCCATCTTCGGTACGTTAAACATTTGCACTTCATCATCTTGTTTTAATACTTCTTTGACCAGCCTAGCATTTCATAATATATAATACTTAACCCGTCTGGCGACTCTTGAACAGGCCCCAGAAGCGCCAATCTTGGCCAGAACATGCTGCTTAAACTTAAAGCGGTGTATTCATTGGCTGAACAGTTATATGCTGGGACGCAACACAGTCTTGCAGCTTTATCAGGCAGAAAGAAACCTCCAACTCTAATCAAGATGGCCTTAGAGCAATTGTCAACTGCGCCGGCTCAAATTGAAGAGATTAAATTATCAGCCGCCCGAGCCGGAGCCATTGTTGCTCTAGGCCGGACGAAAACATGGCACTCAGAGCTTGACCCGGAGGAGATAGCCACTGGATGTCCAGAGTTCAAAGATAACGGGTCAACATTTGAAGAACAAGATTTCAACAAATGTGTCAGAGAGATGCGACTCGTGGCTTGCAAGCTTATTGAAGAGCTGAACTTGAACCATTATACGCCGGTTTATGATGAAAACAACAACAAGATTAAGCCGCCCATGCATGAAGTGATGGATCTTGTTCCTCCTAGGTGTAAGCACATCTTCGCCCCTGACCTTGACCCTTCCATTATTATTAATGATGAATCAACATTCAAGGCATTAACCGGCATCGACTGGACATCGGCTGACCTCCAGATGGTCGACGAGGGAGAGCTGGCGCGGGATGACCCAGAGTCATCAAGGCGTCAAGAAGAAAATTGATCATAACAATGATGAACCAGGCGGCTCTCAGGCCGGGTTATGGGAGGGCAGCTCCAAAAACTCTTGATTGCAAAAACTTTTTCGTGCTCAGTTGAAGCCGTGTAATAGGGTGTTTGCAAACATTGATCCGCGTTGTCATGGCTTCGCGCATGTTTATCTCCACTTTCGATCCAGTAGTTGAACTTTGTGGTATGCTTGATCTGACCATATATATATATATGAGCTTGTGCAATGACTATGCTCTTCACCCTTGGTCTTGTATATTTTGCAGAAGACTCATCAATATCTATACCGGCGACTTAAAGTCAGAAACCAGGGCGGGTTACCAAACCCGAAGACTCATAGTCTCATATAATTGTTGAAAACATGATTAGCATGGCTGTAGAGCCAGATCATGCCGGTGGCTTAAAAGCCAAAAGCCAAGGCGGGTGACAACCCAAAGACTTGTAGCCTCATAACCACGGCTGTTCAAACCAAAATATACTGGCGACTTAAAGTCCAAAGCCAGGGTGGGTTACAACCCAAAAATACTCAAACATGAGCAACATAACCCGGAGCCTCATGACCCGTGTAGTCAAAATTTACACAAAATCAAAAACCTAACATAAAGACATCCAAAGAATCCAAAAGAGAGATACAAAAAAAAATTGTTAGGCCGGCTTTCAAGACATGACCGAACAAGTTCGCTCATAGGCCTTTTGCTTTCAAGGCCGCATAGCCGTTGAGTTTATCCTAGCTCATTGTAAGCCGGCCCTCACATGACACGAGCCGCTGTTTTAACCTTAATCAGTTCAGGGACTTTAAAAAAGATTGACTGTTAAGAGTTCGGCGGGTCACCTGGTGGAGTAGCAAGTTGCAAACAGGCAGGATAACCCATAATTTGGCGTCTCATGCCTGGTCAAGAGGGTATGAAAGCTAAACCCGGTGGGTTGGAAACCCCCAAATGACATTATGATCAATTAATAAAGGCTCAGATACACAGAAATGAAACGACAGAGGCCCCGAATTTTTCAGGGATGCCGGCTTTATTATATTTGATCATAAAAAGATATATACACATCATCAAAAGTATGTACAATGATAAGAGCCGATGGCTCAGGTGTAATATGGCCGAAGATGAGCAATGTTCCAAGGCCTGTTGGTCTCCTGCTCAGAGGTGCGTGACTTCTTGTGCTCATGTATATCAATAAGATAATACGAACCATTGTTGAGATTTTTGCTAACCACAAAAGGTCCTTCCCATGGCGGGGACAACTTATGCATGTCAGTTTGATATTGAATCAGCCGGAGCACTAAGTCGCCCTCTTGAAACGCTCGAGTCTAAACTCTGCGGCTATGATAGCGACGCAGGTCTTGTTGATAAATCGCCGACCGGGCCACCGCATGGTCACGCTCTTCATCCAAAACATCAAGCGCATACTGACATGCCATCTCATTATCAGCTTCAACATAAGCCGACACTCTGGGCGAGTCATGACGTATATCACTTGGGAGAACCGCCTCTGCACCATAGACCATGAAGAAAGGCGTATATCCTGTTGACCTGTTTGGGGTAGTATTAATACTCCAAACTACTGAAGGTAATTCTTCCACCCAACATCCCGGCGTTCGCTCCAAGGGAACCATAAGCCGAGGCTTAATACCTCGCAAGATTTCCTAATTAGCTCATTCAGCTTGACCATTAGACTGTGGATGAGCCACTGAGGAAACATCGAGCCGAATATGCTTTTGTTGACAAAACTCTTTCATAGCTCCTTTGGACAAATTATTACCATTATCGGTGATGATACTATGAGGATAACCAAAGCGGAAGATCAGCTTTTTAACAAACTAAACAGCAGTCACTGCATCGCACTTGCTGACTGGCTCTACCTCAATCCACTTGGTAAATTTGTCAACCGCCACCAAAAGATGGGTCTTCTTATCCTGAGACCTTTTGAATGGCCCAACCATGTCAAGCCCCCAAACCGCAAATGGCCAAGTTATGGGAATCATCCGCAATTCTTGAGCCGGCACATGAGCTCGCCTTGCAAACTTCTGACATCCATCACATTTGCTAACAACATCCTCTGCATCAGCATGAGCCGTTAACTAGTAAAAGCCATGACGAAAAGCTTTAGCCACTGTCGGGGATATACCCCGTAGTATGACCCAGCCTGATGTATGACCCGGCTGGAGCTTGGCGACTCACTAGTGATCCGGCTGAAGCTTGGCGACTCACTGGTGACCCGGCCGAGTCTGGCAACTCACTGGCGACCCGAAGGGTGGGTCAGATGAATGACAAGGCCCAAGGTCCAGAAGGCGGCTCATGGGAAGGCCGACTCACATTATGGTGGGCCGGCTTGAGAGGGAAGGCGTAAGGAATATTTCTCTTGCAAGGGAAGCGAGACTAGGATTCCACTTGTAATAGAGTAGTCCTAATCCTACTAGGACTAGCCATGTAAGCTGCCCCTTCAACTTATATAAGGAGGGGCAAGGCACCCCAAGGGGGAGAGGTTTTTGGAGACAGACAAGTCAATAGCTCCCGAGATAGAGGTAGCGAAACATCGCCCTTGTAACCGAGATCATCATCATCAATAGCAATGAAGCAGGATGTAGGCTTTTACCTCCACCGTGAGGGGCCGAACCTGGGTGAAACCTCGCGTCTCTCGATTCCGATCAACCCCGACAAGCTGCTACCTAGTTGCGATGGCCTAACGACTAAGTCCTCACACTAGGACATCTGCCATGACAAAACTACGACAGTTGGTGCTCACTGTAGGGCCACGCACGGTTATATTGAGTTTTTGGAGGGATCTCTCCCAGGGATCGAGGAGCTCGTGATTGACCGGATAAAAAAATCCCGGCTCGAAAGGATCTACATCATCTTTGAGTTCGTGAGTCGAAAAAAAACTGCGCCGTCCGTGGGACGTTTACGCGTTGGAGTCGTGGCTTCGACGATTTCAACTTTAGCAAGATCGTATCCGGCCGGTTCATCCGTTTGGGCGTGCGCAAATTCTTCATCGGTAATGGTTGTGCTTCCGTGGTCACATCAGCCGAGTCGACTTGGTCGGCTCCTGCATGAAGGGCTCCCATCATGAAGCTTTGGTGGCTTAACAACAACGCGTCGCCCCATCATCCGTCAGGCTGCAGCAAATCATACGAATGAGCATCAGGGATCGCGACTAGCACCTGGAAAAAGAGAAAAGCGATTTGACTAGTTGAGGGCCAAAGGTAGGATACGTGCTAATATCTCATTGTTTAAAGCATCAAATTAATCAGGGCATATACATACTGAGTCCTGCTTCCAGTGTCCGATGTACTGAGTACTGCTTCCAGTGTCCGATGAGTCAAGGCAGCAATCTCTAGTGAAAATCGAAGGCGGTGTTTTTCTTTCGCGTGATTAAACCGATGTGGCATTTTCTTTCCTGTGATTAACTGATGCAAGATCGGATCGATCTCCGATTTCCAAAACTACAAGGCAAGAGCTGCGGAACCTCCTCGCACGCGACCGTCGCAGTGTCCCTGGTAGTCCAAGACAAAAAGAAAGGAAAGTGAATCGGACGTTTGACTCCAAAAAAAAAGACCACGACTCAGGCGTGGATTCATCCAACTGGCCACGGCTCGGAAGTGAGGATGGTCGCGGGCGCCTCTCCGCCGCTGCGGCAGGCCTCAGCCACCCCGTCTCCGAACAAGCCTCGTATGGTTTCCGCTGCCGTCAAGGCATCTCCGCCCACTCTGGCTGACGCCAGCTTGCTGCTCGTATGGGCCGCCCGCTGGCCTCTTGCACTGCTCCGCCCCTGCATCCGTAACCCGCTTCGTCTCCGCTGCTGTGGCTACGGCCGCGCGCCGAGCCGCCCCGTGCAAAAATCGTCGGGCCCCTACCGCTGCTGCCTCGCCCTGCGTGAGACTCGTCCGCGCTGGCTCCACCACCTCTGCCCCCCACCAAGCCGCCGCCGGTGCGCGTTGAGCTGCTGCTTTGGCCTCGCCCCCGCAGCCTCAAGTCGCCCTGCCTCTGAACCGCAGCGCCTCGGGCCGCAAGTCGCCGCCTCCGAGCCGCCTCGAGCCGCCCTGGCTGCAGTAGCTGCCGCTGCCATGGCTTTGCCCGTCGCTTGACTCATCTCTGTCGCGGTCTCCGCTACACTGCGCGCTCGGCCATGTCAAGCCGTTGTCGCCGGCTTGTCTTGCTGTTGCAACCTCGTTTGGTCTCCGCCCGCGCGCCCGTGTGATGCTGCAGCCTCATTGCCTAGCCCGTCGCTCTGCCACGCGCCGTCTTATCTTCACTTCCAGCAGTGCCGTCCGAGCCGCCCAACGCGCCAAACTCGCCTTGAGCCGCTGGCCGCGTCTATGCCTGCTCGGCCTTCACTACTGCAGAGCCGCCGCTTCCATCGCCCTGGCGACCTCGCCGGAGCAGCCCCGTTTCCAAGCCGTCGTTGAGTCACCCACCTCCGACCCGCCGTCCGCATGACTGGACTGAGTCGTCTGCTGCAGCCGGCTCCAGTATGCTCCGATCGGCCTCGTGCCTAAACCGAACCACCCGGCCTCGCGGCCGCCCCCGTCAAAGTCACCGGATTGCGCTGCCCGCACCGGTACGGCCTCCAGTCGCCGCCCTCCACCACCGAGGCTCCGGCCTCGCTTTCTCCGAGCCGCCATCGTCGCCTCCGTCTTCTGCGGAGGAACCACCTCCGTTGCCACTCCGCCTCGCCTCTGGCACGTTGAGCCGCCTTAGCTCGCCTCGCCTCGCCGGGTCGCCCTCGCTGCTATTGCGAGCCGCCTGCTGTCCGAGCCGCCTTCATCAACCCGTTGGCCACTCCCGAGTCACACCCGAGCTACCTCCATCGCCAGCACTCGCCGGAGTCCTGCGTCGTCTCGTCGCGCCTCTGTTAAGCCGCCGTGTCTCCTCTCGCCCCCCCTCCGTGCAGAGTGCCGCCTTGCGCTTCCAGCCTGCATCAGTTGAGCCACCGCCGCAGAGAGCCGCCCTCGCGACTTTGGCCACTTGCCTCCTCTGGCCCTGTTTTTGCCGCGACCCGTTGATGACCCGTTCTCAAGAGGAAAATTCTAAGCCACTAATATTCAGACTGAAAGAGCATGGGGCTGTAACCAATCGCTGTGGGTTCAACAGTGACGGAATTGTTGTAGTTGTTAAGTGTCTTGGGCACAACATGGTACGAGGAAGATGGAGGAAACTTCGAGCTAAGGTGATATAAAGCAGGGAGGGGAAGCAGGTTTTGGAATTTTGAGAGTAAATCTTGGCAAAAGGGTCAAACGCAACCCGGGGGTCCGTTCAGAGCCATCCAGCTCCGGTTCTGCTGCGGTCGTACTTCAAGCCACTGCTTCCGCCATTGCCTCTGACCTCGTACTGTGCCACCCCGATCGGCCTCGTTCTGAGCCACCGTGTTTCTACTTGCTGTGGTTGATGCCCTTTTACAAAGGCAGGAGAGAGTGGCTAAATTGCCATTGCAAGTACTGAAAGTTGTTGATGGAATGGATCCGGATAAATCAGGTGAATTCTGTCCAGTCAATTTTTATGGATATGTTTTTATTCTTTAAAGAACAAGTACTCTGGCTTGTGATATTTTTTGATGCAGGACAATTGAACACTGCAAGAGCGATGGTCATGTCATGGATATATAGCTCGCGCCACCATTATCATGCGCTAGCATCTGACCGTGCCATAATGCTCAACGAATGTATGTGCAAGATGCGGCCTCTGCGGCCCAATCTACATCAACACGACACGGCTAACACGCCCGTCCGCGCGGATTACCATGCCTGCGATTGACTCGCCAGTCCGCACTGGCTTATAATGCCGCGGCCGACTCATTTGTCTGTGCCCACGGCCCACTCACCCGCGTCCGTGCCGCCTTTGATGCTGCGGTCGTCTTTACCGTCCGTCTCCTGCAGTCTAGTCTACATCAACACACCGGGCCGCACCTGTGTGCACAAGCTGCTTAATGGGCACATGCAAGTCGCCGCTCCTGCTGCCGGGTCTATTCCAACAATTCTGAAGCAAGTCATGATATATTATCAGCCTCTGCCTCCACCGGATGGCTCAATGAATAGGCGTACAAGTCGTCGCTACTGTGTTTTGTTTAACTTCAACAACCAGCTGGGATGAACCACTGGCCGGATTACTGACATAGCTCATACGGGATCATTTTTAAACCTGCCGCAGTCGGCGTCAACCTTCCGTGGATTCACATTGCATTATCAACACCAAGGATATACACTGAGTATCGCAAAGGTTATCAATTCGCTACCTCGTCTCCAGTTTCAGCACTTTCCAAGCATTCTGCTGTTCAACTATATGCCGGTTTGTATCATGGTCAAGTATGGAGAATCTCAAGCCAACTCCTCGAGTCGTCTTAAGACTTGGGGGCTACACGGACATGACTCAGCAAATTTTGCCAGTTTCGGCAAATTCAAGAACCCCGGGACATTGGAGGGAAAAATAACCCGGTCCCGGAGGCTACTGCCACATTGATGAAAATTTAAAGGGTGTCGGAAAATTTCTGGCTTAAAAAATGCCTGCCAATCAAAAAGTTTCGGCTCAATAGAAGAGTTCCGGGTTATCAGAAAAGATTCCGGTTCAAAATCTGGCTCAAGGGAAATCTGTCTCCCACAAAGTTTTGAGCTTTCAATATCTGGCTCAACATCCGGTTCAAGAGGAATCCATCTCTCACAAGCTCGAGTTCTCAGAAAAATTAAAGGTTACCAAAGAGAACTTGCTGCCATGATGCATGGTTCAAACATGGGTATCCTGCCTTATGGGCTTATCTTATTATGATCAACTTAACAAAGCTGGCATCCCTGAAAAAATTCAAGGCCTCTGTCATTTCATTTCTATGTATCTGAGTCTTTGTTAGTTGATCATAAGGTCACTTGGGTGCTTCCAACCCATCAGGTTTAGCTTTCATACCCTCTTGACCGGCCTGAGTTGCCACATTATGAGTTACACCTACCTGTTTGCAACTTGCTACTCCGCCAGGTGACCCGCCGAACTCTTAACAGTTAATCTTTTTTCAGACCCTGAACTTGTTAAGGTTAAAACGGCGGCTTGTGTCACATGAGAGCCGGCTTACAGTGAGCTAGGATAAAGTCAACGGCTATTGCGGTCTTGAAAGCAAACATGAGGCCTGTGAGCCATGAGGCGTGTTAGCCATGGGGCCTGTGAGCCAACTTTTTTTAGTCGTGCCTTAAAATTCGGCTTAACAAATATTTGAGATTTGCATGTTTTCTGTTTTGGTCTTCCCAGATATTTTATGCTTTCAATTTTTTGCTTTTACGCAAATTATGAATCCCCGGGTCATACTGGCTCTGGGTTATCTTACTCATATTTGAGTCTTTGGGTTATCACCCGTCCTGGCTTTTGACTTTAAGTCGCCAGTATAATTTTATCTATAAGCCGCCATTATAATTTTTCAATCATTGCTTATGACCATGAGTCTCTGGGTTGTAACCCGCGTTGGATTCGAGCTTTAAAAGCTGGTCTTTCTGTCAAGCCTTAAAAGCCGACTTACGAACTATATTATTGAGCATATTTGCAATTTTTGTAACATCTCTGTTTGCAGGGGTTATCAGTTCCTGATTTTTACAAAGGTTATAAGCCACTGGGTTACATCCAGGAGTACAATGGATGCGCATTAAGTCACCATCGGCCAAGAGCCGCCGGGTATTTAAACTCCGGATTTACTTGTCAACAGACAAGTTCTTGTGATTATAATTCGCCAACAGGCAAATTGCTGAGTCTTTTCACAGCTATGGCGGGTTGAAGATGAGTACAATTGTTAAAAGGACAAATATTCATTACAGTTGCATATCAAGCACCGGTTTTTAAACTGGGTTATACATTCCAATCTTTAATAGCCAACATGGCTGGATTTTCATTATGGTTGTCATAACCAGTATTCAATGATTGAGGTTTTAATACGGATTATATTATTCAAATCTTTAATAGCCAAACATGGCTGGATTTTCATTATGGTTGTCATAACCAGTATTGGATGATTGAGGTTTTCGAAGGCCCCTTCAGAGCAATGGCTATTATTCCTTCATCCAAAAATACCAGCTCACAACAGAGAGCATGGTTCAATATTGATATGCAGAGCATTCAGCAATATCGTCTAGACAGTGGATATGATTTATTCTACAATGGAAGGAATAGTCCCAAGTCGCTGCAGGCATACGACCCAGCACTTGGGGGCTACATTATTCAAATCAAGATTACATCAAGTATGCAAGTCCCATGTCGCTGCAAGCATGCACCATGGCACTTGGGGGCTAATGCAAGGTCATTTTTAACTCGCCTCATTGAAGACCCGACCCATCACATAGTGATGAGCCGGCCCTTGGGGGGCTCTTAATTGCTCCTGTCAAAGGTAACCTGAAACTTGGGGGCTACATCATATGATGTTATTTTCAATGAAGTACATGTAAAGTCCCAACTCAGTATTATCTTACTGAGCCGGCCCTTGGGGGCTACACGTTGCTGCTCAAATCTACATAATCAGATCTATAAAGTCCTTGCTCATTATTGCATAATGACCTGGCCCTTGGGGGCTACACTGGTTGAAATTTTATGAGCATAAGACAGTTACAAGTCCCAGGTTGTTGCAGGCAAGACAACCCGGCACTTGGGGGCTACACATGTGAAGTACAGAATGTTCAGTTTATGACTGGCGACTTAGATGAACAACCCAGATTTCTCCAATGTTGCAGCATTTATGTTGAAGCAAGTCTTAAGCTATCACTTTGTTCTACTCAAGACTTAGGGGCTACAGGTAATATGGATATAAGGGAGGTACACCTTCAAGTTCTCAGTTTTGAGCAGACCGGGTATCATATTCTTAGTGGAGAAATTTTCAAAGTTTATTTCCTCCAAAGCTATTCATAGAAAGGCCTGGAGAGCCGAATCAATGATTGGAAGTTATATTTACAGAAAGCAAGCACCAAGTCATCACAAGATTGACCCGGCCTGAGAAAACCCGGATTATGAGGATTCATCCTATAAGGATTTGGCCTGAAAAGCTCAGGAAGACAAATTACATGACCCGGCATCAGCAACAATCATGACCCGGCATTAGCAGCAATCATGACTCGGCGTCAGCAACAATCATGACCCGGCGTCTGTAACAATCATGACCCGGTATCATCAGTTTTATAACCCGGCAATTTTGGCAATCACAACTTGACAAGCTCTACATCTTCAAGCCGGCTGAAAATCAGATGAGTATTTCAAGACCAATACTTTTGTCAAGCTAGAGCATTGGAAGCTGAATCAAATGGGTTATTCTTTATAATTTCTGCAAGAAACCAATGTCAGCAAATTTATTTTTAAGTTGGCCTATTGACCCAGACTTTTCAGAAGAAGTACCTGGATTTTTTGCATTGGCAAAGTTTAAACATATCTGCTAAAGAAGATTTGCTATGAGATCATGGACACGTATCAAGAAGGAAATGACAAGGAATTAAGGATGATCAGGTGCCGGCTCAGAAGAACTTTTAACCCGGAGCACAACCTGTCAAATTTATTCTTGTGTTTATTTTGCAGGATAAGTTTACCATGGATAAATCCAAGCTAAACTGAGGGCTAATGTCGGGGATATACCCCGCAGTATGACCCAGCCTGATGTATGACCCGGCCGGAGCTTGGCCACTCACTAGTGATCCGGTTGAAGCTTGGCGACTCACTAGTGACCCGGCCGAGTCTGGCAACTCACTGGTGACCCGGAGGGCGGGTCAGACGAATGACAAGGCCCAAGGCCCAGAAGGCGGCTCATGGGAAGGCCGACTCACGTTATGGTAGGCCGGCTTGAGAGGGAAGGCGTAAGGAATATTTCCCTTGCAAGGGAAGCAAGACTAGGATTCCACTTGTAATAGAGTAGTCCTAATCCTACTAGGACTAGTCATGTAAGCCTCCCCTTCAACTTATATAAGGAGGGGCAAGGCACCCCAAGAGGTAGAGGTAGCGAAACATCGCCCTTGTAACCGAGATCATCATCATCATCAATATCAATGAAGCAGAATGTAGGCTTTTACCTCCACCGTGAGGGGCCGAACCTGGGTAAAACCTCGCGTCTCTTGATTCCGATCAACCCCGACAAGCTACTGCCTAGTTGCGATGGCCTCATGACTAAGTCCTCACACTAGGACATCTGCCGTGACAAAACTACGACAGCCACCAAAGACTTAGAGCCGGCATGATGACCACAATCACCTTCATGAACCTCTCGTAAGATCTCATGGCCCTCTTCAGGAGAAACACAATGTTGAAACACGCCTGTCACACTGCATCGGTGTAACTCGCTGTTGACAACAGTCATAGACTTAGACGTCCTGGTTATTTGCTTTGCCAAAGTTTCACCGTCAGGTAACTTGCCACGGGTCATATAGACCAAGTAGGGAAGCATCCAATCAGGAATAGCATGGAGAGCCGCCACCAACTACGCCTCCGGGTCAGGGACAACAAGGTCTTCTTCAGATGGCAACTTGACCGAAGGATGATGCAATACGTCAAGAAACACGTTAGGAGGCACCGGCTTACGTTGAGATCCAAGCCGGCTTAAGGCATCCCCCACCTCATTCTTCCTTCGATCAAGGTGATCCACCTGGTAGCCCTTGAAGTGACCAGCAATATTGTCAACCGCCTGGCGATAAGCCACCATGAGCGGGTCTTTGGAATCCCATGTGCCTGAGACTTGCTGAACCAGATGGTCTGAGTCGCCAAAATACCTGACCCGTCTTAAATTCATTTCCTTGGCCATACGGAGGCCATCGAGTAAAGCCTCATATTCAGATGCATTATTAGTACAAGGAAACATTAGCCTTAAAACATAACAAAATTTGTCACCTCGTGGGGAAGTCAAAATAACTCCAGCCCTCGAGCCTTCCAACTGCCTGGACCCATCAAAGTGGATCGTCCAATATGTGTTATCAGGCTTCTCCTCAGGTGTCTGCAATTATGTCCAGTCATTGATGAAATCCACCAGAGCTTGAGATTTGATGGCTGTTCTTGGCACATACTTCAAACCATGAGGTCCAAGTTCTATTACGCACTTAGCAACCCAGCCTGTTGCCTCCCTGTTTTGAATAATGTCTCCTAAGGGAGCAGAGCTGACCACAGTAATAGGATGACCAAGAAAATAATGTGATGCGGAGCATACTACGATCATCCCCATGTTCACTTCGACCACTCCCCATGACCCAAGGATACATAAGACAAGACCTCAACTACACGCCATTGGACACAAGGTTAACTTGCTCCTCTCCAAACCGTCACTTTCCACATGTGAGATATGGCTACTACCCCCAACGTGTGCTATGCATGATCAGGTACTTGGAGGAAGGCCACGGAGCAGCTACATCCAACGGACAAGACGGCGAGGACACCAAGCGCGAGGAACAAGAGGAAGAGCTGTCCGGAAGACTACAGCCACCGGACGTCCGTCCAGGACCGGACGTCCGACGTCCACCGGAAATCAGGCGCCCCCTTCCCCGAGCCAAAACGACGGAAGTCCGGAGATCACCGGACGACCGGCGACCGGACGACCGCTCCACCACCGGACGTCCGGTGACACCGCATCCGAACCGAATTAGCAGAAGTCCGACGACTACCGGACGTCCGGACTCCCGCGAGCGACCGGACGTCCGGACTCCCGCGAGCGACCGGACGTCCGGTACCCAGCGGACGTCCGCTGCCTGTGTGTGCACCGCGTGTTGGGCTGAGGCCCGTGTACCCCTTCGCCCACTTAGACTATATATACTCTTTCCCCTTCCTCTAGCCAGGGTTAGCGAAGTGATAGCTCATTTGAGAGATAGAGCTTTGCTCATCCATCCGGATCTGCTCCTCCGAGAGAGACCGTGCCTCTTCGGAGAAGATCCACCTGGATTCAAGACCCCTAACGGGAAGAACTCAAGGCCTCCTCACGGAGATGAACTAGTTACCTTTGTATCGTCCCTTGTTGATCATGGATCGTGACTCTCTTTGTGTTTCGAGGATCTAGTGCATGTGTAATCGAATCTTGTTGGTTTGAGTGATTCTCTCGTGTTTCCCCTCGTGTTTTCTCCTCGTGTTCTTCGTGTTCATCGCGGGATCCGCTCCTTTCGTGAAAGATCGGGCATCTAGGGTTCTACCCTACATCATCTTGGTATCATGAGCCACGTTGATCATGATTTTGGAGCCTCCCCTCTTCTTTTTCTAGCTTGATTTTGTTGTGTTCTTCCCCAAATTCGAAAATCCCCACCAAAAATAGCCCCAATTTTATTTGTGATTTGTTAGTTTGATGATGTTTTGTTGATTTTGATCCATGGATTTGCTTGGTTTTGAGTGGATCTAGCATTTCCCCAAGTTTCCCCATCTTTCATCCATGAAATTTGCTCAATTTTGACCACAAAATCCCCAAATTCCGCCCAAAATCGCGTCCCGGAGCTCAAATCCCGCGTTGACCCCGACCCACCGGACATCCATCCTTTACCGGACGACCGGAACCCCTAACCCGAGCTGAAACAGCGGATTTCCGAGCCCCACCGGACGTGCGACCACCGGAAGTCCGATTTTACCGGACGTCCGGTACCTGTAGATTCTGACTTTGCCTGATTTTTGTTTTGCCCATAACTAATTCAGCCGAACTCCGATTTTGACGTTCTTTAGCTCGTTTTGAAGCTATTGACATCCCCCTTCCAAAAAAAAAATACTACCAACACCATTTGACTCCATCAAATTTTTGAAACTTTGGCATCTTTGCCTAGGGCTTCCACCACATCCTCCGCTATACCACCACCGACTTCCGCAACTTAACCCAATTTTGTTTGTGTTGTGAGTTGTGTCTCCTAAGGTGTTTCGGCTACTTAGGGACCGTGCTTTCAACTCCGACACCGTGTATAGCCCATCATACCCTTCCGCGACCTTAACCCATTTTGACCGGGTTTCCACCAATACTTCCGCAACCACCACCGCTTTTCCGCTACCACCATTTGACATTTGCCTTTGAGATTTTGAGTTCACGGTTTTTCCGTTTCCTAAGGTGTTTCGGCTAATTAGGGACGGTTCGACATCGAGAACACCGCCACTCATCATCGCCACGAGGTCATCATCGTACATAAGGACGGTAACCTCGACGACACAATTGTATATTCCCCTTGCAATTGCATTGATAACCCCTAGCCCATTTTGCGTCACTTACCTACCGAGACTAGCCATTTGAGTATTGCCGGCAACGTTACTTGTGCACATTAGTGATCATTGATCTACACCTACCATTGCATACATACCATATCATATTGGTATCATACCATCACTTGTGTCACAAGCTTGTTCCCGCATATACACAATTGCTATCTTGGTTTGTGCATTTCGCATAGTGGCCATATAAAAAAAAGAATAAGCTTTTAAGCAAAAGAGAGAGAGAGCAAAGAAGCTTGTAAGCAATAGCCATAGCATCATACCACACTGCATAAGATTGTCATATCCGATCATCTTGGATCATCTTGAGAAGAAACACCGGGAACCATACATAATAGCATACTTGTGATAGAAAGTTTATCCATTTTGCATCTTATAGGTTGTGCACAAGTGTCGTATCCACCTATAGAGCAATCGTGTTAGCGTCTCTCTTGAGTTGTGCAACACGAGCGTTTTCCGTGGATTCCACATTTTGTGCTCATTCCTTGGTTGCACGACCCCATTTATCTATCCGTGTGTGCGTTTCCGTGTGCCATTCATTGCTATTGGTCTACTTGTTACATTTGCGAATTTGTGAATCTCTTTCAACATTATTGACTCTTGCTAACATTTTGCATCACAATTTTTTGTGTGCCACTATCCTCACCGAGCTCCACCATAAGCCTTACTTGTGTAGGTGTGAGAAATTGACGAGATCGGTACCAATTGTGCTATTTCCTTGTTACATCATTGAGTGGTCATTGATCCATCTTCAACATCGGTCAAGGTACATTTGGTATAGTTCTCTCCTTTCTCCCACTCATATTTGCTCGAGTCTTGTGATGGATAGGCAAGGCATTTCATCTCCGGTCTTCGACAACAACGACGGCGCGAACAACTACATCACCAAAGCGTCCATCTTCGATCTACAACGACAAATGCAAGGCGCACAATCAAGATTGAGAGAGCGCATCGATAACCTCGCCATCGACATACGACACTCCGAAGCACATTCAAGAGACTACTTCGACAACAAGCTTTCCACACAAAAGGAGGAGGAAGATGCAATGATGGAGGAGATTCGGACCTTGTTGATCAACCGTTCTTCCCCTTCATCATCCTCAAGGCGGCGGCGAGCAAGTCGATCATCTTTGGAGCGCCCAAGTGATGCAAGCGCAAGTCATCCACGTCCACATCTCCATGGCGACCACCATCACATTCGTGATCCACATCGTCATGAAGGGCAAGTCACCTCCAAGCAACATGTGCACGACGACGACGAACGACATCTACTACGAGCTCAAGTGCGACAACGACACCATCATCATGAAGTTGCTTGAGATGCGCCTACCTACAAGTCCCAACAAGCTCTACATCAAGCTACGGCCAACCTTCATGAGCACAAGAGAAGACCGCGAGATAAGCACCACCAAAAGGAAGCTACGGCTACTACCTCCACTTCGGCATCTTCGCCAAGTGCTATCAAGGCATCTTCGCCTTTGGATGTACGGCATCTTCGCCTACTTCCCATGAGTACGCCTACATCGACATCATCAAGTACATGGCGACCAAATACGAGCAAGGGCGACCCTTCCATCTTCGGAAGCCCCTCAAGAAAGATGGCCGAGCATGGGAAATTCCCTTCGGCCATGGAGACGAGCTATGAGGTGCCACATCTTATGGGCCTCCAACAACAAGACGGTGACAAGAAGGTCGAGCTAGGGCCATCCCCTTCGACCACGGCGACGAGTGCGAACCTCTTCAACAACATGAAGAAGGCGCCCATATTGGACTCATACTCCGAGTCAAGCTACGAGACCGCGCATGAGACCCTCTCTTTGGTCTCGGAGGAGAGTGATGATTTGCCACTTCCTACGGTATTCATCTTTGGAGGCGTTATGGATGAGGAGGTTGAGCATGGGACTATCCCTTCAACCAAGCCGGCGATAGGAGTTGAGTTTGGAGACATTTGCACCTACATCTCTCCGACACCCAAATATCATGAGATGCCCCAATTCCAATGTGAGGAGAGCCACCCCACCATGAGTGATATGAGCGACTCCACCATATGTGACATTGAGAGCATTTCCTATGAGAGAATGAGTGTGACCACCACTAGCCCCACACATGAGAGCATGCCACACATCCTATGTGAGGTTGAGAGCCATTTGAGTGACTCCACCAACCATATGAGTGAGAGCATCCAAGAGGGAGTGAGTGAGCCACAACAATTAGTGAGTGAGGTAGTTGACACGGCATGTGAGGCCACTATGATTTCTAACGACTTACCATCTACTCCGAGTGTGTTTTCCCTTTTGGTGCTAGGTCTCCTACATGACGACATGCCTATCCTCGATGAGTCCATACCTCCAATGGAGATGACGATGGCCATGGTGGACGATGATGCACCCCCCACATGGTTCCATCAAAATGAAGATGACCGCGACTTGGTCTTCGACACCTCACCTACAACACATGAGCGATGCCCCAATGGTAACATAGGTGATGGTGCTTCTCTTGTCCCACTAGTGGACATTCTTACAATTGATTGTTTGCATGATGTTGATCCACCTATTCCCATGCTTCATACTAGTGCGACTTCCTCATGTCATGACTTACCAATTTATGATGAATATGATGATGAGCATGTTGAATTGCCTAGTTGTGATGCTATTCTCCATAGGATATCATGTGAAAATTCTTTTGGTCACATCATGTTCGACAACCCTTTAAACTTGTCATATGCTATGCGTGAGATCTCCCATATCGCATTTTTTCAATCTCAACATAGTAACTATGCATGCCCCATTAAAATAAATCCTATTTGCACTTATGGCATAGATGACGAGATGATGGTCATTGGCTTTTGCTTCTCTTGTGATGATATTGCCATGCTTCCCTTACATGATTTGCGCAATTCATCTACTATACCTTGCCATGATCACGTAGAACCAAATATGCATTGTTTTGGATGTTGTCAATATTCTCCATGTGATGTTTCCACTAATGCTCATGAGGAGACCCCCATAGTTTCCTCATACATATTAGGAGATTTTGATGCATTCCATACTTTGCATGATTCCCATGATTGTGTGCACCATATGCATCCCATGAACAACAATACTCTACAAATTTCTCATGATGCATTACACAATTTGAGTCTCCATTATGCTATACATAACAACAAACCTATCATGATGGATGACATGTTTCTATATCATGCATCTCATTTATTTGAGCATGGGATATTTTGTGCTAACCGACACAAGCACGTGCGCATCATGATGGATGATGTGTACATATACCATGCACACACAATTTTTCCTTTGCCTTTGTTTTGTGTAGGTACTCACGTATACTCGTCAACCTCTCAATCCCAAGAGTTGACGAAACGAGCTCTTGAGAGCAACGATGATTTGGGATCCCGTGGACTATCCTTACCACCGTTCCCTTTGCGCAAGGACTACGCGCATCTCTTTTACTTGTCTCTCACATGGCTATGGGCTATTTACCACTTGTCACCTTATGCCCATACTATCGTGTTCCCATTGCATGTTATGCCTCTTTACATGATTTTGCCATGCAATTGTGACCCTTGCTTGCATCTACCCATGATTCACCATTATGCTACTTCTATGTGTATTTGCATGCTTGGTGGAGATGCTAGTAGCTATTGCCATGTTTACCATGTGCCACATGCTATTGTTGATTCTTGTGTTGGGAGAGTCATGATATCCCATTGCTATTTACATATGGCCTCTCGCCAATACATTGATGATATTTTGCTCATATCTTGCTTTCATGCTTGTGATATGTCATGTGCATTATTCATGACCACTATTTGCACCCATGACATGCTTGCCATGATTACTTCTAGTACGTTGCATCTTCGCACTACTGGCTTGCTTGACTTGATCACTAGGATTGATTGCTTTGTCGCATCACCCATGTTCCATTCTTACTCGCTTTCTTGGGTTGATGACATCTATGTTCATGCCTCTCACATGATATATCTTGTTCATTGTCGCTTGCCTCCAATAGTTGCATCTATGCTTATTGATCTTGGAGACTTGGACACTTTACTTGTGATGCATGCTTGTTTGATTGAGCCTATTGTATTTGGTTGTTCTCGCATCATATGCCTTCATACTATGAAATACTCCCTTGTCCTTTCTTATGATGAGCATGATGCATACACTTGTTGGGTATATTACCACACGAATGATAGGTTTTGCACTTCCGCTAACCTCATTTGTTTTTCCTAGTGTTTGTCATGTTCTTTCGTTTTGAAGGATTCACAAGGCGGTACCATCATGAGACATATTAGTCATGCAAAGGTCTACATGATGCGCGACACCAACATTTTCGACATCCTCATAAAGGTGAACTCCTTCCCTTTGAGCCATCCTCAAATACGCATATTGGATGGGTCATTCTTTCATTGTTGTCTCCTTCTTCTTGTCTACATGATACATCTCGTGAACGGAGGAGCGACATTGGAGATGGACCATATAGACTTTCACATTGAGGAGCGCTCGGACTTATTGGATGCACCTTCGGACCACCACTTCTACCACGACATCGAGCATTGGTACATCAACACTCCTTTGACACATTGCACCAACACCTCCATATTTGTTGATTGTGCTCACACATGTCATGCTCGATGGACATTTCATAGTCACCACAAGTTTGCACCCTATGCATGGATTGACTCATATTATGCTTGCCTTGTTGCATCTTGTATTTCTATGTCATCCATGATATATGAGCTTGTGCACTTCCTTAGCAAATTTGTTGTGATCTTCCTTGATGGCATATTCATACATCATGATCATATTGCCCATCATCAATTGCATGATCACATACTCACATTGAGCACCAATTACCATGTTCATGCTTTTGATACACCGACCCATTATGACATCATTTTGCACCGTGGTTGCATTGATCATATTCACAACACATTTGTGTGCACAATGAATGCTTTTGCTCCTATGAACGCTTTGCATATCATTCTATTTCATCTTGATAAGCTTCATGCCCATGTATTTCCGAGTCTTGCCGCACGGACTCATACTTACTTGATGGACACTTTGTGTGCACTAACCATTGTATTTCCGAGTGTCGCTTGTGTTTTCTCTTTTTGCATGTATACCACTCCGGAGACACCTTGGAGTACTTGGATTGCGCAATGTCTCCCACTTCGTCCAACTATAAGTCCATCCACGACCAACGTTTCCATGGTGATGAGGTTTTCGATCCGAGGTCGGATCTTTCCCAAGGGGGGGGGGGAGATGATGCGGAGAATCCTACGATCATCCCCATGTTCACTTCGACCACTCCCCATGACCCAAGGATATATAAGACGAGACCTCAACTACACGCCATTGGACACAAGGTTAACTTGCTCCTCTCCAAATTGTCACTTTCCACATGTGAGATATGGCTACTACCCCCAACGTGTGCTATGCATGATCAGGTACTTGGAGGAAGGCCACGGAGCAGCTACATCCAACGGACAAGACGGCGAGGACACCAAGCACGAGGAACAAGAGGAAGAGCTGTCCGGAAGACTACAGCCACCGGACGTCCGACGTCCACCGGAAATCAGGCGCCCCCTTCACCGAGCCAAAACGACGGAAGTCCGGAGATCACCGGACGACCAGCAACCGGACGACCGCTCCACCACCGGACGTCCGGTGACACCGCATCCGAACCGAATTAGCGGAAGTCCGACGACTACCGGACGTCCGGACTCCCGCGAGCGACCGGACGTCCGGTACCCAGCGGACGTCCGCTGCCTGTGTGTGCACCGCGTGTTGGGCTGAGGCCCGTGTACCCCTTCGCCCACTTAGACTATATATACTCTTTCCCCTTCCTCTAGCCAGGGTTAGCGAAGTGATAGCTCATTTGAGAGATAGAGCTTTGCTCATCCATCCGGATCTGCTCCTCCGAGAGAGACCGTGCCTCTTCGGAGAAGATCCACCTGGATTCAAGACCCCTAATGGGAAGAACTCAAGGCCTCCTCACGGAGATGAACTAGTTACCTTTGTATCGTCCCTTGTTGATCGTGGATTGTGACTCTCTTTGTGTTTCGAGGATCTAGTGCATGTGTAATCGAATCTTGTTGGTTTGAGTGATTCTCTCGTGTTTCCCCTCATGTTTTCTCCTCGTGTTCTTCGTGTTCATCGCGGGATCCGCTCCTTTCGTGAAAGATCGGGCATCTAGGGTTCTACCCTACATCATAATGCTTCAGCTTGCAACTCGCCATGAACACCCCATATACCAATTTCTGCCAATGAGGATATCGTTGCTTGGACTCAATCAACACCTCACTGACATAATAAGCTGGCCGCTGGACTGGATACTTCTTACCCACCTCCTTGCGCGCCACAACAATCGCCACACTATAGCCTTACTATTAGCTGCCACATACATGAGCAAAGGCTCTTTCTCAATGGGAGCCGCAAGGACTGGCGGCTCAGCTAACTGTTTTTTGACCGCCTCAAACGCCTTATCAGTAGCATCACTCTAGAAAAAATGATCCGTCTTCTTCATCATCTGGTATAAAGGAATTGCCTTCTCTCCCAGGCGACTTATGAACCGGCTTAGAGCCACGATACGACCCGCCAGACGCTGGACGTCGTTGACACATGCCGGCTTAGCCAACAAGGTGATAGCCTTAATCTTCTCCGGGTTAGCTTCAATACCCCTCTCTGAGATCAGAAAACCCAATAGCTTGCCTGCAGGCACACCAAAAACACAATTGGCCGGGTTAAGCATCATTTTATAGACCCGGAGATTGTCAAAAGTCTCCCTTAGATCATCTAGGAGAGTCTCTTTCTTTCTGGACTTAACCACAATATCATCCACATAAGCATGCACATTGCGTCCAATCTGACTGTGAAAGCAATTCTGAACACAACATTGATAAGTCGCCTGAGCACTCTTAAGCCCAAAAGGCATAGAAACATAGCAGAAAGCTCCCAAAGGGGTGATAAAAGATGTCTTATCTTGGTCTTTAACTGCCATCTTGATCTGATGATAACCTGAATAAGCATCCAAGAAACATAAACTCTCACAACCCGCCATGGCATCAATAATCTAGTCGATACGAGGGAGAGCAAATGGATCAGATGGACAAGCCTTATTAAGATCTGTGTAATCAACAAACATACACCATGTGCCATTCTTCTTGAGTACAAGCACAGGGTTAGCCAACCACTCAGGATGAAAGACTTCCATAATAAACCCAGCTGCTAAGAGTCGTGCTACCTCTTCTCCAATGGCCTTACGTCATTCCTCATTGAAACGATGAAGAAATTGCTTGACCGGCTTAAACTTAGGATCCACATTAAGGGTGTGCTCAGCGAACTCTCTCGGTAGACCTGGCATGTCAGAAGGTTTCCATGCAAAGATGTCCCAATTCTCACAGATGAATTCGATGAGCGCGCTTTCCTATTTAGGATCCATATTAGCCCCCACTATGAACTGGTGAGATGAGTCGCCAGGGACAAAGTCAACCTGCTTAGTGTCGTCAGCCAATTTAAACTTCAACAAAGGTTCTTGCTCAGTAGTGGGCTTCTTTAAAGGGGTCATATCAGCCGGGTCAACATTATCCTTATAAAATTTAAGCTCCTCCATGGCACAAGCCGACTCAGCATAAGCAGCATCTCCTTCCTCACATTCCAAGGCAATTTTCCGATCACCATGGACCATAATAGTACCCTTACGCCCTGGCATCTTAAGCTGTAAATAAACATAACAAGGTCGAGCCATAAATTTGGCATAAGCCGGCCGTCCAAACAAGGCATGATAAGGGCTCTTGATCTTGACCACTTCAAACCATAATGTCTCTGTTCTGTAGTCATAGTCATCACCAAAAGCCACTTCCAGGGCAATCTTTCCAACAGGATATGCCGACTTACCAGGTACCATGCCATGAAAAACTGTAGAAGACGGCTTAAGATCTTTATCAGTTAAGTTCATTCGGCGAAAGGTGTCATAATAAAGGATATTGATACTGCTGCCACCATCCATGAGCACTTTAGTGAATTTATAACCCCCAACCAGAGGGGCTACCACCAACGCTAGCTGACCCGGATTGTCAACCCGGGGCGGGTGATCCTCTCGACTCCATGTGATTGGATATTCTGACCACCGCAAGTATTGAGTCACCGCCGGCTCAATTGCACTGACCGCGCATTTATGAACCTTCTGATCTCGCTTGCAAAGACTTGTGGTGAAAACATGATACTGGCCACTATTGAGCTGCTTTGGATTACTCTGATATCCTGACTGATGCTGCTGGTTACCCTGACCAGACTGTTTGTTATAACCACCCTGGTTGCCCTGTCCTTGATACCCAGAACTTGAACCGCCACCACCAAAGCCAGGCCCCTGTGAGCCGGATCCTGACCCGCCAGGCGGGCCATTATTGTTTCCATGATTCTGATTAAAGTTGGCATTCCTGTACTCTCGCATGATGAAACAGTCCTTCCAAGCATGAGTCGCCGGTTTATTGGGCAGGCTGTGTTTTGGGCAAAGCTCATTCATCATCACCTCTATATTAAAGTTCTTCCCTCCAAAGGACTGCTTACCATTACCATTACGGCGCTGGTTTTTATATCCAGTGTTGGTGTTAGCTACAAGATCTGACCCGCCATCGGGTTGTCTGCGCTTACCACCGTTACCTTGGTTGTTGCCGTTATGCCCTGTCATGTTCTGCTGCTGACCCTTACCATTGCCACTCTTCTTTCCCTTGTTTGATTTTTCATCATCAGATCCAGGATCTTTGGTGGTATCAGAGTCGGCATATTTGACGAGAGCCGCCATGAGCTCTCCTATGTCAATACAATGATGTTTAAGCCGCCCAAGCTTCAGCTTAAGGGATGTAAAATGACAGTTCTTCTCCAAAACCAGAACTGCCTGACCCGCCGCAATACTGTCTGAAGAGTGCATAATAGTCGAGACCCACCGGACCCAATGATGAGCCGACTCATCCTCATGCTGCACACAGTTATCAAGATCGATAATCGTCAAAGGCTGCTTGCACGTTCCTTTAAAATTCTGAATGAATCGTGCTTTCAACTCTGCCCATGAATTGATGGAGTTGGCGGGCAATCATTTTAACCAGGTCCGAGCTGGCCCATCCAACATCATGGTAAAGTATTTAGCACACACAACATCATTGACATCCAGCATCTCCATGGCTAACTCATAACTCTCAACCCAAGCTTCAGGGGGGAGATCAGCTGTATAGTTAGCCACCTTGCGAGGACCCTTAAAATCCTTAGGCAAATGTTCATTATGTAACGCCGGTACTAAACAAGGCACTCCAACAGATCTGGAAATTATACCGGCCCCTACTGACGCCGAAGGGGCCACCGGAGGCTATTGATAAGCCCCCAGCTGAGCCGTCGCTGCCGCCTCCGCCTCTCGGCGGGCTCTGGCATCATCCACAATCGCCTGAGCATGAGTAAGGGGCGGGTTATTCCCACGGGGCGGGTCATCTTGATTTGGTCGACGTCGTTGCTCGCTACTGGAAACCGCCGGTGACTCAATGCGTCGGCTATAACTGCAGCTTGGGAGGAGGGGTCGAGTGCACCCTCTCATGACTATGTGTATACTTCTCCTGCTATGCGACCGCTATCTGTAAGAGCTCAATTGCGTTCCACGCCTCAACTGCAAAAGGCATCTCATCTGTGATAGGGATTGCATTGAGCCGGGTAGCCGCTGCTATCATGTTATCCACCGGGTTAGAATAATGGCCAGATGGTGTGGAAAAACGCTGGGGCGGGGTTCGATCCCTATGGGGCGGGTCTGGTAATCGGGCTGAGCCGCCGCCCCGCTCCCTGGGATTTCAGCCACCCGGGCTGTGCCTGGTGGGTTACTTGGCCCTACCCCAAGTGGGTTGAAAAGGTTTCGCGCCTCATACTGCAAAGGCAAGCGGGTTTGGTACCTCCTTCGAAAAATAAAATTAGAAGCGTTTTGATCCAAACTTAAGCGAAAAGCCTCCACCCTGATGCGTTGTGACTCAGCATCCATCTGGGCTCGTTCCTCTGCCATCCTGGCGTTCTCTGCATTAAGCTCCTCCTGGGCCTTGGCCACCACATCACGTACCTTTGCAACTTCTGTGTTATGCTGCGCTTGATTTCCCGTAGTGACCTCTGTTGCCAACAGGGTCGTCAAAGTGCCCAAGAGTTCAGATAAAACTTGAGTCGGCGGACGAACTGAGCCGCCGGCCCCAGCTGTCGCAGAAGCAGTCGATCCAGACGTCATAGCCGCTGCTGTTGACGAGTTGAGAGCCGGCCCAGTGCCAGCCATGAAGATTGCAGCCCTGGAAGGCGGCTCATAGGGCTCCAAAATACTGTTGCCATCAGAGTAGGCCCCAAGCCCGCTGTCTTGAAGCTGATAGATGGATTCCGTCTCTCTGGTTGAGGACTCATCGCTTGAGTAGATGGGCGTATCTCCTCCAGATTCGGAACCTTCCGCAAGCTCCATGCCTTGCGTGAAACCAACAAAAACATGCTTCCGGCCGGGTTGAACCCTGGCGGGTCGCGCACGCTGAGCTGTCTCGACGATGTCGATGCAGATGTCCGGCTCAGGCTCTGACTCGCCGATCTTGCCGATGAAGACGTGAATTCCGCCAAAGGGGACCGGTACCCGTACTCGATTGAGTCGGCCTCGGGGCCTCGGCCAGCGTCGTCGATGTAGAGCTTGCCGCGGTGATTCTTAGTCATCCGGCGTATGCTTCGATCCCTGGGAAATTTCCCTTCAAGAACTCAAAACCATCATGCTCTGGCCCCATGGTGGGCCAACTGTCGTGGTTTTATCATGGCAGATGCCCTCGTGAAAGGACTTAGGTGTGGAGCCATCGCGACGTAGGTTAGCTCAAAGGGTTGAACGGGACAAAGGACACAAGGTTTACCTAGGTTCGGCCCCTCACAATGAGGTAAAAGCCTACTCCTGCTTTTGTTGACTATAGCTTGAATATCGATTACAAGGGAGCGGAATCACTTCACCTAGCTCTCGATCAATTGTTTCTTAAGTTAACCCGCCGCAGGGTCTCGCCTTTATGTACACAGGTCGAGGCCCTAGGCTTACAAGAGTCCAAGCCGGATCACACAACGTGACCAACTCAGTTTCTAAGTCGCCCTGCCTTGTTAGGCAAGTCACCATCGTGGCGGCTCACACCTTCCGGGTCATGATTCTACCACTAGGTCTTGGGCCTTCAGCAGGCCCACCTTGTAAGCCGCCACCAGTCTTCATATTACATCTTCTTGGACCTGCTTGGGCTTTCTTCATATTGAGTCACCAACAATGTAACCCGGCCCCTCCTGGGCTGGTCACACCTCGGGGTTACATCCCCAACAGGACCCGAAACAATTCTTTTGCCACCACAAGCTTCTGTTCTGAAGCGATCCCATCCAGAGGCCTTCGTTGTACTCTGCCGGAGGGGGAAACCATTGGGGAGGCAATCTTAATCTACCTTGCTGCCTCCATGATGATGTGTGAGTAGTTCCCACAGGACCTACGGGTCCATTGGAGTAGCTAGATGTCTCTGTGTGTGTTTGTGTGTGTGTGTGTTGATCTTCAATACAATGATCTCATCTGATATTAGTCTGATATAAACTTTTATGGTGCGTTTGTTGGAATCCAATGAATTGCATTTATGATCAAACTACTCATTGAAATTATTTGAATCTCTTTGAAGTTTCTTTTATGTGTAATTTACAGATATGTATGCTTTCCAATCTATGAGTTTTCTTTGGCCAAGTTAATGATTAGATATTTAGTGGGAGTGGTGCATAGTGCTAGGTTCAATATTGTGGTGTCCTTACTCGGTGACAGGAGGAGTTGCAAGGCACGTATCGCATTTTTGCGACTAAGGTAAAACGACAGGGTTTGAACATATTGCTTAATCTTATTCTGTCTACATTATGTCATCTTGCTTAATCCATTAATCTATTTGTCATGAACTGAATACTTTGAGATGCATGCTGGATAGAGGTCTTGGGATGGAGTAATAGTAGTAGACATCAGCAAATTTAACGGTCCACTTGTCACAGACGTAATGCCTATATATAAATTATGCCATGGATGATCATCATAACTATGCGCTTTTCTGTCAATTGCCCAATAGTAATTAGTTTACCCACCGATCCTATTTATGAGAGAGATGCCTCTAGTGAATGCTACGGCCCCAGGGTCCATTGACCTCTATATTAAAACAAATCTTATAATTGCTTGCTGTTTTCTTTTACTTTTATTTATTATATCTACCACTTCCAGGTTTGATACTTGCAACTGGCAAGAACAAGGGGAGTGACACCCCCTTGTGATGAGGAGCATCCTACGGTCATCCCAATAGACCCACCTACATCTCGCCAAGTGCCAAGTGAACCGATGACACGAGCACGTGCAAGGGCTCTCGAGACCGAGGTGACATCTCTCCTTAGTGACATTCCGTACAACACACGTGAGACATGGCTACTACCTCAATCCGGAATGCTACGTGTGCTTAGGTACCAAGAAGACCCTCTCGGAGATGCTCATATGATGGACAAGTCCACAAGTGCAAGTACGATGAGACCCAAGAAGGAAGACCATTGAGACGCTACAGGACCCGAACATCCAGCCCCAGACGACTACAACAACAACAACAAGACAATGGCTACAAAACTACAGGCACCTGACATCTGGCCCCAGCTCGGACATCTGGCTCGACGCCCGGAAATCTGGCCCCTACTATCCAGAGAGCGTATGGAAATGGCCAAAGCTGGCCCGGACATCCGGCCCGACACGAGCCACCAGACATCCGGCCCCTGTCTGCGCACAGTGAATGGCCCAAAGGCCCATGTATCTGTGACACCTTCAAACTAATCGTGCACTAAACATACACGTAGCATGCACGATCAAGATCAGAGACTCACGGGAAGATATCACAACACAACTCTAAGACACAAAGGATAAACATAAATCTATACATTACAAGCCAAGGTCAGGAGGACCCATAATACATCAGTCATCAAAGCAAATATCATTTGAGTACAGACATAGTTAGACAAGTTTTGCTCCCCAAGTTGTACTAGCACTATATATAGACCTCTCCCCTCTCCATCTAGGGTTAGAAATAGATTAGCTCATTCGAGATAGAGCTTTGCTTATCCACTTACATACTACCATGGAGATCAAGACCTCCATGTGAGAAGATCCCCCAAGTGGATTCAAGACCCCTTCATGGGAAGATCCTCCTAGGATTCAAGACCTCTCTCTTCACGGATTGTTGACTTTGGACCATGTATCTCTCTGCGTGTATGTGGATTTAGCACATGTGTGATTGTATTGATAGAGGCGAAGGTGTCCCAATGTTTCGATGAGATGGTGGCTATCGTTTTCTGTGGGAGTCGACCTTGACGATCCGACTACGAACGTGCAAGACGTCGTGCCTTAGCACTCGCTATACCAACTTCCAAGGGGTTATTGACCACGTCGGAGCACGATCAACCAGACCACGAGGGTCTGTTTCCTGCGAGCAAATGAAGAACAAGCAAGAAACTGAGATTGCAATCTGGATATTGCGAATATAAGAGGAAAGCTTTATTAATGAAGGTGGGGTTCTGTGACGCCTTTGTCTGGTCGTTGAACAGAAACGAAGTACGCGAAGTTGCAGCTATGGCGAACTTTTAATCTAAACAAAACCCAAAGTCTAAACGACGCCCTAAGGGCTGTATATATGGAGGAGTAGGGGTGAATTTCGTGGCCCCTTGTAGGAGGGGTCCGAAACCAACCCTAACTTTGTTTCCCCACACGTACGGACTCTAAAAATAGCCTATACTTAAGTATTTCGAAATTACATGGGCCTGGCCCAAAAATAAGATGGCGCAGCACCTAAAATAAGCTATGGACAAAATTTATGAAGGGGCATCTTGTATATTTTGTCCATGTCCTTGTAGGTCAACACGGAGGCTTCAAAGTGCTTAAATATGCACTAGAAACGCCATTCTGGATCCCTTCACGCACGCCTTCATCTCCATGATTGATCCTGCTCCAGTGTTCATCCCTCTTGTTCATGCTAGGCCCTTCATTAGTAATCAATACAAATGTATCCAATTTAGGCAACATCATATTCTCATGAACATTAGAATCATTACCAAGAAACGAAAGTACCTGATAATTTAATTGGCGTGCGCGAGCTCTAGTAATTGGTCCAGTATATGTAGCAGTAGGGGCTGTGGGTGTAACAATGGTATTGATGTCCTCATCATCCTCCCCTTCTTGAAATGAAGTCGTCCTCGACGGAAGCTCATTTTCCTCACCCAAATAAGGCTTCAAATCTGCAATGTTAAAAGTGGGACTAACCCCAAAATCTGCAGGCAGCTCAAGTTTGTATGCATTATCATTTATTTTCTCTAACACCTTAAAAGGACCATCAACACGTGGCATTAGCTTTGACTTGCGCAAATCCGGAAACCTATCCTTACGCAAATTTAGCCAAACAATATCTCCAGGTGCAAAGACAACATGTTTTCTACCCTTATCACCAGCAAGTTTATATTTAGCATTCATGTGCTCAATATTTTCCTTAGTTAACTCATGCATTTTGAAGATCAATTCAGCACGTTGTTTAGCATCAAAATTAACCTTCTCCGAAGATGGAAGAGGCAACAAATCAATGTGTGCACGAGGTAGGAAACCATACACAATTTCAAAAGGGTACATCTTAGTAGTAGAATGCAATGAACAATTATAAGAAAATTCAATATGAGGCAGGCATTCTTCCCACATTTTCTTATTATTCTTCAAAACAGCCCTAAGCATAGTAGACAATGTTCTATTGACTACTTCAGTTTGTCCATCAGTTTGGGGGTGACAAGTAGTACTAAAAAGCAGTTTAGTTTCCAACTTAGCCCATAAACATCTCCAAAAGTGGCTAAGAAATTTAGTATCACGATCTGAAACAATAGTATTTGGCACACCATGCAAGCGAATAATTTCACGAAAGAACAAATCGGCAACATTAGCATCATCATCGGTTTTATGACATGGTATGAAGTGTGCCATTTTCGTAAATCTATCCACGACAACAAATATGCTATCCCTTCCCTTCTTTGTTAGAGGAAAACCCAAAACAAAGTCCATACATATATCCTCCCAAGGAACACTAGGTACAGGCAAAGGCATATATAAACCATGAGGATTGAGTCGTGACTTAGCTTTTTGACATGTAGTGCAGCGAGCAACAAAACGCTCAACATCTCGTCTCATCTTTGGCCAAAAGAAATGTGTAGCAAGTACATCCTCCATCTTCTTCATGCCAAAATGTCCCATTAATCCTCCTCCATGCACCTCCTGCAACAACAAAAGACGAACGGAGCTAGCTGGAATGCATAGCTTGTTAGCACGAAACACAAATCCATCGTTAACGACGAACTTGTTCCATGTTCTCCCTTCTTTACAATTCTGCAATACATCTTTAAATTCAGCATCATGCACATATTGATCTTTGATGGTCTCCAAACCAAATATTTTAAAGTCAAGTTGTGAAAGCATAGTATAACGACGAGACAATGCATCAGCAATAACATTTTCTTTACCCTTCTTGTGTTTAATAACATAAGGGAAAGTCTCAATGAATTCAACCCATTTAGCATGTCTACGGTTCAGTTTGGCTAGACTTTTAATATGTTTCAAAGATTCATGATCAGAATGAATAACAAATTCTTTGGGCCATAAATAATGTTGCCATGTTTCCAAAGTCCGAACAAGGGCATATAATTCCTTATCATAAGTAGAGTAATTCAGACTAGGCCCACTCAATTTTTCAAAAAAGTATGCAACAGGTTTGCCATCTTGTAATAACACACCTCCTAATCCAATTCCACTAGCATCACATTCAAGCTCAAAAGTCTTATTAAAATCAGGAAGTTGGAGTAAAGGAGAATGTGTTAACTTATCTTTCAACACCGTGAAGGCTTCTTACTGTGCGGTACCCCAAACAAAAGGCACATCCTTCTTTGTAAGCTCGTTGAGAGGTGCAGCAATGGTACTGAAATCTCTCACAAAACGCCTATAGAAACCAGCGAGGCCAAGGAAACTCCTCACTTGTGTGACCGTTTTGGGATGCGGCCAACTCTCAATAGCTTCAATCTTGGCTTTATCAACTTCAATTCCCTGTGGAGTAACAACATAGCCAAGAAAAGATACTCGGTCGGTGCAAAAGGTGCACTTCCCAAGGTTACCAAACAAACGTGCATCACATAGAGCAATAAAAACAGCACGTAAATGTTCCAAATGTTCCTCCAAAGATCTGCTATAAATCAATATATCATCAAAGTAAACTACCACAAATCGTCCAATGAAAGCACGTAAAACTTCGTTCATTAATCTCATGAAAGTACTAGGTGCATTAGTTAACCCAAAAGGCATGACTAACCACTCATATAAACCGAACTTAGTTTTAAATGCTGTTTTCCATTCATCTCCCAATTTCATACGAATTTGATGGTATCCACTACACAAATCAACTTTGGAGAATATTGTAGAGCCACTCAATTCATCAAGCATATCATCTAGCCTAGGAATAGGATGACGATAACGAATAGTAATATTATTAATGCCTCTACAATCAACACACATACACGACGTACCATCCTTTTTTGGCACTAGTATAATAGGAACAACACAAGGACTAAGAGATTCGCGTATATAACCTTTGTCGAGCAGCTCCTGTACATGATGCATAATCTCCTTCGTCTCCTCTGGATTGGTATGGTATGGCGCACGGTTTGGCAACGAAGCACCGGGAATTAAGTCAATCTGATGCTCAATCCCGCGAATAGGTGGTAATCCCGGTGGCACGTCTTGTGGAAAGACGTCAGCGAACTCCTGCAAAATGTTAGTGACAGCAGGAGGCAAAGAGGAAGGCACGTCCTCGAATGAAAATAATGCCTCTTTGCACACAAAAGCATAGCAAACAGATTTGCTTAAATCTAGCTCATCAATATCAGATTTGGTGGCAAGTAAACACACATTTTTCAATTTAATTTCAGAAGCAACACTAGATGGTTTATTATTAGGCTTCATTTGTTGCTCAAATTCTTTTGCCACAATCTTATTTTCACTCTTATTTTTCTCCTGTTTTGCTTTACTAGCTCTATTAATATCATCTTTCAAAATAGAATCAGGAGTCATAGGAAGCAAAGTAATATGTTTATCCTTATGAACAAGAGTATACTGATTGTTTCTACCATGGTGTACAGAATTTTTATCAAATTGCCATGGTCTACCAAGTAATAAGGAACATGCTTGCATGGGTACCACATCACAATCAACATAATCAGCATATGTAGAGATACTAAAATGCACACGAACAGTACGTGTTACCTTAACCTTGCCGCTGTTGTTGAACCATTGGATATAGTAAGGATGTGGATGTGGTCTTGTGGTGAGAGATAGCTTCTCCACCATCTCCATGCTAGCCAAGTTGTTGCAGCTCCCTCCATCTATGATGACGCGAACAGAACGTTCCTTCACAACTCCCTTTGTATGGAATAAATTATGCCTCTGATTTTGCTCAGCTTGTGTGACCTGCACACTCAAAACACGTTGAGCAACTAAACATTCATACCTGTCAGCGTCTTCAGGAGCCATGTATTGCGTCTCATGATCAGAATCATCTCCACCGTGTTCTTCACTTGTAATAAGAGCCAAAGTCTCCTCATCATAGTCACTAGCGGACTCATACCCACCATCCTCAGTAGCAATCATAACACGCGGAGATTGGCATTCTCTCGCATAATGACCTCTTCCCTTACAACGATGACAAATAATATCATGTGTGTGCCCTGTTGATGCCATAGATGAAGAAGAGCTCTGGGCAGGCCCAGAAGGTGTACTCTTGGCAGATGGTGGTGGTGGCGCCTGTTTTCTTGTATCTCGGTTGGAATTGGCAGCTGAAGTCAGTGGTGCTGCAGTAGGACGTGTGGGAGTAGAGGAGGCACGCGGTGTCCATGATGAAGATTGACCTGCAGAAAAATTAGTTCGCGACAATGCATGTCGATCCTACACTTCACGTTCAGCTTTACAAGCAAGATGGAATAAACGAGTGATATTATTATACTCCTTATACTCTAGAATGGTCTGAATCTCTCTATTTAATCCACCCATGAAACATGCAAGCATAGCTTCATTCTCCTCAACAATACCACATCTAATCATGCCAGTTTGTAATTCCTGATAATATTCTTCTACAGAATTTTTTTCCTTGTCTTAAGCGCTGCAATTTTTGAAGTAATTCACGTTGATAATATGGTGGAACCCAACGAGTATGCATAGCAGTTTTCAAAGCAGCCCAAGTAGCTGGAATAGGATATAATCTACAATGTTCAGACCACCATACACATGCAAAACTAGTAAAAGCACAAACAGCAGCAGCAACACGTCTCTCCTCGGGATATTGTAAACATGTAAAACGTTGTTCAGTTTCTAACTCCCAAGTAAGATATATATCAGGAACATATCTACCCTCAAATGGTGGAATATTCAATTTCAGTTTAGGAAGATGGTCATGATCTCATACCCGAGCTGGTAATGCAGCCCTACCATTGCGATTATTGGCATGTGGATGACCTGGTGTTGGTACATAGTTCTGATTTTGATCAACCTCATCCTCGTAATCGCCCGCATAATCGTCCTCCTCAGCGGTAGCAGGAGCCATAGAAGCATCAACAGTAGGTGCAGCGGCACCAGAAGTTTGACCAGGCTCAAGGGGAACGTGCTGTGCTCGTCCCACTTGATTTGGAAGGCGACGTTGTTGTTGTTGTAGAGGTGCGACAGGTGCAGCCGGCGGTGGTTGTGGAAGACGAGCGAGCAATTCATTAAACTTGTTATCGAGCTTTGTTTCGAACGTCTTCTCAATTCCATCTATCTTCTCCATGGCCTCTTCAAATCTGTTTAGCACATCTTGCACGTGTCCACTCATCATTTGCTGAAATTTATCATGTAGCTGTTTGTTCGTCATGTTCTCCCAATCAGTCTCATCAGCTTGTGATCCTGCCATGGTTAGCAGCAATAGAAACACACAAGAATATGATCCTACAGTCTACTACGAAGTGGTGGTGGTGGTGTATCACAAATCCGTCAAGGGAATCTCAAATGCTTACCAGTTCTTACCCAGCAGCAGGTGGTGATCGGCCACCGTTGTAGTCAAAACTCTCAAAGATTGGACAGAGCGATTGCCAGATGGTGTCAAACGCACGACGTAGATGTATGTGGAGCTGGGAAGGCTTATGATATGGTAGCAAAAATGTCAGCAATAATCAATTCAGAGATGCATAGTTGAATAAACGCTCAACGATGGTACTGTGCTGGTCCTAGGCTAGACCGTACTAGAGATGCGAGCCTAGAACACTAACAAAATCACGGCGCGGCACGTAAACAAGGAAAGAGCACACTCTAAAAAAAATCACTTTTTTTTTGCGCTCCTCTTTTTTTTTGCGCTCCTTTTTTTTTGCAAAAAATCACTATAATGGCGAGTGTCTCAAAACTCTTCCCAAGTCAAACTAACAGGATTGGCACGAAATTTTTTTTGACAATTTTTTTTTCAGAAATCAGGGCAGCGACGACGAAAAAGTGCGACAAAAAATCACTATGATGGCGAGTCTCTCAAAACGCTCCCTGGGACCTAAAAATAGGATAGGGAAAAAATATTTTTGATTGCCAAAATTTTGGCCTAAAAACTGACCGGGGGTCTCCAGACTTTTTTTTTCGAATCCTACTCAGGCAAGGAAACACGAATCAAAAAATAGATGGGTCTCGAAAACAAACCTAATATGAAAAGAACTCGGATTGGTGGTGGATATATGGTGGTAGAATATGGCAGCGGTGATGGTATATGGCAGCGGTGGTAGGATATGGCAGCAGAGATGAAGATGGTGCGGCGGCGGCGTGACAAACTGTGACAGAACTCGAAACTCTAAAGGACTAGACGCTAAGACCAGCAACTAGACACGACGATGCAACCACAAATTCAACAAAGCAAAAACCCTAAAAAGATTATGCAAAGGCTCAGATTGGTTCGGATATGATGAACTAACCCTAAATTTTTTTTTGGCTTTTTCGTGGACTGTAGGTATGAAGAACAGACTCGATCTAAACTATGAAAAACTGTAAAATCTCACCGAGCAACCTGAAAATCTGATACCACTTGATAGAGGCGAAGGTGTCCCGATGTTTCGATGAGATGGTGGCTATCGTTTTCTGTGGGAGTCGACCTTGACGATCTTACTACGAACATGCGAGACGTCGCGCCTTAGCAATCGCTATACCAACTTCCAAGGGGTTATTGACCACGCCGGAGCATGATCAACCTGACCACGAGGGTCTGTTTCCTGCGAGCAAACAAAGAACAAGCAAGAAACTGAGATTGCAATCTGGATATTGCGAATATAAGAGGAAAGCTTTATTAATGAAGGTGGGGTTCTGTGACGCCTTTGTCTGGTCGTTGAACACAAACAAAGTATGCGAAGTTGCAGCTATGGCGAACTTTTAATCTAAACAAAACCCAAAGTCTAAACGACGCCCTAAGGGCTGTATATATGGAGGAGTAGGGGTGAATTTCGTGGCCCCTTGTAGGAGGGATCCGAAACCAACCCTAATTTCGTGGCCCCACACGTACGGACTCTAAAAACAGCCTATACTTAAGTACTTCGAAATTACATGGGCCTGGCCCAACAATAAGGTGGCGCAGCACCTAAAATAAGCTATGGATGAAATTTATGAAGGGGCATCTTGTATATTTTGTCCATGTCCTTGTAGGTCATCACAGAGGCTTCAAAGTGCTTAAATATGCACTAGAAACGCCATTCTGGATCCCTTCACGTACGCCTTCATCTCCATGCTTGATCCTGCTCCAGTGTTCATCCCTCTTGTTCATGCTAGGCCCTTCATTAGTAATCAATACAAATGTATCCAATTTAGGCAGCATCATACTGTCATGAACATTAGAATCATTACCAAGAAACGAAAGTACCTGATAATTTAATTGGCGTGCGCGAGCTCTAGTAATTGGTCGAGTTTATGTAGCAGTAGGGGCTGTGGGTGTAACAATGGTATTGATGTCCTCATCATGTGTCTTGTCTATTTGAGTGATATCCTTCTTGTGTTCTTCGTGTTCTTCCCCGTTTCCCCTCCAAATTGTGAAAGATGGACATCATAGGGTTCCACCCTACATCATTGTCGGTGCAACAGACCCTGGGTCCATTGCACGGACTGTGCATAGGCCAGAGACAAGATTACTAGACCAAGATCAGACTAAACAAGGAGGATCAATTGCTTTGAAGGATCCAAGTGCAAGTCGAAAAGGCCAAGGTGAGCAAGAGGAACAAGGCATCACTAAGGGAGGGACCTACCTTGCCGGGCAGGCGAGCCCGGCAGGGTTGGGTTTTGCCCCTGAAGCAAGCTCCCAGATCGTCCCGGCAGGACTGCCGGGGCTGGCGGAGGCAACCCACTCCACCGCTCCACCTCATAAGTGACGCAAGTCATTAATCAGAGCGGTGTCGAGCTCCAAGGTGACTAAGTGGCTGCTTCTTGCCATATAGCAGCCACTTCCTACAGCAAATACCTCCATATGACACCCATCCTGAGACGTGTCAAACGAGCAGGCGCGAAGCTGGCAAAACAGCACAGCAGGGCCTGCCGGGCGGGCTGTGATGTGACACTGAGCGGTGCATTTAATGTGCTCTGTCAGCCTGCAGAGTTAAATATGATGGCACTGTTAGCTATCTAATCAGTACGCAAAGACTGATTTGGCACTGTGGTGACCCCTTAATCTATAAAAGGAGGCCCATGGCGACCATAGAAAGGGTTGAACCCTCGCATATTGACATGCTCGTAACCACTCTCGCCCCCAGAGCGACCTTGCCGGGCGAGTGTGCTACGTCCACCACCATTATCCACCATCAATCCACCAAAGCAGGAGTAGGGTTTTACGCCTCACAGCGGCCCAAACCTGGGTAAAGACTGGCCGTGTGATCTCTGTCGTGCTGCGCGACGCTTCTCCGCTCTTTGTGCAACGTGCCCATCCCCCCGCCGAACCAAAAGGGGCTTATGGCCCCATAGGTGGCCGTGGTTTCCCATGACATCTTTGGCGCGCCAGGTAGGGGGATCACTTGCGCGAAATCGAGAGCGTACGCTGCGCGTCATCTTCATCGACATTTTCGTCGTCGACGGCGTCTTCGACTATGGCGCCCAAGAGGAAGCCCGGAGCTGCAAATCACCCGTCCACCTTGAAGGCTCCGCCGCCCGCGACCGATGAAGTCACGGGGAATGCGGGGGCTTGCGAGGGTGTGGATGCTGCGGGGGACGTGGTCGGCACAGGCGGCGCCATCGCCACCTCCCCCACGGCCGAAGCAGGAACGGGAGGTACAGGGGAAGGACAACATCAGCAACATCCCAACGGCCAAGCTCCATGAGGTACGCATGGAGGGATCATTCCGCCTGAACCCCTTCTCCTCGCCAACGGGCACAGCCGCAATGATGATGCTCGTTCTGGGGCGAATCGCAACCCTCCGGCCGCCCCCACTATGGGCGTGACCGCAAGGCACGCGCCACCCCTGGGGCGGGCTGACCCAGCTACTGTGCCCAACGGAGCCACTGGCCCTCAGGCGTCTCGGCCACGTCACTATGCCGTCGAAATGGCTGGTTCGCAGCAGCAAGGGCGCGGCGCGGTCGCCACCGGCAACGTTAGGAGCCGAGCGACACTACGATCTACATCGTCATCACCTATGCCAAGCACTGCCACCGAGGCCATGGTGCGAGCCCAACTGCTATTGAGATTTCCACCGGCGGCAGAGCAGATGGATGAGTGGCGAGCCACCATCCAAAGTCTGATTGGTTTTGCCGAGGCGGAAGGATCACAGCGGGCCGGATCGCCACAGCCTTTCCAGGCAGCAATGGCGGCTCGTGCGGCTGGTCGTGCGGGAGGGGCCACCCTCACGGTGCAATCCCCACCACGGCAAGCCGCCTGGGAGCCGCAAAACCAAGCACCCGATGGCGTCTCGATGACCTCGTCAGACCCTCGAGCGCGTCAAGGCCGACAGCGTGCCCTGGAGGGCAGGTGAAGGGAAGGTGCGCGTGTCATCGACGAGCGGCGCCCTAACAACCCCCGCCTTCACCCGTGAGCTGCGGCAAGTCCGTTAGCCATCCACTCGCACGTTCAAGCCAGAGATACCCGAGAAGTATGGTGGGAGACTAAACCCGGCAGAGTTCTTGAGCATCTACACCATCGTTGTTCAAGCTGCCGGGGGAAGAGATGAGAAGGTGTTCACCAACTACTTCCCTTTGGCCCTCAAGTCAAATGTGAGGTCTTGGCTGATGCACCTGCCGGAGAACTCCATTTTGACCTGGGCTGACCTGTGCCATGAGTTCATTGGTGCCTTCACGGGTGGCCATCAAGAACCGGGGCGGCCCAGCGACTTGCAGCTTCTCCAGCAGAAAGAGGGAGAAACTCTATGGAAGTACTTGCAGAGATTCAGCTGTGTCCACAGAAATATCCCAGATATCCACCCAGTTGCCGTGATAGCTGCCTTCCAATCCAACGTGTGCAACCGCAGGATATGTTCCAAGATGAACGTTCAGTTGCCCAAGACTGTGAAGTAGCTCTACACTTTGGTGGACAAATGTGCTCGGGTGGAGGAGGGGAGGAAACTACCTGGAGAGGAAGATTGCGTCGACATCGACTCAGAAGATGACGACGAGGCCATCAGCAAGAAGAAGAAGAACAAGAAGCACAACAAGAAGTGCAAGGATAAGACTGTGATGAATGTTGAGGGGTCAGGCACGCCTAGTACCGGCAAGAAGGCCAAGGCTGAAGCCCCCGGGAAGGAGGCTACTGCATGCGCTGACTGCCGGGAGGCGGCGGTTGCCGAGAAAGCTGGGAAAAGTGATGGGCCGTACTGTAAGATTCATCGGACCAAGGGCCATGATCTCCAGGAGTGTCATCAGGTTGAGCAGCTCGTCAAGAGGCAGAAGGCTGAGTATGAGAAGCATGATAAGGAAAAATGTCAGAATAGCGCTGGCGGGAAGGGCCGGGGTGGTGAAGCGAATCGCCCCGGCAAGACTCCTCGGAACCAAGGGAAACACACCAAAAGCTGAGAGAAGGAGGATTGCAGTAATGAGAGTGATGGAGGGAATGAAGTGGAAACCAGCGAGCAGGAATTCCAGAAGGCCACTAACGCCCTGTGCATTGACGGAGGTGCATCTTTGCACTCCTCTCACCGCCAACTTAAACAGTGGGCACGTGAAGTCAATGTCGTGGAGCCAGCAGCAGATTCTCGTAAGCCACTCAAGTGGTCACGCATGCCTATCATCTTTGATGAAGAGGACCACCCCGACCGCATTATTGCGGTAGGGTGCTTGCCGTTGTTGGTCTCACCAACAATTCGCAACCTCAAGGTCACAAAGATGCTGGTTGACGGCGAGGCCGGGTTGAATCTGATTTCCCCAAAGGTTATCAGCAAACTCCAGATAGCAGAGGAAGAACTTAAGGCCACGGGCACGTTTCAAGGAGTCAATCCCGGCAGGAGCCGTCCTAAGGGAAAGGTTACGTTGCCAGTGACATTTGGAGGAGAGTTGAACTACAAGACTGAGAAAGTTGTGTTTGATGTGGTTGACCTCCCCCTGCTGTACAACGGGATCCTTGGTCGCCCGGGCCTGGCCAAATTCATGGCAGCATCCCACTATGCCTACAACACCTTGAAGATGCCAGGGCCGATAGGCGTTATTTTCGTTCCGTCGGACAAGAAAGACGCAATTATTTGCGTGGATAAGATGTACCGGGACGCGGTCGCGGCAGAGGTCGCGGAAGCCACAGTTCCCGCCAAGGAAAAGCATAGCAGGGGCACTGGCAAGGAATCTGGGAAGCGTACCTCTATGGAATGTGCCGCGCCCGTTGATGACACGCCAGAGAGTTCCAACAACAAGAGATCCAAGGATGCTCCACCCCAAGTGAAAAAGGTCACGGCAGGGCTGGCTGGCACTGATGGTACTTTCACTATCAGCGCCACCCTTGATGACAAATAGAAAAGCGCGCTCCTTGCCTTCCTGCGGGCGAATATCGATGTGTTTGCCTGGCAACCATCTGATATCCCCGGTGTTCCCAGGGAGGTAATCGAGCAACACCTTGCTGTCTGCCCACATGCCTGGCCCGTCAAGCAGAAGGTTCGGAAGCAGGCCTTGGAGCAGCAGCAGTTTATTGCTGAGGAAGTCAAGAAACTTGAAGCAGCTGGTTTGGTCAGAGGAGTACTGCATCCAACATGGTTAGCAAACCCAGTGGTTGTGCGTAAGGCTAATGAAAAATGGAGGCTTTGCATAGATTTCACGGATCTGAACAAGGCATGCCCAAAGGACCCATTTCCCTTGCCACGCATAGACCAGATCGTGGATTCTACTTCAGGATGTGAGTTGCTCTCTTTTCTGGATGCATACTCTGGATACCATCAGATTTTTATGTCCAAGGAAGACGAAGAACAGACCTCATTCATCACCCCGTGCGGCACATACTGCTTTGTGCGCATGCTTTTCGGGTTGAAAAGTGCCGGGTCCACTTTTGCAAGAGCAGTCCAGATTGGCTTTGAACCACAGTTGCACAGGAACATTGAAGCCTATATGGATGATATTGTGGTCAAGACCAAGGACAGATCAACCCTCATCCAGGATTTAGAAGAGACATTTGCAAATCTGCGCAAGATCAACTTGAAACTGAATCCAGAGAAGTGCCTGTTTGGCGTTCCCTCTGGTAAGCTACTTGGTTTCTTTGTGTCCTACCGTGAGATAGAGGCCAACCCCGATAAGATCAAAGCTATTAAGCAGATACAGGCACCCAAGACAGTTAAGGATGTGAGGCGTTTGACAGGATGCGTTGCCACGCTTGGCAGATTCATCTCCAAGTCTGCCGAGCGCGCCTTGCCGTTCTTCAAGATTTTGAAGAGGGCAGGACCCATGAAATGGACCCCGGAAGCAGATGCAGCGCTGCAGGATTTGAAGGCCTACTTGTCTTCGGTGCCTACTTTGGTCGCACCCAAACCACGAGAGCCGTTGCTGCTACATCTAGCAGCAACTAATCAAGTGGTTAGTGCGGCCCTAGTAGCGCAGCGGGAAGTAGAAGAAGCAGCCACCTCAGCAAGCTTCCTGCTCGGGGAAGAGAAAGAGAGCGGCCCGACAAGGCCAGATATGGATCAGGACAAAGAGGAGCTTGACAGCAGAAGCAACCCCAAGGACACAGCAAGGAAGAAGGTGGTGCAGTGCCCAGTATACTTCGTTAGCTCCCTGTTACAGGGGGCTAGATCTAGGTATTCTGGCGTGCAAAAATTGATCTTTGGCCTTGTCATGGCCTCAAGGAAACTGCACCACTACTTCCAAGCCCATGAGATCATGGTTGTCACCCGCTTCCCGTTGCAAAGGATACTTCGAAACCCAGAGGCCACTGGCAGGATAGTGGAGTGGGCATTGGAGTTATCCAGCTTTGGCCTGAAGTTTGAAAGCACATCAACAATCCAGAGCAGGGCGTTGGCAGAGTTTATTGCAGAATGGATGTCAACCCCTGATGAAGAAGTACAGGAAATAGTTATCCCTAGCAAGGAAGCGCCCCAAGAATGGATCATGTATTTCGATGGTGCATGCCTTCTCCCTACAAGGTGCAGGGGCTGGCGTGCTTCTCGTGGCTCCCACTGGAGAGCACCTAAGGTACGTCGTCTAGATGCACTTTCCCCGGGAGGAGGTGACCAACAATACAGCAGAATATGAAGGGCTTCTTGCCGGGCTCAGGATTGCCACAGAGTTGGGAATCAAGAAGCTGATCATTCGAGGAGATTCACAACTGGTGGTGAGACAAGTCAACAAGGATTACCAAAGCCCATTGATGGAGGCATACGTCGAGAAAGTGAGAAGATTGGAGGAGCGCTTTGACGGGTTGCAAACAGAGCACGTACCCCGTGCGGAAAACAGCATTGCTAATCACCTGTCAAAGTGCGCTGCGCAGAAGCTTCCTGTGGAACTAGGAAATTTTGTTCTCCATCTTACTCAGCCCTCCGTATCCCCGACAACAATGGCCCGAAAGAGGAGGAAATTGGACTCTGGTAAGCCTCTCCCGGTAGAGCCTTTCGGGGCTCCTGGCAGGGACCCTGCCGGAAACAACTCCCCTTCGATTGCCGGGCTGCACCCTCCTACTGGGCCACTGGTCCCCGCGGTTGAGGGATGCGCCCCCATGAATGAGGAGGTTGCCGAGCCTCAGGCTCCAACTTGGGCAAGGCACATAGTCCATTTCCTCCAAACCGGAGGACTTCCCGAAGAGCAAGAAGAAGCTGAAAGAGTAGCCCGGAGGGCCAGTATGTATCAGTTTGTCGATGACACACTATATAGAAGAAGGCCCAACGGTGTGAAATTGAAGTGCATTTGCCGGGAAAGAGGAAAGGAACTGCTGGCAGAGATACACAAAGGCATGTGCGGCTCCCACATTGGATCAAGGGCTTTGGTTGGGAAAGCATTCCGGCAAGGATTCTATTGGCCCACAGCCCTCCAAGATGCGGTTGAGCTCGTCACCAAGTGTGAAGCCTGTCAGTTCCATTCCAAAAATATCCATCTGCCTGCCCAAGCACTCAAGACAATCCCTTTGTCATGGCAGTTTTCGGTCTGGGGGCTCGATATCCTCGGCTCTTTCCCCCGAGCTGTCGGGGGCTTTGAATTCTTGTTTGTTGCAATCGACAAGTTTACAAAGTAGCCGGAAGTAGATGCTGTGAGAAAGATGACTGCTTAGTCAGCTATCAAGTTCTTGAAAGGATTGGTGTGCCGCTTCGGGGTCCCTGCCCGGATCATCACCGATAATGGCACCCAGTTCATGAGCCGCGCCTTCATGCAATATGTTCATGCCCTCAGAAGCAAGATCTCATTTGCCTCTATCGCACATCCCAGAAGCAATGGACAAGCTGAGAGGGCGAACGATGAAGTGCTGCGAGGACTCGAGATAAGAACGTTTGATAAGCTACGGAAGCACGGTAGGCGGTGGATCAATGCGCTGCCGGTGGTTCTTTGGTCCCTTAGAACGACACCAAACTGAGCTACCGGGCAGACTCCCTTCTCCCTAGTCTATGGGGCAGAAGCAGTTATCCCCACGGAACTCATTTACGGGTCACCTCGAGTGCTTGCCTACGATGAAGTAGCGTAGGAACAGCACATGCATGACGACGCCGTGCTTCTTGAGGAGAACCGTCTCCGGGCTGCTACGCGTGCTGCACGCTATCAGCAAGCCCTACATCGCTATCATAGCCGCAGGGTTCATGCCTGGTGTTTTGAGGAAGGCGACCTTGTCCTTAGGCGTGTTCAGTCCGCCAAGGGTACAAACAAGCTGTCGCCGAAGTGGGAAGGCCCTTACCGGGTAGTACGAGTCACCAGACCTGGCGCAGTCCGTCTGGAGACCGGAGATGGCATTCAATTGCAAAACTCTTGGAATATTGAGCATCTCCGCAAGTTCTATCCGTAAGGCGCGGCTGTCGGGCCCTGCCTGGCAGCCACCCTTTTGTACAGGCCTTGCCACAGCTGCATGTAACCCCTTATACAAAGCCAGGCGCAGACCCTGAGCAACAGAGAAATAAATGAAGCGCTGGGGGCCCCCGACAAGCTGCATGCATGCATATGCATATCATAAGCATCACATGATTCATTTAGATAGGTTGCATGATCATGTAGATAGATTGCATCTGGCATCATCTTCATTTGCATAAACTGCAGGCTCCTGCGTGGACTTAGTCCTAGGAAGAGGATGCGAAGACAAGCCAGCACTGCGGTCTTCGGCAAGCCAAACAGATAAGTTCTGTCTCTTATCCATACATGTTCCGTGAGTAGGACTTGTGCATATGAAAACCTCGCCGCCTCGGAAACAAAGGTGCTCCCATCTACTGACATGAACACTGCTTTGGTCAGGATGGACGTAGTGGCCCTTGGCTGAAAGGGGTTGGCGTGGGGCTGGTCTCTCCCAATGGGTTCTGCGCCCGGCAGGCTCATCCTCACGGCGGCAGTCCTATGGGGTACCGGCAAGGTAGATTACCGGGATCTACTTGTTTACATGAAAGTATGGAGGCGTTTCACCTCTGCATGGATATCGTACATGCACAAGTGCCCGGCAAAGCTTATCTTTTTCATTAATATGCTGATCAACAAGTACAAATCTCATGAAACATAAACATGGATACGAGAGATTACATTATTTGAACTAAAATTTGGCAAGTGCCTACAGATTTAAGATTAAAAAAAGATAAGTGCCCCGTAATGCCTTTTCTTGTACCTCTCCTCCTAGGCACGGCGGTAGAAGGCGAAGAGGGCAAAAGGAGTGCCGGGGCAGAAGCTCAGCCTGACCTGATCGGGCTCTAGGAGAGGTTGCCCGGGGGGGGGGGGGGGGGGGGCAGAGGGCGTGGACGAAGGTAGTGGTGAAAAGACCGACGGAGACGACCCATCAACCACCACCACCAAGGCCAGTTGGACACGGCATGGCTAACGGAGCTGCAGCCCGAGAGGAAGCCTGCCGGGGTCCAGCTGGAGGACTGCTGGAGGACCCAGGGGGCACCGTCACCACCTTTGCACCCAACTTCCCGGCAAACCACCTTGCCGAGGAGAAAACGTAGGTGCAGATGATGGTGCTGCCGCCTGATGAAGATGGTGCGGGTGACGTTCAGCCGGAGTCGGAGTCGTCGCCCTCTCGGTCGCTGCCGTCGTCATCGCCGTCACTGTCCTCCTTGTTGCTTTCGCTCGAGGAGGAGCTTTCATCATCGGTCGAGCTCTCCGCGCAGCACCCTAAGCAAGCTCCCGAGCGCCCAAAGACCTTGACGGAAAGCAGGCCGCTCTCCATTAATTTAAACTAGAGAATGTGCCCCCCTGACAAGCTATGGGCTCGAGCAAAGGTCTTCCAGCCGCGGCAGAAGTACATAACATGAGGAGTAGGGAAGTCAACATCCACCCACATGCCACCATTCCCACAGCCCCTCATGTGCAACCTTAGTGCACGCGGCTGTTCGAGCTCCATCACCCTTGCAAATGGAGTAGGGAGGCAGAGGTGGCCGCGCGGAGGCTTATACAGCCTGATGACGAACTCCAAGGGTTGATCTCCGACGTGGCCTTCCATCGGGGGAGGAGCGTCCGGTGCGGGCGCAATTGAGGCGCCGCCCCGGCCTCCTTGGCCGCGCACACCGCGACGACCTCGGCCGCGCCCCCTTCCGTCTCCTCTCACAGCGGGTTCAGCCCCCACATCATCAAGAGGAGGGGGGAGACGCTATCGAGCAGAAGTTCTCATCGCCACCACCGAAGTACCACCACACCCTCGCCCCCTCACCATAACAAGCAAGGGAAACTTTGAAAGGGAGAAGGAAGGTGTGTGAGCAGACACACTACTCCTACCCCCTTTTTATAGGAGAACGAGGCAGGGGGCTGGCCTCTCGTCCAGCAGGCGACCGCCCTGCTCCTCCAATGCGGTTACCCTGCGCCTCCAACGGCTTGGGGAATCAGAGCTCCCCCTCTACACCTGATGAGGACATCAATACCGTTGTTACACCCACAGCCCCTGCTGCTATACATACGGGACCAATTACTAGAGCTCGCGCACGCCAATTGAATTACCAGGTACTTTCTTTTCTTGGTAATGATTCTAATTGTCATGAGAATATGATGCTGCCTAAATTGGATACATTTGTTTTGCTTACAAATGAAGGGCCTAGCTTGGACAAGAAAGATGAACCTTGGAGCAAGTTCAAGCATGGAGATGATGGCATGCGCAAGGGGAACAAGAACGGAGTTACAAGTGATGATTTCAGGACTTTGAAGCCACCATAATGAGTGCATGAAGCCTTGGACGAAATATACAAGATGCCACTTCATAAATTTTGTCCAGAGGCTATTATAGGTGCTGCATCACCTTATTATTGGACCAGGCCCATGTAATTTCGATATACTTGAGTATAGGCTGTTTTTAGAGTCCGTATGTGTGGGGAAACAAGAGACAGGGTTGGTTTCGGACCCCTCCTTCAAGGGCCACGAAATTCCCCCCTCTTCCTCCATATATACAGCCCTTAGGGAACCGTTTAGACTTTGGGTTTTGTTTAGATTAAAAGTTCGCCATAGCTGCAACTTCGCGTACTTCGTTTTTGTTCAACGACCAGACCAAGACGTCACAGAACCCCACCTTGATCAATAAAGCTTTCATCTTTTATTCGCAATATCCAGATTGCAATTTCAGTTTCTTGCTTGTTCTTCGTTTGCTTGCAGGAAGTAGACCTTCGTGGTCAGGTTGATCGTGCTCCGGCGTGGTCAATAACCTCTCGGAGTTGGTTTAGCGATTGCTAAGGCGCGACGTCCTCGCACGTTCGTAGTCGGATCGTCAAAGTCTACTCCACCAAAAATGATAGCCACCATCTCATTGAAAGACGGGACACCTTTGCCTCTATCAACACCACTCGGCGACGCCTGGCTTTTTGCCATGGCGCCCGTTCCCGCGCCCTCCGCGTCCACCACCTACCCTACGCAATGCATGCGGTACATGTGGCGGAGACGCCTTGGGGCAGGAGGCAAGTGGGATGGCAGTTTCCTACCCCGTGATCATGGGGCGTGGGCTGCCCACAGATCGTGGTTCAGTTTCTCCCCTAAACATTTCGCACGACGTGCGGAAAAATCAGAAACTGACCCGAGCTCAGGTTAATGAAGAAGCAAAGAAGATCTCAAAGGGCGGAGCCGCCCTTACATTTCTGCCTGTGCATTGGTTAGGGCCTATCCCGACGATGCCCAGCGGCACGTTTGTGCCAGGCCCGGGGGCTCTTGTCGGTGCAACAGACCCTGGGTCCATTGCATGGACTGTGCACAGGCCAGAGACAAGATTACAAGACCAAGATCAGACTAAACAAGGAGGATCAATTCCTTTGAAGGATCCAAGTGCAAGTCGAGAAGGCCAAGGTGAGCCACAGGAACAAGGCATCGCTAAGGGAGGGACCTACCTTGCCGGGCAGGCGAGCCCGACAGGGTTGGGTTTTGCCCCGGAAGCAAGCTCCTAGATCGTCCCGGCAGGACTGCCGAGGCTGGCGGAGGCAAGCCAGTCCACCGCTCCACCTCACAAGCGATGCAAGTCATTAATCAAAGCGGTGTCGAGCTCCAAGGTGACTAAGTGACTACTTCTTGCCACATGGCAGCCACTTCCTACCGCAAACACCTCCATATGACACCCGTCCGGAGACGTGTCAAACGAGCAAGCGCGAAGCTGGCAAAACAGCCCGGCAGGGCCTGCTGGGCGGGCTGTGATGTGACACTGAGCGGCGCATTTAACGTGCTTTGTCAGCCTGCAGAGTTAGATATGATAGCACTGTTAGCTATCTAATCAGTACGCAAAGACTGATTTGCCACTGTGGTGACCCCTTAATCTATAAAAGGAGGCCCATGGCGACCATAGAAAGGGTTGGAGCCTCGCATATTGAAACGCTCATAACCACTCTCGCCCCTAGAGCAACCTTGCCGGGCGAGTGTGCTACGTCCACCACCATTATCCACCATCAATCCACCAAAGTAGGAGTAGAGTTTTACGCCTCACGGCGGCCCGAACCTGGGTAAAGACTGGCCGTGTGTTCTCTGCCGTGCTGCGTGACGCTTCTCCGCTCTTTGTGCAACGTGCCCATCCCCCCGCCGAACCAAAAGGGGCTCATGGCCCCATAGGTGGCCGTGGTTTCCCACGACAATCATCATGGATCGCAGCTTAGGTTGATCATGATTTTGGAGTCTTTCGGATCGTTTTCTAGCATAATTTTGTTGTGTTTTACCCAATTTTGAAAATCCCCACAAAAATAGCCCTACCAATTTTTTTTGTGATTTATTGGTTTGATGATGTTTTGTTGAATTTGATCAATGGATTTGCTATGTTTCAAGTGGAGTCTAGTATGCCCAGAGAATTTTCCCCACTTCCATCCACGAAATTCCCGTAATTTTGCTTGAATTTTTCTTTTCTCCAAAGTTTCCACGAGTTCGTCCACGGATTTGAGGTCCCGGACATCCGACCCGTGTCCCTGGACATCCGCCCCCCCCCGGACATCCGGCCCGATGCACGGACATCCGGCGCCTCACAGCCAACATCTCCACCTTTGTCAATTTTCTCACAATTTTGACCGGGTTTCCGCCAACTCTTCCGCATACCACCACCGCTTTCCACAACCACCACCACTTTCTGCTGCCACCGACAATGTTGACATGTTTTTTCTTTTGAGATTTTGAGCTGCAATTTCCGTTTCCTAACGTGTTTTGGCTACTTAGGGACAGTTCATCACCGATAACACCGCCACTCAACTTTGCCACGAATTTGTCATTGACAACGACCACTTCACCATTTTGACACCACCAACTATAAGAAAGGACGGTAACCTCGACGACATCATTGTATATTCTCCCTTGCCATTGCATTGTTAGCCCCGAGTCCATTTTGTGTCACTTTCCTATCAAGACTAGCCATTTGAGTATTGTCGGGCAACGTTAGTTCTGCACATTAGTGATACTTGTTCCACATAGCTATCAACTCTTGTGTCATAATTTGTTCCCGCATACACATAATTGCTATCTTGGTGTGAGCACTTAGCATAAGTGGCCATATCCTATCAAAAAAAAGAGAGAAGAAAAACTTTTAAGCAAAGAGACAACAAAGATCTTGTAAGCAATAGCCATCGCCACATTGCATATCAAATTGCCATACTCGATCATCTTGGATCATCATGAGAGAATCACCGGGAATCATACATACATAGCATACTTGGGATAGAAGTTGTTACGTTTCGTTTCTCATAGGTATTGTGCACAAGTGTCGTATCTCACCTATTGAGCAATCATGCAAGCGTCCCTCTAGAGTTGTGCAACAAAAGCATTTTCCATGGATTCAACATTTTGAGCTCGTTCCTTAGTTGCACGAGCCCATTTATCTATCCGTGCATGTGTTTTCGTGTGCCACATATTGCTATTGGTCTACTTGTTTCACTTGCAAATTTGTGAATCTCTTTCAACATTATTGAATCTTGCTAACAATTGCATAAATTCTGTGCCACCCTCCTCACCAAGCTACTCCAAAAGCTTTACTTGTGTAGGTGTGAGAATAGACAAGATCCAGTACCAATTGTGCTACTTCCATAATACATTATTGAGTGATCATTGATCCGTCTTCAACATTGGATAAGGTACATTTGGTAAGTTCTTTCCTTTCTTCCACTCACATATTTGCTTGAGATGATGGATATAGGCCGAGCACTTCTACCAACCCCCTCTTCATCGAGCAAGAAGAGGAACCGAACAACTACATCACAAAGAATCAACTATTCGGCGCGCATCGAGCTTTGCATCAAGAGAATGAAGCATTGGGCGACCGCATCAATCAACTCGCCACCGACTTGAGAGAATCTGATCAACACACAAGGGACTAACTTGACGACAAGGTATAATCACAAATGGAAGAGATTCACGCCTTGATGGTCAACCGCTCTTCTACAACATCGTCATCATCAAGACAATGTCACTCAAGACGACACTCTTCTGATATTTCTTCGGATGCAAGTCTTCCTCGAGCTCGTCCGCATCGTCGCCAAGACCATGAAGATCATAAAGCTCCACAAAACCCATTTCATGGCAATGGTTTACAAGACTGCCTTTGGGAACATGAACGACATCGTCGCCAAGCAAATGATCCCATGGAATAAGAGCAAGCTCCACGACGCCAAGATCACCAAGAAAACTAAGATGGTGACGCCCTTCGACAAGAGCAACAGCACCATGACGAACAAGCCCTTGAAGCCCGACGTGCTCTACGTGAAGCAACTCACGCCGTACAAGAGCGCAACTGCCAAGTATGTCTACAAGAAGAGACCCTCCGACGAGAGCGACAAGAAGAAGCCACACGCCTTGAGGAGCGCCAAGAGATGAGGAACCGTGCAAGAATTCCATGCCCTCAACGTCAAGCTAATCAAGCAGAGCACGAGGATCAAGCTATTGAAGACCCTCAACCGTGGCAAGAGCATCATCACCATCGCCCCCAATGCATTGAAGAACAATGCTATGGCAAGCTCAAGTTCAACATGCCTAAGTTAAGATTACCTCTCATGGGCATTGAAAGTCGACAAGATATTCCGTCTTCACAATTACGAAGAGGAGAAGAAGATCGCCATGGCCTCACTTGAGTTCCAAGACTATGTACTCATTTGGTGGGAGCTAGTCATCGAGCGACGCCAAGCCAAAGGCGACCCACCTATCACTACATTAAATCAAATGAAGGAGGTCATGAGAGCGCGTTTTGTGCCTACATACTATAGTCGAGATCTCTTCAAGAAACTGCAACTTCTCAAGCAAGGCACCAAGTCCGTTGAAGAGTATTACAAGGAAATGGAGATTGCAATGATACGAGCCAATGCCACAGAAGATGAGGACCAAACTATGGCACGCTTCTTGAATGGACTCAACCATCCCGTCAAGAAAATTGCGGACTTCCAACCGTACAACAACCACCTCGAGCAAGTGCACCAAGCTACCAAGGCGGAGCAACAAGTGCAAGAGGACATCAAGTATGCCAAGTACTCTTCCAAGACCTACAGTTCATACGTTCAAGCTTCAACGACTATGCCACCTTCTACCTCGACTAAAGATTCTCCAAGCAATAGTGAAAAGTCTAGCTGCAAGAAAACTTTGTCATCTTCGACACCTTTGAGTCGTCCATCTACTACAAGCAACTTCAAGCCAAAGGCTTCGTCATCCACTACTCCAACCGATGAGACTGATAAGACAGGTTCCATCAAAAATTTCACTTGCCAAGGTCGTGGTCACAAGACATATCAATGTCCAACACGGCACACCATGATCACCAATGATGACGACACCTATGACTCTATGAGCGAAGAAGAAATGGAAGTGCTTGAGCATATGGCCATGCACCATCAAGTGAATGAAGAGGAAGATGCTCAAGTCTTTTGTGACAATGATCCGAGCCCCTCTCTAGTTGTCTCCAAGGTCTTGACACTTCAACACTAAGAAGATGAAGATCAACGATGCCATATCTTCCATAACAAAGCGGGCATCAATGGATGATCCGTCAAGGTCATCATCAACGGAGGAAGTTGTCACAACTTGGCAAGCGGCGAGTTATGTACCAAGCTACAATTGATAAAGATGAAGCACCCTCGCCCATACAAGCTCCAATGGCTTAGCGACTCCGGCACCTCAAGTGGAGCACACCATACAAGTATCCTTCAAGATTGGCGCATATGAAGACACATTGGAGTGTGATGTGGTTCCTATGTTCGCGTGCCATCTCCTATTAGGAAGACCTTGGCAATTCGATTGCAGCGTCATCCACAACGGACGAACCAATCACTATAGCTTCAGGATGAAGGGCAAGGAGTACGTGCTATGACCCATGTCGCCAAGTCAAGTGATCACCGACAAGCAAGCATCTACCCATCATGGAGAGACTAGTGAGCGAGTGAACCACCAAAAAGAGAGTGAGCGCCACAAGCCAAAATTGAGCGACTGCATGATGAGCGACAGGAAAAACCTAGTTCTTTTAGCCACCAAAAGAGACATGAGGGATGTGAGTAAGAGCGCATCGAGTGTTCTTCACTTTGTACTTGTGCGCAAAGATGAAGCAGTGAGGACTAATACTTCACTTCATCTACCTTTGGTGCTGTCTCTTTTATTGTAGGAATTCAAGAACGTATTTCCTGATGAGCAACCTCCCAGACTTCCTCCATTTCGCGGAATCGAACACCGAATCAACCTCATTCCTGGCGCACCTTTACCGAACAAGGCACCATACCTCATCAACCCCGACGGGACAAAAGAGATTCGACGAAAGTCCAACATCTCATGGAGAATGGTTATGTACGCAAGAGCTTAAGTCCATGTGCCGTTCCGGTCATTCTTGTGCCTAAGAAAGATGGTAGTTATCGCATGTGTTTCGATTGCCTTCCCATAAATGCTATCACCGTTCATTATAGACACCCCATTCCTTGATGATATGCTAGATGAACTTAGTGGAGCACCATTTTCTAAAAAATTGACCTTAAAAGTGGCTACTATCAAATTCTCATTCAAGAGGATGATGGATCGAAAACTGCTTTCAAAACCAATTTTGGCTTGTATGAATGGTTAGTCATGCCTATGGGCTTATCCGAAGCGCCTAGCACTTTTATGCGTGTGATGCACTATGTTCTTCGCAAATACATTGGCATATATGTTGTGGTATACTTTGATGATATACTTGTGTTTAGTCAATCTCTTGAGGATCATGTCATACATCTTAGGCATGTATTGCAAGTTCTTAGAAACGAGCGACTTTATGCGAATATGGAAAAATTTACTTTTGGTGTTGACGAGCTTGTTTTCTTGGGCTTTGTTGTTTCCTCTAAGGGTGTTCAAGTCGATGAGTCTAAAATTGAAGCTATTAAAACTTGGCCATAACCAACCAATTTGCAACAAGTGCGTAGTTTCCTTGGCCTAACCGGTTTCTATCGTAGATTTGTTAAGGACTTTAGCACGATTGCATCACCATTGCACACATTGAGTAAGAAGAATGCATCATTTGTTTGGGGACCTTCCCAAGTCACCGCATTCCATGAGCTTAAAATTTTTCTTACGCATGCTCCATTGCTTGCATTACCCAATTTTGATAAATTTTTTGAAGTGCATTGTGACGCTAGTGGTAATGGCATAGGAGGTGTGTTGATGCAAGAGAAGCACCCAATGGCCTACTTTAGCGAAAAAGAATCCAGAGCGCAACTTAACTATCTCATTTATGACAAAGAGTTATATGCTTTATTGCCAGTCTTGCGTGTGTGCGAGTATTATCTTCATCCTCGTGAATTTGTCATCCATACGGATCATGAGATGCTTAAATAATTTAAAGGTCAAACGAAATTGAATAAGCGACATGCCAAATGGAGTGAGTTCCTTGAGTCATTTCGTTATGTGATCAAGTACATCAAAGGTAAGGAAAATGTTGTGGCGGCTGCTCTTTACCGCAAATGCATGTTTGTAACTCAATTTGAATTCAATGTCATAGGATTTGAGCACATCAAAGACTTGTATGCGAATGACATTTCATTTGCCATTTCTTATGCAGAATGTCCAACGCATAATACTTGGGAGCGATACTATATCAAGGATGATTATCTAATAGGGCTAACAAGCTTTGTATACCCGAGTCTTCTCTTAGATTGATGATTTTGCAAGAGGTTCACGGTGGAGGACTTATGGGACATTTTAGACGCGACAAGACATTCGCTACGATCTCCAAAACTACTTTTGGCCCAAGATATTTCGTGACATCTCACACTATGATACGTCTCCAATGTATCTATAATTTTTGATTGTTCCATGCTATTATAGTATCAATCTTGGATGTTTTATATATGCAATTATATGTCAATATATATATATATATATCATTTTTGGGGACTAACCTATTAATTTAGTGCCCAGTGGTAGTTATTGTTTTTCACCTGTTTTTCGTTTTCCAGGAAATCAGTACCAAACGAAGTCCAAATGCCACAAAACTTTTTGATGATTTTTTTCTCGACATAAGAAACCCTAGAAGCTTTTGCAGGAGGCTAGAAGACGAAGGAGTGGCCCACAGGCCACCAGGGCATGCCCAGGGGAGGTAGGCGCGCCCTGGTGCCCAGTGGGCCCCTCGTTCCTCCGTTTGACCTAATTCCAGCTCTATAAATTCTCTAAAATTGGGAAACCAACAAAGAGCCACCCAAAACACTTTTTTCGCCGTCGCAAGTTTCTGTTCTCGCAAGATCCCATCTGGAGGCCTTTTTCGGCACTCTGCCAGAGGGGGAATCAATCACAGAGGGGCTCTACATCAACCTTGCTGCCCTTATGATGATGTGTGAGTAGTTACCACAGACCTACGGGTCCATAGCTAGTAGCTAGATGGCTTCTTCTCTCTCTTTGATCTTCAATACAATGTTCTCCTCGATATTCTTGGAGATCTATTTGATGTAATCCTTTTTTTCGGTGTGTTTGTTGGGATCCGCTGAATTGTGAGTTTATGATCATATTACCCATGAATATTATTTGAGTCTTGTTTGAACTCTTTTATGCATGATTATTATAGCTTTGTATTTCTCTCCGGTATATTGATTTGGTTTGGCCAACTAGATTGATTTTTCTTGTAATGAGAGAGGTGCTTTGTGATGGATTCAATCTTGCGGCGATCTATATACTAGTGACAGAAGGGGACAAGACACGTATTTGTATTGTTGCCATTAAGGATAAAATGATGGGGTTTATTCATATTTCTTGAGTTTACTTTGTCTACATCATGTCATCTTGCTTAAGGCGTTACTCCGTTCTTTACGAACTTAATACTCTAGATGCATGCTGGATAGCAGGTCGATGTGTGGAGTAATAGTAGTAGATGCAGGCATGAGTCGGTCTACTTGTCTCGGACGTGATGCCTATATTCATGATCATTGCATTGGATATCATCATGATTATTCGCTTTTCTATCAATTGCCCAACAGTAATTTGTTTACCCACAGTATGCTATCTTCAAGAGAGAAGCCTCTAGTGAAAACTATGGCACCATGCTCTATTTTTATCATATATTAAAATCCAAAAATACCTTGCTGCAATTTTATTTTCTGTTTTTATTTATCTATCTATCACTACGAGATTCGATCCTTGCAATTAACCGCCAAGGGATTGACAACCCCTTGTTTGTGTTGGGTGCAAGTATTTTGTTATTTTGTGTGTAGGTACTGCTAACAAGGTGTTGCTTGGTTCTCCTACTGGATTGATAACCTTGGTTCTTAACTGAGGGAAATACTTATCTCTGTTGTACGGCATCATCCTCTCCTCTTTGGGGAAATCCCAACGCAGCTCACATGTAGCAGGAAGAATTTCTGGCGCCATTGTCGGGGAGACATCATCAACATCTATCAAGTACCATCGCATAAACTTTCATATCCTTGCATTTACATTATTTGCCATTTGCCTCTTGTTTTCATCTCCCCCACTTCTAAAACATTGTCACAAAAATACAAAAATATTTTCCGTTTGCCTTTTTGCTTGTGTGCTTGTTTGCTTGCTTTATCGCTATAACCAACATTACTATTCCTCCTTTGTCTTCGGACTTTGAAGTTCTTTACTTCAAGCAAAAGCAAAGAGAAAATTCAGATGATGCTTGGTATTGAATGATGGAATCTTATCGCATTTACACTATAAAATGGTATATGAAAATTTTGCTTCAAATTTTTTACGTAGGGCTCACCATGCCTAATAGACAACTTCTGGATTTTGCTACAAACACTACTGGAATCAGAGAATTTGCCATCAGCCAGTTCTTTGCCGTCTGTTTTTTGTAAGCAGACGGCAAAGACCTTCTTTGTCGTCTGCTTACAAAAAAGTAGACGGCAAAGAACTGGCTGATGGCAAAGATATTATTTGCCAAAAGCCTGTTCTTTGCCGTCAGCTAGCGGGCGACAAAGAGGTGGGGTGGGGTCCAGTGGAGGCCGGCGCATGGGGCCTGGCCCATCCCCCCCTCTTTGCCGTCGGCTAGCTGACGACAAAGTAGCCACTACCTAACGGACCGTTACCCACCCGGCCCCCTCATGTCTATCTCTTCTCTCTCTCTCTCTCTTTCCCACTCCCCGACAGCACCCCGCCGCCGCCCCTGACCACACGCCACCGCCCGGCCCGCCGCTCCGACCCCACGCCGCCCCGCCCCCGACTGCACCCTGCAGCCGCCGCCGCCCCCGCCCCCGACCGCACCCTCCCCGTGCCCCCGACCCCACACCGCCCCCGCCCCGCCCCGACCGCACCCCGCCGCCGTCCCTGACCACCACGCCGCCCGACGCACACCGCCGCCGCCCCCCACCCATGCGCCCCGGCCGCACACCGCCGCCGCCCCACCCCACGCCGCCCCCGCCGCCAAACCGCAGTCGCCCCGACGCCTCGCCGTTCGGCACGCCGCCCCAGCCCCACGACGCTCCGACACGCTGCCCCGGCCCGCCGCCCGCCCCACCCCGCTCCCTCGATGCCCCGCCGGCGTCGGCCTCCTCCACCTCCACGAACGCCGGCCTCCTCCTCCCCCACTCCGGTGAGCCCCCTCCCCCTCCCGTTTTTTCAATTTTTCTCTCTGTTAATTGTAGTTAGTTTACTTAGTGTAGTTAGAGTAGTTACGTTAGTGTAGTTTAGTTAGTGTAGTGTACTGTAGTTTAGTTGGTGTAGAGTTTATTTCTAGTTAGTTAGTGTTCTATTTTTTGTAGTTTGGTTAGTGTTCGAGGGTCGCTGAGGGGTCGAGGGTCGCCGAGGGGTCGAGGGTCTAGGAACGTGCGTTGCCATACCCGAGGGCGCCCGAGGATGAGTGGGTTAGGGGGTTCCTCGGCCTCTCACAGCAATAGTTCTCGGGGCCGATGGCGGTCGAACACCTTGGCGAATTTGTCTTGCAGCCTTTGCAATGAGGATTAAAAGCCAAGTGCTGAAACTTGAAACACCCAAACTGAGTCTTGACAAAAAATCAAAGCGTAGAAAGAGAAACTGATGCGGAGCATCCCAAGGTCATCCCCATGGACCTACCTACTTCTCCCACGACACCACTTGGACCAATGACAAGAGCTTGAGCAAAGGCTATCGAAGATAAGGTGAACTCGCTCCTCTCCGAACTACCGCTTTCTACATACGAGACATGGCTACTACCTCAAGCGGAGACCCTATGCGTGATCAGGTACTTGGAGGAAGGCCATGGAGCAGCTACACCCAACGGACAAGACGGCGAGGGCACCAAGTACAAGGACCAAGAGAGGAAGCTCCCTGAAGTTGACAGCCACCGAACATCCGGTCCCCGTCGGACGATCGATGCCTGGAGCATCCACAGGTCAGCCCAAGTACCTCCTAGCAAAGACACCAGGGCCCAGACGTCCGACAGCTACCGGACGGCCGACGTCCTCCAGCCACCGGACGACCAACACCCTCCGGACGACCGACACCACCATCACCGAGCCAAAACAGCAGAAGTATGGAAGCATCCGGACGTCCGACCCCGACCGGATGACCGACAAAGCCCCAACAGAGCCAAAACGTCGGACGTCCGACCGCTACCGGACGTCCGGACCCTCGCGAGCCACCGGACGTCCGACAGCGTCCGGACGACCGACGCCTGTCTGTGCACAGCGTATTGGGCCGAGGCCCATGTACCCTTTTGCCCCCTTAGACTATATATACTCCTCCTCCTCCCTCTTTCTAGGGTTAGCAGAGGTTTAGCTCATACTTGAGATAGAGCTTTGCTCATCCATACGGATCTACTCCACCGCGAGGGACCGGCACCTCTTCGGAGAAGATCCACCTTGGATTCAAGAGCCCCTCACGGGAGGACCCCTATCAAGACCTCCTTTGGAGATGAACTAGCTACCCTATGTATCGTCCTTTGTTGGATTTGGATCGTGTATCTCTTTGTGTTTCAAGGATCTAGCACATGTGTGACCGTTCTTGTTAGTTTGAGTGATTTCTCTCCTCGCGTTTCCCCTCTTGTTCTTCATAGGATCCCCTCCATTTCGTGAAAGATCGGACCCTAGGGTTCTACCCTACATCATCTATGGTATTATGAGCCAAGGTTGATCACGAATTTGGAGCCCCTACCCCCATTTTCTAGCTTGATTTTGTTGTTTCTCGTCCTAAATTTCGAAAATCCCCACCAAAAATAGCCCCAATTTTTTTTTGATTTGTTGGTGTGATGAAGTTTTGTTGGATTTGATCCATGGATTTGCTTTGCCTCAAGTGGATCTAGCTTTCCCCCACCATTTCCACCCCCAAAATCGCCCAAATTCGACCAATTTTGCCACCTCCTCCTCAAAAACCCGAGTTCATCCCGTACCCGAAATCGCACAGGCACCGGACGTCCGCCCGTCTCCGGACGTCCGACGAGTACCGGTCGTCCGGCCATCACCGGAAGTCCGACGTTTCCTGACGAAACTAAAAATTTTCGCCCAAAAAATTTCAGCCACCGTCCACATTTCCGCACTGCCACCACTTTTCCACTTACACTTTTGCATACGCACTCCGATAGGCCTTTCACTTTCTGCAACCACCATCGCTTACATGCTCCGCACTCCGACACAATTTTGACACATTTGGTTTTGAGAATTGGAGTTGTGGTTCATCGTTTCCTAGGGTGTTTTGGCTAACTAGGAACGGTTCGACATCGACATCACCGCCGCTCATCTTCGCCAAGGACTCGACATCGACCACTTCAACAATTTTGACACACTCAACCGTAAGCAAGGACGGTAATCTCGACATCTTGGTCTACTCCTTGCCATTACATTGATAACCACCATAGCCCAATTTTGCGTATCTAGCCTATCGAGACTAGCCTTTGAGTATTGCTGGCAATGTCACTTGTGCACATTAGTGATCATACTCCCCATAGCATACATACCAAATCATCGTGGTGCATATCTTAGTATCATCTCTTGTGTCACAAGGTTGTCATAGCATACACAATTGCTATCTTGGTTCGTGAAGTTTTGCATGAGAAAAGAGCTCAAAAGAGAAAGAGCCAAACAAGCTTTTAAGCAAAAGGAAAAGATAGGCAAAGAGCTTATAAGCAAGAATCATAGCATCATACTACATTAAGATTGTCATACTTGATCATCTTGGATCATATCATCGGAACACCATACATATAGCATACTTGGGATAGAAGTCGTTGCATTTTTTCTTAGTAGGTTGTGCACAAGTTTTGTATCCGCCTATTGTGCAATCGTGCTAGCGTCTCCCTAGTGTTGTGCAACAAGAGCATTTTTCCGTGGATTCCACATTTTCCGCTCATTTTTGGTTGCACGACCCCATTTATCTATTTGCGTGTGTGTTTTCGTGTAACACTACTTGCTTGGTCTACTTGTTGCATTTGCAAATTTGTGAATCTTTTCCAACATTATTGAGGCTCACTAACAATTGCATCGAATTTTGTGCCACCATCCTAACCAAGCTCCACCATAAGCTTTTATTTGTGTAGGTGTGAGAAACCGACAAGAATCGTTACCAATTGTGCTATTTCCTTGTTCCACATTTGAGTGATCATTGATCCATCTTCAACATCGGTCAAGGTACATTTGGTATAAGTTCTTCTCTTTCTCCCACTCACATATTTGCTTGGAAGGATGGATAGGCCAAGTTCTTCTACCAACCCACTCTTCATCGAGCAAGACGACGACCCGAACACCTACGTCACCAAGAGCCACCTCTTCGGTGCACAACGAGCTTTGCATCAAGAACAACAAGCAATGAGCGACCGCATCGACAATCTCGCCACCGACTTGCGCCTCTCCGAGCAACGTACAAGAGACTACTTCGACCACAAGCTCAATGAACACAAACAAGAGAATGATGCAAGAATGGACGAGATTCGTGCCTTGTTGGTCAACCGCTCTTCTACCACTTCGTCCTCCTCAAGACGGAGCCACTCAAGTCGACATTCCTCTAACAACTCAAGTACACCGATGTCAAACACTCTTCGCCAAGCCGCGCGCCAAGACTGTCAAGCAAACCGCAATCCTCTACACGGAACCGATTCTCAAGACCAACTTCTTGCGCAAGAACATCGACATCACCAAAACCAAGCTACCTTTGCGCAAGCACAAGAACGGCAACATCAACGCCAACAAGAGGAAGAACGAGCACGCCTACACCAAGACGAGCAAGATGCCGAGGCACAACGTCAAGAACAACTACGGCGAGAAGCTCAAGCACTTGAGGCGCAACGTGCCCTCCACGACACAAGTCGCGCCGTTGCCACACGCAACTGCCATAGTCGTGAACAAGAAGAAGCACTTCGCGAAGAAGTTCAAGAGAGGGTTTATCAATCACGGTTGCACTGACAAGTTCCTCAAGTTCCTCCTCAAGCTCGACAAGCTCCTCCACAAGCTCGACAAGAACCTCAAGTTCCACAAGAGCAACAAGACAATGGAAATCCTCCATGACAAGAGCAAGTTGAGGGAGACAATCCTCCTCATCAAGGACGTCATCACCCTCGACCTCAACACAATGAAGAGGAACGCTACGGCAAGCTAAAGTTCACCATGCCCAAGTTCAACGGAAGCAATGATCCCGAAGAGTACCTATCATGGGCATTGAAGGTCGACAAGATCTTTCGTTTGCACAACTATGACGAAGAGAAGAAGATCGCTATGGCATCCCTTGAGTTCCAAGACTACGTCCTCATATGGTGGGAACAAGTCATAGAGCGTCGTGAGGCAAGAGGTGAACCACCAATCACCACTTGGGCGCAAATGAAAGATGTCATGAGAGCACGTTTTGTGCCAACCTACTACAACTGTGACCTCTTCAAGAAACTCCAACTCCACAAGCAAGGAACTAAGAGCGTTGAAGAGTACTACAAGGAAATGGAGATTGCCATGATATGAGCCAATGTCACGGAAGATGATGAGCAAACTATGGCACGTTTCTTGAATGGACTCAATCATCCTATCAAGAAGATTGCCGACTTCCAACCATACTCAAACCTCATTGAGCTAGTGCATCAAGCTACCAAGGCGGAACGTCAAGTGCAAGATGACTTCAAGTATGCCAAGTTCTCATCCAAGTCCTATGGCTTCTCCCACACCCAAGCTTCTACGACTCCAACAACTTCTACCTCAACCAAGCCTTCTACAAGCAACGGCGACAAGTCAAGTTACAAGAAAACTTCGACAACCTCAAGTCGTCCTCCTACTACAAGCAACTTCAAGCCGAGAGCTTCATCATCTACAACTCCACCGGATGAGACCGTCAAGACAAGTTCCATCAAATGCTTCACATGCGGCGGCCGAGGCCATAAGTCCTTCGAATGTACCAACAAACGAACCATGATCTTCAATGACGATGGTACGTACGAATCAATGAGTGAAGGCGAAATGGAAGCCCTTGAGCAAGTGGCCATGCACCGGCAAGTGAACGACGATGAAGATGATCAAGTCTTTTGTGATGAAGATCCGAGCCCCGCTCTTGTTGACTCCAAGGTCTTGACTCTTCAACATCAACAAGACGAAGACCAAAGATGCCATATCTTCCACACCAAGGCCGGCATCAATGGAAGGTCCGTGAAGGTCATCATCGATGGAGGAAGTTGTCATAACTTGGCAAGTGAAGAACTATGCTCCAAGCTCCAATTAGTCAAGATGAAGCACCCGCATCCTTACAAGGTTCAATGGCTAAGTGACTCCGGCACTATCCAAGTCGAGCATATGGTGCAAGTTTCCTTCAAGATCGGAGCATACGAAGACACTTTGGAGTGTGATGTCGTTCTGATGTCCGTTTGCCACCTCCTCCTTGGACGACCATGGCAATTTGACCGAGGCGTCATCCACAATGGGCGAACGAATCACTATAGCTTGAAGATGAAAGGGAAGGAGTACGTGCTACGACCTATGTCTCCAAGTCAAGTGATCACCGACAAGCAAGCCACCCATCGTGGAGAGAATAGTGAGAGAGCGAACCACCCAAAAGAGAGTGAGCGCCACAAGCCCAAGTTGAGTACCTCCACGATGAGCGACAAGAAAAACTTAGTGCTATTTGCCACCAAAAGTGAGATGAGAGAAGTGTGTGAGAACCCATCAAGTGTTATGCACTATGTCCTTTTGTGCAAGGATGAGGCACCAAAAACTAACACCTCTCACAATCTACCTTTAGTGTTATCTTCTCTATTGCAGGAATTCCAAGATGTATTCCCCGACGAGCTACCTCCGGGTCTACCTCCTCTTCGAGGCATCGAACACAGCATCGACCTCATCCTCGGAGCACCCCTTCCCAACAAGGCTCCCTACCGCGTCAACCCCGAGAAAAGCAAGGAGATCCAACGGCAAGTACAACAACTCATCGACAACGGCCATGTACGAGAAAGCTTGAGCCCTTGTGCCGTACCGGTAATCCTTGTTCCCAAGAAAGATGGTACATATCGCATGTGTTCCGATTGTTGTCCTATCAATGCTATTACCGTGCGATATCGTTACCCCATCCCACGCCTAGATGATATGCTAGATGAGCTTAGCGGAGCCACTATTTTCTCTAAAATTGATCTTAAAAGTGGCTACTATCAAATACGAATACAAGAAGGTGATGAATGGAAAACCGCATTTAAGACCAAATTTGGCTTATATGAATGGCTTGTTATGCCAATGGGTTTATCCGAAGCACCCGGTACTTTCATGAGAGTCATGCATTTTGTTCTTCGACCCTATATTGGCGTATTTGTTGTGGTTTATTTTTCCGATATTCTTGTGTTTAGTAAATCGCTCAAAGATCATGTCACCCATCTTGGAACCGTGCTGCAAACCCTTAGGAAAGAGCGCCTTTATGCTAATATGGACAAATGCCTTTTTGGTGTTGATAAGCTTGTTTTCTTGGGTTTCGCTGTGTCTTCTAAGGGTGTGCATGTAGATGAATCTAAGATCAATGCTATCAAAACTTGGCCTCAACCAACCAACTTGCAACAAGTGCGTAGTTTTCTTGGTTTAGCTGGTTTCTACTGTAGATTTGTTAAGAATTTTAGCACCATTGCATCCCCTTTACATGCTTTGAGTAAGAAGAATGCACCCTTTGTTTGGGGACCATCCCAAGATACCGCATTCAATGAGATAAAGAATTTGCTTACGCATGCTCCTTTGCTTGCTTTACCAAACTTTGATAAACCCTTTGAGATTCATTGTGATGCTAGTGGGTATGGCATAGGAGGTGTGTTAATGCAAGAGAAGCGCCCAATCGCTTTCTTTAGTGAAAAACTCTCCGGAGCGCAACTCAATTATCCCATCTATGACAAAGAGCTATATGCTTTAGTTAGAGTCTTGCATGTTTGGGAACATTATCTCCGCCCTCATGAGTTCATTCTTCACACCGATCATGAAACACTTAAGTATCTTAAGGGTCAAACTAAGTTGAACAAGCGTCATGCTAAGTGGAGTGAATTCATTGAGTCATTTCCGTATGTCATCAAGTACATTAAGGGCAAAGAGAATGTTGTGGCGGATGCACTTTCCCGCAAATGCATGCTTGTTACTAAACTTGAATTGAATGTCATTGGTTTTGAGCACATAAAAGACTTGTATGCGCATGATCCTACTTTTGCTATTCCTTATGCCAAATGTTTGACGCATACGTCTTGGGAACGCTATTACATCAAGGATGATTATCTTATGAGAGCTAACAAACTTTGCATCCCCGAGTCTTCTCTTCGTTTGTTACTTTTGCAAGAATCTCATGGAGGAGGACTAATGGGACACTTTGGACGCGACAAGACATTCGCTACGCTCTCCAAGAACTATTTTTGGCCCAAGATGTTCCGCGACGTCTCATGCTTCACCAACCGATGCTCTACATGTCGCAAAGCTAAGTCAAAAGCTCAATCCCATGGTCTTTATATGCCCCTTCCAATTCCATATCACCCATGGGAGGATATTAGCATGGATTTTGTGCTTGGTTTGCCTAGAACTAGAAATGGAAAGGATTCCGTCTTTGTTGTTGTGGACCGATTCTCTAAAATGGCACGTTTCATACCATGCAACAAGATAGACGATGCTTCACATGTTGCAAATCTTTTTTGTAGGGAAATCTTGCACCTACAGGGAGTGCCAAAGACTATTGTCTCGAACCGCGACGTCAAGTTCCTTAGCTACTTTTGGAAGACATTATGCGCAAAGCTCGGAATCAAGCTCCTATTCTCTTCGGCATACCACCCACAAACCGACGGCCAAACGGAGGTCACGAACCGGACGCTATCTACTCTCATCCGCGTGTTGATCAAGAAGAACATCAAGGAGTGGGAGGAATGCCTACCTATCGCCGAGTATGCCTACAACCGCGCAAGACATTTGACTACTGGCAAGTCCCCCTTCGAGGTCGTCTATGGTTTCAACCCGTTGTCACCATTGGACATTCTCCCTCTACCACTACAAGAGCGCATCAACATGGACGCGAGTGCACGAGTCAACTACCTCAAGAAGATGCATGAAGATACAAGGCACACCATCGAGCGCCAAGTACAACGACTCGCAACCAAGGTAACTTCAACAAGCAACCCATGCTATTCAACATTGGAGATCTCGTGTGGCTACACCTTCGCAAGGACCGCTTCCCCAATGAACGCAAGTCAAAGCTTCTTCCTCGAGCTAACGGACCCTTCAAGGTGCTAGCACGCTACAACAACAACGCTTATAAGATCGACCTCCCGCGCGACAAGTACAACGTGAGCGACATCTTCAATGTCACAGATCTCTCGCCCTACCATGGTGATGAAGAACTCGATCCAAGGTCAGATCTTTCCCAAGGGGGGAGGGGGAGATGATGCGGAGCATCCCAAGGTCATCCCCATGGACCTACCTACGTCTCCCACGACACCAGTTGGACCAATGACAAGAGCTCGAGCAAAGGCTATCGAAGATAAGGTGAACTCGCTCCTCTCCGAACTACCGCTTTCTACATACGAGACATGGCTACTACCTCAAGTGGAGACCCTATGCATGATCAGGTACTTGGAGGAAGGCCATGGAGCAGCTACACCCAACGGACAAGATGACGAGGGCACCAAGTACAAGGACCAAGAGAGGAAGCTCCCTGAAGTTGACAGCCACCGGACGTCCGGTCCCCGTCGGACGACCGATGCCTGGAGCATCCACAGGTCAGCCCAAGTACCTCCCAGCGAAGACACCAGCGCCCAGACATCCAACAGCTATTGGAAGGCCGACGCCCTCCAGCCACCGGACGACCGACACCACCATCACCGAGCCAAAACAGTGGAAGTATGGAAGCCTCCGGACGACCGACGCCTCGGACGTCCGACCCCGACCGGACGACCGACAAAGCCCCAACAAAGCTAAAACGTCAGATGTCCGACCGCTACCGGACGTCCGGAACCTCGCGAGCCACCGGACGTCCGACAGCGTCCGGACGACCGACGCCTGTCTGTGCACAGCGTATTGGGCCGAGGCCCATGTACCCTTTCACCCCCTTAGACTATATATACTCCTCCTCCTCCCTCTTTCTAGGGTTAGCAAAGGTTTAGCTCATACTTGAGATAGAGCTTTGCTCATCCATACGGATCTACTCCACCGCGAGGGACCGGCACCTCTTCGGAGAAGATCCACCTTGGATTCAAGACCCCCTCACGGGTGGACCCCCATCCAGACCTCCTTTGGAGATGAACTAGCTACCCTATGTATCGTCCTTTGTTGGATTCAGATCGTGTATCTCTTTGTGTTTCGAGGATCTAGCACATGTGTGACCGTTCTTGTTAGTTTGAGTGATTTTTCTCCTCGTGTTTCCCCTCATGTTCTTCGTGTTCTTCGTAGGATCCCCTCCATTTCGTGAAAGATCGGGCCCTAGGGTTCTACCCTACATCAGAAACCAAAGACAAAACAATACATAGTGAGAGGTTGTGCAACTTGGATGATATTCTGGAATAGCTTTTTTAACGAATTTGAGAGGATGATGGTGAAGAACTCGAAAGCCATTGGTGTCTTGCGGTCGTTTCCATACATTCTGCTACAACACAACAACCCTTCTTCTGACCACCATTGGTGTCTTGCGGTCATAAGAAGGGTTGTTGCGCTGTAGCAGAATGTATGGAAATGACCACAAGACACCAATGGTTTTCGAGTTCTTCGCCATCATCCTCTCCAATTCATTAAAAAAGCTGGTACAGAAAATCATCCTAGTTGCACAACCTCTCACTATGTACTATTTCATCTTTCGTTTCTCTTTCTACGCCCTAATTTTTTGTCATGAGTCAGTTTGGTTGTTTGAAGTTTCAAAACTTAGCTTTTAATCCTCATCGCAGAGGCTGCCAGACAAATTCGCCTAGGTGTTCGACCGCCATCGGCCCTAAGAACTGTTGCTGCGGGAGGCTGGGCGCCGGCGTTGCTTGTGGGACGTGGATGTAGTGTTCGATGCCGAGGATCGAGGATCAAGGAACAAGCAGTGTGAATCGTTTTTTTACAACTTGGCGCTGGCATCCTGTTGTAAATATTTAGTTAGGTTGATGTCAAAAACAATAATGCTATGTTACTCATCTTTTTACAACTTGGCGATGGCATCCTATTATTCATGTCGGTATTAATTTTTTTTATGTTGTACTAATTTTGTTTACTCTTTGTCATGGCAGGTGTTGAAAGATGGTGGGCGCGGGTAAGGAGCGCTCCGAGGCTCCTTCTTCGTCGGGGCGTGGTGGGAGTGGTACTTCCATTCACCCGTACCTCTCCGGAGAGCGTTGTATGAGGGTATGGCTTCACCGGTGGACGCTTCTTCGTCGGCGTCGTTGCCCACCGGGAGAGGAGGTCGAGGAGGGAGGAAGAGTGGAGGTCGGGGAGGACGTGACCGTGGGAGAGGTAGGCATGCTCCTATGCCTTCCTCGCCACCACCCCCAGCTGATTCACCTGAGCACATGACTACTACGGTGGACACATCTGAGGAGGAGGCTACACGGACTCCGGTCCACGAGCCTCGGGTCGACGGGCCTTCGGCCCACGAGACTTGGCCCCACGAGACTCCGGACCAGGGTATGTCCCAGGAGACGTCCGGATGGGGTACCTGGACGGATCCGCCTGAGGGGCCGAGTGGCCATGCTGATGGTGGCGGGGATCCGGCTGATAGCGATGGAGAGGTGGTTGAGGGGGCCACCGTCTACCAACGTGGTTGTACACGGCTGCGGTCCGTGCCGTCGACCCGCGACCAGAGGTGGTTGATTTTCCCTGATGGGGAGAGGTAAGTGCATTTACTCTTTTTGTACCATTTGCCTTCACGTTTCTTCAAATGTCTAATTCGGTGGCCTTGTCATACTGCAGGGGTTGGCACCACGCTGATGATGTCCGCAGGCCCAACACTGTCCTTGGTGTGCTTTGCCGGCAAAACTTCCCGGGGTTTGTCACGTTGCCCAGTGAGGGTTAGCTTCCATAGCTAGGATTGAGCTGGGAGCACTACTTGGCTGCCCCGGCCCGACCGGAGGAGATGATCGACGGTGTCTTGTGCCACACGAGGGCAGAGATGGTGATCAGAAAGTTTTGGGTAATTTCTCCTTTACACAATTAAAAATCTTCAAGTAGCTAGTTATTGTACTAATCAATGTTGTCTCGTTTGATTGTAGACCTTCTATAGGTGTGAGGAGGGATACGAGGAGGCCGCGGCAAAGGTTATCGATGCCGAGTGCAGGCGCCTACTACAAAACTTATGGCATGAGGTTCGGGTGCAGGTTGTTCGAGACTACTACGCCTCGCGTGGTATTAAGAAGCCCAAGCCAGCATGCCGCGAAATATTTCTGAAGAAGGAGCAGTACATGATGGTAATTACCTATTATTAAGGCCTTGTACTTAGTTTCCTTGATTTGATTCATAGGCGTAACGCTCAAGTTTCTCTTTACTAACTTAGGTGCCCCCGAGATGGTATGCGGATCAGATGGATTGTTGGGAGGTGTTGGTGGATGAGTGGTGCTCAGACCAATGGCTAGCCGTCCACAATAATGCCAAGGACCGGCATGCCCAAATAGAAGGTGTGCCACACCATCAAGGCAGCACCAACTTATTTCAGTTCGGGCGGAACTGGGTATGTGGTTTGCTTCATGATTCATGCAATTCATTCTTCATGCTAGCTTGAGCCCTTTAATTACTAATTTACTCTGTTCCTCTCTTTCAGGCAAAACACAATAAGGCGGAGGTGCCAGAGGTGTACGACCTCTATGCCATGGCCCATACTGCCTCATACAAGAAGGTCAAGGCATTCTCTACGTCTGACCTCGATCATCCAGAGAACTTCAACAACATCTCCTCCCACAACAAGCTCGTGAGGTACAGAGATGTGGGGAAGGTGACGAAAAGGGAGGACTTTAACCCGAGCCAGCAGTTTGATCCAGAGCTGGTGATGTTATCTGGTGGCGGGAGGTCCCATGGCTCGATAGCCATTGGAGATGGACTTATACGCTGTCCTAGCACTCTCTCGGAGCTCAAGGCGCGCCAGTCGAGCTCCGCTCCTGAGATGTGGCCTCGTCAACGGCCAGTCGAGCTCACCTTCGAGGTTAGTTATACGGACTCAGCTATCTTTCCTCCATTACATTGTGTGTGCGGCCATCGATGATTACAATGCTAACGAGGAGTGGTGTTGCAGGCTGCTCTTCAGAGTGAGAGAGATAGAACCCAGGCGCTTCTGGCAGAGAGGGACCGGCAGGCGGAGGAGAAGCAGCGGGAGTTGGAGGAGAAGACGACAAAGATGTTGGAGGAGGAGAGGGCACGGAATGACATGCATAACCGGACCATGTACGAGCTCCTCGTGGTAAGTTTCTTCTGCATATTAGCCAAATCATTCACGAAATGTTCGTTTCATTACTAACTACTATGACTGACTCATCAAAACCAAATGTCCAGTCTGTGTGCGAGAAGGCCAGTCAGACCCCTCCGCCGATGCCAGAGATTGCTCCGGGGACCACGGTGAGTTTAATTTGAATGGTCATTAGTTACTAGTCTTAACATTTCAGTGTCATCATGCTAACGAGTCATGCAAATGATCTTTCGTGCAGCGTAACTCCAGACAAGCCTCGCACGATCCTTCTCCAGGTGGTACCGGCACGAGCCACCCTGGTGCTTCACCTCCGTGATGACGGTAAGTTTTGTATAGTGTTTTGCTTAACAAATGCATAATGACCTAGACTTAGCTTTATTTTCTCCAATATGCTTACCATAATGACCTAGACTTAGCTTACTTAGCTCCAAAATGATCCATTTTACCTAACTTAGATCTAAAATGATCTACACTTAGATTTGTTTCCTCCAAAATGACCTAAGTTAGCTCTAATATGCTAAGTTAGCTCTAATATGCTTAGTTAACTAGGTTTGCTCAATAATAACATACACTTAGCTTACTTATGTCAAAAATGGCATAATTAGCTTGCTTAGGTAAAAAATGGCATAACAACCTTGGTAACCTCATAAATGTCATATACTTAGCTTATTTTCCTCCAAAATGACATAATAAGCTTAATTAGCTCCAAAATGATCAATTTTACCTAAGTTAGCTGCAAAATGACCTCAGTTAGCTCTAAAATGCTAAGTTAGCTCTAATATGCTTAGTTACCTAGGTTAGCTCAATAAATACCTATACTTAGCTTACTTATGTCAAAAATGGCATAATATGCTTAGTTAACTAAAAAATGGCATAATTAGCTAGGTTAGCTCTAAAATGATCCATTTTACCTAGGTTAGCTCCAAAATAATCCATTTTACCTAGGTTAGCTCCAAAATGATCCATTTTACCTAGGTTAGCTCCAAAATGATCCATTTTACCTAGGTTAGCTCCAAAATAATCCGTTTTACCTAGGTTAGCTCCAAAATGATCCATTTTACCTAGGTTAGCTCCAAAATGATCCATTTTACCTAGGTTAGCTCCAAAATGATCCATTTTAGCTAAGTTAGGTCCAAAATGATCCATTTTAGCTAAGTTAGCTCATAAATGATCCATTTTACCTAAGTTAGCTCATAAATGATCCATTTTACCTAGGTTAGCTCATAAATGTCATTTTTACCTAAGTTAACTCCAAAATGATACATTTTATTAAGTTAGCTTTAAAATGATCCATTTTAGCTAAGTTAGCTCATAAATGATCCATTTTTACCTAAGTTAGCTCATAAATGTCTTTTTTTACCTAAGTTAGCTCATAAATGTCATATACTTCTTATTCTTATTCTTCTTCTTCTTCTTCATTTTCTTCTTCTTCTTCTAGTCTTCTTCTAACTTTCTTATTTCCCATTTTGCAGATTTCATTCACTTCACGGAAGCTTGCATTGATGCAGTGCTTGTTTTCCCTTTCTGTTTTCATTTTGGAACAATGTGGAACTTGTAATATGCATGGATGAACTATGTATTGTGAACTTGCTATGTGTTGGATATCTCATATGTATGTGGAACTTGCTACGTATGTGTTGGATATCTCATATGTTTGCTATGAAATTGCCCTATGAAATATATATATATATATCAAATATTTGCTGTAAAAATGCTTGGATATAAGAAAAAACAGAAGAAAAAAAGAGGCAATGCAGGCTCTTTGTCGTCCGCCACCGATAGCAAAGGGCTCTTTGCCGTCTGCCACAGACGGCAAAGTGGCCACGTGGCAGCAACTTGTGCAACCTGGGAGCACTGGGGCTGACCCATTTGGTCACTTTGCCATCTGTGGACGATGGCAAAGAGCGGTGGTTTGTCGTCTGTGGCAGACGGCAAAGAGCGGGGAGGAGTGACGGGTCTGCTGATGTCAGGAAGTAGACAACAAAGGGGAGGGCATGTTTGCCGTCAGCTGGCAGACGACAAAGCCTCCTGTTAGCCACCTAACGTGGCTAATGTCTATTCTTTGCCATCCATGTTCTTTGCCGTCTACCACCAACGGCAAATAAGCTGTTTACGGTAGCTTACTTTGCCGAACAGCTTTGCCGTCAGCGGCTGATAGCAAAGAGGTTTGCCGTCTGCTTTCCGTTCCTTTGCCGTCTGCCATGGCAGACGGCAAAGAAGCTGATTCCTGTAGTGAAAAGGGAATTTTTTTGAATGTAATTATGAAATAGTGGAAGGAATAGTGGGAACCCCTCCTCCACAAAAGGATTTAATTACATTCAAGAGGGAATCCAGATCTTGAAAAAATTGGGTGATATGCAGAAATTTTTGGTTGAGTTGCAAAAATTTAGTGAACCTCTCAAAAATATTAGTGGGAATCTCAACCGCAGGAATACATGAATTACTCTTTGCAATAAGCGTCTAGATACTTTAGATATACAGATTGCTTCATTCTCTGAAAATAATGGGAAGCGTAAGGAACCTCCGGGGTTCGAGAAATGATAGAGGCAAAGATGTCCCGTCTTTCGATGAGATAGTGGCTATCGTTTTTGGTGGAGTAGACTTTGACGATCCGACTACGAACGTGCGATGACATCGCGCCTTAGCAATCGCTAAACCAACTCGAGAGGTTATTGACCACGTCGGAGCACGATCAACCTGACCACGAGGGTCTATTTCCTGCAAGCAAATGAAGAACAGGCAAGAAACTGAGACTGCAATCTGGATATTGCGAATATAAGAGGAAAGCTTTATTGATCAAGGTGGGGTTCTGTGGCGTCTTGGTCTGGTCGTTGAAGACAAGCGAAGTACGCGAAGTTGCAGCTATGGCAAAGTTTAATCTAAACAAAACCCAAAGTCTAAACGATGCCCTAAGGGCTATATATATGGAGGAAGAGGGGGAAATTTTGTGAACCCTTGGAGGAGGGGTCCAAAACCAACCCTAAGTTTATTTCCCCACACATACGGACTCTAAAAATCACCTATACTGAAGTATTTTGAAATTACATGGGCCTGGCCCAATAATAAGGTGACGCAACACCTATAATAGCCCCTGGACAAAATTTAAGAAGTGGCATCTTGTATATTTTGTCCAAGCCTTCATGCACTCATTATGGTGGCTTCAAAGTCCTGAAATCATCACTTGTAACTCCGTTCTTGTTCCCCTTGCGCATGCCATCGTCTCCATGCTTGATCTTGTTCCAATGTTCATCCTTCTTGTCCAAGCTAGGCCCTTCATGTGTAAGTACGACAAATGTATCCAATTTAGGCAGCATCATATTCTCATGAACATTAAAATCATTACCAAGAAAAGAAAGTACTTGGTAATTTAATTGGCGTGCACGAGCTCTAGTAATTGGTCCAGTATGTAGACCAGCAAGGGCTGTGGGTGTAACAATGGTATTGATATCCTCATCGTCCTCCCCTTCTTGAAATGAAGTTGTCCTCGCCGGAAGCTCATCTTCCTCACCCAAATAAGGCTTCAAATCTGCAATGTTAAAAGTGGGACTAACCCCAAAATCTGCAGGCAGCTCAAGTTTATATGCATTATCATTTATTTTCTCTAACACCTTAAAAGGACCACAAGGACATGGCATTAGCTTTGATTTGCGCAAATCTGGAAACCTATCCTTACGCAAACACTGGTACAGCGAGGTGCTATACAAACGGTTTTTAACCCCTTTCCGCGACGGCATTTGGAACCATCGCCAAGTGAGTGACTGCGACAGGGGGGTCCTTCCCACATGACCAAAAAACCGTCAGGGATAGGGGCTCCATCCTAGCAACTCATTTGTGCTCGCATTGCCATCGCAGTCGGTATTCTATGGTGCTACGTTTACGATGCGCGGCCCATCACAAACGGTTCACGATTATAGAACATGTACGATAAGCAAACAATCACACAAATTCACTTTTCCCGAACCGTATGCGATAAGTAATTAAGAAGATTAGCTAATAATCGTACGAGTGTCGGATAGGATTACGAAACGTCGGACCGTCGTAACATCGTCGTACATGACAACTATCGCACACGCTATTCTGTGGTGCAACATTTACGATGCGTACCACATCAGAAACAGTTCATGGATGCAAATCGTGTATGATAAGGCAACTATCACAAACATTTAGTTTGCCCGCACTGTTTGTGATATTGTCTGACATCGCGCATGCTTTGCAAACAGCAACTGTGTGCATGCTTGCACACGTTTCCTCTCTGTGAACCGTGTCGGATTATGGTGTATATCACAAACGTTTGGGTTTTACCGACCGTGTGCGCCGTAATGACCTGTAGAGGGTAATTTCACCGTAATTTAATTCCTGCTATTTCAAATTGTACCGGATTTGAATTTAAAAGTATGCTATAGCTTTATTCATATCCATCAGGTTCAAACAACCAATGCATTATTCGATTCATAAGTACATATGTTCAAGAATTACATAAGCACCAAATAAAGAATGATGAACCAGAGTTGTGTACTTGTACTATTAAAGACGGTAAAAAAAGAGGCGAAATACATTCTGGTTGCTGAACAATATGAAGCGGAATGCCCATATTGTGCCCTCCTCCAGGCAGAAGGCACTCACGACTCTAGTCCAGCCCCTTGTGATGGCCGAGCGCCCATCCTTCACACAGTCTTCATGAAAACATGTAGATAATCATCATGTTCTGGTAGAAATACTTTAACCTTTGCATGCCCACCAATCATGTAGTTTGAGAGGTAATATTGAGTAAACTGCTTTGGGAACCACTGCAAAGGAAAAAGTTCCAGACATTGTCATCTAACACAACTCACTATGGGCAGTAAAAAGAAGGCTGCAGAGTTCTTACTTACCATCCTGCAGTTTGCTGTTGTCTTGGATAAAGTGTAAACAAATAGTTTAATTGCCATCTTTTAACCCATTTTACTAACAATCTTTATCAACTTCCTCACTTGATGTTAGTTCATCGATATCTCATTGCCCCATACGCAGAAAGGGTTGAAGCGCGGATCATTACCAATGACATATGTACCTAAAATCACCAAGTTAATAATCGAAGCTAAACAACAATTGCACAATGATGTAGTACAACACTCTTTTATAATATCTTATAACATCCAATATACTCACATATTAGATGAATTAACATCTTATATTATGGGCCGGAGGGAGTTTATTGCATTTTTACAAATTATCGGCTGATTAACTACTGCTGTATCCATGGGTTAGAGTTAGTTTGAGCTAGTTTGGGCTCAAATAGCCCTAAAGTATATTCAAACATGAGGGCCAGTTTGAGCTAGTTGCATCTAACCCACCCAAAAAAACTATCCCACCCAAGAGGTGCTAATTGGAGCTAGTTCTCCTAGTGCATTTATTGTCAATCTAACCCTGTCATCTAAACACCTCTTTGGCTAGAGTTAGTTCAGGGTAAGTCATGAGCTAGAAACTAACTCTAACCTCTAGCTAAGTTGAGTATCCAAACAGGGCTGTGTTGTTGTTGCTGCTGCTCTTCTACGTATATCTAGACATCATCAGAACATTAAGGTAACACTCTTCCTTGTTGCTATGTAGCCTAGGATTGCATATTTAGACATTAAGTACAGTGCATGTTGCTATGTAGCCTTAGATATATTACATATGGCCCTAGTTAACCTAACGATAAATGGGTTACAGATATATTCAGTTAAAAGTCCGATTCACCGATTAGTCCCTTATCAGCCCCCGGCCTATATGGTACCAGCTACAGATATCCTGAACAGTGAGTATATATAAGCCATGGGATGAAACTAACCTCGATGGAAAATAGCAGTCATTCCCAAAATTGTCCTGTGTAAGTACATCGAGAGGCATGTTAAGCACAACAGGCTAAACATCAACCAAATATATCCATGGTAGACAAAATAATCTCCAAAAGATAGCTTCAGTGTGTAGGTTTAAGCATGCTAGTAAAGCAAAACAAGTGGAAAGATGTGTTAACTGCAACAGGCATAACATTTAACAACAAGCAAACATAGTCATTCAAACTGGTACCGGTCTAAGTACACTAGTTATTGTTAAATAAAAATGGAAAGGCGTGTTAACTACAAGATGCAGCAACCAAATGTAGTCATTCATAGTGGTATTGTTGAAACTGGTATTGATACACAGTTCATACTTGCACATATAGAACATCATGTTGTGAATAACTGGAATAAACAAGGCATACTACGAACAACGAAAGATAGCATTTGAAACTGGACATATGCTAACTTCAAACAACCGAACAATCAAAGAACTTTAAAAGACGCATATGCTAGCTATAACAGGCTTAACAACAAGCAAATATATGCATTCCTATCAGTATGTTTAAAACTGGATTGATGAAAATATACTGCACAGTAAATAGTTGCACGTATAGAGCATCGCATTGTGAACAACTGAAATAAACAAGGCGTACCGCAAACAACCAAATATAGCAATTAAAACTAGACATATTCTCACTACACTACAAAAGGGACTCGACAAAACAAATCATGGGTTCCCCCCTGTGAAGAGGCATAGCAAAGCAAATCATGGGTTTCCTCACTTGTCACAGATGGGCTCGTTCCTGTGGGAAGAGCACGGACCCTGGATGCGCTCCATGTTGTCACAGATGGGCTCCTTTCCCTTGGAAGAGCACGGCTATAGGGTGCCCTCCCTGATGTCGCAGATGGGATCTTTCCCTTGGAAGAGCAGATGCGCTCTTTCCCCTTGGAAGAGCCGGAGAGGGTGCCCTCCTCGTGGTCGCCGTCGATGAGGTCTGACTTGGAAGCTGTGGATCCCAAGCCAGCGTCGCAGGACGTGTCCTTCAGAAATGACAAAAGGGGCTCGATGGCGATGCATGATGGCAAATTCTTGACAGCGAGATAGAGGAGATCAGCGACGGGGCCATGGATGAGATCGACGACGGTTGAACCCGAGGGGTTGGGGGTGGGCCACTTAACCTGTGACATAGCCCGCGTTAGGCCATCGCTGTCGATGACCTCGATGTCATAGCCGGCGTCTGCGACATACCCGTATACTCTAACCCTTTGATTGAGTGCCTGCGGCCAGTAATGGTCGTTAGCTTCCTCGGCGGCCACCTCGGCGACGTCGGGCAAAGAGACCGCGATACACCTCTTTTGGGCCAGTCGCTTCTTGAGCTCCACGGGAAGCGTAGCCGGGCTTAGGCTGCGATGCTCTGGAGTGGGGATGGGGATCCGTGGGAAAGGGGGCTTTTGGCAAGCATCATCTAAGAAACCCAGGGCGGCTGGGGTATGGAGATTGGTGGGTAAGCTGCACGGGCAAACTGGCAGATGTTGACAATGGAGTCCTTGAGGTGGCGGCAGCGGCGACCTTGCTAGGGTTTCGAGCGAGGGAGGGGTTGTGGTGGGGGGGTGTGTGTGTGTGCGCGCGCGCGCTCGAGGATGTTTTGGTGTGTGTGTGTGTGTGGAGGGGGGGCGGGGGGGGGGGTGGGTGTTTGAGGAAATGACGCGGCTACTGAAAATTTTACTACGCGGGAGTGAAATGTCGGGCTATTGAAAATTTGGATGATGGTGCATCGCACATGGTCCGGAAATAACAACTGTGTGTTATAAACAGAAAAACCCTCGAGGCAGGCAGATATTTTCGAGGGATGCAGGCGGGAGCGGGAACAGCAAACATCACACATGGTCGAAACATAATAACCGTGTGTTATCAAACAGAAAAAAGCTGCAGGCGGGTAGATATTTTTGAGAGGGGAAGCCTCGTGGAGCCCAATGTACTGTGCGGATGTGCGTGACAGGGGCACCGGTGTGGCACGCGGTTAGTGTGAGTGAACCGTGTCTGTTGCGTCATCTGAATTGTCTAATGTTCATAAATTTGGCAAAAATGACGCGGGAAAGGGTCAGAACACGAACACACTTGCATGTGGACCAAATATATGTATGAAAAGGGTGGTTTGATGTCCAAATACCAAATGCAACTTCGATGTGGCACCTATCTCGCAAAGGGTGGTTTGCACGGTGTTGCTTGCCCCCCCTCGTGTCGGCGGGAGGGGAATCCTAAGCTATGAACACATGCCCCCCCCCCTCACAGGGGCTCACCTAGCAAAGTGCGAAGTAGCAGCCCCCCGTCACACACACACACGCGCGCGCGTGTGCGCGCACACACACACTTTCAGTCGGCGTGCCGGAGAGGGCATCTCACCAAGATGTATCGTAAAACGGACCAAGAATAATCCACCTTGGTCGTACAACCTCTCTCTTGTTGTTGGTCAAAGTGATGGCCATCCATGTGACCCCAGAGATGGGCTAGCTCTCCAATAATCACGCAAGTAGCTAGTCCCCGAAGACAACCACTGCCTGCGCGTGGCCCAAACATATGTATGGAGAGGTGTTGATGTTTGAATACACACAATAGAACAACTTTGATGTGGCATCGTGCTTTCGAACCAGAAATCGCCACACGGAGCGAGGGTTAGTTGACGATGCATATGCATGTCACACCACACTTCGAGCCGATGACGGGGATTCATGCATGCATGCGTCCATAGTATGCGCTCAAACTTAATTAGGTCTAAATCTCACCATGACCTATACTACGATAACACGAACCAAAGGAAGAATCCGCCATGGTAACTGTCGGGGTACACAAACAGGGGTGTATGTTTCTCCTGACTTGTGCACGGATAGCAAACCACCGGTCCGGCAACTCTGAACATCGAAGATGAGACCAAGTTGAAGAGATGGCTCTTTGAGAAATCAAAGGGCGGATCAAGAAGACCAAGACAAGCTAAATGAGCAAGACTCACTAAGGAGAAACCTCCCTTGCCGGGCAGGCGAGCCCGGAGAGGTCGAAGGCACCCCAAAGACAAACCTCAAGACTGCCCCGGCAAGCTTGCCGGGGACGCCAAGGGCTGACTACCCCGCCAAGGCTCCACCGCTCCACCTCACAGTGACGCAAGTCGTCGATCGGTGCAGTGTCAAGACCCCAAGTGACTAAGTGGCTGTTATTTGACACATGGCAGCCACTTCTGAAGGAAATCACCTCCAAATGACACCCGCCCAGAGACGTGTCAAGCAGACAGACGAGAAGGTGGTCGAACGGCCCGGCAAGGCTTGCCGGGCATGCCACGATGTGACCCTAAGCGGCGCATTTAATGCGCTCTGCCCTGTCTGCAGAGTTAGGTATGATAGCACTGTTTGCTATCTAACCAGTACACAATGACTGATTTGCCATTGTGGTCAACCCTTGATCTATAAAAGGAGTGCCATGGCAACCATAGAAAGGATGTGGACCCTTGTACACTCATACGCGCGTAGCTGCTCTCCCCCCCGAGGCGACCCTGCCGGGCTAGAGCGCTGCGTCTCCACCACGGTCCTCTCATCAATCCACCAAAGCAAGAGTAGGGTTTTACGCCTCGCGGCAGCCCAAACCTGGGTAAAAACTGCCTGTGTGATCTCTGCCATGTTGTGCTATGCTCTCCGCTCTTTGTGCAATGTGCCCTTCCCCCCGTCGAACCACAAAGGGGGTAATGGCCCCATAGGTGGCCATGGTTTCCCATGACATCTTTGGCGCACCAGGTAGGGGGACAGCACTTGCGCGAACCCGAGAAATGTACGCAGCGCATCATCTGCATCGTCGTTTGCTTCATTGATGGCTTCATCATCCGTGACACCCAAACAAAGGCGGGGGATGGTGGGAGTGGAGAGAGGGAGTGATATCTCTTCTCCCGCCCCCTGTTCGATCTCCGTCGCCTCCCTCCGCCGTGGCCGCTGTAGCGGCGAGAACTAGTAATGACGGCGGCCAGCCAACCCCTAACAGTTCAGGCAGCATGGTCGCTATGCAAGCCCTGTCCAGGGGAAAGGAACAAAGTGTATGGGTACAAGGTTTCTCTTTCCGCCACTCTCACTTGTCGACAATCGAGCCACTCTGGGTTTTAGCATCGTCAATGTCGATGAGCACCGCGCGAAACTCGGTTCAGCATTTACCCTGCTAAGGGAAATCCTGATGCAGAGCATACTATGGTCATCCCCATGGACCTACCACCGTCTCACCAAGTGCCAGGAGGACCTATGACACGAGCACGAGCTACAGCTCTCGAGACCAAGGTGACTTCTTTCCTTAGTGATATTACATTTGATCCACTCGAGACATGGCTACTACCTAAGTCTGGAATGTTGTGCATGATCAGGTACCAAGAAGGCCCTCCTGAAGATGGACGTGAAGACAGACAAGTCCCCAAGTTCACGGAAGAAGAGAAATGACGGAAGGATCCGAAGAGGTCTCCAGGACCCGGACATCCGGCCCCTGGAGCATCTACCACAGCAAAGCCCAGTCGACCAGCTACAGGGCCCGGACATCCGGCCAGGCCCCGGACATCCCGCCTGACAAGCCTGGAAATCCGGCGCCTCCTCCGGACATCTGGCGCCCCATCACAGAACCTCCAGGAGACTACCCTCGTCAGCCCGGACATCTGGCCTGACGCGAGCTGCCGGACATCCGGCCCCTGGCCCGGACATCCAGCCCCTGGCCCGGACATCCAGCCCGCGCCTACCCAGAGAGCCAAAGCACCAGCCCGGACATCCGGCCCGAGCGCCCGGACATCTGGTGACTCGTGAAGGCCCGGACATCCGGCCCGACGCCCGGACGTCCGGCTTTCCCGCCTGTCTGCGCACAGTAAAGGGCCGATGCCCATGTACCCCTTCGCCCACCTAGACTATATATACTCCTCCTCCTCCCTCGTTCTAGGGTTAGCAAAGTGATAGCTCATTTGTGAGATAGAGCCTTCTCATCCATCCGGATCTACTCCTCCGAGAGAGACCGTGCCTCTACGGAGAAGATCCACCTGGATTCAAGACCCCTAACGGGAAGAACTCAAGACCTCCTCACGGAGAAGAACCGGTTACCCTATGTATCATCCTTTGTTGGATTCGGATCGTGTATCTCTTTGTGTTTTGAGGATCTAGCACATGTGTAATCGAATCTTGTTGGTTTGAGTGATTTCTCTCGTTTTCCCTCGTGTTTCTCCTTGTGTTCTTCGTAGGATTCGCTACAATCGTGAAAGATCGGCCCTAGGGTTTCCACCCTACATCATCTTGGTATCATGAGCTTTGGTTGATCACGATTTTGGAGCCCTACCCTTTGTTTTCTAGCCTAATTTTGTTGTGTTCTTCCCCAATTTCGAAAATCCCCACAAAAATAACCCCAATTTTTTTGTGATTTGTTGGTGTGATGAAGTTTTGTTGGATTTGATCCACGGATTTCGTGTGTTGCAAGTAGATCTAGCTTTCCCCCATCTTTCCCCCAATTTCCTTCCACAAAATCTCGCGAATTTTGCCCCAGAATTTCGATTTCCCAATGAGTTCATCAAGTTCATCCATGGATCCTGAGCCCGGACATCCGTCCCGTCCCCCGGACATCTGGCCAGCCCGGACATCCGGCCCTGAAGCTCGGACATCCGGCCCCTGACAGCATCCCTTCCATCAGCTGCTCCGTTTCCCGCCTAACTTTCGCCAAATTTTGCTCCGGTGCCCATGTACACTTCCGCATACCCACTTACCATTCGGATACCACCACCGCTTTCTGCAAAATCCACCACTTACTCGCCACCAACTCCGACAATTTTGACCCGTTTTGTTTTGAGAATTTGAGTTGCGGTTTCCGTTTCCTAACACGTTTCGGCAACTTAGGGACAGTTCGACATCAACATCACCACCGCTCATCTTCGCCACGGACTCGTCATCGACAACAACCGCTCAACAATTTTGACACCCTCAACCGTAAGCAAGGACGGTAATCTCGACGACATCTTGGTCTACTCCTTGCCATTACATTGATAACCACCATAGCCCAATTTTGTGTATCTTGCCTATCGAGACTAGCCTTTGAGTATTGCTGGCAACGTCACTTGTGCACATTAGTGATCATACTTCCCATAGCATACATACCATATCATCTTGGTACATATCTTGGTATCATCTCTTGTGTCACAAGGTTGTCATAGCATACCCAATTGCTATCTTGGTTCGTGAAGTCTTGCATGAGAAAGAGCTCAAAAGAGAAAGAGCCAAATAAGCTTTTAAGCAAAAGGAAAAGATAAGCAACGAGCTTATAAGCAAGAACCATAGCATCATACTACATTAAGATTGTCATACTCGATCATCTTGGATGATATCATCGGAACACAATACATATAGCATACTTGGGATAGAAGTCATTACATTTTTGCTTAGTAGGTTGTGCACAAGTTTCGTATCCACCTATTGTGCAATCATGCTAGCGTCTCTCTAGTGTTGTGCAACAAGAGCATTTTCCGTGGATTCCACATTTTCCGCTCATTTTTGGTTGCACGACCCCATTTATCTATTTGCGTGTGTGTTTCCGTGTAACACTACTTGCTTGGTCTACTTGTTGCATTTGCAAATTTGTGAATCTTTTCCAACATTTTTGAGGCTCACTAACAATTGCATCGAATTTTGTGCCACCATCCTAACCGAGCTCCACCATAAGCTTTTATCTGTGTAGGTGTGAGAAACCGACAAGAATCGCTACCAATTGTGCTATTTCCTTGTTCCACATTTGAGTGATCATTGATCCATCTTCAACATCGGTTAAGGTACATTTGGTATAAGTTCTTCTCTTTCTCCCACTCACATATTTGCTTGGAAGGATGGATAGGCCAAGTTCTTCTACCAACCCACTCTTCATCGAGCAAGACGACGACCGAACACTTACGTCACCAAGAGCCACCTCTTCGGTGCACAACAAGCTTTGCATCAAGAACAACAAGCAATGAGCGACCGCATCGACAATCTCGCCACCGACTTACGCCTCTCCGAGCAACGTACAAGAGACTACTTCGACCACAAGCTCGACAAACACAAACAAGAGAACGATGCTAGAATGGACGAGATTCATGCCTTGTTGGTCAACCGCTCTTCTACCACTTCGTCCTCCTCAAGACGGAGCCACTCAAGTCGACACTCCTCCGATAACTCAAGTACACCGACGTCGAACACTCTTCGCCAAGCCGCGCGCCAAGACCGTCAAGCAAACCGCAATCCTCTACACGGAGCCGATTCTCAAGAGCAACTTCAAGCGCAAGAGCATCGACATCACCTCAACCAAGCTACCTTTACGCAAGCACAAGAACGGCAACGTCAACGCCAACAAGAGGAAGAAGGCGCACGCCTACACCAAGACGAGCAAGATGCCGAGGCACAATGTCAAGAACAACTACGGCGAGAAGCTCAAGCACTTGAGGCGCAACGTGCCCTCCAAGATTCAAGTCGAGCCGTCGCCACACGAAACCGGCAAACTCGTGAGCAACAAGAAGCGCTTCGCGATGAAGTTCAAGAGAGGATTTATCAATCACGTGTGCATCGTCAAGCTCGACAAGCTCCTCCACAAGCTCGACAAGAACCTCAAGTTCAACAAGAGCAATAAGACAATGGAAATCCCCCACGACAAGAGCAAGTTGAGGGAGACAATCCTCCTCGTCAAGGACGTCATCACCCTCGACCTCAACACAATGAAGAGCAATGCTACGACAAGCTAAAGTTCACCATGCCCAAGTTCACCGGAAGCAATGATCCCGAAGAGTACCTATCATGGGCATTGAAGGTCGACAAGATCTTTCGTTTGCACAACTATGAGGAAGAGAAGAAGATCGCTATGGCATCCCTTGAGTTCCAAGACTACATCCTCAAATGGTGGGAACAAGTCATTGAGCGCCGTGAGGCAAGAGGTGAACCACCCATCACAACTTGGGCGCTAATAAGGATGTCATGAGAGCCCGTTTTGTGCCAACCTACTACAACCGCGACCTCTTCAAGAAACTCCAACTCCTCAAGCAAAGAACCAAGAGCGTTGAAGAGTACTACAAGGAAATGGAGATTGCCATGATACGAGCCAATGTCACGGAAGATGATGAGCAAACTATGGCACGTTTCTTGAATGGACTCAATCATCCTATCAAGAAGATCGTTGACTTCCAACCATACTCAAACCTCATTGAGCTAGTGCATCAAGCTACCAAGGTGGAACATCAAGTGCAAGATGACTTCAAGTATGCCAAGTTCTCATCCAAGTCCTATGGCTTCTTCAACACCCAAGCTTCAACGACTCCAAAACCGTCTACCTCAACCAAGCCTTATACAAGCAACGGCGACAAGTCCAATTACAAGAAAACTTCGACAACCTCAAGCCGTCCTCCTACTACAAGCAACTTCAAGCCGCGTGCTTCATCATCATCTACTCCAACCGATGAGACCATCAAGACAAGTTCAAGTGTTTCACATGCGGCGGCCGAGGCCACAAGTCCTTCGAGTGTACCAACAAGCGCACCATGATCTTCAACGACGATGGTACATACGACTCCATGAGTGAAGGCGAAATGGAAGCCCTTGAGCAAGTGGCCATGCACCGGCAAGTGAACGAGGATGAAGATGATCAAGTCTTTTGCGACGAAGGTTCGAGCCCCGCTCTTGTTGTCTCTAAGGTCTTGACTCTTCAAGATCAACAAGAAGAAGACCAAAGATGCCATATCTTCCACACCAAGGCCGGCATCAATGGAAGGTCCGTGAAGGTCATCATCGATGGAGAAAGTTGTCATAACTTGGCAAGTGAAAAACTATGCTCCAAGCTCCAATTATTCAAGGTGAAACACTCGCATCCTTACAAGGTTCAATGGCTAAGTAACTCCGGCACTATCCAAGTTGAGCATATGGTGCAAGTTTCCTTCAAGATCGGAGCTTACGAAGACACTTTGGAATGTGATGTCGTTCTGATGCCCGTTTGTCACCTCCTCCTTGGACGGCCATGGCATTTTGACCGAGGTGTCATCCACAACGGGCGGACGAATCACTATAGCTTCAAGATGAAAGGGAAGGAGTACGTGCTACGACCTATGTCTCCAAGTCAAGTGATCGCCGACAAGCAAGCCACCCATCGTGGAGAGAATAGTGAGCGAGCGAACCACCATAAAGAGAGTGAGCGCCACAAGCCCAAATCGAGTGCCTCCACGATGAGCGACAAGAAAAACCTACTCCTCTTTGCCACCAAACGTGAGATGAGAGAAGTGTGTGAAAACCCATCAAGTGTTATGCACTATGTCCTTTTGTGCAAGGATGAGGCACCCAAAACTACAACTCTCACAATCTACCTTTAGTGTTATCTTCTCTATTGCAGGAATTTCAAGATGTTTTCCCCAACGAGCTACCTCCGGGTCTACCTCCTCTACGAGGCATCGAACACCGCATCGACCTCATCCCCGGAGCACCTCTTCCTATCAAGGCTCCCTACCGCGTCAACCCCGAGGAAACCAAGGAGATTCAACGGCAAGTACAACAACTCATCGACAACGGCCTTGTACGTGAAAGATTGAGCCCATGTGTTGTCCCGGTAATCCTTGTTCCCAAGAAAGATGGTACATTTCGCATGTGTTCCGATTGTCGTCCTATCAATGCTATTACCGTGCGTTACCGTTACCCTATCCCACGCCTAGATGATATGCTAGATGAGCTTAGCAGAGCCACCATTTTCTCTAAAATTGATCTTAAGAGTGGATACTATCAAATACGCATCCAAGAAGGTGATGAATGGAAAACCGCATTTAAGATAAAATTTGGCTTATATGAATGGCTTGTTATGCCAATGGGTTTATCCGAAGCACCCGGTACTTTCATGAGAGTCATGCATTTTGTTCTTCGACCCTATATTGGCGTATTTGTTGTGGTTTATTTTGATGATATTCTTATCTTTAGCAAATCTCTCAAAGATCATGTCACCCATCTTAGAACCGTGTTGCAAACTCTTAGAAAAGAGCGCCTTTATGCTAATATGGACAAATGCCTTTTCGGTGTTGATAAGCTTGTTTTCTGGGGTTTCGTTGTGTCTTCTAAGGTTGTTCATGTAGATGAATCTAAGATCAATGCTATTAAAACATGGCCCCAACCAACCAACTTGCAACAAGTGTGTAGTTTTCTTGGTTTTGCCGGTTTCTATCATAGATTCGTGAAGGATTTTAGCACCATTGCATCCCCTTTACATGCTTTGAGTAAGAAGAATGCACCCTTTGTTTGGGGACCATCCCAAGATAACGCATTCAATGAGCTTAAGAATTTGCTTACTCATGCTCATGTGCTTGCATTACCCAACTTTGACAAACCCTTTGAAATTCATTGCGATGCTGGCGGTAATGGCATAGGAGGTGTGTTAACGCAAGAGAAGCGCCCAATTGCTTACTTTAGTGAGAAACTTTCCGGAGCGCAACTCAATTACCCTATCTATGACAAAGAGCTATATGCTTTAGTGCGAGTTTTGCATGAGTGGGAACATTATCTTCGCCCTCATGAATTTGTTATTCATACCGACCATGAAACGCTTAAGTACCTTAAGGGTCAAACTAAGTTGAACAAGCGTCATGCTAAGTGGAGTGAATTCATTGAGTCATTTCCGTATGTCATCAAGTACATTAAGGGCAAGGAGAATGTTGTGGCGAATGCGCTTTCCTGCAAATGCATGCTTGTTACTAAACTTGAACTGAATGTCATTGGTTTTGAGCACATAAAAGACTTGTATGCGCATGATCCTACTTTTGCTATCACTTATGCCAAATGTTTGATGCATACGTCTTGGGAACGCTATTACATCAAAGATGATTATCTTATGAGAGCTAACAAAGTATGCATTCCCGAGTCTTCTCTTCGTTTGTTACTTTTGCAAGAATCTCATGGAGGAGGACTAATGGGACACTTTGGACGAGACAAGACATTCGCTACGCTCTCCAAGAACTATTTTTGGCCCAAGATGTTCCGCGACGTCTCACGCTTCACCAACCAGTGCTCTACTTGACGAAAAAAGCTAAGTCTAAAGCTCAATCCAATGGTCTATATATGCCACTTCCAATTCCATACCACCCATGGGAAGATATTAGCATGGATTTTGTGCTTGGTTTGCCTAGAACAAAAAATGGAAAGGATTCCGTGTTTGTTGTTGTGGACCGATTCTCTAAAATGGCACATTTTATACCATGCAACAAGATAGATGATGCTTCACATGTTGCAAATCTTTTTTGTAGGGAAATATTGCGCCTACATGGAGTACCAAAGACGATTGTCTCGGACCGCGACGTCAAGTTCTTGAGCTATTTCTGGAAGGCTTTATGCGCCAAGCTCAGAATCAAGCTCTTGTTCTATTCGGCATACCATCCTCAAACCGACGGCCAAACGGAGGTGACGAACCGAACACTCTCCACTCTACTACGCGTGTTGATCAAGCAGAACATCAAGGAGTGGGAGGAGTGCCTACCCATCGCCAAGTACGCCTACAACCGCGCAAGACATTCGACTACCGGCAAGTCCCCCTTCGAGGTCGTCTACGGTTTCAACCCGTTGTCCCCTTTGGACATTCTTCCTCTACCACTACAAGAGCGCACCAACATGGACGCGAGTGCCCGAGTGAACTACCTCAAGAGAATGCATGAAGATACAAGGCACACTATCGAGTGTCAAGTACAACGACTCGCGACCAAGCTCAACATCAACAAACAACCCATGGTATTCAACATTGGAGATCTTGTGTGGCTACACCTTCGCAAGGACCGCTTCCCCAACGAACGCAAGTCCAAACTTCTACCATGAGCCGATGGACCCTTCAAGGTGCTTGAACGCTACAACAACAACGCCTACAAGATCGACATCCCACGTGAAGTACACCATGAGCGACATCTTCAACATCAAAGATCTCTCTCCCTACCATGGTGATGAGGATTTCGATCCGAGGTCAGACCTTTCCCAAGGGGGGGGGGAGATGATGCGGAGCATCCTACGGTCATCCCTATGGACCTACCACCGTCTCACGAAGTGCCAAGAGGACCTATGACACGAGCACGAGCTAGAGCTCTCGAGACCAAGGTGACTTCTTTCCTTAGTGATATTACATTTGATCCACTCGAGACATGGCTACTAACTACGTCCGGAATGTTGTGCATGACCAGGTACCAAGAAGGCCCTCCTGAAGATGGACGTGAAGACGGACAAGTCCCCAAGTTCACGGAAGAAGAGAAACGACAAAAGGATCCGAAGAGGTCTCCAGGACCCGGACATCCGGCCCCTGGAGCATCTACCACAGCAACAGCCCAGCCGACCAGCTACAGGGCCCGGACATTCGTCCAGGCCCCGGACATCCGGCCCGACAAGCCCGGAAATCCGGCGCCTCCTTCGGGCATCCAGCGCCCTGTCACAGAACCTCCAGGAGCTACCCTCGACAGCCCGGACTTCCGGCCAGAGGCCCGGACATCCGGCCCGATGCGAGCTGCAGGACATCTGGCCCCTGGCCCGGACATCCGGCCCGCGCCTACCCAGAGAGCCAAAGCACCAGCCCGGACATCCGGCGACTCGTCAAGGCCCGGACATCAGGCCCGACGCCCGGACGTCCGGCTTCCCCGCCTGTCTGCGCACAGTAAAGGGCCGATGCCCATGTACCCCTTCGCCCACCTAGACTATATATACTCCTCATCCTCCCTCTTTCTAGGGTTAGCAAAGTGATAGCCCATTTGTGAGATAGAGCCTTGCTCATCCATCCGGATCTACTCCTCCGAGAGAGACCGTGCCTCTACGGAGAAGATCCACTTGGATTCAAGACCCCTAACGGGAAGAACTCAAGACCTCCTCACGGAGAAGAACCGGTTACCCTATGTATCATCCTTTGTTGGATTCGGATCATGTATCTCTTTGTGTTTCGAGGATCTAGCACATGTGTAATCGAATCTTGTTGGTTTGAGTGATTTCTCTTGTTTTCCCTCGTGTTTCTCCTCGTGTTCTTCGTAGGATCCGCTCCAATCGTGAAAGATCGGCCCTAGGGTTTCCACCCTACATCAAATCCTGAGTGGAGCGCTGGTGCAAATCCATTGATCGACGCCCCGGCAAGTGTGCTCCGGCAAGGCCGTCCGCATTGGCATGACTTCTATGCCAGCCGCCACCAGATTGTTTAAAGAGTATGGAGAGGAGGAGAGAGAAACCGGTCGTGCCTTGCACCGCGTCCTACCGCCCGCAAGATACATATGATTTTTACCGGCCCCTGCCGGGAACCGGGAACAACACGCACAACAGCTATCCTTCCCGAAGCATGCGAAAGCGACAAGCGGCTGTGGCCGAAGGGAGTGGGAGGAAGCAAGGACAAAAGCTAAGTCCGTGCGATCGCTGCTCCCTCATAAATTTAAGAATTCGCATTGTTTATCCCTTGGGTACCGAAGTGTTCGTATGAGGAAATCCTTCACGTGATGGCACCTTGCTAGTTCTCTGTCTGCGCCTCGTTCTGTTCCGAGCCTGCTCGTAGAATGGGCGGCTGCGTCAAAAACTACCAAGGAAAAACCTGCCGGGACGTATCCTCGTCAAGATGAATGCTAAGGGCCGGACCCTTACGTCAATCACGGCAATATGATACTGACAGGCAACCAAAACATGCACAGAGAGTAATCATACGAACGCTGATGGGTGAACTCAAAAGGGATAAACACGCAATTAAAGATTAAGCAAAAGCATCAGTTCCACACAAACATAAGCAATACGATGTCTAAACACAGGACTTGCATCATGTTTTGTTACAGGACAGCGCAGTGGCGAGGATAATTCAAGGCCGGGCCTGGCGGCCTCGTGAAGCCCTTGAGACGGGAAGGACCTTGTCGGCATAAGGGGCAGCTTTCTCCTCGGCAGCAGAAACGTCTGCACCCTCCGGCGGCTTCTTGAAGCCATCGGCGAGGTTGAGATCCGGATGGTGGCAGGCGATGTTGCTCAGAACCCTGAGGAGGGCATTGCGGGCAAGCTTCCGAGATTCAGTCGCGAAGCGGCCGGCCCTTCCCTCTTCGTGCGCCTTCAGCTTCTCGATCAGCTCGTTGAAGAAAAGCCCTAGCTTGATGCTGGGGACCTCTTGCCTGCTGACCGAGAAGACTGGCCCTTCCATGCCCATCACTGCGGTTTGGGCAATAAGACATTCAGCGATGTCGATCAAGCTCTTGATCCAGAGGTCGACTTGCTCGAAATGGTTCGCCAGCTTGTCCTCTGCATCCTTCCAAAGACGCCTTGTAGTGTCCAGGTCCTTTGTCAGCTGCTTCTCGCGGGCCCCGCCAGATTCCACCGAGCTCTCCAAGGTTCCAATCCTGGCCTTTAAATCTTCGATGGTGCCGTTGGCGGTCTCAAGGCCTTCGCTCTTGGAGGAGAGTTGCAATTGAACATCCTTCAGAAGGATCCCGGCTTTCTACGCCTCCTCCTTGAGGGTCGCGACCTCCTTGGCACTCCCGTCAAGCTCTTCAGTTAGTCTGGCCACCTGCTGGTCGAGATCAACCTTGGCAGTGGATGCACGGCAAGATCGTCAGCAAGCTTCTTCAGTTGGGTAGCAGAATCGACAGTGAGGGCTTCCAGGGCAGCCTTGTGCTTGTCCTCCAGCTCCTGGGTGCGCTGCTGCACGAGGGCCTCCAGATCATCGTCCTTGGCGTGGAGGGTGGCCTCAAGCTTCTCCTCCCGAGAAGAGATATTCTGCTCCTTGGCGTCCAGAAGCGTCTTGCGCTCTGCCAGACGGGCCTCCCGGGCAATGACATCCTCCCTCGCCATCGAGATTGTCTCCTGCTGCCTCATCAGGACCTGGAACTGCTTGCCGTGCCACTCGCGTAGCTCGATGCCCTTGTCCCTCAGCTTCTGGTCCACCTTGTTGGCGGACTCGTGCTACTCCTTGAGCACCTGCCATTTTGGGCTGTGCCGATCCTGCATCTCCTTAATGCCTGCCGCCATGGATTCCAGGAAGGACAAGTCCATGGCGACGGCGACAGAGTCATCTGCCTCTTCAACCCCTTGGTACAGTGACGCCAAGATACGCTGGATTTCTCTGTCAAGTTCTGCGCTCGTCGCCCCTGACGAGCCGGGGGCTCCTAGCCCAGGCTGTGCAAGCACTAGCGCCAACTGACTCCAAGATGGCTGCAAGACTCCCACCACGGTACCAAATGAGGACAGGGGGTCCATGGTTTGGAGGGGGATTTTCTCCTCAACCGTCGCCCCCCACCCTGGCGTGCTGTCAGGGGTCTGCTCCGTTTCTATCGGGGGTTCCTAAGCCCTCCCGGCATCATGTCCCTGCCCCTCTGCGGCAGCAATCCTGGCAGCTTTGTCTGCGGCGTCTCTCCCTATGCTGGCCACTTCTTCCAACAGTTCAGGCTCTTCGGCCTGAGGGGCTGCAAGTAAAGACAACAAGTAGTAGTGAGGAAGCAGAAGCATTGGAGAGTCAGGGACATGGAGTAAAGAAAAAAGAAAGAAGAAGAAGAGCAAATGAGTTACCCGGAGAAGTCTGCCATGCGGAAGCTCCAGTTTCCTCGGCAACATCAGTTGCCGGGCCATGGTTTCTGTCCCCTTCTGCTGCAGCCGCGGCGTCCTGGGCAGTCTCTTCCATGGAAGCCATAGTCGGGGGTTCCTCGACTCGGTCGACAGGCAGAGTGAGCCCCTCTTGGAGGGGCTCGCCCTAGGTAATCTCTCCTTCCCCTCCAGCCGAGGGAGTTGGGAACCCTCCAGCATCACTCCTCACAGGATGGGCCAATCCTATACATTCGGGTCAGGGGTTGAGCTAGGGGCTTGGTGTCGGGTCATTCATGCTGCTCCCCGCCAGACCCGTGCCCTCCACAGTCTTCGGCGGCTCCGCGCGCCTGAGCTGTTTGGATCGGTGGATGAGAGTCTCTGTCTCCTCCTCCTCCCTGGGAATAACGGCAAGCAAGATCAGTCAACAAGATCAAGCAGACATACATAAACGGCTGCAAGGAAAGAAGGGTGATCTTTCTTACTCTTCGTCAATGAGCATGGAGCTCAGCTCGAACTCCACGAGCGGCAAGGGCGCCCTACCTCTCTTCTGGAGCGGGGGAATGGAACTTCCCGGCAGCTTTGAGCCTTGCCGAGGCGCAGGGGGCTCCAACAAGGATGAGCTCTGCGAGGAGCTCGAGCCGGACTGGGAGCTAGAGTCAACTCCCGTAGCTGCTGATTGCTTGGTGGGAGGGGTTTTAGCCTCGGCAAGGCGAGAAGACTGCAGGTGCACCGCATCCGGCTTGCTGCCCCTCGAGGTAATCTTCTTCACCTTCTTGGCGGTAGGTGCAGGATCGGGAACCACTGCTCCCCGGTTGGCTACCCGCCTGCGACGGCGCTGGTCCAAGACTGGCTCGGGGGCTTGAGGGCCTGCCACAAGCCACTCCTCCTCGGGCTGCTCCGCCTCCTCAGCCTCTGCTGCCACGGCGTACAGAGCCTCAATCCTGGAAGGCTCGTCCCCGGCAGGATCATCCTCGGCAGCCTCCTCCGTGGCTTGTGCCTCGCCTCTGCCATGGGAGGACCCTTTGTCCTCAACCTCCTCTTTCTCCTCCACTGCCTTCCTGGCCGTCGCCTTTGCGGCGGCTCAAAATGCCCTGTCTTCCTCGAGCCGCCTCCTTATGTACGCCTCCTCCACCTTGGAGTTGCGCTTGTACATGTTGGTCTCCACCTTGGTAGCCCTTTCCACCAAGGTGGAGGACCACGCAAGCTCTTCGTTGAGCTCAGGCAGCTGCCAATCACCCGCAACTCCATGAGTGTTGCAGTCTCGCATCTATTTCAGAATCTGGTCCTTGGCAGAGTTGATGTTCAGTGGGATGACATTTGCCGGCAGCTTGAACGGCCCAAGGCTGCCGAACAGTTGTTCGCAACACCAAGCGTGGCCCTAGACTGACAGATTGTTGGTCAGGCGAGGGAGCAACCTCATCCTATTTGTAGCATCTCCATACTGCTAGGCAAACCTGTCCCTCCTCTGCAGTGGTGCAATGCGACGAAGGAGGAAGTCGGCCCCCACATGTTTGATAGTTAGCCCGGCAGCCTTTAGGTGGGTGATCCTGTTTATTGCCAGGCGGAGCCTGTCGTTGGAGAGGCTGAATTCCCTCCAATCGTTGTCGCGCTCAACGCACTCTATCCGCGCTTGGCAGGATTCTGGGGCTTCCTCGTCCTGGATCCAACACCAATCCGCCCTCCACTCTTCCCATCTGCCGTGCTGCTGACCAGGGAGGTAACCCCAGCTTTCCCTCGCCACCCGTGGCATCCAACTTATGTTCACGGAACGGTGGGCTTTGTTCTCCACCCGCGGGACAAAATAGTGCCTGAACAAGTCGACATTTGGGGCAACTCCAACGAAGTTCTCGCATAAGTGGGCAAAAATCGCCATGCATTCCATTGCATTTGGCGTGATGTCCAGAAGATGGAATCCATAGATCACCATCATTGCTTCAAATAAATCCAAAAAAGGAGGGCAGAGGCCGCAGATGAAGTATGCGCAAAAGAATCGATATGAATCTGGCGGATCCATCCTCCCCTTTGCCAAAACCTTGGGTGCGCCATGCCCCTTCGGTACCTCCCTCCCCCACAGATATCCATACCTTGCTTCCAGCACTTCACCGTCCAGATTCGACGGGAAGAAGACGACATCTCCCCTTCACTTCTTGTCTAGCTCTGCTACTCTCTTCTTGCTCCCCTCAGCTACCGTCTCCTTCGCGGCGGCCGTCCGCTTCCCCTTTAGAGGAGCGGTCTTCTTCCCCATCTCTTCGATTTGGGGTAGATGTGGAAGCAGAAAGTTGGGTGGGGATCAGAGGCGAGTGTGGGCGAGGAGGAAGGACAGTTGTTTGGCTTGCGGAAGAAGATGGTGGAGGGACAAAGCAGACGATGGATGAGCAGTGCCCTTCCGCGTCTTCCTATCTTAAGGAAAGGACATGAGGGAGGGTGTGACTCTTCAGAAAGTTACCATTTCACATTAACTGCTGCAGTCCCACGACCCCACGACCCGCGGTATTTACACGAAGTAGACGTTGGATTGACTGGTCATCATGGCAAACCGCTGCAAGCGCAGCACTCTCTTGCCACGTGTCCGTGCACTATTTAGGGCCTAATCCAACATGCCCAGCGACACGTATGGCTCAGGCCCGGGGGCTTCTGTCAGGGTACACAAACAGGGGTGTATGTTTCCCCTGACTTGTGCACGGACAGCAAACCACCGGTCTGGCAACTCTCAACATCCAAGATGAGACCAAGTTGAAGAGATGGCTCTTTGAGCAATCAAAGGGCGGATCAAGAAGACAAAGACAAGCTAAATGAGCAAGACTCCACTAAGGAGAAACCTCCCTTGACGGGCAGGCGAGCCCGACGAGGTCGAAGGCACCCCGAACACAAACCTCAAGAATGCCCCGGCAAGCTTGCTGGGGACGGCAAGGGCGGACTACCCCGCCAAGGCTCCACCGCTCCACCTCACAGCGATGCAAGTCATGGATCGGTGCGGTGTTAAGACCCCAAGTGACTAAGTGGTTGTTATTTGACACATGGCAGCCACTTCCAAAGGAAATCACCTCCAAATGACACCCGTCCAGAGACGTGTCAAGCAGACAGACGAGAAGGTGGCCGAACGGCCCAGCAAGGCTTGTCGGGCATGCCACGATGTGACACTAAGCGGCGCATTTAATGCGCTCTGCCCTGTCTGCAGAGTTAGGTACGATAGCACTATTTGCTATCTAATCAGTACACAATGACTGATTTGCCATTGTGGTGACCCCTTGATCTATAAAAGGAGGGCCATGGCAACCATAGAAAGGATGCAGACCCTTGTACACTCATACGCGCGTAGCTGCTCTCGCCCCAAGGCGACCCTGCCGGGCTAGAGCGTTGCGTCTCCACCATGGTCCTCTCATCAATCCACCAAAGCAGGAGTAGGGTTTTACGCCTTGCGGCGGCCTGGACCTGGGTAAAAACTGCCTGTGTGATCTCTGCCATGCTGTGCTACGCTCTCCGCTCTTTGTGCAATGTGCCCTTCCCCCCGCCGAACCACAAAGGGGCTGATGGCCCCATAGGTGGCCATGGTTTCCCACGACAGTAACCTATCTTGTTGTTGGTTAAAGTGATCATGGATGTCCACGCGGGCCCACGAAAATATAGGCTTGTCGCTGATAACCACGTGAGGGAGTGTATCGTTCGAAGACAACCACTACATGCATATGTATGGAGGTGATGCATGCATGCATGTTTGAATACCGTTGACAACATTGATGTGGCGTGTGCGTCGAAAATCGTACAGTCCCCACACAAACATGTATGGGAGGGATTCATGTGTACACATGCATGTGTGTGCTCATACTATATCATGTCATCCCAGAGCATGACCTATATATACCGTATTACAAAAAAAAAATAATCCCCTCCTAAGTCAAATTAACCTCTCTCATTGTCAGGCAAAGTAGTGATGGACCAAGCGGGCCTACAGATGGAAAGCATCGATATCACTGATAATCGCGTGAGTGGGTGCGAGAGGACAACCACCATCGTTTTGCATGTGGGCCAAACATATGTTGAATGCCCAAAATGCACAACTTTGATGTGGCACATGCCTCGAAAACCGTAAAGTCCCCACACAGAGCGAGGTTCATGAAGTGTACTACATATGATGGTCCCCTTCCCCCTCTTCGACGCATACTATATGATCCTACCGTAATACAACCCAAAAAGAATCCTCCTTGATGGTGAAATTAATTAACCTCTCCCGATGTAGGTCAAAGTGATGCACGCATCGACGATGACCTCGCGGGCCGACAGATGGAAGCATCACACGTGAGTGTCCTAGGATAACCACCGCCTGCATGCATGTGGCCCAAAGAGGTGTTGTGTGATGTTTGAATAGCCAATTCACAACTTTGATGTGGCACATGCCTCGGAAACCGAAAAGTCCCGACACTGAGTGAGGTGCACTTGTTCACGGACGCGTACGTATAGTATATATGCTAGTCCCCTCCCACCTCTTCGACGCGTACTATATACTCCCACCATAACACAAACAAAAAATATTCTACCTTGCTGGTCAAATTAACCTCTCTGCCGGCTGGTGGTCAAAGTGATGGACGACGACCTCGCGGGCCTGCAGAAAGCGTCACACGCGAGTGAGTGTCATCTAGGACAACCACCGACTGCATGTGGCCAAAACATGTATGTATGACAGGGTTGTGTAATGTTTTACATAATGAATTCACGACTCTGTTGTGGCACCTGCCTCACAAAATGGCCACACAGTAGCTCACGACTCGTAGTGTACTGCCAGCCACCCCCACCCCCCAGACGCGCACACACACACACACACACACACCACACACACACACACACACACACACACACACACACACACACACACCGCGCATCCATCGCAACTACGATACATGTTAAATTTTCCCGCGGTGAGCATATGTTACCAAAGGAGGGACGTTTTAATTTTGAAAAAAAAAACAGAGATCATTAAGACATTTTAGTACATTGATTGATTTTCTAAGGGTATAATGTGCAAAAATCAAATTTGAGCTACATGCACACGTGACAGTGCACTTAAATGGATTGGAAAAACACATGTGTCTCACTGGGTGCATGTTTACTCCCCGTGTAAGAAATTTCAAACATTGAGAATCTTGATTTTTAAATTCTAGTACATCCAATACTTATTTTGAAATTCAGGAAACTTATCGTGTTGTCATATGGACACCAACACAAAGTGGCATTGTACTTTTTTTGTCAAATTTGAGACCAGTTTTGATGTTTTATCTTCTTACAAATGGGAGATTATTAATAATTGGGAACCAATATCGCAAATGGATTATTTATCCGAATCATGGGCATTAGACCAACAATGGATACGTGCCATGCTTCGGTTAAGCAATAAAGCAGTAGCATTAATCATCAAAATAGAAAAAAAATATAGTGCCGCCACGCGACCCCTGTGCCATGCGAGCAGGCGTGAGTTGACGGGACGCATGCGACCAGTCCGCCGCGCACGCAGACCGGGAGGCGTGCGTGCAGGTGTGTGAATTGACGGGAGGCGTGCTCACTGTGCAGTGTCATCGGGAGGCGTGCAAGTAGCTGTGTGAAATGACGGTAGGCATGCCAGTAGTCCAGTGCGCAGGCTCACTGGGAGGTGAGCTAGCGGTTTGACCGCCGCCCGCCTCTCTCCCACTACTCCATATTAATCGCATGCCCGAGCGGCCACACCCCCCATCTTCGCCGCACACACAATCCTTCCTCGACGCCGCTCTCAGTCCTCACCGCCTTCTGTGTATGAGGATGCCGTCGAAGCGCCCCATCGGAGGGAGTGCCGACGCCGGCGCTGTGGAAGCACAGGAGCACGGCATGAAGATGGAGACAGAGGTTGCCGTTGTTGCCGCCGAGGTCTCGCTGCACCCTGACGTCTTTGACGGCGTCGTGCTTCCACAGCCGGAGCCGGAGGTCCACACCGACTCCGGCGACGACCCCGGTGACGACTCCGCCGACGACGACTCCGGCGACGACTCCGACGACCACTCCGACGATGACTCCGAAGACCAGTCCGGCGATGACTCCGATGATGACGGACAATCGGTTAGTCATCTATACCCATTTATGTGTCAAATAATCCTAGGGTTTCTCTGGTTACTCCTGCCTCCCCCTTTTTGAAATAGAAATCCTATGGTTATGTTCTCTCAATCCATGAAATCTGAGTAAGTTTCGTTAGATCCGTGTAGTGTATTTTTTGCTAATAATCCGACTAGGGTTAGTGTTTCGTGCTAATAATTCCTAGCCAAGGCTTGACAATTGATTTTTGAATGACCTAAATATATGTTTGTGCCATTTTTTTCAAGATTGGTCTGTACATAGACGACTGTGCTTAAAAATCGAACCATAATCTTTGGATATGTCTAAAAAATAGTCATAAAATTCATAAATTCCTAATCCTACTTTACGACATGTAAACATTGATTTGATGCCAAATTTTGGTAACTGCCAAATGTTCGCTAGAGATTAGTTTGTAAACATTAATTTGACGCCTCATTTTTTACTATATGTATAGGTGCTGTCTCACGATGTTGACAGCGAGGATGAAGATGGCTAGAGGAGGTACAAGAGGCAAATCCCCAGGGAGCTTTATGCGGGAATGCATAACAGGCGTATTAGGACCTGGGACGGCGGCTATGGATGCCCATTTTGCAACCAAAAGCTTCATGACGCGTATCAAAGTGTTCTGGCGCATGCAAGAGGACGAGCCGTTGGCTCCTTCAGGCAGAAGTATTCTCGCAGGGTGGCACATGCCGCGTACATTGAGTACCTGGAGAAGCTTCAGGATCATGCCGGCAGGTGAGATGAGATGTGGGATCGAACTATGTACGCTTGAGTATGCTTAATGACGGTTGAACTATGTACTTATGGTTGAACTATGCATGTGTACGCTTATTATCTATGTCTGAGTATGTTTAATCTGTGTTTACTTATGTCTAAATGTGGGATATGGATGCAATTAGTTCGGTTGATGGAATCTACCTCCGTCCTTGTTTATTGGTCCCCTTTGTAATTTGTGTTAAATCTTTGGTCAAAATTTGGCACAAATTACAAAGGGGACCAATAAACCAGGACGGAGGTAGTACATCAATCACACAAGGTTCCAAAAATTGGAACCGTGTGCAATGACTTTCATTTTTCCTGTTACGTTAATCACACACGGTTGGCTCTAGCAAACCGTTGCCTCTGAAACTCTTTGTGGGACAGAAAACCCTCACCACCCAAATCAAAAAAGAAAAAAGAAAACCCTCAACATCCCCACGTCACGAAAACCCTCATCCTGCCCGCCACCCCCTCCGGTCCCCATTCACACCTGCACAAGCTCCTCCGCGTCTATGCATGGCACCGCCTATCGCCATGGAAACCACTTAGCTGGACGCCTGTCGCCGTCGCCAGGCTGCCGGCAAACCCCATCACATTTCGCCACTTCCGCTTGCCGCCGCCTATCGCCATCGACTTTCTCGACGCTGCTCGCGGTCGACCCAGCTCCGCCCGGTTGGGGAATCTGCCGTATTGAGGGTTTTTTCTCATGGACAACAAGGTAACTAATTTAATGAGATATTATCTCATCTCTTATCCCAGTTCATCTGCCTCCTTTAATCACCCGACCGAAATCGCCCTAAATTCATTTTTATTCGAGCTGATTTGAGGATTTTCTTTCATTCATAGAGTTTACAGTGCACGGACACATCAGGACTTTGTGGCCTCAGCCAGACATCCATGGAGTTCCATCTCACCGTACCAGATGACTTGAGGATGCGCGCAGTATGTCCAATCTCACCCTAAATCGGTTGGCATGGCCTACTTTCCTGAACATATACTATATATTGCTGCATTTGGATAAAAGGTGCCACATGCAGCATATACATCAAAGGGGATTTTTTCCTCTTCTTTATATATTAGGAAAATTAATGATGTATTGTTTTTTCGATTACTCTCATATTTCCATGACATCATGGTTACCCTATCTGTTTAATTATAGATTTTTGTCCTTTGATTTCAACTGCTGTATAGTTCTTTCAATTTCGCCCATATTTGCATGTTACCATATTCTTTAACAATCCTACCATTTTCTGCAGCGCGTCCCTTGCTATGCAACAGAATCTGTAGTACACAATCTTTCCCTTTACATAAATCAAGAATGCATGGATGTCATACTGAACACAAACCATGGATTTACAATCGTTGCTTCTGTAAGACTTGATGAATGTGGTCACTCCTATTTTGCCAAGGGCCTTTGGATAGAAATTTCTAAGTTTTATGTACTGAAAGCTGGCACTAAAATTGCACTACACATAAAAGAGCCTGGTCATAAGATATATGCTAACTTCCCCGACGATATCATCCGTCCAGACTTTGTTCGAAGTAAGTGTTCTTTTCAAGTATCGGCATGTTGACTTACCTAGCAATATCAAAGGAATTGTGTAGTATTTAAGCAACCAATTGTTATTCCATTTTCTTACTCTATTCCTACCTACTAACTTTTAGTTACCAATACACTTTTCTATTTCCCTGTTTTAACTAAATATTCCATGTACTCCCACTTCTATCAGAAAGCGCCACTGATGAGGAGACTCCGAAGGTGGAGAACGGGGCTGCCAACAAGCGGAGGCTGGTCGAGCAAGAACCGCAAGTGACTCCAGCGGGCCTAGACTTCATCAGCAGCCTCCCCGATGATATGTTGATAGTCATCATCTCCCTCCTCCCAATCAAATATGGGGCACGGACAACCGTCCATTCCCGGCGATGGCGCCCCCTATGGAACTCCACCCCTCTCGACCTCATCGACACTCACGAGCTCTGCCATGGCTATAGCAAAAGCTTGGATGCGTTCTCCCAGATCCTTGGCAGTCACCCTGGCCCAACCAGAGGCCTTAGCATGGGCAAGTTCCGTCCCAACGGCAAGGACCGAGCCAAGCTTGACGACAGATTCCGATCCCCCGCCCTAGATCATCTCGAGGAGCTCACTTTTGATGATGGGCATATGCGCTCGTTGCCAACGTCCGCGTTCCACGTCGCGCCCATGTTGCGCGTCGCCAAGTTCAGGAAGTGCCATCCCCCCCTTAATGACGCGCCCGCTCTTATTCTACCACGACGGAAGCACCTCGAGCTCGTCATCGTCTACCTCCCAAACGGTGACATGGAGCGCTTGCTCCGTGTCTGTACTGCACTTGAGTACCTTTGTCTTCAGGCGATCAATGGGTTGAGTAGCTTCCACATCACCTCCATGACTCTCCGCACTATTTATGTGTGTTGCTGGTGCTGTAAGAAGACATCACAAGATGTGTACCACGGTATGGTCATTGAGGACACACCTTCACTTGAGAGATTACTTGTAGTTGATCAAGAAGGTCCAACAAGAACCAATGTCATTCTGCACCAAAATTGACAGCGGTGGTCTACTTGTCTGACAAATACTCCAAACTTGTTATTGGATCCACACCCGTTCAGGAACAACAGCCGCCTTCTACCTCTCCTTCTAGAAATTAACATTATTTATAATTTTCAAGATGTATGTTCGTCTGTCATCCAGAAAATGATTCCGACAAACTTGACCCCGAAACTGCGCACAGTGAAGGTCTTGGCACTAGAATCTATCGGCCCCAACCTGGACCAAGTTGTCAGTTTTCTGAGATGCTTTCCGTGCCTGGAGAAGCTATATATCGAGGCGATGTTCCTTTCCTGTTAAATGTTAACCATAAGGGAGTTCAATTTGTGACACCTTTTTCCAAGTTTACAATGACAATGTACTATGATTTCTGAAGGATTTTTGGAGGATTTCAGTACATACATGCCCCCCCCTCCCATATTGGTTGCTTGATTCATATGGTTACAATCCATAAGCATTTCTCCTTTGGATTCATCTGTACTAGTTTACTTAGGGAACTTTTCATCCACTCCAACCTCTTGTGAAGAAGGCTACATTTTTCTAGATTGTAATCAAATGCCCATGTTAATCATGTCAGATCAAAGATGGCACGTTAGTGCATTTTACAAATCCTGCAAACCAAATAGGCCTGTAGTAGTGTTCAAAACAGCATGTAGGCACTAACACGTTTTCTTCTTTTGCAGATAAGATTAGGCCCGGTGGTGGATAATGTGATACAATATAACAATCACATCGAATGCCTAGATCTGCATCTCTCAGAAATTACTTTGAACTCCTACCGAGGGACCTTACCGGAGATTATATTCGCTAGGTTCTTTGTTGTCAGAGCAAGAGTGCTGAAGGTAATGAGGTTTGCCCTACATTTATTTCGCAAAAATGAATGGTTTGTTGATTAGCGCTGGCGGCTGCGGTAGAATGGAAGAGGCTCCGAAAATGCTGAATTTCATTTTGGAACTTCAGAAGACAGAGTAATCGGAAGTCAACGTGTCAACCCCATATATGACTTCTAAGTGGGTGGCCCATTTGCAAAAATTATGAGGTTTCAAAACCAGCCTTACAAGTGATAAACCAGCCTTACAAGTGTCCTCGCACGTTCGATGAGATGGTGATTATCGTTTCGGAGGAGTAGACTTTGACGATCAGACTATGAACGTGTGAGGACGTCGCGCCTTAGCAATCACTAAACGAACTCCGAGAGGTTATTGACCACACCGGAGCACGATCAACCTGACCACGAAGGTCTATTTCCTGCAAGCAAACAAAGAACAAGCAAGAAACTAAGATTGCAATCTGGATATTGAGAATATAAGATGAAAGCTTTATTGATCAAGGTGGGGTTCTGTGACACCTTGGTCTGGTCATTGAACACAAACGAAGTACGCGAAGTTGCAACTATGGCGAACTTTTAATCTAAACAAATCCCAAAGTCTAAACGATGCCCTAAGGGCTGTATATATGGAGGAAGAAGGGGGAATTTCGTGGCCCTAGGAGGAGGGGTCCGAAACCAACCCTAACTCTTGTTTCCCCACACATACGGACTCTAAAAACAGCCTATACTCAAATATTTCAAAATTACATGGGCCTGGCCCAATAATAAGGTGACGCAGCACCTAGAATAGCCTCTGGACGAAATTTATGAAGTAGCATCTTGTATATTTCGTCCAAGGCTTCATGCACTCATTATGTTGGCTTCAAAGTCCTGAAATCATCACTTGTAAGTCCTTTCTTGTTCCCCTTGTGCATGCCAACATCTCCATGCTTTAACTTGCTCCAAGGTTCATCTTTCTTGTCCAAGCTAGGCCCTTCATTTGTAAGCAAAACAAATGTATCCAATTTAGGCAGCATCATATTCTCATGACAATTAGAATCGTTACCAAGAAATGAAAGTACCTGGTAATTCAATTACCGTGCGCGAGCTCTAGTAATTGGTCCAGTATGTATAGCAGCAGGGGCTGTGGGTGTAACAACGGTATTGATGTCCTCATCATCCTCCCCTTCTTGAAATGAAGTTGTCCTCGACGGAAGCTCATCTTCCTCGCCCAAATAAGGCTTCAAATCTGCAATGTTTAAAGTGGGACTAACCCCAAAATCTGCAGGCAGCTCAAGTTTATATGCATTATCATTTATTTTCTCTAACACCTTAAAAGGACCATCAGCACGTGGCATTAGCTTTGATTTCTGCAAATTAGGAAATCTATCCTTACGCAAATGTAACCAAACAAGATCTCCAGGTGCAAACACAACATGTTTTCTACCTTTATCTCCAGCAAGTTTATATTTAGCATTCATACGCTCAATGTTTTCCCTAGTTAACTCATGCATTTTTAAGATCAATTCAGCATGTTGTTTAGCATCAAAATTAACCTTCTCCGAAGATGGAAGAGGCAACAAATCAATAGGTGCACGAGGTAGGAAACCATACACAATTTCAAAAGGGCACATCTTAGTAGTAGAATGCAATGAACGATTATAAGCAAATTTAATATGAGGTAAGCATTCTTCCCACATTTTCTTGTTATTCTTCAAAACAGCCCTAAGCATAGTAGACAATGTTCTATTGACTACTTCAGTTTGTCCATCAGTTTGGGGGTGCCATGTAGCAGTTTAGTCCCTAGCTTAGCCCATAAGCATCTCCAAAAGTGGCTAAGAAATTTAGTATCATGATCTGAAACAATAGTATTTGGCACACCATGCAAGCGAATAATTTCCCGAAAGAAGAAATCAGCAACATTAGCAGCATCATCGCTTTTATGACATGGTACAAAGTGTGCCATTTTCGAGAATCTATCCACGACAACAAATATGCTATCCCTCTCCTTCTTTGTAAGAGGTAAATCCGAAACAAAGTCCATAGATATATCCTCACATGGAACACTAGTACAGGCAAAGGCATATATAAACCATGAGGATTGAGTCGTGACTTAGCTTTTTGACATGTAGTGCAGCGAGCAACAAAACGCTCAACATCCCGTCTCATCTTTGGCCAAAAGCAATGTGCAGCAAGTACATCCTCCATCTTCTTCACGCCAAAATGTCCCATTAATCCTCCTCCATGCGCCTCCTGCAACAACAAAAGACAAACGGAGCTAGCTGGAATGCATAGCTTGTTAGCACGAAACACAAATCCATCGTTAACGACGAACTTGTTCCATGTTCTCCCTTCTTTACAATTCTGCAATACATCTTTAAATTCAGCATCATGCACATATTGATCTTTGATGGTCTCCAAACCAAATATTTTAAAGTCAAGTTGTGAAAGCATAGTATAACGACGAGACAATGCATCAGCAATAACATTTTATTTACCCTTCTTGTGTTTAATGACATAAGGGAAAGTCTCAATGAATTCAACCCATTTAGCATGTCTACGGTTCAGTTTTGCTTGACTTTTAATATGTTTCAAAGATTCATGATCAGAATTTATAACAAATTCTTTGGGCCATAAATAATGTTGCCATGTTTCCAAAGTCCGAACAAGAGCATATAATTCCTTATCATAAGTAGAGTAATTCAGACTAGGCCCACTCAATTTTTCAGAAAAGTATGCAACAGGTTTGCCATCTTGTAATAACACACCCCCTAATCCAATTCCACTAGCATCACATTCAAGCTCAAAGTCTTATTAAAATTAGGAAGTTGGAGTAAAGGAGCATGTGTCAACTTATCTTTCAATACCGTGAAAGCTTCTTCCTGTGTGGTACCCCAAACAAAAGGCACATCCTTCTTTGTAAGCTCATTGAGAGGTGCAGCAATGGTACTGAAATCTCTCACAAAACGCCTATAGAAACCAGCGAGTCCAAGAAAACTCCGCACTTGTGTGACCATTTTGGGCTGCGGCTAACTCTCAATAGCTTCAATCTTGGCTTTATCAACTTCAATTCCCTGTGGAGTAACAACATAGCCAAGAAAAGATACTCGGTCGGTGCAAAAGGTGCACTTCCCAAGGTTACCAAACAAACGTGCATCACATAGAGCAATAAAAACAACACGTAAATGTTCCAAATGTTCTTCCAAAGATTTGCTATAAATCAGTATATCATCAAAATAGAAAACCACAAATCGTCCAATGAAAGCACGTAAAACTTCATTCATTAATCTCATGAAAGTACATGGTGCATGAGTTAACCCAAAAGGCATGACTAACCACTCATATAAACCAAACTTAGTTTTAAATGCCATTTTCCATTCATCTCCCAATTTCATACGAATTTGATGGTATCCACTACGCAAATCAACTTCGAAGAATATTGTAGAGCCACTCAATTCATCAAGCATATCATCTAGCCTAGGAATAGGATGACGATAATGAATAGTAATATTATTAATGCCTCTACAATCAACACACGTACATGACGTACCATCCTTTTTTGGCACTAGTATAATATGAACAGCACAAGGACTGATACGGGGCTAACCCGGTGTAGGCCAATCTTTCATGATTGGAGTGGATTCCCTCGAAGAACACGAAGAACACGATGAACACGGGGAAGAACGGGGAAAAATCACAAGGGGAAACACTCAAGAACAAGTCCAATCACACATCCACTAGACGATCAAACACACAAGATCCACAAGGTACATGAACAACAAAAGGAAAGATACAAGGTAAAGTTCATCTCCATGAGGAGGTCTTGATGATATCCTAGATGGATCTTCCCGTGAGGGGTCTTGATGATATCCCGCAGGATCTTCTCACATGGAGGTCTTGAACTCCATGGGAGTGGTGGTCTCTCTCTCTCTCTCTCATGAGTATAGGTAGGTAGGAGCAAAGCTCACATACAAATGAGCTATCATATTTGCTAACCCTAGAAAGAGGGAGTAGGGGGAGTATATATAGTCTAGGTGGGCGAAGGGGTACATGGGCCTCGGCCCTTTACTGTGAATAGACAGACGGGGCCGGATGTCCGGGCATCGGGCCAGATGTCTGGGCCTTCCCAAGGGGCCGGATGTCCGGGCTGGGGGGCCGGATGTCTGGGCTGGCGAGGTCGGCCTCGGTGCTCTCCGGATAGGGGGCGCCGGATTTCCGGGCTTCTGGCCGGATATCCGGGTTGTGGCCGGATGTCCGGGGCCTATAGGTACTTGGCGGCTGGGGCGGCTGCTGTGGGTGATGCTCCAGGGGCCGGATGTCCGGGGTCCTGGCCGGATGTCCGGGTCCTGGGAGCTGTCTCCGTCTTCTTCTTCCGTCGTCGCTTCCATGCTTCCCTTTCGGATGGTGTAGTTGTTCCTTGGCTCTTGCACTCCTCCTCGTTGTCCGTGAAGCTCCGAGAATACCTATGCATGCATGCGAGAGGGGTGTCAAGTAGTATACCATCCTCGAAGGGGTCAAGTGAGCACGTGTAAAGGAGATGATTCACCTTTGTGTATGTGAAGTAGGTGTCGCACGTGTCATTTGCCGAATGGACTCTTGACATGGTGATGTCTGTAGGATGCTCCGCATCATATCCCCCCCCCCCTGGGAAAGATCCGACCTCGGATCGAAAACCAAATCACCATGGGAAAGAGATGGCTTTGCCGTGTAGAAGTGGACGTTCACCAAGTACTCATCATCTTGAAGCTCGAAATGGGCACTCTCCCATGTCGCACCGTCTAGTGATTCCTTCAAAAGGAGCAAGGACAACAAACACTTGGAAAAACAAATGTGGTTAGCATTAGTGCAAAACCAAGCATTCGAGAGGTGATTCACCAAACAAGTGTCGTCATCATGCAAAGCTTATGGTGTGACAAAGGATTGTGACATGGCATGTAAGCACATAAATTAAGCACAATGAAGGTCATCATGGAAACAAGCATGTAAATGTGAGGTAGCGATGCAAATGGGTGTGACAAGAGAATAAGCATGTACCTCATGGTTATAGCAATCATGCATAAAGCACTCGACAAATGGTCGATGGTAGGCATAAGAATCATTCACAACACCAAATAAAATGAAGTGTCTAAACACATGGGTCAAGTGCAAGACAATCCAAGCATAACGTGCATAGGGTGTAGTGAAGATAGTATGGCTCTCAACACAATAGAAAGAGCAATTGTTCATCATGTGTGAGGCAATCAAGTCAATCATGTGACAAGCAATGGGACATGGCATATGTGAAGTTATGGCATTGTTGCAACCAAGCATATTATAGGAGCAAGTAATCCAAGAATGGGATGCAACACACAAGGCATATATATCATGGTGCATGGAACGGGGAAAATGACAAGTCAAAGCAATATCTCTAACATGTGCGCAATCAAATAGTCCAAGATGACCAATAAGTCTCATAGTGCAAGCAACACAAGTAGTATGATCCGCAATATCCATGCTCAAGAAAGATGTCACCTTGAAGGCATGTCCTTGTGCATCCTTCACAATGCCGAAGTGGTAGGAAATGTGATGTAGAAGCGAGTCGTGGTAGAATGTATGAGGCTCGCTCTCAAGAGCTCGAATGGTCAACTCGCGTGAAGTGGAAGTCGACACAAAGTCCAAGTATTCTACACATGCACAAAACAAAACAAAGAACGTATGCGCATGGTAGATAAACACATCATCCATCATGATGGTTCTCTTCTCTTGCACATAACCATTAGTAGCACAAGTGCATGAATAATATGATGCAACAATGGCTATATTCATGGCACTAGGTATATGGTGCAAAGAGGTAAGACAAGCATGCTTCACAAGATATATGTCAAAATCTCCAAATATATGCGAGAATGCTATGGGGGCAATCTCATGAGCAAGTCTATAATCATTGTTGCTATCAATACATGGCAAATCATCTAGCATGAGAGATGCAACATATGGAGATATATGACAAGAAGCAATATGAATCATGTGCAAATCATGGTAATGGTTGTCATCAACCGCATGAAGTGAGCAAGTATGAATCATTGGTGATGCAACATGGCAAGCAAGCATAGTGCTCAAGTTGTGCAAACTAGTGGAGCGAAGGTGCAACACACTAGAGGAAATCATGGCAATCATGTCATGTGAGCAAATAATAGGCATAGGCAATGCACATGACATAACGCAAGCACAAACACAAAGCAAGATCATAGTATCATCATAGGAATGGGTCATAAATGGAACATGGCAATAACAAGCAATATCTCCACCAAGCTTGCAAATACACATACAAGCAGTAGAATCAATCATCATGTGTAATGCAAGGCATGGGTCACAAATGCATGGCAAAGGTATAGGAATGAGCATATCATGCAAAGTGAACATGGCAAGATGGGCATAGAATATGTAATGGACAATAACCCATAACCAAGTGAGGGCCATGTAGAATAAATGCGCGAAGTCTTTGCACGAAGAGAGCGATGGGAAAGACAATCCATGGGATCCCAAGTCATCGTTGCTCTCTAGAGCTTGTTTTGTCAACTCATGGGATTGTGAGGTTGACAAGTATTCATGGGTACCTACACAAAAGAGACACAAACGAAAGAAATTGTGTGCGTGGTAAATGTACACATCATCCATCATGATGTGTATGTGCACATGTGAGTTAGCACAAGATAAGCATCGCTCGAAGAAATTTGATGCATGATATAAGAACATGTCATCCATCATGAAAGAATAGTTGTTATGTATGACACGATGGGGACACAAATTGAGAATGCAAGTATATGGCACAACAAGATCATTTGTATTCATGGGGAGCATATTGTGCACACAAATAATGGGATCATGCAATGGATGGGATTGATCAAAATCTCCTAACATGTATGAGGAAACTATGGGTGTCTCCTCATGAGCAATATTGGAAACATCATATGGAGAAAATGGACAACATCCAAAACAATGCATATCCGAAGCTAGGTGGTCATGGCATGGCACATGAGATGAATGATGCAAAGGGAGCATATCAATATCATCACAAGAAAAACAAATGCCAATAACCATGGGCTTGTCATCTATGCCATATGTGCAAATTGGGTTTATTTTAATGGCATATGCATAGTCACTATGAAGAGATTGCAAATATGACATATGGTTGATCTCATGCATAGCATATAACAAGTCAAGCGGATTGTCAAACATGATGTGACCTAAAGAATTGTCACAAGAAATCCTATGTAACATGGCATCACAACTAATAGACTCCACATGAGAATCATCATACTCATCATAAATGGGCAAGAAATCATCACATAAGGAAGTCGCACTAGCATGAAGCATGGTAGTAGGTGGATCAACATCATGCAAGCAATCATTGTCAAGATAGTCCACTAGTGGGACAAGAGCATCACCTTCACCTATGTTACCTTTGTCATTCCACTCAAGTGGTGTAGGTGAGGTGGTAAAGACCAAATGGTGGTCATCTTCATCATGATGGAACCATGTGGGGGGTGCATCATATTCCACCGTGGCCATCGTCTTGTCCAAAGGAAGGGTGTAGTCGTCGCGAATCGGCGCGTCATCATATATGGGACCTAGCACCAAACGAGAAGACACAATAGAGGTAGAGGTTAAGTCATTAGAAATCGAAGTGGCCTCACATGCCCTATCAACTACCTCACTCTCTCTATGTGGTGGTTCACTCACTCCCTCAAGGTAGGTGCACTCAATCTCACGTATGGTGGAGTCACTCATCTCACTCAAGTGGTGGCGGTTGTGGCTCTCCTCACATGGGAATTGGGGCAACACATCATATATGGGGCTAGTGGTGAAGTCACTCTCACTCTCAATCTGGTGGCACAAGTCACTCAAGTCATCATACGTCGCCGTGGTCGAAGGGAAAATCCCATGCTCAACCATCTCGTCACCGTCGCCATGGATGAAGGCCGAAGATGGCACATCATCACTCTCGCCTCCTAAGATGGAAGCATCATCCTTGCTCGTCACCGTGTCGCTCGCCTCCAAAGCTTGGTCCTTGATGGTCTCCATAGTCGTAGTCGTCGCCGCACCGTCTTGAAAAAGAGTCGAAGGAGACTCGGCACTATCAATGCCACAAAGAGGGATGGCGGTGAAGTCGAACTTGGGAGCATCATCTTGGAGCTCGTCGAGCTTGGACATCATGGTGGTACTAGCCTCATGCTCGCCGTCTTGGAGCTTGGTCTTCGAGAAGTGTGCTTGGAGTGGAGAAGCCTTGGCCTTCATGAGTTCTTTGTCCGCCTTGAGGGCACCAATGTAGTTGTCGTCTAGGGACTTGTAGTTCTCGAGGAAGATAGTCTTGGAGATGTCGTTGTGCAATCCCATCATGAAGTGGAACTTCATCGAAATGGGGTCGTCCACGCCGGCTCGTCGCAAGGCTTTCTTCATCTCGTGGAAGTACTTGTCGAGGGACTTGGATCCTTGGATGGTGTTCTCCAATTGGCATTGAAGTTGTTCCGTGTAGGTTGGAGGCACGAACTCTCGCCGCAAAGCTCTCTTCGTCTTGGGCCAACTCATGTCATAGCTCTCCGATGGTGTGTGAAGCCACCATGCCAATGCGTAGTCATGGAAGTTCGTTGTGGCGCACTTCACTTGATCTTCGGGAGGAACTTGATGTAGCTTGAGGTAGTCGTCCATTAGGCGTTCCCACTCGAGATACTCCCCGGGTTCTTGAGTCCCATAGAAAGGAATCGCATTGTCGGTGTCAAGGTCGTAGTAGCTCGTGGAAGTCGCGGACTTGAGCTTGGGGAGCTTCTCTTGAGCGTAGTCTTGGGGTGCTTGTTGGCGAAGATGTCGTATGTTTGTAGGCGAAGATGCCTTGAAGTCGCTTGGCGAAGATGCCACGGGAGATGGTGAAGTCGTTGAGCGGTAGTTGGTGTTGAGCTCTTGACCTTCACGTTCTTGTTGGTGATGGTGTCGATGCCGATGTGATCTTGCCGGAGATGGTAGCTCGGAAGGATGTGCTCTTGAGCGTCTTCTCGAAGATGAGGAAGATCGCTTGTAGGACTTGATGAGGGCTTTGATCTCCTCCATTTGAGCTTGCATCTTGGCATCGAAGTTGTTGTTCGTGGCATCGAACTCGTCGTTGTAGACCGGAGGTGAAATGCCTTGCCTATCCATCACAAGACTCGAGTAGAGGTGAGTAGGAAATGAGATAAACAATACCAAGTTACCTTTTCCCAAAGTTGAGGATGTATCTTGTTTCACTCAATGTGAAATGAAAGAATAGTGGAATTGGTACCAGACTTGTTCACTCACACCTATCAAGTAAAGCTTATGGAGTGGCACGGTGAGGATAGTGGCACAAATAATTTCATGCAAAATGTTAGCAAGAGTCAATAATGTTGAAAGAGATTCACAAATTCGCAAGTGAAACAAGTAAACCAATAGCAATATGTGGCACACGGAAACACACACACGGATAGATAAATGGAGTCGTGCAACCAAGGAATGAGCACAAAATGTGGAGTCCACGGAAAACGCTCGTGTTGCACAACTCAAGAGAGACGCTAGCACGATTGCTCAATAGGCGGATATGACACTTGTGCACAACCTATAAGATGCAAAATGGATAAACTTTCTATCCCAAGTATGCTATGTATGTATGGTTCCTGGTGTTTCTCTCAAGATGATCCAAGATGATCGGATATGACAACCTTATGTGCGATGTGGTATGATGCTATGGCACTTGCTTACAAGCTCTTTGTTCACTCTTTTTCTTTGCTTAAAAGCTTATTCGTCTTTTTTTTATATGGCCACAATGCGAAATGCACAAACCAAGATAGCAATTGTGTATATACGGGAACAATCTTGTGACACAAGGGATGATATGATACCAATATGATATGGTATGTATGCAATGGATGGTGTAGATCACTAATGTGCACAAGTAACATTGCCGGCAATACTCAAAGGCTAGTCTCGATAGGCAAGTGACGCAAAATGGGCTAGGGGTTATCAAAGCAATTGCAATTGGAATATACAATGATGTCGTCGAGGTTACCGTCCGTATGTACGATGATGACCTCGTGGCGATGATGAGTGGCGGTGTTCTCGACGTCGAACCGTTCCTAATTAGCCGAAACACCTTAGGAAACGGAAAAACCACGAACTTAAAATCTCAAATGTCAAATGTCAAAATGGTGGTAGCGAGAATGCGGTGGTGGTTGCGGAAGTATTGGTGGAAACCCGGTCAAAATGGGTTATGGTGGTGGACGGGTATGGTGGGGCTATACACGTTATCGGAGTTGAAGTCACGGTCCCTAAGTAGCCGAAACACCTTAGGAGACACAACTCACAACACAAGCAAAATTGGGTTAAGTTGGGGTGGCAGAAGTGTATGGTGGGCAATCCTATGCGGAAGTTATGGTGGTGGTTGATGAAGAAGCAATCGTCCCTAAGTAGCTGAAACACCTTAGGAGACTCAAATCACAACTCAAACAACCTCAAATGTGATGGGGAATAAAATGGGTTAGGTTGCGGAAGTCGGTGGTGGTATAGCGGAGGATGTGGTGGAAGCCCTAGACAAAGATGCCATAGTTCCAAAAAATTTATGAAGTCAAATGGTGATGGTGGTACTTTTGTTGGATGGGGGATGTCAATAGCTTCAAAACGAGCTAAAGAACGCCAAAATCGGACTCTGGATGAATTAGTTATGGTCAAAACGGTAAAATGGGAAAGGATGAAGTTACAGGGGTCGGACATCCGGGGGGTGGGGCCAGATTTCCGGGGGTCCGTATCCAGAACCGTGCAGATTTGGTGCTCCAGGAGCCGGATGTCCGGCCAGATGGCTCGGATGTCTTGCCGAAGGCTCGGATGTCCGGCCCGACGATTCCAGATCGGGATTTGGACTTCGAAACTCAATTTGGGGCGGAAGTGGATGATTTCGGGGGCAAAATTGGGGAGATTTTATGGATGGAAGTGGGGGAAAGCTAGATCCACTAGAAACCAAGCAAATCCATGGATCAAAATCAACAAAACATCATCAAACCAACAAATCACAAAAAAAATTGGAGGCTATTTTTTGTGGGGATTTTCGAATTTAGGACGAAATCAAGCAAAAGAAGGCTAGAAACGAAGGGGGAAGACTCCAAATTCGTGATCAACGTGGCTCATGATACCATATGATATGGGGCTAACCCGGTGTAGGCTGATCTTTCACGATTGGAGTGGATTCCCTCGAAGAACACGATGAACACGGGGGAGAACGAGGAAAAATCACAAGGGGAAACACTCAAGCACAAGTCCAATCACACATCCACTAGACGATCAAACACACAAGATCCACAAGGTACATGAACAACAAAAGGAAAGATACAAGGTAAAGTTCATCTCCATGAGGAGGTCTTGATGATATCCTAGATGGATCTTCCCGTGAGGGGTCTTGATGATATCCCGCAGGATCTTCTCACATGGAGGTCTTGAACTCCATGGGAGTGGTGGTCTCTCTCTCTCTCTCTCTCTCTCTCTCAAGAGTAGAGGTAGGTAGGAGCAAAGCTCACATACAAAATGAGCTATCATATTTGCTAACCCTAGAAAGAGGGAGTAGGGGGAGTATATATAGTCTAGGTGGGCGAAGGGGTACATGGGCCTCGGCCCTTTACTGTGCACAGACAGACGGGGCCGGATGCCCGGGCATCGGGCCAGATGACCGGGCCTTCCCGAGGGGCCGGATGTCCGGGCTGGCGAGGTCGGCCTCGGTGCTCTCCGGATAGGGGGCGCCGGATTTCCGGGCTTCTGGCCGGATATCCGGGTTGTGGCCGGATGTCCGGGGCCTGTAGGTACTTGGCGGCTGGGGCGGCTGCTGTGGGTGATGCTCCCGGGGCCTGATGTCCGGGGTCCTGGCCGGATGTCCGGGTCCTGGGAGCTGTCTCCGTCTTCTTCTTCCGTCGTCACTTCCATGCTTCCCTTTCGGATGGTGTAGTTGTTCCTTGGCGCTTGCACTCCTCCTCGTCGTCCGTGAAGCTCCGAGAATACCTATGCATGCACGCGAGAGGGGTGTCAAGTAGTATACCATCCTCGAAGGGGTCAAGTGAGCACGTGTAAAGGAGATGATTCACCTTTGTGTATGTGAAGTAGGTGTCGCACGTGTCACTCTCCGAATGGACTCTTGACATGGTGATGTCCGTAGAATGCTCCGCATCAATGACTAAGAGATTCGTGTATATAACCTTTGTCGAGCAGCTCCTGTACTTGACGCATAATCTCCTTCGTCTCCTCTGGATTGGTATGGTATGGCACACGGTTTGGCAGCGAAGCACCGGGAATTAAGTCAATCTAAAGCTCAATCCCGCGAATAGGTGGTAATCCCGGTGGCACGTCTTGTGGAAAGACATCAGCGAACTCCTGACAGCAGGAGGCAAAGAGGAAGGCACGTCCTCGAATGAAAATAATGCCTCTTTGCACACAAAAGCATAGCAAACAGATTTGCTGAAATCTAGATCATCAATATCAGATTGGTGGCAAGTAAACATCCACTTTTCAATTTAATTTCAAAAGCAACATGAGATGATGGTTTGATATTAGGCTTCATTTGTTGCTCAAATTCTTTTCCCAATCTGATTTTCACTCTTATTTTGCTCCTGTTTTGCTTTATTAGCTCGATTAATATCATCTTTAAAAATAGAAACAGGAGTCATAGGAAGAAAAGTAATATGTTTATCCTTATGAACAAGAGTATACAGATTGTTTCTACCATGGTGTACAGAATTTTTATCGAATTGCCATGGTTTACCAAGTAATAAGGAACATGCTTGCATGGGTACCACATCACAATCAACATAATCAGCATATGTAGTGATACTAAAATGCACATGAACAGTACGTGTTACCTTAACCTTGCCGTTGTTGTTGAACCATTGGATGTAGTAAGGATGCGGATGGGGTCTTGTGGTGAGAGACAACTTCTCCACCATCTCCATGCTAGCCAAGTTGTTGCAACTCCCTCCATTAATGATGACACAGACAGAACGTTCCTTCATAACTCCCTTTGTACGGAACAAATTATGCCTCTGGTTTTGCTTAGCTTGTGTTACCTGCACACTCAAAACAATTTGAGCAACTAAACTCTCATACCTGTCAGCATCTTCAGCAGCCATGTATTGTGTCTCATGTTCAGAATCAACTCCACCGTGTTCTTCTCTTGTAATAAGAGCCAAAGTCTCCTCATCATAGTCACTAGCGGACTCATACCCACCATCCTCAGTAACAATCATCACATGCGGAGATGGACATTGGCTCGCATAGTGACCTCCACCCTTGCAAAACGGCATATAACCTCATGTGTTTGCCCTGTTGATGCCATGGATGAAGAAGAGCTCTGCGCGGGACTAAAAGGTGTGCTCCTGGCAGATGGTGGTGGTGGTGGTGCCTGTTTTCTTGTATCTCGGTTGGAATTGGCAGCTGAAGTCGGCGGTGCTGCAGTAGGACGTGTGGAAGTAGAGGATGTACATGGTGTCCATGATGAAGATTAACTTGCTGATGAGGACATCAATACCATTGTTACACCCACAACCCCTGTTTCTATACAGACTAGACCAATTACTAGAGCTCGCGCACATCAATTAAATTACCAGGTACTTTCGTTTCTTGGTAATGATTCAAATGTTCATGAGAATATGATGCTGCCAAAATTGGATAGATTTGTCTTGCTTACAAATGAAGGGCCTAGCTTGGACAAGAAGGATGAACATTGGAGCAAGATCAAGCATGTAGATGATGGCATGCGCAAGGGAAACAAGAACGGAGTTACAAATGATGATTTCAGGACTTTGAAGCCACCCTAATGAGTGCATGAAGCCTTGAATGAAATATACAAGATGCCACTTCATAAATTTCGTCCAGAGGCTATTATAGGTGATGCGTCACCTTATTATTGGGCCAGGCCCATGTAATTTTGACATACAGAAGTGTAGGCTGTTTTTAGAGTCCGTATGTGTGGGGAAACAAGATTAGGGTTGGTTTCGGACCCCTCCTCCAAGGGCCACGAAATTCCGCCCCCCCCCCCTCTTCCTCGATATATACAGCCCTTAGGGTGCCGTTTAGACTTTGGGTTTTGTTTAGATTAAAAGCTTGCCATAGCTGCAACTTCGCGTACTTCGTTTGTGTTCAACGACCAGACCAAGATGTCATAGAACCCCACCTTGATCAATAAAGCTTTCTTCTTATATTCGCAATATCCCGATTGCAATCTCAGTTTCTTGCTTGTTCTTCATTTGCTTGCTGGAAATAGACCCTCGTGGTCAGGTTGATCGTGCTCCAACATGGTCAATAACCCCTCGGAAGCTGGTTTAGCGATTGCTAAGGCGCGACGTGTGCGCACATTCGTAGTCGGATCGTCAAAGTCGACTCCCACAGAAAACGATAGCTATCTCTTCGAAACATCGGGACACCTTCGCCTCTATCAAGTGCTATTAGATTTCCAGGTTGCTTGGTGAGATTTTCCAGTTTTCTTAGTTTAGATCGAGTCTATTCTTCATACCTATAGTCGTCGAAAAAGGAAAAAAAAATAGGGTTAGTTCATCATATCCGAACCAATCTGAGCCTTTGCTTAATCTTTTTAGGGTTTTGCTTTGTTGAATTTGCGGTTGCATCGTCGTGTTTAGTTGCTGGTCTTAGCGTCTAGTCCTTCAGAGTTTCGAATTCTGTCATAGTTGGTCACGTCGCCGCCGCACCATCTTCATCATTGCCATATACCACCACCCCACCATATACATCGCCGCTGCCATATACCACCACCCCCACCATATCAATCGCCGCTGCCAAATACAACCACCAATCCGAGTCCACATATACCACCACCAATCCGAGTCCACATATACCATTGTAATATACCATCACCAGTCCGAGTTCCACCAGATTCATCTCCACCACCAGTCCTAGTCCGAGTCTACTATTTGTTCCTTTATTTTTGAGTTCCAGACCATGCGATACTACGAGTCGTGAACAAGTCGGATTCCCCAACTTCCATGTTACCCGTACAAGAAAAATAGTTCCAGTTTAAAAAAACTAAGTCTGAAAAATTCTGGCTAGGCAGCTTTTAGACCATTTGTAGACTTTTTCGAAAAAAAATTGTTGCGGAGCAAAAAAAAGAGGAAAAAAGTGCAAAAAAAGTGAAAAAAAGGAAAACAATTCAGAGTGTGCTCCTTCCTTGTTTACGTGCAGTGCCGTGATTTTGTTAGTGTTCTAGGCTCGCGTCTCTAGCACGGTCTAGCCTAGGACCAGCACAGTACCGTCGTTGAGCGTTTATTCAACGTTGCATCTCTGAATTGATTATTGCTGACCCTTTTTGCTACCATATTATAAGCCTTCCCAGCTCCACATACATTTATTGTGCGTTTGACTCTCCCTAGTAATCGCTCTATCCAAGCTTTGAGAGTTTTCACTATAACGGTTGCTGATCACCACCTGCTGCTTGGTAAGAACTGGTAAGAATTTGAGATTCGCTTGACAGATTTGTGACTTTCCACAACACCACCTGATAGAGGCAAAGGTGTCCTATCTTTCGATGAGATGGTGGCTATCGTTTTTGATGGAGTAGACTTTGACGATCCGACTACGAACGTGCGAGGACGTCGTGCCTTAGCAATCGCTAAACCAACTCCGAGAGGTTATTGACCACGCCGGAGCACGATCAACCTGACCACGAGGGTCTATTTCCTGCAAGAAAACGAAGAACAAGCAAGAAACTAAGATTTGCAATCTGGATATTGCGAATATAAGATGAAAGCTTTATTGATCAAGGTGGGGTTCTGTGACATCTTGGTCTGGTCGTTGAACACAAACGAACTACGTGAAGTTGCAGCTATGGCAAACTTTTAATCTAAACAAAACCCAAAGTCTAAACGGTGCCCTAAGGGTTGTATATATGGAGGAAGAGGGGGGAATTTCGTGGCCCTTGAAGGAGGGGTCTGAAACCAACCATATCTCTTGTTTCCCCACACATACGGACTCTAAAAACAGCCTATACTGAAGTATATCGAAATTACATGGGCCTGGCCCAATAATAAGGTGACGCAGCACCTATAATAGCCTCTGGACAAAATTTATGAAGTGGCATCTTGTATATTTCGTCCGAGGCTTCATGCACTCATTATGGTGGCTTCAAAGTCCTGAAATCATCACTTGCAACTCCGTTCTTGTTCCCCTTGCGCATGCCATCATCTCCATGCTTGAACTTGCTCCAAGGTTCATCTTTCTTGTCCAAGCTAGGCCCTTCATTTGTAAGCTAAACAAATGTATCCAATTTAGGCAGCATCATATTCTCATGACAATTAGAATCCTTACCAAGAAACGAAAGTACCTGGTAATTCAATTGGCGTGCGTGAGCTCTAGTAATTGGTCCCGTATGTATAGCAGCAGGGGCTGTGGGTGTAACAATGGTATTGATGTCCTCATCATCCTCCCCTTCTTGAAATGAAGTCGTCCTCGATGGAAGCTCATCTTCCTCACCCAAATAAGGCTTCAAATCTGCAGTGTTAAATGTGGGACTAACCCCAAAATCTGCAGGCAGCTCAAGTTTATATGCATTATCATTTATTTTCTCTAACACCTTAAAAGGACCATCAGCACGCGGCATTAGCTTTGATTTTTGCAAATCAGGAAACCTATCCTTACGCAAATGTAACCAAACAAGATCTCCAGGTGCAAACACAACATGTTTTCTACCCTAATCTCCAGCAAGTTTATATTTAGCATTCATACGCTCAATGTTCTCCTTAGTTAACTCATGCATTTTTAGGACCAATTCAGCATGTTGCTTAGCATCAAAATTAACATTCTTCGAAGATGGAAGAGGTAACAAATCAATAGGTGCACGAGGTAGGAAACCATACACAATTTCAAAAGTGCACATCTTAGTAGTAGAATGCAGCGAACGATTATAAGCAAATTCAATATGAGGCAAGCATTCTTCCCACATTTTCTTGTTATTCTTCAAAACAGCCCTAAGCATAGTAGACAATGTTCTATTGACTACTTCAGTTTGTCCATCAGTTTGGGGGTGACATGTAGCAGTTTAGTCCCCAGCTTAGCCCATAAGCATCTCCAAAACTGGCTAAGAAATTTAGTATCATGATCTGAAACAATAGTATTTGGCACACCATGCAAGCGAATAATTTCACGAAAGAACAAATCAGCAACATTAGCAGAATCATCGCTTTTATGACATGGTACAAAGTGTGCCATTTTCGAGAATCTATCCACGACAACAAATATGCTATCCCTCCCCTTCTTTGTCCGAGGTAAACCTAAAACAAAGTCAATAGATATATCCTCCCAAGGAACACTAGGTACAGGCAAAGGCATATATAAACCATGAGATTGAGTCGTGACTTAGCTTTTTGACATGTAGTGCAGCGAGCAACAAAACGCTCAACATCCCATCTCATCTTTGGCCAAAAGAAATGTGTAGCAAGTACGTCCTTCGTCTTCTTCACGCCAAAGTGTCCAATTAATCCTCCTCCATGCGCCTCCTCTAACAACAAAAGACGAACGGAGCTAGCTGGAATGCATAGCTTGTGAGCACGAAACACAAATCCATCATTAACGACAAACTTGTTCCATGTTCTTCCTTCTTTACAATTCTGCATTACATCTTTAAAATCAGCATCATGCACATATTGATCTTTGATGGTCTCCAAGCCAAATATTTTGAAGTCAAGTTGTGAAAGCATAGTATAGCGACGAGACAATCATCAGCAATAACATTTTCTTTACCCTTCTTGTGTTTAATGACATAAGGGAAAGTCTCAATGAATTCAACCCATTTAGCATGTCTATGATTCAGTTTAGCTTGCTTTTTAATATGTTTCAAAGATTCATGATCATAAGTAGAATAATTCAGACTATGCCCAATTAATTTTTCAGAAAAGTATGCAACAAATTTGCCATCTTGTAATAACACACCTCCTAATCCAATTCCACTAGCATCACATTCAAGCTCAAGAGTCTTATTAAAATCTGGAAGTTGGAGTAAAGGAGCATGTCTCAACTTATCTTTCAACACCGTGAACGCTTCTTCCTGTGCGGTACCCCAAACAAAGGCACATCCTTCTTTGTAAGCTCGTTAAGAGGTGCAGCAATGATGCTGAAATCTCTCACAAAACGCCTATAGAAACCAGCGAGGCCAAGGAAACTCCGCACTTGTGTGACCGTTTTGGGCTGCGGCTAACTCTCAATAGCTTCAATCTTGGCTTTATCAACTTCAATTCCCTCTGGAGTAACAACATAGCCAAGAAAAGATACTCGGTCGGTGCAAAAGGTGCACTTCCAAAGTTTACCAAACAAACGTGCATCACGTAGAGCAATAAAAACAGCACGTAAATGTTCCAAATGTTCTTCCAAAGATTTGCTATAAATCAGTATATCATCAAAATAGACAACCACAAATCGTCCAATGAAAGCACGTCAAACTTCGCTCATTAATCTCATGAAAGTACTAGGTGCATTAGTTAACCCAAAAGGCATGACTAACCACTCATATAAACCAAACTTAGTTTTAAATGTCGTTTTCCATTCATCTCCCAATTTCATACGTATTTGATGGTATCCACTACGCAAATCAACTTTGGAGAATATTGTAGAGCCACTTAATTCATCAAGCATATCATATAGCCTAGGAATAGCATAACGATAACGAATAGTTATATTATTAATGCCTCTACAATCAACACACCTACACGACATACCATCCTTTTTTGGCATTAGTATAATAGGAACAACACAAGGACTAAGAGATTCGCGTATATAACCTTTGTCGAGTAGCTCCTGTACTTGACACATAATCTCCTTCGTCTCCTCTGGATTGGTACGGTATGGCGCACGGTTTGGCAGCGAAGCACCGGGAATTAAGTCAATCTGATGCTCAATCCCTCGAATAGGTGGCAATCCCGGTGGCACGTCTTGTGAAAAGATGTCAGCGAACTCCTGCAAAATGTTAGTGGCAGCAGGAGGCAAAGAGGAAGGCACGTCCTCGAATGAAAATAATGCCTCTTTGCACACAAAAGCATAGCAAACAGATTTGCTGAAATCTAGATCATCAATATTGATGAGGACATCAATACCATTGTTACACCCACAGCCCCTGCTGCTATACATACTAGACCAATTACTAGAGCTCGCGCACGCCAATTAAATTATCAGGTACTTTCGTTTCTTGGTAATGATTCTAATGTTCATGAGAATATGATGCTGCCTAAATTGGATACATTTGTTTTGCTTACAAATGAAGGGCCTATTGGACAAGAAAGAGGAACCTTGGAGCAAGTTCAAGCATGGAGATGATGGCATGCGCAAGGGGAACAAGAACGGAGTTACAAGTGATGATTTCAGGACTTTGAAGCCACCATAATGAGTGCAGGAAGCCTTGGACAAAATATACAAGATGCCACTTCATAAATTTTGTCCAGAGGCTATTATAGGTGCTGCGTCACCTTATTATTGGGCCAGGCCCATGTAATTTCGAAATACTTGAGTATAGGCTGTTTTTAGAGTCCGTATGTGTGGGGAAACAAGAGATAGGGTTGGTTTCGGACCCCTCCTTCAAGGGCCACGAAATCCCCCCCTCTTCCTCCATATATACAGCCCTTAGGGCACCGTTTAGACTTTGGGTTTTGTTTAGATTAAAAGTTCGCCATAGCTGCAACTTCGCGTACTTCGTTTGTGTTCAACGACCAGACAAAGGCGTCACAGAACCCCACCTTCATTAATAAAGCTTTCCTCTTATATTCGCAATATCCAGATTGCAATCTCAGTTTCTTGCTTGTTCTTCGTTTGCTCGCAGGAAACAGACCCTCGTGGTCAGGTTGATCGTGCTCCGGCATGGTCAATAACCCTTGGGAAGTTGGTATAGCGATTGCTAAGGCGTGATGTCTCGCACGTTCGTAGTCGGATCGTCAAGGTCGACTCCCACAGAAAATGATAGCCACCATCTCATCGAAATATCGGGACACCTTTGCCTCTATCAAATATCAGATTTGGTGGCAAGTAAACATCCACTTTTCAATATAATTTCAGAAGCAACATGAGATGATGGTTTGTTATTAGGCTTCATTTGTTGCTCAAATTCTTTTCCCACAATCTGATTTTCACTCTTATTTTTCTCTTGTTTTGCTTTATTAGCTCGATTAATATCATCTTTGAAAATAGAATCAGGAGTCATAGGAAGCAAAGTAATATGTTTATCCTTATGAACAAGAGTATACTGATTGTTTCTACCATGGTGTATAGAATTTTTATCGAATTGCCATGGTCTACCAAGTAATAAGGAACATGCTTGCATGGGTGCCACATCACAATCAACATAATCAGCATATGTAGCGATACTAAAATGCACACGAACAGTACATGTTACCTTAACCTTACCACTGTTGTTGAACCATTGGATGTAGTAAGGATGTGGATGTGGTCTTGTGGTGAGAGATAGCTTCTCCACCATCTCCATTCTAGCCAAGTTGTTGCAGCTCCCTCCATCTATGATGACGTGAACAGAATGTTCCTTCACAACTCCCTTTGTGTGGAACAAATTATGCCTCTGGTTTTGCTCAGCTTGTGTGACCTGCACACTCAAAACACGTTGCACAACTAAACATTCATACCTGTCAGCGTCTTCAGGAGCCATGTATTGTGTCTCATGTTCAGAATCATCTCCACCATGTTCTTCACGTGTAATTAGAGCCAAAGTCTCCTCATCATAGTCATTAGCGGAGTCGTACCCACCATCCTCAGTAGCAATCATCACACGCTTAGATGGGCATTCTCTAGGATAATGACCTCCACCCTTGCAACGGCGACAAATAATATGATGTGTTTGCCCTGTTGATGCCATGGATGAAGAAAGAGCTCTGTGCAGGCCCGGAAGGGCTGCTCTTCGAAGATAGTGGTGGTTGTGCCTGCTTTCTTGTATCACAGCTGGAGGTGGTAGCTGACGGAGGTGCCGGTGCTGCAGAACATGTGGAAGTAGAGGATGCACGTGGTGTCCATGATGAAGTTCGACCTGCAGAAAAGTTAGTCCGCGCCAATGCCTGCCGATCCTGCACTTCACGTTCAGCTTTGCAAGCAAGATGGAATAAACGAGTGATATTGTTATACTCCTTATACTCTAAAATGGTCTGAATCTCTTTATTTAAACCACCCATAAAACGTGCAAGCATAGCTTCATTCTCCTCAACAATACCACATCTAATCATGCCAGTTTGTAACTCCTGATAATATTCTTCTACAGGAATTTTTTCCTTGTCTTAAACGCTGCAATTTTTGAAGTAATTCACGTTGATAATATGGTGGAACCCAATGAGTACGCATAGCAGTTTTCAAAGCAGCCCAAGTAGCTGGAATAGGATATAATCTACAATGTTCAGACCACCAAACACATGCAAAACTAGTGAAAGCACAAACAGCAGCAGCAACACGTCGTTCCTCGGGATATTGTAAACATATAAAACGTTGTTCAGTTTCTAACTCCCAAGTAAGATATATATCAGGAACATATCTACCCTCAAATGGTGGAATATTCAATTTTAATTTAGGAAGATGGTCATGATCTCGTACCTGAGGTGGTGGTGCAGGCCTACCATTGCGATTATTTGCATGTGCACGACCTAGTGCTGGTGGTTGCACGTAGTTATGATTTTGATCAACCTCATCCTCATAATCGCCCACGTAATCGTCCTCCTCCTCGGCACCAGCAGCAGCAGGAGCAGGAGCCAAAGAAGCATCAACAGTAGGTACAGCAGCACCAGAAGTTTGGCCATCCTCAAGAGGAACATGCTTCGCTCGTCTGAACTGATTTAGAAGGGGGCGTTGTTGTTGTCGTTGTAGAGGTGCGGCAGGTGCAGCCGGCGGTGGTTGGGGAAGACGTGTGAGCAATTCATTAAACTTGTTATCCAGCTTTGTCTCGATTGACTTCTCCATGGCCTCTTCAAATCTGTTTAGCACATCTCCCACCTGGCCACTCATCATTTGCTGAAATTTATCATGCAACTCCTTGTTCGTCATGTTCTCCCAGTCAATCTCGTCGGCTTGTGATCCTACCATGGTTAGCAGCAATAGAAACACACAAGAATATGATCCTACAGACTACTAGAAAGTGGTGGTGGTGTGGTGTCACAAATCCGTCAAGCAAATCTCAAATTCTTACCAGTTCTTACCCAGCAGCAAGTGGTGATCGGCAACCTTTGTAGTCAAAACTCTCAAAGCTTGGACAGAGCAATTGCCAGGTGGTGTCAAATGCACGATGTAGATGTATGTGGAGCTGGGAAGGCTTATGATATGGTAGCAAAAAGGGTCAGCAATAATCAATTCAGAGATGCAATGTTGAATAAACACACAATGATGGTACTGTGCTAGTCCTAGGCTAGACCGTGCTAGAGACGCGAGCCTAGAACACTAAAAAAATCACGGCGCTGCACGTAAACAAGGGAGGAGCACACTCTGAATTTTTTTCTTTTTTTTATCATTTTTTTGCACTTTTTTCCTCTTTTTTAATTTTTTTTGCTCCGCAACAATTTTTTTTTTTAAAAGTCTACAAATGGTCTAAAAACTGCCTAGCCAGAATTTTTTTTTGAAACTGGAACTATTTTTCTTTTGCGGGTAGCACAAAATTTGGGGAATCCGACTTGTTCACGACTCGTAGTATCGCGTGATATGGAACTCGAAAATAAAGGAAGAAATACCGGACTCAGACTAGGACTGGTGGCGGAGATGAATCTGGTGGAACTCGGACTGGTGATGGTATATGACGGTAGTATATGTGGACTCGGATTGGTGGTGGTATATGGACTCGGATCGGTGGTGGTATATGGACTTGGATTGGTGGTGGTATATGGACTCGGAGCGGTGGTGGTATATGGACTCGGAGCGGTGGGGATATATGGACTCAGAGAAATAGCAGATAAACGGAAGTGGTATATGGTAGGGGCGATGATGATGGTGCGGCGGCGGCGTGACAACTTGTGAACAGAACTCGAAACTCTAAAGAACTAGACGCTAAGACCAGCAACTTGACACAACGATGCAACTGCAAATTCAACAAAGTAAATACAGAAAAGATTATGCAATGGCTCAGATTGGTTTGGATATGATGAACTAACCCTAATTTTTTTTTGCCTTTTTCCTGGACTGTAGGTATGAAGAACAGACTCGATCTAAACTACGAAAAACTGTAAAATCTCACCGAGCAACCTGGAAATCTGATAAGACTTGATAGAGTTAAAGGTGTCCCGTCTTTCGATGAGATGGTGGCTATTGTTTTTGGTGGAGTAGACTTTGACGATCCGACTACGAACATGCGAGGACGTCGTGCCTTAGCAATCTCTAAACCAACTCCGAGAGGTTATTGACCACACCGGAGCACGATAATCCTGACCACGAGGGTCTATTTCCTGCAAGCAAACAAAGAACAAGCAAGAAACTAAGATTTGCAATCTGGATATTGCGAATATGAGATGAAAGCTTTATTGATCAAGGTGGGGTTCTGTGACGTCTTGGTCTGGTCCTTGAACACAAACGAAGTACGCGAAGTTGCAGCTATGGCGAACTTTTAATCTAAACAAAACCCAAAGTCTAAACGGTGCCCTAAGGGTTGTATATATGGAGGAAGAGGGGGGAATTTCGTGGCCCTTGAAGGAGGGGTCCGAAACCAACCCGATCTCTTGTTTCCCCACACATATGGACTCTAAAAACAGTCTATACTGAAGTATATCAAAATTACATGGGCCTGGCCCAATAATAAGGTGACGCAGCACCTATAATAGCCTCTGGACGAAATTTATGAAGTGGCATCTTGTATATTTCGTCCAAGGCTTCATGCACTCATTATGGTGGCTTCAAAGTCCTGAAATCATCACTTGTAACTTCGTTCTTGTTCCCCTTGCGCATGCCATCATCTCCATGCTTGAACTTGCTCCAAGGTTCATCTTTCTTGTCCAAGCTAGGCCCTTCATTTGTAAGCAAAACAAATGTATCCAATTTAGGCAGCATCATATTCTCATGACAATTAGAATCGTTACCAAGAAACGAAAGTACCTGGTAATTCAATTGGCATGCGCGAGCTCTAGTAATTGGTCCCGTATGTATAGCAGCAGGGGCTGTGGGTGTAACAACGGTATTGATGTCCTCATCACCACCACCACTTCCTAGTAGTCTGTAGGATCATATTCTTGTGTTTTTCTCTTGCTGCTAACCATGCCAGGATCACAAGCGGATGAGCTGGACTGGGAGAACATGTCGAACAAGGAGCTCCATGATAAATTCCAGGAAATGTTGTGTCAACAGGTAGAAGACGTGATGGCCAGTTTTGGCAAGGCATTAGCGAGGATTGATGACATTGAGAAGACAATTGATAACAAGTTGGATGCAAGTTCGCTAAAGTGCTTGCGCGTCTACCTCCACCTACTTCCTCTGCTACACCATAGCAACAACAACAACAACCACCTCCATGTTGCGAAATATCCCTTCACCGAGCGAGCCGTGTTCCTCTTGAGCCTGGCCAAACTTCTGGTGCCGCTGCTACTGCTGTTGATGCTTCTGTGGCTCCTGCTGCTGCTGCGGAGGAGGACGATTATGCGGGCGATTATGAGAGGTTGATCAAAATCAGAACTACATGCAACCACCGGCACCACGACCAGGGCGTCCACATGCAAATAATCGCAATGGTAGGCCTGCACCACCACCTCAGGTATGAGATCATGACCATCTTCCTAAACTAAAATTGAATATTCCACCATTCGAGGGGAGATATGTTCCTGATATATATCTTACTTGGGAGTTAGAAACTGAACAACATTTTACATGTTTACAATATCCCGAGGAAAGTCGTGTTGCTGCTGCTGTTTGTGCTTTCACTAGTTTTGCATGTGTTTGGTGGTCTGAACATTGTAGATTATATCCTATTCCAGCTACTTGGGCTTCTTTGAAAATTGCTATGCGTACTCGTTGGGTTCCACCATATTATCAACGTGAATTACTTCAGAAATTGCAGCGTTTAAGACAAGGAAAAATTCTGTAGAGGAATATTATCAGGAATTGCAAACTGGCATGATTAGATGGGGTATTGTTGAGGATAACGATGCTATGCTTGCACGTTTTATGGGTGGATTAAATAGAGGGATTCAGACCATTTTAGAGTATAAAGAGTATAATAATATCACTCATTTATTCCATCTTGCTTGCAAAGCTGAACCTGAAGTGCAGGATCGATAGGCATTGGCACGGACTAACTTTTCTGCAGGCCGACCTTCATCATGGACACCGCGTGCATCATATACTTCCACACATTCTGCTGCACCGGCACCTTCGTCAGCTGCCACCTCCAGCCGTGTTACAAGAAAGCAGGCACTACCATCACTATCTGCCAACAGCACACCGACCAGGCCTGCACAGAGCTCTTCTTCATCCATGGCATCAACAGGGCACACACATGACATTATTTGTCGTTGTTGTAAGGGTAGAGGTCATTTGGCGAGAGAATGCAAATCTCCGCGTGTTATGATTGCTACTGAGGATGGTGGGTATGAGTCCGCTAGTGACTATGATGAGGAGACTTTGGCTCTTATTACAAGTGAAGAACACCGTGGAGATGATTCTGATCATGAGACGCAATACATGGCTACTGAAGATGCTAACAGGTATGAAAGTTTAGTTGCTCAACGTGTTTTGAGTGTGCAGGTCACACAAACTGAGCAAAATCAGAGGCATAATTTGTTCCATACAAAGGGAGTTGTGAAGGAACGTTCTGTTCGCGTCATCATAGATGGAGAGAGCTGCAACAACTTGGCTAGCATGGAGATGGTGGAGAAGCTATCTCTCACCACAAGACCACATCAACATCCTTACTACATCGAATGGTACAACAACAACGGCAAGGTTAAGGTAACACGTACTATTCATGTGCATTTTAGTATCTCTACATATGTTTATTATGTTGATTGTGATGTGGTATCCATGCAAGCATGTTCCTTATAACTTGGTAGACCATGGTGATTTGATAAAAATTCTGTACACCATTGTAGAAACAATTAGTATACTCTTGTTCATAAGGATAAACATATTTCTTTGCTTCCTATGTCTCCTAATTCCATTTTGAAAGATGATATTAATAGAGCCAATAAAGCAAAATAGGAGAAAAATAAGAGTGAAAATCAGATTGTGGCAAAAGAATTTGAGCAACAAATGAAGCCTAATAATAAACCATCTAATGTTGCTTCTGAAATTAAATTGAAAAGTGCATGTTTACTTGCCACCAAATCTGATATTGATGATCTAGATTTCAGCAAATCTGTTTGCTATGCTTTTGTGTGCAAAGAGGCATTATTTTCATTCGAGGACGTGCCTTCCTCTTTGCCTCCTGCTGTCACTAACATTTTGCAGGAGTTCGCTGACGTCTTTCCATAAGACGTGCCACCGGGATTACCACCTATTCGAGGGATTGAGCATCAGATTGACTAAATTCCCAGTGCGTCGCTGCCAAACTGTGCGCCATACCATACCAATCTAGAGGGGACGAAGCAGACTATGCGTCAAGTACAGGAGCTACTCGACAAAGGTTATATACGTGAATCTCTTAGTCATTGTGATGTTCCTATTATACTAGTGCATGAAAAGGATGGTACATCGCGTATGTGTGTTGATTGTAGAGGCATTAATAATATTACTATTTGTTATCATCATCCTATTCCGAGGCTAGATGATATGCTTGATGAATTGAGTGGCTCTACAATATTCTCCAAAGTTGATTTGCGTAGTGGATACCATCAAATTCGTATTAAATTGGGAGATGAATGGAAAACAGCATTTAAAACTAAGTTTGGATTATATGAGTGGTTAGTCGTGCCTTTTGGGTTAACTAATGCACCTAGTACTTTCATGAGATTAATGAATGAAGTTTTACATGCTTTTATTGGACGATTTGTGGTAGTCTGTTTTGATGATATACTGATTTATAGCAGATCTTTGGAGGAACATTTGGAACATTTACGTGCTGTTTTTATTGCACTACGTGATGCATGTTTGTTTGGTAACCTTGGGAAGTGCAACTTTTGCACCGACCGAGTGTCTTTTCTTGGCTATGTTGTTACTCCACATGGAATTGAAGTTGATAAAGCCAAGATTGAAGCTATTGAGAGTTGGTCGCAGCCCAAAACGGTCACACAAGTGCGGAGTTTTCTTGGACTCATTGGTTTCTATAGGCGATTTGTGAGAGAATTCAGTACCATTGCTGCACCTCTCAATGAGCTTACAAAGGAGGATGTGCCTTTTGTTTGGGGTACCACACAGGAAGAAGCTTTCACGGTATTGAAAGATAAGTTGACACATGCTCCTTTACTCCAACTTCCTGATTTTAATAAGACTTTTGAGCTTGAATGTGATGCTAGTGGAATTGGATTAGGAGGTGTGTTATTACAAGATGGCAAACCTGTTGCATACTTTTCTGAAAAATTGAGTGGGCCTAGTCTGAACTATTCTACTTATGATAAAGAATTATATGCTCTTGTTCGGACCTTAGAAACATGGCACCATTATTTATGGCCCAAAGAATTTGTTATACATTCTGATCATCAATCTTTGAAACACATTAAAAGTCAAGCAAAACTGAACCGTAGACATGCTAAATGGGTTGAATTCATTGAGACTTTCCCTTATGTCATTAAACACAAGAAGGGTAAAGAAAATGTTATTGCTGATGCATTGTCTCATCGTTATACTATGCTTTCACAACTTGACTTTATAATATTTTGTTTGGAAACCATCAAAGATCAATATGTGTATGATGTTGAATTTAAAGATGTATTGCAGAATTGTAAAGAAGGGAGAACTTGGAACAAGTTCATCATTAACGATGGATTTGTGTTTCGTGCTAACAAGCTATGCATTCCAGCTAGCTTCGTTCGTATTTTGTTGTTGCAGGAAGCGCATGGAGGAGGATTAATGGGACACTTTGGCGTCAAGAAGACAAAGGATGTACTTGGTACACATTTCTTTTGGCCACAGATGAGACATAATGTTGAGCGTTTTGTTGCTCGCTGCACTACATGTCAAAAAGCTAAGTCACGACTCATCCTCATGGTTTATATATGCCTTTGCTTGTACCTAGTGTTCCTTGGGAGGATATATCTATGGACTTTGTTTTAGGTTTACCTCAAACAAAGAAGGGGAGGGATAGCATATTTGTTGTCGTGGATAGATTTTCGAAAAGGCACACTTTATACCATGTCATAAAAGCGACGATGCTGCTAATGTTGTTGATTTGTTCTTTCATGAAATTATTCGCTTGCATGGTGTGCCAAATACAATTGTTTCAGATCAAGATACTATGTTTCTTAGCCACTTTTGGAGATGTTTATGGGCTAAGTTGGGGACTAAACTTCTTTTTAGTACTACTTGTCACCCCCAAACTGATGGGCAAACTGAAGTAGTCAATAGAACATTGTCTACTATGCTTAGGGCTGTTTTGAAGAATAACAAGAAAATGTGGGTAGAATGCTTGCCTCATATTGAATTTGCTTATAATCATTCACTGCATTCTACTGCTAAGATGTGCCCTTTTGAAATTGTGTATGGTTTCCTACCTCGTGCACCTATTGATTTGTTGCCTCTTCCATCTTCGGAGAAGGTTAATTTTGATGCTAAATAACATGCTGAATTGATCTTAAAAATGCATGAGTTAACTAAGGAGAACATTGAGTGTATGAATGCTAAATATATACTTGCTAGAGATAAGGGTAGAAAACGTGTTGTGTTTGCACCTAGAGATCTTGTTTGGGTACATTTGCGTAAGAATAGATTTCCTAATTTGCGCAAATCAAAGCTAATGCCACGTGATGATGGTCCTTTTAAGGTGTTAGAGAAAATAAATGATAACATATATAAACTTGAGCTGCCTGCAGATTTTGGGGTTAATTAGTCCCACTTTTAACATTGTAGATTTAAAGCCTTATTTGGGTGAGGAAGATGAGCTTCCTTCGAGGATGACTTCATTTCAAGAAGGGGAGGATGATGAGGACATCAATACCATTGTTAGACCCACAACCCCTGTTGCTATACATACTGGACAAATTACTAGAGCTCGCACACGTCAATTATATTACCAGGTACTTTCGTTTCTTGGTAATGATTCAAATGTTCATGAGAATATGATGCTGCCTAAATTGCATACACTTGTCTAGCTTACAAATGTACGGCCTAGCTTGGACAAGAAGGATGACCATTGGAGCAAGATCAAGCATGGAGATGATGGCATGCGCAAGGGAAACAAGAACGGAGTTACAAGTGATGATTTCGGGACATTGAAGCCACCCTAATGAGTGCATGAAGTCTTGGAGGAAATATACAAGATGCCATTTCATAAATTTCGTCCAGAGGCTATTATAGGTGCTGCATCACCTTATTATTGGGCCAGGCCCATGTAATTTCGAAATACAGAAGTATACGCTATTTTTAGAGTTCGTATGTGTGGGGAAACAAGAGTTAGGGTTGGTTTCAGACCCCTCCTCCAAGGGCCACGAAATTCCCCCCCCCCCCTCTTCCTCCATATATACAACCCTTAGGGCGCCGTTTAGACTTTGGGTTTTGTTTAGATTAAAAGTTCGCCATAGCTGCAACTTCGCGTACTTCGTTTGTGTTCAACGACCAGACCAAGACGTCACAGAACCCCACCTTGATCAATAAAGCTTTCATCTTATATTCGCAATATCCTGATTGCAATCTCAGTTTCTTGCTTGTTCTTCATTTGCTTGCAGGAAATAGACCCACGTGGTTAGGTTGATCATGCTCTGGCGTGATCAGTAACCCTTCGGAAGGTGGTTTAGCAATTGCTAAGGTGCGACATCTTCGCATGTGCCGAGTCGGATCGTCAAAGTCGACTCCCATAGAAAATGATAGCTATCTCATCAAAACATCGGGACACCTTCGCCTCTACACCTGCAGAAAAACTAGTTCGCGCCAATGCCTGTCAATCATGCACTTCATGTTCAGCTTTGCAAGCAAGATGGAATAAACGAGTGATATTATTATACTCTTATACTATAGAATGGTCTGAATCTCTCTATGCAATCCACCCATAAGTCGTGCAAGCATAGCTTCATTATCCTCAACAATACCACATCTAATCATGCCAGTTTGCAATTACTAATAATATTCTTCCACAGAATTATTTCCTTGTCTTAAACGCTGCAGTTTTTGGAGTAATTCACATTGATGGTATGGTGGAACCCAGCGAATACGCATAGCATTTTTCAAAGCAGCCCAAGTAGTAGGGATATTATCATGATATAATCTACAATGTTCAGACCACCAAACAGAAGCAAAACTAGTGAATTCACAAACAGCAGCAGCAACACGTTTCTCCTCAGGATATTGTAAGCATGTGAAACATTGTTCAGTTTCTAACTTCCAAGTAAGATAGACATCAGGAATGTATCTACCCTCAAATGGTGGAATATTCCATTTCAGTTTAGGAATATGGTCATAATCTCGTACCTGAGGTGGTGGTGCAGCCCTACCGTTGCGATTGTATGCATGAGGATGACCTGGTGCTGGTGGCACATAGTTCTGATTTTGATCAACCTCATCCACGTAATTGTCCTCCTCCTCTGCAGTAGCAGCAGGAGATACCGAAGCATCAACAACAGTAGCAGCGGCACCAGAAGTTAGTCCTGACTCAAGAGGAACACGCTGCGCTCGTCCTGATGGATCGCAATGTGGAGGTGGTTTTTGATGTTGTTGCAATAATGCAGCAGAGGTGGCTGGTGGTTTTGGTAGATGCGCGAGTACTTCATTGAACTTGGCGTCCAACTTGGTGTCAATTGTCTTCTCAATGTCATCAATCCTCTCCAGTGCCTTTCCTGAGCTGGCCATCACGTCTTCCACCTGTTGACCCAACATTGGCTAAAATTTATCATGAAGCTCCTTCTTCGTCATGCTCTCCCAGTCAATCTCATCGGCTTGTGATCCTGCCATGGTCAGGAGTAATAGAAACACACAAGAATATGATCCTACAGACTACTAGAAAGTTGTGGTGGTGGGGCGTCACAAATCCGTCAAGCAAATCTCAAATTCTTACCAGTTCTTACCCAGCAGCAGGTGGTGACCGGCAACCGTTGTAGTCAAAACTCTAAAAGCTTGCACAGAGTGATGAGGACATCAATACCATTATTACACCCACAACCCCTGCTGCTATACATACTGGACCAATTACTAGAGCTCGCGCACACCAATTAAATTATCAGGTACTTTCGTTTCTTGGTAATGATTCTAATGTTCATGAGAATATGATGCTGCCTAAATTGGATACATTTGTTTTGCTTACAAATGAAGGGCCTAGCTTAGACAAGAAAGAGGAACCTTGGAGCAAGTTCAAGCATGGAGATGTTGGCATGCGCAAGGGGAACAAGAACGAAGTTACAAGTGATGATTTCAGGACTTTGAAGCCACCATAATGAGTGGAGGAAGCCTTGGACGAAATATACAAGATGCCACATCATAAATTTCGTCCAGAGGCTATTATAGGTGTTGCATCACCTTATTATTGGGCCAGGCCCATGTAATTTCGAAATACTTGAGTATAGGCTGTTTTTAGACTCCGTATGTGTGGGGAAACAAGAGATAGGGTTGGTTTCGGACCCCTCCTTCAAGGGCCACGAAATCCCCCCCTCTTCCTCCATATATACAGCCCTTAGGGCACCGTTTAGACTTTGGGTTTTGTTTAGATTAAAAGTTTGCCATAGCTGCAACTTCGCATACTTCGTTTGTGTTCAACGACCAGACAAAGGCGTCACAGAATCCCACCTTCATTAATAAAGCTTTCCTCTTATATTCCCAATATCCAGATTGCAATCTCAGTTTCTTGCTTGTTCTTCATTTGCTCGCAGGAAACAGACCCTCGTGGTCAAGTTGATCGTGCTCCGGCGTGGTCAATAACCCCTTGGAAGTTGGTATAGCGATTGCTAAGGCGCGACGTCTCGCATGTTCGTAGTCGGATCGTCAAGGTCGACTCCCACAGAAAACGATAGCCACCATCTCATCGAAACTTCGGGACACCTTTGCCTCTATCAAGTGGTATCAGATTTCCAGGTTGCTCGGTGAGATTTTACAGTTTTTCGTAGTTTAGATCGAGTCTGTTCATCATACCTACAGTCCACGAAAAAGCCAAAAAAAATTTGGGTTAGTTCATCATATCCGAACAAATCTGAGCCTTTGCATAATCTTTTTAGGGTTTTTGCTTTGTTGAATTTGTGGTTGCATCGTCGTGTCTAGTTGCTGGTCTTAGCGTCTAGTCCTTTAGAGTTTCGAGTTCTGTCACAGTTTGTCACACCGCTGCTGCACCATATACCACCACCGCTGCCATATCCTACCACCGCTGCCATATACCATCACCGCTGCCATATTCTACAACCATATATACACCACCAATCCGAGTTCTTTTCATATTAGGTTTGTTTTTTAGACCCATCTATTTTCCGATTCGTGTTTCCTTGCCTGAGTAGGATTCAGAAAAAAAAAAGTCTGGAGACCCCCGGGCAGTTTTTAGGCTAAAATTTCGGTAGTCAAAAATATTTTTTCCCTATCCTATTTTTAGGTCCCAGGGAGCGTTTTGAGACACTCGCCATCATAGTGATTTTTTGTCTCACTTTTTCGTCGTCGCTGCCCTGATTTCCGAAAAAAAAAATTGTCAAAAAAAATTTTTCGTGCCAATCCTGATAGTTTGACTTGGGAAGAGTTTTGAGACACTCGCCATTATAGTGCTTTTTTTGCAAAAAAAAAAGAGAGGAGCGCAAAAAAAATGAAAAAATAAATTTAGAGTGTGCTCTTCCCTTGTTTATTTGCCGCGCCGTGATTTTGTTAGTGTTCTAGGCTCGCGTCTCTAGTACGGTCTAGCCTAGGACCAGCACAGTACCGTCGTTGAGCGTTTATTCAACTTTGCATCTCTGAATTGATTATTGCTGACTTTTTTGATACCATATCATAAGCCTTCCCAGCTCCCCATACATCTACGTCGTGCGTTTAACACCACGTGGCAATCGCTCTGTTCAATCTTTAAGAGTTTTGACTACAACGGTTGCCGATCACCACCTGCTGCTGGGTAAGAACTGGTAAGCATTTGAGATTCGCTTGACGGTTTTGTGATACACCACCACCACCACTTCCTAGTAGTCTGTAGGATCATATTCTTGTGTGTTTCTATTGCTGCTAACCATGGCAGGATCACAAGCTGATGAGACTGATTGGGAGAACATGACGAACAAACAGCTACATGATAAATTTCAGCAAATGATGAGTGGACAGGTGCAAGATGTGCTAAACAGATTTGAAGAGGCCATGGAGAAGATAGATGGAATTGAGGAGACGTTTGAAACAAAGCTCGATAACAAGTTTAATGAATTGCTCACGCGTCTTCCACAACCACCGCCGGCTGCACCTGTCGCACCTCTACAACAACAACAACGTCGCCTTCCAAATCAAGTGGGACGAGCACAGCGCGTTCCCCTTGAGCCTGGTCATACTTCTGGTGCCGCTGCATCCTACTGTTGATGCTTCTATGGCTCCTCCTGCCGCTGAGGAGGACGATTATGCGGGCGATTACGAGGATGAGGTTGATCAAAATCAGAACTACGTACTAGCACCAGGTCGTCCACATGCCAATAATCGCAATGGTAGGGCTGCATTACCATCTCAGGTACGAGATCATGACCATCTTCCTAAACTAAAATTGAATATTCCACCATTTGAGGGTAGATATGTTCCTGATATATATCTTACTTGGGAGTTAGAAACTGAACAACGTTTTACATGTTTACAATATCCCGAGGAGAGACGTGTTGCTGCTGCTGTTTGTGCTTTTACTAGTTTTGCATGTGTATGGTGGTCTGAACATTGTAGATTATATCCTATTCCAGCTACTTGGGCTGCTTTCAAAACTGCTTTGCGTACTCGTTGGGTTCCACCATATTATCAACATGAATTACTTCAAAAATTGCAGCGCTTAAGACAAGGAAAAAATTCTGTAGAAGAATATTACCAGGAATTACAAACTGGGATGATTAGATGTGGTATTGTTGAGGAGAATGAAGCTATGCTTGCACGTTTTATGGGTGGATTAAATAGAGAGATTCAGACCATTCTAGAGTATAAGGAGTATAATAATATCACTCGTTTATTCCATCTTGCTTGTAAAGCTGAATGTGAAGTGTAGGATGGACAGGCATTGGCGCGAACTAATTTTTCTGCAGGTCGATCTTCATCATGGACACCGCGTGCCTCCTCTACTTCCACACGTCCTACTGCAGCACCACTGACTTCAGCCGCCAATTCCAACCGAGATACAAGAAAACAGGCACCACCACCACCATCTGCCAAGAGTACACCTTCTGGGCCTGCCCAGAGCTCTTCTTCATCTATGGCATCAACAGGGCACACACATGATATTATTTGTCGTCGTTGTAAGGGAAGAGGTCATTATGCGAGAGAATGCCAATCTCCGCGTGTTATGATTGCTACTGAGTATGGTGGGTATGAGTCCGCTAGTGACTATGATGAGGAGACTTTGGCTCTTATTACAAGTGAAGAACACGGTGGAGTTGATTCTGATCATGAGACGCAATACATGGCTCCTGAAGACACTGACAGGTATGAATGTTTAGTTGCTCAATGTGTTTTGAGTGTGCAGGTCACACAAGCTGAGCAAAATCAGAGACATAATTTGTTCCATACAAAGGGAGTTGTGAAGGAACGTTCTGTTCGCGTCATCATAGATGGAGGGAGCTGCAACAACTTGGCTAGCATGGAGATGGTGGAGAAGCTATGTCTCACCACAAGACCACATCCACATCCTTACTACATCCAATGGTTCAACAACAGCGGCAAGGTTAAGGTAACATGTACTGTTCGCGTGCATTTTAGTATCTCTACATATGCTAATTCTGTTGATTGTGATGTGTTACCCATGCAAGCATGTTCCTTATTACTTGGTAGACCATGGTAATTTGATAAAATTCTGTACACCATGGTAGAAACAATCAGTATACTCCTCTTCATAAGGATAAACATATTACTTTGCTTCCTATGACTCCTGATTCTATTTTGAAAGATGATATTAATAGAGCTAGTAAAGCAAAACAGGAGAAAAATAAGAGTGAAAATCAGATTATGGCAAAAGAATTTGAGCAACAAATGAAGCCTAATAATAAACCATCTAGTGTTGCTTCTGAAATTAAATTGAAAAGTGCATGTTTACTTGCCACCAAATCTGATATTGATGAGCTAGATTTCAGCAAATCTGTTTGCTATGCTTTTGTGTGCAAAGAGGCATTATTTTCAATCGAGGACGTGCCTTCCTCTTTGCCTCCTGCTGTCACTAACATTTTGCAGGAGTTCGCTGATGTCTTTCCACAAGACGTGCCACCGGGATTACCACCTATTCGCGGGATTGAGCATCAGATTGACTTAATTCCCGGTGCTTCACTACCAAACCGTGCGCCATACCATACCAATCCAGAGGAGACGAAGGAGATTATGAGTCAAGTACCGGAGCTGCTCGACAAAGGTTATATACGCGAATCTCTTAGTCCTTGTGATGTTCCTATTATACTAGTGCCAAAAAGGATGGTACATCACGTATGTGTGTTGATTGTAGAGGCATTAATAATATTACTATTCGCTATCGTCATCCTATTCCAAGGCTAGATGATATGCTTGATGAATTGAGTGGCTCTACAATATTCTCCAAAGTTGATTTGCGTAGTGGATACCATCAAATTCGTATGAAATTGGGAGATGAATGGAAAACAACATTTAAAACTAAGTTTTGTTTATATGAATGGTTAGTCATGCCTTTTGGGTTAACTAATGCACCTAGTACTTTCATGAGATTAATGAACGAAGTTTTACGTGCTTTCATTGGACGATTTGTGGTAGTTTACTTTGATGATATTTTGATTTATAGCAGATCTTTGGAGGAACATTTGGAACATTTACGTGCTGCTTTTATTGCTCTACGTGATGCACGTTTGTTTGGTAACCTTGGGAAGTGCACCTTTTGCACCGACCGAGTATCTTTTCTTGGCTATGTTGTTACTCCACAGGGAATTGAAGTTGATAAAGCCAAGATTGAAGCTATTGAGAGTTGGCCGCAGCCCAAAACGGTCACACAAGTGAGGAGTTTCCTTGGCCTCGCAGGTTTCTATAGGCGTTTTGTGAGAGGTTTTAGCACCATTACTGCACCTCTCAATGAGCTTACAAGGAAGGATGTGCCTTTTGTTTGGGGTACAGCACAGGAAGAAGCCTTCACGGTATTGAGAGATAAGTTGACACATGCTCCTTTACTCCAACTTCCTGATTTTAATAAGACTTTTGAGCTTGAATGTGATGCTAGTGGAATTGGATTAGGAGGTGTGTTATTACAAGATGGCAAACCTGTTGCATACTTTTCTGAAAAATTGAGTGGGCCTAGTCTGAACTATTCTACTTATGATAAAGAATTATATGCTCTTGTTCGGACCTTAGAAACATGGCAACATTATTTATGGCCCAAAGAATTTGTTATACATTCTGATCATGAATATTTGAAACACATTAAAAGTCAAGCAAAACTGAACCGTAGACATGCTAAATGGGTTGAATTCATTGAGACTTTCCCTTATGTCATTAAACACAAGAAGGGTAAAGAAAATGTTATTGCTGATGCATTGTCTTGTCGTTATACTATGCTTTCACAACTTGACTTTAAAATATTTGGTTTGGAGACCATCAAAGATCAATATGTGCATGATCCGGAATTTAAAGATGTATTGCAGAATTGTAAAGAAGGGAGAACATGGAATAAGTTCGTCGTTAATGATGGATTTGTGTTTCGTGCTAACAAGCTATGCATTCCAGCTTGCTCCGTTCGTCTTTTGTTGTTGCAGGAGGCGCATGGAGGAGGATTAATGGGACACTTTGGCGTAAGGAAGACGGAGGATGTACTTGCTACACTTTTCTTTTGGCCAAAGATGAGACGGGATGTTGAGCGCTTTGTTGCTCGCTGCACTACATGTCAAAAAGCTAAGTCACGACTCAATCCTCATGGTTTATATATGCCTTTCCATGTACCTAGTGTTCCATGGGAGTATATATCTATGGACTTTGTTTTGGGTTTACCTCGAACAAAGAAGGGGAGGGATAGCATATTTGTTGTCATGGATAGGTTCTCGAAAATGGCACACTTTATACCATGTCATAAAAGCGATGATGCTGCTAATGTTGCTGATTTGTTCTTTCGTGAAATTATTCGCTTGCATGGTGTGCCAAATACTATTGTTTCAGATCGTGATACCAAATTTCATACCCACTTTTGGAGATGTTTATGGGCTAAGTTGGGGACTAAACTGCTTTTTAGTACTACTGTCACCCCCAAACTGATGGACAAACTGAAGTAGTCAATAGAACTTTGTCTACTATGCTTAGGGCTGTTTTGAAGAATAACAAGAAGATGTGGGAAGAATGCTTGCCTCATATTGAATTTGCTTATAATCGTTCGTTGTATTCTACTACTAAGATGTGCCATTTTGAAATTGTATATGGTTTCCTACCTCGTGCATCTATTGATTTGTTGCCTCTTCCATCTTCGGAGAAGGTTAATTTTGATGCTAAACAACATGCTGAATTGATCTTAAAAATGCATGAGTTAACTAAGGAGAACATTGAGCGTATGAATGCTAAATATAAACTTGCTGGAGATAAGGGTAGAAAACATGTTGTGTTTGCACCTGCAGATCTTGTTTGGTTACATTTGCATAAGAATAGATTTCCTGATTTGCGCAAATCAAATCTAATGCCACGTGCTGATGGTCCTTTTAAGGTGTTAGAGAAAATAAATGATAATGCATATATACTTGAGCTGCCTGCAGATTTTGGGGTTAGTCCCACTTTTAACATTGCAGATTTGAAGCCTTATTTGGGTGAGGAAGATGAGCTTCCGTCGAGGACGACTTCATTTCAAGAAGGGGAGGATGATGAGGACATCAATACCATTGTTACACCCACAACCCCTGCTGCTATACATACTGGACCAATTACTAGAGCTCGCGCACGCCAATTAAATTATCAGGTACTTTCGTTTCTTGATAATGATTCTAATGTTCATGAGAATATGATGCTGCCTAAATTTGATACATTTGTTTTGCTTACAAATGAAGGGCCTAGCTTGGACAAGAAAGAGGAACCTTGGAGCAAGTTCAAGCATGGAGATGTTGGCATGCACAAGGGGAACAAGAACGAAGTTACAATTGATGATTTCAGGACTTTGAAGCCACCATAATGAGTGGAGGAAGCCTTGGATGAAATATACAAGATGCCACTTCATAAATTTTGTCCAGAGGCTATTATAGGTGCTGTGTCACCTTATTATTGGGCCAGGCCCATGTAATTTCGAAATACTTGAGTATAGGCTGTTTTTAGAGTCCGTATGTGTGGGGAAACAAGAGATAGGGTTGGTTTCGGACCCCTCCTTCAAGGGCCACGAAATCCCCCCCTCTTCCTCCATATATACAGCCCTTAGGGCACCGTTTAGACTTTGGGTTTTGTTTAGATTAAAAGTTCGCCATAGCTGCAACTTCACGTACTTCGTTTGTGTTCAACGACCAGACAAAGGCGTCACAGAACCCCACCTTCATTAATAAAGCTTTCCTCTTATATTCGCAATATCCAGATTGCAATCTCAGTTTCTTGCTTGTTCTTTGTTTGCTCGCAGGAAACAGACCCGCGTGGTCAGGTTGATCGTGCTCTGGCGTGGTCAATAACCCCTTGGAAGTTGGTATAGCGATTGCTAAGGCACGACGTTTCGCACGTTCGTAGTTGGATCGTCAAGGTCGACTCCCACAGAAAACGATAGCCACCATCTCATCGAAACATCGGGACACCTTCGCCTCTATCACAGAGTGATTTCCAGGAGGTGTCAAACGCATGATGTAGATGTATGTTGAGCTGGGAAGGCTTATTATATGGTAGCAAAAATGCCAGCAATAATCAAGTCAGAGATGCAAAGTTGAATGAACGCTCAACGACGATACTGTGCTGGTCCTAGACTAGACCGTGCTACAGACACGAGCCTAGAACACTAACAAAATCACGGCACCACACGTAAAGAAGGGAAGAGCACACTCTGAGTCTCTTTTTTTCGCTTTTTTTGCACTTTTTTCCTCTTTTTTTTGCTCCGCAACAAATTTTTTTCTTGAAAAAGTCTACAAATGGCCTAAAAACTGCCTAGCCAGAATTTTCCAGACTTAGTTTTTTTTAAATTGGAACTGTTTTTCTTCTGCGAGTGGCATGGAAGTTGGGGAATCTGACTTGGTCATGACACGTAGTATGGCGTGATCTGAAATCAATAATAGAGAAGTAAATACTAGGCTCGGACTAGGATTGGTGGCGGAGATGAATCGGGTGGAACTCGGACTGGTGGGGATAGATGTTGGAGGTGGACTCGGATGGGCGTGATGGCGGCAGATATGTGGTGGCGTATATGGACTTGGATTGGTGGCGGATATGTGGTGGTAGTATATGGCAGCGGCGACGAATTTGGTGCGATGGTGGTATATGGCACCGGTGATGAAGATGGTGCGGCGGCGGCGTGTGAACCTGTGAACAGAACTCGAAATTCTAAAGGACTAGACACAAAGACCAGCAGCTCAACACGATGATGCAACCGCAAATTCAACAAAGCAAACCACCGAACAGAAAAATTGCAAAAGGCTCATATTGGTTCGGATATGATGATCTAACCCTAATTTTTTTGTGGCTTTTTCGTGGACTATAGGTATGAAGAACAGATGCGATCTAAACTATGAAAAACTGGAAAGCGAGCAACCTGGAAATCAAATACCACTTGATAGAGGCAAAGGTGTCCCGTCTTTCGATGAGATGGTGGCTATCGTTTTTGGTGGAGTAGACTTTGACGATCCGACTACGAACGTGCGAGGACGTCGCACCATAGCAATCGCTAAACAACCTCTAAGAGGTTATTGACCACGCCGGAGCACGATCAACCTGACCACGAGGGTCTATTTCCTGCAAGCAAATGAAGAACAAGCAAGAAACTGAGACTGCAATCTGGATATTGCGAATATAAGAGGAATGTTTTATTGATCAAGATGGGGTTCTCCAACGTCTTGGTCTGGTCGTTGAACACAAACGAAGTACGCGAAGTTGCAGCTATGGCGAACTTTAATCTAAACAAAAACCGAAGTCTAAACGACGCCCTAAGGGCTGTATATATGGAGGAAGAGGGGGGAATTTCGTGGCCCCTTGGAGGAGGGGTCCAAAACGAACTCTAACTCTATTTCCCCACACATACGGACTCTAAAAATAGCCTATAATGAAGTATTTCGAAATTACATGGGCCTTGCCCAATAATGTGACGCAACACCTATAATAGCCTCTGGACGAAATTTATGAAGTGGCATCTTGTATATTTCATCCAAGCCTTCATGCACTCATTATTGTGGCTTCAAAGTCCTGAAATCATCACTTGTAACTCCATTCTTGGTCCCCTTGTGCATGCCATCATCTCCATGCTTGATCTTCCTCCAATGTTCATCTTTCTTGTCCAAGCTAGGCCCTTCATTTGTAAGTAAGACAAATATATCCAATTTAGCAGCATCATATTCTCATGAACATTAAAATCATTACCAAGAAACGAAAGTACCTGGCAATTTAATTGGCGTGCGCGAGCTCTAGTAATTGGTCCAGTATGTATAGCAGCAGGGGTCGTGGGTGTAACATTGGTATTGATGTCCTCATCAAGAAAAGCCCCATCAAGATTGCAAAAACTAAAGAGGACAATACTTGAAGCTATGCATTACGCCTAGCTAGGGGCGTAAAACAATAACGCTAGTTGGGAGACAACCCAATAGTTATCTTAATTTTTTCTAGTTCTTTTTCTTTTTTTGTGTGCACACAATTCTGCTACTATTATGGTTGTGTTTTTGTGTTTTAATTAGTGTTTGTGCCAAGTAAAGCCTTTGGGATGATTTGGATGATAGTTGCTTTGATTCTGTGAAAAAAACAGAAACTTTTTAGCCCAGTAACAAAATTATCTAATTTCACTAAAACATGAGAAATTCTGCATTTTTTACACATGATTGATTTACAAATTTCCGATGTTGTTCTTTTTTCAGAATTTTTCGAGTTACAGAAGTATGATCATTATTCAGATCATTACAGACTGTTCTATTTTTGATAGATTTTGTTTTCGTTGCGTTGTTTGCTTGTTTTGATGAATCTATGGATTGTAACGGGGGGTATAAGCCATGGTGAAGTTAGAATACAGTAGGTATAATGCAATAATAAAATATGAATGGGTTTACAGCAGTACCTAAAGTAGTGATTTGCTTTGTTATACTAACGGATCTCACAAAGGTTTTTGTTGAGTTTTGTGTGCAAAAGTTTTCAAGTTTTGAGTGAGATCACAATGGATGAAGGAATAAGGAGTGGCAAGAGCCTAAGCTTGGAGATGCCCGAGGCACCCCAAGGTAATACTCAAGTACTCTCAAGCATCTAAGCTTAGGGATGCCCACGAAGGCATCCCCTCTTTCTTCTACCAACTATCGGTAATATTACTTGGAGCTATATTTTTATTCATCACATGATATGAGTTTTGCTTGGAGCGTCGTGTATTATATGAGTCTTTGCTTTGTTTGCTTTTTAGTTTGTCACAATCATCTTTGCTGAACACACCTTTTTGAGAGGGACACACATTATTCGTGATTTGTTAGAATACTCTATGTGCTTCACTTATATCTTTTGAGCTAGGCAGTTGCTCTACTGCTTCACTTATATCTTTTAGAACACGGCGGTGGTTATATTTTAAAGAAATAGTTGCACTCTCATGCTTCACTTATATCTTTTTGAGAGTTGATAATAGTAATGGCAATCAGTACAAGTTATGAATTTGGTCCTAATATGATAGGTATTCAAGGGATATAATAAAAACTTTCATGTAGATCACTGAATATGATAAGTTTGATTCCTTGCAATAGTTTTGCAATATAAAGGTGGTAATTGATGTCTACTATGCAACTTTATTCTTGTAGACTCGTGTTGGGCCTCCAAGCACGGAGTTTTGTAGGACAGTAGAAATTTTCCCTCAAGTGGATGTCCTAAGGTTTATCAATCCGTGGGAGGCGTAGGATGAAGATGGTCTCTCTCAAACAACCCTGCAACCAAATAACAAAGAATCTCTTGTGTCCCCAACACACCAAATACAACAAGGTAGCAAGTAACAAAAGTGAGCACAAACAGTATTGCAATGCTTGAAAATGAGGCCTAGGGTCCGTACTTTCGCTAGTGCAATTTCTCAACAATGCTAATATAATTGGATCATATAACCATCCCTCAACATGTGATGAAGAATCACTCCAAAGTTCCAATCTAGTGGAGAACATAAGAAGAAATTGTTTGTAGGGTACGAAACCACCTCGAAGTTATCCTTTCCGATCAATCTATCCAAGAGTTCGTACTAAAATAACACCAGGTTATCCTTTCCGGTCGATCTATCTAAGAGCTCATACTAAAATAACACTATATGATACACATCAACCAACTCTAATGTCCCCTAGATACTCCAATGTCACCACGAGTATCCTTGAGTTGATTATACAATATGCATCAAACAATTTCAGATTCATAATACTCAATCCAACACAAAGAACCTCAAAGCGTGCCCCAAGATTTCTACCGGAGAAAAAAGGATGAAAACGTGCATCAACCCCTATGCATAGATTACCCCAATGTTACCTTGGGAATCCGCGAGTTGAGTGCCAAAACATATATCAAGTGAATCAATATGATACCCCATTATCAGCACGAGTATTCATAGCAAGACATACATCAAGTGCTCTCAAATCCATAAAAGTATTCAATCCGATAAGAACGAAATCTCAAAGGGAAAACCCAATTCATCACAACAAGATAGAGAGGGAGAAACACCATATGATCCAACTATATTAACAAAGCTCGCGATACATCAAGATCATGCCAAATCAAGAACACGAGAGAGAGAGAGAGAGATCAAACACATAGCTATTAGTACAAACCCTTAGCCCCGAGGGTGGACTACTCCCTCCTCATCATAGTGGACGCCGGGATGATGAAGATGGCCTCTGGTGATGATTTCCCCCTCCGGCAGAGTGCCGGAACAGGGTTCATATTGGTTTTTCATGGCTACAGAGGCTTGCGGTGGCGAAACTTCTCATCTAGGGTTATTTTTAGGGGTTTCTGTATTCATACGATTTTTTGGCGTCGGTTTCACGCTGATATGGGCCACGAGGAGCCCACCACCCACCAGCACACGGGTGAAAGCACAAGTGCTCCCAGGGTGATTTTGGTAATTAATGTCAACATATCTCTTGTTGGACTGATGCTTTTAACTAGTGTATTTCAGACAAGTTCAACAATGGCGTGGATAGGACAAGAGGATGTGGAACCCCTTCAAGGTGTCTAGAACATGCATTGGCAAAAGCTCAAGACTCTTCATTTACATTTTAGTGATCTAAGATCATATTGAGTCCATAAGAAAGCTAATACTATTAAAAGGGGGTGAGGTGTTGCTTAATGGCTTGCTTGCTCAAAGTGCTTAGTGATATTGCTCCAAAGCCCTCAACCACTTTCTCATTCCAAATATGTCCAAAACCCAATGTCAAACTTGGCCCCACCGAATCATCCTATCCGGAGCCACCGAGTTCATATGACATAGCCACTGCCAGAAACCCTAAAAGTTCGGTCACACCGACACGGATCTCGGTCTCACCGAGATGGCCTTGCAAACTCTCTGTTGCCTGTTGCTATTGTTTCGGCCTCACTGAAATTGCCATCAGTCAAACCGAGTTGGCTTGACATTTTCTCTGTTGCCTTATTGCTTCATTTCGGTATCCCCGAGTTGATGTTTGCCCTAAGCCCTAGCACATCGGTCCCACCGAGTTGTTCCAGTCGGTCCCACTGAGATTCCTAACGTTCACATTTTGAACTAAATCGGTCTCACCGAGTTCTTCTATTCGGTCTGACTGAGTTGGGTCAAATGTGTGTAACGGTTGGATTTTGTGTGGAGGCTGTATATACCCCTCCAGCCCCTTCTCCATATGTGAGAGAGCCATCAGAATGTGCCTACACTTCCACCATACATTTTCTGAGAGAGAACCACCTACTCATGTGTTGTGATCAAGATATACCAATCCTACCACAAGAATCTTGATTTCTAGCCTTCCCCAAGTTGCTTTCCACTCAAATCATCTTTCAACCATATCCAAATCTGTGAGAGAGAGAGTTGAGTGTTAGGGAGACTATCATTTGAAGCACAAGAGCAAGGAGTTCATCATCAACACACCATCTATTACCTTTTGGAGAGTGGTGTCTCCTAGATTGGTTAGGTGTCACTTGGGAGCCTCCGACAAGATTGTGGAGTTGAACCAAGAAGTTTGTAAGGGCAAGGAGATCGCGTACTTTGTGAAGATCTACCCGAGTGAGGCAAGTCCTTCGTGGGCGATGGCCATGGTGCGATAGACACCGTTGCTTCTTCGTGGACCCTTCGTGGGTGGAGCCCTCCGTGGAATCGCGCAACCGTTACCCTTCATGGGTTGAAGTCTCCATCAATGTGGATGTACGATAGCACCACCTATCGGAACCACGCCAAAAATCTCCGTGTCTTCATTGCGTTTGCGCACTCGAATCCCATCCCTTTACATTCTTGCAAATAGCATGCTTTACTCTTTCCGCTGCATATACTCTTGTCATGCTTGCTTGAAATATATTGTGAATGCTCAAACCTGTGCTAAAACTCTATCTCAACTTGAACAACTTAAAACTGCCACTTTTACTTGTTGAGGGTCTAATCACCCCCTCTAGACCCCTCTTCTCGATCCTTTCAATTGGTATCAGAGCATTGGTCTCCATTGCTTTGGTTTAATCACCATTGGAGGAAGATGGATGGGTCTACGATTGAGAGTATTAGACATAGAGTGCCTATGCTTGACAGAGAGTTCTACAATTCTTGGAAGAATGAGATGCTTGAGATTTTCAATGAATATGATCTGAACAAGTATATTACTAGCCCTTGTGCGCCCCCCATTGATCCCTTGCATCCTACCCCCAATGAGTATCTTGACATGACTCACAATCTTAGAACTATTGATCTTATCATTAGAGGATTGCCTAGAAATTTGCTTGTATGCTTGCCTACATTTGAATGTGCTCATTCTATATGGAAATATCTTGAAAAACACTTTCCAAACTATTCCTTAAAAAATCTACATGAGATTCTTCAAAAGTCCATTGCTTTTCATAAAATGAATCCTAGTGATCCTAAATTTGATGATTGTCTATTTGAGCTCCGTGACCTTATGCGTGCCAAAGGAGATGTTGGAGTCATTAGTAGCATCATCTCACAAATTATTAGAATTCATAAACATGCACATTGTTATGGTCATAAATCTAATGAATCACTCTCTCTAGGTGATGACCACTCACATGATGATGTTGAACATGGATACTATGATGAGGATGATGATAGTGACTTTGATCTTGATGAGTCAATGAGACACTTTGGTATTATGGCTAACCTTCGCGGTTACATGGCCGGAGGAAAGGAATGGGTTCTTGATAGTGGATGTACTGATCATATGACCGAAGATAAGGACATGTTTCGTGAGCTTGCTGAGAACGATGGTCCCCGCAAGTATGTCACTTTTGGTGACAACTCCAAGGGTAAGGTAGTTGGCCTTGGTAAGGTGGCCATCTCCCATGATAGCTCTATCCAAAACATTATGCTCGTTGAATCTCTTGGTTACAATTTACTTTCCGTATCTAGACTAGCTGACTTCGGTTTCAATGTTCTATTTACTGAAGTAGATTGCCAAGTGTTTCGAAGAGATAATCATAATATGGTCTTTACCGGTATTCGTAGAGGTGATCTATACATTGTTGATTTCACTAAGAGAGCTCAACCTCGTACTTGCTTAATTGCTAAATCTTCTAAAGGTTGGTTGTGGCATAGAAGGTTAGGTGATGTGGGCATGCAAAATCTTGATAAGCTTATTAAAGGTTATCATATCCTTGGTGTTAAAGATGTCATATTTGACAAGGATAGACTTTGCAATGCTTGTCAAGCAGGAAAATAGGTTGGAGCAAGTCACCCCGTGAAGAACATCATGACCACGAGAAGACCGCTTGAGCTACTTCATATGGATCTTTTTGGTCCCAACGCCTACAAGAGTCTCGGTGTTAACTCGTTCGGTTTGATCATTGTTGATGACTTTTCAAGATTTACGTGGGTGTTCTTTCTTGATGATAAATCACAGGTCCAAAAGATCTTTAAGAACTTTGCTAGGAAGGCCCGAAACCAATTTGAAGTGAAGATCAAGAAGGTTTGAAGCGATAATGGAACGGAGTTCAAGAACGCCAATGTGGATACCTTTCTTGACGAAGAAGGGATTTCACATGAGTTGTCGGCTACGTACACACCTCAACAAAATGGAGTTGTTGAGAGGAAGAACAAGACACTTATTGAGATGGCAAGAACGATGCTTGATGAATACAAGACGCCAAGACACTTTTGGGCGGAAGCGGTTGAGAGAGCTTGTCATGCTATGAATCGACTATATCTTCACAAGCTTCTCGGCAAGATGGCATACGAGCTTCTCACCAGTAACAAACCCCAAGTTGGATACTTTCGAGTATTTGGCTCAAAGTGCTACATTCTTGATAAGCATCATCATTCAAAATTTGCCCCTAAATCTCATGATGGTTTCTACTCGGTTATGGCTCAAACTCTCACACTTACCGTGTCTACAACAATTTCACCCGAAAGGTTGAAGATACGGTAGATGTGAAGTTTGATGAATCTAACGACTCGCAAGTAGAGCAATTGCCAATTGATGTAGGAGACAAAGATCCTTCGAAAGCAATTCAAGATTTGTCTATTGGCAAGATTCGCCCAACGAAGGTGAAGGAGAGTACCTCATCCGTTCAAGTGGAAGCCTCAACTTCACATCAAGGTGAACCACAAGTTGATTTGGAGGCATCCACAAGTGGAACACGTCAAGACGGAGGAAATGAGGAAGTGCAACAAGATGAACCACCTCGACATCCCTCTCCACCTCCACAAGAGAACGACAACGCCAACAACAATGAAGAAGGAGAAGAACAAGACAACGAAGAGGATGTTCCACCCCAACCCAAACAAAAGCTCTCACGAGTTAGAGCAAGAGTTACAAGAGATCATCCCGTCAAACAAATCTTCGATGATATTCAAACCGGGAGAATCACTCACTCTAAAACTCGTTTGGCTAACTTTTGTGAACACTACTCATTCATTTCAAGTGTTGAACCTATGAAGGTAGAAGAAGCTCTCGAGGACCCGGATTGGGTGAATGCTATGCATGAAGAGCTACACAACTTTGAGAGGAATCGGGTGTGGACATTGGTTGAAAAGCCCGACGACAAGCACAATGTCATTGGAACCAAATGGGTGTTTCGGAATAAGCAAGATGAAGATGGACAAGTTGTACGCAACAAGGCCCGTCTCGTCGCTCAAGGATACACTCAAGTCGAAGGTATGGACTATGGTGAGACATATGCCCCCGCTGCTAGACTTGAGTCCATACGCATCTTACTTGCTTATGCCAATCACCATGATATCACTTTGTACCAAATGGACATTAAAAGTGCTTTTCTTAATGGAGAAATTGAGGAGGAAGTCTATGTTAAACAACCTCCCGGCTTTGTAAATCCTAAGAAACCTAATCATGTCTACAAACTTCACAAAGCTCTTTATGGTCTTAAACAAGCTCCTAGAGCATGGTATAAATTCTTGACCAAGTTTCTTATTCAAAAAGACTTTGAAATTGGGAAGATTGATTCTACAATTTTACTAAAAGGGTTAATGGAGAATTATTCGTATGCCAAATTTACATGGATGATATTATATTTGGATCTACTAACCCCCATTTTAGTGAAAATTTTGGAAGGCTAATGTCGGAGAAGTTTGAGATGTCTATGATGAGTGAACTCAAATTTTTCCTTGGTTTGCAAATCAAGCAAACTAAGGAAGGTACCTTTTTGTTTCTCAAACAAAGTATACCAAGGATCTTTTCAAGAAGTTCAACATTGATGAGGACATGACTACCTTGGATATGACCAAAAATATTGCATACATGTATATTTGTGAGGTGATTTTTAATGCAAACTATGCAATAATTTATTTATGTCATCCAAGACAAAAATACTTCACAAACTTTTGTGTCATGTCTAATTGCAGGTGTATGGGACATTTGTACAATCCACATATGAAGATAAGGGGAAAAGAGATGTTTAGGTGCTGTTCAAAAAGTCCTCTCACGTCACTTTTGGGCCAAGAGAAGATAGAGTCCAAGTCTCTCACGTTCTGGATTCAGATTCGGACTGCACAGACATACCTGACTCAAAACGCCAAGAACTCTTTCATACGGACTCCGAATTGGGTGATTCTTTTTTTGTTGGAAAGTAGATTTCGTGCTCTTTCCAACCCAGTTGGATTCACCTTCAAATTCGTCCGGAGCATTGAGTTTTCGACAAAACAATTTGACGCAGCAGCAGAATCCGAGTCAAACTACAAGTCCAAAGGTGTTGCATCACCTCCAATTGGGCCCATAAGCCTTGTACGACCTAGGGTTAGTTTTAGGCTGCCTTGGGATGTCCTCCCACCTCCTTGGCCGCCACCCTTTGCTCCTATATAAGTAGATCCATCTAGTAGCTTTTTCCTGGGGATTTGTTTAGTTAAAAGTTAGCCATTGCAACTTCGTGTACTTCGTTTGTGTCCAACGACCAGACCAAGACCGCTTTTGGATCCCCACCTTTATCAATACTTCATCTATATTCGCAATATTCAGATTGCATTATCATATTCTTGCTTGTTCTTCGATTGCGTGCAGGAATAGACCTTCGTGGTCAGGCTGATCGTGCTTCCAGCATCGTCAGTAACATCGGGAGATTGGTTTAGCGATTGCTAAGGCGCAACGTCCTGCACGTTTGTAGTCGGATCATCAAAGTCGACTCCACCAAATCGATAGTTATCATCTCATTGAAAGATCGGGACACCCCCGCCTCTATCAAGTGGTATCAGTTTTCAGGTTGCTCGGTAAGAATTTCCAGTTTTCCCTAGATTAGATTTATTTTCTAACCTATTGTCCAAGAAAAAACCACAAAAAAAAAGTTAGATCTATTCATCCTTTGTCCAAGCCATTCTGAGCCTTCGCAATTTTCTTTTCAGTTCTTGTATAGTTGAATTATCGGTTGCATCGTCGTGTCGAGTTGCTGGTCTTAGTGTCTAGTTCATTTAGAGTTTCGAGTTCTGTTCACATTAGTCACGCCGCCGCTGCATCATTATCCCTTTCGCTGTCAACCACCTCCCATCCATCAATTTCCACCACGTGCTACCCACCGTTCATTGTCATAATCATAGCTGACGCCGTTCATATCTTCGCTTGATCCAATCTGTATCTTATCTAGTTTGTTTTGGAAAGAGAGAAAAAAAGTTAGGAAAAAAGAGAAAAAAAAGTGAGAGAGAAAAAAGTGAGAGAAAAAAAGAGAGAATAAAAAAAACACAAAATTCAGATCTATCTAGACTCACTCTCGTACCTGAATTCGGATTCGAATCTGTTTTGCATACTGTTCAGTAAAACAGGCGTATCTTCCTCATACGAAGTCCGTTTTAGCTCCGTGAGTACTCAAATTAAAGCTAGCGACGAGACGCATCTAAATAGTTGCAGAAGCATGTTCAATATTTGACACCTCAAAATCGGCTACTAAATAGGTCTTTTTGCCCTCCGAAGTTCGCGAACACAGCTTGTTCCAGTTTTTTAGGCCAGTTTAAAATTTTTTGACTCCTCATATCAACTCGGAATTGACTGATTCTTTTTGCATTTGAAAGCTTGAGTCAGTGCGATTCTTGAGAAAAATTATCATAAAATTGGCACAAAATTTTATAGAGTAAAGTTGGAGAGAGAATTGTTGGTATATGCTACTTGGTAGTTGTTTCTCATCATTATCTTTACTGCCATTGTGATCTTCACTTATATCTTGCTGTCCAGAGCTACTTCATATCCTTTATTGATGCTAGTTGTGCTACACCGTGACCTCATTAGTGTTCTAGGCTCGTGTCTCTAGTCCGGTCTAGCCTAGGACCAGCACAGTACCGTCGTTGAGCGTTTATTCAACATTGCATCTCTGAATTGATTATTGCTAATCTTTTGCTACCATATATAGCCAACCCAGCTCCATATATTTTTACACCGTGTATACGTACGTTCCCCTGGCAATCGCTTTACTCAATCTTCGGAGTTATTTGACACCGCTGGTTGCCTGTCACCACCTGCTGCATGGTAAGAACTTGTAAGATATTGATATTTGCTACACTGTGAGCGTTTTACCACCACATCCTAGTAGTTCATAGGAACATTATTCTTGGATTTTGTTTCTTGTTTTCTACTAACTATGGCAGGTTCCGGAGTTGTTAGTTCTTGGGCTTCATCGATCGTGGGAGATTTTCCATCACCTAAGAAAATACAACAACCGCCACAAGAGGAGCAATTACATCAGAATGCACATAATCAGGTTAATGTTTCCATGCCACCATTTACTGGTCGTTTTAGGCCTGATTTATATATTGAATGGGAGTACGAAATAAATGCTATATTTGCTTCCCATAATTTTGATGAGCGTGGAAAATTTCAAGCTGCGGTTAGTACTTTTAGTAGCTTTGCTTTAGTTTGGTGGAGTGAATATTGTCGGTTAAACCCTGATCTTATACCTACTACTTGGGATGATTTTAAACTTGTCATGAGAGATAGATTCGTAGATGTTTATTATACTCTTGGCATGATTAAAAAATTACAACATTTAAAACAAGGCACTGACACGGTAACAAAATACTATGATGATTTACAAACTACATTATTGCACTCATTTTTAGAAGAAAGTGAAGAAGATTTTATGGATAGATTTTGGGGAGGATTAAACCGTGATATTCAAGAGATTCTAATTCATGAAGAGTGTTATCCTATGGACCATTTGTTTCGTCTTGCTTGCAAAGCTGAACAGGAAATCAAACGACGTGTTGGCCACAAGGAGAACAAGCGCACGGTGCACATTCCAAGTGTTGATACAGATGTTTCTTCAACTACTAGGCGTACTATGACAACCACATCTATTGTTGCGAGGACTACATCATCTCCATCATGTGACACATCACCTCCTAGTGTGCCTACATCGTCTGAGTTGATCATAAGAGGTAATGACAAAGGTACAGATTTTCAAGTTTCACATGAGAATGATGCATGCCTAGTTAACTTGAATACATCATGTGTTGTGTTACCTATTGATTTGAGCACACCAGCTATTTTAGAGAATCGTGTTACTGTCATGAATGCGTCATGTGATCAAAGAGTTGAAGTATCAACAATTTTGAGTGCACCCAATGAATTAACTGTTGATGCAAAAGAAACAATGTTTAATCATTTTGACATGACCTCTAATATTGGTGATGATTTTGTGTCAAATGACTTATTGCATGTTTGCTTATTTAACCATGTTGTAGCATGTAAATTTGATGCAAGTAAGGTTTATTCACCAATGTTAGGATGGTTTAATGATGAACATTGTCAACCTTTTGAAATGAATAAGTGCTTCACTTATATGTGCAAACTGAGTTGCAATGTTTTCAGGCCTTCTACTTCTTGTGATAATATTTTGGCTTTAGATTTTATGAACTATGAAGGTTACTCATGTATACATGTATCATATATGCAAAAACTAAGGGAAGTAAAACTGGATGACATATATATATACAACATGTACACCTTGTCTCTTTTGTTAGCCACATTTCAGCTTAAGCAACGCCGAGGACGGCTTTGTTTTCAAGAAGGGGAGGATGATGAGGACATGACTACCTTGGATACGACCAAAAATATTGCATACATGTATATTTGTGAGGTGATTTTTAATGCAAACTATGCAATAATTTATTTATGTCATCCAAGACAAAAATACTTCACAAACTTTTGTGTCATGTCTAATTGCAGGTGTATGGGACATTTGTAAAATCCACATATGAAGATAAGGGGAAAAGAGATGTTTAGGTGCTGTTCAAAAAGTCCTCTCACGTCACTTTTGGGCCAAGAGAAGATAGAGTCCAAGTCTCTCACATTCTGGATTCAGATTCGGACTGCACAGACATACCTGACTCAAAACGCCAAGAACTCTTTCATACGGACTACGAATTGGGTGATTCTTTTTTTGTTGGAAAGTAGATTTCGTGCTATTTCCAACCCAGTTGGATTCACCTTCAAATTCGTCCGGAGCATTGAGTTCTCGACAAAACAATCTGACGCTGTAGCAGAATCCGAGTCAAACTACAAGTCCAAAGGTATGAACATTGTCAACCTTTTGAAATGAATAAGTGCTTCACTTATATGTGCAAACTGAGTTGCAATATTTTCATGCCTTCTACTTCTTGTGATAATATTTTGGCTTTAGATTTTATGAACTATGAAGGTTACTCATGTATACATGTGTCATATATGCAAAAACTAAGGGAAGTAAAACTGGATGACATATATATATACAACATGTACCACTTGTCTCTTTTGTTAGCCACATTTCAGCTTAAGCAACGCCGAGGACGGCTTTGTTTTCAAGAAGGGGAGGATGATGAGGACATGACTACCTTGGATATGACCAAAAATATTGCATACATGTATATTTGTGAGGTGATTTTTAATGCAAACTATGCAATAATTTATTTATGTCATCCAAGACAAAAATACTTCACAAACTTTTGTGTCATGTCTAATTGCAGGTGTATGGGACATTTCTAAAATCCACATATGAAGATAAGGGGAAAAGAGATGTTCAGGTGCTGTTCAAAAAGTCCTCTCACGTCACTTTTGGGCCAAGAGAAGATAGAGTCCAAGTCTCTCACGTTCTGGATTCAGATTCGGACTGCACAGACATACCTGACTCAAAACGCCAAGAACTCTTTCATACGGACTCCGAATTGGGTGATTCTTTTTTTGTTGGAAAGTAGATTTCGTGCTATTTCCAACCCAGTTGGATTCACCTTCAAATTCGTCCGGAGCATTGAGTTCTCGACAAAACAATCTGACGCTGTAGCAGAATCCGAGTCAAACTACAAGTCCAAAGGTATGAACATTGTCAACCTTTTGAAATGAATAAGTGCTTCACTTATATGTGCAAACTGAGTTGCAATATTTTCATGCCTTCTACTTCTTGTGATAATATTTTGGCTTTAGATTTTATGAACTATGAAGGTTACTCATGTATACATGTGTCATATATGCAAAAACTAAGGGAAGTAAAACTGGATGACATATATATATATATATACAACATGTACACCTTGTCTCTTTTGTTAGCCACATTTCAGCTTAAGCAACGCCGAGGACGGCTTTGTTTTCAAGAAGGGGAGGATGATGAGGATATGACTACCTTGGATACGACCAAAAATATTGCATACATGTATATTTGTGAGGTGATTTTTAATGCAAACTATGCAATAATTTATTTATGTCATCCAAGACAAAAATACTTCACAAACTTTTGTGTCATGTCTAATTGCAGGTGTATGGGACATTTGTAAAATCCACATATGAAGATAAGGGGAAAAGAGATGTTTAGGTGCTGTTCAAAAAGTCCTCTCACGTCACTTTTGGGCCAAGAGAAGATAGAGTCCAAGTCTCTCACGTTCTGGATTCAGATTCGGACTGCACAGACATACCTGACTCAAAACGCCAAGAACTCTTTCATACGGACTCCGAATTGGGTGATTCTTTTTTTGTTGGAAACTAGATTTCGTGCTATTTCCAACCCAGTTGGATTCACCTTCAAATTCGTCCGGAGCATTGAGTTCTCGACAAAACAATCTGACGCTGTAGCAGAATCCGAGTCAAACTACAAGTCCAAAGGTATGAACATTGTCAACCTTTTGAAATGAATAAGTGCTTCACTTATATGTGCAAACTGAGTTGCAATATTTTCATGCCTTCTACTTCTTGTGATAATATTTTGGCTTTAGATTTTATGAACTATGAAGGTTACTCATGTATACATGTGTCATATATGCAAAAACTAAGGGAAGTAAAACTGGATGACATATATATATACAACATGTACACCTTGTCTCTTTTGTTAGCCACATTTCAGCTTAAGCAACGCCGAGGACGGCTTTGTTTTCAAAAAGGGGAGGATGATGAGGACATGACTACCTTGGATACGACCAAAAATATTGCATACATGTATATTTGTGAGGTGATTTTTAATGCAAACTATGCAATCATTTATTTATGTCATCCAAGACAAAAATACTTCACAAACTTTTGTGTCATGTCTAATTGCAGGTGTATGGGACATTTGTACAATCCACATACGAAGATAAGGGGAAAAGAGATGTTTAGGTGCTGTTCAAAAAGTCCTCTCACGTCACTTTTGGGCCAAGAGAAGATAGAGTCCAAGTCTCTCACGTTCTGGATTCAGATTCGGACTTCACAGACATACCTAACTCAAAACGCCAAGAACTCTTTCATACGGACTCCGAATTGGGTGATTCTTTTTTTGTTGGAAAGTAGATTTCGTGCTATTTCCAACCCAGTTGGATTCACCTTCAAATTCGTCCGGAGCATTGAGTTCTCGACAAAACAATCTGACGCTGTAGCAGAATCCGAGTCAAACTACAAGTCCAAAGGTATGAACATTGTCAACCTTTTGAAATGAATAAGTGCTTCACTTATATGTGCAAACTGAGTTGCAATATTTTCATGCCTTCTACTTCTTGTGATAATATTTTGGCTTTAGATTTTATGAACTATGAAGGTTACTCATGTATACATGTGTCATATATGCAAAAACTAAGGGAAGTAAAACTGGATGACATATATATATATACAACATGTACACCTTGTCTCTTTTGTTAGCCACATTTCAGCTTAAGCAACGCCGAGGACGGCTTTGTTTTCAAGAAGGGGAGTATGATGAGGACATGACTACCTTGGATACGACCAAAAATATTGCATACATGTATATTTGTGAGGTGATTTTTAATGCAAACTATGCAATAATTTATTTATGTCATCCAAGACAAAAATACTTCACAAACTTTTGTGTCATGTCTAATTGCAGGTGTATGGGACATTTGTAAAATCCACATATGAAGATAAGGGGAAAAGAGATGTTTAGGTGCTGTTCAAAAAGTCCTCTCACGTCACTTTTGGGCCAAGAGAAGATAGAGTCCAAGTCTCTCACGTTCTGGATTCAGATTCGGACTGCACAGACATACCTGACTCAAAACGCCAAGAACTCTTTCATACGGACTCCGAATTGGGTGATTCTTTTTTTTGTTGGAAAGTAGATTTCGTGCTATTTCCAACCCAGTTGGATTCACCTTCAAATTCATCCGGAGCATTGAGTTCTCGACAAAACAATCTGACGCTGTAGCAGAATCCGAGTCAAACTACAAGTCCAAAGGTATGAACATTGTCAACCTTTTGAAATGAATAAGTGCTTCACTTATATGTGCAAACTGAGTTGCAATATTTTCATGCCTTCTACTTCTTGTGATAATATTTTGGCTTTAGATTTTATGAACTATGAAGGTTACTCATGTATACATGTGTCATATATGCAAAAACTAAGGGAAGTAAAACTGGATGACATATATATATACAACATGTACACCTTGTCTCTTTTGTTAGCCACATTTCAGCTTAAGCAACGCCGAGGACGGCTTTGTTTTCAAGAAGGGGAGGATGATGAGGACATGACTACCTTGAATACGACCATAAATATTGCATACATGTATATTTGTGAGGTGATTTTTAATGCAAACTATGCAATAATTTATTTATGTCATCCAAGACAAAAATACTTCACAAACTTTTGTGTCATGTCTAATTGCAGGTGTATGGGACATTTGTACAATCCACATATGAAGATAAGGGGAAAAGAGATGTTTAGGTGCTGTTCAAAAAGTCCTCTCACGTCACTTTTGGGCCAAGAGAAGATAGAGTCCAAGTCTCTCACGTTCTGGATTCAGATTCGGACTGCACAGACATACCTGACTCAAAACGCCAAGAACTCTTTCATACGGACTCCGAATTGGGTGATTCTTTTTTTGTTGGAAAGTAGATTTCGTGCTATTTCCAACCCAGTTGGATTCACCTTCAAATTCGTCCGGAGCATTGAGTTCTCGACAAAACAATCTAACGCTGCAGCAGAATCCGAGTCAAACTACAAGTCCAAAGGTGTTGCATCACCTCCAATTGGGCCCATGAGCCTTGTACGACCTAGGGTTAGTTTTAGGCTGCCTTGGGATGTCCTCCCACCTCCTTGGCCGCCACCCTTTGCTTCTATATAAGTAGATCCATCTAGTAGCTTTTTCCTGGGGATTTGTTTAGTTAAAAGTTAGCCATTGCAACTTCGTGTACTTCGTTTGTGTCCAACGACCAGACCAAGACCGCTTTTGGATCCCCACCTTTATCAATACTTCATCTATATTCGCAATATTCAGATTGCATTATCATATTCTTGCTTATTCTTCGATTGCGTGCAGGAATAGACCTTCGTGGTCAGGCTGATCGTGCTTTCAGCATCGTCAGTAACCTCGTTAGATTGGTTTAGCGATTGCTAAGGCGCAACGTCATGCACGTTTGTAGTCGGATCGTCAAAGTCGACTCCACCAAATCGATAGTTATCATCTCATCGAAAGATCGGGACACCCCCGCCTCTATCAAACATGCAAGAATGCAAAGGTATGAAAACTCCCATGCCTACTAGTGGACATCTTTGACTTGACTAAGGATGGCAAAACGATTGACCAAAAGGTTTACCGCTCTATGATTGGTTCATTGTTATATCTTTGTGCCTCCCATCCTGATATTATGCTAAGTATGTGCATGTGTGCACGATATCAAGCAGCCCTCAAAGAATGTCATCTTAAGGCCGTGAAAAGGATAGTGAGATACTTAATTAATACACCGAACTTTGGCATTTGGTATCCTAAGAGGTCATCTTTTGATCTTGTTGGCTATTCTGATTCGGACTATGCTGGTGACAAGGTTGATAGAAAGTCCACTTTGGGTACTTGTCAATTTATTGGTAGATCCCTTGTATCTTGGTCCTCCAAGAAACAAAACTCGGTATCCTTATCCACTGCCAAAGCGGAATACATTGCCGCTGGATCATGTTGTGCTCAATTGCTTTGGATGACCCAAACTCTTAAAGATTATGGCATACATGTGAAACATGTCCATTGCTTTGTGACAATGGAAGTGCTATTAAGATTGCTCATAATCCCGTGCAACATTCTCGAATTAAGCATATTGAAGTTCGTCACCATTTCATTCGAGATCATGTTGCTAAAGGAGACATCAATCTTAAGCATGTTCGTACCAATAAGCAATTGGCGGATATATTCACCAAACCGCTTGATGAGAAAGTATTTTGCTGTTTGAGAGGTGAATTGAACATCATTGATGCCTCAAACTTGGAGTAGAAACTCCATTTGGATACATGCAAGGCATAAGCCTTCTTGACTAATCCTTGATACTTCTCTTATGATGATAATCATATGTCTTGGATCTATACTTGTACCCTTGCATGTTATCTAACCCTTGTAGGCACTTGGATAAACCCAAATCTATGAGATTGCAAGTCACTCAAACTTTGAGCAATCTCTACAAGTGCTCTTCCTTGCAAGACTAACCCATGTAGGAAGATGAACTCAAACTACTAGTGGTGCTCCCAAATTCTTGATGGACAACATCAACCTTGAGCATCCAATGCAAGTTCAACTACATCATCAAGATCAACACCACAACCCAAGGTATATATGTAATCCCACCTTAGAGAAGCTTTGCTCCAAGTCATGAGCTAAAGCAACTCAACAAGGTGTGAATACATCAAAATGCTTAAACAAAAAATGGTAACCCCATTTTGAGCTTAAACGATGAGTATGACCTATGATCAAGTGACCTCACTTGACTGCTAAGTCAATATACTCTAACATAGGTGACTTAGTCACCGACCCTTTCTAGATGAAGTTATGTAGTGTTCTCTTGCTTAGTTGTTTCTTTTCTTGTAAGATCTTCTTGTTTTTATGTCCCTCACAAAAAAACTTCATCTAGATCTCTTTATTTTTGTGTTTAACTCATTGCAAATCTTTCTGATAATTCCTTGCAAATCCTTGTGAGATTTCATTTGCCAAGTGAGCTGAGTTAACAAGATCTTTACTCTGTGTTGAACTCAGTTCCTCCGATTCAAACCTATCGGTTGACCGAAATACAAGGTCTCCTTGTGAGTAGTTCATCGGTACAACCGACATGGACTCACTCGGTCGCACCGATAAGTACCTTTTGTGACTCTGTCATTTCGGAGCCACCGATGGAAAACGCATCGGCATCACCAATTTCAACTCTGAGAAAACTTTTTGCCATTTCTTATTGCCTATTTTCTTCAGCTCCACTCAATGATTCTTTCCTCTATCAGCATCATAAACTACCTGCTGATTTGTAGTGACTCTTAAGGACCACACCTATTTGGCTCATAATCCAGAAGTACCCTTCTTGGAAATTGATGTCAAAGGGGGAGAGAGAACATCAAAGCTCTCTTCTACAGATGCTTGTTATCAAAGAGGAGAGAAGTCACATGTCTTTAAGAAGAGAAAGACATGTCAATATGTTTGATCTTAACTATTGCTAATATTCTTGTTGCTCTGATTTTGGTTGATAACCCTTTCTTGCTCTGATTTTATCTCACCCTATCTTTTTCCATTATCCAATATCAGATTCAGGGGGAGAAAGAGTTCATGTCTAAGGGTAGAAAATCTTTGGAATTCATTGCACATCTTTAAATCTTTGGGGACATGTCAATATCCAAATGAAGTACTCAATACTCACCCATTACATGTCATCCCAGTCTTGGTATTCTTGTGGTTCTCTAAACCTGTTTTACTTAGAGTGATCTTGTGTTATCTAACCCTGTTTTCTCAAGCCCACTCTCTTAGGTTTCCAGAGCCAGCTCAAGACCATAAGGTAAGTATATGCATCACACTCATGTGCATGATGATCTCTTGCTGATGTACATATTGTTTGCAAGAGGGATTCATAAACACTGAGGTACATTTCCTTATCATATCATTTGCTCTGATGCATATAGACAAGATACATGTAACTCTCTACTTGCTCTGTCATGCTTATGCATTCACATGTTAGTATATTCTATCTTCACATGATTGCATACATGTAGGGGGAGCTTATGCATGTTACATGTCTTTCCAAAGCTTTACTTGTTACTCTTCATATCATTTATCTAAAGCTTTGATGTATGTTGTCATCAATTACCAAAAGGGGGAGATTGAAAGCACAAGTGCTCCCTAGGTGATTTTGGTAATTAATGTCAACATATCTCTTGCTGGACTGATGCTTTTAACCACTGTATTTCAGACAAGTTCAACAATGGCGTGGAAAGGACAAGAGGATGTGGAACCCCTTCAAGGTGTCTAGGACATGCATTGGCAAAAGCTCAAGACTCTTCATTTACATTTGAGTGATCCAAGATCACATTGAGTCCATAGGAAAGCCAATACGATTAAAAGGGGATGAGGTGTTGCTTAATGGCTTGCTTGCTCAAAGTGCTTAGTGATATTCCTCCAAAGCCCTCAACCACTTTCTCATTCCAAATATGTCCAAAACCCAAAGTCAAATGCAGCCCCACCGAATCATCCTATCCGGAGCCACCGAGTTCATATGACATAGCCACTGCAAAAAAACCTAACAGTTCGGTCACACCGATACAGATCTCGATCTCACCGAGATGGCCTTGCAAACTCTCTGTTGCCTATTGCTATTGTTTCGGTCTCACCGAAATTGCGATCGGTCACACCGAGTTGGCTTGACATTTTCTCAGTTGCCTTATTGCTTCACTTCGGTCTCCCCGAGCTGATGCAATCGGTGCCACCGAGTTGATGTTTGCCCTAAGCCCTAGCACATCGGTCCCACTGAGTTGTTCCAGTCGGTCCCACTAAGATTCCTAATGTTCACATTTTGAACTAAATCGGTCTCACCGAGTTCTTCTATTCGGTCTAACTGAGATGGGTCAAATGTGTGTAACGGTTGCATTTTGTGTGGAGTCTATATATACCCCTCCACCCCCTTCTCCATATATGAGAGAGCCATCAGAACGCACCTACACTTCCACCATACATTTTCTGAGAGAGAACCACCTACTCATGTGTTGAGATCAAGATATACCAATCCTACCACAAGAATCTTGATTTCTAGCCTTCCCCAAGTTGCTTTCCACTCAAATCATCTTTCCACCGTATCCAAATCTGTGAGAGAGAGCAAGGAGTTCATCATCAACACACCATCTATTACCTTTTGGAAAGTGGTGTCTCCTAGATTGGTTAGGTGTCGCTTGGGAGCCTCCGACAAGATTGTGGAACCAAGAAGTTTGTAAGGGCAAGGAGATCGCGTACTTCGTGAAGATCTACCCGAGTGAGGCAAGTCCTTCGTGGGCGATGGCCATGGTGGGATAGACAAGGTTGCTTCTTCGTCGACCCTTCATGGGTGGATCCCTCCGTGGACTCGCGCAACCGTTATCCTTCATGGGTTGAAGTCTCCATGAACATGGATGTACGATAGCACCACCTATCGGAACCACGCCAAAAATCTTCGTGTCTTCATTGCGTTTGCACACTCCAATCCCATCCCTTTACATTCTTGCAAATAGAATGCTTTACTCTTTCCGCTGCATATACTCTTTTCATGCTTCCTTGAAATGTATTGTGAATGCTCAAACTTGTGCTAAAACTCTATCTCAACTTGAACAACTTAAAAACTGCCACTTTTACTTGTTGAGGGTGTAATCACCCCCCTCTAGACCCCTCTTCTTGATCCTTTCAACGGGCAAGGCCCCTGGCGTGCCCTGGTGGGTGGTGGCCACCTCCTTCACCTTCTGGTCCCCCCCACAAAGCTTCTAGTGCCTCTTTTGTTCCAAAAAAATCATCAAAAAGTTTCAGCTCATTTGGAGAACTTTGATTTCTGCACAAAAAACAACACCACGGTAGTTCTGCTGAAAACAGCGTCAGACCGGGTTAGTTCCATTCAAATCATACCAAAACCATATAGAATTGTTGTAAACATGACATGAATACTTCATAAGTATAGAAATGTTGGAGACGTATCAGCATCGCCAAGCTTAATTTCTGCTCGTCATCGAGTAGGTAAATGATAAAAGAAATAATTTATGCAGTGTGAATGCTAGCATACTGTGTATATTTGATCAATGAAAATTTCAATCAGTTTTCCTAGCATCATAACAACAATTCTTTCTCATAAAACTTCTCATGTTAAAGTTGCAACCAATTCACATGTTATGGTTCAAACAATGAATTCTCTTGAAACATAACAACCTATGTTCTCAGTCACCAAGCAATTGCAATTCAACTTATTCAACAAAGTCTAAGTAAGATCTCCACATACTCAATCATCATATAGTCTTCTATGATTGCTAGTACTCAAAGCATATTCATAGAACAAATGGCATCCATCGAACACAGAGAAAGATAGGAGCTTAATGTTTCGCCTCCCAACTCATTTATCATATAGATAATTGTCAACAATAATAATTCACGATCAAATATATTTGACTGGTCATATGTGCCTAGATCTTTCCCCACCACATTATGCTTGCCAACTAGAGAATAATTGAGGTTGAAATGAGAATGCATACTATTGACTCTTGCAAGAAAGTAAATACTGAAAAGTAAAAGATTGGCCCTTCGCAGAGGGAAGCAGAGGTTGTCATGCGCTTTTAATTTTTGGATGCCCAAGCTCTTAGTGCAAAGGAATGTCACATTATATTACCCCTTATGATAGCAACCTTTATTATGCAGTCCATCGCTTTTATTACTTTGCCATCACAAGTTTGTACAACGCTTATTTTCCCTTACAATAAAAGATCAAACATATTTAGGAGCAATTTTTATTGCTTTATGCACCGATGACAACTTACTTGCAGGATCTTATTCAATCCATAGGTAGGTATGGTGGACACTCATGGCAAGAAACTGGGTTTAAGGGATTTTGGATGCACAAGTAGTATCTCTACTTAGTACAAATTTTTGGCTAGCAAAAAATCCTAGGCAAACTTCACATGTTGGAGGATACATAACAATATAACTTCTATGCAAATATACACAACCATAACTCATTACGTTGTCTTCCTTGTCTAACTTCAACTAATTTGCTCAAGTTTGTAAATAATTAATGGGTATTCACAATCATAGAAGATGTCCTAGATAATATATTTGTATGTGAAAGTTCTCTTCCTTGTACTAATCATTCATGAATTGCTTGTATGACCAATATTGTGATTGTCAAGCTTGAAAAGATTTCACTTTCTAAACCCAATGTGAGGCTACTACTGGGCATGATATGAACATATAATTTCAACTCATGATGTTCAATTCATTCAACAATCTACTCATAGGATATAAGTGAAGCACAAGAGTAAATGACAAACTACTCCAAAAAGATATAAGTGAAGATCAAGCGAGTAGTTAAGTAAAGGGGTAGCTAATTGAGGATTCTCTCTTATTTAAAAAATTTAAGATCTAAGTATTTTATTAAAATAGCAAGAAAAACAAAAAAAATGACATTCCAAGAATAGCACAACTCATGTGAAGAAGCAAAAACTTAGATTCAACCGATACTAACAGATAATTGTTGATGAAGAAAGGTGGGATGCCTACTGAGGCATCCCCAAGCTTAGATGCTTGAGACATCTTGAAATGTTATCTTGGGATGCCTTGGGCATCCCCAAGCTTGAGCTTTTGTGTCTCCTTAATTCCTTTTATATCACGGTTTCCCTAAATCAATGAGATAAGTTAGTATAAATCAATGCAATAACCTTATCATTCTCTACTATAGCAAATCACTAAAATTATTATTGAACATTTCATACTAAATGCCTCTGCATATTTAATACTCCTATCCTCAAATAGAATCATCACTACAAAAAAGACACATCCATGACATTTTGGGCCGAACAATTTTTTTTTCTGTCATGCTTATGACACTTCTATGACGATAATTGTGACAAAACCCGGTATCATCATAGATGTGGTGGGCTCCTACTTCTATGACAAAATATCATGACAGAAAATGGGCTTTTCGTCTTGGGCGTGCCGGAGACGCAGCTGCATGACATTCTTTGGGCCATCCATAACGGAAAAAATCGTGGTAGAAGCGAGGGCGAGGAAAATATCGGGGAGTTCTCGGTTACGGTGGGTGGTCGGGGCCGAGCGATGCACGGAGGTTTGCGCATTTTCTCTCGTATACATACGTGCGTGTGTGCGAGGCGTTGGGCTCTAACTGAACCTGAGCGAGGCGTTCGCTTACTGAACCCAAGCGATTGCACTAGCTACGTTACTGAACCCGAGCGATCGATCCCTTGGCTGCTCACTGAACCCAAGCGATTCGTTCACTGCTGCTGCTAACTGAACCGAGCGATCGATCACTGCTGCTGCTTCCTGAAGCCGATCGAGCCCCCGTGCGAGACGTAGCCAGCCAGTGTTGGGTTGCCTCTCGATGGACAGTGACCGTTGCTACCGTGCGCGCGATACGTAGAACGAGTCGAGACATAGTGAGTCGAGCCGGTTGGTTGGCTGTGGATGAACAGTTCCCGGTGGGGGTTGGATGAACAGGACACCCTGGTAGTAGGCCGTTGCCGCTGGATGAACAGGACCCCGAGGAGGCCGCTGCACCCCAGCCGGTTGGGGGTGGATGAACAGGACCCCGTGGAGGCTCTCTGAACAGCAGCCGGTGGAGGCTGGATGAACAGTAGCCGTGGATGAACAGTAGCCTGTGGAGGCTGGAGGAGGTCGATGGTGGATGAATAGTAGCCCGTGGAGGCTGGAGTGAGGTAGTAGACGGTGGATGAACAGGACCCCGTTTCGACCGTAGGCGCTCCAACACAAGTCCGTTTCCTCCGTGTTGCGGTACGCCACACCCCTCCCGATCAACAGGACCCCATTTCGACCGTAGGCACTCCAACACAAGTTCGTTTCCTCCGTTTCGTAGTACGCCAGACCCTTCCCGATGAACAGGAACCTGTTACGACCGTATGCGGTCGAACAGAAGGCCCGTTTCCTCCGTTCTGCGGTACGCCAGACCTTGTTTCGGCTGTTCCGTCCAAGCCGGTTGGCTCCCGATGAACACGACGTATTCCGTTGCCTCCTGATGAACACGACGTTGTTTCCTCCGTTGCAACCCAGCCGGTTGGCTGCCGATGAATAGGACGACGTCGCTGTACGCGTTCAAGACCCCGCCCGTATGTAAGTACGTAGCCGTATTTACTTCCTTGCAGCGTGGCTGTACGCACGTGCACACCATATATACGGGACTGCGTGACATGCTACGTCCGTGCCTCAACTACGACACGTGCCGCTCCTTACTTGGCCACAGTTCATCGCTGCAGAGAGACCGATCGACCAGTATGTACGTACACGTTCACGACAATGCTACATACGCTTCGACCGGGTGGGTCCTAGCTGTCAGGGAGGATAAGGACGCACTTCCTTGCGTGCGAAGATATAGCTGGTGGGTCCCAGCTATCAGGGGGAAGAATCGTTTTTTTTCCCGTAGTATGGACGCACTTCCTTGCGTGCGAAGATGTAGCTGGTGGGTCCTAGCTATTAGGGGGGAAACGTTTTTTTTGCAAAATACAGAGTCCCTTCCGGTGGGTCCCTGCTGTCTGGTGGAGGAATAATTATTTTACGCGTAATAGGAGGCACTTCCTTGCTGCAGCCGTGGACCCACCTGTCAGCCTCTCCACGTACAATCCTCGTCCGATGGAAGTTGTTCCTTGACCATGTTGACCACGCCGTGCCGAGAGCACCAAGGCGGTGGACGACGGCGAGGCCTAGGATGGGGACGACGCGGAGCCAGGGAAGACGCGGCAGTGGATGCCCATGCGGAGAGGAGTACGGGGGTTTACTGCTTCGGCTACAGTGTGAGGCTGCCGTCGCCGAAGAATAACAGGAGGTCTGGGTGAGCACAGGGATGGCCAGGCCAGCGATGGTAGTAGGGTGGGGTGGTGAGGCCTACGCAGCAGCACAGCCGGCCATGGGAGGCAGGAGCAGGCGGCACGGCCTGCGATGGTTTGGGCGGCTGGAGCAAGAAGACCAGAGGTTGAAGAAGCACGATAGCCGTTGGATGGACATTGTACGGTCACCGCAGCTAGAATCGTTTATATTGACTAAGTTGACAAAGCCCTGCGTCCACATCAATTTAGTAGGCCCACAAGTCAGCCTTCAAATATGGTGGGTCCCACCTAGCAGCTGGGGTATTCATTTTTTTTGTGTGTGATAAGGAGGCACTTCCTTGTGTTCGAAGATATAGCTGGTGGGTCCGAGCTGTCAGCAGGGGGAATGTTTTTTTCGTGAAATACAGAGGCCCTTCCAGTGGGTCCCTGCTTTCAGGTGGAGGAATCATTATTTTGCGCGTAATAAGGAGGCACTTCCTTGCTACGGCCGTGGACCCAGCTGTCAGCATCTCCACATACAGTCCTCTTCCGATGGAAGTCGTTCCTTGACCACGTTGACCATGCTGCGTCGAGAGCACCAAGGCGGGGACGACGACGAGACCTAGGAAGGGAATGACCAGGAGCCGGGGAAGACTCGGCAGTTGTTTCCCACGCGGAGGGGAGTGCGAGGGTTTACTTCTTCAGCTGTAGTGTGAGGCTACCATCGCCGGAGTATCACAGGAGGTCTGGGTGAGTAGAGGGATTGCTAGGCTAGCGATGGGAGTACGGTGGGGCGGTGAGGCCTGCGCGGCAGCACAGCCGGCCGCGGGAGGAGGGAGCAGGCAGTCCCGCCTACGCTTGTTTGAGCGGCTGGAGCATGAAGAGCAGAGATTGAAGAATCACAACTGTCATTAGATGGACATCCAACAGTCACTGCTCTCGTGTGTTGACTAAGTTGACACGGTGTTGCGTGTGCGTCAACCTTTTTTAGGAAAGTGTACGCGTCAACCTATAGTAGGCGCATAAGTTAGCCTCAAATGTGTGGAAAACAGCATACAACCCATCTGCCATTATTTCTAATAATTTACAGCCCATTTGCTAATTCTTAAGGATTTTTTGGAGCCCATATTCTTTTTGTTAGCATTATAGCCCATATTGTGGCCATGATTAAAAAATTATACGAAATTTTGCATATTTCGGTACGGTCCCAACTGTTTTTAATCCTGAAATTTTGAGTCACATTCAAACTAATTTGAAAAATAAATTTATATCAATATAAAATCCAAATAATTGTCCACGCATAAAAATCAATGGAATTTAAAATCTTGAAATGAAAAAAAAAGAAATTTGAAACTATTTGCCGGTTTGATGTGTTTTAAAAATGTACAGCCTATTTTCTGGGCAAGCCGAATGAAACTCCCCTCGTCTTGAAAGATTTGCAGCCCAGCAGGGCTGACAAAGCATGTAGGCCTCGGTTGGGTATTCTGCAAAAGAACAAAAAAACTGGGCTAGCCATTTTCAGAAAGAAAAAAACTACTGGACTGGTCTTGTGGTAAACATAAAATAAAAGGCTGGCTAGACAGGCCAGAGTGCCCCGCACAGCCCAGTTGACACCCTGCTTCCGTCTCAAAAACAAAAAGAACTCGGCGAGCTACTGGGCCCCTGGTGTCAGCCGCTCGTTGTGCAATTCTCTCATTTATTGACTACGTTGACAATGGCATGGGATCTAGATGTCAGAAATCCATTAGGAGGAACCATTTGGCTTGAAATAAGGAGGCACTTGCTTGCGTACTGCCATGACCCTGGTGGGTCCCTGCTGTCATCCTCTCCACGTACAATCATCTCCTGATTGTGTATGCGTCAACCTAGTAGGCCCACAAGTCAGCCTCTAAACCCGTGGCGGACAAATACAACCCATTAAAAAAAAATAGCCCATTCCATACGTTCAAACGAAAAGTTCAACATTCAGAGCAAAGTAAAAGGTCTGATCTAGATATAGAGTACTAAACTTCCACGTTGACAACCATCATAGATAGGTTAACTATCTACTCCCACTAATACTCTAGTAGTGTACAAGTACTAACTTACTCTTAGCTAACTAGACGATGCCGGCAGCCATGTGCGGTACACGCTAAACGCCGGCACCGACGTCCTCCTCCTCGCCTCGGACTTGCCAGAGATGCGATAGAGCGCGTTGCTCGCAGGCGTTGGCCCTTTCCATGCCGGCGTGGTCGATCGAAGCTTCGGCTTCTAAGCGGGAAACCCACTTGATGAGCTGGTAGTAAAATTCGGCGTCGCTAACGCGTGCGTGCCCGACAGCCTCTAGGGCTATTTACCGGGTGCCGGCCTCCACGTAGTCGGTCCAGTTGCGGGCGCTCTGCTTGCGATTCAGAGCGTTGGTGCGCTGCTGCTCCATGCCCTATTGGCGGCGCAAATCGATGATACGTTGCTCCTCCGCCAGGCGATCGCGCTCCAACAAGTCCTCATACTCCGCATTGCCATCTAAAGACCGTTAGAATGCCTCCTCCCTTCGTCTGCCTTTCGGTGAAAAACCGAACACTAGTTCCAGTGGTGACCGCCTCCGGTGTCGCCTATTGCGGACAAGCGAGGGCATGACAGACATGGCGAGAGCGAGGGCAAGTGGCAAGCGACATCGGGCCGGTGGGGGCTTATGAGGATAGGGCGAGTTGGGTGATGGTACCACCGGAGAATGCCGGGAACCAGTAATTATAGGCGGAAGGTAGGTGAACCAGCGTCTTGCGGGAAATGCGATGGTCATCGCGGTCATCAGAATTCAATGCATAAGCAGGCATGGCTTAGCGCGCTAGCTTGCCGTGGAAAACTAGAAAAACTGAAATTATGACTGTGCCGTCCCGTCCCATCCCGTCCGTGCTGGGTCGCACGTCGGCATGACGGTCAAACCAGTGCGCTCGATTCATCCAGATGAGGTACGTGCGTGATCCGCTGGTTAATCGCGTAGGATTGAGTCGATCGGATAGTGTACGTGTAGGATCGCAATAGCTGATGAACGTTCACTGGGAGATAAGGCATTTGCGAATGTTTTTGCTGGCAGTTTCTTCAGATTTGCATGGCATTTTCTTCAGAACAGCATGTCAGTTTCTTCTGAGATAGGCATTTTTATTCAAAAAACTGCCACCTTCGGATCTTGCGTCGCAACTAAAAATGCCAGGAGCATATTAGTAGGCTAGCTAATGATCGATCAGTAACTTGTAAACACTGAGCGAACAGAAATAAGGAACTGCTAGTAACTTGTAAACACTGAGCACACAGAAATAAGGATCATGCTGTGCACAGTAGTAAGAGCCGATCCATTCGAAATGTTCACACGAGACTCACAGGCCTGGCATTGTAATATGTTCACATTAGTAGCCCAAATTCACAACCAACTAGTATGATTCCCATACTTAAGATCAACATGTTAATGCATCTCAATGATTCACAGATCATATACAAATATGTAGCTCCAAAAGCAAAGATCTAGAATAAACATCTGTTCTTGCTACTAACATGATGCTTCTCTAGGCCAACATTCAGTACAGAGTGAAAGACAAATTTGTTTGTGAAGTCTACAATTCCTCTTGCAAACATAAGTGGTTTCACCAACAGCTGGAACCATGAGAATGAACCACACATAATGGAGGAACACTACTGCAATATGATTTGGTCTTCTCTCAATCACACAGCGGGACTATTTTCGGAATACAAACTTTAACTTAGGCAAAATGATGCCCATTGTATAATCAGACCAAAGCAATGAAGCACCTAGTGTTGGCCAATAAATAGTACAATACTACTTTTATGCAGTCCATGAAGTGACTATCCAATCTTTCTGTGTCTATTTTCAAATGGCACTGCATGCAGTGACTATACTATTCTCTTGTGCAGTTCCACCAAAATTGAGGTCACTTTGTTTGTTTGCCAAATAGCAATGGGCAGACATCTGTCTGCACAAATATCAAGCAGCTAGTAAACATATACCCCACCTTGTATTTTCGGTTTAAACACGTCTCTTCCGCTTAGCATCTGTCATGTTTTGCACTGGACAATTTGATACTGTCATGTTTTTCCCTGGACAATTTCATACTGAATTGATTTACTGGTACAGAGCAGAAATATAGCGCCTATTCTTCATCAAACCAAGGATATCCATGTTCGCAGTGATGGAATAGGTGAAATCGATACAATCGAAATTGAGCATCCAATCATTGAATCATGTCCTGCACCTCCAATGTAGGTCCACCCTGCCAATAAATTCACATGCAAACCACTAATATTACTATCTAATGACAGTACAAAAAGAGTAGCAAGATAGTAGCAAACCATGTACCTTTGTAATGAACAGCTCATAGTGCCACCAATTGGATATAACGGTTTGGAAGAAAACATGCTCCTAATGTTGAACCATTTGGACTTTTTGTGTAGTTCCACTAAAATCGAGCATCCCTGTTTGCACAGATATTGAAAGTGTGATTACTATAAAAGTGGCACTAGTTGAAGCATAGACTCACAAATATAAGCATTCCAATTTCTTAATGGGAAAAGGTAGCAAGACTGTTTCTAACCACCTGTTTGAAGGAATAAATAAGGCAATAGCGGCTGATGTCAGGAAGGCATACATAGTATTTTCTTAAAAACTGAACCATTCCTAACCTTTCCTCTTCTTTTAAGCATATTTTGTGTAGTTTAACTAAAATAAAATGCCATCACCGCCTTGACAATTCAGTGACACTATACAAAAAGAAATGACTTACCATTACATCATGATGTCAGGTATGTGATCGACAGGCATTCGAGACAAACATGCAGACCTCCTCCGATAACATAATGAACATTAATTTTAACAAAGGTGTGACTAGCTTTACCGGCATAATTTGAGTGAACTCTACACCCTCTGTTCCTTAATATAAGACATTTTCGCAGTTCATTTAAAGTACCCAAACATCTAGTATTTAGGAAAACAGGTAGTAGTTTTCTTGAGCACATATCTGGGAAAGCTTGCCACACCTTATATATGTCCATACGCTAATGCAACACCATTCGAATAGTACAAATATACACTAATCCAGTGGCTAGTGCAATAGTAGAGTAGTTTTTTTATTACGGGGTACAGTATAATATTTTTACTCAACAGATTTCCATAAGCTAGCACTGGAACATTTCTATAAGCATTAATAATACAAAATGTAAAGGTAACAAGTTTTAGCATTGGTATACTAGCTGTGCAACAGCATTAAACCAAATACAAAAGTCTGAAGGTAACTAGCATTATTAACTAATGACAGTATAAAAAAATTGCAAACCATGATCTTCAAGGTAAATATCATTTCGAACTCAAGGGGACTTGAAAAATTGCTATCCCAATCTTGATAATCGATCAAACATAAAAACTTGATCAACCGAATCAAGAAAACAGCTGGAGGAGGAGGTGCCCACTCTTGACCTTTCCTCTTCTCTTCATAATTTTTTGTGCAATTCAACCAAAATAAAATGACATCAGCGCCTTGGCATTTTAGTGACACTGTACAAAAAAATTGACTTATCTCATGAAAGTGAGGTATGTAATCTATAAGCATTAACAGTGCAAAATCTGAAGGTAGTAACAAGTTTCATCGTTGGTATACTGGCTGTGCAATAGCATTAGAATGCCTTAGCTGAAAAATCTTTAATACATCCACAATCAACAGCTAACCCTGAAATAATCCAGTGACATTAAATGGCATTGCTTAAATTTATCGGTGGCATTAGACTGAGTGCGGCATTAGTTAAATGTGGCATCACTTTAGTAGTAGTATTGCTTGACTTTACCGCTGGCGTTATACTAACAGCAAAAAAGTGGCAATAAGAGCATGGGAGGCCCATTCGGACAGTGGGCGCACCAGTACGATGTACCTCCATGGACGCATAGAGTGGTGAGGGAGGGATGGTTGCCCAGAGCAACAAATATCCAGGCAGCATATGTGGATTACGTCCCATTTTTGTTCTCTTTAGCCACCTTTTTCCTATTTGAGGACAACAAACCGATCGACCTAGTCATTCTCTATTCTGTTGTCATGCCTTTCTACCCTTTTTCAACCAAGAGACACAAGACTCGTTCCTTAGCTACTGATTTTCCCCTTTTCAACCTAGATGCGGGTTCGATGCCTAGTCTCTTCGACAATACTTTCTCCCTTCCTTTCCTTATTCAACCCAGACATGGATTAGTCTGCATGAAGTAGGGTTTCCTTTAATAGTGCAAATTAAGGTTTTCGTCTGCGTGACCAGCAGAGCAGAGGATAGCAAATTGGGGAGATGGTGGAGTGGAAAAAGATCCACATGCAGCGATGTGACAGATGGGGCAATAGAACAAGGGTGTGGTTCAAAAAGAGGTAGCATACCTGAGGGTCGGTGGGAAGTGGCTTCACTCATGGTCGTCGTCCTCCGCACACACTACGACAGCGAGGTTGGGGACGGAGGCCATCCCGCGCGGGCGCTAGGTCTGAGAAGACGGCCTTGTCGTCAGTGCGTGACCTCGCTCGCCGACGACGAATGCGTCAATGCTGCACGTCCTTTTCTTCCCCAGCGGATCTGTGACCACCGGTGAGGAGGGAGAGTGAGGGGCACCGCCGTCTTTTTTAGATCTGGAGAGAGGTTGATAGTGTGAGAAGCAAGTGGGCAGCCCTTAGCAAGCAAGCGCTGAAGCTCCATCCTATATATCTTTTTTGATACTAGTACTAGAAGTGGAGTAGTGGTAGAGTAGTTTATATTTTCTCTACATACAGTACCAGTTAGTCGTGCTTCAAAACTGAACGGCACGCCATTAAAAAAATAAAGTCAAGAAATAATGCGGCACCTCGGGCCAACGTAGCCAGATTGCATTTTGCACGAGAAATGACACACCATGTTTCGTTGACATGTGGTCCCGTTCCAACATGTCAGTGAGACGACAGCGAGTCCTTTTGTACAATTTCCGAACGGACGTCTATGTAGGCCGGGGCGCCCCTTCCTATACCATGGCAACCGTCCGTCACCTCTTCACCTTTCCCTCTCGATTTGGAACTGCTGTCGCACGCTCTTCCTTCTGCCATTGTTCGATCGTCCGTTATTCTTGCCCCGATCTGAAAGATGACGTGGTGGAGGAACACATTGATCGGTGCGATGTCATCACCTCGGCTAGCATGGCTGGTTCGTTCAAGACCATTCTCGACTCAACAAATAACATCATTACAAAGAACCCAAGGGTTCAGGAGCGGTTTGATCTCCCCTATCTTCTTCGCCATGACCCTTCTTGCTGGCGCGGGGATGACGGAAGCCTTGCCTTGTGCAAGTTGATGCCGCTTGATAATGATACGTGTGATGTTAAGATGCCATCGCTTAAGGGTAAGGCCTGGGCAGGCACAAATGGAGATTGGGTTGTTTATATTGGGTACAACTGCGAGTGGGAACTTGTGAATGTGTACACTCATCACCGGGTTCCACTTCCAAAAATCTCAGAGTGCCCTGAGGTTGAGCACACAGATGATCTATGTAGGTTCAAATACGATCATGGTGACTATCGTCTACATAAGATAGCAATTTGTCGAGTTCCCAACCGCTCTTGGGATTACACGAACTATCATGTTGTTGCTATCTTCGACAAGCTTGTTGCCGTCCTTACTTCCACGCCTCGATGGATATTGCTCAAAAATCAATTTCTGTACACGGATGAGTACTGTGATGCAATTCAATACGAGAGTCTTGTGTTTGCTGCCACCACTCATGGCACTGTTTTTGCATGGAATCCTTATTGTTTCGGTACGTTAGTCTTCCACCGTGATTAGAATTGTTTCATCCACGTGCATGCGAGTTAGTATCCCCGTACTAATTAACCTTCTTGTGTTTCCAAGGTCCTGTGAACATTCCACCACCTATACTTGAAAAATTTTATAACCAAGGGGGAGATGATGATGGTGATGATCACGAGCATGAGGACGAGCAGGACCTACATACTCAGTGGCGCCTGGCAACTTATTCCAATGGATCACCTCTTCTTGTATGTATAAAGGGCACTGCTGATGTTACTAAGGAAGCAGGTGCTGTCTCCCATGGTCACACTCTCCGGACCTATTCCAACATCCGTTGTAGGGTATTCGGGATGGATACTAGTGTGCTAGCGCCAACACCTTCTGCCTGGTTCCGTATTGATAGTCTTGAAGAAAACTCGCTCTTCCTTGGACAAAACTATCCAATGATGGTGAAAGGCGATCCAGCTGCTGTTGGCACAACGTTACAACCGTTTATGAGAAGCAACTGTATCTATACCTCAGACATTGCTATGGTTCCCTACCCTGGCTATCACAATATGCGTCCTGATATAGGCCGCTTCAGCCTGGATGATGAGTCCTGTGTTGGTCTCGATATTGACAATATCTTCCCCTTCCCAGAGGCTAACTTATGGTTCAAAGCAAGCATTTCCAACGCCGAGGATTGGTTGAGCTGAAGTTCATTTCATTGCTTGTTATTTGTTGTGTGATAAAAACTTTAGTATTTACTAGAATGTTTTGTTGGAAATAATCTATAATCCAACATGTATCCTCGTTGTCGTTGTGTGTTGGTGACTTGTTGTATGTAATGAATTGTACATTTGCATATGCATGTCATAAACTCAATTTATGAATGGTTTCGAGTCACTTCTTGGAGTGTGAGTACCGTAGTAGTATAGCCACCATCCGGTTATATGAAGTTGCCAAATCACATAGAGCCAACCTAATAGTGGAGTATGCTAGTGCAATAGTTATTCCTAGTAGTAGTATACCATCAGCTAGAGCTAGGTGTCGCACGGAGGCTGAGAAATATGGTGATAGCGTGACTGCGTGAGGTGGGCTTGTATGTAGTATGATGTAGGCATAGGGCATGCCGTGTTTCCTACTCCTCCGGTCTAAATGTGGAGAAGATTTGGTCGAGTTCTTCCTCCTTTTGCCGACATGTGGGACATCCAGCAACCAGGTCGTGTCATGCAAGAAAATGGAGTGCTAGTTGAAGCCACGTGATGTGCATCTTGGGTTAAACTGTAAATAGAATCTTACTCTTGAGTAACTCCAAAAGCGGCCACCGAAGATCTTTATTGGATTTGTTTTTCATCACCAGCACGTCGAGGTGAAAGATGTGCAGGTTCAGTGGATCGTCTTGCGTTTTCACTAATATGTGGGACCGCATGTGAGCAAACAGATGATGGGCACACTCCGCGCGTCTGCTGGCTGGCTGAGAAGAGAGAGAGAGGAGGGCTGAGCACGGACTCTAGGAAATTTCATGACAATGTGAGTAGTACTAGTGGTGTACCGTACTCCTGTTGAGATAATGTGTTCGCTCTACGTAACTAGCACCTCGATATAGGGGGGTGGAATGGGCCATAACTAGCATTCATGTCTAGTAGTACGACACACACCACCCACACGAGTCCCATCTGACACCAATTTTCTTGGAGTCCGTGCTACAGCTATCTCTTGTCCCTCCTGTTTTCTCTAACTCAGCAATCGCCCGGTGGCCGCGGTGGGGGTTTGCCGATAGTCGGTTTGCTCAACTGCGGTCCCACTTGTAAGTGAAAATGCAACACAGCACGCATTCCCCCTTGAGCGGCGTGCCGGACCAACCGTGTGGGGGTGCGACGCGAACACGGCAGGCTTTTCCTTTTGAACTTGTAACTTGTAAAATTTGGTTCAGCTCCATGGTGCGACCGATAGATAGAAATAACGATTTTCCCTAGTGTAATGAGAAGTTTGGTTCTGGCGTGGTTCATGCATGGAGTACGTACAAAAATTATGAATTTGATGCGAAAGGTAAGGTAATTACTAGTACAATATACTACTACATGGAATTGACGGAAAGGTAAAGATACATACGGATCCATCAACGACATCCTCACGCCCTAGTGCGCCGGGTCACCAACCGACGTGTGAGGAGCAGCGGCATTGGCAGCGTGCTCAACGTGCTTCTGAACAATGCCATCCACGGTTGCCCTATGGTCCAAGAAGGCCAGCGTCCTATTGTCCTCCTCTTGCACGTAGTAGTCCTTGTGGACGATTTGCGCATAGACGCGGGTGATTATGTCGATGGTGTCTTGCTGCGCCAGGCACTGCCCGACGAGCGCGACCTCGAGGTGGACATTCTCCGGCTCGACGGTGGGCAGTTGCAGGGCCACCAGTGCGTCGAAGAGGTTGTCACCATATAGGCCGTTGAGGGTGGCGGGCATCGCAGAGCCTGGGCGCGTGGGCTGGAGGCGTACGTCAAGGTCGTCCGCGAGCTTCTTGACGACGGTGAACTTGTCGAGGAAGCCGACAAGGACCTCGTCGAACAAGGAGACGAAGCTGTCGTCCAAGAGGCCTCTCGCCCTAGTGGCCTCAAGCACGACTTGGAGACGTTCCTTGGTGCCGGGCCACAGGCCGGCGTCGTGGACCATCTGGCACCGCCGGCTGATGCTCGCGCTCATCGCCTCCATGGGTCTAGCTTCTAGTCAACTGATCTTGTGATTGGAAGGATCACTCTTGCCCTTGGTTAGGGTGCGTAGGTGCGTAGGATTTCGTAGATTGGACTGGCGGGGAGCCTTTATATGAGAAGTGCAGACTACGTTGCATTCACGTGTGTGTTGGCCATATACTCCTCGGCCCTCCCTCCATGCCGGTGCAGTATAGTCATCTCACCGAGACCAAGTTAGGGCAAAACAAGAGAACTTTGATGTTTACTGGTTTATTGGTCCCCTTTGCATTTTGCGCCAAGTTTTGACGTTTGATTTAACTAATAAAATGTTAATGCATGTAACCAAAAATAAAATCATTGGAAACTATTTTCAAATACGAATCTAATGATACAATTTTTGGTGACATGCATTATTATTATTTTAATTAAATATATGGTCAAAATTTGGCACAAAATACTAAGGGGACCGATAAACCAGGACGGAGGTAGGAGTAGTATTTTTTAATTAATGTCACCCCACGTCTCCTATTGGGTGGTTTCTTTTTTCGTGAAAAAAATAGGGAACGAGGTGGGTAGTTAATGCACCGCGCCTAAAAGTTTTGGGATTATTTGGTTTTCATAACGTGACAAATGCACCAGTACGGAGGGAGTACAATAGTAGTCTTTGATTGCAATTTTTTGTTGGTAGCTTACCAAGCTGACCGCTCGGTGAGTACAATAGTAGTCTGATTGATGAGACTTCAGATTTGAGCCATCTACTGGAAGGGAGAGTGTATAATATCATCGGGAACTACGTTCAAAACCGAATAAAACAATACTCCATTTATTTATTTACAAAGGGAGTAGTATATTTTTTGTGACATGCATTACTAGATATTGCTAGTCAAATACTAAATCCAGACGGACATGGTAGTACTACTAAATCTAGACGGTGGTGCTAGACTAGTAGTAGTACTGTACTACCCGTTGGTCAAATTATTATGTGCTGCTCCTCACAGTGAAGTGACAAGACCCTGCGCTGGAGATGACACCTGAGGGTAGGCGTCGTGTTCGGCATACCAAAGTCAGCCTCACCGTGTGTAGTCACTATCATCATGGCTATAAAGCTAGCCTGCTTACAACTAGCCATGTTCGACATGATTTCCCGTGCGTTGCCACGAGTATCTCTACTCTTTTCTTATACGAGTAAGATGCCCGTGTATTGCACAGAACACCAAGATTGGGGGTGGACGGCGCCGGCAGCGGCCATCGCGCCAGATTGTTCCATGGCCTTCTAGATGTGGTGGGGAAGAGATAAGGTTGATTGTGAGAGACACGGAGTTGTTTGTAAATAGGGAACAAGTGCGGGCATCTTTTTTGCAAAACTGCAGCAGTTTGCTTTTATGCGTCAGATCTAGATCTGACGGCTATTGGTGAAAGATGGCAGGCACACCATCATCACCAACTCAAAGGTTTTTATAGGAGTAGTATAGAGAAATAGAGAAACTCTTATAAAAAAACCGAGTTGGTGATGATGGTGTGCCTGCCATCCTGCAATATAGATCGTCCGATCTATATCTGACAGATAGAAAGCAAACTATGGCAATTTTGCAAAATGGTACCCGCACCCCTCTCCACATTTGCAGATAAGGCCTTCTCTTGTTCATCTTCGTCTCCCACAAGATAAACAGCTCGTATAAATGCATCTTGATGTTTCGTGCAACGCATGGGACTCTTGCTGGTAATAATAAATATTGTACTCGAGTAATGGGTATATCGTTGCCGCACCTATGCAAGCGAACATTTATCGTAACATATTACCTCGTGCTGGATAGTCATACTATTACAAGTTTCAAACTGATATTACAAATGCTAGGAGTAATGCTGCACCTACGAAGAGGGAATTATTAGGAAGTTTATGTAAGAACTTTCATTACTTTAGGTGGATGCAGCATTATCGTACAAACTAAAATCCACCGCCCTGACAAGTCACTAATGGGCAAATAAATTTTTGAGTGTCTGGCGACTTGATGTTTAAAAAAAAATCAGCTTCTGCGGAGACTTTGTCATTTAGGCTTAGATGCTTGTGGTGATCAGCACGCCATTCATTGTTGTGCCAGAGAACGCCAAACCTCATTACCTTGAGCACGCTTGCCTCCAGAACAAAGAAACTAGCCAATTTAATCTTAGATGTGCTGCCTCGGTAGTCGATCAAATCAATTTCTGTAAGATGGAGATCAAGGCATTCGATGAGATTGTAATAGTGCAGCACATTTTTCACTTTTGGGTCTTTTTTTATCTGAAAAAGAAGAGAACATATTAGAGCAGTTGGCTGTATAAGATTGTCGTGTCATCAAGAGGTACCAATATCATTCGCTCATACGATAGAGTTGGCTATAGGGTTGGCTCTAAGGCTAGTGATATTTTTTCACTCTCTCTTTCTCTTTCCTCTCATTTACCTAGGAGCACGTGAAGAGCTTGGGCATTTGTTGCCTTCCACTATGTGGCTGATGCCATATTTCTCAAAAGTATGCCACATAATACGCATCGATGTCAAATCAAAAGATTTTGGCACCGCTCTAGCGATGTGAGAGAGTTGGCACCGCTGTGCACACAGACCCACGTGTATAAACAAATAAATCAAACCAACTACACCAGCCTCTCCCTCTCCCAAACAAGTGTTTTTTTATTGCCTCGGTCCTCTCCCTCTCCCACGCAAGTGTTTTTTCATTGCGTGAGTTAATTTGGCACCGGAGCAAAGTAGGTGATCCAGATTGGGGCACCAGGTGAGCAATGGAGGGGCATCGATGCCAAATGCATCAGAAGTGAATTTGGCACGTGTTTTGGCCAACATAGTGGAGGGCCGTTATAGCCCACTTTTGTACTACCTTGTATTTAGTGTAAAATTTTGACCATAGATTTACCTAAGAAAATGCCAATGCATGTCACCAAAAATTATACCATTTGAAGTTATGTTCAAAAATGAATCCAACGATATAAGTTTTAGTGACATGCATTAACATTTTGTCAGTTAAATCTATGGTCAAATTTTGATACTACAAAATACCAAGATGATGAGGACATCAATACCATTGTTACACCCACAGCCCCTGCTGCTATACATACTGGACCAATTACTAGAGCTCGCGCACGCCAATTAAATTATCAGGTACTTTCGTTTCTTGGTAATGATTCTAATGTTCATGAGAATATGATGCTACCTAAATTGGATACATTTGTTTTGCTTACAAATGAAGGGCCTCGCTTGGACAAGAAAGAGGAACCTTGGAGCAAGTTCAAGCATGGAGATGATGGCATGCGCAAGGGGAACAAGAACGGAGTTACAAGTGATGATTTCAGGACTTTGAAGCCACCATGATGAGTGTAGGAAGCCTTGGATGAAATATACAAGATGCCACTTCATAAATTTCGTCCAGAGGCTATTATAGGTGCTGCGTCACCTTATTATTGGGCCAGGCCCATGTAATTTCGAAATACTTGAGTATAGGCTGTTTTTAGAGTCCGTATGTGTGGGGAAACAAGAGATAGGGTTGGTTTCGGACCCCTCCTTCAAGGGCCATGAAATCCCCCCCTCTTCCTCCATATATACAGCCCTTAGGGCACCGTTTAGACTTTGGGTTTTGTTTAGATTAAAAGTTCGCCATAGCTGCAACTTCGCGTACTTCGTTTGTTTTCAACGACCAGACCAAGACGTCACAGAACCCCACCTTGATCAATAAAGCTTTCATCTTATATTCGCGATATCCAGATTGCAAATCTTAGTTTCTTGCTTGTTCTCGGAGTTGGTTTAGCGATTGCTAAGTGTCGGGGTACGACACCTATGGGATCCCGAGAGACCCCTTTACGATTCGGCGGGGGGAGAGGTATACGCAAAGAGCAGAACCAATGATCGACGCGGGAAGTTTTTACCCAGGTTCGGGCCGCTAATCAGCGTAAAACCCTACTCCTGCTTTGTGTTCTTATTGATGTTCTTGAGCCCAGCCTTCAGGAGCGCTCGCAGTGAACAGTACGTTCAAAGAGCAGCTACGCATGCAGAATGGGCCAGAAGTTCTCCTTTTTTGTTGCAGTTGCCTTGGGCCTCCTTTTATACGCTCAAAGGGGTCACCACAGTGGCAAAATGTACATACATTGAGGTGTAAAGTAGCTACAGTGTATCATACCTAACCCCTGACGGATTAGGACAAACGCATTTAATGCACCGTGAGGTGTCCGTTTAGGTGACCTCACTTTCTTGGGGATGGAAAAAGGGGCCATCCCATCAGCACCGCTTAAGCTCTCCTCCACTGGTGCGTTGCCACGCATCCAGAGATGGACCCAGAATGTCAGGCTTTGTCGCTGTGCTAGAGCGGTGGCACAGTGGCAGAATCTCGCCAGGCGCCGAAACTTGCCGGGCGCCAAGCCTTGCAGGGCTCCAAGCCTTGCCGGATGCCAAGCCTTGCCGGGCGCCAAGCCTTGCCGGGCTCCGCAGGCCACCCCGGCAAGATCTTGTCGGGGAAGCTGGCCTTTGGATTCCAGCTCTTCTTATTTGTTGACCCTCAGATCTCTGACTTGATGGTCCCTTTGGTGGCTTGAACCGACCTCGAACTGTTCCCGGCAAGCCTTGCCGCGAGGATGGCTACAACTGCCCGTGCACAAGTACAGGGTACTAGTGGCCCAATACTTAGTACACCGACAGGAGCCCCCGGGCCTAGGCCATACACGAGTGCGAGGCGTTGTTGGGCTAGGCCCAAACAGTGCACGGGCACGCGTGGCAGGGGATTAACTGCTCGTAAATATCTCGTTTTACTGTGCCCCCCACTACACGCATCGAGCGCGTGACGTGGGGAGCGTGCCCCAAAGGCTGCAACTGCAACGCGCCAATAGAGGCGCATTTACATTGGGGAATAAAAGAGGCGGCCCCGCTCCTTCCCCATAAAAAAGGAGAAGTCGCAGAGGCACAAGCCTATTTACCCCCCTCTTCTTCTCAATCTGGCCATCGCCATCGCCTTCCTCCTCTTGAGCTCAGAGCGAAACTTTTTCCTCTTCCGCACGCTGCTTCCACGCTTGCTCCACCCCCGGCTTCCGCCCTCACAGCCACCATGCCGCCCAAGGCCAGCAAAGGCAAGGGCAAGGAAGCGAAGGCCGACGTCCCGGAGAGCGAACTGGCGAAGATGCGGAAGAGGCTTGTCATCTTCCCCCCAACGCTCGATGCTGAAGCTCTGAAGGGGCGGTACCAGTGCATGTGGGCGAAGGAGACGCAAGCTCACCCCGCCACACGCGTAATCCCAGGTGCTTGTTCGAAAGGTGGATCGGACAGATACCCTTTCTTCACTGCGTATTTCTATTGCGGGCTCTGTCCCCCCTTTTCCGACTTCTTCAATGATATCATGTACACATACGGCTTTCATCTTCTCGATTCACGCCGAATGTGGTACTTTGCATGTCTATCTTTGCCCATCTCTGTGAAAACTTTGTCGGCGTGATTCCCAATTCTGCCCTTTTTTGCCATTACTTCTTCCCTCGCATCCAAAAAGGAGAGGCCCTCTCTAGTTCTATCGCCTGGATTCCAAGGGCTTGGAATAAGGAAATATACCCAGAGGGAGTTTACCGCGAAAAGTGGGACGAGTGGCGGGCTGAATGGTGCTGGATCCAGGAAGCAGATCCCCATCCGTTTTGTCTTCCCCGGCAACAGAAGGTGGTCCGCGGCAAGGATTGGAGCGATCTTGCTGCGGAGGATGAGAGGCTCACAATCGCCACCACCAGGATCCTCCGCCTGAAGGCTGCCGGGCTGACGATGGAGATGATTGGCTTCGACTTTCTCTGTCGCCGCATCGCCCCTTTGCAGAACAGGGGAAGGCCAGCTTGGGAATACAGAAACGCGACAGATGTCATAATATTGCGCCACGGGCTGAACAACAATCTGACCACTATGCAGCTTGGCCCTCTCCGTCAAAAACTATTCTAGCGCGAAGACAAGCACCGGCTGCCGGCAAGGATTGTCCCCTTGTGCAACAATTCTGCCTTGGGGTCAATCATCGCCTTCCAGCCGATGTTCAACGCCCACGGTCTTGACCCGACCTGGGCCGAGCCAACCGAGGAGGAAGCGCAAAAGTTTTTTGACAACTTGACGGAGAGACCTGTCCGGCAAGAGTCAGATTTCATCCGAGCCACCACCGACCAAGAAGTAGCTTACATTGCTACTAGGGTGGAGGAGGCAAATCTTGCCGCGGAGGCCGGCAGCGTCGGCTTCACAGAGTGGGAAGCCAGCGACGCAGAGGTAGTAGTGGAGGTAAAACCTGCCGGGGAGGACAAAGTTGCCGGGGAACAGTGCAGCGCAGCCGCTGAGAGCTCGTCCGGCGAGGACACAGCCGAAGAAGAAACGCAAGAAGAGCTCCCACCCCCGAAGAAGACGAAGCGTGTTCTTCGGAGGGCTGCATCTGGCATCCCGGCAAGCCAGCCTTCTTCGAGCGGCAAGGCTCCCGGCAAGAAAGTGGCCGGCAAGACTGGACCGCGGCAGGGGGCTCGTCAACAGCCTGCATGGCGCGCGAGACCCGCACCAGCGGCCACTGCTGGGGCGGCAGGGGGGTCTCGTACTACCGCACCGGAAGCTGCCCCGGCGCCTGCCATAGCCAAGCGGCCTAGGACCCCTCCTCTACCTCCCCACTCAGACATTGCAGCGGAGGTCGATTTCGACATCTCCGACTTTAGTCCGGGGCGAGAAGAAGAAGAGTGAGTACTTCGCCACGGCTTTTATATTTCAATCTTGGATCGATCTTACTAACTTGCTTGTATTGTCTCTGCAGTGACACAGAAACATTGCTGGAGAGGATGGCGAAGAGGTCAAAGACTTCTACGGGCGACGAGCCCCCGGCAGGCTCCACGAGCATGCCAGAAACCATCGTCGTCAGCCCGGAGCCTAGTCCTGAACGCAGCCCCCAGCACAGCCCCCAGCGCAGCCCCCAGCGTAAGTTTACTGTTCTTTTTCCGCTGGCGGGTGCTGAGGCTTCCATTCTTGCCGCTGATATTCTTGGGCTTGCAGGAGAAGAACGGCAACAAGGAGAGTTGTCGGAAGACATCCCCGTCATGCCACCTCCATCGACCGCGCCACCCACAAGCACGTCCCCGGCAAGAGATCCTACCGACGAGCCTACCTTAATTGAGGAGGAGCCGGCAAGCACGGACCCCGGCAACCCACCCCCGGCAACCGAAGTTGCCGGGAGGGGCGAGGCCACCTCCCAACAGCTCGACGCAGGTACTCGATTGCCTCAGAGTGCTTGTTACTCTTTCCCTTATCTCTCTGTCTTTAGTCGCTTCAAACTTCAATCCCGATCTTATTCTATTTTCCTCCTTCGTCCTTCAGAGTTCCCTATGATGGAACACATGGACGTCGACGTTGTCATCGAGGAGACCGCCAGGGACGCCGCTGCCGAAGCAAACAGGATCGCTGCCAGCGAGGCCACCAAGGATGACACTGTCGAGGCTGGTGGTGCTCTTGACGGGGAGGCCGCCAAGACTGCACAAGAGGAACCCGCCAAGGAACCTACTGAAGGGGGCGACAGGGAGGCTGATGACCATACTGACGGCATTCCTGCCGCAGGAGCACCAGGCGCTGCACCGGCCACAGAGCCCCCTGCCACTGGTGAGGCGGCCACTGAAGACTAGCCATCAACATCTGAAGGCCCCTCATCCAGCAAATACCTCAAGGTTGGCGAGAACCTGTTCGTCAACTTGCCGGGGACGGCAAGCACTAGGGCACCAGCCGAAGGAGAAGTTTTTGAAGAAATCATCGCTGCTGCCAGGCTCGAAGTTGTTGACGACCCCAGCACTAGCAGCGGCAAATCTGAAGAGGATCAGCTTCTCCAAGCCATGGGCGAGAATTTCCGCAAGCTCCAGGCTCTCCATCGCGCCCGGAAAGACAAGGCGGACTCCAGAATGGCAGTTGTCGAGGCGGCCGAAGCAGATTTTCAAAGGCGCGTCGCACAAATGCAGATCTGGCACGCCGAGGCCCTCCAAGAGTTGGTTGCTGGCCGGGAACAAGTGAGCCAGCAGTGGACTGAGATCCTCCTGAAGCAATCCGATATGGAGAAGGCGCATGATGAAGCTGCTCAAAGGATTGCTGCCGAAGATGCCCTCCTGACGGGGCGCCGCGTTGCTCTTGATGCTCATGAGGAAGATCTCACCGCACGTGAGCAGGCGCTCACCGCCAAGCTTCGCAGCAAAGATGAAGATATCGAGAATCTTGTCGCACGGCGGACCCAGGAGCTGGAGCAAAAACATAAGGAGGCACTCGAAGCTCTGACTGCAAGTCACGCCGGCAAGCTCAAGGAGGCCGTCAATGCTGCCGAAGCTGCGGAGGCCGCCAAGAACAAGCTGAGCGATAAGGTGAAGGGGCTGGAAACAGATCTCGAAGAACACGGCAAGGAGCTCTCGACGCTCAAGGGTGACAGGGAAAAAACCCTCCACTCCTTGGCGGAGATGCAAGTTGCCCTGTCCGACAAAACCAAGCAGCTCTCCTCTGCGGCTGATAATATTGCGGTTCTGGAGCTAAAGCTGACTACGCTGCAGAAGTCTCTCGAGGCCGGCAGGGCCCATGAGAAGGCTCTACTCAAGGATCTCCAAGGAGAGAGGAACCTGCTCAAGAGCGCCGCCGAAGCCCAAGTTGATTACGAAAGGGGAGTGGAGATCTGGACTGGATGTCTCATCGCCACCGCGGAGAAGCTTACGGCAGAACTGTCAACCATGGGCCTGTCGAACTTCAAGTATTCTTCCGAGGAAAGAATATCTCCAAGTGCCAGGTTGACGATGTTCTTCGAAAGCATCATCAACGCCTTGAGGGTGCTCCAGTCTAGCCAGGCGACCCAATTGGCCAACGAGACTCACCGGCTTTGCCGGGCCGTCCTCCGCAAGGTGCTCATCAAAGTGGTGCACAGCAACCCCGGCATCGACCTCTCCAACGCGCTCGGCCATTTGCCAAGGGACGCAAATGTTGAGGTCCTTGAAGAGTGCATCGCGCCTATCCTTGAGAAGGTGGACTCCATCAAAAGGATCGAAGGCCAGCGCAGGGATTGAGTGCTCCCCTTTTTCTTGCCATCGTCATTCCATGTAAAAGACAATTAAGTCTCAAGTTAGAATTGCGGCAACCCATGGATGTAATATAATTCGCCTATGTTTAGGTTCATGCTTGCTATTTTCCTTGTCTGATTCACATATGTATGGAGTTCACCCTACGCTTACTGAAAAACTTGCCGGTGCGCAACCTATAGCGAGCGCTGGGTGCGGGACTTCAGCAGCCTGCTGGAGGCGCAGTGGCCGGCAAGACTCCTTGGCGTTTTCAGTGCAGCCACTTAAATTGTTGAGCGGGCTCGAAACAAAATAAGGGCCCAACCGATTACAACAAGGGTTCCTTCGCGTGCAGATTTTCCATACAAGAGTCGGAATCGTCCAAGGAAACAACTTTGTAATAAAAGAAAAACTTGCTCTGAGTTTTTAGGACTTAGCTTTCTGTCTTTGTCCTTCCTCCGGCAAGCGTCGATTCCGAACGTCGCCAATTGATATTCATATCTCCCTTCCCCCCCCGGCAAATGTGCACGCGAGGGATCCTTCTGTCTTTTAAAAAGAAAGAAGAGAAAATAAAGACATGAAACCTTGGCGGTTCGTTAGAACTTACCGGGAGTAGGTGTCATACAACATCTTAGACAAACATGCATATATAAATATGAACATGGGAATCAATAAGGGAATGTACAACACTTAAATTTATTCATCTGCGCTCAGGGTCTGCGCCTGGCTTTGTACAAAGGATCACATGCCTTGCCGGTAAGACTTGTACAAAAGGGTGGTTGCCGGGAGCCCCCGGCAACCGTGGCTTATGGGTAGAACTTGCAAAGATGTTCGATATTCCAGGAATTGCTCACTGGAACGCCATCTTCGGTCTCCAAGCGGACAGTGCCGGGCCTGGTGACTCGTACTACCCGATAAGGGCCTTCCCACTTTGGCGTTAACTTGTTTGAATTCTTGGCGGACTGAATCCGCCGAAGAACAAGGTCGCCTTCCTCAAGGCTTCGGGCATGAACTTTGCGGCTATGGTAGTGGCGCAAAGCTTGCTGGTAGCGTGCAGCTCGCACAGCAGCCTGAAGACGATTCTCCTCAAGGAGCACAGCGTCATCTTGCCGCAGTTGCTCTTGCTCAAGCTCATCATAAGCGAGCACTCGAGGTGATCCGTATATGAGTTCCGTGGGGAGAACTGCTTCCGCTCCGTAGACCAGAGGCCATAAGGAGGCCGAAAAGCAACTTCTGCACACCGGAATATCTTGACCTAGCTCCTTGTAAAAGAGAGCTAACAAAATAAACTGGGCGCTGCACCATCTTCTTCTTCTGCATTGGTTCTTCTGTTCGCGCAGATCCAGTCTTGCCGGGATCAACCCTTGCCAGGGAAGATCTTGCCGCGTCACATGGCGGTCCTGCCACTGGTGTTGCTTCCTCATCAGCCTCTCTCTGCGCCACTAGCGTAGCACTAACCTCTTGATTTGTTGCTGCCAGATACAGCAGCAACGGCTCTTGTGGTTTAGGTGCGACTAGCGTCGGCGGAGAGGAAAGGTATTTCTTCAAATCTTGCAGCGCAACCTCCGCCTCCGGAGTCCATTTCATTGGACCTGCCTTCTTCAAAATTTTGAAAAAGGGCAGGGCGCGCTCAGCAGATTTGGAAATAAACCTGCTTAGAGCAGCAACACAGCCGGCAAGACGACGCACATCCTTGACGCGCCTCGGCGCTTCAATTTGCTCAATAGCTTTGATCTTGTCGGGGTTTGCTTCGATTCCCCGGCAAGATACAAAGAATCCGAGGAGCTTGCCGGAAGGAACGCCGAACACGCACTTCTCCGGATTGAGCTTCAAGTTGATCTTGCGCAGATTTGCAAATGTTTCTTCTAAATCTTGAATGAGTGTCGCTTTGTCTTTGGTTTTGACCACTATATCATCCATATACACCTCCATATTTCTATGGAGTTAAGGCTCAAAACCAATTTGGATTGCTCTGGCAAATGTCGAACCGGCACTTTTCAACCCGAAAGGCATTCGTATAAAACAATATGTACCACATGGGGTGATAAATGCGGTCTTCTCTTCATCTTCTTTTGCCATAAAAATCTGATGATACCCTGAATAGGCATCAAGGAAGGACAGGAGATCACAACCAGCGGTGGCATCCACAATCTGGTCGATGCGTAGCAAGGGAAAGGGATCTTTTGGACAGGCTTTATTGATATCTGTATAATCGATACAAAGCCTCCATTTCCCATTCGCTTTTCGCACTACAACCGGATTGGCCAACCAGGTTGGATGAAGCACTCCTTTGACCAGTCCTGCCGCCTCCAGCTTCCTGATTTCCTCGGCAATGAATTCTTGCCGCTCTAAGGCTTGCTTCCTGACCCTTTGCTTGACGGGCCGCGCATGAGGACAGACAGCAAGGTGGTGCTCAATTACCTTCCTGGGAACACCGGGGATGTCAGATGGTTGCCATGCAAACACGTCGACATTCGCCCGCAGGAAAGCAACGAGCGCGCTTTCCTATTTGTCATCTAGGGTGGAACTTATGGTGAAAGTTCCCCCTGTTTCGTCCTCTCTGACAGGCACCTTCTTGGTCTCCGGTGGAGCAGCCTTAGATTTCTTGTTCTTGCCGGTGGAACTTTCTGGTGCGTCCTCGACGGAAGCGCAGCACTCCGAGGAGGTGCGCTTGCCAGAGTTCACGCCAAGGTTCTTGCCGGTCTTCTTCTTCCCCCCGGGAGTTCCAGCGGCAGGAGCAGGTGCCTTGATGGCAGGTGCTGCAACTGCTTCTCGGTAAAGTTGGTCGGCACAGATGAGCGCATCCTTCCTATCAGAATGGATAGTGATGACGCCCAACGGCCCAGGCATCTTCAGAACGTTGTACGCGTAGTGTGATGCCGCCATGAACTTAGCCAGCGCTGGCCGACCAAGGATCCCATTATATGACATGGGGACCTTGGCGACATCAAACACCACCTTCTCGGTCCTAAAGTTAAGTTCGTTGCCAAATATCACTGGCAGCGTAATCTTGCCCTTAGGCTGGGTTCTTCCCGGATTGACCCCTTGAAACGTACCCGTTTCTTCGAGGTCTTCGTCGGGAATTTGGAGCTTTTTGAGCACATCTGGTGAGATTAAGTTTAGGCCGGCCCCGCCGTCAACTAACATTTTCGTCACCTTGAGGTTGTGAATTGTTGGCGATACCAACAATGGCAAGCACCCGACCGCAGTTGTACGATCAGGGTGATCCTCGGCGTCGAAAATGATAGGCGTGATGGACCACTTCAGGGGCCTACATGCATCTGGGGATGGCTCTGCCGCATTAACTTCCCGCACCCACTGTTTAAGTTGACTGTGGGAAGAATGCAGCGAGGCACCTCCGTCGATACACATGGCCTCCGTAGCCTTCTGGAATTCCTGCTCACAGGATTCATCATCTTCTTCATCATCATCCTCTTCCTTGTCTCGGCCCCGGGCGGGCCTGTCTTTCTGTTGCTTGGCCTTGCCGCGGCGACCCCCTCGGCCACCGCGCTTCTTGTCGGATCCGTCAGCACCATCTTGGGCCTTCTCCTTATCTCGCCTCTCATATTCGGCCCTTTGCTTCACGGCAAGCTTCTCAACTTGCCGGCAGTTCTGGAGATCGTGGCCCTTGGTGCGATGGATCTTGCAATACTGCTTGCCGGAGTTCTCCGACTTGTCGGCAGCCGCCAAGGCCTGACAGGAAGGGCACCCGGCAAGATCCTTGCTGGGGTCATCAACCTTGGCCTTCTTGGCGGCGCCAGGGTTATCGGATTCCTCGACAGCAAGCACGGCCTTGCCTCCGTGTTTCCTGTTCCGCAGCCGGCCTTTCCTCGACGGGGCCGCGGCATCTTCTTCTTCGGATTCGCCCGCCGCGCCAACAGCCTCGCCAGGGAGTCTCCTCCCCTCTTCAGCTCGAGCGCACTTGTCGGCCAAAGCGTAAAGCTCAGCAATACTCCTGACTTTGTTCATTGCCAGCTCTTCCCGCATTCTGCGGTTACGCATGTTCTGGTGGAACGCGCTAATGACAGCGGCAGGATGAACGTCAGGAATATTGTACTGCACCCGGCTGAACCTCTGCATAAACTTGCACAGGGACTCGCCCTCCTTCTGAGGGATGATGTGCAAATCACTCTCTTGGCCAGGAGCTTGGTGGCCTCTAACAAAGGCGCCAACAAACTGATGGCACAGATCTGACCAGGAAGAAATTGAATTCTCCGGCAAATGCATCAACCACGACCTGACGTTGGGTTTGAGCACCAACGGGAAGTAGTTGGCAAGTATCTTGTCATCTTGGCCCCCGGCAGCCTGCACCGCAATGGTGTAGATGCTCAGGAACTCCGAGGGATGGGTCTTACCATCATATTTCTCCGGGACCTCCGGCTTGAAGGTTCGGGAATTGGGCCACCGGACTTGCCGCAGCTCACGGGTAAACGCTGGAGTCCCTACCTCATAAGGCAAGTCTCCTACGTCCCCTGGCATAGGCTCATCGACAGCCGGCCCCGCGCGCTTATCAGACTGATAGCGCGCTTCCCGTCGCCGCTTGATGGTAGTTCGAGTGTCCTCGCTGCCTCGTTCCTGGAGAACTTGATGCTGATCGCGGCGCATCCGTGGATCGGATGACGCCGTGGAAACTTCTTCATGGCGGTCGACCTGCTGAGTTGTCGGCCACCGCTGGTGCCGCGGAGGGGAGTGCACCGTGGTTGCACCACCTCTGGTTTTCTCCACATCGGCTCGCGCCGGATCGATGGGCCTCCGCTGCGAGGGCCCTACCTCTTGCGGTCCATCCTTGTTGGCGAAGCCAATAAGGCTCTGGATAGTAGCTCGCCACTCCTCCATCTTCTCCGGGACAGGAGGAAAATCGAGGAGCAGCTGTGCACGTGCCAAGGCTTCCGCTGGCGTAGGCGGCGGCGACAGGTGCGAGGTACGTGAGGTGCTCTGACTCCTAACCATGTTAGAAGGAGCACCACCACGGTCACGTGACCGCGCGCCACCTCCGCCAGCAGCTCGGTGTGCATGCTGGTCCCGCGCATCTTGGGATCGATGCGCAGAAACCTTTTCCTGGGGACGCCCTGAACCACCAGCGCCATGACGTCGCTCATCATGCACGACCTGGGTAGGTCGTGAGGCTTGCGCCGGCGCGGGAGCTCCAGCAGGCGCCCTCCGATCTCTGGAATTCGTTGTGCCACCCGTAGGCAGCACAGCACCGTCTCTAGATCCAGCGGCGTGCAGGTTACCACTGCCACTGCGAACGATGCCGCTCGCCTGGCTCGGATCCCCAGAACGCCGTGGGGGTTCTTGCCCTCTTCCTTCTGCACCCACGCCGTCGCCTGTACGCGAAGGCGTAGGCAAAACGGACGTGGACGGTTGCGCCGTTACAGCGCTCTTCTTCTTGGGCGGCATGATGATGAAGAAACTGAGGCGCCGATCACTAGATCAGGTATACGCAACCTTCAATCCCCCTACCTGGCGCGCCAAAGATGTCGGGGTACGACACCTATGGGATCCCGGGAGACCCCTTTACGATTCGGCGGGGGGAAAGGTATACGCAAAGAGCAGAACCAATGATCGATGCGGGAAGTTTTTACCCAGGTTCAGGCCGCTAATCAGCGTAAAACCCTACTCCTGCTTTGTGTTCTTATTGATGTTCTTGAGCCCAGCCTTCAGGAGCGCTCGCAGTGAACAGTACATTCAAAGAGTAGCTACGCATGCAGAATGGGCCAGAAGTTCTCCTTTTTTGTAGCAGTTGCCTTGGGCCTCCTTTTATACGCTCAAAGGGGTCACCACAGTGGCAAAATGTACATACATTGAGGTGTAAAGTAGCTACAGGGTATCATACCTAACCCCTAACGGATTAGGACAAACACATTTAATGCACCGTGAGGTGTCCGTTTAGGTGTCCTCACTTTCTTGGGGATGGAAAAAGGGGCCATCCCATCAGCACCGCTTAAGCTCTCCTCCACTGGCGCGTTGCCACGCATCCAGAGAAGGACCCAGAATGTCAGGCTTTGTCGCTATGCTGGAGCTGTGGCACAGTGGCAGAATCTCGCCAGGCGTCGAAACTTGCCGGGCGCCAAGCCTTGCCGGACGCCAAGCCTTGCCGGGCTCCGCAGGCCACCCCGGCAAGATCTTGCCGGGGAAGCTGGCCTTTGGATTCCAGCTCTTCTTATTTGTTGACCCTCAGATCTCTGACTTGATGGTCCCTTTGGTGGCTTGAACCGACCTCGAACTGTTCCCGGCAAGCCTTGCCGCGAGGATGGCTACAACTGCCCATGCACAAGTACGGGGTACTAGTGGCCCAATACTTAGTACATCGACACTAAGGCGCGACGTCCTCGCACGTTCGTAGTCGGATCGTCAAAGTCTACTCCACCAAAAATGATAGCCACCATATCATCGAAAGACGGGACACCTTTCGCCTCTATCAAGTGGTATCAGATTTCCAGGTTGCTCGGTGAGATTTTACAGTTTTTCATTGTTTAGATCGAGTCTTTTCTTCATACCTACAGTCCACGAAAAAGCCAAAAAAAAATTAGGGTTAGTTCATCATATCCGAACCAATCTGAGCCTTTGCATAATCTTTTTAGGGTTTTGCTATGTTGAATTTGTGGTTGCATCGTCGTGTCTAGTTGCTGGTCTTAGCGTCTAGTCCTTTAGAGTTTCGAGTTCTGTCACAGTTTGTCACGCCGCCGCCGCACCATATGCCACCACCGCTGCCATATACCACCACCGCTGCCATATACAATCACCGCTGCCATATTCTACCACCATATATCCACCACCAATCCGAGTTCTTTTCATATTAGGTTTGTTTTTTAGACCCATCTTTTTCCGATTCGTGTTTCCTTGCCTGAGTAGGTTTCAAAAAAAAAAGAGTCTGGAGACCCCCGGGCAGTTTTTAGGCCAAAATTTCGGCAGTCAAAAATATTTTTTCCCTATCCTATTTTTAGGTCCCAGGGAGTGTTTTGAGACACTCGCCATCAATGATTTTTTGTCGCACTTTTTCGTCATCGCTGCCCTGATTTCCGAAAAAAAAAATTCAAAAAAAAATTTCGTGCCAATCCTGATATTTTGACTTGGGAAGAGTTTTGAGACACTCGCCATTATAGTGATTTTTTGCAAAAAAAAAAGAGGAGCGCAAAAAAAAAAGAGCGCAAAAAAAAATTTAGAGTGTGCTCTTCCCTTGTTTATGTGCCGCGCCGTGATTTTGTTAGTGTTCTAGGCTCGTGTCTCTAGTATGGTATAGCCTAGGACCAGCACAGTACCGTCGTTGAGCATTTATTCAACTTTGCATCTCTGAATTGATTATTGCTGACATTTTTGATACCATATCATAAGCCTTCCCAGCTTCCCATACATCTACGTCGTGCATTTGACACCACCTGGCAATCGCTCTGTCCAATCTTTAAGAGTTTTCACTACAACGGTTGCCGATCACCACCTGCTGCTGGGTAAGAACTGGTAAGCATTTGAGATTCGCTTGACGGTTTTGTGATACACCACCACCACTTCCTAGTAGTCTGTAGGATCATATTCTTGTGTGTTTCTATTGCTGCTAACCATGGCACGATCACAAGCCGATGAGACTGATTGGGAGAACATGACAAACAAACAGCTACATGATAAATTTCAGCAAATGATGAGTGGACAGGTGCAAGATGTGCTAAACAGATTTGAAGAGGCCATGGAGAAGATAGATGGAATTGAGAAGACGTTCGAAACAAAGCTCGATAACAAGTTTAATGAATTGCTCGCGCGTCTTCCACAACCACCGCCGGCTGCACCTGTCGCACCTCTACAACAACAACAACGTCGCCTTCCAAATCAAGTGGGACGAGCACAGCGTGTTCCCCTTGAGCCTGGTCAAACTTCTGGTGCCGTTGCACCTACTGTTGATGCTTCTATGGCTCCTGCTGCCGCTAAGGAGGACGATTATGCGGGCGATTACGAGGATGAGGTTGATCAAAATCAGAACTACGTACCAGCACCAGGTCGTCCACATGCCAATAATCGCAATGGTAGGGCTGCATTACCAGCTCAGGTACGAGATCATGACCATCTTCCTAAACTGAAATTGAATATTCCACCATTTGAGGGTAGATATGTTCTTGATATAGATCTTACTTGGGAGTTAGAAACTGAACAACATTTTACATGTTTACAATATCCCGAGGAGAGACATGTTGCTGCTGCTGTTTGTGCTTTTAATAGTTTTGCATGTGTATGGTGGTCTGAACATTGTAGATTATATCCTATTCCAGCTACGTGGGCTGCTTTGAAAAATGCTATGCGTACTCGTTGGGTTCCACCATATTATCAACGTGAATTACTTCAAAAATTGCAGCGCTTAAGACAAGGAAAAAATTATGTAGAAGAATATTATCAGGAATTACAAACTGGCATGATTAGATGTGGTATTGTTGAGGAGAATGAAGCTATGCTTGCATGTTTTATGGGTGGATTAAATAGAGAGATTCAGACCATTCTAGAGTATAAGGAGTATAATAATATCACTCGTTTATTCAATCTTGCTTGTAAAGCTGAACGTGAAGTGCATGATCGACAGGCATTGGCGCGAACTAATTTTTCTGCAGGTCGATCTTCATCATGGACACCGCGTGCCTCCTCTACTCCCACACGTCCTACTGCAGCACCACTGACTTCAGCCGCCAATTCCAACCAAGATACAAGAAAACAGGCACCACCATCACCATCTGCCAAGAGTACACCTTCTGGGCCTGCCCAGAGCTCTTCTTCATCTATGGCATCAACAGGGCACAGACATGATATTATTTGTCGTCGTTGTAAGGGAAGAGGTCATTATGCGAGAGAATGCCAATCTCCGCGTGTTATGATTGCTACTGAGGATGGGGGGTATGAGTCCGCTAGTGACTATGATGAGGAGACTTTGGCTCTTATTACAAGTGAAGAACACGGTGGAGATGATTCTGATCATGAGACGCAATACATGGCTCCTGAAGATGCTGGCAGGTATGAATGTTTAGTTGCTCAACATGTTTTGAGTGTGCAGGCCACACAAGCTGAGCAAAATCAGAGACATAATTTGTTCCATACAAAGGGAGTTGTGAAGGAACGTTCTGTTCGCGTCATCATAGATGGAGGGAGCTGCAACAACTTGGCTAGCATGGAGATGGTGGAGAAGCTATCTCTCACCACAAGACCACATCCACATCCTTACTATATCCAATGGTTCAACAACAGCGGCAAGGTTAAGGTAACACGTACTGTTCGTGTGCATTTTAGTATCTCTACATATGCTGATTATGTTGATTGTGATGTGGTACCCATGCAAGCATGTTCATTATTACTTGGTAGACCATGGCAATTTGATAAAAATTCTGTACACCATGGTAGAAACAATCAGTATACTCTTGTTCATAAGGATAAACATATTACTTTGCTTCCTATGACTCCTGATTCTATTTTGAAAGATGATATTAATAGAGCTAGTAAAGCAAAACAGGAGAAAAATAAGAGTGAAAATCAGATTGTGGCAAAAGAATTTGAGCAACAAATGAAGCCTAATAATAAACCATCTAGTGTTGCTTCTGAAATTAAATTGAAAAGTGCATGTTTACTTGCCACCAAATCTGATATTGATGAGCTAGATTTCAGCAAATCTGTTTGCTTTGCTTTTGTGTGCAAAGAGGCATTATTTTCATTCGAGGACGTGCCTTCCTCTTTGCCTCCTGCTGTCACTAACATTTTGCAGGAGTTCGCTGATGTCTTTCCACAAGACGTGCCATCGGGATTACCACCTATTCGCGGGATTGAGCATCAGATTGACTTAATTTCTGGTGCTTCACTGCCAAACCGCGCGCCATACCGTACCAATCCAGAGGAGACGAAGGAGATTATGCGTCAAGTACAGGAGCTGCTCGACAAAGGTTATATACGCGAATCTCTTAGTCCTTGTCCTGTTCCTATTATACTAGTGCCAAAAAAGGATGGTACATCACGTATGTGTCTTGATTGTAGAGGCATTAATAATATTACTATTCACTATTGTCATCCTATTCTTAGGCTAGATGATATGCTTGATGAATTGAGTGGCTCTACAATATTCTCCAAAGTTGATTTGCATAGTGGATACGATCAAATTCGTATGAAATTGGGAAATGAATGGAAAACAGCATTTAAAACTAAGTTTGGTTTATATGAATGGCTAGTCATGCCTTTTGGGTTAACTAATGCACCTAGTACTTTCATGAGATTAATGAATGAAGTTTTACGTGCTTTCATGGGATGATTTGTGGTAGTTTACTTTGATGATATATTGATTTATAGCAGATCTTTGGAGGAACATTTACGTGCTGTTTTTATTGCTCTACGTGATGCACGTTTGTTTGGTAACCTTGGGAAGTGCACCTTTTGCACCGACCGAGTATCTTTTCTTGGCTATGTTGTTACTCCACAGGGAATTGAAGTTGATAAAGCCAAGATTGAAGCTATTGAGAGTTGGCCGCAGCCCAAAACGGTCACACAAGTGAGGAGTTTCCTTGGCCTCGCTGGTTTCTATAGGCGTTTTGTGAGAGATTTTAGCACCATTGCTGCACCTCTCAATGAGCTTACAAGGAAGGATGTGCCTTTTTTTTGGCGTACCGCACAGGAAGAAGCCTTCACGGTATTGAAAGATAAGTTGACATATGTTCCTTTACTCCAACTTCCTGATTTTAATAAGACTTTTGAGCTTGAATGTGATGCTAGTGGAATTGGATTAGGAGGTGTGTTATTACAAGATGGCAAACCTGTTGCATACTTTTCTGAAAAATTGAGTGGGCCTAGTCTGAACTATTCTACTTATGATAAAGAATTATATGCTCTTGTTCGGACCTTAGAAACATGGCAACATTATTTATGGCCCAAAGAATTTGTTATACATTCTGATCATGAATCTTTGAAACACATTAAAAGTCAAGCAAAACTGAACCATAGACATGCTAAATGGGTTGAATTCATTGAGACTTTCCCTTATATCATTAAACACAAGAAGGGTAAAGAAAATGTTATTGCTGATGCATTGTCTCGTCGTTATACTATGCTTTCACAACTTGACTTTAAAATATTTGGTTTGGAGACCATCAAAGATCAATATGTGCATGATCCTGAATTTAAAGATGTATTGCAGAATTGTAAAGAAGGGAGAACATGGAATAAGTTCATCGTTAACTATGGATTTGTGTTTCGTGCTAACAAGCTATGCATTCCAGCTAGCTCCGTTCGTCTTTTGTTGTTGCAGGAGGCGCATGGAGGAGGATTAATGGGACACTTTTGCGTAAAGAAGACGGAGGATGTACTTGCTACACATTTCTTTTGGCCAAAGATGAGACGGGATGTTGAGCGCTTTGTTGCTCGCTGCACTACATGTCAAAAAGCTAAGTCACGACTCAATCCTCATGGTTTATATATGCCTTTGCCTGTACCTAGTGTTCCATGGGAGGATATATCTATGGACTTTGTTTTGGGTTTACCTCGAACAAAGAAGGGGAGGGATAGCATATTTGTTGTCATGGATAGGTTCTCGAAAATGGCACACTTTATACCATGTCTTAAAAGCGATGATGCTGCTAATGTTGCTGATTTGTTCATTCGTGAAATTATTCGCTTGCATGGTGTGCCAAATACTATTGTTTCAGATCATGATACCAAATTTCTTAGCCACTTTTGGAGATGTTTATGGGCTAAGTTTGGGACTAAACTGCTTTTTAGTACTACTTGTCACCCCCAAATTGATGGACAAACTGAAGTAGTCAATAGAACTTTGTCTACTATGCTTTGGGCTGTTTTGAAGAATAACAAGAAAATGTGGGAAGAATGCTTGCCTCATATTGAATTTGCTTATAATTGTTCGTTGCATTCTACTACTAAGATGTGCCCTTTTGAAATTGTATATGGTTTCCTACCTCGTGCACCTATTGATTTGTTGCCTCTTCCATCTTCGGAGAAGGTTAATTTTGATGCTAAACAACATACTGAATTGATCTTAAAAATGCATGAGTTAACTAAGGAGAACATTGAGCGTATGAATGCTAAATATAAACTTGCTAGAGATAAGGGTAGAAAACATGTTGTGTTTGCACCTAGAGATCTTGTTTGGTTACATTTGCGTAAGGATAGATTTCCTGATTTGCGCAAATCAAAGCTAATGCCATGTGCTGATGGTCCTTTTAAGGTGTTAGAGAAAATAAATGATAATGCATATAAACTTGAGCTGCCTGCAGATTTTGGGGTTAGTCCCACTTTTAACATTGCAGATTTGAAGCCTTATTTGGGTGAGGAAGATGAGCTTCCGTCGAGGACGACTTCATTTCAAGAAGGGGAGGATGATGAGGACATCAATACCATTGTTACACCCACAGCCCCTGCAGCTATACATACTGGACCAATTACTAGAGCTCGCGCACGCCAATTAAATTATCAGGTACTTTCGTTTCTTGGTAATGATTCTAATGTTCATGAGAATATGATGCTGCCTAAATTGGATACATTTGTTTTGCTTACAAATGAAGGGCCTAGCTTGGACAAGAAACAGGAACCTTGGAGCAAGTTCAAGCATGGAGATGATGGCATGCACAAGGGGAACAAGAACGGAGTTACAAGTGATGATTTCAGGACTTTGAAGCCACCATGATGAGTGCAGGAAGCCTTGGACGAAATATAGAAGATGCCACTTCATAAATTTCGTCCAGAGGCTATTATAGGTGCTGCGTCACCTTATTATTGGGCTAGGCCCATGTAATTTCGAAATACTTGAGTATAGGCTGTTTTTAGAGTCCGTATGGGTGGGGAAACGAGAGATAGGGTTGGTTTCGGACCCCTCCTTCAAGGGCCACGAAATCCCCCCCCCCCTCTTCCTCCATACATCCCTTAGGGCACCGTTTAGACTTTGGGTTTTGTTTAGATTAAAAGTTCGCCATAGCTGCAACTTCGCGTACTTCGTTTGTGTTCAACGACCAGACCATGACGTCACAGAACCCCACCTTGATCAATAAAGCTTTCATCTTATATTCGCGATATCCAGATTGCAAATCTTAGTTTATTGCTTGTTCTTCGTTTGCTTGCAGGAAATAGACCCTCGTGGTCAGGTTGATCGTGCTCCGGCGTGGTCAATAACCTCTCGGAGTTGGTTTAGCGATTGCTAAGGCGCGACGTCCTCGCACGTTCGTAGTCAGATCGTCAAAGTCTACTCCACCAAAAACGATAGCCACCATCTCATCGAAAGACGGGACACCTTTTGCCTCTATCACAAGAGTAAACCAGGACGGAGGTAGAACTTGCTCTTAGGCTAACCATAGAGTTACTAGTCTAAGTTACTTGCCACTATGACTAGCCTAGGCTACTAGTAGTACAACAACAAAAAACGATGCAGATGATCACATGAGAAAAAATACTAAAAACATTTCTTTCGGTGCAGTGCGTAGATGCAGTTTTGAACACTACACTTGTCATCATAATTTGGGAAAATTGCGAAAGAATTGAGCTACGCTATTGATAGAGGCAAAGGTGTCCCGTCTTTCGATGAGATGGTGGCTATCGTTTTTGGTGGAGTAGACTTTGACGATCCGACTACGAACGTGCGAGGACGTCGCGCCTTAGCAATCGCTAAACCAACTCCGAGAGGCTATTGACCACGCCGGAGCACGATCAACCTGACCACGAGGGTCTATTTCCTGCAAGCAAACGAAGAACAAGCAAGAAACTAAGATTTGCAATCTGGATATTGCGAATTTAAGATGAAAGCTTTATTGATCAAGGTGGGGTTCTGTGACGTCTTGGTCTGGTCGTTGAACACAAACGAAGTACGCGAAGTTGCGGCTATGGCGAACTTTTAATCTAAACAAAACCCAAAGTCTAAACGGTGCCCTAAGGGCTGTATATATGGAGGAAGAGGGGGGGGCTTTCGTGGCCCCTGAAGGAGGGGTCCAAAACCAACCCTATCTCTTGTTTCCCCACACATACGGACTCTAAAAACAGCCTATACTCAAGTATTTCGAAATTACATGGGCCTGGCCCAATAATAAGGTGACGCAGCACCTATAATAGCCTCTGGACGAAATTTATGAAGTGGCATCTTGTGTATTTCGTCCAAGGCTTCCCGCACTCATTATGGTGGCTTCAAAGTCCTGAAATCATCACTTGTAACTCCGTTCTTGTTCCCCTTGCGCATGCCATCATCTCCATGCTTGAACTTGCTCCAAGGTTCCTCTTTCTTGTCCAAACTAGGCCCTTCATTTGTAAGCAAAACAAATGTATCCAATTTAGGCATCATCATATTCTCATGAACATTAGAATCATTACCAAGAAACGAAAGTACCTGATAATTTAATTGGCGTGCGCGAGCTCTAGTAATTGGTCCAGTATGTATAGCAGCAGGGGCTGTGGGTGTAACAATGGTATTGATGTCCTCATCATCCTCCCCTTCTTGAAATGAAGTCGTCCTCGACGGAAGCTCATCTTCCTCACCCAAATAAGGCTTCAAATCTGCAATGTTAAAAGTGGGACTAACCCCAAAATCTGCAGGCAGCTCAAGTTTATATGCATTATCATTTATTTTCTCTAACCCCTTAAAAGGACCATCAGCACGTGGCATTAGCTTTGATTTGCGCAAATCAGGAAATCTATCCTTACGCAAATGTAACCAAACAAGATCTCCAGGTGCAAACACAACATGTTTTCTACCCTTATCTCCAGCAAGTTTATATTTAGCATTCATACGCTCAATGTTCTCCTTAGTTAACTCATGCATTTTTAAGATTAATTCAGCACGTTGTTTAGCATCAAAATTAACCTTCTCCGAAGATGGAAGAGGCAACAAATCAATAGGTGCATGAGGTAGGAAACCATACACAATTTCAAAAGGGCACATCTTAGTAGTAGAATGCAATGAACGATTATAAGCAAATTCAATATGAGGCAGGCATTCTTCCCACATTTTCTTATTATTCTTCAAAACAGCCCTAAGCATAGTAGACAATGTTCTATTGACTACTTCAGTTTGTCCATCAGTTTGGGGGTGACGAGTAGTACTACAAAGCAGTTTAGTCCCCAACTTAGCCCATAAACATCTCCAAAAGTGGCTAAGAAATTTGGTATCACGATCTGAAACAATAGTATTTGGCACACCATGCAAGCGAATAATTTCACGAAAGAACAAATCAGCAACATTAGCAGCATCAATGATTTTATGACATGGTATGAAGTGTGCCATTTTCGAAAATCTATCCACAACAACAAATATGCTATCCCTCCCCTTCTTTGTTCGAGGTAAACCTAAAACAAAGTCCATAGATATATCCTCCCAAGGAACACTAGGTACAGGCAAAGGCATATATAAACCATGAGGATTGAGTCGTGACTTAGCTTTTGACATGTAGTGCAGCGAGCAACAAAACGCTCAACATCTCGTCTCATCTTTGGCCAAAAGAAATGTGTAGCAAGTACATCTTCCATCTTCTTCACGCCAAAATGTCCCATTAATCCTCCTCCATGCGCCTCCTGCAACAACAAAAGACGAACGGAGCTAGCTGGAATGCATAGCATGTTAGCACGAAACACAAATCCATCGTTAACGACGAACTTGTTCCATGTTCTCCCTTCTTTACAATTCTGCAATAAATCTTTAAATTCAGCATCATGCACATATTGATCTTTGATGGTCTCCAATCCAAATATTTTAAAGTCAAGTTGTGAAAGCATAGTATAACGACGAGACAATGCATCAGCAATAACATTTTCTTTACCCCTCTTGTGTTTAATGACATAAGGGAAAGTCTCAATGAATTCAACCCATTTAGCTTGTCTACAGTTCAGTTTGGCTTGACTTTTAATATGTTTCAAAGATTCATGATCAGAATGAATAACAAATTTTTTGGACCATAAATAATGTTGCCATGTTTCCAAAGTCCGAACAAGAGCATATAATTCCTTATCATAAGTAGAGTAATTCAGACTAGGCCCACTCAATTTTTCAGAAAAGTATGCAACAGGATTGCCATCTTGTAATAACACACCTCCTAATCCAATTCCACTAGCATCACATTCAAGCTCAAAAGTCTTATTAAAATCAGGAAGTTGGAGTAAAGGAGCATGTGTTAACTTATCTTTCAACACCGTGAAGGCTTCTTCCTGTGCGGTACCCCAAACAAAAGGCACATCTTTCTTTGTAAGCTCGTTGAGAGGTGCAGCAATGGTACTGAAATCTCTCACAAAACGCCTATAGAAACCAGCGAGGCCAAGGAAACTCCTCACTTGTGTGACCGTTTTGGGCTGCGGACAACTCTCAATAGCTTCAATCTTGGCTTTATCAACTTCAATTCCCTGTGGAGTAACAACATAGCCAAGAAAAGATACTCGGTCGGTGCAAAAGGTGCACTTCCCAAGGTTACCAAACAAACATGCATCACGTAGAGCAATAAAAACAGCACGTAAATGTTCCAAATGTTCCTCCAAAGATCTGCTATAAATCAATATATCATCAAAGTAAACTACCACAAATCGTCCAATGAAAGCACGTAAAACTTCGTTCATTAATCTCATGAAAGTACTAGGTGCATTAGTTAATCCAAAAGGCATGGCTAACCACTCATATAAACTGAACTTAGTTTTAAATGTTGTTTTCCATTCATCTCCCAATTTCATACGAATTTGATGGTATCCACTACGCAAATCAACTTTGGAGAATATTGTAGAGCCACTCAATTCATGAAGCATATCATCTAGCCTAGGAATAGGATGACGATAATGAATAGTAATATTATTAATGCCTCTACAATCAACACACATACGCGACGTACCATCCTTTTTTGGCACTAGTATAATAGGAACAACACAAGGACTAAGAGATTCGCGTATATAACCTTTGTCGAGCAGCTCCTGTACTTGATGCATAATCTCCTTTGTCTCCTCTGGATTGGTACGGTATGGCGCATGGTTTGGCAACGAAGCACCGGGAATTAAGTCAATCTGATGCTCAATCCCGCGAATAGGTGGTAATCCCGGTGGCACGTCTTGTGGAAAGACGTCAGTGAACTCCTGCAAAATGTTAGTGACAGCAGGAGGCAAAGAGGAAGGCACGTCCTCGAATGAAAATAATGCCTCTTTGCACACAAAAGCATAGCAAACAGATTTGCTTAAATCTAGCTCATCAATATCAGATTTGGTGGCAAGTAAACACGCATTTTTCAATTTAATTTCAGAAGCAACACTAGATGGTTTATTATTAGGCTTCATTTGTTGCTCAAATTCTTTTGCCACAATCTGATTTTCACTTTTATTTTTCTCCTGTTTTGCTTTACTAGCTCTATTAATATCATCTTTCAAAATAGAATCAGGAGTCATAGGAAGCAAAGTAATATGTTTATCCTTATGAACAAGAGTATACTGATTGTTTCTACCATGGTGTACAGAATTTTTATCAAATTGCCATGGTCTACCAAGTAATAAGGAACATGCTTGCGTGGGTACCACATCACAATCAACATAATCAGCATATGTAGAGATACTAAAATGCACACGAACAGTACGTGTTACCTTAACCTTGCCGCTGTTGTTGAACCATTGGATATAGTAAGGATGTGGATGTGGTCTTGTGGTGAGAGATAGCTTCTCCACCATCTCCATGCTAGCCAAGTTGTTGCAGCTCCCTCCATCTATGATGACGCGAACAGAACGTTCCTTCACAACTCCCTTTGTATGGAACAAATTATGCCTCTGATTTTGCTCAGCTTGTGTGACCTGCACACTCAAAACACGTTGAGCAACTAAACATTCATACCTGTCAGCGTCTTCAGGAGCCATGTATTGCGTCTCATGATCGGAATCATCTCCACCGTGTTCTTCACTTGTAATAAGAGCCAAAGTCTCCTCATCATAATCACTAGCGGACTCATACCCACCATCCTCAGTAGCAATCATAACACGCGGAGATTGGCATTCTCTCGCATAATGACCTCTTCCCTTACAACGACGACAAATAATATCATGTGTGTGCCCTGTTGATGCCATAGATGAAGAAGAGCTCTGGGCAGGCCCAGAAGGTGTACTCTTGGCAGATGGTGGTGGTGGTGCCTGTTTTCTTGTATCTCGGTTGGAATTGGCGGCTGAAGTCAGTGGTGCCGCAGTAGGACGGGTGGGAGTAGAGGAGGCACGCGGTGTGATAGAGGCGAGGGTGTCCCGATCTTTCGATGAGATGGTAACTATCGATTTGGTGGAGCCGACTTTGACGATCCGACTACAAACGTGCACGACGTTGCGCCTTAGCAATCGCTAAACCAATCTCCTGAGGTTACTGACGATGCTGGAAGCACGATCAGCCTGACCACGAAGGTCTATTCCTGCACACAATCGAAGAACAAGCAAGAATATGATAAAGCAATCTGAATATTGCGAATATAGATGAAGTATTGATAATGGTGGGGATCCGAAAGCGGTCTTGGTCTGGTCGTTGGACACAAACGAAGTACACGAAGTTGCAATGGCTAACTTTTAACTAAACAAATCCCAAGGAAAAAGCTACTAGATGGATCTACTTATATAGGTGATGAGGACATGAATACCTTGGATACGACCAAAAATATTGCATACATGTATATTTGTGAGGTGATTTCTAATGCAAACTATGCAATAATTTATTTGTGTCATCCAGGACAAAAATACTTCACAAACTTTTGTGCCATGTCTAATTGCAGGTGTATGGGACATTTGTACAATTCACATATGAAGATAAGGGAAAACTAGAAGTTTAGGTGCTTTTCAAAAAGTCCTCTCACGTCACTTTTGGGCCAAGAGAAGATAGAGTCCAAGTCTCTCACGTTCTGGATTCAGATTCGGACTGCACAGACATACCTGACTCAAAACGCCAAGAACTTTTTCATACGGACTCCGAATTGGGTGATTCTTTTTTTGTTGGAAAGTAGATTTCGTGCTCTTTCCAACCCAATTGGATTCACCTTAAAATTCATCCGGAGCTATGAGTTATCGACGAAACAATCTGACGCTGTAGCAGAATCCGAGTCAAACTACAAGTCCAAAGGTGTTGCATCACCTCCACTTGGGCCCATGAGCCTTGTACGACCTAGGGTTAGTTTTAGGCTGCCTTGGGACGTCCTCCCACCTCCTTGGCCGCCACCCCTTACTCCTATATAAGTAGATCCATCTAGTAGCTTTTTCCTTGGGGTTTTGTTTAGATTAAAAGTTCGCCATAGCTGCAACTTCGCGTACTTCGTTTGTGTTCAACGACCAGACCAAGACGTCACAGAACCCCACCTTGATCAATAAAGCTTTCATCTTATATTCGCAATATCCAGATTGCAAATCTTAGTTTCTTGCTTGTTCTTCGTTTGCTTGCAGGAGATAGACCCTCGTGGTCAGGTTGATTGTGCTCCGGCGTGGTCAATAACCTCTCGGAGTTGGTTTAGCGATTGCTAAGGCACGACGTCCTCGCACGTTCGTAGTCGGATCGTCAAAGTCTACTCCACCAAAAATGATAGCTATCACCTCATCGAAAGATCGGGACACCCTCGCCTCTATCACAAGGACTAAGGGATTCGCGTATATAACCTTTGTCGAGCAACTCCTGTACTTGACGCATAATCTCCTTCGTCTCCTCTGGATTGGTACGGTATGGCGCACGGTTTGGCAACGAAGCACCGGGAATTAAGTCAATCTGATGCTCAATCCCGCGAATAGGTGGTAATCCCGGTGGCACGTCTTGTGGAAAGACGTCAGCGAACTCCTGCAAAATGTTAGTGACCGCAGGAGGCAAAGAGGAAGGCACGTCCTCGAATGAAAATAACGCCTCTTTGCACACAAAAGCATAGCAAACAGAATTGCTGAAATCTAGCTCATCAATATCAGATTTGGTGGCAAGTAAGCTTGCACTTTTCAATTTAATTTCAGAAGCAACACTAGATGGTTTATTATTAGGCTTCATTTGTTGCTCAAATTCTTTTGCCACAATCTGATTTTCACTCTTATTTTTCTCCTGCTTTGCTTTACTAGCTCTATTAATATCATCTTTCAAAATAGAATCAGGAGTCATAGGAAGCAAAGTAATATGTTTATCCTTATGAACAAGAGTATACTGATTGTTTCTACCATGGTGTACAGAATTTTTATCAAATTGCCATGGTCTACCAAGTAATAATGAACATGCTTGCATGGGTACCACATCACAATCAACACAATCAGCATATGTAGAGATACTAAAATGCACACGAACAGTACGTGTTACCTTAACCTTGCCGCTGTTGTTGAACCATTGGATATAGTAAGGATGTGGATGTGGTCTTGTGGTGAGAGATAGCTTCTCCACCATCTCCATGCTAGCCAAGTTGTTGCAGCTCCCTCCATCTATGATGACGCGAACAGAACGTTCCTTCACAACTCCCTTTGTATGGAACAAATTATGCCTCTGATTTTGCTCAGCTTGTGTGACCTGCACACTCAAAACACGTTGAGCAACTAAACATTCATACCTGTCAGCGTCTTCAGGAGCCATGTATTGCGTCTCATGATCAGAGTCATCTCCACCGTGTTCTTCACTTATAATAAGAGCCAAAGTCTCCTCATCATAGTCACTAGCGGACTCATACCCACCATCCTCAGTAGCAATCATAACACGCGGAGATTGGCATTCTCTCGCATAATGACCTCTTCCCTTACAACGACGACAAATAATATCATGTGTGTGCCCTGTTGATGCCATAGATGAAGAAGAGCTCTGGGCAGGCCCAGAAGGTGTACTCTTGGCAGATGGTGGTGGTGGTGCCTGTTTTCTTGTATCTCGGTTGGAATTGGCGGCTGAAGTCAGTGGTGCTGCAGTAGAACGTGTGGGAGTAGAGGAGGCATGCGGTGTCCATGATGAAGATCGACCTGCAGAAAAATTAGTTCGCGCCAATGCCTGTCGATCCTGCACTTCACGTTCAGCTTTACAAGCAAGATGGAATAAACAAGTGATATTATTATACTCCTTATACTATAGAATGTTCTGAATCTCTCTATTTAATCCACCCATGAAACATGCAAGCATAGCTTCATTCTCCTCAACAATACCACATCTAATCATGCCAGTTTGTAATTCCTGATAATATTCTTCTACAGAATTTTATCCTTGTCTGAAGCGCTGCAATTTTTGAAGTAATTCACGTTGATAATATGGTGGAACCCAACGAGTACGCATAGCAGTTCCAAATGATGTTCCAAAGATTTGCTATAAATCAGTATATTATCAAAATAGACAACCACAAATCATCCAATGAAAGCACGTAAAACTTCGTTCATTAATCTCATGAAAGTACTAGGTGCATTAGTTAACCCAAAAGGCATGACTAACCACTCATATAAACCAAACTTAGTTTTAAATGCCGTTTTCCATTCATCTTCCAATTTCATACGAATTTGATGGTATCCACTACGCAAATAAACTTTGGAGAATATTGTAGAGCCACATAATTCATCAAGCATATCATCTAGCCTAGGAATAGGATGACGATAACGAATAGTTATATTATTAATACCTCTACAATCAACACACGTACGCGACGTACCATCCTTTTTTGGCACTAGTATAATAGGAATAGCACAAGGACTAAGAGATTCGCGTATATAACCTTTGTCGAGTAGCTCCTGTACTTGATGCATAATCTCCTTCGTCTCCTCTGGATTGGTACGGTATGGCGCACGGTTTGGCAGTCAAGCACCGGAAATTAAGTCAATTTGATGCTCAATCCCTCGAATAGGTGGCAATCCCGGTGGCACGTCTTGTGGAAAGACGTCAGCGAACTCCTGCAAAATGTTAGTGACAGCAGGAGGCAAAGAGAAGGCACGTCCTCGAATGAAAATAATGCCTCTTTGCACATAAAAGCATAGCAAACAGATTTGCTGAAATCTAGATTATCAATATCAGATTTGGTGGCAAGTAAACATCCACTTTTCAATTTAATTTCAGAAGCAACATGAGATGATGGTTTGTTATTAGGCTTCATTTGTTGCTCAAATTCTTTTGCCACAATCTGATTTTCACTCTTATTTTGCACCTGTTTTGCTTTATTAGCTCGATTAATATCATCTTTGAAAATAGAATCAGGAGTCATAGGAAGCAAGGTACATTGTTTATCCTTATGAACAAGAGTATACTGATTGTTTCTACCATGGTGTACAGAATTTTTATCGAATTGCCATGGTCTACCAAGTAATAAGGAACATGCTTGCATGGGTACCACATCACAATCAACATAATCAGCATATGTAGCGATACTAAAATGCACACAAAAAGTACGTGTTACCTTAACCTTGCCGCTGTTGTTGAACCATTGGATGTAGTAAGGATGTGGATGTGGTCTTGTGGTGAGAGATAGCTTCTCCACCATCTCCATGCTAGCCAAGTTGTTGTAGCTCCCTCCATCTATGATGACACGAACAGAACGTTCCTTCACAACTCCCTTTGTGTGGAATAAATTATGCCTCTGATTTTGCTCAGCTTGTGTGACCTGCACACTCAAAACACGTTGAGCAACTAAACATTCATACCTGTCAGCGTCTTCAGGAGCCATGTATTGTGTCTAATGTTCAGAATCATGTCCACCATGTTCTTCATGTGTAATTAGAGCCAAAGTCTCCTCATCATAGTCACTAGCGGACTCGGACCCACCATCCTCAGTAGCAATCATCACAAGCTTAGATGGGCATTCTCTAGCATAATGACCTCCACCCTTGCAACGGCGACAAATAATATCATGTGTTTGCCCTGTTGATGCCATGGATGAAGAAGAGCTCTGTGCAGGCCCGGAAGGTGTGCTCTTCGCAGATAGTGGTGGTTGTGCCTGCTTTCTTGTATCATGGCTAGAGGTGGCAGCTGACGGAGGTGCCGGTGCAACAGAACGTGTGGAATTAGAGGATGCACGTGGTGTCCATGATGAAGTTCGACCTGCAGAAAAGTTAGTCCGCGCCAATGCCTGTCGATCCTGCACTTCACGTTTAGCTTTGCAAGCAAGATGGAATAAACGAGTGATATTGTTATACTCCTTATACTCTAAAATGGTCTGAATCTCTTTATTTAAACCACCCATAAAACGTGCAAGCATAGCTTCATTCTCCTCAACAATACCACATCTAATCATGCCAGTTTGTAACTCCTGATAATATTCTTCTACAGAATTTTTCCTTGTCTTAAACGCTGCAATTTTTGAAGTAATTCACGTTGATAATATGGTGGAACCCAACGAGTACGCATAGCAGTTTTCAAAGCAGCCCAAGTAGCTAGAATAGGATATAATCTACAATGTTCAGACCACCAAACACATGCAAAACTAATGAAAGCACAAACAGCAGCAGCAACACGTCGTTCCTCGGGATATTGTAAACATGTAAAACGTTGTTCAGTTTCTAACTCCCAAGTAAGATATATATCAGGAACATATCTACCCTCGAATGGTGGAATATTCAATTTTAATTTAGGAAGATGGTCATGATCTCGTACCTGAGGTGGTGGTGCAGGCCTACCATTGCGATTATTTGCATGTGGACGACCTGGTGCTGGTGGTTGCACGTAGTTCTGAGTTTGATCAACCTCATCCTCATAATCGCCCGCGTAATCGTCCTCCTCCTCGGCACCAGCAGCAGCAGGAGCAGGAGCCAAAGAAGCATCAACAGTAGGTACAGCAGCACCAGAAGTTTGGCCAGCCTCAAGAGGAACACGCTTCGCTCGTCTGAACTGATTTGGAAGGGGGCGTTGTTGTTGTCGTTGCAGAGGTGCGACGGGTGCAGCCGGTGGTGGTTGCGGAAGACCCGTGAGCAATTCATTAAACTTGTTATCCAGCTTTGTCTCGAACGACTTCTCCATGCCATCTATCTTCTCCATGGCCTCTTCAAATCTGTTTAGCACATCTCCCACCTGGCCACTCATCATTTGCTGAAATTTATCATGCAACTCCTTGTTCATCATGTTCTACCAGTCAATCTCGTCGGCTTGTGATCCTGCCATGGTTAGCAGGAATAGAAACACACAAGAATATGATCCTACAGACTACTAGAAAGTGGTGGTCGTGTGGTGTCACAAATCCGTCAAGCAAATCTCAAATTCTTACCGGTTCTTACCCAGCAGCAGGTGGTGATCGGAAACCTTTGTAGTAAAAACTCTCAAAGCTTGGACACAGCAATTGCCAGGTGGTGTCAAACGCATGGTGTAGATGTATGTGCAGCTGGGAAGGCTTATGATATGGTAGCAAAAAGGGTCAGCAATAATCAATTCAGAGATGCAATGTTGAATAAACACTCAACGACGGTACTGTGCTGGTCCTAGGCTAGATCGTGCTAGAGACGCGAGCCTAAAACACTAACAAAATCACGGCGCTGCACGTAAACAAGGGAGGAGCACACTCTGAATTTTTTTTTCTTTTTTTTATCACTTTTTTTCCTTCTTCTTTTTTTGCTCCGCAACAAAAAAAATTTCGAAAAAATCTACAAATGGTCTAAAAACTGCCTAGCCAGAATTTTCCATACTTGGACTAGGACCGGTGGCGGAGATGAATCTAGTGGAATTCGGACTGGTGATGGTATATGACGGTAGTATATGTGGACTCGGATTGGTGGTGGTATACGGACTCGGATCGGTGGTGGTATATGGACTCGGATCGGTGGTGGTATATGGACTCGGATTGGTGGTGGTATATGGACTCGGAGCGGTGGTGGTATATGGACTCGGAGCGGTGGTGGTATATGGACTCGGAGCGGTGGTGGTATATGGACTCAGTGAAATAGCAGATAAGCGGAGGTGGTATATGGTAGGGGCGATGATGATGGTGCGGCGGCGGCGTGACAACTTGTGAACAAAACTCGAAACACTAAAGAACTAGACGCTAAGACCAACAACTTGACACGATGATGCAACCGCAAATTCAACAAAGCAAATACAGAAAATATTATGCAATGGCTCAGATTGGTTTGGATATGATGAACTAACCCTAATTTTTTTTTTGGCTTTTTCCTGGACTGTAGGTATGAAGAACAGACTCGATCTAAACTACAAAAAACTGTAAAATCTCACCAAGCAACCTAGAGATCTGATACCACTTGATAGAGGCAAAGGTGTCCCGATCTTTCGATGAGATGATAACTATCGATTTGGTAGAGACGACTTTGACGATCCGACTACAAACGTGCACGACATTGCGCCTTAGCAATCGCTAAACCAACTCCGAGAGGTTATTGACCATGCCGGAGCACGATCAACCTGACCACGAAGGTCTATTCCTGCGTGCAATCGAAGAACTAGCAAGAATATGATAAAAGCAATCTGAATATTGCGAATATAGATGAACTATTAATAAAGGTGGGGATCCGCAAACGGTCTTGGTTTGGTCGTTGGACACAAACGAAGTACACGAAGTTGCAATGACTAACTTTTAAATAAACAAATCCCAAAGTCTAAACGGTGCCCTAAGGGCTATATATATGGAGGAAGAGGGGGAATTTCGTGGCCCTTGAAGGAGGGGTCCGAAACCAACCCTATCTTTTGTTTCCCCACACATACGGACTCTAAAAATAGCCTATACTCAAGTATATCGAAATTACATGGGCCTGGCCCAATAATAAGGTGATGCAGCACCTATAATAGCCTCGGGACGAAATTTATGAAGTGGCATCTTGTATATTTCGTCCAAGGCTTCATGCACTCATTATGGTGGCTTCAAAGTCTTGAAATCATCACTTGTAACTCCGTTCTTGTTCCCCTTGCGCATGCCATCATCTCCATGCTTGAACTTGCTCCAAGGTTCATCTTTCTTGTCCAAGCTAGGCCCTTCATTTGTAAGCAAAACAAATGTATCCAATTTAGGCAGCATCATATTCTCATGACAATTAGAATTGTTACCAAGAAACGGAAGTACCTGGTAATTCAATTGGCGTGCGCGAGCTCTAGTAATTGGTCCCGTATGTATAGCAGCAGGGGCTGTGGGTGTAACAACAGTATTGATGTCCTCATCAACCAGCCATTTGGACGGCATGGTGACATGGCGAAGGTGCCTGAGGCCCAACGGCTCTGTTGGGCATAGTAGCTGGGTCAGCCCGCCCCAGGGGCGATGCGTGCCCTGCGGTCGCGCCCGCAGCGGGGCTGGCCGGAGAGTTTGATTCGCCCCAGAACGAGCATCATCACTATGGCTGTGCCCGTTGGCGAGGAGAAGGGGTTCAGGCGGAACGATCCCTCCATCCTACCTCGTGGAGCATGGCCGTCGGGATGTTGCTGATGCTGTCCTTCCCGGGTACCTCCTGTTCCTGCTTCGGCCGTGGGGGAGGAGGTGACGGCGCCGCCTGCGCCGACCACATCTCCCGTAGCATCCACACCCTCGTGACTCCCCGCATTCCCCGCGACATCGGCGGCCGCGGGCGGCAGAGCCTTCGAGGTGGACGGGTGATTTGCAGCTTCGGGCTTCCTCTTGGGCGCCATAGTCGATGACACCGTCGACGACGAAAATGTCGATGAAGATGACGCACAGTGTACGCTCTCGGTTTTGCGCAAATGATCTCCCTACCTGGCGCACCAAAGATGTCGTGGGAAACCACGGCCACCTATGGGGCGATGAGCCCCTTTTGGTTCGGCGGGGGCATGGGCACGTTGCATAAAGAGCGGAGAACCGTCGCGCAGCACGGCAGAGATCACACGGTGATTCGGAGCATCCCAAGGTCATCCCCATGGACCTACCTACGTCCCCCACGACACCACTTGGACCAGTGACAAGAGCTCGAGCAAAGGCTATCGAAGATAAGGTGAACTCGCTCCTCTCCGAACTACCACTTTCTACACATGCGACATGGCTACTACCTCAAGCGGAAACACTATGTGTGATCAGGTACTTGGAGGAAGGCCACGGAGCAGCTACATCCAACAGACATGACGGCGAGGACACCAAGCATGAGGTACAAGAAGAAGAGCTGCAAGTGGAGCTACAGCCACCGGATGTCCGGCCAGGACCGGACGACCGGCAACTCCCAGCGACTGGACGTCCGGCCTCCATCGGACGACCGGCACCTACACGCCCGAGCCAAATCAGCGGACGTCCGGCCTCTACCGGACGACCGGCGACCAGACGACCGGCCATCTCCGGAAATCTGGTGCCACCTCAACTGAGTCAAATCTGCGGATGTCCGAAGCTACCGGACGTCCGGACGCCCGCGAGAAACCGGACGGCCGGTCCCCAGCGAACGTCCGGTACCTATCTGCGCACAGTTCCGGGCCCGTGGCCCATGTACCCCTTCACTTCGCCCCCCATTTGCACTAAGACTATAAATAGACCTTCTCCTCCTCCTAGTTAGGGTCAGCGAAATGATAGCTCATTTGAGAGATAGAGCTTTGCTCATCCACCCGGATCTGCTCCTCCGAGAGAGACCGTGCCTCTACGGAGAAGATCCACTTGGATTCAAGACCCCTAACGGGAAGAACTCAAGACCTCCTCACGGAGAAGAACCGGTTACCCTATGTATCGTCCTTTGTTGGATTTGGATCGTGTATCTCTTTGTGTTTCGAGGATCTAGCACATGTGTGATCGTTTCTTGTCTATTTGAGTGTTTCCTCTTGTTTCCCCTCGTGATTTCCCTCGCGTTTTCCCTCGTGTTCTTCGTGTTCTTCGTAGGATCCGCTCCAATCGTGAAAGATTGGCCACCTAGGGTTCCTCCCTACATCATCTTGGTATCATGAGCCACGTTGATCACGATTTCGGAGCCTCCCCTCTTTCTTTTCTAGCCTAATTTTGTTGATTTTGACCCAAATTCAAAAATCCCCACAAAAATAGCCCCCAATTTTTTTTGTGATTTGTTGGTTTGATGATGTTTTGTTGATTTTGATCCATGGATTTGCTTGGTTTCGAGTGGATCTAGCATCTCCCCAAGTTTCCCCATCTTTCATCCACGAAATCTCCTCAATTTTGACACCAAAATCCCCAAATTCCGCCCAAAATCGCGTCCCGGAGCTCAAATCCCGCGTTGACCCAGACCCACCGGACGTCCGACCTTTACCGGACGACCGGAACCCCTAACCCGAGCTGAAACAGCGGATTTTCGAGCCTGACTGGACATCCGTCCATTTCCGGACGTCCGACGCCTGTAGAAACTGACTTCGGCTGATTTTTGTTTCGGCCATAACTAATTCATCCGAACTCTGATTTTGACGTTCTTTAGCTCGTTTTGAAGCTATTGACATCCCCCTTCCCACAAAAAACTTCCAACATCATTTGACACCATCAAATTTTTGGAACTTTGGCATCTTTGCCTAGGGCCTTCACCACATCATCCGCATTACCACCACCGACTTCCGCAACTTAACCCAATTTTGTTTGTGTTGTGAGTTGTGTCTCCTAAGGTGTTTCGGCTACTTAGGGACCGTGCTTTCAACTCCGACACCGTGTTTAGCCCATCATACCCTTCCGCCACCTTAACCCATTTTGACCGGGTTTCCACCAATACTTCCGCAACCACCACCGCTTTTCCGCTACCACCGTTTGATATTTGCCTTTGAGATTTTGAGTTTGTGGTTTTTCCGTTTCCTAAGGTGTTTCGGCTAATTAGGGATGGTTCGACATCGAGAACACCGCCACTCATCATCGCCACGAGGTCATCATCGTACATAAGGACGGTAACCTCAACGACACAATTGTATATTCCCCTTGCAATTGCATTGATAACGCCTAGCCCATTTTGCGTCACTTACCTATCGAGACTAGCCATTTGAGTATTGCCGGCAACGTCACTTGTGCACATTAGTGATCTTTGATCTACACCTTCCATTGCATACATACCATATCATATTGGTATCATCTTGGTATAATACCATCACTTGTGTCACAAGCTTGTTCCCGCATATACACAATTGCTATCTTGGTTTGTGCATTTCGCATAGTGGCCATATAAAAAAAGAATAAGCTTTTAAGCAAAAGAGAGAGAGCAAAGAAGCTTGTAAGCAATAGCCATAGCATCATACCACATTGCATAAGATTGTCATATCCGATCATCTTGGATCATCTTGTGAGAAACACCGGGAACCATACATACATAGCATACTTGTGATAGGAAGTCGCTATATTTTGTCTCATATAGGTAGTGCACAAGTTCGTATCCGCCTATTGAGCAATCGGCTAGCGTCTCTCTTGAGTTGTGCAACACGAGCGTTTTCCGTGGATTCCACATTTTGTGCTCATTCCTTGGTTGCACGACCCCATTTATCTATCCGTGTGTGCGTTTCCGTGTGCCATTCATTGCTATTGGTCTACTTGTTACATTTGCGAATTTGTGAATCTCTTTCAACATTATTGACTCTTGCTAACATTTTGCATCACATTTTTTTTGTGCCACTATCCTCACCGAGCTCCACCATAAGCATTACTTGTGTAGGTGTGAGAAATTGACGAGATCGGTACCAATTGTGCTATTTCCTTGCTACACTATTGAGTGATCATTGATCCATTTTCAACATTGGATAAGGTACATTTGGTCTAGTTCTTCTCTTTCTCCCACTCATATTTGCTCGAGTCTTGTGATGGATAGGCAAGGCATTTCATCTCCGGTCTTCCACGACAACGACGACGCGAACAACTACATCAACAAAACGTCCATCTTCGAACTACAATGAGCAACGAAAGCCGCACAATCAAGCTTGCAAGAGTGCATCGACAACCTCGCCATCGACATACGACACTCCGAGCGGCGTACAAGAGACTACCTCGACAACAAGCTTTCCACACAAAAGAAGGAGGACGATGCAAGGATGGAGGAGATTTAGACCTTGTTGATCAACCGTTCTTCCCCTTCATCATCCTCAAGGCGACGATGGGCAAGCCGATCATCTTCGGACCGCCCAAGCGATGCAAGCGCAAGTCTTCCACGTCCACATCTACATGGCAATCATCATCACATTCATGATCCACATCGTCATGAAGGGCAAGTCACCTCCAATCAACATGTGCACGATGACGACGAATGACATCTACTACGAGCTCAAGTACGATAACGACACCATCAACATGAAGATGCTTGAGATGCGCCTACCTACAAGTCCAAACAAGCTCTACATCAAGCTACGACCAACCTTCACGAGCACAAGAGAAGACCGCGAGACAAGCACCACCAAGAGGATGCTACGGCTACTACCACCATCACTTCGGCATCTTTGCCAAGTGCTATCAAGGCATCTTCGCCTTCGGACGTACAGCATCTTCACCTACTTCCCATGAGTACGCCTACATCGACATCATCAAGTACAAGGCGACCAAATACGAGCGAGGGCGACCCTTCCATCTTCGGAAGCCCCTCAAGGAAGAAGGCTGAGCATGGGAAATTCCCTTCGGTCATGGAGACGAGCTACGAGGTGCCACATCATATGGGCCTCATACAAGAAGATGACAAGAAGGTCAAGCAAGGGCTATCCAATTCGACCACGGCGACGAGATGAACCTCTTCAACAACATGAAGACGGCGCCCCAACGGGACTCCTACTCCGAGTCAACCTACGAGACCGCGCATGAGACCCTCTCTTTGGTCTCGGAGGAGAGTGATGATTTGCCACTTCCTACGGCATTCATCTTTGGAGGCGTTATGGATAAGGAGGTTGAGCATGGGACTATCCCCTCAACCAAGGCGGCGAATGGAGTTGCGTTTGGAGACATTTGCACCCACATCTCTCCGACACCCAAATATCATGAGATGCCCCAATTGCCATATGAGGAGAGCCACCACCACATGAGTGACATGAGTGACTCCACCATATATGACATTGAGTGCATTTCCTATGAGAGGATGAGTGTGAACAACACTAGCCCGACACATAAGAGCATGCCACACATCCTATGTGAGGTAGAGAGCCATTTGAGTGACTCCACCAACCATACGAGTGAGAGCATCATGTCGGGAGTGAGTGGGCCACAACACTTAGTGAGTGAGGTAGTTGACACGGCATGTGAGGCCACTATGATTTCTAACGACTTACCCTCTACTCCGAGTGTGTTTTCCCTTTTGGTGCTAGGTCTCCTACATGATGACATGCCTATCCTCGATGAGTCCATACCTCCAAGGGAGACGACGATGGCCATGGTGGACGATGATGCACCCCCCACATGGTTCCATCAAGATGACGATGACAATGACTTGGTCTTCGACACCTCACCTACAACACATGAGCGATGCTCCAAAGGTAACATAGGTGATGGTGCTTCTCTTGTCTCACTAGTGGACATTCTTACAATTGATTGTTTGCATGATGTTGATCCACCTATTCCCATGCTTCATACTAGTGCGACTTCCTCATGTCATGACTTACCAATTTATGATGAATATGATGATGAGCATGTTGAATTGCCTAGTTGTGATGCTATGCTCCATAGGATATCATGTGAAAATTCTTTTGGTCACATCATGTTCGACAACCCTTTAAACTTGTCATATGCTCTGCGTGAGATCTCCCATATTGCATCATTTCAATATCAACATAGTAACTATGCATGCCCCATTAAAATAAATCCTATTTGCACTTATGGCATAGATGACGAGATGATGGTCATTGGCTTTTGCTTCTCTTGTGATGATATTGCCATGCTTCCCTTACATGATTTGCGCAATTCATCTACTATACCATGCCATGATCACGTAGAATCAAATATGCATTGTTTTGGATGTTGTAAATATTCTCCATGTGATGTTTCCACTAATGCTCATGAGGAGACCCCCATAGTTTCCTCATACATATTAGGAGATTTTGATGCATTCCATACTTTGCATGTTTCCCATGATTGCGTGCACCATATGCATCCCATGAACAACAATGCTCTACATATTTCTCATGATGCATTACACAATTTGAGTCTCCATTATGCTATACATAACAACAAACCTATCATGATGGATGACATGTTTCTATATCATGCATCTCATTTATTTGAGCATTGGATATTTGGTGCTAACCAACACATGCACGTGCGCATCATGATGGATGATGTGTACATATACCACGCACACACAATTTTCCCTTTGCCTTTGTTTTGTGTAGGTACTCATATATACTCGTCAACCTCTCAATCCCAAGAGTTGACGAAATGAGCTCTTGAGAGCAACGATGACTTGGGATCCCGTGGACTATCCTTACCACCGTTTCCTTCGCGCAAGGACTACACGCTTCTCTTCTACTTGGCTCTCACACGACTATGAGCCATATACTCACCTTATGCCCATTCTATCGTGTTCACTTTGCATGTTATGCCTCTTTACATGACTTGGCCATGCAATTGTGACCCTTGCTTGCACTTACATGTGATTCACCATTATACTCCTTCTATGTGTATTTGCATGCTTGGTGGAGATCCTTGTTGCTATTGCCATGTTTACTATGTGCCACATGCTATTGTTGATTCTTGTGTTGGGAGAGTCGTGATGTTCCATTGCTATTTACATAGAACCTCTTGCCAATACAATGATGATATATTACTCATATCTTGCTTTCATGCTTGTGATATGTCATGTGCATTATTCATGACCACTATTTGCACACATGACATGATTGACTTGATTACTTCTAGTACGTTGCATCTTCGCACTACTAGCTTGCTTGACTTGATCACTATGATTGCTTGCTTTGTCGCATCACCCATGTTCCATTCTTACTCGCTTTCTTGGGTTGATGACATCTATGTTCATGCCTCTCACATGATATATCTTGTTCATTGTTGCTTGCCTCCAATAGTTGCATCTATGCTTATTGATCTTGGAGACTTGGACACTTTACTTGTGATGCATGCTTGTTTGATTGAGCCTATTGTATTTGGTTGTTCTTGCATCATATGCCTTCATACTATGAAATACTCCCTTGTCCTTTCTTATGATGAGCATGATGCATACACTTGTTGGGTATATTACCACACGAATGATAGGTTTTGCACTTCCGCTAACCTCATTTGTTTTTCCGAGTGTTTGTCATGTTCTTTCGTTTTGAAGGATTCACAAGGCGGTACCATCATGAGACATATTAGTCATGCAAAGGTCTACATGATGCGCGACACCAACATTTTCGACATCCTCATAAAGGTGAACTCCTTCCCTTTGAGCCATCCTCAAATACGCATATTGGATGGGTCATTCTTTCATTGTTGTCTCCTTCTTCTTGTCTACATGATACATCTCGTGAACGGAGGAGCGACATTGGAGATGGACCATATAGACTTTCACATTGAGGAGCGCTCGGACTTATTGGATGCACCTTCGGACCACCACTTCTACCACGACATCGAGCATTGGTACATCAACACTCCTTTGACACATTGCACCAACACCTCCATATTTGTTGATTGTGCTCACACATGTCATGCTCGATGGACATTTCATAGTCACCACAAGTTTGCACCCTATGCATGGATTGACTCATATTATGCTTGTCTTGTTGCATCTATTTCCATGTCATCCATGATATATGAGCATGTGCATTTCCTTAGCAAATTTGTTGTGATCTTCCTTGATGGCATATTCATACATCATGATCATATTGCCCACCATCAATTGCATGATAACATACTCACATTGAGCACCAATTACCATGTTCATGCTTTTGATAAACCGTCTCCCTATGACATCATTTTGCACAATGGTAGAATTTGTCGCTTTGTGCAACATGCTAATTATCCCATGAATGCTTTGCATATCATTCTATATCATCTTGATAAGCTTCATGCGCTTTGTCACGAACAATCTTGCCGCACGGACTCATACTTACTCGATGGACACTTTGTGTGCGCTAACCATTGTATTTCCGAGTGTCGTTTGTGTTTGCTCTTCTTGCATGTATACCACTCCGGCGACACCTTGGAGTACTTGGATTGCGCAATGTCTCCCACACCGTCCAACTACAAGTCCATCCATGACAACCGTTTCCATGGTGATGAGGATCCCGATCCGAGGTCGGATCTTTCACAAGGGGGGAGATGATGCGGAGCATCCCAAGGTCATCCCCATGGACCTACCTACGTCTCCCACGACACCACTTGGACCAGTGACAAGAGCTCGAGCAAAGGCTATCGAAGATAAGGTGAACTCGCTCCTCTCCGAACTACCACTTTCTACACATGCGACATGGCTACTACCTCAAGCGGAAACACTATGTGTGATCAAGTACTTGGAGGAAGGCCACGGAGCAGCTACATCCAACGAACAAGACGGCGAGGACACCAAGCATGAGGGACAAGAAGAAGAGCTGCAAGTGGAGCTACAGCCACCGGATGTCCGGCCAGGATCGGACGACCGGCAACTCCCAGCGACCGGACGTCCGGCCTCCATCGGACGACCGGCACCTACACGCCCGAGCCAAATCAGCGGACGTCCGGCCTCTACCGGACGACCGGCCATCTCCGGAAATCCGGTGCCACCTCAACCGAGCCAAATCTGCGGATGTCCGAAGCTACCGGACGTCCGGACGCCCGCGAGCAACCGGATGACCAGTCCCCAGCGGACGTCCGGTACCTGTCTGCGCACAGTTCCGGGCCCGAGGCCCATGTACCCCTTCACTTCGCCCCCCATTTGCACTAAGACTATAAATATACCTTCTCCTCCTCCTAGTTAGGGTCAGCGAAGTGATAGCTCATTTGAGAGATAGAGCTTTGCTCATCCACCCGGATCTGCTCCTCCGAGAGAGACCGTGCCTCTACGGAGAAGATCCACTTGGATTCAAGACCCCTAACAGGAAGAACTCAAGACCTCCTCACGGAGAAAAACCGGTTACCCTATGTATCGTCCTTTGTTGGATTTGGATCGTGTATCTCTTTGTGTTTCGAGGATCTAGCACATGTGTGATCGTTTCTTGTCTATTTGTGTGTTTCCTCTCGTTTTCCCTCGTGATTTCCCTCGCGTTTCCCCTCGTGTTCTTCGTGTTCTTCGTAGGATCCGCTCCAATCGTGAAAGATCGGCCACCTTGGGTTCTAGCCTACATCACACGGGCAGTCTTTACCCAGGTTCGGGCCGTCGTGAGGTGTAAAACCCTACTCCTGCTTTGGTGGATTGATGGTGGATAATGGTGGTGAACGTAGCACACTCGCCTGGCAAGGTCGCTCTGGGGGCGAGAGTGGCTACGCGCATATGGATATGCGAGGGTCCAACCCTTTCTACGGTCGCCATGGGCCTCCTTTTATAGATTAAGGGGTCACCACAGTGGCAAATCAGTCTTTGTGTACTGATTAGATAGCTAACAGTGCTATCATATCTAACTCTGCAGGCTGACAGAGCGCATTAAATGCGCCGCTCAGCATCACATCACAGCTCGCTCGGCAGGCCCTGCCGGGCTGTTTTGCCAGCTTCGCGCCTGCTCGCTTGACACGTCTCAGGACATGTGTCATATGGAGGTGTTTGCTGTAGGAAGTGGCTGCCATGTGGCAGAAAGCAGCCACTTAGTCACCTTGGAGCTCGACACCGCTTTGATTACTGACTTGCGTCGCTTGTGAGGTGGAGCGGTGGAGTGGCTTGCCTTCGCCAGCCCCGGCAGGCTTGCCAGGACGATCCCGAGCTTGCTTTCAGGGCAAAACCCAACCCTGCCAGGCTTGCCTGCCCGGCAAGGTAGGTCCTTCCCTTGGCGATGCCTCGTTCCTCTGGCTCACCTTGGCCTTCTCAACTTGCACTTGGATCCTTCAAAGGAATTGATCCTCCTTGTTTGGTATGATCTTGGTCTTGTAATCTTGTCTCTGGCCTATGCACAGTCCGTGCAATGGACCCAGGGTCTGTTGCACCGACAGCTGGGGATACCACTGTCCTCCGAACCACCCAACCATAGGTCGGTTAGCACAACAAAATGTATATGGTGACCGTAATGAGCTTATTCTGAAGTCCAGTGACCATATCGTGCTTTCGCTTCAAATACAATGACCATAAGTGTCATCAACAAAATACGGAGCACGCATGAAATACAATGACCGTCAGTGTCATCAAAAAAATACGGAGACGTATGGTGAGCTAGATACCGTATGATCACCAAAAGAATGAATACGGTGACCGTAATGAGCATATACTGAAGTCCAGTGACCGTATAGTGCTTTCGCTTGAAATATAGTGACCGTCACACGTGATTGTGTCAGGGGCATACTTTTAGAGGGCCGAGAATAGTTTGTGTGCATACGTGAAAGTGGTGTAGAGAGAGGGGGTGTGTGGTGGAGACAAAGAGAGATATGCCCTTCGTTTCTGATGAGGACATCAATACCGTTGTTACACCCACAACCCCTGCTGCTATACATACGGGACCAATTACTAGAGCTCGCGCACGCCAAATGAATTACCAGGTATTTTCATTTCTTGGTAACGATTCTAATTGTCATGAGAATATGATGCTGCCTAAATTGGATACATTTGTTTTGCTTACAAATGAAGGGCCTAGCTTGGACAAGAAAGATGAACCTTGGAGCAAGTTCAAGCATGGAGATGATGGCATGCGCAAGGGGAACAAGAACGGAGTTACAAGTGATGATTTTAGGACTTTGAAGCCACCATAATGAGTGCATGAAGCCTTGGACGAAATATACAATATGCCACTTCATAAATTTCGTCCAGAGGCTATTATAGGTGCTGCGTCACCTTATTACTGGGCCAGGCCCATGTAATTTCGATATACTTGAGTATAGGCTGTTTTTAGAGTCCGTATGTGTGGGGAAACAAGAGATAGGGTTGGTTTCGGACCCCTCCTTCAAGGGCCACGAAATTCCCCCCTCTTCCTCCATATATACAGCCTTTAGGGCACCGTTTAGACTTTGGGTTTTGTTTAGGTTAAAAGTTCGCCATAGCTGCAACTTCGCATACTTCGTTTGTGTTCAACGACCAGACCAAGATGTCACAGAACCCCACCTTGATCAATAAAGCTTTCATATTATATTCGCAATATCCAGATTGCAAATCTTAGTTTCTTGCTTGTTCTTCGTTTGCTTGCAGGAAATAGACCCTCATGGTCAGGTTGATCGTGCTCTGGTGTGGTCAATAACCTCTCGGAGTTGGTTTAGAGATTGCTAAGGCACGATGTCCTCGCACGTTCGTAGTCGGATCGTCAAAGTCTACTCCACCAAAAACGATAGCCACCATCTCATCGAAAGACGAGACACCTTTGCCTCTATCATCAAAGTCTACTGATGAGGACATCAATACCGTTGTTACACCCACAGCCCCAGCTGCTATACATACGGGACCAATTACTAGAGCTCGCGCACGCCAATTGAATTACCAGGTACTTTCGTTTCTTGGTAACGATTCTAATTGTCATGAGAATATGATGCTGCCTAAATTGGATACATTTGTTTTGCTTACAAATGAAGGGCCTAGCTTGGACAAGAAAGATGAACCTTGGAGCAAGTTCAAGCATGGAGATGATGGCATGCACAAGGGGAACAAGAACGGAGTTACAAGTGATGATTTCAGGACTTTGAGGCCACCATAATGAGTGCATGAAGCTTTGGACGAAATATACAAGATGCCACTTCATAAATTTCGTCTAGAGGCTATTATAGGTGCTGCGTCACCTTATTATTGGGCCAGGCCCATGTAATTTCGATATACTTGAGTATAGGCTGTTTTTAGAGTCCGTATGTGTGGGGAAACAAGAGATAGGGTTGGTTTCGGACCCCTCCTTCAAGGGCCACAAAATTCCCCCCTCTTCCCCCATATATACAGCCCTTAGGGCACCATTTAGACTTTGGGTTTTGTTTAGATTAAAAGTTCACCATGGCTGCAACTTCGCGTACTTCATTTGTGTTCAACGACCAGACCAAGACGTCACAGAACCCCACCTTGATCAATAAAGCTTTCATCTTATATTCGCGATATCCAGATTGCAAATCTTAGTTTCTTGCTTGTTCTTCGTTTGCTTGCAGGAAATAGACCCTCGTGGTCAGGTTGATCATGCTCCGGCGTGGTCAATAACCTCTCGGAGTTGGTTTAGCGATTGCTAAGGCGCGACATCCTCGCACGTTCGTAGTCGGATCGTCAAAGTCTACTCCACCAAAAACTATAGGCACCATCTCATCGAAAGACGGGACACCTTTGCCTCTATCAGTTTCTCTTTCCCGTGACTAATTTTTTAGGACAAGATATAAACATTCACAATGCGGAACAAATATTATTGGATGCACCATGCAATTAACTTTCATGTATAATTTTGTACTATTGTATATGCTTATTTTCTTAGTGGCCGATTTGTGTGTGGGGTGTGGTGGGCACATCATTTCTAGTTGTGGTGGGTCAATGTGAGGACTTATGGGTCGGTTCCATCTTGCGCCACATAGGTTGGACCGAGACGCATTATACGAAGACCCATGGAGGACTCGGCGTACAAGACGAAGCTACCAGAGTCGTGGAGGAGTCTATCCCCACTGATGATAAGTCGACTATATATGATTTGTAAGCCTAGGCCCGAGTATTTCATATAAGCCCGGGGGCTAGTTCGTCGATAATATACGTACACACACACAATGCCAGGTATTCACGCGTACTTTGTACACACCCCTATCACAAATATACAGTACCAGGAGTAGGCTTTTTCCTCAACTGCAAGGGCACAGACTTGGGTGAAACTTTGCCTCGTATTACCATCCAGCCTAACAGTCAGGGATATCCTACCAAATGATCTGATGGAATCATATCCGCCAACTAGTAAGAGAGAGGTGTGGGGGGTGGGCAATGTGTGCGAGAGAGGCCTAAAGATAATGTGCGTGCGGGAGACACGTAGGCACATATATGTGCATATAGAGGGCCAGCAGAGACCGTGCGTGTGTATATATGCATGTGAGAGAAATAGTGTTTTCCAACTGAGATTAGTGAAAAGAGTGGTACATAGTAGTAAGATAGAGAGAGGGAGATATATAGAGAGTGTGTGTGTGAGAGACCCCGGGGGAGAGTGCGAGCATCTGTGAGGGAGAAATGCCGATGTATATAAAGTGTGTGCACTTATGCGTCAGATAGAGAGATATATAGCACGTGTGTGAGGACGGGCCGAGGCATAGTGCATCTATGCGTAAAAGGCGGTTCTACGCATTAAATTAAAATATAAATTGCATTAATTTTTTGGATGAGATCATGAATTTTGCAATTTACGTATGAACGAACATTGGTCTATCAGACACCCATACTCTACTGAATTCGAGCATGTGTATGGGTTTATTTCATATTATCGATCCATAGAGTGAGAGTGGTTTGAAATCCAGGCAATGCATGGCTTTTGCAATTCATATATAAACATTAATTAGTGCACTCCGTGTTGTTAGTGTCAGGCACTTTATACATTTGTCACATACATGGATACATTCCAAATTGCTAGCTACGAAATAGAATACATGTTCAATTCAGCATAAAGGTGGGTTCGAAGATTCGAGTTCATAGGAAGTGCATTCATCTAATTGAATTCAAGATAATGGCATTTGTAAATCAGATCTAAAACGGGGCATCAATCTTTGTTGTGCGTTTGAACATGCTATATATTCATACGCATGTCTAACTATTTTTTTGCAACCAAGGAGATTATATCTTGAACCATTCATGAATTGAGCTAAGCTGCATATTTTTTAATATATACTCGTGTACAATGTATATTCAAAATGTACCCCCTCCATTCCAAAATAATCGTAGTTTTAGGAATTTCAAGAGTCAAGATTTTTTAAGTTTGACAAATCCTGAAAGTTCAATTCAAGAGAACTGTAAACATTAATGCTACTGCTCCCAAATATTGAACAAAGTGCCAACTAAGCCTCTGGTCGCCCGAAACCGCGTGAGACTAATGATTGGTGGTAGGAAATTACTGTCCTGACTCTGACCTGTGTAGCCTATCAGCCTAATGTCCAAAGGTCTAAACCGGGGTACGTTTGTAACTTCACCAAGATGCCAGTCTCAACCGCCTCCAAGAAGCATTCATACACCGTGGACGCCTAAACACCCATGCGCTCGGTCGAAATCTATCACGCCCAGTATTTGGGACACCTGAGATTACTGTCCTACCCCCGACCCGCAATATGTCCGAAATTTTAGATGGGGGCAAAGTTTGTAACTTTCCCCAAATTTCAAACAAGCGCGTCCCAAACCGAAACATTGTTCCCCCTTAGTTCCCCCTCCCTCTGTTTCCCCATTCATACTCCATGGGCGCCAAAACACCCTCTCCACCAGCCACGAAACCCCAGCCTCCTCCGTCCTCCACCCCATCGCGCCCAATCCACCGCCGCCCTCCTCCATCACGCCGGAGCCGGTACCCCAACATCGTCGTCCAACGCAACTGCAACCGCAACGCCCTCAAGGACTTAGCAGCTGAAGCCGACGCAGAGCTACCTCCACGACACCGACGCCGATGTGCGCCGTAATAGAACCACTTCGACGACGCCGTCCTGCGCCTCACCGCTGCCGCTTGACTATCGCAACCGTCCACCACATTAGAGATCTTCCCGCTATGCCGTCGTTCGCTGCCTCGGATCTGGTTCCCCGCCGCCGATAGACGGCCACCACACCACACTCAACAACTTGGCCATGGGTTCGTCCAAGGCTCCACCGTCCTCCACAACTTCTTGTTTCCAACGAACCACAAGAAGATCATTGGAAAAACAGAAGGAGGACACAGCACTACCAGTAGAAAGAGGTACTCCTCTTTCCTTATTCATGCAAATCTTATGTCTCTGCTCACACCGTATTCATCCCACGAAAAAAACTAGTTGAGTGCTTCTTACTGCACCTTCTTTGTGATACTAAATGCACAAGATTTCCTCCCATTTACTATTTCACCTTAGCTAGAGGTCAGTCGCCCACCTGGATTTCAATTCAAGGTCAGTTGATTCGAAATTAAAAGAAGCAGCAGCTGCTTAGGCGCGCGGAGCACCTAGTCCGCCTGTTCACCAGGGAAGCAGCGCATCGGTGTCTATCATAGGGGTGTGGGGCGCAGGATCTGCTTGCGCCCCATCTGGAGGTCGGTGGGGCTTGAAGGGATGGCCGGGGACGGTGCCAAGCATGGCGGTACGATGAGGTCGAGGGGAGGGCAGAGGCAGGGGACTGGGCCAGTGGTCGCTGGCATTTCCAGGAAGATCATCAACACTGACAGGCTGGAGGTAGATGAAGGCGATCTGCCCGTTCTTTGTACATCGGACGGTGCAGAAAAAATGGACTGACCTATTTGTTTTCAGTCAACTGTTATTTTCATAGGACCACACCTTGTGATGTGCTGGAGGAGTATCTGCATTTCCCAGCGATCCCTGTGCTCATATTTCAAAATCCTAGAATCTAATTTCATGTGCCATGCATGTTGTAGAGCTATCATATGTCTCCCGTCATTTATTTCTCACCCACCTGCTATCTGCTACTTTTACACGGTACTACTTGTGCACACACTTCACCCATACTCACACTATTGTTTTTTTATGCATGGGTATTTCAGACTCTAACACACTGTTGATGAATACACAAAAGAAAACATAGAAGTCGCTCCAGTGTAATTCGAGGATAAGCACTAAGCGTTTCAGTGCTCTAAAGGGTGTAGTGTCAGCAGATGGAGACAATAAACGTAGCTCTGCAGTTGATGATCTCAATTGCCACACACAACCATCCCAGGTGCTTGCTTTAACTTCGCGCTGTCAAATGTGGTTGCATGTTGCATATGGTGTCTAGCTTGTATTGCTTCCAATGTGGTTAAATTCCATCTGCTTACTTTACACATTATACCTTTGATATCGAGTTTTGCAGAGATGCGAATAAACTAATCTTGTCTTGAATTGGGAGAAGTGCCACTTCATGGTGAATGAAGGTATAGTACTTGGGCTTAAAATCTCCGAAAGAGGTATTGAAGCAGATAAAGCTAAAGTTCATGCAATTGAGAAAATGCCATGTCCTAAAGATATTAAAGGTATAGCAAGTTTCCTTGGTCATGTTGGTTTTTATAGGACGTTCATTAAAGATTTCTCTAAGTTCTAGGCCGCTAACTAATCTACTTCAAAAGGATGTTCCACTTGTTTTTTATGATGATTGTGTGGAAGCCTTTGAATACTTAAGAAAGCCTTTATTTTTGCACCTATTGTCGAACCACCTGATTGGAATTTGCCTTTTGAATTTATGCGTGATGCTAGTGATTATGCTATTGGTGTTGTTCTAGGTCAAAGAGTTGATAAAAAATTGAATGTTATTCAATATGCTAGTAAGGCTATAGAAAATGCTCAAAGAAATTATGCTACTAGTGAGAAAGAATTTTTAGCAGTTGTGTTTGCATGTGATCATGCTGCTACTGAGAAAGAAATTCAGACCTTATATCATTGATTCTAAAGTTACTATTCACACTGATCATGCTGCTATTAAATACCTTATGGAAAAGAAAGATGTTAAACCTAGACTGATTAGGTGGGTTCTTTTACTTCAAGAATTTAACTTCATATTATTGATAGAAAAGGAGCTGAGAATCCTATAGCAGATAATTTGTCTAGGATGGAAAAAGTTCTTGATGACCAACTGCCTATTGATGATAGTTTTATTGATGAGAAATTGGCTGTTGTGAATGCTTCTTCTTCTCGTACTAGTCCTTAGTATGCAGGCTATGCTAATTACATTGTTGCCAAATATATACCACCTAGTTACACCTACCAACAAAAGAAAAAGTTCTTCTTTGATTTAAGACATTACTGTTGGGATGACCCACAATTATATAAACAAGGAGTATATGGTGTTATTAGATGTTGTGTACTTGAGCATGAAAAGGAACAAATCCTACGAAAGTGTCATTTCGAAGCATACGGAGGGCACCACGTTGGAGACAGAACTGTACATAAGGTATTATAGTCTGGTTTTTATTGGCCTACCTGATACGTCTCCAACTTATCTATAATTTATGAAGTATTCATGCCATGTTTACAACAATTTTGTATGGTTTTGGTATGATTTGAATGGGACTAACCCGGACAGACATTGTTTTCAGCATAACTACCGTGGTGTTGTTTTTTGTGCAGAAATAAATGTTCTCGATTGGGCTAAAAAATTACGGTGGTTTTTTGTGGACCAAAAGAGACCCCCGAAGCTTCAAGGAAGAACCAGAAGCCTCACAAGGAAGCGACAAGCCTGGGGGCACGCCCTCCCCCCAGGGCGCGCCTACCGAGCTTGTCGCTCCCTCGTGGGCCCCCTTGACGTAAAACCAACGCCAAAAATTCCTATATACCAAAAACCCTAGAAAGAAACCTAGAACTTTCGCTCCGCTGCTGCAAGCCTCTGTACAGAAGCAATCTCATCTGGCGGCCTTGTCTGGCACCCTGCCGGAGGGGGAAATCATCACCAGAGGCCATCTACATCATCCCGGTGGTCTCCATGACAAGGAGGGAGTAGTTCACCCTCGGAGCTGAGGGTATGTACCAGTAGCTATGTGTTCGATCTCTTTCTCTCTCATGTTCTTGATCCGACATGATCTTGACATAACCATGGGCTTTGTTAATATAGTTGGATCATATGGTGTTTCTCCTTCTCTATCTTCTTGTGATGAAGTGAGTTTTTACCTTTGAGGTTTCACTATAATCGGATTGAATACATTTTGGATTTGAGAACACTTGATTTATGTCTTTCATGTGGATACCCATGGTGACAAACGGGAGTTCAATTGTTTCACTTGATATATGTTTTGGTATTCAACTTGTGGATTACCGTGACATTGGGGTAATCTATGCATAGAGATTGATGCACGTTTTCGTCCTACTTTCTCCGGTAGAAACTTTGGGGCACTCTTTGAAGTTCTCTGTGTTGGATTGAACATTATGAATCTGAAGTTGTTTGATGCATATCGTATAATTGACTCACGGATACTTGTGGTGACATTGGAGTATCTAGGTGACATTAGAATTGATTGATGCGTATCATATGCTGTTATTTTAGTACGAACTCTAGGGCTGTTTGTGACACTTACAGGAATAGCTCAATAGATCGATCAGAAAGGATAACTTTGAGTTGGTTTGCTACCTACAAAAATTTCATCTTATGTTATTCGCTTGACAAGAACTTTGGAGTGATTCTTTGTCGCATGTTGAGGGATTTTTATGTGATTCAGTTACGTTAGCACCATTGAGAGATTGCACTAGTGAAAAGAATGAACCCTAGGCGTTATTTCTAAGCATTGCAATACCATTTGTTCTCTGTTTTATCACTTTCTACCTTGCTGTTTTTATATTTTCGTATTAGAAAAACCTATATCTACTATCCATACTACACTTGTATCACCATCTCTTCGCCGAACTAGTGCACCTATACAATTTGCCATTGTATTGGGTGTGTTGGGGACGCAAGAGTTTTCTTGTATTAGATTGCAGTGTTGTTTGAGAGAGACTATCTTCATCCTATGCCTCCCACAGGATGATAAACCTTAGGTCATCCACTTGAGGGAAAATTGCTACTGTCCTACAAAACTCTTCACTTGGAGGCCCAACACGAGTCTACAATAATAAGTTGTGTAGTAGACATCAAGCTCTTTCCTGTCGCCGTTGCCGAGGAGGTGAGCGCTTGAAGGTACATCTTTGGATCTTGCAATTGAATCTTTTAGTTTCTTATTTTTCACTAGTTTGGTTTATAAAAAGAAAACTAAAAAAATGGAATTGAAGTTGCATCAAGTCCTTTATCTTTATGATGTGTTTTGGATCGGAAAATTATGCCAAGAAGAAGAATTCAATAAAATGTTTGGCATAAAATCTTTGAATGATAAGGATGATTGCAATGTTGTTATTATGCTTTCTATGAATATCCATGATGCTAATGATATGCAAAGCCATAAGCTTGGGGATGCTATGTTTGATGAAGATGATTTTTTAGTTCCCCTACTTTTGATGAGAAAATTTATTATGATGATAGCATGCCTCCTATTTATGATGATTAAAATGATGAAAGTGGGTATGGAAGAGTGTTGTCTCTAGGTAATTTTGATCCCTCTATTTTGGAGGGTGTTGAATCTTATTGGAGTAATGATAAAGGTGGATTTGGAGAGGTCATGACTTTATTTAGTGATGAATCCACTATTTTGGAAAAGGTTTTAATTGATTATGACAACAAAATTGCTATCTATGATGATTATGGTGAGACATGTATGCTATAAAGAGTAATGATAACCATGAAACTTGTCGTCATGATTTTAATGTTCAATTTGATTATGTTAATCAAGTATCTCATGATAGTTATTTCGTTGAGTTTGCTCCCACTATTATGAATGAGAAGATATTTGCTTATGTGGAGAGTAATAAAAATTCTATGCATGCGGATCATGAAAAGAATGCTTTATGTGATAGTTATATTGTTGAATCTGTTCATGATGCTACTAAAAAATATTATGAGATAGGAACATATGCTTTTACATATCTCAATAATATCAAGTTTCCTCGTTATGTGTTGAAAGTTTGGAAGTCATGCTTGTTTTGCCTTCCTATTCTAGTTGATTCTTGCTCCCATAAATTGTTTGCTCAGAAAATCCCTATGCATAGGAAGTGGGTTAGTCTTAAATGTGCTTGCCATGTGATTCATGATGCTCTCTTATATGTTTCAATTCCTATTATTAGTTGAGCATCATTAAAATCATCATGCCTAGCTAAAAAGGCATTAAGGAAAAGCGCGTGTTGGGAGACAACCCAATACTTATACCTACTATTTTTATGTGTTCACATGATTAAGCTCATGTATTAATCATGTTTTATAGCTTTTGTTTCAATAAAGTGCCAAGTAAAGCCTTTGGGATAGTGTGGATGATAGTTGACTTGATTTTGCCCAATTCTGGAATTACCATAATTCACTGGGACGTGATAAAATTCTTAAATTTTTACACATAATTTATATACAAATTTCCTATGTTTTCATAATTTTTCAGAATTTTGGAGTTACAAAAGTCTGGTCTTAGTTCAGATCATTACAGACTTTTCTGTTTTTGACAGATTCTGTTTTCGATGCATAGTTCGCTTATTTTATAGTCTCTATGACTTATATTGTTTAATATAAATTGTAGAAATGATAGGATATAGCAGGCATTGTGTGAGAAAATTTATGAATCTTGTCTTGACAATACCAAAGTGAATGATTTGCTCTTTATCATACTAACCTATCCCACGAAGTTTCGTTAAGTTTTGTGTGATTTAAGTTTTCAAGTTTTGGGTGAGATATCGATATGAGGAGAATAAGGAGTGGCAAGAACCTAATATTTGGGATTCCCAAGGCACCCCAAGGTAATATTCAAGGAAGACCCAAGTGTCCAAGTTTGGGGATGCCCGGAAGGCATCCTCTCTTTCGTCTTCATATCGGTAACCTCACTTGGAGCTATATTTTTATTCATCACATGATATGAGTTTTGCTTGGAGCGTCATTTTATTTTGTTAAGGTTTACTTAATGTTATTTAGAATAATGTTGGTGTCTTTTATTTCAATAAAAGTGCCAAGTATAGCCTTTACCATGCTCAGTGTGCAAGTATATGAGTTGTTGTTTGAAAACAAAAAGTTTTCTATTATTTTCCGAATTCTTCAGAAAAGTCAGAACATGATAAAATCTTGAATTTTTTACACTGTAAGCTATGATAAATTTTATACAGTGTGGTAAGGTTTTAGAATTTCTGGAGTTAAATAAGTATGAATATTTCTTCATTCCTTACAGACTGTCCTGTTTAGATAGATTGATGTTATGTTTGCATATGTTTGCTTGTTTAATGATACTATTTGAGGATAGGAGTATTAGATATGCAGAGGAATTTAGTATGCAATGTCAAATTAAAATTTTAGTGATTTTCTACAGTAGAGAATAATAAGGTTTTGCATTGATTTATACTAACTCATCTCACGAGTTCTTGTTGAGTTTTGTGTGGATGAAGTTTTTGAGATTTAGGGAAACCGTGATATGAGAGGAATTAAGGAGACACGAAAGCAAAAGCTTGGGGATTCCCAAGGCAACCCAAGTTCATATTCCAAGAAGTCTCAAGCATCTAAGCTTGGGGATGCCCCGGTAGGATCACACCTTTCTTCTTCAACAACTATTGGTTAGTTTTGGTTGAGCCTAATTTTTTACTTGTTCACATGATATTTGTTATTCTTGGAATGCCCTTTTATATTTGCTTGTTGTTTTAATAAAATACTTAGATCTGAAAGTTTTTAAATGAGTGAGAGTCCTCACATAGCTACTTAATTGTTTGACTACTCATTTGATCTTCACTTATATCTTTTTGGAGTAGTTTGTCATTTACTCTTGTGCTTCACTTATATCCTATGAGTAAATTGTTGAATGAACTGAATATAATAAACTTGAAATTATATGTGCTTCATATGCTTGTATCATGCCTCATAGTAGTTTCATATTGGGTTTAGAAAGTAAAATCTATTGAAGCTTGACAATCACAATATTGGTCATACAAGCAATTCATGAACGATTAGTATAAGGAAGAGAACTTTCACATATAAATATATTATCTTGGACATCTTTTATGATTGTGAATACCCATTAATTATTTTCAAACTTGAGCAAATTAGTTGAAGTTGTACAAGGAAGACAACGTAATGAGTTATGGTTTGGTATATTTGCATAGAAGTTATATTGTTATGGATCCTCCAACATGTGGTGCATGTTTAGGATCTTTGCTAGCCAAAATTTTGTACTAAATAGAAATACTACTTATGCATCCAAAAAACCCTTAAACCGAGTTTCTTGTCATGAGAGTCCACCATATCTACCTATGTATTGAATAAGATCCTTCAAGTAAGCTGTCATCGATGCTAAAAGCAATAAAAACTGCTCCTAAAATATGTATGATCTTTTATTGCAAGGGAAAATAAGTGTTGTATGAACTTGTGATTGTAATGAAATAAAAGCGATGGACTGCATAATAAAGGTTGCTATCACAAGGGGCAATATAACGTGATGTTCCTTTGGATTAAGGGCTTGCACATCAAAAAATTCAAATGTGCGTGACAACCTCTGCTTCCTTCTGCGAAGGGCCTATCTTTTACTTTTCAGTTTTTACTTTCATGCAAGAGCCAATAGTATTCCTTCTCATTTAAACCTCAATTATTATCTAGTTGGCAAGCATCATGTGGTGGGGAAAGATCCAGACATATATATCCTGTCAAATATATTTGATCATTAATTATTATTGTTAACAATTTTCTCTATGATAAATGAGTTGGGAGGCGAAACATTAGGCCCCTATCTTTCTCTGTGTTTGATGGGATGCTATTTGTTCTAAAAATATGCTTTGAGTACTAGCAATCGTAGAAGACTATATGATAATTGAGTATGTGGAGCTCTTACTTAGACTTTGTTGAAAATAAGTTGAATTTCAATTGTTTTGTGACTAAGAACATAGGTTGTTAAGTTTCAAGAGAATGCATTGTCTTAGCCATAACATGTGAATTGATTGCTACTTTATCATGATAAGTTTTATGAGAAAAATGTACTATTATGATGCTAGAAAAGTGATTGAAATTATCATTGATCAAACTTATGCACTATGCTAGCATTCACACTTCATAAATTATTTCTTTTATCATTTACCTACTCGAGGACGAGCAGGAATTAAGCTTGGGGATGCCGATACGTATCCAACGTATCTATAATTTATGAAGTATTCATGCCATGTTTACAACAATTTTCTATGGTTTTGGTACGATTTGAATGGAACTAACCCGGACTAACGTTGTTTTCAGCAAAACTACCGTGGTGTTGTTTTTTGTGCAGAAATAAAAGTTCTCGGATTGGGCTGAAAATTTATAGTGATTTTTTGTGGAACAAAAGAGATCCCCGAAACTTCAAGGAAGGACCAGAAGCCTCACGAGGAAGCAACAAGCATGGGGGTGCGCCCTCCCCCTCACGGCGTGCCTGCCGAGCTTGTCGCTCCCTCGTGGACCCCCTTGACGTAAAAGCAATGCCAAAAATTCATATAAATACCAAAAAACCCAGAAAGAAACCTAGAACCTTCGCTCCGCCACCGCAAGCCTCTGTACCGAAGCAATATCGTCTAGAGGCCTTCTCTGGCACCCTGCCGGCGAGGTAAATCATCATCAGAGGCCATCTTCATCTTCCCGGCAGTCTCCATGATGAGGAGGGAGTAGTTCACCCTCGGAGCTGAGGGTATGTACCAGTAGCTATGTGTTTGATCTCTCTCTCCCTCTCTCTCTCTCATGTTCTTGATCCGGCACGATCTTGAAGTAACCATGGGCTTTGTTAATATAGTTGGATCATATGGTTTTTCTCCCTCTATCTTGTTGTGATGAATTGAGTGTTTACCCTTGAGGTTTCACTATTATCGGATTGAATTCTTTTTGGATTTGAGAACACTTGATGTATGTCTTGCATGTGGATACCTGTGGGGACGAGGGGGTGTTCTATTGATTCACTTGATATATGTTTTGGTATTCAACTTGCGGATTATCGTGACATTGGGGTAATCTATACATAGAGGTTGATGCACGTTTTCGTCCTACTTTCTCCGGTACAAACTTTGGGGCACTCTTTGAAGTTCTCTGTGTTGGATTGAATATTATGAATCTGAAGTTGTTTGATGCATATCGTATAATTGACTCACAGATACTTGTGGTAACATTGGAGTATCTAGGTGTCATAGCCCAAGAATAATGATTGTAACTAGTTACATTAAAGCATCCATGCATCATGTTTAAATTTGAAGGAAATTTGAATTGGGTATGGCCAAAACCTAGCACCAAATCAACTCCACTAGTTCAAACTAAAATATTTTCAGTGAACCAAAATGCCCTTAAAAAATGTTCATGATTTATGGAAAAAGGTGAAAACCTTAACCAGAGATGATTCACATTTTTTCAGGACATTTTTAGTCTTCTAATTAAATCAATTCTTATTTGAATCGGAGATGTAAATTCATATAAATACTTTTATAACTCCAATAATTATGAAAAGTTGTGAGTGGCTCTGAATATTTTGTATCAAGCCACATAATAATTTATAGAAGCTACAAAAATGATTTGGTTTAGAAACTAAATCAAAACAAAAAGGAAAATAGAAAAAAAAAGAAAAGGAATTTTACCTGGCGCTTACCTGGTAGGCCTGGCAATGTAGCAGCCCACTAGGCCCTTCTACTAGTCGTCTCCCACCTCCTGCCAGTGGGCAGGAGGGCGTGTGCTCATCGCACGTGCACACGCGCGCGCCACGTCCTGCTTGCCGCCTCCTCCCCGGCGTTCCTAGATGGCGCCACGCACCTCCCTACCTCTCTCACTCACTACCCTTGAGCACATGCTCTCCTCTGCCTCTTTCTCTCTCTCACGTCCGCCATGGACACTGAGAGCGCCAACGAGCACCACCGCGGCCACCGTCCACTCTACGCCTAGCCGCCATGTAAAAAGGGTTCGCCTCATTGCCTCCTACCTCTCCGTTGAAGCACGCAAGCCCGAACGACCTACAGAGCCGCCCACGACGCCTTCTTCAACCTCGGGCGCCGCCGATCATCGTCGCCGATTCGCACCACCCAGGTCGCCCCCGGCCCCGTCGTCTGCACTAATCAACTCATCATGAGCTTTTGATCCCTTGCCCCCTCCTCCCCTCACTGTTCGTGTGTCGGAGTGTAGCTCCCACGAGCAACCGACACCGCCATCCGCCATGGACGGTGCCCTACTTGCTGCCGAGCTTGTTCCGCATTACTCTAGTGCCTGTCGTGCTCCTGGTGACCCTAAGAAGCCGTCGACCCCTCAGCTGGGCTCCCCGTGCTCCATAGCCCCGTTCCGCTCAAACCCGTGGCTCCGGCCACCGCTAACTTGGATGGCACCGTGAACTCCGGCCACCTCCGGGGAAGCCGCTTACACCATTGAGCGCGCACGAGTCCCAGCGTCCCGTAGGCGCAAACTGCGCTCCAAACTGAGCCCTGTAGCGAAATCCAGAAGCCCTCCACTGCAGATTTGGTCACCAGTGGCTCAGCGCCGGCGATGCTGATGTGGCGTCATTAGCCTCGGCCTAATTACCGCGTTAAACACTGCGTGTGAGAATGATGCATGGGCCCCTTTGTTAATTAAGCCCCTGGTTACTTTCGTTTAGGTTTAAATTAAACCAGTTTAACCATTATGCCACTGACATGTGGACCCCACACGTCAGGTTTGACCTTGGTCAACCCAGTGGATGTGCTGACATAGTGGTGACGCGGAGCTGATGCAGTAAACATTTTCTGGATTATTTCTAATTGAAAAATGATTTGGAAATTATAGAAAATGTTGCAAACTTCAAAAATTCATAGAAAATCAACCATCACTCCAAATGAAATAATTTTATTTGAAAAGTTATCAAAAAATATGAAGAATTTGTTTATGCCATGATCATGCATGTTGAACAAGTTAACCTGAATGTTTAGGACAAATCATGTTTAGGGCAAATTTGGTAAATAGATTTGGAGTTGGAATTTGCTATAGGTTCGAATTCCTCTTCAATTAATATTACTAACCATTGGATTAGGTGAATTCAGTACCTTAACACGACATATATACCATGCATATGGATGTGTATCATTGCCATGAAATGAAGGTTGTTCCTCTGTTTGTCGGTGTTTGTTCCTTCTCGGTAGAAGAGGATTCTGACATTGTGATCATTGACACCGATGAAGATCAATTCTATCTTCAGAAGTGCCAAGCAAGCAAACCCACTTTGATCACTCTAATACAATCCCAATCTCTCGCTCCTTCTCTCTTTTATTGCATTAGGACAACAATGATTCAACTGTTACTTGTTGCGGTAGTTGAACCCATTCCTCTGCATGACCTGTCTTTGCCATAGTAAATAGTTAAAACCATCTAGCATGAGTAGGAATTGCTGGAGCCATGTTGTGACTACTCATCCATGCTTGCTTGTTATGCCCGCTATTGCTTAGAGTTGTGTCAGATCTGATTCATCGGGGAATGAATTGGCATGTAGTCATCATGTTCTGATGTTGAGAGCTAAGTGTGTGAACATGTTTTGGTAAAGGTAGCGATGAGAGGCCATGTAGGAGTACATGGTGGGTTGTCTCATTGAGACCGTCCTTAGGAACTGAGTTCTATGTATGTTATCCAAGACTAACTACTACCACACATTGGGTTCCGGTACCTCGACCCATCTCGGCTTATTAATTGCCTTGATCTCTATCTAGGAGTTGCAACTAGTTTATGATGTTTGTAGGTGGTGCCAGTAGTCTACCAAGTGCCACCCAGTACAAGTGGGCTTGGGACAAACTAGGAACCATGGCCCGGTGTACCAAGCACATTTCCACCGGGCGAGGTGGGCTTGGGAACCCTGCACACATTGTTTGGGGCCGTGATGGAAACTTCGGCCGAACTTCCCTTGCGGGTTCAGCCTCAGATAAGCGATAAACCTAGACTAGAGTCTTGCGTGGTTAGTCAGGTTGTGGCCAACACCCTTGCCAGGCTTCCGCTTGAAGATTGCCAAGATACATGACGTGTATATGGTGGTAAGTGGTGAAAGCATGTGTGAAGAAGTACACCCCTGCAGGGTAATATGATCTATTCGAATAGCCACGTCCTCGGATATGGACTACTTGGAGACTTATATGGTTCATAGATAACTTGAAGTGGATACTCTAAAATGCGCAAGATAAGTGTGAGTGCTATGGATGACCTTCTCGTAGGGAGATGGGAGAGGATCCACAGTGGTGTATTGATATGGTGAATATGTGGACTCGTGTGCACTTTCTCACCTCAAAGAATTGCTGGTAATCATAGTACAGGATAGCCACTGAGTCAAAAGTAGCTTGCTGCAGTTAAACCCCACAAACCCCTTTATTGATACATATGCATAAGTAGACACTTCTGATGTAAGTCTTGCTGAGTCCATTTGCACTCATGTTTGCTTAATTTATGTTTTTGCAGAGGAGACTTCAGTCTCACTAGTAGTTCCATGTGGGCTTCGACGAGTAGCTTGGGAATCTGAGACAAAGGTTTGGCTCCTAGGGAGGGTCTTGTAGATAGACAGGTTTTCTAACCTTCTTTCTTTTCATTAGTTTGTACTCAAACAAGTTTATGCTTCCATTGCTTGTATGACTATGTATGTTGGGTCATGAGACCCATGTTTGTAATATCATGTTATGTATGGCTCTCTTGAGCCTTATCTATACTTGAGTTGTAGAGTTATGTTGTGATGCCATGTTGTACCAACACATACTTGCATGTTGTGCGCATGTATGATATGCATTGTTATGTGTTGGGTCACGACAGCTTTGGTACCAGAGCCTGACTGCCTGTAGAATCACCAAGCTAAACTGGCTGAAGTCGAGTCTAGAAATGCTTTAGTTATATAAGGGAATTGATTGTGGAAGGGAACATAAGGCTCTTTTTACTTCTTATCATGTGTCCCTCTGATTCTGTGTCACCATCATCTTTTCTACGGGGTTAAGAAACTAGGCTTTCTCATCTATCTATCAGGATGATGAGTTACTATGCTGGAGATTTATAGGAAAGATGTTTTCTTCTTGGATCGGTGTTTCTACAAGAATTCGGTGCAATGTTGTCAGCTGTCATGTAGGTTGTTTCATATCACATGCTCGTACAGCCATTATGTTGTCTGAGGTATCCAAGGTTTAAAAATAGTCTGATGCATTTGCAAATCATGTCTCATGTCTTGATGTCTTTTTGGCCAGACCAACCACACTAACCATTGTGTTGAGGTACTTTGTTGCTTTGACACGTCTGTCATAGTTGTTAGGAAACCATGATATCTCAGAGAAACCACCCAGTAGTCCAGTCTTTATTTTGTGATCCCAGTGTGATAATTCTGGCCATCATTCTCGAAAGCATCTCGTGATGTTAATTAGTTAGTAGGTATTCTAAGTCTAGGTTCTTGAACCTAAGCTTCATTCAACTTATTTCCTGTTGATAGTGATTGTTGCTCCCTTAGGATGATTAGTAACTTTGTTCTAGTCTTCGAGGTCCATGGTATATCATTCTTCCAATACCATGAACCATCCTAAGGCAAAAGTTCTTGAAACAAAAGATCACAACAAGAGTGCTCTTGATGAGTTCTCCATTCTATATTTGTGCCTCTGCCAATCTGTCAGCGTTCTGGGAACCAGGGTACCCAGATTTGCCTGCCTGCAGCCCGCGGCGTGGCCCCATCAACGGACTGGTACGGCCCATCTACAATACCTTCAAGACAAGACCCTCGCGAGGGGCCAAGCCTCGCGAGGCGGGCGACATCAAGACCTCCGGAGGGAGCGGCCTCCTCAGGCTGGCTCCTGAGGAGCGGAGATTTCTATGTGAGTGCCCACCTCATGAGGTTGAGGTGACGCAAGCCATGATGACCAAGGCTAGGAGGGCGCCAGCGGGCGTAGAGCAGCAGGTTTCCCCTTTGGTGCTAAGGAAGCAAGCGCAGGCGCGGGGTCCCGAGGAATCACCCAAAGGTTTCCATTCCAGTGCAACGAGACCAAGACCGCCAGGACGGCAGGACAGATGTCATCGCCGAGCACACCACGGCGTCACGACCAAAAGCTTTGCAGGCGAAGACCACCTTTCATCAGGATAAGATGTACTACTTGTCCCCTTTCAAATTGGCCGCTATGGAATCCCTTCCCGCCTTCCTTTTCGGGAAGAGGACTGAGGCCACTATATATAGGTTAGCCACCACCATAGAAAGGGGATCGGACCCAGAACAACTCACTCTCCCCAGAGCAAGCCTCGCGAGCTTGTTCATCCTCTGTACTAGTTCATCCTCAGCCCCTCGTGAGGCTAATCCACCACAAAGCAGGAGTAGGGTATTACACCGCAAGGTGGCCCAAACCTGGGTAAATGGCCGTGTCCATCTTCTTCCCTGTTCTTCGGGCAAGGCTGTAGGGCGGTGCGTTTGGTTGGCTGGACAGGTTGAGTTCTTCGCACACGCCCCAGAGTTCGAACCTTCTTGGGTCTGCGGAGCCCTGAATCCGACATTTGGCGCGCCAGGTAGGGGTGTGTCGAAGCCTCTCTCCCGCCGCTCGTTCCACCACCGTCCTACTGTTCCGATGGCTGACGCTCGCTCGTGTCACCCAGACAGCACCCGCGGGCAACGGCGTCCCTCGCCACTCTGCCTCCCCGGTGGCTAACGCCGCCACCGACCCTGCTGCCCGCGAGCAGCAGGACTCGTCGCTGCCGCCGTCCGTGCGGCGCGACGGCCGCACCATGACTCCGTCACCCACTCCAGCCATGGCGTCGTCTTCTCACGGCCATCGTGAGCCGGCGAATGCACAGTCTGCGCTGCTCATGGCATGTGAGCTCCTGCGTTATCGTCCGGCTAATGACCTCTACGACGACTGGCTCGCCCGCATCGCTGAGCTCATCAACGCCGCTGGTGAAGCCCCTGCACCGTCTCATTCGCTTTGCCCTCTGCTGTCCCAGGCGGGCGATGTGGCCCACGGCGCACCTCCTCCCCCTCTGCTGCATGGCGAGGGCCCCGAGCTGAGGCGTGAGGCTCCCCAGCGCGACCCGCCGCGCAAAGCGTTAGCGCACAATGAAGAAAGTTGCCAGGTGGTGCAGCGGCCCCAAGGAGAAGCGCGTGCGCTCCCAGTACCGCCACGTCAAGACCGCGTACCGCCAGAAGCAGCTGCGCGCGGGCATCAAGATCAGGCTCCTCCCCGGTGGGTGGCCCCGATGAATGTGGCAGGGTGCCGTGCTTTCACCCCGGAGCTGTGCCGCGTCGTCTGGCCCGACAAGTTCAAGCCGGATCTGCCTCCGCGCTAAGACGGAAGCCCTGACCCCGCCGAGTTCCTCCAGCTCTACGAGGTGAGCACCGAGGCGGCGAACGGCAATGAGAAGGTCATGGCGAACTGGTTCCCCATGGCCCTCAAGGACGGTGCGCACTCCTGGCTCCTGAACCTTCCGGTGGGGTCAATCTCCTCCTGGGATGAGCTACGCAAGCACTTCATCACCAACTTCCAGGGCACTTGCGACTGCGCTCCCGGGGCAGGCGACCTGCGACGCATCAAGCAGCAGCCAAGTGAAACCTTGCACAAGTACATACAGCGCTTCACCAACGTTCGCCTCAAGATCCCTAAGGTGTTGGACAAGGCCAACATTACGGCGTTCACTGAGGGTGTCCGGGATGTCAAGATGAAGGAAGAGCTCGCCATGCACGACGATTTGTGCTCAGCCCTGGAGATGTTTAACATGGCCCCAAGTGCACGAGGGCGGAGGAAGGTTGCCTCTCCCTCCTGGAGCTCCCGGAGGTCGACCCTAAAGAAAAGAAGGCCAAGCCTGAGGACGTGAAGCGCAAGGGCCCAGTTGTGCTCGCGGCTGAGCCTGAGATGAAGCGCGCCTGTGACCACCCCGAGTCCTCCAAGGGCAGCCGTCCATTTTGCGTCTTCTATAACGTCCACAACCACAACACCAACGACTGCCAAGAGCTCAGGGCAATCCACGACGGGCGCTTTGGCCGCTGTACCGAGCGCAACGACCATGGCTACGGCCGCGGAGGAGGCCGCGGGGGTGGCCGCTGGGACAACCATGACCCCCGCTAGGAATGGCGTGATCAGCCTCATGAGGACCGCTGGCAGGGCCAGCCTCGCGATGGCCCCTGGAGGGACCAGCCTCGTGAGGACCGTCCTCAGGGAAACGCCGGTCTCCCTCCACTGCCGCCACCACCAAGGAGGAACGACGACCACCGCCAAGATGACGGGGCCGGGGGCTTCCAAGACCCTCGAGCCATTGCCTGCATCCTGGGTGGCGCTCAGGCCCTCGCTTCCCATCGCATCTTCAAGCAGTTCGCTCGTGAGGTGAATGCGGTCCTCCCCAAGCTCGAGGCGTCATGCCCCCTCAGGTGGTCCAAGTACGCCGTCACCTTTGACTCTACGGACTAGCTCAGGTGCTCAGCTGCCGCTGGTGCGCTCCCAATGCTCTGCTCACCAACCATCAGCAACGTCCTTGTCACCAAGACACTCGTCGATGGCGGCGCGGGGCTCAACGTTCTCTCCGTTGAGATGTTCGAGACGCTCTAGGTGCCATACGACCAGCTCCTCCCTACCAAGCCTTTCTCAGGGGTGCTCAACGGCTCCACCACCCGCATTGGGTGGATTCGCCTCCCTGTCACCTTTGGCCAGCAAGACAACTATCACACCGAGCTCATCGACTTTGATGTCGCCCACATTCGCCTCCAGTACAATGCCATCCTCGGGTATCCAGCCCTCGCCAAGTTCATGGCGGCGACTCACCACGGCTACAACGACCTCAAGATGCCAGGAAGCGGCGGTATCATCACAGTCGCCTGCGACGAGAAGGCAGAAGTGTGCTCCCTTGAGTGCGCCTACCAGGCTGCGGCAGTCGAAAACTCTGATGACGAGGGTGTAGTTCGGCCTCCTGAGGCCATCCCCAAGAAGAAGCAGCTCCTCCCCAAGGGCCGCTAGGAGGCTGGTGCGTCCGCCGATCGCGCCTCAGGCCCCGTGCCCGCCGCTGGGGCGCCCTTCCCCCTGGCATAGGAAGGCGCGCCCGGCGCCTCCCATAGGACGGGCTCAGGGGCTCTCCTCTGGAGGGCTTCTGACCTGACCAGTGTCACGAGGGAGTCGTTCAGGCACCATGTGGAGGCGTGCTTCAATGCGCGCCTCCGTGAGCAAGGCGCAAGGCGCGAGGCGCCAGGCGCTCAGGAGTTCATCACCAAGGCAATCGAGGAGCTCCAGGAGGCGCGAGCTGTGCGTGGCGAGCATCGCCCCGCTTCATCCAGCGCAGTTGCCACCCCTCACATGGGTGGCGAGCTGCGCATCTGCGTCAACATCCTAGGTCTCAATAGGGCCGCTTCTCAGGAGCTCTACCGGCTGTCCCGCGTTGGATGGAGTGGGGGCTGCCCCCGCAGTTACATCTGCATGTCGTTCGGCCTGCTGAACATGGGTGCCTCGCACCAGTGCTACATGCAGGGCGTCCTAGCGGCTCGCGAGGCCCGGCGTCAGGCGATCCTTGTCGGCGTTCTAGGAACGGGGGTACCTAGACTTGCCTGCCTGCGGCCAATGGCGTGGCTCCATCGACGGCCTGGTACGGCCCAGCTTCAGCAACAACAACTCAAGACCCTCGCAAGGGGCCAAGCCTCGCGAGGTGGACGACAGCAAGACCTCCACGAGGAGCGGCCTCCTCAGGCTGGCTCCCGAGGAGCGGAGATCTCTATGCAAGCCTCACCTCATGAGGTCCGGATGACGTGAGCCATGACGACCAAGGCCAGGCGGGCGCCAGTGGGAGCAGAGTACCAGTTTCCTCTTCGGTGATAAAGAGGCAAGCGCAGGCGCGGAGTCCCGAGGAATCAGCCAAAGGTTTCCATTCCCGTGCAACAAGACCAAGACCGCTAGGACGGCAGGACGGAGGTCATTATCGAGGCCACCACGGCGTCACAACCAGAGGCTTTCGTAGGCGAAGACTACTTTTGTCAGGATAGCATGTACTAGTTGTCCCCCTTTGAATTTGGCCGCTGTGGGATCCCTTCCCGCCTTTCATTTGGGAAGAGGACCAAGGCCACTATAAGTAGGACTTAGCCACCACCGTAGAAGGGGATCCGACCCCAGGACGGATCATCCAGATCACCCCCACTCCACCAGCTCACTCGAGCTCAAGAACACGTCGCCTCCTGAGGCTGTTCGCCACTGTACTAGTTCATCCTCAGCCCCTCGAGGCCAATCCACCACAAAGCAGGAGTAGGGTTTTACACCGCAAGGTGGCCCGAACCTGGGTAAACTGCTGTGTCTCTTTTCCTTACAGTTCGTCGAGCTAGGCTGTGAGATTAGCGAGTAGGCAGACTGGGGAGGACGAGTTCTTCGCACGCACCCCAGAGTTTGAACCTCTCAAGGGTTTGCGAAACCCGAAATCCGACATTTGGCGCGCCAGGTAGGGGTGCGTCGGAGCCTCTCTTCCGCCAGTCGATCCACCGCCACGCCACCACTTCCATGGCTGACGCTCGTCGAGCTCGTGCTGAGCGCCGGGCCGCCCTCGCCGCCCGCGCCGCTCAGACAGCGCCTGTGGGTGACGGCTGCCCTCGCCGTCCCCCGTCTCCAGTGGTGAACGCCGCCACCGGCCCCGCGGGGCATGAGCAGCAAGCTTCGCCGCTGCACCCTTCTGTGCGGTGGGATGGGCGCACCACCACCCCATCGCTGACTCCGGCTGGTTCGTCATCTCATGCTCGTCGCGGGTCGGCGAACGCGCAGGCTGCGTTGCTCATGGCGCGCGAGCTCCTGCGCTACCGCCCCGTCGATGACCTCTACGAAGACTAGCTGGACCGCATCGCCGAGCTCGTCAGCGCCGCCGGGGACTCTCCTGCACCGTCTCGCTCGCCCGCGGCGTGACCCGCCATGCAGGGCGCCGGCGCGTAAAGATGAAAGCTGCCAGGTGGTGCAGCGGCCGCAAGAAGATGCTCGTGCACTCCCAGCACCGCCACGTCAAGACCGCGCGCCGCCTGCAGCGGTGGCGCGCGAGCGCCAAGACCAGGCTCCACCTCCACGACGGGCTCCCGTGACCACAGCGGGTTGCCGCGCATTCACTCCGGAGCTACGTAGCGTCGTCTGGTCAGGGAAGTTCAAGCCCGACCTACCTCCGCGCTACAACGGCACCCCCGACCCTGCCAAGTTCTTGCAGCTCTATGAGCTGAGCATCGAGGCAGCCAACGGCGACGAGAAGATTATGGCAAACTGGTTTCCCATGGCCCTCAAGGATGGTGCGCGCTCGTGGCTCCTAAACCTGCCCGTGGGATCGATCTCCTCCTGGGACGAAATGCGAGAGCATTTCATCGCCAACTTCCAGGGCACTCGCGACCGTCCACCGGCTGCGGGTGACCTGCGGCACATCAAGCAGCAGCCAGGAGAGACCTTGCCGAAGTACATCCAACACTTCAACAGCGTCCGCCTCAAGATCCCCAAGGTGTCGGACGAGGCCATCATCTCGGCGTTCACTGTTGGCGTCCGCGATGTCAAGATGAAGGAGGAGCTCGCCATACATGAGGACCTGTGCACGGCTCTGGAGATGTTCAACATGGCAACCAAGTGCGCGAGAGCTGAGGAAGGTCGCCTCTCTCTGCTGGAGCTCCCAGGGGCTGACCCAGAAGACAAGAAGGCCAAAGCCAAGGACATGAACCGCAAGGGACCGGCCGTGCTCCCAGCCGAACCAGAGATGAAGCGCGGCTGCGACCACCCAGAGTCATCCAAGGGCAGCCGCCCGTTCTGCGTCTTCCACAACATGCACAGCCACAACACAAACGACTGCCAGGAGCTCAGGGCCATCTGCGACGGGCGCCTCGGTCGACGCCTCGAGCGCAACGACCGAGGCTATGGCCGCGGAGGAGGCCGAGGTGGAGGACGCTGGGACGGCCACGACCCCCGCCAAGAATTGCGCGATCAGCCTCATGAGGACCGCTGGCAGGGCCAGCCTCGCGAGGGCCCCTGGAGAGACCAGCCTCATGAGGACCGCCCTCAGGGCAACGCTGGCCTTCCTCCGTTGCCGCCACCACCAAGAAGGAATGATGACCACCACCAGAATGAGGGGGCTGGGGGCTTCCATGAGCCTGCTGCCATCGCCTGCATCCTGGGCGGCGCTCAGGCCCCCGCCTCTCATCGCATCTTCAAGTAGTTTGCCCATGAGGTGAACGCGGCCCTCCCCAAGCTCGAGGCAACGCGTCCGCTCAGGTGGTCCAAGTGCACCATCACCTTCAGCCCATCCGATCAGCAGTGCGCGGCAACTGTCGGCGCTCTCCCGATGCTCTGCTCACCTACCATCAGCAACGTGCTCGTCACCAAGACTCTCATCGATGGCGGTGCGGGGCTCAATGTTCTCTCCATCGAGATATTTGACCGACTCCAGGTGCCCTATGACCAGCTGCAGCCTACCAAGCCTTTCTCAGGAGTGACTGACGGCTCCACCACCCCGATAGGGCAGATCCACCTCCCTGTCTCCTTTGACAAGCGCGACAACTACCGCACTGAGCTCATCGACTTCGACGTCGCCCACATTCGCCTTCCATACAATGCCATCCTTGGGTATCCGGCGCTGGCCAAGTTCATGGCGGTGACTCATCATGGTTACAATGTCCTCAAGATGCTAGGGAGCTGCAGCGTCATCACAGTCGCCTGCGAGGAGAAGGACGCGGTGTGCTCTCTCGAGCGCGCCTACCAGGCTGCGGCGGTCGAGAACCCAGACGATGAAGGCGCCGTCTACGCTCCTGAGGCTGTCCCCAAGAATAAGAAGCAGCTGCTCCGCCAAGGACCTCAGGAGGGCGGGGTGTCCAGCGGCACCACCTCAGGCCCTGCGCCCACTGACGGGGCGCCTCCCTCTCTCGCATAGGAAGGCATGCCCGGCGCCCCTCTCAGGCTGGGCTCGGGGGCTCTTCTTTGGAGGGCCTCTGACCTGGCCAACGTCACGAGGGAGGCGCTCGGGCACCATGTGGAGGCGTGCTTCAGCGTGCGTTTCCGCCAAGAAGGCACAAGGCGCGAGGTGCCAGGTGCTCAGGAGTTCATCACCAAGGCAATCGAGGAGCTTCAGGAGGCAAGAGCTATGCGAGGTGACCATCGCCCACCACCGGGCGTGGCTCCTTATCATGGCGAGGACAGCGAGCTGCGTGTCTGCGTCAACATTCCAGGGCTCAACAGGGCCGCATCTCAGGAGCGCTTCTGGCCGCCCCGCGCTGGCCGGTGCGAGGGTCTCCCTCACAGCTATGTTCGCATGCCTTTGGGCATGTCGAGCACAGCTGCCGCACTCCAGCGCCACATGTGGGGCGTCCTGGCGGCTCATGAGGCCAGAAGCCAGGCGATCCTGTCAGAGGAGGAGATGGATCCTCGCGAGCCCCCCGAGCCCCCAGAGCCTCCTGAGGCTCAGGGCCTGGGCGGCTCATGAGGAACGACTTCTGCGGCACGTGTCTTCAGCTACTCCAACATCTCTTCAGCAACGGTGCCAGGTGACATTTTCTGGTTTGTTCAGTTGGGGGCGCCCCTCGGGCTGCATTATCCCCAAGCCGCGTGGGTCCGTCCCTGCGGCATGTATCATTTTGCATCTATCAGAACTAGCTCTACCCTATCCATGAGTTTATTTATGATTATCACTTGACTGTCCGGTGCTTCGTCACCATGAACGTCTTACGCCCTTGCAAGCCCACCCACGACCGCCTCATGATTAAGGACTGGCACGGCGTCTGTGCTCGAGTCCGTACCTGCAGTGTTGTTAAACCCAAGTGGCTGAGCTCTGGTTCACGGGCCAGCTCCCGTGCACATCACCTCCCATGGTCCTTGGTGCCTTGTTCTCGCATGAGCTAATCGGGGGCGGGTAAGTTAGGGCGCGTGACCCGTTGCCTCGCCACCGTGGGAGCCGCGCGCCGGTTGTCTTTCTTCAGGACATTCGCATGAGAAGACTGGGCACGGCGTCTGTGCTCGGGTCCGTCCCTGCAGCATCGACAAACCCAACGGCTGAGCTCTGTCTGGCGGGCCGGACCCGTTCAAATCACCTCCTGGGGTCGTTGGTGTTTGGCCTTCTCATGCGATAACCTCAGGAGATTCACTCGGCGCAGGTTGCCTAACCATCTCGCAGGACTATCACAAGTTTTACGAATCAAATTCAGGCGCAACCCGCCTTGAGGTAGGGCCTCGTGAGTCCCGCACTGGCTCACGAATGCCCATACACACCTCCTCTAGCCCTGCCGTGCAAGCCACATGTCAGGGCAGGGCTGTACACGCCCCTGGGTCTCCCCTCAGAGGGAAACCCCACCCATGTACCAGTGGAAGCACCATGCTCCGTGCTGGCAGTCGACACGGTCGAGGAGCGGCTATGCCCGTGCAAGAGCGGTAGCGCCATGCTCCGCGCTTGTGATAAACAACTGGGGGCAACCTAACGGCTGCACTAACCTCAGGAGAGCCACCAGGCTCGGTGTTCAGCCTCACCGCGCTGCTTTCCCCTCGGGAGAGTAGCGCGAGGGGGCTAGGCACGGGGGCTACACTCAGGTCATGCCTGGCGTACGCCAATTTGCCAGGTCCCTCGGACCTGGTCTTCGCGCATCCCTCCTGAGCGAAAGCCCGGCGAGGACAGGTATGGGGGTTTTTGTTCGCACGTCAAGGGGGACCCCTGGGCATCACGACCCAGGGGCCTAACTGGTCATGTAGCCCCTCACCCCTTGGTCTTGTCCTGGCGATCCGGATGACCCAACGGCGGCTGAGGTACGCGCAGGGCCGGACCCTGCCGACGCAGAACGCCAAGACCCACTCTTGCGTCTCCTTCCCGAGGGCTATTCGTATGTCAAGGGGGACTCCTGAGCATCGCCACTCAGGAGCCTAACTGGCCACATAGCCTCTCACCCCTTGGTCTCGTCCTGGCGATCCGGACGACCCAACGGCGGCTGAGGTATGCGTGGTGCCGGGCCCTGCCGACGCAGAACATCAAAGCAAACGGAAAGGAAACCGCAGAACCTTAGCAAATTTTTACAAAACATACAGTCTCTTAAAATCCCAAAGCATAAGTTCTTACGCCTCCATGAGGCACGATACATGTTGCAGGAATAAAACAAGGGGAAAGCACCGCCATCTCCTTCAGCCTTGGACGCCACCGTTGCCCGCTTGGGGAGTCCCGTCACCGATGATGTCGCCGCCGTCCTTGCAGTCAGCCGTAGACACGGGGTCGACGGCGAGGAACTTTCGCAGCAGGGCCTCCACTTGACCCTTTACGGCCTCGGCAGCAGCGTCTTGGAGCTCAGGGTCCATGGGCTCGAGCAGGGCACCAAAGTCAAAGCTGGAGTCCCGAAGATGGAGGTGGCTGAAGACGCGCATTGCGGCCGAGGCCGAAAGCGCGCGGGCTTCTCCCTCCACCATGGGGCCCACTCAGACGATGATTCCGTCGAGCGCCGCGACGAGCTTGGGGAGCAGCCCGGCGGGGCATTCCTCCGGAGTCACCAGCGGCTCCTTGTACCCGCTCCCGTAGAGATCCTGCAGTGCCTTGCGGGACCTCTGCTCGAGGGAGTCGAAGGCGGCATGCCCCGCGGTGGCCGCCTCCTCAGCCTTGGCAAGGAGTTTCTCCCTGGCCTCCAGCCGAGCCTTCTCGTCGGAGACAAGCTGGGCGTGGGACGCCTGGGCCGCCTCCACCTCCTCCTTCAGCTTCTCCAGGCGGCCGCGCTCCGTGGCCTGCTCCCGAGATGCCTGCTCCAGCTCGGCATCACGACCGGCGACCACAGACTCCCGCTCCTTTAGCTTTTCCTCCTGCTCCTCGAGTTGGCGGGCGCGGGTGGCCTACTCGTCGCGGAGGGCTTTCAGCTCGGCCTCCGCCGCACGGCAGCGCTCCTCAGCGTCCTTCGCGTCCTTCAACGCCATGTCACGGGCAGTGGCGGCCACTCCGGCCACCTTCTGGCCCTTCTCTTCAGCAGCGTCGGCCTGGTCCCAGGCCGCCCTGACGGACGAGTCAGCCTGGAGCCACCCCGAGACCAGCTCCAGGCGCCCCGACGCCTGGCGCCGGTCGGGGCCCCGAAGATCGTTCCGGAGTTGATCCAACATGGAGAAGGCCTGCTCCAGAGCACCGGGCGTGGTAGAAGAGCCGAGGCCCGCCAGCATGGCGGCTGGAAGAGAAGATGGCAACGGCATCAAGACTAGCGAAGCAGCAGCAGCAAGGTTGGCCGGGGGTTCCGGAGCCCTCGGGTCGTCAGCAGGTGCGCTGAAGGCAAGCGTCTCTGAAGCTGGCGCGGCCGCAAAGGCTTCCTTCTCCTAAGGCTGGGCCCTTGAGCCTCGCGAGGGCAACCCTGCGGCAGAAGGACGCGAGCTAGCCTCGTCCGTCTGCGCTAGAACCTCCGGGGCCGAGGCGGGCCGCTTGGCCTCAGGAGCCCTCGCCTCCTCCTTCTTCCTTTTCGCCGCCGGCTTTGGCCTGGCCGTAGAGAGGAAAATGTCAGAGCACTACGTCAAGAGCAGGAAGCAAAGACAAGATGGTGCGCTTACTGATGCGTGGCGACGTAGTCCCTCATCCTCTTCAGGACCGCGACGCCCACAGGCTTCATGGGCGCGAGCCCACCGCGCTCTCGGGAGCGGATGAGCGCGCGGCGGCCGGATCTGCGGCAGCGGCGGCCGACGACGGGGCGGAGGCGCCACCTCGGGGAAGTAACGACGACCTGTCCTTCTTCGAGACACCCTGCTTCAGCTTCTTCGGATGGGTGCCCCTGGACCTCGTGGTGACCCCGGCGGAGCGCGGTGGCTCCCTGACTGGGTGCTCGTCGGCGTCGTCATCAGAGAAGGCGCGGAGGAGCTCGCTCCGCCGAGGGGGAGAAGTCTCCCCCACCTCCTCCAAGGTCGCCTCCGAGCTCTCGTTCTCCTCCTCCCCAGAGGGATCACCAGAGGACACTGGCACTGGGGAGCCCACGGGCAAGGAAGGCTCCAGCGGCACGAGCCCTCGCCCGTTGAAGACAGGCATGGCGGCGGCTATCTTCTCCCCATCGGCGCAATGGTACAACGGGAGATGGGCATCCGAGGGGCCACCCTGGTCCTTCCCGAGCAAGGTGCGCATGACCTTGCTCAGCTCCTCGTCAGACAAGCTGTCCGAGCGCAACCGGAGGTCGTCTTCTGCGCCCTTGAAGCTCCACAGGGGGCGCGAGTATGCCTGGAGCGGAGCCAGGCGCTGCGTCAGGAACTCCTTGACGATCATGGCCCCTGTCAGCTTCTCTGCCTTTGGGTCCTCCGCCTTCAGGTTGGCTGTCATCCTCTCCAGCAACTGCTCCGCCCTGGGGTTGGTGAGCTTCTCGTGAGCCCATCGATCTAGGGGCCTCGGCAGCGCGGTCGGCAACTCTAGCCGAGCGTGGGAGTGCTTGGCATCCATGAAGATCCACTTGTTTCGGAAGTCCTCCACCTTCTTCCCGGCCCTCGAGATTGTGTTGCTGCCGTTGACCGCGATGAAGCTGGCGCACCCAGAGCACTGGCCGCTGCTTATCCGGAGGTAGAAGAACTGGCAGCACAGCGCGACGGAGGGCGTCACCCCCATGAACGCTTCGCAGTAGAAGGCAAAGATCGATAGGAGGAGGATGCAGTTGGGATGAAGATGGAGGGCGTGGAGACCATAGTGGTTGAGGACGGCGTAGAAGAAACGGGAGAAAGGGGGAACCATCCCAGCGAAGACGCTGTGCAGGAAGAAGGGGTAGAAGGTGTCACCCAAGGCTTCCGGCTAGGCGGAGCCGACCCGGAGCGCCGTCTCATCTCCCTCATTGTCGCCGCCGGCCGTCAGCGGGAGCACGACGGCAAGGTGCTTCTCCTCGGCGAGGGAGGACGCACTCAAGGCTGGCTCAAACCAGGGAGCCGAGCACGCGGCGGAGGCCGAAGACTTCGCCTTGTCGGTGGCCATCGGTGGCGAGTCCGGGGAAAGGATTCATCAGATCTGGAGGCGCGCTAAGCAGAAGGAGAAGGGGATCTAGAGCAAGATGGAAGAAAGGCAACGAAGGCTCAGCGGCAGGCGCCAACCTTTTTGTTAGCCAGGGACAGTTGCCAAGGCGGCGTGGGGAAGCGGAGACGCCCACGTCCCATCAATCGCCATGCGTCGACCAAGGCCGCAAACGGTTAAGGCCCGCGGCGCTCCACACTTGCCCTTGGCTTCACCTCGAATCCAAGTTCGAGCGCGCCTTGGGCCCGGGGGCTACTGTCAGCGCTGTGGGAACGGGGGTATCCAGACTTGCCTGCCTGCGGCCAATGGCGTGGCTCCATCGACGGCCTGGTACGGCCCAGCTTCAGCAACAACAACTCAAGACCCTCGCGAGGGGCCAAGCCTCGCGAGGCGGACGACACCAAGACCTCCACGAGGAGCGGCCTCCTCAGGCTGGCTCCCGAGGAGTGGAGATCTCTATGCAAGCCTCACCTCGTGAGGTCATGATGACGTGAGCCATGACGACCAAGGTCAGGCGGGCGCCAGCGGGCACAGAGTACCAGTTTCCTCTTCGGTGCAAAAGAGGCAAGCGCAGGGGCGGAGTCCCGAGGAATCATGTGGCACCCCGGCTCAGAGTAAACCGGAACGCCCCGTATTCCAGCCCAGGGACAAGTCCACTGGAATACGGCACTGTTGGCATAGAACAAATTAGCTCTTTATTACAATGGATATGGTTACAAAGGGTACAAGGATTACATTGGCACGGCGACACTACGCCTGCCCGGGGTAGCTCTATGCTAACAGCGGAGAAACTCTCTCGGCAACGGAACAACGACGGCGGTGATGGACTCCACTCCACAGGGACTCTGGCTAGAACGCGTCTCCTAGGTCGCAAACTCAGGATCCTCGACAAGCAAGTAATCACGGCATGACCTGCAGACTGGCATGACACGCCAGGTGAGTACTTTGAATGTACTCGCAAGCTCACAGCAAACATCAGCATTAAGGCAAGACAACATCATAGCAGTCAAGATTAACAAGCCTGGTCATCCAGCAAGATAACTTCTGAAGTAAAAGCAGTAAGGTAAAGCATATTAAGTAGTTTAATCCATACTCCGAATAATATCAGAATCCAATCCGAACCTGTACCAAGTCCATTCATGTGGTCATCCGACCACTCAACTCATAGCCATCCCATGGCTATCATATCATGTACCTGATACCAATTGTACCACAAGACTGACAAACTTACTCTCGTTCGGGCTGTCTCACAACCCTCAGAATACTCATGAACCACCGAGTACTTCGGATCTTATGATGAGTTCTTCCATCATTATCACTACTATGGTTGACCACCTAGTGAGGTCTGGAAGGACTGTCCAATACCATGGACACGGCTATTCGAATAGATTTTACACTCTGCAGAGGTTGCGCACTTTACCCACACTATGGAGCACTGACCTCGTGATCCCATTCAGGTGGACCAGCGTTGCTCCAATGAAACCTGCCTGACCCGTGACTCTCCCATCGTACCACCGGCAATCGCACTCCCTCGGAGTCAAGCCTTGGGTGGCCCCTTGTCACCTCGTGACACCTGCCACCGTCGTGGCCAAACTAAACTGTCCTAAATGGGGACCTGGATCCAAATAACTCAACTGGGCTCACAAGGTTATCGCCGCCTACCGGGCCAGGGTAGCGCGCACGCATAACCTTCCCTGTCTGGCGGTACCAGTGAAAGAGCACGCGATCAGACCAAGTCAAGGCCGTCCCATACCGGCAAATGTGGCTGCACAGATAAGTTCGGATAGGTGACTCAAGGTCAACCATGAAATATCTAATCCCCAAATAATATTTCTGTCATGGCTGACACTTCGATAACCAGTATGCTTAAGCCACTGCTATTACTCATCTCCACGAACTACCGGATGAACTCCAGAATAATCATAGACAGTGATCTAAACATCATAGCATCAATGAGTGGGTAAACTACTAGTCATTAATAATCCGGTACTCAACCTGGTAGTCACCTATCCGAGAATTAACTCGAGCATTGCATAATCCAATCCGCTTCACAAGTAACTCATATTTGCTGTTAAAGTAAATAGTTAAACTATGACATTGCAGTGCGATGATGCAGATGAGAGTTGTGGCTTGCCTGGAGATGAAGGAACCATCGGAAGGGAGTGCGGAGAGTCTGAGGAGTTGACTGCCGGAAACAGTTCTCTCCCGGAGGGTGGGCTGTTACGGACAAGGGCAAAACGGTTATTTTCACGGTGGGACCACATAGTAAAAATGATACCCTCGGGACGGGCTCGACGAACTGAAGAGGTGGGCGTTGGTTTCACCTGAATCGGAGTTACGGTTAAAAAGTTATAGCCCGACGAAGTACAGGGACTGATCTGTAAAAATTATATTCACAGACAGGTCCCTGACGGCTAAACTGAAAGTGCACTTGGCTTGAATACGTTTTCTGGAAAGGAAAATGTAAAGTTAGCCGCAGTAGAAGGAAGTACGCTTTCACACGGGGAGAACGCACTTTGCAAAGTACGCCTCCACTTAATCCAGTCAGCGGGCAGGGTGGTCAGCGCGTAGAGGCCGATAGGCGGGGCCCACTGGCCAGAGGAGAGGTCAACGCTGTCTTCTTCCCTTCGCCCGCGTCTGGCCAAAGCAGGGCGAGCTCCGGCGAGTCTTGCCGGCGGCTCCGGCCACCTCTCGGGGTGCTCGGCACACCGGCGTGCTTGGGGAGGAGTGGAGCATCCATCCCCGCATCACACTGATGCCGAGAAGCACCAAGATGAGTGGGGCGACGACCGTGGTGGACGGCGGCTCCGGCGAGATTGGGCGCGGGCGCCAAAGTGGTGGAGAGGAGGGGCTGAGGCTACGGGGAGGTTCTACGGGCTCCGGGTGGTCCTCTGGTGGAGATTAAAGGGAGAAGGGGTGCCCGGCTCGCCGGAATTGCAGAAAGCAGAGGCGGCGGCCATGGCGACAGAGGGAGGCGAGGAGAGGTGCTGGCGATGGGTTGAGGGGTCGGGGAGGACCACGGGAGAGTGGTGAGGCTGGTGGTGAGCTCAGAGGGCTCCGGGCGGCCTATATATAGGCGGGCGACGGAGGAGGCCAAGCTTGGCCGCGGCGACGCGTGTGCCGGCGTCTCGGTGCTTCCAGAGCTTGCCTGGAGGAAGGGAGAGAGTTCCCGGGAGGTCGTGGAGGGTCTGAGAGGGCTCGGGGAAGGCCGGGAATGCTCGAGAGGGCTCACGGTGATCGGACTTGATGGCGGCAGAGACGATCGGTCGCGGTCATGGCCTGTGCACTGCATGGGAGGGGACGGGAGAGGGGGAGAGAGGTCTGGGGAGAAGAGGACAGCGAGGGAGAGCTGTTGGACATGATTAGTCGCGCGGAACCTACAAGGAGAGGAGGGGCCCGAGCAAACGACATGCGGCTCACGTCCACGGCGTGCCAGGGCGGTGGTCACCGCCGGTGCCACGCGTCCAGGGCGTTGACACGACCTAAGATCATGTCAACAAGATAGCTCAGTGGTCAGAGAGTGAACTCATCAATTCTTGGCTGGAAGTGGAGGCAAGAAGTGACAGAAGTGAGCTTGGAGACCAATCCACAACAAGGTGTTTGGAGTGGGGTGGGGGAGATCGAGCAGGATCTAGACTCTGATATTTGGCATGGGGTGATCACATGCTAAGAGGATCATGTATGCAAATTTGCAGCCCATTTGGATGAAGATACATAGCACTTGCAGTTCAAATGGCTATACTGACCAGAATCAGTAACCTTGAAGTGGCACTCACCTCAAGTATTGTATAAGGCTAAAAATGGGCATAGGTTGATGATTTGGTCATATGAGGATGCCATATAAATTTCATGCCATTTGGACATGCCAAAATAGTACTTCCTTCAAAGCTATCCTCTCTGACCAGAATCTTAGGAAAATTCTAGGGAATTATTGGAAAGATGAAAAGAGTCCAAATTTTGTAGAGATAGATTATATGGGTAGGAGAATGTTCTGGTAAATTTTCAGCAATTATGGAGCAATATAAAATATAGTTGCTTCACAATGTGAAAATATGACCAGAAAACAAGATTTGATGCTATGCTCACATAGATGATTTGATAGGGTTGAAACTTGGTGGAGAGTCATGATTTGAGCATATGAATATGGTTGCAAAATTTCAACTTATTTGGATACTCCTAGCTAGCACTTGCTTCACAAAGATTCCAGTTGCCCAGAAACTTTGGAAATTAGCCAAGAGATATTTAATATCCAAATAAAGTTAAATTTTGGCATGTGGCAATGATATGGATAGGAAAGAGTGCACAAAAAGTTTGAGAGCAAGCAAGCAAATATAAAGGGTACTTGCTTCACAAACTGCCAGCTGGGGCAGAATCAGAAAAGGAATATTTGGGAAATATTTTTGGGCATGGCAAGGAATATTTTGACATATCTGTATAAGATATGCCCCAAAGGATTTATGGGAATTATTTGAGAATTTTGGGAATGATGGAAATGTGAGTTGCTTCACAACTCAGAGCAAACGGGGTTATTCCTTTAATAGAAAAAGGAATATTCCCAAGAGAAAGAATATTGGGATTGGTCCAAGATGGAAATGACATGGTCTTGGGATGGTTTTGAAGTTGGCAAGCCACTCGGGAAGAAGAATGAAGGGTGATCCCTCCAGGTTTCAAGACCACTAAGTCACAGAAAAGCAAATCCGGACCAAAATTAAAATAAAAAGAAAATGGGCAAAATCCAGGGTGTTACAAACCTACCCCCCTTAAAGAAATCTCGTCCTCGAGATTTGGTTGCTCAGGGATCGAACTTCAATATTTCCACTTAAGGAAACCGTTTCTAACTCGGGTTTCCTTTTTACCTTTGTATAATGTTCCTGCTGAATTTCATATGACAGACTGCCTTGCTTCGGGGTGGTTTGCTTTACTGGACCCTTTTCTGGCAAATCTTAACTCATAGGTTATTCTGACTCCAATCCTTTTATGTCTGCTATCTTGTCTGAGGCAATAAATTATCCTGACCAAACAATGTGCCTTGCTCGTAAGTCCGAGGGTGATTCCTCATGGACGTGTCGTGACGAGGTCCAATATAATTGATCGTTTGCTGAGTTGTGAATAGATTCTCTCGGTGGACACGGAATCTTTTACTCACTGCATTGGGTAACTTCAAATGGTTGTGTGTCCTCCTGGTTCAAAACAGTATTGTAAATCGTACCGTTCTCCTGGCGGAATCTGACTTCTCGCTCGGTTTGCTGCGTCATCTTGGGTATCTCCATTGTCTCGGGTATAAAGCTCCTGCCAAATGTTTGACTGTCACCTGTCGTGACCAGCATAAAGGTGTACGGTGATATTATCCATAGACTTGACTGACAGTGGTCCTGGCAGCAGAATCTTGTTCACGGCAGGTTAGTCCTTAACTAATTCCCATCTGTGGGAACACATGCTTCGAGACTGTTGTTCATCCTTTTGATTATTCAATCTGTCGGTATCTCCATACGGAGGGTAGGCCATACAATGCTTTGACACGGTTGCTGAATTTGAACTGCTGAGTTAATCTTTCGGCTGACCTGGCCAGCTTGGTTGCCCTCTTCTGACAATTCTGAGCATATCTGGTTGGCTGGGCGGGTTGTCTCGATATGGGGTCCTTGCAAATGGGATAGACCCCGTGGGTGTGTACCCATGGTGACTAGTACCGAGCCAGACTATCCAGTGTATTTGTACCATTACCATACCTGTTTGGACAACCTTGCTCTTTTATTATAGTTCTCTTTGCCTGGATCCTTAGCTGAAAGAACTTGGCCTAATATGCCCTTGATTCTCCGTGTGACCATAGGTGTTGTCAGATGCAATATTCCGGCAGGCATATTACTTTACAAGTTGTAGCTGTAGGGTAACGACCGTCTGAACCCTTGAATAAAACCGGCAAATAAACCAGTAGCCACCAGAACGGTCTTTACCACTCAGATCTGGGACATTACTGGAGTAACTCAACCCCGACTCAAGACGGCTAAAAAGTAGCTCAGAGCATGAGACGGTGTCAATAAGAAGAAAGTAGCAACTCCCTAAGACGGCCGAAAAACAGCTCAGAGCATAGGGTCATTGCTACGAAGAGAAATTCAACAGCCGCCCGAGACGGCCGAAAAGCAGCTCAGAACACGGGCTAGTTGCTGACAAGAGAAATAAAAATCGGCATCCACCCCGGACGGCCGAAAACAGCTCAGAACACAGGCGTGGTGCCGTCACCAAAGAAAGACAGGCGAGGGTTCATCCGTGTCCCATACAGCTCACTATTATGAATGCAGGTATGAGCATAATAACTTGAACATTCCGGAATAACACAGAGCAATGCAATAGGGCATATATCAGATGGTCGGCTTGCTCCATAGGTTGTTGGTCATCACACTGTAGTGTATAACTGGCATTCTTCTTCTTCTTACATAGCTCATGCAATAGTCGGATCCTCATCGGGCTGGCATCATTGTATGAGTAACCCATATGATCTTGGCAGCATGTCCACCATATCTATGGAAACATGTGTAGCTGGCCACTTGATTCCCGGCCAGCTTGTGTCCTGACTGATCTTTGCCTTCGGACCAGCTACTGCGGATCTGACCCTGAGGATGCATTGTCATATGCTGCTAACTTGCATCGGAAGATGTCCATGTGTTGTATCGAGGAAGACATAGGAATCCTTGCATCGTAGGCTTCTCAGGTAGATTGTGAAGGAAGACTGAGTTGCTTATATCTGAAGATTTCTTTTTGCCATATGCGAACTGGGTGCAGATATGTATATACCTTGATGTTACTGTTGTCGGTTACTTGTTGTAGGAAGAACATTGTTCGACTATCCTTCTTGCTGGACACTAAGTTCATAGCACATTCTGGCTTGCTTCCAAGACATAGCAGGGTTCAAATCATACTCATAGAAGACTCAAACCTTGTATATGAATCATACCTTTAACTCGAAATGTACTGTTGATCATGCACACAACTTTGCCTTCTTGCTAGTATGATCATTATTGCTGTGAAGATTGCTCATTGAGGTATACTTGATGCTGATAATCAATCCAGCTAGGATATCATTTGTATTCAGGCCCGATATTCCTGATATAACACAGTCTGCTGAAAATTCCATATTGCTGAGCTGAGCTTCCAAATGACTGTCTCTTCACTAACTCTTTGGGTTCAGGGCCGGTGAGCAACTTCCATAAGGGGGAAAATAAGGTAACACCAAGGGCCCAAATAAAGAAGCAAAAGAAACCACTAAACAAAAGTACACAAAGTAGCAAGATCACACACCCAAGCAGTATCACATACTACAGCTATTCACAGTAATAATATGCATTCCTACTTAAGCACACAAGTCTCGCAAGAACTCCGGTATTACGGTCTAACATGCTGTGGCGGTATGCACGAAAGTGAATCAAGGTGTGGAAGGAAGTCGGGGTAAACAAGGCTACACCAAATACGAGCTTAACACGGATGGAACCGGTGGCGAGGACGAACTTGGTAATCTGGGTTGGAACACAGAGGTTACGACCTCATCATCATCAATTGTACGGAAGAAAACTGTACTGGTCCAGGGAATGAATGGCAGGAAGGGATGATGATGGAAAGAAGGGCTTGCGGGCATTGCCCTTTTCTGATAACAAGATCAGTAAGGGTTGCCAAAGCGGTGAATGGGATGGCAAGATCCGGAATAGAACTTGTCTATCACCGAAACGATAGGGTGACTGAAGAGAATATATTGGTGTGGTACCGGTGCATCAATCTTGCTAGTGATCGACACCACCAAGCACCTTGGCATCACTCCGCTGGGACGAAGATGACACCACACCAAGGAATAAATATACAAACTGGAGAGCGCAGGTAGGGAATCAAAACCGATGCCACCTACACTCACTAGATCCATCGTTAGTGATAAGATATCTAGTCTATATGCATGCTATGCACAAACAAATGCAACAAACAAGTGCAGCAAACCAACCGGGTCCTAAACTACCGGTTACTAACGCTCGCACCTAGACCACGGGTCCTATAGCCAGACCTGCTCTGATACCAACTTCTGTGGCACCCCGGCTCAGAGTAAACCGGAACACCCCGTATTCCAGCCCAGGGACAAGTCCACTGGAATACGGCACTGTTGGCATAGAACAAATCAGCTCTTTATTACAATGGATATGGTTACAAAGGGTACAAGGATTACATCGGCACGGCGACACTACGCCTGCCCGGGGTAGCTCTATGCTAACAGCGGAGAAACTCTCTCGGCAGCGGAACAACGACGGCGGTGATGGACTCCACTCCGCAGGGACTCTGGCTAGAACGCGTCTCCTAGGTCGCAAACTCAGGATCCTTGACAAGCAAGTAATCACGGCATGACCTGCAGACTAGCATGACACGCCAGGTGAGTACTTTGAATGTACTCGCAAGCTCACAGCAAACATCAACATTAAGGCAAGACAACATCATAGCAGTCAAGATTAACAAGCCTGGTCATCCAGCAAGATAACTTCTGAAGTAAAAGCAGTAAGGTAAAGCATATTAAGTAGTTTAATCCATACTCCTAACAATCTCAGAATCCAATCCGAACCTGTACCAAGTCCATTCATGTGGTCATCCGACCACTCAACTCATAGCCATCCCATGGCTATCATATCATGTACCTGATACCAATTGTACCACAAGACTGACAAACTTACTCTCGTTCGGGCTGTCTCACAACCCTCAGAATACTCATGAACCACCGAGTACTTCTGATCTTATGATGAGTTCTTCCATCATTATCACTACTATGGTTGACCACCTAGTGAGGTCTGGACGGACTGTCCAATACCGTGGACACGGCCATTCGAATAGATTTTACACTATGCAGAGGTTGCGCACTTTACCCACACTATGGAGCACTGACCTCGTGATCCCATTCGGGTGGACCAGCGTTGCTCCAACGAAACCTGCCTGACCCGTGACTCTCCCATCGTACCACCGGCAATCACACTCCCTCGGAGTCAAGCCTTGGGTGGCCCCTTGTCACCTCGTGACACCTGCCACCGTCGTGGCCAAACTAAACTGCCCCAAACGGGGACCTGGATCCAAATAACTCAACTGGGCTCACAAGGTTATCGCCGCCTACCGGGCCAGGGTAGCGAGCACGCATAACCTTCCCTGTCGGGTGGAACCGGTGAAAGAGCATGCGATCAGACCAAGTCAAGGCTGTCCCATACCAGCAAATGTGGCTGCACAGATAAGTCCGGACAGGTGACTCAAGGTCAACCATGAAATATCTAATCCCCAAATAATATTTCTGTCATGGCTGACACTCCGATAACCAGTATGCTTAAGCCACTGCTATTACTCATCTCCACGAACTACCGGATGAACTCCAGAATAATCATAGACAGTGATCTCAACATCATAGCATCAACGAGTGGGTAAACTACTAGTCATTAATAATCCGGTACTCAACCTGGTAGTCACCTATCCGAGAATTAACTCGAGCATTGCATAATCCAATCTGCTTCACAACTAACTCGTATTTGCTGTTAAAGTAAATAGTTAAACTATGACATTGCAGTGCGATGATGCAGATGAGAGTTGTGGCTTGCTTGGAGATGAAGGAACCATCGGAAGGGAGTGCGGAGAGTCTGAGGAGTTGACTGCCCGAGACAGTTCTCTCCCGGAGGGGGGGCTGTTACGAACAAGGGCAAAATGGTTATTTTCACAGTGGGACCACATAGTGAAAATGATACCCTCTGGACGGGCTCGACGAACTGAAGAGGTGGGCATTGGTTTCAACTGAATTGGAGTTACGGTTAAAAAGTTATAGCCCGACGAAGTATAGGGACTGATCTGTAAAAATTATATTCACAGACGGGTCCCTGACGGCTAAACTGAAAGCGCACTTGGCTTGAATACGTTTTCTGGAAAGGAAAACGTAAAGTTAGCCGCAGTAGAAGCAAGTATAATTTCACACGGGGAAAACGCACTTTGCAAAGTACGCCTCCACTTAATCCAGTCAGCGGGCAGGGTGGTCAGCGCGTAGAGGCCGACAGGCGGGGCCCACTGGCCAGGGGAGGGGTCAACGCTGTCTTCTTCCCTTCGCCCGCGTCTGGCCAGAGCAGGGACGAGCTCCGGCGAGTCTTGCCGGCGGCTCCGGCCACCTCTCGCGGTGCTCGGCACACCGGCGTGCTCGGGGAGGAGTGGAGCATCCATCCCCGCATCACACTGACGCCGAGAAGCACCGAGATGAGTGGGGTGACGACCGTGGCGGACGGCGGCTCCGGCGAGATTGGGCGCGGGTGCCACAGTGTTGGAGAGGAGGGGCTGAGGCTACGGGGAGGTTCTACGGGCTCCGGGTGGTCCTCTGGTGGTGATTAAAGGGAGAAGGGGTGCCCGGCTCGCCGGAATTGCAGAAAGCAGAGGCGGCGGCCATGGCGACAGAGGGAGGCGAGGAGAGGCGCTGGCGATGGGCTGAGGGGTCGGGGAGGACCACGGGAGAGTGGTGAGGCTGGTGGTGAGCTCAGAGGGCTCCGGGGCGGCCTATATATAGGCGGGCGATGGAGGAGGCCGAGCTTGGCCGTGGCGACGCGTGTGCCAGCGTCTCGGTGCTTCCAGAGCTTGCCTGGATGAAGGGAGAGAGTTCCCGGGAGGTCGCGGAGGGTCTGAGAGGGCTCGGGGAAGGCCGGGAATGCTCGAGAGGGCTCACGGTGATCGGACTTGACGGCGGCAGAGATGACCGGTCGCGGTCACGGCCTGTGCACCGTGTGGGAGGGGACGGGAGTGGGGGAGAGAGGTCTGGGGAGAAGAGGACAGCGAGGGAGAGCTGTTGGACATGATTAGTCGCGCGGAACCGACAAGGAGAGGAGGGGCCCGAGCAAACGACATGCGGCTCACGTCCACGGCGTGCCAGGGCGGTGGTCACCGCCGGTGCCACGCGTCCAGGGCGTTGACACGACCTAAGATCATGTCAACATGATAGCTCAGTGGTCAGAGAGTGGACTCATCAAGTCTTGGCTGGAAGTGGAGGCAAGAAGTGACAGAAGTGAGCTTGGAGACCAAGCCACAGCAAGGTGTTTGGAGTGGGGTGGGGGAGATCGAGCAGGATCTAGACTCTGATATTTGGCATGGGGTGATCACATGCTAAGAGGATAATGTCTGCAAATTTGCAGCCCATTTGGATGAAGATACATAGCACTTGCAGTTCAAATGGCTATACTGACCAGAATGAGTAACCTTGAAGTGCCACTCACCTCAAGTATTGTATAAGGCTAAAAATGGGCATAGGTTGATGATTTGGTCATATGAGGATGCCATATAAATTTTATGCCATCTGGACATGCCAAAATAGTATTTCCTTCACAGCTATCCTCTCTGACCAGAATCTTAGGAAAATTCTAGGGAATTATTGGGAAGATGAAATGAGTCCAAATTTTGTATAGATAGATTATATGGGTAGGAGAATGCTCTAGTAAATTTTCAGCAATTATGGAGCAATATAAAATATAGTTGCTTCACAATGTGAAAATATGACCAGAAACCAAGATTTGATGCTATGCTCACATAGATGATTTGATAGGGTTGAAACTTGGTGGAGAGTCATGATTTGAGCATATGAATATGGTTGCAAAATTTCAACTTATTTGGATACTCCTAGCTAGCACTTGCTTCACAAAGATTCCAGTTGCCTAGAAACTTTGGAAATTAGCCAAGAGATATTTAATATCCAAATAAAGTTAAATTTTGGCATGTGGCAATGATATGGATAGGAAAGAGTGCACAAAAAGTTTGAGAGCAAGCAAGCAAATATAAAGGGTACTTGCTTCACAAACTGCCAGCTGGGGCAGAATCAGAAAAGGAATATTTGGGAAATATTTTTGGGCATGGCAAGGAATATTTTGACATACCTGTATAAGATATGTCCCAAAGGATTTATGGGAATTATTTGAGAATTTTGGGAATGATGGAAATGTGAGTTGCTTCACAACTCAGAGCAAACGGGGTTATTCCTTTAATAGAAAAAGGAATATTCCCAAGAAAAAGAATATTGGGATTGGTCCAAAATGGAATGACATGGTCTTGGGATGGTTTTGAAGTTGGCAAGCCACTCGGGAAGAAGAATGAAGGGTGATCCCTCTAGGTTTCAAGACCACTAAGTCACAGAAAAGCAAATCCGGACCAAAATTAAAAGAAAAAGAAAATGGGCAAAATCCAGGGTGTTACAAATCAGCCAAAGGTTTCCATTCCCGTGCAACAAGACCAAGACCGCCAGGACGGCAGGATGGAGGTCATCATCGAGCCCACCATGGCATCACAACCAGAGGCTTTCGCAGGCGAAGACTACTTTTGTCAGGAAAGCATGTACTAGCTGTCCCCCTTTGAATTTGGCCGCTGTGGGATCCCTTCCCGCCTTTCATTTGGGAAGAGGACGAAGGCCACTATAAATAGGACTTAGCCACCACCGTAGAAGGGGATCCGACCCCAGGACGAATCATCCAGATCACCCCCACTCCACCAGCTCACTCGAGCTCAAGAACACCTCTCCTCCTGAGGTTGTTCGCCACTGTACTAATTCATCCTCAGCCCCTCGAGGCCAATCCACCACAAAGTAGGAGTAGGGTTTTACACCGCAAGGTGGCCCGAACCTGGGTAAACTGCTGTGTCTATTTTCCTTACAGTCCGTCGAGCTAGGCTGTGAGATTAGCGAGTAGGCAGACTGGGGAGGACGAGTTCTTCACACGCACCCTAGAGTTCGAACCTCTCAAGGGTTTGCGAAACCCGAAATTCGACAATCCTGACAGAGGAGGTGCCGGACCCTTGCGAGCTTCCCGGGCCTCCAGAGCCTCCTGAGCCTCAGGAGTCAGCTAGCTCATGAGGAACAACCACCGCAGCACGCGTCTTCGAGTTCTCCGCCCACCTTCTTCCTCCAACTCCCGCTCCCGCTCCTACTCCTACTTCTTGATCCCAACAAACCTCCTTGACGATGGCGAGGGGGAGGCCATGCTCATGCATCCATTGCAACGCCGAGAGTGTCGTCCCGGGGGCGCAGACGCTCTTCAGCGGCCACCGACGCCGGTCCAAGCGGCCATGGAAGGGGCGCCGCCCGTGGGCGCGGGCACGGAGGACAAGATGCCCATAGCCGAGGTGGTGTGGCTGCCCTGCCTCCCGAGGCGGGGAGCCATTCCGTCGAGGCGGCCCGTGAGTTCATCATGAACATGCACCGCCGGCCCTGCACCTGGCTCTGGCTCCCTGATTCCTTCGCGGAGGCAATGGAGGACCGTGCGCCGCTAGGTCTGTTGGTGCAGGAGGTCGGCTGCTGCAATGGCCCGTGCTGGGTGGCGACGGAGTTCACTCCCACGGGCTTCATGTTTCCGAGGCAAGGGTGGAAGTCATTCGCCCTTGCACACGGCCTAAAGCGGGGCCACGTCCTCCAGTTCAAGTATGACGGGGCCGCCACGCTCTTGGTGAAGATCTTCGGGGTCACCGGCGACCGCCTGAGGTGCTGCACAGAGAGCGAGGATGACAGCTACAGTGACTCCTCTGCGATGACAGCAGCGATAGTGACGCAGCCCCCTCCAGAGGAAGTGAGAGCGGTGATGACTCCTAGCGCGTCAAGAGCGAGGACGAGGACTCCGACTATGACGCAACCAGCGCCTGGGCTAGAGCTCTGAAGACGATCGCGCCCCGCCTCTAGCCCCGTTCTTCTTGTTGTCCCTTTTCCTGCACCGGATCGATGTAAGCCCCATGGGGGCATATGAAAACAGTGGTTTTCATTAATTTAATGCTTTTATGATTCGAAATGTGTGTTCCCCCTTTAAGCCACCTTGTGAAGCTTGCCCCTTTTTTTTGCTCGCCTAAGTGCTCTACATCGTTAGGACCCAGCCCCCGGGCGAACTATAGCCGTCGCTGGTATGTCAGGTCGCGATGCCTGATCAAGGCCAGGAGGTGAGTGGCATCGAGATCTAGTGAGGGCTCTTGAGACGTGATGCTCCCAGAGTCCCCCTTTGACATGCAAGCTGCTCATGCGAAGAAAAAATGGTGCCAGCCTTCACCAAGGTCGTGAGAAGGAGGAGCAATAGTGACGACAGTCGCCTCTGGTGAGGTAGTTAGACTTAGCTTTCGCGGGGACGAGGGGCCCGTGCGGTTCATGAGGCGCGTTACTCGCGAATCTGCCTCTGAATTCTTCGTTCCGCGAGGCCTCGAGGCTAGGTGTCCGCCGCAGGCCGGCTCACGAGGCGCTATCCGCGGGGCTCCCGAGCGGCTGACTCCTGAGATAGCTGCATGCAGACAATTTCCACGACAGGAGGCAACGCGCACCTGATGTCTACTACACAACTTGTTCTTGTAGACTCGTGTTGGGCCTCCAAGCACAGAGTTTTGTAGGACAGTAGCAATTTTCCCTCAAGTGGATGACCTAAGGTTTATCAATCCATGGGAGGTGTAGGATGAAGATGGTCCCCCTCAAACAACCCTACAACCAAATAACAAAAAGTCTCTTGTGTCCCCAACACACCAAATACAATGGAAACAAGCGTAGTAATGATAGTAGATATTGATTTTTGCAATAGGAACAATAAAAAACAGCAAGGTAGCAATTGATAAAACGAATCACAAACGGTATTTCAATGCTTGAAATTGAGGCATAGGGTTCGTACTTTCACTAGTGCAATCTCTCAACAATGCTCACTACAAAAAATACACTTTCGTGATGATACGTGTTTGTCACAGTAGGTCACGTTTTCTGTCATGCATGTACATCCATGACGATTTTATGACAAAATCAAGATAGTCATACCTGTGCTGTCGTAGAAGTGTTCCATGACATTACCAAAATTATCATCACGGAAGTGTCCACTTCCATGACGATAAATCGCGCGTCATAGAAGTGCTTTCGTCAAGGGTAACCGACACGTGGCATCCACCGTAACAGGTCGCCGTTAAGCTATCGGGTTCCGGTTTGGATCCGATAACCCGTTAACAACCCCGACCAATGGGGATTTTCCATGTGTAAAATTCTCATTCGCCGGATAATCCACGTGTCAGCTCATCGTTGGGACAGATGTCATCCCTACAATCGACGGAAGATGCCTATGATATGTCGACATGTGGCACAGCCCAATAGTGGCCCATTTAAGGTAAAAAAGATGACCCATTTGACTTAGTCAAAAGGTAGCGGTCCGGCCCATCAAAGGCCTGTTAACGGCCTATTCGCATATAGCCCATTTACAGCCCGCTAACTCACGGCCCGTTATAGCCTATCCGAATTAGGCCTAGTAGCGCCATATGGGCCGTCCAATATGATTCCAGCCCATTGTAACTTCCGGCCCATGAAGTCTTTCGGCCCATATGAGGCCCTTTCTAAATCTTGGCCCATAAATGGCCCGTGGTGAAACTGGCCCATAATGAACAATGTATAGCTTTATACCCATTAACGGCCCATTGTTCCATTCGGCCGTTTCAGCTCGTATTATCTTTCGGTCTTCTAAGGGCCCATTTATTATTGGGCTCATTTCCGGCATTCGATTACTTACGGTCCGGTACTGGCCTGTTCCGCTTGTGGGCCAAATTTAGCCCGTGGTTAAACTCGGCCCGTCTGTGGCCCATTAATCCGTTGGGCCGTTTTCATGGCATCATCACATATGGCCCATTAAGAACCCATTATGCCTGCTGTTCGAATTAAGCCCGTTATACACATGGGCCTGTTAATGGCCCATAAACAGACGATTCCCATTATAACCCGTTTACGACCCAAATTGCGGTCCATTAATTGTCCACGAAAGTATGGCCCATGTTTGGCCAATCGATCAAACGGCCCGTAGAAGTCCCATTGAATCTACGGCCCGTAGAAGGCCCATGGATCATACAGACCTTAGGAGGCCCACGACAGCATGCAGCAGGACTACTTCTAAATTAAAAGGTTACTGCGGAAAAAGAACTGCAGCGACTACCAGCAAAAAAAATAAACAGGATAGTAAGGAAATAAATAAGCAAGCAACTTACGCTAGGCTATTACGGCTATTACAAATATTACATCCACTGGGCATCAAAGTTCACCACCAGTGCAAATATAGTGAACAAAGCAGCATATTACATACACTAGGCGTCTAAATTGGCCACCAGTGAAAATAAACGCGGCAGCAAAACAAGTCCAGAACTGAAACCACTTCAGAAGAGCTCAAGAAATGATATCCTAGATACCCACCATGATGGCAAGAAGCTTAGCAAGCTTATTAGTTTTCTCTTGTTTGGCGCTAAAATCGTCCAGCGCTTGCTGTTGCACCAGAAAGTGTGCATCTGAATTCTGCAGGGACTTCCTCAGTCCTTCGGCTTCTTGCCGCAGCACAGCTGACTGATGCCTTTCAGCTTGTAGCTGAGACTGAAGAAGCCAAAGTGATTCAGGCAGCGAGTTCGAAGAGCTTGTGCCAGCGGTAGTGGCCAGTAACTCGAACACTACATCAACGCAGGACTTTGGGGTTGTCTCACTGTCTACAAGATAGTTTTTATCACCTTTCTTGGAGACCAACATGGTTGTCTCACTATCTTGAACCTTATATGCATTACTTTCTCTACCATTGCATAACGGGGTGGTCTTCTCCAATATTCTGTTCGCATTCTACAAGAGAAACAAGCAGACACATCACAGGTTTAGCGTGTAGTATATGAAACTCATTTTGGTAAACCAGTTCAGTACTAATGTGGACAGGATAACAGCATGAAACAAACATATATCTATGTACTATGGTCACTGTATTGTCCATATCATTCTAGTTTATGTTGCCAAATCAAGATAGAGACACAGCTCAAATCATATATTTTTAAGACACAGCAGCATAGACAGAATATAAGTGTGAGAAACTACACAGCACTGGCAACACTTGTAATGTGCATGACATGAGAACATAACTGTTTGTACAACTGAAACTGAAATCAACATAGAGCAAGAATTTAGAACAACAATCCAGTTAAAGAAATAGGTTTAAAACATACTTGTAGCACCATTGGAGTTTCAATTGGATCCTTCAAATCCGAAAGTAGTTGGTATGAGTAAATACAATGATGCAAGAGCAAAGGAGTATGGACCATAGCTATGGAATCTGACCTGAGAACAGTTGCTCTTCTGCTTTAAACGTGGAGTTTGGGTTCGCTGTGGTGGTCTTCGTGCTTTGGGCACTGCAGTTGCTTTACAAACTGCTCGTGTGGGGGTACTATGTGGTGGACATGGTGCTGTGTCAACTAGAAGTGGGTTACTATCCGCTGGGGTTGGGGTTAGATGGGGTGTAGCTGGTTCTCTGTCCAACGGTGTAAGTGTACAATCTGGAAGAGTCTCGATTATGTGTGGTGGGGCTAGTTCGTGGGCCAGTACAACCATGGTTCTATCTGCATCGACGGGTAGCACCGTCTTTTGTGAAGAGCGGGTTTTTACTCCCTTAGATACTGCCATCACCCCCTCCAATTCAAATGGCTGATAAACAAGAAAAGAAATTGAACGTACAGACATTGTATGATAGACAGATGTGGTAATTCACATATATGTTGTCTAGCCAAACAGGACAGCATGACACAATTTCACATATATGATGGCTAACTAAACAGGATAGCATGACACAGTTTCAGATATATGATGGATAACTTAACAGGATATAATGGCATGATTCAACATATGATGAGTATCTAAAAAGGATGACATGAAAAAACTATATGATGTCTTTCTAAGATAGATTGGGATGAAATAATTCACATACATGTTGTCTAAGTATACAGGATGGCATGATATAATTGACATAATTGATTCATATACTAAGCAGCTGGCACTCGCATGTATGATCTCTAAACTAAGCAGATGGAATTGAATATTGTGCATATGATGTCTAAACTAAGCAATGCAAGACACCATATGCATGATATGAGAAATATAAACAATGCAAGTTAGAGCATACACCTCAGGTGGGATATAGGACTGGTCATCTTTCTCTGAATCCTCCTCTGAGGAGCTACCTGTAACCATCGAGATATATGATTCAACAGGTACCATTGCCTGCTCTGAAGACCTTGTTTTCACTCCTGATTTTTCCATAATCGGCTCAAATGGCTGATACAAATGAAGAGTAGTTCAATATACACAGATTGTCAACAAATGGAATACGTAATGAAAAAAAAAGGATGGTATGAGATAATTCACATATATGATGTCTGGCTACATGGCGGTGCATAATTCACATATATGATAACTGGCTGAAAAACATGGCATTGCATAATTCACATATCTGATATAGAAAGCAAACAGGAGGCATTCACACAAAGCATGTCTAATCTAAGCAGATGGCATGGCAATGCAAGACACCGTATGCATGATATGAGCAATATAACCCTGCCAAGTTAGAGCATACACCTCGGGGGGGGGGGGAGGAATACGACTGGTCATCTGTGTCTGAATCCTCCTCTGAGGAGCTATCTATAACCAGCAAGAAATCTGCATCGACGGGTAGCACTGACTGCTCAGAAGACCTTGTTTTCACTCCAGATTTTCCCATGACCGACTCAAATGGCTGATGCACAGGAAGAGTAGATGAATGTATAAACATTGTTGACAAATGGAATACATTATGAAAAAAAATGGCACGATACAATTCACATATATGATGACTGGCTAAAAAGGATGGCATTGCATGATTCACGTATATGATGCCTGGCTAAAGAAGATGGCATTGCATAATTCCCATATACTCCCTCCCTTCCTAAATATTTATCTTTTTAGAGATTTCAAATGGACTACCACATACGGATGTATATAGACATATTTTAGAGTGTAGATTCACTCATTTTGCTCCGTATGTAGTCACTTGTTGAAATCTCTAAAAAGACAAATATTTAGGAACGATGGGAGTACGATATAGAAAGCAAACTGGTGGCATTCACACAAAGCAAATCTAAACTAAGCTGATGACATATAAGATGTATAATGTAAGCAATGCGAGGCGCCATATGCATGATATGACCAACATCAGCATGCCAGGTTAGAGCATAAACCTCAGGGGGTAAATAGGAGTGGTCGGCTCCCTCTGAATCCCCCTCTGAACAGTTATCTTTCTCTGGAATACAATCTGGAATGGCGGGAGGGGGGGTCCCACTTCGCCCACCATGGAGCGGCGTCTGCATGACATTATATTCCCACGCAAGTCTTCTCTTTTTCTCTACATGTTCAGTATGATTGTGTACAATAACTGACATGCATAATAAAAAAACATAGTTAGATTATGTAAGGCCCAAGGGGTGCATGCAGAAATCAAGACTGATGGTAGCAAATGAGTGGATAGATCCAAAACTAATGATAGCAGGTAGATTATAGCTTCAGTTTAAAAAGATGGATGATGGATCATCTACTGTTTGTTGCCCACCCAACATGAACCACATAGAAGACCCCAGATGAACCAGATAGTAGACAGATACTATTTGTTGCTGCCTCGATATGTGCCCCACAGGCATTTTAAAACTCAAGTTTGAACATTAGTTTGGACCTGACTCGGAGTCTAAGAGGTGAACAGGACGATAAAGTAGCAGGTAATAATAACCGATGTATAACGTAAGCAGACACGAAAGAGTGCGACCTCTCTTCCGGAACTGTGTAGTCCTCAGGTTCATCTTCTCAGTCGATGATGGTAATGCAGTTAGCGTGGCTGCCGGCAACGGGGAAGATGATCTGAGGCGGCGAAAGAAAGTCTACAGGGGGAATCTCTGCTGCAGTGAATGCTTCCGTCGATGGTGCACCTCAGGTGGGGTGGATGACGGCATGGCAGGAGCAGGACATAACACACAGAGTTTTCTTTGACACCTATCTGAAAATGAAGTAAATCTGTAAGGGCTCCTTAGAATTGGAGGATTCTATAAATGCAGGGACAGGAAAAACACAGTAATAGGATTGGAATGCACGTGCAAAACAGAGCATTTGCAAACATAGGATTTCTGTCAACCTAGGTGTTTGGTTCACATGAATTGGAAGAACACAGGAATGGAGAAACATGGTCAAATTAAAGTCAAACCACATGAAAATGAAAAAATAAGAATCTTATTATGCCAATAATGCAATTAGTCCTGTTCTTCATGCATATTAATTTGAAAAGGACGTCCAAGTGGATATTAAAATTCCTATGTTTTTCTTTGAAAGAGACACCAAAGGAAAAAAAATACTCCAGTTTTGCTTTGCTCCATTCCTTCTAACCAAATGCACAAATAGTAGTACCATAGTAAAGTTTCCAATTCCTATGTTTTCCTTCACTTTTTCTTTGAACCAGTGGTGATTCTAGTAGGCAGTCTTCAACAGGCTGAAGCCTGCCCTCGAAAATTTTTCTGAGCTTAGATTTGGTCCACATGAGTATCATATAATGGCTATCTTGCTAAACCGATTCAAAATGTGGTTCAAAAGAGCATTTAGTTTTCTCCCTGTTAACTTTGTGACCATGATTCATTTATTCCTAGATTTGCAACTGCTTTGAACCAAAGGATCCCTGAGGGATCGACATGAATGCAGAGTAACAAAGTGATGTGACGAGTGTACAACCTCTTTGGCATAGCCTTGTCGACCTCAGCATCCTTGGGTTGGACGTGGAGGATGGTGATGCTGGTGTGACTGTCGGAGGCGGGGAAGAAGATCTGAGGCCTCTGGAGACAGCGTCGAGGGTACTGCTCTGCTGTGATGGATGGTTCCATCGTTGGAGCAGCTCCGGTGAGGTGTACGACGGTGAGGCTGAAGCAGGACAAGACAGACAACGTTAATCCGAAGTGGGACTCTAATAGCATCTGCAACAGATGATGTAAAACACATCACCAAAAAGTGCTAGATGTAAAATGCATCAGCCGCGCCACGGCCGCTCCGACAGATGCTGTAAATACTATTCACTCTAAACTTAATTGAAGAAACTGAACTTTACAGTCAAAACTGAATTTTACTGTCGAAACTGATAGAAGTTTAGGGTGTTCGAGCACTAGTAGTAGAGAAGCAGTGATCTAAATCAGTAGCCGCTCGAGCAGGAAATGCACTAGCAGAGAGCAACTCGTGCAGCAGCACCGCGAGTGAGTGCTAAAGCAGCAACTCCTGTAGCTGCCGCAGGTCGTGCAGCAGCAGCAGCACGAGCGAGAGCAAGGGCAGAGCAGAGCAGCAGCATGAACGAGAGCAAGAGCGGAGCAGCAGCGTGACCGACAGCAATAGCAGAGTAGAGCAGCAGCATGAACGAAAGCAAGAGCAGTGCAGCAGCGCGCCCGACAGCAAGAACAGAGCCACAGCACGAGCGAGAGCCAGAGCAGCAGTAGCTAGTGCTGGTGTGGAAGTCGCCACCGAGGAAGCAACGACATGGGGGAGAGATGCCATGGAGGAAGTGGCCGGCGACGGCACCGTCGATGGAGACCCGCCATGGCTACTCGGTATCGAGCACCGGCATCCCCATGAGATCGAATAAAAGATAAAATGCAGCGGTGAGTGCAGAACCTCCTTGGTGGCGTCGAGTAGGCCTTGGCTTCATCGGAGGAATTGGTGAGGGTGCTGCGGTTCTGGTGGGCGGGTCAAGACGGCGCTGTGGGGATGGAGGTGGCGCGATAGACGAGGCGAACGTCGGGGCAGCTCCTTGGAGGTGGAGGACGGGGCGGCTGATCCGGCGGGACGACAAGATCGATGACGGATCCTCATCTGGTGCGGTAGATGAGGGACGGCGAGCTGTTGTTGTGGACGACATCGTCGGGGAAGAGTCTCTGGCTGGGTGGCAGTCGGGAGGCTGACGGAGGAGCGTGGGGTTTTGCGGGTTTAGGCGGCCTTGGTGTACGAATGGGGGGGACGAAGGGGAAGATAAGGGGGAGCCATGTCTTAGGGACGCGCTTGTCCGAAATGTACGGTAAGTTACAAACGTACCCCCACCGGTTTTGACCACGCGACATCGAGGCGGCATTTCCGGCTGAGGGGTAGAAGGGGGATTTCGCGTGTCTGGGCTGCGGGACCGATTTTGGATGAGGAGAGAGTTTTCGCGCGCGTCGAAATTTCGGGATAACAAGGCGCGGCGCGGGTTGAAGAGGTGGGAGTTTCACAGCAGAAGAGACAAAGAATACTCGAGCTTCAAAATTTTGGGATAACAAGGCGCGGATTCCATGTTCGGCAGAACAAACTTAACATGTACAAAAAAACAATTCATACAAGACACAAGAGAGTCATGTCCCCTTTTACTATATTGCTATAAATGCCATTGAAAAAACTACAAGAAAAATGTAAAAAAAATCAGGAGAACAAGATTAGCCTGTACAGTACCAAATCAATTCGCACTTCCCTCAACAACAACAAAAAACAAATCAATTCCACCACAAGAAAGAGTCATGCCCCTTTTTATATGATTACAAATGCCAGGATCTCGAATTTCAATTTTTGAATCCACGTTATGTTGAGTTCGAATATATCGTTAGGTGGTCTTGCGGTTTATAATGGATGTAGTCCTACATTTTGATCTTCCATCTTATATGAACATTTTACTCCACCCTATGAACATATATATTGTCGTCTACCATATGAACTAAATTTGAACCAATTTTCTTATTTCAATACGATTGTTGTCAAGTTATACCATCATTTAAATATTATCTTGATAACCGAAAACATGCATATAGTAGTAATCATATTTCACTATGAACTACATGTACCATACGATCTCCAATTCAAATATTTGTATCCATTTTATGTTGAATTCAAATCACAGTACATTGGTCTAGGTAGCGAGATGTTCGGGATAATCTAAACCCTGTTTTCATATGTATAATTTTTGGCCGAATTGGGACAAGTTTTGGTATAAGCTTCTTGCAAACCGGAGATTCTCTCAACAAGCCTCGTGGTTCCGAGAGGGAACGTGTCAACTTTTTGTGCGAAACAATATACGCTGCCTCCCCCCTGATTTTCTTTACAGAGGCAACATAGAACTATATGAGTGCCCTGTTAAATTTTGGAATTATTCCGGGTTCGTTTGGCATTTTTTATACATTAATTGAGTTTCTAGACATTTAATGTGCATAATTCAAATTTGAACTGCAAGCACATGCTCCGGTGCACCAAAGTTGGTTGAAAAATCACATGTGTGTCCTTGGGTGAATTTCTAGGTCCCATGCAAGAAATGGGAATGAAATTCAAACATCTGGGCGTCGTGACTCGGCCGAGAACATTGAGAAAGTTGGTTTTTAAATTCTTGTAAATCCAAAACTCGCCTGGAAATCATGAAACTTGGCATGGTGTCATGTCATGGCACTAACATGCTGTGGTAAAAAAATTGACCGAATTGGTACAAGTTTTGGTATAAGCTTCTTGCAAACCGGAGCTTCTCTCAAGAAGGCTCGTGGTTCTGAGAGGGAACGTGTCACCTTTATGTGCGAAACAATATACGGTGCCCCCCCCCCCTTGATTTTATTTACAGAGGCAACATATAACTATATGGGTGTCGTGTTAAATTTTGGAATTATTTCAGGTTCGTTTGGCCTTTTTTATACATTAATTGAGTTTTTGGCCATTTAATGTGCATAATTCAAATTTGAACTACAAGCACATGCTCCGGTGCACCAAAGTTGGTTGAAAAATAACATGTGTGTCCTCGGGTGAATTTCTAGGTCCCATGCAATAAATGGGAATGAAATTCAAACATCTCGGCGTCGTGGCTCGGCCGAGAACATTAAGAAACTTGCTTTTAAAATTCTTGTAAATCCCAAACACGCCTAAAAATCATGAAACTTGGCATGGTGTCATGTCATGGTACTAACATGCTGTGGTAAAAAATTTGGCCAAATTGGAACAAGTTTTGGTATAAGCTTCTTGCAAACCGGAGCTTCTCTCAAGAAGGCTCGTGGTTCTGAGAGGGAACGTGCCACCTTTGTGTGCGAAACAATATACGCTGCCCCCCTGATTTTCTTTACAGAGGCAACATAGAACTATATGAGTGTCGTGTTAAATTTTGGAATTATTCTGGGTTCATTTGGTCTTTTTTATACATTAATTGAGTTTCTGGTCATTTAATGTGCATAATTCAAATTTGAACTACACGCACATGCTCCAGTGCACCAAAGTTGGTTGAAAAATAACATGTGTGTCCTCGGGTGAATTTCTAGGTCCCATGCAAGAAATGGGAATGAAATTTAAACATATGGGCATCGTGGCTCGACCGAGAACATTGAGAAACTTGGTTTTAAAATACTTGTAAATCCAAAACACGCCTAAAAATCATGAAACTTGGCATGGTGTCATGTCATGGTACTAACATGTTGTGGTAAAAAATTTGGCCGAATTGAAACAAGTTTCGGTATAAGCTTCTTGCAAACCGGAGCTTCTCTCAAGAAGGCTCATGGTTCTGAGAGGGAACGTGTCACCTTTGTGTGCGAAACGATATACACTGCCCTCCTGATTTTCTTTACAGAGGCAACATATAACTATATGATTGTCGTGTTAAATTTTGGAATTATTCCGGGTTCGTTTGGCCTTTTTTATACATTAATTGAGTTTTTGGTCATTTAATGTGCATAATTCAAATTTGAACTACAAGCACATGCTCCAGTGCACCAAAGTTGGTTGAAAAATCACATTTGTGTCCTCGGGTAAATTTCTAGGTCCCATGCAAGAAATGGGAATGAAATTCAAACATCTGGGCGTCGTGGCTCGGACGGAAACATTGAGAAACTTGGTTTTTTAATTCCTATAAATCCAAAACACGCATGAAAATCATGAAACTTGGCTTGGTGTCATGACATGGCACAAACATGCTGTGGTAATTTTGCTGTCTGATTTGCGAAGGCGCACACATTAACAATCAACAAAGTCATTTTGGAACAAGTGTTGTCACGTTACAATCGGAAACACAAGTATTATTGAAACCGTGGGCGTTATACTTACCATTTACATGCCGCCACGCGTCCCCTTTTTTTATTGGCTAGGAGGCGCCGTGCGGGGTAGCTATTTGAGTACGGGAGGCGTGCGATCATACCCCTGCGCGTGCTTATCGGGAGGAGAGCCCTTTGACCTCCATCTACCGCCCACCTCTCTCCCAAGGTCTCCATTAATGGCACCCGAGCCCCTGTTTAGTGGCATATCTATGTCTCACTGGACTGAGATTTAAGAGAGAAAAAAGAAAATCTGAAAAGAAATTTTTGCACGGATCTTGATGTAAGATCCGACGGACCTATATAGCATCTACTGCGACTTATAGCAAGATTGATGAATATATAAGGACGACGATAGTGGATAATAATTGTCTTACATATTTAGGAAGATAATTAAAAAAGCCACATGCAGCTGCGCCCGAAATACACAAGGGCAAAAGAAGAAGGAAGACGCATACAATGATCTGGCTTGCTGATCTCTACTTTTCTTGATGCGCTGCAAGTCGCGGAGACTAGTTCCCGCGGCGAGCGGCGATGATCTCTTTCATTAGTTTCATGTCCTTAATACGCTGCTTGGCAGCATCCACGGATTCCTCCACCAGCCTTTCGCGCTTGATGCGGAGCATGGCATTCTCGTCCATAAGTTTCTTGATGATGACGCCCGTCCTCTTCAACAAGGCAGCGGTCTCCTCCACCTGCTTTACCCTTTCGGCGATGTTCGCCCTCAGCAGGTCGCGCTCGGCCCGGAGCTTCGCATTGCCCTCCCCTAGTTGCCGGATTACGCCGGTAGCCTGTTCAAATGAGGCTTTCATGTCGTCTGCAACCTCGCCCAGCCGAAGATCTGATCCATCTGGCTATGGACGATCGCATGCATGTGCTGTAAGAGTCCTCGCCTGCTCGCGAGACATTTTCCCAGGCCACCGCGGTGCGGGAGGACATCTCTGCTGCATTCGCGATGCGGCGGGACAACTCTGCTGCTTCCGCGGCGTGGCCGGACCAGTCTGCTGCATCGACGGTGCAGCGGGACCTCCGTGCTGCTTCGGCAGCGCGGCGGGACCTCTGTGCTGCTACGGCCATGTGGCGGGACATGTCGGCTGCTTTCGCGGCGAGGCGGGACATCTCTCGTGCTTCCGCTTCCATGCTCGCCACTCCCTGGTGGTAATCTCTCGACCCAGAACTCACGATGGCCATGGTAGACACAAGGTAACGATGATGAATGACTTGTTTGTTTTTGTGGATGAGGAGTTGAGGAGGAATGTGCAGTCATCTTGGCATAGTAGTATTTATAACTAATACACTCCTAAGTGGGAAACCGTTTAGGTTGTGATCTGTGTGAATAGGTTTGTAATTAAATATAGCATGGTAGTAATTTGGAATGTGACGAGACGCAAGCTCAAAATTTATTGACGGTTCTAGTTTCAAAGTGCGGCACTATTCCCGGATGGCGTAACGTGGGCACGCGTTCTCGTCCGTGGTGTAGTAGTTTTGTAATATGCAATGGTACTTCTTTTTCTACAGCTGTGTATGTGCAATAACTGGCACCGTCGGATACATATCTTACGATTATTGGGGCATTCGATAGGAATAGCCTCGTGGCGAGCTATTGACTAGTCTTTTTTTCACACGCATTACATCGACACATATCATCTCTCTCCCTCTTTCCCACGCACACACCTAGTCTCTCGGGACTTCTCGCACGCACCATCTCTAGCTCCCTAGGTTGATGCCACCCACATACACTTGTACTCTGAGTTTAGTACGTTACACATGAAGAGAAGAGGTGCAGGCACGCACTCGTCCTATCTCACACACGCATCTGTAGCTACGAATTGTAGTGTTCTCAACCATCTGATTGGCTCTATCATAGGTTCCCGTTGCTCCTTCGCCTTGAGATTGAGAAGTTTAAAACGCGGAGGCTAAGCTGGAGGCGCGAGGTTTTGGTTAATGTGCGGGCCGCACACGGCACCAACATGACACGAGCTTCGTCTGCCTGGTGCGCAGTCGGGTGAGTACTACTAGTAGTAGTAGTACTACTTTGATGTGTCGCGGAAACTCGCAGAAGTATGCAACACTTCCTCAACAAACAAGCATATAAGCTGCTTATACTTCTTACCCAAAGGATCTTTATATCCAATAGACACAAAATATCCGTTCAACTGTTGGAAATTACTCTAACTGTTTATCTGATGTCGAAGTAATTGCTGCATCGCCACCAAAACCCACCCTCTCTTAAGCTAAAGTAGACCGAGCGAACCCCTATATTAGCATATTACTAAGATAAACAAAAGGCACTGTAGAATCATTTAGGAGGTGAGCTTGTCAATCTGAATGTGGAGGGACACCGTCCTCAACAACCCAGCCTAGGCCAGCAGCTTGGGCGGAACCATGAAGAAGGTCAGCTCCTGCACAGCGACGTCGCCGGGATCCTTGCTGCTTGTCACCTCGATTTCCACCTTGACGGCGTCGGTCCTGCCTTTGGGCTCCCCCAGCGGGCCGTTCGCCCACATCTTGGCCGCGTAGTGCGGCGGTGGGGACGCCCCCGCTCTGATGCAGACAACCGACACGGCGATAGGCGCGCCGATGTCGAGCACGCCGTCGACCAAGAAAAACATGCGGCCGTCCTCCTCCGCGAACAGCAAGAGCCGCGGCTCCGACACTGGCACCTGCAGCTAGAGCACCTTGCCGTACTGGATCCTATGCACGGGCATGGGATGCACGGTGCTGATGTGGTGGGGGAGCGCCGGCGGCGGGCCTTCGTAGCTGCAGACGGGCACGGGGCATTTGCAGGCCGCAAGCGGACACACGCTCTGGTGATCGGCGAGCTTGTGGTAAGTGACGTAGAGCCCACAACCTTCGTGCAGGCACTCCACCCTCACCAAGGAGAGGACAGCATCCATCGCCGTGTTCCGCACATTGAAGCCGCCGCCGCGCTCGCACTTCTGGCACTGCCGCTGGTTCCCGGGGCGCTCGCCGCGGCAGTCCGCGCAGGCCAGGTGCCCTCCCTTGCACTGCACAAATCAATCGAATAGCACATCAATCAAGAAACCTGCACCTTGCTCGATAAGCCGAACGGACGAGGTGTATTCGAACCTCATACACTTGAGGCTTCAAGGGGCGGAGGCACAAGGGGCAGTGGAGCAAGGTGAGGTCCATAGAGAGCATAGAGAGCTCCATCGTCGGGTCCTGTTCCGTCGGCATGATCTCGCCCTCCTCGTGCACAACCATCTCTCGCTTTAGGGCCGGGGCATTAGAAAGTTTTGATGTGTCGCGTCAACTCGTACAACAAGGAGAAGTTTGATTACAACACCCTCTCCCTCACCCATGAGCGTGGTGGCTCGCAGGACTAGGAGAAGCTTTCGCTACACGCTCTCCCTCCCGCACGCGGTGGACATGCAGCAGTTCATTCGGTGTCAGATGGCCAGAAGCATACTAGTAGTACTCCACTATAGTAGTACCATCATTGTTCGACTTCCCGAAGAGGCGAAGAGCCAAACGCAACCCGAACGCTCGTGTGGCAGTTTCATGTGTAGGGGAGGTAGTATAGAGACATAGTCTAGGATAGCGTGTACCGTGCCTCTAAGCTTAAAATCGTTGGAGTCGGCTCCATGCTATGAGGCCATCTCGAAGCATTTTTTTATTAAAATAATCTTCTGGCCCTACCTGTCATCCTGATGATTGTAGTTTGCACGTTGATCTTGTCAAGACAGGAATATATATTTTAATTTGTGGTGGGGTAAATGTTAGAGGTTGCAGCAAATATATTGTACACTGCGGGTCTTTTAGCCAAGTTTAGAGGCAAGCATGTGGGGCCAGTGTTATGATGTGTCGTGTCAACTCGTACAATGAGGAGAAGCTTGATTTTACTACTAGTACGCCCTCTCCCTCGCCCATGCATGCGGTGGCTCACAGACAAGGACAGGCTTTTGCTTACTACAACAAGCTATCCCTCCCGCACGCGGTGGACGGACATGCAGCAGTTGATTTGATACTGTAGAAGTAGTAACATCATTGTTCGTCTTCTCAAAGAGGTGAAGAGCCACGCGCAACCCGAACGTGGCAGTTGCGAACGCTCACGTGGCAGTCTTTGTGTAGGGGTGGGGCATGGTGCGGCAGTTTTGTGGCAATTCTTTTCTACTGCTGTTTGCGTCCAATAGGTGCCACCGTCGGATGTAGATCTTACGGTTATTGTGGCGATTGCTAATGTTTCCATATCATTTATAGCCAACACATATACAACAAGCTTAGCCTCTCATCTTCTCTCTATCTCTTTCCTCATATTTATTGCATCTGCCTTGGAGCACGCATATAGCCAGGCTCTTGCATGAGATTAGACTAGCCACAATGGAGAGTAACATACACTGGTAACATAGACATATCCCTAGACTATGTTACTATCTTCATAGTGGGTGGTAACATAAGTGTGGTGTCATGCAAAGCTTCATTTATTAGGTTAGACCTCTTCCAATGCAAAGGTGCTTACATGAGGTGCTAAGTGCTTTAAATAGTTTAGCAACTCAACACCCCAATGCATAGGTGCTTAACTTGTTGTTGCTAAGCTCATTATATTTAATGATTTAGCACCTAAACTCTTTCATGCACTGGTCAGCTTCTTTCATTTAAGTGTTTTGCCTAGGTTCACGTGCTTGGTATTGGTTCTTCCTGGGGTCACCAAAGTGCTCTCTCTCCTCTTTAATTGTTGTGCCATGTCATTTTCTCGCTTATGTGGCATGCTTAGCACCTGTCCACGGTGGAGCACTGGGAAGGGACTTAGAGCATGGTTAATAATATAGCCGGCTGCTGGCTATAACATGTTGCCATGTCATTTATAGCCGACGTAATAGGCAACACATATAGTAGTTGGCTATTAGAAAGTACTACTTTGTCAACATATGGCCCACCTTCTAGTCTCGCAAAGCTTCTTGGAGCTTGTGCTACAGCCGGCTGTAAGTTTACAGCCCGCCTCTCTTCTCTCTTCTGTTCTCTCTCTTCCAACTCAGCAATAATATGATATTTAAATCCTTACAGCCCGCTTACGTCATCTTACTATACTTGCTCTTATAGACTCATATTGCATTGGGACATGCGATGTTACAGTACTCCCTCCTTTCCGATTTATAGGGCTTGTCTCAATTTTTTTTGTTTTCCCAATTTAAAGGGCTCATCTCCATCTCATTTTAAGATTTCGAGGCACATTAAATCTTTGCATGCAAGAATTAAAATGGAACACACCAATGCATGTAATGTTCCTACTCATCTAGTGGCCAAACATGCATGCACTGCAATTAATCCAAATTAATGCGTCAGTTTAATTTAGGTAGTTTTGTAAAGTACGAGATACATTCCTCCACTCACCGTAAGCCTTGGTTGTTGAGATTTCAGATTTGAGCCATAAACCGGAAAGGAGGGAGTAACTAGCTAAGTTACTCAAACTACCTCTCTCCTCATTAACTCATTGCCACATAAGCAAATTTGCTGAGTTGGACTCGATGTTACTGCTGAAGTTACTCCCACTGTGGCTAGTCTTACTTTTTTATGTCTCTCTCCTCCACATAGACAAAATTGCCATGTAAGCAGGCTATAAGCCTACTATTGTACTTGCTCTTAATAGTATAGCCCTGTAAACCGGAAAGGAGGGACTACTCCCTCCGTTCCTAAATATTTGTCTTTCTAGAGATTTCAACAAGTGACTACACCGTAAATGAGTACATACGGAGCAAAATGAGTGAATCTACACCGTAAATAAATACGTAGTTCTCTCGTTTTCCTCTCCGCCTTGTTTGCGGTGCACAATATTGAGTATACTACTATTGACTAGTCTCTTTTTGACACGCATTTACGTTGATACGGCTTGAATGCCAACGAGGCAGAGGGTAGCGGTTCTCGAAACGTTGAATTGTCAATGATGCCTCCGCATTCAATTAGCATGCAGAGGTAAGTAATTGGAGAAGCGGAATGGAGCCAGCACGATGTGAATGCAATGCAGTTTGGACTCTCATATAAATGCGCCCCACCACTCCAATCCATCTACTCCTAGTCTCTGCGCAACACTGCCCACTCCAATCCAAGACCAAGACTAAGTGACCAGAAGCCACAAGCACCCATGGCGTCGATGGACGCGAGCGGCAGTCGGCTGTGCCGGATCGTCCAAGACGCCGACCTGCGGCCCCGCACCGTGCAGCATTTCCAAACAGTGCTGGCGACCGCCGGCGTCATAGCCCTCGTCGACGCCGGCTTCACCTCTCGCATGTACTAGATGATGGTTGACTCCATCTGCAAGTTCACCGCCGTCAAGAAGCGCGCGGACGACCTTGCCGTATTGCTCCAGCCCACGCGCCCAGGCTCCTCATTGCCTGCCACCCTCATCGGCCTCTAAGGTGACGAACTCTTTGAAACACTGGTGGCCCTGCAGCTGCCGGAGGTCGCGACGAAGAATGTGCACCTAGAGGCCGCGCTCACCGCAAAGCGCCTCGCCATGCAAGAAACCATCAACCTGCACATCCATGTCTATGAGGAAATCGTCTACATAGGCCACTACAAGGCCAGCGAGGACAGAAAGACGTTGGCCTTCTTCCAGCGGCTGGAATCTTTGGACGCCATTGTTCAGAAGCACGTCGACCTGGCCATGAAAGCCACTGCTACTTAGCCGCCGTTCGGTGGGCCGGCGCCCTGAGTTGAGGAGGTGGACGTCGTCGATGGATGCATCTTTGTTCTTGCCTCCTGTAACCAGCACTGCATCGCCTTGTGGCCGTGATGTTTTATTAGTGTATGGCATTTTTATTCCAGTCGTAAATGACATGTGTGATCCCTTGCTCTTATTTGGCATTAATTATATGTAGTATCACTGTCTTCGTCCTGGTGTACTACCTAGGTCCTGGTCTATTAGTCCCTTTTGTAATTTGTGCTAAATTTTGACCAAAGATTTAACTAACAAAATGTTAGGGCATGTCAACAAAAATTATATCATTTGATTTGTATTTGAACATAGTTTTCAATGATATAATTTTGGTGACATGCATGAACCTTTTGTTAGTCAAATTTATGGTCAAAACTTGGCACAGATTACGACGGGGAGCAATAAACCAGGACGGAGGTAGACTGGTCTGTCACCATCGTGTTTTGTGTCTAATTTTGACTTCAGCGACCCAACCTACATGGAGGGAGTACTTTATATATTGGCATGACAACCAAACTTATATATTCAAAACTGAGCGTTACTGCATGTCACGAGTTCAAAACGAGAAAGTGGAACAAGTACAGCATGCCTGTGCCGTTCGCGTCGCACCCCCACACGGTCGCGGTGCACAATGTACTAAATGACTAGTCTCTTCTTGACCCGCATTTACATTGATACGGCTTGAATGCTGAAAGGACAAGTGCTCCTTGGGTGATTTTGGTAATTAATGTCAACATATCTCTTGTTGGACTAATACCTTTACGTAGTGTATTTCAGATCAGTTCAACAATGGCGTGGTAAGGACAAGAGGATGTGGAACCCCTTCAAAATGCTAAGGACAAAGATTGGCTCAAGCTCAAGACTCCTCTTTTTCATTTTAGTGATCCAAGATCACATTGAGTCCATAGGAAAGCCAATACTATTAAAAGGGGATGAGGTGTTGCTTAATGGTCTACTTGCTCAAAGTGTTTAGTGATATTGCTCCAAAACCTTCAGCCACTTTCTCTTTTCCACATATGTCCAAAACCCAAAGTCAAACTTGGCCCCACCGATTTGATCTATCTGGCGCCACCGAGTTCAGTTGACATAGCCACTGCCAGAAACCCTAGACAATTCGGTCTCACCGATACGGATCTCGGTCTCACCGAGATGGCCTTGCAAACTCTCTGTTGTCTGTTGTAATTATTTTGGTCTCACCGAGATGTGCAATCGGTACCACCGAGTTTGCCTAACCAACTCTCTGTTTGCTCATTGCTGAAATCGGTCTCACCAAATTCATGCAATCAGTCTCACCGAGATGAGGTTTTGCCCTAGCCCTAGCACATCGGTCCCACCGAGTTGATCATGTCGGTCCCACCGAGATTCCTAACATTCACATTTTGAACTAAATCGGTCTCACTGAGTTCTTCTATTTGGTCTGATCGAGTTGGGTCAAATGTGTGTAACGGTTGGATTTTGTGTGGAGGCTATATATACCCTTCCACCCCCTTCTCCATTAGAGAGAGAGCCATCAGAACGTGCCTACACTTCCACTACACATTTTCTGAGAGAGAACCACCTACTCATGTGTTGAGACCAAGACATTCCAATCCTACCACAAGAATCTTGATCTCTAGCCTTCCCCAAGTTGCTTTCCACTCAAATCATCTTTCCACCATAGCCAAATCTGTGAGAGAGAGTTGAATGTTGGGGAGACTATCATTTGAAGCACAAGAGCAAGGAGTTCATCATCAACACACCATCTATTACCTTTTGGAGAGTGGTGTCTCCAAGATTGGTTAGGTGTCACTTCGGAGCCTCCGACAAGATTGTGGAGTTGAACCAAGGAGATTGTAAGGGCAAGGAGATCGCCTACTTCGTGAAGATCTACCCAAGTGAGGCAAGTCCTTCATGGGCGATGGCCATGGTGGGATAGACAAGGTTGCTTCTTCGTGGACCCTTCGTGGGTGGAGCCCTCCGTGGACTCGCGCAACCGTTACCCTTCGTGGGTTGAAGTCTCCATCAACGTGGACGTACGATAGCACCACCTATCGGAACCGCGCCAAAAATCTCCATGTCTACATTGCGTTTGCACACTCCAATCCCATCCCTTTACTTTCTTGCAACTAGCATGCTTTACTCTTTCCGCTGCTCATACTCTTGCCATGCTTGCTTGAAATATATTGTGAATGCTTAAACTTGTGCTAAAACTCCACCTTAACTTGAAGAAATTAAAAACTGCTACATTTTCTTGTAGAGGGTCTAATCCCCCCCCCCTTTAGACACCTCTTCTCGATCCTTTCAAATGCCAAGGAGGGAGATGGTAGCAGTTCCCGTGACGTTGAACGATCAATGATGCATCCTCAATTTACATGCAGAGGGAATTAATTGGAGAAGAAGAATGGAGCCAGCACGAATGCAACACAGTTTGAACCCTCATATAAAGGCGCCCCACCACTCCAATACATCTACTCCTAGTCTCTGCGCAACACTACTCACTCCAATCCAAGACCAAGTGACCAGAAGCCACAAGCACCTATGGAGGCGATGGACGCGAGCGGCAGTCGGCTGTGCCAGATCATCCAAGACGCCGGCCCACAGCCCCGCACCGCGGAGCGTTTCCAGACGGTGCTGGCGACTGCCGGCGTCATAGCCCTCGCCGACGCCGGCTTCGACTCTCGCATGGACGACATGATGGTATGCTCCATCCACAAGTTCACCGCCGTCAAGAAGCGCGCGGACGACCTTGCCGTACTGCTCCAGCCCGCGCACCCAGGCTCCTCATTGCCTCCCACCCTCATCGGCCTCCATGGTGACGAACTCTTTCATGCCCTGGTGGCCCTGCAGCTGCCAGAGGTTAGGACGAAGAATGTGCACCTCGAGGCCGCGCTCGCCGCGCAGCGCCTCGCCATGCAAGAAACCGTCAACCTGCACATCCACGTCTACGAGGAAATCATCTACATAGGCCACTACAAGGCCAGCGAGGACAGAAAGACGTTGGCCTTCTTCCAGCGGCTGGAATCTTTGGACGCCATTGTTCAGAAGCACGTCGACCTAGCCACTAAAGCCACTGCTACTTAGCCGTCGTTCGGCGGGCCGGCGACTTGAGTTGAGGAGGTGGACGTCGTCGATGGATGCATCTTTCTTCTTGCCTCCTGTAACCAGCACTGCATCCCCTCGTGGCCTTGATGTTTTATTAGTGTATGGAATTTTTATTCCAGTCGTAAATGACATGTGTGATCCCTTGCTCTTATTTGGTGTTAATTATATGTAGTATCACTGTCTTCTTCCTGGTGTACTACCTAGGTCCTGGTGTACTACCGAGAGGAGTACTGTACATGCTAGAGACTGGACTGTAGCACATTGTTTTTTATGGCCATATCACCACATTGTTTTCTATGGCCTATCGCCTGCTGGTTCACTGGGCTGCCGTGGTTCGCACTCCTCCGACGTGAGTAGTAGTACTAGTATATACACTATATATACGAAACCGCATGATTCTTCGCTCCTTCTTACGTAATACTTCGCTGACATGTGGGAGAGCCAGCATCCGGGTCGACGTGTCATGCACCAGATTAGAGTGGGGAACGGAAGGGGGAGCATCACTCCGGTCGTAGCGCCAGTAATTAATGACCATAGTGAGTAGTCATATCACAAGACCCCGTCTTTCAAGCAGTAACGCGTCGTCAAATCGCACAACCCTACCTTTCCAGCAGTAAGTTGAATCCACTACTCCCTCACCCTCCTCGCCTCTCTGTCAAACCGCCTATGCAAAAACTGCCGCGCGTACTGCCCGGGAAAAGCCCCGCCCTCAACTTTTAACTACTCATAGTATAATTTTGTATCGATGAATTGCGCCATGGAGCAGAAAACCAAAAGAAAAAGGTGGTACATGTAAACAAATACAGTTCAAGCTCTAGCTAGCGATTCGGAATGTAAACCATGCATGTGTTTATATGTATAGGTTACTTCAAAGTACTGAGTCCATTGATGCGATGTGGTCAAACTGTACCATCGATATCTCAAAGCCAAAATAGTTCGAGCTTGTTCGTTCTATATAAATACTAGTACTATATGTTTATTCACCCGTGGGGTTGTTCAATGAATGGAGGGCCGGGGAGCACAAGTGAACAATACTACTACTAGTAAGTAGGACTCATACAGTTAGTCACGTTAAATAGAGAGTTTCTTTTCTTTAATGCCACGTACACAAATTGAAACGCTTGTTGTGGAGAGAAAAAGATAATCACTCCACTATATATATAGGCAGGGGCCTGAGCGCTTGCTTTGCTAGGGTTGCTCTCTTCATTCTCTCATCCTCTCCAGATCTAAACAAGACAGCGGTAGCAACATTTTCTCTCTGCTCACCGCTGGTCACAGATCCGGTCGGATCCCTTCGGTCGGTGTGTGTAGAGGACTAGGTGCATCGTTCACGCGGTCATCGGCGGCGAGGGAGGAAACCCACAGCTGCCGGCGGGTCCCGATCCTCTGCCCGTGCCATTCTCTCCGACACAGCGCCAGCTCGGGAGGTCCTCCGACCCTTCTTCCTCCCTGCCGTATTGTGCGCAGATCCGACCTGCCGCCGCCGACATCCCGACGACCCTCAGGTATAAGTTCCTTCGAAAGCGGTCTTGCTCTACTGCCCCAGCTCCCCACCTCTCTGCATGTGGATCTTTTTCTACTTCCATCAGCTCTTCCAAAGACACCTAAATTTTTAGTATTATTGGAGGTAAAGCTACTTCATGCAGTCGAATCTAGGACTTGGTTCAAACAACGAAGAAAACAGGAAAGTCGTAGCATGAATCTAGGACTTGATTCAAAGAGGAAATAACAGGGGGAAAGTAGTAGAGATTGGATACCCAACCGGTCTCTTGGTTGAAAAGGGAAATAAAGGGAAAAGGCAATACAAACTGGATAAGGAACAGATCTATTATTGGTTGAAAAAAGGATATAAAGTGGCGGCTGGTGGACAAGTCAATAGAGTATGTCCAGGATTAGATTTGCTGCCCTCACATAGTAAAAGGTCTCCAGGATTAGATTTGCTGCCCTCACAGAGTATGAACAAACTCGGACTCACCACTTTATGCCTCCTTGTAGGTACATTGTGCTGATGCGTCCACTGTCGCATGTCCTTATACCAACCTTTTGTTGTTTTTAATGTAAGGGCGCATGTAAAATGAAGCAATCACACTGTTACCTTAAGGACATGTCTAACCAGTGTTATTGTTAATCTAATGCCTTCAGTGATATGATGCAATTAAACTATGTTACAAATGGTACTCCTGCTGTTTTCCCCAGAATGATAAGTAAGTTGCTTCTTTACGCTGCGGAGTGTCCTGGTGTCCCCATTGTCCCATGCCCTTAAACCAACTCTTTAGCTGCTATTGATCTACTGTATCTGGTAAACAAGCAATGCCACCATTAAAGTAATCCCATATTAGACGAATGTCATTGTTGATCGTAATGCTTCCGGTAACATAAAGCAATGCTGCCATTTTAAAATTTCTACTGTCCTTGTGTGAGTGCCATGAACATAATCAAGATGCTTCTTTTCATTTCGTGTATGTTTCGTACCTTGTTATTGACCTGCAACCATTTTCTTTCTATCTTTTTGTGCAGATAGGGATATCCATTTCACCTTGTTGCTATTGTGACCTTTTGGTGAACTGCACAAAACACTTTTTTTTGGAATGAGTGTCTTGTGCAGTTCGACTAAAATGTCACGTGGGTAACATCTCTCAATTTTGGTGGAACTGCACAAATGGTGATAGGAGTTTCCAAAATCTCCGTCAAACTCTGGTGGTAATCTCGTGCAACATTTTATTAGCCTTTGCAAGATGAGCCGTCACTGTCACCACAATGGCACTTTATTTTAGTGGAACTGCACAAAAGGATAAGCAAATTATAGTTACTCCTTACATGAGCAGGATAGCCAACCTTAATGTTGCTCAATTTTAGTGCAACTACTAAAGAAGAACCTGCCAGCTCATGAGAGCAACTACTTCTTGCTAGCTGAATGATGCAATCTTTGCTTCATTTCAGGTGAATTGCAGAAAAAGTCGCATGAATTGAATCATGGATCTGCAGGTTGACCTCACTGAGTCGTGGTGGCGTAGGGGCCCTGTTGGTGTACTAAATATTGGGCCTTTAGTACCCCATACTTGTGCATGGGCAGTTGTAGCCATACCTGCGGCAAGGCTTGTCAGGGGAACATCTGAAGATCGATCCAAGGTTATCAAGAGACATCCACGCCAAGGATCAGAAGATAAGGAGGACTGAAGACCAAGGGCTCGGCTCCCGGCAAGATCTTGCCGGGGTATCCCGCCAAGCCCGGCAAGATTCGCACCCGATAAGGTTCCGCCACTGTGTCACCGCTCTAGTACAGCGACCGGCCTGGCATTCTGGCCCCACCTCTGGATGCGTGGCAAGGCGCTAGTGGAGGCGAGCTTAAGCGGTGCTGATGGGATGGCCCCTTTTTCCATCCCCAAGAAAGTAGGGACACCTAAACGGACACCTCACGGTGCATTAAATGCATTTGTCCTAAACCGTCAGTGGTTAGGTATGATAACCATGTAGCTACTTTACACCTCGCAGATGAGCAGTTTGCCACTGTGGTGACCCCTTTGATCATATAATAGGAGGCCCAAGGCAACTGCTATAGAGGAGGACGACTCTCAGCCCATTCTGCATGCGTAGCTGCTGCTTGAACGTACTGTTCATTGCAAGCGCTCCAAGAACTGGGACGAATCACTGATAATAAACTAAAGCAGGAGTAGGGTTTTATGCTGATCAGCGGCCCGAACCTCGGTAAAAATCCCCTCGTGTTGATCATCGGTTCTGCTCTTTGTGTGTACCCCTCTCCCTGCCGAACCGTAAAGGGGTCCCTCGGATCCCATAGGTGTCGTACGCCGACATCTTTGGCGCGCCAGGTAGGGGCTATCGAGGTTGCGTGAACCTGATCTGGTGATCAGCGCGTCAGTTTCTTCACCATCTTTGTCACCATGCCGCCCAAGAAGAAGGGTGCAGCAGTGGTTGTTCCGTCTACGTCCGTCTTGCCCGTGCCTACTCGGACGGGTGACGGCGTGGATGCAGGAGGTGGAGGTTTAGAGCCTCCACGGCGTTCTGGTGATCCGAGCCAGGCGAGTGGCGTCGCTCGCAGCGGCGACGGCAACCGCATGCCGCTAGATCCAGAGATGGAGCCGTGCTGCCTATAGGCGGCGCTGCGAACTCCAGAGATCGGGGGACGCCATCCAGGGCTCCCGCACCGGCGCAGGCGTCGCGGCCTTCCCAGGCCGCACACGACGAGCAGCGCCATGGCGTCGGTGGTTCTGAACGTCCCCATGGGTAGATTTCTGCGCACCGATCCCAAGGTGCGTAGGCGCAGCATGCACGCCAAACTGCCGGTGGAGGTGGCGCGTGGTCGCGTGGTCGTGACGATGCTCCTTCTAACACTGTTAGGAGTCAGAGCACCTCACGTACCTTGCACCTGTCGCCGCCACCTACGCCAGCAGAAGCTTTGGCACATGCGCAGCTGCTCCTCGATTTTCCTCTTGCTCCGGAGAAGAAGGAGGAGTGGCGATCTACTATCCAGAGCCTCGTCGGCTTCGCCAACAAGGATAGGCCGCAGCAAGCGCGGCCCTCGCGGCAGCGGTCTATCGTTCCGGCGCGAGCCGGTGGTGAGAAGACCGGAGGCGGTGCTACTACGGTGCACTCCCCTCCACGAGAACAATGGCGGTCGTCAGCCCGGCGGACCGAAGGCTGTGATGACGATTCCACGGCGTCGTCCGATCCGCGGATGCACCGCGATCAGCGTCAAGTTCTTCGGGAACGGAGCAAAGAGGACGCTCGAACTACCATCGAGCGCCGACGGGAGGCGCGCCATCTGTCTAATAAACGTGCAGGGCCTACTGTCGACAAGCCTGCGCCAGGGGACACAGGCGACTTGCCTTATGAGGTAGGTTGTCTAGCATTTACCCGTGAGCTGCGGCGAGTCCAGTGGCCCAACTCCCGAACGTTCAAACCAGAGGTTTCGGAGAAATATGACGGCAAGACTCACCCCTCGGAGTTCCTGAGCATCTACACCATTGCGGTGCAGGCTGCCGGAGGCCGAGACGACAAGATACTTGCCAACTACTTCCCGTTGGTGCTGAAACCCAACGTCAGGTCGTGGTTGATGCATCTGCCAGAGAATTCCATTTCTTCCTGGTCAGATCTGTGCCATCAGTTTGTTGGCGCCTTTGTTGGACGCCACCAAGCTCCTGGACAAGAAAGTGATTTACATCTCCTCCCTCAAAAGGAGGGCGAGCCCCTGCGAAAGTTTATCCAAAGATTTAGCCGAGTGCAATACAATATTCCAGACGTTCATCCTGCCGCTGTTGTTAGCATGTTCCATCAGAACGTGCGTAACCGCAAGATGCGCGAAGAGCTGGCGATGAACAAGGTCAGGAGTATTGCCGAGCTCTATGCTTTGGCAGATAAATGCGCTCGAGCTGAAGAAGGGAGGAAACTCCCCGGCGAGGGAGTTGGCACCGGGGGCGAGTCTGAAGATGAAGATGCTGCCACTCCGTCGAAGAAAGGCCGGCGGCGGAACAAGAAGCGCAAAGGCAAGGCCGTGCTTGCTGTCGAGGGATCCGGCAACCCCGGCACCGCCAAGAAGGCCAAGGTTGACGACCCCGGCAAGGAAGTTGCCGGGTGCGCTTCCTGTCAGGCCTTGGCGGCTGCCGACAAGCCAGAAGGCTCTGGCAACCAGTATTGCAAGATCCATCGCACCAATGGCCACGACCTCCAAAACTGTCGGCAAGTTGAGCAGCTTGTCGAGAAACAAAGAGCTGAGTACGAAAGACGAGAAAAGGAGAAGGCCCAGGATGGTGCTGAGGGATCCGGTAAGAAGCGTGGTGGCCGAGGAGGCCACCGCGGCAAGGCTAAGCAACAGAAGGAGTGGCCCGCCCGAGGCCGCGACAAGGACGAGGGAGGCGATGATGATGAGGAAGACGACGAATCCAGTGAGCACGAGTTTCAGAAAGCCACAGAGGCCATGTGTATTGACGGGGGCGCCTCGTTGCATTCTTCTCACCGCCGACTTAAACAGTGGGTGCGTGAGGTTAATGCAACGGAGCCGTCGCTTGAGGCACGGAAACCTTTGAAATGGTCCCACACGCCTATCATTTTTTACGCCGAGGATCACCCTGATCGCATAACTGCGGTCGGGTGCTTACCTTTGTTGGTCTCACCAACAATCCGCAACCTCAAGGTGACAAAAATACTAGTTGACGGTGGGGCCGGGCTGAACTTAATCTCGCCGGACATGCTCAAGAAGCTGCAAATTCCTGATGAAGATCTCGAGGAAACGGGCACGTTCCAAGGGATCAATCCAGGAAGGACCCAGCCAAAAGGCAAGATTACGCTACCGGTGACATTTGGTAGCGAGCTCAATTTTAGGACAGAGAAGGTAGTGTTTGATGTCGCCAAGATCCCCATGACATACAATGGGATCCTTGGCCGCCCAGCGCTCGCCAAGTTCATGGCGGCATTACACTATGCGTACAATGTGTTGAAGATGCCTGGACCGATTGGTGTCATCACTGTTCACTCCAACAAGAAGGATGCACTGATCTGCACCGACCAACTCTACCGGGAGGCAGCCACAGCACCTACCGTTAAGGCATCTGCTCTTGCCGCTAGAACTCCCGGAGGGAAGGAGAAGAAGACCGGCAAGATCTCTGGCGCAAACTCCGGCAAGCGCACCTCTCCGAAGTGCTGTGCTTCCATTGAGGACGCGCTAGAGAGTTCCACCGGCAAGAACACAAAGTCCAAGGCTGCTCCACCAGAGACCAAGAAGGTGTCCGTCGGGGAGGACGGAATGGGAGGAACTTTCACCATAAGTTCCACCCTAGATGACAAATAGGAAAGCGCGCTCGTTGCCTTCCTGCGGGCGAATGTCGATGTGTTTGCATGGCAACCATCTGACATCCCCGGTGTTCCCAGGGAGGTAATTGAGCACCACCTTGCTGTTTGTCCTCACGCGCGGCCCGTCAAGCAGAGGGTGAGGAAGCAGGCCTTGGAGCGGAAAGAATTTATTGCCGAAGAAATCAGGAAGTTGGAAGCGGCAGGTTTGGTCAGAGGGGTGCTTCACCCAACCTGGTTGGCCAATCCGGTCGTAGTGCGCAAGGCGAATGGGAAATGGAGGCTGTGTATTGATTATACAGACATCAATAAAGTCTGTCCAAAAGATCCTTTCCCCTTGCCACGCATCGACCAGATTATGGACTCCACTGCCGGTTGTGACCTACTGTCATTCCTTGATGCCTATTCGGGGTATCACCAGATCTTCATGGCAAAAGAAGATGAAGAAAAGACCGCATTTATCACCCCATGTGGTACGTATTGTTTTATACTTATGCCTTTCGGGTTGAAAAGTGCTGGTTCTACATTTGCGAGAGTGGTCCAAATCGGTTTTGAACCTCAGCTACATAGAAATATGGAAGCGTACATGGATGAAATAGTGGTCAAAACCAAGGATAAAGCGATGCTCATACAAGATCTAGAAGAAACATTCGCAGATCTACGCAAGATCAATTTAAAGCTCAATCCTGAGAAGTGTGTGTTTGGCGTCCCTTCCGGCAAGCTTCTTGGGTTCTTTGTATCTCAGCGTGGGATCGAAGTGAACCCCGACAAGATCAAAGCCATTGAGCAGATCCAAGCGCCAAGACGCGTCAAGGATGTACGTCGTCTTGCCGGCTGCGTTGCTGCCTTGAGCAGGTTTATCTCCAAATCTGCTAAGCGCGCCCTGCCCTTTTTCAAAATTTTGAAAAAGGCAGGTCCAATGAGATGAACTCCGGAAGCGGAGGCAGCGCTACAAGATTTGAAGAGGTAACTCTCCTCTCCGCCGACGCTAGTCGCACCTAAACCACAAGAGCCGTTGCTGCTGTATCTAGCGGCAACAAATCAAGTGGTTAGTGCTGCGTTAGTGGCGCAAAGAGAAGTTGACGAGGGGGCAACGGCAGCGGCAGGACCGTCAAGTGATGTGCCGGGATCTTCCTCGGCAAGGTCTGGTGCCGGCTAGACGGGATCTACGCAGTCAGAGGAATCAGCGCAAAAGAGGAAGATGGTGCAGCGTCCAGTTTATTTTGTCAGTTCCCTTTTATAGGGAGCTAGGTCAAGATACTTTGGTGTGCAAAAATTTCTCTTCGGCCTTCTCATGGCCTCGAGGAAGCTGCGCCATTATTTCCAAGTGCATGAGATTACCGTCGTCACTCGCTTCTCGTTGCAGCGGATTTTGCAAAATCCAGAGGCAACCGGCAGGATTGTAGAGTGGGCTTTGGAACTATCGAGCTTTGGCCTCAAGTTTGAAAGTACTTCAACAATTCAGAGCAGAGCCTTGGCAGAGTTCATTGCGGAATGGACCCCAACGCTAGATGAGGAAATTCAAGAAACGAATCTTCCCGGCAAGGAAACAGATCGAGAATGGGTTATGTACTTTGACGATGCTTTTACGCTGCAAGGCGCCAGTGCTGGCGTGCTACTTGTCGCACCCACCGGAGAGCACCTCAAGTATGTAATTCAAATGCATTTTCCCCAGGAGAGCTCGACAAACAACACTGCAGAGTACGAGGGCCTGCTTGCCGGTCTCAGGATCGCGGCGGACCTCGGAATCAAGAAACTCATCATCAGAGGCGACTCGCAGCTTGTTGTCAGGCAAGTTAACAAAGATTATCAGAGTCCATTGATGCAGGCTTATGTGGATGAAGTGAGAAAAATGGAAGAGCGCTTTGACGGTCTGCATACAAAGCACATTCCTCGTGCTAAAAACAGTATTGCCGATGACCTGTCAAAGCGCGCTGCCCTTAAGTTGCCTGTGGAACCAGGAACTTTTGTGCTCCATTTGACTCAGCCATCTGTAGTGCCATCAATAGGGCAAGCAAAGAGAAGGAAGTTGAATTCTGGCCAGTACTTTCCGGCAGAGCTCCCGGAAGCCGCCAGCAAGGAAGTTGCCGAGATCAGTGGCAAGCCTGCCGGGGAACAACAGGCTCCAGCAGGGGCTCAGGCCCTTGCCGTCGAGACAAACATTCCCTCGGCAGAAGAGATGCCTTTAGTCCTAGTTGTCGAGCCCCAGGCTCCAGCTTGGGCACAGCCCATTGTCCATTTTCTTCAGACAGGGGAACTCCCTGAGGAGCAGGAAGAAGCGGAAAAAGTAGCCCGTCAGTCTAGCATGTACCAGTTCGTCGATGGCGTTCTGTACAGAAAGAGATTGAACGGTGTGAAATTGAAGTGTATTCCTCGGGAGGATGGACTGGAGCTGTTGGCAGAGATACATGGAGGCATATGTGGCTCTCACATAGGATCAAGAGCGCTTGTCGGAAAGGCATTCCGGCAAGGTTTCTTTTGGCCCACTGCTCTCCAGGATGCAACTGCACTAGTAACCAAGTGTGAAGCGTGCCAGTTTCATTCGAAGAAGTCACATCAGCCAGCTCAAGCTCTTCAGACAATCCCTCTCTCCTGGCCATTTTTGGTCTGGGGGCTCGACATACTGGGCCCTTTTCCCCGTACTACCAGGGGCTTTGAGTACTTGTACGTTGATATCGACAAGTTCACGAAGTGGCCGGAGGTGGAAGCAGTGAGGAAGGTGACAGCACAATCAGCCGTCAAGTTCTTTAAAGGGATAGTTTGCCGTTTCGGTGTGCCCAACAGGATCATCACTGACAACGGCACACAGTTCACAAGTCGCACCTTCATGCAATACGTCCAAGACCTTGGCGGCAAAGTTTGTTTTGCCTCTGTTGCTCACCCGAGAAGCAACGGCCAAGCGGAGAGGGCTAATGCTGAAGTGCTGCGCGGTCTCAGGACCAGAACTTTCGACAAGCTGAGAAAGTGCGGAAGGCGCTGGATTGATGAGTTGCCGGTGGTTCTTTGGTCAATCAGAACAACACCAAATCGAGCCACTGGCCAGACACCCTTCGCTCTGGTTTACGGAGCGGAAGCAGTTCTCCCCACGAAACTCATATACGGGTCACCTCGAGTGCTCGCTTATGATGAGCTTGAGCAAGAGCAACTGCGACAAGATGACGCTGTGCTCCTTGAGGAGGATCGTCTTCAGGCTACTGTGCGAGCTGCACGCTACCAGCAAGCTTTGCGCCGCTACCATAGCCGCAAAGTTCATGCCCGAAGCCTTGAGGAAGGCGACCTTGTTCTTCGGCGGATTCAGTCCGCCAAGAATTCAAGCAAGTTGACGCCGAAGTGGGAAGGCCCTTATCGGGTTGTACGAGTCACCAGGCCCGGCGCTGTCCGCCTGGAGACCGAGGATGGCGTTCCAGTGAGCAACTCCTGGAATATCGAACATCTTCGCAAGTTTTACCCATAAGGCGCGGTTGCCGGGGGCCCTCGGCAACCTCCTTTTGTACAAGTCTTGCCGACAAGGCATGTAATCCTTTGTACAAAGCCAGGCGCAGACCCTGTGCGCAGTTGAATAAGCTTAAGTGTTGTGCATTTCTTGTTGATTTCCATGTTTATATATATGCATGTTTATCTGAGATATTGTATGACACTTGATCCCCGGTAAGACTAACGAACCGCCAAGGTTCCATATCTTTATTTTCTCTTCTTTCTTTTTCTCAAAGGATAGAAGGTTCTCTCGCGTGCAAGTTTACCGCGGGGGGGGGGGGGGGAAGGAAGGTTGGAGCAATGCTTGTTCAGAATTGATTTCTTGCCGGAAGGAATACAGCGACAGAAAGCTAAGTTCGAAACTTTGAGCAAGTTTTTCGATTTTTACTGTCAGGCCATTTCCTTTGGACGATTTCGGCCCTTGTATGGAAAACCTGCACGCGAAGGAACCCTTGTTGTAATTGGTTGCGCCCTTGTTCTGTTTCGAGTCCGCTCAACAGTATAAGTGGCTGCGCCAAGAGCGCCAAGGTGTCTTGCTGGCCGCTGCACCTCCAGCAGGCTGCTGAAGTCCCGCACCCAGTGCTCGCGGCAGGTTGCACGCCGACAAGTTTCCAGTAAGCGTAGGGCGTAATCATACGGAAAGAAATCGAACAAGGGGAATGGCATGCATATACTCAGTCATAGCAAGTTATATTACATCAATAGTTGCCGCAGTTCTAACCTAAGACTAAATTGTCTTTGACATGGAATGGTGGTGGCAAGAAAAAGCGAGACAGCTAGTCCCTGCGCTGGCCTTTGACCCTCTTGATAGAATCCACCTTCTCGAGGATGGGCGCGACAAGCTTCTCAAGTGCCTGGAGATCTGCATCCTTCGGCAAGCGGTCGAGCACGTTGGTGAGGTCGATGCCAGGGTTCTTGTGCACCACCTTGATGAGCACCTTGTGGAGGACAGCCCGGCAAAGTTTGCGGGACTCGTTGGCCAGTTGGGTCGCTCGGTTGGACTGGAGCAGCTTCAGAGCATCAATGATGCTTTCAAAGGACATGGTCAACCTGGCGCTCGGGGATATTCTTTCTTCAGAAGAATACCTGAAGTTTTGCAGGCCCTCCCGGCCCATGGTTGACAGTTGTGCTATGAGCTTCTCCGCGGTGTCAACAAGGTGATCTGTCCAGATTTGCACGCCTTTCTCATAGTCAACTTGGGTGGCGGCAGCGCTCTTGAGCAAGTTCCTCTCTTCCTGGAGATCTTTGCTCAGGGCCTTCTCGCGGGCCTTGCCATCCTTGAGAGACTTCTCCAACGTGGTTAGCTTCAGCCTCAGATCGGCAACGGCATCATTGGCTAAAGAGAGCTGCTTGATCTTGTCGGACATAGCAACTTGCATCTCCGCCAGGCTGTGGAGAGTTTTCTCCCTCTCACTTTTGAGCATCGAGAGCTCCTTGCTGTGTTCCTCAAGATCCACTTCCAGCTTCTTCACCTTGTCGCTCAGGTCGTTCTTGGCGGCTTCTGCGGCCTCGGCGGCATCGATGGCTTCCTTGAGCTTGCTGGCGTGATCTACAGTTGCAGCTTCGAGCGCCTCTTTGTGCTTCTGCTCCAGCTCCTGGGTCCGCTGTGTGACAAGTTTTTCAATCTCTTCGTCCTTGCCGCGGAGTTTGGCGGCAAGTGCCTGCTCGCGCGCGGCAAGATCTTCTTCATGAGCATCAAGCCCAATGCGGCGCTGCGTCAAGAGAGCTTCTTCAGCGGCAACCTTTTGCGCAGCTTCCTCTTGCGCCCTTTCCATATCAGACTGCTTCAAGTGGAGCTCTGTCCAGCTTTGGCTCACTTGTTCCTGGCCGGCAGTCAACTCCTGAAAGGCCTCGGCGTACCAGATCTGCATTTGCTCAACGCGTTTCTGGAAATCCGCCTCGGCTGCTTCAACAACTGCAGCTCTGGCGTCTACCTTCTCCTTTCAAGCACGGTGCAGCGCCTGGAGCTTGCGGAAGTTATCACCCATGGCCTGGAGGAGCTGATCTTCTTCAGATTTGCCGCTGCTGGCGCTTGGTTCATCGACAATCTTGAGCCCGGTAGTGGTGATGAGTTCTTCGTCAAAAGTTTCCCCTTCGATCGGCGCTCCAATGCTTGCCGTCCCCGGTAAGTTGACGAGCAGGTCGTCGCCAACCTTGAGATACTTGCTCGATGAGGGAGCCTCGGATGTCGATGGTTGATCTTCGGCAAGCGTCTCACCGGTGGCTGGGGGCTCTGTGGCCGGTGTAGCGCCTGGCACTCCTGCGGCAGGAATGCCGTCAGTATGGTCATCGGCCTCCTCGCTGGCCCTCTCGGCAGGTTTCTTGGCGGCCTCCTCGGCAGCAGCCTCGCTGGCCTTGACGGTGGCATCTTTGGTGGCCTCGCTAGCGGCGATCTTGTCAGCTTCAGCGACAGCATCTCTGGCGGTCTCCTCGATGACCACATCGATGTCCATATGTTCCATCACAGGGAATTTTGAAGGACGAAGGAGGGAAGCAAAACCAAATCAAGATCAAAGTTCAGAAAGGTAAAGAAAAAAATCACAAGTGCTCTGAGGCAAGCAGTCACCTGTGTCGAGCTGATGAGGAGTAGCTTCACCCCTCCCGGCAACTTTGCTTGCCGGGGAAAGGTTGCCGGTGCCCATGCTTGCCGGCTCCTCCTCCTCCAAGGTAGGCTCGTTGGTGGGAACTCTTGCCGGAGATGCGCTTGCGGGCTGCGCGGTTGACGGGGGCGGCACGACGGGGGCGTCTTCCAACGACTCTCCTTGTTGCCGTTCTTCTCCTGCAAGCCCAAAAGATGTAAGCGGCAAAGGTAGAAACCTTAGCACCCACCAGCAGAAAACGAGTAGTGAACTCACGCTGGGGGCTGTGCTGGGGGCTGCGTCGAGGGCTAAGCTCTGGGCTGATGGTGATAGTCTCTAGCGCGCTCGTAGAGCTTGTCGGTGGCTCGTCGCCCGTGGAGGTTTTCGCCCTCTTCGCCATCCTTTCCGCCAAAGTTTCTGCCTCCCTGCAGAGACAAGACAAAGCAAGGCGATGAGATCAATTGAATTCGGAATTCGGGAGATAAAGACTGTGACAGGATACTTACTCTTCCTCTTCTCGTTCCGGGCTGAAGCCGGAGATGTCGAAGTTGACCTCCGTTGCAATGTCCGTATGAGGAGGCGGAGGAGGGGTCCTGGGTCACTTGGCTGTGGCAGGTGCAGGGGGTTGGTGTGGCTCTGCCGCCTCAGCTTCCGGTGCTGCTGTGTGAGATGCCCCTGCCGCCCCAGTGGTTGCCGCAGGTGTGTGTCTCGTGCGCCGCGCGGGTTGCTGTTGAACCCCTTGCCGTGGTGCAGCCTTGCCGGCCACCCCCTTGCCGGGAGCCTCGCTGCTCGAAGAGGTTTGGCTTGCTGGGACGCCAGAGGCAGCTTTCCGAAGGACGCGCTTTGCCTTCTTTGGAGCTGGGGGCTCCTCCTGCGGCTGCTCTTCGGCTGCGTCCTCGTCTGATGAGCTCTCAGCGGCTGCACCGCTCTGTTCCCCGGCAACCTCGTCCTCCCCGGCAGGTTTCTCCTCCAGCATGACTTCTGCGTCGCTGGTTTCCCATTCTGTGAAGCCGACGTTGCCGGCCTCCACGGCAAGATTCGCCTCTTCCACTCTAGTGGCAATGTACGCCACTTCTTCATTAGTGGTGGCACGGATGAGGTTTGTCTCTTCCCGGACGGACCTCTCCGACAAGTTGTCGAAGAACTTTTGTGCCTCCTCCGTAGATGGCTCGACCCAGGTCGCGTCAAGGCCATGGGCGTTGAACATTGGCATTGCGGCAATGATCGACCCCAGGGCGGAGTTGTTGCACAAGGGAACAATTCTTGCCGGCAATTTATGCTTGTCTTCACGGTGAAATAGCCGGTGGCGGAGAGCGCCAAGCTGCATAATCGTCAGATTATTGTTCAGTCTAGGGCGTAGCCTCATGATATCTGCCACGCTCCGAAACTCCTAGGCTGGCCTCCCCTTATTCTGCAGAGGGGTGATGCGCCGGCGAAGGAAATCAGAGCCTATCATCTCTATTGTGAGCCCGGCGGCTTTCAAACGAAGGATCCTGGTTGTGGCGATTGTGAGCCTGTCATCTTGAGCATCAAGATCGCTCCAGTCTTCGCCGCGAACCACCTTTTGCCGTCGGGGCGAACAGTAGGGATGAGGGTCTGCTTCCTTAATCCAGCACCACTCGGACCGCCATTCTTCCCACTTCTCGCGGTAAACCCCGCCCGGATATATTTCCTTGTTCCATGCCCTTGGGATCCAGGCGATAGAACCGGCAAGGGCCTCCCCTTTTTGGACACGAGGAATGAAGTAATGGCGGAAGAGGGCGGTGTTGGGAACTACCCCGACAAAGTTTTCGCAAAGATGGGCGAAGATAGCCATGCAAGTTACGGCATTCGGCGTGAATTCCAAGAGATGGAAGCCGTATGTGTACATGATATCGTTGAAGAAATCAGAGAATGGAGGGCAGAGCCCGTAGTAAAAGTAAGCGGCGAAGAAGGAATATCTATCAGGGCTGCTTTTGGAAGAAGAACCTGGGGCCACGCGAGTCGCGGGGTGAGCCTTCGTCTCCCTCGCCCACATGCACTGGTACCAGTTCCTCAAGGCTTCCGCGTCGAGCGTCGGAGCGACGACAACGTACTTCTTTCGCATCTTCACCAACTCGCTCTCCGGGACATCGGCCTTCGTCTCCTTGCCCTTGCTCTTGCTAGCCTTGGGCGGCAAGGTGGTTGCGAAGGCGGAAGCCGAGGATGGAGCGGGTGCGGAGGCGATGAGCGGATGAGGGGAAGTTCTGCTCTGGGCTCGGGAGAGAGAAGGTAATGGCGGATTTCAGATTGGAAAGAAGAAGGGGTAAAAGAGCAGCGCCTTTGCGGATTCCTTTTTATGGGGAAGGAGCGAGGCCGCCTCTTTTACTGCCCAATGTGAACACGCCTATACGAGCGCGCTGCGGCCGTGACCGTTCAGCGCACGCTTCCCACATCGCGCACTCAACGCGCATAGTGGGGAAGCGCAGTAAGCGGAATGATTACAAGCAGTTAATCCCTGCCACGCGTGCCCGTGCACTGTTTGGGCCTAGCCCAACAACGCCTCGCACCCGTGTGTGGCCTAGGCCTAGGGGCTCCTGTCGGTGTACTAAATATTGGGCCTTTAGTACCCCATACTTGTGCACGGGCAGTTGTAGCCATACCTGCGGCAAGGCTTGTCAGGGGAACAGCTGAAGATCGATCCAAGGTTATCAAGAGATATCCACGCCAAGGATCAGAAGATAAGGAGGACTGAAGACCAAGGGCTCGGCCCCCAGCAAGATCTTGCCGGGGTAGTCCGCCAAGCCCGGCAAGATTCGCACCCGACAAGGTTCCGCCACGGTGCCACCGCTCCAGTACAGCGACCGGCCTGGCATTCTGGCCCCACCTCTGGATGCGTGGCAAGGCGCTAGTGGAGGCGAGCTTAAGCAGTGCTGATGGGATGGCCCCTTTTTCCATCCCCAAGAAAGTAGGGACACCTAAACGGACACCTCACGGTGCATTAAATGCATTTGTCCTAAACCGTCAGTGGTTAGGTATGATAACCATGTAGCTACTTTACACCTCGTAGATGAGCAGTTTGCCACTGTGGTGACCCCTTTGATCATATAAAAGGAGGCCCAAGGCAACTGCTACAGAGGAGGACGACTCTCAGCCCATTCTGCATGCGTAGCTGCTTCTTGAACGTACTGTTCATTGCAAGCGCTCCAAGAACTGGGACGAATCACTGATAATAAACTAAAGCAGGAGTAGGGTTTTAGGCTGATCAGCGGCCCGAACCTGGGTAAAAATCCCCTCGCGTTGATCATCGGTTCTACTCTTTGTGTGTACCCCTCTCCCTGCCGAACCGTAAAGGGGTCCCTCGGATCCCATAGGTGTCGTACGCCGACAGGCCCCTCTCTTAGTTATGGTTCCCATGACCGGGTATGTTCCTTTTTGGTTGATTTTGACTCTGCATCCAGCTAGTGATCTTGTGCTACTGTTTTGGCACTGCTACTGCCACTGATAAAATGAAGTAATAATACATTTAAAATAGAACTACTGCCTTAGCTACCATTTCATTTCCAATGTAGATAATTTGCAGAAAAAAAGTGATTGAAATGAGTCGACGCTCCTCCTCTCTAACTGGCGGGCGCCATAATTTTAGTTGAACTGCACACAAAAAGTGATTGAAATGAGTCGACGCTCCTCCTTCTACTGCCACACTGAGGTGTTAATGAATGTCAATGAATCGCTTTCATAGCAAGATATGGGGACATGAAGAATAACTTGATCTCCCAAAGTCATCTCACACCGGTTAGTACTATCCTTTATCAACATGATTGTGCTTTGTCATACTGTGCTAACATTGTATTTTTTAAATAAAGCTATTCTATCGCAATCTTTTCTTGTTTTGGAAATAAAGTTTGCTTCAACTAGTGGCACTATTATAGTAATCATGCTCTTTCTTATCTGTGCAAACAGGAATACTCAACTACAGATGTTGTGATGGTCAAGAGCATTCGCCAAGTTCTTGGGTTGTATGACACGGCTAGCGAAGATGGATTTAATCCCAATATTCACTTTATCAAAAGGCTCTAATGGGTTGGTTCTGAATCTTGCAAGCTGGGAATCAATGAGATGTGTAGGCATCTTTGTTGTACTTATTATTTGAATCTTATTTGTTGGTCCTGAATCTTGCAAGTTGGGAATCAATGAGATGTGTAGGCATCTTTGTTGTACTTATTATTTGAATCTTATTTGTTGGTTCTGAATCTTGCAAGATGGGAAACACGGCATGATGATGCAGAGGACAGCAACCATAACAAACTGTTCAAACTTGGTAGTATTGTCTGTGTGAAAGTGCGACAAATGTTGCGATCGTGTGCGTCCTGAGAATAATAATTCTAATTGTTGTGCATGTTGATCCTGTGGCACTGATAGAAAGAGCCAATGCATTGCTTGTTTTAAGAATAAATTTTAATTAAAGCTAATTAAATTTAAGTAAAGTGACCACCAACAGTTGTTATTACAGTACCAATACAGACCCGCTCGTGAACCGACGTGTGGCCAGAATAGGTTTCTTAATGGAGGCGTTTGAATGCGCTGAGGGTGCATGTTCTGCTGGGCGTGCAGCGGGCGAGGGAGGGGTACTAACTGTTGTCGCCTGTACACACTCGGTTTACTGTTGAATCTAGTTCCCCAAGAGCTGAAAAATGAACTGCTGCCGACGCCTACCCACTCGTTCACTTGAAGAGACTCCAATGGCGATCCGAGGGGTGAGCCTGCTGGATATGGACTTCAGCAAGGAGTTCACCTTTGAGTTCGCCGTTCAGACCCATGGCTGCACCAAGTTGAATGTGATGTACACTAACGATCTGGACTCGGTGAAGCTCTGCCTCACTGAGTTCCAGCAGTACCTACAGGACGAGAAAGCACAAGGTCGTAGGACTAGACCTTGTGCCCATCCATTCTTCTCCTGACAGGGACCAGCGGATCATCGTCGCCCAGGTATGTGTGAGGGGCGAGGTTCTCGTCTACCACTGCTGTAGGGCCATCAGAGGTTCTGGAGCATTCGCCCGTTTCATCGGCAGAACCGACTGCACCTTCGCTACGGTGGAGAGAAGGAAGAACGCTACGATTCGGCCATCTGGTGCAACAAGCTTGTCCACATCCAGAAGCAATACAAGATCATCGGCAACGGGCAGGAGAAGGACTCGGTGGTTGACCTCACCGAGACCATCATCGACCCCTGCTACGACAACATGAAAGAAGACGACGATACCAAGGACCTAAACACATGGGAGGTACCTCTGAATCTAGCCTACATAACCTACGCGGCCAAGGACGCATACGCATGCTACGACATGTACAGGCGGATCTTGGACATGAGGGCGTGTCTGCTTCCCGTAACCGACGAGTACACGGACAGCCGCAGCGTCATGATCAAGCATGCCAGGAAGGTCTAGATGATGTACTTTATCTGTTTAAGCACCTTTATCATCTGAGTGTTTCATGCGTTAGCCTATGTGTCGTAATTATCTGTTTTATCCGAAATATTTCGTCTAAGAACCCATTAACCTGTTTGCTTTTGTTTAGTGGCTATTTGCTTATGTATGTAACTAGTTCATTGGGCTGCCATGCTTTGAATCTCCTTCCTCCCAACATATTCCCCTTCTCAGGTGGACCCAGCAGGTCTCGTACACAGACATCTAGGACCAACCACCTATCCATTTGTATTTCTTTATTTTGTTCAATCTTTCGTCCTCTTCCTACAGCGGCTGGCGGTGCTGCCGCGCACGCCTCGGTGGCCCATCACAGCCTATGGCGTTAGCCAGGCCATCCCTCTACTCCCACACAATGTCTGGCGGCGGCAGCTCCACCGGCCCACCCTGCACCCGAACAAGTCAACCCTTGTACTCCCCTCCGCCGGCGTCTTCCCCCACTCCGGTTCGTTCGGTCCGAGGTCTCGATGTCGTCCTCCGCCTTGGTGCTCTCTCCACGGCGCCACCGTCTATCATTCCCAACATGGTCAGCAAAACAAGAGGAATCGGGAGACGACTGTTCGTCGAGAGGCTGACAGTCCCGTGCCCACCAGGTCCATGGCCTAGGTTTTGTTGTTTAACATGCACAGCCCATGACATGTTTCAACTTTTTTTGGGTCCAGCAGGTATCAAGCGGCCTCTGGGCCTCCCAGCCTAGCTTGTCTATAACATCAGCAGTCCAAGTTATGTTTGTTTTTTCAAGACGACGCACAGCTCAGTTCTATTTTTCTATAAGAATGCAAAACTGAACCTATGTTTGCCCTTCTATATTAGTATATATATTTATATTTATATCTTATTTTATTACATATATATAATAGAAACAACACAAGGTTCCGTTAAACCTGTCGTTCATCCAACCATTTTATAGACCTTCCCACTTCCTTTATTTTTCGTTTTCATTAATCCTATATCTGAATTTTCTCCCACTCTCTTTTTCGATGTAATCTGAGTTTTCTCCTAGTACTTTTCCCTAGAACCAACTCAACTATCCCACGTCTAGCCTAAAAAATACCCCACGTCCTATTAACTCATCAAATTAAAATGATATTTTATTTCATAAATCAAAAGTTCTTACAAAATATTAATAATAATTGTTTATATATAACTTGGCAAGTTAACTCCTGGTGATTGCGTACATAAGCTTGCAAAGATTTTACTGACCAATGCAGTAATAGACGTGCAATCATGTGTTTATGTTTTTATAACATTTCTTCGTCCAACCCATAATGATATTTTCACCCAGCCCAGCAAGTCCGCGGATTTCGAGAAAAATGCAAATGGGCTTTAAATTCTAACATAATATATAAACGGGCTGCATAGACGCTACATCATTGTTTCACCCAGCCCACCAAATGGACTAAAAAAACCAAATGGACTGGCTGACAAGTGGGCCAGTAGGTCGAAGCCTAAGCACTTTCGCAAAAAATAAAAATACAAAGGTCGAAGGCTAAGCAAGGCATTGGATTTACATCCAACGGCCGGCATTCTTCTTCAATCTCTCGTCTTCTTCCCCCAGTGCTGCCGGGACTGCCTGCTCCAGCCTCCGGCGTCCAGCGGCGCTGTTTTGCGCGCCTCACAGCAAAACGCTACCCCACCGATGGCCAGGCCATCCCTCCACTCCTCTGCACCTCCTGTTATTCTCTGCCGAGTGTAGGCCCACCCCGCGCCCGAACCAGTCAAGTTTCCCGCTCCTCTCCGTCTGCGACTCCACTGCCATGTCTTCCCCATCTCCGGGGCATTCCAGTCTGGGGCCTCTCCATCGTCCATCGGCTTTGGTGCGCTCTGCACGGTGTGGTCAACGTGGTCAACAAACGAGAGTCATCAGAAGATGACTGTACGTGGAGAGGCTGACAGTGGGGACGCACCACGCCCATGGACGCATGCATGCAACTGCATCCTTTTTACCCTGAAAAATAATGTTTTCTCCCCCTGACAGCTGGGACCCACCAGCTACATCTTCGCACGCAAGGAAGTGCGTCCTTATTATGGGAAAAAATGATTCTTTCCCCTGACAGCTGGGACCCACCAGCTATATCTTCGCACGCAAGGAAGTGCGTCCTTATCCTCCCTGATAGCTGGGACCCACACGGTCGAAGCGTGCGTAGCGTTGTCTGTGTACATACCGGTCGATCGGTCTGTCTGCCATGATGAACCGTGGCCGAGTAAGGAGCGGTAGCAGTTCAGGCAGTCCAGTCAAAACCGTGTACACGTACGTACAGCCAGATGCCAAAAAATATGACCACGTACGTACATACGGGCGGGGTCTCGAACGCGTACTCGCGCATACGTACGGCCAGGGCTCTTGTACATGGAGAGGCAACAGATGGCAGCAATGGCGTCCTGTTCATCGGAAGCCAACCGTCTGGGTCGGAACGGAGAAATTGCGTCGTGTTCATCGGGAGGCAACGAAATGCGTCGTGTTCATCGGGAGGCAATGGAATACATCATGTTCATCGGGAGCCAACCGGCTTGGACGGAACCGCCGAAACGAGGTCTGGTGTACCGCAGAACAGAGGAAACGGGCCTTCTGTTCGACCACGTACGGTCGAAACGAGGTCCTGTTCATCGGGAAGGGTCTTGTGTACCACAAAACGGAGGAAACGTACTTGTGTTGGAGTGCCTACGGTCGAAACAGGGTCCTGTTGATCAGGAAGGGTGTGGTGTACCGCAAAACGGAGGAAACGGACTTGTGTTAGAGCGCCTACGGTCGAAACAGGGTCCTGGTCATCCACCGTCTACTGCCTCGCTCCAGCCTCCACGGGTTACTGTTCATCCACCGTCGACCTCCTCCAGCCTCCACGGGCTACTGTTCATCCACGGCAACTGTTCATCCAGCCTCCACCGGCTGCTGTTCATAGAGCCCCCACGGGGTCCTGTTCATCCACCCCCAACCGGCTGGGGTGCGGCGGCCTCCTCGGGGTCCTGTTCATCCAGCGGCAATGACCTATTACCATGGGTTCCTGTTCATCCAACCCCCACCGGGAACTATTCATCCACAGCCAACCAACTAGCTCGACTCACCACGTCTCGACTCGTTCTATGTACCGCGCGCACGGTAGCAATGGTCACTGTTCATCGAGAGGCAACCCAACACCAGCTGGCTACGTCTTGCACGGGGGCTCGATCGGCTTCAGTAAGCAGCAGCAGTGATCGATTGCTCGGTTCAGTTAGCAGCAGCAGCGAAGGAATCGCTCGGGTTCAGTCAGCAGGCAAGGGATCGATCGCTCGGGTTCAGTAATGTAGCTAGTGCAATCGCTCGGGTTCAGTAAGCAAACGCCTTGCTCGGGTTCAGTTAGAGCCCAACGCCTCGCACACACGCGCGTACGTATACGAGAGAAAACGCGCAAACCTCCGTGCATCGCTCGGCCCCGACCACCCACCGTAACCGGGAACTCCCCGATATTTTCCTCGCCCTCGCTTCTACCATGATTTTTTCCGTCATGGACGGCCCAAAGAATGTCATGCAGCTGCGTCTCCGGCCCGCCCAAGACGAAAAGCCCATTTTCTATCATGATTTTTTGTCATAGAAGTAGGAGCCCACCACATCTATGATGATACCGGGTTTTGTCACAAGTATCGTCATAGAAATGTCATAAGCATGACAGAAATTTTTTTCGTTCGGCCCAAAATGTCACGGATGTGTCTTCTTTTTGTAGTGGCTAATATAATTGTATCATATAACCATCCCTCAACGTGCGATGAAGATTCACTCCAAAGTTCCTACCTAGCAGAGAACATAAGAAGAAATTGTTTGTAGGGTACGAAACCACCTCAAAGCTATTCTTTCCGGTCAATCTATCCTAGAGTTCATACTAAAATAACACCAAGCTATTCTTTCCGATCTATATAACCAAGAGTTCGTACTAAAATAACACCATATGATCCACATCAACCAACTCTAATGTCACCTAGATACTCCAATGTCACCGCGAGTATCCGTGAGTTGATTTTAGGATATGCATCAAACAATTTCAGATTCATAATACTCAATCCAACACAAAGAACCTCAAAGAGTGCCCCAAGATTTCTACGGGAGAAACAAAGATGAGAACGTGCATCAACCCCTATGCATAGATTACCCCAATGTCACCTTGTGAATCTGCGAGTTGAGTGCCAAGACATAGATCAAGTGCTCTCAAATCCAACAAAGTATTCAATCCGATAAAAAATGAAATCTCAAAGGGAAAACTCAATTCACAACAAGATAGAGAGGGGAAAACACCATATGATCCAACTATATTATTAAAGCCCGCGATACATCAAGATCGTGACATCTCAAGAACACGAGAGAGAGAGAGATTAAACACATAGCTACTGGTACAAACCCTCAGCCCCGAGGGTGGACTACTCCATCCTCATCATGGTGGCCGCCGAGATGATGAAGATGGCCACCGGTGATGATTTCCCCCTCCGGCAGGGTGCCAGAACGGGGTCTAGATTGGTTTTTCATGGCTACAGAGGATTGCGGCGGCGGAACTTCTGACCTCGGGTCATTTCTGATGGTTTCTCTATTTATAGGATTTTTCAGCATTGAAATCATGTGAAGATGGGCCTCGAGGTGAGCACAACCCACCGGGGCAAGCCAGGCCCTCTGGCGCGCCCTAGTGGGTTGTACCCTCCTTGTGGCTCTTCTGGCCCTCCCACGAAGCTTCTAGTGCCTCCTTTGTTCCAAAAAAAATGTCAAAAAGTTTCGTTGCATTTGGAGAACTTTTATTTCTGCACAAAAAACAACACCACGGTAGTTCTGCTGAAAACAGTGCCAGTCCGGGTTAGTTCCATGCAAATCATACCAAAACCATATAAAATTATTGTAAACATGGCATGAATACTTCATAAATTATAGATACGTCGGAGACGTATCAGCATCCCCAAGCTTAATTCCTACTCGTCCTCGAGTAGGTAAATGATAAAAGAAATAATTTATGAAGTTTGAATGCTAGCAAAGTGAATAAGTTTGATCAATGATAATTTCAGTCACTTTTCCTAGCATCATAACATCAACTCTTTCTCATAAAATTCATCATGATAAAGTAGCAATTGAAAGCGGAAATTTTGTTGTGGAATGCTACCTATCATATCCATCATATACTCTTTCTTTTGTAGCATGGACATTTGGACTTGAATGATTCAAAACAATAGTCTATAATTTGACATGAAGACATCAATACTCAAGCATACTAAAAAGCAACCATGTCTTTCAAAATATCAACGCTAAAGAAAGCTATCCCTAGCCCATTATGCTCAATCATTGATCCATTCATGAAACACACTCGAATATTAGCTACATCCAATGCACAGGTATGATCATAGTGCTCCCTAGTTGGTGCTTTGTAAGAGAAGATGGAGACTCAAATAAAAATAAAAATTGTATCAAGTAAATAGATAGGCCCTTCGCAGAGGGAAGAAGAGATTTGTAGAGGTGCCAGAGCTCAAAGCTTAAATTGAAAGATAAAATTGTTTTGAGAGGCACGCTTTTCCCGTCAATGAAAATGACCAAGAATTCCCAACACTTTCCATGCTAGATACATCATAGGCGGTTCCCAAATAGAAAATAAAGTTTATTCCTTTTTCCACCATTCTTTCACAATCCATGGCTAGCCATATCCAGGGGTGCCTTCCATACCGACACTTTCTAAGGAATTTATTATTGAACAACACAAATAATTTTTTGCATTTCGGGACTAGGCATCCCTATTATCTTTGCCACACTCTCGTGCAATGACAAGTGAATAAACACTCATCTTGAGAATAACACATCTATCATGGAAAATATTGGCCACCCCTTGCCGCTTCATGAGCGGTACGTGCACACAAAAGGGAAATTTATTTTGAAAATTAGAGTTGGCACATACAAATTTACTTGGAACGGCACGGAAATACCGCATATAGGTAGGTATGGTGGATTCATTTAGCACAACTTGGTTTAAGGATTTTGGATCCACAAGTAGTATTCCTACTTAGTACAAGTGGAGGCTAGCAAATAGATTGAGAAGCGACCAACCAAGAAACGAAAACGATCATAAATGAGCGTTAAACATAACTAACACAGAATAATGCACCACAAGTAGGATGTAATTTCATTGCATAACTATTGAGTTTCGTGCTTGCATAGGGAATCACAAACCTTAACACCAATATTCTTACTAAAGCATAATTACTCACCAACATGACTCACAATTATCATCTCCATATCGCAAAACTATTGCAAGGAATCAAACTTATCATATCCAATGATCTACAGGAAAGTTTTTATTATATCCTTCTTGAACATCCATCACTTTGGTACCAATTTCATAGCTTGTGCAAATTTTCATCACTATTATCAACTCTCAAAATAATATAAGTGAAGCATGAGAGTGTTCGACAAACTACTCCAAAAAGATATAAGTGAAGATCAAATGAGTAGTTAAGTAAATAGATAGCTATGTGAGGAATCTCTCTCTCATTTAAATTTTTTCAGATCTATGTATTTTATTAAAACAGCAAGCAAAAAAAATGACATTCTAAGAATAGCACACATCATGTGAAGAAACAAAAACTTAGGCTCAACCGAGGCTAACCGATAATTGTTGATGAAGAAAGGTGGGATGCCTACCGGGGCATCCCAAGCTTAGATGCTTGAGACTTCTTGAAATATTATCTTAGGATGCCTTGGGCATCCCCAAGCTTGAGCTTTTGTGTCTCCTTAATTCCTTTTATATCACGGTTTCCCTAAATCTTAAAAACTTCATCCACACAAAACTAAACCTGTGAGATAAGTTAGTATAAATCAATGCAAAAACCTTATCATTCTCTACAGTAGAAAATCACTAAAATTATTATTTAACATTGCCTACTAAATGCCTCTGCATATTTAATACTTCCATCCTCAAATAGAATCATTAAACAAGCAAACATATGCAAACATGACAGCAATCTGTCTAAACAGAACAGTCTGTAAAGAGTGCTATTATCCTCATACTTCCCTAACTCCAAAAATTCTGAAAATTTAGCACACCGTAGAAAATTAATCACATCTTATCGTGCAAAAAAATTCACCATTTTATAACATTCTGGCTTTTCTCAAGAATTCACGTACTAGCGTGCAACTTTCTGTTTTTCAAACAGCCACATATAGACTTGCAAAATAAGCATAGCAAAGGCTATACTTGACATTTTTATTGAAGTGAGAGATGCAAAACATTATTATAAATAACAGCAAGCAAATCCTAACAAAATAAAATGACGCTCCAAGCAAAACACATATCATGTGATGAATGAAAATATAGCTCCAAGTGAGGTTACCGATAATGTTGAAGGCAAAAGAGGGGATGCCTTTCGAGGCATCCCCAAGCTTAGTTGCTTGCATATTCCTTGAATATTACCTTGGGGGTGCCTTGGGAATCCCCAAGATTACGGTCTTGTCACTTCTTATTCTCCTCATATCGATATCTCACCCAAAACTTGAAAACTTCAGTCACACAAAACTTAACGGAACTTCGTGAGATGGGTTAGTATGATAAAGGCAAATCATTCACTTTGGTACTGTCAAAATAAGATTCATAATTGTTTCCACATAATTCCTACTGTACTCTACAATTTCCACAATTTGTATTAAGCAATATAAGCCATAGAAACCATAAAATAAGCAAACTATGCATTGAAAACAGAATCTGTCAAAAACAGAACAGTACGTAAAGATCTGAATTTTAGTCATATTTCTGCAACTCCAAAATTCTGAAAATTTAGGACATCGTAGGAAATTTGTATATAAATCATATGTAAAAAATTCAGAGTTTTTCAACAGTCAAGTGAATTTTAGCAATTCTGTTACTGGACGCAAAAGTTTCTGTTTTTTGCACAGAATCAAGTCAACTATCATCCACACTATCCCAAAGGCTTTACTTGGTACTTTATTGAAACAAAAGCTATAAAACATGATGACTACAGTAGCCTAATCATGTGAACACATAAAAACAGTAGGTATAAGTGTTGGGTTGTCTCCCAACAAGCGCTTTTCTTTAATGCCTTTTGAGCTAGGCATGATGATTTCAATGATGCTCACATAAAAGATAAGAATTGAAACACAAAGAGAGCATCTTGAAGCATATGACTAGCACATTTAAGCCTAACCCACTTCCTATGCATAGGGATTTTGTGAGCAAACAACTTATGGGAACAAGAATCAACTAGCATGGGAAAGCAAAACAAGCAAAACTTCAAGATTTTCAACACATATAGAGGAAACTTGATATTGTTGAAATATGTAGAAGCATATATTCCTCTCTCATAATAACTTTCAGTAGCATCATGAATGAATTCAACAATATAACTATCACATAAAGCATTATTTTCATGATCCATAAGCATACAAATTTTACTACTCTCCACATAAGCAAATTTATTCTCATGAATAGTAGTGGGAGCAACCTCAACAAAAGAACTATCATGTGATTGAAAATTAAAATCTTGATGAAAAGTTTCATGGTTACCATTATTCTTTATAGCATACATGTCATCCCCATAATCATGATAGATAGCAACTTTGTTGTCATAGTCAATTGGAACCTCTTCCAAAATAGTGAGATTCATCATTAAATAAAGTCATGACCTCTCCAAATCCACTTTCATCAATATAATCATCATAAATAGGAGGCATGATTTCATCATAGTAAATATTCTCATCAAAACTTGGGGGACTAAAAATATCATCTTCATAAAACATAGCATCCCCAAGCTTGTATCTTTGCATATCATTAACATCATGAATATTCAAAGAATTCATACTAACAACATTGCAATCATGCTCATCACTCAAAGATATTATGCCAAACATTTTATTGAATTCTTCTTCTATCAATTGAGCACAATTTTCCTTTCCATCATTTTCAAGAAAGACATGATAAAGATGAATAATATGAGGCCACCTCAACTCCATTTTTTTGTAGTTTTCTTTTATGAACCAAACTAGTGATAAAACAAGAAACTAAAAGATTCAATTGCAAGATCTAAAGATATACCTTCAAGCACTCACCTCCCCGGCAACGGCGCCAGAAAAGAGCTTGATGTCTACTACACAACTTGTTCTTGTAGACTCGTGTTGGGCCTCCAAGCGCAGAGTTTTGTAGGACAGTAGCAATTTTCCCTTAAGTGGATGACCTAAGGTTTATCAATCTGTGGGAGGTGTAGGATGAAGATGGTCTCTCTCAAACAACCCTGCAACCAAATAACAAAAAGTCTCTTGTGTCCCCAACACACCAAATACAATGGAAATTTGTATTGGTGCACTAGTTCGGCGAAGAGATGGTGAAACAAGCGTAGTAATGATAGTAGATATTAATTTTTGCAATAGGAACAGTAAAAAACAGCAAGGTAGCAATTGCTAAAACGGAGCACAAACGGTATTGCAATGCTTAAAAATGAGGCCTAGGGTCCGTATTTTCACTAGTGCAATCTCTCAACAATGCTAATATAATTGTATCATATAACCATCCCTCAATGTGCAATGAAGAATCACTCCAAAGTTCCTACCTAGCGGAGAACAAAAGAAGAAATTGTTTGTAGGGTATGAAACCACCTCAAAGCTATTCTTTCATATCAATCTATCCTAGAGTTCATACTAAAATAACACCAAGCTATTCTTTCCGATCGATCTAACCAAGAGTTCGTACTAAAATAACACCATATGATACACATCAACCAACTCTAATGTCACCTAGATACTCCAATGTCACGCGCGAGAATCCGTGAGTTGATTTTAGGATATGCATCAAACAATTTCAGATTCATAATACTCAATCCAACACAAAGAATCTCAAAGAGTGCCCCAAGATTTCTACTAGAGAAACAAAGACGAGAACGTGCATCAACCCCTATGCATAGATTACCCCAATATCACCTCGGGAATCCACGAGTTGAGTGCCAAGACATAGATCAAGTGCTCTCAAATCCAACAAAGTATTTAATCCGATAAAAAATGAAATCTCAAAGGGAAAACTCAATTCACAACAAGATAGAGAGGGGAAAATACCATATGATCCAACTATATTAACAAAGCCCGCGGTACATCAAGATTGTGACATCTCAAGAACACGAGAGAGAGAGAGAGAGATTAAACACATAGCTACTGGTACAAACCCTCAGCCTCGAGGGTGGACTACTCCATCCTCATCATGGTGGCCGCCGGGATGATGAAGATGGCCACCGGTGATGATTTCCCCCTCCGGCAGGGTGCCGAAACGGGGTCTAGATTGGTTTTCCATGGCTACAAAGGCTTGCGGCGGAGGAACTTCTGATCTCGGGTTATTTCTGATGGTTTCTCTATTTATAGGATTTTTCAGCGTTAGAATCAGGCGAAGATGGGCTCGAGGTGAGCACAAACCACCGGGGCAGGCTAGGCCCCTCTGGCGCGCCATGGTGGGTTGTGCCCTCCTCGTGGATATTCTGTCCCTCCCACGAAACTTCTAGTGCCTCTTTTGTTCCAAAAAAAATCGTCAAAAAGTTTCATTGCATTTGGAGAACTTTTATTTCTGCACAAAAAACAACACCACGGTAGTTCTACTGAAAACAGCGTCAGTCCGGGTTAGTTCCATGCAAATCATACCAAAACCATATAAAATTGTTGTAAACATGGCATGAATACTTCATAAATTATAGATACGTTGGAGACGTATTAGCACCTACCGCCTCGCTCGTGGCCATAGCGTGAGGAAATAAGGAACCAAGGACCCTGATGAGGTGACGTGCATGGGGCCGGCCCGCGAGCCAGAGCTCGGTCACTTGGGTTTAGTGGCGTGCTGTAGGGACGGACCCGAGCAGAGGCATCGTGCCTAGCCCCCGCTCATGAAATGGTCAGGAGAGGGGCTACATGTGCACGGCGCTCTCAGGGCAGCGTCACACCCAACACGAGATTATGTAGGAAGCACAACTTATCAGAGCATAAACTGCAAGGTTCATTACACAACCAAAAAAGAAATGTGGATGTCGCGTCCGGCACGGGTCAGCTTGAGGTTGATGCAACCCTCGGGGGGCGCCCTCAATTTGAACAAACCAAAATCACCTGGGAGTACGTAGGTTGTAGGAGCATCAGGGGCTGAGGAGCTCTTGACACCCGGGGGGCTCACGAGGTCCCAGCGAGATTCGCGTCAGCCTTTGGAAGGTGTCACCGGCATTCACCAGGACAAAGGGCATGTGGGTATAGCTGGTGGTGAGACCCGCGCCCCGACCGACACACGACGTCCAAAAGAGGTTCTGAGAGTAGGCCCTGTTGAGGCTCGTGAAGTTGACGCACATGCGCCCCTTGCCGCCCTTCTTGGAAACGATGATCAGGCTAGCGGACCTCACGGGGTGGCACTCCCCACGGATGGCTCCAGCTTCTGGCAGCTTGTAGGTTTCTTGGACAATGAACTCCTGCTTCTCGGGCGCCTGGTGCCACGCTTCTTTCTTGATGGGGCGTGCTTCGAGGCTCACCGCTAGCTAGGTAGTGATCGACCACCTCCCTCGGCACACAGGACAAGCCAGATGCTCTCCCAGAGAAAACACCTGAGCTTGCTTGAAGGGAGGTGACGAGAGCACGTCCCTATGCTGGAGGAGGGCAGGCGGCGATGGTGAGGGTGGGGCTCGAGTCACTGTCATCAACCGATGCCTTCTTCATCTTGGTGCGGGCCTGAGAGAGCAGCAACTTCTTCTTTGCTGGAGCAGCCTCGGGAGGCTTGATGGCATCTTCGCCATCTAAATGCGCGGCTGCGGCGGCCTTGTAGGCATGCTCGAGGTAGGAGACCCCGTCCTTCTCATCGCAGGCGACAGTGATGATGCCACTGGAGCCAGGCATCTCGAGGACGTTGTAGCCATGGTGGGTTGATGCCATGAACTTGGCGAGTGCCAGGTACCCTAGTATGGCATTGTACGGCCGGCCAATGTGCACCACATCGAAGTTGATGAGCTCAGTGCGGTAGTTGTGACGGGTATCAAAGGTGACGGGGAGGTGCACTTGTCCCAGGGGGCTGGTAGACCCATCAGTCACCCCGGAGAAGGGCCTGGTCGGCATCAGCTGGTCATAGGGCACTTGGAGCGTCTCGAAGGTATCAATGGAGATCACGTTGAGGCTGGCACCCCCGTCAATGAGGGTCTTGGTGACCGCAACATTGTTGATGGTGGGGGTGCACAACATGGGGAGCACTCCTGCGATAACCATGGACTTGAGGTGGTCCTTGGAGTCGAAGGTGATGGCGTACTAGGACCACTTGAGGGGTCACGCAGCCTTAGGCCTTGGGAGGGTGGTGTTCACCTCGTGAGGGAACTGCTTAAAGAGGCGATTGGATGCGGGGGCCTGAGTTCCCTCGAGGATGGAGGCTATCGCGCGAGGGTCATGATAGCCCCCAGCACCCTCGTCAAGCTGATTGGTGTCATTCCTCCGGGCGGCAACGGTAGCGGCGGAAGGGCTACGTTGGCCTAAGGATTCGCCTCGCGAGGCTGATCACACTAGGCGCCTCACGAGGCTGATCACGCCAGGTGCCCTCACGAGGTTGATCGCGCCATGCGCCTTCATGAGGCTGGTCGCACCAGCCTTGGTGGGGGTTGTTGTTGCCGCTGCGGCCATCCCATCGGTTGCCGTCGAGGCCTCCTCCACGACCGACGTGGTGGTTGTTGCGGTCACCTCGATGGCCCAAGCGTTCATCGCGGAGTGACTTGAGCTTCTGACAGTCTTCAGTATTGTGGGTGCGCACGTTGTGGTAGACGCAGAACGGGCGGTTGTCCTTCTCGGTTTTGTCGCGATCACGACCGCGCTTCTGCTCAAGCTCCGCCATAAGTATGGCAGTGCCTTTGTGCTTGACGTCCTTACCCTTGGCATTGGCGGCATCGAGCGTCGAGTCGGGGTCGTTGTGGACGAAGAGGCGACCCTCTTCGGTCTTGGCACACTTGTCGGCGAGGTCAAGCAGCTTCAGCACCGAGTACAACTCATCGTTGATGGTGAGCTTCTCGATCTTCAGCACCGTGATGCCGATGGAGAACGCAGAGGTGATGGCCGCGTCAGAGGCACGCGGAATCTTGTTGCGCACCAGGTTGAAGTGCTGGATGTACTTGCGAAGGGTCTCGCTGGGGCACTGCCGCACATGTCGCAGGTCGTTGATGGTGAGGGGGCGGTCGTGAGTGCCCTTGAAGTTAGCAATGAACTGGTCGTAGAGCTCGCTCCACGAAGAGATTGAAGCCTCGGGAAGGTTCATGAGCCAGTAGCGCGGGCAATCCTTGAGGGCCATAGGGAACCAGTTCGCCATGACCTTGTCGTTGCTGTTCGCCGCCTCGATGCTCAGCGCATAGAGCTGAAGGAACTCCGCGGGGTTGGGAATGTCGTCGTAGCGTGGGGGAAGTTTCGGCTTGAACTTCATGGGCCAGACCACCCGGCGCAGCTCGCGGGTGAATGCTCGGTAGCCCACAACGCTCGAGAGAACGCCACATGGGAGAGCGGCGTGGTTCTCGCGCCCAGCCGCAGCGACCTCCTGGACTGCCCGGTCCTGGCGCTAGCGATGCTGCTCGAGGAGCACACGCAGATCAGGCGGCACACAATGGATGATCTGGCAGCTGACCTCATCGCGGGCTGGCGGGGATGCTCCACAGGATGGGTCACACGCCCGCACATCGCGTCGCGGCTCGCTGAGGTCGCTACGCAGAGGAGGCGGCGGGGGCTCGCCGTGTGCCACGTCCCTAGCATGGGACGGCGGATGGCGGAGCGAGTGGGAGAACGCCGGGGCATCTCCGGCGGCGTTGGCGAGCTCAGCGATGCGGCCAAGCCAAGCATCGTAGCCGGCGTCAGCCGGACGGTACCGGAGCAGCTCGCGCTCCATGAGCAGTGTGGCCTGCGCATTTGGCGGCCCACGATGGGCGAGGGAGGAAGAGGCCGTGGCGGTGCAGCCATCCGGCTGAACGGAGGGTGCATAGAGGAGTCTTGTTGTTCATGAGCAGCTGGGTCGGTGGCGGTGGCAACCACGGCCCTGGCAGGGCGGCGGCGGTTGTTGCGGCCCACAGGCTCTGTCTGGGCGACGCGACCTGCCCGGTGCTCTTTTTGCTCGCAACGAGCATCGGCCATGAAGCTTACAGGGTGGATGGCGGAGCAGAGTGGAAGAATGGCAGCGCACCCCTACCTGGTGCGCCAAATGTCGGAATCGGGGCTCCGGGGACCCAAAAGTTCGAACACTGGCGTGAGCTCCTTCTTACCACCTTGTCCCTACCTGTAGCTAACCACAGCGAGAGCGATCTAGAGGGAGCGGATCGGTGGCACATCGATTACCAAGGTTCGGGCCACCTTGCGGCGTAAAACCCTACTCCTTGGATGGAATTCCTCTGGAGATAGTGAGAAATACAAGGGTTTTGGATCAAGTCGTCGTCCTCCTCTACGGTGGCACCCTGCCCTCCTTTTATATCTGCGTTGGTCCTCTTCCCCCAAAAACATTGGAGGGAAGGGTTGCCACACAACGAAAATCTTGAAGGGGGACAGAGGCGTAGTCTATGCTGACAAAAGGTGGTCTTCGCCTGCAAAGCCACTGTCCATGATGCGCCAGTGGGCTCGGGGATGACCTCCACCCTGCGCGCCCGTAGTCTTGGTCTTCTTTCACCGATCGGGCAACCTTTGGGGGTTGCTTTGGGAACCGGCTTGCTAGCTTTGCTCCCTTAGCACAAAAGAGGAAAACCTCCTCATCCGCGCCTGTTGGCACGGCCTCTGGCATCATTCATCACCGCGCGCATCACCCATGTGGTGGGCGCGAGACTGCGCGACCGTACCCAACCGCACTTGACCTGCGGCCTCCGGTAGGACACCTCGGGAGGTCACCTCATGAGAGGGCCTCGCGAGGCTCTTGGTGAAGCTGCTAGTCTGCTCAGGATGCCTGCCGAGGGGGCCTCATGAGGCAAGGGCCTCGCGAGGAGTCATGCTCGTGACACTGGATGGTGGGCCACTCGTTGGACCCTCGTCATGTGTCGTGCCCAGGGCCGAAGGTAGACGGGCCTAGATACCCCGGGTTCCATGGGCCTGATAGAACCAACGATTTTCATAATGTTGTCTTACTCGTGGTCTTTTCCTCGAGCATACACCATTATATCTTTTGGTCTGACCAATACTATCACCTTGTTCACATAGTTGTGGAATTCCATCTTCATTGGAATTTAGATGACTTGTTGTTGAGCCCATCAGCAGCATTTCATTTCCTCATGATTCATGGTGAACATTAAGCTAGTGTTGGAAACTTTCATAGACATTACCTTCGTGCTAGCCCATGGAGAATCTGTTATGGTGAAACAAGTGACTTCCTCCAAATTCATGTGCATTCGATGCAAGTTGCCGTCGTGAATTCGAGAAAGTTGTTTTGCTTCATTTGGAATCATCCCAAGTCAGTCATGCATGTGTGCAGTAATCTATGGTTTGATAAGCTCACTACCTCCATTCCATATGTATCTCCTAGCACACCAAGCAATTGATTGATTTGTTCAAGGAGAAGAAGTTCCTTCTTAAGAGCTAATCATGACTTATGCAAGGACTTCGATATCCTCGATGATGATTCCCAACCAGAACTCGGTAGTATTTTGTCGTAAGATATCTATGTGACCACGATTGTCCTGGATATTCTATTCACATGTATCTTGCAAACCAGCTCATGTTTTGGAGCTTTCCACCGAAGTTCATTTCCCAAGAATATTGCAATGTCATCTCTTCGATTTGTGTTCCAAACTTCCTGTTCAGACATGCCGAATCTGAAGTATCCTATCACCAACCAGATCTGAATCTCAGGCGGATATGATGGTTGGAACGTTTCCCAAGAGTTATACTATTTGTCTTGCTGCCTCCGATAAAGTGGTTGCCTTGGCTACACACTTATCCGGAAGGCCTATTGTTGTAGTATCTTGTTCGGCAAGATTAGCCATTCTTCCATGAGGATTTCTTATGACTTGTCCTCGAAGTTGTTCCTTATGGATACTTTGTGTTTCTGAAGTCCGACCTTTACTTGATGTTCTAGCTACCAAACAGTACCTATAGTCGGGTTACGCTGGTATATGAAGGAGAACATTAGAAGCGGAGTGCTAAATGTCTCTCAGTCGATCATCCAAATTTTGTTTCCATGGCATTGCTAAGGTGATATCTGAGAAAGTGTCATCTTCCTTTCCATATGCATCCTCCATCACTATTCATCATGGTAGTATGAAGTGCTGCCAGGATCGTTGGCATAGATGTTGGCAAAACCCTGATGAATATGGAAATTCTCAAGTTTTGAAAGCACACTCACACACTAGGTTATATCCTCGGTATCAACTGGGATGTGCCTTCCATTTGCCGAGTTGTTCTATAACCATAGTTCCATTTCAAGCTGGGTATCCATTCTTTCGAATTCCCAAAAACAATCATTTGTAAATTTGCCTTAGCTTGGTATGAAGAGTTTCAATGATCCCTGTATCAAAGGTATATTTTTTGCCTAACTAAGGAAATGATTCAACGAGCCACCTCCTCTAAGGTGCCCCGTTATGGTATTAGGGCAATTAACTTCTCGCTATTTTGGAAACCCATTCACCATCTACTTTAAGCATGGAATTGTTGCCTACCAAACTGAGCCTTCGTCATCTTCTTCTTTCCATCACCCCTGATATGTGTTTTGTGTCTCACCTCGAGAGATGTTATCATGTCTCGTTCAATGAGTTGATCGTGAGTTGCTCGATCTTCGAGAAGAACGATTCCTGTAGAGTTTCTTTCTGTCGTCATTGTGTTGAATGAAGTTCGCAAAGCAAAGATGTCAACATCAATATGAAGTGATGAATCAACGTCCTCGAGAAGGGAATTGGATCGTGAAGATTGTGTTAGTTTGATGTCCCCTCTTCCTCTTACCTCACGTCTTGAATCTCGGGACGAGATTCTTGTTTAGTGGGGGTGAGTAGTCACAACCCTACAATAATGATTGTAATTAGTTGCATTAAAGCATCCATGCATCATGTGCAAATTCGAAGGAAATTTGAATTGGGGATGACCAAACCCTAGCACGAAATCAAATCAATTAGTTCAAACTAAAATATTTTCAGTGAACCAAAATGCCCTTAAAAATGTTCATGATTTATGGAAAAGGGTGAAAACCATAACCAGAGATGATCCACATTTTTCCAGGATATTTTTGGTCTTCAAATTAAATCAATACTTGTTTGAATTGGAGATATAAATTCCTATAAATACTTTTATAACTCCAATAATTCTAAAAACTTGTGAGTGGCTCTGAATATTTTGTATCAAGCCACATAATAATTTTTAGAAGGTACAAAAATGATTTGGTTTAGAAACTAAATCAAAACAAAAAGGAAAATAGAAAAAACAGAAATAAAGGGAAAAGGGATTTACCTGGCCAGCCTGGCACTATAGGAGCCCACCAGGCCCTTCTATCAATCGTCTCCCACCTCCTGCTAGTGGACAGGAGGGCGCGTGCTCGTCACGTGCGCACACACGCACACCACGTCCTGCTTGCCGCCTCCTCCCCAGCGCGCCTAGATGGTGCCACGCACCTCCCTGCCTCTCTCCCTCACTACCCTCGAGCTCATGCTCTCCTCTGCTTCTCTCTCTCTCTCACGTCCACCGTGAACACCGAGAGCGCCAACGAGCACCACCGCGGCCACCGTCCACTCTATGCCTCGCCACCGTGTAAAAAGGGTTCGCCTCGTCGTCTCCTACCTATCTATCGAAGCACGCAAGCTCGGATGCCCTACAGAGCCGCCCTCAACACCTTCTTAAACCTCGGGCGCCGCCGATTGCCATTGCCGATTCGCACCACCCAGGCCGCCCTCGGCCCTACCGTCTGCACCAATCAACTCGTCGTGAGCTTCTGATCCCTTGCCCTCTCCCCCTTGCTATTTGCGTGCCACAGCGTAACTCCCGCGAGCAACTAACGCTGCCATCCGCCATGGCTGATGCCATGCTTGCTGCCAAGTTCATTCCGCATTGGTCTACCGCTCGTCGTGCTCCTGGTGACCCTAGGAAGTTGTAGACCCCTCAGTTGGACTCCCCGTGCTCCGTAGCCCCGTGCCGCTCAAACCCGTGGCTTCGGCCGCCATAACTTGGACGGCGCATTGAACTCCGGCCACCTTGGTGGAAGCCGCTTGCACCGTTGACCGCACGTGAGTCCCCGCATCCCGTAGGCACAAACTGCGCTCCAAACCGAGCCCTGTAGCAAAATCCCAAAGCCCTCCGCCACAGATTTGGTCACCGGTGGCTCAGTGCTGGCGATGTGACGTGGTGTCATTAGCCTCGGGCTAACTACTGGGTTAACCACTACATGTGAGAATAACATGTGGGCCCCTTTGTTAATTAAGCCCGTGGTTACTTTAGTTTAGGTTTAAATTAAACCAGTGTAACCACTGTGCCACTGATGTGTGGACCCCATACGTCAGGTTTGACCCTGGTCAACCCAGTTGACCTACTGACGTAGTGGTGATGCAGTAAACATTTTCTAGATTATTTCTAATTCAAAAATGATTTGAAAATTCCAGAAAATGTTTCAAACTTAAAAAAATTCATGAAAAATGAACCGTAACACCAAATGAAATAATTTATATATGAAAATTATCTGAAAATATGAAGAATCTGTTTATGACATGATCATGCATGTTTGAACAAGTTAACCTCACTGTTTAGGACAAATCATGTTTTGGGCAAATTTAGTAAATAGATTCGGAGTTGGAATTTGCTATAGGTTTGAATTCCACTTCAATTAATATGACTAACCATTGCATTAGGTGAATTTGGTACCTTAACATGACATATATACCATGCATATGGATGTGCATCATTGCGATGAATTGAATGTGGTTCCTCTGTTTGTCGGTGTTTGTTCCTTCTCGGTAGAAGACGATTCTGACATTGTGATCGTTGGCACTGATGAAGAGCATTTCTATCTTCAGAAGTGCCAGGCAAGCAAACCCACTTTGATCACTATGATACAATCCCACTCTCTCGCTCATGCTCTCTTTTATTGCATTAGGACAACAATGATTCAACTGTTGCTTGTTGCGGTAGTTGAATCCATTCCTCTGCATGACCTGCCTTTGCCACAGTAAATAGCTAAAATCATCTAGCATGAGTAGGAATTGCTTGAGCCATGTTGTGACTACTTATCCATGCTTGCTTGTTATGCCTGCTATTGCTTAGAGTTGTGTCATGCCTAATTCATCGGGGAATGAATTGGAATGTTGTGATCATGTTCTGATGTTGAGAGCTAAGTGTGTGAACACGTTTTGGTAAAGGTAGCGATGAGAGGCCATGTAGGAGTACATGGTGGTTTGTCTCATTGAGACCGTCCTTAGGAACTGAGTTATGTGTATGTTATCCAAGACTAGCTACTACCACACATTGGGTTCCGATAACTCGACCCCTCTCGGCTTATTAATTGCCTTGATCTCCGTCCAGGAGTTACAACTAGTTTCTGGTGTTTGTAGGTAGTGTTAGTAGTCTACCAAGTGGCACCCGGTACAAGTGGGCTTGGGATAGACTAGGCACCGTGGCCTGGTGTACCAAGCGCAGTTCCACCCGACGAGGTGGGCTTGGGAACCCTGCACACATTGTTTGGGGCCGTGATGGAAACTTCGGCCAGACTTCCCTTGCGGGGTCAGTCTCAGATAGGCGATAAACCTGGCTAGAGTCTTGCATGGTTAGTCAGGTTGTGGCCGACACCCTAGCCAGGTTTCCACTTGAAGGTTGCCGAGATACATGACATGTATACTGTGGTAAGTGATGAGAGCGTGTGTGAAGAAGTACACCCCTACGAGGTAATATGATCTATTCAAATTGCCACGCCCTCGGATATGGACTACTTGGAGACTTATATGGTTCATAGATAACCTGAAGTGGATACTCTAAAATGTGCAAGATAAGTGTGAGTGCTATGGATGGCCTTCTTGTAGGGAGATGGGAGAGGATTCATAGTGGTGTATTGATATGGTGAATATGTGAACTCGTGTGTGCTTTCTCACCTCAAAGAATTGATGGTAGTTGTAGTACAGGATAGCCACTGAGTCAAAGCTGGCTTGCTGCAGTTAAACCCCACAGACCCCTTTATTGATACAGATGCATAAGTAGATAGTTCTGATGTAAGTCTTGCTTAGTACATTTGTACTCACGTTTGCTTAATTTATGTTTTTGCATAGGAGACTTTAGTCTCACTAGTAGTTCCACGTGGGCTTCGACTAGTAGCTTGGGAATCCCAGACAGAGGTCTGGTTCCTATGGAGGGTCTTCTAGATAGACAGGTTTTCTAGCCTTCTTTCTTTTCAGTTGTCTGTACTCAGACAAGTTTATGCTTCTGTTGCTTGTATGACTTTGTATGTTGGGTCATGAGACCCATGTTTGTAATATCATGTTATGTATGGCTCTCTCGAGCCTTATCTATACTTGAGTTGTAGAGTTATGTTGTGATGCCATGTTGTACCAACACATACTTGCATGTTGTGCGTATGTATGATATGTATTGCTATTGTTAGCTCACGACAGCTTCACCTTTTTCCATAAATCATGAACATTTTTAAGGGCATTTTGGTTCACTAAAAATATTTTAGTTTAACTAATTGATTTGATTTAGTGCTAGGGTTTGGTCATCACCAATTCAAATTTCCTTCGAATTTAAACATGATGCATGGATGCTTTAATGCCACTAATTACAATCATTATTCTAGGGTTGTGACACTAGGTGACATTAGAGTTGATTGATGTGTATCATATGGTGTTATTTTACTACGAACTCCAGGGATGTTTGTGACACTTATAGGAATAGCTAAATAGATTGATCGGAAAGAATAACTTTGAGGTGGTTTGCTACCTACAACTATTTCATCTTATGCTCTCCGCTTGATAAGAACTTTGGAGTGATTCTTTGTCGCACGTTGAGGGATTGTTATGTGATTCAATTATGTTAGCACTGTTGAGAGATTGCACTAGTGAAAGTATGAACCCTAGGCCTTGTTTCTAAGCATTCTAATAGCATTTGTGCTCCGTTTTATCACTTGCTACCTTGCTGTTTTTATATTTTCATATTACAAAAACCTATATCTACTATCCATACTACACTTGTATCACCATCTCTTCGCCGAACTAGTGCACCTATACAATTTGCCATTGTATTGGGTGTGTTGGGGACACAAGATATTTCTTGTATTTGGTTGCAGCGTTGTTTGAGAGAGACTATCTTCATCTACGCCTCCCACGGATTGATAAACCTCAGGTCATCCACTTGATGAAAAATTGCTACTGTCCTACAAAACTATGCACTTGGAGTCCCAACACGAGTCTACAAGAATAAGTTGTGTAGTAGACATCACTAGTCTCTTCAAAGATGCATGTAAGTTTGTCCTTTCTTGTGATGAATGTCAAAGAATTGGTAATATAGGTAGATGTCAGGAAATGCCTACGAATTATTCACTTGTTATTGAATCATTTGATGTTTGGGGTTTTGATTATATGGGAACTTTTCCCTCATCTAATGGATACACTCATAGTTCAGTTCTTGTTGATTACATTACTAAGTGGGTAGAAGCTATTCCAACTAGTAGTGCTAATCATAACACCTCTATTAAAATGCTTAAAGCAGTAAATTTTCCAATGTTTGGAGTCCCTAGATATTTGATGACTGGTGGTGGTTCACATTTTATTCATGGTGCATTCTGTAAACTTCTTGCTAAATATGATGTCAACCATAGAATTGCATCACCATATCATCCTCGGTCTAGTGGTCAAGTTGAATTGAGCAATAGAGAAATAAAATTGATTTTGCAAAAGATCATTAATAGATCTAGAAAGATTTGGTCTAAGAAACTTGATGATGCATTATGGGCTTATAGTACTTCTTATAAAAATCCTATGGGTATGTCTCCATATAAAATGGTCTATGGAAAAGCATGTCATTTACCTCTTGACTTGGAACATAAATCTTATTGGGTAATTAAAGAACTTAATTATGATTTCAAACTTGCCTGTGAAAACAGGTTATTTGTATTAGCTCGTTAGATGTATGGAGGACACAAGCTTATGAAAATGTAAAATTGTTTAAAGAAAAAGTTAAAGGATGTCATGACCAAAGAATCCAAGAATGGGAATTTAAAGTGGGTGATCAAGTTCTATTATACAATTCTCGTTTCAGATTCTTTGCAGGAAAACTTCTCTCCAAATGGGAAGGACCATATATCATCGAGGAAGTTTATCGCTCCGGGCTATTAAGATCAATAATGTCGAAGGCACTAATCCGAGGGTGGTTAATGGGCAAAGAATTAAACATTATATCTCAGGTACGCCCATTAATGTTGAAACTAATATTATTCAAACTATGACACTGGAGGAACGCATAAGAGAGACCTTGCGGAACACTCCAGAACCCTAAAAAGGAGTAGGTGTGTGATACGGTAAGTAAACCAACTCCATTCTATAAAAATTATTTCTGTCCGTTTTGAATATTAGAAAAAATACAAAAATAGGAACCAGCTGAGGGGACCCATGAGGAGCTCACAAGGCAATAGGGCGCGCCCTACCCCCTAGGCATGCCAGGTTGCCCTGTGGGCCCCTCGTGTGCCTTCCCGACTCAGTTTTCATCTAGAATACTTGTTTCGCAAGATAAAAATTATTTATATATACTCCCATATGTTTTGACCACTGCATCGCAAGTTTATCCTCTATTATTGTTTTGGGTTGTTTGTTGTGAGGTTTTCAAGGCCAGGAATCATGTCTTCTTCCTCCTCCAACAACGTGGGAGACGATGCTTGGTTGATGCAGATGGAACTCAGGAGAGAAGAGGCCAAAGAGGTTACCATAAAAGAAGATGACGAAGACTCTCTTGAAGTTCACCCTCCGGCTTCGGAGAGGGGCACTCTAGCCGGTATCTCCACTACGCCAAAATCCATCAAGCCATGAGATCTACACTGAGCCAAGGAGATCAAGAGTTGCAGGAGGGACCTGCCCCTAGGAGGCCATTACACATGTTACATCGTAACAATTCATAACTTGGTTCATAACTATGGGGTTGAGAATACTGCCTGTGTGCACATACCTTCCAATTGGGATATTTCTCATCCCAGTGAAAGTGATGCAGGGAAGAATGCTTGGGGGCCAAAAATAAGCACCTTATGGTTGAAATTCAAAATAATGCTGAGATTATTCGTCATGTGCTCCGAGAATTCTGAGTTTAAAGGAGACCTTGTTGAACATTATGAAGGACAACCCAACTACTTCAACACCATCATCACCAAAGAAAGACACTTGAGTACATGGGTATGGGCACCACCCTTAGCTTGCTCCAAGCGTGGGAGAGGTGCCCCGGTATCGTATCATCATCACTTTTTACCATCATTGTCTATCTTAGTTTGATCCTTAGTTATTTTGTTATTCAGAAGAATTAAAGTTTAGTATAGTTTTTGCTTCGAGTGCTTGCGTTCACTGGTACAGCGAGGTGCTATACCAATGGTTTTTAACCCCTTTCCGCGACGGCGTTCTGAACCATCGCCTAGTGAGTGACTGCGATAGGGGGGTCCTTCCCACACAACCCAGAAACCGTCGGGGATAGGCTCTCCTGGCACACACGCTTGGCAAAATGAGGCCGTGTGCGACGAGCGAGTGATCAAATACGGTTATACAGGCCTAATCGGTTCTGGTCGTAAGTACATCCCACACAGTCAGTCCCAAACAAATGTTTATGTTTGTTATGTACATTCCACATAGTCAATCCAAGGAATACGTTTCCGTTCTTATGTACATCCCACATAGTCAATCCAGGGAAAACGTTTCCATTCGTATGTACATCCCACACAGTCAATCCAGGGAAAACATTTCCGTTCGTATGTACATCCCACACAATCAATCCAGGGAAAATGTTTCCGTTCGTATGTACATCCCACACAGTTTTATGTATAGGCTCGTGTGTAATAGGTGTAACTATCACACACACTCAGCCTCGGTTAACCGTTTGCTTTTATTCAACTACATCACACACGATTTGATGAAGAAAACTGTGTGGCATTGGGCTATCCATCACAAGCGCTTTTACTACTAGAACCGTTTGCAAAGTTCCATGACCCATTTAGCAGGTTTATTAGTTTACAATTAATAATTCCAGTATTACGCAAATTCACATTTCATATCGAACAGCTGTTTGCCAATTTCATATCAGGCACATAAATATATTTTAACATCACAGTATGATAGCTACCTGAAAACAGCACAGTACATCATATAGCTAGTTCAGCTTCATAAGAACAATATTAGATCAATATTAGAACAATAAATTCATTTCCCTAATCGAGATCATCCAGGCTCGTCTTATCCACCTCTGCTTTCAGTTTAGTAAGAACCTATTTTGCACTGGCCAACTGGGAAAGTGCCTCCTCCTTCGCCAACACCATCTTAGCAAAGTCTGATTTAAAAAATCTGAGCTCATTCTCCACCTTCCTCTTTTTATCCCGCATCTTCAAATATTCTTCAGCGTTGACAACACTTTCTCTAAGCCTACGTCTGTTCTCTTCCTCATACATGCTCCAAATCTTTGTTAGGCACATCTTCAAAGACTGTGGCCACTCTTGATCAACCCACTCCAGGTAAGAACACTTTCGTTCATCCTATAATATTTAAAACTAGATCAGTAACACTTGTAGGGGAAATGGGTTTGCAATATAGAAAATCACCAATACTTATTTTGAAAAACTGAAGAAACAGGTTATTTATAACATATCTTCTCAAAAAGATCAATGTGCAAATGAATTAATTGCTACTGAGACAACAACCAAATTCTGAAACATCAGAAGCTATAATTAACTACAACAACGCTACAAGTTCTTACTCATGTACTATAAATAAAAAATTGAACATTTTATGAGGAAGCTAAATATAACTGCAACAGCATAGCGACAGCGTTTGGATGACAGCAAATTGATACTAACAGGTGTGTACATGCACAAATTTGGTAACATAGAACTAATAGCACTAAGGCCGTCCACTATGTATGCCAAAACCGGTGTAAAGACAACTGTTGCTACATTTCGCACCGGTGCAGCAGAAAAAAACTAGGGACCCGTACTCCGGAGCACCTAGTTGCTCCGATGCCCAGTTCCTTCGTGCCATAAAGATTTAGTATTTTACTGCTTCGCTGCTCGGATGTGTGGACCAAAGTTGGCTGCACAAACTGCTGAAGCGGTGCCAAATAATTTTCTAATGGCACCGCCGATGAGATGGCAACATTTTTAGATACTAGGTACAAACTATGACACGGTCTTAGGATGTGTTTGGTTGAGGGTGTGGTATGAATGGGTTGGGACCGTGACAGTGTCTGAATCACATCTAACAAATGATTTGTAGCAACAAAAGTGGGGCTAACCTTCTCTGCACATGCCAGAAACTTCCTCCCACTGTCCACAGATTCAAACGCAACTAGCTTCACGCATGGACATTGATAGTGACAACGAGCAGACAGATCTTTAGCCACCCCACTCCATTCATTGCAACTGATGGTCCTAGGGAGCTACAAGAGGAAGAAATGACTCAAATTGACAACCGGGTTAAAATCCTTCATTCCAAGTCATAACCTGAGAGAGAGAAGAGAGGCATACCCAGGTGGTGAAGGAGTCGTCGGAGGAGGAGGAACCGTTGGAGAGGTCATTGAAGAAGACCATGGCGACCCCGGTGGTAGGATGCGAGACGGCGAGAGCGAGGAAGCAAGCGAGGAAGCGGCAATAGCTTAGAAAGGAAGGAAGGAAGAAGGAAACAGGGGAAATGTGACTTGTGGTCGGGGAGAAAAGGGGGTGGGGAAGGGGGGCGGGGGTAGATATTTCGGCGGTAGGCCAAAAAATTTGAAATGTGGAGGGAAACTTTGCGCGTGGTGCCGCCGGACACCATTCACTTTGAATGATTGTGTGCATCACAAACGATTCTTTTGCTTTACGCGCATGGGATGAGTTTGATAATTCAAATTTTGCTGGAAATTTCCCTGGGTACTGTCCTCATCCACGTCATTGCATAATTTAACATCGCTTGCTAATTTGGGCACACAAAAGAGCGTACAGCACACATACCACACTTACTTAATCGAGCAATTTTAGTAATTAAACAGATCCAGTTGACCTAAACATTGCTTTAACAAAAGACCAGCATTAATAACAAAGCCTAAGTACACATAATTTTTGTGGCGCCCCGCCTGATTACCACTATAGCCAGACGGTCGCCATGCATACCAGCCCAGGAAATCACTCTGGCATGTGCTTTTACAACAAGTATCATGAACACAGGCATTTCTATTAATGGGTATATAAGTCTTACATGATATTACACAAGAGTAATGGCAGCGGAAAAGCTCTATCTAAGGCAGCATGGTCTTGGTGCGGCTCCAATCCAAAGGGATCTGACTGGGTTACTCTCCTAGCCTGCAAACGCTCCGGCTCCTCGACGACGGATCCTTACGTGAACCTGGCCACATTGAAGGCCGCTGAGTACTTTTGAATGTACTCGCAAGCAAACCAAACTAACATATACACCAAGCAATGCAATCCATGGCATTCAAGCATGTATTTGTTATTAGAGCAACATTAATTATCATGGCATAGCATACCTAGCTAGCATTATTAATTATCATGTCGTGGCAAGATTATCTAGCATGATTAAACATCTAGCAGCATTGATCATCATGGTATAACAGGGTTATCTAGCAAGGTAACTACTGAAGTAAAGTACAGTAAAGTAAAGCATATTAGGTATATAATCCATACTCCGAATTATCTCATGATCCAATCTGAATATGATCCAAATCCAATCCAAGTCTTTCGGTCATCTGACCATCTCTTCCATAGCCATCTCATGGCTAACATACCATATTCCTGACAACATCTGATGTCTATGCAGGACAGGTTCTTCCACCATTATTATCATCATTACGGTTGACCACCTAGCGAGGTCTGGACGGGCTGTCCAATACCGTGGACGCAGCTATTCCAATAGATTTTACACTCTGCAGAGGTTGTACACTTTACCCACACCATGGAGCACCTGACCTCGTGATCCCATTCGGGTGGGCCAGCGTTGCTCCAATGAAACCTGCCTGACCTGTGACTCTCCCATTGTACCACCAGCAATCATCCTCCCCCAGAGTCAAGCCCTGGGTGGCCCCTGTGTCACCTCGTGACATCTACCACCGTCGTGGCCCAACTAAACTGTCCCAAACGGGGACCGCGCGCAAACAACCTACTGGGCTCACAGGGTTATCGTTGTCTACCTGATCAGGGTAGCACGCACGCATAACCCTCCCTGCATGGAGGTACCGGTGAAAGAGCACAGAGCTAGACCAAGTCAAGGCCGTCCCATACCGGCAAATGTGGTTGCACGAATAAGTCCGGACAGGTGACTCAAGATCAACCAACTAGGTTCAGTTTTAGCAAGTACTTAACCGGCAGGTATATCCATCACAAATAACTTGACCTGGTGGTAACTATGTATGAGGTACCAATTGCATAAACCCAACAAACTATCTCCGTATAGCAGCATAATAAGTCTTTAACGCAGGAATGATAAACATGATCAAGTATGTAAATGATGAATACAAACTAGCAGGAATTTAAGTAGTTCTAGCACGGGCATCATTACTAGGTTAAACATACAATAATAACATAGAGCAATCCTTTAGGGCATATATCAGATGGTCGGCTTGCCTAGGGGTCGACGAATTACTCCGGGAGGAAGTGCGAAAAGTCCGCGGAAACGATCGCCGGAAAAGAGTCCCTCCGGAAGGGCTGATAGAAAGTCAAGGGCACAATGGTCATTTCCACTATGTGACCACCTTGTGAAAATGATTCCAAAAGAACGGGCTCGACGAGACGAAGACGTGGGCGTTGGTTTCACCTGATTCGGAGTTCTGGGCAAAAAGATATAGATGATTGACTATCAGGGACCCATTTGTAATTAAAATATTTACCATCGGGCCCCTAATAGTTTTTCTGCCGAAAAAGATGAAGGTGCACTGTGCACTTGGGCTGCACAGGCCGACGTTGTGCGGCTACTGCTGCTGCTCCACTGGGCCGGCTTGGGCCGAAAGCTGCCGCGGCTGTTGCTGTTCTTCCACTGGCTGCAGCTGGGCCGGCCCACCCATGCGCCCCCTTAAAAAAACGGTGGGAGGGAGGGCATCATCTTCCTCCTCTGCTTGTCCCGACAGAGAGCAGCAGAGGCAACGGCCTCGCCGGTGCCGGCGACTAGAGACCACGGCGGCCTTGGGCGCCGACGGGGACTGATGCGCCACCCCACCCCGTGGCCCTGGGTGGTGAAGAGGGCGCCGGGGACGGCCGGAGTTAGCCGCGGCAACCATGGCAGAGGGCGGCAGCTCTGAGGCAATGGCGGGGCTCCGACGGTGGATTTGGTCGGGAGAAAGGGTGGAGATGGCCGCTGTGGAGTGGAGGGCTCAATGGTGAGCTCGGGAGAAGAGGAGGAGGCCGGGATGGCACGAATTTGAGGCGAGAGGGGCGGCGGTCATGGCGGCCATATGGTGGCTAGGGGAGCTCTGGCGAGGTAGTGAGGGGCCAGGGAGGCTAGGGGAGCGAGAGGAGGCTGCTGCTGGTGGTGAGGTGCTCGGGGAGGGCTCCGGTCGAGGCTATTTATAGCCAGGCGATGGCGGCGGATGAGGATGCCGCCGTGGCGACCTTATCCAGGTACTGGCGCTCGGGGATGGCGTGGCTGGCCGGTAGCGGCGTCGAGGAGCTTCGCGGGGAGGGGAGAGAACACGGGAGTGCTCGAGAGAGCTCGAGGGAGATGGGGACAGAGGAGAAAATGACATCGGCGTCACGGGCGGAATAGTTTGCCGGAGTTGCCGTGGCGAGGGGAAGAAGAAGAGAGGGGGAGAAGGTGCTGGAGAGGGTCATGTGGACGCTGCGGAGCCACTAGACATGCTGCGACAAGCGGAGTCTGGCTGGAGGCGACGACATGGAGACAACAGAGGCGCAAAGCGCGGTTTCAGGACGCTCGTTGCATGGTCACCACGGGTACCACACGTCCAGGGCATCCAGGTGTTGTCACACCTTGTCCAACAAGTAGCTCAATGCTCATATAGATGGGACAAGTGGCTGGAACCACCTAGATAGCTCTAGGACGAGTGAACCCTACAGAAACAGACTTTAACATTAAATTTGGGTGGATTTTTCTAGAAAAATGGATGAGGGTGGGGAGCTGAGACTTTGTCAAAATGAAATAGGGTAGGAAGGACTATGTTCTGGTAAAATTTGAAGGCATTTGGACAAGATTTGGACACACTTCCTTTGTAATGCCAAATCTGGTCCAGAAAATAGAATTTGAAGCTGTGCTCAAATGGCTTGATGAAATGAGCTGAATTTTGGTGCAGGCCAATGATTTAGAGAATATAATGAGCTGGTAAAATTTCTGCTCATTTGGATACACTATGAAGGTACTTCCTTCACAGAGCTTCCAAATGGACAGAAATTTGGAAAAATGTTGTGGACAAATGGATAGATGGATTGAGCTGATTTTTGGTTTCCATGAGTGATTTTGCAATGTTAACCACCATGAAAAATTTCAGCTCAATTGGAGCAAGGGTTCAAGCACTTCCTTTGCAAACTGAAAATCTAGACATAATTTGCAAATGGATGCTGTGCTCAAACTTTGAACTATGGGACTTGGATTCTGATGGAAATGGTGAATATATGGATATAATAAGCTCCACAATTTATTTGGGATTTTTCCTGGCTACCAAAATGGTAGTTCCTTTAGAAAGTGCCCAAAATGCGATATTGGCATTAAATAGGAAAATGCAATTTCCCCCATTTAATTATGGTTAATATTTTTATAGGAGCTCAATATGATCACAAAGAATATCTCCACAAGTTTTCATGAACTTTGGAGATGGATATATATTTTCCTGGATTTAATTCCTTAATCTGGCAAAAAAAGGAATTAATTATAAATGAAAAATATTGCAAATGACTTGGCAATATTTTTGCATATCCAGGGTTTATAGATGAAGGATGATCACTGGGAAAAGTTTGGGAGGCAACAGATCAAAGGAAATTGGGGTTCCTTTGTAACTGAGAGGATCAGGGTTACCCTTCCGGCAACTCGTAAGGTAGGGTTTCGACGGCAAAATCCTGAAAATAGATCTTGGGTGGCAAGGTTGATCTGAAGAGAATCTCTGGCTGGATAGGAAAGGCAAGGCTAAATGACCATCTTAATTTACCCAAGAGCTAGAGAAATCCGATAACACCGAGAAAAAAGACGGGAGTCAAATCCCGCAAAGGAAAAAAATAGGGAGCGAAAACCAGGGTGTTACAAACCTACCCCCCTTAAGAAAATCTCGTCCTCGAGATTTCCGGGCTTACCTCTCGGGGAAGGGGGACTTACCCGTGTGCGACTTGGATCCATCAGCGATCTTGTTTTTACCGCAGTCATCGTTTTGTTGCCGAGAGCCATTCCGCTTCCTCGGGTTGTTCCGCTGCTAGCATAGGGCTATCCTGGGCAGGCATAGTGTCGCCGTGCTGATGTGATCCTTGTACCCTTGTAACCTTATCCATAGTAACGAAGAGCTGATTCGTCCTATGCCAGCGGTTCCATATTCCAGAAGACTTGGCTGGAATACGGGGCCTTTTAACTGCCTCTTCTGATGGACCAGGTGTTGTCTCTGCACACAGTTTACTCGAATCCTTCTCCTTCCTGTCAGGTAAACCTCTTGTCCTGGTAGTGGGGTAGCGGTAATACCAACAAAAGGCTTAGTTTCCATGGTCCGGAAGCAACTGCTTCGGGTGTTATTGCGATACTCCGTACTCTGACAGTCAGGGCAAGACATCCTTTCCTAGTACCAGGCCTACGTGCTCGTATGGCCTTGATGGCTAGAGGTGACTTTCTCTTTGCCATGTCAGAATGCTCAGTCTGGATGTGGGTTCCATTTTGATGTTTCCTTCTGCCTTATGCATTCGGGCGTTGTCCTTAGATGATTTGCAATTCAAGGAACTATATAACCGAGCCATTGCTGCTATATCCTCAACTGAACTATGATCACAAAGTAATCATAGACAGTAATCTCTTATTCCAATGATGTCATGGTGTCTACGAGCTGTTGGTGCTGATGTGCTTTGAGCTATTTCATCCGAATGTCCTTTTTCGAACTCCGTCGTTCATGGAGATAATTCTGTCATACATAGCCTTGTAGTCCTTGCTTTGACCACTGAGCTGAAAACAATATCACTATCATCCGATGTATCTTTCGGAGTATAGCCTCTTGTCTTGGTTAATGGCCCATATTTAGGGTGAGTATGACATGTTGGCTGCATTGTTGTGGCCGTATATGCAAGAGTCTGACAAGGATTGGTAATACCGCTCTGTCCGTGGAACTGTATCTTGTGACCGTCACGGAGGTTGTTTGTCCGGGAATTCTTTGTTCTTGAGGATTCCTTTGATGGACCTGTGATGACTTGCCAACATGGCTTCCTGATTGTTTTCCCGGCTTGTTGGGCTTGTTCTCACAGCTTACTCTTGCATACCTCGTAGGGGTTGCTCTGCTCATATCCTTCTTTGAACTATGGGGCCAATCTTTCTCCGAACACAGTCATTCCCGGGTACGAGTGACTCGCATGAACTGATCCACTGGACTGCATGCTCACAACATATGCAGGTGTAGGATGAATCCTTTTATAACCACTGAGTTCTGAGGCGGATGTGTGTCCAGACTAGTTCCTGCTTTTGACAGGCTTGTTGTGGGCACGATGGCGTGTTGCAGAAGGCTGAGTTCCTTAGGCTCAAAGCTTTTGCCAGGGTAGTGTACTGAAGAAGGTTGGGTATCGTACCTCAGAAGTTTTCCTTCATGTGGCTTACTGCGGAAGGTTAGGTGCCTTATGCCAAAAGCTTTCTGTGGTAGCACACTATGGATGATGGGAGTGTCGTACCCCAGAAGATTTTCTCACCAAGTGGCGTACCAAGGAAGATTGGCAGTCTGGCGTCGTAAGCTTCTCTCGGTAGCTTGTGGAGGAAGGTTGGGTTTCATATACCAGAAGTCTTTTACGGCGATATGTGGTCGGATCTATGGCCGATTCTGGCTTCTTTCTGAAGTATCCGGAATTTACTCCATGGCGGAGCCAAATTTGGTATAGACCATACCTTGACTGAAGATATTCTATTGTCAGGCACACCGCTTGTCCTGCTGCTGGTCTGATCATTGCTGCTGTAAAGGTTGCAGAACTGATGCAGGCTTCATGTTGATAATCAGGTCGGAATACCCTTTGCATTCGAACCAAGTGTTGCGGATAATTCCATTCGGTTCAGCTGAGTTTCCAATCAAGTTAGGTGCTCCTTGATTCTGGATGCTTGGAAGCTCAGTGATTCTGGGTAACCACGAACTCATCCATATTTCCTTGCAAACCTTGTTCACAGCGCCCAGAAGATTTTGTATTTGCAACGGTGAATTCCAAAATTTACTTTGAAATTTGTAGCAACGTACCGGAGTTTTGTTGGTGCTCTTGGCACATTCACATTCTTGAAATATGTCTTCCGTGGGTAATAAATGATTCTTGGGTCCATTGAGAAAAGGCTCGGTTCACCTTGCTAATGGAAATAATCCTTGTGTTGAGGACGGAACCATTTGTCCTTACTGGTGTTCATTCTTGGTAACTCATCTAACTATTCCTCAGGTATAATCTATTCTGAGGCCAACTCTCCCAGCTATGTTCTGGCCTTGTCTGTTGCACACAGATTCTGCTTCTGACCCATTCTTCATTCTTGACAGATTCGGTGTTGCTATTCTGAATATCAGGCAATTGACTTGTCTTGACTCTTGCTGAATTTGGATTATTGGGTATTATCCAAGTTGTGTACTAGTCTTCTTAGGCAGCTCTTGCGGATGGATCCAGTCGGAGCGAAGGAACAGAACCGATAAAGGAAACAAAAACCGCGAAAACCAAAAAGCAAACAAAGCTCAAATTTTGCGGACCTTACACACGTGGCCGAGGATTCACTAGTATAACTAGTATAGGGCACTCGATTTACCCTTAAGGATTTAGAAGCGCAACCACCAAAATGCTCCTGGTAGCACTGGTGCCGAGCTCCTACTACTTCCTTAGGGAACAACACACTCGATGCACGATGGCTATGGTCGTGCGATTCTAGGGTTACTGGGGAGAGACAGAATTTATAAGCGTTTCCCCCAAAGGAAACTAGAGTTAAGGAGAGAAATGCCATGGTTAGCAAGCAGGGTAAGGATATCTGGTTTACATAGGGGGTTCAGGGCTCACGGGTCGTTGCCGGGTGCGAGCATTTCCCACCGGAGGCAAAGGCCACGAGAGTTGGGGTCTGATGGAGCCAAAAACCTAGGGGGTTGCCTTATGATCAATAGTAGCCGTGCCAGCTTGGCAGAGATGGCTGAAATCCATCTGGGCTTTCTACTAATCAAGAGGCAATGAAGTCTGGCTAAGGATAACCTATAGTCAACCTGGTTCTGATACCATCCGTTGTGGCACCCCGCGTGATTACCACTGTAGCCAGACGGTCGCTACGCATACCAGCCCAGGAAATAACTCTAGCATGCGCTTTTACAACAAGTATCATGAACACAGGCATTTCTATTAATGGGTATATAAGTCTTACATGATATTACACAAGAGTGATGGCAGCGGAAAAGTTCTATCTAAGGCAGCATGGTCTTGGTGTGGCTCCAATCCACAGGGATCTGACTGGGTTACTCTCCTAGCCTGTGAACGCTCCGGCTCCTCGACGACGGATCCTTACATGAACCTGGCCACATTGAAGGCCGCTGAGTACTTTTGAATGTACTCGCAAGCAAACCAAACTAACATATACACCAAGCAATGCAATCCATGGCATTCAAGCATGTATTTGTTATTAGAGCAACATTAATTATCATGGCATAGCATACCTAGCTAGCATTATTAATTATCATGTCGTGGCAAGATTATCTAGCATGATTAAACATCTAGCAGCATTGATCATCACGGTATAACAGGGTTATCTAGCAAGGTAACTACTGAAGTAAAGTACAGTAAAGTAAAGCATATTAGGTATATAATCCATACTCCGAATTATCTCATGATCCAATCTGAATATGATCCAAATCCAATCAAAGTCTTTCGGTCATCTGACCATCTCTTCCATAGCCATCTCATGGCTAATATACCATATTCCTGACAACATCTAATGTCTATGCAGGACAGGTTCTTCCACCATTATTATCATCATTACGGTTGACCACCTAGCGAGGTCTGGACGGGCTGTCCAATACCATGGATGCGGCTATTCGAATAGATTTTACACTCTGCAGAGGTTGTACACTTTACCCACACCATGGAGCACCTGACCTCGTGATCTCATTCGGGTGGACTAGCGTTGCTCCAACGAAACCTGCCTGACCCGTGACTCTCCCATCGTACCACCGGCAATCATCCTCCCCCGGAGTCAAGCCCTGGGTGGCCCCTGTGTCACCTCGTGACACCTGCCATCGTCGCGGCCCAACTAAACTGTCCCAAACGGGGACCGCGCGCAAACAACCAACTAGGCTCACAGGGTTATCACCGTCTACCTGATCAGGGTAGCACGCAAGCATAACCCTCCCTGCAGGGAGGTACCGGTGAAAGAGCACGGTGCCAGACCAAGTGAAGGCCGTCCCATACCGTCAAATGTTGTTGCATGAATAAGCCCGGACAGGTGACTCAAGATCAACCAACTAGGTTCAGTTTTAGCAAGTACTTAACCGGCAGGTATATCCATCATAAATAACTTGACCTGGTGGTAACTATGTATGAGGTAACAGCTGCATAAACCCAACAAATTATCTCCGTATAGCAGCATAATAAGTCTTTAACGCAGGAATAATAAACATGATCAAGTATGTAAATGATGAATACAAACTAGCAGGAATTTAAGTAGTTCTAGCACGGGCATCATTACTAGGTTAAACATACAAGAATAACATAGAGCAATGCTTTAGGGCATATATCAGATGGTCGGCTTGCCTGGGGGTCGACGAATTACTCCGGGAGGAAGTGCGAAAAGTCCGCGGAAACGATCGCCGGAAAAGATTCCCTTCGGAAGGGCTGATAGAAAGGCAAGGGCACAATGGTCATTTCCACTATGTGACCACCTTGTGAAAATGATTCCAAAAGAACGAGCTCGACGAGACGAAGACGTGGGCGTTGGTTTCACCTGATTCGGAGTTCTGGGCAAAAAGATATAGATGATTGACTGTCAGGGACCCATCTGTAATTAAAATATTTACCATCGGGCCCCTAACAGTTTTTCTGCCGAAAAAGATGAAGGTGCACTATGCACTTGGGCTGCACGGGCCAATGCTGTGCGGCTACTGCTGCTGCTCCACTGGGCCGGCTTGGGCCGAAAGCTGCCGCGGCTGTTGCTACTGTTCCACTGGCTGCAGCTGGGCCGGCCCACCTGTGCGCCCCCTTAAAAAAACGGTGGGAGGGAGGGCATCATCTTCCTCCTCTGCTTGTCTCGACAGAGAGCAGCAAAGGCAACGGCCTCGCCGCGCCGACGACTAGAGACCACGGCGTCCTTGGGCGCCGACGGGGACTGATGCGCCACCCCACCCCGCGGCCCTGGGTGGTGGAGAGGGCGCCGGGGACGGCCGGAGCTGGCCGCGGCAACCATGGCAGAGGGCGGCGGCTCTGAGGCAATGGCGGGGCTTCGGCGGTGGATTTGGTCAGGAGAAAGGGTGGAGATGGCCGCTGTGGAGTGGAGGGCTCAATGGTGAGCTCAGGAGAAGAGGAGGAGGCCAGGATGGCACGAATTTGAGGCGAGAGGGGCGGCGGTCATGGCGGCCATATGGTGGCTAGGGTAGCTCCGGCGAGGTAGTGAAGGGCCAGGGAGGCTAGGGGAGCGAGAGGAGGCTGCTGCTGGTGGTGAGGTGCTCGAGGAGGGCTCCGGTCGAGGCCATTTATAGCCAGGCGACGGCGGCAGATCAGGATGCCGCCGTGGCGACCTTATCCGGGTACTGGCGCTCGGGGATGGCGTGGCTGGCCGGTAGCGGCGTCGAGGAGCTTCGTGAGGAGGGGAGAGAACACGGGAGCGCTCGAGAGAGCTCGAGGGAGATGGGGACAGAGGAGAAAACGACATCGGTATCACAGGCGGAATAGTGCGCCGGAGTTGCCGTGGCATGGGGAAGAAGAAGAGAGGGGGAGAAGGTGCTGGAGAGGGGCAAGTGGACGCTGCAGAGCCACTAGACATGCTCCGACAAGCGGAGTCTGGCCGGAGGCGACGGCACGGAGACGACAGAGGAGCAGAGCGCGGTTTCTGGACGCTCGTTGCGTGGTCACCACAGGTACCACATGTCCAGGGCATCCAGGTGTTGTCACACGTTGTCCAACAAGTAGCTCAATGCTCATATAGATGGGACAAGTGGCTGGAACCACCTAGATAGCTCTAGGACGAGTGAACCCTACAGAAACAGACTTTAACAGCAAATTTGGGTGGATTTTTCTGGAGAAATGGATGAGGGTGGGGAGCTGAGACTTTGTCAAAATGAAATAGGGTAGGAAGGACTATGTTTTGGTAAAATTTGAAGGCATTTGGACAAGATTTGAACACACTTCCTTTGTAACGCCAAATCTGGTCCAGAAAATGGAATTTGAAGCTGTGCTCAAATGGCTTGATGAAATAAGCTGAATTTTTGTGCAGGCCAATGATTTTGAGAATATAATGATCTGATAAAATTTCAGCTCATTTGGATACACTATGAAGGTACTTCCTTCACAGAGCTTCCAAATGGACAGAAACTTTGGAAAAATGCTGTGGACAAATGGCTAGATGGATTGAGCTGATTTTTGGTTTCCATGAGTGATTTTGCAATGTTAACCACCATGAAAAATTTCAGCTCAATTGGAGCAAGGGTTCAAGCACTTCCTTTGCAAACTGAAAATCTGGACATAATTTGCAAATGGATGCTGTGCTCAAACTTTGAACTATGGGATTTGAATTCTGATGGAAATGGTGAATATATGGATATAATAAGCTCCACAATTTATTTGGGATTTTTCCTGGCTACCAAAATGGTAGTTCCTTTAGAAAGTGCCCAAAATGCAATATTGGCATTAAATAGGAAAATGCAATTTCCCCCATTTAATTATGGCCAATATATTTATAGGAGCTCAATATGATCACAAAGAATATCTCCACAAGTTTTCATGAACTTTGGAGATGGATATATATTTTCCTGGATTTAATTCCTTAATCTGGCAGAAAAAGGAATTAATTATAAATGAAAAATATTGCAAATGACTTGGCAATATTTTTGCATATCCAGGGTTTATATATGAAGGATGATCACTGGGAAAAGTTTGGGAGGCAACAGATCAAAGGAAATTGGGGTTCCTTTGTAACTGAGAGGATCAGGTTTTCCCTTTCGGCAACTCGTAAGGTAGGGTTTCGGCGGCAAAATCCTGAAAATAGATCTTGGGTGGCAAGGTTGATCTGAAGAGAATCTCTGGCTGGATAGGAAAGGCAAGGCTAAATGACCATCTTAATTTACCCAAGAGCTAGAGAAATCCGATAACACCGAGAAAAAGGACAGGAGTCAAATCTCGCAAAGGAAAAAAACAGGGAGCGAAAACCAGGGTGTTACAAACCTACCCCCCTTAAGAAAATCTCGTCCTCGAGATTTTCGGGCTTACCTCTCGGGGAAGGGGGACTTACCCGTGTGCGACTTGGATCCATCAGCGATCTTATTTTTACCGCAGTCATCGTTCCGTTGCCGAGAGCCATTCCTCTTCCTCGGGTTGTTCCGCTGCTAGCATAGGGCTATCCTGGGCAGGCATAGTGTCGCCGTGCTGATGTGATCCTTGTACCCTTGTAACATTGTCCATAGTAATGAAGAGCTGATTCGTCCTATGCCAGCGGTTCCATATTCCAGAAGACTTGGCTGGAATACGGGGCCTTTTAACTGCCTCTTCTGATGGACCAGGTGTTGTCTCTGCACACAGTTTACTCGAATCCTTCTCCTTCCTGTCAGGTAAACCTCTTGTCCTGGTAGTGGGGTAGCGGTAATACCAACAAAAGGCTTAGTTTCCATGGTCCGGAAGCAACTGCTTCGGGTGTTATTGCGATACTCCGTACTCTGACAGTCAGGGCAAGACATCCTTTCCTAGTACCAGGCCTACGTGCTCGTATGGCCTTGATGGCTAGAGGTGACTTTCTCTTTGCCATGTCAGAATGCTTAGTCTGGCTGTGTGTTCCATGCTGATGTTTCCTTCTGCCTTATGCATTTGGGCGTTGTCCTTAGATGATTCGCAATTCAAGGAACTATATAACCGAGCCATTGCTGCTATATCCTCAACTGAAATATGATCACAAAGTAATCATAGACAGTAATCTCTTATTCCAATGATGTCATGGTGTCTACGAACTGTTGGTGCTGATGTGCTTTGAGCTATTTCATCCGAATGTCCTTTTTCGAACTCTGTCGTTCATGGAGATAATTCTGTCATACATAGCCTTGTAGTCCTTGCTTTGACCACTGAGCTGAACACAATGTCACTATCATCCGATGTATCTTTCGGAGTATAGCCTCTTGTCTTGGTTAATGGCCCATATTTAGGGTGAGTATGACATGCTGGCTGCATTGTTGTGGCCGTATATGCAAGAGTCTGACAAGGATTGGTAATACCGCTCTGTCCGTGGAACTGTATCTTGTGACCGTCACGGAGGTTGTTTGTCCGGGAATTCTTTGTTCCTGAGGATTCCTTTGATGGACCTGTGATGACTTGCCAACACGGCTTCCTAATTGTTTTCCCGGCTTGTTGGGCTTGTTCTCACAGCTTACTCTTGCATACCTCGTAGGGGTTGCTCTGCTCATATCCTTCTTTGAACTATGGGGCCAATCTTTCTCCAAACATAGTCATTCCCGGGTACGAGTGACTCGCATGAACTGATCCACTGGACTGCATGCTCACAACATATGCAGGTGTAGGATGAATCCTTTTATAACCACTGAGTTCTGAGGTGGATGTGTGTCCAGACTAGTTCCTGCTTTTGACAGGCTTGTTATGGGCACGATGGTGTGTTGCAGAAGGCTGAGTTCCTTAGGCTCAAAGCTTTTGCCAGGGGTAGTGTACTGAAGAAGGCTGGGTATCGTACCTCAGAAGTTTTCCTTCATGTGGCTTACTGCGGAAGGTTAGGTGCCTTATGCCAAAAGCTTTCTGTGGTAGCACACTATGGAAGATGGGAGTGTCATACCCCAGAAGATTTTCTCACCAAGTGGCGTACCAAGGAAGATTGGCAGTCTGGTGTCGTAAGCTTCTCTCGGTAGCTTGTGGAGGAAGGTTGGGTTTCATATACCAGAAGTCTTTTACGGCGATATGTGGTCGGATCTATGGCCGATTCTGGCTTCTTTCTGAAGTATCCGGAATTTACTCCATGGCGGAGCCAAATTTGGTATAGGCCATACCTTGACTGAAGATATTCTATTGTCAGGCACACCGCTTGTCCTGCTGCTGGTCTGATCATTGCTGCTGTAAAGGTTGCAGAACTGATGCAGGCTTCATGTTGATAATCAGGTCGGAATACCCTTTGCATTCGAACCAAGTGTTGCGGATAATTCCATTCGGTTCAGCTGAGTTTCCAATCATGTTAGGTGCTCCTTGATTCTGGATGCTTGGAAGCTCAGTGATTCTGGGTAACCATGAACTCATCCATATTTCCTTGCAAACCTTGTTCACAGCGCCCAGAAGATTTTGTATTTGCACCGGTGAATTCCAAAATTTACTTTGAAATTTGTAGCAACGTACCGGAGTTTTGTTGGTGCTCTTGGCACATTCACATTCTTGAAATATGTCTTCCGTGGGTAATAAATGATTCTTGGGTCCGTTGAGAAAAGGCTCGGTTCACCTTGCTAACGGAAATAATCCTTGTGTTGAGGACGGAACCATTTGTCCTTACTGGTGTTCATTCTTGGTAACTCATCTAACTATTCCTCAGGTATAATCTATTCTGAGGCCAACTCTCCCAGCTATGTTCTGGCCTTGTCTGTTGCACACAGATTCTGCTTCTGACCCATTCTTCATTCTTGACAGATTCGGTGTTGCTATTCTGAATATCAGGCAATTGACTTGTCTTGACTCTTGCTGAATTTGGATTATTGGGTATTATCCAGGTTGTGTACTAGTCTTCTTAGGCAGCTCTTGCGGATGGATCCAGTCGGAGCGAAGGAACAGAACAGATAAAGGAAACAAAAACCGCGAAAACCAAAAAGCAAACAAAGCTCAAATTTTGCGGACCTTACACACGTGGCCGAGGATTCACTAGTATAACTAGTATAGCGCACTCAATTTACCCTTAAGGATTTAGAAGCGAAACCACCAAAATGCTCCTGGTAGCACTGGTGTCGAGCTCCTACTACTTCCTTAGGGAACATCACACTCGATGCACGATGGCTATGGTCGTGCGATTCTAGGGTTATTGGGGAGAGACAGAATTTATAAGCGTTTCCCCAAAGGAAACTAGAGTTAAGGAGAGAAATGCCATGGTTAGCAAGCAGGGTAAGGATATCTGGTTTACCTAGGGGGTTCAGGGCTCACGGGTCATTGCCGGGTGTGAGCATTTCCCACCGAAGGCAAAGGCCACGAGAGTTGGGGTCTGATGGAGCCAAAAACCTAGGGGGTTGCCTTATGATCAATAGTAGCCGTGCCAGCTTGGCAGAGATGGCTGAAATCCATCTGGGCTTTCTACTAATCAAGAGGCAATGAAGTCTGGCTAAGGGTAACCTATAGTCAACCTGGCTCTGATACCATCCGTTGTGGCACCCCGCCTGATTACCACTGTAGCCAGACGGTCGCTACGCATACCAGCCCAGGAAATAACTCTGGCATGCGCTTTTACAACAAGTATCATGAACACAGGCATTTATATTAATGGGTATATAAGTCTTACATGATATTACACAAGAGTGATGGCAGCGGAAAAGTTCTATCTAAGGCAGCATGGTCTTGGTGCGGCTCCAATCCACAGGGATCTAACTGGGTTACTCTCCTAGCCTGTGAACGCTCCGGCTCCTCGACGATGGATCCTTACGTGAACCTGGCCACATTGAAGGCCGCTGAGTACTTTTGAATGTACTCGCAAGCAAACCAAACTAACATATACACCAAGCAATGCAATCCATGGCATTCAAGCATGTATTTGTTATTAGAGCAACATTAATTATCATGGCATAGCATACCTAGCTAGCATTATTAATTATCATGTCGTGGCAAGATTATCTAGCATGATTAAACATCTAGCAGCATTGATCATCATGGTATAACAGGGTTATCTAGCAAGGTAACTACTGAAGTAAAGTACAGTAAAGTAAAGCATATTAGGTATATAATCCATACTCTGAATTATCTCATGATCCAATCTGAATATGATCCAAATCCAATCCAAGTCTTTCGGTCATCTGACCATCTCTTCCATAGCCATCTCATGGCTAATATACCATATTCCTGACAACATCTAATGTCTATGCAGGACAGGTTCTTCCACCATTATTATCATCATTACGGTTGACCACCTAGCGAGGTCTGGACGGGCTGTCCAATACCGTGGACGCGGCTATTCGAATAGATTTTACACTCTGTAGAGGTTGTACACTTTACCCACACCATGGAGCACCTGACCTCGTGATCCCATTCGGGTGGACCAGCGTTGCTCCAACGAAACCTGCCTGACCCGTGACTCTCCCATCGTACCACCGGCAATCATCCCCCCCGGAGTCAAGCCCTGGGTGGCCCCTATGTCACCTCGTGACACCTGCCACCGTCGTGGCCCAACTAAACTGTCCCAAACGGGGACCGCGCGCAAACAACCAACTGGGCTCACAGGGTTATCGCCGTCTACCTGATCAGGGTAGCACGCAAGCATAACCCTCCCTGCATGGAGGTACCGGTGAAAGAGCACGGGGCCAGACCAAGTCAAGGCAACCATGGCAGAGGGCGGTGGCTCTGAGGCAATGGCGGGGCTCCGGCGGTGGATTTGGTCAGGAGAAAGGGTGGAGATGGCCGCTGTGGAGTGGAGGGCTCAATGGTGAGCTCGGGAGAAGAGGAGGAGGCCAGGATGGCACGAATTTTAGGCGAGGGGGGCGGCGGTCATGGAGGCCATATGGTGGCTAGGGTAGCTTCGGCGAGGTAGTGAAGGGCCAGGGAGGCTAGGGGAGCGAGAGGAGGCTACTGCTGGTGGTGAGGTGCTCAGGGAGGGCTCCGGTCGAGGCTATTTATAGCCAGGCGACGGCGACAGATCAGGATGCCGCCGTGGCGACCTTATCCAGGTACTGGCGCTCGGGGATGGCGTGGCTGGCCGGTAGCGGCGTCGAGGAGCTTCGCGGGGAGGGGAGAGACCACGGGAGCGCTCGAGAGAGCTCGAGGGAGATGGGGACAGAGGAGAAAACGACATCGGTATCACGGGCGAAATAGTTCGCCGGAGTTGCCGTGGCGTGGGGAAGAAGAAGAGAGGGGGAGAAGGTGCTGGAGAGGGGCATGTGGACGCTGCAGAGCCACTAGACATGCTCCGACAAGCGGAGTCTGGCCGGAGGCGAGAGCACAGAGACGACAGAGGCGCAGAGCATGGTTTCTGGACGCTCGTTGCGTGGTCACCATGGGTACCACACGTCCAGGGCATCCAGGTGTTGTCACACCTTGTCCAACAAGTAGCTCAATGCTCATATAGAATGGACAAGTGGCTGGAACCACCTAGATAGCTCTAGGACGAGTGAACCCTGTAGAAACAGACATTAACAGCAAATTTGGGTGGATTTTTCTGGAGAAATGGATGAGGGTGGGGAGCTGAGACTTTGTCAAAATGAAATAGGGTAGGAAGGACTATGTTTTGGTAAAATTTGAAGGCATTTGGACAAGATTTGAACACACTTCCTTTGTAATGCCAAATCTGGTCCAGAAAATGGAATTTGAAGCTGTGCTCAAATGGCTTGATGAAATGAGCTGAATTTTGGTGCAGGCCAATGATTTAGAGAATATAATGATCTGGTAAAATTTCAGCTCATTTGGATACACTATGAAGGTACTTCCTTCACAGAGCTTCCAAATGGACAGAAACTTTGGAAAAATGCTGTGGACAAATGGCTAGATGGATTGAGCTGATTTTTGGTTTCCATGAGTGTTTTTGCAATGTTAACCACCATGAAAAATTTCAGCTCAATTGGAGCAAGGGTTCAAGCACTTCCTTTGCAAACTGAAAATCTGGACAGAATTTGCAAATGGATGCTGTGCTCAAACTTTGAACTATGGGACTTGAATTCTGTTGGAAATGGTGAATATATGGATATAATAAGCTCCACAATTTATTTGGGATTTTTCCTGGCTACCAAAATGGTAGTTCCTTTAGAAAGTGCCCAAAATGCAATATTGGCAATAAATAGGAAAATGCAATTTCCCCCATTTAATTATGGCCAATATTTTTATAGGAGCTCAATATGATCACAAAGAATATCTCCACAAGTTTTCATGAACTTTGGATATGGATATATATTTTCCTGGATTTAATTCCTTAATCTGGCAGAAAAAGGAATTAATTATAAATGAAAAATATTGCAAATGACTTGGCAATATTTTTGCATATCCAGGGTTTATAGATGAAGGATGATCACTGGGAAAAGTTTGGGAGGCAATAGATCAAAGGAAATTGGGGTTCCTTTGTAACTGAGAGGATCAGGTTTTCCCTTCCGGCAACTCGTAAGGTAGGGTTTCGGCGGCAAAATCTTGAAAATAGATCTTGGGTGGCAAGGTTGATCTGAAGAGAATCTCTGGCTGGATAGGAAAGGCAAGGCTAAATGACCATCTTAATTTACCCAAGAGCTAGAGAAATCCGATAACACCGAGAAAAAAGACGGGAGTCAAATCCCGCAAAGGAAAAAAAACAAGGAGCGAAAACCAGGGTGTTACAATTTTAAGAAAGTCGCCGCCGCGCCGGCCTATGCATCGCCGGTGTGAGATGAGACGTCGATGACTTGTCCTGGCGACATGCTGCCGTTGGTGGACTCCGCGTCAAGCGCTGCGAGGCGGAGTACTTCCTCCGCGCTGGGAAGATGCCGCGCACTAGGGAGCTGCTAGCGAGGGGCTGCCTGAATACTGCCCCATGAGGGATTATTAGTTTTAGTATTGTTCGTTTTCAATTTTATGCATTGTACCTAGTAGTTAAGTATCATCACGTATATGTGATGATATTATATATATTCTGTGATGAACTAATGAACAATTAATATATATATATATTATGAATTCCATTTTCTATCTGTTTTTGTATACTAATTTGTATCTAGCTGTTATCATCCACATATACAGAATGGAAAGCATATACACACACATTGAAACAGAACATATAAGAACGCAAAACAGAGTACACACATTGAAACAGAGCAATATTATGATTGTTGTGAATACATAGCGATCCACGTCGAAACGATTCAACAAAATAAAACGCGTCCATGAGACCATGACCAGCAGCCCTTGCCTACGGTAGCTCTTGGCTCTGCCTGAACTTGTGCAGGCGTTCGTCCAGGTGGTCGACATGCTCGCGGTACATCTGGAGCGCGATCTCGAGCTCCAAGTTGGCTATTTCATCGGAGATCACCAGCTCGAGGATGCGACGGCCATGTTCCTCTACTGCGCCCAGGTGGACACCTGGGCCAAGGAGGCGGTCGAGCCTAGCGACCAGCGCGTTGGCATCGAGCGGGCCGCGGACAAGGCGAACAGCGCGACCCATGTGAACGGCGCGGCGGGCGTCCGGTGCAAGTATGGCGCCGCCGACCTCTGGTGCAAGTACGGCGCAGAGGGCCTCTGCCCACTCCTGGCGAGGAATGGGGGTACTGACGGGACATGTACCCAGCTGCGACGCCCAGTCGACAGCAGGCAAGCGCCGATGGATCCGCTCTTGTTGTGCGGCGCGCCGCGCCTCTCGCTCTGCGGCGCTTCAACGGTCTTGCTGTGCGGCGAGCCGCAACCTATCGGCGCAGACGCGCCTAGCTTGCTCTGCGACGCGCCATCGATCATGTTGTGCGGTGAGCTGCAGCCTCTCGGCGCTGACATGCCTATCTTGATCCGCGACACTGAAGCGCCATGCGCCAAGGGTCTGCTCAACCCTGGCGATGACGCGCATCACGGCGTCGTCCATCGTGTTGCCGGGGAGCGCCTCGGCCTCGACGGGCCATGGCGCCTTCTCGTTTTCCTTGTCGACGAGGTTGATGGCAGAGGCGGTGCTTTGGTGGGTTGGCATGCTTGGAAAAGGTGGATGTGCTACAGGTTGCGCTTGTTGCCTCCGTGCGTCGCCTAGGTTTATGCGCAATATCACTGGGTGGTAGGATACCGGTGAGGAAATGGCGGGAAACGATGGCGTGTTCATAAAACGCCATCAATTAATGGAAACTTAGCATAGAAGGAACATCGAGCTAGCACAAGAAGTAGATGATGATCAGATGTTCGTTTATCCTAGTTAATTATGCATGTAATAGTTTACTTTGGTGTGTGGAAATGTCATGTGTGTACTAGCCACCTATGTAATTAGATGTTTGCCACGTATTACACACATCTTGTTTATGTGAAACATTTCAGTTCTCTTGGCTCAACACAAACAGTTTATCGGAATGAACTGTATGCCCTCCATTGCACACACCTTGATCTGGCTGAACCGTTTCTATTGCGTTGCCTAATCGAAAACAATTCATCCGAGTGAACCATATGCCGTATATTGCACATACCTTGATCTGGCTGACCATTTCTTTTGTGTTGCCTAATCACAAATAGTTCATCCGAGTGAACTGTATGCTGTATATCACACACACCTTCATCTGGCTGCCCGTTTCTGTTGTTCTACCTCATCACGAACAGTTTATCCGAGTGAACTGTATGCCGTATATCGCACACGCCTGCATCTGGCTGCCCGTTTCTTTTGTTCTGCCTCATCGCAAACAATTAATTGAACTGAACTGTATGCCCCGCATCGCACACGCAACTAAAATCTGAATCGTGTTTGATGTATCCTTCATCGCAAACGTTTTGCATCTTTTTTGACGGGTTTTTTACATCACCGTTTGCGATTAATGCATCGCACACAGTTTCGTCAAAGGGTCTCTGATCATAGTGTCGCGTTAGCAGCATCCTGCAGTAGTGGTTGTGTCCTATCTATGTAATCGAGTGGGAGAGTTATATAATAAAGAGTAGTTTGAGTTCATTTATTTACTTTCTTGTTTCAATCTCAATAATAAAAAGAAATAAAAGATCATATGCTAATCCCATGGGGAGTAATAACTCCACATAGAAAGAGTATGGTAGATAAAAGTTATTGGAAATTAACAAACATAGTATTGGTTATGGATGCAATTCATGCAAAATTATTAAAGGGAGAGGAGATTCACATATAAATATACTATCTTGGACATCTTTTATGATTGTGAACCCCCATCAAATATTTTCTGCATGGTCAAATAGTTGATGTTGGACAAGGAAGACAACGTAATGATTTATATTTGTTTACATTCACATAGAAGTTATATTGTCATGGATCCTCTAACATGTGGTGCTTGTTTAGAACCTTTTGCTAGCCAAAATTCGCACTAAGTAGAGATACTACTTGTGCATTCAAAACCCTTAAACCAAGTATCTTTCCATGAGAGTCCACCATATCTTCCTATGGATTGAATAAGATCCTTCAAGTAAGTTATCATCAGTGCATAAAGCTATAAAAATTGCTCCTAAATATGTATGATCTTTTATTGTAAGGGAAAATAAGCTTTGTACGATCTTTTGATGGCAAAGAAATAAAAGCGACATACTGCATAATAAAGGTTGCTATCATAAGGGGTAATATAAAGTGATGTTCCTTTACATTAAGATCTTGCACATCCAAAACAAAAGTGCATGAAAACCTCTGCTTCTCTCTACGAATGGCATATCTTTTACTTTTCTGTATTTACTTTTATGCAAGAGTCAATAATGTTCATCCCTATTCCACTCCATTTATTCTCTAGCTAGCAAGCATCATGTGGTGGGGAAAGATTCAGATATATATATCAAGTTGGATGTAGGTGATCATGAGTTATTATTGTTGACATTATCCTCGACGTAAACGAGTTGGGAGGCGAAAACAATAAGCCCCTATCTTCCTATGTTCTGACGGAAACATTTGTTCCAAAAAATATGCATTGAGTGTTAGCAATCATAGAAGACTAAATGATGGTTGAGTATGTGGACTTGCTAAAAAAAGCTCTTACATAGACTCTTCTTGGAAATATGATGAATTGTGATTGTTTCTAGGACTGAGAACATAGTTTGTTTGTTTTCAAGAAAGTTTATACTTCATACTTTAAGGTTGTGAATGAATTACTACTTGCTTATGAGAAGCTATATGATAAATACTTGCTGCTATGTTAATGATCATGATGCTATCATGTTCGTATTTTTGTTTTTATCGACACCTCTCTCTCTCTCTAAACATGTGGTCATCATTATCGAGTTTGGCTTTCGCTTGAGAACAAGCGAGGTCTAAGCTTGGGGGAGTTGATACATCCATTTTGCATCATGTTTACCTACTGTTATTTATATTGTTTTTGGCCAATATTCCACTTTATGATGCAATTCTAATGCCTTTTCTCTCTTAATTTGCAAGATTTACATGCAGAGGGAGATTACTGGCAGCTGGAATTCTGGACCTGAAAAGGCTACAACAGAGATACATGTTCTACATAGCTCCAAATGACCTGAAACTTCACGAAGATTTTTTACTGAATGTATAAAGAATACTGGAGCAAGTGTTACTAGAGGGGGGCCACTAGTTGTCCACAAGGCAACAGGGCACGGCCACCACCCCTAGGTGCGCCCTGATGCCTTGTGGGGCCCACAGCTAGCCCCCTGTGGCCATCTTCTGCCATATGAGGGGTTTTGACCTAAAAAATCGAAGAAATACTTTTGGGATGAAGCGCCGCCCTCTCGAGGCGGAACCTGGGAAGGAGCACTTTTGGTCTCCAGTGGAGCAATTCCACCGGGGATACTTCCCTCTGGGAGGGGGAAATCAAAGCCATCGATGTCACCAAAGATCCTCTGATTGTGGGAGGATCGATCTTCAGCAACATCTTCACTAGCACCATCTCATATCAAACCCTAGTTCATCTCTTGTATTCAATGTTTGTCCCAAAACCTCAGATTGGTACCTGCGGGTTGCTAGTAGTGTTGATTACATCTTGTATTTGATGCTAGTTGGTTTATTTGGTGGAAGATTAAATGTTCAGATCCTCAAGCATATTCAATACTCCTCTGATCTTGAACATGAATATGATTTGTGATTAGTTACTTTTGTTCTTGAGGACATGGGAG